>OX383936.1:10000000-15000000 GCA_947532085.1 Elegia similella
ACCAGTATATATGTATACTATTTTTTCCCAGGGAACACAAAGCCGTTTGCTTCTGGCGGAATTGGAAATAATACCAACAGCCTACTGCAGTAGAATGCATAAGAGAAACATGTATCATTTCATTTGCACGTCGACCAAAATATCTGATGCTGAAAAGGTTGGTAAAATCATCACCATTTTGTTAGATTAACATTTGTTAAAGGTTAAAAGAGACTACAGAATATCTCCAAATCTTTACAACAGCCACAGTAGTCCAGTCATATACATTTCAAAATGCAAATGAACACTGAAATCTAAATTTTGCCGTCCCGCGATCGTCAAAGGAACAGATATAAGATTTTGGTGAAAAAAAATCGAATAATGCCGACGTATCCTATTATAACGTATAAAGTGAGTAAAACGTATAACTTGTAAAGCGAGAAAGAAGTGAGAAATCACTCGTGATAACACTTCTAATGTGTTTCTGTTCCGTGATAAACCGTGACACCTACAGAAATGATTGTTTCCATAGGAAAGTAAATATCGAAGTGCTATGTCACCCCTTCAAGGCAATATTGAAAGTAAATCTTTTACCTTCAAATGAGCAATTCTTGTATATTTATTTATATGTATGTATATAAATTTATTTCTACGATCTCGGAAACGGCTCTAAGGATTTCGCTGAAATTTGGTATATGGCGGTTTCGGGGAAAAACAATCGATCTATATTAGTTTAATGTTTGGGAAAACGCGTGTTTTCGAATTTTCATGCGTTTTTTTTCCACGCAGAATATGGTCGCCAATTTCGTCATGCTGGCCACTGTCCGTCTAGTCCAGCGGGTTTTGACGCGGACGACAAGTAACGAGTGTTACGGGTTCGAATCCCGCTGGGTGGCTTACTTTTGTTTTTTTATATGTTTAAGTTTATATATTTCTTTTTCAATTTTTATGTTTTTAGACAAGTTTAAAAATTTTAGTTTATAACAATAAATATTTCTCATGGATATAGATTATCACCTAAACACCACCATATTCTTCTTCTATCGTGTCAATGGTCTAAACGATTAAATAAATCTTGCCCAGAATGATGCAACCTTTACAGCCGCATCCGTGGGTTTCACCAAATCCTCTCTCGTAAAAGAGGTGGGACATTCGGGGCATGATAACAGATGTGGCATGGATTGCACAGCGCCACAGCTACATCTATCATTACCACCATATTACAATCAATAGTAATAACCGAGCGAAGATCGGTCGCCTAGGTACTATTATATTACATTCACACTAGCTTTTTTGCTTGTTTGTTGTTTTTCAGGGGGATTCGGGTGGGCCACTAATTTGCCAAGGAACGGGAGACCCCAACGACAATGGCACCGGAGTGCTAGTCGGCATTGTCAGTGGCCACCTCATAGGCGTCGGCTCTTTCTTCACCAGGATCTCGTCGTACAACAGTTTTATAACCAAATATAATACAACAGGTACTGCAAACTCTATTTTTAATGAGTATGCAGTGAAAGTGTACGCAGTTTTCATAATATATGTTGCGTTTTGTTTATTTTAACTAGTTTTATTTCATTTATTTTAGTTGTTACGAGTTGCCGTGAATTTGCCAGTAGCGTAGCAGAGGTGTTATATTAGGGACCGATATCAATACAGTTTTCTCGAATATAACGCCTAATTGATATTAGATTATTGCAAATGTTACCAAGTAACAGGTGACAACAGTTAACAAGATACTTATATTTGCTTTAATATCCAAATAGTTAAGACCTCCTTTGCGAATGTCGAAAAAACACGTTTTCATTGCGAATGTCGAAAAAACACGAAAATTTGCAGCATAACCAGCTGTATATTTTGATTGCGTTGGCTTAGATGTTTGATTTTTTCACATCTCCAAGGGACAGTAGACCTGAGTATTTGATATGAATTTCAGCTTGATACCTCTACGCGTTACCGGGAAAAGGGTCTTGACAGACAGACAGACGGACGGACAACGAAGTGATCCTATAAGGGTTCTGCTTTTTCCTTTTGTGGTACGGTAAGATAAAAATAGAACTAATTAAAAAAATATTTTAAAAAATTATAATGTGTTATTTGTATGTATACGTTTTTGTATGTCACATTTATTTGAAGTAGAAAGATAACTTATAATATTTTATTGTATTTGTTAAATACTATAAAATATGGTAAGTTAAGTGACACACAAATATGCGCACATTATGCGCATATTTGTGTAACTAATAAGTTTCATAAAAAATAAGATAAAAAGAGGTATTATTAAAAATAATTTAAAAAAATTGTTATACATAGAGAAAGCGCGTGCATTTATCTCATCTACTTATCTATACAGCATGTAAATGTACTCTGGACATCACCCTAAAGCGGTGACTCAGTCCATTAAATTTTTTCCACAATCCCTTATGAAAATATTCCAGGCGGCTGAACTTGTATGGAAATGTCGAAAAATTTTGAGTTCCCAGCATTGCTCCAATAGGAAAAGTCGTTCATATTGATAGTCTGACTCGCCCCTTTAAGGGAATGTCGAGGGTCAATTTACATGCTGTTTTTTTGTTGTTTATTAACTAGTCAATAAACAATATTAATTCAGTTATATATAAAAGTATTATTTCAGTTTAGATGAAAATAAATATTTACATTTAGGACATTTAGGTCTTAAAGATCTGGGCTCTGTCTACCCCGCAAAGGAAAAAGACTTGTATGAATGTTACGTGCTACGTATAAGCCAAAAAATATATTTTTTATGATGTATTCACATTTTTGTGAGTAGAATATAACTTTTGAAGTTGGTTAAAATCATCATCATCATCATTTTCAGCCCACATCAGCCCACTGCTGGGCATAGGCCTCCCTTTTTTTACGCCATTGCGTAGCCTAGCATAGGACCGTAGAGAATGCTCTACGGTCCTGTGCTAGTCTCATCCACTGTTTTCCACTTAGCCGAACAATGTCATCTGACCAGCGGGCTGGTGGTTTACCACTGGTCTTCTCCTCGCTCTCGGCCACCACTCCGTCACTGTTTTGGTCCAACGACTGTCTCTTCTTCTGGCCAAGTTGGTTAAAATAAACAAGTACTAGACACTCTTTTTGGAGAGATAAAGATTCTATTATTTTTATTTCAAAATGAACCATAGAGATAAGATAATATAAAAACTAAAAATAACTATGACATTTATAACATAAAATTCAAAGAAAGGTAAAAAAATATACAAGTGCTTTATTAAATTTAGGCATAATCATTTTCAAAATTCTCAATGTATATCAAATTGTTTATCGTGTTCATTATTGTGCAGTCCAGTTTATCAAAAAACGTTCCACCTAAAGTAACCGACCGTGCCCGACCAGCTAAACGTGGAGACGTCCCATATCAGGTAGAATACCTAGTTAAATTTGCTGTATTTTTCACTAGCTGCCTGCCCCATCTTCGTACGGGTTTGTATCATACACTTAGATGATTTGATCTATAATCATAGATAAGATAATCCTATATTAAAGTAGAAATCGCGTTAAAATCCATTGCGCAGTTTTAAAGCTTTCTTAGATACCTACAGAAGACCAGACAGCGTAGAAGCAACTGTTTTACGGGTATAGGTACTGGTTGTACATCATTTATTTCGACCATCTTTGGATCATGATACCATCTTTAGCCAGTAAATTAAATTACAATAAATTAACCTACAGTCAGCGCATGAACCATAGCAGCATGGTGTTGGAAGGTCGTGATGCTGTCCACGTATACTTGTCTATGATGTACTGCATTGGAATTTGTATTATTTTTTTACTTTTGATGTGCAGTGTCATTATGTAATATATTTTCTCATACTCGACTAGCTCCGTGGCGCAGCGGTCAACACGCCAGCCTGCGACACGGAGTGACCGGGTTCGATCCCCGGCCAGGTCAAGATGGAAAATGATCTTTTTCAGATTGGCCTGAGTCTTGGATGTGTATCTATATATGTATTTGTTATAAAATATAGTATCGTTGAGTTAGTATCCCATATCACAAGTCTCGAACTTACTATGGGGTGTGATTTGTCCATATATATTTATTTATTTCTCATATACAAGTAAACAATGTTTTCAAGTATTATTTACGTTTTAATTAGTTGCTATAGCCGCTAGTCCACCCTATCACATGGTTCATGTACTGACAGTCAAATCTATTCGAAGGGCAGTCCGCACTACAGCAGGAAGATACGATCAGGTAAAACGCTCAGATGCGGAGGAAAGCTGCAGATGTCAATTAACGCCGAGCTTGGTTCACATTCGGCAACAAGTAGCAAAACAGCTCTTGATATTCATTCCTATGGATGGCTAATGTGCCGTTGATCTTGCCTGTAATCATGATTTACCGTATTGATATTTTGACCGCTGAAATTTCCTTCGTGCCAACCGGTTTCCGGATAAAGTACAATTGTTTTATAAGTCTCTATAAACTATGCCAGTAGAAGTAGAAGGCTATGTTCTTGGCATAGCTGATAGAGAGTCACCACATTTGATGTCCTGATCTGGGTTTCTTCCCGCGTAAACTGAAAAAAAAATTGGATTGAAAATTTGAGAAATCCTGACAACAGGTCACCCATTATTATTTTGATTCCATCACCAGTACGCATACCAACACCCTAAACGTAGCCTTTGGATCTTATGACCTTAGACATTGTATACTCAGTAAGGGGAAAAGACATTTGACTAATATGGATACCTTAATATATAATGTGTAATTTTGGAATCCCAAACTAGATTCCAAAATTACACAGTAAGAGAGTAGACATAACCTTAGTTAGTTCATAGTTTTGCTAAACGTATAGAATTGACAATCCAACAGACAACTATTTTATTGTCAATGTTATTATTTAGAAAACCTTGCTGTTTTTGCAATCAATTAGCATAGGTATTTATAAATTCAGGTGGCCTTCAAAGAACGATTAAAGGGGGATGAATACACTACCTTTTGCGGCGGTGTCATCCTCGCACCTAGCAACATCCTAACAGCTGCTCATTGCTTCGAATGGGACAATATAAAAGATGAAGGTGACTTTGAAGACAGGTATGGTCATTTATTATCACAATTTGAACTGATGAAGGGAAAAAGAAAAGAGAACTTCCTGACTTTTAAACAAGAATTACGAAGACATTGCCGACGTTCAATTGAAATTAGTTATTTAAAGAAAAATAATATTTTTGAGTTCTAGTTTTATTTAGCGTTTCCGACTGGAAAAGCTGCTGGTTTTTCTAAATAAATAAATAACGTCGCTGTTTTTATATAAATAATTAATGTCAATTGCGGGCAGCATTAGACCCTCCGATATAATCTTAAGAGAAGGCAGACCTATGCCATGAAACTTGCCTCCCATTTTACCACCTTTTAGTAATATGGCTCCTTATCAAATACAGCAATGATCCTTACATTATCAAAAATAATATATAATTACATTATCAAAAATAAATATAAGTATGTAACGTTGCAACATGCCACCTGCATGCTGTATTGTAGTCAATATCTATATAAGTTGTGAAGTTGTAACAATAAAGTTAATCTATGTGTCTTCTGTGTGTCGAGTCTTCTTTTCTCCCTACTACTTTCTTATATGTGGGAACTCGACTAGAGCGCCGGGACAGTCGAACCCATCAGAATGATGCTAGAGGTTAAAGCTGATGAAATATTTCACAGTAAGTAACCTACAAATAAAAAAGACTTTCCTTAAAAACCACGTTTCACTCGGGATGGTGTAAAGTAGAATTCTAACCATGCTCCCATATAGAGGCATTTAGAGATAAAATCAAGCTCATTTAAAGACCTGCATCAATTCCGAAATAATCTTAATTTCTAGGTAGTCAAGTGAATACTAAAGAGACTTGTCTAACAACTTGCTTTGCGATGTTAATATTGCTTATTACAATTTTGCAGGCACGTTAATAAGACAAAACTACTAAGTATCTATGCAGTGGCCGGTAGCATTTTGAACCGTGCGAAGAGTCCTGCCAGTTGGTCGTGGCCATTGAAATCTCCAGAGAGCAAATTGAAACAATTTAATATGTCTGTGTACATGCAAACTTTACTCACGCAAGCAGGCGGTCAATGGAGGTCACTTGCAGAAGGAGTTTACCCTAATAACTACAAATTCCCTAGAGCAGATATAGCCGTTATAGTAAGTATTGTCTCTTAGTGCAGCTGGTTCAAAAATTATTAAGAAGATATAGATATATACCATACCTCAAAGACTTATACCTACCGTGCCTCAATCACCATCATTCCAGCCGTTAGTAGTCCACTGCTGGACAAAAGCCTCTCCCAAGGACTTTTTACTTCCCTGGGGGGTTATCGCCATGCTCACTACGCTTGGCAGGCGGGTTGGCGCGCGCAGTTTCTTTGGCTTCTTGTACTTCCGACGCTGCTGCCCATCGGAAGCATTTTGAAGCTGGAAAAGGATAGGAATTTGTTGGATTTGGGAAGAAAATTAAGGTATTGGAATACTACTCGCTCGGATGAAACGGAAAATCAAGTAGGTATATACCTTTAAAACACAATCAGCGATAAAAAAAAGCATCCTAACCACGGATCCTAACCAAATAAGCGCCCACTAGACATTTCAATTGAAACGGAAATTTCAATTTAAATGTTGAATTCCGAAAACTAGCGATGATCAGCTTTTGAAATTCGATTTTATGACCTACAAGTAAGGTTGATTTTGTATTGTTTTATAACAAAACATAACAATATCTACATAAATATCTTTATGGACAGCAGTTTTTTATACTTGATCGAAGCCAAGACCTCCCCTATTTTGAACAGTGGTTTAGTTATACCTATACCGTATATTCAAGGAAAATATTTACGTTTCAATTTACTTCACTTGAAGATAGTGTAAGTTCACAACTTTTTCTATGGGACCAATGCAGGCTACTCGAAAAAACTTCGAGATTACTATACAAAAATGTTCAGCTGGGAGAAGAATTTGCAAGAGTCGAACTTACTACTTATTTTAATAATTTGAAATGATGAACTCATCCGCTTTACCTATGAACTGGTCACAAAGAACATTTGCCTAAATATTTTCAAAGGAACTGAGAATGACGTAAAAGTACCTGTCATCTAGAAGAACAGTAATATTCTCGAGGAGTTTAGAGTAATGATAAGAGATATAGAGCACAGTGCTGTGGAAGAGAGCTAGCAGATAATGCAATTAAATTGGAATTTAATCGCTAACTTCCAATTTAAGATGTTTATTTTATTGCAGAAGGTACGAACGCCTTTTCAATTCAACAAGCATGTGGGACCGATACCGATAGCTACCCGACATAGAGATTATAACTCTATGACCTGCCTAGTCTCTGGATATGGGGACACCTACGGTGAACCAAATGTAAGAACACTATATTATTATAAATGAATTAATTAATTATAAATATAAAATTACACCGATTGAACTAGCCCCAAAGTGAGTTCGAGACTTGTGTCATGGGATACTAACTAAACTATATTATATGACAAATAGATACATATATATATATATATATATATATATATATATATATATATAGATACACATCCAAGACCTAGGCCAATCTGAAAAAGATCATTTTCCATCTTGACCTGGCCGAGGATCGAACTCGGGCACTGTCGTGTCGCAGGCTGGCGTGTTGACCGCTGCGCCACGGAGCTAGCCATACCTATGTATAACATTACATGTCATTTTCCTGAAGATTGTGATTATAAATTGCTTTAAAGAATTACAAAAGAAAATTCAGCTGCAAAATAATAGATTTAAAAGGTGTTCTTGTTTAGAATTAGCATGCGAAGCAAGTGTTTAGTATCAAAGGTCAAGATATCAGAATGGTTTGAATTGGTGGTACCGTCACCTTTTTACCCGATGGTATCAGACGAGGTACCTTATGGAAAGTAGTTGCCGTCGCCCATGGACATCTGCAACACCAGAAGAGGCGCTGATGCGCTGCCGACTCTTTAGATTCCTGTAACACGCCTTTTGAAGGACCCCAGTCCCTAAGTCATAGCACGCAGGGAATACATCGGGATTATCCATTCCACAATATCCAGCCTCCGCTTAATATTGTTTTGTGTATAATTTTTTTACCCCTAGACTTTGCCGGTGCAAATTTATACACATATAATCTTAACTATTTTGTGTATAATTTTTTTACCCCTAGACTTTGCCGGTGCAAATTTATACACATATAATCTTAACTATTCTTCACAGCCTGATACTCCAGTAGCCCCTAGATGTAAATGTGTACACGCACTTAATCCATGATGATAATGATGATGATAAGCGTGAAAGGAAAATACATAGTTAATAGGCTAGTTGCCTAAAAAAATATAATTAGTCCGTCAGTTAGTAATTCAAAATATATGGGACACGTATTTTTTCTTTTGTCGATTAAATAAAAAATTATAAAGATTTGAAAAAAGCCCTTTGAAATTCCGCGTGACGTCATAGTTTGCTACATTTTTTAGCAAACTTTGACGTCACAAGCCCCCACTCATGAACTTTGACGCGCTTTATCTTTTCCATTTATTGTTTAATTGACAAAAGAAAAAAATAGGTGCTAATGATTTTTATTATCTAAATGATGGACTAATTGTAATGTTATGATTTTGACCCAGGCAACTAGCCTATTACATATTCACATTTCATAATTTCTACAGGTTCCAGGGGCCAACCGTTTACTTCTGGCGTATTTGAAAATTGTACCAACATATTTCTGTAACTTAAAGCACCAAAAAAATATGAAAAATTTCGTTTGCTCGACTAAAGTGTCTGATATATCGAAGGTGAGTCTTTCTAATATGCCTATTTCTTAGATTCAAACTAGAGATCCACCAATACCAAAAGCGTAAAAGAAATTCACATATAAAATTCACATTTACACAAATGTTCTGTACTATTTTTTTGCTGTAATAATTACAATTTATAAATATGATGTTTCTTTTTTTTTTCATTTTTTGATTTTGGCAGCTGTTTTTGTAATATCAAAATCGTAGGTTTTAAATATGTTTGTAATATCGATCAATATGAAGGAAAACAGAAAAAGAAACATAAAGGGGGTGATCGGGGGCGGTACTCTACTCTGTGACACCGCGTCTATTGCTTAATTTTTTGAAGTGAAAACTTCTTTAATGGTGTTGTGCACTTTTTAAACTCGCGTGACTGATCGAAAATTCGTAAGACGGACACGTGACCTAAGACCGCCGCAAAGGCGAGTTTTCACTTCTACCGGTACTCCCGGAATGCAACCCGTTGTTTTTTTTTGTTCAAGGGTGATTCAGGAGGCCCTCTTGTGTGCAATGGAACCGGTGACCCTAACGATATGGGTGCTGGGGTCCTCGTCGGCATCGTCAGCGGCCACACCGATGACGTGGGCTCCTTCTTCACTAGGGTCTCCTCTTACTCAGAATTTATAAAGAAAAATGATGCAACAAGAAACGCAAGCTCTATTGTGATTGTGTGTGCTATAGCAATATATGCTTCGTTGTGTTTATTTTGAGTATTTTATTTCAAAGTTTTTTAATTGGGAATCAGAGTAGAGGTAGGCCAAAGAAAAGATGGATTGAGTGTGTGAAGGAGGATATGGGTAAAAAGATGGTAACGAAAGAAATTGCTCAAGATAGAGCGAAATTGAAAATACTCACATGCTGTCCCGACCCCACTTAGTGGGATGAGCTACAATTAGGGCAAAAACTTTCCAAGCTAGAAATATGACAAAAAGTTGGCCACAAATAAACATGACCACTGGTAGGCAAAAAAACCGATGTCCTAACGAAATGTGTGATGGGGTCCTTGATATTATAGTCATAGGCCACAGCGACGACAGGGCGTCGGCTTTTTATTCTTTAGAGTCTTCTTTTACTCAGACTTTTAAGTGAGAGAGCGCAAAGCAGAATTATAGCGCCACAAGGCAAAGGCGCAAGGGCCTAACCATAACATAATGCTTTTCGTGAATTTCTGCCGTTTTTATAGTCTACGGAACCACCCTAAGTGCGCGTGTCCGTTTTTTAGAGTTCCATACCTAAAGGGTAGAAACGGGACCCTATTAATATCGCTCCGCTATCTGTCTGTCTGTCAGTGTTTGTCCGTCTGTCACCAGGCTGTAACTCATGAACCGTGGTAGTTAGACAGCTGAAATTTTCATAAGTGATGTATTATTATTACCGCTAAATACTAAAAAAAAATATTTAAGGGGGCTCCCATACAAAAAACGTGATTTTTTTGCTTGTTTTTGCTCGATATTGATAATGGCAACAGGTAAACGTTTGAAATATTCACAGAATATTTAGTAATCTATATAATTTACTTAAAAACGAAAGAATTAAATAAAAATAAAATTTATATTAAAGGGGGCCCATACAACAGACATATTTTTTTGCCGTTTTTATAGATAACTAGTTTTCGCGGCTCCGCCCGCGTCAATGTCGATCCCTCGGGAATAGTACTTTTTCCCGGGATAAAAGGTAGCCTATGTCCTTCTCCGCACTTTAGAGAACTTGTATGCAAAATTTCATGATGATCGGTTCAGTAGTTACGGCGTGAAAGTGTAACAAACAAACAAACAAACTCACTTTCGCATTTATAATATTAGTAAGGATAAGGATAAGGATGGTACGGAACCCTACGTGCGCAAGTCCGACTCGCACTTGGCCGGTTTATTATGTGTCATACCTCAGACCTCCATCATTTATGACCCGATTTTAAAAATTCTTTTTTTGTTTGAAAAGGAATGCTGATCCCAATGATCCCATTTCAATTTTATCTCAATGATATGAAATATGTTTAAAAATAATTTTATTATTTCTATATCTGTGATTTTCACTAACTACAACTGAGAACTACAATCACAGACGTGACCGACCGTGACAAAAAAAATTAAAAAAAATGGACCATTCTAGCATAGAGATAAAATAATACGTTTTTGACTTAGGTTTTTGAAGGGTATTTGACATTGACATAGAAATCAAATAGAAAGAAAATTAATATGTGTATTTTATCAGTTTCCCAAATCAATGTTCTTCTTTCCATTTCTCTTTCACGTCTTAGTTAAATGAGAAAGTAGATCTTTAAGTCAATGGGTCCAAAATGGTTTTTAGTCTTCATTGTTATTCATTGTAGTTCGGCAATTTTGTCTAAGATGGTGTTCAAACCCGTCAGATTAGAGGAATCAGTTGTGGTGCCTCGCATAGTAGGGGGTCGTCCTGCAAAACTTGGAGATGTCCCTTATCAGGTATATAAATATCAAGTTTGTTTTTTAAAATGAAAACACGACTGACCCTGCTTAAACATGGTGACATACTTAGAAAGGTGGTATAAATCCGTTAAGGTTTTTAAAAGTTATGGTCGACTAAAGAAAATTACATATATACTTATATCTATACATGAACTTGAAAAGAATACTCTCCTTTTTGGCAGTCGGGTAAAATATACAGGGACAAAGGAGGCGAGGCAAGGGGCAAGGTGTGACCAGGATATTTCGACATTTATCCACACCTCCACTTATAATAAACTCCACTGTATTTTGGGTAAGCAAAGGCTGATTCTGATATTTATATTAATTAGGTTTGTACCTTCTCAAACTCCGGGAGTTTGGTATTAAACAGAAACCCAGTCCTGAGATGCTTAGGAAGAAGGAGTTTCAGTGACACCAAAATGGTATCCTCTAAAACTTAGGATATATATCATGTATAAATATAAAGGGATTTATCTTGTGTTGTGCCATGCTCGCAAATTTCGAGAACGGGTGTGACTTTCTCCCCGAGAATTTCTTCTTCTTTCTCTCAAGTGCGGGAATTTTTGAGAAATTCTCGAGAATTTTTGGAAAATTCCCCTAAATTTCCGTGAGAATTAATTCTTGCCGGCACATCACTAGACATACCACACAAATTGAGTGATCCCCACAGTAAGTGGTGAACATGTGTCGCAGGATACTAACTAAACTATATTATATTTCATAATAGATACTTATATATTTAGATAAACATCTAAGACCCTGGTTAATCTGAAAAAGATGGTTTTTCACCATGACACACGAGCCTCGTGTCGCAGGCTGGCGTGTTTACCACGGCGGCATGGAGCTTGCAAAAAGTAACTTTTGCCGTATGTAGAGCGGCTGGTTTTTGGTTTATGTTAATATTTATTAGTGAGGTTAAGGCTAGTTCAAGGTGACAGAATATCGTCAGAGACTTGTGGCGACAACCCCAGCAGTTTTTGGGTTTTATAGTTTGGCTAACTTTTCTACTTTCTTTGCTCCTATATGTATAAATGTACCCTTAACATTCTCTTAACGGGATCACTCAGCCCATCAATATGAACAACATTTCATATCGGAACAATGTCGGAAACCCAAAAAAATGTCGGCATTGCCGCCGCCCGGCCAGATTGTATGGGAACGTCGATTTTTTTGAGTTCCCAATATTGTTCCCATAGAAAAAGTTGTTCATGTTGATGGGTGTATATTAGGGTGGGTCGCTATTGTATGAGAAATTTTTTTCTTGCTCAAATCATTTTGTAATAGCAATAAAAACGTGATCCACCTACTTTAATGAAAAAATAACGAAAATAAGACTTTCTAAGTATACTCCTTCTACCCGCGCATTGACTTGGAAAAACTAAAATTTTCAAATTTTTTCTGAATAGTTTGGGCCACTATTTTTCATAATTTTAAAAGAAAGGCACTCGTATAACTTAAAGAAAAACACGGTTTAAGAATCACAAAATATAATTCAAAAGGAAAATTAAACATAATATTTAAAGAAAATTAACGGAAAATCTATCAATATACGCTAAAATCCTTCTTACTTTCAATATTAGGCATTTTCTATCGAGAACGAATTTTGTTCTTTATCATAGCTTCTCTTGCTTTTTTAAAGCCGTAAAGACGCTTCTATCACTGTCTTTACAGCCCGCTCATCAACTTGAGTTTAACAGATAGTCGCAGAAAAAGGACTTCATCATTACCACCTGATTCCACTAGGAAATGAAGAGTATCATCCGAAACATCGCTCAATATAGAAGGCTGGGAATAACTTTGCTGGCAGTCAATCAAATTGATGTATGATGATGCGTTTATATTAATCTTAGGCACTTTGAAGACCCGAATTTGACTTGAATCATATGCGACCCTTACTTTTAAAATGCGTCGAGCGGCAAGTTCTCTCATGTGTTTCTGTTATTCGGATAGCATAGACAAAAGTAGGTTCTCAGGGTGTGAAAACAAGGCATTGCGCTTGATAACAGGATCAACGACCCTATTTAGTTCTTGTGGTAGATATTTAGAATAAAATACCAGTTTCCAGAAGTGTCTTGTCCCATCTTTGCATGTCGGATGTACTTTAATTTCGAACCAAATGGGAAGAAACTTTGACTACAAAAGTAGCGAGTTGCTTTAGTTCGTTGGAAGGTCTGTCTGTTGAAAGATATAAGCGCAAGATCTTATTGGCCTTTGTTAGCCACCTGGGATGCGACATTTTTCCTGGGGAGCGATGGGACAAATCAGGGGAGCAAGTGTCACTCATTACGGCAGATGTAATATCGTAAAGGTAACGTTAATCAGAGCTTAGGTCTTTAACTTTTGAAATATTTGGTAGCACACATTCTATCTTTTCAAATATGACAATAGAGTGTTTTTCACAGTCATCCATTAATTTTCCGATAGCTCCTGAATAAGTAGAAGGTCCTGTTGTGTTACCATCAAGTTGTGCAAATAAATGTCTTAAGGGCAGTTCGTTCATATCCAAAAGGCATATAATCCATTGAAGTGGTCGATGTTACCGTTTTTCTAACAGCCATAATGTCCCGTATTTACCAGTGTTTGTCACTGTTCCGTCACAACCTAGACCTAACCTAGAAGTATCCTGTAAAGACTTTTTCTGCTGATCGCTGATTGTTTGATAAATAGCCAACTCCAACCCTTTGGTGGTTCCGTGGCTTGGGACAGCATATCCGACATAAAGAGATCTCGAATCTTTGATGATTGAGATGTGTTCTTCAACGTTTGTAATGATATTGTTTTCAACCTTTAGCAACAATTTTGAGATACTTATCTTTTCGCCCATTAAAATACAAGGCAGGAATAGTGTCAAATTGGTCTTGAACTAGGGTTTCTCGTCGTAATTTTTGTCTGGCCCGTCGTAATCTTGACTTATCGATGACTTCGTTATCTATTTTAACATCTTGCAATACTGCAGAAGCGACAGCAGCAGCTGCTTTATCGGATATCCCGTATCGGTCACAAACAGTTAATAAATTCGACCGAACCTTGAAATAATTAGGCGTACCAAAACAATTACACGCGTGACCGCGATTTTGCATCACCTCTTCTCTTCACCCCCCGCACACCTCACCAGATTATTCTAAGATTTTGATTTTAGTATTGTTATTTGTGATGTGAGTCGTTTTAAACATCGTTTTATGACATTTAGTTTTATAGATAAACATTCAAACATAGGAACCGATTTTTGCCTTTATAATAAAATTCAAATTTAATGCGCGGGTAATAAAAGCCATATTAGAAAAAAAATAAAAATACTAGTTTTTAAGTCTCTAACCAGGTCACGTTTTCTGTACTATTACAAATCAAAATTCAGAAAAAACAATTTTCGACCCACCCTAGTGTATATACTTATGTATTTTTTTTTTCAAGGATAAATTACTTAACATTTTACAACCGAGTATCACGGAAGATTTTGATTTCGCTCGCCCTTCCCCTTCCACTGCAATAATTTATTAGCTTGTATTGAACTCATGAAATTTCAACAGGTTGCGTTCAAAAAACATACTAGAGGCAACAGATACAGAACGTTCTGTGGAGGAGTCATCATTCAGAAGAATACAATCCTATCGGCGGCACATTGTTTTAATACAGGAATAAACTGGTTCAACAGTGACTGCAGCGGTGCAACCAAGTAATAAATTTACATACAATCACGTCTTTTTCCCTTGCGGGGTAGACAGAGCCAAGATCTTAAAGACCTAAAAGCCACGTTTAGCATGTTGGTGGGCGTTAGGTGGAAAACTGCTAGACTAGGTTGCTAGCCGCATCGCCTACTAACTTGATTCGTCAGTCATTTTCGCCCATTCCTTCGATTGGTTTTTACGATCTGCGCGGGAAGAGCTGGTACATTCTACGTTTTTTCTTTTCTCCCGGACCAGCATAGAAATATCTCCAAAACCAGCATGGAAGGAAATTAATTTACTCTTTTCCTAATATTTTTTTTTTCATTGCTTTTACGGCATTTGGCTTTCTACGCCTTTTAGCCCTTCATAATTTTCAGCGTGTTATCAACGAAATGATGGTGTAGGTACTTTCGATGATTCGACGGAGCACCTGGTAACAATTCCCACGAAGCCACTGGTTTGATCATAGACGACGCAGTAAGGCGAGCAGCCAGCCTGCTATACAGCCTGATTTTGAACTCCCTAGCTATATTGAAATCTGGGAATCAGAATCCCTTATGGAATACAGAATCGTAAGAAAAAAGGTAATAAGCGAAAAAATAAATTGAATCTTTCAAAGAAATTCGTCCAGCTGATCGGCGACTTTGTATGGGAAACCTAATTTTCTTTTTCGTTTTTCACCTTTTTTTCTTGGAATTCTGTATTCCATTAGGGATTCTGATTCCCAGATTTCAATAAAGCTAGGGGGTTCAAAATCACGTTGTATAAATCTCACTACAGCCGCGCCATGACACTTTATTTTGGTTATACCACACATTGTTTAAAAACATGGGTATTTTATAACATAAAATAACACCGATTTCACATTATACAGCGTGATTTTGAACCCCCTAGCTTTGAATCAGAATCCCTAATGGAATACAGAATTGTAAGAAGAAAGGTAAAAAACGAAAAAGTAAATTTAACCTTTCATAGAAATTCCTCCAGCTGATCGGCGATTTTGTATAGGAAACGTAATTTTTTTGTTTGTTTTTTACCTTTTTTTCTTGCAACTCTGTGTTCCATTAGGGATTCTGATTCCCAGATTTCAATAATGCTAGGGGGTTCAAAATCACGTTGTATAGAGTCCACTATGGGCAATTTGCAAATCAGTCCACGCAGCCGAAATTCCCGCCAAGAACTCTCTTCCTAATCAGAAGTTCTTTTTTAAGGTTCCGTACCCAAAGGGACCCTATTAATTTCGCTCCACTATCCGTCTGTCTATTTGTTTGTCCGAGTGCAAGTTGGACTCGCGCACGTTAGGTTCCGTACCATCATTTATAAAAGCGGCGAAATAATCAGAAGTAGCGAAAGCTCACTAAAGCTTGGAGCTACATAGTCCTTCCCAAAATAAAAATGTCTGTTGTTTGGGAGCACCCCTTAAATAATAATTATATATTCATTTAATTATTTATTTTTAAAGTATATATATATATATATATATATATATATATATATATATATATATATATATATATATATATAACTAAATTTCTGTGATCAATATCGTTATCAATATAGAGCAAAAACGAGGAAAAAAATTCACATTTGTTGTATGGGTGTCCCTTTAAATATTTATTTTAGTCTGTTTTTAGTATTTGTTCTTATAGCGGCAACAAAAATACATCAACTGTCTGTCACGGTTCATGAGATACAGACAGCCTGGAGACAGACAGACGGACAACGGAGCCATATTAAAATGGTCCCGTTTTTATCCTTTTTGGTACGGAACCATATCCCACCAAATCATAATTTGCTAATATTTTTGGATCCCGCTTTAGGCAATCGCCAGTTTGGTATAACCTTATTTGGATAGCTCCAGGACTGCAGACAAATAATCGAGAGAATGCTTTACTATCTACTGGTTTAAAATGTTTTCTTGTTTGTTGTATTTTGACAGCTCCGTGGCGCAGTGGTTAACACGCCAGCCTGCGACATGAAGTGCCCGGGTTCGATCCCCGGCCAGGTCAAGATGGAAAATAATCTTTTTCAGATTGGGCTAGGTCTTGGATGTTTATCTATATATGTATTTGTTATAAAATATAGTATCGTTGAGTTAGTATCCCATAACACAACTCTCGAACTTACCTTGGGGCTAGCTCAATCTGTGTGATTTGTCCGTATATATTTATTTATTATTATTTATTATTTATGGTGCGATAAAGAATAATTGTATAGTGCTATACCATCGTCCCAACGCAATTATCTGTATGAGATAGTGTTTTGGGACTATAATATATGGATGGGCACTCAATTGGTAAAACAGACAGCTCAATGGCGCAGTGGTTAACACGCCAGCCTGCGACACGGAGTGCCCGGGTTCGATTCCCGGCCAGGTCAAGATGGAAAATGATCTTTTACAGATTGGCCTGGGTCTTGGATATTTATCTATATATGTATTTGTTATAAAATATAGTATCGTTGAGTTTGTATCCCATAACACAAGTGTCGAACTTACCTTGGGGCCAGCTCAATCTGTGTGATTTGTCCGTATATATTTATTTTATTTTATTTATTGGTGAACATAAATATCCAATTTCTAACATCCAGTTAGGAAGAGTAAAGGAGTTATAGAAGTTCGAAAAGTTTTAAATTTTTTTACGAAAATATGTAGTTGTGATCGTGTCAAAATTCTAATAGGCATGATCGGCAATATTGTTCTTTGATTAATTTCTGTCACGGTTTGAGGAAACACTTGCCTTCTGGGGGGTTATGGCCGACTGCCACATTATAAAACTTCATATCTTGAGAAAGCTTCATTAAAAATAAGAAAGAAAGGGTTTATATAAGGGTATCAAATACATATATTTTGGAGATATTGCAAATAGCCGTGACCAAGTTAGAGCAAATGCTTGAAATAGAATAGTCTAAACTGTTTAAAACAGTACTGCCAATCGAGCCTATAAGGAATTTTAACACAATCAGGAGCCTGTAAAGAATTTTAACATATTTTTTTTTATCTCCTTTACGCTTCCAAACCGGATGTAAGAAATTGAATATATATATTCACCAATGAAATGCCCATCCATATATTATAGTCGCCAAATACTATCATAGACAACATAACATCGCGTTGGGATGACGATCTTTACGGGTACTTGTACGGTTTTTGATTGACATTGCCAAATATTAATCACTTAAAATACAATGTTCATTATTTTTTTTCAGGAAGGTTAAAAGGAAAGATTTAAGGGCTTATGCGGTAGCTGGCAACCTCTGGAACCAGGCGGCACATCCAGGGCAAAATAAGCAAAGGCTGCGAAGACGAGGACGAAATAGTACTCGTACTCAGCCCTCAAGTAGGGAGCATAGTAATGGTCAATGGAGGGCGCTCGCAAAAGGCGTATACCCTAATAAATACAATTTTCCTATTTCTGATATAGCTCTCATAGTAAGTACAGTCAGGGACAGAGATACCTGCCCCCGTAGTACCTGCACGCGCGACAGCGTTTATCGACTATCGCCATCTTGTTTTCCGTAATATTAAAGAGCGAGATGTGGATAGTTTATCGCGCGATAAAAACGGCGTCGCGGGTGGCATGTTACGGGCGCTGACCAGGCCCTCTATCTATATCTTGAATTTTCTCTTAAACTATAAATAATAATAACATGAAAATGTATATACAGAAAGATTTTAATGAAGTCTTTCATAATGTATATTTTCATGTTAATATTATTTATAGTTTAAGAGAAGAATTCAAGATATAGATAGAGCAGTGGCACGGCGCCGTGCACGGCATTCCGAGCCGGTACACGGCAGCAACCATCGTTCCAAAATAACAGTTTTTCTCTTGATATGGACCGCGAAAGACGTATTCTGCTCCTGTTGCTGTTCAGACAAAAAAAGAAGAAAAATCTATATAAAATAAAATATTCGGTGAATCCATACCTTTCTTTAGTGAACTCAATTATAGAGGTCAATTTAAGAGGAAATATGAAGCGCTGAAAATATTATGTGGTGATGAAAAATTTTACGAATATTTTAGAATGTACGAATATTTTTGTATACAAAAGCAAGAGCAGAAAAATCGAATAGTCTACATCTAAATTAGCAGCCATTATGTCATTAATGATAATCCTAACTAATATTATAAATGCGAAAGTGAGTTTGTTTGTTTGTTTGTTATGCTTTCACGTTGTAACTACTGCACCGATCGTTATGAAATTTTGCATACACGTTATCATATGGAGAAGGACAAAGAGTATATTTTATCCCGGGAAAAAGTACTGTTCCCGAGGGATCGATATTGACGCGGGCGGAGCCGCGGGCGAAAGCTAGTACTTAATAAAAAAATGTCCGATCTATACTTGGGCGTCTTTTCTGTTGGTGGTAAATTCATGAGGTCAATCTTTGATGTATCGGATCTAGGTCTGCTTACGCCTTCAGTGATGAGGACGAAATTTTGTATTTGTCTCTGTACTCTGTGCGGAGAGGGGAAGCTTCTTGCGTGTTATCATTTTAACATCTATATCTACATCTACATCTACATCTACATCTACATCTACATCTACATCTACATCTACATCTACATCTACATCTACATCTACATCTACATCTACATCTACATCTACATCTACATCTACATCTACATCTACATCTACATCTACATCATCTACATCTACATCTACATCTACATCTACATCTACATCTACATCTACATCTACATCTACATCTACATCTACATCTACATCTACATCTACATCTACATCTACATCTACATCTACATCTACATCTACATCTACATCTACATCTACATCTACATCTACATCTACATCTACATCTACATCTACATCTACATCTACATCTACATCTACATCTACATCTACATCTACATCTACATCTACATCTACATCTACATCTACATCTACATCTACATCTACATCTACATCTACATCTACATCTACATCTACATCTACATCTACATCTACATCTACATCTACATCTACATCTACATCTACATCTACATCTACATCTACATCTACATCTACATCTACATCTACATCTACATCTACATCTACATCTACATCTACATCTACATCTACATCTACATCTACATCTACATCTACATCTACATCTACATCTACATCTACATCTACATCTACATCTACATCTACATCTACATCTACGTAAATAATTAAGTAAAAATAAATAAATATTCATTGCCATGTTTTGCCAGCCCTCATTGAAAGCAAAAAATAGAAATAAAATAGAATAATAAACAAGAATAAAATAATAATGAATAGAACAAGGTGGAAAACAGAAGGGGAGGATTTTGCCCAGCAGTGGGACCTAAAGGGCTAATCAAAAAAATAAATATTGTTACCTTGATGCATGGTAGAATATTAAAATATCTTAATTCTATTGCAGTGGACACGAAATCCTTTCCATTTTAACGCATATGTTGTTTCTATACCAATAGCGACGGTCCACAAAGAGTACACTTCGAACATGCCTTGCTTGGCTTCTGGCTATGGAAGAATATCCACTACATCTAAAGTGAGTACATAGATACTATTTAACGATATGTGGCCCTTACCGCCCCTAAAAAATGTTAAGAATGCCCGCTATAAGTAATTGTACATCACATCGACTCGATAATAGTGTCAATGAATGAGAGCAAAAATGACAAGTAGTATCTATTATGGCTAAGGACTTTATGATTCCATTAAAATAACATGGTAATTATGGGTTTTTCAAAAATAACTTTGTATTTAAAATCAAAATAAAATGAAGAATTTAGGTGACAATGATTCAAATTTGTATTGTTTTAGGAGTCAGATTTGGCAATTATGATATCGCGCAACTGTCCGCCACGACACGACTACTGTTACAGATATCGATTTTCACTTTTAGGCAAAATGGCACTTTTTTTATTTTGATTTAATAATCAAAGTTTTTGTTAAAAAACCCTTTAGTACCTAGCTTTGATTTTTAGATACAAGATCCATACAATATATTATTCTTATTAAATTTTTGAACAAACATTGATCAATAAATAATTTGGAATGGATTTAATAATGTCATTTATGCATGAAAATTAATATCAATAGATACTTATATCAAAAACGTAAGTGGTAGATCTCGAGTTTCTATTTATTTAATTTAGTATTTTAAATACCCATTTGTAGAAACAATGAGTGGAATAACTAAAATAAACTATCGTGGATGGGCTATGGTGCGATCTACTAACAGGCCGTGATGGTCGTGCCCCTTACTTTATTGTCTATGATCAAACTACATAGCGGATCCATGAAGAATGGTCGCCAGCGGCTCCTTCGAATCAACGAAATTAATTTCACAATCATTTCGTTGATATAGGTACAAGTATTACTCGAAGCCTAACTTAAGCTTCTGAAGCCACATAGAAGAAAATAACCTAAAAAGCGATATCCTTATCCTATATATATTTTTTTTTTTTTACTAATATTATAAATGCAAAAGTGAGGTTGTTTGTTTGTTACGCTTTCACGCCGTAACTACTGAACCGGTCATCATGAAATTTTGCCTACAAGTTTTCTGAAGTACGGAGAAGGACATAGGCTACCTTTTATCCCGGGAAAAAGTACTATTCCCGAGGGATCGCCACTGACGCGGGTGAAGCCGCGGGCGAAAGCTACCTTCTCCGTAATTGAAAGTCTGTATGTATTCACCGGTCTCTGACTTTCACTTACTGCATAAAACATTTTCATTATCTGCGAAATCGTCGGATACCTTTGCTTCTGTCTGCTAGCCGCCATTTATTTTCAGGAAAAAAGATGTGTTTCACGGGCTGTATATGTAGACATTACAAAACCTGAATAATAAAAGTATTCGGCTCCGCCTCGTGTACGTGCTTATTAGCAGTCACTCGTTTGTTAAAGTCTACATTACCGCCCTTCCTATACAACTTACTATAATATACATTACAGGATCTCAAAGAATTATTTGAAGAATACTAAGTTTGACAGCGATTTTGTTACATTTAACTTCCTACCATCTTCTTCTTTGTCCTGTCCTTTTCCCATTACTTGGGGTCGGGTCTCCTCACTCTTCTGCGCTGTATTGTCTTTTCAGGCAAATGGGCTTCCTTGAGGTCTCCTTGTATTTTAGACCACCAGTTTAATAACGGGCGGCCTCTGCCTTTCTTCTGTTCAATCAGATCTAGTACAATCTGTACCACATGGTCTTTACTTCTTATTTTAACATGTCCGTACCAAATGAGGCGGTTTTCAGTGAGTTTCTGTGTGATTGGTGTGACTTTAAACATTAATATCTACCATGCGATAAATAAATTATACTGTTTTTTCTCAGGTTCAAACCACCGTCTTGCTCTTAGCTGATTTGGCGATTATACCAACATCGTATTGCAATAAAATGCACGGAAAAAACATGTACCATTTTGTTTGTACCTCGACTGCTGTTTCTGATGTCGCCCAGGTTAGTAAAAGAACAACTTTTGAAAAGGTAGTAGGTGAGTAATATTAGGTTCACTTAAAATTTTAGATATCGGCTTTAGTTTATTTACCATATAAAATTCAGTTAATTCGTTTATGAGATATGGAGCGTACATATATACAGAAAAAAATCTAAATATCGTCATTTCAGTTTCAGCATAATTTATAGAGCATAATGCCCAACTCTTACAAATTTATTATTAATAAACCTGTAAGACTTGGGCTCTAGCTTTTGCCCGCGAATTCATCCGCATGGAGTTCGGTTATATCGTAAAGTAGCGTAGGCGAGCGCTAAGAAAGGAAGTAGAATTGCACGGACGAAGTCGCAGCTTGTTTCCCCATACGAAATTTCAAGCCCTTTTTCACCCCCTTAAGGGTTGAATTTTCAAAAACCCTAGAACATGTAACTGTTTATTTCTAATCGTTAACCTAAAAACAAAGTTGCAGGCTTCTAGCTCTAAAAATGACGGACTGCCATACAAAATTTTAACCCATTTTTCACACGCTTAGGGGACGAATTTTAAAAACTCCTTGCTTAACGGATGCCTACGTCATTACAACTATCTATATGCCAAATTACAGCGAAATCCGTTCTGTACTTTCGGCTGTGCGTTGATAGATGAGTCAGTCAGGTTTGCTTTTTATATATTTAGAAGAAGAAGATATTGATTGATACTATAACTGCTTACTAAAATTATTCTACTTTACCTAGCTGGAGAAACTTGATAGCTCAGTGTTTATAAGCATTACTAGCGCTTACGCATATTACGCAAACCTCGTCGTGGTCCTTACTGGCATGAGTGACATCAAGTGGCATAAATATTTCTTGGCCTTCTCCGTGCTTTGAAAGGCATGTTAAGCTGTTGCAGCTATTATTTAATGTCAGTCGTTAAGCTATGACAGATGCCTTTGGGGAGCTTTAAAAATACAAGAGACAGACAAGTGTACAAGTGATAGCCACTAACACACACGTAAAACAACAAACAACGACTACATCTAGCTAGCCGAATTTGTTTCGTCACGCCACATCCAAAAGCATTTAGTTTTAAACCTACTGAGATGTAGCCTAAAAGCAGTATAATGTATTTGATCTGATTGTCCCTTCCCTTGTCCGTTTCTATGTCTACTCGAAACCACTCAACAGACTTTATTAGATCCCTGCTAATACGAAGAACTCCGATTTTAATAAATGATGCGTCATTAGATTTTCCTTGAACAGGCGCGTAAATGGGTAGACAAAATTATAAAAAATGAATGGAGAATTTATCCCTTTAATGTGCAGGCTAAAGAAGTGGGGTAGGTAACAAAATATAAGGGTTTTAAAGGCCATTATGAAATTAATAGACTTTGTTCAGAAAGAGAGTAGGCGAAGATTTAAATGGATCACAGACCATGATTTATACATAGCACCCTGATTTGGAAGTTTCGTTTGTTCCGTGTGAATTTTGTAAAAAATCGTTGAAACCCAAAACAGTCCTATGAGATAAACAACAGAGCTCCTAGACCTGTTCTCTCTTTCAACAGACTCTGCAGTTCTTATGAATATCATCATCATCATCATATCAGTCGTTAGAAGTCCACAGAGGACAAAGGTGTCTCCCGAGGATTCTTCGTTCCATGGTAGGTTATTGCCATACTCACCTCACCACACGTGGCATACGGCTTGGCGAGCGCAGTGTCTTCGATTCTTATACTTCCGATGCTGATGCCAGTCGGAAGCATTTGTAAGCTGGGAAAGGATAAGAATTTATTGAATTTGGGAAGGGAATGAAGGTATGGGCGGGCATACTACTCACTCGAGTGACTGGGAGAAAACAAGTACCAGCTCGGGAGGCCAGGCGCGCGTACCATTCTTGCTACCACCGAACAGGCAGTTGAAGATGAGGCCTTTCTTTTTGTTACGCGAAGAAAATCCCTTCTGATACCGCACCAGGGGAAAGCCGGTACGGTTATGTGGTTTTGCCACTAAAAACTCCACGGTGTCACTTCTTAGCCGCTAGCTCTGTGCCGGGCCGTGTGCTATTTTTGCTCCACAGCCCGGCACGGCGGCCGCTCTCTCGGTGGCTACGGTACGGCACGCTCTCACAGCCCCTCTCCAGCGAGAGGGTCGGAGCGGCCAGCTGGATGACCCGTCCGCCTTCAATTTACCCGCGTGGGTAAAGGCGCGCTTAACACCCGCGCGCCTTTTAACTCGGTCCGTTAAGACGAGGCCTCAAATGTTTGGTACCATCGCTCGGCAAAGGCGTACGCAGACTGATCAAGTGCGCGCAAGGGATAGCGCTTGGCGGTTTAGCCCGTGAATGATGAGATAGGAGAGATAGTCTCGAGTCGCTCAAAGAAAAAAACGTAAGCGCCAAATTCGTTATTTCTATTTTATATAAAATCAGACCGGTTAATTGTATTTTCATATTTACATTTTGATGAATTACTAATAACCTATCTTTTAGTCTAAAAATCATTATTTCATTCGTCGCATTTGAGCTACAATAACAAAAACTCTGCGAACGAAGACCATCTTTCAAAAAATATTTCTATCGAGAAAATTTTATCAAAACGTGTTTTCATCTTACACTTTTGGAGATGAAATAGTCAAAAATCATATTACTTAGATTTGAAACTCCTAATTTAAGTATTTTGCGAGATAAATAAGGTTCAGAACGACCTTATTTACAGTGGTATCGCCTTAAACCGGACGACGGATTCCCGTATCCGCCATCCGACCGGCCTAAGCTAACCTAACCATGATATATGTAGCAGTTTTATTTTTCTTGGTTGTTTATCTATACAGCGTGCAAATCTACGCTCGTGATTCCCTTAAAGGGGTCAATCAACCGTACTAAATGAAGAATTTTTTCCATGGGACCAATGCTGGTTTTTTGTCATTTTATTGCAAATTGGCGAGTCGGTCGAACACTTTTGTATGAAAGGTACAAAAAAATTGAGTTCCCACATTGGTCCCGTAGCAAAAGTTGTTCATTTGGATTGCCTGAATTGCTCGAAGTCCCTTAAAGGAATTTCGAGGGTAAAATTACACGCTTTATACTTACAAAGCATGTAAATTTACCCTAATTACTAAAATATAGTATCGTTAGTATCCTACGACACAAGTTCACACAGTGGCTACCTCAATATGCGTGTGTGTGATTTGTCCCTATATATTTATTTATTCTAATTGTATGTTGGTTTTTAGGGAGATTCAGGCGGACCACTTGTCTGCCAAAACACTGGGGATAAAAATGATAAGGGTAAAGGTGTAGTCGCCGGTATCGTGAGCGGCGCCCGCGTCGGCGTCGGCTCATTCTTCACCAGAGTGTCGTCGTACAAAGATTGGATACAGAAAGGTGGCGCTGCGACAAATGGAAGATCGATTATTTGTTTAGCTTTGACAATATATGCATCATTTTCTTTGAACTGGTTTTATTTCTTTTTAGAATTTAGTTCCTTAACGAGTGTTGCGACTAGATAAATTACCTTTTTTTACTAAATGTTGAATAAGGCATTTGCCTCCCATCTCACCTGGTATGGCTAGCTCCGTGGCGCAGCGGTCAACACACCAGCCTGCGACAAGTGCCCGGGTTCGATCCCCAGCCAGGTCAAGATGGAAAATGATCTTTTTCAGATTGGCCTGGCTCTTGGATGTGTATCTATGAATGTATTTGTGATAAAATATAGTATCGTTGAGTTAGTATCCCATAACACAAGTCTCGAACTTATTTCGGGGCTAGCTCAATCTGTGTGATTTGTCCGTATAAATTTATTTATTTATTTAAAAAATAAAGATGGTAAGTGACGATGAAGACGAGCATGTTACATGCCTATCCAAGAGATACCAATTTATTCTACTTTTGAATGTCCCGGGACTGTACTTGTCTGGTAATATGGCAAGAAGCAGGCAGTTCATTCTACACCTTAGCTACTCGAACCAAAAAGGAACTGAAAAGGAAAGGATCAAGCAATGGCAGAAATCGTCACGTAACAGTGATGTGCTATGCGTGAGGACAAATAACAATGCAAAAGAATAATAAATTAGAAACGTTTATTTTATCTAGGTTTCTTTGAACATTTATTCATATATATATTTTGTTTTAAATGTTTTATTTTACATTCACAATACTATTTTGATAAAATCTTTTACAATTAATAAATAAAATATAGTGAAAAGAATTCGCGGGCGAGGCTTGAATCAGCGCCCTAGGTCTCTGTACAACTTGTATATAATTATGCTTATAAACGGGACTTAGCACGAACCTTTTTATTATTTGTTTCCGTTTACGTTTCAATGGAGTTACATCCATCGTGGTCGCAACGAGACTCTACATATAAACATAATTGTGTTTAAAGCGCGAAAGTTTATAAAAAGAATACAACTTGTATATGTCGGGTAGTTGTGTTTGATGTCGTAAGCCTTAATACGTATAGAGGAAATGGGAAATGGTGGGGAATTTCGGCGCCGAGGTTAGAATTATGCGATAGCTCAGTTGGCAGCGCGTAAGGTGGTTCAGAGCCTTTGTTAATGAGATTGTATTTTAAACACATACCGACCACCAATATACAAAAATCTTGAAATGTACGTTAAATGAGATTGAGATTCTGACATGCCATTAATCTCATTTGTTGTATCTGCTCATTTATTATATACTAGCTTTCGCCCGCGGCTCCGCCCGCGTTAATGTAGATCCCTCGGGAATAGTACTTTTTCCCGGGATAAAAGGTAGCCTATGTCTTTCTCCGTACTCTAGAGAACTTGTATGCAAAATTTCATAATGATCGGTTCAGTAGTTACGGCGTGAAAGCGTAACAAACAAACAAATAAACAAACAAACAAACTCACTTTCGCATTTATAATATTAGTAAGGATCTGTGAAAATTCTGTGAAAATAAAAATATCATGGGCAAAACCTAAACAGCTATAATCATCCAGTAGGGGTATATGACTTAGCTAATTGGAAATCTACATATCACGCGTTGAACTGTCGTCGTTGCATGGGTAGGTTTCCGCGGCACCACGCACTGAATGACATTCTCCGCCAGGCGTTCCAGGCGTTTGTCTCCGCCAATATCCCCTGTGTGTCAGAACCCACGGGACTTAGTAGCTCGGATGGTAAGAGACCAGACGGTCTGACCTTGGTTCCATGGAAGCATGGCAGATGCGTGGTATGGGACGCTACATGCGTAAGCACTGTTGCAACCAGCCACCTCAGTCGCATTGTCGGGTAAGCAGCGGCGGTGGCCGAGGATGCAGCGGATAGGAATCGCACAACGTATGCGGCACTGGAACCACTACAAAACAATGGGCTGTTGGGGTAACAATGCTAAGCGTCTTGTTCGCGAGATAGGGCACCGAATATCGGAAAGAACTGGTGACCCCCGCTCCGACTCGTTTATGGTGCAAAGGATATGGCAATAGCAATCCAGCGTGGCAATGCTGTCAATATTTTGGGTACCTTTGCACCGGAAACGACAAGAGGCGGGCTATATATTTTTTTTTCTTATTGTGACGTTTTAGTTATAGACATGTAACCTGAAGCCTGAAGCATACTTATCTTTATGCCTCTATGCCATGAAGTTTGCATGAAGTTATAGTATACCATAACTTCATGCATGTAAATAATACATGTATTTTTCTAACATTATTTGAATTCAAGATTATCTCATTTCTATGGTTTGAATGGTAAATTACAATACATAATTATTATAGAATATATTTACTGGAAATATATTTTACAATATGTGCACATTTTTGATAAATATGTGCACATCCAAGACAAAAATAAATATGAAGTACAATTCAAAGATCAAAATAATTAGTTACATCAAAATATTTTCAAAAAAGTTATTTAGAACCTAACTAAATAAAATAGCAAAAAAGTTCTATCCAGATTTTTTTTGTCGCGAATTATAGCGAATTACTTGATATTTTCAGCGACAACTACCAACTTTTGTACGTCTTTAAAAAGTATAACTAAATGAGCAAGATGGATACCTACAAAAAATACAGTCATCATCATCATCATCATTTCGAGTAGGTATCACGGTCAATCGACTATGCACACCCTAGTGCCAGAGTTCTTCGGAACCGCCTCTCGACCTCTGACGTGGTTCCTTTAACGACTACCAGATGGCAGCCGGGACCACCGGCTTAACGTGCCTTCCGAAGCACGGAATCATCTTTATTATCAGACAATCAGGTGATTCAGGCCTGCAATGTCCTAACCAAACTGAAAACAACTAAACAAAGTATGCTTCCGGTGGGAATCGAACCCACGACCCCCGGGTCAACAGGCAAACGCCTTAACCACTAGACCACGGAGGCTGTCAAAAAAATACAGTATTTGGTTATAATTATTGAATTATTAAATTAAAAGTGAAAATTAACACGAAAATGGCAGACACGGGTTTGAAGAGACTAATGACAGGTATGACCACGCGATGTCGCCTTAAAGTCGTTTTCCAGCACAGACCTGAACTAAAATATATATGTGCCTCTAAAGGAACAAACGGAACACTTATAGGATCACTTTGTTGTCCGTCTGTCTATCTATCTGTCAAAAGATCCTATTTCCCCGAACCGGAACCCGTGGAAGTACCAAGCTGAAATTCATATCAAATATTCAGGTCTACTGTCCCTTAAAGCTGTGAAAATATCAAACTTCTAAGCCGTAATTAAAAGATTGCCGCATATTTTGCACATTCGCAAGGGAATCGAAACTTACCCGTTAAGTCAGAATCTTGAAATTTGGTACGAAGCAACGTCTTAAAGCACAAATAAAAGAAAAATTGCGTAAAGCATATTTCTTAATTACATTATATAATAAAAATATTTTTTAATAATTTAAAACTTAAAATAGATAATGGTACGGAACCCTTCGTGCGCGAGTCCGACTCGCACTTGGCCGGTTTTTTTTAATATGATTTAGCTCAAGATTTGGACAAAAAATATCATCTGTGATTTAATCCCAAATTGGCCACATTAGGCTTGCCGCCCATCTTCCGCCAGCTTCCGTTCATCACATCTCGTCACTCATCACTTTGACATTGACATATTTTCATCATAATAATATATCTATCAAATCAAATTTTTGGAAATATTTTAACACTTTTGTAACCTTATTGCGATGTACCTTAAATGGTTTATATTTTATATTATTTTCAAATATTCATCGTCTCAGTTCATTGTTAAGCCCTGGCCTAAAAATGCCTCAATTATGGTGCCACGTATAATAGGAGGTCGGCCGGCTAAACTTGGAGACGTCCCGTATCAGGTCAGTAGTTACTTTTGTATATCATCATCATCATCTCAGGTGATCTTACGCCCACTGTTGAGCGAAGGCCTTGGTCCTGTGCTTCTTTCATCCAAATTCGACCAACATACACTATATTACTGAACTTATCCCATAGGAGTACGTTCGACGCTCCTTTTTTCCGTCTTTACTAACTCGATCAATGATCAGTTCTATCTACCATTACTCCATCTGGCCAGGCCTACCCAGTTAAGTGCCATGACCGTAACTCAATGTTGTGTTACGGTGTCTGGATTCTGGAACACGGTTTAGCAACTTGATGTCGAACGTCTTCGTCATGTACGCAACTATATCTAAGCATTATATTGTTTATTAGTTGGTAAATAACAAGATTTAAAGATAAAAGACTGCGTAAGGTCATGCTAACTGTAAGCTGCTGACTTTTGGCTGCCTACTGTACAGGAGAACCCTTATTTGAACACATACGTATTTTAAATTTGTCAGTGTTCAAACAGCGCGCACTATTCTCAGTTCTACTTGACTACTCACTGACGACGTGAATGGCAGATTCGCAGCAAAATAGCACTCAAAGTGCTCCACTCAGAGCCGTTGTACCTAAAGTTTGAACTGTCACAGACTACTAAATAGTTACTACTATTTAGTAGTCTGTGACTACTCATCATCATTTCGAGTAGGTGTCACGGTCAATCGACCATGACACCCTGGTGTCAGAGTTCTTCGGAACCGCCTCTCGGCCTCTGGCGTGGTTCCTTTAACGACTACCAGATGGCAGCCGGGACCAACGGCTTAACGTGCCTTCCGAAGCACGGAATCATCTTTATTATCAGACAATCAGGTGATTCAAGCCTGCAATGTCCTAACCAAACTGGAAACAACTAAACAAAGTATGCTTCCGGTGGGAATCGAACCCACGACCCCCGGGTCAACAGGCAAACGCCTTAACCACTGGACCGCGGAGGTTGTGACTACTAAATTTAGTAGTCTGTTACTACTGTTGTTTTTCATAGGTAGTCTCGACATTTAAAGTTAGTCACATACTTCTTAGTTAGGTCAGGAGTATTATGTATCGCATCGGGTACTCGCGCCAGGCCTCCCGAGCTGCTGCTTACTTTTCCACCATCTATCCGAGTAGTAGTATCCTAATATCATCAACATCTATGGGCAACAGCGTTGGAAAAACAAGACGCGGAGGAAACTGCACTCGCCAACCCGCCTGCCAAGCGTAGTGAGTATGGCAATATCTCCCCATGAAACGGAGAATCCTTAGGAGAGGTCTTTGTCCAGCAATGGACTTCTTACGGCTGAAATGATAGTCCAAACCCGGAAACCTTACATCAGCTTTCTGTTTTCTTTCTTATCAGAGCGTTTTACCCACTGCATCCTCAGCTCACCATAGCTGACCGTTGGAGACGCTATAAGACAACATTCATGCTTTAATCTGACTTAGCAACATTTTTACGTCCATCCGCCTGCTTGACGCCAATCGTCCTTGGATAGCTCCTAATACGCAAACAAAAATGCCTGTGAAATTAAATTTCAAGTTCTTTTACCGCATAAGGAATCGAACTCAGACCCTGTTGTGGTTAATTGGCATGCTAACCACCACAGAGCCTGTCTCTATTCTAAACAGTAATGTCTTAACCATTAGGTTGCCTTCAAAACCCGCATTTCTAGAAGGAGTAATCGGTACGTAACGTTCTGCGGTGGAGTCATCATCGCTCCTAGGAAGCTGCTGACTGCGGCGCATTGCTTTGAAGGAAGAAGAGGCGGTCTAGATAGTGACTGTTGCAGTTTCAGCTCTGTTAAGTAAGTACGAGAAAATTGTGTACGTTATAATATTAAAGCGGAAGTAATATATTCTCAGAACTAAGAAATCACCAGAAGCTGCTTTCAGTCGGTTTTGTATGCAGCTAAAATTTGCCGCGCAAATTTTGTCGCCTTCTCGACTTCCGCATATTTTTACTACGGCATACGCTAATGGTAACAACTAGTGATGTGCCGTTCCCGAGAACGTTCTCCCACCTGAGAATATTGCCGGCAACGTTCTCCTAAATGAGAACGGTTGAGAATCATTTTTATATAATGGAAACAACCAACCTTTCTTAAGTAAAATAGTATCAAATAAAGTCGACAGATAATTGTGTATAAAACAATACACTCTATTTGCAATAAAAATGCTATATTCCCAGTGTTCCCAATATTCCCGAGAATATTCTCGAGAAAACTTGCTATATTCTCGAGAATATTCTCGGGAACTTTCTCAGCAATATTGCGTCACCACGAGGTGACGAATAAATCTTGATTTTTATTAGTATACAATTCACCACAGTAATTACAGTTAAATTTAATACGGTCGCTTTCTTCTATATGCGTAAAATGATCGTAAACAGGGCTTCTTTTACTCATTTTTAAAATTCGAAAACAACAGTGTTAATGCCACGTGTTAAGCCTTTAAAACTCATAAGTACATTAATACGCGCGGCCGTGTCTCAAGACCGCGGCGCGCGTTTGCCACGATAAGAGTGAGCAGGACACCAATATCTCACACACACATTTCATGCCTTGTTTATAACTAATCCTAGCGCCCAGATAATAAAGCAAAGAAACACTAAAAAATCACCTATAAAATATAAACTAATTTTATTTTGTTAAGAACGTTGAGAGTATTCCCGGCAGCGTTCTTGTTTCCTGAGAATATTCTCACTGGCAATATTGCCAGCAGCGAGAACATTCTCAGCGGCACATCACTAGTAACAACGATAACAGTGGCCGCTCTAATGCTTATAGTCCGAGAGCTGGCACCAATTTTTGGGTAGATATTTGAGGCAAGCTAAAAACTGTCAATACCTCTCCTATTATACCCCAACGCGGAATTGCAGACCTGGCTGAGTAGCGGAGCTAAATCAACCCATACATTTTTGGCGGCCTGGCAGTTAGAAAGTCCCGCCGAAATGAACTGTCTCTTTGAGAATCTTATGTTTTAGTTGTAAATAATATCTACCCTATTAAAATTGTAAGGTGCCTAAAATACACTTTTCATATTTTTTTGCAAAATATTTTTACACACGTCTAGCACTGTTGAACTAATCCTACTAATCGTCTGGTTTATATATTTAGTATTCTTAAATCATTAAGCTACAACATATAAAAATTGCATATTGCCTCAAATATCTAGTAGTCCGATCAAATTAGAAAGTACATACATTTAAATCAAGCTGAAAATGAGTGAATTTGTTTAAAACATAATTGACAGTAACATTTCAAATCGGTACTTGCAAAAAAAATACTTAAGGTGGAAATCGCGAAAATCAAATGTTTTTACTTTTGAGGTCAAAAAAAAACCCCGCGCAAAACCCCGATTTTCACCTCCACCGTTTCTGAGATAGAACGATTCAAAAAGTATTGATATCTTTTTTGTAGATAATTTTATGATCTACAATTTTTATCTGAAATAATTTTGTGATAAAACTTACCAATTCATTGAAAATCGTGAAAAACCCATTTAACCTGAACTCCCGAGAGCGTTTGGTAAACATATTGCAAATTATGTTTAAATGCACTTATATGTTTGCAGGCAAGTAGAAAAAAACAAGTTAATATCTACGTATGCAGTGGCTGGTAACCTTTTTAATGTGGTAAGGCACCCAAGGTGGCGCAGTGTCATGAGAGCCCGGAAACCTAGATCAGCATTTACATCTATGATACAGCGAAAACCATGGGGGCGAATACCGAGCTCTAGAAGGAATTTCTCTGATCCCAGTTATTCAAACAAAACCAAATGTGAAAATAGGACAGAGTACGATATCAGAAGTAAACAACGAAGCCAATCAGACATACCAATCGAGCGTGAAACGAATTATGAGGCTGGTCAATGGAGATTGCTTTCAAGTGGCATATACCCTACATCATACAGATTTCCTAAGCAAGACATAGCTGTTATAGTAAGTTCTTGGCTTCTATACTAATATTATAAAGAGGAAAGATTTATTGAACGTCACGGCGAATAAGCTAGAACCTTAAAATTATTGAAAATCAACTTACTGCCATGGACATATAAAAAATCTTCTTCTATGCTTCGTTGAGTTAGAAAGCCGGAGGCGCATCCTTACACTCATCCCCCCTCCCCCCTCTTACACTCATCCCCCCTCCCCCCTCATTTCTTTCCCCCATATCCTTCCCTCAACTCTTGCATTCTCTCTCTGACATTCAGCAACGCTCCTGTCACACCCTGGTATTGCAGTTATCCATGAGCAGCGGTGATCACTTGCCATCAGCTAAATCGATTTAGCTGATGGCAAGTGATCTAGCTCGATTGCCGATCTATATAAAAAAAAATCTTTAACATTATTTCGTTTCTTTATTGCAGATGACAAAGAGGGCTTTCCGTTATAACAATTACGTAAGGCCCATACCGATAGCAAGTAAATACGTAGACTACGATATGTCTTGCTTAGCATCCGGTTACGGAAGGATCGATAGCAGAGTAAGCAAAGACTCAAAGAAGTAGTTGTTTGCGTAGCTTATTGTTCTATTTATTGTACATACTTCTACCTGCTGTATTACTTTTAATTATCCTTTGTCCAACTGGTTGACTGGAAGAGATCCCTCTTGGGGTAAGTCCACCTTTTGTACAAATTATGTGTCATTTTGCAATGTCCTTTGTGTTTAGTACAATAAAGTTTTTAAAACAAACAAACAAGACTCACATTGATGAGCGGAAATCCCGCTAGAGGCACTAATGTAGCGTGAGGGTTCCAAGCTGACATTTAATAAGACTGAGGAGCCCGAAAGCCTAGTGGGCGTGAGCATTACTAACGCTTACTCATGTTAAGCAACCTCGGGCTCGGTCCCCGATGGGATTACCACAAGTGGCATAATAAAATCTCGTGCTCTTCCGTGCTTCGGAAGACACGTTAAGCGATTTGTCCCGGCCGTCATCATTAATGGCAGTCGTAAAGCTTTGTCATATGCCTTTAGGCAGCTTAAAAATCTGACCTCAGTGTTGGCCACTTACACACATGAAAATTATTTTTGTATGGAGGAAATTTCTTTCTAAAAACTTTATTAAATTCAATCCATTGTCAAAGTTATTCGTTTTGAATAGTATTTTATTAAAGTAACCTAACCTAACCAGATTTTCGTTATTTCCCCGCAGAATTTGGCCAGCCAATTACTGTTGGCCGACTTGTATACCGTGCGAACTCCCTACTGCAATCGACTGCATCGACAAAATATGATTCGCTTTATTTGTACTACGTCAAGAATCTCCGACACTGCGAAAGTAAGTGCTCTATATTCAGTATCGTAGTGCATAACAATTTAACTTCAAACTGTCCAAAATCATAGTCATATATTATAGACTTCATTCATTCATTTCGTGTAGGTGTCACGGTCAATCGACCATTCACACCCTGGTGTCAGAGTTCTTCGGAACCGCCTCTCAGCCTCTGACGTGGTTCTTTTAACATCTACCAGATGGCAGCCGGGACTAACAGCTTAACGTGCCTCCCGAAGCACGGAATCATCTTTATTATCAGACAATCAGGTGATTCAAGCCTGCAATGTCCTAACCAAACTGGAAACAACTAAACAAAGTATGCTTTCCGTGGGAATCGAACCCACGACCACGGAGGCAGTTATTATAGACCTAGCAACAGCTTTCCTGGCAATCGAAGCAAATAAGGTATTCATTAAGAACAAGCTCACCGCTAATTATTGTGTGTTTAAAAGGACCTGAATAAAAGGACCCAATATGCTGAGGTAATAATTTTGACAACTTACAAATCCAAAAAAATAACTAGTAATTTTGGTGTGCAAGTAATAATAAATTAAAAATTAATACCTATGAACAAAATTAAATACATCACGATTTCTCAATCAAAGAAACGATAAGTATTTAAGCTAATATAATTTAAAAACACGTTAAGCAAGTTGTAAATGAGTGTAATGAAACAAAACATTAAAGAACAATTTTAGATAAATAACTTGGAAACCTAATGTAAAAAATATTTCTTGTACAGTAAATAGCTTTACTTCTGCACTTTCATTTTTGCATAATGATCAGGACTCGCTGGCTCTCTCCGCAAAAGAGAAGGTCGATCTTTTCGGTACTCTCTTTGCGTTGAACTCTACCCTTAACGACGGGGGAGCATCGTCGCCCTTTTTACCGCAATGTGATAGTCTGAGTTGGCTCCGGTATTAACACGCTTATTCTCGATCTCGTACACCACAAGAAAAGTTCCATTTTCTTGGAAAGTAGCCTACGTTCACCCTATTACGGCAGTCGCTGAAAAGGATTTTTTAAACTAAAAATTGGTAAAATAGCTTGCGTAATGAAGCTTAATCCGACGCGAACGAATTCGCGGGCAACAGCTAGCTGTTGCCCGCGAATTCGTTCGCGTCGGTATACTAGTATTAATAATTATATATTCATGTTACCAATTATTTCACTTTCTTGTGTAACCTGTGTCAATATTGTGAGGGATTATTTGATTCCTTTTCTTGTTCAAGGGGGATTCTGGAGGACCGCTTGTTTGCAAAAAAACAGGTGACCCCAACGACAAGGGTGCTGGAGTGGTAGTCGGTATCGTCAGTGGGCACCGAGTAGGAGCCGGCTCATTCTTCACCAGAGTTTCTACATATAAATCCTTTATACTTTCAAATGAGGCTGTGAGAAATGAAAATTCAATTGTATTTGTATTTTTGACAATATATACTGAATTTTGTTTATTTTGATTTATTTTATTTCTATTGCTTGGGTATCGGAATCTCTATTCACGATGTTTAGACTGTGCAAAAAACTTTTTTACAAAAAAATTAAACCGCCGGGAAAACTGAAAAGCAAAAATTATAAACCTTTGTTATTTAAGCTTATAAGTTCATAAACTAATGTAAGTATAAAGTAATTTTGAGTCGGCGCCAACCAATCAATGAAAAAGATCTCAAAAATAAATTATCTTAAATTTAGGGAAATATAACTTGCATCGTTTTACGTAATTAATTAATTTGCTTGTTTGGTGTCGACTTCAATTTACTTTGGTATACATACATTAGTTTAAGAACTTTAAATAACAAAGTTTTATTATTTTTTTGCTTTTTATTTTTTTGGCACTTCAATGTTTTTTTAAGTTTTTTTTTTGTGTCTATAAACTACTAATCCCTCCTACTACCTCCTCCATCGCGATGAAATCAGAACGTCTTCTAATTTCTATATATCTACTAATCTCTTATTTTACAAGGGACAAAGAGGGGTAACTCCCACGCAACTCTTTCCATGGTAGCAAGGGACTTCATACACACTAAGCACGTTTAGTGGGTCACGGTTCTTTGAGGAACATAAAAGCTGCCTGATTTTTGTAAGGGGTCGTAATATGGTCTTGATGTCAAATTTGCGACGCCTCTCTCTTCCAAATAAAACAGATTGCATCTGCCACGACGCTTATTCTTCAGAGTGTCAGAATCAGAATCAGAAATCATTTATTGTTAAACTAATAAGTAATGTTTGTAGGTGATACGAGACATTGCTTCACTAAATTCATGTTGTGATATGTTATATTTGAAACACGTATCATTGAGAGGTTACTGGTGTTACGGACGCCGAAGGATTGGCATGTGATGCACCCGCCGTGGTTATAAGTCAAGAATTGTAGTAGTGAAGATTTTACTGCAGATCATCTATCATCAACAGTCTCCTGGCCGTATCTGGAGGAGTACCTGTACCGATAGTGAAGTTGTTAGCACATACTGTCGTTGGCTATGTCAAGTCTAGAATCTTAAAAGTGAATGCTACATTGCTGCTCTTCATCTAACATCTCCTGACCGTGCCTGAAGAAAGCTGCGAAAACATTTAATGTGAGCTGTGGTTGTAATAATATACAGGATAGGCTAATGGAGATTCTCGTGCTTTCTTTACTCTACAAAAACAACGCAAACCTGCCCCATAAATATGTAACATACAGTCCGTTTCAGTATGGTCCGTGTGTAAATCGCATACTTAAGTTGAGTGAATAGGCTTCTTCTGGGTGAGCTCGCTCGATCCTAGACCATATCTTTGCCTTTGGCCTAGATTATGGTCAAGAGTAAACCCATTTAAAATAAAATAAAAAATATACTTATATCTACATGCAACTTCTAACAATATTTAAAATACGGAATCAGAATCCCTTACCGTAGAATACATATTCGTAAGATAAGGTACGAATCGAAAAAAATCGGACACCCATGTAAATTCACTAATCTGAAAAATTCAGACCTCATGTAAATTGACCAAACTGGTTGGTCAAATTTCTATGTAAAGAGGATTTTTTTAAACTTTTTATGTTGATTCTACTCTGTCTACAATAAGACTACGTTCAGAGTGTAAAAAGAAAAAGCGTAAGATTGGGGGGGCTGCTGTTTCTCTCGTAGAGAAGAATAGTTATAAATATTGCCTGCAGGCCTATTTAAGTATTTACTCTGAGTGGGATTCGATTTATTTACTCAACGTTTCTATGGTCACTTCATTATCTATTACGGTTTATATTATTTTAAATAGAAAAGTCAATCATACGAAAACCGCAATACATTTTACCGTAGCTGTCAAAAATTAGCAAATGAGCCTGCAGATAATCAACTTTTGTAAGATTTTTAGTGTGGGGCATTCTCTGTGGTGTAGTTTCAGTGAGAGTAGAGCTCCCGATATTTGTTCATGAATGCCATAGGTAGATGTTACACTGTTACTCTATGCTTTTCAATGCCTACAAAAATTAAAAATTCAGTGTCAAAAATAGTTATTTTTGTCATTCTTTCATCACATAATGTCAAAATCGATTTCTAAGAATACATTTGTCAATATTTAGATATTTTCAATGAATTTATTACAATTATTTTTAGTATTTATTATTTTAAGGTTAGGTTCATCGCAGTTTATCGTCAAACCTGTAATGGTTAATTCCTCGATTCTGGTACCACGCATAGTAAAATGTAGCGCGGCGAAACTTGGCGAAGTCCCATATCAGGTACCTAATTCAAACCAAAGTTAATGGTAGCTCATGCTTGTATTAAGTTTGCCATCTCCTTCCGTTTAGGCTAATTTGGGTTCTAATTTTGTTATTTAAACTCAGATCTAACAATATTACAAAATTTTATCCAGACTTGAAAGTCTCTTCTCATTGAGGAACCATAGGGTACCACCGGTCGGTTGATCGTGATTGATGAAGGACTGAGACTCGCGGGCAAGACTGACTTTTGTGTTCGTAATTGTTTCGTCACTCTTTTCAAGTCCTTGGATATGTTGGAGATACGCGCACGTTACGACAACAATTAGTCGTCGTAATGCGTAACGTGAGACTTTAAGACAGTCTTTACACATTTTGGCAGAATGAAAAGGCCAGTTCTTGCGTGCTCTTAGTAGTTGAGAAACCACGTAAGCAAACTTGTCGATAGTGCAACCACTGGCGCCATAGAGGTGTCTTAACAAGAACTGGTCCTTAGAACGAACCCACATGGTCGTTACAACGTTCCAACACTATGACTTAATCACGTACGAATCGTTAAAGAATAATTCTATATACTAATATCAGAGCTGTTCCTGCACCTCCTCCGCATCCGAGCGTGTATTCAATTGCATTCTCAGCTGTGGTGCCCTAGCTCTTCCACTTCTTGTACTGTGGAGGACCTAGTTGAGGCGAACGATCGTGTCGTGGTGGTGGATAAATTCTAGTTAAGACTAAAAATAGACATTTTGAGAATGAACCCTGGGCTCCATCACATAGCTACGAAGGCAGCATAAGAACAGCATGCTAGTTTATGTTACATTGTCTGTTCAATGCAGTATGATTACCTAAGCAAAGTTTTTACAACGGCCACCTGCCTGAGGGCGACCCTTCTTAGAACCTCAGTAAGCTTATGAAAATAAAGTACAAGTATTTACTAGCACCGTATTAAGTCGAAAAGCTCTGATTTCGAATCCCAGCATGTCAATCTAGATTTCATATGTAAATATCTTTGTAACAATCCTCAATATTTAAATTGTGTATAAATATAGGCCTAGGCGGCGTGACGGGCTGGGCGATCACTTACGGAATCATCTTACTAGACTCTTGGATTTTTTTTCGCCCACCAACACGCTAAACGTGGCCTTTGAGTCTACTGGATTAGTCTGTCTACCCCATAAAAGATAAAGGTGTAATAATATGCATGATAGATCTCGTTAAGAAAACTGACTTCGAGAACATATCACCACTACACAACATTCTGCGGCGGGGTCCTCATCTCACGCACGAAGATCCTGACGGCTGCGCACTGTTTTTCACCAAAAAGAAGTCTCTTCGACATCGATTGTGGCAGCAAAATCATGTAGGTACCTGCTATTTAGTTCTTCACGTGAAAAAGCGTACCTACACGGTAGGTTTGCTATAGCCTCCTTGTGTTCAATGGAACTCGTATTTTTGACATAAATTTAAATATCTCGCCACGCTCCGTGTCAGGTACATAATTATATAATAATAAAAGTATACAGTCGAACATAGAACCTCCTCCTTTTTTAAAGCCGGTTGAAAATTAGGATAATATTTATTTTAGTATATTAATATGGACTACCTATATTCAGTATATAAAAATAGGACAGTATATATAATATTATTATATAATGTATACATATTGTAATATTTTATTTTATAAAAGTCTTACCTTACATTGCTTGCTAAAAAATATGTTAGTTATAGTTACTCCGAAAAAAAATCTCAAAAAATGTTAGAAACTATTATCCCGGGTGAATAGAAGTCTCGTATTTTTGAAAGTCATAAATGTTTTAAATATTATCAGGAGTGACATATATATCGATTAAAGACATGAATAGTATAAATGTAAGAATATCTAATGGCTGCGACTTCGTTTGCGTAGGATAAACCTATAGGTATGCCAAGTTTGGCCAAGTTACATTCAAATCCGTTTAGCTGTTGAGTCGTAATTGAGTTAATAAACACACAGACATCTAAACTAATAAACATTTTTACTACTAGCAAAAGTGTAGCGATTTTACCCACGGATTAGTACGTATCTCTAGCCCTATATCTAGTAGCATTTTTCTTCTTTTACAATATTCACCTAATACATGCATAAAAACTTTGCAGAAAGCTCAGTAAGTCAGATTTGAAAGCAATTGCGGTGGCCGGGAATCTTCAGACCGTAGCGGTACAACCACACCCTCCAAGCAATGGCAAGAAATCAAAAAGTAAAATTAACGTCTCAACGCAAACTAGCACTACATCTTCAGATGGTAGAAGAAAATCAAACGTAACGCTCCCAAAAATCTCTTCGAGAACGAACACCTCGTTCCCGAATAGTGAAAAAGCATTAACTATCGACAGCAGCATATCCCCGAATAGTGAAAAAGCATTAACAATCGACAGCAACATATCCCCGAATAGTGAAAAAGCATTGGCGATCGACAGCAGCACATCCCCGAATAGTGATAAAGCATTGGCGATCGACAGCAGCACATCCCCGAATAGTGAAAAAGCATTAGCGATCAACAGTAGCATATCCCTGAGTAATGAAAAAGTATTGGCGATCGACAGCAGCACATCCCCGAATAGGGAAAATGTATTGGCGATCGACAACAGCACACCACTCAGTAGTGAAAAAGCATTGACGATCGACAGTAGCATATCCACGAATAGTGAAAAAGCATTGGCGATAGACAGTAACTCATCCCCGAATAGTCAAAAAGCATTGATGATCGACAGCAGCACATCCCCGAATAATGAAAAATCATTAGCGATCGACAGCAACATATCCCCGAATAATGAAAAAGCTCTGGCGCTCGACGGCAGCATATCCCCCTATAGTGAAAAATCATTGGCGATCGACAGCAAAAAACCGAGAGCCAAAAGAAATGATGCCACCACAGACACACCAAAACCCGTTGTCGAGTATGGACAATGGAGGAAGCTTAAGGCTGGTTTTTATCCCCGTAGATACAAATTTCCGAAAGCTGACATATGTCTTTTAGTAAGTTTTATTCTACTCCTATATATATATAATTTCTTAGCATGAGGTTTTTATAAAAATTATAAAAATATAACAATTATGTCATACAAAAAATTCAAATTTTATAAAAACTTAATCCTAGAGCGCTTGCACCAGCGAGGCAGGGCTTAAGCTACACGGGCCGTGTTCCACTGTTTCGTACAAGCGCCAAGAAAGGATCTCAAAGTTACATTCATCATCATCATGTCAAAGTCTAAGGCTCAAGGTTTGCCAAAGAGCAATGAACCGCAGTATGCTTGGTGTACGCCTTATAGCTGATCGTATCACGCACGACCACCACTCTGCACTCCAAAACTCAAATAATGTAGGTTAAGAAATAAAATATGATGAAAAAATTCCAAGCGGGCGGGATTTTTTCACCATATTTTATTACTTAATTTAATAAGAGTATATCAAAAATAGCATTGTGAATGCAAAATATGTATAAACACTTAAAAAAAATGTAGGTATTAAATCAGCACAGCTTACATGGGACTAGATGGGACACATCTGCCGCATGCCAGAGGAAAGTGACCCATCAGAAAGACATCATCTTTATGCGTTGTTTGTTTGTCTTTGCATATGACATTTCTGACGTTTTCTAATTATTTTATATTCTTTTGTAATCCTAATAAACGGTGTTTTTCTTTAAAGAAGTTCTTTAAAGACGAATAAAATTCAAAAACGAGAAGGTTATCAATTCAGTTTATTCTTTTGTTTTCCATCTCAGCTGCAAGAAGTCCACTGCTGGACATAGGCCTCCCCCAAGGATTTCCAATACGATCGATTGGGAGCGGCCTGCATCCAGCGTCTTCCTGCGACCTTGGGTGACCAGCTGGTGGGTGTCCAACGCTGCGCTTGCCGGTACGTGGTCACCATTTGAGAACCTTTTTGCCCCATCGGCCATCGGTTCGGTTTTTATTTGTTACATCATAAATCCGTCATTTATGAACCGATTTGGAACATAACTTTTTGTTTGAAAGGATTTGCATCCAGATTGGACCCATTTGAATTTCATCAAAATCGGTTCAATAGATTGTTTGAAGTCGGTTTTTATATGGAAGATTAGGTACCTATATTTAGAATTTTTGATAAATGTTTGGACACCGCATCAATTAATTTATTTTGAACATCTAATTGTCGCTTTCATAATTAAAGTTACAAGTGTCTTCTTACCGCAGTCGTATTTATAATTGTAGTCTAGTTTTTCAACTTGGGTTTTTAATTTTGATCGCTTTGTTTTATTACAGATAACAGAGAGGCATTTCGACCTAAATGCCAATGTAGCTACAGTCCCGTATGCAACCAAACAAATGGATTACCCTACCAATATGACTTGCTTGGCTTCAAGCTATGGAAAGACAGGCCATGGTAGAGTAAGTGACCTTTTATTTAAAAATAACAACCCATTCCTTATTACACTGGTGTTTTGAGTGATATCATAGATATTATAATTCTACAGCCCCCATAGCTTGACTATCTACGTAGTCAAAAAGACAAAATATCGCGTTTCCCGTTTTTGACCCAGAGAGCATGGCACACGCGTTTAATTGTTAAAATTGTATTCTTTCGTGCTTAAAATATAAATAATACTAGCTGATGCCCGCGGCTCCGCCCGCGTTAGTGTCGATTCCTCGGGAACAGTAGAATTTTCCGGAATTAAAGGTACCCTTTGTCCTTCCCCGGGCCTAAAACTACCTCTATACCAAATTTCATCCAAATTGGTTCAATGGTTGGAGCGTGAATAGAAGACAGACAGAGTTACTTTCGCATTCGCATTCGAAATATGAACATATTAAAACTTTTAATTTTTTTACATCATCGCCTAATGGTTTTGCACAGCCTTGTGCAGCTTGCGCAGAAGTCACGTTCTTTGTTCGCGCGGCACACTATTAAATTATACATTTTGTAAATATTAATATGGAAGTATGGATTTTTAGGCCACATGTGTCCTACGTATCGTATGAGAAAAATCTACGTTTTTATTGATGGGATTCGATAAATTTTAAGTATTTATTTTATCTATCTCTTGCCCACGCTGTAGATAGTGTTCATGCTACGGGGCAGGAATAGCTATATCTTACCCAGTGACGGGCCCTGGCAAGCTTTTTTTATTTTATTTTAAATAGGCTTACTCTTGACCTTAGACTAACTCAGAGGGTAAAGACCAGATCTATGACGGAGCGAACTGCCAAGACGATGCCTGTTCACTGAAGTCTTAAGTTAAGTCTAGCTTAGTTCTAAAAGTCATCGGTAGATAGAAAAGAAGCACGTAACGAACGCCCTCTGTATTTGTTAAAAGATTATTTATATTAGTCGCGGGCGAAAGCTAGTAAGCTTTCGCCCGCGTCTCCGCCCGCTTCAATGTCGATCCCTCGGGAATAGTACTTTTACCCCCAAGATAAAAGGTAGCCTATGTCCTTCTCCGTACTCCAGAGAACTAGTAGAGAACTTGTATGCAAAATTTCATGGTGATCGGTTCAGTATTTACGGCGTGAAAGCGTAACAAACAAACTCACTTTCGCATTTATAATATTAGTAAGGATAAGGAGAACTAAAAGAAATCAATAATATTTTGAGGTAAACTTTAATTAGAATCATCATCAGATCCTTTTTACTCTCCACTACAGGAGCATAACCCTCTCTGTACTACTAGGGCCATACTTGGCCAGAGCAGCCAGAGGACTAATTTAATTAGAATGTACCTACTAAAATGTTTGTTTTCTTTGTTATTGGCTAGAACTCATCTACTTCTGGAGTGTTACTGATAGCTAAGTTTGAAACCATACCGACGTACCACTGCAACAAGCTTCATGGGAAAAATATGATGAGGTTTATTTGTACGTCGGCCAAAATCTCCGATACTGCAACCGTAAGTGAAAGTTACCGTAGCCTATGCCGTGTAATCAAAGGCAATTAATTTTCTATGCTAATGGCGGATGAACAGTTTTTTTGGGATTCCGTGCCTCAAAAGGAAAAAATGGAACCCTTATAGAATCACTTGGTTGTCCGTCTGTCTGCCTATCTGTCTGTCTGTCGGTCTGTCAAGACCCTTTTTCTCAGGAACGCGTAGAGGTATCAAGCTGAAATTCATATCAAGTACTCAGGTCTACTGTCCCTTGGAGCCGTCAAAATATCAATCTTATAAGTCAACGCAATCAAAAAGATACAGCTGGTTATGCTGCAAATTTTCGTGCTTTTTCGTCATTCTTAAGATCAAAACCTACAGGGTACTTCCCGTGAACTCAGAATCTTGAAATTTGGTACGAAGCAACGATGCTAATGGTTTTTTTTTATTTTATTCATATTTGTTTTACAGCATTTGGTTTTCGATGCCTTTTAGCCCTTCATATTTTTCTACGTGTTATCAACGTAATACTGGTGTCGTTGATTCGATGGAGCCCTTGGAGACAGCTCCCACGAATCACTGGTTTGATCATAGACGACGCAATAAGGCGAGCGACCACCAGCCCGCTATGTAAATCTCACTACAACCGCACCATGACACTTTATTTTAGTTATTCCACACATTGTTCATACAATGTACATTGGCATTTATAATACCAAATTACACCGATTTCACATTATAAAGTAGTCCGGCCCTGGATAGAGCCCATCTTCATTTATTACGCCAATGTGCAATTTATTCTTGTTTATCAACGAAATGATTACACTATCTGTAGGAACCAAAAATCCTTGGAAGAGGCCCTCGTCCTGTAGTGGGCTTCTTGTGGCTATAACGATGAATGAAGTGACAATCAAAACGTTATGCTCGTACATCGTAGTTATAACAGCCTCCGTGGTCCAGTGGTTAAGGCGTTTGCCTGTTGACCCGGGGGTCGTGGGTTCGATTCCCACGGGAAGCATACTTTGTTTATTAGTTTCCAGTTTGGTTAGGACATTGATGATGATGATGATGATGATGATCGTAGTTATCAAAAGTTAGCGAAAGCGTGCAGATTGAGTGATATTTTTTTTTCTTGTACCCCAGGGTGATTCAGGCGGACCGCTGGTATGTAAGAACACAGGTGACCGTAAAGAAAAGGATAAAGGGTTGTTAATTGGTATCGTCTGCGGCCACAAAAATAACGTCGGTTCATTCTTCACCAGGGTTTCTGCATACAGGAACTTTATAAAGAGCAGAGCAACAAGAAACTCCAATTTTGTTATATTTGTTCTAGTAATATATGAAGCATTGTGGTTGGCTGTGTTAAACTGGTTTTATTGTTTCTCGGTGTTTTTTTTTTACTAAGTATTGAAGTACGCATTTGTCTCCCTTATTAAATTCTAGTAAAAGTATTCAAACAGGAATATCGATACATTCAGTAAAATCTGGGAGTACGGTAGTGCCCCCGCCAAGAATAGCCAAGCGAAGCGCAGAGGCTAGCTATTCTAGCCTCTACCACCTTTAGCGGATTTATTAAACACTAGCTTTCGCCCGCGGCTCCGCCCGCGTCAATGTCGATCCCTCGGGAATAGTACTTTTTCCCGGTATAAAAGTTAGCCTATGTCTTTCTCCGTACTCTAGAGAACTCCTATGCAAAATTTCATGATGATCGGTTTAGTAGTTACAACGTGAAAGCGTAACAAACAAACAAACACACTTTCGCATATATAATACTAGCTCTCGCCCGCGGCTCCGCCCGCGTCAATGCCGATCCCTCGGGAACAGTACTTTTTCCCGGGATGAAATGTACCCTATGTCCTTCTTCGTACCCCAGACAACGTGTATGCAATATTTCATGATGATCGGTTCAGTAGTTACATCGTGAAAGCGTAACAAACAAACAAACTCACTTTCGCATTTATGATATTAGTTAGGATTAGGATTAGTTAGGATATCAAATTTTAATTGGATTTTTTTCATATCTAGAAAACCCTGATTTTGTCACAGACTCACTGATGATCATCAAAGTTCTTAGCGTACTTCCTAATGTATTTAACGCTAGAGGTCTGAAAATTGATACAGAGATATTTTAATATTAAAAAATAATTTAATGAAATCACCAGGTACCTAACCCTTTATAAACGATAAAAAAACAATAAGAAGCACTCTCTGAAGTGACTAATTTGCAAGATGTTAGTAGTATTGAAACACCAATCAACTATAGTCAAATATATATAGATATTCAATTATATATAGATATTCCGTGAGCTGGCACCACTTTTTGGTTAGGTATTTGAAGCAAGCTGAAAACTTGTCACATACCTCTCCTATTATACCCCAACACGGTTTTCCCTGTTGCTGCAAGTAATATACTACAAAGTATAAAACAAAAGTCGCTTCCCGCTGAATGTCCCTATCTTAGATCTTTAAAACTACGCAAAGGATTTTGATGCGGTTTTTTAGGAGAATTTAAGAGGAAGGTAATATAACGCATCCGTACGAAGTCGGGGCAGGTCGCTAGTTATTGTTATAATACAACATATTTATATAGTTACCTATATAAATATATATAATATAATACAACATATTTATATAGTTACCTATATAAATATAGGGCTTGAATCCAAAAGCGAGTAGTTCCGTATTAGGGGAGAAAGGGGTAATGGGAGTCACTTAAGCGAGCCATCAAATAAAAGCTTATTTCGAAATAATATATTAAACGAAATTATTTACAAATAGACTTTACTTATTCATCTACTAGTTGTGATCACTTTTCACCGCTTTGGGAATCAAATCTGGATACGTTTCCGAGTTTAAAAAAAAACAGGTTTGATTCCCATTGCCCTTACCTCAGTACAATGGGAATCAGTCATGTGGGAAATCAGAGCCAAACAATCGCAGACATAACATTCGGCAGTATGACATCCAGTGCAATCACCAGTTTATCAGCTAGCCTATTTGGTTTTCTGACTTGTAATATCGGCATCTAATATCATTTGCGGGTAGTGGTAATCACTAGCGAGCTCTTTGACTCCCATTGCCTAAAATCTATACTGCATTAAAACTGTAAAATTAAATACCACAAAGTAAATTTAATCGAAATCTACTATGCTTATTTCAATTTTGAATATCAAGGCTAAATTTATCCATGGTCATTAATTTGGCACAGCTACAACGTCTATACACACCGTTATTGTTGTTTTGACGAAAATTTATACCGGCGAGGCTTGAAAACGAAACACAATTGTCAGGCATCGGGAACAGAGCAAGCTGACAATGCCACTTACCTAGGTACGTGTAGTTTTGCTTAGGGCACCTGACCGCGATTGCCCGCTGACTCCCATTACCCTTTTCTCCCCTACCTGTGGCCTTAACACCGACTAAATTTAATGAATTTTCATGTTACCCGCTCCTCGACTAGAACTAGTGTAAACTACACTTTTTCAGGCGCTGCGCAGTAGCGATGTCATCATGATCATTTTCATTATTCCAGCGGTAAGAAGTCCATTGCTGGACAAAGGCCTCTCCCAAGGATTCTTCGTTCCATGGGAGATATTGTCATACTTACCACGCTCACACGCAGGCGGGTTGGCGAGCGCAGTTTCTTTGGCTTCTTATGACAGCTCCGTGGCGCAGTGGTTAACACGCCAGCCTGCGCCATGGAGTGCCCGGGTTCGATCCCCGGCCAGGTCAAGACGGAAAATGATCTTTTTCAGATTGGCCTGGGTCTTGGATGTTTATCTATATATGTATTTGTAAAATATAGTATCGTTGAGTTAGTATCCCATAACACAAGTCTCGAACTTACCTTGGGGCTAGCTCAATCTGTGTGATTTGTGCGTATATATTTATTTATTATTATGCTTCCGGCGTAGCGATATGACTAGGCCCTTTCCGGTTTGTAGTATTAACAACAAGATATAATCTCAAATAAATTTATTTAAAGAACAAAATATACATGATAATAGGAGTACACCAGTAAGCTTGGGTTGCGAGCTTCCATCCGTGATCCATTTATGGAACAAGCCGACTCGCATGTGCAAAGATGGCAAGCCGAGGTTGATGACGACTATCACCCCGGCTAGCAGTCCTTCAGTTTCATCTTCGTTGGAGTCACCGGTTTCGTAACATATCAGGCCGCCACCCGCTGATTCCTTTAAAAATGTGTATTAAACTCGAGCGCCGTTGGATTATAAAGATTAGGCGTTAGAAAGAAAAATGGCTATACCTATGATATTTTGCTAGGAGGGTTTAAAAAGTAAAAAAAATAATAGGAACTGGAGCGCGTCCAATGTGTTTTACTGCACAATATGCCAAAAATTGTGTATAGCACTAATGTGACGATTTGAACATGACGTCAGGTGGTCCAACCACCTGACTGGGTAAAAAAAATGTAGACAAAAAAGTCGAAAAAAAATCGCCAGTGTATCCTCGTGCATGGTCGGCTCTTCTTTATTAGGGAGGAAATAGTTCAAGAATAACTGAAAACATAATCTGACGATATCCATATGCTATAGCAATAAAAAAAACATAACCCCCTTATACTTAAGTCAGATATGTCCGAGGTATCCCTCATATCTTTCTGACCCGCTCGAGTAAATCCCAAAATCCCCTCTTGGGCTCCCCTACTAAAACCCTGTAGTTTAGTAAAGAACACAGCGGCCCCAAATTCTACTACCATTTTCATTCCGCACAATCTAAACCTTTTTGTTTTTTGAAGTGAAAACATTAGTAGCGTTTTGAACTTTTTGGGATGGGATTTTTTTTTAAACTTGCATCAGGACACTGACCTAATCGAAAATTCTTAAGACGGACACGTGACCTGAAAACTTCTTTAGCGGCGTTGTGCACTTTTTGGGATGGGTAAAGAATGTTAAACTCGCGTCAGGACGCGTATGATCAAATATTCGTAAGACGGACACATTTTTTTTTTATTATTTTTTTTTATTTATTTATTCACCACATACATCTATCATTACAGGTAATATCCTAATACGATAGAGTAGTTAACTACGATATACGATAAAGTAGTACATGACCTAAGACCGCCGCAACGGAGAGTTTTCTGCCGGCACTCCCGGGTTGCACCCGTTGTTTTTTGTCACGGCTGTGTGTCAAAGATTTTCCTTAGCTGCCTAAAGACGATAACGAGCACCAATATAAATCCGAAGCCAAGGCTGGTGCAAAAGATTTGAAATATTTTGACAGCCTCACTCACCGCATTCTTGCTGCATTGTAAACTATTCGCAAATAATATAATCTTTCATATATAAAAAAACCGACTTCAATCAAACTACTGAGCCGATTTATATCGAATCGATGAAATTTAAATGAAACCAACTATAAACATACCCATAAACAAGAAAATAATTTTCCAATTCAGTTTATAAATGAGAGGAGTTCAGAGGTAACAAACATTAAAAAAAAACAATGATAACCTCTAACTTTTTTAAATTGGTTAACAATAACCCAAACCCGTGCAAAACTAGGCGGCAGAAGCTATAAACAACATTCTTCGAAGATATAATATTAAAACACAACTTCCTCGTTCCGCTGCAGTAGGGTAAAACTTACAGGCTCGATGTTGTCGTCGTCCATGGTGCACAAGTAGAGTCGACATGAACGCAGAATCATCCGCTCACATTTCTTCCGCGGTATGATTCTGTACTGGTCAGTGTACAAATACTTGTTATGGGCCCAGCTCTATTTAAAAAAAACAACTATTTATACGAGTACAAACAGTGGTTAGTGGAGTTCTTGGCGGGAATTTCGGTGGACTGCACGGCTTTTGATTTGGATTGTTTTGCTAATTGTTTCTAATGGACTTTATAATCTGAAATCGGTGTAATTTGGTGTTATAAATACCCATGTTTATGAACAAAGTGTGGAATAACTAAAACAAAGTGTCATGATGCGGCTGTAGTGAGATTTACAAAGCGGGCTGGTGGTCGCTCGCCTTACTGCGTCGTCGATGATCAAACCAGTGGATACGTGGAAATTGTCGCCAGGGGCTCAGTTGAATCAACGAAATTTACACCATCATTTCGTTGATACACAATAATTACTCGAAGATTAACTAGACACTGGCTAAAATAAGCTTCTTAATAAAGTTTGAGGGCTAAATAGAAGGAAAAAAAAAACAGTGGTTAGTATATTTAAAGATTTGTATATGGGTTAGAAATATGTCAGAGAAATAACTTACGACTTACTTTAGTGATTCTGACGACATTAGCGGTGCACACTCCGTTGTAATCTCGATCCATTTGTGCATACGGTATTTTATTTACAATTGAATTAAAAATCCACGGCTTGTTTACTTTCTGAAATTAATAACAATCCTATTAACTAATTATATTAATAGCATTACAATGCTCGGTTTAATATTAAAATCGAAAATACCTATGTGATGAAAAAATTTCGCCACAGGTAGGATTTGACACCCAAACCTTCGACATCCGTCACGTCGATGCTCTCAGCCACTTAGCTGCCGTAGCTTCAAATCACCGCGGCGAATTTGTTCATCACATATTATAGATACACGCATTCGAAGCATGCATAATCTTCATTACTACCCTCTATTTAGAAGTGTGGTATTCAACTTAATTCGTATCAGATGAATTGAAAGTTGATTAAAATGGAGAAAACTTTATCAATTAATTATATTAATAGCATTACAATGTTCGGTTTAATATTAAAATCGAAAATGTGTGATGAAAAATTTCGCCACAGATAGGATTTGAACACACAACCCTTCGACATCTGGCCCGTCGATACTCTCAACCACAAAGCTGCCGTAGCTTCAAATCACCGCGGCGATTTAAACCGCGGCGCGGCGAAGCATGCACCCATTGCACCTATTAATATTATTAACCTTGGGTACCCCTGATATTTGTCGACCCCCAGTTTAATTTCTAATAACTGTCGAACACAGTTGGGGCAAAATGGATATTCCCACTATTTCAAGCAACAGTAGCTCATAGGCTAAAAATTTCCTGCGGACGAAGTCTCGGGTAAAGCTAATAATAACTATATAGGTACCACTACTAATCTACCATAATTATTACCGTAGTTATAAAAGTTAGCATATACGAAAAAAATGTTAAAACTCATTATCGGCAATTTCAATTTATGCCAACATTGTCTGGACTAGGTATATTTACGAAGTTTTTGATATTTTTAGGAATGGCACATTACTATTTTTGATATTTATGGCTGGCAGTGGGTGTCTATGTCCACCATAAATGCCCCACAATGCACTTTGACCTGGCCCGACTCCCCGACGCTTGGACCAACCCAGTCCTGCCCGGCGCGCTTGATGTAAATACTTTATGCTGGGCAGTAATACCATGTACCTATAACTTATATGGATCTGGTGGTTTTTTTTCTATGTTATGGAGCGGCAAACGAGCAAGCGAGTCACCTGACCCATGGACAACTGCAACACCAGGTTGTAACAGGAGCGTTGCCGGCCTTTCAAGGAGCTGGGACATGGGGGGAGGAAATGGGGGAAGGATGGGCCTCCGGCTCTCTCCCTCACCGAACGAAACATAGAAGCGGTGAAGCTCCTACTCAAACGTCGATTTTCTGTGAGAGTGTGGTACTTCCCCGGACAAGCCGGCCCATTCATGCTACTAGCAAAAATGAATATTGCCGGTAGCGTGGCTCTACCACAACTAATATAGAAGTCACAAAATAATATGCACCCAAAATGACCGTATGAACGAGCGGGACTTGTTCATATAGTCAAGTAGGTACATACTCTTACTTCTGTTCATCAATGGGGTCAAATTGAATATTACAATTACTAATTTAAAAAATATGTCTAATATTAGACAACGTCTCGCTTGGCGCATCCAACCACTTTCACGTGTTTTGTGTACTGAGATTCATCATCATATCAGTCGTCTTGCTGCTGTATGAGTCCACTGCTGGACATAGGCCTCTCCCACATATTTCCAAAATGACCGGTTGGAAGCGGCTTGCATCTAGCACTTCCCTCCTACCTTGGTCAAGTCGTCCGACCACCAAAGTGGGTGTCCCACGCTGCGCTTGCCGTTACGTGGTCGCCATCCGAGAACCTTTTTGCCCCATCAGCCATCGGTTCTACGCGCAATATGCCCCGCTCACTGCTACTTCAAAGACCTAATCAGCTGAGCTATGTCGGTGACCTTTGTTCTTCTACGGATCTCCTCATTTCTGATTCGGTCTCACTGAGAGTCTGGTCCACATAAATGTAATCTTCATATTGATACCATTAGAAGAAAAACGATACAAAAAACACCATAGCTTACTATAATAGCAAGGCTGTATGCAGGAAACCTGTAGAACTTCTGTGAGTACACGTGAACAGGCGTCCTCCACTGCTGCTCATCCTCGTTTGAAGGATAACTCTGTACGGTGTGCAGAAGACCACCTGCTACTCGGACGAGTTTCAGATCATGTCTTAAACTGAAATCATAAGCAGCATGAGTTGAATTTTGTAAAATGACAGCCTCCGGGGAGCAGTGGTTAACACACCAGTTGCTACCTCTGGGTTCAATTTCTGGCACCAGCAAATACTTTACAAAATTTTCACAGGTATTTGACTACATCCCTGATTATCTAATTAGGATTGGCAGCCAGCCATAAAGACGGTCATAAAATCTTAGCCAAATCATGTGAATGCTGTTTTTCCGGACCCCGGGCTCGACGCATAACAGCAAAGGATGCAACTGGGGAATCGATCAGGTAAGGAGGTTAATTAGTAAATTCAACGATGAAAATTTGTTGCATAAAAAATTGGCTGTTTGTAAAGTCGGTAAACAGTGGAAGAGAGATAGATGCGTCACAAGGCCGGTTACACAAGGAACGTGACACTTTTTCGTTCGTGCAGGAGGCGTTCATTGATTTATATAGCGTGATAACGTCTATATAAATCGATGAATATCGGTTGCACGCAAAATATCACGTTCCAGAGCAGCAGTAGCATCAGTAGCAGTAGTATCTATTACGCATCATATATTATGAATAATAGCTAAATAAAATTAATAATAAAGTCAAACTTCAAAAGTCTATCTCTCATCGTTATCACGTAAAATTATCGTTCGTAAACCGATGTTACAGACAACCAATTTCTTTTTTCTTTTCCTGATGGCTAACTAAATCTCTTACCGTTTTCTATTGGTGTAAAAGCATTGCGCTGACGTGAGGACTCGCTCTGAGGTTATGATACTTCCGGAACAAAAAGCTTTGTATTGCATTCGCCATTTATTGTACAACTTTAAAATAAAAACCTGTCAAAAAATTATAAAGTGTATCTCAACAAGAATTTACTTTTTTTTAAATCAAAATAAAAAAAATAATTTAGGTGACAACATTTTTTTGTTGGTTGTTTGTTGTTGTTGTTTGCAACAAATTGCTTGTTGGTTAAATTGGTGACGTGATTAACAAAATAGATCAAACAGTGATTGAATATTTGATGAAATCTATAACCGTGGCTATGGTAGACATTTGTCCGCTATATATTTATTATTTTTTATTAATAATTACCAAATGTACGCTTTCTAATACAATAAAAAAAAATATCACTGTCACCTAAATTAATTGTTTTCAGATCGCAGCTAGATCAGATCATATTATAACCGGTGGCAGATTACCTGCAGAAAGAATCTGAGATGGTAGCTACATAATACTACTCTTGCACTCAACTCTTGAGTCATCAGAGCAAAGGGATGTACCTAATTGATAAAAGAATGTAACTTGAATAGTGGATGAAATGATAAACTTAATAAAGAGATTTTCAACAAGAACTTTGTTTTTAAATCAAAATAAAAAAAAAATAGTTATAGAATATATTTATTGTTGCTTGTTTTTATTGTTTGTAAATAATTGGCTGCTGCTAGAATTGGTGACGTGATTAACAAAATAGACCAAAAATTGATATAATATTTGTTGAAATATGTAACCGTGGCCATGGTGGACATTTAGCCGCTATTATTTTTCATTACTAAACTTACTCTTTCTAATTCAATAAAAAAATTTAATCATTTGTCACCGAAATTGTTTTATTTTGATTCTAAAAACAAAGTTCTTGTTGAACATCCCTTTATTAGATTAATCATTTTAACCATACTCAAGCTACTTCTTAATTCAGTTAGGTATATAAATAAAATAAATAAGCCCCACAGTAAGTTGTGAACTCGTGTCGTAGAAAACTAACTTTATGATACTATATTTTATAATAGATACGTATATAGATAAACATCCAAGACCCAGGTCAATCTGAAAAATATCATATTTCCATTAATACCTGACCGGGGATCGAACCCGGGCACCCTCGTGTCGCAGGCTGGCGTGTTGACCACTGCGCCATGGAGCTCACCGTATATCCCTCTACCCTGAGTCAAGAGTGTAGCTACTATCTCAGATTCTTCCTGCAGGCAATCTGTCACTGGGAGACGATCTAATCTAGCTAGTAGATGTGCATAGGCTTCGGGTTGGTGTTGGCAGATGCCACGGAGCAATTTCTACAACAAAAGGAAGTGCGACTGTACCTTTTGTGCTATCAAGTCTACATATTGTTGAAGTCATTACAGAGTGTATATGTTATGGACTATGTGATAAATTTGTCATTATACGTAATGCCCGATCATTATAAAAAATGCCCAATATCAGAGTGCAGTTTGATAATAATATTATCCACCACCTTTTTTTCATTTAATGTTAAACAATTTAAATAATCAGACTCATTATTTGGACTAATTAGCAAGGACTTCTACATTAAGAATCTACTAGTTATTACGTTTAAAACTTAAGGAAAGTTATATTATAAATATAGTTAACACAATACATATTAAATATAAAACAAAAATCTCACATATCTTTGTTTCTGGTTGGTCAAAGCTACAAGTGTCAATGTTACAAGTGTTTCTCTATCGGCACCGCGTCAAATTTAGCTTTATTATTTAATTGCTCAATTATCACGTAGCAATATAATAATGACCGTGCAATGTGATAAATAATGAAGTTTAGATACTAATTCTTCAGTTAGCCCGATAGAGTTAGACATTATTCATAATGCTCACACATTATTAATAATGCCCGCATTAATCGCCTGTTCCATAACTTATATTATAGGACTGTATTACTATGTCAGCTAGAAAAACAAAATAAAAATAAACGAATAAAAATAAAACATACATGATACTTTAGGACTCCTAATTTTGCTTCTGTACTTCTTAGATATCTGATTGTGCCATTAGGGTATGTAGACTGGAGTAGAAAAAAAATCATAGTAAAATTTGCATGTAATAAACAATCTATCTCAGCTCCTCTCTAGGACCGGTGGAAGCATAAGTAAGTAACGACTATGCTTTGGTAAATCACGTGTCATACTTACGGATATAATAAATAATGATCACACATAAAAATATATAAAACCAACAAAATATTTAATAGTAATAAAGAAAAAAATAATCAAATTAGTCCGCAGTCTCGGAATGTTTGGAAACCGCGCGCTCGCTACGCGCATCCAGCTAAACTAGACGGCCGGTTCGCGGCCGACACGTCAACAGGCACTCGCGCTTTGATTAGCACGAGTGTCCAAACTCTTGTTTTTATTGGATAATTTGGTCAACTTTTAAGCCCCTATTTACATATATACTAGCTTTCGCCCGCAGCTCCGCCCGCGTCAATGTCGATCCCTCGGGAATAGTACTTTTTCCCGGGATAAAAGGTAGCCTATGTCCTTCTCCGCACTCCAGAGAACTTGTATACAAAATTTCATGATGATCGATTTAGTAGTTAGGGCGTGAAAGCGTAACAAACAAACAAACAAACAAACAAACAAATAAACAAACAAACTCACTTTCGCATTTATTATATTAGTTAGGATTTAGAATGAGAATCGAGTATTCGGTGCCCCCTTTCAATATGTAACGTGATTTACCAGTCAGACTGTATATGTAGGAGTGTTAACATACTTGCTTCTTCTATACATAGAGTAAGCAATGTCACCTTATAAAATTGTGAAACTTGCAATTAACCATAGATGGAACTATGTATTGTCGCATCTATGAGGGTAGCATAGTCTGTGCAGATAAAACGCTCTTAAATAAAATAAAAATAAATCTATGCTTTAAGTGAAAACACATGCATTTGTTTTAGTAATATCATGTAGAGAACAACCGAAGGTTCCGTTTCGATGTCAGTTTCGGTTTCGGCATGAAATCGGCCGAAACTTCGGTCACGCCGAAACTTACGTGTTCGAGTGACTGGTGCGTCAATAGTTAGCCCATCGTGATTGGTCTATACTTTATACGAAAATGTGGACTTTGTTGATTTTTAAAAAAACATGATTTATTCTCTCTTAAATGTAACTGGGCAGGGCACTTGGCTAGACGGAGTGATGGCACATGGAGCAAGGACTTAATCGATTAGTAGCCTAGAACCGATGAAAGAAGCGTCGGACGTCCTTCTAAAAGATGGGTTGACAATATAGTAAAAATAGCGAGTCGCTTGGGTGAGCGCAGCACAGGAACAAACAGACACCGAGACAGGGTAAACCAAGACAGACACCGAGACAGGGTACTTCATCCAATTGGCTCGGTCCAAAGACGAGCTGTCAGATTTGTCGACGATCCCAATATTACGATATTTAATATAATAATTCGGCTTCGGCAGAATATCCTGTTTCGGCCAGCCTCTTAACGATGCATTTTAAGAAGCTGTCCCAAAAGAATACCTCGGAAGGAGGGATCATCATCATTCATCATTTCAGCCGTAGGAGGTCCACTACAAGACAAATGCCTCCCAAGGATTTTTCATCCCATGGCAGGATATTTCCATACTCAACACGCTTGGCAAGCGGGTTGGCAAGTGTAGTTTCTTTGGATTTTCGTCTGCTTCTGACACCGCTACCCATGAGAAGCATTTTTAAGCTGGAGAAGGATAGGAATTTGTTGAACTTGAAAAGGTAATGAAGGTTTTGGGATACTGCTCACCGACCTACTGAACCGAAGACATTTAAATGGGACCCTTTGATAAGCATACGATTTTAAATAAAAAAAGTAAATCGGTAGATAAATGACAGAGTTATAAGTTAATCGTCATCATCATTATCATCTCAGCCTATCTACCGCCCACTGCTGGGCATAGGCCTCTCTTCGTTTCGGCCTTTTTCTGATCTCATCAAGGAGCGATCCGCGATTTTGACTATATCGTCAACCCATCTTATCGGAGGACGTTACTTGTGACCTTGTGAACCTCCTCATTTAAATACTTAGCAAAAGGGCTACAAAGTACACACTCACCTCATATGCTTTCAGTTGTTTTAATTTGCCATGTCTAGTTAAACCATATTTTAGGTTATTATTTCTTGGGAAGGGGTCCTATAAAGTGAAAAAAATATTATGGAAAAATATACAAAATAGTACATTACTGCACAGGCCGGGAAGTAAGGGATTGCCGGACGAGTAGAGTTTTCAGAGTGGAATAAATACGAGTCCAGCAAGCCGATTCCCGGCAAAGGCATGTATTGTGCTTTTCTCAATAAATGCGAGGAAATAATGAAAGACGTACTACTGGGAATAAATGAGTATGATATAAAAAACGATAATAGTATGTAAATTTTTATTTTCATATTTGTTTTACGGCATTTGGTGTTCTACGCCTATTCCTTCATATTTTTTAACGTTTTATCATAGAAATGATGGTATAATTCATTTCGTTGATTCGACGGAGCTCCTGGCGACAATTCCCACGAATCCTCTGGTTTGATCATAGACTACGCAGTAACGCGAGCGACAACCAGCCCGCTATGTAAATCTCTAAATCCGCACCATGACACTTTAGTTAGTCCACACATTGTTCATAAACATAGCCATTTATAACACCAAATTACACCAATTTTACATTATAAAGTCCATTATAAGCAATCTGCAAAACAATCCAAAACAACAACTTTGCTTGCAGTAAAATATTTAACAGTACATTCCCGCGTTCTTTTCCTTTTTTAATTTCAATTTTCATTTCATGCTAAGGAAACATAGCCCATACAGCCCAGGCATATTTTACCCCAAAAATGTAATACCGTAAAAAACTGCTTTCACGCGTTTTTTCTTTTTATTATTGGCATATTTTTGTGTGATTTTACCAAAATTTTAATTAAATTATTTTCATATTCACATATAATATGCTCGATGAGTGCATTTTTTATAATGTGGTAGCCATTGGCTGTATGACAAGTTACTAGTACAAGTTACATAGATTAATTAAAAAGTTTGAGCAGCGGCCAGGAATGAATTTTCATACTTACTTTCCTGGCCTAGGCCGGTAAAGTATTGCACCAGCCAAGAATTACAAACTTCGTGTCTTCTTTTTACTACAATAATGCCTACATTTCCGAGCATCTTTGAGAAAATACAGTTTTCATCTCATCTATTCAAAAAACAAAGAACGGTCGAAACCAGGATCTAAAATATTTTTTTATTCCCAATATAATAAAAAGATTTTGAATTGTGAATACAAATATTGTTCAAAAATATCTATGATAAAAAAGGTCGAATCATATTTTTAAACAGTTGCTGCACTGGCCCAGTTACATTTATAATAAGTATAATATTTCATAAAATGTCAACAATAGATAATATAGCACTCTGGTTATATAGAACATACATACTCGTAAGACCATACACAAGAAAAGATTAAAAAAAAAACTTTTTTTTGAGATCCCGGCATTGTCCCATAGGAAAAGTTGTTCATATCGGCGGGCTGTATCATCCCTACGAGTCCAAAACGAATGAAAATTAACCGTGTCCATAAACATCCAAGACCCAAACCAATCTGAAAAGCTCATTTTTCAATTTGACTTGACCGGGGATCGAACCCGGGGTCTCCTGTATGGCCGCCTGGCATGATGAGCACTAAGCCACAGAGCTCGTCAAAACCGTCATTCATTTAGAAATAGCTAAGAAATAAAATACGGAACGGCATCTCACAGTGTCATCCGCAATACGGCGTCCTTGTACTTCACCCTTGATCGAAGAGTTGCTAGTAAGGCAGGGCTATAAGACAAAATATATTAACATTTACTTTGAGACAATTTACTTTGCGTGCTTCCGCCACCAGTTAGTTCATGCAAACTATTGCTGGCCAGCGCCCACCCACTACTGTTAGTCCCTTCATGCCCGCCACCAATAGTTGATGCATGCAACCCTGGTCGATACTGCTGCATCCGTTGAGGCTTCAGCAATATCGGCCGTCGTGCACGCGACACGTGTTTCGCCTCTAGTTTGCATGAACTGGTGGCGGAAGCACGCAAAGTCAATTGTCTGAAAGTAAATGTAGCTTTGACTTCCGCAAAGTACTCGAACTAATTTCGACCGGAAACCTAACGTAATAATATTCTGATATCTACATATAGTGGTATTACAGGTCCATTCAACGAATTTCAAACCCATGTAACTAGTAAGTAGCACCGTGGTAGCGGTACCAAGTTTTTAGGGTTCCGTACCCAAAGAGTAAAAACGGGACTCATTAATATCGCTCCGCTGTCCGTCTGTCACCAGGCTGAATCTCATCAACCGTGATAGTTAGACAGTTGAACTTTTCACAGATAATGTGTTTCTGTTGCCGCTATAACATCAAATACTAAAAAATAGAATAAAATAAATATTTAAGGGGGCTCCCATACAACAAACGTGATTTGTTGTTTTTGCTCGATATTGATAACGGCAACAGTTTACCTGTCAGAATATTTAGTTATATATTCACTTTAAAAATAAATAATGTAATAAAAATTAAATTTATATTAAAGGACATACAACAGACATGATTTTTGCCGTCTTTATAGATAACGGTACGGAACCCTTAGTGCGCGAGTCCGATACGCACTTGGCCAGTTTTTTTAGTTTGTCAATATATCTATACCTCTACATGTACACTAATATTATAAGGGTGTTATTTTAAACGGTTAGCAGAATATTCGTATTTTTTGTTAGCAAAAAAATGTAATCGATCAGCTAAAATAGCTAGTTGGGCAGCATCTTATAGTCACCTAACTTATTTTCTACCCTCAGTCGTTCCGGGTGGTCATAAAAAAACTAACTTGAACCCAACTTCTTTTCTGCCCTCAGTCGTTCCAGGTGGAAAGCCAAAGCTTATCCAAATGATTTCCCTGCTGCCCCAATTGTGTAATCTTGCTGCCCAAATAATTACTTTGCGGCCCGACTATTTACTTTCCATATTATAAAGAAGAACGTTTTGATTTATTCGCACTGAATAGGCTTCAAAACAAATGGACCGATTTGAAAAAACCTTTCACAGTTAGAATTCTACATTATCCCTAATGAACATAGGCTATAAAATTAAATACCTATATCTACCCTATATCTATCATCTGTCTGCACGTATGGCTCCGGTAGTACAGAGGGGGTCATGCTCCTGCAGTGGAGACTAAAAAGACCTGATGACGATGATGAAATTAATCTTACCGTGCGATAGCCGGGGCAGGCTGCTACTGCTAGTCTTTACACAGTATAAAATAAAGTCGCTCCCAGTCTGTTCGCTTAGATCTTTTAAACTATTCAACGGATTATAACGCAGTTTTCAGGAATAGATAGAGTGATTTAAGAGGAAGGTTGGTTTGTTGGTAACGGATTAACCTAAAAACACAACAATGAAAACATTCAAACAAGTTTTATGAGTTTGAATTTCGTTTGACGGATCTGTAATTTCATACTTGAGGCATATTGTAGGTACACTACTATGAAGCGCCAGGTCGTCTTATTCTATACTAGCTTTCGCCCGCGGCTCCGCCCGCGTCAATGTCGATCCCTCGGGAATAGTACTTTTTCCCGGGATAAAAGGTAGCCTATGTCCTTCTCCATACTCCAGAGAACTTGTATGCAAAATTTCATGATGATCGGTTTAGTAGTTACGCCGTGAAAGCGTAACAAACAAACAAATAAACAAACAAACTCACTTTCGCATTTATAATATTAGCAAGGATTCGCCTGCAGCTTCGCGCGCCTCAACGTCGTTCCCTCGGGAACAGTACTTTTTTCCGGGATGAAAAGTACCCTATGTCCATCTCCGTAATCCAGAGAACTTGTATGCATAATTTCATGATGATCGGTTCAGTAGTGAAAGCGTAACAAACAAACAAACAAACTCACTTTCGCATTTATAATACTAGTAAGGATAAGGATGATTACGTGTTCGTAAGCTTTCATCATCATCATCAGGTCTTTTTAGTCTCCACTGCAAGAGCATGACCCTCTCTGTGCTACCGGATATACCACACTTGGCCAGAGCAGACGGAAGATTTGGCCTACACTCTCCTCGCTGGCCAGACGGGTTGGAGAGGTCTCATTGATGTTTGTGTGCTTTAATTAGCTTGTATTTCCTAAGTCGCCTCTTACGAACTCCATAGGAAGACTAGGAGTGGTCCTATTTTACTCTGCCGGAAACCACACGGCTAACTCTCGCTCGTAAACTTTATCCTACTCTAACTTAACCTGCTCGCTAACTTTTGACGACTACAGTGTACAATGTTTTGAAGGTCACTTTAACCATCCATTACGGTTTATATATCTTAAATAAAAATAGTTAATCATACAAAAGCTGCAATGTATTGTGAAGTGACAATCAACTACGTTGCACTCGGTAGTTGTCAAAAGAAAGTAGCCCGGCTGGTCTTTTTCCCATTCTTCGATATATTAAATATGGAATTTTATCGTAGGTATGTACCAATAATTTGAACGCCTTTAATGCTGGCTGCTCAGGAAGATCAAATTTCCACCAACCATAAATACTAGGCAGCTAAATTTATTTTCAAAGAAAACCGCATTAAAGCCGGTTCACCTGTTAGTCTGCTGCGATTCCAAATACCAGACATACACACAGTTAGTCTCTGTAAACTAACGTGCGAAATTTATGACACCCCTTTTTGATTTTTGGTCGGAAAACTGATCATTATTATCATACTATCCAACGAAATACTCGTAACTTCACATAAACCCATACATTTCATAAATAATTCAAAACGCTTCAAAGCGGGTTGTGTAGATTATATTGCAATACAACCTACATTTAATTGTATGAATACAACTTATATATATGTAAATAATGAGAGCCGAATAAACGTTTATTATTATTATTATGTTGTCTCTTAAGTAACCACGGGCCGAAGCCCGGTCTTTTGAGGCTTAAATGGGGACACATGTCCAACATGTAGAGGCCTTGTGAGACGTTTGCTATAAAATGGGGTGGGGCACTATCCAGGTCATGACTGTAAACACACTATAGAAATGTGCTCACAGACAATCCCCAGAAGGTGCAAACCTATAGATATAAAGGAACACTACTCTTGGGCTATTGGGATGAATGGCTAATGGTTAGTATCTGGGCTATGGGAATAACTATGGCACCTGCCTGACCAATGTTGATACACACGGAAAAATAGGCAGGTGGTGACTCGCCGACTCAGTCAATGGGCCCCAGAAACGGCTGCACGACGCAAAAATGTGCAGCAAAGGGGCAACATATTATTATTATCTTCATAATGGATATCCCATCTCTGCTCTTACCGATATAGTGTCATTTAAGCGTCCATTAAATAATAATAATACAATAATATAATAAATTATCTCTCCAAGGCATAGCGATATACTCTTAATATTAAGATTGTACAAGACTGGTTATAATTTGACTTCACCTTAAGTAAATTAAAAAAATTACTTACTATATGTTGTACTCGGGGCTCACATTTAAATTTCCTCGTAGAATTATCAATGGCAGACTGTAAACAATAATTATTCTTTTAATTACCTACAGGAAAACAAAACCCAAATAAGCCTCCAAGAGATTTTCTAATCGACCGTTTGGAAATACCATCAATCTAACATTTCGTGCAGTGCTCCTTGCTTACGTTTGATAACGACGGTGAATAACGTTTTAATAGTCACTTCAAAATACATTGCGGTTTTTCAATCATCATCATCACTTCGTTTAGGTGACACGGTCTATCGACCATGCACACCCTGGTGTCAGAGTTCTTCGGAACCGCCTCTCGGCCTCTGATTTGGTTCCTTTAACGACTACCAGATGGCAGCCGGGACCAACGGCTTAAGATGCCTTCCGAAACACGGAATCATCTTTATTATCAGACAATCAGGTGATTCAAGCCTTAATGTCGTAACCAAATTGGAAGCAACTAAACAAAGTATGCTTTTCATGGGAATCGAACCACGACCCCCGGGTCTACAGGCAAACGCCTTAACCACTGGACTACGGAGGTGGTCGCGGTTTTTCTATGATTGATTATTTCTATTTTCTATAGATATATAAACCGTAATTTCTTTCCTTCCCCAGCTTTGAAATGCTTGCGATGAACAGCAGCATCAGAAGCACAAGAAGTGAAATAAACTGCGCTCGCCAACCCACCAGCCAAGCGTTATGAGTATCAAAATCCTTGGAAGAGGCCCATGTTCAGCAGTGGACTTTTTGTGGCTGAAATGATGATGATAATAAATACCGATGATAGACTCTTACCTTTACTTATAGTTTCGAGGGAATTTGAATACGAAGACACCGTTTCAAGACCGCTGTACAGTCCCTATCATTCATGTAATATGGGGCCAGTGAAGACCCATGCAAATCATTCCCATGCCAAATACTATATCCTCATCCTGATTGCTATTTTATCTATGTCTAGTTGAACCTAGACTTTGGCTAAAATGCGCACTAGCTCTCGGAACTCGGAAATGTAGAGCAAATGTGTGGAAATCTGTTTAGCTTCCGCGCTATAGTATGGCTAGCTCCGTGGCGCAGCGGGCAACACGCCAGCCTGCGACACGAGAGTGTCGAGGTTCGATCCCCGGCCAGGTCAAGATGGAAAATGATCTTTTTCAGATTGGCCTGGGTCTTGGATGTGTATCTATATATATATTTGTTATAAAATATAGTATCGTTGAGTTAGTATCCCATAACACAAGTCTCGAACTTACTTTGGGGCTAGCTCAATCTGTGTGATGCGTCCGTATATATTTATTTATTTATTATAAGTTTATTTCCTTTTTTTTATATTTTTTATGAAAATGCGATATGCATACTGATCTGGTACAGGGGTTTAATACAGTTATGCGGAGTCACACCCGCTGAAAGCCGCCACATGACTCTACCAGTGGTGGCTGTCGTCAAATCTTTTTTTTTTTACTACATGTGGATTAGGCATTTGTCTCCCATCTCACCTGATGGTAAGTGACTATGAAGACGAGGATGTTACATGCCTATCAAAGAGATACCTGTGTGTGAGTGACTGACAGTAAGTAGAGCAAAGTCTCAAAGACCGCCTGCCGGACAAAGAGGTAAAGGTGAGACTAAAAATAAAATATAGTTTACCCTTGCGTTAGTTAATACTTGAGTCCCGTCAACGGATATCACAAATATACTGCATAGTAAAAGAATGTATTTCTCATGACAAAACACCTTTGAAAATTAAAAATAACGTAGCACTGAATTAATATTCGAATGAAAATACTTTAAAATCATAATAATGCAAATAAATTATATTATTCTCAGTTAATTTATTACAATTTTATGAGATAGAAGACGAGATTTGAGTTGACAGACTGCGATCAGAGTTCTAGATACATGTCAGAATAAAAGTCATAAATCAAATAAACACTCTTTAATAAACCTTTAGTTTATATTTTAATGTCTTCCTTTTTCCATTTCCCTGCACATTTTCTCAATTGGATTTATTTTTTGACCCGTATTCCCTATAGGTGAGCTGATTCTAGAATTACTTAATAACTTCTCAGTTTTAGCTTATTAAACTTTTTTTTTAAATACTAGTTGAGCCGGTGATGTTCGTAGCACCTCTATTTTGTATAGAATTAATGTTATTTCAGGGTGTCAGCTACCTCTATACCAAAATCCCTAAAAATGTGGCTCGAGTTATAAGAATTGTAACTAATCCGACTTTGTTTTAAGTGAATTCAGAGATCTTCTTATAATTAGAATTCTTATAATTCGTATTAAATTGTTCACAGCCTTCCTCAAAAGTGACTTGGATACTGGACACTTAGCACTAATTACAGAAATTAAGAAATATAGAAGAATAGGTACTGTCCTCTTATTTGAGAGTCCGAAAAATACAGATCTGTGGTCAAAAACTATAGGGTTTCGTGATCTTCAGTAGTAAACGTTTTTTCTGATAAGCGCTTCTCTCCAAAACCCCAGGAATTAGTTCCATCGCCAGTCTTAGCACATCTCTTCTCAATAGACTCTTGCGGTACTGTCTTCAAGTCATAAGCCCAGCCGATCCACGCGAAGAAATCTATGAATTTAGTCGTCATATTCAGTCTGTTGTTTCCCAATTCCGCCGTCCGGTAGTCATATGGAAACGTATGGTGGTAGTTGTGGAAACCTTCGCCAAAAGTAACGAAGCTGACCGTGACGTTCTGAGCCGAAAGTATGTTTTTGTCGTAGGGTTTGTTACCAAACATGTGGGCTGCACTGTTCACTAGGAATGTCATATTGAGGTTTAGAACATATCGCAGCATGTTGATGTGGTAAGCTGCGTTGAAAGTCTCGCCCCAGAAGTATACTGGTACCAGCGTCGGCATAAGGAAACAGCATGTGCCGATGAATGGAATGGCGTATCTGTAAAAAGATAAAATGAATGAAACTAAGTACTGCCTTTAGTCATGTGGCCACAAGGTAGTATGTGGCAAGGTAGTATGTAGTAGGGTGGCACTCTGTCCTGGCCAGTCTGGAAGTCTTTAAACAGACTGCGGGCTGGTGTTGACAAATGCCACGAAAATAGAGTCAAGTGGGGTTTCTCCAACAATAGTGAGTGCGATTGTGGTGCTATCCAATCTATGAGTCTTGGTGTGCCCAGAAAGCCCAACTTGCTTCTCTTCTTCTTGCTTTCAACAAGATCTGAATGAGGCAAACGAACGAGCAATTACGGTAGCAATGCACTGGTCGAAACATATTTAATTAAACGCAAAGCCATTTTACGACTCGATAGAAGAAGAAGGTAGTATCCTCCATTCAGAAGGTGGTTAACTAACACATAAAGGAATGCAAGGTCTTATTAAAGGGATCACATCTAAAAACTCGCATTCTTTTTAAACTTTAGATAGAGAAACTTATTGAAGGGGCAGGTTTACTCATAATGGGTAATATAACATGAAGTGAAAAATAATAATAAAGGGCACTAGAAAATTTATCTTCGAAATCTTGCCCATGTGATATGGTGGTAGAAAGAACGCTGGTAGTGTTCCTCCATTAGATAGCTATGCTAATCCGTTAGGCGAAAAAGCAGCCAGCCCTCTAGGTCATAAATTAGGTAATAAGTAGAATAAATGGGTATTTCTTGGATAGACATGTAACATCCTTGTCTTCATCATCACTTACCATCAGATGAGATAGGAGACAAATGCCTAATTCAATAATTATTAAAAAAAAAACAGTAGGTATTTAGGAATTAAATTTGTCATTTATGAATTCGTCTACGGAGTAGTATGCCTCAGAGTTAACACTATCGCTGACACTGAACCAGACACAAAATAAATAACAATAGAATTACGTCTACAGGCGGGCAGTGTCAGCGAAAGTGTTAAGGAGTGTTTTCAAACGTGTTGTGAATGCCGTGTCTTTGAGTCCAGAATATATTATTTCGAATATCTTATTAAATATTTGAATTGACGTTATTTTTAGAATTAGTGAAATTAATCAACCAAGACTTACTTTTTCTGGAATTTCAACACTGGATTATTCCGTAGATCATCTAGCGGGATGACTTTTCCCCTTGCTTTGACTTCTGGGTGTTTCTTCACCAGGAGCCAACCAACGTGCGAATAGAAGAACCCTCTAGTAGCATTGTGGGGATCAGCATCAGTGTCAGAGTACTTATGGTGAAGTCGGTGGTCGCGGGCCCAATGGAAGGCGCTGTCTTGGAAAGCCATGGAATTCATCACCATCAAGATAATTTGTAGAGGCAGCTTAGCTTTGTACGTTTTGTGAGCCCATAGTCTATGAGCACCGGCTGTTATGCCAATTTCGGCAAGCACGTAGATAGTAAATGCTAGAAAAAACAAGTAAATTGTACTTAACTAGCTTTTATTTATTTATTTAAAAACTTTATTTACCAAAGAAAATGGTACAAAAGGTGGACTTAATGCTAATGGCATTCTCTACCAGTCAAGCCTTTACTAGTAGCTTTTGCCCGCGGGTCGTATCTCTTATTTCTATACATCGTGTAAATTGATTTTCCTATGGGACCAATGCTGGGAACTCAAAAAATGCGGCATTTCCATACAAAAAAGTTTGTATGGGAAAGTCGATTTTCTTTTTGAGTTCCCAGCATTGTTCACCATACGAAAAGTTGTTCGTATTGATGGTCTGTGTCACCCCTTTGAGGGAACGTCGAGGGTACATTTACACGCTGTATACATATACATATATATAAATCAATTGTTGTTCGTTAGTCTTTTTAAAGCGTTAATTTATACATTAAAATGATATTGACGAAAATACTAATTGATAAATGTTATTAAAAATGTTATTAAATGTTATAATTGATAAATAGTAATTTGATTGCTAAGCTGACAAGATTTTATGGACTTATTTATTACAAATGTACATTCAGGTGGATTTAATTTTAAAGCAAATATCTTCCACCGATTGAGCTAAAATTTGGTATACTCGTTTAGTTTGGACGACAATGCATGGTTAGCTATCTGACGTCATTCTAAATCCAACATGGCGGAATACCCGAGATGGCAGACTAGCTATTTTTGATGCACTCCGACAATATGGATATTAAATTAAGGGGTTCGCTGAAAATAACTCGAAAAAAAAAGTGTTGTTTATAAAAGCTTGTTTTTAAAAAGTTTTTTACCTTTAATTTAATATTTAGTTACATTTTAAGGTTACAGGCAGTGTTACAAGCACTGCCTTCTGCTAACTTGGTCCCTTCGCTTGGCGACATCATTAATTGTAGGTAACGAGCACCTGTGGCAATGCCGTCAACGGATTGAGCCATTACAGTCTCTCTTGCCGCAGAAGTGCTAGCCGGCTTGGGTGTCACGCTTAATCGAGCTCTTGCCTCCATTTAAGTGCCAACGTTTTTCGAACCTACTGGTCTGGCACGAAATAGATAGCAAGAGACCGGATGAGATGACCTGTTCCCTGGAGATTGGGGCGAGTGCTTGTGTGGGACACAACCTGTGTTGACACACTGGCGCCATCTCACCACCGGGCGCAGAGTCTAAGGCCGGTTCACCAGCGACAGCGGCAGAACACCTCAAGTGGCGCAAGTATAGTCTTGGAAACAACTTCCTATATATTTGAGATGTTTAGGGTCGTAACTTTGGGACCGTTGGGGCGATCTGCTCATAAGCTGTTCGGCACCATTGCCGATAAATTGATTGACGTGACCCGTGATCAGAAGGTTGGTCAAAATATCAGCATTGCCTTCCAATGTGGCAATGCTGTCAGCCTTCTGGGCACGCTACCGCGGGACAGCGATTTACCTGGCATATTTTATTAAAAAAAAAATTATTAATTTGTTTTTAGGAGCATTAGTCATGACATTTTAAATTGAATTTGTATATTTTTCCTAGTAATAAACTTACACTCCTCTTTCAGGTATTTAAATTTTGCTTGCCTTTGTACTGTGGCCAAACACGTGAGCAATATTATTCTTTGTTCCGAGATCTACTCATATCTAATGTTTTTTTTTTTTTCAAAAAAATTGATTGATTTATGCAAGGCATATCGCAGGGATATCCCGGATGTGTCATAGACACATTTGCATAGTTACAATAAGCCGCGAACTGTTTGGCTGATGTACACAACGTCAAAATTATTCAGAATTTTAATTTGCATTACAATTTACATTTGTTTTAATATTTTTGTCATGTATATATTTCAAAATATTAATTCCATATTAGTAAGCATAGATTTAAAAAAAAAATTGCGTCTCTGTTTGTAAGTTAAGACACGGAGTAAGAGATAAGATTATAAATTATGAGCATAGCATACAACTTAATAAAATATCAACCTCATGCTTATGAGGTCGTAAACTTTAACTATTACGACATGGCTTTACGACTTATTCTTCTATTTTTATCAGCAACATGATCAATCTTTCATGCTGGTCTGGGAAAAAAGAATAAAACGTAGAATGTGCGAGCTGCTTTTCTTCCCACGCAGATCGTAAAAGCCGATCGAGGTAATGGGCTAAAATCTGCGGAATCATGTCAATAGGCGAAGCGGCTAGCAACCCATCACTATTTTATTCCGTTTTCCATCTACACGCCCTACAACATGCTAAATGTGGCCATAAGGTCTTATAGACCTAGGCTCTGTCTACCCCGTAAGGAAAAAGACGTGATACTATGTCGTCGTCGTCGTTTCGAGTAGGTGTCACGGTCAATCGACCATGCACACCCTGGTGTCAGAGTTCTTCGGAACCGCCTCTCGGCCTCTGACGTGGTTCCTTTAACGACTACCAGATGGCAGCCGGGACCACCGGCTTAACGTGCCTTCCGAAGCACGGAATCATCTTTATTATCAGACAATCAGGTGATTCAAGCCTGCAATGTCCTAACCAAACTGGAAGCTACTAAACAAAGTATGCTTCCGGTGGGAATTGAACCCTAGACCCCCGGGTCAACAGGCAAACGCCTTAACCACTGGACCACGGAGGCTGTTAAATATATAAAAAATACTATGTACGAGTATGTATGTAACATGATCAATGAAATATGTACAATGTTACAATATATACAAACTAAAGGTCTTTTTCTAAGAATACTGGGCAGCTTATTTGTTCCGGGTCGAGGTGTACTTACGTACATACAAATACACTTTAGGAAACATTGTACTTTGTGAAGTAAATAAATATCACAGATTTAAAAATATGCACCATGCCTTATTTTATAGATCTCCAAAGATGAACCGTTTATCAAAATACGTATCTGATTATTACCTATTATTTTGTGGTATATTATACCGATTTCCGTACAGATTATATAAGCTATTATAACGTTAATAAAATTCTATTGAATTTCAGACCTATAGTTAAGGAAACACCCAAATCTTTTTTTAATGCACTGTGTAGTCAACAAGTTAGCTTTTGCTACTTCACCGGGCGTTTGAGGCGAGGCTAAAGTGTCCTCAGCCTATATAGACAACATCACCAAAGAGCTCCCAGAACGGACGCACCTCGGCTTTGGGCGTTGCCTGTGTGCACAAGGCTTGGAGAGACAGCCAATTCTCATATTGCCTGATGAGCCACGATTACATACATGCATAGCCTGAAGGACCAATCTGGGAACCCAAATCTTTAACTAGTGACCCTTTTTAAGGTACGCCTTCTATAGAGTGAGATCCTAGTTACCCCAGACACGCCCCAGACCACAGAAATAGAACGAGATAGAAGAAAAAAGCACGGCAATTTGTAGGGAGACCGAGCGTGTAACATTTTGCGTAGGTATTTAGACGTCACGAGTGCAATGAAGTGATGGGAAACATAAGTCGCGCGATAACAATTCAAAAGCATCGATTAGAACACGGCTCGGAACATCGATTCAATTAAGCGCCATCTCTACACCACGCACCCTCCGCCCCGTCAGTCACAAACAAAAACAGTCGGATAACAACAAATTCGAAGCAGGAGGTTGCGTGATACGTCATACGTCAAAAACATCGAACGATCGTATTCATTGTGAAAAACGAAGTACACCTTTTTATTCGTGTGACGACAAACAATTTACTCATACATACCTCATTTTCACTAAGGTAAAGGATGTCATCCTCAACTGTATGTCCGGTGGTTACATGGCATCGGGTAAGCACGCCCGGCCTACCGGGTTGCTACTTGCTTTTCCGTTTCATCCGACTGAGTATTAGGTATCCCAATACCTTCATTCCCTTCCCAAATCCAAAAATTCCTATCCTTCCCAGCTTAAAAATACTTTCGATGTGCAGCAGCGACGGAAGCCACAGAGGCCTAAGAAACTGCGCTCGCCAACCCGCCTGCCAAGCGTGGTGAGTATAGCAGTGTCCTCACATGAAACCAAAAATTTGTCAGCGGTGAACTTCTAACGGCTGGAAAAATAAATTAATGATGAATTTTCACTCCATTATATTACGCAAGTTAATTAGGTGCTTTTGTATCGATTTAAAATATCGATAAGAACCGACAGGAGAAATGATAGTTAGTTTCGACAGAAGAAATGAGAAAATTTCAGAACAAAAAAGAAAATAATATTTTTATTGGATTATGGAAAATATTTTTGATTAGTACAAAACATGAAATCTTGTACAAATTTCTAAGAACCGCCTTTATCGTCCCAAGGATGAAAACATATTTAATCATGTACTTTATTTGTGGTCCAGTGGTTAAGGCGTTTGCCTGTTGACCCGGGGGTCGTGGGTTCAATTCCCGCCGGAAGCGTACTTTGTTTAGTTGTTTCCAGTTTGGTTAGGACATTGCAGGCTTGAATCACCTGATTGTCTGATAATAAAGATGATTCCGTGCTTCGGAAGGCACGTTAAGCCGGTGGTCTCGGCTGCCATCTGGTAGTCGTTAAAGGAACCACGTCAGAGGCCGAGAGGCGGTTCCGAAGAACTCTGACACCAGGGTGTGCATGGTCAATTGACCGTGACACCTACTCGAAATGATGATGATGATTTGTTGCGTACCAAAATTGAACAACCGTTCCGCGCGATGCATCAACATGTTCTGCGTCTGTACAGTGTGGTCTGAGCCTTTGAAGCTGCCGATGGCGCCTTTGGTGGGCGCCGACACTTCTTTTGTCGGCTGCCAGCGTCCCAAAGCGCGCTAACCATTTGGCAGAACAAAGTTTACCTACTATAGCCGCTGCAGCCATTTCCTATAAACATTTACCATTTTTTGGGTTCCATGCCCAAAAGGTAAAAACGGGACCCTATTAATATGGCTCCGCTGTCCGTCCGTCTGTCACCAGGATGTATGTTGATGTGGCAGTAACTACTTTATCTTAGGCAATAACTTTATCTTAGGCTACTTTAATTAGGAATCCATTTTTTACGACCCGTTGCTTCAATTTATTTTTAATATGAGGATCATTCGAAAAACTGAAATAAAATTGCAATTTAGAAGTAACATAATTTGCTTGTTAATAATATTAGCGTTTAACTACAATATATGTGCAGCTACATAATAATATTAAAACGTAATTATCATTTCCACTGCTTACAAAATCGATTAAAATCGAGAAAATTGTAGTCTACAGAGATTAGTCTTACTTTTGACAGAAAAAAATGAGTAATCGACCTTGAACGCGACTCGACAGTTTGAATAGAATATTTTTTACATCGCTGGTTTTGAACGCACGCCACGTCTGGCTCGTCAAATTAAAGCCGCAATGGACACACAATCGCCCGCTACTGTTTTGATGAATTTTATAAAATAAATTGTTTTTTTAATTAAATATAGATATTTTAGGACAAATAGCACATACCGATGAAAGAAAATACATCGATTAACAGCTCCAAATTGATTGGATGTGTTTGAACAGTTAATTATCGAACAACGAGTCATTTTGTTCTGAAAAGCTAACGTCGCACACGGACCAGTGGACCACGGTCAGGAGCAGACTAAAGATGGCGGCGAGCTCGGCGAGCTACTCGTAAGTAGCGAGCACAGGGTCTATCGAGACTTCTTTTCGCCACGCGAGGTACATGCACTTGTTCCTTCTATCTATTATATGAAATTTTTAGGATCGCGGATACTCGCTTCAACTTATGCGCTTGAATAATGCTCTAATGTTCTCGCGCTTCCTCGCACAGCGGAAATTTTAACGAGTCTAGGAGGATGTTTGACCCAACAGATTTGTCTGGCTCATTGGAAAACATCTATACATATAATAAAACAGTAAAAATATTTTGTCTGTACAATTAGAATTTTTGACTGTAATGGATAGAGGGAAACTTAAAAAGAATAATAGAAAGCAAAAAATTTTTTTTCTAATTTCTTGTCTGTCTGTCTGTCTGTCTGTCTGTCTGTCTGTCTGTCTGTATGTATGATCATGATTTTCTCCGAAAATACTGAACCGATTTACTTCAAACTTTCACCAATTGCTTTGTTTTAACTCAGCAAAACATTTAAAGATTGTTTCATCAAAATCGGTTCATTAAAAAAAAAGTTATCGTCATTTGAATGAACTTAAGGCATGAGTTTGCCTGCAAACATATAGCAAAAATAAAATAAAATAACAAGTGACTTATGAAAATTAAAATCCAAAGTCAATTCATCATCAATAAACGACAGCATTATACCTATCCATACTATCCATAGTAATCCATACTAATAAAAAAGGAGAAACTGACTGACATATCAACGCAGGGCCTAAACTATAAGGGTTACGAACTTGAAATTTTGCATAGGGGTTTCTTTTTTATAACGTAGGGGAGCACTAAGAAAGGATTTTTGGAAATTCATCTCCTAAGGGGGTAAAACGGGTTGCAAAGTTAATATGAAACTTTGTCGTTTTTGAAGTTATTCGAATGAAATTCAGCATTAAGGTTCTTTACTGAAAGGCATGAAACATGAGTAAAATATGAGTTTGTGGATATATTTGCGGACGTCAACGTGCATGCCATCCTAATTTCGGAATCTTGGCTGAAACCGGAGCTCTCATCATTTTCTTATTCTTTACCGGGTTTTGTTCTCATTCGGAATGACCGTGTTGGGAAGGGTTGTGGAGGTGTAGCCATTTATCTCCGCTCTGAAATTAGTTATAAAGTATTAACTGCATCTCCTGCCCAGTATTCGGCATCAGCCGAATATCTTTTTCTAGAAATTCTGGTCAAGGGTTCCAAGGCTGTACTAGGCGTAGTTTACTGCCCACCGTCGACTAATTATTTTGCGGATCTCGAAATTGCTTTGGACACTTTTAGCTCTGAGTACGCACATCAAATCATCCTAGGTGACATCAACACCAACCTGAATGAAGGTGGTGATCCAGCTAGATCTCAAAAATTGCGGAGTATTCTTGCGTCAGCTGACCTTCACATATTGCCTTTAAGTCCCACCCATACTAACATTGATGTGGATGATACCTGGCTTGATCTTATAATCACCTCGTGTACTGAACACATTGTCTCGCACGGCCAATACCCAGCCCCCTGCTTTTCCCGCCATGATCTTATTCATTGCTCGTACAATTTGAAGCCCCCCAAGATTACTCCTAAAGTATTACATCTTCGTAGTTTTGCGAGAATGGACATTAACAAATTGAGAACTGACGCTGTTAACGTGGACTGGGAAACAGTATGGGCGGCTACCAGTGTTGACGAAAAAGTCAATGTATTTAACCAGCTCCTCAATAGGTTGTATGATAGACACGCTCCTATGAGAAAGGTGAAAATCAAGCGGCCTCCTGCTCCTTGGATCACTCCGGGTGTGCGGATGGCAATGAGAAAGCGGGACAGGGCTTTTCGTCATTATAGGAAAGATCGTACAGACGCAAACTGGTCTTTGTTTAAGGTTGCAAGAAATCGGTGTAACAGAATGATGCGTGACGCTAAACGCCGTTTAATATTCAACACTATTTCCTCCTCTTCTTCGGCCGATATCTGGAAATTCCTTGGAACTCTGGGTATTGGTAAGTCGCGTAATACAGACATCCCGTCCTCAATAACGTTAGACGATATCAATAAACATTTCTCCACTTCTACCTCGTTAGATCGACTCACAAAATTAAACACAATCTCGTCTATAGATTCTCTTCCAACTCCTGATATACCCAAATTTAAATTTTATCCCGTTAGTCAGGAAGAAGTAAAAAAAACTTTCATAGCCATCAAAACAAGGGCTGTAGGATGTGACCAGATCAATCGTCGTATGATTGAGTGCATATTGGACATAGTCACTCCAGTCATGACCCACATTATTAACGCCTCTTTATCTTTATCTTACTTTCCCTCTCTTTGGCGAAAAGCCTTTGTGCAACCACTGCCTAAGATCTCGAATCCGTCACTCCCTAATCATTTACGGCCCATCTCTATTCTCCCGCTTTTGTCCAAGGTGCTTGAGGCTTGTGCACATAAACAACTCACCTCATTTTTCAATGTTAATGGGTTATTAAATCCATTACAATCCGGCTTTCGACCTGGGCATAGCACTGTCACAGCACTCCTTAAAGTGATCGATGATATTAGGGGTGGTATGGAGGATACCAAAGTCACACTTATGGCTTTGGTGGACTTTTCAAACGCTTTTAATTCAGTCGATCACGACATCCTTCTAGCAATCCTCTCCCACCATTCTCTATCTTCTTCGGCAGTGGAATGGCTTTCTACTTATCTTCGTGGACGTCAACAGGCAGTTCGTCTAGAAAATCGCTGTTCCAGCTGGAGTGATCTTGACACTGGCGTTCCACAAGGCGGAATTCTATCTCCATTACTCTTTTCAATCTTCATAGATTTCATCACTAAATATCTTCAATGTACATATCATCTTTATGCTGATGACTTGCAGCTTTACACACAGACCAAGGTTGATGACGTAGATACTGCAATTGATCTTATCAACACTGACTTAAATGCAATAAGCAACTGGTCTAAACGGTTTGGAGTTACGGTCAATCCAAATAAGTGCCAAGCTATAATTATAGGCAGTTCACATCTGTTAAACAAAATATGCAAGGATACCCTGCCCTCAGTTTATTATCAAGATACCAAAATACCTCTAAGCCCCTTCGTAAAAGACCTCGGTATCTACATTGACTCCACTCTTGGCTGGGGCGCGCAAGTATCGGCTGTGGCCAGTAGGGTCACGGGTGCTCTTCGGGCTCTGTATAAGTTAAAAAATTTCTTGCCAACTGATGTTAAGGTTATGCTGATGTAAACTCTAATCTTGCCTATTCTTGATTATGGTGATGTGTGTTACTCGGACCTGAATTGTGATCTCCTCAACAAACTTGACCGGTTGCAAAATAATTGTATCCGCTTTATATTCGGCCTTCGTAAGTACGATCATGTGTCGGCTTATCGCATACAATTAAAATGGTTACCTGTTCGGCAACGTCGCCAATTACATATTCTCACGACCCTCTATTCTATCCTTTTCGACCCCAAAACATCGCCGTATTTAAAATCTAAATTTCTTTTTTTGGGTGACACCCATATCAAAAATCTTCGCTCCTCCAGCAATCTCCTCCTTCATACACCGTGTTTTCGGAGTGGGTTCTTTGAACATTCATCATCATCATCATCATATCAGCCGCAAGAAGTCCACTGCTGGACATAGGCCTCCCCCAAGGATTTCCAATACGACCGGTTGGAAGCGGCCTGCATCCAGCGTCTTCCTGCGACTTTAGTCAGGTCGTCCGACCATCTGGTCGGTGGGTGTCCGACGCTGCGCTTGCCGGTACGTGGTCGCCATTCGAGAACCTTTCTGCCCCATCGGCCATCGGTTCTGCGCGCTATGTGCCCCGCCCACTGCCACTTCAAAGAGCTAATCCGCTGAGCTATGTCGGTGACCTTTGTTCTTCTAAGGATCTCCTCATTTCTGATTCGATCTCGCAGAGAAACACCGAGCATAGCCCTCTCCATAGCTCTTTGAGCGACCTTGAGCTTTCTTATGAGGCCCATAGTAAGGGACCACGTTTCGGACCCGTAAGTCATCACTGGTAACACACATTGATTATAGACTTTCGTCTTCAGGCACTGAGGTATTTTGGACGAGAAGACATAGCGGAGCTTCCCGAACGCTGCCCAGCCGAGTCGGATTCGTCGAAACACCTCGTCCTCGAAGCTGGAACTGCCAACCTGGATCAATTGACCCAAGTAGACATATTGGTCCACAGCTTCAAGGACGGAGTTCCCAACAAATACCGGTGAAGGCACAACATGGACATTCGACATTATTTTCGTCTTGTCCATGTTCATTGTAAGGCCCACCTGTTGGGAAACTCCATTGAGGTCATTGAGCATGGTACTTAAGTCCTCCAGCGTCTCTGCCATAACAACGATGTCATCGGCAAATCGAAGGTGAGTGATATACTCGCCATTGATGTTGATGCCAAGTCCTTCCCATTCCAGGAGCTTGAAAGCATCCTCCAGAGCAGCGGTGAACAGTTTCGGAGATATGACGTCTCCCTGTCTCACACCTCGCTGCAATGGTATAGCCTTCGTGCTCTGCTCCTGTACTCGAACTGACATGGTGGCGTTGCTGTATAAGCACTTCAATACTTCGATATACCGATGGTCGATGCGGCATCGCTGGAGGGACTGAAGCACGGCCCATGTTTCGACCGAATCAAAGGCTTTCTCATAGTCCACAAACGCTAAGCATAATGGCCGGTTATACTCTCTGGTCTTCTGTATAACCTGCCGCAGCGTATGGATGTGGTCTATGGTACTGTAGCCTTTTCGGAAACCGGCTTGTTCGGGAGGCTGGAAAGCATCGAGCCTGTTCGTGAGACGATTCGTGATCACCCTCGAAAACAGCTTATAGACGTGGCTCAGGAGTGTGATGGGTCTATAGTTCTTCAATAGAGTATTATCACCCTTTTTGAAGAACAAAACCACCACACCCCTGTTCCACGCCTCCGGCGTAATGCCCTCGAACAGAACGGAATTAAAGAGCCTCTGAAGGACTTTCAGTACCGGCGTTTCGCCCGCTTTCAGAAGCTCTGCTGTAATTCCGTCCTCGCCCGGCGCCTTGTTGTTCTTTAGCTGTTTGAGGGCAATCCTAATCTCGTACAGGCTGATGTCCGGGATGTCTTCGGTATAGTGACGGGTTAGCTTGGCTCTCGGATCTGTGGCCAAGCTGACAATGGGTTTGGCTATTGAGGTATAAAGCTGCCCATAAAACCTCTCGATCTCTCCCAGCACCTCGGCCTTTGTCGACGCCACGCTGCCGTCCTCCGTCTTCAGCTTCGTTAATCGACTTTGAACATTCGTTTACGGTAAAAGCGGTACAGCTTTGGAACGCTTTACCAGTGGTTATCCGGAAGGCTCAAACTCGACAAGCTTTTAAGAGTGCAGTACGCGCTCATTTTCTTCAATAACAATCAGATAGAATATAAATTATATATATGTAGTTTATGTATTATATATTATACTTTAATATGTAAGTAGTCTTGATATGTATGTTTATAAATATTATTAGGGTACACTATAATTTAGTTTTGTTTAAAGTATACTTTCTTGCACCAACTTCCAAAATTCTCCTTTTTCGGCACCACCTGTGGGTTGACTGGTAGATAAAGCCTCTGGCTTTAAGTCCGCCTTTTACATTTTGTAAAGAAGTTAAATAAATAAATAAATAAATAAATCATACATTTCAAAAAGGCTGCAATTGTTTTACAAAATATATTTAACAAAAGAGTTATATATGTTTAAGAGCCCGCCATATGCCAGGCGGCCTGGCGATACAAACGCGGATGGTCTAAACGCGTTGGCTACTTTGGATATTTTCGTTTTTTAGGAATATTCAAGGGTTATTCGAAAAAGAAAAACATATGATGGCTGCCTTATCTGTAATTCAATAATAATCAAAAGTTTCAAGGTTAATTTTAATGTATTTGGTGAATAATGCTATATACCGAGTAAATTAGACGTGATTTGGAGGCAACTTTGCAATTTTTTTCTATCGAGAAAATTTAACGCAATCGTGTTTTTGAGTCATATAGTTACCAGAGTTAGTCCTGAACTTTGCTGCATTTTTATTTCAACTTGAGTATTTAATTATTATTTATATAACAGTCAATCATGCAAAGCAGTGTGAGGTAGTACGGGCCCTTAAATTGCACGAAAAGTGACAGTGACATAACAAGTGATAAGATGCATTCGAAATACACTAAAATCTTTGTCATTATTCTAAGAATAAAACCGAATAACGTCAAATAATTTAAACATTTGAAATTTTTAAATAAACGACAACATTCGAAAAACCAAGTAATTGGGTGCAGTAAATAATTTGAAATATAGAAACATAGCAACTGTAAGGCAATTGCTTTGTTTTACATTTTTAATTTCGCTTGCTTTGTTATTCCGTTAAGTAACTTGCCAAGCTGGCCTTTTTTTACAATACAAAAACAAAGTAAAGATGTTTGATTTTTTTATAGCGAGATAAAAGGGTTAAAAAATATGTTAATTTCTAATGAAAAACCAATTAAACCAGTTCACAACATAAAAACGGAGTAATCGACATACAACTACTTTGTTTTTGCGTAGACATTGCGGTTTGCTTTTTTTTTACCGTAGATATTTTGGACAACTTCCTGCAGTTACTTTATTTCACCAACTTTTATTTCTAAAATTAAAGCGTTTTCATCGATTCTATAAAAAAAGCAGTGTCCGTTCAAAAATATTCATTTGCTTTGTTTTTCCGTAGCGCAGCCGAAGTGTCTGGCAACAATACATGTTTGTTTATAACAACATCATATACCTATAACATATTATGTAAAAACCAGCCTTCCTACTTTGATGCAAGTAAGCATGTTTTTTTCCAAATTTGATACCTGCTACCTCTAAAACGGCCCCGCTTTTAGCTTAGTGAGTATCCATTCCTTTTTAAGTTTACGTTGTACTACAGATCCTAAAATATTCATCTTTCCTAAAATCACGTAAGTCTGGGGTGACTAGGATCTGGAACTACTAGAGGTACAGGTGGGCCGGAAAGTCGTACGAATGTCGATTTCAATCGATACACTGCCATGTTAGGTGTTTTTCCGGCGACTGTTAGGATTTGAAGCCTATAATCATGCGACATGGTTTCAAAAAGACGGCGCGTCAGCCCATACTCTAAACTCTAATGACTCGTTTCTCGCCAAGATCATATTCCATGGTAGAGTTTACTAACCCAACGATTGCCCAGTTGAAGGAACACTAATATTCGAGAAGAATAACCGCTAGGTATCCTACGCGCAATGTGCCTACGAGTTTTTCACAATTATTTGCTGCGCGATGGTGATGATCCCAGATCCAGAATCCACAATGGTACATTGTGGAATGGAAATGGTACAATGTACTTTACGTACATTGTAGATTCGTTTTAATAAAAGCTTGTAACAAAAATGTAATTTTGCAAAAATAAATAAATATATACGGACAAATCACACAGATTTAGCTAGCCCCAAAGTGAGTTCGAGACTTGTGTTATGGGATACTAACTCAACGATACTATATTTTATAACAAATACATATATAGATACACATCCAAGACCCAGGCCAATCTGAAAAAGATCATTTTCCATCTCGACCTGGCCGGGGATCGAACCCGGGCACTCTTGTGTCGCAGGCTGGCGTGTTGACCGCTGCGCCAAGGAGCTAGCCTTGTTAATGAATTCTGTAAATCCACCGTTTTAGCCCATCCAGAATATTGTAATTGCATTGATTAGTCATAATGAGGGTCTTTGAAAGCCATCAGGATACTTATATCTTGCTGGGTTTCAAAGTCCTATATCAAGATTACATTAATATGCTAGTTACTTACCAAGGAAGGGCAGGGTGTGAAAACTTAGTCAATTCATATTATAGCATTTCTATTTTAATTATCCTATATTGTCCCACTGCTGGGCAAAGGTCTCCCCCATTTCCTTCCAGTAATTCCTATCTTGAGCCAACTCTGACCATTCTGTATTAAACTTCCGCATATCATCACTCCATCGCGTTCGCGGTCTGCCTCTATTTCGTCTCCCTCCATATTATAGCATAATCCTATTAAAATAGCGCGCCAGATTGCCATGTTACTTACCAAATAAAATAGTTGCCCAATAAGCTGTCGTAAAGCAAAGGTAGAGGCCATATAGTCCCGATAAGTGCCAGTATGAGAAAGTAACCAGGTTTCTGTAGACTATCTCGAATTTCCTGGGTTCAGCTTGTGGAGCCACCAGCTTTTTGAACTTCTGGCTGGATTCCTCCAAGACAGCAGTGGATCCCTTGTTAGGTACCATATTTTATTTTTACCTAGAAAAGTAAACTAGGTATTAGTTTGCGAAAAAATGAGCAGCAGCGGCGCGACAGCACAAGAATCCAAAGAAACTGCGCTCGCCAACCCGCTTTTCATGCTTAGTGAGTGTGGCATATCCTCCCGTGGAACGAAAAATCCTTTGGAGAGGCCTTTGTCCAGATCCAAAGATACAGTAGTTTATGCCGCAAATTTTCGTCATTCGCAAGGGAATTAAAACATACAGGGTACTTTCGTGGACTCAGAATCTTGAAATTTGGTACGAAGCAACGTCATATAGCACAGATAAAGGAAAAATTGCGAAAAGCATAAATTTAAATATCCTAATCCTAATCCTAACTAATATTATAAATGCGAAAGTGAGTTTGTTTGTTTGTTTATTTGTTTGTTTGTTTGTTTGTTTGTTACGCTTTCACGCCGTAACTACTGAACCGATCATCATGAAATTTTGCATACAAGTTCTCTGGAGTACGGAGAAGGACATAGGCTACCTTTTATCCCGGGAAAAAGTACTATTCCCGAGGGATCGACATTGACGCGGGCGGAGCCGCGGGCGAAAGCTAGTTTTTAATAATTTTAAACTTATTATAGATAATGATACGGAACCCTTCGTGCGCGAGTCCGACTGGTACTTGGCAGGTTTTTTTTTATAACGGTTAATGTTGAAACGATCATCTATTCGTTATGTGCTATGTATTCAAACATTTCTAACTAAGTCTACACATTTAATCAAAGGTTTACGCTATCAAAATATATGCCAGTATAAATCTGATTTATCGTACACCGTAAATAATGTTATGTAAAAGTGCATTGTGAAACTTGCATTTTTAACACCTCTATCCAGATCTTTATAATACGCTACACAACAAAATTAACAGTGGAACATGCAACTGACGTGGCATAGCTTTAAGTAGATTCATCGATATCTTAGAAGGATAAAATTAAAATAATAACAACGGGTTGCATTCCGGAAGTGCTGGCAGAAGAAAACACCGCGCTGTAGAAAGAGAGGAGATTTTACTTCCTCTCCTATGCCGCTCCGGCGGTCTGAGGTCACGGGTCCGTCTTACGAATTTTCGATCAGGTCACGTGTCCTGACGCGAGTTTAACATATTTTACCCATCCCAAAAAGTGCACAACGCCGCTAAAGTAGTTTTCACTTCAAAAAATATATAACAAAAAGCCATGATGGCTAAAATAAATTATTTAAATTAATGAACAACAAATAACATAGACTAGACACGTGAAATTTGATATAAATATGCCCGAACGAATCCCCCGAATAAACAAAAAACATGTATCGATCATGTCACATCGTGGGTGTATCAATGAAAATAGAAGATCATAATCTGTTCTTTAAGTCGGTTAAAATTACTGGATTAATTTCAGTTTACAATTCAGTAGTAATATACCTACAGCGTGTAATGTCCAACGACACTTCCGCGAAGGGGTGACTCATCCCGTCAAAATGAACAACTTTTCCTATGGGACCAATGGTGGGAACTCAATTTTTTTTTTGACATTTTCTTACTAATTGCCGGGCCGGCCGAACACTTTTGTATGAAAGCATTTCTTTTGGTTCTCAGCATTGGTCCCATAAAAAAAATTGATTATTTTGACGGGCTCAGTCACCCCTTCATGGGAACGTCGTTGTTTAAGTTACACGCTGTATATTATTAGAAAAAAATAAGTAACAAAATTTCCAAAACCCTTACGTTGTCATCATCATCATCATCAGATCTTTTTAGTCACCACTGCATACTACCGGAACCCTCTCTGTACTACCGGAGCCATACTTGGCCAGAGCAGACAGAGCCTCCTCGCTGGCCAGACGGATCGAGAGATCGGGCCGTTAAAATGTCGTATATCGTGTCAATGTTTGTACAAGTGTTGGACACTTAAAGTTGAAATAAATTGTGGTCCCACTGGAAAATGTTTTTGTTGTTTTTCATATCAACGGGCTGAAGAGTCCAAAACGATCAAAATTCCATCGTTTTTTTTTTTATATGTTATAGGGTGGCAAACGAGCAATAAGTCACCTGATGGCAAGCGATCAACGCTGCCCATAGACAACTGCAACACCAAAGTGTGACAGGAGCATTGCCGGCCTTTCAAGGATTTGGGGGGAGGATATTGGGAGTTGGGAAAAATGGGGGACATGGGTGAAGGCGGAGAAGGATGGGCCTCCGGCTCTCTCACTCACTGAACGAAGCATAGAAGCGGTAAAGCTTCTACTCAAACGTCGATTTTCTGTGAGAGTGTGGTACTTCCCCGGACGAGCCGGCCCATGCATGCTACTAGCAAAAATGAATTTTGCCGGTAGCGTGGCTCTACCACAACAAACGTGGCTCTACCACAACAAAAACCGTGTTTTCCTCAACTTTTCAACCTTCTCATTTCTCAACTTTTTTCTTTACTTTCACCATATCATCTAAAGGACCCCAATACGTCTAATTCTGTTGAGGGTTCTAACGATAACCCTTAAATCCTACCACGTACTACAGAGCAGCATGAGCTAAACCTTTTTTTTTTCGAAAAAACTTGTTTATGCTTTATTTTGTAGATAAGTATTATGATTTGAAGGTCAATGACTCAAAAAAAAGTTAATATACATGGTGAAATTTTGATCGTTTCGACTCAGACCATCAATATGAAGAACTTTTTGTATGGGATCAATGCTGGGAACTCAAAAAAAAATTTGTCATTTCCATACAAAAGAGTCACGCCGTCCGGCCAGTTTGTATGGGAATGTAGATTTTTTTTTGAGATATGTGCTTAAAAAAAATTCGATTGTTCCAAAAATTGTTCATTTTGATGGTCTGAGTCACCCCTTTAAGGGTCCAAAACGATAAAAATTTCACCGTGTATACGGACAAATCACACAGATTGAGCTAGCCCCAAAGTAAGTTCGAGCTTGTTTTATGGGATACTAACTCAACGATACTATAATAACAAATACATTGTAATTTATAGATAAATATCCAAGACCCAGGCCAATCTGAAAAAGATAATTTTTCATCTTGACCTGAACGGGGATCGAAACCGGGTCCTCCGGTGTGGCAGCCTGGCATGATGGCCATTAGGCCACAGAGCTCGTAAAGCAATTACAATAAGTACTAGATACCTACTATGACTAGTATCTTACGAGTTAGTATCTTGACTTTTGAACTATAGTAAATTGCGATTTCTCACAAAATCCGGCTAAGTGCGAATGAGATTAGGGCATTATGGGTGCCGAACAAACTTTTATTTAACGATTGTTGTTTTATGAACTAAATATCCATGAATAGCTGTTGCCCGCGACTTCGTCCACGGCAATTTCTGTTAATATGATTAATTAGTATTTTTATTCGAATAGATGAATAATTTTCCCCCGTTTTCAAAACATTTTTTTATTGATTCTTCGCTCCTATTGGTCGCAGCGTGATGTTTTATAGCCTAAAGCCTTCCTCAATAAATGGACTATCCAACACAAAAATATTTTTTCAATTGGAATCAGTAGTTCCTCAGATTAGCGCGTTCAAACAAAAAAACTCTTCAGCTTTATAATATTAGTATAGATATAGATAAACCGCCGCCCGTATCTTTTGGATACCGTTGATTTAGAAGTTTGATTTACAAATCATCAATTTATTCGACATGTGACCTTTATTTTGAAAAAATAGCGGTGGTTGTTTATTACTCGTTTTATATAGACTCGTTTGCTTCTTTGTTTGTTAATTATGGTTTAATAAACTAAAAAATACGCTTTAATAGCATTTTGAACTAAAAAGTGAATGGTGCTCTGTATGCGAAAAATGTGGCACTAAGCGCCCCACAGTTTTTTCAAAATAAAACTAATATTTTTCGTTTTTTCTTATTTTCTGTGAATTAGGTATTTTTGCTTTTCATTCGATTGATCATAAAAACGTGTTTTTTAATGCTGACGTGGCATATGCCCAGAACTTTACTTAGGTATTGAAAGTCTACCTTCCTCCTAAGTGCCCCTGACAAGGTGTATGTAAAATTTCATGATGATTAGTTCAGTAGTTAACGCGTAAACACATCAAAAACAAATACTAAAAATAATAGACTTGGCTCTAAATGTGTGACAATCGCAAAAATTACACGACAACTGACGACAACATTAGAAAACAATAGACTTGGCATAGAATGTGTCATAATTTCCTTTTTTATATTATGAAATAAAATATGGTGAGAAAATCGCTAACGGGCGGGATTTTAACATGCGACCTTACGTCTATGTACGACAGAAGTCGTACATAGACTATGTACGACACAAGTATCTAATATAAAATATGGGCTTCTGGTTTGGGGAACTCTGTTGATGCTAATAAGGTTTTTATCGCGCAAAAAAATGTATACGCGCAATGACTGGTAAAGCGCCCCGAGAATAATGTAAACCCTTTATTTAAAAGTTTAGGTATACTACCACTGACATGTATATACACAAAGTAAAGCAATTCAAAAATTGATGATTTAACTCAGGCTATCATAAATATTAATGAAGATCTACAACGCATTTCTGTCTGGAGTAAATCTCATGGTCTTATTGTCAACCCTAGCAAAACACAAGCTATCATTATTGGTAGTTCAAATCTCATATCAAGAATTTCGTTCTCTGAATTGCCTGATATAATTTTTAATAGTTCCGTCATTCAATATAGCGACTGCGTCAAAAATCTTGGCATTTATTTTGACAGGGTGCTGTCATGGTCACCCCAAATTTCTGATGTTAGTAAAAAAATGTTCGGGGCTACAGCTTCCTTAAGAAGACTTCATAATTTTCTACCGATGGATACCAAAATTGCACTGTCACATTCCTTACTGCTTCCCATTTTAGATTATGCTGACACCGCTGCTATTTAGATATTACTCAGGAGCAAATAAACAAACTTGAGCCTCTTCAAAATCTTTGTATCCGACAAATTTTTGGTCTACGGAAGTACGATCATGTATCTCAATTTCGCACGCAAGTCAAGTGGCTCCCTATTCGACTTCGCCGAGACTGGCATACTCTTTCTCTTCTTTACTCTATCCTCTTTAACCCTGCGTATCCCAGGTACCTAAAAGAGTGCTTCGTTTATCTTCATGACACCCATGAGCGCAATTTACGCAGTTTAGATAATCTTCGTCTCAGAATCCCACCACATACTACTGACATGTACTCTAAATCTTACACTGTGCAGGCAGTAAAGCTTTGGAACAACCTCCCAATCTCCATACGTAGGGCCCAAACGCTAGCATCTTTCAAAAACCAGGTAAAAAATCATTTCCTTTCTCAGTAACATTTCTCTCTATCCAAAATTAAATATGTCTCCTTTATTGTTTAAGATGTGTGTATGTAATTATATGTATGTATGTATTTTTATATATTTTATTTATTGTATATATATATTTTTTTGTTCATAGTTATTTTTCTCCAACTAGTCGCATCATCCATTAATTTCGTCTATTTATTCCTTTCACCCAAAGGTAGCCTGTAAGAGATTGCCTTGGCGATAAGGCTGCCTATTGTGCTATTTTATTTTATGTTTTTTTCTTTAAATTGTAATGTATCTTTGTGGTGCAATAAAGTATTTTTACTTACTTACTTAAAAGTAGCCTGTTTTGTCAAAAATAACATTCTATTGTTCCAAAAGGTAACAAATACTAGAAGCAGAAGAGACCCGTATAAACTTGTATATAATAAAAATCCTAAATTGACTCTTTATTTAAGACAATGCAATGTATGTGTGTAAAAATATTTAATGCCATACCACTCGACATAAAATCTGTGACAAATAGTTCATTTAAGGGAAGCTAATCGGATGGCTAAAGCAGTTTTTTTTTTTATTCCATACATTAGCTGTTGCCCGCGGCTCCGCCCGCGTTAATGTCGATTTCTGAGGAACAGTAGAATTACCCGGAATACATTAGTTCATGAATTTCAATTGAATAACTTCAAAAACGGAAAGTTTCATACTAACTTTGCATCCCCGTTATATACCTATTAAGGGATGATTTTTGAGAAAAATATTTTACTCCTGTTTCATGCCTTTCAGTAAAGAACCTTCATGCTGAATTTCATTCGACTAACTTCAAAAATGGCAAAGTTTCATGCTTACTTTACACCCCTATTTTACCCCCTTAAGGAATGATTTCTGAGTAAAATAATTTACTCGTGTTTCATACCTTTCAGTAAAGAACCTTCATGCTGAATTTCATTTGAATAACTTCAAAAACGACAAAGTTTCATACTAACCTTGCAACCCGTTTTACCCCCTTAGGAGATGAATTTCCAAAAATCCTTTCTTAGTGCTCCCCTACGATAAAAAAGGAACCCCTGTGCAAAATTTCAAGTTCCTAACCCTTATAGTTTAGGCCCTGCGTTGATATGTCAGTCAGTCAGCTTCTCCTTGTTTTTAGTATGGATTACTATGGATAGTATGGATAGGTATAATGCTGTCGTTTAATGATGATGACTTTGGATTTTAATTTTCTTATGTCACTTACTATTTAATTTTTATTTTTTTGCTATATGTTTGCAGGCAAACTCATGCCTTGAGTTCATTCAAATGACGATAACTTTTTTTTAATGAACCGATTTTAATGTAACAAACTTTAAATGTTTTGCTGAGTTACAACAAAGCAATTGGTGAAAGTTTGAAGTAAATCGGTTCCGTATTTTCTGAGATAATCGTGATCATACATACAGACAGACAGACAAGAAATACAAAAATTTTTTTTGCTTTCTATTATTCTTTTTAAGTGTCCCTCTATCCATTTCAGTCAAAAATTCTAAATGTACAGACAAAATATTTTTACTGTTTTATTATATGTATAAGTGTCCCTCTATCCATTTCAGTCAAAAATTCTAAATGTACAGACAAAATATTTTTACTGTTTTATTATATGTAATATTAATATATGTATATAGATATAGATAAGATGACTTTTTTAAAGGTAATAATTATTAATGATGACATTTTTTCCTCTTTTGACGAATGTGAACAACTAACTGATCATGAATTTAATTATTTTAATTATTAATAAATTGTATTAGTAACTTTACAGATTTAAATCAAATATAATGATGATTGTAACGCATTACCTTTAGCTTCAAATTATTTAATTTATATTTGCATGCCAATTATGGTAAAATATGTGGATCTATTTTATGTATATGAAAAATGTTAATGTACCATATTTTAAGCAAATAAATATATTATTATTATTATTTCTTACTATATACGTAGTTATCAGCTTAAAGCTGGCTTTATTTCCGATATTTACAGGCTATTGCCAAGTAAAATCGTACTTTTTATATTATATTTTGAACGGGATCGGGTATTTAATCAGCCTGCATGAATTTCCGTACAGTTCTGCAAGTATTATGTATGGCTGCTTTTTACATATTGATATATGTGTATGGTGGCAAATCTAATAGTTTGAGGCTGTGGCTAAGATGTTTTGGTATGACTCCGGTTGTAGATAGGACTATTGGTACTATGTATACTTTCTGTGATTTCCATATTCTAGTTACCTCTTAATTCTGTGTACTTATTAACTTTTTCGGTAATAGTCTTTACAATATTGTGGGTGTTAGGTACCGCTACGTCTATTATATACGTTATTTTATTAATTTTATCCTATAGAGTTATGTCGGGCCTATTGTAATGTACGGTTTTATCAGTGAGTACGGCTCGGTCATAGTAAAGTTTGTGCGTAGTGTTTTCTAATATTGGGCTTGGGATGTATTTGTAATATGGCTTTGGCGTATTAGGGAGAAGATTGTGTTTAATGGCAAGTTTTTGATGGACTATGTTTACTACCTGGTTGTGTCTGTGAGTGTAGTCGGACTGAGTTAGGTTTGGGCAAGCTCCTGTTATATGTTGTATTGTTTCGGATTGTCTTCGGCATTTGCGGCATTTATCATCTATCATATTAGGGTATTTAATTATATGTTTTATTATTATTATTCTCTTTATTCAATATTAATCTTAAGCCTAGGTTTTATAATATTTGTATAAAAAGTAAAATATAAAAATATGATACAAAACATAAAAACATTATAAAACCTAAACCTAGCTCGCCGCCAGCAGCGGGGCAAGGCTCAAGCTACCGGCGGTTAAGGCTGCAGAGAAAGAAACCTCCTGACTATGCGTGACGTGTCCAGGAGTGCTGCCTTCTGTATCTGGCCCTTGATCTAGCCATCCAGCGAGAGTCTCTTAAGGTGTTGGTCGAGACTCTTCGCTATAAGGCCGTTTGCAGATACAACTATCGGGACAATGATCGTCGAATCCACATCCCACATAGCAGTCACCTCGTGGGCCAAGTCAAGGTACTTGCTAAGCTTGTCCTTCTCGGCTTTCACGAGGTTCTCGTCATGCGGGATGGTGATATCGATGAGCATTGCCTGGCGCGTCGATCGATCTGTCAACACGATATCAGGCTTATTGGCAACAATAGTCCTGCCCGTAATAACAGATCGATCCCAGTAGAGCGTGGCATGACCATTTTCGAGAAATGGCGCCGGCGTGTATTATTATTATTATATATTGTATTAGTGTTTCTCCCTTTTATAGGGGTTTTCCTATTTACGCGGGCCATAGATAAAGCGTAAATAGGGATTATATAAGCAGAGGATACTGTCGTCAGTGTCGGTGTGGTAAGACATTTTCGGGTTATACGGCATGTATTCAAAATGACAGCTTTTTGAGGGATATAGAGCGTATTTTTATTCATATGTAACATATTATTATAAGTCGTACATAGTCTATGTACAAAAAAATTCAAATCCAAATTCAAATCCCGCCCGCTTGAGATTTTTTCACCATATTTTATTTCTTAATTTAATAAGAGTATATCAAAATAGCATTGTGAATCCAAAATATAACACTTAAAAATAGTGTCATCCGTATCCTTACTTCCTTACTAATATTATAAATGCGAAAGTGAGTTTGTTTGTTTGTTACGCTTTCACGCCGTAACTACTGAACCGATCATCATGAAATTTTGCGTACAAGTTCTCTGTAGTACGGAGAAGGACATATATTCCCGAGGGATCGACATTGACGCGGGCGGAGCCGCGGGCGAAAGCTAGTGGTTTATAAAATGGTTTTGTTAAGTTGTTAAAAGTACCTTTCCGATGTTATCTATAATTTTAATCAAATTAAGGAGCCCGATAGCGTAGTGGGTGTGAGCCACGGGTGTGAGCATAACAAACGCTTGCGCATGTTAAGTAATCCCGAGCGCAGTCCCCACTAGGATGGGTGACCGCAAGTGGCATAAAAATATCTCGAACTCCTACGTGCTTCGGAAGGCACGTTTTGGTACCGGCTGTTTTCATTGATGGCAGTAGTCAAGCTATGTTAGATGCCTTTAGGCAGTTTAAAAGTCTGACACCAGTGTTGGCCACTTACACACACGAAAAACAAAAACAATACAAACATCAAATCAAAATCCATACAATTAGTACCTGCCAAAATGCACTGTGAAACTAATAGGCAATCCACCTATGTACTAGCTCAAGACACTTTCAACTAGCGACGGATACTAACGCTTCAAAAGCCACAACGTTTGTGAAAACTATGCGCGATTTATCACATACTTAAAGAACGTATTTGACCTATTCGTCCTTGTTGTTCTAAGAAACTAGGAAAATATGCTTTAGTTTCTATGAGTGCCGGCATACAATACAAATATAAATATTCGGTCATCACGCCAGCCTGCGACACGAGAATGCCCGGGTTCGATACCCGGCCAGGTCAAGATGGAAAATGATAGTATTCAGATTGGCCTGGGTCTTGGATGTGTATCTATATATGTATTTATTATAAAATATAGTATCGTTGTGTTAGTATCCCATAACACAAGTCTCGAACTTACTTTGGGGCTAGCTAAATCTGTGTGATTTGTCCGTATATATATTTATATTTATTATAATAAATTATTGCATTTTATGAATTTACTCCAATAGAGAAAGAAATGCCATTTTTAGGGATCCGAACACAAACGTTAAGAACGAAACCCTATAGTTAGCCTCTGCCGGCCGTCCGACCTTCTATAAAAGGGATGTACGAGTATCTATTGATAATTATAAGTAGTGACTTTATGCTTCCGATGGGCACAAGAATCCAAAGAAACTGCGCTCGCCAACTCTGGTGAGAACGGCTATATCCTCCCATGGAACGAATAATCCTTGTTGAGGTGTGGTTGAGGCCTTTGTCCAGCATTGGACTTCTAACGGCTGGAATGAGGAATAAATAAAATAGAATAAAACTAATAATGAAAGGAATACAAAGAAAGTGTTATTTTTTATGATATAGGGCGGCAAACAAGCAAGCGAGTCACCTGATGGTAAGCGATCAACGCTGCCCATGTACAACTGCAACACCAGGGTGTGACAGGAGGGATTGGGAGGAGGACATGGGGATGACAAGATGGGCCTCAGGCTTTCTCACTCACCGAACAAAGCATAGATATGGCATTCTAAAAACGTCGATTTTCTGTGAAAGTATGGTACTTCCTCGGACTGGCCGGCCCATTCATGTTACAAGCAAAATATAAACTTGCTGGTAGCATATGGCTCTACCACAACTAATCTTGTGTTCTTAAATAGTTTAGTAGTAAAATATTGTGCGGAACCCCTCGCTTTTTATATTATGTTCCCGATTATTCAAAAACGCCTGGACCGATTTGGATAATGATGTTTTTATTTGAAAGAGTACATACCAATTGGTCCCACTTACATTTAATCAAACTTAGCTTAAATTGGAATTTATTCTTTGGTTGGAAAACCTGGCCAAGTGCGAGTCGGACTCGCGCACGTAGGGTTCCGTACCGTTATTTATAAAAACAACAAAAAATCATGTCTGTTGTATGCCCCCCTTAAATATTTATTTTATGTTAATTACATTATTTATTTTTAAAGTGAATATTTAACGAAATATTCTGTGAATACTAAATATTCAATATGGAGCAAAAAAATCACGTTTGTTGTATGGGAGCCCCCTTAAATATTTATTTTATTCTGTTTTGAGTATTTTTTGTTATAGCAGCATCACAAATACATCATCTGTCAAAATTTTAACTGCCTAACTTTCACGGTTAATGAGATACAGCCTGGTAACAGACGGACAGACAGACAGATATACGGCAGGGGAGCCATATGAAGTGGGTCCCGTATTTACACTTTGGGTATGGAAGTCCTGGATGCCTGATTCTGTAGTGGTCGCTCCTGAGCAAAGTGTGTTCTTCACAGTTAAAGTCGTGGAAAGGGTGATAAAAAGCATGGTCTACACCCGGAGCATGGCGCCCGCGACGCTGTTTATATCGCGCGATAAACTATGCACATCTCGCTCTTTGATATTACGGAAAACAAGATGGCGATAGTCGATAAACGTTGTCGCGCATACGTTGCTACGGGGGCAGGGAGAAGTCACCGGGGAACGACCAACTCAGCGTTCGGTTTGTGACGCATCTATCTCTCTTCCACCGTTATCACGTAAAATTATCGAACGTAAACCTACTTTACACAACCATTTTTTTTTCGTTAAAGTCCTACACACTACCCACCAGTAAGAAATAATTTAGCGATAAGGCCACCTTAGTACACTACAAAATGTTGTAATAATTCTAAGATTTATTCTTGGCGCAATAAAGATCTTATCTCAATATTAGTAAGATAAGAAGTAAAATAGTAATATATGGTAAGTTTGCGACTCAGTTCTCATGTAAATAAACGTATGTATAAGTAAATAAGGTACAAATTATCTGATGTATTGCACGCCTCAGGCACCAAACACATGAGCAGCACATTGCTGTCGACAGATACTATTGAAGCTGTCGAAGAAGCCAACGGCAGCTGTTGACTGGTCGACAGCAAAGTGCTGCTGTCGGCATTGTTCGGCAGTCGCATTTTTGCAGTCATTGGTGGGCTGCATCGGTCGACATGTCGAATTCTGCTGCCGAAGTGTCGACAGCTGCAGTTGGCTTTATAAACAGCTGCAGTTTGTATCTGTCGAATCCATTAGCTTTTAAATTATAATGTATTTTGGCATAACGGGGTTGGCATATAGTTGTTACGCATAAATTATGAAAAGCAAAGTGTTCTTTGGCATAATGGCATCATAGTGCCCCTCCACACCCAGCGCCCTGGGCGGTCACCGAGTGCGTCTTGTTTGATTGTTTTAAATACTACCTTCTTTTATATTCTAGTAAGTACACATTTGCAAATATTGTACTTGTATGCATAATCCTTACTTATACTTTACTTATATATATACTTATACGGGAAGACTTTTTAATCACCATCCAAATTCATGTATTATATTCCTTGTCGAAAATAATTATTGAAGTGTTTTTCCTTTTAATAGCGTTTGGTACAAAAAAGTCAAAATAAAGCATCCCTTAGTTATCCTGAAAGTGTTGAAAATTATTAGCCCTGAGCGCCGTAGTACGCGTGCGTAGCGTATTCAATGCCGCCCGTCGTGGGCGTTGACCTCTATCAGTGCCATTGATGAAACCAGATGTTTTCGTAAGAGTTTAGGTACTACGAGTAAGTTGCTAATTTTCCCTTCATACTTTCCGGGCGTAGGACCAGCTAATTGCAAAAGGTTTTTCTTTTATAAAAAATCATAAAAATAAGGAAGGTACATTCTTATTTTGATAAAATTAAAAGCTAAAAATTAAATCGTAAAATACCTTAAAAACAGGGAACCTTGTACAACCAGGCGTAGTTAAAAAATTTGAATCAACTTACGTACACCATTCATCATCATCATCATCAGGTCCTTTTTAGTCTCCACTACAGGAGCACAACCCTCTCTGTACTACTACGGCCATACTTGGCCAAAGCAGCCAGAGGACATGGCCTACACTCTCCACGCTGGCCAGACGGGTTGGAGAGGTGTCTTAGATATTTATAAGCTTTGTTTAGCTTGTATTTCCTAAGTCGCCTTCTACGACATCCACGGGAAGACTTGGAGTGGTCCTATTCTACTCTGCCGGATACCACACGGCTAACCAAAATGGAAATGTTCAAAATGGAGTCCGTTTTGTTCTAAACACTAGGGTTTGTTTAGAACAAAACGGACTCCATATTGAAAAGATCCTGAAGTACTGTGACTAAATAATTCTCTTTTCCTTAAATTTCTAAGCACTGAACTGTTTCTTTTCACTTCAATTGTATGGTTCTTTTTTTGTTTCAGAAATCAATTGCCCATCCTTTATTTAGCTGAAAACGATACCAAACTTGCCATAGTAGCTATAAATAAGCAGTTATGACGAGTCACAGTGCGCGCGGAGTAAGACAACTTCACCCCCTCCCCCTACCCCCCAGAGGGGTGTAAGCCGCTGACTCCCGGGCGATTTCCACTCTAGTCTACCTAAGGAACAAGTGTGCCAAGGCTCATTTCAGCTTCTACTCAGACGTCGATTTTCTGCGAGAGTGTGGTACTTCCCCGGGTGAGCCGGCCCATTCATGCGACTAGCAATTCATTTTGCCGTAGCGTCTCGTACCACGACTGAAACTTACATTAAAACATTTCTTTGACCAAGGATATTAGCCCTTAAAATACTTGCGCTTAGTTAAATTGGACCTTATTTACATAGTTATAGGTCAACAATTTAGATTTTTAAGCATGTATTGTTGATTTGAATATTTGTTTGTTTATACCGCTTTAACGCCTTATCTTATATGCAATTGTGGATACACATGCCTTTGTTATTAATAAAGGTTACATTTCTGGTCGATTGACCGTGACACCTACTCGAAATGATGATAATGATGTAGATAAATTACTATTCTTCAGGAACCTATCGCGAGTGGAGCCGCGTGCGAAAGTCATGGAACATAAAAGTACCTACCATCATCATCATATGTTTAAATTTTCAATATCATAATTAAATTAAATATGAACATAATGGTTTATTAGCTTTAATGTATTACTTACAAGATTTTAAGTATTATCTACCCTAGACCCTATCTACAATATAGCTGCATGCGTAGGAGTTCCTAGATTATCTTTGCTGCCTCCGTGGCCCAGTGGTCAAAGCGTTTGCCTGTAGACCCGGGGTCGTGGGTTCGATTCCCACGGGAAGCATACTTTGTTTAGTTGTTTCTAGTTTGGTTAGGACATTACAGGCTTGAATCACCTGATTGTCTGAAAATAAAGATGATTCCGTGCTTCGGAAGGCATGTTAAGTCATTGGTCCCGGCTGTCATCTGGTAGTCGTTGAAGGAACCACGTCAGAGACTGAGAGCCGATTCCGAACAACTCTGACACCAGGGTGTGCATGGTCGAATGACCGTGACAGCTACTCGAAATGATGATGACCGTAAATGTCTTTTAATTGCAAGGTCAATGATTTCTGATTCTGATTCTGATTCTGATTCTGGTCCCGGGTTCGAACCCGCTCAGTTCTTGATGGAATAAGACCTTTTTCAGATTGGCCTGGTTCTTGGGTATTGATCATTATTAGTATCTTTTATAAAATAGACTTTCACTGAGTTACTATCCCATGACACAGTTCTCAAATAACTGTGGGGCTAACTTGTTATTATCTATCTATATACATATAATAAAACAGTAAAAATATTTTGTCTGTACATTTAGAAATTTTGACTGAAATGGATAAAGGGACACTTAAAAAGAATAATAGAAAGCAAAAAAATTTTTTTCGAATTTCTTGTCTGTCTGTCTGTCTGTCTGTATGTATGATCACGATTATCTCCGAAAATACTGAACCGATTTACTTCAAACTTTCACCAATTGCTTTGTTTTAATTCGGCAAAACATTTAAAGTTTGTTTCATCAAAATCGATTCATTAAAAAAAAGTGATCGTCATTTGAATGAACTCAAGGCATGAGTTTGCCTGCAAATATATAGCACTTAAATAAATAATAAGTGATAAATAATAAGTGACATAGGAAAATTAAAATCTAAAGTCAATTCATCATAATCATAATTATACGACAGCATTATACCTATCCATACTAATATCATAAATGCGAAAGTAACTCTATCTGTCTGTCTTCTTTTCACGCTTCAACCATTGAACTAATTTGGATGAAATTTGATTTGGGGGTAACTTGAGACCCGGGAACCCTCAGGAACAGTAGAATTTCCCGGAATAAAAGGTATATGTCCTTCACATATACCTTTTATTCCGGGAATTTCTACTGTTCCTGAGGGATAGACACTAACGGCGGCGCGTAGCCGCGGGCAAACGATGAACCTGACTTATATATCAACCACGGAGTAAGATCAACGCAACCGAAACTGCTGCGCCTAGAAACTTGAAATTTGGTACAGAGGTTCTTTTAATGATGTGAGTGAGCGTTAAAAAAGAATTTTTAGAAATTTAACTTCTAAAGGGGTAAAATTTATATGGACTTTTCTCATTTCTGAACTTAGAAGTTTGAAAGAAGGTATATAAGTTATCGATTCAAATTAAAAAGATAGGTGTAGATGAAATTTGCAAAATTCCCTCCTTAAGGGGTAAAATGGAGTGGGTGGGTGGTATAGGAAATACTATAATATAGTGGGTGAAGGGGTAAAAAAGCGGGGTAAAGTTCGTATAGGAATTTACTAATTTCTAGACTTAGATGTATGAAAATAGGTAAATAAATTCACGATTATAATCAAAAAAGATATGTGTAGGTCAACTGGAAAAAAATCCCCCGAAAGGGGGGTAAAGTTTGTATGGAAAATTTCACATTTCTTTCTAATTTCTGGACTATGAAGTATGAAAATAAATAGGTATGAGAGTTCTCGATTACAATTAAAAAAGATATATGTGGGCGAAATGTACAATATTCACCCCTGGTGGGAAGATAAAGTTTTTACGGGAATTTTCTCATTTCTGGACTTAGAAGTATAAATAATATCCATACATCCATACTAATACTAATATTATAAATGCGAAAGTAACCCTGTCTGTCGTCTTTTTACGCTTCAACCATTGAACTGGTTTGGATGAAATTTGGTATGGAGGTAGTTTGACGCCCGGGGAAGGACATAGGGTATATTTAATTCCGGGAAATTCTACTGTTCCCGAGGGATCGACACTAACGCGGGCGGAGCCGCGGGCAACAGCTAGTGGTACAATAAACGAGTACTTCAATGATCGAATATAAAGGTAAAAAACTATTTTTTTGTATGTACGTACATTACTTATTTAGTTTTTTTTGTCTCTCTATTTCTGTAAATTCTTACATTTGTATCACGGTAGCGAACTATATAGGTACATTTTTATTGTAAATGCTGTGTACGCTAATAATTGGCACTTACTTATAAAACGATGCCTATATGTAATATTTGAGCTTAATGTACTATAAGTAATGCTGTAAGCGTGCCTTATTAAATAAATAAATAAATATTTTTTTTTACCAATATAGTAATTATTATTTTGACTAAGCTAAATTTACAATAATAAATATTTAGTATTATTTACATGTGTATTTCAAGTTGTATTCCGTAATTTTGCATACCTATTAAAAGGGTAAAATATACAGGGTGACTGGCAAATCACGTTACATATTGAAAGGGGGCACTCAGTACTTGATTCTCGTTCGAAATAAAAAAAAAAAATAGTTGTTAAAAGTTGACCGAATTATCATATAAAATCAAGATGTGTGACCACTCGCGCTAATCAAAGCGCGCGTACCTGTTTTCGTGTCGGCCGCGGGCCGTCTAGCGAGATGCGCGTAGCGAGCGCGCGGATTCCAAACATTCCGAGACTTTGCCGACTAATTTGATTAAATTTTTCTTTGTAATTAATAAGTATTTTGCTTTGATTATATAGTCTCGTATTTTGTTGGTTTTATATTTTTTAACGTTACGTGTGATTATTAATATTATGTCCTTAAGTATGTAATGTTATTTACCAGTCAGGCTGTATAAGGGACATGTTTCATATGTTAGATCATTTAGTATACCTACATTTTGCAAAGAATTTGATTGCTTGATTGATTGAATTAATCTATGTGATTAGTTCCTATATATTTATTCATGATTTAGCAAACTCGCCTTCCTCTTCCTCTACCTAAACCTACATTTTTATGTGGTCGACACGGTATAACTGTTCTCTTCAATTTGTTCGGTTACCTAACGTGGTCTTTGTCACCTCTTTCTTGGTCTTACTCTCCTTGAACCAATCCGACTATATCTTCTTAAGTCGTCCTCTGTTCTGGGTTCCATCGCTTTCAATTCCAATGCCTTCCTTGGGTGCTTAATTTACTTTACTACTAATTAATAAAATATTCATTATTCGATACAATAGAAAAAAAAGCCGGCCAAGTGCGAGTCGGACTCGCGCACGTAAGGTTCCGTACCACTATCTATAAAAACGGCATCTTATCTTATCTTATCTTCGATGGGGCCGATTCAAAATCGGAAGCACGTCTAACCTTTAGGTTATTTTGTACTTACCCCATGCCTTACTCACCCACACGGTGTATTCCGAAGAAGGACTGCATGAGCTTCAGAACATCACTCAGTGCGTAGTGCCTGTAGTCCTCTAGCTCAGGATAAGCTGATCCTAAGAGGTCCAAACGCTTACCAGCCAACGATGACTCGTTGGCTGGTAAGCGTTTGGACCTCTTGTCAAGACATGACCCTCTCTGTACTACCGGTACCATACTTGGCCAGAGCAGACAGAGGATTTGGCCTACACTCTCCTCGCTGGCCAGACGGGTTGGAGAGGTCTCATTGATGTTTATGGGCTTTGATTTGCTTGTATTTCCTAAGTCGCCTCTTACGACATCCATGGGAAGACTTGGAGTGGTCCTATTTTACTCTGCCGGAAACCACACAGCATTTTACTAATTAATTTACATTATTTATATCATTTTCGTGTTAAAATAATTTGATATGACAGGTAACTTATTTTTAGAATTTAATTTTTTGATTTGTCCGTATATATTTATATATTAATAATATTTATATAAAAAGTAAACATGAAAATATTATAAAAACCTAAACCTAGCTCGCCGCCAGCAGCGGGGCAAGGCTCAAGCTACCGGCAGTTAAGGGTACAGAAAGACGAACCTCATTATTATTATTATTTATGCGACTTATTCTCCTTAGTTCCTAGAGTAGTTTTAGTACCTATCTACAAAATAATTCACCTTATACTCTTGTTGCAAGCAAATCGATAATCCGCATTCGCTCCACTGACTTCGTAATAGCAGACTGCATCCATCCATATGAATTAGGAACTTTCACGCTAAAATATTGACAAGATTATGTTATTTAGCTTGACTTTTTACTTTGAAACAGGAACCGTAGCGGTATATTCAGTGAACTGTATACGTGCCTGCCCACAAATAATGTTGCATCACCATTCCCTGGCCGGGGTTCCTGCACCTCAGTTAGCTGTCTTTAGCCCAACATGGAGCACGTAGCGTGTAGAGCGCTCCTTGTTTTAGCACGTGAGTTTTTTTTATTGTTACATATTTCAAAGTAAATTATTATCATTACTGTAAAAACTACGATAATCTAATGAGTGTTCGTGCGGCATTGCAAGACAAAGTGTAAAACATCCGATTATGAAATACCTGAACCAGTACCAATTGATCTAGTTCCTTTAATTCAACTAGATGATATTGCAAAGTTACCTACTTGCAAGATTTCGCAATGCCAATACAAATCCAGATTTAATATCTGGAAGAATCGAAAGCAAGGTCATTAGGAACCTGTATTTTAAGCAAGTTTTTGCGCAAAGTTTAACCTTCTTAAGGTTGAATGTCCAGTGCGAAATGGGACCTTATTACAACTTGAACATCGACGAATAAATGAAAAAATATATAACTCATTGGTCACTTTAACCGTAGCGTTTCTTTTGTAAAAATGTAATAAGGTAGGTTTGGTACGTGGTTATCAGGTATTACTTTTGGTATTTGGGTAATTGTATGAATATATGTACACCCAGAAAATATTTATATACAAAGTACTTTGATGATAAGGCAGGCATAGCCCTAGAAGATTCGCAAATTGCTTCGAGAACAGTCCGGTTCGCCAGAGTTAAGTCAAGAGCAATAAGCCGGATCTCGGTTGTAGAACACTCGTATTCCGTTGTCCAGGTGAACCGCGAGGAGGTTATCTTTGACCAATTTCCACCCAACGTAGTGCTGAATTTCCCATTAGGCTATTAGTGTAAGGACTACTTTATCGTTAACTATCGGCCGCAGTTTCGTCTGCGTTAATCGAGTTGTGTCGGGAATATTCTTGTTCATCATCATCATCATCAGGTCTTTTTAGTCTCCACTGCAGGAGCATGATTCTCTCTGTACTACCGGAGCCATACTTGGCCAGAGCAGACATAGGATTAATTAATTCTTTTTATAAGCTTTTATTACGTTTCACCTGTCCCGATGTTTGTCTTTATTTGAATATTGCGAGTTAAATTGAGTAATTCCACAACTCGTCGTACTAATCGTAATAACGCTTGGTACAGTCAGTGAGAGAAGACAAATACATATATATTTTTTTGAATTGTTACATTTTATTGTGGTTATGTTCATAAATAAATTAAAAAAAACATACAATTCAAAAATCTGTTACAACTAAATGCTTTATCTAGGACAAAAGGTCATTTGTTTTATTTAACAAACGCAGAAGTTCAAGTGTGAATTTGAAATTGATACAATTGGTTGACATTTATGGCTTTCTAAATTGATACATTCAATATTTATTATTCTACACTAACATTTTCTCTACTGACTATACCATTTATAAACATGGGACGAGTTGCAGAATGAAATATGTAAAGTGCTTTTCGTCACAAAAATGTATTTTTTGCAAAAATACTTGTTTCTGAAAGGATTATCTTTATTCAGTAACCATGTCATGTATGTAAAATTTTATGTATGATTCAGTAGCGTAATATACAAATAAATTCACAAACGCACATTCCCATTTATGATATACCTAGTATTAATACTGAGAAGTGAACAAATCCTAGGGGACACCGTGGACAAAGTAATGGCGGGTAAAAAGCTCTGTTTTTTTTCTTTTAAATGATTATCTAGCTAGCTCCAAGTGAGCTTTCGCTACTTCACCGGGCGTTTGGGGCGAGGGCAGAGTGCCCTCAACCTTTATAGACAACATCACCAAAGGGCTCCCAGGAGGGACGGACCTCGGCTTTGGGCGTTGCAGGTGAGCGCAAGGCTTGGAGAGACAGCAAACTCTCATATTGCCTGATGGGCCGTGTATACGTGCATGCAATCCTAAAGGGCCAATCTGAAAAACAACGGCAATGCAAGTAACTAGTTGTTAATTTATACAAATAATGACGCAAGACACGCCATAAAAGTTTCACTTACATAAAAAGAAATATTATATTAGTGTTGCCAAAAGATAGTCATAAAATTATCATATCAATATCAAAATTTGCACATACATTCTTGACCTATATTGTTGATACAGTGCTAAAACAGATTGATGTGCAACATTTTAGATTACTTGGTAAAAAATTGTAAATCGTCAAAATATGGGGTTGGGTTATGATAACATAATTTGATTTCCTGACAAAGTTTTATACCATTCAGTGTAGTTATACCATTGAGTAGATTTGCAGTTACAGTGTTACATAGGTAGCTGGCAAAATGCTACGGGCCGCAAGAGCAGGGGAGAATCAATGTTAAAAATATTAAGAACTTAAAAAAAATGTAAATGGCCCCAAATTCATAGTTGTTGAATTATGACATCAAATAACTTAAAATTCCCACAGATCGTTACAAAAACGGTGTAAATCTATAGCAGATTAGGTCAGCTTGTTATAAAATTTTGCTGACCAGTGTCCACGGACCATTCATCAACGTCTACCAATATCATCGTCATCATCATCATCAGGTCCTTTTTAGTCTCCACTAAAGGAGAACGACCCTCTGTGTACTACTTGAGCCATACTTGGCCATAGCAGCCAAAGGACTTGGCCTACACTCTCCACGCTGGCCAGACGGGTTGGAGAGGTCTCACAGAAGTTTATAAACTTTGTTTAGCTTGTATTTCCTAAGTCGCCTTCTACGACATCCACGGGCAGACTTGGAGTGGTCCTATACTACTCTGCCGGATACCACACGGCAAACTACCAATATGTTCATGTTAAATTACATGTTGCTTAATATAAGTTTGGTTCGCCTAATATCGGAAATGATTATGCGGTATAATCGACGATACGCACAATTAGCTGTGCAGTCACTTTACATAATTAACAGATACATACTATTTCTAAAGAAAACTCGAGCATATATGCATGATTTTTACGAGCTTTTTTGGTTTGACTAGCTCCGTGGCGCAGCGGTCAACACGCCAGCCTGCGACACGGAGTGACCGGGTTCAATCCCCGGCCAGGTGAAGATGGAAAATGATCTTTTTCAGATTGGCCTGGGTCTTGGATGTTTATCTATATATGTATTTGTTATAAAATATAGTATCGTTGAGTTAGTATCCCATAACACAAGTCTCGAACTTACTTTGGGGCTAGCTCAATCTGTGTGATTTGTCCGTATATATTTATATTTATAAATGCTTGTTACAAAAATGTAATTTTTGCTAAAGAAAACTTGTTTTTTTTTATTCGTCTGGAAATGTTACTTTGACGCACAATTAACTAAGAAGCTTAGCTCAACGATACTAGTGCCATCCATAATTTTAGTCTCTTACTCCTAAACTGGATCAAATAAAAAAAAATCTAATTCTGTTCTTCGGAAGTAAATTATTTTCAGTATTTTTGTATGAGGTAGTTTTTTTTATTTATTCCATTTTTAGGAAATACAAGCTAAACAAAGCTCTTAAACATCAGTGAGACCTCTCCAACCCGTCTGGCCAGCGAGGAGAGTGCAGGCCAAATCCTCTGTCTGCTTTGGCCAAGTATCCGGTAGTACAGAGATTTCTTAATATCAGTGGCCACATTTGTCATTAATCATGCAAAATAATGTAAAGTAATACTAAAATCTACTCCCGAAGGAGCTACAGATTTAATAAAAATATGAGAATATTTTTTTTAGTTCCCAGCATTGGTCCATCGGAAAAGTTGTTCATATTGCTGGGCTGAGTTACCCCGTTAAGGGAACATCGAGGGTCAATTTACTCGTTGTATAGACAGGTAGTCGACAAGCACTAATGTCAATTAATCCAGCCATTAATAGTATGGCGGCATCGTGTCTTCGAAACGACACGTCCGCCCTGTCGTACTTTCGTTTTATTAATGCAAAAATTAATAAACATGTCTAGTAATTTGAAAATTTATCATGAATTGAAATCTTTTAACAGGAACTTTTTAGGCGTCGAGGCGATCTACATCATCGGACCACGAGTGCTATTTTTGAAATTTCGGCGTTCCTAAACGAGCAATTTTTCCATACAAAAATCGCTCGAAGGCGAGTGGTCTTACTTTCAAGAATAGTACCCCAGTTCGTTGACATCATTTTGTTACATATTCATTCAATTTTCTTTATTAATCACATAAGGGATAAATATAATGATCACTAAAAAAAAAAAATTGTGACCAAATGTTTTTTCCTTTAAAATATACATCGAACAGCAAAACCGAAATTAGGAATCCTAAAATTGCAACAGCCTTACCCATTTTAGTTAAGACTGCACTTTAAATTGTACTTTACAACCAAATTTAGTAAATGATTACCAAATTTTAAGGAGCAAATAATTGCGCTTTTTCTACCCAAAATTCACCGTTTGATTTCTCTATAAAATGTTACTCTACTACCAAATATGGTACATATCATATAGTGATTGCAAACATATACATTAGATGCGTGTGAGTTTTGGACATTTTGGCATATTGAACCGTATAAACGTAGCTGCTGAAAATCGTTGAGGGATTCTATGGTCTCCATCATCAGACCTGTAATGGTACTTATAACCAACATGGGTCCAAAGGTCTCATCAATTGAAATGAATTAAGTCCAAACACAATGTAGCTTGATTAGTTCCCTTGACTATCCTACGTCTTCATTATCAGACCCCTAATGATAGTCACAACCCATCTAGGTGTAAAATTCTCATTAATACAAATTTATCGAGCCCAAACACCAGGTAATTGCTGTAAATTGTTGAGGAGTTCTCTCGATTGTCTTACGGCTCCATCATCAGATCAACTCCAGGCTCTCATTAAATAGTAGTGCGTAAAATTTTTAATAAGGAAAATTACAAATGCACTTGTCGCCACTACGATTTTCGAAGGTCCCCTCGATTTCTCTGGGATACCATCATTAGATCCTAGTTTTCTTTATCTTGGTAAAAAAAAATCATCAAATTTGGTTCAAAGACAACGAAGATATCCGCGACCAGAGAGACGCAATTTTGTTTTTTAAATCTATGTCCGCGACTATCCGCGAACTTCCAGCGAACACACATAAAAAATATATACAATCGAATTAAGAAACATCCTTCTTTTTTTTAGTTATCAGACTAATAAACCCGCAGACTTAGGAAATGATTTTACAATATCATAGGGTCTAGCTCATAGAAGTATAACGCAATGTTTTTTAAATCTATGGTCTAGCTTTAGGGGTTTCTTTACTACATTTGGGTATATACTGATTTATGACTAGCTCCGTGGCGCAGCGGTCAACACGCCAGCCTGCGACACGGAGTGACCGGGTTCGATCCCCGGCCAGGTCAAGATGGAAAATGATCTTTTTCAGATTGGCCTGGGTCTTGGATGTGTATCTATATATGTATTTGTTATAAAATATAGTATCGTTGAGTTAGTATCCCATAACACAAGTCTCGAACTTACTTTGGGGCTAGCTCAATCTGTGTGATTTGTCCGTATATATTTTATATTATTTTATATATATCTGGTATAATTTACTTTAACAGGATAAGAAGATGTTATATAACTAGATGCCATTTTATATTAAAATAATGTTATACTTTTGGTGGTCATTAACTATTTTTGGATTAAAATATCATAATTTGGAGATGAATACTATAAATAGGATCGCAAGGTGTAATATTTTTGGTCCCAATTTTAAGTTAAAATGAGGGTTTGATTTTGGTGATCATTCGCTATTTTTGGTGATCCAAACAGTAAATATAATAATAAATAAATAAATAAATATATACGGACAGATCACACAGATTGATTAACAGTACGGCATATATAACACGGTAGTAGTATATATAACGAAGTTACGTTCGTACGAGCGCGCGGCGCTTGGCGGAACGATAGGAATCCGCTTGGTACCTATTGCGCTCGGGAATCAAAGTAGGTAACATAGCTACAAAATCTTGTTACCAGCGCCTGCTTCTACTCGTGGTGGTACTCAAAGGGATAATATTTTTGCTAATTTTCCTTGTGAAGTAGGACTTTATAAATCTTTCTTCAGTTACCACCGTCTTATATGAGCTCGTTTTTAGATATTAGACATGAGATAATGGTACGGAACCCTTCTAGCGCGAGTCCGACTCGCACTTAATCGTTTTTTTTTTTTGCTGTTCGGTGTCTATTTGACGTTAAAGGCTATGGTCACAATGTTGGTGGTCATTATATTTATCCCCATTAGGTAATGTTATTTATCGATACAATTTTCTTAAATTATTTTAATATCCTTCCATAAATATATTTCTTCAAATAATAAAATTGAAAATTAGGTATCCGTTATTTTCCTGTAGCCGTTATCAACATCAAGCAAAGACGAGCAAAAAAATCACATTTGTTGTAGCCCCTATAAATATTGATTTTATCCTGATTCTTGGTATTTGTTGTTATAGCGGCAACAAAAATGCATCATCTGTAAAAATTTCAACTGTCTATCACGGTTCATGAGACAGCCTGGTGACAGACGGACTGACAGCGGAGCCATATTAATAGGGTCCCGTTGGGTACGGAACGCATAAAGAGTCGAAACCCGTAAAAGAGCACTACAGATAGCTGCGTATTCTTGCGATTAAGATACATACATGTATGTACTTGTATGTTTGTTTGGGCCAAATCTTGCAGCATCCTTAACCGACTGAGCTGAAATTTTGTGTTCTTATCCAAGGGGTATGTTTGTTTTTCGTGTGTTCGACACTAGTGTCAAATTTTTCAAGCTGCCTAGAGACATCTGACATAACTTAAACACTGCCATCAATGATGACAGCCGGGACCGACGACTTAACGTGCCTTCCGAAGCACGGAGGAGCCCGAGATACGAGAATACAGTAGTATGGTACCAAGACCTAATCTAATGGAGTTGGAGGATGGCTATAGGCATTTAAACTAAAGAAGATAAACCCAACATGCTTATTTGATTTGTATGAATCGCTAATCATAATAATCTTGTTACAAAAACTATATTTAAGAAAAACCAAGCCAAAGAAACGCCAAGTGCGAGTCGGACTCGCGAACGAAGGGTTCCGTACCGTTATCTATAAAAACGGCAAAAAAGTTGAATGTTGTATATACAAATTTCATTTTGCGGTTGACTCCATACATTTTGTTCGGCCGACTGTAACTACATAAGTTGGTTGAGTTGTATAAAAATAACTATCTATGATACCGAGACCGCTATAGTTTTAATTGAAAGTACATACTTTAAGATATATACCACATTTTTTTTCAGAATTATTTTAGTAATATTTCAAAAGTTGCGGCGGGGGAACACCTCAAATTTTTACTTTGTATTAAATTATCTAAAGACTGGGGGGTTTCAAAGCATCTACATAGTTTCAAAGCAGTTTTTGTTGCATTTTAAAAGACCTTTTCAATGATACCCCACACGTTGGGGTTAGTCTAATTTAAATAATTAAATTCACTTTTGGTTGTAAGGGAGGGCTGAAAAAAATTTTTTTTTTCATATATATAAAAACCTACTTTTGGAACTTCAATATCTATCTCTCCACCAATTTTCGTGACAATCGGTGCAGTAGCAATGGAGTACGAGCCCGGACTGACAGACAGACAGACGGACGGATATAACGAAATTTAAATAAGGGTTTCTTGTAGACTACAGAAACCTAAAAATCCATACTCGCAAAGCTTGGTAGACGGGTTGGTGAGCACAGTTTATTCAGCTTACCTCTGTTTCGATGCTGCTTCCCATCGAAACCGGTAATGAGTAGGTTCTTCCGTGCTGGTTTGGGAGAAAAGAAAAAACGCAGAATTTGAATCTTTCAATTTTGACCATTTCACTTAGGTACACAGATCTCTTTTAATTGTAATCGAGAAATTATATTTCTACCTATTTTTAAACTTCTGAATCCAGAAATGTGAAAAATTTCCATACAAACAAAAAGGAGAATTGTGACCATTTCACCTACACACATATTTTTAATTGTAATTTAGAACTTAAATATATACCTATTTTCATACTTCTGTCTGAGAAAATTTCATATTAACTTCACCCTTTAAATGGTTGAATTTCTAAATTTCTTATTGCATACTTCCATCTTTAAAGGAACCCCTGTACCAAATTCCAAGTTTCTATGTACAGTAGTTTCGGCTGTGCGTTGATATACCTAATAAGTCCCGCGACTCCGTTCGCGTACATTTGTATGGGGGCCACATCTTATCATAACCGGAGCCTATCCTGTGTCTTGGACGTCTAAATGTTTATCTACCAAGTTTCAGAAAACTCAGTTAGTTCATTTAAGAGTTATGGAGAACATACATACAGAAAAAAATCTAAAACCATCAATATAGTTTCAGTTTTCAGTATAATGAATAGAGCTAAAAACACGATATCTTTGAAAAGAAAGTAGGTAACTTACTTCATGACCGACCCTTACAGATTTATTATAAGTATATTGATATATTGATTATTATTAGTAAGTATCTATTGATAAGTGAGTAGCAGCTCGGGAGGCCGCTAGGTTATATTGTCTGTGCCGATGCCATACCTGCAACTACTGGATAGGTATGTGAGACCTCGACCGTCCCGGCGCTCTAGTCGAATTCCCACATATAAGGAAGTAGGGAGAACAGAAGACTCGACACACAACACACACAGAGATTAAATTTATTTGTCACTTCTATGAATATATTATATTATAAGTGAGGTATAACAAATCAGAGACCGTAGGAGAAGTGCACAGGCAGAGAGATGATCGTAGAATGAGCGATGCCGGAGAGAAAAAATGATCTAAAAATGGAATGGAATGAAATAAAATGAGGAATGAAAGGACAGGATGAGAAAGAAATGAGGTTGGACGAGATGCAGCATGCAGGTGGCATGCTGCATCCAGGCAGTTGAGGCTGCCACCCCTGACTGAGTCAATCCTTGGGGAAGCCTATGTCCAGCTGTGCACTTCTTGTGTTGTGACAAGCTTCGTTATAGCAAGCTGCCGGAAGACAAAAAGGGCTCACCGTCGCCAGCATTTAAGAACAGGCTGCATTTTTTCTTAGTTTTATTCTATACAAGAATATTTGGAAGCATATTTAAGTAGATAATTGACACATTAGTATTTCAATTTATTTATTTGCATTTCATATTGCACAATAAATCACCTTTAACAATATTGTCACTGCATTGTAATTAAAATACGTACAATAGGTCGCAGAAATAAAGTTGGAACGGCAAGCGAGTTTTAAAAAATAGATATTATTAGAGATTAAAGTAGACTAGTTAAGACAAAAATAAGGGAAATAATAAGTCAAGCCACAAAATTATTTATTGGCCACGTGATCAAACTTCTAATTTAATAACTAAGCAACGGGAAAATGACATAGCCTCTAATAAACCAATTCGTCTTTTTTATACCGCCAACTAAATATTCTATAGAAAGGATCAAATAATGATCATCAATTATTATAACTTGTCCTTCTTATTTATACATTGCCACCTAATTTACTAACTCGACCACGGATTTTACATCTTGTCATCATTTTTCTTTTTACAGCTTCAACACTATGTCCTCAAAAAAATATAATTCAAGCTTCTACAGACAGCATCATTTATTATAACTTAGCATGTAAAATAATACATCATATTCTTTTATCGTGAAAATAGCCACTACATGATTTAGCGTGAGTGTGTGAGACGACAGTGACCGGCCATTTGCGCCATTGGATTCATATCGATAGGAGAGCTGGTACCAATTTTCGGGTAGGTAGGTATTTGAAGCAAGTTGAAAAATTGTCACATACCTCTACCTCAACACGAAACTACATACGGCTGGTGAGTAAGTAGCGGGGTTAAATCAACCCATATTTTTTTAAATACCTATTAAGTATTGTTTCATTTCCAAAAATGCATTTTTAAAATATGCATTTTTGATGTTGTAGTTTCATGTTTCAGGAATATAAGAAAATATAAGCCAGACGATTTAGTCGGTATTTAGTTTTAACATTACCAGAAGCGTGCAAAAATATTTAGCAAAAAATTATAAAAAATCTATTTGAGGCAGGTTGAAATTTTAATAGGGTAGGTACTATTTTTAACTAAAAAATAAGATTCTCAAAAAGACATCATTTTGGGGCTTTCTACCTGCCAAGCCGCCAAAAAATTAGGGGTTGATTTAGCCCCGCTACTCACCACTCACCAGTCAGGTCTGCAGTTCCGTGTTGAGGTATAATAGGAGAGGTATCATCTCGTCTTCATCGTCACTTACCATCAGGTGAGATGGGAGACAAATGCCTAATTCAATTTTTAGTAAAAAAAAAAAAAAGGTATGTGACAAGTTTTTAGCTTGCCTCAAATACCTGCCCAAAAATTGGTACCAGCTCTCCCACTATTATTATTAATAAAATGATGGTAATTTCATAAACATTTTTTTTTCCAAAAATAAAGTCTTATTTTCTCTCTCCTCAATAGCTTCTGGTATTAGTGGCCAAACAAAATATACTATTTGATAACAATTTTGACTAAATTTTGATGATCAATTAATTTGGGATGAGTTACATTTTAAACATGCTAAGTTAAAAAATTAGAAGCTAAATAAGTATATTTTTTGATGTCAAATATTAGTATTTTAGAAGTTTACTGTTAGAATGCAGGTTACAAATTTAGATGCTAAATAATAACCATAAAGCTGAATTGTATTTAGAGTGGCTTAAATAGAAGATAACTAGTGGCTAAGATAGTATTGTTTGGATGCTCGTTAATTGTGGCTGACTTAGTAATTTAAAGGGCAACTTACAATTTTAGAGGCTAATATTGCTATTAAAAAGAAGCTTGTATAATTAGCACCCCAAAAATAATATTTTGAAGAATAGACTGTGATTTGTTTTATTATTGGTTAAGGCATACATACTTATTTAAAAACGACTAATGAATATTCAACTTATTTTGACATTATAATATTGAAAGATGGGAAAATGCGCATGAATATTATTAATTTTGCTTATGTAACCGACTTCATAAATTAATAATATTTGCATAAACAAACATCATAAGTAACCATCTTATGTTAAAAGTTGGCAAGTGTTTTTTTCCGGATATATAATTACATAAAGAATTGTTTAAAAACACAAAAAACCGGCCAAGTGTGAGTCGGACTCGCACACGAAGGGTTCCGTACCGTTATCTATAAAAACGGCAAAAAAGTCGAATGTTGTATATACAAATTTCATTTTACGGTTGACTCCATAAATTATGTTCGGCCGACTGTAGTTACATGTAGTTACATGTTGTAGACTACATAAGTTGGTCGAGTTGTATAAAAATAACTAACAATAACAGAATTATTTTAGTAATATTTCAAAAGTTACGGTGGGGAACACCTCAATTTTTTACTTTGTATTTGATTATCTCAAGACTGGGGGGTTTGATATAATATCATACATAGTTTCAAATCAGTTTTTGTTGCATTTTAAAAGACCTTTTCAACGATACCCCACACGTTGGGGTTAGTCCCATTAAATTTTTTGTATTCAATTTCGTTGCATGGGAAGGCTGAAAAAAACATTTTTTCATAATAATTTTGAAAAAAGGGAAAAGATAGTAGCAATATGTAACACTGCTACACAACGGGTTATTTTTTCCCATTGAGTAGCAGTGGTACTCATCGCGGTGTGACTCAATGGCTCAAAATTTTGCTTCTAAAGCATTTTTCTAGCCTATGGGACCCAGCCTTTAAAATATTTGCGCTTTATTTAAATGGACCTTGTATAGTTAATAATGTCCTTAGAATATCGTTGCTTGGCCTATTCTATACTAGGTACCATTTAAATCGTGGCTGGGCGTCTGCAGTGTTGATCACGTGTATTATTTATAACTTCAGTAATTTAATACTCTTTTAATGACTTTTCAATTTAATTAACGTGACACGCTATCTAAGCTAAACAAGGTATGTTGATAGGTATACCTACAAGTAAATAATGCAACTATTATCCTTGCTAATATTATAAATGTGAAAGTGAGTTTGTTTGTTTGTTTATTTGTTTGTTTGTTTGTTTGTTTGTTACGCTTTCACGCCGTAACTACTGAACCGATCATCATGAAATTTTGCATACAAGTTCTCTGGAGTGCAGAGAAGGACATAGGCTACCTTTTATCCCGGGAAAAAGTACTATTCCCGAGGGATCGACATTGACGCGGGCGGAGCCGCGGGCGAAAGCTAGTATCCTATAAGTCAGCAAAAACTGAGTGGTCAGGGGTGTTATCTTCAACTGTTTGGCCGGTGGTTGAAGGTGTGGCATCGGGTACGCGCGCCTGGCCTCCCAAGCTGCTACTTGCTTTTACTCTATTCATCCGAGCGAGTAGTATTCTAATACCTATCTTCCCAAATTCAACAAATTCTTATCTTTCCCCAGCTTAAAAATGCTTCCGATGGGCAGCCAAATAAAACCAAATAAACTGCGTTTGCCAACCCGCCTGCCAAGCTTGGTAAGTACGGCAATATCCTCCCAAGGAACCAAGAATCTTTGGGGGTGGCCTTTGTCCAGCAGTGAACTTCTGACGGCTTACCTGATGATAAGGTCAAAACTGTATTCAAATCATATTTTCTGTATCGTAATACTATGTAGAATTCTGCTTTCTCTGTAACAAAGCAATTCGTCGTTTGCATTCTTTTCTATCCACTTCAATGCGATAATTGTGGAGATTTTGTATTACATTTCTTCTTAGTTCTCACACAAATTTTATTGTACCTGTTTACTTCACAAGCCAATATGCATCCACACATAACCAACAGTGAAAGTTTCGATTACAATGAGCACGGTTACAGACATCAATATTGTATAACATTTTTAATGCATGTCGGCTCATTCATCAATAAAACGTTATGTTTGGTTCTATAAATGGGTATTATTTTTTAAATGGTGAATCACTAAACGAATGATTCAGGCGAGCGTTTCCAAAATGCCCCATTTTTTAGTCCTTGTGTGCAACGAAAGGTTTAGGTCATTCGTACGTATCCAAGTGCGACAGACGCTTGTTTGTTAGGTAAATCAAAATCACTGCCTGTATTGTATCATTCGTAGGTCATTTGACACGATTTTATACTACACTTTATGAACATTTGAATTTTTTTTAAACATTTTCGTTGTGGAACGAGGAGAAGTTACAATATGTTTCGCCGTAAGTTACGGTACACTATAACTTAAGATTTTTTTTAAAATACGGCATGTTGTTATTTTGTGACTTGGAAAAGTACTAAATTATCTTGCATTCGGGTGACGTGCCATTTCAAAAATAGTCTCCTTGACCGATCAGCAGTATCTAAGCCTTGCTTGAGAACCAGTTCTGAAACTTGTCTCCGGTCGCGCGACTGAAGTCTATAATTCACTACACAAAGTAGGTAGTATTGCCGGATATTCCTCAGGTTTTATGTGTGTCTTTATGATCTCTTTACAATGTTTCAAACCAACAAAGACAACGGTAGAGGACTACTAACATTAACTAGATTTCACCAGTTAGGTACAATAAGTGGACATGGGAAAGTATGCCATATTATGTTATGCTGACTAAACAGAGGAAACTCCCCAGTTCGGTCCTCAATCATTAAGTATTATTTTGCACTCAAAAGGCAAATAAATAACTGATAGGTACTTTAATTACACTTGCATTTACGTCAGCTAAACAAGGTCACTTATCGTATATAGCTAGTAGTAAAATATATTTTCTTCTACAGTTTCCTTTGAAAGCGGTCCGAAGGATCATTTGAATTCTGTATGCGACTGTAAACAGTGTAAACAGTTATCAAAGATTTAGATACAAATAGCTTTGTTTTGTTGATTTTCGTGTGTTTCAGATTTTTCAAGCTGCTTAAGGCACCCAACAAAACTTAACGACTGTCACCTTAATGACTACTCCTATGGTCTGTTTCTAAATCATATCAACTTTCTACAATGCCCGGCGAATATAAATACTTTTTTATTTAAGTTGAACCTTCAAAAATAATCTTCATATTTGTTCTCTTTCCAGTTTCACAACTATGCCGAGCAGAAATATCACAAGTTCTGCCAGGGCCATGGTTCTCCGCCAACGCTATTAACGATGAATTCTCGCCGAAGCCCATCTCCGAACTTTTCACACCGCCGTCTGCCGTACCGCAGACCTTCCCCGTCACTCAATTAACTTACTCTTTTACGGAATCGCCATCTACGATCGCCGTGAAACAACCGAGCTTCTCAGTTACGGAACCGATAATTGTACTTTCACCCGTATCCACTCCTGCACCATCATCTTTTCCTTCTACAAATCCTGCTCAATCAACTTCACCTTTACCAACATTTTCTCAAGATTTGTCCTCAATACCGTTTACGCCGTCGACTGGCCAGACGCCAACATTTTTAGATATTAGCTCATTTACACAGCCTAGAGAAACGCCGACTATTAATATTGTACCACCGTCATCAACGGTATTTCCAACATTTGCCACTCAATCTCCTCCAACGCCTTCCACGGCGCCGCCTAACGTAGTTGTAGTGTTCCGCGATCCACCAAGTATTACACCAACAGAGGGTATCTCAACAATTTCAACTTTTACTCCTCAAATTACAACTGTATCTACCTCTCTAACCAGTAGGACAGAAACTCCTACGATCACGAATTCTATTACTACCCTATCTTCTACAACTCCTCTGCCTATCTGCCGCACTTCATTAATCAATACATCATCACCTTCCATTCCAAATACATTTGTTAACAGAACATTCTCCACAAGAAAGCCCAGTCTTTTGATTAGAGTGGTAGCTCCAAAGGGATCGATTACGAATGTGAAAATTAACCCAACAACGAGCACTCAAAGGCCGCGTACCAAAAGGACTTCGAAGCCGAAAAAGAATACTTACGATAGTTGTATACAGTCTTGCAGAGGAAGAAAAGACATTCTTTGCAGCATACCACTGTCTTCAGACACAATAGATCCGAAGCAGTTGAAAAGCTTCCCATCGATATGTCACATGGCTTGCCACAACTCCTACAGAAGTCCAGGTATGTTTGATTCTATTATACTATGGGTCCGTTATTCCTCTCCAACCCGTCTGGTCAGCGTGGAGAGTGTAGGCCAAGTCCTCTGGCTGCTCTAGCCAAGTATGGCACTAGTAGTACAGAGAGGGTCGTGCTCCTGTAGTGGAGACTAAAAACGACCTGATGACACATGGGTCCGTTAGGCACAATTAGCACAATTTGACCCAAGTACTGCTACTCACCATTGTCGCTCACATTCAATAGTATTCGCATCAGCGGGACGACTACATAATATGCCTAGTATCCATAGATTTAAAAAAAATGGCATACCTATATCATACCAAAAGTACTAGTTTCCATGCCATACTATCGTCTACATCGCTGTTCTGTGGTCATCATAGAGATAAAATAATCCTTCTATGGTCTACATCTAAATCACATGGATTTAAACATTAAACTTAAAAAACTAGTAGGTATTTGCTGTTCTATTTGCTGTCATGGTAGTAGGCTAGTTTCCTAAAAAAATATAATTAGTCCGTCAGTTAGATATTCAAAAAATATTGGACACGTATTTTTTTCTTTTGTCGATTAAACAAAAACTGATAAAGATATAGCCCTTTGAAGTTCCGTGTGACGTCATAGTTTGCTACAATTTTTAGCAAACTTTGACGTCACGAGCCCCCACTCCTGAACTTTGACGCGCTTTATCTTTATTATTTATTGTTTATTTGAAAAAATAAAAAATACGTGTCCAATATTTTTTGATTATCTAACTGACGTACTAAATGTTATGTTATTATTATGACCCAGGAAACTAGCCTGTTGTCAATTTCAGAAACATGCCTTGTAATTGTTTTTTTTGTGCGTAACTCCGTGCATGAAATCGGTAGAAACAAGTGTTTAAAAATACTGCGAAACGCTTACGAATACATTAGTTAGTTCATCCGTTTGATTGCACACAAAAAATTAATGGACCGAGGGCACACGAGTGCCAAAAGAAATGATCTATATCTGCCAATAATGCATCACGCAATCTTCAACGAATGGGTGGGCCAGTAATTGGGTAAACAAATAATTGGAATAATCTGAAACCCCTCCCTTCATGACGAAATTCGTTCAGCTGATTGGCCAATTCGTACCTGTAGAGGGTCCAAAATATTTAAAAATGCTTTAAAAAGCCAAAGAAACTTGTTGAATGTGGTAATAGCCTCTCATAGAACAAAGAATCCTTGAGAGAAGTTTTTATCCAGCAGTGAACTTCTTACGACTGAAATTCTTGTATATAATTTCATTTAAGGGCTGGGTGTCATTGGTCAAATAAATGCTTAGGTAAGTAACAAATTTTAGGATATCGACACGCTATTTTTTTTTTAATGTTTTCATACAAAAGAATTCAATTTTTTTTCAAATCTTTAAATCAGCTGTTTTGACTGTCGAGGTCAATGACCTAGTATCCATAGTATATATATTAAAAAGTTGTTGGCCAAGAAAGTGTTTATTTGTACACAGGGTGTTTTTTTCGTCTGTTTATTTACCTGTTCAGGTCCAGATATCTCGAAAACTAGCGGATCGATGTTTTTTTATTTTGCTTCTAAATCATTTTTCTAGCTTAGGGGTTTCAGCCTTAAAAATATTTGCGCTTAATTTAAATTGATTAATTTAAATTTTAATAGTACTACTTAGTCTTAGGATGGTCGACGTCGAAGGGGAAGGCCTAGAAAGCGATGGTGCGACGACCTCGACGTTTTTCAATGTGGATGGTCAGAAATTGCATTGGACAGAAACAAGTGGAAGGAAATGGGGGAGACCTTTGCCCAGCAGTGGGACAATATAGGTTAAAAAAAAAAAGAAAAAAAAGTACTACTTAGTGTAGGTATAATTATGTTAACCACTAAGATGGTTTGGGAGACCCAAAACCATTTCAGTGGTCAATACTGTAGACAACAATGCATAAATAAACAATGCATTAAAAAAAAATGTAATTTTAGCATAAAAATGATCCACAAGAAAGTACGCATAATGTTTCTAAAAGTTATTATTTATAACAATGTTTCTGCGAAATATTATTATGCCAATTATATTTTGTCAATAAAATCAATCAGACCCCAAACCAAAAACGAGTTATTATACTTATTATTATTTGTTTTCTTTCTTTTCAGCATATGAAATGCTCGTAGAAGGCCGATGCAGTAGACTTCGCACGCGTATCATGACCGTTGGTAGCAACACTAAACTGAAAAGAGATGAACTTAAGAAAACTGAATATAGCATAGTCAACACAGGGCAGAGCGCAGTCGTCGAATTCTCAAATGGACCTATTAGAAAATAATGTTTTTAATACATAGCCTAAACACGGTACCCTGGACTGTTTAAGCATAGTGGGTGGTGAAATAAGAAGCCAGCGCAGGTTCCGCTGTATTCTGGAAACAACCACATATAGCCAGTAGGGTCTGACTATATATGGTTGTTACCCCAGCAGCGAGGGGATGGGGAATTTTCGAACTTCTAGACGCTCTCTAGCCTGGCACCCTGGTTCGAGATTCATCCCTAGCACCCATGGAAGACGGCCCTCATACCACAGATACCACTACGACTGACGCAGAAAATAATCGTGATAAAACCTTATGAAAACATGGTAGTTAGGTACTTAATGTCTCTTGACTACTGGAAATAGAAAGTATGATTTCTGTCAAAAAATAGCTTTAAAAACAAGATATTCATCGTTTAACAAAAAGGCGAAATAATATGTGAAAGACATGTTCAATTGATAATATTGAAAACCTTACTCCAGGAGACTTACCTATATCTAAATAGGCAAAAAAGACTTCCCGCAGATAATATATGTGCTGATTGCTAGATTTTTGTACGTGTGGTCAAATTTGTATCTGTATTTTGATATAGGGATATCTCATAGGGACATGACTATGTTGAATAGACTAAGTAGGCTCGTCAATTATTATTTCGGATTTTCCACACGTTTTATTGACGTTATATACCATCGTCCCAACGCGTAATTATGATATATAAGATAGTGTTTTGGGACTATAATATATGGATGGGCACTTCATTACTGAACATAAATATCCAATTTCTTACATCCGGTTAGGAAGCGTATAGAAGTTAAGGAAGTTTGAAAATTCCAAAGTTGTAAAATCTCTTGAATAGGCATGTCATGTAACATCCTCGTCTTCATCGTCACTTACCATCACGTGAGATGGGAGGCAAATGCCTACTTCAATAATTAGTAAAAAAAAATTTGGAGTTATTGTGTTAAAATTATTTATGAGTACGGTTGGTAGTATTGTTTTAAGCAGTTTTGATAGATTTCTGTCACGGTCCTAGAAAGAGTTTGTTTGCCCTAAGTTGGGTATATTTGGTTGCGATATAACCAAAATTTATGTACTTGGTTGAATGATGAAATCAAATTCAGGAGTAAGGACTCCTTTCGTATAGTAATTAAAACCCTTTCTCTCTCATTTCTTACGAAGCTTTATCAAGATATGAATTTTTATATGTGGCGGCAAGCCGTGACCCAGTGGTCAAGTGCTTTCTGAAACGGTCACAGAAATTGATCCAAACTGCTTAAAACAATAATGCTGACCATGCTTATAAGAATTTTAACACAAACTATACTATCTTTTATTATATTTTATTATGTAGGTAACCGTAAAAACATAAAAAAAAAACATTCCTTTCGCAATTATACCTGGTCTAAAAAAAATATTATATTTATAAATGTAAAATTCGCTATTTTGTTACACCTGTATTGATATGTAATAGGTATGTATGATTAACCAACGACCGACCAACTTTTTATCACATGTATAAGTTTTAATAGGATAACAACATAGATTTAAAAAAAAAATTGCGTCTTCATACTTCTATGGATAACATAGATCATAGAAGTATGAAAGAGACGCAATTTTTTTTTTAAATCTATGACATAGATTGAAATTAAAGTAGTTAAATGTCGAATTCTGAAACGTTATTTTGATAGGTACCTACTAAGTTAATGGTAGATGCCAGTTTTAATAAGATGTGCCTTTGAGTAACATAGTTATAGAGTTGTAATAGGTATGTCTGTCTGCTCTGGCCAAGTATGGCTACGGTAGTACAGAGAGGGTCATGCTCCCGTAGTGGAGACTAAACAAACTTGGTCATGATGATGAATAGGTATACATTGTGTTGTTTTCTGCAGTTCACAGAGATAGACATATCTATTGATGATACCGAATATCTGTTTATACCTTTTCTTTTTTAATTACCATTAGCTGTACTTATCCCAATGCTGGCAAAGATGCTCTTTGACACCACATAACTGTATAACTGCCCTTCAACAATATTCTCACATCCTGTTTCAAATTAATTTAGTTCTTCAACCCTCTCTTTCTAAGATTCCTATTTATCTTAGCAAATGTGTACTAGCGTTCAGAGTTTCAGACCAATGAGGGTTTTCTGAAATAGCAGCGGTGTTATTGGGCATCAATGTGTCCGTTGTTGCTGTTTGACAAATATCATCCAATGATATAGCTAAGTAAGCAATCAGTTAATCTAATAACTAAAAACTATAACTAGCAAAATTATTTTGTTATACTATCAATTGGAGAATTGTGCAATTAAATATTTTCTTAGTGACAGCGTGTGACCACGGGGCGGTGTAGTGAGAGGTGAGGTATGAAGACGTGGTTCAATGCTCCGTGGGGTTCAATATCATCAATAAAGATTAAGCTATCTCTGGGAATTACTGAAAACAAAACATTGTAGCTTATTATATTAGGTAATTAAGTGTAAGATTTAAGAATTCTATTGGTTATCTCGATCATTGTAAATAGCATAAAATGCTTTTATAAACGACATTTTTGAAATGCCAATTCACATACATACTTTTTTTTTTTTACTTTTTAAAGTTTTATACCAAAATATCGGTTAATACAATATTGTATTAAAACTGTAAGAAATTAATTATTATGTGTTTCTCCTATCCCCATAAAAAAATTGGCCAAGTGCGAGTAGCACACACTAGGTATAGCAAGAGTTCCGTGCAACAATTAGGTAACAAAAAAATTGCGCATCTTTTATTTATGAAACAAGGACGCATAAAACGAGATCTCTTTTTTTTCTTAATACCTATACGTTGAATTATGTAACTTTTTTGGCATATTAATACTCCGCCATTATTTTTTTGGCATACAGTTTTGTTGTCATAATTATCTTTTAGGCTACGTACTTTGTTTTGGAACAATTTTAATTTGCATAATGTTCTAGGCGTAATTAAAAAAAACAGGCCAAGTGCGAGTCGGACTCGCGCACGAAGGGTTCCGTACATTATATATATATTAAATTATTAAAAATATTTTTTTATATGATGTAACTTAAAATTAATGCTTTTCGCAATTTTGCCTTTATCTACTATAAGACGTTGCTTCGTACCAAATTTCAAGAGTCGTGAGTTCACGGGAAGTACCCTGTAGGTTTTGATTCCCCTGCGAGTGTCGAAAAATTATTTAAAATATTATTATTATTATATGACGTAACAAAACATTTATATATATTTATATACTTACTTAATTTTTCCTATATGCTTTAAGACGTTGCTTCGTACCAAATTTCAAGATTCTGAATTCATGGGAAGTGCCCTGTAGGTTTTGATTCTTGCGAATGTCGAAAAAATACAAAAAATTGGGGCATAACCAGCTGTATCTTTTAATTGCGTTGGCTTAGAAGTTTTATTTTTTCACAGCTCCAAGGGACAGTAGACCTGAGTATTTGATATGCAGCTTGATACTGAGCCTGTACGCGTTCCTGAGAAAAAGGGTCTTGACAGACAGACAGACAGACAGACAGACGGACGGACAGACAGACAACCGAGTGATACTACAAGGGTTCCGTTTTTTCCTTTTGAGGCACGGAACCCTAAAAAAACAAATAATTAATTCGAAAGCTGCTTAATTTTTTAATTATTTGTACCTTAATTTTGTATAGTTGACTAGCTCCGTGGCGCAGCGGTCAACACGCCAGCCTGCGACACGGAGTGACCGGGTTCGATCCCCGGCCAGGTCAAGATGGAAAATGATCTTTTTCAGATTGGCCTGGGTCTTGGATGTGTATCTATATATGTATTTGTTATAAAATATATTATCGTTGAGTTAGTATCCCATAACACAAGTCTCGAACTTACTTTGGGGCTAGCTCAATCTGTGTGATTTGTCCGTATATATTTATTATCGATTCTAAATAGTTGCCAGCAAAAAAATGCCAGAATAATTGAATGAAAAGCAAAATTCCAGAGAAAATTGTGGCAATAATATTAGGAGCTAAACGTGTCTCATACTTTCAAGCGGTGAAACGACCTACTACGAAGTTCAATTAAATGCATAAATGATGTGTACGGATAATGTACGTAACCGTACGCTAAAAAAAAGTACTACAAAGACTTAGCAGGAAACGATAATCAAAGTTTCACCGCCGGGAAGTACGATGCGATGGACGGACTTATGAAATACGATACGATACGAAACAAAGTGATTGATTTTGTTCATAAAAGAAAATTGGTTTTATTTTCAAAACTTACTCAGGTTTCTGAAAAAAGCGAGAATCTCATTTTTGTAGGCATTACAAATATGGATTTAGAGTTTTGGAAGAGCTTGTTTAGGTCACAAGTAACCTAACGAACCTGACCTCTCAGTGGCCAAGATGTTTTGTTATGTCGTTGGGGACTTCGCCCTAAGTTGGAGATGCTTTGCGTTTTGGTTACAAGTAACCTAACAAACTTTCCCACCTTCTGTGGTCAAGTTGTTCTTGTTATAGCGTATATACAATGGATGGTCGATATCAAAACTCGTCATTTGAGAATATGCACTTATATTATACAAGTAATACAGTCTCGTTAGAATCTCTGCTGGAAGTTGCCCTGCTGCTGTGAGCTGCCTTGCTGTTGTCCTCCGAACATCATCTGTTGCTGTTGGTGGAACTCCTGCGGCCCACCGCCGGTTGCGTTGTTGCCTTGGTTTGGACCTACAAAAAAAAAGTTGTAAACCGTTACAGGACGGCGGGCAAATGTGAAATAATTATTTTTACAGACATAAATACGATCATATAGCGTGGCGACGCATGCCGTAGCGACGCATGGCTACGTCTAACCCGCCGCTTTAGATGTGGATATGATAATTAATTAATTACAAAATGAATGGAACTAAGTATGCAATGGAAGCCACACAAAAATACATAGATCCACCATAGTAATTATATCAACCAGTACCTTGCATTCTCATCCTCTTCGCATTGGTCGCTGCATGGTCATGACTGTTTGCTTGCACCTGGTTCTGCTGCGTCTGGAAAATGTAATAAAAACATTTAAACATGGAGGGGGGGGGGCATTCTCAACTGCCTATCCGTTGCTGATATAGCTACGGATCCGCGCGCCGGGCTCTTACACATCCCTAATTTATCCGACTAAGTAGTATCCCATATACGTTTCCCATTGCCCCAACCCAATAAACTCCTCGCTTAAAATATGAAGATGGGCAGCAGCGTCGGAGCCGATATAAGCCAAATAAACTGCGCTCACCAACCCGTTTTTCAAGCATTGTGGGGATGGCAATATCCTCCCATGGAACGAAGAATCCTTGGGAGAGGCCTTTGTCCAGCAGTGGACTTCCAACGGCTGGAATGATGATTTAAACATGGAAAGGTTTTTGTCTTCTTTCCACAATGAATAGAAGAAATTACTCTACTCATCTTCTGGTCTATGTTTTTGCTTTGAAAAGGAATTTATAAAAGAAATCTATAAAATACATACATAGTGTCACGTCTTTATCCCTTACGGGGTAGACAGAGCCTGACCATATGACTGAAAGACGACGTTTAGCATGTTGATCGGCTTACAGATGGAATACGGAATCAAAATAGTGATGGGTTGCTAGCCCATTCCCTCGGCCGGTTTCTACGGCCTGCGCGGGAAGAGAAGCAGCTGGTACATTCTACGTTTTTTTCTTTTCTCCTAGACCAGCGTGGAAGAGATCTATAAAATAAATACAAAAATATCTCACATTTGGTTGCTGTTGCTGCTGCTGATTTTGCCTTGCTTTGGAGTCACTTTTGTCGTCCTGATCATCATCTGTCAAGAACTCCCGCTTTGGATATGGTATGGGGCATCCGGCAAACACATCCTAGAAATAAAAAATATTAGAATTCCTTTTTTTACAGTAATAAATTCAACGCTGGAGATTGAATATCAGAGCTTGTGCAATATTTAATTTGCGACGAGCATGCCAGTCACGTGTCACTCACACCACTCTTTAAACCAAAGCAGTTACACTCTTCTGTTCCAAATTTAAAAGAATTCAGTCCAAAGTACATGTAAAGGAGCCAAAGTACTAACTATAAGAGCATAAGTACACTGCCAAAAACTGATCAGTTAGTGATGTACAAGACTCAAGTCTTCGAGTTCTAATTTTGAAGACTGCAGTCGAATTTGCATGGCTCTGTGAGCTCAATTGCTAAAGCGGCTAAGTGGTTCCGTCGAGCCAGAAACAGAGAGGACTAGGTATGCCAAGCTGTCTTCACTAGTTGGAGCGGCACCTTAGCGAAGGTTCTTATAAGACCAATGAGCTCAATAGGCTCATATTCCCGAGTCTCAGCGAGTGCGAGGTCTCTGAGTAAGGACGCGAGCCTTCGAAAGAGCTCGAGTCTTAAAATAAACATGAGCCTTTAATAAAAGGTCATGTCACCCTTGCTGCTACTGCAGCAACTCTTCCTTCCTAGTGACCTTACTCACTATTAACTGTTTTTTTTATTTCTTCTTTTTTTACTGTCCAAAATGTCTAGACATGGCCCCCGCATCCATCAATCTACCTAACTTTAAAACTTCAAACAACTCATTATAACAAATGACTTCATCACAAAAAAAGACTTAGTAAAGAGCGTAGAGAAAGACTCGAGCTCTAATGTCACGCCCCGAGGCTCACTTAAGCTAGAAGTCGCCACATAAAATGTAAAGAAGAGTAAGTAAGAGTAAGGTCCTGTAATATAAAAGACTCGAGTCTTGTACATCTACATCAGATGCAATATAAGATTGCTCTTATCAAACAAACAACAGTAGAAAGCGAAAGTCCATAATTGTCCTGTTTATCTAGTTACTCTACATAGCATAGCGTTACACTGCATAGTGGACTGTTTATGTCTTACTAGCTTTCGCCCACGGCTCCGCCCCCGTCAATGGTGATCCCTCGGGAATAGTACTTTTTCCCGGGATGAAAGGTAGTCTATGTCCTTCTCCGCACTCCAGAGAACTTGTATGCAAAATTTCATGATGATCGGTTCAGTAGTTACGGCGTGAAAGCGTAACAAACAAACAAACAAATAAACAAACAAACTCACTTTCGCATTTATTATATTAGTAAGGATGAGTACCAAATAAACTCAGAAGATAATACCTGTGTCATATGGCATCGGGTACGCGCGCCTGGCCTTTCGAGCTGCTACTTGCTTTTCCCTCATTCATCCGAGTGAGTATTATCCCAATACCTTTCATTCCCTTACCAAATCCAACAAATTCCTATCCTTCCATAGCTTTAAAATGCTTGCGATGGGCAGCAGCATCGCCAGCCCGCCTTCCAAGCGTGGCGAGTATGGCAATATTCTCCCATGGAACTGTGAGGGGGCTCCGCGGAAATCACTTTTTAAAAGAACTAATTTTATGACACTAGATTTATTTATGAAAATAGAAAATAGTGTATTTTATGGATTTTGAGCACTTGTCTTTATGGTTTGGATGTTGGACAGAGACTGAGGGTTCTCCCTTCCGAATGACCCGATCTCAAAGCTTAAAACCCTTAGCCAGCAATATTGAGCGCAGGGCAGCACTATTATATACATAACTGTATTATAACAGAACGAAGAATCCTAGGGAAACGCCCATGTCCAGCATTGGACTTTTTGACGCTGTGAATACCTGTGTAGGAAGTGGGTCTTCTGTAAAATACGGGTCTTGCATAGCCTGCTCTGATGTGATACGTCGATTAGGATCCATAAGCAGTAATCTTTGTAAAAGACTGAAGGCTTTGCTCTCTGGTTTTATTTTGTGTCTGTCCATGTACTTGCTTAGTGAACAGTTCTGGTAGCTGCAATTTAAAGGATGGATTATTTTATAAAGACCGGCCAATTGCGCGTCACACACTTTTAAGGGTTCTGTGCATTATTTTACTACAAACGACACACCATCCAACGTATCTTACCCCGCAAGGGAAAAGACGTGATACTATGTATGTATGCCACACAAACTTCAGGTATCTTAAGAGTCGGCAAAGCATCAGCACCTCCTCTGGTGTTGCAGATGTCAATGGGCTCGTCAGAGTACAAATTTTCTATGTCCATGGGCGACAGTGACCACTTTCCATCAGGTGGCTCGTCTGCTCGTTTGCCGTCAAATATAGTATAAAAAAAAGAAAAATGGGAAATAACACCAAATACAACCTAATTTTAGTTTGTATTATTTGTTGTTAATAGCGACATTCTGTGATAATTTCAAGTCTTTTTACATTTTCTTACAGTTCAATAGATACAGCTCTGTGACAGATGGACGGACATCAGAGGCTTAGAAAGCTTTTTAAAATCTTTTAATGTAATCTTGCACAAAAAAGCGCTGTTTGGAAAGAGTAAGAAGAGCAACTTCTGTTGATTTAGACCATATGCATAAAGATACTGCCGCGAGATAGATGGAGACTGTTAACTGTTGATAATCATGTAGGTATCAATTTAAAAATAAGATTTATTTCAAAAATGTATATGGTTCTTTTAGCCTTGCGGAAACTTTGGCTCTTGCGACCCCTTGCTCTTGTCTGCCGTCACCCCATCTGAGCGTTTTCGCGGTTGCATCCTCAGCGGTAATGCGTTGGAACTAAGGTTTGTTAATATGAAAGCATTTATACTGTTATACTGCGTGATTTTGAACCTCAACTCTGATTTCAGTATAGTTCAGAGTATCAAAATCACACGGTATGATTTAGCGAAAGTTTTTACAGTACACCGCCTGTCTGATGTTAACCTTCGTAAGGGCAGCTTTTGGCTACCATGTAATGGATAACATATTACACTGTATGCACGTTAGCAGGTAGCAATATACACATATAATATTTTTTAATATTATTATGAACACTTACTTTGATCTCTTAAAATCTTTAACTAATGTATGATGTTCAGGCATTTTTCTTATATCTTCCCAGTCCTTCTCTTGTGGAAAGCCCATGACATTGAAGATCCTGTCGAGTTGGTCATGATGGTATGGGTTGCTGGTCTTTATATCCTCTTGCCGGCAGTGGAATATTGGCTCAGATGTCAATAGCTCTGCAAATATGCAACCTATGGCCCAGATATCTGAAATATCAGATTAAAATACTTATTACGAGTAGTTGGGAATTATTTTCATCTGAGCGTTTTTCCCATTAGCATCCATAGCTGGAGTGTATCGGAGCCCAGAGCCTGTTATTATTAGGCAATCAAATAGTGTCAAAACTTCATGACTCTTAATTCTATTGTCTTGCTCACCTATCACTCAAAATAAAGAAGAATCAATGATTTACTTCATTGATATAAGAAATATTACTTGAAACTTAATACATTATTCTAGCGACCCACACCCTGCTTCACATGGGTGCAGTGTACATACATAAAGCGTAATTTTGAACCCCCTAGCTATATTGAAATCTGGGAATCAGAGTCCCTAATGGAATACAGAATTGTAAGAAGAAAAGGAAAAAAACGAAAAAATAAATTTAACCTTTCATAGAAATTCGTCCAGCTGATCGGCGACTTTGTATGGGAAACCTAATTTTCTTTTTCGTCTTTTACCTTTTTTTCCTTTCACTCTGTGTTCCATTAGGGTATCTGATTCCCAGATTTCAATATAGCTAGGGGGTTCAAAATCACGTTGTAAAAAACTTACTGAATCACTGTATCTATTAAAAAAACGCATCAAAATCCATTGCTTACTTTTAAAAATCTAGGCCCACTAAGGGACAGACAGACAGCGGGAAGAGACTTGTTTTATACTATGTAGTAATTAATTTTCAAGTAACATGTAAGATTCCTTTCATTAATTAATATAGGCAAACTAACTCCAGTAGGGAGATTCTGGAAAACTAGGTTTAGCGCCTATTAAACCATCCTGAATTTAGGATCCGATGATCTCTCATCGGATCCTAAATTCAGGACGGTGTGTGTGGTGAATGCCCCTGTTGGCATGTTAATACTGGCCACTTGATTGTATGTCCTGTTGCCAGAAAAACGTCATCTAAAGCGCCTATTAAACTATCCTGAATTTAGAATCCGATGGGAGGGACGCCGCTATACGTGCGATACGATTGGAGAAATCTCGTATTGTTTCTTTTTTTTTCTTTTTTTATAGTACTAAGTAGGCAAACAGGCTTACGGCCCACCTGAAGGAAAGCGGTTACCGTAGCCTATGGACGCCTGCAACACCAGGTTTCTAACGTATAGCGGCGTCCCTCCCATCGGATCTTAAAATCAGGATAGTTTAATAGGCGCTTTAGATGACGTTTTTCTGGCAACAGGACATACAATCAAGTGGCCAGTATTAACATGCCAACAGGGGCATTCACCACACACAAAAAGTTGTCAAAGAGGCTAATAACAGCCCTGTGAAGTTATGAAATATGGCAACAGTCACTTTGGCAATAAATTTTGTAAGACAAAATATCATAAGTTTTGGGAAGAAGATTATTCTTCTGATGTGTTATTAGCTTATGCTAATTAAACAAAGTTAATGCTCAGTGTGAATTAGGCGAGCTCCGTCGCGCAGTGGTTTACACGCCAGCGACACGAAGGTGCCTGGGTTCGATCCTCAGTCAGGTCAAGATGGAAAATGATCTTTTTGCTTTTTTTTATTAATTATTGAAGTAGGCATTTGTCTCCCATCTCACCTGATGGTAAGTGACGATGAAGACGAGGATGTTCTTTTTTTTTTCTTTTTCAGAACAGGCTTGGGTCTTGGATGTTTATCTATATATGTACTTGTTATAAAATATAGTATCATTGAGTTAGTATCCCATAACACAAGTCTCAAACTTGCTTTGGGGCTAGCTCAATCTGTGTGATTTGTCCGTATATATTTATATTTGTCATATGTAATAAATTTCATATGACAAAACATTTCATAAGGTTTTAGAAGAAGAATAAGCAATTTAAACAAAGTATTAATCAGTCACTATGTCACTTCATTTCTTATACTTACTTACTATCCAGGCTAGAGATGGGCAATCCACCCACCCGGGTTTAAACCCAGTTGGGTAAAAACCAGGTGTTTTGGGTGTTTTGGGTTTAAACCCAATAAGCACCCAATTTTTTGGGTTTTTACGATTTTTTACTTTAATTATGCTTCTTCTTGACCTGACTAAGCTGGTGCAGTGGACTACAGTTCCAAACCTTCAGGTCCAATTGGTCAACTTCCCTCCCATATTTACGTTTTTGGTTTATGCCCTCATCAAATAATATTTTTTTGCGATAGAGCGAGGCGACATGACCAGAGGATAAAACAAACGGGTATTTTGGACTGTTAGTAGCTCAATAATTTAATTATTGTCGCGAAGGTCCCAGAATGGAATAGTCTAGAACTTATCCGAACACCGTCTGTTGCGCTCATTAATCTTTTATCTTGCTCACACATATGTATTTATTATTATTGTTTTGACCGTGTTTTGAAGGATTCATTTATGATACATGCTTTTTAACCGACTTCAAAAATGGAAAACGATGTTCGACAGTTTGAATGTTTTCTTACTGACTGGTTGGTAGCTTTTGGGTAAGGAATTTGAGGATCTCGAAAATGACTTCAGTCTTGGAATCCAAGATGGCGAATGCGACTTGTCATAAAAAATCGACATGGGTGTCGTTGTCTAGGTATTTTGAGGTGTAGATCTCGAAAATGACGTCAGTTTTAGAATCCAAATGGCTGATCCGAATTGTTATAAAAAATCGACATGGGTTTCGTTTTCTAGGTTTTTTGGGTGTAGATCGTAAAAATGATGTCAGTTTAGGAATCCAAGATGGCGTACGTGACTTGTCATAAAAATCGACATGCGTGACGTTTCTATGTTTCTTGGGAAGAAGATCTTGAAAATAATGTCAGTTTTGTAATACAAGATGGCAGGACTTTGCATGGTAATTCATCATGGGTGTTGATCCCTTAGTTTTTTGTGGTGTAAATTACGTAATTTTCGAGGAAAAATAGGAAAAATATGTCCTGGGCTGATGCCCGCAAAATCAAAGCTGATGATCTTCAAGACAGGAAGAGAGTGTATAACGCTGCTGCCAAGTCCTGCAAAACGGTGTTCAGAAGAGCTCGTTTCGACCACGTTGGCCGTATTGGAGACATGATAGCTTCTTGTCCCTCAGGAAGTAAAGCCTTCTGGTCTCTAGCCAAGTCAGTGGAGATGAACTTCTGTCGCTCATCGCTGCCACCATTGCAGAAACCTGACGGTTCTCTGGCCCATGGTGCAAAAGAGAAAGCAGACTTGTTTGCCAATCTATTTGCAGATAATTCGCGTCTAGATAGTAACAATAAAAGCCCACCCCAGTTACCTTCGTTCGGCCCCAAGATGCGGGCCGCTCAAATCCACCAAAAAGAGGTACTTAAATGCATGCTAAACCTAGACGTGAATAAGGCTAGTGGACCAGATGGTATTCCAGCAGTGGTTCTGAAGCGCTGCGCACCCGAGTTGTCCCCTGTACTGACACGCCTCTATAGACTTTTTCTAGAGGCTGGCAAGGTCCCAAGATCCTGGAAGCTTGCCAATGTACAACCTGTACCTAAAAAGGGAAGTCGCTCCGACCCGGCCAATTATCGACCTGTTGCGATCACCTCCATATTGTGCAAGATTATGGAGCGTGTATTAACAATCGTCTCCTGGCATACCTGGAAACCAACGAGCTCCTTAGTGACAACCAATATGGTTTTCGCAAGGGTCGCTCAACCGGTGACCTACTGGTATATGCCACTCACTTATGGAGCGAAGCTTTGGAGGGTCACGGTGAGGCAATTGCCGTTTCACTAGATATATCCAAGGCTTTTGACCGGGTCTGGCACGAAGCTATCCTCAGTAAGCTTCCAGCGTATGGTTTACCAGAGGACCTTTGCGACTGGATATCCGATTTCCTGAGGGAACGGTCAATTCGAGTGGTCATGGATGGCTGCTCTTCCGACCTAATGGCTATAAATGCCGGGGTACCTCAGGGATCTGTTCTCTCTGCAACCTTGTTCCTGCTGCACATTAATGACCTCCTTAAATATGGCATTATTGGCTATGCTGATGACAGCACCGTTGTAGAGAGTTTTACGTCTAGTGCCAGTGCAAGTCCACAAGAAGTCCAGTCTCTGAGAGAGTCTATGATTGAACGGGTTAACTCGAAATTACAGAGGGTGTCCGATTGGAGAGACGCCAATCTTGTTAAGTTTAACCCGTCCAAAACACAGGCGTGTCTCTTTTCCGCAAAAAAAAGTGCTTTCCCACTTGCACCCACTTTCCAGGGTGTTTCCTTGCCGTTAGTTGACCACCTTGGGCTTTTAGGCATGACAATCACGTCCAAACGGTCGGTATTTTATAGGATCCATTTTGGAGAGTGTGCGAAAGCGCTCTTTGAGCTAGTTGAACCCTCACCATTCCTCCATCGGACTACGAGGCGCAGTCAGAAATTTCACCCTTTTATCGTTGGAATACCAAAGAGTCGAACTAAACGCTTTGACAGTTCCTTTTTGGTTCGAGTAGCCAAGGTGTGGAATGAACTGCCTGCGACTATATTCCCAGACAAGTACAGTTCCCGGGACATTCAAAAGTAGAATAAATGGGTATCTCTTGGATAGGCATGTAACATCCTCGTCTTCATCGTCACTTACCATCAGGTGAGATGGGAGACAAATGCCTAATCCAATAATTAGTAAAAAAAAAAAAAAAAACAACACCCATGATGATTTATCATAAAATGTCGTCATCTTTGATTCCAAAACTGATTTTATAATCTAGATCTACACCACTAAAAACCTAAAAAATTACACGCGTCGATTTTTCATGACAAGCCACGTCCGCCATCTTAGATTCCAAAACTGACATCATTTTCGACATCTACACCCTAAAAAACGTAGAAAACGACACCGATGTCGATTCTTCATGAAAAAATGCCTCCGCACTCTTAAGATACCAAAATTGACGTCATTTTCAAGATCTACACCCCAAAAAGCCTTAGAAATAACATCCATGTAATTTTTTCATGACAAGTCACGTCCGCCATCTTGGATTCGAAAACTGACATCATTTTCGAGATCTACACCCCAAAAAACGTAAAAAAGAACACGTATGTCGATTTTTCATCAAAACTCGCGTCCTCCATCTTGAATTCCAAAACTGACGTCATTTTCGAGATTTTTACCCTAGAAACCTAGGAAACGACACCAGTGTCGATTTTTCTTGACAAGTCGCGTATGCTATCTAAGATTCCAAAATTGACGTCATTTTCAAGATCTACACCCCAAAAAGCCTTAGAAATAACATCCATGTAATTTTTTCATGACAAGTCACGTCCGCCATCTTGGATTCGAAAACTGACATCATTTTCGAGATCTACACCCCAAAAAACGTAAAAAAGAACACGCATGTCGATTTTTCATCAAAACTCGCGTCCGCCACAAACATAATCTCTAAAAACAACAATACACTTCTTTTTTTGAAGTCGTGTAAAAAGAAAACTATCAAAAACTCAAATTTCAATACCTACATAAGAAAATAAAATAATATCATTTTACACCTTAGAATTATTTATTCTCCTAATTACGTCCACCGACTCACTACTAGGTCATTGCCGCACTCGTTCTAACATAAGGTCTGACACAGCATGCCGTCTCTTTCTACTTTGGCGCAAAGCTTTTAAAATATTTCATCATCATCATCATATTCAGGTCCTTTTTAGTCTCCACTGCAGGAGTACGACCCTCTCTGTACTACTAGGGCCATACTTGGCCAGAGCAGCCAGAGGACTTGGCCTACACTCTCCACGCTGGCCAGACGGGTTGGAGAGGTCTCTTAGATGTTTATAAGCTTTGTTTAGCTTGAATTTCCTAAGTCGCCTTCTACGACATCCACGGGAAGACTTGGAGTGGTCCTATTCTACTCTGCCGGATACCACACGGCTAAGTGTTAAAATATTTACGGCAAGGAAAAGACCAACATGTTGGTCAACTGCAACATGAAAACACAGAACTAATTATTTTCATCTCGATTTTTATTAATAGTAAACATTTTAAAATTTCCTAAATTTTAATTAAGTACGTACCTAATATTTCTTTAAATTTTTTATCGTACAGCAACGTAGAATTGATCATTACAATTTAATAAAAATATATTTTTCATATATTACTAACGTTTTTGACAAATAAAGTAAACACCCAATTTTTTGGGTGTTTATGGGTGTTTAAGGGTGTTTATTGGGTTTTTACCAAAGCACCGGGTTTAAACCCGGTGCTTTGCCCATCTCTAATCCAGGCTTAGCAACTCAAAGTGAGTCTTGACCTCCAGCACAAGAGAACGCCAGGGCTTTCGGTCCTGTGCTAGCGCTTGCCAGTTGTCGCCAACTTGCAGCTCGCGCAGGTCCGCCATCACAACGTCACTCCAGCGATACCTGGGACAGCTCACCGGCCTGCAACCGATTGGCCAGCCCAGGTATGCTCTCTTCGCCCCTTTAATTTCTTATAGATAAACCATTCTTACCAATAGCTTTTGTGTAATGTCTAGCTCCGAGTAATAGCTCAGGTGCTCTGTACCAGAATGTGACTACAACTGGGTCCAAATCTGCCAATGGTTTTAATGGTGCATTGAATAATCTTGCAAACCCCATATCTGCTATCTTTACTCGCCCTCTTTCTGGGCCTTCTCCCATCACAAGAATATTAGCTGGTTTCTGAAAGCATTATGTTGATATTTAACACAAGTATTTTAAGCCTACTAACTGCTGTTGCATACTTAACAGCAGTTAAAAGGCTTATTATGTTAACCAATGTTTAGAAGCTGGTGACGTGGTCTTTAAAAGACAGACACTGTGTTGTAAGTAAACATTCTGTTCGGTTATACATGGTGTGCTGTTAAAAACAGATTTAGCGGTCTTCAACTTATTGTCTATTCAGAGCACCCTGCCACATTATAGAGTGTACTACATGAGTAAGACAAACAGTCATGAAATTAATGATTGTGAGTAATAACTTTATGTGGATATATGATATTGATTCATCCATGCTGGTAACAGCCTCCGTGGTCCAGTGGTTAAGGCGTTTGCCTGTTGACCCGGGAGTCGTGGGTTCGATTCCCACTGGAAGCATACTTTGTTTAGTTGTTTCCAGTTTGGTTAGGATATTGCAGGCTTGAATCACCTGATTGTCTGATAATAAAGATGATTCCGTGCTTCGGAATGCACGTTAAGCTGGTGATCCCAAAGAACTCTGACACCAGGGTGTGCATGGTCGATTGAACACCTACAGGAAATAATGATGATCCATGCTGGTCTGGGAGAAAAGAAAAAACGTAGAATGTGTCAGCTGCTCCTCTTCTCGTGCAGATTGTAAATGCCAATTGAGGGATTGGGCTAAAATCTACGGAATCATGTCAATAGGTGGTGCGGCTAGCAACCTATCACTATTCGATTCCATTTTCAATCTACAATCCTCCTATATGGTAAATGTGGCCATAAGATCTTAAAGGCCTAGGCTCTGTATACCCTACAAGGGAAAAACACGAGATAATATGTATGTATATATTGATTAATTCCTCTTCCTTCACCTATGTTAAGCAATGGAAATCTTACCAAATCTCTATGTAGAACCCAATTAGAATGAAGATAATGTATACCATCAAGTATCTGGTAGAGCAGACTTTTCACCATGCCTTTTGGTACCATAACAGACTTCTTATTGGCTTTTGCGGCTCGGTGAAACTTGATAATGTGCCAAAGATCGTGCTCAGCATAGTCAAATAACAACCAAACTTTACGGTCAGTATGAGATAGGAACACTCGTATCAAGTTTATGACATTTGGATGCTTGAGTTCTCTAAGAAGCTGTAATGAAAAAGAATGACTAAAGACATCATGTTTATAAAAATACAAGTTCACAGATGGTTAACATCATTTGTTTATTATTATAAATTCCTGGTCACTCAATCAAGTACTTCATTGAAGTGTCAAAACCCTTAAATTCAAGGAAAGTTAAGGTAGATACTTACAGCTATTTCCCTACAAGCTGACATAGACAGACCAGTGCCTTCAATTTGCTTCAAAGCATAGTCTTTTGTATCAGACCCATCTTTCCTTCTAGCCTTGTACACATGTCCGTACGTACCACGACCGACCTTACAGCCCTCGAAATCAAATAGATCCTCAACTTTCGAACGTTCATTCTGTGTTTTGACTTTAAAATCGTAGTCCATCATAACAGGAGCCATGGTCTTATTGTTCTGAAAGTTGTCACCCATTTTTCTAATTTATGAAACCTATAATCGAGGAATAAATGCTCTTTTTATAAAGCAGTATGTAGGTATCAGAATTTTATTTATTACAAGAATATAAATTTATATTTTTAAAACATAGCAAGTCAGATTCTAAAGTCAGTTGACTGACTGGACTGACATGACAGACAAAACAAGAAGAAAAAACGTAAAACGCCGCCGTGAGCCCGTGAGAGACCGAATGTTGCTATTGCAAAGATTATTGTTTATTACCATACTGCTTTAATATTCGAACATTCGAAGCCGTGCCTGCCCCTACCCGTGATACTTATTTAAAATCTCTCTATCTAAACCATAGAGATAAGATAAATCTAAACTAATGTACTTCGTTATAAACTTGTTACTTGTTGGCTCGAAATTCAACTGTAGGGTGTATATAGATATTATTTTTTTCTCAAAATCTTGAATGATAGCCACTTCCAAAGTAGTAAAATGTGTGTCGCTTCCCATATAATAAAAATATTTTTTATTATTTCAAACTTATTATATATAATGTACGGAAGTCTTCGTGCGAGAGTCTGACTTACACTTGGCCGTTTTTTAGTATTAGTTGTTATAGGGGCAACAAATATACATGATCTGTGAAAATTTCAACTGTCTAACTTTTACGGTTCATGAGACACACAGTACAGCCTGGTTACAGATAGACGGACGGACAGGCAGACAGACAGGCAGATGGATGCGGAGCCATATGAATAGGGTCCCGGTTTTACCCTGTAGAATTAACATACACTTCTCACTGGATCCAATACATTCCAGTGCTGGTTTATAATTTTCCAGTTTGAATCCAGCGCTGGAATCGATGGCTGGCTGGACTAATGTAAACTAACAAAGTGAATTGGACTTGGGGATTTACGCACTTTTTATTTAAATCTATGGGATTGGGCCCCACCTCGAAGAATTCTGTCAGTTCTTTGTTTTTTCTGTAAAGAAAATAATACTTGATAAGATTCTTTATTAAATAGAAGATAAAACCTACCTAGTGGTTGTTAAGTTAAACTGTTGTTGTTAACCTAACGGTGCAGACTCTATTATTGTAATTTGAATTTTTTGTAACCATAACACAGGCTCTGCCTAGTATGGGTACACCAGAAAGTGTAGTAAGACATTATGATTACATTTAACATAGTTTTAAACAGCTGTTATTATGTAACATGTTTTGGAAATAAATATATTTTTCATTTTTTTCAAGCAAAATCAAGAGCGATCTTACGAGTGTAACTTTGTTGTTTACATCTTTACATAATGATGGCAACTTTGTCTATAAAACGTCATGTCATCGATTGACATTATTGGTACCTTTATCTACCTACTCTTTCTATCGTGATCGAGACATCGAGTCATGTTTCGTAACAACAAATACATTTTTTTAATAACAATTAAAATAAAGATATTAAAAATAGAGGAAGGATAATATTTTGTATGACTGAGTGTTGCTTAAGTTCTATACTTTCGATATTAGTTCACAGTTAAATTGCTTTTATGAGTGTAAATAAAATTTTCCAATATGGATAACGTGGAGGTAGAAGATCGCGAATTTAGTTCTATTGTCGATACTTTAGTAAATATGTTCGGGAATATTTTAAATAAAGATGTTATTACTGCTGTCGTGGAGAACTGTGCCGGTGACTGTAAGTATTAATCATATTTATATGCCGATTTGAATATTATCGTTTGTAAATACGAGTTTTGGCGCGCGATTTCGATGTATTGCTAGATTGACGGCCTTGATTTTGCCCAGGAGAGATAGATGGCTACCTGATTCCGGGAAATTGCTGTGTGTACAAATAGTACATCATAAAGTAATCAATGCAGCTGTAAATCAATATCAAGTGCATAACATGCGTACTTCGCGGCACCCGATCTTTGTTTTGTTGTGGCGTGCAGCGTTCATTCGGCTCTTGTCTGCGATCGGAAATTGCGTTTAATTATTTTAAGCGTATTAATTAATTTTATGTATCTTTCTGCTTTTTTGCAACATGAAGTGTTCTTCTTAAAGTAATTTCTGGATTAATTCTGTTAAGTCTACCATAATAGTGTGTTAATGTAAAATGTAAGTATGTTAAAGGTACTTATTTGCATCTTAACCCTGATGCCCCCGAATACGCGCAAAAATCTTAACTAATTAAATTTTTAAGTCTTGTGCTGTCTTGGTTTGGCTAGGTAACCATGACAGAATGAGATTTGAGAATGATTTTGGTTAAGATGCTTTGCGTATTTGGGTGTCAATATACAAACTAAATGTAATCTGGGTAGGTACATATGAAATTAATTTTGTGTCTATGAAAATATTTATTTCCTTTTCACTTCAACTGTCACAGTGCAAGACCACCCATATTTCTTACTTAACATATTCATGGGTCGCAGTGTACACAATGTCATATTACATTTCCATATGAACTAAATGTGTCTCCACATGCATAATGTTGCCTTGAATGACAGTGTGTGGTTGGTTTAACTCATAATTTGTGACGTAAACAAGTTTTTCATACTAAACGCAGCAACCGGCGACCACTTGGGCGTTGAGGTGTTAAGAAGTACATATATTCTAATATAAAAATTATAGACACTTCTCAAAACGTGTGCATCTCTCTCCCCAAACTATGGCACATCTCCCTTTCTGTACTAAGGGCTGGAATAAGTTAAACTCTTTGTGTAGACTTGGACAATACCAACCAGTGTGGCTATAATAATATAAAAGAAAACAAAAGATCATCCTCACTAAAATAATAAAAATAGACCTCTGAATGAATAATTTAATATATAGTGGAGATGGGCCGAGTACTCGCTTCTTACTTACACCTTCGGTTCAACTGCAGAGTATTGGTGCTGAGAATACATAATATTCGGGCCATTGCTGAACCGAGTTATTTGGCCGAGTACTCTGTTTGATAAAGGCAAAACCGAGTAATACCTATAGACAAGCCCTGGCCCTTTAACCCTTTCAGTGCTGTGTCCCATGTTTGGGCAAACAATGGAAAATGCATTGTTATGCACCAGCCGGCAGCAAAACGCTTAAACACTCGGTTTGGTCCTGTCTCTGTCTCTATGCACTAATCTTAAATTTTTTTAAGGAAAATGGCACATAAAATTTCGAGATTAATGATTCCTCTTTTCTGTCTCTAAAAATACTTTTTAACTGTGTATCAGTCTTTTGACCCTTGACCTGTGGACTATGACTAAAAAGAGATACATGTATCATAATTTGAATAAAAATCTTTACTTTGGCTCTGACTTTCTTGCATACAATAAAGATGTGCGATATCTTTAACTCATCGCGAGAAACGCAGACACAATTGATTATCTATTGTTATGTTTCCCGATTGAGGCGTTCCGTAGTTGACCGGTTAATTGCAAAATGAATAATTTCCTCAATATGGCTAACATTAACCTTTTCAATGCCACAGTCTGATAAATGTGACAAATCTATTTCATGCTTGTGCCAGTCAGTCTGATTGTACCACAGATTGTGAAGTGTGCATTGGTCACTAAATTGATTTGTCACATATGTATATCAGACTGTGGAGTTGAAAGGGTTAAACTAATGATGCTCTCTTAATGCAAAAAGGATTAAGATATAGGTCTGTCTCTGTTTTATTTATGTTCAGTCACTTTGTGGGTAGACTTATACAAGCCTTTAGTCTCTAAATATCTACTATACTAAGGGATTTTGATATCTCTATCCACATACATATATGTATGAGTTTAAGGTATTGTCGCGAAGCTCCCAGAACAGAATAGTCTAGAACTTTTCCGAACATCGTCTGTCGCGCTCATACATCTTCCATCCTGCTCACACATATGTATTCTATCCCGCTCATACACATACTCGAATATTCTGGAATGTTTTAGTTATCGGCCGTCGGGACCGGAAGTATATGGAACTTTCTAGATACCCATAAGTCAGTATGCGGACGTGGCGATCGTTAATCAGTTTACCGCGAGTGTTCTTAGTGAGCTATACTAATACGAGTGATTTGTGTGCGACTGATAAGTGATAATTTATACGACCACAGCAACGGACCAGGACTACGAGTGCTTTGCGTTTTGGATATTCGACGTGTTGGAAGACCAGTCAGTGTTGGGATTCCGTAGTGAATAAATTCCCTCTGAAGAGTTTGGTGTTTTACTCCAAATCCTGAACCCTAACCACGTAACATTTGGTGTCAGAAGTGTGGGATTTGGAAATGCCAGTGTTGCCGAGGGACGAAGAAGATAAGGAAGGCGTCCGGACCCGGGCTCAACGTGCAATGGAGGCTACCGCAGCCGCCGCCCAAGTTGCATCCGCTCGACATGCGCCAGCCGCCCAAAACATCGCAGCCGAGCAACTGCCGCCCGTAGCCCCAGAGGTCGCAGCCGCCCAAGACATGGCAGCCGCCCAGGACATGGCAGCCGCCCAAGACATGGCAGCCGCCCAAGACATGGCAGCCGCCCAAGACAGGGCAGCCGCCCAAAATGTCGCAACCACCGAAGCCGTCACAGCCACCCAGGAAGTTACGGCCTCCCAAGAGATTGCCGCCGCCCAACAGATGCCAGCCGCCCATCATCAAGCCACGTTTCCTAGCCCCTCTTTCCAGGTTCCCACTCAAGCATCTTTTGATTTTGGTAGCTTGATGCAAATGTTGCAGTGCATAAATGAGAACCAGAGTAAACTGCAACGCATCAATGTGGAACTTAATGGAGAAATACAAAATATGCGGTATGAACAAAAGTGCTCGAGGGATGAACAAAAGCGTATGCAGGAAAAGCTGCATCATATGAGTGAGGACCAACGAATGGTATTAGCAGCTGTCAGCAAAGTCAGCAACGTGGTGGACCAGATCCGTAAGGATGTGGATTTGGTGGATAATCGCGTGACAGGTCTGGAAACAAACTTCTCCAGACTAGAGAAGAAACTAGCTGAATTGGAAAAGAAGATACAACGTTTGGAGGCAGTAGGCGTTACAGTAACGCCGAGCGCTCCCATCACTGCTGTAACTGGACCAAAAATAAAAGTGCCATCTGACGATGGTACCACTTCTTGGGCCGCTTACAAACAGCAATTCCTAACTGTCGCTACTGCAAACGGATGGACTGATGAGCAGAACTTGACAGCCCTCACCATCGCTCTAAAAGGATCGGCTTTATCAGTATTAGAGGCACTGCCTAACACAGGCCGTAAGTTCGGAAACTTAATAGAGGCGCTTGAAGCAAGGTACGGAGAACGCCACCTGGAGCACATGTTCCGAGCACAACTACGAGATCGAAAGCAGCGCTCAAACGAAGGATTACAACAATGGGCACTAGAGATCGAAAGGCTAGTGCGGAAAGCGTATCCTTCGGAAGACCCTAGGATGGTGGAGAAGAATCTGCTGCAAGCCTTCATAGATGGCATCATGGATCTGGAGGTAAGGGCTGCAGTAAAGCTACACCATCACGGTTCGCTTAAGGAAGCCCTCGTACATGCCCTTGAAGTAGAAGCAGTAAGGCAAGATGAGCGACATAATAAAGGACGAGAAATTAGCGAGGTCGAGGACGTCAGAGCCACAAGAGACACACCCAGGAAAACTAATAAAACTGGACGCATGTGTTACAAATGTGGCGAGAGAGGCCATCTACAACTTAGCTGTCCAGAAAAGGATAGGCTTGTAAATAAACAAGGGGATAGTTGTCAAGCAGGTAAATGGCGCAGATTGACACTATTGAGTGAGCCCCGGTATGAGCTGTGTCCACAACGCTGCAACCGGGACAAGCGCGAGTTCCACGGGAATTCTGAGGGATTGACTAAGTTTAACGTGAGACCTATTGGCGATTGTGACTCCAGATTTTCTTACAATTGGCGAACTGAGGGGATCTTTAACAGTTCAACGAGAACCGCTAAGGGAATGAAGGCGAGTGTCTTTGGAGAAGGAGCATTGGTTTGGGTATTCAATCCATTACACCAAAGAAGAAAGTCTACAGAGTCACAAGCAAGATGGGAAGGCCCATTCAAGATAGTAGCCCAATTAAGTGACGTGACATATGTGATTCAACGACGACCAGGTGGATCACTAGAGATGGTACATGTGGACCGCTTAGCGCGTTATCATGGCGGCAAAAGTGACGCTCGGGACGAGCGTCTCTAAGAAGGGGGCAGTGTCGCGAAGCTCCCAGAACAGAATAGTCTAGAACTTTTCCGAACATCGTCTGTCGCGCTCATACATCTTCCATCCTGCTCACACATATGTATTCTATCCCGCTCATACACATACTCGAATATTCTGGAATGTTTTAGTTATCGGCCGTCGGGACCGGAAGTATATGGAACTTTCTAGATACCCATAAGTCAGTATATAAGGAAGCGGACGTGGCGATCGTTAATCAGTTTACCGCGAGTGTTCTTAGTGAGCTATACTAATACGAGTGATTTGTGTGCGACTGATAAGTGATAATTTATACGACCACAGCAACGGACCAGGACTACGAGTGCTTTGCGTTTTGGATATTCGACGTGTTGGAAGACCAGTCAGTGTTGGGATTCCGTAGTGAATAAATTCCCTCTGAAGAGTTTGGTGTTTTACTCCAAATCCTGAACCCTAACCACGTAACAGTATTTTAAATAGAAATTTCTCACTTTACTAATTTGAGAAACACTTAAAAAGTTTAAAAATACATCTAAATAAACTGTGTTAATGTAAAGGCATTTAAAATTAAAAAAAAAATCATAAGTACACTTTAAATATAATCCTCTTTCTAGGGCCATCAGTACAATGTAAACAATTACAGTACAATTAGTTAATAAGTTTCTCGATGCTTCTCATATCGAGAAACCTCAATCAAACATACATTATATGCAAGTGAAGTCATGGGAAAAAGTTAGCTATACATAAGTCTTTCCTTTGTGCCGTATTTCGTCGTAAACATTTTCCCGGGCCCATATAAATGTACTTGGTAGCTTTGGAGATTCTAGAAGCCTCGGCATTGAATGAGGGTTGGATTGCGCATGCCCGGCCGGGACCTAAGACGCGCGGATATTTATAGAACTCAAGTACCTACTAGGGACTTGTCCCTAACAACGACATTGATTGTCGTTGTTAGAGACAAGTCCCTACCTACGACATTCATTGGATGATTTGAATACATAGTACGACTTGTACTTCATTTCATTCTTTTGCACGCCTCATAACGCGGATGAGCGATTGTTGTGCATTACCCTCGTCTACTCAATGTCAAGTCTCTTTCGGAACTTCAATAGAATAGTTTCCTAAAACAATCAGTCAGTTACATAATCAAAAAATATTGAACACATATTTTAAACTTTTGTCAATTAAACAAGAAATTATAAAGAAGCAGTCCGTTATAAATCCTTGTGACGTCACAGTTCGCTACACTTTTTATCGAACTATGACGTCACGACCATAAGGCCCCCAGTCATGAACTTTGATGCGCTTTATCTTTATCATTACTTGTTTGATTGACAAAAGTCCTAGGTCAAAATAATTTTATTATTTTGACCTAGGAAACAAGCCTATCTTTATATTTAATGATCTAATGTGAATTCAATAAGATATTTCTTGAATTTCTATTATCCTAATAATCCTATAAGAAGAAAAAACTTATTCTGTTGGCACAGAATAAGTACTAGTACTTACGTACAGAAGTGGCACTGTGCAAAGTATTTAAAGAAATATCAACTCAATGTAATTAGCGGTACGATGTAATTTAGCTCGCGTCAGAACGCAGCACCTTTTATTGTAGATGCCTATAGCCAGCCAATTTTATAGTTATAGCTCTGAACAAACGATTCATAATTCATTGATGTCGGTGAACACGTGACCAAACGCACGTCGTTCCTACCGGATTTGTTCGGTATTCCTCTTCGAAGGGGTCGCCGCGCGTAGGTACGTTTTCGATACCAACACGGGGATCGAGACAGGCCTGTCTTTGGTGACGAAAACTCTCGTATTTCGATTACGTATCATGATGATTATTTTTTTATTGCCTTAGAATAGCAGGAACACCTTTGGGTTACACTTAAACTAAACAATGTACACTAACAGTGTTTTGGCTCATTTGATTTGTTTTGGAAATCACTTTTCAGTGTGGATCCGTTTATAAAAATACAGCACAAAAGTAAACATTATAATTTGTAAGGTTGAAAGTAATTTCTACTCAAATAGCATTTTTCAGTTAACAATTATTGCGAACAAACAAATAGTACATGTCACCCATTATACCTCTATATTATGATATTCGTGAGTACTCGTTAGGGTTTAGTTAAGTGCATTTCATTATGTTTAATAAATGAAATAATTGTTTGCAGTGAATCTATCAGCGGAGGCTATAATGAATATGACCGATGGTCATACCTCAGATAATACAAACCTGGTTGGAGTTCCACCTAATAAACCTACAGATGAAATGGACCTTATCTCATTTACTAACACTGATGATAAGATTAAACCAAAAGATGATTCTCATTTATATACCAGTCAAAATAACAATGGTCAAAAATCTGAAGCAGAAGTTACTTTGACACCACTAAAACCACCCGAAATAAAATCAACTTTAAATGCTGAAGCAACTGCTTACGTTCCACGTTTTTGTTCCATATTAGACGGAGTGATGCCAGCAGAACTCATTGCAAGTTCTACAAAAAAAGTACAGTTAGAGAATCCGCATACATTAATACCGAATGAATCTTCTGTAATATCAAATGAAACTGAATCCAAATTACCCACAACTGGTAATACATTTCAACACTTAATATCTTATTCGAATATGGCAAAAACGGGTGCAGTACCCAAAAAACCTGTGAAGTCGGCTAAACACGAAAACGAAACGAAATTGCCACCTCAATTACGGGGTGTAGTTAGGTACCACCTCGAGGGTTCCCGGCTTTTAATTATTATGAGAGGTGTTCCAGGTAGCGGTAAATCATATTTATCACGGCAGGTTATCCAAGCAACTATTGGTGACAGTCTCGAAAATTTCAAAACACATATCCTAAGTACAGATGATTTCTTCCATTCTAAAGGTGGATACGAATTTAACAAAGTTTACTTACCAGACGCCCATGGCTGGAATCAACAAAGAGCAAAATCGGCTATGGAAAGGGGCCTTAGTCCCTTAATCATTGACAATACGAACATAGAGGTATGGGAAATGGAACCATATGTGAGGTCTGCCGTTTCGAATGGCTATAAAATTGAAACAATGGAACCAAAAACCCCATGGGCAAAAAAGCCCATGCAGCTCCACAAAAAAAACACCCACGGTGTGAAGTTACAAAGTATTTTACGCATGTTAGAAAACTTTTCAGAAAATATAACTGGTGATTACTTAATTAATTACTACAAATTATCATACCCTGATCACATGGTTCCACCTGTTTTGCGCAAAAATCCTCCTGTGGTTTCGGATGATAGACATTTTGTCCCCAAAGGCGTCCGAATGGTAAATAAATTTCATACACGTGAACAACAGATTTACAAGTTAATAAGTTCTCAATCCTCCGATGTAATTCTACCAGAAAAAGCCAGAGATGATCTTTGTAATGATTCCCAGGTGCTGAATGTAGGCACTGTAAAGTCTGGTGAATGTGTAAACCAGGACCAGAATGAAGTAGTGGCTGATCTACCCGTTGTTTCTGAAAATATAACTACTGAAATTGTATCTAGTGAATCAGACAAAAATGCAGATAAGCAAGATTGCTACATAAAAATCGAACAACAGTTAGCAGAATTAGAAAAATTAGAAATAGAATGGGAAAACAGTGAAGGCTGGGATGAAAATATCCATAACGAAAAAAATGAAAGCAACAGTACTGCAGCAAATGAACCTAAACCACGACGAGAGAATGTTCCAACTAGGTCAGGATGTGAAGAAAAATTGATGAAAAATATCAACCAATGCCAGGATTGGACAAACATTTCCATGTTCATGCCACCATGGGCTAACGAGACACATTTCGTAGAGCAAGAGGTTGTTATACCTGTAGAAATGATATCAAGCAGTACTTGCATTGAATCTGGTGATACTGATATTTATAACAACACACAGATCTTTAAAATCATAACGGCGACCGCTCGAGATATTAACGAGCATTATATTTCACCACATAGAGAAAAGATTCCGGAAAAACGTATGTTTGACAAGAGCACTATGACTAATGAACGATCTATTACAGAAAACTTCCGATGTAAAAATGAGGAAAGACATTTTACTGCATTCCGAAAAATGTTTAAGACCATACCGAAATCCGACTTGCGCGATATATTTGAAAAATGTAGTGGTGATGTTAATTGGGCCGTAGAGATAGTGCTTGATGGAATATCTAACAACCAAGTGACTTTCATGGAGACATCAGGATTATCGGATGTAGACGATGAAATTTCGGAACAGTGTACTTGTTTGTCGGCTTATGATATTGTACCCGATATGGAAGTACATAGAGAAACAGGTAGACGGAGTTCTGAAAATTGCACTGACAGTAACATTCCTGACACACCGACCGATACCTCACACTTCCAGCGCAAAGCAAAGAAAGATACGCCCGTTTCTGATATTTCCATTCAACTAAAAAGGCAAATCGAACAAAACGTGGTTATTTCTGATAATCATTATTCCATGCACTGTCTGAAAATTAGAAAACTTCGCCGTGGTGAAGGCAATGTTAAAATTACCGAAGTAGGATCCGATAATCCAGAAGAGATTGAAAACGCTCAGGCGTTGGTTCCATCTGAACAAATTGACGCGCAATATTCTGTAAATGCTGAGAATAGCGACGACGATTCAAACGTTAGTGTAGATGATCTGGAGAAAATAGTAAATGTCAATGTGGGGAAAGAATTTATAAAAAGTATGGACGAATTGTTTGGCCGAAGAGGTATTACGTATCCAGACAATGTCGTTCCTAGATTGAGCATTCCAGTCTCTTTGGCTAATGAACTCAATGCTCTATGGATGGAGTCCTTGATGCATCAACTAGATGAGTACGAAAAGCAATCTGCGGCCATGGTGCAGCAAGATGAGGAATTTGCCAGGTAACACATTACAGAAATATAATGCTTTTGTAAAATCCCTGTGACAAATTTCTTTGTTATTAATTATTTCTCTCATCTTAGTTTTTAACAGGTGAACGTCTCCTACATGTTATGAAATTCAAATTTCGGCTTTTTATAATCTTTTTACCAAACTTGTTAAAAATACATGGCTTTAACCATTTCGACTAAGCTTCTGGCTGATAATTTCTGAAATATATTTTTTGAACTGAAAACTTTAGTGGCTTTGTGCACTTTCTGGTATGGGTAAAAATCGTTAAACTCGCGTTAAGACACGTGACCTGATTGAAAATTCATAAGACGGACACGTCACCCGAGACTGCCGGCGCGGCGTAAGAGAGAAAGTGGTGTCCCCCTCTTTCTACAGCGCGGAGATTTCACTTCTTCCGCGCGGAGATTTCACTCTCGAAATGCAACCCTTTTTTTATATGGTCACGGGTGTCATCCACAACTGTCTATCCGGGGGTTGCAGGTATGGCATCAGGTACGCGCGCCCCCATTCATCCGAGTGAATAGTACCTCAATACATTCTTTCCCTTCCCAAATCCTATCCTTCCCAGCTTAAAAAAGTGTTTCTGATGGGCAGCAGCGTCGGAAGTACAAGAAGCCAAAGAAACTACGCTGGCCAACCCGCCTGCCAAGCGTGGTGAGTATGGGCAGTATCCTCACATGAGGCCTTTGTCCAGCATTGGACTTCTTACGGCTGGAACGATAAAAAAAATGTGATTTTTTTGAATTTTTGTTATAGACTTCATCTTATTGCAGGCAACTGGCTATAAAAGAAATGGAGCTTGCTCAAGCGGGAAAAGAACCAGAAGTACCAGATTTCAAAGAAATTATGGATATGGATTTTGCTATGTCGATATATCAGAAAGACGTGGCCGAATGGCGAAATAAGGAGCCCAACAACTTGGCAGCTAGGATGACGAGGGATAAGTTGTTCAACTTGTTCCCTGAAGTGCCGCAAGACACTTTGTCTGAGCTACTTGTAGCCCATGACAATAACTTCAAGGCAACGGTAGAGGTTAGTTCTGAAATAGTAATTTTTTTATTTTATATCCAAGTACCGTTTATATAAATAATTACTTAATTATTTATACGTATGTAGTTAAGGTCTAGTCAGGACAGGATGTAATTCAATTATAATATAGTAAATCTTATTAAGGAGTACTGTATTGCCATATTTTCGAATGTGGGAGAAATTTTAACTAGTTCAATTTATAGTTTCTATGCCGGAGTCCGAGGGGCCCCCTGAACTTGAGGGCCCCGGTCACTTCCCCGTCTTGCCCTCCGATAGCTACGCTCCTGAGAGAAGACGCCTTTTAAGGGTTCCGTAGCCAAATGGCAAAAAACAGAACCCAATAAATAAACATATTTTTGGATGAGGTTGGCAGTCTATACGTTAGAATTACAGTGCGCTTTAACGCAAACAGAAACAAATATAAAGAATACTATGATACGCCGTGCTGCTCATCTACGCTGCAGTGTATTGCTGCTCTGTGCGGGTGTTCCTTAATACCTTTTTGACCTAACGTCTCGGTGCTGCCACCAAATGTTACATAAAAACTCATTGAATTATTTGTTTCAGGTGCTGTTAATGTCTACAGGGAAATCAGAAGTTCTTGAACAAAAGAATGGTCTCGTGAAGTTTGTCATGGCAAAAGAATTCAAACGCCAAGAAGAGATCATGCAAGAACAGAAAAAAGTAAGATTATGCTAATAATTATACATGGGAGGGCTACGTTTTTTTTTAAAGTGGAAAACCCTACTAAAAACCCTTCTAGTTCAGTCACTTCGGATTTTATGATGGGTACTTAGTAGCGTAGCCGCTCATGGTACGCTGATGTGGAACTTAAGAAACTGAAACCTGCGCGTTGCACTGGGTCACCAGTAAAATCGTCAGGATGTAGGTTACGGTGTAGGTATACCATATGACTTAGGTAACTAACCAACCATCAGTCCTAACACTTTCTGATTAATAAGAGCCTAAAGCGTAAAATAAAAGTTGGTAATACGACTAAAAAATGTATTCGAAGTATTTTTTTAAAATAATGCAACAGTTGCTCTTTTATGCAAAAACTTAATGAAAGGTTCGCGCTTGGCACTGCGCACACTCATTAGGGGCTCCTCACAAGATACTCGCTTCGGTACGAAAACAAAGGATGCAGTTGATGCTTAGGGCCGTAATGCGCGTCGTAGCACGGCGCCAAGTTCATTGGCCACTTATCGCAGTAGGCGGAGCTTACGTAGCATCGCAGAATGCGCGCGTAGCTCTAAGGCGCGTGTACGCAGCAGTGCGGTGACTTACGCACTCATCGTATGACGTAGGTGTGAGTGACTCGCCTGTTGACTCGCCTCATCTGTATACATTAGCAAAGGACTCAAAAACTTTGCCGAATTATGTTACTAATAAGATATAATAGCGGACCCCTGGTTCAGCAGCAACACAGCTGAGGATGTTATTGGGAAATTGTCAGATGAGGAGAGTGGTATTCATGCATACAACTGTATTAATAGTATCCTTTTTACAATATAAAAATATTGTTTTGCTTAGGCGCTGTCAGAGGTGGAATGGCCTCTATTGCCGAGGGGCGAAGCAGCAGATATGTCGGTTGTCACGAAATACCGTGACACTGCCGCGCAACACTTGGTGCGAAGGAATTTGTAAGTATTGTTACGTGTTTAGGAAATCCGGAATCCGGGTTTTGGGAACCCTAGACGCGGATATCTTATTCGTAGGATATCTTTCCTTAGCACAAGGAAAAAAAATCATCTCCCCAATTATTGGAACATAGAATAAATATGCCGATATAATACGAGACGTTCAGATCACACACAATGCGCTATTGATAAGTTAATGTTATCGCTCGCTATTAATATTGTTAAAGAATGTTCTCGAGTATAAATGACTCATTGTAAAGACTGTAGGCCTACATCATATCAAGTAAGTTGTATATCGCTACGTAAGTCGGTATTTATCATCTTGGGCAAATACTGTTATTGACTTGACTTAAGATTTTCGATTCAATTCATATGAGATGGGGTTGAAAGTTGATGAAAATTTTACTATTTATTAAGTAATAGCCTTAAAAATCAAGTCAGTCTGGTCTTGAGAAATAATATCTTCATTAACGCTAGCGAAGCCGTGGGCAATTGCATATTTGCCGAGCTTCGTGGCGCAGTGGTTAACACGCCAGTCTGCGACACGAGGGTGCCCGGGTTCGATCCCCGGTCAGATCAAGATGGAAATTATCCTTTTCAGATTGTGATTCCGTATATTTGTATTTTCAGCACAATTTTTAATCTTTATCTAAAACTAGCTTTCGCCCGCGGCTCCGCCCGCGTCAATGTCGATCCCTCGGGAATAGTACTTTTTCCCGGGATAAAAGGTAGCCTATGTCCTTCTCCGTGAAAAATTTCATGATGATCGGTTCAGTAGTTACGGCGTGAAAGGGTAACAAACAAACAAACAAACAAACAAACAAACAAACAAATAAACAAACAAACAAACTCACTTTCGGATTTATAATATTAGTAAGGATAAGGATTATTTTTATGTAGAGATTTAATTAATTAGTTTAATTAATTAATTATAGCATGTAGCAAATCATTTAATGAAGGTATCATAATTTTAATACAAATAATACGGAACTGCTCGAGTTGATGCGTTTACGTGTTGATAAGTGTGCAGCGACCTTAAGAAGCCGGCGACGCGCCAGATCAAAAATTAAATTCGAGGCAAGTGTCAAAGTTCGTTGGACACTCAGATCAATGCGTACCGTTTCCCCTGCTCCCAAAGCCGCCGCCGCGTCAATCCCCCGTGCGAGCGTCCAGCAATGTCTTTTCAAAATTTTTGAGAAATGATTTTGTATGTGCGAATACCAAAAATGATGAATGAAACTTTATTATATTTTCATTTTCTATATGGCATTGTACAACTAGACAATATAACCTGTGGTTCTATTATAATTACATTATAATTGATTAAATTTGTAATACAAAACAAATAGGCGTTTCCGCCTATTTGTTATTGATGAACGTCAAGATATTCAACAAATAAAGTGGTCCCCGCTATTATGATATCAAAATGGCGGGACCACTTTATTTGTTGAATATCTTGAAATCATTTCAGTGTACAATTTAACTATGTAAGTATAAAATAGCACTAATATGGTACTATATCCTAGTCACATCATATTCGCAAAACCGGGCGGGGTCCCGTCATCTTGACGTTCATCGTTATTGTCCTAAAAATGTACGAAATGTAATCGCATATATTTTGAAGTAGGTGAATATTTTGAAATAAAAAAAAAATAACGGGACCCTAGATAAATACTGTCTTAATCCGAATAACAGCATATATATGTTGAAATATTCTTGAATTGAAAATTATATTAGTATTACGTTTGTATGGAAAATTACCTGTTCGCCGGCCTCTTAAGTCAACACACTGCTGCTATTGACGGCGAAATTGGCTATAAAACATGTATACACATGTGTATGGCTATAGCACTGTTACGTGCTGCTTTCTCTACCTACCCCAGACAAGGAACTTAGTTCATAAAACTAGTTAATGTGTTACAGGTGTCACAATAAGGCGCAGGATTATTTCAGGCGCGGCATGACTACTGTAGCGACGTACTATACTGACGTCGCCTGCTTCCATAAGAACATGTTCGACCAGGCCAACAGTCTAGCTGCCGCCTCTCTGATGCAGGTTGGTGTTTGAATACCTCCTTTATTCCTTGATGTTACGGTTCAATTTTGTTTAAACATATGACGACGGTAGCGACGTACTATACCGTTGTCGGTCGCCTTCGACCAGACCAACAATTTAGTTGCCGCCTCACTGATGCAGGTTAGTGTTTGAATACCTCCTTAATCTTAAATATATATATAACTCAAAGGTGACTGTCTGACATGGTGATCTATCAAAGCACACCCCTTACCACTGGACGGATCGGGCTGAAATTTGGTATGCAGAAAGGATTTTGATCAATTCTTTTTCTTCAAACAAGACGACGGTAGCCACGTACTATACCGATGTCGCCTTTGACCAGGCCAACAGTTTCGCTGCTGCCTCACATACAGGTAGTCGGAATTACGCAGGTTGGTGTTTGAATACCGCCTTTATTATTTTATAATAGGGATCTTTTTTCTTCAAACATATAACGACGGTAGCAACGTACATTACTGACGTCACCAGCTTCCATAAGTTAGTATAGTTAGTAACAGTTTAGCCGCGGCCTCCTTCGTGCAAGTCGGTAATAGTATATATCCGTTGTTCCTTTTCAATACGTAACTATCAACTTTAGACACACACACATGACAACAGTAGCGACTTGCTATACGGACGTGGCCACAGTGGGCTGAATTTCGGCTTTCATAGACATAGGGAATCAATTTTTGGAGTGTCGTTGGGTATTGCTTCTTAGAGCTATTATTACGATACATAAAAATGTTATCTGAGTTAATTCTGCCCAAAAACGAACGAAATATAATTATGTACGAAAAAAATGTATGGAGCGATATGTAAAAAATCCGATCTCTGAAACTGCAAGATCTCTGAAAACCGTAATAACCTTACAGATGGTTATAGAACTAATTAATTATGATTTTTTGACATACTCCATATAAAAGTTATTGCTGCAGATTTTTTTTAATTCGTAAAAATAAGACACGTTAGTATAATTTACCTAATTAAATATTAAGTAGGTTCTTAAAATCATATAAAATCAATCATATAACGTCCGATTTATTCTTTACATTGATAAATTTAAATAAAATAGCCAGTTAGAAAAATATTGTCTTTGTCACTTAACACAATCATTATACCTACTGAAGTAGGTGTAATGAAAAGTAACAAGAGAATAAAATGTTTATATAATAAAAACATTTTAAATACCTATTTACACTAAATTAAATAAATAAATCATTATTTTTCCTTATCACTATCGTCATCACAATCGAATTCTGAATCATACTGCACATTGTAAACATATTGTCGCGAAGCTCCCAGAACAGAATAGTCTAGAACTTTTCCGAACATCGTCTGTCGCGCTCATACATCTTCCATCCTGCTCACACATATGTATTCTATCCCGCTCATACACATACTCGAATATTCTGGAATGTTTTAGTTATCGGCCGTCGGGACCGGAAGTATATGGAACTTTCTAGATACCCATAAGTCAGTATATAAGGGAGCGGACGTGGCGATCGTTAATCAGTTTACCGCGAGTGTTCTTAGTGAGCTATACTAATACGAGTGATTTGTGTGCGACTGATAAGTGATAATTTATACGACCACAGCAACGGACCAGGACTACGAGTGCTTTGCGTTTTGGATATTCGACGTGTTGGAAGACCAGTCAGTGTTGGGATTCCGTAGTGAATAAATTCCCTCTGAAGAGTTTGGTGTTTTACTCCAAATCCTGAACCCTAACCACGTAACATTTGGTGTCAGAAGTGTGGGATTTGGAAATGCCAGTGTTGCCGAGGGACGAAGAAGATAAGGAAGGCGTCCGGACCCGGGCTCAACGTGCAATGGAGGCTACCGCAGCCGCCGCCCAAGTTGCATCCGCTCGACATGCGCCAGCCGCCCAAAACATCGCAGCCGAGCAACTGCCGCCCGTAGCCCCAGAGGTCGCAGCCGCCCAAGACATGGCAGCCGCCCAGGACATGGCAGCCGCCCAAGACATGGCAGCCGCCCAAGACATGGCAGCCGCCCAAGACAGGGCAGCCGCCCAAAATGTCGCAACCACCGAAGCCGTCACAGCCACCCAGGAAGTTACGGCCTCCCAAGAGATTGCCGCCGCCCAACAGATGCCAGCCGCCCATCATCAAGCCACGTTTCCTAGCCCCTCTTTCCAGGTTCCCACTCAAGCATCTTTTGATTTTGGTAGCTTGATGCAAATGTTGCAGTGCATAAATGAGAACCAGAGTAAACTGCAACGCATCAATGTGGAACTTAATGGAGAAATACAAAATATGCGGGATGAACAAAAGTGCTCGAGGGATGAACAAAAGCGTATGCAGGAAAAGCTGCATCATATGAGTGAGGACCAACGAATGGTATTAGCAGCTGTCAGCAAAGTCAGCAACGTGGTGGACCAGATCCGTAAGGATGTGGATTTGGTGGATAATCGCGTGACAGGTCTGGAAACAAACTTCTCCGGACTAGAGAAGAAAGTGCTGCGACTGGAGACAGTAGGCGTGAAAGTGACGTCGAGCAACGCTGTTGCTTATGCACCTGGACCCAAGGTGAAAGTGCCATCTTACGACGGAACTACTTCCTGGGCCGCGTATAAACAGCAGTTTCAAACTGTTGCCGCAGCAAATGGATGGACTAATGAACAGAGCCTGACAGCCCTCACCGTTGCACTGAAGGGCTCCGCTTTGACAGTATTAGAAGCACTACCTAACTCAGGTAGTGACTTCAAGGACTTGTTGGAGGCTCTTGAAGCAAGGTACGGAGAACGCCACTTAGAGCACGTATTCCGAGCCCAGCTTCGCGACCGAGTCCAGCGATCAGGCGAGGGGTTACAACAGTGGGCATTAGAGATCGAGAGGCTCGTAAGGAAAGCGTTTCCCTCAGAAGACCCTCGGATGGTGGAGAAAAATCTACTGCAAGCCTTCGTGGATGGAATTAAGAATTCAGAGGTAAGGGCTACAGTAAAGCTCCAACATCACACCTCGCTTAAAGATGCCCTTGCACACGCCCTTGAAGTGGAAGCGGTAAGACAAGATGTGCAAGTTCATAAATTGAGAGAAATTAACGAGATAAGCGAGGTAGTCAAGGCGGTTAAGGCCCCTTCAAAGAAGGATAATGGAACTGGGCCTATGTGCTGGAATTGTGGTGAAAGAGGCCATTTACAACTCAATTGCCGCAAAAAGAAACAGTTAAAGGAAGAGCTCAGGGAACAGCTTAAAGAAGAGATCAAGAAAGAGATTAAGGAAGACCTAAGCAATCAGTTTATGATCTCTCCTTTAAAGAAGCAGGGAAACGAGTAACAGCCAGGACTAAGGGGCGGGTACTGGCTGGCTCAGAAGAAGCCCCAGCAATAATCATCTCACAGGCAAGCAATGAAAATTGTCTGGCAATATGTGGTTCAGTGGATGGGAAAAACTGCAGGATAACAGTAGACACAGGTGCATCTAGGACTATAGTTAAGCCACATCTAGTGAAAGCGGCAAGGGGACGCAAGAACATCAACTGTCGGCTTCTTTCTGCTTCTGGCCAGCCAATACCTGTCCTAGGAGAAATGGCAGTTACGATGTACGTGGGAGAGACACCCTATACTCACAATGTCATCGTAGCTGAAATCATTGATGATTGCATACTGGGCTTAGATTTTATGAAGAAATATAATTGTGGAATTGATATCACGAATGGTGTTTTCAAGTGTGGTAATGAAGAAATCTTCATTCTTGGAGCTTCCACTGGAAAAGTAACCTGCCTTAACAAAATTGTTATTCCTGGACGAACACAGGCTCAAATAATGGTGAGACTGCCCACGACGGCTAAGAAAACAGAGGCAAAGAGATGTGTTTTGATTGAGGACACATTACACAAACCAACTGCGAGAGGACTCCTAACAGCAAGAACCTTAGTGCGTGGAAGCGATACTGCAGTGGTAAGAGTGGTTAACCTAGACTTCCATGAGGTCAGCCTCAATGAAGGAGATACTGTGGGAAAATGCGAAGAAGTTGTGTGGATGAGAAAGTGTCAATCAAAGCTGAGCTCAGTGTCACCTAACATCATGTGGCCTTGCTCAGAAGATTGTAAACACTGTGTCAAACAGGAGTCTAAAGAAATCGCTGTGAAATTAACAAGGGCGAGTCCGCCGGGACCATGGGATGACGCGATCTTCAGAGAAGCTCAGGAGGATGATGAAGACATAAGGCTTATTATTGCATGGAAGGAACGCGGAGCAGAAAAACCTAAATGGGTAGAAGTTGCACCTACAAGCCCAATCACCAAAGCTTACTGGGCTCAATGGGACAGTTTTGTCTTGGAGGACGGAATACTTTACCGTAAATGGGAAAAACCAAATGGCAAAGAGTTTCACCTACAAGTAGTTGTTCCAAGAGCTAAAGTAAAAGACGTTCTTCGTGAAGTCCACGATGGGGTGTCCGGCGGACATCTTGGCGTCAAGAGAACATTAACAAAGATACGAGAAAGGTTCTACTGGCTCAACTGTCGAGAAGACGTGGAGGATTGGTGTCGCAAATGTACCATATGCGCTGCTGTGAAAGGGCCATCGACAAGAAATCGCGGTAACCTCAAGCTCTACAACGTTGGTGCACCCTGGGAACGCATTGCAGTTGATGTGGCAGGACCATTTCCTATAACTGAGTCGGGAAATAAATACTTCATGGTGGTAATGGATTACTTCACCAAGTGGCCTGAAGTATTTGCCATACCTAACCAGGAAGCTGCAACAGTAGCCTCTAAATTAGTTGAGGAAGTGATATGCCGGTTCGGTGTGCCCTTGGAAATCCACTCCGATCAAGGACGGAACTTCGAATCACAACTATTTCAAGAAATCTGTAAGATTTTAGGAATGCACAAAACAAGGACCACGCCATATCATCCTCAGTCAGATGGCATGGTGGAACGCTTTAACCAGACGCTGGAGAGGCATTTGGCGAAATTGGTTGATAACCATCAAAGAGACTGGGACAAGTACATACCGCTATTTCTCCTCGCTTACCGGACTTCAGAACACGAAAGCACAAGAGTGACCCCAGCTTTTATAAATTTTGGCAGAGAACTTCGGTTACCGGTAGATTTGCTAACGGGGAGACCACCAGAAGTTTCTCACACTGTGACAGATTATGTCTCGGATCTTCGGGAAAGAATGCGAGATGTATATGACCTAGTTCGGGAAAACGGGCTGCAAGCAAGCGAGAACATGAAAACTAGATACGACCGAAGAGCAAATACGAGTGGCTATGAAGAAGGAGCTTTAGTGTGGCTTCACAACCCAATACGCCGCAAAGGAAAATCTCCAAAGCTGCAGACGAGATGGGAAGGGCCATATAAGGTGATCACCCGCATGAACGATGTGACATACCGCATTCAACGACAACCAAGAGGAGCATTCAAAGTGGTGCATGTAGACCGCTTAGCACGTTATCATGGCAGCAACAGTGACGCTCGGGACGAGCGTCTCTAAGAAGGGGGCAGTGTCGCGAAGCTCCCAGAACAGAATAGTCTAGAACTTTTCCGAACATCGTCTGTCGCGCTCATACATCTTCCATCCTGCTCACACATATGTATTCTATCCCGCTCATACACATACTCGAATATTCTGGAATGTTTTAGTTATCGGCCGTCGGGACCGGAAGTATATGGAACTTTCTAGATACCCATAAGTCAGTATATAAGGGAGCGGACGTGGCGATCGTTAATCAGTTTACCGCGAGTGTTCTTAGTGAGCTATACTAATACGAGTGATTTGTGTGCGACTGATAAGTGATAATTTATACGACCACAGCAACGGACCAGGACTACGAGTGCTTTGCGTTTTGGATATTCGACGTGTTGGAAGACCAGTCAGTGTTGGGATTCCGTAGTGAATAAATTCCCTCTGAAGAGTTTGGTGTTTTACTCCAAATCCTGAACCCTAACCACGTAACAATATAAAAACTCAAAATCAGTTTCCTGAAACTAAATTAAATCGAGTGTTTCGTGAAAATAGTTCTGCCTTTTCTTGGCATCTAACGTCAGCCTTTGTGCACTTATGAAAGGATCTGAAGAAATAATAAGCATATTGAGGATATCTTGATTACAATCTTGTTTGCTCTTTTTCCATGAATAATGTTGTCGGAACCTTCTAAAATCTTTATTGCGACATTCTTATGCTTCTTCAGAGAGACTTCCGATCGGTATAAAATCATTCCTGACGGTTGGCTAGCTCCGTGGCGCAGCGGTCAACACGCCAGCCTGCGACACGAGAGTACCCGGGTTCGATCGCCGGCCAGGTCAAGATGGAAAATGATCTTTTTCAGATTGGCCTGGGTCTTGGATGTGTATCTATATATGTATTTGTTATAAAATATAGTATCGTTGAGTTAGTATCCCATAACACAAGTCTCGAACTTTCTTTGGGGCTAGCTTAATCTGTGTGATTTGTCCGTATATATTTATATTTATTTATTTATTATTCCTCTCGATTATGTCTGCCCCGTGTATCAATAATTTATGTACGGTTGATGACACATATTACAAATCATATAATTCCACGTACTGCTCTGCTGTTTTACGGGCATAATCTTTCAATTTGATGTAATCGATTTTCTCACCTGACGTAATTGCTTTCAAGATCACAGCAAATCTTCTATAAGATCTTCATTCAACCCTGTAATCTCTGTAGTTTTATCGGGAAACTCAAAAAACCTTCTTGCTTTATTCCCATCATTAGTTGTTCCCGAACCTTGTTTCACGATGTCAATCAAAAGATTGAGCTCTTCTTCAAATTTATTCTGGATTATGCGTTTTCTTCTTTTAACAATTCTTAGTACTCATCTCCTCTCGCTGCCCACTCTTGGAAGTCCAGTTTGTATGAAATATGTAACAGACATTCCATACAATTTATACGGGCGTGTAGAGATGACAACCCACATTCATATGTGGCAGAAGATACTGGTTTTGATGTCACATAAACCAGACGATTTATTTCTGACGGTTTTGCTAAACACAGGTAGCACCATGAATTTGATATGGCATCGGAAAGATACGTGCAGACTTTAGCATCGATCATTGTCATCAGTAACTGATGATCCACCTTGTTCCCATCACTGCACTCAGTGGAAATAAGAGCCTGAATTTAATTATCCTTTTTCCTTTTGTTACCAATGATGACTGCATCGGTCTCCTTTACAAAAGTAATCTGAGCTAGACGACAATACAAAGTTGAGCACGGCTTTGGGTTTGTTCATAAAATATTGTCTCCATAAATCAGTTTAAGTGGCAGCAAGGACGTCACAAAAATGATGGAATCATCTTTTCCTTCTTCCTTTTTCTGCTTGTATCGGCTTTGGTTCTAGCACCATCAACTCCCGACTGTGATATTAGTTTTAAATGCTTATTTTGCATATCATTAGGTAGACAATGAAGGATCCTCTTCACCGTGATATCTAGTAAAGCTTGCTGAATCCGTCACTGACACTGATTGTTTTGGAGGGTAGCATTCAAGCTTGGTTTGTTGAAATTTATAATAGGACGGATAAATATCCTTAGCACCTTCACGAATGGCTGCCTCTTAGAATGTCATTTTGATAGTTTCAAAGAGAATAACCCGAGAGGTTTTTCTGGTGTAAATACAGCAGATTTCACTGATTTCATAAATGTTTCATTGATCTTAAAAGCTGCTACAGGGTTTTTCAGTTTATGTTCGATGACAAATGCGATATCCTCATCACCTTTACCTTTGAAAAGTGTTGCAGCTGTATAGGCCAATTCACTTGGATCTTCGTCTTTGTATTCATCAGATCTTCTCTTTTTCGGTTTGCTTCTTAAATCCTTAAATGGTTTTCGAGACCTCTTGATCATTGTTCCAATTGTAGATGATGTCAACGGTTCTGGTGCAACTGGCTGTGCTGTTGATTGCTCATCAATAGTTGGTTCTTGAGCGACCAAATTTCTTTGTACGCAACTTGGCCAATCGATATTTGCTTGTAACCAATTACCGTACTGTTTTCTGAATGTGTCAATGATTCGATGGGATTTCTGCCATCTCTGTGATGCAGATAGTGAAAATCTCCGAAAAAATTCTGTTAGGGTAACACGATCTTCCGCACTACTTCGCCTACGCCTATTACTCTCAATTTTTAGAAGAACAAACATGTCTAAATTGGTAATAAAAGTTTCTATTTTAATACTTTAGTGCATCAGAACAATAGTGTAATGTTAGTTGATATATTTGAATAAACTTTTTTATTATAGTTATGTCAATCATTAGTTAACTAACCTCATTACACATCTGTAAAAGATGTTCTGGTAAACCGTTAATTGCTGGTAAACCAGACAAGAACAGATAACATGACTAATCTAAATAAATTGTTGGTTCAGAGTTATTTGATGTTGATGGTTCTTCTTCTACACGTTTTCTTTTCTCTTCATTTTGAATATTCGTACCGGCTGGACGTTTGATTCCTCTTCCAACTTGTAGACTGTAAAATACAAAAAAGAATCAGATCAAAGAAAATACAAAAGAAAAATAGCTATCAGATAAAAACATAAGGTAAAATACATCAACTTACGTGCTTTCAAAGTCTTCCACAGATTGATACAAAGCTTCATCACAAGCAGGGTCAAACAGTGTTTCCAAGTTAAAACACCCTGCAGACTCTACTTCAATGCACCCATCTACCAACTGTGTATTGTAGAAAAGTTGGTTTTGAACTCAAAGAGTGAACTAACACACGAGTATAAATGAAACTCGCTTAAGAATCCAAATGATCTTGTTCATTATTGGTATTAATGACGTGTCGTACTAAAAGGGGGACTAATGAGGGTTGCGGTTTAATGATAAAATGTAATAAGATAATTTGAAATCTGACGTAATTTCTGGAGAGGGGTGGGGTTGCGCCAGAATCCACAAATCCCTACTACTTGTGTGACCAGGCACGTACGTAGGGCTGTAGCTAGAGTTGAATTCATACATTATTAAAAAAAATTAATTATTTGCTGGAGAAAAATTATCCTGGTATTTTGGCGAGGTGTATGTAATCGGTACCCAATTTTATTTATTATATATTCAAATGCTTGCTACTACGGAACCCTTTGTGGGCGAGTCAGACTCGCACTTGGCTACTTTTTTACAGTTCAGTTATTACTCTTCTAAATATGAAATTCCTTTTACAAAAAAATTTCTTAGTTGGCAATGCGTGCTTTTCCAAATATGTTTATAAAAAAAAATAACCTAGCCACCCACAACTTTAAATATCAAGCATGTAATATGGCATGTGTGACTGCCTGTGCGATAAAAAAAAATAGAACCATACACCGTCTTGTCACAAAACAATGGCTAAACAATGGCAAACAGCTTCAAAACATCTACTCTATGAAAAGTATTGACCTTATGATATAAGACCTGATTTATTTATCTGAAATCCAATATTTATTTGTAAACGATTCATATCACATAAAATTTTTAGATATTATGAGTTATGATATGACTTATGACCCAAAGTTTTATTGGATTTGAAGGAACAAAACTCTTATTTAAACAATCGAGTACTGTTTGTTCAACTTTATCACGACTCAACCATTTGTCGTATTCTTTTGTTAATCAACTGAGCTGACTAACTCAGGGGACTTCCCTTCAATGCAATCAACTGTTTTGTTCACGTGCGTTAACCTTTGCTTTGTTATACCTAGATAAAGTACACCAACCGGATCAAGTCGGCAAAGAAATTCGTTTTAAAAATACATATTTGAATCGAATAAGCAATACAGTACAGAGTCGGCTGCCAGCGGCTTGCGGCGGCCTCACCACGCCATTTAACTCAGGGGACTTCCCTTCAATTCAATCAACTGTTTTGTTCACGTGCGTTAACCTTTGCTTTGTTATACCTAGATAAAGTACACTAACCGGATCAAGTCGGCTAAGAAATTCGTTTTAAAAATACATATTTGAATCGAATAAGCAATACAGAGTCGGCTGCCGGCGGCTTGCGGCGGCCTCACCACGCCGTGTAAATATGAAATGTATCCCATCATCATCAGGTCTTTTTAATCTCCACTGCAGGAGCATGACCTTCTCTGTACTACTGGAGCCATACTTAGCCAGAGCAGACAAAGGATTTGGCTTACACTCTCCTCGCTGGCCAGACGGATTGGAGAGGTCTCATTGATGTTTATGAGCTTTGTTTAGCTTGTATTTCCTAAGTCGCCTCTTACGACCTTCATGGGGCAACTAGGAGTGTAGTGTGAGTACTCTGCCGGAAACCACACGGCTAGAAATAAAATGTACCTATCTACTACTAGATATTTCCCGCGACTTCTTCACGTTAGTTTCCGTTTTCATCACGCAAGCTTTCCGGGCTCGGGTCAACCCCGAGCCTCTGGATCCCGGGTCCTGATCCATCTAAGGTGCGAATTCAACCTGCAACATGCTCAGATGGCAGATAGATGAAATATCATCAATAGTTTTCACAGCGCTCGCCCAATAATGACATTTATAGGCAACTAGCTTTCGCTCGCGAATAGTATATAAGGTAGCCTATGTCCTTCTCCGTACTTCAGAGAACTTGTAGGCGAAATTTCATGATGATCAGTTTAGTAGTTCCGGCGTGAAGGAGGCGTAAGGATTTTTTGATGATGATGGTTTTATTATTGCAATTTTCATACAGATCCCTAATTCTTTTAAAATAAAATAAAGCTAATGTACTAGCTGACAACATAGCTGTCAAACAGTGCAAGATGTTTCAAAATTGGCCTTGTAGTTTTTGATTTTATCACAAAAGCAAACACACAAATCATTGCTCTTTATATTGTTAATCTAGATTTACAAGGACCAAATTCCTTTGTTTCATGTAATATGCGCTCCGACCCGCGCCGGTCGGTGTATAATATCCATTATCTTACTTTTGCGGTATTGTGCCGTGCTTTTTCGTTCGCAGAATAACAATAATTGGTAACACCACAGTACTTGACCTAACTCAAATAAAGACGTAGACCGTTTTATGGTACAAAATTGTACTTAATTTTAACACTTTTTAGAAGCACTACCTGCCCTAAATAAGTTGACACAAATAACTTTAAAATGTCTTATAAACAGTCGTCAATTATCATTTCGTGTAGGTGTCCCGGTTAATCGACCATGCACACTCTGGTGTCAGAGTTTTTCGGAACCGTCTCTCGGCCTCTGACGTGGTTCCTTTAACGACTACCAGATAGCAGCCGAGCCAACGGCTTAACGTGTCTTCCGAAGCACGGAATCATCTTTATTATCAGACAATCGGGTGATTCAAGCTTGCAATGTCCTAACCAAACTTCTTATTTTTCTTTTCGTGGTGAAAGGATCAGCCAATCTGCGTTACCGACTAGACTGTCCTCGCAGATTGTTGCCCAGGGTGCGCCGGACGCATATGGGGGTTCAATGCGTCACACGGGGAGGCTCCTTTACATGCACCCGTATGTATCCAAACTAGAAACAACTAAAATAAGCTTCCCGTGGCAATCGAATCCACGACCCCCGGGTCTACAGGCAAACGCCTTAACCACTGGGTCACGGAGCCAGTTGTCGGTGCGTTGTGTTGTTGCGACAGTCGTCAATAAAATGGTTGGTTTACTTCGTCTAACACCGAAAATGTTTTTTTTATATACTTACAGCTAAGTTGACTAACTTACATGCTGGGGTCTGTTTTAAACATATATGTTAGTGGACTTAGCAGGAACCTTTTATTTATTTTCTTGCTGCGGCTATGATGGATGTAACTTCCATAGAAACGTCAGCGGAAATAAATATTTTTTCATTTGTAATAACCGGCTTCAATCAAATTACTGAACCGATTTTAGTGAAATTCAAATGGGACAAACTATAAAGCATACGCTTTCAAATAAAAAAAGATTATTTCAAATCGGTTATAAATGACGGAGTTCTAAGGTAACAAACATTAAAAAAAACAAACTCCTTTAATAATCTCCCTTTTTTGAATGAAATGAATAAATGAAATGTTCGCGCTAAGTCCCGTTAAAATAAATGATTACAAGCTGGGTATTTTCACAAAGTCATCTTGGATGTGCGTGCGGGCTTCGATCAAATATAATGGTGGTGGCACCGGCAAAACAGCGTTCTAATCGAATTTCGGAGCTGTTTTGTCCACAGTTTCAATAAACCGCCCTAGCATTCACACGTTTCGCGATGACGAAGGTCGGTGAAAAGTTGCAAACTACGCGTCAAAACTGAAAAAGAAAGATGGAGTGTCATACTTTCAGTATGTACCGTTTTTGTTGCTTTTTGTAAATATGCATGATGTTTTGGTTAGGGGACATTATTTAGGCTTTATTTTGTATGAGACTGTGTATCTACGATTATATTTGATCGGGCTCTTCTCCTGCTTTGATCGCGGAAGTAGATAAAGAGCGAAAACAAGATTTCTAAATAGGTAATAGGCATGCAATTTCTTACTGATTCAAAAAATTCAAAACTCAAAACGTTTATTCAGAAAATAGGCCTTTGCAGGTACTTTTTCACGTCAAATCACATTTTAAAGGATCTAATTTAGTCATATTTATATTATTACTTAATGTGCAAAAGCTACAGATTACTAGCGTTTCGGAATCGACCACTGCAGAGAAGAAACGCCAAAAGAAACTCTTTTCAACAGTATTGGTCGCCTACTCGCCTGAAGGGCTTTTTTATTTTATCATCTATCTTTATCATTTATCATCTAATTTCTTCATTTATCATTTTTTTTTCATTTTATGATTACAATTTTTATTATATAGGTACATTATTATTTTTTGGAACATATTATGTTAGCGATCGAGTGTGCAATGATAATATTTTCCATTATACACAGTAGTCTCAAAGAGGCCGAGCAGACCTGTCCCCCCTAGCAGCACCCGTTCACGAGTTGACGTATGGATCAGCCATCGTTGAACTCAACCATTAGGTTTCACACTTGACAGAGCCCTTACATGGGTGCCACATATTGATAAAGTATGTAAAAAACTCAGCAAAGCATGCTTTGCATTGAGTCGCGTATCTAGACTGCTTGACTACAAAGCTACGCGCTCCTGTTACTTCGCATGTGTGCACTCGGTCTTGCAGTATGGTGCTGAATGCTGGGGTCGCTCTTCTGAATGGGAGCGTGTATTCCGCATGCAGAAGAGAGCTGTAAGAGCGATTGTCCGTGCCCCAAGATTGAGTCATGCGAAAGAATTATTTAGATCACTTAGAATTATGACATTTCCTGCAATTATTATATACCAAGTAGCGATATATGTGTACCGAAACTTACTGACATTCCCAAAAAGAGGTGACAATAACTTTACAATGAAAACGAGGAACGCTGACAAATTGGCTTCTATTCATTGTACGCTGGAAAAATCTGGCAGGTCAACGCGTATCATGGGGCCGACAGTGTACAACTGCATACCGCAGGAGATAAAATCGGCTCAAAATAAAAAATTATTTAAATTAAAGATTAAAGACTGGCTGATAGGTCTGGCACCATACTCCTATGACGAATTCTGCCAAATGGAGAAAGGTTAAATTTCTTAAATTAATGTTATTAAATTCTAATTAATTAATTTATTTATTTTTTAATGAAATAATGTTATATTTATTATAATGTAATGAATGTATGAAAATGAAATTGACATGTAACGAATGTTATGAATATAATCAATAAACAATAAACAATAAATAATAAACATATTAGAGGGAATTCAACGACCCGACACACGACGCCGCCACTAGTTTGAACATTTGAGTGAGCATGACTTACTCAGGCTCGAAGACTTTGTCAAAAATAAATACAACAATAACTGTCCACCACCTGTCGATCGCAAACATTTACATGTTTTACATTGAGGTATGTGGGTTACCTTAAATATTATTAAATAGGCAATTAAACAATTTTTTTTTGGGAGGTCCTGTATCTCACACGAGGTCTAGACTCCACGCTTTCTTATCCATTAAATAATCATTAATATTATAGTAAGCTCTTTTTAATAAGATATTTTTTGTAAGCTCTTTGAATTTTAGAAAGAGCAAAGCTGTTATACTTTCTGGTATTATGTTGTATAAACGAATACTAAGGCCTAAGAATGAATTACTAGTTTTCTGTAGTCTAAAAGCTCCCGTGACAAGTTTATTCTTATTTCTTGTGTTGTATTTATGTACATGACAGTTTTTAACATACTTTTGAATATTTTTATGTACATGAAGTATGTTGGCGAAAATATATTGTGACGCAACAGTTAATATTCCAATTTCTTTGAATAATTCTCTCAAGGAATCCCTAGCCCCAAGTTTATAGATAAATCGAATAGCACGCTTTTGCAGAACGAAAATTGTGTTGATGTCTGCTCCCTTTCCCCAAAGTAATATGCCGTAAGACATTATACTGTGAAAATAGCTAAAATAAACAAGACGTGCTGTTTCGACATCTCTAAGTTGTCTTATTCGCCAAACGGCGTATGCTGCGGAGCTAAGCTTACCAGCAAGAGTTTTTATATGGGGACCCCATTGCAACTTCGAGTCAAGAGTTATTCCTAGAAATTTTGTTGAGTCAACGAATTCTACCGTTTCATTATTAACAACTATGTTAGTTGGAACATGTCTAACATTAGGGGTACAAAATTTGATACATTTAGTTTTTTTGGCATTAAGCACAAGATTATTAGCAGTAAACCAATCTAATACCTAGGCAAGAGTGTCATTTACATCGTCAAAATTTGTCTTCTGTCTATCAACTCGAAAAACAAGTGATGTATCATCAGCAAATAACACTGCTTTACAAGCACTGGCGTAGAAAGGTAAATCATTAATATAGATCAGGAATAACAACGGCCCTAGGATGGATCCTTGAGGAATTCCCATTTTGACATACGACCCACTAGATTTTACACCATTTAAACTAACTTTTTGAATCCTATTAGATAAATATGATTTTATCAATTCCAAAGATACGTTTTTTACTCCATAATAATTTAATTTATTTAATAGAGTTTCATGGTCAACACAATCAAACGCCTTAGATAGATCACAAAAAACTCCTATTGCATTTTGTGACTTTTCCCATGCCCCTAAAATATGCGTCAACAAAGCTACGCCGGCATCTGTAGTAGAACGACCTTTGGTGAAACCGTACTGTTCACTATGGAAATGGTTTTTTCTATTAAAATACGAAACTAATTGTTAAAAAATTAACTTTTCAAAAATTTTGCTAAGAACCGGGAGGATTGAATTTGGACGAAAGTTATTAGGATTGTCTTTACTTTCTATCTTATGCAATGGAATAACTTTACTATATTTCATCAAATCGGGAAATGTTCCTGTATCTACACATTCATTAAATATTAACGCCAGGTTAGGAGCTATATCCTCTATAATATGCGTTACTAAGGATACGGACATATCCCATAAATCCCTAGTTTTTTTAAAGTTTAATTCTTTAAAAGCGTCGACAATATTTTGGTGTGTCACATATTCAAATAATAAAGTATCGCTACATTCAGGTATATTATCGCGTAATATCTTTTCGGCTTTTTGAGGCGATGATTTGAGCGAGGCAGTTGTCTTAACCGGGATGTCAGTAAAAAAATCTTCAAAGCATTGAGCAACTTCTGCATCTGTCTCAAACTTTTGGTTATTAAATTGTAATTTTAATGATTCATTATTACGTTGTTTAATTTTACCCGTTTCCTGATTAATAATTTTCCAGGCCGTTTTTATTTTATCTCCGGAATCGGCGATTTGTTTACATAAATAATTAGACTTCGCACATGCACATACTTTTTTAAATATTTTCGAGTAATTTTTAACGTAGGTCATAAACTCTGGAGTTCTGTTGTATTGTTTCATTGCCAGTAATTCATATAATTTATTTCTACTTTTATAAATTCCTACAGTGGCCCATTCACAGAACTTTTTCTTATAACTAATGTTACGCTTTCTAATTTTAAATGTTTTATTAAATTCCGTGTCTATAGCCTTAAACAATTTATCATATAATATATTTGGATTTGCTCCCTCATCACAAATAATTGGCATCTTTTTAGAGACGTTTGTTTTAAATGCTTCTATTTTCGATTTTGAGGACGGTCTATAGGTTACTTTCGGCAATTTAGTATTTATATCATAATCTTTATAAACGGATTCAGAATCCATACCACTTGCAGGGGTTACATTGCAGTCACAATAATTATTAAAAATTGTTACTATGGAACATGGGTATTATATTTGTAGTTCTTATTTTTATATATTTGCCCGCGTGTTGATCCGGAATGAAAGATACCCTATTATGTCCTTCCACGGGCTTCAAACTACATCCATACCAAATTTCATCCAAACTGATTCAATGGTTTAAGCGCGAAAAGGCGACAGACAGATACTTTCGCATTTATGATATTAGTATGGAGTAAGGATTTGTTTGCTGCTTTTGGTGGAATTACCTGACAATATGATTTCGAATAATACGATCATCCTTGTACATTGTCAAGTACTTATACAAATGACATGCGTTATCTTTTTTAGTCCGTGATTTTGAATTGCAATTCGCAGTTTTTTTCTTATAACTTGTCATTTCAACTGATATCATGTCAACTGATATCAACGACTAAACAACGAGTAAATACGGATACGAAACTTTTATAATAAAAGATTGTCACAAAAATGTATATTTTGCAAAAAAAACTTGTTGTTATTCCTGTCTATATTGAGCACCAATAAGTATGATACTCAATATGTACGCCCACTGGACCACGGAGGCTGTCCCACTGTGTCCATACAAAGCCAATAATATGAATATTAGTAGACTGTGCTACGGCCGACGCTCGGCTCGGACACCACATGGTCTAGCGTGAGTCATCCTATATCTGTCGAGAAATAATGTTTTTATTTTATTCAATACCAGATCCATGCTCTCCGAGCCCCGGACAACGCAACCATTGACCTCCATTATCTTCGCGTGGCCGAAGCCAGGGAATCCTTGGACCTTTTCCTCGACTCGCATATAAACAAGCTGAGGGAGCTTCGGTCTCAGAACAGGGGTCCAAGGCAGCAGACACTGTTCTTAATCACAGGCAGGGGTCTACACAGCCATGGTGGACCGAAGGTTAAACCAGCCGTGAAGAAAAGGCTTCGAGATAGAGAAATACCGTAAGTTACCTTCTGCATTTTAAATTGATCGAATCATAAAAGACCAGAAACCGCCAGGTCGAAAATTAGTTCATTGATGAATAAATTAGACTTTATCTGACAACCGTGAAGCCAAAAGGTGGGTTATTATTTTGGCCGCTATGTATGTATGTATGTATGTATACAGCATGTGAATGTACCCTCGGCATTCTAGTAGGCCTGAGTATTTGATATAAATTTCTGCTACCTCTACGCGTTCCTGAAAATAAGAGTCTTGACAGACAGATAGACAGACTGAAGAACCAAGTGATCCTATAAGGGTTCCGTTATTTCCTTTTAAGGTACGGAACCCTAAAAATGAATTCTGCCGGTAGCGTGGCTCTACCACAAATAAAATGTTGTAAAGTGTAGGTAACCTAAGTACTAGTAAACAAAAAGTAAACTCTTTGACTATAACTAGTCAACAATCTGGCAGCGTTTTTTCAAATTTCAGGTGCCACGAGCGTAACCCGGGTCTGCTCTGCGCTCGCGTCACCGCGGACGACAAGCTCTCCTACCAAGTGCAGATGTGATATCGTAGATGCTGGTGGATGATCTGCTGGCACTAAGTCGGCCAATGCCACCAGTGTATGTACTCCAATATGCCATTTTATAGTGTATACACTTTTATGAGTATAGCGATCAGCCTGATAAATGGTGATCACTCGTAGCCATGGTCATTGGTCATTCAAATATTACGTAAGCAGCGAATATTACGAAAAAAGCGAAGGTGGGGGGTCTGGGCTTGGCTTATTTTTGCTGACAAAGGGGGTGGAAGTGTCTGCACGGTGATGGTGTCAGCAACATTTTGTAAAATAAACAAGCATATTTGTAAAAATTATACCAATATTTATGTTGCTGACAAGGGGGGAGGAGGGGATTGAAAATAACTGATATATTGCTTACGTAATGCTTGAACGGTACCCATTGTAAATATTCTATTGGCTCTAGCCGGACGCGGTCAGCAGCTTTTTCTGATGACAGTATAATTAAGTTAACATAATATTATTAAAACTTCGCGAGATATCATTTTAATATTTAACAAAACGGTTATACTCATGTATTTTTAGTCGGAAAACGTGATAGTTTCAGCCTGATCATCTTCAGGGCGAGTGTCACGCACGTCGGCGCGGCCGTCTGATGATCAGTGATCATCAGACGGCATTTTCCTAAGCACTCGTGAGTGAAACCGTTTTGTATTTATCTTATTTAATATACATATTAGACACTTAAAAAAATATATAAAAAATAATCTTTCAAACGATTATCTCTATGAGAGGTATTTTTAATAAATTTAAGCTTTTTGTGACGTAGTGGTATTTGTGGCATATATATCTGATCAAATGAATTTGCTCAGGTCTCAATGCTGGACACTGCATTAAAACGCATGTTGTATAGTTTGGTATATTAGATATTCACATTGTATTAATGATACGATTAAAACAATGATATATGAATGTTTTGTCAACTAATGTGTATTATGCATTTGATAAAGGGAAATTCAATAAGCCATGTCTTTTCACATCTCTCTTATGTGTAATGATGGCAAGGATAGTTTTATAAAATGACTATTATATAACTTACAGTATTCATGTGTAACATGTATATACTCTGAGATTGTACAGTATCAAATATTAATAATAGTTTAAGCGTACATAGACTTCAATTGATAATATTCTCGGCTCTGAGACAGTATTATGACTAACTATATTGTAATGACTGTGTAGATGATATTTTTGAGAGTTTTAAGATGGTGCTTGCGGACAACGGGCGGAACATTTCTCCAAGGGTAATGTAGGAATAAATGTTATACTGTGATGGTGTTTAAAAAAGTGTATGCGGGTTTATCTCATACGAATTATTGGGTGCATTAAGAAAAACGTAGATTTGTCTTTGGACGTTAAAACTCAATGTGTATATACATATATGTTGACCGTTTAATTATACTCGCTGTATATAAAAGCCGGTTTTTATAAAAAAAAAAAATATAAAAAATAAAAAATAAAATTGACTGTTTCGTAAGTAATTTGAAATACATGTGTTAAAATATATAAAAAAAAATATTTTGTAAATATACAATTTATGATACAAGGCGAGTCATAGTCGAGTGATTGGTTAGAGTTACGAATATACTACTCAAAGGGCGAGCATAAAGTGGTCGTAGTTTAAATCGCATAGCAATTGGGTTTGCGTTTATGTGATAATCAGACAGATGGTATTAAGTGGTGATCGTGTCGGGGTGATTTCGATATGGCAAACGATTTCGTCATATCGTAGATATAAGGGTTTTTAAGACATAAGCGGTGGGTTCGCATCTGTCTAAGCGTTGGAAGTAAACGTAAGACGCACTGTGAGACGCGTGTTCGATTCTCACTTGGAAACTGGGTCTCTGAGCTGAGTCTGTATACCGACCTGAATATTTTGCGGTCAATTTTGAAACCGCCAGTTGCTTACGGCGAAGAAAAACATCGTGTGGAATCCTGCACACTATATGTCTGTTTCACTAGTGTGCATATAGGGGAGGTATGTTAGCTGTTAGTCTTAGGTGCTATCACCTGGCAATAGTTATGAACTGGGTTTGAAAATGTACTAGTGTTAGGCCCTAACGCACACTATTAGTAGACTCCCGACTCGCCTTCCTCTTGAATATTCTCTAGAAAATGCGACTTACGCCCGAAATACTTAAGACCATCTTAACTAAAAATGTTTTCAAATATAGTTCTGGCACTGTATTAACAATTACCTTACAAGTCAAAGACAACGCGAGATTTAAGAATGTCATTAGTAAAGACTTACTTTTCGGGCGTTACCATAGAGATAAGATAATCCTGGGGGTTACATAGATAATGTCTGGATGTCATAGACAATGCCTGGAACTGACACTCTAAAATTGTGCCATTATAACTTCAATTATAGTGAGTCTAGGCTGTGGATCGCAAGTTGTGATAGTAGCTTATGCGCTATGAAAATATATCATATTTTCTAGAATTGCCTGGACGGTCTACATTTACCAAATTTGACCGGTTGAACTGCGTCGTCATATTTGTACGAATATACAGATGTAATTTTGTATAAGAAAAAAATTTAAAATAATACGCAAGTCTTTTGACTTGTATGCCAATTACGAGAATAAAATTCTTAACTTTTATTATGATCTATAAATTTGGTGAACAATAATTTAGCGATTGAAGAAGACTTAAAGATGTTAAAGTAAGTGGTACACAAATTATATTTGAGAATCCTTGCGCTGTTTGTAAATAGGTAGAGAGCTTTACTGTTTACATTAATATACTTTTTAAAAATATTTTTTCTATTTCACTCTTTAGCAGTTTAGAATTTTTTAATGAATGAAAATTAAATTATTTTCATTTGTATAGTAAGTCTAAATCACTTGATACGTAATTGGCAAAATTAGGTAGTAAATAAATAAAAAAAAAAAGATTAAACGACTGAAAATGAATTACGGACTAGATAAGACGCACATTTGCGCATTCATGAGCAATGATCGGAATAGGTATTGCAATTTTGCAAGATTTCGTGACGTTTTGTTAGTATGGATATGCCTTTAAATCTCACTTGGTAGAGGTTTAACATGAAATATTTTCATCTTGTACACATATTTTTTTCTTTAATATCTTTTTTTTTTTTTTTTTATTTATTTATTTTCATAAGACACACATAACAAATTGTCACCGTAATTATACATTATATATAAAATAGTACATAAGGGCTAGGCAACAACTCTATTTTAAGTGCATACAGCTAGATATAACTTTAAAAATTATATGAGGGCTTGAAAGAGAAACTAATATATATATAGTAATAATTAAGTACAATAGCTGCAAAAGAAAAACAGTTTCATAATATGTAATAATACCATAATGCATAAGAAAACACAAAAACGCATAATGATTGTGTCAACAGATGTCCAAAATCTGCCTAAGTTTTGTTTTGAAGGAGTACAAGGTGACTCCAAGAATATCAAGGGATTTGTGATTGCGTACAAGATCATTATAAGTTCTACACATGCGAACCACAGGATTATAATACGATGTGTTATTTTTATAGACTTCTAGAGTAAACAACCTATGCGTGGGATTACGTGGCCTGTACCTAGTATTAAAACTGATAAGGGATAAAAGTGGAGGAGCATCAATAAAAGCATTAACTATTTTATATAAACATATTAAATCACTACAGCTACGCCGAGCTTCCAAAGAGGATATGTTAAATTGTTTCAGTCTGTCAGTATATGAAGTCAACTTGCGGTGGTTATTAGTCCTAAATGAAATTATTTTTAAAAATCTATTTTGAATCTGCTCTATACGGTCTATGTGAACTTTGTAATATGGAGACCAGATAACTGAATTGAACTCCAGAATACTACGTATAAGGGCAAAATAAAGAGTTACAAGACCATAAATATTTTTGAAATCTTTCGTGCTTCTAGAAATAAAACCCATCAATCTGTTACTTTTAGCAACAATATGGTCATAGTGACTACGAAATGAGAGATCACAGTCAAAAATCACACCAAGGTCTTGTATTGTATCCGTACGTTCAAGTTTATATGTACCAATTTTATAATCAAATAAAATCTTGTTGCGCTTACGCGTAAAAGTGATTACAAAGCACTTCTTCTCGTTCAAAGACATACCATTTTTTGTACACCATTCAAACACAACATCAAGATTATATTGAAGTAACATAGCATCATTCACGTTATCTACAGTTTGGAAAATCTTTAGGTCATCTGCATACAGAAGTGCAGGGCAGGTTAACTTCTCGGCCAGGTCGTTAATGAAGATATTGAAGAGCAATGGCCCTAAATGGGATCCTTGAGGAACGCCAGACGATACAATAATGGGTGAAGAGAGGTACCCTGCAATAGCCACCAGTTGACTTCTGTTTGCTAGATATGATTGAATCGAAGTAGATTGCCATGTATGCCATATTTCTCAAGTCTACGACAAAGAATAACATGACACACTTTGTCGAACGCTTTTGAGAAATCCATGTACAGACTGTCAACCTGTAGTGTCTTAGCAAAAGCCTTGCATAAATAGTCCTTATACTCCAATAAGTTGCTTGTTGTTGATTTGTTAGCCACAAATCCATGTTGTTTCAGGGATAAGAGCGGTTTAATGCAGTGAAAAATTACGTCATAAATTACACTTTCAAATATTTTTGCAAAATGAGATAAAATACTAATCGGTCTGTAGTTCTCACAATGTGAACGGTCACCGGATTTGTGTACAGGAATAACATGGGCAATTTTCCAGTAAGAAGGAAAGGTGCCTGATTGTAGTGATAAATTATAAATATTTGACAAAGGAGTAGATAATTCTTTGGCACACGCAACAATGAATGAAGGCGGAACGCCGTCAGGTCCAGAACCCTTACTGGAATCCAACTTCTTAATCTTTGATAAAACATGCTCAACAGATATCCGAGGTAAATTTACAGAATTCCCACATTGAACAGGATCATTAGTTTTCTCTACAAAACCAGCAGAAGGAGCGTCATCATAGACTGAACCAAAATATTGGGCAAACAGGTCACAAGTTTCAGTATTATTTAAAGACACCACATTACCCAGTTTCACTGAGTTTGGGATTGAATTAAGCTTCTTTTTATCGTTGATGTAGCGCCAAAATGATTTGACATTATCTTTAAGACCGTCTTCCACATATGTGATATACTTCTCATAGCTTGACTTGATAAGTTTTTTACATCTAGATCTTAAAAGTGCAAAGGTGTCATAATCTCTAGGGTTGCCATATCGCTTGAAACGATTGTGATATTTATTTTTTTCAGCCAGACACTTTTTAAGTGGTAAACTAAACCATTTCGGGTAATTACTAGAGTCTACTTTGATTAATGGAGTGTGGCGATTTATAATTTCTCTCAACTGAACGTAAAAAGTATCAACTGCTGCGTCTACATTTAAATCAGATAGTAATTGATCCCAATTAATGTTATTAAGATCAGCTTTTACGTTATCAAAATCGCATTTTTTAAAATTTAGTCGATTAGCTACACGAGGTTTCATAATATGCGGTGAATCACTAACACATTCAATATCAATCAATATACATGGGTGATGCTTATCTGGGCGAATTAAGGGGTCAGCAGGCTTGACTTGAAGATTAGAATGACTCGACAGTACAAGATCTAGCAAGCGATTGTTGGTGTTGGGAATATAATTAAATTGTTTAAAATTACAAAGAGACAAGGTATCAATAAGCAAGCTAGACTTTAAATCTTTAGGATCACAAGGCAGCATTATATTCGATGAATCAGACTTAGACCACGCAATCTCAGGCATGTTGAAATCACCGATACAAATAAAATCATGATTATCTTCAGCGTTCAAGACAATATTATATAACCTGTCGTAAAACTCCTGTCTTTTAGCTATTGGAATGTCAGGTGGTAAATAACATAAACAAAAGTTTATAACTTTTTTGTTATATTCATCCCGAATACTCAACCACAAATCCTCAACATTACTTTCCCAGGCTGTTTGATGAACAAATTTAATATTTTTTTTTATCGCTATGGCAATTCCACCGCCTTCTTTCTTATGCGAGGTTGTAAGACACCGATCTCGACGTATGATATTGTAACGGGAGTCGGAAAGTTCCGCATCCAAAATACTACTGTTCAAGTTTGTTTCAGTTAAACATATAAGATCGTAACTGCAATTTAAGATATTCAAGTATAGTTCATTTACTTTGGTACGAATTCTGTTTACGTTCTGATAATATACAATCATATTTGGAAACAAGAAATAGCCAAAAAATAATCTTAATATTGCTAATAGTACACTACAGAAAATTACAATTTAGATAAACAGTCCTCGTTTTTTATTAATATAGCCACAGACTGGTCATCTTTGCGGACATATATACGACCATATTTAATCCATACATATTTAAATTGTTTAACAGCAGCTGCTTGTCTAGTCTTCTTGTGTAATATCTTACACTCCGGTGAGAGATGTTCAGCCACATAAATCCTAGTGGTTTCTCCATGGAGACCAAGATGTGAAGAGTTGAGAGGAACATCTGGGTTGGCCTTGTTATAGCGCGCCGAGTAAGACAATATGGTATCTCGTAAGCGAGGATTACATAATGTCACCAGTATATTACGTGGTCGTTTTGATGTGCTATCCATCTTAGCAACACGTCTGCAGGCCTGAATATGCATATTCTCAATCGGAGCTTTGATCTCAGTACATAAGTTTTTAAAAATGGCTACTAAGTTCTCACTACGACTCTCCGGTACCGCCTGGATTTCGACATTGCAACTTCTGGACAATTTTTCAGTATTAGACAAGCGTTTATTCAGAGTATTGATTTCTTTCTGCAATGTAATTTGTTCTGATTGGAGTGATTTAATAATATCACTTTTTTCTTCCATCTGCGCCTTCAGGGAAGCCTGCTCCCCGGAGATAAATTCAATAGAGGTGCTGAAATCATTTTTGACTTCCTGGATAACAGCAGTCATCTCGGAGCGAACTAATTTTTTTACTTCTTTTTGGAAACTGTTACGAAAGTCGTTCATAAAGCTAGAGAAAGAAGCTTGCAATTTGCTGTCTAGTAGCTTGCCAATACTCTCCATTGTAACGGGTTCCAACCCAGTATCCACTTGTGTAGAGTTGAGACCGCAGCCATCCAAAGACATGTTGATGGAGTCTTCAACCTCCCCCGCCTGAGCAGGTACTTGATGCTGCTTAACCGGGGTATTTGTGTTTGATTTAGTACGGCGAGTTATATTGTGACATGATGGACAAACCCATGAGGCGCGATATTCAATTCCAAGTGTCAGAAATTGTTCTTTGCTTAAATTAAGGCATTGGTAGTGGTATTTACTGCTACATAGTTTACATTTCATAGCAGAAATAGAAGAGACATCTTGTCTGCAGGCTTCGCAATTCATTGTTATTGATAAGCAAAACCAATAATAAATACAAGACCTTCACCGTAGCGACCTCTTTCGGTTTCTCTGATAAACAAAGAATTGATCGAAAACAAGAACCAATATTAGAAGCAGTAACACAACAAAGCATGTGTGGTGAGCGCGCCCTCTATTGAGTATATTAGAATCTAATTAGTCAGGATGGAGTTGCATTGCAAGCTTGACACATGCGCACGGCACGCGCAAATAGGTACACTGCGCGCAAGAAGGAGGGTTCGTATCAGGGCTTATGTATTATGATGTAGAAGAAATCAAATAGATGGCGCCTAAGCAGAGGAAATTTTGGAGGTTATGTTAATTGCGAAAAACTGCACTGTTTTCAGTTCAGTTGAAGAATAAGTCATAGGGCACTAATAAACGTTCGAATGGTAATATCCACTATCAGAACTTCAGTTCTGCACGTTTCACTGAATATATCTCAAGATTAAATTTTCATCACTGTGGCTGATTGCGTAGGCAAGTATCAGATTTTGGCACTTTTATTGACACCAGAACACTGATTCTACTTGAATAACACTTAATAGCAACAGTACATAAAATTCAAAATGTTTAGTGGTAATTCGGAACTGTATAGATATTATTAAATTATTTATTTGCTGAGCAGCTATTGAACACTGTGTTTATAGAAGAAGCGCCCTCTAGCGAAAATATCGCTAGTATATCACAATATAATAAGCTATATAGTAATGAAATAAAAACTTATTATTGTCACAAGAATAAAAAAATCATCACAATATCCATATTGATATAACATTTACATTCACTCTACTTTTGTCATTCACTCTAAATTACACTACCTTTTCCAATCACTGTTCATGAGATTACACTGACGTATGAGTTATGGCCGCTCAATGTTGTAATTCAGCTGAAACTTGGTAAAAATTTTGTCCGGTGAGGTGGCGCTTTGAAATAAGTAGCGACATACTTTAGTCACCTGCCATTTAAGTACAGACGCGGGTCTAGATATGACCTTACTTGCCGAAATTGCAGCCATTAGAAATTACACGCAAGAACAAGAATAACCATATCGGTTCCAAATTACGCTAAAGAAACAGAAGTTGATACTCATGAATGCAATAACATCTAGAATGTTGAAATTCCGACAGGAGACGAATTTCCATGAACTTTGTTGTACGTTTATCCGGGCGTTAAATCCCTCTTATTTGGGATTGGTCAATGCCACATTGCACGAGTAGTATACCCTTGAACAACCTTTGGGCTAAGGGTATCCAGGTAGGTACCAGTGGTTGAAACCAATTTTATTGGTTATCAACTGGACTATATTACTTTGCGTGCAATGTGTTTTGACTAGAAATCAATTCTAGCTCATAGAGATTTTGTCTATTAATCGTTTGATGTCGTGAGAATAGGTTATAAGCTTCTTTCTTCATTCGGCAACTAAACCCTTTGGCCGTACATCAAATTTTTAAAGCCCAGCTGTTCATATCGTGCGACTTTTTTAACAACCTCCAATAATGTGTTTGTTTAACCCTTACTGCCAGGTTTTTACAGGGAACTGAAAAACTTCAGTTTTCAACTAACGAATTAGTAGACATTTACATACCTATATTACTACATCAACAAATATTCCTTTTTAGAGATTTCTCATTTTAAAGCAGTTCTGTGTTAAAGTATTATGACTTCATTATTGTTAGACTAAAACAATCAAAGTACAAACTATGACCAAGGGGTAGCATCGGTTAACATTGTTCGCGAGTCACTTGTATGCTTTTCGCCAAACTTTCAACCTAACTTTCAGTGTTCGTTCGTGGGGTTCCCAGATAAGCCCCATGTGGTACGAAAAACCTCGATTTTCGTGCTATCTTTTAAGAAGGAGCCGAAACTTTGTTCGCAGATTTAGTCTTCGCCAAGTACGTCCAAAAGTAGATGGAATGGTTAGCCAAAATTTAGTAATATGTCCAAAAATGTAGTGACGCGCTTGAGATCGGAAATTAATATGGGATGAAGCGCAAAATAAACTTTGATTAGGTAATGCTACCTCTGATAAATTTGGCCTGTTAAGTTTATTATAAATACTGAGGAACCAAGTACAAAAACTCAATTCTCCTTATACAGTACAGTTCTGATAGTTGTGGATAATAAGAAATCCAAAATAGTCTTATTTTCTGAAGAGTACTTTACATACTCATTTTATTTAAAGTTGGAAGACCACAGAGTATCGCACAAAACGCAATTTTCGTCCAAACTGACAATCTTTACTAATTAGTGGTGTTACTTGCTTTTTTGTAGCCACAATGGCTTGATTTCTCATGATTATGACTCTCGTCATTTGTTCCAAATCTATAAAAAGTATGAATTGTGTATATTTTTACATGAATATCTTAGAAATTGTATTCTTAAAAAAATGTATTTATCTACCATACACGTTAGTTTTTCCGTTTAAACGAAAATAAAAGCCTGCATTGTTATACAATTGCAGCAGTGAATGAATTGGGGAAGCGGAGAGAATGCGGACTGCGCAGTGCAGGATGAACCACAAAAAAGCAGATAGGCAGGGTTGCCATAGACCTAGACCCCTTCTGCTTTTTGTGTTGAGAGCAGTCAATGTTCGTTACCGGGAGACTCTGACATATAGGAGTTCAATAAGAACTTTTTACACACCCCAAATCCTCTAACTACCATGTATCTGCGCAGTATTTTCTCGCCGCATTTCTTAAACAAGGGAGTTATTTAGTTTATTTATCCATATCATATATAGCTATTAGTTTTGCAGTCTATCCAACAACAAATCAAAATAATCCATAAAGAACAAACATTCCCAAGGCGTTTGTGGCTACATTTAGCTATTTATACTCTTATAAGGTAGTTGTGTCGTATTAGATTCCATAATTGTCCTTCGGTGTTGTATTAAATCTATGTCTTTGAGTACGTTACTATTTCAAAGTGATTTATTTTATTTGTTTACTTAATTTTGTTTAGTGCCGTTAATAGAGAAGCTCCCTACACAACTTTCTAAGTGATTCACTCGGTCTAACTACAACTAGTGGGGAGTATCTTTGTAGATGGCAATGACTGTATTTTTTACCTTAACTGCCATTGTTTACATATTTATATTTTCCTATATTTAGATGATTATTTACAAGCATTGGCCTACTTAGTGCTAGTTTGGTGATTATTTTTAAGTATATTAAGTGGTACAACCGGGTGTGTAAACCAAAATCGAAGTTTGTTTAATAACACAAGTCCGTTTATTGTTTTGTCGGTATGGTTTGTGAAATACTCTTTTTCTGTCTTTATTAGTGGTAGACGTGTGTTTGTCTATTTATATATAAAGCCTGTTACAGATCACGACATGTCAGAGAAAAGGGTAGCGTGCTACACATCTTGATTGCCAGAACGGTACTATGACCGAGCAATGCGTTCTTAAAGCCACGGCTTTAGAGAAGACATCGACATGGAATATTGAGACCAGTGGAAGTGGCATGAGCCTGAAATAGTAACCGATGTCTCCAACTCAGACTAACGTAAACTTGACTAATTACGAAGCCTTGACAACGATTGATTGTTGTGTTTTATTTCAAAAGACGTTGAATGCCAGTTCGTCAGCATATTGTGGGCTTTAACATAGTGTCATAAATTAATTAAATTACGCATTGACACACGCAACGCCGAGTTACGGTGTATTATTCCCGCATTGTAGTTACAAACAAGTGCTGCCATCTAACGTTTAGTAGCGGAGCAATCGTCTAGAGTGTTGTATCGGGTTATGAACACACAATTATGAACCTTGTTTTGACCAATATAATTATTTCCATTAAAGTAAAGAAAGACACAAGTTATGTCTGAAAATCTGTAAATATGTTATTATTTTTAATAAGGTAAATAATACTTATCGATGGTACGTAATGCCTCCTCGAAAAGATTTTTGTTTTAGGTATTATTATTTTTTTAAATATTATATTTCGAAAGCTCAGCACTGCACAAAATACAGTTTTCGCTGAATAAATGAATACTTGATTTTTGTTCAAACGTCATGTCCGCACATCGGTTGACACAGGTTCGGATATCCGTTTTGAGGTATGCCGCATATGCTTGGCGCCGCGGGTACGCCTACTTATCCCTTAGTCTCACGATTCCCTGCATATCGACGCTTAATACTACGCTACTCGCATTTCTATGTCTTGGTCAAACATAATTATCAATATATTGTAGATTTATTGTGCAAATCTATATGTAAAATACATCAATCACATTAGCGACAAATCATGAAGATCGATGCAACGGCAGTCTACTATGTCTTAACTTTAAATATCGAAACAAGAGGCCAAGAGCGATTTCAAATTTTTACAAATTTCGGATAAGTATAATCTTTAATATTCGAAAGGTTCATATAGATTGATAAATCTCTGCAATATATTGTTAAGTTGTAGCGGGCTTTTCCTAATTAAGGACAATATAGATTATTATGATCCAAACGTAATATTTTAAAAACACTAAATAGGAAAAAAAGTATTTTTACAGCGAAAATTCGTTTAAAATATTACGACGGGCCCAAACATAAATATGATAATAATATAATTATATTCTTGATAATGTCATAATATTAGTTTTATAAATTAATATACATTTGCTGACGTGCGGATCATAATAATTATTAACCATTATTATATATCGTATGTGTGTAGTAGTCATTGTAGTTGAAAAACGTAGTCTTTATTCATTAAGGCTATCTAGTATAGAACGTTCTCTGTCCCATTACTTTGGCATTAAAAATGAACGTTCAACGGTTCACATTTTTCCCTGGTATTCAGGGACTCTAAAGACCATACGCTTTACACAACATACAAACAAACTGTACGTGTATTTTTAACGTGTTAAGATACAATTCTTCTTTATACACCTACCATATCCCTCCTAGTACTCTCGTGCCATCCTCGTAGTCCGAAGGTACGAACCTTCGGACTACGAGGGTGGTACGAGAGTACTAGGTGGGGTTTTAAAGTGAAACTAGTGGAATGCGAGGCGCGTGGGACAGACAGCGGTATACTAGGTTGTTAAGATAATTTGATTGTAATTTTCGTGTTGTATCGTGTTTGCTCTATGTTAATAGATACCTTAGAGTAGAAAAACAAGACATATTATTTGTTCCATGTAACGGATATAAGTATTAAGTTTGGTTATTAGGTATTTGCCAAAGTAAAATTGTTTTAGGTAATATGTTTCGATGACGGAGCAATGGTTTTCATATTTTGTTTGAATCTTTGATTAGTTATGGATGAATGCATTTTAGTGATATATATAAAAACACAGGTAACCTAGATCAGAGCCTCAAAACCGCGTCATATCGCGGAAAATACTGTCGTCCTTGTTGAGACCTAATGTTGGGAGAGGAAAATTTAACTTTCGTACCAAATTTCGAGTCTCGTACCACCAACATTATTAATATGTTTTGTATTTCTTAATCCCACGGTTATTATATTATATATTAATAAGGACTAAGTAGTGATGAATCGATGTCACATTAATTATATTCTGGAATTTAAATCGAGGCAATATTGCATTTATAGCAAAATTGGGAATATTGCTTCTTTGTTAATGTTGCTTGAACAGATTCATCACTAGGACTGATGAGACCATATTGGTCGGGTTATGATTTAATGCCTTAGAACTTAAAAATCAGTACGAAATCGGTATGCCTTTTACATACGTTCTTATTATAATTATTATTAGTTCCGTCTAGAATTCCCACGAAGTTCCACGTGTATAATCTATAATTTATTAACCTATAATCCTTAATTATAATATTGGTTTTGTTTCGTGACTTTAATGTACTAAACAACATATCTTTTCATCCGTATTTTCTAATCTATTATATATTAATCTTTAATTGTAATACTGTTCTTCTTTCGTTACCTTAATGTACTAAATCACTTATTTTCATCCGCTTTTCTTTTTGTAATTTTACCATATCTGTGCGATCATTTCTATTGAAACGTCCGATAATTTTTATTACATATGTGAAAGATAATTGTAGTAAAAAGGATTTATCGATTCGTGGGATTTTTAAACAGGCTTTCGTTGGGTCATGCCCTAAATTACAGGGATTATATGTACATTGTTTACGATTTAAGTACGAGTAGAATTATTTTAGTATTCTTTTTATATTTCCTTTCTTTATTGGATTTTTTTGTAATTCATCGCCTGTACATATTAGTTTTATTAATGGAATTGGTGCTTAAAAGGGACATACTATTGTTTTTAAATTTTAGATATTCCGTGTTAGACATGATGAAGCGCGCATTTCTTCCAAAACGATCAAAGGCATAGTCTCTCAAACATTGTGGATATGAAATTATTGTAGATGTTGGTCTTTCTGTTTAATGTTCTGAAAATTGTTAAGATAATATACATATTTCTTTGCAAGTTTTTATATCAATTTTGGCCATTTCACATATTAAATATTGGAATCAGGAACACTAAAAAACAAAATTGTTAAAAAAACGGTGAAACACGGAAAAATAATATTCAATATAAACTCATCATTTGACTGGTGAATTTGTATGGGGCTCATAAATTAGTTTTCATGTCTCTTTGTGTTCTTCATTCAAGCATTAGTTTAATTTCGAGTGCAGTAGATGTCACAGGCAAAAACCTGGTCTAGTAGTTATAAAGAAATTAAATCTTATTTACATATATTTGTTTTACAGTGTTTGAGAGTCTAAATAATATATTCCTAAGTTACTGACAATACTGTTTTGTTTACTTTATTTTAGAATATAATTTTATATATTTTGGCTGTAAGTTTATAAGTGCTTGATGGCTATGTCAATTAAAAGACAATTAAATGTATCTTTAAATGTGTAATTAGTCTTTTATTTATTTCCGTGATATATTTCGATATAGAATGAGTACCTATGTTATCTAGACTAATAGAATATAGATATATAAAGAGGAGAGATTTGTGTCTTTATCTATTGGGTGGAGATCAATTACTACTGGACAGATTTTTTTTTAATTCTTTCACAAATAGCAAGCTACATTTTTAGCAAGTAACAAAGGCTATATTTTATTTAAAAAAAAAAGTATCCGTACAAACAATGTATTATTATAATCAAAGGTATTAAATAATTACCTCTACGTCAATATTGGGTACGAAAACTATTATTGTCTCATTATTAAAACACTCACTCACGTTTATTCAGTTGGAATCGCCACCTATGTTCGGCCTGTTACAAAGACCACCCTCAGGACGAATTTTAGTGGTGGCGCGACGGTTTCGCTTCCCTTAAAACACTGGACCGAAATTAAACGAAAAAAGACCGAAACTAGTTGGCGATTCCAACTGAAAAAACGTGAGTGTAACTGTTTTTTATAATAAATTTATCTCGCGTAAGTTTCAATACTATTATTGTTGTCTCGGTCATCTTAGCGTGTCGGTTACATTGCTGCTTGCGTTTCACCCATTCATCCGAGTGAGTATCCGCTTTCTTTAAATGCCACGAGGGACACGAACTATGGGCGAAACTCCCAATATAACAAAAATAAAAACCGGCCAAGTGTGAGTCGGGCTCGCGCACTAAGGGTGCCATACCGTTCTATAATAGCGGCTTATAATAATTTATAAAAATGGCAAAAGTCATGTTTATTGTATTTTATTTTATTCTGTTTCTTACTGTTTCTTAGTATTTGTTGTTATAGCGGCAACAGAAATACCTACATCATCTGTGAAAAATTAAATACACGGTTTATGAGATACAGCCTGGAGACAGACGGACAGGCAGACATACGGACGGACAGCGGAGCTAAATTAATAGAAGCCCGTTCGTTTGGGTACGGAACCCTAACAACATGGTCATAGAGGGTAAATTAGGTTCGTTAGGATTCCTTCTGAGTTCTGACCAAAACAGATATCCTCGAAGATTTCGGACTATGACCGCCTGGTCAAATCCGGGCCATTGAGAATTTAGTGAGGTAATGACTGTAACTACACTGAATACAACACATTGTCGGCGTCTTAAGTAATAATAATAAATAAATATATACGGACAAATCACACAGATTGAGCTAGCCCCAAAGTAAGTTCGAGACTTGTGTTATGGGATACTAACTCAACGATACTATATTTTATAACAAATACATATATAGATAAACATCCAAGACCCAGGCCAATCTAAAAAAGATCATTTTCCATCTTGACCTGGCCGGGGATCGAACCCGGTCACTCCGTGTCGCAGGCTGGCGTGTTGACCGCTGCGCCACGGAGCTAGTCTAGTAAGTACTAGTAAACTAGACGTTTTTTTTATTTATTTTTTATTAGCCTGTTTCAGTGTCCCACTGCTGGGCAAAGGCCTCCCCTTTTTGTTTCCAGTCATCCCTATCGGATAGGGATGACTAGATGGATACTTTAAAAAAAGAAGTACTTATTTTACATTTTTTGTTAGTCTTTCACGGTTCAAAATTGAAATGAGAATAATTTGCATGTTTTCCGGTGAATGCTGGTTTCCGCGAATCGTGATAACATTCATGGTAAAATTAGGTATTTCGTGATCACGTACTTCTATTATAATGACTTGCAAATGCTATGGCAGCTTACGTAGCCCGTACCTACGTGGCATTGACCGCCTTCATGGCGTAGCGGTTGAGACTGTTACACGGGTACTGGGCTCGGATCCCGACTCGGGCAAATACTTGTACTTCATTTACAGGTTGCGTGTATTGTTTTTGGAGCTTTCTAAGGAGGGAGTCAGGCAGGGGGCCGGCCGTAAAAGCTATGTCAATCTATATCAGCATGAATCTCATAATAATACTTCTAGTGTGATTGTTGTTTACACCTAGTGTGCAAGGTACCTCACAATTCAAAGATAATTCCCTTCTATGGTATCATAATCATCATCATCAGGTCTTTTTAGTCTCCACTGCAGGAGTATGACCCTCCCTGTACTACCGGAGCCATACTTCACCAGAGCAGACAGAAGATTTGGCCTACGCTGTCCTTACTGGCCAGAGGGGTTGGAGAGGTTTCATTGATGTTTATGAGTTTTGATTAAGTAGGTTGTAAGTATTTTCTAAGTCGCCTCTTACGACTTCCATGGGAAGACTAGGAGTGGTCCATTCTACTCTACCGGAGACCACACGGCCTTCTATGGTAACAAATAATTAAATACTAGCGGCCCGTCCCGGCTTCGCCCGGGAAGATATATAGGTATTTAATTCTATAGCCTATGTTCATCAGGGATAATGTAGGATTCTAATGGTGAAAGAATCTTTCAAATCGGTCCAGTAGTTTCCGAGCCTGTTCAATGCAAACAAACAAACATTCAAATCTTTCTTGTTCATAATATTAGTGTAGAAATATAGATTTAAGACTTCGGAAAAAACTTAGATAAAAAACATGGAAAGTCCAGATAGGTAGGAACTTAAATTCGTTCTACACAGAAACCGAATACATAAATTACCGAAAAAACAGGAAACGGAGAAAGAAATCCGCTTATCTTTAGCTAGTCATTAAATAATTGGACCATGTTTAACGGAAATGAACAAGCCGAGGCCGAAATGAGTCGCACCTTAGCTATTTATTTAATAAAATATTGCATACGACTGCCGGCCTTGCGATTAGGGCTGCCAAAAATGTATACTTTCAAACACGGTTTCACACCCGACTCCGTTCGCGGTAGGAAGGAATTTGTATAGTAGTATGAGTAGCATTATAATAGCATTGTTAAGTACAAGAAAATATATATACAATATTTTTCATCTCATCTGAAAAACCAGAATGTGTCTTTTTGGGACTAACTAACATAATATTTTTATTTCAAGCCATATCCTCTGATTCCCTCGCTTCGCCCCTGAGTGATCAATTGAGACTCCCGAGTATACTCTAGAATCAAAATAATGCCCTTATCTAAAAAGTATAGTTAGTCCCATGGGACACATTTTAGTTTACGACTGACCGGGAGACATCATCATCATCTCACAATCAAATAACGGCAAGTACTTAGATGAATGTGCTCAGTCAGATATTTAATTAACTTTTTTTTTTATTTTATTATTTTGTAACAATTGAATTGTAAGTATTTTGTTTTGATACAAGATAAGATGTATAGTAAAGATAATCTTTGAAGAAATCTACCTATCTAGGTATAGTACAAATACAAAATAATCTTTATTGTTGATCACAGGTGAATAAAAAGTTCTTACGATAGTGTTAGCGCAGCCGTGTCCTGCCCAAGTTAGAACATACAATCATAGGACATAAATAGTAGGTATATAACTTAGGCACAAGTACATACGTGTTGGTCGAATTCAAATTCAAAAATTATTAACATCATAAGATATTTTGAATATTGTTCGATGAACTTTTAAAAATATTTCATCATTGGAAAGGTGTGTTATCTCTCAGTGACATTGGCTTCTGTCTCTAGTGTCAATCACTAACTTCCAGGACAAGAAAGAGGCTAAACCAAAATAGATTGAGTTTATTTCTTTTTATTTTTTACTTAAATAGGTACTTAATGGTTTTATACACATGTACCTACTGAGAATCTTGGTCAAATAATAACCTATAAAACTTATGTAAGGCAACCCTACTTGCGATGACTATAATTTTCGCAATTATACCTTGTCGTCTAGATTGTACGTCGGTACCTTATCGTGGAATTAATTGATTTATCATTTGCTGCAATACATTTAAAGTATAATATTGTCTAGTCTCAGATATGCAGGATGTGGTAATAAAAACCGATATATTTCACAGCACGTATAATATCACTTAACAAAAATATTGATTCACAACACCCGTTCGTCTTCACAGCTCGCATTCGAATGCCAATATGGCCGATGACATCATAACAATACACTGTCTTGATTTTATATTTACATTTTCTTAATAACATAATTTGATTTTTGTAAATAATTTTAGAAATACATTTATATTAAATAATTACTATTTATAATATTAATACTTATATTTAGATACACTATCAACTTTGCTTACTTTCTTTATTATCGACTTCCTGTTTTAATCAATACAATATTATTGACAAAATACAACAATTTGGGAATGTAGAATTATGGTTAATAATAAGTGAGCTTACAACTCGGCCTTCCTGCTAGCGCGAGTCCCTTCGCGAATTGTTTAGTTTTTGTTTTAATATATTAAACATGATCAGAGTGCTTAGCCTAGTTACTTATAAATGTAAAATTTTCCCAATAAATTATTTCACATAAATGAACATAATCAGAATATAATTAAGTTTTCTTATAAAAATGAAATATTTTAATAAAATGATTGTATAACAACAAGACAACTTTTCTAAACGTAATATATTAATAAAATTCAGTATTCATTATTCTTAACTCAAAATATGTTTATTAAACAATTCATAAATTGGATCTCCACGTTATTTCCAAAACATTATATTGTATAATATTAAATTGTATTTATTTTTCAAAACGCAACATACATTCTTATATTTCTAGGTAAAAGTGTAAATTTAATTCTATAAATCAGAAATATTTATTATATATAATAAATTATGTAGGTATATTTAGTTTCTGTCTACATATTTGTTAAAGTACTTATTATAAATTGTTTTAAATAACTTATTTTGTGATTCATTGAACATTACATATTTTCTATTATTCCTAATTAGTCATCGCCTGAATCATCTTTTTCACAACTGCTAAAATCTCTACTAAAATTTAACCAGGGCTGCATTTTGTCGATTGCTACTATAGCTTCGTAACGACGATTATTTTTGCGTGAAAGTGGAGTATCTTCGATGATGTATCTGTCGTTGGGGAGTACCTTTAATACTCGGTAGGGACCCTGATATTTGACGACTAGCTTTTGAGACTGCCCGTCACTAGGGACTTGTCTTTCAACCCGTACTAAATCACCTTCGAAATAACATTTTGCGGCTTTCCTACGGCTATTAAACCTGTCCCGATCCTCACTTTGCTTTTTCTTAATTTTCTCACTTGCGTCCTGTCTCACGTCAACTAATGCCTCCGGGGAGGTTATATTAACTGTATCTTCTAAGACCTCACTTAAAATGCCTTCACTCCTACATTTAATGTTAAACCCAAAAAGAAGTTCTGATGGTGACTTTTGAGTTGTTTTGTGTGTGGTTGTATTTAAACCTAATTGAATGTCTGGGATTTGTTCGTCCCAGGTTTTATCATCTTTACCATGTGTGGACGTTGACAGCGCATCTAAGATTGTCCTGTTAAATCTTTCGACTTGGCCGTTTGCCCTAGGTGTCGATACTGCGTTCATTATGTGTTTTATCCCAGTCTGCACTACAAATTCTTTAAAAGATGAACTAGAGAAACTTGTGCCTCTGTCAGTGATGAGACGTGTAGGGACTCCAAAGTAACTAATATGATCTTTAAGGACCTTTAATGTAGTTGCAGTTTTCGTATCCCTAACAGGCCTAATATTCACGTATTTTGTGAAGCCGTCTACCAAAACGAGTAAATAGCAGTTACCCTTTTTGCTCTTTATGAAAGGGCCTAAGTGGTCCGCGTGAACCGTATGAAAGGGTATGCTGGGTTTATCGATAGGGTGAAGTTCCCCCTCACGTTTACCACCGGGAGTTTTATGATGTAAACATTCGAGACATGAAGAGACGTATTTTTTTACAAACTTGCGCATCTTAGTAAACCAGTAATTCTTACGAATACGTTGCAAAGTTTTATCATAACCACAATGCCCTACGTCATCGTGGTTCATCTTCAAAATCTGCCAACGAACGCCTTTAGGTACGAGCCACTTAATTTCATCGCCCACTATCCTATATACCCTGTTGTTCTTCAATTTGTAATTCTGATGAATATCTAAGATATGTTCAGAGTCGGGGTCAGATAGCATTTCTTTAATTTTCTTAATTTCCTCATCGGCAGATTGGACAGTGGAAATCCAGTCCTCCGCGCTGTTTTCAACAGCTAGAACATCTAGACGTATTGAAGAATCACCTTCTACTATATCCACGGGATTGCGACTCAGTGCGTCAACGTGCGACATGCGTGACCCAGGTCGATACTCAATAGTGCAATCATACTCTTGTAATTGTACCCACCACCGAGCGATGCGTGGGATTAAGTCACGCTTCACCAACGTCGATCGCAATGCGTTGCAATCCGTAAATATTTTAAAGGGAATACCTATAAGATAGACGCGAAAACGGTTAAGTGACGCTATTACCGCTAATGTCTCCAGGTCATACGAGTGGAATTTCTGCTCTTCCGCATTCGTCTTTCGGCTAAAGTATGATACAGGTTGAAATATACCTTCAGAGTTAGCTTGTAGTAAAATGCCAGCTAACCCATCTTTGCTAGCATCTGTATGTACCTGAGTTTCTGCAGCATTATTGTAAAGTGCAAGAACAGGTCTATCAACAAGCATAGATTTGATTTTTCCGAACGCTCTCTCTTGATTTTCATCCCATGACCACTTTACATCCTTTTTAAGTAAGTCTGTCAATGGGGCTGCTGTTAACGCGTAATTTGCGATGAATCGTCTAAAGTACCCCGACAGCCCAAGAAATTGCCTTAATTCGTGTTGGTTCCTAGGTTTTGGGAATTTCGACACCGCATCAGTTTTTCGTTGACCCGGTCTAATACCGTCAGAACTAACCTCAAAGCCGAGAAAATCTATGGTGTCTAGAAAAAAATGACACTTACTTAATTTGAGCGTTAGACCACCCTTTTTCAGGAGTTCTAAAACCTCCTCCAATCGCTGTAATCCCTCGTTAACATCTCTAGCCGGAATAAGGATGTCATCCATATATACTATAGCGTACTTGATTTTAGCCTCGAGTAGTATCTTATTGATAGTGCGCTGGAATACAGAGGGCGCGTTAACCAGGCCAAACGGCATTCTGTTGTACTCGTACTGGCCGTCTGACGTCACGAAAGATGTTCTATGTCGCGACTCTTCCGCAACTGGTATCTGGTAATACCCAGAGGCTAAGTCAAGTGAGGTAAAAACCGTATTTCCTGCCAATTGGTCTAGTTGATCCTCGATCCTAGGGAGAGGATAATGCTCCTTTTTAGTTTTGCGATTCAACGCACGGTAGTCCACGCATAAGCGTTTCTCGCCAGTCTTTTTCTGCACTAGGACTATTGGGCTTGCAAATGACGAGGTTGATTCTCTTATTATACCGTGATCAGCCATTTCTTGTATCATATTTCTCACAAGTACACGATCTGCGTAAGACATGCGGTAAGGACGATATACAATTGGTCCATCGTCCTCGAGTTCGATTGTCATCTCTGTCAGATTAGTGAAACCTAAGTCGTGAAGCCCAGTAGAAAAACAAGCATTGTACTTTCCTATCAACTGTAGTAGACTTGACCGTTCCTCCGGACGTAGTTTCTCACTACAGTTTAAAGTATCGTTATTTTGTGACTCAGAGATTGTGACATTGCACGAATCTAAGACATATTCCGAGTCTATTACGTCTTTACACTGTACTCGCGTCAGAAGTGTACCCTTTTTTAGAATGATTGGGTTAGGTGAAGCATTATGTATTAAGAGTGCACTAAAACCACGTTTTACTTCGTATTCTCCAGGGAGAAGGTAATATTCTTCCCCTGGCGAACCTCTCACCGACCCATTTACGTAAACGCGTGCATCCATATACGGGTTAGCAGAAACTTGAACTGCTCGTAAAGTATTTGATGGGATCTCGATGTCTTTAGTTGAAAGGAGATGCATTTTTATGCTGGGTATTTTGCGGAAAATAACTGCGGTTGGGGTTTTAGTAATCACAATGTCTGGTTTCTCGGTAAATGAATGTCCTAACAGAACTGATTGCTTAATTACGTAATCATCAACCACATATAGATTTATGGTCTCCTCTAAGCCTTGGACCTCAATGGAAACAATAGTCATACCTACTGGTGAGATCAGATTAGCCCCTATACCTCTGAGTACAGGTAAGTCATCTGGCGTTACTATGCTTAAATTTAGTTCTTTGGCCTTAGATAACTTAATAAGGGAACATTGGCTTCCTAAATCTAAGTGACAGTCTAATACGTGGCCGTTTACTTTAATATCGATCATATATTTAGCAGTTAATTCCTCAGCTACATTCAACTGAGCCACTTGCTGCTCATTCTTGCTTGTACTTTGATTCTTATCCTTTTCTTGATCCTTATTCGAGCGTTTATTTCTAAAACAATGAATGGATAGATGGCCAGATTTTTCACACGTAGTACATTTAGCTGCCGGTTTCTCGCATTTAAAACTAGGATGACCAACTTGGTCACAATTATAGCACGTCATTCTTAATGAACTACCTGATTTAGTCGTCGAAGACACATTTTTACGATCGGTTCGAAAATTTGAGTTTAAATCACGATTTTCGCGACTATTCCCTACTTTAACGGTCCTAAAATATTTAAGTACCTGTTCCGGTTCTGAAAACTGTGCAGCTTGTGCACCCACTTTGACGGCCCTATCTTCAACTCCGTACAAAATACAATCGACAGCTTGCCGCCCATAAATTTTACACCTATTCAACAAGTTTATTTTTGCGTAATAATAATGTTCAAGCGATTCACCGTATTTAACTCTTTTAGCTAGCATTTCAGTCAAAAGTTCAGCGTAGTCTTCACGTACAGGAAAAGACTCAATTAATTTCTTTTTCCACTCTACCCATTTAAACATCATAGTTGGCAAATTCTGGTACCAGGACTTTGCTACACCGGTTAACTTTGGGAGAGCGTAATGAATGGTCTCCCTATCGTCCCATCCATATATTTCAGCACACTCTTCCACCTTTGTCAGCCAAGTTAAGATGGTCTGCTCTTTTGACATTGGGTCAAACTCCGGTACTATATTGGTGTTAAATGACAATTTTGGTTTATCAGAGCTTTTGACTGATTGCAAAATAGACAAAAATTTATTTAAAATATTATCCGTAGAATCTACATCCTTAAATCTCTTAGAATTAGAGGATTGTGGTTGCTCACCCTCTCCTCTCGTTGAACTCCAACTTCTCTTCCTCTCACGCCTGGACGCTGAATGCGAATCCCTCTCATCTTCAAGCGGTAGCCGGTTCCAACTTGAACTCTTGTCTCGAAGATTCTCATGACCATCAGACTCAGCACTCTGAGATCGACGACGTAATGATCTCACAGGTGTACGAAGCGACCTCTCTTCAGTCCTCAGTAGACGAAACGTCCTTCGATTTTGGCGCTCTCCGCCAAAATCCTTATGATATTCAACCTCAGTATCACGCACCCGTGATACCCCTGGTTGCTCTGAACATGTTCTCCAGGCACGCCTCTCGCGTGTGGATTCTCTAGGCCAAGTCTCATGACTAGTCTCTCGGCGTCTCGAGTCCAATGTTTTACGACCCTGGCCCTCAAACCTGGGCACTCCTGGGTCTGGACTAAAAGCATCATAATCTTTGTCTCCAGTTTCCTCACGATCCATTTTAAACTGAAACTGACAAAATAAAGCTTAGTAAATCGGCTTTTCAGAACATCTCACTTTAAACATAACCGTTTGCATAAAAGTTCTAATGTAAACATTCTTAAACTCTTATCAATTTTGCTTACTCATATTTCACGTGTAAACATAACCAACAAGCGTAAAAACATTTAAAACACAGGAAGCTTAATGGTACCCAGTGTATTTCCACTTGCATGGATACACCGTCGGTTAAATTTTGCATTTCATTAATCAACGTAACAAAACTCACAACAATTATATCTCATAAAATCTCATTAATCCTGTAACTTCATTAAAATTTTATCTTTGATCTAGATCTTAGTAACAATACATTTCTCAATTTCGTTCATATTTTCATTGTATGACAATAAATATGATAAAATAATAAAGAGAAAAAAAAATAAAAATAGTATTTTTCACAATTATATCGCAACAAATCTCATTGAACCTATAACTTTTTATTCATGCTATTTGATAAATGGGTCTCAGTTACCGCATTTTACTCGAATCCAACCTTATTTTTAAAGATAACATATTAAATCTGTACTTACGTTTATTTTTGTCTTCCTTAGGCATGGATCGAAAAGAATAAATCTTTTCGTCGATCCCACTTCTGAACTATTGTCTAGTCTCAGATATGCAGGATGTGGTAATAAAAACCGATATATTTCACAGCACGTATAATATCACTTAACAAAAATATTGATTCACAACACCCGTTCGTCTTCACAGCTCGCATTCGAATGCCAATATGGCCGATGACATCATAACAATACACTGTCTTGATTTTATATTTACATTTTCTTAATAACATAATTTGATTTTTGTAAATAATTTTAGAAATACATTTATATTAAATAATTACTATTTATAATATTAATACTTATATTTAGATACACTATCAACTTTGCTTACTTTCTTTATTATCGACTTCCTGTTTTAATCAATACAATATTATTGACAAAATACAACAATTTGGGAATGTAGAATTATGGTTAATAATAAGTGAGCTTACAATAAGGACTAACATATAGAGGTAAATGTATGATTACTACAATAAACATTATAATGGAATGTCAGCAATCGGGTCTTACCACATTTAGTTTTCGTAAGTTTCTTTGTTTAATATCAATTTGAGTCTAATTAAAATTCAACAATACCATAAGGAAAGGCTTATAATAGGCTTTGTATTACGCCATTTTTGAAAGACGTGGGTTCGATCGAATCTTAGCTACCCGTCTTGTATTTTGTGTTTGTATTCCAACATGACTCTTGTGATGGGTGTCGTTCCTCTCATTTTCATCTATCAATTGATGGGAAAGATAGGTTGCTCTTGGCAAAACTCCGTAATGAATGAAACTCCATACAGTATAATATAGTATGCTCAGTTTGGCTAGAAGGTGCTTTGGAGTAAATCCTTGCTACTGGCGGTTGTTAATCTTACACCTGTGGTTAGGCATGAAATCTTTTTATTAGGTTTGTCGATTTACTTATCCGTTTCGGAAATATTTGATTATATAGTCCAAATTTTTGTTAGAGTCAAGTGTCCCCCCCTCTATTTACTGGTTAAATGGTTGTATATGACATGAATACGTTAAAAAATTCACGGTAGTAATATATATAACGAAGTTTAAAGAAAAACAATCAGAGCTAAGTAGAGTTTATAAGTCTAGCTCCGTGGCGCAGCGGTCAACACGCCAGACTGCGACACGGAGTGACCGGGTTCGATCCCCGGCCAGGTCAACATGGAAAATGATCTTTTTCAGATTGGCCTGGGTCTTGGATGTTTATCTATATATATATATATAAAATATAGTATCGTTGAGTTAGTATCCCATAACAGAAGTCTCGAACTTCCTTTGGGGCTAGCTCAATCTGTGTGATTTGTCCGTATATATTTATTTATATTTGTTTAATATCAATTTGAGTCTAATTAAAATTCAAAAATACCATAAGGAAAGGCTTATAATAGGCTTTGTATTACGCCATTTTTGAAAGACGTGGGTTCGATCGAATCTTAGCTACCCGTCTTGTATTTTGTGTTTGTATTCCAACATGACTCTTGTGATGGGTGTCTTTCCTCTCATTTTCATCTATCAATTGATGGGAAAGATAGGTTGCTCTTGGCAAAACTCCGTAATGAATGAAACTCCATACAGTATAATATAGTATGCTCAGTTTGGCTAGAAGGTGCTTTGGAGTAAATCCTTGCTACTGGCGGTTGTTAATCTTACACCTGTGGTTAGGCATGAAATCTTTTTATTAGGTTTGTAGTGTCCTATTTTTCTATCTACGCCCACTTGGTGTCCATTGGGTGGTGATGTAAGCCCATTTTACAGGAGGCATTCGACAGATGTGACCGGCCTAATCCCACTGTAATTTGGCTGCCTTCTCACATGATCAATTAGCTTGACACCTAAAATGCTATATTCAATAGCTGTTTGACAATCGAGAAAGAGATGTTCTTAAACAGTTTGAGAAGGATTGAAAGAGTAGGTATATCAAAATAAAGGAATTTGTGGAAGCAACGACGGTAGGCCCTTGCCCAGCTGTGGGAACCATATGTAAAAAGCATAAAAAAGGTTAATAGCTATCGAATAACCTAGACTTGGAGCCGGACTTTTGAGAAATACTATTTTCAGGTGAAGATAGCAGAGATCAAGATAGTGAAAACACATATTCGTTTCTAGTGACGGAAACACACAAAGAAAGCAGACCCTAAATGAAATGGGATAAACGGTCTTGTGAGAAGAACAAGAACAAGGTGACCTTTGTAACAGCTAATGTGAATCCTACAACAGATATCTGTCGTAAAGTGCGTCTATTTAGGGCGAAAAATCAAATATCATTGAACAAGGAGCCAGAAAAAGTGATTAAATATATCTCTATAGGTAGGTACTAAAATAAACTTCAACAAAATTCACCTTCTACACTCTCTATCTTCTTAAAACTTTAATTTGTCACTATCTTTCTGTATTCATCATTAGCATACTTTTATATATGTATTTGCATGTATATGTTTAATTTATATATAAATTATATAATTAAGTATAGATATATTCAGATATATATTATAATTATACTTATTTAATCAGTTTAAGTACTTTTTGCGCCGCACAACTTTCTCTGTTTAGGTACTCTTATGGTTGACTGGGAGAGAATGCCCAATTGTAACAATTTTACTTTAATAAATTTTGATATATTTATAATAAATTTTAGTTTTTTAATAAAACTTTTTTGATTATTTTTGACAACTTGTGTTTATTCTAGGCCAGTAAATAGTAATTTACATTCGTGGGTAGGACAAACCACGTCATTGTACTTATTTGCATCATTTACCGATCAACGTAAAATATTTGGATGACGTAAAGGCCGTGTAAAGGCCAGCAACATTGATCCATTCAAACCGGACGTTCACTGTTAGTTATGGATATTGAACGCGGAACAATTACCGCCTTGCACATTTCTTTGTCTCATTTTAAGGGTTCTGTATTACAACAGGTAAAACCAAAAATCGAAATTTCGTACAGATTTGTATAGGTACAGCGTGATTTTGAACCTCTGAACTATACCTATTGAAATTCAGGTATCAGAATCCCTAATGGAATACAGGATTGCAAAAAAGGAAAAAAAAACAACGGGTCACACGCCGGGAGTGCCAGCGGAAGTGAAAACTCTGTGCGGTAGAAAGAGCGATATTACTTCCTCTCCTACGCCGCGCCGGTAGTCTGAAGTCACGTGTCCATCATACGAATTGTCGATCAGGTCACGTGTCCTGACACGAGTTTAACATTCCAATAAACAATTCCATCCCAAAAAGGGCACAACGCCGCTAAAGAAGTCTTCACTTCAAAAATTTGACCTTTCATAGAAATTCGTCCAGCTGATCGGCGATTTTGTATGTGAAGCCTAATTAGGGTTCCAAACAAGGAACCCTTATAGATTCGCCATGTATTTGCGTCTGTCCATCCGCGGTTTTACTCAGAGACTAGAAGTACTATAGAGCTGTAATTTGGTATGGATATGTATATTAATCATGCCGAAAAAACAGTAAAATAAAAAAATATTAAAAAATAAAAAAAATTAGTGTCGCTCCCATTGAAGTAAAAAGGGAGTCAATTTTTTTTTCGCGGATACCCCAACTTCTGGTGTGTTGTTGAATAGGTCTTTTAAAAATATTGTGAGCTTGTGAACATCATTTGTCGATTTACTTATTGGATTTTTGTTAGAGTCCAGGGTCCCCCCTCTATTTACTGGTTAAATGGTTGTATATAAATGCGTGAAAAAATTCACGGTAGTAATATATATAACGAAGTTAAAGAATAACACAGCTAAGTAGAGTTTATAAATTAAAGAGTTATCATCGACCAACTTATAAATGTACTCGGTAAAGTAAAATTTCATACAAATTGAATTAAAAATTAAGACAGTTGTTAATTACGTAAAATGACTACTGAATATAAATTTTGAACCACGTAAAGTCAAGTAAATATGAAATTAGCAGTTTTAATAATATCTAAAATAATAGCAATGTGTTTACGTTGGACAGCGCACGGCGCTTGGCGGAATAAGAGGCCGCTTGGTAGGGTAGAAGCGGGTAATCCCAGTCAGGCGACAATCTCGGTCAGCACACTAACTCACAAAATATTTGGTTTACGGGCACCCACACATGCAGAGACGGTGGCGTGATTGTTCCCCGCCCGACGCACCGACCCCCGTTCAGTTCCGACCGCGCAGCGCTGAGAGCGAGACGAGTGTTTGTTTCGAGGCATTTTCTTACAACTTTTTGGTCGTAGATTATAAGACGTGAGTATCAAAATATTCATATTTCATTAAGTTTTTATATTTTTTGTTATGAATTAATCATCTAGCTATCCATGTGATTAGATATTTAAAGCAATTTGCAATAAGTTTTATCTTAAATTATTATTAACCTCAAAAAATCATAGATGGGTAATGCCGGTCACGCTGACCGGTATTATCCGCAAGGCAGTTGTACAAGTAGATGATATATTTTGTAAAAAAAAAAAGATTAATTGTAATTTGATCGTCACATGTATATTCTTTGTCTTATACATAAACAATTCTTATTCAATTCTAGAATGCCACGGATTAGAAGCCAAGGATTGAAGGTGAAATGGAGCCAAATTGATTTAATCATGGCATTCCAACTCGTCGATGAAGGGACACCGGTAAGAGAAGCAGCACGTTTAACTGAGATTCCCTTTTCAACCCTCCAAGAAAGACTGAAAAAGAGAAACTCTGACTCCCCGTCTCTGGGAAGGAATCCAGTATTCACAAAAGAACAGGAAACGGAAATGGCAGATCAAGTAAAATATCTCGGTAAAATATTTTATGGCTGTACTTCGATTCAAATCAGAAAGATGGCTTATGAATATGCTGTTAAAAATAATTTGAAACACAACTTTAATGAAGAACAGAGAATGGCTGGCAAAGATTGGCTTATGGGTTTTATGAAAAGAAACAATTTATCTGTCCGTAAAGCAGAAGGTACAAGTTTAAACAGAGCAACCGCTTTTAATAAAGATGAAGTCAATATATTTTTCACGCTGCTTCGGGAGTTGATGGAAAAATACAATTTTTTACCGAGAAATATTTACAACGTGGATGAAACTGGGATCACCACAGTACCAGAGCCAGGTAAGATTATTATTGAGACGGGACAAAAACGTGTGGGGTCCATAACATCTGGTGAAAGAGGTAAAAATGTAACAGTTGTTTGTGCAGTAAGTGCAACGGGAGTGTACCTGCCCCCCATGTTTATATATCCCCGTCAAAGGAATTCACCAGCTCTAGAAAATGACGGCCCACGTGGCGCTATATATCGCTGCTCAAAAAATGGATGGATTAACGAAGACCTTTTCTTAGAGTGGCTAAAACATTTCGCCACTTTAACTAAACCTTCGGAGAATGACCCCATACTGCTCATATTAGATAATCATTTTAGTCACATCTCTTTAAAGGCGTATGAGTTTTGTAAAATAAACAACATTACAATGCTGTCGTTACCACCGCATGGATCTCATCGGATTCAGCCTTTGGACGTATCTATCTTTGGTCCTTTTAAATTAGCATATAAACAAGAGTGTAACATTTTAATGAAATCTGAATTGAAACGAACGATCGGTCAAAATGATGTTGCCTCTCTATTTAGAAAAGCTTTTCAAAAGATTGCCACCATTCCAAAGGCTGAAGCAGGATTTGCTGCTACCGGAATATATCCTCTTAACCCAGATATATTTACTGACGAAGACTTTCTGGCTGCTGAAGTATTAAACAACTGTGAGTCAGCGGTGGCAGTGGATGAGAGGCGTCGCATGGACAATAAGACACCGGATCAAATGATTCCATTAACCACTGACCTTCATAGATCAGTACCAAATTCACCATCCATTCTTGAAGATCATAGCCAAAGAACTCCTACAAAATCGCTCCAAGTTCTGGAAAAAATAACCCATGATATACCTGATATACCTTCAACTTCAGCAGTCACCTCAAACAATACTCTTCAGCCCCAATCACCAGCTTGTACTACTCCAGAAACCAGTGCAGTGATATCTGACCGAGATCTGCGAACGTATTTAGAAGATTCTGAACCCTCAACTTCAGGAGTCAAAGATCTTCTTCCAATTCCGAAAAAGATTGAGATTAATAAGAAAGCCTGTCGAAGACAGCACGCAAAAATTCTTACTAGCACTCCTTATAAAGCTGCTTTGATAGAGAAAGAAGAACGAAGAGCAAAAAGAGAAAAGAAGAAAGAAAGCAAATCCAAAGAGACTAAAAGGAATCCAGGAACAAAGACAGCTAAGAAAAGACCAGCGAAAGCATCTATAAGGAAGGTGAAAAAAAGGGTGCTACTCGAGAAAAATAATGAAAGTTCATCTAATTCAGAAGTTGAAATGACTGACGTACGGGATGATAACGACACCGATATTGACGATTTGGAAAACAAGTGTCTCATTTGCGATGATTACGGTCGTAACAATGAATTGTGGTATAGGTGCGTTCGGTGTGGGCTCTGGGCTCATGCTGAGTGTTCGGGTTGTGATTCACCTGAAGGCTACACCTGCGATTTGTGTCGCTAAAGGCTTGACCGGCATTGCCGTCCTACTGACCGACATTACCCGCCAGGGTTGGTAATAGCGGTCAAAGCCCTTTTTTTTTCAAATGTTTATTGTTATTTGATTTTTAAACATATTGATCTCGTTGATTGTGATAATTATAGAAGGATACTTAAAGTTATGTTTTATTAATAGTTTTGAAATAAAAGGTTGATTTTTCTATATTTTTTGTGTTATTTGCCTTAGGTGACCGGCAATACCCATCCTTACCCTACCTATTGCGCTCGGGAATCAAAGTAGGTAAAATACCTACGAAATCTTGTTACCAGCGCTTGCTTCTACTCGTGGTGGTGTTCAAATGGATAATATTTTTTCTAATTTCCCTTGTGAAGAAGGAGTTTATAAATCTTTCTTCAGTTACCACCGTCTTATGTGGGCTCGTTTTTAGACGTTAGATAATGGTACGAAACTCTTCGTGGCCGAGTCCGACTCGCACTTGGCCGGCTTTTTTTCGATTTTATCTTTTTTTCTTGATATTCTATATTTCATTAGAGATTCTGATTCCAGGAAGCAGTGTAACTATTACAATCTGGGGCCCATGGCAAACTCTTTAATGGGGATTATATGAGGCTTACGAAAATCAGAGTTCAGCGAGTCGCTTCTTCGTGGCTTAGTTTCCCTCCCCCCTACGCTCTTCTACTCCTGGCCGGGGCCATGTTAGGACATTGAGCTAAAATAGGAGCCGTTCAAGTGTTACGTAAGCAGAATATCAGCCATTTCAACTCCCTCTCCCTCTGGTCTGGAAGTAAGCTCGATCCTCCTTCCTCCCCCATGTTAGGTAAACAGTGAAAATGTTTGTTTTGCGAAATATTGCTTACGTCAAAATAATGGAAACGGTTTGGGTGCCTTAAATAAATAAATAAATAAAATTAAATAAATATCTGTGACGATTTCCAATTTTCCTACTTACTTCTTTGGCTCGCGACATTTTTTCCGTCTCTAAACACTAGTTCTAAGGCTAGGTCATAGAACAAAGTTAAACGTGACAATGTGATAGAAAAAGCCAATATACACTGACGTTTTCTTAATCAATTTCTACGTGCAGGAAGCGATGAAGCTAAATCCACACTGCGAGATGAGAAAATAAAGAAATCTTATTTAAATTTTCAGAACCCAACACAGCATGGTCTTATGCACTTTGCCAGTCATTTTGGGATTATTTCGGCATTTCGAAAATGTCAGTCTCATTACGAGTAGGTACTTGTGGCAGATGTTTTATATGCGTCCACTTATTTCTGCATTCAATTCGGTTATTCTGAACGGTTGCAGTCTGAGTGTGCCATTAATATGAATTTACAAAAGTGCTCTGTCGAGCTGTATGTTTTTATTCTGCTTTTAAAGTGACACCGACACTGCTTTTGGAGGATTTATTTCGCAAAATTGTGCATTTGCTTAATGGACTAAACATTTATAATTTGTTTCTATGTAGGGGGAGACAGGGTACGAATATAACGGGCGGGCGAAAGAGACAAACGCTTTGTATCTAATTGTTGAAACACCATTTCGCTATTATTAGTAGAAAGCTTACGCTCACCTCCTCTCTTGTGCCATCTCAAGGGCAGGACGAAGGGTAAGTTAAAAGCTTTGGCAAACATTCTTTCGTATGTCTTTTTGCCCCTTCTTTTGCTTCTTCTGCACTCCGCTTTGGAAGCGGCTGTAAACTTAGCTTTAAGTAAATTAACGTCAACAATATTTTGTTGTAAAATAAATTTTAACATTCACCAAATGATATGTAAAATATCTTATGATGAATAAATGATATTTGACTTTGACACTGTTCTCCACGAGCATCGGTTGAGAAAAGCTACCCTAGCCCTTTAAAAGTTGTTTTTCTCCGATTCTCGTGAAATTTTGATAGCAGGATCAATATTACACAAATCTTTTTTTGAGATTCAGTATTTGTAAATGAGGTGGCACAGAATAGGGAAGAATGGCGCACTTTAATGTCGGAGGCCAAGATCCACTTCGGGTCGCTGAGCCAGCGAAGTAAGTAAGTAAGTATTTGTAAATTTTTCATACCGGCGGAAGTTCGCATCAAGCACATAAGCGCCTTTAGGGTCTGTGGCAATTAAGATCATCGTGAGTTTGCTGTGATAAGAATTGCGAGGTCTAACAGCTCACGGAGCCACCAATACCTAAGTACTTGTTAAATATCATAAAGAAAGCTACATATAAGAATTTTATTGAGGAATACATTAACTGCGAGGAGTACAGAAATACAGGCTGCATTTTTGGTAGGTACATAAGTGACCTAAGTACCTTTTTTGTAATTAAGAGATCTTATGGTCCTCAGAGAATGTAAAGTTGGGAGTGGTAATGGCGCAGCCGGTAGATGCTGTTGATAAGAAAATAACTAACAGAAATTTGAAGTGCATTTTTTATAGAATACGATAATAATTACACGTTGCGTCGGAGACCTTTTATCCCAGGAAAAAGTACTAATCCCGAGGGATCGACATTGACGCGGGCGGAGCCGCAGGCGAAAGCTAGTTAATCTAATAAATCTACATTTGTCTAACTGCTGTAGATAAAAAAGCACAAGCGTTAATTGCATTGCATTTGTTATTCAGTCGCTTGTCCGTGGCATTTTAACTGGTCTATGAAACAGGCAAATTAATATAATTCGCAATTTGTGTCCGCGCATATCACTTTCATTAAAATTATAATTAAGTCAGTTTATTAGAATAGACGTTAACTCGATTACGTTGAAAACTTATGTGGGTCGATGGACGACCCGGTGGCTCAGTGGCAACACAAGTGCCTCTAAATCACAACCCGCGTTCGATTCCCGGAGGTCATGATAGACAACGATCATCATCATCATTTTCAGATTGGCCAGGTACTTGGATGTTAATCTAAGTATTTATTACAAAATACAACGTGATTTTGAACCTCTGAACTATATTGAAATCCTGGATTCAGAATCCCTCATAGAAAACCGAATTGCATAAAAAGGAAGTAAAAAATGAAATCACGCGGTATAGTATGAATTAGTATCCTACGATACAAGTTCACAACTTACTGCGGGGCTAACTCAATCTATGATATGTCCGTATTTATTTATTTTATTTTAAAAAGTACTTCATATTTCTTATTTTAAATCCTACTTAGAAAAACAGGTTATATACCTATTAATATTTGTATTAACTAATATCATTAATGCGAAAGTCACTGTCTGCTTCACTGTTGCCTCTATACGCCTCAACCACTGAACCTATTTCTAAGGAAGGACATAAGGAACCGTTCGTCTAATCCCAGAAAAAGAAGTATTTCCGGAGCATCTTTATTCACGCGAGCGAAGCCGCGGGCAAAATATATTATATTTGTAGGTATGGTGATAATATAAATAAGTAATAATCCTTTATACAGGGTGAAATTGAATTCATTAGCAAACGTTTAAGGAGTGACTTAGACCACGAATCTGAACAACTTTAATTATGGGACCAACTCCGAAATTGCAAAAAAAAAACAGCTCTTCCATAGATTTTGGCCAAGTAGATATTCCACTTTTGTATGAAAGAACAGATAATTTTTTCACGATGTCGAAGTTGGTCCTATAATGAAAGTTGTTCAGATTCGTGATCTGAGTCACTCCTTAAACGTTTGCTCATGAATTCAATTTCACCCTGTATAATAAAACTGACTTCCATCAAACTACTGAATCGATTTTGATTAAATTTTATTGGGACCAATTAAAAAGCATACCCATAGATAGTTAAAGATTTAAATCGTTTCATGCAGGACGGAGTTATGCGGTAAGGTAAACGTCCCAATAGCCGTGAAATTCTGAACTTCGCTGACTTTGCAAATCTCTTGTGTTAAAACTATTAGTCTTACAATGATGATATATACACGTGCTTGTAGGTAATTTACAGTAGTCTTGACGTAAATAATTTAATTAAATAAAATATAAACATTTACTTAACAATATTACAAATTAAGATAAAAAGGGCTGATTTTTCCAGTATCCGGCAAGTTTGTACTAATAACCGTTATTATAGTGTACCAGAAACCGGTAAACTACACCACGATTTTGAATTCTATTATAATTAGCATAAGACTCACAAAAACAGCATTTATACATTTTCGTCAGGACGGTCGGACTGCCGACCTGCTTTATTTTATTTTATACTTTATGTAATCCGAGAACTGTCGACAAAATGAAATAAAAAAAACTGATCGAGTGCGAGTCTGATTCGCACACTGAGGGTTCCGTACCAACTTGCATGTTTTTCAAGTTTTTATAGTCAAGCATGAACTGATAAAAGTTGAGAAATTTATGTATTTGATATAAATTTGAATTTGATACCTTTACGCGTTCTTGAGTAAAAGGATCTTGACAGACGGAAAGACGGACAACCGAGTGATCTTATAAGAGTACTGTTCTTTTCCTCTTGACGCACGAAACCCTAAACACAAAAAGATCGCTTCTAATTTTTTCTCAGTTACCAGTTATCGGATACAGTGTGATCTTTCGAGCCGGATCGGATAGTCTTAACATTCCTATTTTGCAGAACTGGTGGTTTTTACATATTAAAACCACTAGTTCTGCAAAATAGGTACATAATTTTAAATAAAACACGATCGTTTACGATAAAAAAATGAGAAGTATATTTCTACCAAACTAAAATCTGAAAACGAAATTTATCAAAAATCCTTACGTGCAGATTAAAGTACAAATTCTGAAGTTTATTTTAAACATATCAAATTATTAAACTATAGTACCCTGTAGTCACAGTGGGCAAAAGTGCTGAAAACGGCCACTTTTAATAAAATACATAAAAAAACTGCAACTGTTAGCAATTTACATGATTCTAGGTATAAAAAATAAAGTAATTCAAGCGATAGCAGAGAGTTAAAAAATAAATTATATAGCTAAAACAAAAATGTATTTGTGATTATCTTACCCTTATGCAACTTTTAAGAGGTATTCAAATTTGTTTACTAAAGTAAAATTTTTCACCATACGTTGACCCTCCACCCTGATGCACATTGATCTATGTTTAATTTGAATCCGTTAATAACTTTATACAGTATTTCAAAGGAAATCAAACTTATTCCGTTGCAATAAAGTCTTAAAACGGGTTTAGGTACAATAAATATTACTGGACTGATGCGTGTACCAATAGCCGGTAAATTTTTGCCGGATTATAGGTCAAGTAGGGAATTTTGAGTACCAATAAATGTAACAGCCCAAAATATTCACTTTTTTAAAAGACACACTAAAATTTATAGTTTGTGTTGAAAAATACATTATTTAACTTGTCAAATACATAAACAAACTTACCGAACTCCTACTCGTATGAGTATGACACAAATAATATTATGAACAGGTCGTTGATTCGTTCAGCAACTGCATATAGCCAAATTATAAAAATGTTGGAGTACAAACTTTTGACATTTTATTGTGGTGAATCTGTCATAGTTTTTGGTACGTGTTGCCATTATTATAGATCAAAATATTACTAAAAACTATTTTTTGTATAGAAACATTGTAAATTTATTTGTAAAATCGTGCAAAATTTAAAAATATGTTAGATTACCGGTAACAGGGACACTGCCGGGAATAGGTACTTCTACCTTAACACACAATAAACAAAATTACAATCTAATTCAGAAAACTTTTTTTTTTAAGTTGGATTATAACATCAAAGTAGTATGCTTATTATTGTCGAAATTGGAATGACAAAAAATAAAATGCTATAGGTATCGGCTGAATTATCGTGATTTATGTATTAGTTACGGTTGATGTTTGAAGACTAGGTAAGTATTGAAACGTATTTCAATTTAATTGTATGGATAGTAGGTAGTTTCTTTAGATTTCGAGTCTAAACATAGGTAGGTACTTATATTTACTAAGATTCTATTTTTAATCGAGATTGTGCCTATTGTGTATGGTGAGTTTTGCCTATATAACTAATTTTATTCCTATAAGCTGGTATATTGCTACATGCTAGTTAGGTTGGGTTATGTAGGTTAGGTTTAGTTAAATCCGATATATGTAATAAGCCAAGCCAAAATACAATGATAAGTGATTAGTGTCCTTAAAATAATATGATTTGTGTCGATCAGCCATGTCATTCTCTTACTAAATCTCCCTACGTAGGGACTAATTTACTTAATTATCATTCCATACGTCCACTACTCGCTAGTAGCTGTTGAATTATAATATTTATGGTACGCTACGCGTAATCTTTTGGTCGTGTGGTGATTGGCCGCATTTATTTACTTCGTTAGAAAAGAAGTAGTGATTTTAGGTACTATATAATAGTGTGTGCCTTTTTTATGTTATAGGGCGGCAAACGAGCAAGCGAGTCACCTGATGGTAAGCGATCAACGCTGCCTATGGACAACTGCAACACCAGAGAGTGACAGGAGCATTGCCGGCCTTACAAGGAGTTGGGGGGCGGACATTGGGAGTAGAGAAAAATGGGGGACATGGGGGCAGGGGTAGAAGGATGGGCCTCCGGCTCTCTCACTCACCGAACGAAGCATAGAAGCGGTAAAGCTTCTACTCAAACGTCGATTTTCTGTGAGTGTGGTATTTCCCCGGACAGCCAGCCTTGCTACTAGCAAAAATGAATTTTGCCGGTAGCGTGGCTATACCACAACAAGTGTCAATTTTTATCACATTCATGCTTTATGAACCCCATACCGAATTTATTAAAAACATGTAGATAACACTTGTAGTGACTATCTAAAAATAAACTGTGACGTTTCATTATATAAGTACTTATAAAGTGAGAAGTTAAAAATAAAATGTGGTTTCGTATTAACTTAATCGAATTCAATATCAAAAGACATGGTCAATGACCTCATAAGGCCAAACTAGTTGCACCTTTGTATTGTTTGTTTTGTTGTTTTATACATCGTTTATATTTAGGTAACACCGCCATAATCTTGAGTAGGTGGCAGAGCCCGTCAAAATGAACAAATTTTCCTATGTGGACAATGCTTGGAACTATGGAATATAAATTTACATTTTCATACTAAACCGTTCGACCAGTATTTCTCGAATATAATAGAAAATTTTATTTTTTACGTAGAGCACGGTGTTATTTAAATATTTGGCTTTATTTTAAATACCTAGATTTTTTTTTTATTATTGAAGATATAGCCGTGTGGTTTCCGGCAGAGTAGAATAAGACCACTCCAAGTCTCTCATGTATGTCGTAAGACGCGCTTAGGAAATAAAAACTAAACAAAGCTCATAAACATAAATGAGACCTCTCCAACCAGTCGGGCCAGCTAGGAGAGTGTAGGCCAAATCCTCTGTCTGCTCTAAAAAGACCTAATGATGATAATGATGCTGAAATAAGATTGGAAGATAGATCAATAAATTAAATGATATTTTTTAATTATGACTATCAAAAACACATTACACAAATTATAGGAACTCGGCTAGTCATTATTAAAAGTAAAGACTGTGGTAGTGCTTAACCTTTTTATATCTTTTTTGTCTCTACCAATACAGTTACTTAAATGCCAACAATGTATTTAATTAAGTATATAAGATGGGTGAGGCTGTGGCGGTTCACACCACGTTCACATAACCGTTGTTTTTAACGTGAAACGTCTATATCAGCGAGTCGCTTTTAGTGTTAAAGATTGAAAGAAACCAGATGCCGCGATGCAAACTCAAGATCCTACCAGTGAGCTGACTATTTACGCTAAATAATGTTTAGTGACATTATTTAGTGTAAATAGTAATAAATATAAATAAATAAATATATACGGACAAATCACATAGATTGAGCTAACCCCAAAGTAAGTTCGAGACTTGTGTTATGGGATACTAACTCAACGATACTATATTTTATAACAAATATATATAGTCAGCTCTATCATGTTTTTACGATGAATTGTAGTCATTAATGTCAGACGATATCGAGCAATTCGTTACGGTCCCCGTGTATAGTACTCAGAACAAGAACTAAAGCAGTTATTGTTCTGAGGTATAGTATCGATTTTAAAGACGTTTTACGTCAAAAAAGATTAGTAAAATAATTCAACAAAATTACTAGAAAACTAAAAGTTCGTATTACAAAACAAATATTTTGCTACCAACTTAACAAAATATAGATTTATATTTTTACCTTTTATATTTTTAAACTGATAAAATTATGAATAATCACATCACAGCCTATCGTTTAATAAGAAATCAGAATATTATTAGGTTAGATTGGGTCCCAGCCGAAATTACTTCATCACCGATGGCTCTAGTTTAATATCTTTCACGTTTTTGCTCCAAAATGCCTTTTAAACACAATATTATGACACTTACTTATGGTAGGCGATGCCATGATGTTTCAGACTTATAACTGATCTACTAATTCGCACATAATCGCTTGACGACATGGCATTTAAGAAATCGATGAGAATCAGTGGATTCAAGCTTCCTTGCCTATACGTCATGGAGGTCTTGCTATCCGCCGTATTTCCGAACTTGCCGTTCCGGCATTCTTGGCGTCTTCGCATGGGGTAGTCAACCTTGTCGTTAATATTCTCTCATTCAAGGGCGACGAGTTGATTCTGCCCTATGCGAAGGAGGCCTTGACGGTCTGGACGAGTAAGTGCCCAAATGCTACTTTTCCAACAATGCCACACTTGCAGAGAGTTTGGGATGAGGAGAGAAATTTAGTTATCCGGAGGGAATTGGAATGTCATGCTAGTGGTTCTGATTTGGCGCGCCTAAAAGCTTCCGCCGAACCGGAATCTGGTGCGTGGTTACACGCTATTCCATCTCCCTACATGGGCACACTTCTGGACAACGATTCGCTCCGGGTAGCTGTGGCTCTGAGATTGGGCTGTCCAGTTTCCGAGCCACGCCGTTGTATTTGCGGTAAAATGGTGGAGGCTAACGGATATCACTATCTGAGTTGCTCTCGTTGTGCTGGCCGTTGGTCACGACACAGTGCAATCAATGATCTTATTAGAAGAGCTCTTATTTCCGCTAATATCCCATGTCAACTAGAACCACCAGGACTCTGTAGAGCGGATGGAAAGCGACCTGATGTGTTAACATTGATACCGTGGCAGAGAGGACGCAGTTTATTGTGGGATGCAACCTGCGTAAGTACGTATGCGGCTTCCTACATAAACGAATGTATTCGTACGCGTGAGTCAACTGCGCGTGTGGCGGCTGGACATAAATGTAAGAAATATTCAGTTTTGGTTAATAAGTATGAATTTGCCAGATACAGTTTGGGGTGGCATTTTTGACTAGTCTTTTATTTTTATTTTATTACATTTTTGTATTGTACCACGTTTGAAGCTTTAAGAAAAAATCCAACGTGTTACGCGTATGCATATACGCGGTCACGTTATAGAGAAATATAATCAGTTAAGTGTTCGCACCCGCCACGCCCGCAGGTCCACTCTATACATATCTGTGGATTAAACAAAACATTATTAACGTTGAATATACGGCTTGTTGGTATGACTCCAGCTTAGAATGGCATCAATATCTGCTGATGTACCTAATTAAATTGTGTTTATTCAATGAGTTTTTATTAATGGCTTAACTAATTTGGCTTCTGACAAATAGATAGCGTTTCGCTACAAGAGTTACAACTTCATTTCGACCGATAAATATGGATAATTTAATTCATCATCATAAGGTCTTTTTTAGTATAAACTAAAGAAGCACGACCCTCTCTGTACTAATAGAGCCATACTTGACCAGAGCAGTCAGAGGACTTGGCCTGCACTCTCCACGCTGGCCAGACGGGTTGGAGTGGTCTCACAGATGTTTAAAAGCTTTGTTTAGCTTGTATTTCCTAAGTCGCCTTCTACGACATCCACGGGAAGACTTGGAGTGGTCCTATTCTATTCTGCCGGATACCACACGGCAAATAACGTAATTGATAGATATACTTCAAAAATAAGAGAAAAACCGGTTTAGAGCACATTCTGGAACTTCTCTTAATTTCTCGAAATATTCTCACTCATTGTTCTTGTGTTCCGCAATGATGTATACATTCAACTGTATTTTTAATAACTTCATCACATCCAAATAAATTACGTTTTAGTCGTGGTAGAGCCACGTTACTGGCAAAATGAATTGCTGGTAGCATGAATAGGCCGGCTCGTCCGGGGAAGTACCACACTCTCACAGAAAATCGACGTCTGAATAGAAGCTTTACCGCTTCAATGATCTTATTAGAAGAGCTCTTATTTCCGCTAATATCCCATGTCAACTAGAACCACCAGGACTCTGTAGAGCGGATGGAAAGCGACCTGATGTGTTAACATTGATACCGTGGCAGAGAGGACGCAGTTTATTGTGGGATGCAACCTGCGTAAGTACGTATGCGGCTTCCTACATAAACGAATGTATTCGTACGCGTGAGTCAACTGCGCGTGTGGCGGCTGGACATAAATGTAAGAAATATTCAGTTTTGGTTAATAAGTATGAATTTGCCAGATACAGTTTGGGGTGGCATTTTTGACTAGTCTTTTATTTTTATTTTATTACATTTTTGTATTGTACCACGTTTGAAGCTTTAAGAAAAAATCCAACGTGTTACGCGTATGCATATACGCGGTCACGTTATAGAGAAATATAATCAGTTAAGTGTTCGCACCCGCCACGCCCGCAGGTCCACTCTATACATATCTGTGGATTAAACAAAACATTATTAACGTTGAATATACGGCTTGTTGGTATGACTCCAGCTTAGAATGGCATCAATATCTGCTGATGTACCTAATTAAATTGTGTTTATTCAATGAGTTTTTATTAATGGCTTAACTAATTTGGCTTCTGACAAATAGATAGCGTTTCGCTACATGAGTTACAACTTCATTTCGACCGATAAATATGGATAATTTAATTCATCATCATAAGGTCTTTTTTAGTATAAACTAAAGAAGCACGACCCTCTCTGTACTAATAGAGCCATACTTGACCAGAGCAGTCAGAGGACTTGGCCTGCACTCTCCACGCTGGCCAGACGGGTTGGAGTGGTCTCACAGATGTTTAAAAGCTTTGTTTAGCTTGTATTTCCTAAGTCGCCTTCTACGACATCCACGGGAAGACTTGGAGTGGTCCTATTCTATTCTGCCGGATACCACACGGCAAATAACGTAATTGATAGATATACTTCAAAAATAAGAGAAAAACCGGTTTAGAGCACATTCTGGAACTTCTCTTAATTTCTCGAAATATTCTCACTCATTGTTCTTGTGTTCCGCAATGATGTATACATTCAACTGTATTTTTAATAACTTCATCACATCCAAATAAATTACGTTTTAGTCGTGGTAGAGCCACGTTACTGGCAAAATGAATTGCTGGTAGCATGAATAGGCCGGCTCGTCCGGGGAAGTACCACACTCTCACAGAAAATCGACGTCTGAATAGAAGCTTTACCGCTTCTATGCTTCGATCGGTGAGTGAGAGAGCCGGAGGCCCATCCTTCTCCCCCTGCACCCATGTCCCCCATTTTCCTCTCTCCCCTCCCCATTTCCTTTCCCCAACTTCTTGAAAGGCCGACAACGCTCCTTCCACACCCTGGTGTTGCAGTTGTCCATGGGCGGCGGTGGTCACTTACCATCAGGTGACCCGCTTGCTCGTTTGCCGTCCTATAACTTAAAAAATGTCACTCAAACACGCCTACCTACTATAAGACGATGATCTTTAAAAAACATAGCTAACAAAGGCACTCTTGTGTTTATTGTATTTAAAAATAAAACTCATGGCCTTCGTGATTAAATACCAGTATCAAATTAAAAATCTGGTTTACAGCCTGTCTCTCGACGGCACTTTCTGCCCGGAAGGGATAGTGTTACCCTTTACAGCCAGTATTTTGTTTTTATTACCATCTTAAACTAGTAGATCTGTGAGCTGTATACAGTTAAAACCTTCATTCCCTTCCCAGATCAAACAAATTCCTATCCTTCCTCAGCTTAAAAAATGTTTCTGATGGGCAGCAGCGTCAGAAGCACAAGAAGCCAAAGAAACTGCGCTCGCCAACCAGCCTGCCAAGCGTGGTGAGTATGGCAATATCTCATGCACCGAAGAATCCTTGGGAGAGATCCTTGTCCAGCAGTGGCCTTTAAAGGGATGTTATGCCTACATGTTTAGTTTGTCGTACGTAGAATCGCAGATTGACGTCCCCTCATCAGTGTAATTAAATTTCATGCATGATTATTATCTACAATTAAGAAATAAATGATTTATTTGAAAGATAAACAATATGAAGAACAAAGTTAAACAGGTATTAAAAAAAAATACAAATGTCGTCACAAAACGTGATATTTATTTATTGAATATAATAATGACAATATTGTTATTATGCATACTAGTAGTCAAAGCTAAAAAATATAGCTTAGCGAATTAGATAACAGCCAAACAAGGCTGCACTATCCCAAAAGTCGTTTGTCACATATTCGTTGCGTCAAGACTGTAATCGCCTTTAAGGCAACACAATGGCAGCCTTAATGACGTTGGGAGATCGAACACCAGTGATAGCCAATCCTCTTGTATACGAATGCTTAATATCAAGGCTTGTGTGCCCTATGCGGACCACCATACCTACCTAAACTGAACAAATGAAATCGAAAGGCTATCTCTGAGTCAGACGCGTAGGCTATGCACAAACACCGGTCCACCTTGGCAATGAAAGTAAAACTGACAGTGTGGACGGTACCTATGCGATATAAAAACCGGAGTATTACTTGCCGAAACTATTCAGTTACCAACCTGAACAGCATCAACATGTACGCTAAGGTGTGTTCTAGGATTGAAGTAATCGATACACATGATAGAAATCTGACCATCATTCGAAATTTATTTTCATATAAATTATAAATCTACCTTAGTCGAATCAATAATAACTTCGATTTCTGAAATAATTTTACCTATGTTATATTTTCAGCTGTTCGTCGCTCTTTGCGCTGTGGGCGTTGCCCGCGGTAGTGGCCTCCTCGAAGCTGCTCCTCTGGCCTACAGCAGCCACGCCATCGCAGCTCCCGCCGTCATTACCAAGACCATCTCCCCGGCCGTGTCTTCCGTCTCATCCTACTCCACCCACACCTCTCACGGATCCCCCGTGGCGTACGCCGCCGCCCCCGTCTACGCCAAGACCTACGCTGCTCCCGCCGTAGCTGCCTACGCCGCTCCCGCTGTGCACGCATACGCCGCACCCGCCGTGCACGCGTACTCTGCCCCCGCTGTGGCTGTGACCAAGACCATCGCTCCCGCCGTGTCTTCCTACTCTTCTTACTCCACCCACACCGCGCACGGCTCTCCCGTCGCGACCTACGCCGCTGCCCCCGTAGTCGCTAAGACCTACGCCGCTCCCGCCGTCGCTGCCTATGCCGCGCCCGCCGTCGCCGCGTACTCTGCTCCCGCTGTAGCTGCCTACTCCGCCCCCGTGGTGACCAAGACCATCACCCCCGCCGTGTCCTCCGTCTCGTCTTACTCTTCCCACACCTCTCACGGATCCCCCGTCACTTACGCCGCTGCCCCCGTGGCTACTTACGCTGCCGCCCCTGTGGTCGCTAAGTCCGTCTCTTACGCCGCTCCCGCCATCGCCAGTTACTCGTACTCCGCCCCCGTCACCACCTACGCCGCGGCCGCCCCCGTCCTGAAATCAGCTGTTGCGTACTCCGCTGCTCCCGCCCTCGCCTATGGCGCTCACAGTGCCTGGTAAACTGAATCCAGTACTTGGGTACTAATTTTTGTAAATAGACGAATATGAGAATATAACGAATTGCCATAAACCCCTATATTTTGTTTGCTGTTTTACATACCCTTAAAACCCAGACATTAGTTCTTCAGCATAATTTTTGATATAATACGGTATTGTATTGATATTACTCATATCTAGACAGCGTGATTTTGAACCCCCTAGCTATATTGAAATCTCGGAATCAGAATCCCTAATGGAACACAGAATTGCAAAAAAAAGGTAAAAAAACGAAAATATAAATTTAACCTTTCATAGAAATTCGTCCAGTTGATTTTTTCGTTTTTTACCTTTTTTCTTGCAATTCTGTGTTCCATTAGGGATTCTGATTCCCAGATTTCAATATAGCTATGCTTTAAGCTAAAAAATATATTTCATATTTTTATTTGTGTTCCTTAGGGAAAGTTGTTCAATTTCACTCCCTCTCCCACTTCACGTACTTCAACTTCTTTCATAAATATACAGAAAATCGATTTCAGACTACTTTTTGGCAAATTGCCGACTATAAACACGTTCAAGTTTATCGTATAAAAAGTTGTTCAGACAAAAAAGTTGCGTCTTAATAAGAATAACAGAAAAGTCTAATGACATTTTTGATTTTTTTTCCAAATAGCTGTGCTATGAGTTTTTTTAGGTTTTGGACCCCCAGATTTCCGCCATTTTTTAAAATTTCGAAAATCTGGCACGACTAAAAAATTCTATATAATTACGGAACCTGTTCACAAAATTTCATGAGAATCGGTTGAGAAATGCGACCCGTAGACGAGAACAGACAGACAGACAGACAGACGGACAAAAGAATTTTGGGCCAGTGGAAACTGAGACGCTTCGCTCGCTTCGCTCGCTCGGTCAATTATTTTATTTATTTAATATTAGAAGGGTTTCTATAAAAAAGAAAAAAAATAATCAAATTACGGAAAAAAATATGGAAGAATACAAAGATATCACAGAAAAAATATCACGTCAAAAAATCCTAACAAATTTGCATAATCTTTACATGTCAAGCAAATACAGCAATCATACCGTATCAGTGATCACACGTAACTGGAGATTTGCGAACTTCCTGCCTCATTGCTAAGGGCGTAACGAGAGCCATATTCGTTTCTCCCGGCGTAGGCGATTGTGTTACCGCTTATTGGCTCGTTTCCTGTTTGTCATAAAAACGAGTACGTATCACCGACATCTCAAGGTTGCAGTAAGGAGTAATTATATTACGACCAACTGGCATATGATTTTATTAGGTTCGATAATTGGGTAAACTTTGATTTATATTCATTTAGCTGAAAAAGTAACGTTGTTATTTGTAATCCTAACTAATATAGCGAAAGTGAGTTTGTTTGTTTATTTGTTTGTTACGCTTTCACGTTGTAACTACTGAACTGATCATCATGAAATGATGCATACAAGTTATGTATTGGGTACAAGGGTACATTTTATCCCGGGAAAAAGTTCCCGAGGGATCGACATTGATGCAGCCGCGGGCGAAAGCTAGTAAATAATAAATCTCTAGGGGTTTGTCATGGAATTAGTAGTAGTAAAAAACGAAAAAATAAATTTAACCTTTCATAGAAATTCGTCCAGCTGATCGGCGACTTTCTTCTTTTACCTTTTTTTCTTGCAATTCTGTGTTCCATTAGGGATACTGATTCCCAGATTTCAATATAGCTAGGGGGTTCAAAATCACGTTGTATATGAATTAAAAAATATAGTATCGTTGAGTTAGTATCCCATAACACAAGTCTCGAAATTATTTTGGAGCTAGCTCAATCTGTGTGATTTCTTGATAATATACTATATATAAATATTTATTTATTTAATTTTCTTTTAAGAAGTTCATACTACATTAAAATCATCTAAAATAAGAAGCTAAAAATTAATTTTGAAATTCAGTAGATGTCATAAAATAATATATAAAAAGTTTATTTCTTCAACAAAATTTGTACAAAAATTTCTTGCGAATATTCGTCGATATAAAATATACATCCTACATGAAAACTCAACTGCATTATTTCCTCATAACAACAGCCTTTCGTAAGAATATTTACTTTGAACTCATTAACCGTATCTTTATTTCCATAAAAAGTTAATAGTTAAACAATTTGGGCATTGACATTGGAGGAGAGGTCTCGTGACTAAGGTCGCACGAATTCGAGATGCATATGAACACACACGTGATCATGTTGTTTAGATTGCAATAACAGATAGGTAAGCACTAATCTTTAAGGTCTCGTAACAAAACGGTGACTTCGGATGGGCAGCAGCGTCGGAAGCACAAAAAGCCAGAGAAACTGCGCTTGCCAAACTACCTGCCAAGCGTGGTGAGTGCGGCAATATCCTCTTATGGATCGAGAAATCCTTAGGAGATGCCTTTGTTCAGCAGTGGACATCTTACGGCAGTAATAATGAATCAAAGGGTACATACGGGACGTTTTATTAGGTCTTGGCTGCTTATCGTCCGGTTATCACTGGGTGATATGTTTTAATTACATTGTTTAGAATGTTTTGTCAAATAAACATGTTTGTTTTTCCACTTGTTACCATTAGTGTGCAACTGAAAATAAATATTTAATAAATATAATTAAACTCATAATAATAGATATGGGACTTAGCATCAATATTTTTATTCACTCCGCTCCGCTCATTAGACACCGCAGTACTCTAGTCTCGTTGCAACCACGATGGATAAAACTCCAAAATGTCAACGGAAACAAATAATAAAAAAGGTTCGTGTTAAGTTCCGCTTATATATATAAATTATGTGTATAAGGCACGAAAGTTTAGAAAATAATATAAACGAATTATTTATAACTTGAATTTATTCAACTTACGCCAACTTTATTTATCATAATAATATTATGAATGCGAAAGTAACTTTATCTGTCTGTTTGTTACCTCTTTACGTCTCAGCTACTAAGCCGATTTAGATATTATTTGTATCGAACCACCATTTGTGGCCTGAGAAAGGACATAGGATACCTTTTATCCCGGAAAAACTACTGTTACTAGGGGCCGACATTCACGCGAGTGTAGGGGTCAAGCACGTGCTATTTTATCAAGATTGCCAACTAAAGTTTCACTATAGACCGTCAGGAGTTAATTTTCAAGGCAACGGATACAGGCATAGATAGGGGCCCGTACTGCTTGCTTGCGGCACTCAGAGTCGCTCGCTGTACCCTAGTAGATGAGATAGGGAGCTGGACGGGCGGGGTATGTAGATGAGTCGCAATTGTATGTGAGTGACCTGTTTTCAAAATATAATCTATTGACGATGTTTTCCTACGTAAGAAGCAGGTAGCCATAGATATCATATGAAAATGTTGTGGTTGTGTCAGTCAGATTGGCCTGTAGCCTGTGAGGCACAGGTCGTGTACTGAGAAGTTTGAATTCGGGTCCCAATTAATATGGCTTACGCTCTAGAATAACTCAATACCTAATTTGTTTTTGGAGCATTTAAACCATAAGTAAGAATATTTACGAGTACACAAATTGCGCTCTTCCATGCTGGTCTGGAAGAAAGAAAAAGAAACGTAGAATATGCCAGCTGCTTCTTTTCCCGCGCAGACCGTAAATGCCGATCGAGGGGCAGATTTTTGCACGAGGCGTTGCGGTTACCCATCACTATTACGAATCCGTTCCACCTAATGCCCACCAATATGCTAAATGTGGCCATAAGGTCTTATAGACCTTGGCTCTGTCTACCCCGGAATGGAAAAATACGTAGTACTATGTATGTTTGTGTATGTATGATATACGCAATTAAATAAACAAATATTTATGGATAAATGTGGACAAATCACACAGATTGATCTAGGTACTTTTACAAGGTACATATAAATCGAATAAAACAATAAAGGTGTTTTCTTAAATATAAAAGTTGTATCTAAAATAGTATATAAGTAGGTATAATAATAAACCTTTATATAAATGCGAAAGCAAGTTTGTTTGTTACGCTTTCACGCTGTAACTACTAAACCAATCATCATGAAATTTACAAGTTCTCTGGAGTAAGGAGAAAGGAGTACTGTTCCCCAGAGAACGACGTTGACGCGAATGAAGCTACGGGCGAAAACTAGTAAGCTACATAGAATTCAAAATGTTAAAGAACCCCCAACACGGGACTCTCTTTATTTTGTAAACGGCTGGCCCGATTTTGATGAAACATGCCAGGAAACCATTCATTAGTTTAAGAGCTATGACCACAGATAGATACACAGACACTTAGCTGTTAAACTTGTAACACGCTCTTTTTTCTTCAGGCCTTAAAAAGTTATGTTGCCTTAATTATATATAATTTGGTGTAAAATACACAGAAATTGTTATATCCTGCTAAGAGTAGGGTAACTACCAAATCAGTGTCTGTGGTATATTCCGTTCCTACATTTTTTTTATTTATACATATAAATATATAGATATATATAGGGTCAAATTACACAGATTGGGCTAGCCCTACAGTTATTTGTGAACTTGTGTCGTGTGATACTATCTCAACGATACTAATTAAAGACCCAGGTCAATTTTGTCTGTTTAATCTGTTTGATATTTTATATATTTTTAACGTATGGTATCTCATAACAACCTCATTTAGAGATCGATTTTAAAAGTTATCAAAATCAGTACAACAGATTGCGTGAAATCAGTTTTTTATCACAAAGGTTATATCATTTTCAGTTGAAAATTAAATCCATTTGCTCAAACATAGTAAAAAAAGCTTACTCTAACTTATCCTACTTATACTTATTATCACACATAAGTAGATTTAAATATTTTTCGGTATATATGAAAACACCTGATGTATTAGGTATCATTTATAGAGAAAACAGTAAAGACAATTCGATAGTATCTAAAATCATATCCTTCACATCTTTTCATGTTTTATTCAAAAGGATTTAGGATTATTACGTTTGCAAAAAAATTCTTGGCATTCGCATTCCTCTCTCTTTTCAGTGATTATTATGCTGTTGAACCGTTAATTGCACTTTTTGTGTTAATAAACAGCAATTTGCGGAGTATCTACTTATCCAAACTTTTGTAGAACGTCTATAGAAGAGTTGCAACAGAAAATTTGAGAAAGTCTATAGAGAAGAATACGCAGCTTATTATTTTTCAATATATTTGTTGTAAAGGCAAAACGATTTGGACACCCCATCTAGATGACAAATCGATAAATACACGACCTTGTCTAGACTAGTCTCCGTCAAATCTGGTCATAAATTATAGCCCGATAATTTGTAGCAACAACCTTTTATTTAGGACGTGAATAAATATTAAGAATATTGTTTAATTACCAGAAAAATAAATAAAAATAGTTTATTTAATATAATATATTTGTTATGTATAATTAATTTATTTTCAGTCAATAAATTCTTTTTTATTTACCAGAATAAAAGAATGGTTTTAAAAAAACTTTTAATAGGATCTAAGTGAAACAATACAACGTTGTCAAATCATATTATGCCGTCATAAAAGCGGACCCCGGGCTCCGACGCCCAACAGCTGACGACTCGATCTAGAAAAACGCTCAGATGATATATGTAAGTGAAACAATACCTTTTTCAACCAGAATATATAATGAATCACACAAAATCAAAACAAAAAATCTATATATAATCACTCTGTTACATTCTGATAAATAAATATCGAACAAAGTCAATATGCAATAAAAATGTACACCAGTCCATTGTTAGAGTACATATGTATAATATGATAGAACACCACGCGTATACTGTCGGCATAGATCAACAAAAAATAATTCCTCATGGCTACTTGTGAATCGAATAATGAAAGTAAATCGGACAATCTACCGGCAGCTATTTGATATAAAAACGAGGGCATTACTTGCAGAAATTATTCAGTTACCAACTTTAGCAGCATCAACATGTTCGCCAAGGTGTGTTGAGGGCTACAGACTTCCTTTATCATATAGTGCAATATATAGGATACAAAAGGATATCTCAAGATCAAGTGTTTATTGATATTGATTGATGTGTGTTTGTTTTGAAGACAACTAGTGAAGTTAATCGATAGTTAAATAGTTTAATGGTATAATAAAAAAAACCTGCAATTAAGAGTGAAGTTAGTGAAGTTTAAAACTCTTCTTTCTTTGCAGCTGATCGTCGCTCTGTGCGCTGTGGGCGTTGCCCGCGCCGGTGGTCTCCTCGGAGCCGCTCCCCTGGCCTACAGCAGCCACGCCATCGCTGCACCCGCCGTCATCACCAAGACCATCTCCCCGGCCGTGTCCTCTGTCTCATCCTACTCCACCCACACCTCTCACGGATCCCCTGTGGCGTACGCCGCCGCCCCCGTCTACGCCAAGAGCTACGCTGCTCCCGCCGTAGCTGCCTACGCCGCTCCCGCCGTAGCTGCCTACGCCGCTCCCGCTGTGCACGCATACGCCGCACCCGCCGTGCACGCGTACTCTGCCCCCGCTGTGGCTGTGACCAAGACCATCACTCCCGCCGTGTCTTCCTACTCTTCTTACTCCACCCACACCGCGCACGGCTCTCCCGTCGCCACCTATGCCGCAGCTCCCGTCGCTGCCTACGCCGCGCCCGCTGTTCACGCGTACTCCGCTCCCATCGTGAGCAAGTCCTACATCTCTGCCCCCGTGTCGTCTTACTCCAGCTACGCCGCTCCCATCGCCACCTACGCCGCGGCCGCCCCCGTCCTGAAGTCCGTCGCTTACTCCGCCGCCCCTGCCATCGCTTACGGCGCGCATAACATCGGCTATGGCGCTCACGGTGCCAGCTACGGTTGGTAAACTGAATCTATTGTACATTAGTACAAAATTTGTAAATAGACCAAATAGAAACATTTTATCATAAATTTTATTTTTATTTATGCACCATCTACAAACATACAGTCGTCCAACAACAACTTAATGATGATGATGATGAAACTTTATTGCACCAACACTTAAAAGTAATAACATTAAAAGAATTAGGTATAACATGAGGTACAAAGGCGGGCTTATCGCAGCGCGCAATCTCTTCCAGTCAACATTTGGGTAGGAGACAATGAAAAAAAAATGCTAGGTTGGCGCAGTGTACATAAAAAGAAAAAATAATACACATATTTATATATAACTACTTATATAATAACTTTAATTAATAATATAATAACTTAATATTCTTTCGAAGTATATTTACCTCTACGAGTCGCTAAGTGTGATTTATTGATGTATAAGATAGTGTTTGGTTGCAAACGATAATTATAGATAAGCTCTTAATTACTGAACATAAAAATGCAATATTTTACATCCGGATAGGAAACGTGTTGAACTTATGTCAGTTTGAAAAATAAAAATGTTGTGATAAATTTTATAGGATCATGCGTTTAAATTCTAAATAGGCACGATTATTGCTATAACTAACTTACAATATCAGAAAAAAACTTGTCCAATTGTTCACGATACGATTGGCTGCCACATACAAATCTTTATATTTTCTGAAAGCTTTATAAGAAATAGGTAAGAAAGAACAGTTTTAATAACTATGTAAGAGGCGTCTTCACTAGTGAATGTCACAACAATGGACATATGGCAGTAGGCCATTACCATATATGGCCAAATTCATACTAAACCCTAGACAGAAATTGGTTTAAACTGCTCAAATATATTATATTAGTACGACCCACAGTATATATATTAGATAGTATTTATCACGCTTCTATCTGGATGTAAGAAATGTGATGTTTAACAATGAAGTGCGCATTCCTGCGCATTCATATATCATAGTTTTGAAACATTATTGATGGCGTTATCATATCTTGACAGTTGTATTGAAAATACTACCTATTACTATTTGGTCCTTTTTGGGTTTCATTACTTTTGTATTTTAGTAATCAAGACGAATATACATATAAACATTCATTCACTCTACTAGTATCTATTAAAAAAAACCGTATCAAAATCCGTTGCGTAGTTTTTAAGATTTAAGCATACATAGGTAAGTACAGCGGGAAGCGACTTTGTTTTAAACTATGTAGTGATAGTGAAAGTGGTGGTTATTGTTAAATAATTAAGTAATGATTTAACTGAAATACAAAAGTATAACTTTAATATATAAGGAAAATATAAAAAAAAATAAGACCAAAAGATAAGCTGTGCCCACGACTCCGTTCACGAAAATTACGATTCCAAACTAAACATTAGGTACATACGTTAATAACTGTAGCCTGTCCTGTGTCCTGTACGTCTAAATGTTTATCTACCACGTTTTATAAAATTCACTTAATTAGTTTAAGAGTTCACCATAACTCCACCATAAGATACATATGTACATACATACATACAAAAAAATAACATACAAAAAAAGAAGATTTTTTTGCATATTTTTTTTTATTATCCTTACTATCCTTACTAATATTATAAAATTAAATGCGAAAGTGAGTTTGTTTGTTTGTTACGCTTTCACGCCGTAACTACTGAACCGATCTTCATGAAATTTTGCATACAAGTTCTCTGGAGTGCGGAGAAGGACATAGGCTACCTTTTATCCCGGGAAAAAGTACTATTCCCGAAGGATCGACACTGACGCGGGCGGAGCCGCGGGCGAAAGCTAGTAATATTGTAAATGCGAAATTGAGTTTATTTGTTACTCTTTCACGCCATAACTACTGAACCGATCATCATATAATTTTGCATACAAGTTCTCTGGAGTACGGAGAAGGACATAGGCTACCTTTTATCCCGGGAAAAAGAACTATTCCCGAGGAATTGACATTGACGCCGGCGGAGCCGCGGGCGAAAGCTAGTTTATAATAAGGATCATTATATTTATTTTCAGACCTTTACTCTCGAAACAAACATCCATCCCCTAGTTTAAGGGGTGGGAATAAAAGTGCCAAGATTTCGTTTATTTTTGTTGTTTATTGTTTATGTACTCATACTAGCTTACATACCAATTTTCATTTTATTTCATTAAGAATTTTGATGATCATCAGTGGGTCAGTGAAATCAAGTATTTTTATATATCAATAAAATCTAAAATACAAGAGCTATGCAATTAAAATTATAGTACCTGGGCGACCGAGCTTCGCTCGGTTATTACCTACTATTTGTTGAAATATGGTGGTGTTTAGGGTGGTTTATTCGTCCAAGTGTTTAGGTGATAATCTATGTTTATGAGAAATATATATTGTGATCTCAACATTAACTACATTTTTTTAAACTTGTCATAAAACAATAAAAATTATATATAAAATTGAACATATATAAAAAAAGAAAGTCACCGAGCGGGATTCGAACCCGTAACTCGTTTCTTGCTGTCTGCGTCTTAAGCCGCTGGACCAGACGGATAGTGGACGGTAGGACGAAATTAACGACCATATTCTGCGTAAAAAGAACAACGCACGAAAACTCGTAAACACGCGTTTTCCCAAACATAAGATTAATCTAGATCGATTTTTTACCCCCGATAACTCCCATGTACCAAATTTCAGCGAAATCGTTAGAGCCGTTTCCGAGATCATAGAAATAAATTTATATACATATAAATAAATATAAAAGAATTACTCGTTTAAAGGTATAAGATATCTTTAATAAGTCCGCTATTGACAACATATTTCAAGATTTTTTTTCTATAATCTGGTATAATCCAGAGGTCCAGACCCAAGATATGAGGATTTGAATAAATTGCGAAGCGCTACAAGAAAAGGTAGGTAGTGCCCTTTCGCTTTGCTTCGCTCGTCTTGGTGGGCGCACTATCGTGCCCCCAGATAATGCTGTCATAATAGCGGAATCCATGCTCCAATGCTTCAAAGCAGAGGATGTAACCACTAAGATAAGATAGAGATACTCGTAAACTTCGACCAATGTTTATCTGCTTTCATGGTTGGAGTTGGAAGTAAAAATAATTATATTTATTATTTGTTTTTATTTGGTCTATTTACAATTTTTTACTACGAGTATTATACACTAGATTCGATTCAGTTTACCAACCGTAGCTGGCACCGTGAGCGCCATAGCCGATGTCGTGAGCGCCGTAAGCGATGGCGGGGGCTGCAGAGTACGCGACGGACTTCAGGACAGGGGCGGCCGCGGCGTAAGTAGCTACAGGGGTGGCGTAGCTGGAGTAAGACGCCACGGGGGCAGAAATGTAGGACTTGCTCACGATGGGAGCGGAGTACGCGTGCACGGAGGGCGCGGCGTAGGCAGCGACGGCGGGAGCAGCGTAGGCCTTAGCGAAGACGGGGGCCGCGGCGTAGGTGGCGACGGGAGAGCCGTGCGCGGTGTGGGTGGAGTAAGAAGAGTAGGAAGACACTGCGGGAGCGATGGTCTTGGTCACAGCCACAGCGGGGGCAGAGTACGCGTGCACGGCGGGTGCGGCGTATGCGTGCACAGCGGGAGCGGCGTAGGCAGCTACGGCGGGAGCAGCGTAGGTCTTGGCGTAGATGGGGGCGGTGGCGTATGCCACGGGGGATCCGTGAGATGTGTGAGTGGAGTAAGATGAGACAGAGGACACGGCCGGGGAGATGGTCTTGGTGATGACGGCAGGTGCAGCGATGGCGTGGCTGCTGTAGGCCAGGGGAGCGGCTCCGAGGAGACCACCGGCGCGGGCAACGCCCACAGCGCACAGAGCGATGATCAGCTGCAAAATATATTTCTCTTTAATACCCATAACGTAAAGATATTTTTGTTCACTCCTTTTATCTTTGATAGAGACATAATTAGACGATAGTGTATTTGCAAGTTAGAATGCTATTAAGTAAGGGTTGTTACTCTATTAGTAGTATATTATATATAGTTTAATTTATGCATTTAAGTTGTGTTCTTCATTACAATAAAATACATCACAATTTTCATTATTACTTAAATACCAAAGAAATTAGATTTATTTTCACTGAATCCCACTGGCACACTCGACAATACACACTGAGTAATAAAACCCTCAACACACCTTGGCGTACATGTTGATGCTGTTAGAGTTGGTAACTGAATAATTTCTGCAATTGCTACTCACCTTTTTATACGTACGAATAGCCGGCTGTGCTGTCTGTTTTACTTTCGTTATTTAGACCATGAAGTTGTAACGACGTCGTTTACATGGGGATAATTTCGAGGTGTTTAACCTTTTTGGTTTTCGGAAATAATAATGATAAAATAAAGAACAATAATAATCACAACTAATAGCGGATTTTATTATCTAACCCTATACAGACATGTTTTTTTATAAAACATAAGTAGCAGTATTGGACGCATACAACATCGATCGGTTCAGTAGTTACAACGTGAAAGCGTAACAAACAAACTCACTTTCGCATTTATAATATTAGTTAGGATAAGGAAGGATTAGGATTTTACGAAAAAACACATTATTTTCTCTGAAAACAATAAGAAAAAGAGGTTGTTTAATTGTACCCTAATGCAGAATAATATCATCTGAAGTGTTCACATATTTTAATAAATAAAAATTTATTAATAAGAGAGGGGCCGTCATGTAATATTTCTTAAGTGGTAGAGGAATCATGTAAAATGCCTTTTATTTATCTGTATTTTATATTTCCCATATATTAATGACTAAAGAAAAGCATAAATATCAATAGAAAATTCTTCCTATTTTTTAACTATTTTGTTCAAGATTGTCAATATGAAGAAAAGTGGTAATAGGCGTAGATTACAGGTAAGAGGAATAACAAAATAGTTAAAATTAACGTATTTATGTATTTATATAATAACCAAGGTCATTTTTTATAATATAAATAGTACTTACATTTTTCATAATTTAGCTTTCTGTTGATAATATATATATAGCCTATGTTACCCCTGATAATATAGCTTCCTATTGGCCAAATATTTTTTTTTAAATCAGTTGGTTTTTATGCAATCCTTTACAAACATACAAATACAATAAAATCTTTTAACCATATAATATTATTATAGATACATTGTAGATCGCCGTGAAAAATTCTGTTCATGAATACCAATAGCAATTTGTAATTTTACGGCAATTTTAAACCATTTTAATATCACACAAACAATATATATTTTTGAGGGCATTCTTGCTCAGTCTGTCTTATAGAACATATTGGTTCTTCAAGGAACTGTATCGGTAGCTCGATACAGAATCCATACATTTTTATGTGTATACGTATGTATGAATGTGAGTTTCTTAATTTCACCATAACTTCAAAATGCCAAAACTTTGACATATCTGTGCCATAACCCAGGTGACACATGCCATTTTTTTTTGATAGGGCACTCATTCATGTTCTCTTCTATAAAAAAAATATATAATCAAAAAATTATATAAGTAAAAATTATACATCATATAGATAAGATAATGATATACATAAATACCAAATATTGATATATAGTTATTAACAAAAATGTTACTATTAAAATTAAATATTTACTAGCTACAAAACTAAAAATTAATGAAATCTAAAAATAAGATAATAATATAATTATACATTCTGATAAGCATCCTGCCGCGGTCAAGGTGGCAATTGGGCCACCAACAATCGGCCTACCCCGAGGATACTTATAAATTTTTTAACCGTCTTCAAAAAGAGTGAATGAGTCATCAATTATGTTGTATGTTTTTAGTTACTCCTTCATTATTGTTATGATTTAAAAATTCTTTTATTGTTTGAATGGCTCCACTATCGGATCAGTAGTTTGAGATTATAATGTCGGAAATTGCCTTTACTTTAGTATTTAACTTAAATTTAATTAGCCTTTCCTTTGATTTACTTTAGTAGTTAAATCGGTCAACTTAAAATCATTGTATTGGGGATGGCTTTGGTATATCAAACGTGATTTTACATCTTTGAACAATATTGAAATCCTAACTGCCATCGTGGTCCAGTGGTTAAGGCGTTTGCCTGTAGACCCGGGGGTCGTGGGCTCGATTTCCACCGGAAGTATACTTTGTTTAGTTGTTTCCAGCTTGGTTAGGACATTGCAGGCTTGAATCACTTGATAATAAAGTTAATTCCGTGTTTCGGAAGGCACATTAAGCCGTTGGTCCCGGCTGCCATCTAGTAGTCGTTAAATAAACCACGTCCGAGGCCGAGAGGCGGTACCGAAGAACTCTGACACCAGGGTGTCCATGGTCGATTTACCGTGTCACCTACACGAAATGATAATGAATATATTGAAATCCTGGAATCAGAAGCCCTAATAGTATACAGAATTGCAAGAAAAAAATGGGAAAAAGTGAGAAAGCAGGTTGCTTAACATACGTAAGCACGAATAATGAACCTATTGGATCATCGGGTTCCTCAAACTTTTCTTGAATGATGCCTATAAACGATGTTTACTGGCACTACTTAAAAATTAAGTACTTCATTTTTACACATATTTGTCTGTGGTTTTGGGGCTATCTAAGGCGGGTCGGCCGCACACAGTCCTTCGCTAGGAATCGAATACCCTGTCACCGTCTTGTAGCAAATTGACACCATGAGTATGGCCACGGGAGCTGTCGCTTAACGTTTAACAAACGTACGCTAACTTACCAAGGAGATCTGGCACTAGGCAGACCTTAACCTTTCAGGTACGGGCAACTTCCATAACATTTTTTAACAATGGAAGCACTGCCCAATTGGGCATCTTCGTCGTTGAAGGGTTAAAAACTTTTTGTAAAATCACATAACATCATGATGTCAAATTATCGGACCCCGAGCTTCGATGTATCACAGCTGAGGATGCAACCGGGAAAACGCTCTGATAAGACAGACAAGTATGACTGACTATGGTATTCCTTTGCATGAGATAAAACACCTCAAATCCATCCAGAAAGTATCCCTATTACAATCCCAAAAGGTTTCTAAATCATCCTTTCAATATGCCAAAACTGTTTCCAATACATTAGGATTCACCCCCCAACCACAATCCCAACCCCAAGCCCAACCCCAACCCCAACCCAATCCCACCATCTTTCCTTTTTTGATTTAGCTTTTCTTATGCATTCCAAAGAAACCCCAAATACATTCCAAAACTACCGTACCCGATGTACTGGACATCTGAAAACTATATCTATCTTATTAAAAATTACATATTTGTATTCCTAATCATCATCGGGTCCTTTTTAGTCTCCACTACAGGAGCACGACCCTCTCTGTACTACTAGGGCCATACTTGGCCAGAGCAGCTAGAGGACTTGGCCTACACTCTCCACGCTGGCCAGACGGGTTGAAGAGGTCTCTTAGATGTTTATAAACTTTGTTTAGCTACAAGCTAAACAAAGCTTATAAACATCTAATTGAGATTTCCTAAGTCGCCTTCTACGACATCCATGGGAAGACTTGGAGTGGTCCTATTCTACTCTGCCGGATACCGCACGGCGCCAAGAGTATTCCTAATATGATGTAATAAATATTTTTTTGTATTTGTATTTCGTATCTCCAATTCATTCCAAACTATCTAGTTAATATATCCAAAAATCATCCCTACTCAAACACTTCATTAAATCTATTCCAAACCCGTCTTATACAAACATTCCTAAGCTTTGCCGGGCTGGGATTGAGCCTAATACTCATAAGTTCCGAGGCTTGTTTATATATAGGTGTACCAGCACCATCGAAAAATTATTTTGAGGGAGACCAACACCACTGTGGCCACCGAGGCAGATGCGGAAGATTTTTTTGACAGAGAAAACATTATTATTCATATCTTTACATACCAAAACACAGGAACTTTTATACATATACCCTTTGAGAACTTTCGCTGCAGTTTGTCCGCCATTAGTTTTCGTCGATCGAGGACGTATACATAGGTAGTATATAAGTCCCTCAGGAACAGCTCATCTTTGTTGCTTGAGTTAATGGGAAAATAAGGGAGAGAACGACGATATCAATAATTCAAAAACAGGTACTTGTAGATCGAATGAGAGAGTTATAGTAACTGGTGTAATGACGTACAATTGGTGTTGATAAGGTACCAAAATTTGTATGTTACAGGTACTAGGTAGATCTGGTAGAGTTATAAGCCAGTTCAGAAGTTCTAATATTTAGCCATTTGTTATAAAACAGACCAAGTGCAAGTCATATTCGCATACATTACGGGTTCCTTATCATCGTTTAATATTAATTAATACGAAAAACTACAATCTCCATGTTTTTTATACTCATGGATAGATTGAAATTTTATTTATTTTTATTGTTATTATGAAAATAGAAGTACAAGTTCTGTGGAATTAAAACCACTAACTATTACGGTTCAAATGATACAACCATAAGGTTCCAACCATAAGGTTGTATCTTTTGAATATAGTTTTGGTGTCTGTCATAAGACAGACAAAACTACCACGTTTATTGTATAGATAGCTATTTTTTTTATTATTATTTTTTATTTGTTGTTGTTGCGACAATACAAATACATGTACTAACCGTAACAGATGGAGACTTAAAACAAGGGAAAATTTAAGTGTCCATTGTTGCATGTTACGGTTAAAGAAAGAGCCCTGTGATAAACGGACCGACCAATAGCGGAGGCTTGGTAATAGAGCCCCGTTAGCATCTGGTAAAGATCCCCAAAAATGATAAGTCCATAATTTGTCTTAAATTCCATTATATGCTTAGATTTAGGGGACAGCTAAACTAATTTTATACTTGTGTTTAATGGGACTTACGTTGTTATCATTAATTTCAAGTTCAAGGAGTCGTTAGGGCTTAACTAAGCCTATTTTGTGTACTTTATCCCTCCCTGGATTAAGTTATACAGTTTGTAGCATTGTGTCCATCATTTCCTGGCTTTGTTCAATGTTCTACATTTGTGAAATACTTTATATTAATAACAAAGCAATAGGCCCCACAAGAATTTTTTTAACTACAAATTGTGTGATTTTCTATTTGAGGTATAATAAAAATATATATATATGTGTTTTATGACAAAATGTTTTAATTTGGACTATTTACAAATTTTTGTACTATTGTACACTAGATTCAGTTTACCAACCGTAGCTGGCACCGTGAGCGCCATAGCCGATGTTATGCGCGCCGTAAGCGATGGCGGGGGCGGCAGAGTACGCGACGGACTTTAGGACGGGGGCGGCCGCGGCGTAGGTGGCGACGGGAGCGGCGTAGCTGGAGTAAGACGCCACGGGGGCAGAGATGTAAGACTTGCTCACGATGGGAGCGGAGTACGCGTGCACAGCGGGCGCGGCGTAGGCAGCGACGGCAGGAGCTGCGTAGGCCGCGACGGGAGCTGCGGCGTAGGTGGCGACGGGAGAGCCCTGCGCAGTGTGGGTGGAGTAAGAAGAGTAGGAAGACACGGCGGGAGCGATGGTCTTGGTCACAGCCACAGCGGGGGCAGAGTACGCGTGCACGGCGGGGGCGGCGTATGCGTGCACAGCGGGAGCGGCGTAGGCAGCTACGGCGGGAGCAGCGTAGGTCTTGGCGTAGACAGGGGCGGCGGCGTACGCCACGGGGGATCCGTGAGAGGTGTGGGTGGAGTAGGATGAGACGGAGGACACGGCCGGGGAGATGGTCTTGGTGATGACCGCAGGTGCAGCGATGGCGTGGCTGCTGTAGGCCAGGGGAGCGGCTCCGAGGAGACCACCGGCGCGGGCAACGCCCACAGCGCACAGAGCGACGATCAGCTGAAACATTTTTTTACTTTAATACCCGTAATGGAAATATCTTTAATTACTTCGTTTAATTTCTGGAAGTGTATTTGATAGTGAGAATACTATTGCTATTACTACTCATTAAGCATATTAGTTTAATTGATCCATTTAAGTTGGGTACTTCATCAGAATAACACAAATGACTATGATAACACAATATATCTATAACATAAGGATTTATTTTCACTGTATCCCACTGGAACACTCGACAATGCACACTGAGTATTAAGACCCACAACACACCTTGGCGTACATGTTGATGCTGCTAGAGTTGGTAACTGAATAATTTCTGCAATTGCTACTCACCTTTTATACGAACGAATAGCCGGCTGTACTGTCCGTTTTACTTTCATTACTTAGACCATGAAGTTGTTATGACGTCTTTTGTTTGGGTATAATTTGGAGGTGTTATCGCGTGTAGGTTACTAGTTGATAATAGGGATCTATTGAAATTAATTAATTTTAAAATCTATGGATACCTATATCATTATTAGTTAAAAATTGCTGTGAAGATAACGTTCATGTTTGCCATATGATATTTACCTTTTCAATTTCTAAATTTACGTAAAATTTCAAATGTTTGTGGTGTATCAAATACTTATGCAGCGAAACAATACTTTTAGGACATACTTATGCTCAGATTATGATGGCCCACTTATCACTTAATCATAGATGTTAACCCAAAATCCAGGGATTTTCGTCTTATGAGGCTGGGAATCGAACTTTGGCAATCGGAGTCCAGTGTTGGAGAGGCTGGTAATCTGTCATATAGGTTCTCCTAGTACGGATGCCAGTCTCTCACATAGAAGCTTATATTAATTCTGACAGAAGTATAAATAACTATTGTGGCTACACTCTACTTCATGATCTATTCTATGTGAGAGAAGAAATAAAGATTATATTATACATACAGCGTAATGTTGAACCTCCTAGCTATATTAAAAAATTGAAATCAGAATCCCTAACGGAATACCGATTTGCAATTGAAAACAAAAAAACAAATTACCTTCCAAAGAAATTCGTCAGCTGATCAGCGACTTTGTATAGAAAACCTAATTTCTTTTATTTTGCAATCAGTTTTTTTCTTGCAATTCTGTATTCCAATAAGGGTTCTGATTCCGAGATTATAATATAGCTATATTGTAATAAGGGTTCTGATTCCGAGATTTACACATTTTAATATAGCTAGGAGGGTCAAAATCACGCTGTATTATTATTTGTGATTCCGAGGGGCGGTAACAACTGCGACACCGAGGCCGCCAGGGTAGATGCGGAAGCTTTCGTCATTATTATTCATGATATCGACTAGTTCACAGAAAAGCAGGTGGGTTCATAACCTTGAAGAACTTTCACTATTCTTATTACTTGACTAGATTTTAAACACAATTGTACTTGCCTTAATATATTTTTTTATTTATTTTACTTCATACATAATAATAAAAAAGTGTAAAGGACTTAAAGCCTTTGGTTTTTTTTGCCAGCCAACCAAGCAAGTGGTGTAGAGAATGCGAGGAGTAGTAAAGACAATAATAAATAGGGTAAAACAATGTATCTAAATACTAAAATAGGAAATAAACTACACAAAAAATACATACTGTCACATAATAATAAAATAAACCATACATATACTTATACAATATTGATCACAAATGAACATTTTCAAGCCGTGTGGTTTCCGGCAGAGTAGAATAAGACCACCTCTCCAAGTCTTCCCATGGAGGTCGTAAGAGGCGACTTAGGAATAACAAGCTAAACAAAGCTCATAAACATCAATGAGACCTCTCCAACCCGTCTGGCCAGCGAGGAGAGTGTAGGCCAAACCCTCTGTCTGCTCTGACCAAGTGAGGCTCCGGTAGTACAGAGAGGGTCATGCTCCTGCAGTGGAGACTAAAAAGACCTGATGATGAACATTTTCAAGTATTATGTAAGCCTCAATGGATGTTCACTTCAGATAAAAAGCACCGAGCATGACACGGGATGAATAATAAATAAGTAGGTAAACTTGTTTGAGTAACCTGTGACTGATTAAATTAATAAGTATCCAGTTTTCTCTTAATTTGTTAAAATTGATACGGAATTAGATAATATAGCACACACCTGTTTCCAAGGTCAATTCGTAGAAAATATATATTTCATCTTCTTGTAGATTGCATTCGTCAAGAAGAGAAGTAAGTATTTTACTCTTCTAAATTAAATACTAAGAACGTTTAGAGTGATGCTTTTGATGCATATTCTTATGCAACTTGTCTTATATCATTTATAGAATTCCTAATATTACTGGGTTTAGTTAATTATATCACACTCACTAGAGATGGGGTCGCAAATAGAAAATAATATGGGGTCTGGTTTGATAATAAAAAAAATCGAAGAATTTTTAAGAAGAATAAGATAATAACACTTTCTATTCATCCTCCGATTCCTGGCTAGCAATAAGTGTAGCCATATATTAATTTTCTTAATCGTCTACAATTGTTTGACTGGCTCTGAGGATCACTATTCTATATAGATAGATATAGAATAGTGGTCATCAAGCCAGGCTGCTGCACCGAAGGTCCCAGGTTTGATCCCCTGTGTGATCAAGATGGAAAATGATATTTTGCAGATTGGCCTGGGTCTTGGATGTTAATCTATACTTATATGAAAAAACATATAGTATCGTTGAGTTGGTATCTTATAAACAAGTCTCGAACTTACTTTGCTTTGGGGCTATCTTAATCTTTGTGATTTGTCTATATAAAAAATGTGTATATAAAGTTATCTCTTTAATTGACTAATTAGTAAACAAAACAATACTTAAAATGAAGAAGGGGTTTGGTGGCTATCTACTGATAATAGCGACGTCATATTTAGACAATTAGATAAACATACGGAGCGTTTGTTACTTTAATCCGCCGTTACTTCAGTCCCCGGTCTCCTCTACTATATTATTTTTTTACGAATTAACATACTTTGGATCACACGAATAACAGCTAATGCGTCTAGGTTCCGCGTTTTATATTACGATTTTAGTTAGTTAAAAAAGTTTTCAGGAATAAAGGTAAGGATGCTGTTCAATGAGGATGGATGTGCAAATATCTCCTTGAAGCCTTAGATTGTTGTCTTTTCAAGTATGAGTATGCCACACATATGATTAAATAAAAAAATACAAAGCGATTTTTGGCGGTCCAAAGATTAAGCTTCGGCGGTCCGAATAAGGAATCGCGGTCCATCAGTTGATCGTTGCACTAGGACACGAATCCGATTGCACTGTCAAACTGTGACTTCGGAGTATACGTCCGTACTGCGAAGTACGCCAAAGAAAACATGTTTATTTCGTCCTCTCATGCTTGAAGATTGTACAAAGTTTCATAACTTTTTATGAAAAGGCAATTTGCTATGTTGTTGCATAACCAGTTATCAAAGAATACTTCTGTTCTATTTTCGTATTTTATTTGTAACTTATTATGGAAAAGGATTTACTTACTTTAATTTTTTTAACCACCTATAAGGGCCGATTCACACCGATATGATAGCGGCTGGCAGCTAAACTTTCTCAGATGCTTTTAAGCAGCTTAGTTAGTAGACACTAGTGTTGGCAACATACATTCACGAAAAACAAAACAATCCGTAAGCGTTAGTACTAATATTAATTATATGCTTTATGTCTCCATATAGGAAAGGTGGAATAGTCCTATTTTAGGCTAGAACCCACGCCAATTTAGAATTAATACTATTAACTTAAACAAATGGAGTGTACAAATGTTAATATATATTTTAACTAATATGGCTAGACCAAGCAAATAGATATTAAACAAATTTCCATCTTATTATGTATTTCACAAGGCTTAAATTCTTATGTATAATTATGTAACTAAACTTATATAATAACTCAGGAGTCTGTTACAGTTTTGAACAGAGGTCAACATTCAACATTTTATAGATTCTCAACCTTATTTTATTTACAGAAATGTTAATTTACACCTAGTCGCGAATTCATATTAGCATATTGTTATAATTTGGATATAAGATGATACCTGTTTTTGGCGAAGATATAAAAGAGAGCGCGAAGTTTATTTATATTAATCTGTCATCCAGTTAAACATCAACATGTACGGAAAGGTACGTCTGTGGTTCTATTTTTGATAAATGTGCAGTGATTACAGTAACATTATTTTAAATTTAAATGCAATTTTTTGAGATTAGTTTATATACAATTTGCTTTTGGCGGGAACTCCGGTCGTCTAAATATAGATGTTGTTCTATGTTCTTTCCGGACCTCAAACTACTAAACAGACAGACAGATACTTTTTCATTTATAATATTATAAGGTATGGATTAGGATTATTGATGGGCTTTCGTATTTTCATTAGTTATTTTGTCATTGCGAAAAAAATTTACTGATGTTAAGTTTTATTAATTGATTCTATCAAATAACTATAGCACGACAGACTACTGTTGGAACGAGGTGTTTGTCCTTAAAAGTGACATATCTTGAGATCCAGCATAGGTCTTTTGAAATACAAATCCTTTTTGCAAAAGCAACTAAGGCTTTGACGAACGATTCTGATTCTGATTTTGATCATAATATTGTTTGTGTTAACTACTTAGAGACCCTGGTCTTATTAAGAACATATTGAAAACTTATCTTAAATTTTATATCCGCAAGTTTCTTCTAAGTTTAAAGCTTGCCCTAAATTGTTCAGATAAATAACTTTTTGTTCGCAAAAAGTAAAGCTCAGATTGTTTATGTACAGTTGCAAGAAATGGCTATTACATTGAAACATAATGTGTTCATACAATAAATAAATGTAACGTCAGGTACCTCACATCTCATCACGTTGAAAAACTAGACAAAAAAACTTTCAGTATAAACAATCTCATTTTGTTTTGTTTCAGCTGGTTGTACTCCTTTGCACCGCGGCCGTCGTGTCCGCTGGCTACTCCGGACCACCAAATTACAGCTACAGCCCGGCCGTATCCTCAGTGTCTTTTAACTCACAGCCATCCTACGGGCCGGTAGCATCCAACTCCGCAGTCAAACCCTACAACGGACCTACCGTGACGCCGTACACTGCGACTCCAACTCCAATCCCAACACCGGTGCCTGGTGCCTTCACTGCGACCACCAAGAACGGAGTTTCAGTATCTGTTCCCTCGTACCCAGCGCCGCAATACTCTTCAGCAAAGAGCAACGCCATATCTTATGGTTACACAACCCCTGTGGCTGCGTCGTACCCAACTCAACCATACGCTGGAGTGACAGATTATCCAGCTTCTTATTCCTCTCAAGCATACCCTCAGGCCTATTCTCAGGTTTACCCACAAGCCTATCCCCAAGGATACCCTCAAGCATACCCACAAGCGTACCCACAGGCGTACCAACAGGCGTACCCACAGGCGTACTCACAGGCGTACCCACAGGCGTACCCACAGGCGTACCCACAGGCGTACCCACAGGCTTACCCACAGGCGTACTCTCAAGCGTATCCCACTGTATCAGCGCAACCTGGCCAAGAAGCGTACCGCTACCAGTCTTACTCAGCCCCAGTTCAGTACCCTGGCTATCCTTCTGGATACCCAGGAGCACAGTACTCTTCTCCAGTCCAATACTCGCCAGCACCAGCTGTTTCTCACGTACAATACAGCGGCGCTGGTGGCAGCTACTCATGGAAAAAGTAATTGTGCATTTATTTGTATTACCTTAATGAGACTGTTCGAAATAAGATTACGATTAAAAGTTTAAGGAACTAAGTTGAGTTTAATTTATTTCCATCTAATAATCTAAAAAGTAAATGATAAAAAATTTACTTTTTAGATTATTAGACAGTAACTGGCTTATAAACTTCACTTATTGTATTTCTATACGTCCTGGGATGCCTAATTAGAAATCTGGTCATAAATACTCGTCTTTAGCTGTCTTGCGTGTGTGTAGACAAATTAACCTTATCAATAAAACAGGTCACTCACATGCTATTTCGTCGGCATTGCCGACTATAGTTTTTGACGTCAGGAGCCCACTTTCAAGGCGAGTGCGAGACGCGCGGCGGGGGGTCCCGCACTCGTCTTCAATCCCACCACGTGCGTGAGTGACCCGGTTTTATTCATAAGGTCTAAATCTTTATCTGACATTAGTTTCAATGATATAAATTAAACTTATACATAAAACAGCCTTTAGTTTGTCATTAAAGATAAAAGATGTTCTTTACATTGCATTAAGTATACAAATATTCCAATCTTTATCAAAATTGATATTTTAGCTGTCTAGTTTATACGAAATTTAACATAAATGTGTTAATTTTACTGCATGATCTGTCAATATTGAGATTAAATTGAATGTGAAGGTCATAATTTATCTGAATGATTTTAATTTATCTTGCAAATTCCAGGAATGCTTAAGAAGTTAATATACTCAGATCATTACTTATTTTTAGACGTTATGCTATGTTTTTATTTCATACGAAGGTTTTTTTTTGAATATACATAAATAATATATAATCTCTAAAAATAAACTGGTTTTATTTTAATTGGATATCCATAAATTATGCACATTATTTAACAGTGACATTTAGGAAGTGTTGTTCAAAATCATAAAACCTTGAAATAAGCATAAACCATATGTCGTAACAGGTTTAATAAAAATATTTAGCAATTAAATATTAAGAGCTAAATCACTAAAGACAAAATAATAAGTTAGAGTACATACATGTTTCAATTTGGTAAAAAAAAAACAAAGACACAGAATGCTTTCATTTTATATTTTTACGCATAAATATGGTTTATTAAATAAATATCACAGATCAGTTTACCACGCGTAGCTTCCATCGGTGCCGGAATAGGAAACTCGAGATACGGCTGGGGCCGACGAATATCTTACTGCAGATCTAACAATGGGAGCTGATGCTGCGTAAGAGTAAGGGTAAGCCGAGTATGACACCGGGGCAGTCGGGTATGACACTGGGGCTGAGTAACCAACGGGTGCGATGGAGGAGGAGTACGCTACAGTGGGAGTTGAGTAGCGTACAGAAGACACCGCTGGAGCAGATGAATAGCTAACAGACGGAGCTACAGAAGAATACGATACGGTAGGAGCAGATGCGTAGCTAACGGAAGGAGCCGCAACATAGTTTGGTGAGTGAGATACAGAATATGAGCTCGATACAGCTGGGGCTGGAGAGTAACGTCCGACAACGGGAGCTGAAGAGTAACTCACGGATGGGGTCACGGAGTATCTTACAGGGGCGGCAGAGTAGGATGGAGCCGCAGAATACGAGTACGACGAGACAGCGGGTTGAGAGTAGGATGCATAAGATGCCACTGGCGCAGTAGAGTAAGTTGTGATGACGGGCGCTGGTGCAGGGTACGCACGAACGGGAGGAGTCCTTACAACAGGTGTAGATGTGTAATGATGGATGTTCACTGATTGGTGGGACACTGCTGGTTTATCAGCCGCGTACGGCACTGGTGCGATTGTTTTCACTACTGGAGCTGCGTAACTTACAGCCGGAGCTGCCGCGTATGACACCGGAGCTGAAGCATAACTGATGGGCGCTGGAGCGTAACTCACTGGGGTTGACGCAAAGCTCACTGGAGCTGAGGCGTAGCTCACTGGAACTGATGCGTAACTCACTGGGGCTGGCACAGTTCTAACCACTGTTGAAGTTATCGGCCTCGAGATCGATTGGTAGGAAGTAGCAGGTCCTAAGGTTCTAGCGTATGTCGCTGGTGACGCGAAAGAGTTCGCATACGCCGGTGCAGATGCATATGAGGCGTAGGACACAGCTGGTTGGTACAGGTTACCAGCTGAGGCAACTGCTGAAACGCAGAAGAAGACCAGAACCTGGAAATAAAGTAATATTTAGTACCTATTGTTTCTAAAAAAATGCGTTAAATTAATATGAACGATATTTATTGGCGATTTACCTTAGAAAACATGCTTGTGAAGTAGCCTGACCTGTCTGAGTAATTTAGCATTTGACATTCGCTTTTATATGCTCATCATCGAACTAGTGGCATTATAATAATGTAAATTGTCAACGTACAATGTCAAAAGGCGTGTCCACCTATACACATATTGGTTTAATATTTGATTATTATGTAACAACTAGCTGCCCCGGCGAACTTCGTTTCGCCATAAGTTAAAAACTATCTTATCTCTCAAGTTGGATCGAACTGCACATGGTGTGCGAATTTTATTATAATCGGTTAAGTGGTTTAGGAGTCCATTGAGGACAAACATTGTGACACGAGATTTATATATATTAAGATTTAATCTCAAGGAAATTATTGGCAAATTTCAATAACATCTTCCTTGATTTAGGTATTCGCACATTTTTAATGATAACTATTGAAAATTGTTATATACTATAGTTTTTTAATTACGAACAAACTAGAACAAACTGACACTTCCGGCGGCTTTGTATGTAAAAAGTGCGATTAGGAATAATTAATAAACACTTACTACTTACTATCTGCTTAATAACGCCAGTAAGTCAGGAGCACTATTTTTGAAAGTATGACACTCATCTTCGAGCGATTTTTCTATACAAAAATCGCTCGAAGACGAGTGTCATACTTTAAATATATAGTACTCCTGGTGTATAGACATTTAATTCGAGTTGAACAAATTAAAAATATCCCCATGTAGTAGCCACAACTACTAACTTATTTATCTTTTAAAAATATTATCAACCTACAATTAAAACAGATCATCATCATCATCATCAGGTATTTTTAGTCTCCACTGCAGGAGCATGACCCTCTCTGTACTACCGGAGCCATACTTGGCCAGAGCAGACAGAGAATGTGGCCTACACTCTCCTTCCTGGCCAGACGGGTTGGAGAGGTCTCATTGATGGTTATGAGCTTTGTTTAGCTTGTATTTCCTAAGTCGCCTCTTACGACCTCCATGGGAACACTAGGAGTGGTCCTATTAACTCGTTCGCTGACACTGAACTAGACACAAAAGAAATAACAATAGAATTACGTCTACAGGTGGGCAGTGTCAGCGAAAGTGTTAATTAAAACAGATAACTTCAATTTATTTTAGTTTATCAATTTACTCACAAAACTAATTTTAATTAAGTAAATGTATAAACAAAAGTAGTCTTAATCATGTATGTGACTAAAGTGTCTTAAGTTTCATGAATACTTTATTTTTTTATAAGTGTTTTTTGCATTCACAGTGCTGTTCTGATATACTTATTAACCTGAGGTCGCTGGTTCAAACTACGCCCGCGTGGTTTTGTTTTCACCACATTTTATTTTTCTCATGTTTTCGCGATTATTACACATTTATATTTTTTGTCGCGTTTATTTTATTATTTTTACACCTAACGTTTCGAAAACTGCAAAGTTTTTATTTAAACATATTTTATTCCTTAATTTAATAAGAGTTCACTAATACTTTATCTGAAAGTATTAGTGAACTCTTTTTTTCTCTGTGGTGCAGATTTGATTGCTTGTAATTATTTTTTGTTAAGAAGGTCCAAAGTGAAACAAAATTATAATTCACATTTTGTGTATTTCGTTTCGTAATAATATATTTACATGTACCGCTACTATAAATAAATAACAATCAGATACAATGATACAAGAGACTAGAAGACTACTTTTTACCAGCCGTAGCTAGCTCCGAGGCTGGAGTAGGAGACATGAGATACGGCGGGAGCAGCGGAGTAGGTCACAGCAGACTTGAGGACTGGAGCGGAAGAGTAGGCGACGGCGGGAGCGGCGGCGTAGGTCTTGGTCACCACTGGGGAGGAATAGGAAGAGTACGCGACGGCGGGAGCGGCGTGATAGGCAGCCACAGCGGGAGCAGCGTGGTAGGTGGCTACGGCCGGAGCGGCGATGGTCTTGGTGACGACGGGGGCAGCGGCGTAGTGAGCAGTGGGAGCGACAAGAGTCTTAGCGTAGACGGGTGCGGGAGCGGCGTAGGCCACAGGGGAAGAATGAGTAGAGATGGATTGGTAGGATACCGCTGGGGCTACAGCCTTAGCCACAACGGGAGCGGCGGCGTATGAGTGGTATGCTGGGGCCGCGTATGACTGGTACGCGGGGGCTGCGTATGAGTGGTACGCAGGGGCTGCGTATGTCGCTACCGGGGAGGCAGCGAGGAGGTTGCCGGCGGAAGCGATGCCCGCGGCGCACAGGAAGATGACGACCTGAAAAATAAATAGTACGTGGATCTAAAAAACTTATTACTTTACTTTCTGTGGAAAAACTACTGCACGTATATAATTTAGAGTTAAATAAGGATTCAAATTATTTTTTAGGCAGAACAAATTGATTTATACCTTGGAGTACATGTTTGTTGTTCGTTGATCTTGTTTGTAATGATAATTTTTGAGCACCGACTTTCGCTTTTATACTGGTACCTTAAACTGGTATCGGTATTACGTTTGCATATAGTTGATCGCCCTGAGCACTTGATTTCATTGCAATGTCAAGGTAGGTTCCACCCATGGCCCAAAAACATATTGTAATCGATGTCAGTATCAAATCTGTACTTTAAAGCCCCATAAGGAAAACATTTTCGGAAGTAAATTGGGTAATTAAAGCCGTAATCACGTACTCATATTATTGGGGTAATTAAAAGGATGTTTTCAGTTTGCCCTAGTTTCATCGATAAAATTTTAATGAGTTTGTAAAACTATCAAACGCTTCAATGAATTCATGACCTAGTCTCTCGTTTAGTATGAAGCTGTTCGCTCTCTAATATTTTTCAAATATAGGAAGATAGACCTTAAATAGCAAACTTTTAAACTTGCATTAATATGTAATTGATTTTTGAAAAATTACTTTTTAAGTGGAAAAAAGTCATTTTTATTTTACTAAATGTTGATTTCTATTTAGTATGTTTAATCTTATTTATTTATTTTTAATTTTCTTTGTTTTTACTTTCATGGTTGTGTGTTAAATTAAGTTAGTTTTAGAAAACTATTGCGGATTCGAATTTTCATCAAATATTTGAGTAAATTCGGCTTTAACTAGACAATGTATACAGGTTTACTTGTAAAACACTAATAACCTCATAGGATTAGATAGCTAACATCATCATCATCATTTTGTGCAGGTGATATGGTTTATCGACCATGCACACCCTGATGTCAGAGTACTTCGGAACCACCTCTCGGCCTCTGACGTGTTTCCTTTAACGACTACCAGATGGCAGCCGGGACCAATGGCTTAACGTGCCTTCCGAAGCACGGAATCATCTTTATTATCAGACAATCAGTGATCAAGCCTGCAATATCCTAAACAAACTGGAAGCAACTAAATAAAGTATGCTTCCCTTGGGGATCGAACCCACAACTCCCGGGCTCAACAGGCAAACGCCTTAACCATTGGACTACGGACTAAAATCATAATCAACGTTTGTTTAACGAGTTTTGACATAACTTAATATTTAAATAAAAATGATTTTCTATTGGCATTTGTAAGTCTATGTTACATTCATAAACGAAAGGACGACGCGACGCTCGCGCGCGTAAGCTTTCTTTGCGATGCGTGTAGAGTTGGTAACATTCAACCATTCAGTATATATCTCAGTTCCATGGCGCAGTGGTTAACAAGCCAGCCTGCGACACGGAGTGCCCGGGTTCGATCCCCGGCCAGGTCAAGATGGAAAATGATCTTTTTCAGATTGGCCTGGGTCTTGGATGTTTATCTATATATGTATTTGTTATAAAATATAGTATTGTTGAGTTAGTATCCCATAACACAAGTCTCGAACTTACCATGGGGCTAGCTCAATCTGTGTGATTTGTCCGTATATATATATATATATATATATATTTTTTTATTATTTATTATATATTAATTAAATTTACCGGTTAAAATTTAACAAATTATCAAAACTCGTAGCACAAACGTTGTTATTTATTATGGTAACTGCGAGGTTACTAGTGTTTCACAACTAATCCTGTATAACTGATGATCTGGCATATCCAGCGCATCTTGGGCATGTAACATGTTTCTTCTTTTCGTGTCGATTGGCTCAAATAACTTAAATTAAAATCAAATTTGTCCCTCCAGTATGTGGCGAATCTTATACCACACTCTGTCGCTGAGTATAGGCCGCGTATTATGCAGCTGATTGGGCACATTGGGCACGAGAGAAGGTGCAGCATAGTCTGATCGACTTCACCACACTGACACCGAGCTTCGGTTTAACATGCTGCAAGGAGTTCATATTATGTAAAATAATAATATGAGCATTATAATACTTACTTAAATTATTAAGGTCAAAAAGGAATATATTATTTTTAGAGTCTATGTATGTAAGAGAAGCTCCGGTAGTACAGAGAGGTTCATGCACCTACACTGGAGACTAAAAAGACCTGATAATGATGATGATGATGTTGTATGTGTATATGGAAGTATGTTTTGATACCTATGTGACTTTCTTTTTCCACCATCACTTCTAAGAATCTAAATACACTCGGGAGACCTCATTGAAGGCAAATTTTTACTGGAACTTACATTTTTGCATAGAGTGGTGGCAGCCGTCGTCAGTCAACTCGGTTTTGTTTATTCAATTTAACTTATTCTATATGAAATTTAATTAAGAAATATCGCATTACTTTGAAAACGTAACAAACGCTTCACAGCGCCGTCGGCAGTGTAAAGTCTCCCTTAGTTGCAATAATGTTCAAATTAATTTGATAAGCACATGATTCTACCTGTTTATAGGAGCAAGTAACATTTAGGTATGTCTCCAAGCCAGAAGCGAGATTCGAGAAAGGTGCAGTAATCTATTGGTATATAAATGTCTTTAATTGAGGACGCGATTTCGCGTCCGATTGACGCGATAGTCAGTCTACATAGTCTTATTGTGAATGTAGTCATAAAGTCGATCACTAGAATGCCATTCTATCATATGCATATGCAATATTGTGAAGGCACGGAAAGTAAATTCTATTTGTAAGGACCAGTTTGATAACAAAAATCGACAAAAAAATTTATGTGAAGCACCATGAACTTGATGTAAATTATATCATTAAAACTAACGTGAGAAAAAGACATTATGTATAAATACGGATCACTCTCGTGCTATTTCATCGGGGTTGGCGACCGAAGCCCATTTTCAAAGCAAGTGCGGGACCCTCCGCCGCGCATCCCGCACTCGCCTTGAAAATGGTCTCCTGACTAGTCCAAAAACATAGACGCCAATCCCGACAAAATAGCATGTGAGTGACCCGTTTTTATACATAACGGACGTAAATTTTCTATGTTTAATTGTAGCGAAGTGTGCGTGCTTCCACGAACATACCAGACGCACTGCAATGTCGCCGCATCCCAACAATATCCTGAAAGTCTTATTATACTGGACACGAATGAATGAATGGATTTGAATGCATCTTTTTTTCATTTTATAGGACGGCAATCGAGCAAGCGTGTCACCTGATGGTAAGTGACCACCGCTGCCCATGGACAACTGCAACACCAGGGTGTCACAGGTGCGTTGTCGGCCTTTCAAGGAGTTGGGGGAAGGAAATGGGGAGTGGAGGGGAAAGGGTGGGCCTCCGGCTCTCTAACTCACCGATCGAAGCAGTAAAGCTTCTACTCAGACGTCAATTTTCTGTGAGAGTGTGGTACTTCCCCGGACGAGCCGGCTCATTCATGCTACCGGCTCTAGTGCCGTGGCTCTACCGGCTATACAAATATTTTTTTATTGTTATCTGCACATTTATTTCAATATCAATAGAAAATTTTATAAGAATAACCTATTAATTAGAAAATTAAACAAGTCTCAAAGGGTAAAACAGACTGCAAGATGAAACCGAAACCCAGGTGAATGAAGTCGCTGGCAACAGCTACTACCTGTATAAGTTCAAAACGCATGTTAATAACATCACCTGACCTACATGCACTCATTCACACACCTACGTTACTGAGGCTTGCCGCAGTGCGTAGGTGAGCTGGTACAATAAGCCTGTTTACATTTACATCTCGATGAGTCACATTTACCTGACTTAACCTTATGAAAGGTATTTTTGGCAACGTTACATTTAAAGTTTTGGAGTTTTAACTTTGAACTTATCGAATATACAAAATTTTACTCAAAAAATAAAACTAAATTTAAAACGTTTATTTAATTCTAGCTTTCGCCGCGTTAATGTCGATCCATCGGGAATAGTACTTTTTTCCGGGATAAAAGATAGCCTATCTCCTTCTCCGTACAGAGAACTTGTATGCAAAATTTCATGATGATCGGTTCAGTAGTTACGCCGTGTAAGCGTAACAAACAAACAAAGCGGCAAAAAACTGCACAGCGCATTTTCTCCAATCGACGTCAACTTACAATTTTAGTATGTGGGCTGAGTTTACATTGTCCTTATTAAAGTCAATATAAACTTATTTTAAAAATAATGTTTTAGAAATTAAAATATTGAAATAAAAAAATGACAAAATGTATTAAAAGATTTTATTAATATTATAATATATACACGCCCTATCTAATGAACCGATCATCATGAAATTTTGCATACCCGTTGACTGGGGTACGGAGAAAGATAAAAGGAGAAGGATATACATTTTACCCCGGGGAAAAGTACGGTTCCCGAGAAATCGATATTGAAGCGGGCGAAGCCGCGTGTAAAAGTTAGTGTAAAATAAAACTCATTTAATTCGCCCTCGACCAAAAAACTGGTGTCATTAATTTCATCTGTCAGTCTGTCTGTAGCATCGCAGCTGATAAACGGGTGGATGGATTTGAATGCTATACTTTTTATTTGAAACTAGATTTAGCGCTCTAGGCTCTTAACTAAAATTCATGGAAATGGGATAATCTGAGCGTATCATCAGCATCAGATTCAATATTATTTAATAGTTCACATATTGATATGAAAAATATTGATAATAGTTTCAAACGATTTGTATCGGTAAGGAAATTGTATATTTTGTATATGTGCTAAGCCGAGTGGAAGACCAGCTGGCCTATTTACTAACTTAGTGTACAACGGTTTGATAGTCACTTCAAAATACATTACGTTTTACATATATTACATAGAAATAGTCAGTCATACGTAAGCCGCAATGTATTTTAAAGTGACTATCAAAACGTTGTACACTAACTTAGCAAATAGGCCGGTTGGTCACAGCAGTAAATCATAGGCCTAGAATGCGGTACGTAGGACGGTTTTTTTTTAAATTGGTGTTGTTAGGGTTTCGTTTCCAAAGAGACCCATTTTACCGGCCATCTGATGTATATGCCGCTATAAAATAAATAATAAAATAAAATAATTAATAATTAATGGGGAGTCCCATACAAGAATCATGTTATTTTTCAAAGATCTTGCTTGAATTACTGAGACGTCAAACCAAAAATAATTATGAACAATAGTGTTCATAATCGAAAGAGTTTGGTAATCTCTTAAGAGAGATCGGGAAGAGATTTTATGCGCACTTATACATATGTGTCCCCATAATAAGAAACGTGGTTTAACTACGAAAGTTAAATATTGTACTACGGTGGTATTGAACCATTAGTGTGGGTGCTAATGCAATTCACAGTTGTCCAGTTTCCATTTATTACCATTTGAACTGAACTTGTGATTTTGATGATGTTCAGAAAGTTTAGTTTGGTTGAAGGGATGCAAATTAAAGATGAAAATATTTTTATAGAAAAATATAATTTATTATTCGTTATAATAAATTAAGGTTCGTCATTTAGTACTAGTTCAAACGTAAACAAAAACTTTGGTAATTTACCAGCCGTAGCTAGCACCCAGGCTCGAGTAAGAGACGTGGGAGACGGCGGGGGCGGCGGAGTAAGTGATGGCGGACTTGACGACCGGCGCAGAGGAGTAGGCGACGGCAGGGGCAGCGGCGTAGCTCACGGCGGGAGCAATGGTCTTGGTCACGACAGGGGATGAGTAGGAAGAGTATGCGACGGCGGGAGCAGCGTGGTAGGCAGCTACGGCGGGAGCGGCGTGGTAAGACGCCACAGCGGGGGCGGCGATGGTCTTGGTGACAACGGGTGCAGCCGCGGCGTAGACAGCGGGGGAGGAGTGAGTAGAGATCGACTGGTAAGACACGGCGGGAGCGACGGCTTTGGCGTAGACGGGAGCGGCGGCGTATTGGACAGCGGGAGCGGCAAGAGTCTTGGCGTAGACGGGCGCGGCAGCGGCATAGGTCACGGCGGGAGCGGCGTAGGTCTTAGCGACCACGGGGGCAGCGGCGTAGGCCACAGGGGAAGAATGAGTAGAGATGGATTGGTAGGACACCGCTGGGGCTACAGCTTTAGCCACAACGGGAGCGGCGGCGTATGAGTGGTATGCTGGGGCCGCGTATGACTGGTACGCGGGGGCTGCGTATGAGTGGTACGCAGGGGCTGCGTATGTGGCTACCGGGGAGGCAGCGAGGAGGTTGCCGGCGGAAGCGATGCCCGCGGCGCACAGGAAGATGACGACCTGAAAATGTACGTTTTTTTTTTTAGTAAAATACAATACAATATTTTAAAAAGTTTTTAAATTTTTTTTAACCTTTACTTTCCCATTGCTGGGCAAAGGTCTCTCCCATAAGTTTCCGTGCCTCTCTATTCTATGCCACATCCGACCATTTTTAAAAGTTATGAAATTAAAATGGCTTCAAAAAGGAACTTAAATTTTTAAAGAGCTTCTTAGTACCTTGGAGTACATGTTTGTGTTGTGCGTTGATCTCGTTTGTAATACTAACCGAAGCACTCGCTTTCGCTTTTATATGAGCTCATTCAAACTGGTATTGGTACAGTATTTGCGTGCGGAGTACCCCGAGGCGTTTCGCTGCAATGTCAAGGTGAAGCTCCACCTTAAAGTAGTGGACCGTTAATGAAATTGTGTAATCGATGTACACATCGGAGCCAGTTTTTTAGTATTTTTGGATATTAAGGAAATCCGTATCGGAAGTGTGCGTGAAGGAATTTTGTTGGATTTTCATAAGTGTTAGTCATATTACTTTGTGTATCACTAAAATCTGTGATTATTAGGTTAGAATTGTTGCCTCAGATGTGATTTATTTGATACTACTGGTACCTATTATAACTATTTATTATTTTTATACCCATATGTTTACCCTTTTTAGTGACTGATAAAAAGGAGGAGGTTCTCGATTCGACTGTATGTTTGTTGAACGTTACTTACATACCTCATAACTCGGTCATTTATGAACCGTTTAAAAAAAAAAAGTTTTACTGGCGAGGATTTGCATCCCGATTTGTCCCATTTAAATTCATCAAAATTAATACTCTTAGTTCATCGAAGACATGCGTCGTATAAAAAAAACCGATTTCAAACAAACGACCCGAATCAATTTTGATGAATTTTAATGGGACAAATCGGGACGTCTTCGATTTTAATAAAATTTAGATAAAATCAGTTTGAAAGCATACAGTTCCAAACAATTTTTTTAATCCGTTTATGTCGACTGGCAGATAATGCCATAAGGCATTAAGTCCACCATTTGTACGCGTTTATTTAAATTTGTGCAATAAAGAATAAATAAATAAATGACGCAGTTATGTGGTAAAAAAGATTAAAAATACATCCAAATTGATAACCTCCTTTTTTGAAGTCGGTTAAAAGTCATTTATAGCGCATATCTATAGCGTGTGAAACTTTAGAATGCCTATGAAGTAATGAGATACTGATTCATTCGTTTCCTGTAAATATGGGATGAGAGTCGTTTGTCGTTGTACCAAAAAAGAAACAAAACATAATATTTCATTTTTTTATTTCCGATATCGTAAGCCTTTTTAAACGTGATGTCAGTCTACCAGTTGCCGTAACCACCGTATCCGTAGCCACCGTAGGCAGGGGAGGCGTATCCAGCGTAGCCATGGCTGGGGCCGTGTACGCTGTATTGGTTAGAATAGGACACAGCGGGTGCATAGGCGCCATGAGCGTATCCAGCGTAGCCATCGTAGCCGCCATACGCTACTGGGGCGGCCACTTGCTTAGAGACCGCTACGTGGGAGATGGCATGACCACTGACGTAGTTGTTGTAGCCGTGGCCGTAGCCTCCGTAACCGCCGTACGCGCCGTATCCTCCGTAGCCACCGTAAGCTCCGTAGCCGAGACCACCGGATAATAGTGCTCCAGCGCGGGCCAGGCCAACCAGGCAGGCAATTAGGGGAAACTGTAAAGTATAAAATATTAATATTTTTCTGCCTCAGTATATATCTAATTCAATTAATTCAGTTTTACAATTATACAATTGTTTGAAGTTAACATTACTTAAAATTAAACAAAAAAACCAAATAAATAAAATCAAATTTCAAATTAAAATCTTAAAATACGAAATATAACGATAACTATTTAAATTATAAAAAAATATACATGTCAAGGGTAATAAAATTTAAGTTAAAATTCACAGTTAAAATTACTTATTAAGTAATTTTAACTGTGAATATAACAAAAAAATCAAATAAATAAAATCAAGTCAATTTAAAATCTTAAAATGCAAAAATATTACGAAAACAATTTAAATCATAAAAATATACATTTCAAAGAGTAATAAATACCAAAAGTCTTCAATGTCTTATTTCATAAAAGTTTTTTTTAATGTATGTTTGAATGCTATTAATTCTACAGGTAGCTGATTGTTAGTTAAAAGTAGATATGTTTTTGGACCCCAGTTCTCTAATCCCTTTAGTAATAGCAGATGACGAATTTCGGAGAATATTACTTGGTTAAGTAAGAAACCATAGCTGGGGATTGGATGCTAAGTGACATAGGTCGCCGCGTAGGGGAAAAGACCGGAGAATCCCGCTCTGGCACAAGCCACAATTCTGCCATAGCTATCCAACGCGGTAACGCCGCTAGCGTTTTGGGCACCTTTGCACAGTAAACATTTAGTGACAGATTATTGTATTGTAGTGACAATAATAGTGATTGTGAAAGTGACCGCGAAAGCTTAAGCTTCTGCTTCTTCATTTTAAAATTGTATTTATTTTATTTTTATATTCTGCCTGAAATAAATATATTTATTGATAGGTAATTAAGTAAATCTGTATTAATACTATGCATAGGATGTTTTTCCATGCATGTATGTTATAATTATATGCTACTAAGTATACAGAATATACTATTTGAAAGAGACTACTTAGCATGCAAAGAAAAAAAAGAAAATAGAAATTTTACCTTAGCGATCATTTTGCTTCTTTGTTGATTACTCTTCAAAGGATGATAAGTGAGTATGTTTTGGAATACATTGTTTTGCCTTTTTATATCTAAAATGTAGGAAATAAGCGTTTAAACCAAGGTTTAATAAGTTTTTGGAAAGCGAACCGTGACGAATTTTAATTAACAACGTAAATGATATAGTTTAATGGGCATTTCATAAGCAATCTTTGTAAATTGCGAGGTTGAAGAATCGCAATGTTGATGACATTGCAATTCTTCAATACATACTTCAGCGGCCGTGGCCATATACTGGGCAAAATTGTTGTAGTTATAAAGACATTACGACTCGAAAAGAAGAAGAATAATACTTACGTTCGAAGTAATTACGTCTTATTTTTTACGGGATAGACAGGTCTTTTAAGACCCAAAGGCTACGTTTAGCGAATCGGTGGCAATAAAAGTGGAATTCGAAATCAAATAATGTGTTTATTGTAAGCGTTTTTAGTCGTGTCATGAGCGACTCGAACCGCGGTGCCAATCGCCTAAGTACTGTTTCTGAATGGGACGATTTGCACCTTTGAATAGGTTGATTTGGACCACGGTAGCACGAAGCATGTGACCGTGCTCCAGGGTCGTACTATTCGTAATTAAATAAATATAAATAAATATATACGGACAAATCACACAGATTGAGCTAGCCCCAAAGTAAGTTCAAGACTTGTGTTATGGGATACTAACTCAACGATACTATATTTTATAACAAATACATATATAGATAAACATCCAAGACCCAGGCCAATCTGAAAAGGATCATTTTCCATCTTGACCTGGCCGGGGATCGAACCCGGTCACTCCGTGTCGCAGGCAGGCGTGTTGACCGCTGCGCCACGGAGCTAGTCGTAAGTAATAAGTCGTAGTAATTTCAATGTAAATGAAAGCCTATGACCGCTGTAGCTTACTATAGGTGAAGAAATTTTCAAAATCGGTTTAGTCAGTTTTTGAGTTTATCCAATAAAAAAATCACACTTTCCTCTTTATGATATTGGAAAAGGCAGTAAAGATAACTAGACAGTGAATGAATAAATATAGGCCAGAGGTATCATCCTCAAGTTCCTCAACCTTAGATTAACCCAACCGCGAGAAACACATACACAATGGATTTTCTGTTGTTATGCGGACCGATCGGGCCGCTTGGTGGTTGAGAGGTCAAATACTTAGTTCCTTAACTGCCTGTCCGGTTTGTGCGGGTATAGCATCGGGTACGCGCGCCCGGCCTCCCCAGCTGGTACTACGTAAGTACTAGTACGTATTCTGTGACTAGCTCCGTGGCGCAGCGGTCAACACGCCTGCCTGCGACACAGAGTGACCGGGTTCAATCCCCGGCCAGGTCAAGATGGAAAATGATCTTTTTCAGATTGGCCTGGCTCTTGGATGTGTATCTATATATGTATTTATTATAAAATATAGTATCGTTGAGTTAGTATCCCATAACACAAGTCTCGAACTTACTTTGGGGCTAGCTCAATCTGTGTGATTTGTCCGTATATATTTATATTTATTTATATTTACTACGTAAGTAGTAGTACTTATTCTGTGCTGCTACTGACTTATCCCTGGTCTATCCGAGCAAGTAGCATCCCAAATACCTTTATCCCGTTTCCCCACCCAGTGAACTCCCTCCCTTCCCACACTTAAAAGGCGGTTTCGATGAGTAGCTGCGTCGGAACCGAGATAAGCCAAGAAACCGCGTTTACCAACCCATCTGCCCAAGTGTGGTGAGTATGGCAAATCCCCTTCATTGTATAAACACCCGGCCAAGTGCGAGTCGGTCTCGCACAAAACTTATTATAGATAATGGTACGGAAGTACCATTTTCTATAATAAGTTTTAAAGTTTAAAAAAAATATTTCTATTATTTGATGTAACTAAAATATGATGCCGTGTGGTATCCGGCAGAGTAGAATAGGACCACTCCAAGTCTTCCCGTGGATGTCGTAGAAGGCGACTTAGGAAATACAAGCTAAACAAAGCTTATAAACATCTAAGACACCTCTCCAACCCGTCTGGCCAGCGTGGAGAGTGTAGGCCAAGTCCTCTGGCTGCTCTGGCCAAGTATGGCCCTAGTAGTACAGAGAGGGTCGTGCTCCTGTAGTGGAGACAAAAAAGGACCTGATGATGATGATGATGATGAAAATATGATGCTATGTACCAAATTTCAAGATTCTGAATTCACGGGAAGTAGTAGTGTTTTGATTCCCTTGCGAGTGTCGAAAATTTGCAGCATAAAAGGCTGTAATGAAATGAAATGAAATGAAATACTTTTATTTGCAGCAAGCACGGTAGAAAAACATATTAGGACAATGGTTTTGTCAAATTTCTATTGGACAAGCGTGTTGCGCCAACAGTTGGCATGCAAATGTTCAAAGTGAGTTTAAGAACTTTACATATGGTCAAAATTGCGAGAATTAGTTGTATAGTAAAAATTATAAATTGAAAATACATTTATGTCAGTAAAATTAAATATTATAAAAACAACAGAATAATAATTTACAAATATAATGTCATAGAATTGAGAAATGTTCGAGGGCGCTACATGTCAAAATTTAAAATTGAGAAATTCGTTAATATTATAAAAACAGTTTGTTACCAATAAAGTATGAAGCTGTTTTTTAAACTTTGTCAATGGTAGGGACTTCAAACTTTCTGATGTATCTTTTGACTGTGTTGGCTTAGAAGTTTGATATTGTCACAGCTTCAAGTGACAGTAGACCTGAGTATTTGATTTGAATTTCAGTTTGATACCTTCACCCGTTCCTGAGAAAAAGCGTTTGATAGACAGATGGAGAGAGAGAAAAGTAATCCTATAAGGGGTCCGTTTTTTCCTTTAGCGGTACGAACCCCTAAAAAAAGAATCTTTGCCTATGGACTTTTTGCGGCTGAGATGACGATGATGATAATTATTGTGTAAATAAACTTAACCTAACCGTAAACAGAAGCTCAAGAACGAAAGCTTACAATCTCGCTTAATGTGTCCATTGTTCTTGCGAAGATTGCAATCTCTGAAGCTCTGACAACCACGTAAGGGATAAGAAAGGATAAGAACGTAATTATTGGTAAGTATTAATTTTTACCGTTATTTATACTAAAATTATGGAGTTTTTTTTAGTGTATTATTCGTTTGACGGCCAACGGATATGAAAGATTTGATTGATGATTTCTATGCTTGTGTGTTAGTTTGTAATGAATAAACTCAAAATCTACATAACAGATAAAAAACAAAACTTTGTCAGCGGGTTACATAGGCCATAACTTACGCGGACGAAGTCTGCGGAAACAGCTTGAACTACGTATATATTTTTGCTTCTCATACGAGATCGGGTCGGGACCTTCCGTAGCGTGTCCCGCACTCGCCTTGAAAATGGGCTCCTGATGTGTCCTGTAACTATAGTCGGCAATCTCGACGAAATAGCACGTGACCCGTTTTTATACATAATGTCTTCATCTCCCGTTAGTTTTAATGATATGCATTCGAAGGAGCTGATGGTAAGTCGTGCATGTTTTTTTATTAACTATTATGGTTAATATCATTATCATAACTAGTACCTACATAAGCGGGACACCTTGATGTGAAAAAAGATTAAGAGTCGACCCGCGTTGTGTTGATTTACATTCAATATATTTGTTAGCTACCTCTGTCTCACTGCTTTGCAAAAGCTCCCTTTCCTTCCATTTTTTCGACTATTTTTCTTGGTTATGATCGAATATGGCATAAAATTAATTCGCACGAATTTAACGCATTATAATTTCAAAGGGAAATAATGTCTGACCATCTTTACACAAATTATTTTTATGGGAAAGAAACTTATGCGTATTCTTCTTGTCTATATATCTTCATGCATCTGGATGCATGAAGGTCTGGACCTCAAACGTGGTAACACAGGCCACACTAGGTTTGACTCGTGACTCGTGAGCCAATTAGGTAGCTTAGGGTGCAAATGTTAATTCTTTTTTCTGCTTCTTCACTGCAAGAAGATCGATGGCCCAAGCAGTATTAGCGCTAACGCATGTTAAGCAACCTTCGGCGTAGACCTACGGTGGGCATGTTAAGAAAGCGATCGATAAGCTCTAAGGTGCTTTTAGGCAGCTAGATAAAACTTACACCAGTGTTGACCATTTACTTACGGAAAACAAAGTGTAAGGAAAATTGGCACGGACTTTGTCTGGACAACTCATTTCCGAACCTGGTAGTGCTTGAATAAGTGTGTGTTGAATGTGTATTAATAAATAACTTTGCACCAGTCTCATATGTTTTAAACCAGATATTAATAATTATCTTATGAGATCATACACAGCGCATTTCTTCGTTTTAATGATAATCGCTTTATTTTTATAAGTTGCGGTACGGTAACTACGTTTATTCGATAGCGTTATGCTGACAAATTATTACATTAACTTAATGAGATACCTGTGATCATACAGATACCATATCGTTATTATTCCTATACTGTTCCGAAGATATAGCCCCGTGACAGACGGACATACTGAAACTGCTGGGTCAAAATAATAAATTTCGCGTAAGTGTACACTAAGAATGCACTTGTCTAGCTCCGTGGCGCAGCGGTCAACACGCCAGCCTGCAACACGGAGTGACCGGGTTCGATCCCCGGCCAGGTCAAGATGGAAAATGATCCCTTTTCAGATTGGCCTGGGTCTTGGATGTGTATTTGTTATAAAATATAGTATCGTTGAGTTAGTATCCCATAACACAAGTCTCGAACTTACTTTGGGGTTAGCTCAATCTGTGTAATTTGTCCGTATATATTTATTTATTTATTTATTAAGAAGGGTTTTCTGGACATTCTTCCCTTAAGGGGTTAAAATTAGAGTTGAATGTTTGTATAAACTTTTTAAATTCTCTAGTAAGTAATGTAGTAAATGATATATGAGCTCACTATTTTCGTCAAAAAAGTATTTATGTGCTTGAAATAGATCCCTCATTTCACGCACTTTAATATTTTTTTTTGTAAGTTTGTACAAAACCGTTATTTTTGAAGTGAACGTCATTCATAGGCGAGTTCTGCAAAAACTATTGATGATATCTCTCTCTATCACCCGAGCGTGTTTTTGGTTACATCATTCTGAGGACTATCTATAAACTATCAATACCCGGCTCGCGGCCCGGGGTAGACTGGGGGAAATAGACTGCGCGATAAAGCCGAAACCCAAGCGGGAAAAGTCGCAGGAACAAGTTGTCTCTTAGAAAATACTTTTTGTTGAGGTAGAGTCACGCTACCGGCAAAATTAATTTTTGCTAGTAGCATGCATGGGCCGGCTCGTCCGGGGAAGTACCACACTCTCACAGAAAATCGTCGTTTGAGTAGAAGCTTTACCGCCTCTATGCTTCGTTCGGTGAGTGAGAGAGCCGGAGGCCCATCCTTCTCCCCCTTCCCCCATGTCCCCCATTTTTCCCTACTCGCAATGGCCTCCCCCAACTTCTTGAAAGGCCGGCATTGCTCCTGTCACACTCTGGTGTTGCAGTTGTCCATGGGCAGCGTTGATCGCTTATCATCAGGTGAATCGCTTGCTCTTTTGCCGCCCTATAACATTAAAAAAATACTGCATAAATTTCCATAAAAAGTAGTAGAAATGCAAATTTTATAGTGTTTTGTATTATCTAACGAAAAAGAACGAGAGCAAGCTGGTAAACAAGTTGTATAATTTCACGACCTTGTCAGTTAAGTGGATCTAGATTAATGACATGTTTCCTCCAAGTTTGTTTGTTTATTTGACCATGGTTTAGTATTGTTTTGTTTTGAAATTACGATGAATATTTGTAGAATACTAATAGATATTTGGGACTCGAGTTTAATAAAAGAGTTTAGGACCGGAGAAAACTGTATATTCCTTCGAATTCGTTACAATAAATATGTACTTGCAGTAATAGAATCTTATTCGTCGTCCGTCGTGCGTGCGTGGCATCAAGCGAGAGGGAGAGAGCCCTCCGCCCATTCAAAATCTTCATTCGTTGGCTTTTCATTCTCTCAATCGTTCGGACATTCATTCTATAACCGCGTTCAATTAATCTACATATTTAAGATGTATTCAAAATACAATCCCAAGAATATATCACGTTTTTAACAGACTTAAAAAAAAGGAGGAGATTATCAATACGGTTGTATGTTTTTTTTAATGTTTGTTACCTCAGAACTCTGTCATTTATGAAACAATTTTAAAAATTCTTTTTACGTTTGAAAGGTATACTTTCAAGTTGGTCCCACTAAAATTTCATCGCAATCGGTTCAGTAGTTTGATTGAAGCCGGTTTTATTATATGAAAGAGATAATTACCTAAAGTTTTATCAAAATTGTTTGATTTACGCTAGTTGATTATATGGCGAATAAAAAAGTGTAATTTTTAGCTTACTTTGAGTTATTAGTCTAGATTAACTTAAAACTAAAACATTAACCTACTGACGATCATTGGTTTGTGCTAATTTTAATGCGTACTTAATAAATTTAGGACACAACTAAGTACCGTTTCTTCCAATCTTTAATACCGGTTGAACCCGTCAATTCGAATAACAATTCCTGTTGGATGAATTTTGGGATAATTTTATATATTGCCTACGAATTACTAATAAGTCCTCCTTCCCATACAAAAATGTTTCGCCGGCCGGGCAGTATATTAATATAACCCGGCCTTTTTTGACATATTAATGATGAGAATATTTTTAGTTCCCATAAAAGTTGTCCATATAGGTACATGCCGGGCTGAGTTACCCCTTCAAGGGAATGTTGAGGGTAAATTTACACAAATTACAATATATAGAGCTAACCCCACAGTACACAGTTGTGCGCTTAAATTTTAGGATACCAATTTAATAATACTACTTAAATAAATAAACTTCCAGAACCCAGAACAATAAAAAAAAAATTTTTTTTCATTAAGACTTGGCCAGGGATCGAACCCGGGAATCTGCAATTCAAAGCCACTTGCGTTACCACTGAGCCTCAGAAACCATCAAGATACAAGATTGCAGTCAATATTGTCATACGCGTATGGTAGATATGTTTCAGATATGTTTTAATGAAGCTATCAATGGAGTAGACACATCGGTAGATGATTAAAAGGTTATGAAAAAGAAACGATGTAAAAATAAATAAGATTTATTTTTATATATAAAAATAAATTAAACATAAAGAAAGAAAAATAAAATAAATATTATAAAAAAAAAAAAACACATTTAGTGGCACTAAGTTTACCAGGCGTGTCTGCTGTAGCCGCCGTAAGACAGAGCTGGGGCATAAGAATATGAAGCTACAGGTGCTATGGTCTTGACAACGGGGGCGGAGTGTAGGGGGACCGATGAGATGGCGGGAGCGTAAGAAATGGGAGCGACAGTCCTCACGATGGGGGCTGCGATGGGGGCGGCGGCGTAAGAAGAGTAGGCGGGGGCGATTCCACCGTAGCCATAACCGATTCCACCGTAGCCATAACCGAGGCCACTGTAGCCAATGCCGCTGTAGCCGAGGCCGCTGTAGCCAACGCCGTGGCCTAAGCTGCTGTAGCCCAAAGCTGCGCCACCTAAGTAGCCGGCGTGGGCCAGGCCGAGGAAGCAGAGGAATGCAGCAACCTGAGAAGAAAGAGAATAATAATTTTTTCATCACATATGTTCGATTTTAAGAATAATAATGCTTTAAAAACAGTGTTGTTCTAAATATTATGGCAATTTGTTTTTGTTGTTTATGACGGTAAGAGTATTTACATACCTTAACGACTGTCATCAATGATGACAGACGAGACTAACGTCTGAACGTGTCTTTCGAAGCATGGAAGACAAACATTTAACTAATATGATAAAGTGAACCGATGAACAAGTGATTATGAATGAAATATTTGTATACTGTTTTCAACAGTTAAATAGGCAGTTTTTTTTGTAATACTCCTTCTGTATCATATCCTATTTTAGACAAATAAATGATTGATTGATTGTGTCGTGAAGGCAGAAAAGAGCGTCATGTTATTCGCCATCACATATACCTATAGGAGTAGATTTGCTAAAGCACGCTAATAGGGTGTTCCATAAATAAAAAAATAGTGGTCAGGTCTTTTGATAACGCTTTTTTTACTGTCCTTTAGTTCAAACTGAACTTAAATATTCACAATTTAAACCTGTGATACAAAATAACTATTTTATTACAGAATCTACATATTTTTTTATACTTAATTCTTACCTTAGCGATCATTTTGGTTTGTGTGTTCAGTTTGTGTCTTCTAGTAGAATGATGTTAGAAGCACAACTTTTCACTTATATATACATGCGAATATCGGAAATCGGCCTCGTGACAGCCAAGGCTTAAATTTTTTTACTAAATTAGTAAAAAAAGGTTACGCAAGGCCTACTTTAAAATTTATATATACTTTTAATAGCCTGCAAATAAAAACGAAGGCGAATAGGTTCGTTATACGCAAATTTTTGAGGCCTCATCGATAGTGACGCAAAAAGAAAAACGTTTGATTTATTCCGTTAGTAAAACTTTAGCCCAGTCAAAATATATTTTTTTCTTATAATAATGCGTATTGAATTGAAATTTTGTACAAATATTGGAAATATTATAATAAACAAAGTGGAGGTCCCCGCGGACCCTTGGTGCAAAACATATTTGATGTAAAATTTCGAAAATATAGGATTTTTGCAATTTCAAGGCAAACTGTAAGTTTTATCTTAAGTGGAACTGATGTAGAACAAAAATACAGATCACACATTTATACATGTATTTAAAACGCACTTTTTTCTCTAAGCCTTACCATTTCTGAGATGAAGAGTTCAAACAGTTGAAAAAATTGTGTTCTCCAACTATGGAAAACACATTTTTTTTACTGTTCATACTAATGCTCGAGTATATAAAAACGGCTAAAGATATTTTAACGAAACTTGATACATACATTTTTAAAATCTATGATACATGGCTTATTATCTTATTAACAGATATATACAATATGTAAAAAAAACTTCTGTCTGATCCTTGAAGGGGTGATTCAGCCCATCGATATGAACAACTCTTCCCATGGAACAAATGCTGGAAACTTAATTTTAAGACTAGATTTAATATTATTTGACCTAAGATCTAGAAACGAGCCAATTGTGTTCAACTTAATCTGCCAGAGTTGGCGTAGGGATTTTACATCACATGTAGACTTACAGTGAATTATATAATTTAACCAAAATAAATTAAACGTCGAATTTGTTTGAAATGAAAAATTGATACAAAATAAGTCATGTCACTAACAAAATTAATAATTTTGGGTAAAAAAATTAATTCACTCTATTTAGTATCGTTATCCTATTAACTCGTTCACTGACACTGAACCAGACATAAAAGAAATAACAATAGAATTACGTCTACAGATGGTCTACAGATGGTGAAGAATATTCGCAGGCTTTTTGAATTTTCAAAATGACAGACGTGTTACGTTGTCAGGTATTCTATTGTTACACACATTCCGAAGCAAATCCTTACTAATATTATAAATGCGAAAGTGAGTTTGTTACGCTTTCACGCCGTAACTACTGAACCGATCATCATTAAATTTTGCATACAAGTTCTCTGGAGTACGGAGAAGGACATAGGCTACCTTTTATCCCGGGAAAAAGTTCTATTCCTGAGGGATCGACATTCACGTGGGTGGAGCCGCGGGCGAAAGCTAGTTTCTAATAAATACACTGTCGTGTGTGGTTTTGGTGAAAAAGTAATGACCACGTATATTATGACTAAAAGTATTAAAAAATTGTATAGTATAATACTTTGCCCTTTTTATCCCCCGCTCCATCTATGTCCTCGTTTTTTATCATTTTGATATCGTCTACGGCATATACTATGTATAATAAATAAACGTATCTCGTGGTTACGCGAAAGTAAAAATCCTTTAAGCCGCTGGTTATTTCCTAAGTCTGCTGAAGATTAATTCAGGCTGGCTTTTAAGGTTTCTTGATGGACACATTTCAAAGAAAACACAGTTGATATAAATGAATTTTATTCTTGTACAAAACACACGCTGGCATAACGATGACGTTGAACTGACTTTTGACAAGTGACTGTCAGTTGTTATTCATAGGGGTGCGTTCTGTTTCTTGTATTCAGAATTTTGCAAGCTTCGGCCAAAGATGTTCTAGGAAAAAAGCGCTAACTATATAGATGGCTCCGACACATACCAATTGTTGCAATAGTGCTGAGAGTTGAGATGTAGAAAATAAAATACAAATGTTTATTTTGCATTCACGATTCTATTTGCCGTGTGGTTTCCGGCAAAGTAGAATAGGAACACTCCAAGTCTTCCCAAGGATGTCTTAAGGGGCGACTTAGGAAATAGAAACTAAGCAAAGCTCATAAACATCAATAAGACCTCTCCAATCCGTCTGGCCAGCGAGGAGAGTGTAGGCCAAATTCTCTGTCTGCTCTGACCAAGTATGGCTCCCGTATTACAGAGTCATGGTCCGGGGTCATGCTCCTGCAGTGACTGGGGGGACCTGATAATGAATGCTATTTCGATATCCTTTTATTAAATTAAGAAATAAGATATTGTGAAAAACATTACACGCGGGCGGGGTTTGAACCAGCAACCCTAGGCCGATGTACGACCTACGCTCTGCCATTTGAGCTACCGCGCTTCAAACTTCGGTGTCGAAAATCTCCACCATATCCCATTCCCCTTATTTGCATTATGGATTGTGTCAGCTAACAATTTTATTAGATATTAAATGTAAATGTAATCAGTGTATGTTCTTATTCTTATAGTGTAATGATGAAATGTGCACGAATGAGTGTGATGTAATCTTAGTCTACAAATTGATAATAGACAGGTACGTTCATTAGATATAATTTAAGTTTACCTATGTATTTTCTCGATAAGTGAATTGTGTAATTCTTCTAAGAAAATAAATTCTTTAAACCTTAAACCTTAACAACTTTTACAAGTGAGGTTTTATATTCAATTAATTTTACAATGAATTTGACAATCATCTAGTATGTAGGAAGCCATGCAATTTTTTTTGTTACTGTTTATTTTGCATTCACAATGCTATTTTTATCACTAAATACGGCTTAACCGCGTTTATTCGTATTTTTTACTCATACCGCTTAGAAAACTACAGTTTAGTTTAGAGAACATTAGAAAATAAAAACCTGCCAAGTGCGTTTTCGAATCGCTTATAAGGATTCCGTACCCCTATGCAATGAATGAATGAATGAATGAAATATTATTGGGTGCTAATTAAACAGGATTCTTTTTAATAGCATTATCCGCCGCTAAAAATGTATGTTGCCTTCTAAATTACTAAGTCAGCCACAATTAACGAGCATCTAAATAATACCATCTTAGCCACTAGTTATCTTCTATGTAAGCCACTCTAAATACAACTCAGCATGATGGTTATTATTTAGCATCTAAATTTGTAACTTGCATTCTAACAGTAAACTTCTAAAATACTAATATTCGACATCAAAAAATATATTTATTAAGCTTCTATTTTTTTAACTCAGCATGTTTAAAATGTAACTTATCCCAAAATAATTGATCGTCAATATTTAGCTAAAATTGTCATCAAATAGTATATTATGGCCACTAATATTACCAGTAGCTATTGAGGAGAGACAAAATAAGACTTTATTTTTGAAAAAAAAAAAATGATTATTAAATTACCATAATTTTACTCATAGTAATAGTAGGAGAGCTGGTACAAATTTTTGGGCAAGTATTTGAAGCAAGCTGAAAACTTGTCACATACCTCTCTTAATATACCCCAACACGGAATTGCAGACCTGACTGGTAAGTGGTAAATAGCGGGGCTAAATCAACCCCTAATTTTTTGGCAGCGTGGCAGGTAGAAAGTCCCACCAAAATAGTACCCTATTAAAATTTCAACCTGCCTCAAATTGATTTTTTATATTTTTTTGCAAATTTTTTTGCACGCTTCTGGTAATGTTTAAACTCCGACTAAATCGTCTGGCTTATATTTTTTATACATAAAACATAAAAAATTGCATATTGCCACAAATATCTATATTCTTGGTAATGAAAAAAGAATATAAAAAAGGGTGCTAATTAAACAGGATTCTTTTTAATAGCATTATCCGCCTCTAAAAATGTATGTTGCCTTCTAAATTACGAAGTCAGCCACAATTAACGAGCATCTAAATAATACCATCTTAGCCACTAGTTATCTTCTATGTAAGCCACTCTAAATACAACTCAGCATGATGGTTATTATTTAGCATCTAAATTTGTAACTTGCATTCTAACAGTGATCTCTAAAATACTAATATTTGACATCAAAATATATATTTATTTAGCTTCTATTTTTTTACTCAGCATGTTTAAATTGTAACTTATCCCAAAATAATAGATCGCCAATATTTAGCTAAAATTGTCATCAAATAGTATATTATGGCCACTAAAATTACCAGTAGCTATTGAGGAGAGACAAAATAACACTTTCTTTTTGTAAAAAAAAATGTTTATTAAATTACCATAATTTTACTAATAGTAATAGTAGGAGAGCTGGTACAAATTTTTGGGCAAGTATTTGAAGCAAGCTGAAAACTTGTCACATACCTGTCCTATTATACCCCAACACGGAACTGCAGACCTGACTGGTTAGTGGTAAATAGCGGGGCTAAATCAACCATCTGGTAATGTTAAAACCCTGACTAAATCGTCTGGCTTATATTTTTATACATAAAACATAAAAAATTGCACATTGCCACAAATATCTATATTTTAGGTAATTAAAAAAAATATTTAAAAAAATAGGGGTTGATTTAGTCCCGCTACTCACCAGCCAGGTCTGTAGTTCCGTGTTGAGGTAGAGGTATGTGACCATTTTTCAACTTGCTTCATACCTACCTACCCAAAAATTGGTACCAGGTCTCCTGCCTATCGATACATGAATCACGCCATATCATGTATGTAGTGGCTATTTTTACGATAAAAGAATATGATGTATTATTTTACATGCTAAGTTATAATAAATGATGCTGACTGTAAAAGCTTGAATTATATTTTTTTTTTGAGGACATAGTTTTGATGCTGTAAAAAGGAAAATGGTGACGAAATATAAAATCCGTGGCCGAGTTAGTAAATTAGGTGGCAACGTATAAATAAGAAGGACAAGTCATAATAATTGATGATCTTTATTTGACGCTTTCTATAGAATATTTAGTTGGCAGTGTAAAAAAGACGAATTAGTTTAGAGGCTATGTCCTATGTCCTATTAGAGGCTATGTCATTTTCCCGTTGCTTAGTTATGAAATTAGATGTTTGCTCACGTGGCCAATAAATAATTTTGTGGCTCGATTTATTATTTCCCAATATTATTTATTCAAGAAACAAGTCTCACAAAATTGTTAGTATAACTTATGCTTAAAGTGTTAGTAAAAAATTCTTAACCTAGTGACAACATTAAGCGTCCCACTGCCGTACCAGTTCCCGCTGAAGTGTCACGGCAATGGTTGACATAACCGCAATATTTAGCACAATAAAATATAAAACTCTCATTTTTTGTATGGCCTTACTCCCTTTATTTTTTTACTTTTATGTTGTTTTGGCATTTGATAATACATTCTGTAAAAAAAAAACAAGTTACTAGCTATTATGGTTCAATCTTTTAATAGATACAGCCCTGTAAAAGACGGACGGCCGGATGACCGGACAACAGAGGCTTAGCATAAGGTCACATTTAAACTTTGGCTACGAAACACTACAAATCTAATTTATAACGGCAAGCTATAATAAGTTTTGATTTAGCTATGATTTCGACAAATATATTACTTATCACGTAAATTCAAGCTTTTACAGATTTGAGCAAATCCGTTTTATTAATGTGTAATGTGTCCGTTCTATATATATATATATATATTTATTTACTAGGGTTTGGTGATTTTATAATATATTGAATCATGTTGCTGGGTTATTAACGATGCTGAGATTTACTCCAGACTTACAACTAAATAATTGACTTACTAACTAATTTTAATGCATATTTAACAAATCTAAGATGCAGTACACATGCACACACGGTAAATTTCGGAGTATACTTTTAATGTGGTGATATTGACGATATACTTATAGTAAAGGATAAGAGAGCGGAGAATCGGGAGATGGTAATTGGAACAAAAGACGATGTAGACATAAATTTGATTTATTTTGACATGTTAGAATAAATTAAAGACAGAGAAAGGAAATAAAAATAAATAGTCGTATAAAAATAAAACTAATTTCGTGGCACTAAGTTTACCAGGCGTATTTGCTGTAGCCGCCGTAAGATAGAGCTGGGGCATAAGAGTATGAAGCTACAGGTGCAATGGTCTTGACAACGGGGGCGGAGTGAAGGGAGACGGAGGAGATAGCGGGAGCATAAGAAATAGGTGCGACAGTCTTCACAATGGGGGCAGCGATGGGAGCAGCAATGGTCTTGACGATAGGAGCGGCGGCGTAGGAAGTGTAGGCGGGGGCGATTCCACCGTAGCCGTAACCGAGACCACTGTAGCCAATGCCGCTGTAGCCGTGGCCGCTGTAGCCGAGGCCACTGTAGCCGAGGCCACTGTAACCGTGGCCACTGTAGCCGAGGCCGCTGTAACCGTGGCCACCGTAGCCGAGGCCACTGTAGCCAAGGCCGTAGCCTAAGCTGCTGTAGCCCAAACCTGCGCCACCTAGGTAGCCGGCGTGGGTCAGGCCGAGGAAGCAGAGAAGGGCGGCAACCTGACAAAAAGAAATAAAATAAGTTTTAAAATCATAAGCATGATGGCTAGGAGATATAGTCCATTAAACCAATTAAAGTGCCAAACAAGTGTCGATACTGGCCTAGTATATTAGGGTATGTGGTAAACCTCTACTGATGGGAAACATGAAAGTTTGGGCGTGAAGGAATAAAAGAGCGCTAGGTTATAATCGTCACGATATACGAGTAGATTTTACTGCAATCAATAGGTGTTTCATATTAAAAAGAAAACATTAGGTCATAAGTTTTCTGATAACACTTTTTTCACTAAACCTTTATTTCTACGCCGCTTTTGTCACTAATATCAAACGGTACAAAAATTATAATTAATTAATATCACTAATATATATATATATATATAACTATAATATTTCAAATACAATTTTTTCACCAAATCCTTACCTTAGCGATCATTTTGCTTTGTGTCTTCGGTTGGTTTCTACTAGTAGAATGATTTTAAAAGCACAATTTTTCGCTTATATATAGTTGCGAATATAGGAAATGGGCCTCGTCACTGCCAAGGCTTCAAAATGTTGACTAAATTGGTTCATTATTAAGAAACGTTACACAAACCCAACTTTAAAATTTATATTAAGTTTTAATAGCGTGTGAATAAAAACGAAGGTGAATATATAAAGGTGAATATTCTCTGCAAGGTAACCATAGGACTGTTTTGAATATTGGAAGCCTTTTATTAATCACTACCTCATTGCGTCGATGTATTGACGAAAAAAAACCGGTTGATGTGTTGCGATTATTCCAATGGTAATATTTACCTATACCGTATCCTGTAAGAAAAATTAATTCTATGGGACATTTCAAGCCGGAATATTACGTCTGTATTTACATAACTTTTACATTCGTTAGTTAAAAAAGGCTTATTACTGTATAAATGATTATTTAATTGACAATAATGCGTAGAAAAAAATTATTTAATGTAATCAAATTTATTAATTTTATAAAAATATGTGTATTATATAACTGTAAAAAAAAATTAGAGCTCTTCAGGCACGTTTTCTTGGGTGTATTCTTTCCTCTAGTGATCGGTCCGAAACATTGGTTTTTCGATTTTGCATATATGTAGAAGAAATAAAAAAACATGATATTCAAAAGAGATTCAAGTATCCAATTTTGAATTTGACTTTTGAACATGAATCATCACGATTTACCTTCGGGTTCATATTTCTTTTAGACTACCGTTATGAAAGAAACTAGCGTTACTCTCATTTTTGCTGCTTTTTTCCACCTGAAAGGATTCCCATATACAGCTGTGACAATTTAGAGCCGGGGTCTACGGGCGTTCTACTACAAATATATCTGTATAGATAGTATTCCTGCGTTATTACCTACTAGCTTACGCCCGCGGCTCCGCCCGCGTCAATGTCGATCCCTCGGGATTAGTACTTTTTCCCGGTATAAAAGGTAGCCTATGTCGTTCTCCGTACTCCAGAAAACTTGTATGCAAAATTTCATGATGATCGGTTCAGTAGTTACGGCGTGAAAGCGTAACAAACAAACAAACAAATAAACAAACTCACTTTCGCATTTATAATATTAGTAAGGATTGGACGATGATAGCGCGGCTGTGAGATGAAGGCCTTAAAATGCGGAATATATTTAACTATATCCTGAGTGCACTAAAATTCTATAAAATGTAGGTATGTTGATACCGATGTCGATAGTATTGCATTGCAGTAGTGTAGACTTGGACAACAATTTTTGTTTAAATTATGGTAACAAAATTCAAGTAATTTTGTTAAAAGATACTATATTTCACGGTTGTTGATAATTTTAAATAACATGATATTTTTAGAAAACACTCTTTAGTAGTGATATGAGTTCCTTTAAAAGTAAAAAATCCTATAAAATAAAGTATTTTTTTAAATAATCTAAATTGAATTTTTTTTAATACATCGGAAGAAAATAATCTCTGGAATTGAGGGATGCACATCAAAGTATTATTTTTGTTCTTATGGTTTTTGATTTTTTCTTAACTTGCTCTATAATAACCTGTTTATTCATTTATTCGTTTTAATTTATTTTAAACTTTATACATACATGTAAAAGGGGACTTTTAGCCAATGGCTTTTTCTACCAGCCAACTAACCAAGTGATGTAGACAACCAACCAACCAACGGAAGGTACTGCAAAAACTAGATTTATGAATTAAAAATACCTAAATAATATTAAAGTTAATACAAAATAGTAAATAAACTAAACACCAAAGTACACAATAAAGTTAAAATATAAGGAATAATCTCGTCCAAGGGAATAATATACTACAAAAAGGTTTCGTACCAGGATGTGAAAAGACTGATAGAGAATAGAGTAGGATGGAGGGAGCTCCAACGACGAGAGCGGCGCTCTTAAATTTTGTGGATGATGTGTATGATAAATATTTAGGAACTATCTGACAGATGTTGAAGAAATAGCGCTTACACTTTGTTTTTGAAAGACAAACGAGTTGGAGCCATCCGCATGTACACTGGAAGAGTGTTCCATAGCTGTACCGCTTGGACAATAAAGGGGTGTTAAAAAAGCTCACTCCGGTCAACTGGCGTGCGCAAATTATTGCCAAATTTCATGACTCTAGGTCAACGGGAAGTACCCTATTGGTAGGTTTTGAGTTCCTTCCTAGTTTGAGCATATTCACAATGTTTGCGTTGCGATATAAACGGCTACTTTTGATTTCGTTGACGTTTAATTTTTTCACAGCTTCAAGGGACCGCAAATTTCAATGGGTTGTATTAATTTTATCTAAATACTTGTACACATTTTCGAGAAAAGGGAGTTCGAGATACAGACAGACGGACAACCGAGTGATTCGATGCGTTATTTTTTATCTTTTTAGAGATTGTTATTTTTTTTACTAATTATTGAAGTAGGCATTTGTCTCCCATCTCACCTGATGGTAAGTGACGATGAAGAATTGAATTAAAATTAAGGGATTGAATATAAATAAGAAATATCAAATTCATTTACCTAGTTCTAAATTTTCTGGTGCTGTTCTTCTCGACTTTCTGGATTGTTATCGTAAAGCTCATACTTCAAGGCATCAGAAAAACCAAATAGTTTTACTTAGCGAAAAACTATAGATACATTTTAGTGATAAAATAAATAGAAGGTATAGGTATTTTCAAGCTCAGTACTCGAAAGTAAAAAAAAAAAAAATAATTTTAAATGGGAATGTAAAAAAAAAAAATTGTATCAATGCTAGAAAGTCTGCTTTCAAATTTATTTAAAAAACCCGCATCCAAAACAGTTTACCCGTATCAGAGTGGTTACAAACACAGATACACACATACACATAGCTGTCAAACTTATAACACCCCGCTTATTGCGGCGTGAGTCAAAATAAGTTTTATTCAATAAATACAAACATATATCATGTATTTATTTCTTATGCCGTACACAGAGCCTAAGGCTGATGGCGATAAAGGGGAAAAATTGTGACGGGTTGCTAGCCATATTGCCTCTACAATGACGTGATACCTGTCCTAAGGTAAGGTATTTAAGCATTCCCTCGACCGGCCATGGCGATCTGCGATAAAAAGTGAGCTGGTGAATTCTATGTCTGCCTGTCTGTCACTAGGCTGTATCTCATGAAACGTGATAGTTAAAAAGTTGAAATTTTTACAGATGATGTATTTCTGTTGCCGCTATAACATCAGATATTAAAAAATAGAATAAAATAAATATTTAAGGGGGCTCCCATACAATGTTTTTGCTCTATATTAATAACGGCAACAGCTAGACGTTTAAAATATTCACAGAATATTTATTTATGTATACACTTTAAACATAAATAATTACATAAAAATAAAATTATTATTAAAGAAGGCTCCCATACAACAGACATGATTTTTTGCGGTTTTTATAGATAACGGTACGGAATCCTTTGTGCGCGAGTCTGACTTGCACTTGGCCGGTTTTTTAATCAACAGATGTCAAAGAAATAATTGATTTGCCTAACCAGATGAGATGCGAATGGTATTGATTACACTCATTTATCATTAAGCACGTGATAATTACGATTTAGGCCGGCAAAGGTCAGATTGCAATGCAAGTTCATTGCCCTGTGAACATGCACAGAGCAAGCCACGACTAGATCTGTATCACATGTTTCATAATGTCAATGTGACCACACATAATGCATCGATAATTATCAATCTAGTCATGCGACAAAGACCGCAGATAGACTAAACTTGAAATATCTCTTTTATCTTTTAGGGCGCTGTATCCCTTAACCGTTTGTAGCGGACATCGCGCGATATATTATATACTCGTAATGAAATAAGGTTGAAAGTGGCGATACCGGTTGGCCTGTCACCAGTCTCATTTCAAACCCGTGTCTACCATTTCCGTGTTAATTTTCACTTTTAATTTAATAATTCAATAATTACAACTAAATATTATATTTTTTTAGGTATCCTTGATCTTGCTTATTTATATTTTAAAAAAAGATTTCATCGAAATATTTTTTTTTAATATTTCGATGAAATATTTTTTTTTTTATATCTTTGACTGTACTTCATATTTTTTCACGCTAGTATTCCGTGAACAATAAGGCTAACTGCGCGACGAAAAAATAGACGTTTTACGGTATTCTTGTTATGCACAGCGCCTTAAGTAGCGACCCGCCCCGGCTTTTTACGGGTGCGATAAATTATAGATATAAACCATTCTCTTGAATCACTCTATCTATCCGCATTAGTATGTAACTGCTTAAACCTTATATCTTGTATTACAAAAACCATTTCGTACCGATAAGTCTATGTAATTGTAGACTAATATAATAAAGAGGAAGATTTATGTGTTTATATGTTTGTTTGTGTAGTTAATATTACTAGCAATAGCTTATTGAAATGAAACAAGATTATCTTATGTCTAATCATAATCATAAATAAATAAATAAATATATACGGACAAATCACACAGATTGAGCTAGCCCCAAGGTAAGTTCGAGATTTGTGTTATGGGATACTAACTCAACGATACTATATTTTATAACAAATACATATATAGATAAACATCCAAGACCCAGGCCAATCTGAAAAATATCATTTTCCATCTTGACCTGGCCGGGGATCGAACCCGGGCACTCCGTGGCGGAGCAGGCTGGCGTGTTAACCACTGCGCCACGGAGCTGTCATTATGTATAGTGGTATAGTATAGTACGGGCAGATAATTAAAATATAGTATAAATCATTTATTCGTTGAAAGATAGCATGGTTACAAAGGACGCTGGAGCCCTGTGCTAAGTTAAAAACTTGTGTTACAGGTGCTCCACTCTTTACAAATGTTATAGAAATAAGCTAACTTATAAACTATGGAAACTATTATGTAATTATTACTTATAGAATACTTATGGAAACAACGTATTGTAGTTGAACTGGAATCAAGTAAATGAAACATTTATTCAACGAATGGACAACCATAGATAGATATATTGGTATGTATACAGACATAGTTTCAAAAAAAAAACATAGACCTACAGATTATTATGTATGGATAGATACTAAGTTAAGCTGTATAATAATTTGATAGCAACAGTTTGTAACGAACAAATTCAGAAATTACATGACTGGTTTTTAAAATTCTTCCACTCAAATTCCCTCTTGGGCTCTCCAACTACATATAAATAATTAATACAAAACAAAACATGAATATTTACACAACAATAAAGTGTAAATATTCGTGTTTTGATTGTAGTGTTAATATTTTTTTACATACAAATGTATGAGGAAAACGCAATTGAGATGCGAGGTCGCAGACTCGGCGGCGACGCGACATGTCTTTTGGCACCAATGGTATTTTTATTATTATCAGATCTTCAGATTGTGGAGTTATTGAATTGAGACGGCTTTTGATATTTCAATTAAGTATTTACACGACTGTCAAAAAGGGATGAATTGATGTATGTAAAATATGTATGTATCTGGGTTTTTATTCCACCTTAACTTCTAAAAGGCTTTTTTTAAAATGTTATAGGACGGCAAAAGAGCAAGCGAGTTACTTGATGGAAAGCGATCAGCGTTGCTCATGGACAACTGCAACACCAGGTAACAGGAGCGTTGCCGGCCTCAAGAAGTTGGGGGAAGGACATGGGATGGAGGAACTTCCCCGGATGAGCCGGCCCATTCATGCTACTAAATTCATTTTACCAGTAGCGTGGCTCTACCACACAAAAAATATAGCGTATGTCTCTCGGCTATATTTTTGCCAAAGGCTGTGTGTTTTATATAGACACATATATACATAGACATACATAGACACATTGACTAGCTCCGTGGCGCAGCGGTCAACACGCCTGCCTGCGACACGGAGTGACCGGATTCGATCCCCGGCCAGGTCAAGATGGAAAATGATCTTTTTCAGATTGGCCTGGGACTTGGATGTTTATCTATATATGTATTTGTTATAAAATATAGTATCGTTGAGTTAGTATCCCATAACACAAGTCTTGAACTTACTTTGGGGCTAGCTCAATCTGTGTGATGTGTCCGTATATATTTATTTATTTATTATACAGTCCTATCTTGTCTTTTTCCTTTGTGGGTTAGACAGAACTTTAAAAAATGCCTTAAAAACTTAAAAGCCACATTTAGCATGTTGGTGGGTGTTATAAACGGAATCAAAGTAGTGATAGGTAGGTAGCCGCATCGCCTACTAACATGATTCATCAGATTATCACTAAAGTATAGAAATACAATTGATATAATTGAATCCTCATTTCTGAGAAAGTCATAATTCACCAGTTATCTTTAGATTTTGTCTTGCTTCAGTTACTTACGTCTGTAATGTCATACATTCAGATAATTAAAAAACTATCCATTTAATAATAATAATTATGAATAAAAATAAAAAAATATTTATTCAGACAAAAACGTCAATTTTGTGTTAGTAGCACATAAACTTACAATAAATGTTAGTATATCCTTTAATTTAAATATTTCCTCGACCCATTGGGCGACCCGGAGTCGCAAAATGGGACAATCAAATTTAGTACTTGTTACCTTCAGAATAGTGAAAATTATGGCAGGTGCCCGACCCTTTGTAATAACCCAGCATAAGTCCACCCAAATTTCAATCCTATAAACCCATTAATTTCCTTTTTAAAATGCAATAGTTGCTCTTTCGGCCAAAACCTGTTCAAGGGCATATCACACATTGGTATTTCTAGGTCTGGCTGGGACCAACATTACATCAACTTCTCCAAAAGCCTCTACCTGTTGTATCTATATCCCCACGCAAGCCTCTCAAAGAACCGAGGTAACTCCCGTGAAATAAGAGAGATACAAATAATAATAAATTCTTTATTGCTCTTTAAAATCATACTAGGATTTATTTATTTATTGAAAATTACATGTAAATGTAATTTTCAATAAATAAATGACATGTGAATGACTTGGTGTTATACTGTTATAACACCAAGTCATTCACATGTCATCTAGTAAAGTGCGGTACAATCGATGATGGCTTATATAGTAAAATATAAGCCATCATCGATTGAACAAACAGAGTATAAGTCAATGAATATTGTTAATAAAATAAAACCATTCTGCTTAGTCCTCATTTGAAATGTCAAGTACATGTTAAATAATAAAATTAATAGAATTGAGATACAATGTCACTTTGTTTATATACGCATTAATTGAATGATATTTACAATAACACTGGTCCCACACTAGGATTTCCTGTGTCGTGGGACCCAGTCTCTTTCGTCTACATTAATCCTTACTATCCTTATCCTTACTTAATATTATAAATGCGAAAGTGAGTTTGTTTGTTTGTTTATTTGTTTGTTTGTTACGCTTTCACGCTGTAACTACTGAACCGATCATCATGAAATTTTGCATACAAGTTCTCTGGAGTACGGAGAAGGACATAGGCTACCTTTTATCCCGGGAAAAAGTACTATTCCCGAGGGATAGACATAGACGCGGGCGGAGCCGCGGGCGAAAGCTAGTTTAATCTATATTTATATCATTCAGAGCAGAACTAAATTAAGGTTATTATCTCATATATATCCGTTGTTTTGCTTAACATGACAACAACGGATAAACGGACCTTAATGGTTATTGTCTTATTTCATTTAAAGTACCTGGGCGACTGAGCTTCGCTCGGTTATTCCTATTTCTTGTAATATGGTGGTTTTTAGGTGATAATCTATATTTATGAGAAATATATATTGTTATCTAAAAACATTAACTACATTTAAAAAATAAAATAAAAATGATTTATAAACTTGAACATATAAAAAAAACAAAAGTAAATCACCGAGAGCGGGATTCGAACCCGTAACACTTGTTTCTTGCCGTCCGCGTCTTAGTCTTCTCGTTGGGCCAGACGGACAGTAGCCGGCAGGACGAAATTAGGAACCATATTCTGCGTGGAAAGAAAAAGCATGAAAACTCGAAATCACGCGTTTTCTCAAACATAAGACTAATCTAGATCGATTGTTTACCCCCAAAAACCCCCATATACCGAATTTCAGCGAAATCGTTAGAATCGTTTCCGAGATCATAGAAATAAATTTATTGACCGAGCGAGCGAAGCGAGCATAGCGTCTCAGTTTCCACTGGCCCAAAATTCTTTTGACCGTCTGTCTGTCTGTCTGTCTGTTCTCGCCTACAGGTCGCATTTCTCAACCGATTCTCATGAAATTTTGTGAGCAGGTTCGGTAATTATATAGAATTTTTTTGTCGTGCCAGATTTTCTAAATTTTAAAAAATGGCGGAACTATGGGGGTCCGAAACTTAAAAAAACTCATAGCACAGCTATTTGGAAAAAAAATCAGAAATGTCATTAGACTTTTTTGTTATTCTCATTAAGACGCAACTTTTTTGTCTGAACAACTTTTTTATACGATAAACTTGAACGTGTTTATAGTCGGCAATTTGCCCAAAAGTTGTCTGAAATCGATTTTCTGTATATTTATGAAAGAAGTTGAAGTACGTGAAGTGGGAGAGGGAGTGAAATTGAACAACTTTCCCTAAGGAACAAAAATCAAATTATGAAAAATATTTTTTGGCTTAAAGCATGATACTGCGTATTACTTTTATAATTGAAAACACTGAATAAACTTAGAATCCTGAAATAAAAATTAAAAATAAATAAAAAAGATTCACATGCTATCCTGTGACTTGAACCCGGGGCTTATAGATGCCGGCCACTTCTTAACGTAAAGTTCGCATGTTTGTCTGCCATAATAGTTGAAAATTAGCGTCCTATTAAAATTTTGACCAATTGGTAAGATAACAACTATGAAACCGGGTATTTAAACTTTGCCTCCTATTCACCCATGCCAAGTTCGCTATTCCGATATTTCCGATCTTGAAGAGGATCACTCCAACTTAGTTAATGTGTACAAAATCATAATAAACATGGTGCTCAAGGGCCGTGTTTCCATACAATAGCAGTCCCCTGATTCCTCACCGGATAGTACCATTAGAGTAATGATTTTTTACTAAAAAAATCCGTATCTTAAAATTTTTTCATAATTGAATTATTTAAAGAGTTATGAACCTTCAAAAACATGAAAAATTGGTACGAATTTCCGTTGTGTTCAAACATCAAGAAAACAAATTTAGGCAATTATATAAGAAAAAGAAACGCAGAATCACAGCCATAGCTTATTTTAAATTTTTAATGTAAAAAGAAATTAAATCGGTTAAGTTTTGGAGAAGCAATCAGAGGACTACGAAGCGTTAATTTTGTGTAATTTTAAGTATTTTCCGGCCGAGCTGCAGTTATCTCTATAGTACTCTGCGGGGTTTGTTTGGGCACGCGGCGCGACAGCAATAGATATTATAAATATCTATTTTTCAATTCTCTCGAGCTTAGTGTTTCCTCTAAAAAAAGGGTCTGGTCGGGTCTTCTGGTAAGGGGAATGTAGGTTTAAATTTCCGTTTCCTCTGGTACTTAATTGAGAGCAGCGGGGATTGGGAAATAGTAACTGAAGGAAATCATCCTTTAGTCAATTAGCATATCAGTAACAGATATATTTTAGAGCACTGGAGGGCAAATGTGGATGTTGGTTGTAAGGGCTCGCGAGGTCTACTGTTCTCGCAGAACCACTAGTATATAGGTATATTTATATACTATAAAGATACAAGGATTGCTCGTTTAAAGGTATAAGTTATAATGTATTTAATATGTGGCTGGTGGTGGTGGGCTAGGGGAAAATTGGGGGATGGGGATGGAGAGATGAGAATATTGAATTAATTATTTTATGCAGCTATGATGTTTTCTGTATCAGCATAATTAAAATTTTTAACCCAGCATGTTATTATTTTGTAAGTACGGACTTACAAATGGCTAGATTTTTAACTATCTGAATGTTTGTTTGCACACTGCCTGTTTGTGTCAAACGCTCCTTGAGTATGTAAACTAACTTTTTATGCTACTTGGTAATGAGGAGCTACCGTGTTTTGCTCACTAGTTGGCTCTACTTGCTGGTTAAGGTCCCGAAAAATAATTTATTCCAAGCATGAAGACAAAATTTATATTTCTATCATAAAATGCCTTTATTTACATAAACTGCTTAACCGTATTTATTACTTAAAATAGATTCTTGTATAAATGTAAATATAATAAAAAATATTAAGAAATGGCCCCATCTTGGGGGCAAAAAGTCAATGTAAATGAAGGTCTTATAACTGGGAAAGCTGTTTAATACGTCTAAACCTTGGTTTCCCATGTAAGAGTTATATTAAATTAATGGCATCGCTCTTGTCATACTCCTGGTGTTGCAGTTATCCATGGGTAGCGGTGATCACCATCAGACCCGCTTGCACGTTTGCCGTCCTATATAGGTACACGTATTAAAAATCTTTACATAGTACAAAATGAATGAAGTCGGTTCTGCTGTCTGTTCGCTTACACGCTACTTGCCCGCCCGGATTCCTCTGGCTATTCGGAGCCAAAGAGGGGTCTTTGGCTCCGAATAGCCAGAGGAATCCCACCATCCGAACCTCTTGCACTCGCCACCGGAACAGAGTGCGTAGAGTAGGATTAGCTCCGATTACTGGTGACCGCCCGGCGGTCCCGGATGACTTGCACCCAGAATAGGCCCTTCTGGCAACGTTTCAGCCCATAAGACAAAATATGAGAGTTGCTGCTCTGCAAAGGCTTTTGCCATTAATTCTCAGGTTGGCCCTTCAGGCTTGCATGCACGTATATGCGGCCAATTAGGCAATATGAGAGTTTGCTGTCTCTCCAAATCTTGCGCACACAGGCAACGCCCAAAGCCGAGGTCCGTTCCTCCTGGGGCCCATTGATGATGTTATCTATAAAGGTTGAGGGCACTCTGCCCTCGCTTCAAACGCCCGGTGAAGTAACGAAAGCTCACTTGGAGCTAGGTACAAAGTCCTTCCAAAAAAAAAATTACACGCTACTTAACGGATTTTAGTGCAGTTTTCAGCAATAGATAGAGTGATTCAAGGAGAAGGTTTAGGTGTATAATTTACTACCCGCTTGAACGAATCTACCCGTTATTAGTATATACATTGCACCCGTGCGAAGCTTGGCGGGTTGCTAGTTAAATATAAGTAAATAATATATAGGTATTTCGGAGACCTCACGTTACACTAGCGCCTCTACGAAAATTCAAATGTGATATAATTAAAATAAATTACTACTGTGATAAAATGTAGGGCAAAAATAAAACCAAAGTGGTCTGTAAGAAGACGACATTCATTTGCCAAGAACTATCATTAATCTAAAGTCCAAGGTACTAAACTAATGCAGACATAAATCGTGCGATTTAGTGGAATATATGGAATCGTCAATGGAACTTTCGCAAAATATGGAGATAGAGAGAAATAACAGTTGAAATATTTATTTTGTTGAGAAGAATGCATATATACAACTAATCGACTAGCTCTGTGGCGCAGCGGTCAACACACCAGCCTGCGAGTGACTGGGTTCGATCCCCGGCCAGGTCAAGATGGGAAATGATCTTTTCAGATTGGCCTGGGTCTTGGATGTGTATCTTTAAATGTATTTGTTATAAAATATAGTATCGTTGAGTTAGTATCCCATAACACAAGTCTCGAACTTACTTTGGGGCTAGCTCAATCTTTGTGATTTGTCCGTATATATTTATTTATTTATAGCGGTGGGAATTTTAGTTTTACGGTTTTAAATCGCAAAACGAGCGCACGTTTTTTTTTTGATTTGACTATGTAGCTAGCTCCAAATTAGCTTTTGCTATTTCACCGGGTGTTTGAGGCTAGGGCAGTATGGTCTCAGCCTATATAGACAACATCAACAAAGGGCCCCTAGGAGGGACGGACCTGGCTTTGGGCATTGCCTGTGTGCGCAAGATTTGGAGAGACAGCAAACTCTCTTATTGCTTGATGGGCCGTGATTACGAACAAGAAGAGCCTGAAGAGCTAAAGTGCCACCTATCATTTTATTTACTTCGGTAGTAAATTACATGTAGTATTTTTAGTATAACTTTTCATTAGTACTCGTAAATGGACGAAAATCAATGGAATCATATCAATAGGCGATGGGGCTAGTAACCATCCTTATTTGGATTCCATTTCCACGTATACGCCCACTAACATGTTAAACGTAGCCTTTGGGTCTTCAGGAATTAGGCTCTATCTACCCCATAAGGGATAAAGACGTGATAATCTATATGTACCTGGAAGACGCGTATGACTTGATATGACTGTAGATTAAGTTTGCGGAGTTCACATCTTTTCCTCTTTAATTTGTAACGTCGTCGGTATGTAGAGCTAGGTGTGTCTGGAAGGATAGCTAGTTATATTCGCAAAAAGAGTTTATGAGCAATAAAATCGTAACGCAATATTCATCACCAGATAGGTGTAAGATTATTGTAACTTTGAAGTGATAAAATCTATATCTCTGCGAGGTATGATTGCCAAGATGATGTCAAAAGTGTGATTTTTAACAGTTTCAAAAATTAACCCGTAGCGTTCTACATATACATAATATTATGTATTTTCCCTTGCGGGGTGGACAAAGCTCAGGTGTATGGGACCTAAAATCCACAATTATTAAGTAGATGAACGAGTAGGCGGAAAACGAATTGAAAGTAATGCTGGATTGCTAAACATAATTCTATAGACATGATTTCTTAGCTTTTCGCCAATTACCTCGATCGGCTTTTACAATTTGAGTGGGAAGAGAAGCAGTGCGTACATTCTGTGTTTTTTTTCTTGATTCACGGCACCGAAATACTTCATAGGTACATTGGTAAGCGTAATCTTTTGCAATAGTCGCATGTGTATGTATGTGTGTTTATGAATTTCTCAAAAACAAATGTATTAATGTTAATAAAATATATCAATAACAAACTACTTTTAGGAATGTTTTTGTATACAGGTGAATCCTTTTTTGTATCCAGATGGGTCAATAGAGATTTTTATCAATAGGATAGAAAAACGTTGCCAAAAGGAACCACGTCATTGATTTTTTAGAAAGAAAAAGAAAATAATTATAACTACCAAACGAATAAATTTTTGACAGAAAAAAGTTTCCTTATCTATAAATTTTAAAGACAGTATCATAGATATACCGAATCAGCAAAACATCACAAACTGCCCTATCAATTTTGATAATAAAATAAAGTGCCCGACGAACAATAATTTTTGATACTTGGGGTTACATTAATGGATTTATACGGATCTCTATTTTAAAAAAAATATAGGTCTATTACTCGCTGAGTTTTGAGTTTATCCATTACAAACAAACATCATCATCATCATCATTTCAGCCGGCAGAAGTCCACTACTGGACAAAGACCTCATGAATTTTTTGTTCCATTAGAGGATATTGCCATACTAACCACGCTTGGCAGGCGGGTTGGCGAGCGCAGTTTTTTCAGCTTCTTGTGTTTCTGACGCTGCTGCCCATGACCAAGTAGCCGCTCGGGAGGTCGGGCGTGCGTAGGTACCCGATGCCATACCTGTAACCGGACAGGCAGTTGGAGATGACACCACGACCATATCAACACTTAAACACACAATATCTTTCTTACTATTATCGTCTATCGTTTCTTATTCGGCTACGTTGATAAATGTTATATATCTATCGACGTAACATTACGAGTATCATAACCATAATAATGAATGAGCGATTTTCGTGACTACGACAGAATCGTGAATGGCCTCTCGACTCGTTGTATTGTGGAACGGATTTAACGTACTAAGTACATTGAGGTGTGAAAATTGATACATTTGTTTGAGAAACTGATTGTGAAACAGCTGTTATTATTGTCACGTTCATTTATATTTTATTTGAATCAATAATGGTGGTTAAAACACACCCATGTGTTCTACATATTAAGAAGGGGAAGTGTCGTGGAAGACAAACGATTATCTATTGAAAGGTTTTATATTAAGGTAAATGTACCAATCATTGATATTGCCCTAGAAGTTGATAAATTTTACTTTAACTCATTATAATAAGAATTCCTCCACAGGTATCAATGAAACGTTTATTAATTATACTAGTAGCATCATCTCTTAATCCAACCTAGAATTACTTTCTTTGTGATTAGCTGTCAAACATTAACATTTTTATTTTGTTTACAATAGTGTCATCACTCGTTGGCCCTCAATGTTTATGTTGACGAATTTGATAAGGACCTTACTTGTTTCGAACTGTGTTACTCAAAATTGAAGCTCATAAAGTGGCAAGTATTTATATTATTCTATTTGGGATTGTATGTATTATAGAAATGTTTTCTTTTTATAACAGTTTTATAATAATTAAATGAAATACAAGGGTATCAAATACTAGGACTAAAATCATCTGATTTCTAGTACTTGATACAACTATCATCTACTAGGTAAATTCTCATTTGCTCGATTCGATCGATTTTTTATACTATTACAATAAGCTTAAGGTTAAACTGTCTCAGGTTTAAATATAGCTTTTCTAAGTGACTTCTACCTAGTCGTTGATAGGGGGTATCAATTACTGGAACATAAAATATCAAATACTAGTACAGAACTAAAATTGTCTTTTTTTTGTGCAGGTACTTATTAAATTGATAAAATATTATTACCACACACCATTTAAAATTCTTTATTTTGGGCGAAAGAAAAGGAAAACAACAAAAAGAAGAGGAAAACTGAGAAAATCCCCCAGAAGTCACACCAAATAAGTTAAAAGAGCACCAAAAAAATAAAGAGTGAAAAAAGCTTACACAACTTGAACAGAAACAGAAAAAACCTGAAGAAAGAAAAAGAAGAAGCGAACAAAAACAAAAAAAAAAACTGAAAGAAAAAAGAATTTACTTATGAAAAAATATGCATTGATTCAAGAAGCGAATCTGAATGTGCAACAATGCAGCGGACGGAAGCCTTCTGGTGGTAGGACAGACAGATGATCTCAATAGCGATGATTCTAATATTTTTCTCACTATTTAGACATTTCAAGATGTTTAGCTGTGCTTATTTTTTTAGGGTTCCGTCTGTCTGTATGTATGTCAGTCTGTCACCAGGCTGTATCTCATGAACCGTGATAGTTAATTTTCACAGATGATGTAATTCTGTTGCCGTATAACAACAAATACTAAAAGAAAACAGAATAAAATAAATATTTCCGGTGGCTCCCATACAATAAACGTGATTTTTGCTTGTTTTTGCTCGATATTGATAACGGCAGCAGGTAGACGCTTGAAATATTCATAGATTATTTAGTTATATATTCACTTTATGAATAAATAATTAAATAACAATGAAATATATATTAAAGGGAGCTCCCATACTTGACTTTTTTGCCCTTCATGCGCGAGTTCGACTCGCACTTGGCCGGTTTTTAAGTGTTGATTTTACGTCATTTTAAGAAGTTTTGTTAAATTATTATATGCAATTGCTGTTTTTTTTAGTTATTGTATTTTTTTGTCAAGTGCGTACTTATCAAGTACTAGGTCACTGGCTTGAAGAAGTCATAGTCAATTACTGGGACAATTGAAAATTTGCCCATCAATTACTGGTACAATTTTAGTCCTCTCGAGAAAAATCTATATTAAAATAAACAACACTGATTTTCTTTACTTAAGTTCAATAAGGGAGAAATGAAAGACTGATTAATATTTTTTAATTACTTTGAAAATTCTAACTGAAATAAATACATTGTTATTAAAGAAAATGTGTATTTTTCCCACTATAGTATCAACTACTGGTACATTTACCTTATATCTGCCTTAATTATGTCACATATTATATGACATCTTAAGGGTGAAATTTCTCGAAAACCGCAAGTCGAAGGGAAAAATATACATATAAAAAACTTCGTCATTCTTCCTTTTAAAAACATTTTGGTTTGCTGTCCTACCCGAGCCAACCCAGCTCTAAGGGGAGGCGTACAAATGGAGCGGGTGTGCTGTGGGCCTAACTCAGGGTTGCTGGATGTTCCAGGAAGTCTCTTCTTGTAGATGCTATTCTTGGGCATTCAAATAAAAGATGCCTCACAGTTTCTTCAGTCTATAAGCAGACTCTGCAAAGGAGACTGTGAGCAATTTATATAACAAATAGGTGTTTATTTAGCAAGCAGTGCCCGGTGACCATTCCCATCATAAATTGTAAATTATACCCTTGGTAATGCCAGCAGGCGCTTGGAGTACTTTCTGCTTATAAGACACCTGTTTTAAGTAGCAAATAACTCCTTGACTTGGCGGCATGTGTCCAGGATAGAACAAGCACTTTGTTGTTCGACAGTATTTTTTTACGAGTTCTAATCCTGAAACGTACCTGTGTGAGTGTAGCATAGCAACACAAATACAAGGGTTCCCAATGCTGCAGAGCTATCAAACTCCTCTTCAGTAAATAAATTGTGATAGACGATATCAATACAGATTCGCCAGGCCAGCCATAAGTTTGCCTTAATTGAAATTCATTCGTAAATGTAAAGGTTCCGTGCAGTCCTTGCAGACCACTAATTGAATGCAAATGAACCATTTATAGTCGCTTTTGAAATATTGCCATCCTCTGTCATGTCGTCGAGAACGTGTGGAAACAGATGCTCTACTTGCCAATTTCAACCTTGATACCTATGATGGACGCTTTGAAAGATATACTTAAAGAAACTGGGTTATTGAAATGTTAGTTGCTATGTCACATGTATTATTTGTATCATATTATTTAACTTGAAGGATCAAGAACTGGAACAATCGACATCAATATTCAGCTTTCCTAATACTTGGACAAATGACACTTCAATTCTGATAACGGGGTACTGAATTCGTCAAATTTTGAATTGATGATGGTGTTATCCTAGCCGGTTTCGGCCTTGGCGACTGCTCAGTCATGTGTTTATGTTGTTTCTTTGACGGGCTCTGTAGTGGCTTATATAGCCCAGATGGTAAATATTGGAGAGCATAATGCGCACGTCAAGACACCATTCCTGTGTATTAATTGTAGTGATAGGCTGTGAGTGCTCTAGCCTTTAGTTGGTCGCGTTTCTTGACCTCTTCCGCTTCTCGGTTGGCTTAAAACTCAAGTATGTTCTCATTTACCTACCGGCGCCATTCATCCCGTACTTCTGCCAATTGCTCCCACAAGCCCACTGCTTAAGTATATTCCTAGTCTTGAGGTTTAACTTCCACCAAACGTTTGGAAGCATACACTCTGGTTGCTTGTTACCGGTTAATTATACACGGAACAAATTTCTGGCTATGTCGCCTCTGCCAGGCTTCAGCAGGAGGAGCCCAAGATATTCTAGGCTTGATATTGTTAAGGATAATATAGGTATTCCATAGCCATAGCATTGGCTATGGCTATGAAATACCTTTGAATAATAATTTATTATTTTAATATGGAATATCTTTGGCATATCTGGTTCTGAATACATTGGTATTCAGAACCAGATATGCCAAAGACCGTGAAGTGGAGAAGAAAATCGAAAAACTAAACCTGGGCTCCGAACATTCTAGCTGAGGACTGCTGAGAACACACTTAGATGAGAAAAAGACTGGTTGCTTGTTATTTATCTAAAAATAGAGTATATATATAGATTATCCTTTGTACTCGTATGAGCTTTCCAGTCAAAATTAATATTAATAATTTTTCCAAGAAAATTTGGCAGTAACTTTTACTTCTTCTATGTCAAACCTAATTAAGATTAGGGATATTAATCAAAATAGAACACGAAGTTGTCTTTATTTCAAGTAAATCTTTTTCCATATGATTGTTAACCAACCATATATATTTGTTTACAAATGTACAATTAAACAATAATATCTATGGTAGTACCTACAAAGCTGGATTAAGTAATGCGAAAAGATTGTAAATAACTCTGAGCTAAGAACTCTAAGGTACTTATCTTCAACCATTCAAATTGTCAAGGGATAACTAATGTGATTCATCATCATCAGGTCCTTTTTAGTCTCCACTACAGGAGCACGACCCTCTCTGTACTACTAGGGCCATACTTGGCCAGAGCAGCCAGAGGACTTGGCCTACACTCTCCACGCTGGCCAGACTGTTGGAGAGGTCTCTTAGATGTTTATAAGCTTTGTTAGCTTGTATTTCCTAAGTCGCCTTCTACGACATCCACGGGAAGACTTGGAGTGGTCCCATTCTACTCTGCCGGATACCACACGGCTTAAACTAATGTGATTGACATTAGGTAATTTACAATATTTTTTGCTAAGCAAATGAGATTGTGTAAGGACACACAATATGCTCCAAATAAAATACACAACTGAAATAGGCAATTAAAATCCGTTAAAATTACCAGCCCGATGGCCCCATGGACGTGAGTATTACCAGCGCTTATGCATGTTAAGCTAACCCCTGGGCGCAGTCCCATGCAGGCATAAAAATATCTCAAGCTCCTGCGTGCTTCGAAAGGCATGTTTGACCGTTGGTCCAAGCTGTCACTAATGGCAGTCGTTTAGGTGTGACAGATGCATTTAGGCAGCTTCAAATAATACACTAGTATTAGCTTCTTACACACACACGAAAACAACAACTGTATTATGTGTATGACGAGTATATACATAATTAAGCTTGATCTTAATCTCTTTAACACTTAATAACTGCACAGTTAACTGTTTATCTTAATTGAGCCTCAAATTTTAATTAACAGATCTTTACCTTAACCGGTGGTTAGTGCAGTTTAATTTGGATTATGTTTAGCATCGGATATACGTATAACATTGACCCACTAAACTAACCATCTGTAAATTATTCTGACGCCTTCTATAATGCAAATATTATGTAAACAAAGTAACCTCTAAAGTTTTAACTAAGTGAATAATAAGACTTCCTTGTTTTTCTTAAAAATATATCTTACAAGGGCCAATTAATTGTAAGGAAGTATTTTTATAGCTAAATCTCAAAATATGTGATAAAAAAGAACTTGCTACAGGTCGTTTGAACCACGTCTCATACCTGTTCACCAAGCATGTAATGCAATATAAACACAATTTACTTAATTATATTTATAGTGTTCGTTAATTTGAATAATCTCATATATTTATAATATGCTTTGATTCCTTTTCCTGTATTTGTTTTTTTACTATTTCTATGAATGAAAAATGATCCAAAAATATTTGAGCCTTTTAGGGTAGAAACCATAGGTCCGTAAGGGCCATCAGCCCATCGTCTCTTTGACTTCTATCAGAGAGACTGATCGAGGTATCCCATGACCAAAGGGCGAGCAATTACCGGGCTCAAAGGATAAGCATTGCCATGGAACGTGTGTAGGAGATTGCCTTTATTGTTCCCAGAGAGATTAGCGGACTGTGATATTTGACTTGAAAGGGGCAGATCCAAATAAAATGCAGTGATCAACTTTCATACGTCTATTTGTTAGCATAGCACACACGGAAGAGAGAATAAAATTTGGCAGTGTTGCCACATGTATAGCTTAATCATAAATAAAAATAAAAACATTTTACATGTTGGTTTCTGCAAGGCTGCCCACCTTTTCGGCACGTTGCCGCGGGGTGACGGTTTGCAAGAAACTATGTAATTTGTAAATATTTATATTTTTAAGTTGGTTAAATTTTTATTAGTTATTTAATTATTGTCAATCTTAATTCATCAATATAAAATAAAAGCTTTTTCCTAGTTTTCGAACATATAGGTCCCGATGCTTTTTATAATGACTTTAAATATTAAATAAAAGACATTATACAACGGGTAACATAATTAAGGGGTATGATCATCTCATGATATTGAACAAGTTTCCCCAAGGGAAATAGGTCGAAAAACGAAAAAGACATCGACCTCTCTCATGAGCAATCCGCTGATCAACTGATTGTTTGTCCCCTGAGAAGTTGTTCAATATCATGAACAGCCGGCCTATTTGCTAACACAGTGTACAACATTTTGATAGTAATTTCAAAATACATTACATTTTTTTATACCTTTGTTAAAAAAAGTAAATCATATGAAAGCCGCAATGTATTTTGAAATGACTATCAAACCTACACTAAGTTAGCAAAAGACCCGCTGATCATGTAACTCAAGTATTGTTACCGCAATTTTGTTACTCGTTTGTCTTATAGTTATCCATCTTCTGATAATATGTCTTTTAAAAAAAGCATAGATATAGTCCCGAAAATTAGGAAAAAAATTGTTTGTCTGTGAAGTTGGTTTATGGACGATAATTTCACGTGATAACGGTGGAAGAGAGAAAAATGCGTCACAAGCCGAACGCTTAGGCACAGAATAAGTAATAGTACTAACGTAGCTTAGGCGATCGTGCCTCGCTATCGCTTGTTCCGCGCTCTCGCTTGCATACGGAACGTGACACTTTTTCGTGCGTGCAGCCGGCGTTCATCGATTTATTTATCGTTATCACGTCAAAAATAATTGTTATCCCCATTTTGTTACAAGTTGTATTGAAAATAATGTCTATTTTCGAACAATAATATTTTATCATCATAGGTTCTACTCGTTATGTCGCGTAATGCTGAAATCGGAACCGACTGTCGAAAACGTGTCATTATATCGCTATTTACACAATAAACCCATCCATTTAACTGATTAAAGCACCAATAACTCATTCGAAGGTAGCTTTCATGGTTACGACCCTTTTTGGCGAATTATTAAATTACTTCAGACATATTCACTTAATCAAGTACGGCTCTACTTAAGCCGGAATATATTAAGAGGATTATGTGAGCCAACAAGCTTATCCATTATTTTACTCCTAAATGAGATTGATTTAAAAATCGAATGCTTTTACTGGTAAATTAGTTGTAGTTTTTTTGTTATAAATTTATTGGTATTACCGTATTAAAAAAAAAAAGTGTTGATAAAAAAAGGCGAAACGTGGCCATTGTTGGCGAATATTAACAATTTTATTTCTTACCGAATTCAAAATGATGAAAAGTAATACCAAAAATACTACAAGTAACCTATACTAGCAAAGTAAGGCTTTAGGCATTTTTAAGAAGCAAAATAAATAAACTGTTGGTAACCCTCATACCACTTATTCTTTATTTATTCTGGCGAGCTCCGTGGCGCAGTGGTTAACACGCCAGCCTGCGACACGAGAGAGCCCGGGTTCGATCCCCGGTCAGGTCATGACGGAAAACGATCTTTTTGTCTTGGATGTTTATCGATATAAGTATCTATTATAAAATATAGTATCGTTGAGTTATTATCCTACGACACAAGTTCACAACTTACTGTGAAGCTAGCTCAATTTATATGATACTAGCTTTCGCTCGCGGCTCCGCCCGCGTCAATGTCGATCCCTCGGAAATAGTACTTTTTCCCGGAATAAAAGGTAGCCTATGTCCTTCTTCGTACTCTAGAGAACTTGTATGCAAAATTTCATGATGATCGGTTCAGTAGTTACGGCGTAAAAGCGTAACAAACAAACAAACTCACTTTCGCATTTATAATATTAGTAAGGAAGTAAGGATAAGGATAGTATATAGTATAATATATAGTAAGGAATAGTAAAGATGCCAGTATATATTTATTTATTAATTATTTTGTCATTAAAAATGTAATTGGAATTCAAATATTCATGGAAACATAAGCAGCCCAAATACTTGAATAAAAAATATTAGACCTTTATGAAGCTTTGAACGCCACAAACCCTTACGTAATGTTCAGACGCAATTAGTGTGGATTACACTCAACATCGTTCACTAATGAATCGGACTCATAAATAATAAAAAGTTATTGAATTTCCTTTAGATTTATTTTTGTTTTACGTTGAAAAATAAATATAAAAAATATATTTGTATAACAACTAGATTTGCAGTCGTGGTGATCACCAGCCGTAGTTGGCAGCCAAGCCACTGTATGACACATGTGAGACGGCGGGAGCAGCGGAGTAGGTGAGAGCAGACTTCAGTACTGGGGCTGCGGCGTAGGTTGCGACAGGAGCGTGAGCTGCGTAGGTTGCGACGGGAGCGTGAGCGGCGTACGTTGCTACGGGAGCGTGAGCGGCGTACGTTGCTACGGGAGCGTGCGCCGCGTAAGTTGTGTAAGGAGCGGGCGCGGCATAACTAGCGTAAGGAGCGGAGTACGCCAATGGAGCAGCGTGCGCTACGGGAGCGGCAGCGTAAGTCGCGACGGGAGCTACGGCTTTAGCGTAGATTGGAGCCGCATGCGCTGTCTGTGTAGAGTATGATGACACAGAGGAAACAGCGGGGGCGACGGCCTTAACGACTGAAGGGTACGCGACGGGTGCGGAGTAGGCATAGGACGGAGCCGCGTATGTAGAGTAGGCCGGAGCGGCGTAGCTCTTGATGACTGGGGCAGAGGCGTAGGCGAGGGGAGCTGCATGTGCTGCGTATGACAGAGGAGCGGCGTATGATGCGCCAATGAGGCCGCCAGCGCGAGCGCTCGCCACCGCGCACATAAGTACTATAAACTGTTAAAAAGAAAAAACTATAATCAGTATTTTGTCATTGAATATTTCTAGCCAAATACTTTCAGAGATTCTAAACCAAGAGCTCTAAAGAAATATATTCATTTATGAAAATGCTGAACAATTTTGTATTAATGCTCGTATTCATATTAATTTTCACTATATTTTCAGCGCGTCTCGTAAATGACCGATTTATTTAAGTGCAAGTTGAGCTAGCCAGTAAATCTTGTCACCCGGAAAGTCACTTTAAATTCTATTAGGAATCACTGGAAAGAACAATCACATTAAAGTTACGTACTACTATGTTAAGAAAACCGGAAGTAAATACATTTCAGACAAACTGGAAATATGAAATTTAGCTTTTGTTGTAAATACACATACTTTTTGGTTTATTAGTTTGATAAATCGTTAAGTACTTTAAAAGGCACGTTAAGCCAATCATTTTAGTTCAATTCGCAGGTATTAGGTATAGCAAACTGATGTGAGCTTGAAAAGTCTGACACTAGTTTAATACATATAGATTTACACACGAATATAATAAAGTATAGACACCAAATAAAATGTTAAGGAGAACTATGAATTGTCTTTTGACCCATATAAGATAAAATTTCCACCAGGAATTACATGGCTTAACGAGTGTGTACATTAATAGCACCAAGTAGAATGCCTATTAAGATAATTTAATTTAAATTTCTTAAATGCTGGTCTGAGAGAAAAAAGAAACGTAGAATGCATCAGCTGCTTCCCACTCCGCGCAGACCGTAAAATCCGGTCAAGGGAATGGGCGAAAATCTATGTTATCATATCAATAGGCGATGCGTCTGGCAACATACTATTTGTAATCCAATTTCCATCTATTCGCCACCGACACGCTAAACGTGGCCATTGAGTTTTATGGCCTTAGGCTCTGTCAACCCCGGAAGGGATAAAGACGTGATAATATTTTTCCAAGTCAGATGAAATGCCTAAAGGCAGCTTATAATATCTGACACAAAAGTACACACATTAAAAAAAAGAAAACTCAAACTCAAACACTTTTTAAATTTCGATCGCAATTCGCGGTTACGAAGTGCGATGGTGATTCATCAAGTCCAATATCACTGAAACATTGCACAATTAAGCACTGTACCTTGGCTGCCATTTTGCTTTATTCAACCCACTACAGCGAATGATGCTGGGTTGGTCCCCACGTCAACTTTTATAGTAACTGGTTACCCCCGTGCGGCTGCATGTAGAACCCTGTACGAGTGTCAACCGAAAACGTACTTGATAGTTTAAGTAACGTGCGGGTTTTCATATAAGTAGATTTTAATAATAACTAGCAGTCCCAGCGAACTTCGCTTCGCTATTATTTTTGTTGTTGAAAATATAACTTATATTCAAATGCATATTTAACAGAGTATCCAAAAAATGTGACTTAAAAAGAGTCTCTTTAAGGGCCAATTATTCTATCATCATCATCAACATCATCAGGTCCTTTTTAGTCTCCACTACAGGAGCACGACCCTCTCTGTACCACTAGAGCCATACTTGGTCAGAGAAGCCAGAGGACTTGGCCTACACTCTCCACGCTGGCCAGACGGGTTGGAGAGGTCTCTTAGATGTTATAGCTTTGTTTAGCTTGTATTTCCTAAGTCGCCTTCTACGACATCCACGGGAAGACTTGGAGTGGTCCTATTCTACTCTGCCGGATACCACACGGCTAATTATTCTATATTAGCATGTTTCATATCGAACATACCTTTCAAAACATTCTTATTCTTACTAATTAAAAATATGACGTTGTACATGAAGATATACTCTTGATTATAGTTGATTTCGAAACACGTTATCTTTAACTTCATTCGATAATAAAAAATCATAAAGTTTATACGAAACAAAGTGCGAAAACATAAATTAATCAATGGTGCCTGGAGTACCAAAATATGTAATCACTAAATATTTGTTAAGCCTTAACTACGAGGAAACAGAATCAATTTTCACTGGCCCTTTGCTTAAGCTTTTGACAAATGTTTCAAAGTCGTAATTCATAAAGTAACTAAATTTCCTTCGCAATGTTAATAGCCTCATGCATCATAAAATATATTATTCCTTGTTAAATTTGTAATTTACTTGGTTACTTAATGCTTAGTTTAAGATCCCCTGTAATTTCCAGATATTATTCTTCACAACTTTAATTTAATATACTTTTTTATTAAAATTTATCGAAATTTGGTTTCCCAAGTTACAAGCTCTGCTTAGTTTGGGAACTCCTGATAATTCTTTTAGGATAATAAATATCATATATAAGACTAACATATACACGCACGATAAACTTAATCTAGATATGTTAAAAGTGTAAAGTAGTTGTAATCTGCTCTTTATGGTTTTGATATGTTAAAACATATTATTTTAGATCTGGAACGTATTGGTGTATAGAACTAGGTATCTTTAAAAATCATTTCATTAATTTTACATGTTATACGAAGTGTAAAAACTCTTATCCAAAAAAAACTTATTTTATTTTATTTCTTAAATTTTAGTTATTCTGCTATTTGGGGTGATGACAAAACTAACAAATCAAATATTATAAAAATCGGATTACCAGTTCTAAAGTTAAAAGCGTTCGAACAAACCACAAAATCGCAAGTTGGTGTTTCGCGTATATTGTTTTGTGCGTCTAAAGGAACCCGACTTTGTTTTTAGAATCAATAGAATATAAAAAGAGCATTTAAGTACATTTAATTAATTATGTTTAATATTAAGTTGAATTGTTTTTTTAATTAAAATGTATATATTGTTTTAAAATATGTTTATTATATGATATCATATGATATTATACATACATAGTATCACGTCTTCTTCCGTTACGGGGTAGACAGAGACTAGGTCTAGACCTAGAAGACCTGAAGGCCACGTCTAGACCAGAAGACGCAGCACATATAAAAGAAAAACAAAGTTAACTCAATTTACACGTGTAAGCCACTAAAAACAAATAGTTTGGTGTTATCTTGATCTTTATTTTGAAATAATTATAGCAGTTACTGAGATACCGATCTGAGAACTTGACGCTTGAAGTGTGACTTGAGTTATACGTGACTGCCGAAAAAAAGTGTTGTTTTACAGTCAAAAAGAGAATAAGATACTGGCGCATCCTCATCTGCTTGGCCAGTGGAGCTGCTACTTGCATTTCTATCATTCTTTACTAAGAATGATAGAAATGCAAGTAGCAGCTACTACTGTAGTATCCGAAAACCTTTATTCCAAAATCCAACCAATTCCTATACATTTCCAGTATAAAAATTATTCTGATAGGTAATAAAGTCGGAAGCACAAGAAGCCAAAGAAGCTAAGCGTGGTAAGTATGGCAATATCCTCACATAAATAAATATATACGGACAAATCATACAGATTGAGCTAGCCCCAAAGTAAGTTCGAGACTTGTGTTATGGGATACTAGCTCAACGATACTATATTTATAACAAATACATTTATAGATACACATACAAGACCCAGGCCAATCTGAAAAAGATCATTTTCCATCTTGACCTGGCCGGGGATCGAATCCGGGCACTCCGTGTCGCAGGCTGGCGTGTTGACCGCTGCGCCACGGATCTAGCTAAACATGGAACGAAGAATCTTTGGGTGGAGCCTATGAGCATCAGAGGACTTTGTACGGCTGAAATGATGATGATCAACTTTTAAATGTCTGAACTGTGAGATATCGTTTAAATCCTTGCTTTACGCAAGGGACACTGACAAGAGTACTACGTAAGCGCTATTAATGCTCACGACCACTGGGCCATCGGGTTCTTTAGTGAGTCTGGCGTGTTAACCAATGCTTTATATCTGCGTTGAACTATCTCATTACAAATGAAATTATATTATGTCAGGTGAGTTCATCGTAAGATGCATGTCATTTCTTCTTTGAATATGTATTGTGTTGCCTATCTTTCTTTCACACTAATTAAAGATTTTCAGCTCATTTGAATCATTGTTTCTGTAGTTTCAGATTGCGCCACACTATTACCTCAGTTTACGATAGTATTACGAATCGCAAACAAGTTGCTTTTGTTGCCCGCCTCAAGTGTATTGTAAGGATAGTGCCTATATTCGCATACTGACACAAATTAAGGAGAGTAATAGAACTACACTTTGTACAATGTACGTGCTCTCTATCAACAATATAAAATTTGTAAAATACCTACATAATCATCACTGAATTACCGACTGCCAAATAAGGTGGTAGATTTATACTTACTCTGCTAATCTGGATGAAAGAAGAAAACAGCATGCACGCGCTGCTTCTCTTCCTACGCAGATCGTAAAAGCCGGTGAAGAGAATGGGCGAAAATTTAAGAACACCGAATACGTTTTTCCGTACGAGATGTTCCTTTTTTATTTCTTAAGTCACCTTATACGGCATCCACTGACAGCCTAGTGGTCCCATTGCGGACCAAAAACCACACGGCAATTAAAATATTCACCACGTCACTTCCTGCACGTCCAAAAAGAGAATATGTATTTGTTTTTTATTTACAATCCATGTGTGTATGTACGTGTATGCGTATGGGAGTTTAATTATTTTAGGAAGAATTCTTAAACTAGCCCGAGTAACACAGACTATAATGTTTAGGGAGCACAGTCCTGTTTTCCATCTACCACTTATCTTTAAAAGACGTTAATGGTTATAAGTACCTAGTTGTAATTATTTTGAAAGTAAAGGCAAATATCTTCAATGCATAAATGTGTTGAGTTATTCTTCTCACATTATTTATTTTACTCCTAATAGGTACTGGTCTGATAAGGCTAGCCACACGATTGACCTGTCTACACACGTGTTGCAAGCCGGAGACATAAAGCACGGTGTACACGAGCGGTACGCGGATGTGACGTGTGTGCAATTACGGGCGTATACCGAACGCTTGTGCAATCCAGTGCGGGAAATGTAAGGAATTTAAAGTTATAATTGATTAGATTCGATTTGTAAAGGATATGGAAAAGGATATAGATAAATAAACATGGGCAAATACTTTAATGACTTAATATTGTACTAGGATCAATTAAATAAGCTTGATCTTTAAGAGTAAATATGAGTCAGACTTTTAACTGTTGCCAAAATAAAAATGATACAACCTCGGCTTATGCAAAATAATCAGCGTTGTAATATAAATTTTACTATAAGTTTTACTATCAACGCCAATAGTCACCAAGACCTAATAATAAGCTAATAAGTTTTACTCTTGCTTGATATGATTTTCTTCTTTCTTCATGTCCGATCTGACACTTTTCTTCGTCTACGCCGAAATAAAACATTCTCTTAGATAGATGTTTGGCATTTTCTCTATACGAATAATGTACAAAAATATTATAAATTTATTAATAATATTTATTCTTATTATGTATTATAATTTTGGCTTATTAATTGGTACAAAGTCAATACAACAGCAAACCTCAATCACTAAAATCCAAATACAAATTACTTAATCTACATAAATGATGAAGTCTTACGTGAATACGTACACATCACCATAACACGAAGTAGACATAGTCAATATGAAAATCATAGAAGCTCAATCAACAACTTCTAACTTTAAATTGAAATAACTGAAAATAACGTAACGTACATAACTGATGACGTCTTATAATTTGAGATGACGTAGATTCCATTGTGTACACGCCTTAGAAACAGACCGCGTCACGGCAGACAAAAGAGCCTACGTGGAATTTTCTCGATTCGATTTGAGCTCGGCTGATGTAGAATAATCAACATTCTAATGTACACAATAAGCGATAACAATTTTCCGATGAATGGTCCGTAACACAAATATATTAATTTAGGAAATCTTACTTGCGGCTCTCACGTTTATTTTCATCTCATTGATTGACTTGAGAGCTTTTGTTTTCTAATGTTTTCGCGATTGTTACACATTTGTTATTAATTCATTTAATACGGTTGTATGGCGTTTACTCCGTTTAAAATACGGTCAGATGGCAGGCAAACAATCAACGAGGCTTTGTTCGTCGAGAGGTTGCAAAATACATCGCAGAAGCCGACCAAAGCCCCATCGGTTTCTTATCTGGTAAGGTGGCAGGAAATTCTTTTGTAAAGGGAGTCATGGACAAAATCGGCAATATGCCAATATGCTTCGATCTAAATGCATTTTTTAAGACCTGTAAGATCTAATATTCAATTACAAGCCGCTGGAGTTTATAAAATTGACTGTGAGTGTGGTTTATCATACATTGGGCAATAAAAGAGAAGCATTGGTTGGTTGGCTAAAATGAAGAAAAGATGCCATCATGTCTGCAGTCTGTTAACATGCTCTGAAAAAACCCAGCAACTATACAATCCTGAAGTCCGTGCAAAACAAAACATATACATTCCTAGAATGCTTCGAGAGGCTAATGAAATTAAAAAACCGGCCAAGTGCGAGTGGGACTCGCGTACGAAGGGTTCCGTACCGTTATCTATAAAAACGGCAAAATAATCATATCTGTTGTATGGGAGGAATAATTAAATAAAAATTAAATATGAATTTTATTTTTATTTAATTATTTATTTCCAATGTAAATATATATAACTAAAGATTCTGTGAATATTTCAGGCGTCTACCTGTTGCCGTTATCAATATCGTGCAAAAACAAGCAAAAAAATCACGTTTGCTGTATGGGAGCCCCTTAAATATTTATTTTATTCTATTTTTTAGTATTTTTTGTTATAGCGGCAACAGAAATACATCATCTGTGAAAATTTTAACTGTCTACCTATCACGGTTCATGAGATACAGCCTGGTGATAGACGGACAGACAGATAGACAGACAGACGGTCAACCGAGCGAAATTAATAGGGTCCCGTTTTTACCCTTTGGGTACGGAACCCTAAAAAATTTCGTTGCTTTACTACCAGCTTTGGATCCTATCGTCGATATAACAAATTATCAAAAAAGTTCAGCACAAGTTTAAAGGTTGGTAAACTTAACTCTCTTTTAGAACGAATTAATCTCTTATTATTTTAAGAGATCAATTCGTCACAGTATTATTAGCTCTAATGTTATGAACATAAAGAAATGAAATATTGTAAAAGCTTTAAATCTCTACACATCTACGAGCAGCTAAAATGTTATGAATATTAATGACCTCATAGTACACTTGTAATGAAATCATAAACGATTATGAGAATATGGAGCACTTTATTAACCGTGAAACACATAACAAACTTTTTTATATCGCACATTTATGGCTGCGTTTATGTATGTTCATCATAATTGGCTTTCAGAATGCTGACTCAGTTTAGTCTAGACTTAGGTAATGTACTGAGAAAACTCAAATTGCTAGATTTAATTTGGTATTTCATAATTAGCTAATGAAGGTTGGAATAACTTAAATGTTTACACGATGTTGCTGATTCATAAACATGTTTGTGAACAGTAATGAGCCATTTTTCACATAAATGTTGCGAAAATTAAAGGAGAATTCAAGTTTATTTAAGTATAAGTAGATTAAAATGTTAATTAGTAATAGGTACCTACTTTGAGGTGGGCTCTGTGTACGTATTATAAGGCAACATAGTGAAGAATGATTCAAAATTAAAACTCCTTCTCCTCGTAGAATAATTTATTAAATTAAAATTAACTTATAAAATAAATAATAACATAAGTTAAAAATTACATGAAATAAAAACAGTCAGTCGCGCATTAAAAAATATTTTTCTTTTACCAGGAATAGCTGGCTCCTAGACCACTGAAAGAGACATGAGCCACTAAGGGTGTTGGCGAATAGGCAATAGCAGTTTTTACTGGAGCTGTATTAACAACTGGAGTCTTAGTAACTACTGGCGATGAATAAACCAAAGGAGCAACCGACTTGGTCAAAATAGGAGTAGAAACGGTTTTTACAACGTGAGCTGTTAATGTTGGCGACACTAATTCTGTTTTCTTTAAGATAGGAGTAACAGTTTTAGTAAGAACAGGAGCCGTGTACACAACAGGGTGTGAGAAAGAGTTTGTTGCTACTGGAGATACGTTCTTGATAAGAGGAGAGGCATAACCGTAAGACGAGTCATGATAAACAGCATTACTTGAGTGGATAGTTGGGACGGAGTAGACAGATGGAAGAGATTGAGTTAGTAAGACACCATCATTGGATGTACGAGATTCAAATTTGTTGACTTTAGAGAACGCAGTGTCTAAGGTTTTGGAGAAAGATGTATGTTGAGATCCGTCGGAGGACTTCTGGTTGCTTTCGTGCGTTGTCACAATTGATTCATAATAAGGTCCGTTGGAGGCTATGACGGCTTTACCATAAACTGGGGTCACTGTCTTGATGAAAGTTGGGTTATAGGAAGAATAGGCTGGAGAAACGACTGGTGAGTAGTTAGTGGCGACAACTCCAGCTTGTGCTATTCCCAAGCAGCATAGAAACAAGGCTGTAACCTGCAAAAAAACGAAGAATTCAAATGTGAAGAAATTTGACATTTAAATAAAATCACTTTTAGTGATTTTATTTAAATGTGTAACAATCGCGAAAACATTAGAAACCATTAAAGTACGCTTAATATGTCTAAAAAGTACAGTAAATAACTGCAATGCCGAGAACTTAATAGATACAGCAATATAAATGCTGCACAGTATCAAACTTTTGATCTATTATTGGACCATGAATGTATATGGATTTAATTTTTTATTATGTTTTCAAAATTAACAAGTAATTCTAAGAAATAAACAACATTATTACAGATGTTTTGTTTAAAACTCTACCTTGAAATCCATGTTGTCGGGTACTTTTTACTCTTACGAGTAAATGAATGATAATTTTCCACAGGTCACCGGGTTTTTATAGTACACGTATCAGATCCAAAATTCCCAATCAGTTCACCTTGTAAGGCAACACAATACATCAACAGGGCAGTCAGACCTGTTCGCGACCTTAAACCCAAAATCACCTTTGACTTAATAACTCGAAAAAAGTTCAAGAGGCTGATACATACCTGCATTTAATAATACTCTCGTTTAAAGCTCATTACGTAATTTAAATTACTGTTCAAACTTAGTTTAGAGAATTTCTTTCAGGAAAATTTGTTTCTGTTTATTAGGCATTAGCGGCTCGCTCCGGCTTCGCATTGGGAGATATAGGTATTTAATTCTATAGCCTAATGTTCATCAGGGATATTGAAGGATCCTATGGTGAAGGAAATTTTTAAATCGGTCCAGTAATTTCGGAGCCTTTTCAATGCAAACAATCAAATATTTCCTCTTCAGTGTAGAAGTATGCATAGTAATCTTTAATAATATACACTACACAAAACAAAATAGGGCCTACCCACGTTGACGAACGTTTTTGAAGTTTTTTGAACAGGTTATGTTTAAATAGGGATTTTAGAAAATACACAATTCAAACGGGAAGAAAGACTTGTTTTTTATAGTTTTTTGTACTTTTTATTAAACGCAAAGTGGTTTTAAGAAAGGAAAACATAATAAATAAATTATTAGAGCTTATTCTGAACCATATATGTGTGTACATGTTTTGAGCTCACAAACAACATCTTCGAATGAGTTAGTGATGCCTTTATTACTAGTAATCGTTTTCCAAAGAATCTTTAAGAGTTTTTTGGGGTATTGAGTGAAAACCCACCACTTTTAATATTTTTAGAGAGTTTTTTGAATTTATAAATAAGATTGAGAAAAGTCCTTGTAAAGTCTAATAAATACATCTGATCTGGGAGAAATGTAAAGCGAAGAATAGTACCAGCTGCACCTCTTTTCGCACTGATCGTAAAAGCATATCGAGAGAATGTGTGAAAAACTGAAAAATCATATTAGTCAGCCATGCAGCTAGCAATCAATTACTATTTTGCTTTCATTTTTTACCAACGTGCTAAACGTGGTTTTTAGATCTTATATACCTCTGCCTACCCTAAAAAAAAGACGTGATAATATGTGTATCTTTCGTGAAAATAGGATGACATTAAAAGAGATAGTACGCGAGATATATGTGGATGGTTACCTATCATAAACAAGAATAGGTTAAGTACGAATTTTAAAACACCAAAAACGTTTCGTAATTTTTTTATTTTCTATAATTTCATTTGACCGAAAATTCATTTGCCATATTGTTGAAATTCCGATTTTTGATTGTTATATTTTTAAAAGCTATATGTTTTGTATTGCAACCCAACGTTCATCCGCGGATACTATTGCTATATGTTTTATTTAACAAAAAAAATGATTTCCATATTATTAAAAGACAGCATTTCAAATGATAAAAAAATGTAATGAAATTTCGGAATTAATTTAATAAAATTAAATTGAATTTATTCTGCATACCAGCTAGTAATCCTTATTAACTTATGTGAATTAATTTTAAAAATGTTATATTTTAATTTTGCATGTTCAAAATTATTATTTATTAAATTAAATGTTATTTATATTTCAATAATTAGATAAAAAGGTAGGTGTTTTATTTTCAAAGGGAAACCTAACAAACCTAAGTTATTTTCCACGACAAAGTTGTTTTTGGGTCTTTATTATTTTCGCTCTAAGCTTGAGTGATGTTTTGGTCACAAGATAACCTAACGAACCTAACCTACCCATCTTGGACAAGTTGTTTTGTTGTGGCGGGGGCTTCGTCCCCGAGCCCCCTTATTAATATACCCGTACTATTTTTATTTGGTACAATTCTTTTTATTTTCTTCTAAACTTTTCCAATCTGTCGTCAGTAAGTAGTTATTGAAAATCTGTGTAAATAATAATATGGAAAAGTTACTTCTATCGCTAATACTTCTAGAAAATGAAATTATTCTTACCAAAATATCTATCAAAATAAAATTACATGTTTTGATTTTCCGTCGACAGTTGTTCTAGAAGAAGAAAAATATGTTTATTAAGTTTATCGAAGCAGAAAATATGGTATAGAAGCCATTTGGCATTTAAAACTTCGTCGTACCGTTTTCGAACAAATGAAATTCGAAAAGAAAAAATCGTGTGTATGATAGGTTACCCCCTACACTATATGAATTCCGTTTTCCACCTTTACTCCCTCCGACAAGCTAAACGTGGCCTTTCGGTCTTATGACCTTAGGCTCTGTCTACCCCATAAGGGGTAAACACGTGATAATATGTATGTATGTATGTATGTATGTATGCGGGAGCAATGATAGCAACTTTATCTCAAATTAGTGACTAGATTTGCAGTTTTATCGTACCGTGGTTCACTCATCTGAGCAACTGGTAATAAATCTACGGTAACAGAAGAAGGTACTGCACGAAATTGTGGAAATTGACGTGGTTTTAAATCACTAGTACCTACTACGCGCTGAATTAATTAAATACATCAAAAATATTTGTATAATTTAGGTCGATCCTTGCACAAGATCGCTCCCTTGTTGGAATTCAAAACAGATACATATGAAATTTTAAAACTATATATATATGATATGACATCTAAAAACATTTTTCTTCGATAAGTTTGTCAATTTTACGTCTATAAAACAATAATTCTCACATGACAATATTTATATTTACATATCGAAGGTCCACTCTTTCTTATTTTTTTTATAGAAATGAAAATATGAAAATATTAAAACCTTTTAATTTTTTTACATATTTGCTTAATGGTTTTGCACAGTCGCCTCGCGATGTATTTCGTTCGCGCGGCACCCGCTGAAAGTCTTAACATTCATTCATAAACAGACATCCATTTGAATAAACAGATCATCAACATCAAAATCTATTATAATAATAATAATATAATTCTTTATTGCACCAACAATTTAGGAACAGAATAAAAATAACAATTTTACCAAAAAATATGAGTAGGTACAAAGGCGGGCTTATCACTAAAGCGATTTCTTCCAGCCAACCTTTGGGTTGACAGAGACTTAAAAATGTTGGAAGGGTTGGCGCAGTATCTCAAATAGAAACATAAAAATAAATAAATATTTTATAAAACAGAAAACATATTCAAACAATCCAAAGCAAAAAAATATAATATATGAATGTCCATATAGGCTAAAAATATATATATATATATAAAATAAATGACAGTGAAAGAAGGTAATTCTAAATAAATAAACATTAATTGGAGGAAAGGTAATGTGCTGTCACAAGCTCCTTAAATTTCTTAGATGTTTGGGCCTTTCTGATGTCAAGTGGCAAAGCATTCCAAAGTGTCACCGCCCGAACAGAAAACGAATTTGAATAGAAACATGTTGAATGAGCAGGTATTACAAGTCTAAGTAAAAGCGCACTGCGAACATTAGGATCCTCAACCTCACGAAGGAAATGGAAACGTTCTTTAAGGTAATAAGGAGTAAAAGGGTTAAAGAGGATAGAATAAAGAAGAGAAAGGATTTGCAAATTACGGCGAAGTCTAATAGGGAGCCACTTGAGTTGTAAACGAAAACTAGTGATGTGATCAAATTTGCGAAGTCCAAATATGAATCTAATGCAGAAATTTTGAAGACGCTCAAGTTTGTTCAATTGCTCCTCAGTGAGGTCAAGATAGCAGGAGTCAGCGTAATCAAGGATAGGAAATAGGAGGGATTGTACCAGCGCAATTTTAGTCTTGATCGGTAAAAAGTTACGTAAACGTTTCATAGAGCCAGCCGCAGCAAAAATTTTCCTACTGACCTCAGTTATTTGAGGTGACCATGACAAGTTCCTATCGATCAGGATACCTAAATTTTTTACTTGATTGCTGAACTCAATATTTACGCCGTTGAATACAATAGAAGGAAGCGATTGCCAATCCACACGCGAAATATAATAACGACTCCCTATAACTATGGCCTGCGTCTTGGAAGGGTTTACAACAATCCCATGAGACTTACTCCAGGCGGATATACGCGACAGGTCCTCATTTATAGCAGTAATGCCTGATCCCAGATTTTCCAAATCGACATGACAATAAACTTGAAGATCATCTGCATACAGGTGGTAGGGGGAGCGAAGTTGATGAGAAATTGAATTAATAAACAATACGAACAACAAAGGAGAGAGCACGCCACCTTGAGGTACCCCAGACGGTGTGTGACACCAAGACGAGGTTTTACTCTCTATACGAACACACTGGCGTCGGTCATAGAGGTAAGAGTGAAACCAGTCAATCACCGGTGGAGATATATTCAGAGAGCGCATAATGCCTAGAAGTACGTCAAAATCCACAGTATTAAAGGCATTTGAGAAATCAAGCAAAGTTAAAACAGTTAACTGGGAGTTATCCATGCCCGCACGGATGTCATCGGTAATTTTAACCAAAGCTGTTGTGGTACTGTGCCCTGTCCTAAATCCCGACTGGAAAGGGTTGAGAATGGAGTTTTTACAAAGAAAAGGTTCAATTTGTGCTTGGACAAGTCGTTCGAGGATTTTTGAAAGAAATGGAAGGATAGAAATAGGTCGCAAATCAGAATAGGAAGTAGGATTGGCTTTTTTGGGTAAAGGGGTTATGTAAGAGTTTTTCCACGCCGAAGGGAAAGTGCCAGAGGATAAAGACTTATTCAGGATGAGAGTAAGGATAGGAATAATGAAGTCGAAAATAGGAAGCAACATCTTACGACCGATGTCATCCGTACCTACTGCATTAGAAGTAACCGACATTATGCACTTCTGAACATCACACTCAGTAACTGGACTAAAACTAAAAGAAGGGAAGTCGGGAGTGGGAATTGAAGACAGGTGGTGTAATATGTTAATTTTATCATTGCCACCGAAAGCAGCAGCTGCTGAAAAGTGCTTGTTAAGAAGATCAATATTAAGATCATTGGAAATACTATGATGACTTTTCCCACTCCCATCGATTTAAGAAATTTCCAGACTTTTGCTGGATCGCCGTTTTCAACAGACTCATGAATATGGCGGCGTTGAGCATCCCTACACAACCTGTTGCAGGCGTTGCGAGCTAAGATGTATTTATCACGATATCCGTCCGGATTCGCCTTAAACTTCGCCTTAATATGATGTTTTTTGGCTATAGCAGCTCTTATGTTATCAGTCAACCATGGCGCTGGGAGATGCTTTAATTTCACAGGACGCAAAGGGGCATGTTTATTATAAAGATCAGTTATTAATGTATTAAATTATGCTACCTGATCGTCCACTGAGTCTAGTTCAGCAATCGCATCCCAATCACAGCTCTGAGCATCATCAAGCAAGTCCTCAACGATCATAGACCTAAAATTGCGCTGCAAGAGAATTTTGGCTTTTTGTTTAGGTGGACGGACTTTATAGGAGAGATAGAGGAGATGATGATAGGAAAACATATCAGCGCAACACTGCCCATATTTAGCGACATGATCAGAAGGAGAGACTAAAATGAGGTCTAAAAGAGATGGCACGCAACCAGGGTAGAAATGAGTAGCTTGAAGAGGAAGTAAAGAAAGATTGCAGCCATTTGAAATTGATTTCAGCCGGTTAGCACGATGGTCATTTTTAAGCAAGCAAGTGTTAAAGTCACCCATAACGATAGCATGACTGTAAGCAGGTGAGAGTTCTTCTAACAGTTTTTCAAAAGAGGAAAAATAGTTTATCGAAGAGGAGGAACTGTAGCAGACTCCCAAAAGTACTTGTGTATGCATTAGAGTGACTTCAATAAAGAGATACTCGGCTTCCAGAGAATAATCTGAAATTTGAGAGATGTTAAGAACCTTATAAGGTATATGAGCACGGAGATATATAGCAACACCGCCACCACCCTTACCAACGCGGTTTTATTTACTTTTTTATAGTTATTATACTCAGCTATTTCTCATCCTTTATCCCCCAATCATGATGTATTGCTTCTCGTTCAGACCTGACTACAACATTCGTTACTCCATTCATACCCAAGCCACTTACTGTTGTAATCACATCATTATTATCCGATGCCAATGCAATCGCTCCTGATTTATATGTTGGCAAATTATTAACAATTGAAATGTATTATTCATGTGTGCCTTGTAAACGTTTGTTGTTTATAACCATGTAATAGTTATTTGGTTATGCTACTCCCTGTGGTTTGAGTTGTTTACGCTTGGAACCGGTTTTTGGCCGCCGATATGTCTGCTTAAAAATATAAGGTGCAGTTGTGCAAGTTAACATTCACTCGTCTCTAATCTCTATATGGCTTTCGTTGGGTTATTCTACCTTATCTTGATTTAGGTACAATAACTTAGGCTCTTTTCTAAATTATATCTTATGTATATATAATAGAAAAAGTAAGATTTTGTTTAGTGTGTAATTCTAACTTGTATGTTTTAGAATAACCTCATTTTACATCTTACAATGATCATAAAAATACTTATTATTACGGTCAGTAAACAACTTGTATGTGTAGTTATAAAAGTACTTACTTGTTAGTAAGTACATAGTCATGTATATTTTGTTAAATAAATGTTTACTTGCGGCGATAAAAACAAAATTTTATAAATATTTCTCTATAGAACAGTTTTTGCGAAGCCAACTACAGCGCGACGGGAGTTGTCAATACATTTAACAAATACATTCTGACTAGAGAAGAAATTCAAAGAATAATCACGATTTGCGTGACATTTGTCACGATTTTAAAAATAAATAACAAGAACAATGTAAAAAAATGTATGTGGTTATAAGGCGAATGTTATACCGCCTGATTTTGAATCTCTGAACTATATTGAAATCCTGGAATCAGAATCCCTAATAAAATAACAAATGGCGAGTGCATCATATAATTTTATTTTATTGAGATGACAACGAGTCTTGATGCAAGATTTTAATTTTTAACAAAAAATTGTAATGACATATATTCTTATAAATGAATAACCCTATCATTGGATTGTTTTAAAACACTAGCACCAGTTAGCATTCATATTTAAATTTCGTCGTGGGTGCCGATCTAAATGGGCAGCTTGCAAGAGATTCACATGTTTACAATGTAACAAGTATGACCTTACCATGTATAGGGAGAAGTAATGCTACTATCGATTTGTAAGATGTCGACCTCTGTAGCTCAGTGGCAACGCCCTTGCCTAGACCTACAGAGCGGGTTCGATCCAAAACTAAGTTATAATGTCTTGTATGAGTTTTTTTTTACTAACTACTAGATATGTAGATTTACGTTACCAAGTATCGTTAGATTTGTCTTGGTAACAAAGTTGACAAGGAAAGGTAATTAAAAAATAAAACAAGAGGATTTTGACGCCGTATATGAGTATCAATGAAACTACTAGACATGTAGATTAACGTTACCAAGTATCGTTAGATTTGTTTTGGTAACAAAGTTGACAAGGAAAGGTAAGTTAAAAAATAAAACAATGGGAATTGACGCCATAATATTTATCAATAATATGAAGAATTATATTTATTTTCTCTTTCAAACATATCGACTTTGCTAGCACAGAATTGTATATATTTTTTATATTTTCGCTCTTTATATGCATAATTATTTACATAAACTATAATACGTATTATTGTTTTTTTTTTTATTTTAGAACAAACAGTCATTCAAAAAACAATTTTAAAAAAGAACAGTTTTACTTAAATAAATAAAATAGTGGCAAAAATGAGTATGTAAAATTATATAGGTACGCTATAATTGCGTTGACAACCGTTATGAAAACCTTAATGTATCTCTATATAAATAAAAATCAATTATAAAAATTGACTCTAGTCATTCTCAAGTTGTGCTAGTACCGACCGTAAGAATTTCTTTAAAATTTAATGAAAAAACTTAATCTCTATGAGAAACAAAAACAAATGAAAACCTATCTTTAAAGATTTCTTGATACAATTATTTACAAGCTTTTGCCTGCGGCTCCCCCCGCCTTAGTGTCTCTCGAATAGAACCCAGAGATCCCACGGGAACAGTAGAATTTCACGTAGTGAAAGGTACCCTATATCCTTCCCCGGGCCTCAAACTACTGCCATACCAAATTTCATCCAAATTGGTTCAATGGTTGAAGCGTAAAAAGGGGACAGACAGACAGAGTTACTTTCGCATTTAAAATATTATAGTATGGATATGTAGCTATCATCATCTGTCATCTATACTCTTTCAGGTATTTTATCTATACATATAATAAAACAGTAAAATTATTTTGTCTGTACATTTCGAATTTTTGACTGAAATGGATAGAGGGACACTTAAAAAGAATAATAGAAAGCAAAAAAAATTTTTGGAATTTCTTGTCTGTCTGTCTGTCTGTCTGTCTGTCTGTCTGTATGTATGATCACGATTATCTCCGAAAATACTGAACCGATTTACTTCAAACTTTCACCAATTGCTTTGTTTTAACTCAGTTTAACATTTAAAGATTGTTTCATCAAAATCGGTTCATTAAAAAAAAAGTTATCGTCATTTTAATGTACTCAAGGCATGAGTTTGCCTGCTAACATATAGCAAAAATAAAATAAAATAATAAGTGACATAAGAAAATTAAAATCCAAAGTCAATTCATCATCATTATACGACAGCATTATACCTATCCATACTATCCATAGTAATCCATACTAAAAAAAAAGGAGAAGCTGACTGACTGACATATCAACGCAGGGCCTAAACTATAAGGGTTAGGAACTTGAAATTTTGCACAGGGGTTCCTTTTATAACGTAGGGGAACACTAAGAAAGGATTTTTGGAAATTCATCTCCTTAGGGGGATAAACGGGTTGCAAAATTAGTATGAAACTTTGTTGTTTTTAAAGTTATTCGAATGAAATTCAGCATGAAGGTTCTTTACTGAAAGGTATGAAACACGAGTAAAATATTTTTCTCAAAAATCATCCCTTAAGGGGATATAACGGGTATGCAAAGTTAGTATGAAACGTTCCGTTTTTGAAGTTATTCAATTAAAATTCAATATTAAGGTGTTTCATTGAAAGTCATAAACTAATGTATTTCGGGTAATTCTACTATTCCTGAGAAATCGACACTTACGCGAGAAATCGGCAAACCTGACTTATATATCAACGCACAGCCGAAACTACTGTGCGCAGAAACTTGAAATTTGGCACAGGGATTCTTTTTATGATGTAAATGAGCACTAAGAAAGGATTTTTAGAAAATCAAAGGGGTGAAGTTTTATGGAATTTTCTCATTTCTGGACTTAGAAGTTTGAAAGTAGGTACGCAAGTTCTCAATTAAAATTAAAAAAGATCTGTTTAGGTGAACCAGACAACATTCTCCCTTGAAGGGGTAAATAGGGGGTAAAGTTTGTATGGAATTTTTCCATTTCTAGACTTAGAGGTATGAAAATAAGTATATACGTTCTAGGTTACAATTAAAAAAGATCTGTCTAGGTAAAATGTACAAAATTTCCCCCTCAAGGGGTTAAAGGGGGGGGGGGGGGGATTGTATGGAAATTTTCTCATTTCTGGACATAGAAGTATAAAAATAAGTATATATGTTAACATTACAATTAAAAAGATCTGTGTAGCTAAAATGGTCGAATTTATGGATTTTTTTTTATTTACTTAGAAATATAACTTAGACAATAAGAAGTTCTCCATTACAATAAAAAAATATCTGTGTAGGTGAAATAGGCAAAATCCCCTCCTTAAGGGCTAAAGATCTATGCAGGTGAAATGTATTAAATTCCCCTTTAAGGGGAAAAAGCAAAGGGGCAGGGGTTTGTATGGAATTTTTATCATTTCTACTGTTCCCAAGGGAACGACATTAACGCGGGCGGAGCCGCGGGCAACAGCTAGTTTATAAGTAAGAGAAATAATATTATTTTTTAAAACAGAGACATTTAAAAATCATGACAGCATGCCATTAAATTGTTTTAAAATATTATCTGATGCATAATTTATAACATGAGATTAATTCCTTTAAGAGGCATAGAAATTATTAAAAGTAAAGTTTTGGAAGCACGTCGGTATCAAGGCCTACCAGTGACCTTCACTGCTCTTTATTAGTCGATTTGATCGAAATAGCCTTATAGGCCATGTGACAAATGATTGTTATTATTTTTGATTCAAAAATATCCGTTCACTCTTTAATTATATATTCCTGTGTACTATGTAAGTATTAACGTCGCGGGGACAATATTTTGTTCGATTTTGTATAACTATGCTATGCTCATCTGCAGGAATATTTATATGGACATATCACACAGATTGAGCTAGCCCAAAGTAAGTTCGAGACTTGGATGGTATGGGATACTAGATAGAATCGTTCACTACTCTAAATATATAAATGTAAATGTCATCAGCGAATATGTCATTATCTGTGTAAATTTTTTATGTTGGTAGTTTACACTAAATAATTTGTTTGTTTAGTCACCTACCGATGACTGTTTTTGACGGGTTATCGTCTTATAAATCGAAAAACGCCCGCTGCACGCACGAAAAAAAATCACGTTCCGTGTGCAAATGTGAGCGCGAAACAAGCCATAGAGAGGCACCGTCGGCCTAAAGCTTTCAGCTTGTGTGTGACACATCTATCTCTCTTCCACCGTTATCACGTAAAATTTTCGTCCGTTATCCGACTTTACAGACAACTAATTTTTTTAAAATAATTATGTAGTTTCCATTAACTGTGAGGTTATTAACGAACATTCATTACATTTTTGATAAAAAAAATAGAAAGCTGAAAATTATACCAGGCTATAAAGTATACAATTGCTACGATATTTTTTTGCGACTGTAGAAATAAATTCCGCTTTATATAAGGTATTATATCTAATAACGTGTCAATATAGATTTTTCTATGTTATTAAAACAATAAGAGTTACATTTGTCAAATAAATCTACCTACAACGTCCTTTTTCTCTTGTACACCTGATTTCCATAACTACTTATAGTTCCAGTTATATGGAATTAATTAACATAGAATCGGTAACTTTAAAGTTTGATAAAACGTAAACGTCTGTGTAGACACATATCGGCCGGGTGTATTCATCTTTTGACAGCATAAACAACGCTTGACTACCACTATCTAAAACATTCTCCCATAAACGTCAAAGCCTAAGCTTAAGGCGATATTGTAATTATCGCTTCCATAACCCGCGCTAAGCAATGACAGTGTAATACCGTCCCTCGCATCCATAAAACATGGGATGGATAGTGGAGAACGCTGTCGAACCACTAGCGCATATATTTTCTTAGGAGGAGAATCAGTCTTTCAAATAAGAACGCATTTTTTAATTTGCCATTGCAAAGTCATCAATGTAATAATTATTAAATTGCATGTAATACAGCTTTTTTTCAATGTCTGTCTTTGAAAGATACAATATTCATGTTATTGTTCCAGTTTTATTTTTATGGGTGTAATGAACTCACAACGATATTGAAAATAAAATTTATCATGTTATAAACGTGACATTATATAAGCGAAAAACGTCGAGGGCATAGCTAGTATATTAAACTGGTACACAAAACAACGCTTTACTGTCGCTAACATAAACAGTGTCCCATAAACGTCAAAGCCTAAGCTCGAGGCGATATCGTAATTATCGCCCCCATAACCCGTGCTAAACCAATGAAAGTTTAATGCTGTCCCTTGCATCCATAAAACATGGGATGAAAACTGGAGAATGCTGTCGAACCACTAGCGCATGTCTTTTTTTTAGGCGGAGAATCAGCCTTTCAAATAAAAACGCATTTTATAAATTTATTTATTTTTTATTTATTTATTTATTAGGCAACACAACAGACACTAAGTAATAATATTACAAGGTTTCTTAATAACTAATAATGTTCCAACTTAGCATCCTAAGCGTGTATGCACAATTGCTTTAGCTAATTATAATATAAAGATACATAATAGAGAAAACTCTGCAATAACAAAATAATTCTATTATTACACAAAACAATTCAATTCTGCCAGACTATGTACTGGATGTGGCGCTGAGAATTTTGAGTGTAACTTTTTTGAATTTACTGAATCGGCAATTAAATATATCAATGTCTTCACTGTAGGATATCTCATTGTATTTCCGGCACATTCTTGCTAATGGGTTCGAAAACGATATGTTTTTCTTATAAACAGGCAGTACAAAGATAGGTAGGGTACGACGGGGATTATATCTAATATTAATATTCAATTGAGAGAGCAATATTGGCGAATCAATGATAGAATGAAGTAATTTAAATAAGGTTATAAGATCTTGTTGGTGGCGGCGGGTACTAAGGTCCGATATATGAAAAGATCTAAGTTTTTCATGGTATGAAGATCGATTACGGCCGGGTTTAAGTCTATAGCAAAGCAGACGAAGGAATTTTTTTTGAACACTTTCGATATGTTCGGTATGGTTTGCGTAAAAAGGCGACCAAATAACAGAGCCATACTCCAAATTACTTCTCACAAGAGAATTATAGAGAAGAATAAGGCTTTCAATATTCTTAAAATCCTTAGTTATCCTACCAAGGAAGCCTAAGTTTTTCATTGATTTTTTTACCATATGATCATAGTGTCCTCTAAAGTTCAGTTTGTCATCAAAAAAGACTCCGAGATCCTTAACCATATTCTTGCGGCAAAGTGTTTGTCCCTCTAGTTGGTAACAAAAGTCTATTTTATTGTGTTTGTTGGTGAAAGAGATTACACAACATTTTTCGATGTTCAAAAACATTTTGTTGTCTCTGCACCAACCTACGATTTCATCAAGATCTCCTTGAAGACGCCTACAGTCCTGGATATTGCTGATGTTATGGAAGATTTTAAGATCATCCGCATACAGCAAGCAATGACAAGAGAGCCTACCAACCAAATCGTTGATGAAGATTAGGAAGAACAATGGGCCCAAGTAGGAGCCTTGAGGGACACCTGAAGTGATCTCGATGGGACTTGAGACATATCCTTTAAGGGCTACAAGTTGGCTTCTTTTGGAAAGATACGATTCAACCCATCTTAGCACTGAGCCATGGATTCCAAAGCTTGCAATTTTTTGGCAAAGCAGTTTATGGTCAACCTTATCAAATGCTTTACTGAAATCCGTATAAATACTATCCACCTGTCCCCCCCTATCAAAAACTTTACAAAGATATTGTTTATATTCTAATAAGTGACTGATAGTAGATTTATGTCTGATGAAGCCGTGCTGTTTATCCGAAAGTAAAGGTTTGACTTGATGGTAGATGTGGTCATACACAACAGACTCGAAGATCTTAGCCGGTTGGGATAGGATACTGATCTGCCTATAATTCTTGCAATCAGAAACATCCTCAGATTTATGAACTGGAATCACATGCGCGTTTTTCCAATACGACGGAAACACGCCAAGCTGCAATGAAATGTTAAATAATAACGAGAGTGGCATACACATTTCTTCAGCACATTCCTTGAAGAATTTGGCCGGGATACCATCGGGACCAGCTCCTTTATTAACATCAAGTTGTCTAAGTTTGCGAAGAACTATATCCTTATCTATAGTAATTTCAGATAACGTATTGCTATGATGAAAAGCCACTTCGTCTAAAACAAACGATTGGGAGCTAGCGCTTTCGAACACAGAACTGAAATACTGGGAGAAAAGTTCGCATATGCCCAAACCATCTGAGCAGGATACTCCACCCAGCCTCATAGTAGAGGGTATAGAGGCGCTACCTTTTTTATTATTGACATATGTCCAAAAATGTTTAATATTAGAGCCTATAGATTTTTCAGTAGAAGATACGAACTTAACATGACATCCCTCCATTAACCGCTTAGCCCGGCTTCTTAGATATGAGAATGTGTCATAGTCTCTAGGATTATGATATTTTTTATACCGCCTATGGTACCTGTTTTTTTCATGTAAACACTTTTTAAGGGCCGAGGAGAACCACACAGGAAATTTAGAGCGATTATCCCCTTGCAAAGGTGTGAATTTATTAATCAGGTCATTTAGGACTAAATAGAAAGAGTCTACTGATTTGTTAATATCGCCACTATCAAATAAGTTAACCCAGTCAACGTTTTTGAGCTCACGCTTGATGTCCTCGTAGCTACATTTATTAAAATTACGGCGAATTTGAGTATTGTGCTTAAGATTTCTAACAGGCTGCGTAATAGAGATTTCAACAAGTAGCGGCGGATGATGACCTTCAATCTTTACAACTGGTTCTGCATCCAGAACCTTTATGTTGTTGTAGGATGAAAGTACAAGGTCCAAAAGTCGGTTATTTACATTATATTTATTACTAAATTGAGAAAGATTACATAATGAAATGGTCTCAAGGAGAAGCCTAGACTTAAGATCCGAGAAGCATCCGGGAACAAGTACAGAGCCTGACTGTGACCATGACAAACTCGGGGTATTAAAATCTCCCACCAGCAAAGGAATGTCTCCCGAAGAGAAATCTAACATTATTGATTGCGTATTATTATAGAAGTCGGTGAGTAAGTCTGAATTTATATCAGGGGGTAAATAACAAATGCATAACTGAATTCTGCAAGCATGGGACGGAAACAACGTGATCCATAGATCCTCGGCACCACTATCCCAATCCGATTGGCGAACAACATCAATATCCTTTTTAATAGCTACGATGACACCGCCTCCGTCCGATTTAGTTGACAAAGTGGTCTCGCGATCTCTCCTAAATACATTGTACCTGCTATCAAATATTTCTCCATCAAAAACACTATCATTAGGATTACTTTCAGTGAAACATACAACATCATAATTACATGCCAATATATTTAAATAAACTTCGGTAGTCTTTGTTCTAATTCTATTTACATTTTGATAAAATATTGATAGACTTTGATCCATAAAAAAAGATAGGTTGGACATAATATATGCAATTATCTTAACCAAAATTAATGTTATTACCTATTTAATTTATTTAGAAACTCTAAGTTTTTTACAAAAATCGCAGGACACTCTTCGCTCTTGCGCAAATAAATGCGGCCGTACTTTACCCAGACAAATTGATATTGGTTATCCCTTTTAAATTTTCTTGCAGCTGCATATAATTCTTTAGCTTCGGCTGACAAATGTTCAGCCAAGTAAATGTTACTCCTTTCACCTGGTATTCCTATAAGTGAAGAGTTAAGGGGCTCCAATTTTCTACCCTTATTAAATCTTTTATATGCAGAAAGGATAGAATCACGATGACGCTCCGATGGCAGAGTAATAATAATATTACGGGGTCTGTCGGACTTGGGATCCAGCTTGGCAACTCTCCGAGCAGCACAAATTTCAGAATCCTGAATGGGAGCACCAACCACGTCGAAGATTTTCTTGCATATGGCTACTATATTCTCGTTTTTTTTGTCTGGGACCGCTTGCACTTCAAGGTTGCAGCTTCTAGATGATTTTTCCATTACCGCTAATCGACGCTCCATACTATTAATTTCTGATTGAAGCTTGTGTTTTTCTAACTCCATGCGGGAAATATTATCATTAGCTGTACTAAGTTCGGCTCTGAGATCTTTTTGTTTGGCCTCCAAGAAGTCAGTGGTACGAGAAAAGTCAGCCTTTAGATTTTCAATGCTTGACGCGATTTCACTTTTAATTATTTGACCGATTGAGGCTTTGAAACTATTTAATTTGGAGTCTAGTCTGGCATCAAACAATTCAAGGAATTTTTCATATGACATTCCACCGCTTTGAGGAATCATAGAGCTATTAACCACTGATCCAGTGGGATTGAAGATCGTGCCTGACTTTAATGCCTCCACCGGTTCATCACACGACATCGTCGAGTCATTTAAACTCTGCACGAAACTACTTCGCACAGGAGTATCCGGAGCTTTACGGCGAGTGACGTTAGCACAAGAAGGACAGTACCAGTTCTGTATAAGCTTTGCCTTGTTTTCCTGGTAGTATGACTGCGTCATGTTAAGGCATTTCTAGTGAAACAAACCATTACATGGATTACATGTTATTAACTCGTCTCTTGAGACAGGCGTGTTACAAGCTTTGCAGCTCATTATGTATTACTTTTCCACATAAAGTTATATCATGAACACAAGTAGGATGTTTTATACATTCAGTGTGAGACAAATATATGTATCAAGGCATCAAGATTCCCTCTCCAACCATAACTAATAAGTCAATGCGCGCACGGAGTAAAGCTATCCGTGCTCGCACCTCGCACGTTACATACGAGGAGCGCACAGTCCCGCGTAGCGTCAGTCCGTCCGTACCGATGCGGTGGGTAAACGATGCGAGCGACGATACTGGCAGGCACGAAGAAGGTGGGGTGCGGTGCGGTGGAGCGGGACCGGGCGACGGCGACGTGAGCCGATCCGATACAATGCAGGGCTCGGCGGGGCAGGCGCGGGCCTCAGAAGAATAATATACATAGAAGCCGCATAAAAATAGAAACTGAAAACAGATAGTTGACACTGTATTTTTCTTATGAGCTTTCGCTTATGACAGAATGAGACAAAAACTTCAGTCAGTTTCTATTATTTTCATGGTTGTCCCGACTTGAAATGTCAATGGACTCCATTGGACTCCAATTAAATCCGACTAAATTCAAAATAACTTATTACAGTTCAACGTCTGTAATATTAGCATCTTGCCGATTTGATCGGGTTATATATCGACAAAAACATTGCGGCGGAATTGTGATGTCTGCAAATTAAATATAGGATTGTGCTAAAATTCTCACGGAAAAAAGTATTAACCGGTGTTGGGTTGGTGCGTTATCAAATGACCATTATACTAAACAATGTCTTGTGCAATGGAGCGATGTAAATCCCATTCAGGACGAACAGAAATAAATTCTGTAAAACATAATTTTCTTCGGTAAGTTTTTCAGTTAAAAGTGCATAATTAAAACCCAAAATACCTCAAAATACAACAATAATATTGTCAATTATATAACGTATTGTATAAATGACAACTTTTATAGGTATTTTGCTTAAAATTATCGTTTTTTCCTTATTTCAAATTAGGTTAGTTTTTTTTGCTAGTGATGTGGTAAAATCACGTATCTACGAGTATATCGATATTTTTTATGACGGTCTTGCTATCAGGGATATTTTTGTTAGTGTTGAGCCATGCAATAGTAATGTAACAAATTGAACCATCATGGTAATTAAACAACCAGCAAAGTGTGAGTCGGACTCGCGCACGAAGGGTTCCGTACCATCCTTACATATAATATTATAATGTGAAAGTGAGTTTGTTTGTTACGCTTCCACGCCGTAACTTCTGAACCGATCATCATGAAATTTTGCATCATCATCATCACCATTGCACGATCTCTGGAGTACGGAAAAGAACATAGACATAAATTACATCTCAGAATAAGGTACTGTTATCGGGGATAGACATTAACGCGAGCGGAGCCGTGGGCGTAAGCTATAAAAACGCCCGAAATTTTTGTTTGTAATATTTCAACTGTCTCACTATCACGGTTCATGAGATACAGCCTGGTGACAGACAGATGGATATCGGAGTCATATTAGTAGGGTCCTGTTTTTATCCTTTGGGTACGGAACCCTAAAAAGAATCGATTTTTACTAATATGAAGAAAATTATTGTTGAAATTTTATTGCAGCTCCCTGAAGTAAAAGGATAAAAAGGTGTGGATCCGAGGAACTTTCAAGCGACATATTGGACATAAAATGTCATACATACTCGAATTTGTTCAAAATATTTTACTGCCGTGCCGATACATTAATTTCGAATATAAAATTAAATGGAAGCGATTGAAACACGATGCTTTACCTACATTTATATTTGCCGAATTATAAATCAATGGTAATAAGAAAGTTTACGGAAACGGTTTTATTATTTATATTTAAAATTATGAAAAACATTTTATTCACCTCTTGTTTTTCTTCACCTCTTGTTTTTCTATTACCAACACTGTGAATTTTTCACAAATAACACACTGGCACTTTTTTACCCTAGTGTAAAAGTTTTATAAAATAAAAAATATCACTTCGAATTATGTGTTTCTCTTTACCTACCTGATTATGTTTCCTTTACTGACTGTTCCTCAAAGCTAGCTGGGAAAAGCTTTAGATGGTTTTGGAATATGCTGAATGGCCCATTGATCAAGTGAAAAATATATCTGACCTTATATTACCTTTTGATACATGAGCGCCCCATTGCAATTTAGAGTCTATTGTGATTCCTAAGAAGGTGGTATCATTTACAAAGTCTATTTTACCTTCAACTAGTATGTCAACGTTGGACTGCCTCACATTGGGGACTGTAAATCGAATGCATTGGGTTTTTTGCGCATTCATAGGTAAGGTAGGTAAGTAGGCACTGTTTGAATTTCGAAATAATCGAAAATATGATTGACATCATATTAGGTATTCTGCCGTTCGACCAATACTGGGTAAGGCCTAATGACCAGCAGTAGACAGTAGACGCGCGGTGGGTAATGTATGGATTTTTTTTTTACCTATTTATCAGATGAAGCCAAGCGACGCCATGCGATTAGGAGTTATTTAGGTGTATCTTGACGTAATTTTTAAAGTAAAAGCCTCTTTAGCGGCTTTGTGCACTTTTTGGGATGGGTAAAATAGAAAACTCGCGTCAGGACACGTGAATTGATCGAAAATTCGTAAGAAGGACACGGACCTGAGTATGCCGCAAAGGCGAGTTTTCACTTCTGCCGGCACTCCTGGAGTGCAACTAGTTGTTTTTTTTTTTTATGAATCGTACTCATTTAACGAATCGATACAATCAGAGTAGAGTACATTTATGACTTTCTTAGGACGAAACATTTAGTCGATAAATATATTTCATCGATATAGTACAACCCTGATCACATCAGTACCCCAGGACAACCTGCACATTTACGCAAATGGCATTGTATATGCATCTCTTTCTGATGCTTTAACAATGCCATAAGTAAAAACAGTGTAGAATATTGTATTTTGTTGTTATTTTAACACGGTTTCTATGCTTTAGTTATTGTTCTGAGGCGCGGGCGCACGGTGTGGCGTTCGGCAATTCCCGCAACCGTTCGTCAAGTTCCGTAGGCAGCGACTCAGATACGTGTCCGGCTGCAGTTAACTTATTTGAGGTAGGTCAGGTTCGCGATTACTTGCAAAATGTTTTTTGTCACTACGGCACTATGAAAAGTCTTATTAAAATACGGTTTTCACCATTAAATAGTCCAGCAGATCTACTTTAATTTGATTGTAATTACACAATTAAGTACTGGGTTAATACACTTGAATAGCAATAAATTACAGAGAGTTAACAATTACGATGTTGTCTCAGCGAACGAGCGAGCGAGAGAGTGATGAATTTGCCATTGCAAAGTCGTCAATGTATTTTTTATTATTTTTTATGTTACACAGTTTTTTTTCAATGTCTGTCTTTGAATGATACAATATTCATGTTATAAACGTGACATAATATATACAAAACAACGTTTTACTGTCGCTAACATAAACAGTGTCCCATAAACGTCAAAGCCTAAGCTCGAGGCGATGTCGTAATTATCGCCCCCATAACCCGTGCTAAACCAATGAAAGTTTAGTGCCGTCCCTCACATCTATAAAACATGGGATGGAAAGTGGAGAATGCTGTCGAACCACTAGTGCATGTATTTTTTTAGGCGGAGAATGAGCCTTTCAAATAAGAATGCATTTTTTAATTTGACATTGCAATGTTTTTTTCTATGATATGAATTCATGTTATTATACAGTTTTTCATTTAAATAAAATCACTTTACTATGAAACAATTACAGTGTTTTCTTTTACAACTCCGTTTTTGAATGATATAACATTCAAAAATGGAAATATATTATTCAAAATCATTCATGTTAATTTTTTATTTTATTTTTATGGTTGAAACAAACTCGCAATGATTTTGCGAGTGAAATTTGTCATGTCATAAACGTGGCATAATATACGCGAAAGAATTCGTAGGCAGAGCTAGTATATTATCACCCTTATAAGAGCAAAACAATGGTTTACTACAGCTATCAAAAACAGTGCCTATAAACCTCAAAGCCTAAGCTCGAGGCGGTATCGTAATTATCGCTCCCATAACCGATAAAAGTTTAATGCAGTCCCTCGCATCCATAAAACATGGGATGGAAATTGTAGATCGCTGTCGAACACTAGCGCATGTATTTTTTTAGGCGGAGAATCAACCTTTCACATAAGCACGTATTTTTTAACTGTCTATTGCAGTCATCAATGTTTTTTCTATGAAATGAATTCATGTTATATAGCTTTTATTTTCCAATTTCCGTTTTTGAATGATATTTAATTTAAAAATGGAAATATATCATTCAAAAACATTCATGTTATTGTTTGATTTTTATTTTTATGGGTTAAATAAACTCACATTGAGTTTGAAAATAAAATTTATCATGTTATAAACGTGACATAATATACGCAAAAGAATTCAAAGCTACAATAACCTGGCAGGGGCAAAACAACGGTTTATTGTCACTAACTAAAACAGTTACCCATAAACGTCAAAGCCTAAGCTCGAGGCGATATCGTTATTATCGGTCCCATAACCCGCGGTACAGCAATGAAAGTTAAATGCCGTCTCCCTCGCATCCATGGAAAGTGGGAATCGCAGTAAAACTACTAGCGCGCATATTTTTAGGCGGAGAATCAGTCATAATATATAATAAATAAATAAATAAATAAATATATACGGACAAATCACACAGATTGAGCTAGCCCCAAAGTAAGTTCGAGACTTGTGTTATGGGATACTAACTCAACGATACTATATTTTATAACAAATACATATATAGATAAACATCCAAGACCCAGGCCAATCTGAAAAAGATCATTTTCCAACTTGACCTGCCCGGTGATCCGGTCACTCCGTGTCGCAGGCAGGCGTGTTGACCGCTGCGCCACGGAGCTAGTAAAAATAATATGATTTTTTGTATGAAATAAGAAACTTGCTATACTTACTTTTTGCAATTGCGGTTTTTATACGATGTACCTTTATGTAATTTTATAAGAATGTTAATACTTTTATAGTAAATAGTTATAAATTTAGTGAACAGTTTTGTCGGATAAAGGAATAAACTAGAAAAATAATTACAATGATTTTGAGTTAAACTTCCCATTCAACAAATATTCTTCACGTATGTCACGTGAAGAATATTTGTTATTATAATTATGCGGAAGAAATTGCAGGAAATGCTAGTATATTTTGTAAAGTCAAAAGATATATATACCACCCACGCCAGAGGCGATCTCGTAATTGTCGCTTCCATAACCCATCATACAGCAATGAAAGTTTGATGCCGTCCTTTGCATCCATAAAACATGGCATGGAAAGTGGGCACCGCTGTCGAACCACTAGCTCGCATATTTTTTTAGGCGCGGAATCAAATAAGTACGTTTTTTAAAACGTGGCCATCGCAATCTTTTTTAAATGTTTATTAAGTTTTTGTAATTTTTATTTTTATACGATGGAACCTTCATGTTTTTTTGTATGTTTATATACGGATGGACCTGAAGGATGGTAAAATGAGAAAGGTCACAATGATTTTTAAAGTAACATTGAGCTCATACTACATATTTCAAGAAACTGAGTCATGATAAAGTAAATGTCGTCAGACAAAGTCACATCATCATCTCAGCCTCAAGACCACCGCTGGACAGTGCCTCTCCCAGGGATCCTTCGTTCCATGGGATGATAGTGCCACACGCTTGATAGATGGGTTGGCAAGCGCAGTTTCTTTGGCTTCTTGTGCTTCCGAAAGCATTTTTAAGTTGAGGAAGAAAAGGATTTTTTGGTTGGATTTGGAAATTATCATCATCACAGGTCTTTTTAGTCTCTACTGTAGGAGCGTAGGAGTAGGAGTATGACCCTCTCTGACCTACCGGAGCCATACTTGGCCAGAGCAAACAGAGGACTTGGCCTATACTCTCCTAGCTGGAATGGAATGAAGGAATTGGGAAGCGAGTGGAAGCTCGGGAGGCCGGTCGCGCGTACCCGATGCTATACCTTCATCCACCGGCTAAGCAGATGAGGATGACACCACTAACCATGTGACCAAGTCACAAAGTCAGGTCTATCTCCCTTTCGGTGTAAACAAAGCTAACCGGTTGGTGGTATTTTAAGGATACGTTTGACAAGATAGTTGGATGGAGATACCAACAATATCAGATTTTTTGTCAAAAATATCTCTTTTATGCTCTACTTCCCTTAATCGACTTCTAACTAGGATCTATGCAATGTTATTTATAAATCACAATAATACTGTTGTACTGTATAAATAGGCTTACGAAATATTATAATAGACTTTACGATTACTCATAATTTCTTATAAGGAAATTCATATAGGCTATATTCATAAAATTTAGCATTTTGGATATTTGATATGCTAATCTAAGTGTTATGCGGTGGGTGTGAGATGTAATAAAGATCAAAAGTATCTTACGAAACTCTATATAATTTTGTTACTAGTCCAACTACACATTTATAAACCTATATACTTTATATGATACTCTTATGATATCAGCAGAGATAAATCGCTTCGCTTTAACTAAGTAAATAAGGTGATTGTAAAATTTACAGATTCCATAAACACTCCAGTGAATCAACTTATGAATTTTAAGCTTTAAGAACAGATTGTGGACGATCGGTCTGCTCAGCCCTTTGGAACAACAAATAATTAAACAAAAGAATATTTATCATTTTATTATATTTTAGCTTTAAGAGCCCATACAATAAACGGGTTCTTTTAGCGTTTTTATCGATTCTGTCAGTGACTGCTTTTTTTTTGACTTTACGTATGACGTATTTGGCAGGTACCAAATATAATGAAGTTTCTCGCGCTTTTTCTTAGTCTCGTTAATTAACGAAATGATGGTGCACTTCATTTCATTGATTCTACGGAACTTCTGGTGACAATTCCCACGAATCCACTCACTGGCTTGATCACAGATGACGCAGCTAAGCGGAAAACCACCAGCCCGCTAAGTAAATTTCACTACAGCCGCATTATGACAGTTCATTTTATATATAATCATCGGCATTTATAAGACCAAATTACACCAATTTCACATAACATAGTCCACTAGAAACAATTTGCAAAACAATTCAAAACAAAAGCTGTGCAGTCCACCAAAATTCCCGCCAAGAACTCATGTTACGGTGTCGGGAAAATTTTATGTCGCTTGTGCTCACGCATCTCAATGGGGACTACGCCTAAAGTTGCTTTACATGCGTAAGTGCGAAATTGATATAATACGCACGCCAATTGGACCTTTAAGCACCTCATTGTACCTACTGTATTTAAAATGTTAGGTAGGTACTGTAAGAAAAATAAATAAAGGGCTCGCTAGAATAACTTTAAACATGAGTGCTGCACATAAAACATAGATTTAAAAAAAAATCTAAATTGTAATTTCTGCATATTTCTAAATTGTACAAATGGATAAAAATAGAATACTATTCATATCCGTATATGGGTAGTCTATTGGTTGGTTTCTACACTCAAGACCTAATAGTAACAATGATATCACAGATCTCCATTAACCGTATTCTTCATACACTAGCACTAGATCTGAGATGGCCTTGTCTGTGAATAATCCAGTGTCGTAAGGCAAGCCTTGCGTCTTGCACAACTGTTTCTTGGGAACATATAGATCACTTGAGGAGCAGCTTTCGGTGTTATTGTAGAGTTGCTTAATTTCATCAATTTCATTTAATCGACATCCAGTCACTATAAAGCTAATAAAATTAAATCATCGACATGACTTCGTTAAGATTACGCAACGAATGTTCAAAAAATTTTTTAATCATTTTATATGTTTCGTCTATTTTATCTGCAAACCCGGATGGTTTGATATTTATAATAACTTAAAAATATGAAAAACTCTTTTTTACGTCGTTATGAAGTGATAAAAATTATTTATTTTATTTATTAATATAAGGCATACATAACAGGTAACAATAAGTTAAAGCTTAGGTATTCTAAGAAAAGAGTTGCAACCCAGGGACTGACACTGACACTGTCTAAATCGTCTATAATAGACGGACTAAGGCCATTAATGATGATGTTGAGGTATTCTAAAAATACATCCTATTTCTGAGCTAGATTGAGACCCAAAAACGTGCATACACAGCATGACAGTTGTAAACATCGTGTTAAAATAAAAAAAAATACATATATAATATTCATAAAAATGATGTTTAGCCATTAAATACTAAAATGTGTTTTAGTGACGTTTTAGTTTTGGGAATTAATAATGTACTAGCTTTTGCCCGCGTCATCGTCGTTCCCTCGGGAACAGTACTCTTTTCCGGGATGTAAAGTAAACAATATATAAATATCCATGATCAAGGCCATTCTGAAAAATATTGTTTTCCATTTTGACCTGACCGGGAATCAAACTATGTATCCTGCAACTTAAAGGCACTTGCGGTGCGGTGTAACAATGCTGCAGATCAATCAATCAATCAATCAATCAATAATTATTTATTCAGATAATTAAATAGTCCATTTTTGTTAGTAAAACATTGCACTTATACCTACTTATACCTATGCTAGTACCTGGAGCCTCATTAATTATAAAAAATATTAATCCAAATAGATTGGTTTGTAGGTGTGGTTTTAGCGCATATCCTGCTAGTTGATGTGTGTACAAGATTGAATTCAAAATTATTCTAACAGCACCCGATTTGGGCCACATTCTTATTTGTTTGGTTTATAGTGGTTAATTACATGGGCCAACGGCCTCGCATGTATATGCATGCCCAATGATAAATACATATGAACCGTCAGCAAAATAGTTACCGACTTGATGGCGAATCGATAGAAATACTTTCGTATCAGGTAGTAGTTACAGTATTAAGAGTATGTGTAAATCCTAACTAATATTATCTACTTTTTGTTTAAGAGCCTACTAGCTACCTACTAGCTATATAGGAATCTCGCAATCAGAATCCCTAATGGAATACACAATTGCAAGAAAAAAGGTGATTGCAAAAATATTTAGGTTTCCCATACAAAGTCGCCTATCAGCTGGACGAATTTCTATGGAAGGGCTAATGTTTTTTACCTTTTTTCTTGCAATTCTGTATTCCATTAGGGATTGTGATTCCCAGATTTCATTATAGATATAGCTATATAGTTTTGAAAAATATTAATGGAACAAAGTCTTAATCCAAATGAAAAAAAAGGACGCAATTTAATGTGAGGTGGCAAAGTCATAACGAAAAGTCGTGTGATGTTTTTTAGTCTAAATATATAATTATCCAATCCATACTAATATTAAACATGCGTAACTGAGTTTGTTCGTTTTTTACGCTTTAAGTACTGAACCAATCATCATTAAGTAAATGTTGATTAATGTGTTATCTGAGATACGGAGAAGGTTATAAGATACCTTTATCTTGGAAAATATGACGAAAACAACATAATTTTATATGCATAGAACAATAAAACATATGAAGAAGAATTGGTCCCGTCCTAACTCCCGGTCACAGGATCCAAAGCCGGTACAGCAGCAACTGCGGCGGAAAATCTCAATTCAATTTATTTATTTATTGCATTTTCACATTGTACAGTTCTTAACAAATAATATTACAGTAATTTTCAATCATAAGGTACAACATGAACCCTGTTATCGCACCATATATCTAAGGACGACATGCGGATATTTAATACTGAATTCAAATCTATAACTAGGTAATGTGGGTATAAGCACAATTTATTTCGGGTAATATATTACTCAAACGGCGCAATGTAAATATTTCGGTAACAATTATATATTTGAACCATTTGGGGTTGAGTCCCTTGGGCCGTGGGGACCCTTCCTTAGCCCATAAAAAAATCAACGCTAGCCTTTATTTTGGTCAAAAGATTACTCTTGCCATACAACGTGGCAATACCGCCGTCTGGGTACGCTACCGCGGGGTAATAAGCTGCCAGGTCTTATTTGTAAAAAGTTTTTTTTTTTTTTTATTTGTTTTAAGATTCAATTGTATATATAGGAAAAATTATATACCGCACACGCTGGAGCTATTCGATGTGCAGGATTAAAACGCGGTATCTTGTGGAGTGGTCGTATTTAGTATTTATTGGCAAAAAAATTGCTGGCTTTTTAACGCCATTTCTCCAAGTTGTTTTAGAAAAATAAAATGTGTCTAAATAAATATATTTTTGTGCACACTGTACCATGAGATCCGTTTCTCAGGTGGTCGTTAATACTGGGACATGCATGTAATAGTGCCAAGTAGGTTTGGTCGCAATTTTCTTGACTAATACAAACACTCGGTGCTAAATAATAGCTTGTACATTCGCGTTTAAATTATGTTGATATAATTATGTATAGATAACTTGTTAATATGTTTATTTAAGAATCAATTCTTTAATTTATGTGCGTTAGGTGTTTCGCTCGGACTCTGTCGCGTCTTATAAAACAAGACCTGAAGCTCGGTGTTTATTGTCGATATACAGGGCATGCCCTGAATCAACCTTTACAATTAAAGAGAGTGGATCGGTCAAAATGCCTTCTGTCGCGATACCATGTGAAGGGCACAGAAATATTTTCTTTAACGATGAAAAAAAATCACGATTGAACATCACTCCAATAAGCAAAATGATAAAGCGTACGTTCAAAGTTCTAAAGAAGCTGATCAAGTGGTCGGAAACGTACAATGTGGTCATCCTCCTGCGTCAGTGATGGTATGGTGAGGCACGTCTTATCAAGGCGTCACAAACAAGGCGCTACTAAATTTCAGCTAAAGTGTAGTCTTGAATGTTATTGTAAAAATCTATGCAATACACAATTTAAAAATGTATTGTAGACTTTCCAGCAGGACTCTACACCTGGTCACAAGGCACGAACTACCCAAGCCTGTCTTGAAACCAACGTTCCAGGATTTATAAGAGCTGAAAACTGGCTCTCATCTAGCCCAGAACTTAACCCTCAACTCAACCCTTCAAATGCATGGTCAGTTTTAGATGACATAGTGACATTGAGTCTCTTAAAAAATCCCTGGAGCAAGCAGTGGCGAAATTTCGCATGGAAATAGCGCGTAAATCCTTAGATTCGTGGCCCGACAGAAAATAAAAGCCAAATGTGGCAATTTTGAATAGAATATTGTTTATATTTTTTGCTGACACTTAAAAATGTGTACATATAAGTTTTAGTAATATAATATTACTTCATAAAAAAAATGCATTTTCATTTGTAACAGAACTGACGGCCGGACTAGGTAGAGAAACAAACTAAAGTTTAAAGGTAAACGTCGTAAAAATAGCAGCTTTGTGCCGGTTTAATTGGATGACAGCAAGCCTTCAGTATCACCAGGCTTAGAGCTGCGAGCTTCATATGCTAAGGGTTTGTTTTACTAATTAACTCAGTGTTTATGTCATTGTGGAATGCAAGACTAACTCTATTAAAAAGGTAGTTAAGTAGTTACATATTTTTTGCCATTAATTTAAAGTTAAGGAGTTATTTGTCAACCATAGACCAAACGCAAGTTTTATATAAAAAATAAAAAGCTTTATGAAGTAAAAATTCGTAAGGCGAGTTAAGCATTTTTTTTAAATGGAAAAGTCCCTTGAATTCGCAACACTGTTACCGTTACCGAAACCGGCACCTTCATTTCCAGTCAAGTTTTCACTTATGATTATGTCTTATAAATCTATGAACGCTGGCTGCACGCGCAAAAAATTGTCACGTTCTGTGTGAATGTGAGAGCGCGGAACAAGCGATAGAGATACACGATCGGCCTAAGCGTTCGGCATCTATCTCAATTTTACCGTTATCACATAAAATTATCGTCCGTAAACCGATGTTACAGACAAAACAAATTATTTATTTACGAAAAATTTTCACTTCCCTCGTTTTGGACCCTTATGGGCCCAATGGTGGGAACTCAAAAAAAAATTGTCATTCCATACAAAAGAGTTCCGCCGCCCGGCCAGTTTGTATGGAAATGTCAAATCTTTTTTTGAGTTCCCAGCATTGTTCCTATAGGAAAAGTTGTTCATTTTGATGGTCTGAGTCACCCCTTTAAGGGTCCAAAACGACCAAAATTTCACTATGTATATTATATCGAATGTAGAAAAGAAGAATAAAAAATATATTATATATGAATACTCGTTGCATATTAACGGAAACTCGATCAGAGATAATAAAAATTAAATAAAAATTGCATGTCATAACTACAAGAAGAGAAGTCTATGAATGAGAAATAATTGCTTTTCTAGGGACATTTTATATGTAATAACTATGAATTCATCAATCTAACCCTTACTAAGGATTATCCATTGGCCTGGTCGATGTCGCTGGGTGCCAATACTCTTGCTTGCCAGCAATGGGTTATTCTCTAACTGGACATATTGATCTAGATACACAAATGGTTATGACCCGATTTTTGAATAGGATTAGATATAGTATAATCTATTTCTTAGCGTTTCTTAACCTTTTTCAGTCTACGGACCCCTAGATAATAAAGCACTATTTTAAGGACCCCCGTAACAAGGAATAAATTTATTACAAATCATTTTAATAGGGTTAAAAATAAAAGCATTTTTACCTATACAAAATAATTCGTAGTATTCTTATTTTTTGGATTTGTTTTCATTAGTTGTAAAAATAATGATTGAAGCTGGCATTTATTTTCTAATTCAAATGTTCATAAATAAGACGGCGGACCCCCATACATATACTCGCGGACTCCCAGGGGTCCGCGAACCACAGATTAAGAAACACTGGATAGTACTAAGAGATAAAGTTCGAAAATTACAAGTTTTTCCCGTGGCTTTGTCTGTGTAAGTAATTTGTGGATCAAAAGCCCAGAGGTACAGAGGGGACGCTTGATATCTTTATAAGTTAGAGTAAGAAAGTTTAAGGTTACCATTGCTGAAAAAAGGTCTTTTAATGGTAATCTTATTGCATCCCTACAGGATAAGTAAAAAATAGCGAGCCTCAGCTTGAATGAATGAAATATACTTTAATAAACCAAAATTCGGATACAACATTATTCAAAATTATTATATATATTATAGTTTCCTCCTGTTCAGGAGGAAAAAGGTTGATTACAATCTTAGAGTCACTATTGCTACTTCTTGCGCGCTGCAATAATAAATACAACAACAATAACGAGCGATGGGCTAGTTGCCGTGACGTCAGTTGAACACATTTTTTTAGATAAATAGCAGTATTTTTTTATAAAATACTGCTATTTATCTAAAAATACTGTAGCAATTATGTGATTGATGATTCTTTATAAGTATTTACATGTGTTTTATTTTCCTGGTGAAAAAAAGACCAATGCCTTCGGGACGCATAGAAAAGGCTAGAGGGCCGCATGCGGCTCGCAGACCGCATGTTCAGAATGGCTACTCTAGCCGTTCTCCCCTTGGTCATATACATCTTCACATCTTCGCATCCATACAAACTTCCTCTTGTATTATTTTATATATAATAATAATATTTTTTATTTGGGACATAATCCATAGTAATGACAGAAGTAAATTTAATCTAGTGTTATATTTAGAAGGATATGATTACAAACACACATAATATATATCACTAGCTTTTGCCCGCGGCTCAGCCCGCGTTAGTGTCGTTCCCTCGGGAACAGTAGAATTTCCCGTAAAATGTATCCTATATCCTTCCCCGGCCTGAAACTACCTCCACAGCAAATTTCATCTAAATTGGTTCAAAGGTTGAAGCGTGAAAAGAAGACAGACAGACAGAGTTACTTTCGCATTAATGATATCATCTATTTGATTTAATGAAATATGGATTTTACTGAACCAATTGAACTACAAACTTAGAGGTTAGAGGTCAGCAGGACTAGTTGCTAACTTTTGACAAATACAGTGTCCACAGGGCAAGTGGTATTCAAACCTAAATTTATGTGATAAAGGTTTTTTCTGATCACTTAGGGAATAACCCCAGCCATATCCGTCAGCTCGCTAATTGGTAGTAGATGCCGCTGGGTAAACTTGGGCATGTGCCAGGGTTAATTCCAGGGAATTAAACGTCACAGCTTAGCCTGTTTCATTGACTCTAAATCTCATATGAGACAGATAGTAGTATTTAATGAACACGACTAAGGCGACCTCGTTGTCTCAGTGGCAACGCAAATGCCTTTGAATCGCGCACGGTCCCGGGTTCGATCCCCGGCTTGGCCGTGATGGAAAACGATATTTTTAAGATTGGCCTGGGTCTTGAATGTTGATCTACACAAGTATCTATATATAGTCATATAAAAGGCAAACCTGACTCACTGACTTATATATAAACGCACAGCCGAAATCTCTTAATGTGACATACATATATTTCATTATATGTCTGTCATTGAGTAGGAGATTATTTAATTTCTGAATTCAAAGTGCTCGTGCTGTAACGGCTGTGCGCCTTCTTTCTCTTTCTCTATCTCTAGTAAAAGATATTAATAAATAAATAAATATGGAAATATTACAGAGTTTTAAAGTTGCCCCAAAATCCGTCAAACTGACGAAAAGCCAAATTCAATAATACGGTCACGTCGTAATGCAAAGAGACGAGGAGCACGTAGTGAAGAAAGGTTTGTCTTCCCGAGGGAAGATCGAGAGTGTCCCCCTGCTACCTGGTGGACTAGTCCAACGAAGCTTATAAAAGCTACCCAGTCCAACAACGCAAAACAGATTGTTTAGACGCCGACCTACTAGGAGAGCCGACCCCTTATAAAACAGGAATAAATAAATAAATATATACGGACAAATCACACAGATTGAGCTAGCCCCAAAGTAAGTTCGAGACTTGTGATATGGGATACTAACTCAACGATACTATATTTTATAACAAATACATATATAGATACACATCCAAGACCCAGGCCAATCTGAAAAAGATCATTTTCCATCTTGACCTGGCCGGGGATCGAACCCGGTCACTCCGTGTCGCAGGCTGGCGTGTTGACCGCTGCGCCACGGAGCTAGTCAAGTGCAACAAGGAATGTGTTGAAACTCCCCCTAAGTGAGTGCTGTGCAGGGTCAGGGGTGTCATCCTCAACTGTCTGTGCAGCTCCCAAGCTGCTACTTGCTTTCTTCCATTCATCAGAGTGAGTAGTATTCCAATAGCTTCATTCCCTTCCCTTATCCAATAAATTCCTATCCTCCCCTAACTTACAATTGTTTCCAATAGGTAGCAGCGTCGGAAGCACAAGAAGCTAAAGAAGCTGCGCTCGCCAACACGCCTGTTAAGCGTGGTGAGTATGGCAATATCCTCACATGGATCGAAGTATCCTTGTGAGTGGCCTTTGTCCAGAAGTGGATATTTGCGGCTGTAATGAGCTATATCACCAGCATCATCATCATCATCATTTCGAGTAGGTGTCACGGTCAATCGACCATGCACACCCTGGTGTCAGAGTTCTTCGGAACCGCCTCTCGGCCTCTGACGTGGTTCCTTTGACGACTACCAGATGGCAGCCGGGACCACCGGCTTAACGTGCCTTCCGAAGCACGGAATCATCTTTATTATCAGACAATCAGGTGATTCAAAGCCTGCAATGTCCTAACCAAACTGGAAGCAACTAAACAAAGTATGCTTCCGGTGGGAATCGAACCCACGACACACACGGGTCAACAGGCAAATGCCAAAACCACTGGACCACGGAGGCTGTTACCTCCACAGCAATACCACCTTATTGCTGGGAAAAAAATATATAGCTTATTGAAAACTTTTACTTTGTAATTTCCATAGATTTAAAAAAAAATCGTCTCTGGTAATTTCACATAAATTTAACAGAATTTTATACAAATAATATACAATTTTTCTTTAGGTAAACTCGAATAAAGCCAAATACATTTTGGGAGTAATAAGGGGTTTGATAGTGAGCTGGTCTCACTCTGAGCCGATTTCTAGCTAAAAATCCCGTATATTCCAGCGACGCTGTTCGTTTCACACGGTTTAAATTCAAGTCTCCTACTAGTTGCAAATAACCAAATTGAAACTTTTATTTATGAAAACCTTTTGGTTAAGTGTTTGATTTGCGATTTGGGATTAGCGATGAATATGTCATATAGTCCCTGTGCAAAAAATTATGATTCAAAACATATGTGTAAAAAAATATCATAGTGTCGTATTAATCATACTGGCTAAGTGCGAATCACACACACCAAGGATTCCATACAATTTTTAACTACTAATAAAAATATAGTCTAAAAAAAAACAAAAAACATGCTTATATAGCATATCCAACTAAAAATCAAAAGAAAAATGGATTGTCATTGATCTTTGATAGATGTATTAAGTTTAAATTAAATCTGACTGTTTAAAGTGGGTCAGAATTGAGTTCAAAGATGTGGGTTACAAACAAATAAGCAAACATAAAGGTGAAGCTAATAAAAAGCGTGTAAAAACACGCGTTGTATTTCATAGCGCAACACTTTCATTACCAATAAATATGTCATTGGTGTTATTTTAGTTGTGTTATCCACGAGCCAAATGCTTTTAAAAATGTGGGAAATGTTGTGCCTCCGGTTCTCAACATACGAAAGGGAATATCATTTTATCGGTAAGTAAAGTACGATAGAGCACGAAGAAAAACGGGATTTTGGACTTGTATTAAAAATATGTTTAAATACTCGTATAATAATAGGTATAGCAAATATATTAATGGGATTACATTTTTAAAACGTGCCAATAATACCAAAAAGTTAAATTAAGATTTTGGAATACTGACACAATAAATTTCATATGTTCAATAATTACTTTAATATATATACATTAGAAGGATAATGTATTTCGAAAATTTAAATGCATTAAGACAGCGCCAGTAACAGGTATGTATCATCTAACTTCGTCTAGATTACTGATAAATGAACATTTGCAAGACATTATTATCTTAATGCAATTCTATAAAAGAATTGCAGGCTAGACCCGTATCCGGTCTTGTAATCTATGAGAACAATTGATTCTCACATATTGCAATATTGGTTAACAGTGTTAGCACTGTGTTTAATTAGTGCTACCTTCAAGATAATTGGAGAGGACTGTTAGAAATTGTGCAATTAATAATAATTCTAGCACTCGTAGCACCGATAAGACTACCGCAAATGTTCTTTAATAATTTTATTGCAAAGTAGAGGTCAGGATTGTTTTATCTCTATGGGCTAGGGTATCCCTTTATGTTTCTACGCCTATGCGAACAATGAGTTTGAGAGGTTGCAATACGTATAGGAGCCTTATTTTTTTAACTTTTTTGCAAGAATTAGATCAACCACTAATTGCGACGTCGCACTCGTTGTTGAATTGTTAATATTGCGTGCTGTAGCGTAAATAAATAAAAAATAAAAATACAATTACAAAAACATACAAATTTACAACTTATACAATTTGTGTACTACGAGTCCAATAGGTGACGGCTCAGTGTTACGCTGGACACATTTGTCTGAGCACTGATTTTCAGCCGTCACATTTTGTATCACCGGTTTAAACAAATTTTTTTTTTATAATTTTCGAATATACCCAGATGCCGGAAAAAAATAAAAATAAAATGGATCCAGCAACCGGGACCGCGGTCCTGGTTGCCGGAAGCCTCAAAAAACTAGTTACAACTTACAAATCCTTGCATATGACGGAAGGCAGTTGAAATGATTTTTTTGGTAGTAACAGTAATTATTGTCTTATAGGTTTGAAGTATCATTCGGAGCGTGAACGAATCATATGGATTTCAAAAATAGAGCTAATTAAGATCCACACGCGGTAGTCGGATGATTTGCACTTGTTGCGGTAAGAGCGTTTCAGAAATCGAATTCCAGGTGCTAACGCTAGTTCATTAGTGCATTAGCCTTCAGGATAATTGGAGCGAGAGGAGGCTAATTGATTTCTAAGAAATGCTTGAAATTATGAGGTGTTAGTCATTATTTAATTGCGTGACTAACTTATGCCGTGTATGTACCTCAATGAGACTTTCGAAAATGTATTTGTATCATTTCGTCTGTTATATTCTACATAAAAATATTTATATAAATTATATCAGTTTATGTGACTTTTTAATTGGAAGAAAAGTTTCCATGTGTGCAAAATTTCATTAATATCCGTTCAGACGTGATTGAGTAACAAACATCTAAACATTAAACATATGAATATACAAACTTTCCCATTAGACAGTAAAATTAGCTGTTTCTCGCACTTAGACTGCGTGAGTTTCGGTCTTTATCACGGTATTTATCTGGGCCTCCAAACTTCGGGTTCCGGACCATCACAGGTGAGGATGGTATCGGAAATGTGCCCAGATATATCTGGGCACATTCACACCAAAACGGCTGAACGGATTTTGACGAAATTATGGACACAGATATGTTATTACCTAAATTAACACATAGGCTACCTTGCATTCCGGAAAAGAGTATTGTTCCTGCGGTATCGACATTAACGTGAGCAGAGCCGCGGGCGACAGCTTTTTATTGCAATTTCATTCGGATCCCATACGAATTTCAAAATAAAATATTGTATTATTCTCCACTGCCGTAGCTTTTATTTGGTGAAAAAGATTTAAAAATCGATCTAGTATAGGCCGAGTTTATCTTTCCTCGTTATAAAATTTGTAAAGAGTAGATTAGAATTATATTTTTTGACTAGTTTCTTTTTTCATTTTGAAAACTGTACGATTGAAATAAAAGTGTACTAAGTGTCACCTTTTTACCACAGCACCACCCGCCACAGGAGTAAAGTCCATCACTGCATAGTTTTTATGCAATGTGTGGGAAAATATTCAACGCTCTTCCTAGAGATATTAAAACACTTCCTATAAAATAATTCTTAAAATCATTAAAAGCTTGGCTTATAAAAAAATGTTTTTACTCTGTTAAGGAATTTTTAGACAGTAACAGATGATTGATAGTATTGAATGTATTATTATTATATTAAAAATTTACTTAAATTCTTATCAGTTGACATTGTATTAATATATTAAAAAAAAAAAATTATTACTGACACATACCATCATTGAATTGTTAACGAAATGTATTATAAATTTTGCATTAAATATTCACATGCTGACTTTTGTCGACAAAATATGTAAGGTATTATATTATTTAAGATCTATTGTACTCATATTTTTGGTGAATAAATGACTGATTACTGATTACTGATTACTGACACATGGGTCTCCAAAAATGTCAGAGCGTCACGTGGTTATTCCCCTCGTACAGCAGGATTGTGGAAATGGGCCCTCCGAGGCTTTCCCTGTGTGCTATGACTTGCGGTCCTTCAAAAGGCGTTTTTACAGGTATTTAGTCCGCAACGCATGAGCAGCACCTCGGTGGCCACTTTCCATCAGGTGGCTCGTCTGCTCGTTTGTCATCAAATATACTTAAAATATTTTTATACTAAAATGCTGATCTAAAACAAGTCTTTATATTTTCTTATTTGAAGTCTTATTATTATATAAGTCAGAGTTCAGCGATATCCGTAACAGAACTGGTATAACGATATAAGGAGATAAATATTCAGTAGTCATAATTAAATCTATTTAATTCGTTACAATAAATTAGAAGTAATATCAAAACTGACGGAACTGATACGAAAATACTACCTATTTTCGTATCAAATTTTATTTCATATCTTATGAGGATAGTTATAATATTAACAGTCTTGTAGTCTTTGAATAGAAATGCCTCTATAATTTTTCTTTAACTATAATTTCTTTTTAAATTTTACTTATTTATTTTTGTGATATTTCAGGCATATAAGTTAAATTCATGGAGCTTAGTGAGATGGCGCTATTTATATTGTATAAATGATAAAATAATAAATATAGTCCTCAAATCATACACCTTGCTTTATTGAAATGCAAATGCAAAGTGCAAATCCCACAAAGAAAATGCAAGTAAGTGTCAATTTTAAAATAATATATTTCATAAATGCATAGAAGTATGAACACGGTTTTTTAACAATCTATGCATAACTGAGTGAAAGCAAAACACAATTGTATGTTTTGTTTAGTTATGATGAAAATTCTGGATGGAGCTACGAATAAGTAATAAGAGATAAAGTAATATTTTAGACAGGTCATTCACTGATTGTTGTCTGTCTGTCAGTCCATTAAATTTTACTTTATTTTTTATTATTGGATCAACAAAGCAAGGCCCCGACAGATCGCTTGCCAATCTCCTCCGATGATATTCGGATGTAACCTTGCCTTATCATATACGGTCTTACGTTACTGCTCTGTGGAAGTTTTTCTCACGTATATCCGCATCGATTTTATAACGAATTGGGAAGTAAATATAAAATAACCAAGTGTTTGTATTTTTTAACATTTTGTATATATGTATACATTCTGTCACGTGTTTTCCTTTGTGAGTTAGATAGAGCTCAGGTCTTTTAGGACTAAAACCCACGTTCAGCATGCGGTTTCATAGTAATATCTTACTATAAAATGCGCTACAATAAACACATCACTTGTATGTTATTGTAAATCTCTCCCATGCGACCTGTCTTGTGAGGAACTCTTTCTTGCATGACTGTTATTATTTGACGTAAAAATAACCACGTTTTTAGTATGTGACCACCTTATAATTCTTAATCTTTTTTATTATTTGATGATAAATCGGAAAAAAAAGACATACACATCCTGTGAATATTGCTAGTGTCTACCGATTACGGTTCAAAAGATATAGCTCTGTGCCGGAAGGATGGACATCGAAGTCTCCATTGGCACCCTCATATTCTATTTTATTTGTTTTATTTAATAACAAATACCAGGTAAAGAAATGGTTGTCTGTAAAGTTGGTTCACGGACGATAATTTTACAGGTCTGTAATCGAACGCTTAGGCCAATCGTTTCTCTCTATCGCTTGTTACGCGCTCTCGCTTACACACGATACGTGACACTTTTTCGTGCGTGCAGCCAGTGTTCATCGATTTATAAGTCATTAAAAAGTTACTCTTAGCATACTATTGAGCGTAGTTGTTAACAAAACATCACTCAAATCAAATTACCGGCGACTCACATTGACCCACATGTGGGTCTCAAAGGCCGCGCAAATGTCACATTCGGCAGTTGCTGTGAACCGGAGCACCTGCTGTATTTGCCCACTAAACTGGATTCTTCTGGTTGCAAAACTCTTTATGGCTTCAGCGGTCCGATTGTTTCAATAATGGACAAGCGAGAGAAGAAGAAGCGTGATCATCTTGTGATAAGTGAAGGTTGCAAGATCCTTTTTGCCACCTTAAGCAAGATACCTTAGGCTAAACGTTGAAAATGGGTTCGATGCAGTGAACGACGGTGTACTCGTAGAGACCGGTGCAGTATTGCGCACTAGACAAAAATAGGGCTTGACTTGAAGTACTATAATGGGTGACTATTCAAAAATGAAGCATTTTGTATGAAATAATTTTTCGAGCGAAGCGAGCTCCGTAGCGCAGTGGTTACTACGCCAGCTTGCGACACGAGGCTTCCTGGGTTCGAACCCCGGTCATTATGGTAAACGATCCTTTTCAGATTGCCCGCGATCTATAGTATTGTTGAGTTAGTTTATCCTACGGCACAAGTTCACAACTTACTGTGGGGCTGGCTCAATTTGTATGATATGTCCCAATATATTTATTATTTAAACTTTGCCCTCGCCTCAAATGCCCGTTGATGAAAGCTCACTTGCAGCGAGCTACATTTTCAATTACAAAAAAAAATACACCTTTTTCCTTGATTAAATAGAAACAACTAATTAGCTTTTGGCAAACAGGCATACGGCCCACCTGATGGAAAGTGGTTAACGTAGCCTATGGCAGTTGCAACGCCAGAGGTGCCACTCGCACGTTGCTGACCCTGAAGCAATTTTTCACGCTCTTTTTGAAGAACCCCATGTTGTAGTCTTTCGGGAAGATCATGACAGGGTGTTCATTCCTCAACTTTAGCGTACGTGGAAGAAAGTTCCTTTATAAACGGGCTAACAAATAATTAAAATTAGGTTCGTACTAAGTCCCGTTTATATACATAATTATGCGTTTGAAGAGCAAAAGTTTAAAAAGAATAGTTTCTATATCATACTAGCTGACCCGGCAAACGTTGTTTTGCCATATAAATAATGTCTAAAAAATAAAAATAAAAATTTAGGGGTGGACTACCCCTCACATTTAGGGGGATGAAAAATAGATGTTGGCCGATTCTCATAGATACCGGATAAGCACAAAAAATTTCATCAAAATCGGTCAAGCCGTTTCGGAGGAGTATGGCAACGAAAACTGTGACACGAGAATTTTATATATTAGATTTTCTTTCGGTAACAACTAATTCAGTACTACGTTACTAGAGATATATAATGTTATGTTTGGACAGATAAAATCGACTTAGTTGTATACCCACTTGTCAAATATAAAGGCATTGAAGTACTATAATTTGTATAATTGAAACTACGATAAATCAGGCCTCTAATGTATTGTTAGTATGCAATGATATTTAAAGTTCATTTTGTGAAATGTAGATTAATCTTTTGTTTAATGCTAACGCATGATGTACTATCGTAAGCAGAAAGCATTCATTATTTTGTTTTTCCCCTTTATCGCAATGCATAGGTAGTAGTCCGTGTTGTTATAGTATAGTTCTTAATGTTACAGCAGTGATGTTCATTAAGACGTAGGTAGGTACATATATAATATGTATGTCAAGAATTTTTTTAAAATATATTCGGACTTATTCCGTCGTAGTATAAAACGAGAACTACCTTTACTCCCTGGTTTAAACCATCATCCGATTAAAAAAAATTGGCAATGACAGTTGAACTAACGTCAAATAGTAATAACTGTTGACCAATTTTGGGCGGATAACGGTTTAAACCAAGTACTAAAGGTAGTCCTCGTTTTATAATAAGACGGATTATGTTCAAATATATTTTTAGAAAATGCTTGATATATTTGTTGTTTTTAATATTCTACATATGTCCAAATAATTTTAGAAAAATGCTTGAATCTTCCATGTTGGTATGAGAGTAATAAAAGATCTCACAATGCACCAGCTACTTCTCTTCCCGCACAAACCTTAGAAGCTGGCCGAGTGAATGAGCAAAAGTCTAAGGTTTGATTTTGCCTTGACAATTGGCCATGTGGTTGATGTGGCGATGGGTGGTTAACCCATCACTATTTTTGATTCCATTTTCTACCTCTACGCGCCCCTACACTATAAAAGACACTATTGGGTCTTATTATCAATTAACGCTCTGTCTACCCCGTAAGGAATAAAGACGTAGAATAATGTAAAGATGAAATATGGTTGTTTTGATTTACAAGTATGTTACTAGCTATTTCCGTTGACTATGTATTACATTGTTCTAGTATGCCGGCAATAACATTATAACGTTTCATCAAAATCCATTTATAAAGAAGTTTTTGCGTGAAGAAGTAAAACACATGTATACAAACTTTAAAATTATTATGATGGTAAAGTTAGGACGCAAAGAAGTAATGACGTAACGATTTTGACGAAACCCCTATTTATATTCATACTTGTTCAGACTTTAAATTATAATGGTGGAATAAAGAAACTCGAACATACCCTTCATACCTATTTTCGATGCGTTTGTTTTTTGGCGACATGACCTCGAAAAGCATTTGAATTTAGAATAACGCCTAACCTACCTTTAATTTTTTAACTAAAGCACTTCTAAGCTCGCCAGTACAGTATATATGAACGAACCTATGTGGTTGAACTTGAGAGCGTCGGGCCTTGAACTATATCCGAGGATAAGCTCTGCATGGTGGGCGAATATTAATAGTTTGTCGTGTTGACTGCCTGTATGTGACAGACGAGTTTCCCATGGGGGATTTTAAAACAAATTGATAGCGACAATGCAGATATTTTGAGTTAGTGTACTAATATAGATAATACCCTATGCTTGGGTCATGAAACTGTTATTAATTTCGTCGGAAAGTAGCGTTCATCAGTATTCAGACTTTTAGTAATTTTAGTTTAATAATCTTACATATGAAACCGACTACTACTAAACCAGTTTGATGAAACTTAGATGGAATTAATTGTAAAACAGACTCTTTCAAATAAAAAAAATAAACGTTGATTTTTATAGGTTCATTAATAACGGAGTTATGAGGTTAACCCACATAAAAAATGCAAAAAAATGAAGAACCCTTTTTTTGATATTGGTTAAAAATTTTGTAAATTGGCCAATTGTACGGCACAGAAGATGTTTTTACCTATATACATTATTTATTTCTCTCTCACTGTCTCTGATATTTAAGAGCTAGCTCTAGTAGTCATTATGTGGAAAAAACATGTTAAGCCACACCATGTCGAAATAGTAATTGTGTGCATTTCTTTCCACACAAAAGTACATTATCTATCATACATACCAAATTTCCTAAGTAGGTATTCCTTTATTAACAAAGAAGTTTTTACTTACAGTTTAAAATAGTTAGAAATATAATGAAATCATAGCATTGATTTTACTACATAGGCCCTGTTGGGGTTAATAGATATATATCAGGTGCTCTAAGCTATAAAATATATACGTTTACAGTAATAAAAAACCAGCCAAGTGCGAGTCGGACTCGCGCACGAAGGGCTCCGTATCATTATGTATAAAAAGTAAAAAATTATTAAAAATACAACTAAAAATGTATGCTTTCGCATTTTTTTCCTTTATCTGTGCTATTAGACGTTGTTTCGTACCAAATTTCAAGATTCCGATTTCACGGGAAGTACCCTGTAGGTTTTAATTACCTTGCGAATGTCGAAAATTTGCGGCATAAACGGCTCTATCTTTTAATTGCGTTGGCTTAGAAGTTTGAATTTTTCACAGCTCCCAGAGACAGTGGACCTAAGCATTTGATTTAAATTTCAGTTTGATATCTCCATGTGTTCCTGAGTAAGGGTCTTGACAGACAGACAGACAGACGGACAACAAAGTGATCATATATGGGCTCCGTATTTTCCTTTTGAGGTACGGAACCCCTTAAAATTAACCGATCCAATGTTTGACACATTGAGCGCCAGTATATGTACGCAGTATACAATACACCATTAGTCGTATCGAAACATATAGGGATATTTACAGTGATTATTGTAGCTTGTGAGTTATCAATATTCGAAAATGTGTTGAATAAACTAACTCATGCCAAGGTATCATTTCAAATGAACAACATGGATTTGTCCCAAGACGGTCAATATCCACCAATTTATTACAATGTGTAAACGAATGGATTAAAAACCACGATAATGGACAACCTACCGATGTAATCTATCTAGACTATGAAAAGGCTTTTGACCGCGTACCTATAAAAAGACTGATATGCAAGTTGGAGCATCTTGGTATACGTGGAAAACTATTAGCGTGGATTAGAGACTTCCTTACAGGCAGATCCTTCCGTGTACGGGTGGGAAATACCTTTTCAAGACCACGACCAGTTCTTAGCGGTGTCCCGCAGGGTTCCGTTCTCGGACCCTTGCTCTTTATCCTATACCTAGCTGATCTAAAACAGGCGTTGCAAGTACCTTTCTCATTGTTTGCAGATGATACAAAACTTTTTGGTAACCCTAACACTCAGTTCCAAGAAATCCAGAAAGGACTTGATAATATACAAAAGTGGACTAGTGACTGGCTATTAACACTCAACATAGACAAATGCACCGTTCTACATATAGGGAATAAAAATCCTCGTAAAACATACTCTCTTGGCAATCGACAATTGACCCCTGTAGAATCACAAAAAGACCTTGGTATAACAATCACTACCGATTTAAAATGGGAAACTCATATAATCAGTATGGTAAAGAAAGCAAATTCTATACTATATCTTACTAGAAAATCTTTCATGAGTCTAACACCAAAAACCTTTGTCAAACTTTATAAGACATATATAAGACCGCTGTTGGAGTTCGCCTATGTAATCTGGGATCCATACTTCAAGAAAGACAAAATGCTTATTGAAAATGTACAACGAAGAGCTACAAAACAGGTTAAATCTTTGCGAAATATGCCCTACGAACAAAAGATGAAGGAACTGAACCTTACCTCACTAGAATGTCGAAGACAAAGAGGCAACCTGATCGAGGCCTACAAAATTCTAACAGGATATTATGATGTACCAAATCTACAAGACCTATTCCAATTATCTGACAATAAACGATTGAGAGGACATCAGCTGAAATTGTGTCGTATGAGAGCTAAAAGGAAACCATTTCAAAATTTTCTCCCCAATCGAGTAGTCACAGACTGGAATAGCCTACCAGAGTATGTTGTTACTGCACCTTCAGTAAACAGCTTCAAGAATAGACTGGACAAAGTCAAAATCTCCAGACATCAAGACGCACACGCATCAGCTTAATAAGCTGCTAGTGTGTTCAACAATAATAATAATAATAATAATGCCACGCAGTTTCGAACCACAAGTGGTTCTCCCAATAGGTGGTTTTCTCAAATGTGGTCGACTCTAGAAAGGGAGCCAAGGTCACATTACGAGCGCTGGCGTGTGTGCAAATATGTAAACCAGTGATTCATATTCATGCCCTTAAATAACCAAACAAAGATCTGCTTGATTTACCATCGACGGTACTGCACGAAATTGTGGAAATTGACGTGTTTTCAAATCGCTGAAGTAATTAAATACAGCAAAATTATTTGCATAATTTAGATCGATCCTTGCACTAGATTGCTCTCTTGTTGGAATTTGAAACAGATATATGTAATTTAAAAACGATACGTATTATGATATCTAAAAACATTTATCTTCGATAAGTTTGTAGGTGTTACGTCTAAAACCATAATTCTCACATGACAATATTTATATTTTCATCTCGAAGGCCCTTTCTTATTTTTTTTATAAAAATATAAATATGAAAATATTAAGACTTTTTTTTTTCCTAATCGCCTAATGGTTCTGCGCAGCGCAGCCTAATGGCTTGCGCAGTAGCGACGTTTTTCGTTCGCAAGGCGCCCGCATAATGGCACATTTTATTATTATTTCTTTGGGAATGTACACCAGTTTTATCTAAACCATTTAGTACATTTTGTGTGACTGACTGAAAAACATTAAAACGTTAGAAATACATACTAATTCATATCCTCTCTAATATTATAAATGGAAAGTAACTCTGTCTGTCTGTCTTCTTTTCACGCTTCAACCATTGAACCAATTAGGAGGTAATTTGAGGCCCGGGAGACGACATTCCGGGAAATTTTACAAGTTCCTATTGTCCAGGAAACAATCACCTTAACAAAGTTGAATCAATCTTGCATTAATTAGATGTACGTCTGTAATGGATAGAAAATGGTTGATTCAAACGATAAAGAATAGGAAGCTGCAACTTTAACCCTCTTCGTTAAAACTTTAGCGAAAGGGAAACTCTGAGTTCCTATTGGATTGCCTATCTTCGTCCCGACCGTCAAAGACAAGCAACAAGCAGACTATCTTCGGAATACTATTATTAAATTAAGAAATATAATATGGTAAAAAAGTTTCAAGCAGGCGGGATTTGAACCTGCGAACTTAACGTCTATGTACGACTTATGGCCTGATGAAACTTTTTTACCATATTTTATTCTTAATTTAATAAGAGTATATCAAAATATCATTGTGAATGCAAAATATAACTCTTAAATTATTTATCTTCGGAAATTGAAGTAATTTTTGTATGTATCTAACAAACAACTTACAGAGTGTACGGTGAGAAGTGACATCCTCAACTGCCGAAATTTAAATAAATAGGTAAACAAAATAACTAATTCCATAAAAAGAGATGCCATATAAAGTGAATTTAGGAAAAGAGAGTCGAAAGGGTAAGAAACAAATAGAATAGATAAGGAAAACGGGAGTTTGAAGTTTTTCCACCAGAGTTAATGTTTGAGTAGAGTTCTGTCTTCGGTCGAATGTTTCTTTCCGGTTCGTTTGCAATTACGAACTTAAAATATCGGGATTTAGGCCTTATGCTGATTAGGCGAGCTGCCGAAACTTTTACTAATATTCTAAAATTTCCATTATCAGAACTGAGTTTTCCTTATGGCATTTTGGTTCTATTTATGACCTTAGGTCACTACGCCACTCTTTTGTGATATTTAAGTAGGTAATTTGTATTTTAGATACTTTTTTTCATTTAATTTTTTTTTAGACCACCAGGTTTTTCTTTTCATGAGGGAGATCATGTCAGCCACAGCTGATTTTAACGTGAGTAATTCGTGATATTTTTCCTTATTGGTTTGGAAGAAAAAACAATCGTAGAATGTAGAAAGAGCTGCTTCTCTTCCAAAGATCGTAAAAGCCGATCGAGGGATCGAAACAGAACGAAAATCTGACGAATCATGTCAATAGGTAATGTGCCAAACAAACCATCGCTACTTTGACTACATTTGTACTGGACTGAGTTTCTTTCGGCGTATTCTTCTCAGCAGTGGTCGTTCCAAAATGCAAGTAGCTTATCAATTTTGCAAATATTAAAAATAATAATATGACGTTTAAAAAGAGATACATGATATCCAAATTTGAATAAAATTCTAGTTCATTTCATTTGCCAACTACATGTCTAAAAATATTATAAAGTGGCCTTAGCGCTTATAATTGGCCTAAGCTCTGTGTACCCTATCCAGAGGCGGTTCTACAGCTGCCTCCCATCAATAATTTGACTTGCAACAACTGGGGTGGAAAGAAATTATTTTGACGAGCGGCGGCTAACTTCCCACATGGTGAAAAAACTTCACGCGGGCAAGGTTTGAACCAATGAATTTAGGTCCTTGTACGACCTATGCTCTACAAATTGAGCTACTGCGCTTTAAACCTCAGCGTCGAATGTTGGAGATTTTTGATCCCAATATCCGTCCGTGCTTCTGTCACTACCTGTATGTTTTGAACAGTAATACACGTTTGAAATTGTCACAGAATTTTGTGACAATTTGCGGCAACAATATGTACCGCTATAACAACAAGACAAAAAAAACAAAATAATATTAAAAGTTCCAAAATAAGGGTCTCATCCAATATATTTGTTTCGTCTGGCGGTTTTTCTCAATCTCTCAAAGGCTGCAAATTAATTTCTAAGAGGCCAAACCACTGACAATAATGAATAATAGTATTCGTGAAAGAAAGAATTTGGCTACCAACGTAAAAGATGGTGTATGGAAGAGGTTTCATGCGTACTTGACGCATGAATCCTCTTCCATACACCAAAGATCCCAAAAAGATCTTCTTTATAGTTTAATGTGTTTGTAGTTCAATATTGTACGGTGGTTCGGAACCCTTAGTTCTCATGAACCCTACTCGCTCATGATAAATTAATTAAAAATAGGGACAGCCCACACAGATTAAGCTAGCCCCACAGTAAGTTGTGAACTTGTACCATGGGGTACTAACTCAACGATAGTATATAATAGATACAAATATAGATAAACATCCAAGACCTAGATCAATTGAAAAAGATAGTTGCCCATTTTAATCTGACCCGGGGATCGAACCAGGACTTGCGATTCAAAGATACTTGCAGTACCACTGAGCCACATAGGTCGTCATTTTAATATTCCGCGCTCATTGTCATGTTACCAGTTATAACGCTACTTGTTGTCAAATTAATAGCAATAATATTTTTTTACTAATAAATGCCATTTTTTATCTATGCTAATAAAGGATGTCCGCTTCAAGTCCTAAATTCAGTAGATAATTTAAAAAGTTAATTGCTTATATAAAGTTAGTCATTAGTTCATTACCATGCTAAGGTCGCCCTTTGTAAGCTCGCCTTGCCTCACTTACTAGTTGCAAAATCCTTCTAATTAGTTGGAAAAATTGCTGCAATTATGCGTCATGCACTTAGCTAAGATTCGCTGCAATAGTGCATTGCTAAGATGCGGTTTATTTTTATAATGACCAATTAAATTCTTGGAAGTGTAACTCAAACACTTTGTATTCTAGAATATTAATAAAATTTTAGTGTAAAAGTAAAATAAGCACAAAGCATAACAAGGGAAGATTCATTTCAAAGCAAATTATATAAATAAGAATCTTTAGAATCATAAAAAACATTTTTTAATGAATAAGTTATGCTTTCAGTACAATAGAATTTGAAAGGGTTTGTCGGCTGTTACAGTCACGAAACACACCTTTTATTTTCCTTTGGAGCTCTATTTTAGTTTAAGCTGTATATTTTTCTTAATTTTAAGTAATAAAGAAATGCCTATGACAAAAATAACTTTATCTGTTGAATAAACATGAATGAAAACATGAATGTAGCTTTCAATCAATGTTACAATTTGACACATGAAAAATTGGCATTGAAACAAATTAATTGAAAACTAATAATTTATTAAATCAATTACTTCAAATCTAGATATCAATAATAACATTATCACTTCTTTTTAAGGTCGATTTACTTCCATATTATTTATACAACCTTTGACGCAAGGGGAATATCAAGTATCTATAAAGAGTGATATGAAAACACCATTTTCTATGAGAAAAGAAAAACGGCCGCTACGGTTTCGCACGGGTGCGATAAATTTGGTATACATTTATCGTCCTCTGCAATCACTTTATCTATTAAAAAAAACCGCATCAAAATCCGTTGCGTGGTTTTAATCCTATCTAGATCTAAGCATACATAGGGACAGACAGACAGCGGGAAGCAATTTTGCAGTTAGTCCCGTATTATGAAATTTCGTATTGAAAGAGAGGTCTTTTTTGTGTATATACTCTTAAATGTTGTATGAATAAAGATGTAATGTTCGTGACTATTCAAAACAATTAGTCAGTGAAAATATATAATTTAGCATATATAATTTTATAAACGTATGCATTCAGATGTAATTTAAACAATTTATTGGTTTTATACTAAATTATGCCGGCGTTAATTCCAATATAAATTATTAATTAATTTAATAGTAGTAATAGATTAGGCTAATAGACTTTTAGTTTAAATTATTGTTTACTAGCTGTAAATAATAATGCCTGCGACTTCGTTCGCGTACATTAATTAAATTTGCTTTATTTTACTACGTAGCTATATACCTCTAGTGGCAAATTTAGTTTAACATGAACAGATTTAAACTGTGAATAGCGTTGTGGGTTGCATAATTATCAATACCATGTACACCTTGTTTTATCTTTAAGGTTTTATTATGTAACTGTTTGTTATTCCTAAATAAATAAATACATTTGTCCCCATACAAATAACTGGAGAAAAAAAATAAGTAGCCTATCCATATCCAGTGTCCTGTATATCTAAATGTTTATCTAATAAGTTTCATAAAATTCAGTCAACTCCTTTAAGAGTTATAGAGGAACATACGTACAGAAAAAAATTAAAAATCCTCAATTTAGTTTCAATATCATGTATAGAGCTTATAAACAAGAAAACAGAGTAACTTACACCATGACCAACCCTTACATATTTATTATTAGTATTGATTAGTTTTTCCCACTACTTTATTCGCGTAGTTTATAGTTTATGTGCTATTCAGACGTGTCAATTGTAACATTGTAACGTTTCATCAAAATCCACCTAGTAGTTTTAGCGTGAAGGAGTTACAAACTTTTTGATATGTGATATACGGGTTACTCACGTATAAGTCAGCTACAGGCTGACATGTTACAAACTTACAACTAAACTAACAAGTAACAAACTTAATCAAATGGTCTGTTACAGAATTATTAAATGAAGCCAGATTTTTGAAATATTACTTTGCCATTTAACTACGAATATTTTGACGAAGCCTGTTGCGGATAACCGTATGTATATTTTACTTTCATGGTTCATGAATTAATAAATTGTGTTATATATAAATGTTTCAACTAGTTAAAATAACAAAAGAACCGTTGCGTTTTTCACGTCCATCACGGCATGTTAAATATTCTTTTGTAGTTGGCTGTCAACGAAATATTGGCGAGCTACGGACATTTTTGGAACATCGAGGTGCGTTGACAATCGTGACTTTTCGTCCTTGTTACTACAATTAGGGCAAACTATTTTATCTCAACACTATATTTAGACGTGCTTTTCCAAGTTGATTATGAAAGAAGGACTAAAATATTGCAAAACGTGCGAAGTGGTACTAAAGTGGTTCGTTTATGGCACATTGCGCGTTGCCCTCTTTTGAGAATTAGAACGGACGCACACTTTAGACAAGACTATTGGAAACTGATACGCAGTGTTATAAATTTATATTTGGTGAGTTCTTGTAAATTATTTATTTGTAAATTGTAATTTTTTTTTTTTTAACAACTATCTGATTGACGATCCCGACGTTAGGTATAGATTTTTTTACTGTTTAGGCTTGAAATTTGGAATGATTACATCTTTTTACATGTCATCTTTACTTTACCTAAGTATACCTACTCAGGTAAAGTAAATATGACATTATATGTTAAAAGTTATAACTAGGTATATTTATTCATTTTCATGGGAAGTTTCAATTGTTTTGTTTGCAGAAAATAAATTAAGCAGGTTAAATATAATTAGTCACAGTCATATCAGAAGTCAAAAGTCATATAACTGAGAAATCACCAATAATATGTCAAGTCTGGATAATTCCGTCTTTTTGCATTCTTGCATTAGCTGAGATTTCAGAATTGAAAACTTTAAATGTAATAAAAAAGTAGTATCAATTAGGGCTCAGGGTAGGAGATGATTGGTTAGGATTAAGGATTTTAATACATCCAAATCTATTTAGGACTTTAGCAGATTTCGTAGAATAAAAATAATACATAATATACATTATAATAACATGAACTCTGAAAACAACAATTTTTTTTTCGGAGTGTAAAATAAGTATATTTTTCCTTATATTGGGCACTTATAATTTTTCAATCGTAACCTTATAGATTCAACAAAATAATTTTATTACAACACTAGTTTCTAAGTTTAAGGGAAAAATTACAAAATAGTGGAACCATCAATAGAAGGTATATGTAGGAATTTCACAGCCGGCAGCTACTATACAGATTTATATTTAAATCTAACTAAAGTCATAGCTGTATTCTTAATTTACATTCGGACGACATTATTTACTACAATGGCCGAAAACAATAAATCGATTTTTTGTATTCCCATCATTAGTTCCATAGGAAAAGTTGTTCATCTTGACGGGCTTATTTTGTCTGTGATTTACGAACGATGAAAATGACTAAAGTATGCGCTCTTCATAAGTATGCGTCAGGATTTGATTACAAAGCAGAACTACGTGTAGTATTTATTTCGAGAATCTTCTTTTACATGGTATTTGAGACTGGAAATGTGAATAGATTGTGATTTTATTTAGGAAAAATATTGTCATTTTCATTGGAAAAGCTTTGTGCTAGTGATTGTTTCGCAGGGTCCCTAGTTCGAAAAACTATCATTTTCTCATTGAATTGAGTCTTGGATGTTTTTTTACATAGTCTCATACCCTTAATATGGGTGCTCCTTGGCATTTCGGCTATGTTCAACTTCTATAAAAATGGTCAAACTTAAAATACAATACCCAAAAAAAAAAACATATCCTATAGTAGGATGATTTTTAATATTTACTAGCTGAGGAGATTGTTTTTCCAAAAGTTCATATTTTTTAGAAATAAATGTACCGCGGACATCGATTCTATTGCAAATATTCATTAACTACTTACGTAATTCTTCGTCTAGGAGCAACACAATTTTAATATTCAATACAATATCAATCAACGTACAAATCCTCCCGAGGATTTTTTTTATTACCTATATAAAATAATTCCTTTCTTTTAATTTCTGTTTCTTAATATTTTGGGGTATGCGCTGATCTACGCAGGCGAAGGTCATATGCGCATGTACGAGCCTTAATATTATCTTAACTAATATTATAAATGCGCGTTGCCCGCGGCTCTGCCCGCGTTGGTGTGTTGATCCCTCGGGAACAGTAGAATTTCCCGGAATGAAAGGTACTCTATGTCCTTCCCCGGGCCTCACACTACCTCCATACCAAATTTCATCCAAATTGGTTCAATGGTTGAAGCGTGAAAAGAAGATAGACATACAGAGTTACTTTCGCATTTATAATTTAAATAGCTTTCGCCCGCGGCTCCGCCCGCGTTAATGTCGATCCCTCGGGAATAGTACTTTTTCTCGGGATAAAAAGTAGCCTGTGTCCTTCTCCGCACTCCAGAGAACTTGTATGCAAAATTTCATGATGATCGGTTCAGTAGTTACGGCGTGAAAGCGTAACAAACAAACAAACAAACAAACAAACAAACAAACAAACAAACAAACAAACAAACAAATAAACAAACAAACAAACTCACTTTCGCATTTATAATATTAGTAAGGATATTAGTATGGATTAGATGTCTTATAATATTACCTATATTATAAGCAGTGGTAGGAATAGGTAGTGCAATTTCACTAATTTTGCGGGATTTCGTGACGTTTTCTTAATATGGATATGACTTTAAATCCATTCACCTTGTATTTATATTTTTTCTTTAATATACTGCTAGTATATAACATCGTATTAAGCTATATAGTAATGAGGCAATTTATTTTTTTAAATTCTGATTCCATCTGATTACCATAGGGTAATGAGTTAAAAACTTATTTTTGTCAGAAGAAAAAAGAAATATCATAACAAAACATATATTAATATAATGTTTAAGGTCATTGACTCAAAATTGCAACAACTTATTCCGATCAATGGTTATAAGACAGACTTTAGAGCAAGTAGTTGCGATAAACACGTGTCTCTACGTTATAAATTATCGATGTAAAATATCTTTCCATGTTTGGTCTGAGCAAAGATTTATGTGTTCAAATTTCGTCACACTGCACTCTAGAAATGAACATGTGATACACGATGTTATCACTGGTATTCTGTATGATTTATTTGACATTCTTAAAATAGTGATAACTTTATTGGATGACTATTTCTATATATTTATTTTAATGTATTTTAAATTTGGTATGAGATTCATTTTATAATAAATTACTAAATTATCATTTTATAATACATATTTATACACGGTGAAATTTTAATGATTTTGGAAAAGTTTGCCAGAGCCCGTCGACATGAATACAAATACAAAAATGGTCAATTTGTATGGGAATGTCAAAAATATTTTTGAGTTCTCAGCATTTCAATGAGACCTCATTGGAAATGTTGTACAGTCAAGAAGCATAAATGGAGTCATAGCTTAGAGATCAAATTACTTTGCAGTACGCATCGTCCCTCTTTGCGTGAGTGTTTGTGTCCATAATGCACACAGTGATCATTATCACATTACCCACACAACTCTGCTACGTGCTTGTTTGACACAAACAACATAGCACTAACTATAGGTGTATTGTAAAGAAAACCGGAATAGTAATAACGAGTCATTACGACAGGCGAGATGGAACCGGTTCTTAATTTCGCCACACGTCATAGCAAGTTATTGGTCTAATCAGTAGATGGTTGGACTGCTAATATAATGATCGTGGTTCGTATCGCAATTAGTATATCATTTTTAAATAATTTAATTTTTAACTCATAGTATTTTTTAATAACTTTATTTTATATACTGCATGCGATTGGTATTAATCCATTTGTTATAAAATAAAAATGCACAAAGACCATGGCAACGGTTTATTAGACGGATCATTTAAGTAATAAAATATCAGTGTGACAAATATTATGACAGTCAATATGTTTACACTACGGACTACTGTCCGTATCCGTATGAGCGTAGGTAAAATTTATGTATAATGTATAAATAAATATAGGTAGGATAGTAATTATACCTAAGTTTTATTTACACATTCAAAAAGCTAGAATTAATAATTATATAGGTAGAATAAATCTTGATATATAGGTTAAATTAAGAATTAATAATAGAATTAAAAAAGAAACTATTATACTCGTATAGGTTAGAACAGTAATTCTGATTTTTTTAAAATTTATTTTATTAAAAAAAATCTACTTATTTATTATTTATTTATTTTATTTATTAAAAATATTTTTTACATTACACATACCTACGCTCATAGTAAATATTGAGGTTAAAGCTTAATTATTCGTTTTCATTACGAAAAGAGGATTGAAACTTAACCTCAATCTTTTACAGTTTACAAACAACTTTTACGGAAATTAACATAACCAACACATCCCATTGTAATACAAGATGAACAAGTTAGTATAAAACTATATTTTTAAGGTTATCGCAAAAAAAAAAATACTTTCATATAAAATACGGATACACATCAGTATAAGAGATACGGCGACACAAATAAATAGACACATAGCGGTGGTCAAACTTAAACTCCTCTCTTTTTGTCGGGGCTTTAAAACAATTGAGTAATAGGAAATGTTTAAGTATACTTCAAGTAAAACATGATTTGTCTAAACACAAATGGGGTATTTCACTCAATATTTTGTATAGCCACCATAATTGTCAATATAGTCAAGTATACGACGACACATGGATCCCACTATATTGGCACATATTTCAGTCCCAAAGATGTCGCTTGTATCTGCGTCTTCCCTTTTGGTTGGACATAAATGACTTTTCGTCTGGAAACACGGTAGCCTTCCAATCGAAGTCCAAATAATATCTCGCAAAATGCAACCGTTCTTCTTTATGCCTCGGTGCTAAATATTTTTTTTTTGCCGGTTTCCTGTGGTGCACACCATCCGTATGAAGTGCACGACGAACAGTAGGCAACGAGACATTGAATGCCTAATGGGTATAAAACCATCTCTTTTATATTCTTCCAACATCATACGGCGCTGATGGTCAGAGATAATCGACGGTCTTCCACTCCGCTGCCAGCTGGCAAGAGTACCCTCGTCAGCAAACCGCTGCACCCAAGTCACCCAACATATCACGGTCCTCCACTAAAATAAAATAAGAAGGCTAGCGTTACGTTGTGATTGAGACTATATTTCATCATCATCATCATCACCATCAACCTATACTAGTCCACTGCTGGACATAGGTCTCTCCCATGGCACGCCACTGAGCTCGGTCTTGAGCTTTTCTTTTCCAATCACTGCCAGCAACCTTCCGTATATCGTCGCTCCATCTAGCCCACGGGCGTCCTACACTACGTTTGCCAAGACGCGGTCTCCACTCAAGTACTCGTTTTCCCCAGCGGTCATCGGTTCTGCGGCATATATGACCAGCCCATTGCCACTTCAGCTTACTAATTCCTAAACTAGACTATATTTACCTAATATTTTTTATTTTATTTCAAAAACTAACACTTATTCATGCAAATCATCATTAATATGTCAATACAATGTGTTAAAAACTTAAACTTTCATTTGAAATAATCTAATAACCAAAACTTTTAAGTAAATAACGACTGTTTTTAAGCTGTAAAAATACTTACACTTAATCCAGTTTCATTTGAAATTTCTGATATACTGCGGCCACTGCTATACAGAGAAACAGCCTTTGTCTCAATATTTATGTTCGCATGCATTTTCAAAAGTGTAGGTAATCAACACCCCAAATAGAATCACTTAAATACACGTCAATTTGTCTTTACCACGATTCAACTATAACGAGTACGAACTCGGTTAAATGACAAACATCTGTCTTTTTTCATTCACCGTCAAATATTCACTTTTTTAGTCCTTGTTCTGAGACTTTTTATTTCTGCACCATATGAGATATGATACGGAAACATCGTATTAGACAGTTTACGAATAACATGAATAACGATGTTAAAAAACCAACAAAACGTTAATAAAACATCACTGTGTGGTGAGATTCGAACCTGCTACCTGCAGGCAAGGTCGCTATTCTGCAACTGCAGCCATAAACCATTGGGCTAGCTCGTATCTCCAAAAAGCATTGAATTTAAGAATAACATTTATCGTATCTACGTCAATGACTGCGCACACACAGAGACGAGCAACAACTCATAATCACAAGGTCTTAAGTGCGACTAGTTTGTTAAGCAATTAGTGTGAGAAATTCTGACTGCACTTTTGAAGCTGACCGGTCCGAAATTTTTTTTTTGAAGCATTTGAAGATGATTCAGGCCGGCGATATGTACATATCGCCGGGCTGAATCATCCCTTTAAGGGTCCAAAATGAATGAAAATTCACCGTGTATATTTATTCAAATATATTTTGAATTTGGTTTGAGTTGCATCGTATAATTAATTACTTTTGTAAATACTACGGTATACCTTGCGATCAAATAAAAATGCCATCAAATACTTAAAACAGCTTTGTCTTAATGCAATACAACACATTGCAGTTCGAATTATGAAGCGCTATGCTATAAACGAATATAACATAGAAGCCGTCTTCCATATTATCTTTCGCACTACGAAAAATGACAACACGGCGACTCTAATGAATTACATTCAGTATGTAGGGTTAACCCCTACGTACTGAATGAATGTAAGGGGTTAACCCTACTTACTGAATGTAATTCATTAGCGTAGAAATAGGTCGCGTGAACATAAAGGTGCTAATCCCCTGTCTTGAAGAAAAGTTTGCCGAGCATACTATTTGTATGGCCTGGCCAAATACGACAGTTCGAGCACAGATTTATATATATATCATCAATACTAATAATAAATCTGTAAGGGTAATAAATCAGAGATATCGTGTTTATAAGCTCTATACGTGATACTGAAACTACATTGAGTTTTTTTGCATTTTTTCTGTATGTATGTTCCTGTTCCTTCATAACTCTTAAACGAATTAACTGAATTTTATGAAACTTGGTAGATATACATTTAGGCGTACTGGACACAGGATAGGCTACTTAGTGTTTTTTTTCTGTCATGATAAGACGTGGCCCCCGTACAACGTAACATAAAATGTACGCGAACGAAGTCGCGGGCACTGCTAGTAATTAAATAAATAAGAACATGTTTCTGTAATTGTATTCGGCGGAGGGCCTTGGTACACCATAACACAGCTTTATCCTAGTTAAGGTGCTATGGTCTTTTCATTTTTGTAACCATGACGTGAGAAATATGTTAAAAATATATTTAAATTGTCTATTAATGATTTGAGGCGGCTTTTTATGCTTTTTCATTCACTGAAAAAGACACCGAGTTCTATTCATTCACAGAATAATTCATTTCCAGCCATTAACTGTCCCACTGTTGGGCAAAGGCCTCTCTCCATACAGACTAAAATACATATGAAAATATATCTTAAAAGGAGCGGGCAAGTGCGAGTCGGACTCACCCATGAAGGATTCCGTAGCTGCAAGTAATATAAAAGTTCTTGAAGTTCGTTGTAACTTTGATCGAACGTAAGGTATTTACGATTTATGACGTACTAGCTGCCCCGGCGAACTTCGTTTCGCCATAAGTTAAAAACTATCCTATCCCTCAAGTTGGATCGAACTGCACATGGTGTGCGAATTTTATTATAATCGGTTAAGTGGTTTAGGAGTCCATTGAGGACAAACATTGTGACACGAGATTTATATATATTATTAAGATTAAAAAAATCTTACTGGATCTCGTTCAAACCAATATTTGGTGAAAGTTTGCATGGTAATGAATATATATATATATATATATTTTTTTTATCATTCTCTTATTTTAAAAGTTACAGGGGGGGGGGGGGGGGGCTCATTTTTACCACTTTGGAAGTGTCTATCGCGCGAACTATTCAGTTTAGATAAAAAAAATTTGAAACCTCAATATCAGTTTTAAAGACCCATACGTGTCGGGTATCCATAGATATCCATAGATACCCCACACGTATGGGCTTGATAACAAAAAAAATTTGAGTATCAGTTCTAAGTATGGGGAACCCGTTTTTTTCCATTTGGCTAAGGAAACCTAAAAACTAGTGTCCACGACGTGAAGCGCAGAGTATTAGCAAGTAATTGGTAGTAGGTATTTGTTGGTAGTATTAAGCTAAAAAATTTCATAAATGAGGAAAGTAGTGCCCTGCCACAAAAGGCACTACTTTCTGATATTAGCTAGGCTTTATGTGTATTTTTATTGACATTAGTTTTCTTTCTTATCTTATCGTCAATTCAACATAACTACTCGTATTTGACGTATAAATTTTAATTTACGTTGAAAAAGGCTAAACAAGTCATGATTGTTATGTTTACTTCATATTAGAATATCCGTGTGACCCTCATTTAGTAGGTATTTACACTAACACACACTTAATACTTATCGTGTTTAAGGTATATGGATTGTTATTCAAATATCATTTGGTGCTGCATAAACTTAGAAATGAAATTAACAAACCACGAAATAACAATTTTCCGTAATAGTTAAAATTAATACTGCCGTCTTATACATATGCATGCATTCTGAATGATACTTGAGTGTTTTATTTAATGATGTTGTTTCAATGTTGCATATATGTAGAACACTTTGTCACGCAAGTAGATGTTAAAAAACCTTGAAAGGGGAAATAGTAAATTAGGTACTTTTGGCAAGTAGGTGTTATGTAGTTACCTACTCGTTTTTTTTAAATAATAAGGAACAAAGGCCTATGTTAAGCCTGAATATCCGAAAGATTATGGATACATTTTAAATTGGTACTGTATCTAAGTCCCACTCCCAACCCAATAAATACGAAGAACTTACCGAAGTAACTTGGACTTTCGTTATTTCGCAGTTTGTTCGCAGTTTGTTTGTTGTACCTAACAAACGCAAATCACTTGTTCCATATATTTTGTTGCACTTACATACAACTATTTTTATTTTTTTAACGTATATTTGTCAGCAAACGAGCAGACGAGCCACCTGATGGAATGGTCACCGTCGCCCATGGACATCTGCAATACCAGAGGAGGTACTGTTGCGTTGCAGACTCTTAAGATTCTATTAACAAAAAGCGATTGATCTTACTTTCTGACGATTGAGTGCATGAAGTATGATTATCTCCGATCACTGGTGACCGCCCATCGGTCCCGGGTAACTTACACTCAGGATAGGTCCTTCTGGCAACGTAGCTTTCAGCCATAAAGCAAAAGATTTGAATCTTTGAATCTTTGAATCTTCAGGCTATGCATGTAATCGTGGCCCATCAGGAAATATGAAAGTTTGCTGGCTCTCGAAGTCTTGCGCACACAGGCGATGCCCAAAGCCGAGTTCTGTTGTTCCTCTGGGCCCCTTGGTGATATTGCCTGTACAGGGCATTGTGCCCTCGTCTCGAACACCCGGTGAAGTATCGAAAGCTAGCGGCTAGCTCCGTGGCGCAGCGGTCAACACGCCAGCCTGCGACACGAGAGTGCCCGGGTTCGGACCCCGGCCAGGAATGGGAAATGATCTTTTTCAGATTGGCCTGGGTCTTGGATGTGTATCTATATATGTATTTGTTATAAAATATATATTGTCGAGTTAGTATCCCATAACACAAGTCTCGAACTTACTTTTGGGTTAGCTCAATCTGTGTGATTTGTCCGTATATATTTATTTTATTTTATTTATTTAAAGCTTACTTGAAGCTAGCTAGTAATTTAAAAAAGAAATACATGTTTCGTTTTCTTGATTTGAGATTAGAAATCTCATAGGTTTGTATTGGCTTTCTGTCGACTCTTCTGCTTGTTCTTCTGTCAGAAAATTAGAGTATACTGTATATTACTTATGTCAACAAAACGTTATCCATCAATCAATCCTGAATTTAATTAATAAACTATCTCACGAATGCAGGAATGTCATTTGCATTCGACCTCAAAATACAACACATCACATGGAAGGCATTATTGAAATATACAATCTTTATTTCTAATGAAATAAAGATTGTTTGGAGAGCAAAATAAACTGGTTTGATGCAAAAGATTGTTCGAGACACGTCATTTCCTCGATATGAGTTGTTAATATTGCCACTACGACCTCCAAAAGCGAATAAGGTGCTGTCACTCTCAAATATTATAATCTTCTATTCTGGGCTGTCATTATAATGCTGTCAGTAAAACAAAGAACGGCCTTGCTCGAGAGTTAGTCAAAATTAATAAAGAGTTAGTTGATGTTATGAAACTACCAAAATGGTAGGTGAACCTAAAATATTTTGTTTTAAAATGGTCATGATTTGGCTCGATTATTCTTACTGCTATTAATAAAGTTGTTTTGAGCTATATACTATCACAACTTTTTTCTTTGTGGAATAGATAGAGCCTATATCTATGAGATCTAAAGGCCGCAATCAAAAAGATCTAAAATAATTAGACAAACGCACGGGCAATTATAATATTTTGTAACAAAAAAATTAGTTAAACTAGTTAAAAACCCAAAAAACGTAGAATGTGCCAGCTGCTTTTATTCCCGCGCAGATCGTAAAAGCCGATCGAGGGAAGGGGCGAATGTCTGCGGAATCACGTCAATAGGAGATGCGACTAGCAACCCACCACTATGTTGATACCGTTTCCTATCTACAATCCCTCCAACATGCTAAATGTGGCCATAAAGTCTTATAGACCTAGGCTCTGTCTACCCCGCAAGGGAAAAGACGTGATGCTATGTATATATGTATGTATATATCTGTCAATTCAGGAACAATTTTATATAGTCTCAAATATTTCACTATGGGTGGTCTTTGCACTAAAAATAATTGTGGTAACCAAATTTGATCAATATACTAAACTTGATCCTTCTGAGTGTCTGACCATGTTTAACACAAACCGCAGCTGTTCGCAACATATGTCGCAGCAAATATAAAATCTCCGACATATATCACGAGCTAGATATTCTGATAATTAATTCTGCATTCGAAATGAGCAGCTGCATATTACGAAACGTACATTTAAGTGTAAACGAATGATTTGCTAGTATGTGGCGTGTTATAGGTACACGCCTTACGTTCCGTCAATCATAAATCGGATGTGGGTTGATGATTCTTCTAATGGAACCCCGTCGATGGATTTGTTTACATAAATAACAGATTTTTTCTTTCCTGACAATGTAGAAAAGTGAATACAGAGTGATTTAAAAACCTCTAAGCTATATTGAAATTGTGGAATCACATTCCCGTAAAGAAAAACCTAAAAATAGACGCATTTCTATGGGATGTCTATATTTTATTCGTTTTTAAAACGTTTTTCTTGCAATTCTGTATTCCATTAGGGTTTCTGGTTCCCGGATTTCAATATAGCTTAGATGCTCAGAATATAAAATAGTAAATACTTACGTTAGGTACTGTAATAGAGAGAGAGAGATACGCGGGACTGGTGATAAATTATTTTTGTCCGAAACTAACTTCTTTTCTTTTCTCTCCCAACTTTTAAATATGAAACCATACCATACCAACCATATACTTTAAATATACTGCAAGATAGTATTTATTTCCTCAAAAACTCGGTGTCATGGTTCCACGTTTATTCAGAAAACTGTTTCACGACAAACCATATTTAAAATGATTTCATTTACTTAATAAATATTTTCTTTAATAATTATTAACCCATCGCGATAAACGTAGATACAATTGATTTTCTATTGTTATGCTGCCCGATTGGACCGCTTGGTGGTTGAGAGGTCAACTTGAGGTCAATGTTCAAAAGCTACAGATATCAAAAAAAAATAACTGACCCCTTTGTCACATCCGGTTTAAACAAGAATTGTTCATTTAATAGTATATCTTTTGGTAAGAAAACTAATTTGTCCTTAAACAACTATATCAACCATTTAATCAAATTGACTATTAGTTGACATTGTGAAATAAATTTTGTTGCTTCCAAGAAATGAGGCCCTAATTTGGCAAATCCCTTTTATTTCCTTGCTGAGCCACCTCGTAATCACTTCCTTGATTTCAAATCCGCTCTTTATTGCTTAATAGCCTTCGATCAAATATAATGGCAGATACAGTCTCATACAAAATGAAGTCTAAATAATGTCCCCGAGCCAAAACGTCATGCATACTTACAAACAACAATAAAGTCGGTACGTACTGAAATTATGACACTCCATCTTTCTTTTTCACTTTTCACGCGTAGTTTTTGCATCTTTTCACTGACCTTCGTCATCGCGAGACGAGTGAGTGCTAGCGCGGTTTATTGAAATTGTGGACAAAACAGCTCCGAAACTCGATTGTAGCGCTGTTTTGCCGGAGCCACTTTTCGAGCGCGAATCATGTATCTACCATTATATTTGATCGAAGATAATAGCGCATTTAGCGTTTCCAATCGGGTTTCATTGAATCCTTTAATTCGAAGTTCAAAGCAATGGGGGTGACACTTTCACTTTAATTTTAGTAATGGTATGAAAACCTTTGGATCATTACCACTAATAAGATTACCTTTTGCTCTAATGCTATCAGATAAAATGTTTCTTTTCATATAAATGCTAATATACAATTTAAATTTAAAATATCTTTACTAATACAGCAGCAGTACACAATTCCATAGACGATCTTATGTCGAAGAGTGATAAGTAGTGCAAAGTCAGAGTAGATTGCCTATTTGAAACAAGCTAAGGAGTGGCCTTGGTATGTTCTTACTGTCAACACGCACGATAATCGGTGGCATATTTTATTATTTCGTGTCAGACCACCAAATAAGAAAAAAAATTACATTAGCTCGCAGAAAGTTTGTACGTATTTTTAATTCAAGTAAGTTGGACGCACTTATTTAGCAAATCGCTTTAATTTTCTTACTGAGCTGCCTTGTGGTCTTCCTTGGCCTTTCTTCCAAATCAGCTCGCTCGTACATTTAGCGTTTCTAATCAGGTTTCAGTGATTCCTTTAATTCGACACCCAAAGAAATGAGGGTGATACAACGATTTCAGTTTCGGAACTACTACACTATCTGATGAGGAACTACCTTCGCCCTCCCCGCGCCCCGTGGATTGCCTCGTGGGCTGTGGGCGGCGGCCAGTCGTCCTTTTTGGCTGGGCGCGCAGATCACAAGCTAAGTGTTCCTTATTTCAGCGCAATCAAATCTAGTGGTACCGATCTACGACAAACATTCAACCTGTGACTCGTTCTATCTAAAAAATTGTAAAAGAAAATAATAAATATCTCTTGTCTATTCGTTTGTTTCTTTAACGTCACAACTAATCCAATTTTTGTTCTTTTGTGTGTACATACTAATGGTATCAAATAATGATACAATAACATCTATAACCTACTAGAGCAGTAGCAGTCTACAATTCCAAAGAGAACTTGAGGGTGAACCAGTGAAGAGTTCCTAGTCCATTTCCGATGGAAAACAAGCCGGTATCTGCCTTGATCTGTTCTTATGATCTGTACAAATTTTTGAAACACTAGTCGCTATCGCATTCTAATTTTTCGTATTACCCAGGACAGCAAAGTTTTGCCTCAGTTTTGCATGGAGGTACTGAAACACAAAATAAATATTTAAATGGGGCTCTCATACAACAAACGTGTTTTTTTTGCCGTTTTTGGCTTTTTATATTAACAACGGCAAGTTGTATTTTCACTTAAAAAAATAAATAATTCAATTGAAATTAAAGAAATTAAGGGAGACTCCAAAACAACAAACGTCAAACAAAAAAAAGAGGTAATAATAGTGACTAATGTTGTATAGATTATGGTACTGAACCCTTAGTCCGAATTGCATTTGGCCGATTTTTTCAATTCAAGTAAGTTGGGTGCTATCGCTTTTATTTCCTCACTGAGCCGCCTCGTGATCACTTCCTTGATTTGGGATTGCGCATATAGCAAATTAAGCGTTTCCAATCCTTTATTTTAACGTCTACATACCCACTTTAATTTCAGAAGTATCTCAATTACCTTAAACTAGTATATAAGACAAGTGATATTTTCAAAGTGTCTTCTTGATAATACTCTTTTTCGCTGTTTTTTTTTTCATTTTTATTTACGATTCAATCTGTACAGTACAGAACGCTAAGTTCTAGAGCACTCATTGATTAGGTTGTTCGACGTTGAATAATTTATTACGTTGGGTTGTCTTTGGAATTGTTCAATGTATTGATTGAGGCAAATGCTCGTCAATTAACTAATGAATTCGTTTTCTTGCCTCAGTAAGTTGAAAATACGTTACAGGGTTGTAAAGTGTAAAAATCATGATACGGGGCTACAATTTTTGATCGCATGACTTACTAACTAGTGCTTTACACTAGCCTTTTTCAAAAAGCCTTATTTTTAAATCTTTCGTTGCAATTATTCGTTAGGACTCTTTCACAGTAGGTCGCAAGCCGCGCGCCAATAGCGTGATAGCAGCGGCAGACTTCCTTCTGTAGTTGTAATAAGAAAGCATCTACTGCAGTTGCGGCTGTTGCCGCGCTGCTTGCTACCTAGTGTGAAGGAACGCTTATGATTGCAACGAGCGTTTTAGACTGCTCGTTTCTACGGGCAACGGACGTCCTTATGTCAAAATCATTGCCTGCTATTTGAAGGTAATTTGTCGCGATTTTACGTTCCGTTTTAAGTTCCTTCATAAATATTTTATAAATATTAAATGACTATAGAAACGTTTTAAGATATTTTTTGTGTGAAACGAGAAGAAACTGAAATATGTTTCGCTGAAGGTTGGCACTACAGTTGAGTAGAATTCAAAAATACGGAAAAATGAAGGCATCGAACATAATTCATCAGAAGGAAAGGAAAACGAGTAACAACATTATCATCGTCTCTTTCTACATAAGGTTAAATGAATATGGAACGTAACAGGATGTAAAGAGATTGTCAATAGGGTGGGTGGGATTATTGAAGGGTAATACTATTGAAGCTACTAACAGTTATTAACTACTCGGATGTGGTACGACTTCTTAACGGCGTAATTTTAACTATAAATACAACTAAGGTAAGTAGTAAATGAATTAATAGATTTCTATGCCAGATAACTGCTTATTTATGATTAACTGTGCGAATTTCCGTTGACATTTTACAACTGCCCCGGTGTCCAACCTCTGGCATAATGCTTATATCTAAATCATATCCGGAAAGGGCTACATATTTTCGAAAGAGTCAACATAAACTAAAATGATGAAAACGAATGATGAATGGTATGTTTTGTTTATGTTTGTTTAGATTTCAAACTTTTTGTTTAAATAACATTATCATCATCATCAGGTCTTTTTAGTCTCCACTGCAGGAGCATGACCCTCTCTGTACTACCAGAGCCATACTGGGCTAGAGCAGACAGAGGATTTGGCCTACACTCTCCTTGCTGGCCAGACGGGTTGGAGAGGTTTCATTGATGTTTATGAGCTTTGTTTAGCTTGTATTTCCTAAGTCGCCTCTTACGACATCCACGGTAAGACTTGTAGTGGTCCTATTCTACTCTGCCGGTAACCACACGGCATATATATATATATATTACATGTTACTAGCTAAATTGCACTGCTAAAATTTTGATCAATAATCAAAAAATGAGCAATTAGTTAGTCATTTACAGAAAATTTGTAAACGTTGTTCAACATTATGTGCAAACTATACTGCTGAAAAAGTGTAGGATAATTTTGTAAGGGTTTATATCTTCTTCTAATAGTTTATGTTAGGGTCAACCACAGGTGACAGATTTTTCAACTTATCTAACGTCATATGTCATAGGTATAAACGGATAAGATATTTTATAAATGGCCATAATCATAACATTTGTTTGAAATATATGGCATCTTGATGAAAGGATTTGATTAGGTGCAATGTACGAATGCTATTAATAAGTCGTAAAACACCCGAATTTCTCCTTCATGGCGGTTTTAAAGATTGAAAACCTACTTAGTATTTATGTAGGTACGTATGTATTTGAGTTACAGTAGAACCACACGAGATTGCTTGGATTCTATCTTGAATTACGTGACTCAGCACTAAGAACTAAGGCTTCTCATTTACCTTGCAAACTCGAAGCTTTGCACGAGAGAAACCTCTCTAAAATATTGTTTTTCTTTGCGATTTGCGTTATTGAAAAATACATATATTAAAAAACTCGGAGGGGGGGGGGGGGGAAGGTACGTTACCGCTAGGTACGCCAATGTCAGTCGTAGCTAAAACATGTATTATAATCGCTATGGTATGATAGTATGCCTATGCAAAAATGCTCAATTAATAATTAAACACTGTCTTTTAACTGTAGGGTTATCACTTCTTAAATCCACTTACCACATTTTCACTTTATAAAAAATGTGTTTGTATATACGAGTCTTAAAACAAACAGTAAATTTTTGAAGTACGTGCCAATGTAGTGAAATATTTGTACATTGAACGCTCACTGACTATGTGGTCGGACGACCTAATCAAGGTATTGGAAATCCTTGGGGGAGACTTACTTATGTTTAGCAGTGGACTTCTTGCGGCTGAGATGATGATGACGATATGTAAACAATACCTGATTTTAAATGCAGGAATTTTAGCAAATATATTTACGAAAATACCTACATCTAGAATTCTAGACGAAGTTCCTTTATATTAATAAAGTACAAATGAATTTTACAAAGATCGTTGTTCATGCTGCTGTAAGTGTACACATTTGGTATAATAGCATGTCAGTTTTTAATTTTTATTAGTCTTAAGTCAAACAACACACGAGAAAAACAATAGGTAATAAGAAACTATTACAAGTAAAACAAAAATTCCAGTACGTCGCCATGGGGAATGGCTCCCAAAAGGCTGGCAATATAACCCCTTTGCACGATGATGGAAATCTTCAGCGCATGGTAACAGCCCGCCCTTGGGTCTCTAGTTACGACGCGGAGGCGTGCTGAAATCTCAGTCATCAAATAGGCCATGGGACCATGGGGTCTTAACAGCAAAGGGCAGTATATATCACATTTAAATCGAGTAAATGCAAGAGTTTCTACGCATCCCATCATCATCATCATCAAGTCTTTTTAGTCTCCACTGCAGGAGCATGACTGGTCATGATGATCTGGTCAAGTATGGCTTCGGTTGTACAGAGAGGCTGTACAACCGAAGCCATACTTGACAAGAGCAGACAGAAGATTTGGCCTACACTCTTCTCTCTGGCCAGACGGGTGTGAGAGGTCCTATTGATGTTTATGAGCTTTGTTTAGCTTGTATTTCGCCTTTGTTTAGCTTGTATTTTGCTTGTAAGTCGCCTCTTACGACATCCATGGGATGACTTGGAGTGGTCCTATTCTACTCAGCCGGAAACCACACGGCTACGCATGCCAATAAATACGCAATAGAAATTTACCATGCCTCCACGGTACCAGCGACATTCCATCTAGCCTCTTGTCAACTAATTAATTAAATGTAAAAATGTCTTTATCAGTATTACCCACGAATATCGACGGTGAGTTTTTTCCTAGTGCCAACCCTAATAAATTGCGCAAGCGCCTCCAATGTTTTAATGATCCACGCGTACCGGTTAACATTTTGGTGGCCTTAACATCGCATAAACATTGCAACACCTAGATCTACATCTCATTGTTGGTCACGCTTAGTCATTTTAGTGACATCTTATCAGCTGTTGATTGATCTTGTACGATCTTCTGTCATCACAGAACAAACGTTGGACCTTTAACTTTGATAAAATATCTCGTATCAATCTGCTGCTTCTCCTTATTAAGATATTCGTAGCTCTTGTCGGTGGGGTATGCGCTAAACTGCTCTATCCTCTGCTTTTATTTTTTTATTTATTGATACGAAAAGCATGACACTCATAGTTAGCGACTGGCATGATGTGGCAAGGTTATTAACTTATGCTTCTTCTAACTAACTTGGTCTTAAATATCAATAAAATGTATTGTCAATTATAAATATAAATATATAGGGACAAAATACATACATTGAGCTTGCTCCACACTAAAATGTTAACTTTTGCCATGGGATACTAACTCAAAGATAATAGATACATACATATGTAGATAATAGAAACATCCAAGATCCACGCCAATCTGAAAAATATTGTTTTCCATCTTTTATTACCTCATCGGGGATCGAACCAGGAACCCTGTGATTCAAAGGCAGTTGCAGTACCACTGAGCCATCGAGGGCGCCATTATTTCATTATTCGTTTATAGTAAAAGACTTCATAACTTTAATACTTATTACGTTACTACAACTCATCGTTTAAAACTGTCTGTTGCTCTAAAATATCTTATTTTTTACTAAGTACCAATTTATTATTAGGGTAAAAAAAGATATTTTACAACTTTTCGCTCTAGTAACTCGGAAGAAGTAGCTCCAAAACATTATTATAACAACGCTGGAGGCGTTTATTTAATTAGCTATTGTAAAAATTCTAGGCCAAGGCCGAACGGCCGGCGAGGTTTCAACAAATAATTTTTGAACTTTAAAAGGTCTTATTCTTCCTGTCCTTCAATTTTCTTTTATTATAAGTAATATTTTTTATAATCAGTTTTTGTAGGGATGGTTGGTATCTTACTTATATTTAACTCCTGTTTGATAAAAAAAAATATATAAGGACAACTCACACAGATTGAGCAATAAATGAAGTAAGATAGAGACTCATGTTATGGGATAGTAAGTCAACGATATTACATTTGTTTAAATACATACCTATATAGAAAAACGTCAAATATCCAGGCCAACCTGAAAAAGATCATTTTCCATCTTGACCTCACTAGGGATTTAACCCGGGAACTCCAGCGTTGCAGCCTAGTATAATGACCTGATGACCACAGAGCTCGTCAAAAGATATTTAACCCTTACAGGTTATACATAATAAAACGTTGTAAGACTTTGATAACCACGTTTTGTTACTAAACGATAGGAAAAAGTATTCAAAATTGATTACTTACTCCCTAATTATAATGGCGAGGTCCGTGGCGCAGGGGTTAACACGCCAGACTGCGACACGAGGGTTCGATCCCCGTTCAGGTCAAGATGGAAAATAATCTTTTTCAGATTGGCCTGGGTCTTGGATGTTTATCTACGTATATATGTATTTGTTATAAAATATAGAATCGTTGAGTTAGTATCCCATAACACAAGTCTCGAACTTACTTGGGGCTAGCTCAATCTGTGTGATTTGTCCGTATATATTTATTTATTTATTATTACCAACTTTTAAGAGATTGATTAATCAATCAATGCGTTTCGGTTTCTTTAATGCAAATTAAACTTTGAATCGGCTAATCAGCCGATTCAAAGTTTAATTTGCATTAAAGAAACCGAAACGCAACGGCATACGTAAATGATAAAGCCACTTAGCGGCAAAATTTGAGAAGGCTGTCCAATTAGAATAAATTAGTGAGAAGAATAACAATGGGTGACGATGACAATTGCGATCAGGTGTACCGTCTGCTTAACTGCACTTGTATAATAAATAAAACCGGCACTCTTAATAAAGTAAGAAATAAAATATTTCACCATATTTAATTTCTTAATTTATTTAAACCTTAATATGTATACCTTATACGTGACGTAGGTGAAGTAAGCCATAATACGTATTAGGGGAAATGAGATATGGTGGAGAATTACGGCACCGATATTGAATTGTGCGGTAGCTTAGATGGCAGAGCATTAGGTCGTACATAGACCTAGGTCGCCGGTTCAAGTCCCGCCCGCGTGTAATAAAATTTTTTTCACCATATTTTATTTATTAATTTATTTAGAGTATATCAAAATAGTATTGTGAATGCAAAATAAAACACTTATAAAAATAAAACCGCCACGTCAGAATCGCACACGTAGAGTTCCGTGGCATCATAATCCGTTCGTCTGCCATCCTATACGTTTGGCGACCTCCGTAGTGCAGTGGTCAACACGCCAGCCTGCGACTCGAGGGTGCCCGGGTTCGATTCCCGATCAGGTCATGATGGAAAACGATCTTTTTCAGTATTTAACCTGGGTCTAGGATGTTTATCTATATAAGTAACTATTATAAAATATAATATCGTTGAGTTAGTATCCTACGCCATAAGTTCACATCTTACTGTGGGGCTAGCTCAATTTGTGTGATATTTCGCTATATATATTTATTTATATTAATCTATTTATATCTTAAAAAAGCACAGAAGCGCTTTTTATACGACACGTACGACAGACGTCCATCCATCCATCCGGATGACATCGGAGGCGATCGGCAATTTTTACCCTTTGGGTACGGAATCTAACAAAAGCTGGTGTCATGCTTTTCGTATCAATAAATAAAAAATAAAAGCAGAGGATAGAGCAGTTTAGCGCATACCCCACCGACAAGAGCTACGAATATCTTAATAAGGAGAAGCAGCAGATTGATACGAGATATTTTATCAAAGTTAAAGGTCCAACGTTTGTTCTGTGATGACAGAAGATCGTACAAGATCAATCAACAGCTGATAAGATGTCACTAAAATGACTAAGCGTGACCAACAATGAGATGTAGATCTAGGTGTTGCAATGTTTATGCGATGTTAAGGCCACCAAAATGTTAACCGGTACGCGTGGATCATTAAAACATTGGAGGCGCTTGCGCAATTTATTAGGGTTGGCACTATGAAAAAACTCACCGTCGATATTCGTGGGTAATGCTGATAAAGACATTTTTACATTTAATTAATTAGTTGACAAGAGGCTAGATGGAATGTCGCTGGTACCGTGGAGGCATGGTAAATTTCTATTGCGTATTTATTGGCATGCGTAGCCGTGTGGTTTCCGGCTGAGTTTAAATAAATTAAGAAATTAAATATGGTGAAATATTTTATTTCTTACTTTATTAAGAGTGCCGGTTTTATTTATTATACAAGTGCAGTCAAGGAGACGGTACACCTGATCGCAATTGTCATCGTCACCCATTGTTATTCTTCTCACTAATTTATTCTAATTGGACAGCCTTCTCAAATTTTGCCGCTAAGTGGCTTTATCATTTACGTATGCCGTTGCGTTTCGGTTTCTTTAATGCAAATTAAACTTTGAATCGGCTGATTAGCCGATTCAAAGTTTAATTTGCATTAAAGAAACCGAAACGCATTGATTGATTAATCAATCTCTTAAAAGTTGGTAATAATAAATAAATAAATATATACGGACAAATCACACAGATTGAGCTAGCCCCAAGTAAGTTCGAGACTTGTGTTATGGGATACTAACTCAACGATTCTATATTTTATAACAAATATATAATAATATAATATGTAGATAAACATCCAAGACCCAGGCCAATCTGATAAAGATTATTTTCCATCTTGACCTGACCGGGGATCGAACTCTCGTGTCGCAGTCTGGCGTGTTAACCACTGCGCCACGGACCTCGCCATTATAATAAGGGAGTAAGTAATCAATTTTGAATACATTTTCCTATCGTTTCGTAACAAAACGTGGTTATCAAAGTCTTACAACGTTTTATTATGTATAACCTGTAAGGGTTAAATATCTTTTGACGAACTCTGTGGTCATCAGGTCATTATACCACGCTGCAACGCTGGAGTTCCCGGGTTAAATCCCCGGTGATGTCAAGATGGAAAATGATTTTTTTCAGGTTGGCCTGGATATTTGACGTTTTTCTATATAGGTATGTATTTAAACAAATGTAATATCGTTGACTTAGTATCCCATAACATGAGTCCCTATCTTACTTCATTTATTGCTCAATCTGTGTGAGTTGTCCTTATATATTTTTTTTTATCAAACAGGGGTTAAATATAAGTAAGATACTAACCATCCCTACAAAAACTGATTATAAAAAAATATTAGGTACTTATAATAAAAGAAAAGTGTAGGACAGGAAGAATAAGACCTTTTAAAGTTCAAAAATCATTTGTTGAAACCTCGCCGGCCGTTCGGCCTTGGCCTAGAATTTTTACAATAGCTAATGAAATAAACGCCTCCAGCGTTGTTATAATAATGTTTTGGAGCTACTTCTTCCGAGTTACTAGAGCGAAAAGTTGTAAAATATGTTTTATTACCTTAATAATAAATTGGTTACTAAAAAAATAAGATATTTTAGAGCAACAGACAGTTTTCAAAGTTATGAAGTCTTTTACAGTATACGAATAATTAAATAATGGCGCCCTCGATGGCTTATTGGTACTGCAACTGCCTTTGCATCACAGGGTTCCTGGTTCGATCACCGGTCAGGTTAAGATGGAAAACTATATTTTTCAGAAACCAAATTAAGACCAAGTTAGTTAGTAGAAGCATAAGTTCACGACCTTGCCACATCATGCCAGTTGCTAACCATGAGAATGGCAAAGGTTTTTTAAAACAAAAAATAAAATATCTGAAACTATGAGCGTATTCATTCTGCAAACTGTTTTATCAGACATTCAAATGAGCCAAACACTACATAATCTTTTTTACAAGCTTCTACAGGATAGGTGTAGTTTCACCTGTCCTGATGTTTGTCTGTAATAAAATCTTGCAAGTAAAAGTAAAAATTGATCTTATTCCCAATTACCGATTGAGCTTAAATTTTGCATGCATATGTAAAACGGATGACAATACAATATTATGGAATTGTTGCCGCTAGTCTGATGATGGAGTCGAAAGGTCTCTTAAACTAAACAAGGTACACCAATCGTGTTTGGGCTTATTTGTATGCATCTCCGGAGCGGGCTATTCAATTAGCTTTATACTTTTTATTCTCTTGTATTTTTTTCTTTCTAGGTAGTTTTATTTCATGTTATATTTTAATAATTACTTTGTCCGTAATTTAGGGATTTTCTAGTAGGTTTAGTTTTATTTTTAAAATGAAATAAATCATTATTATCCTAAATTTGATATTAATTTACGATTAGTGATTTTAGTATTACTTTATTGGTATTATCTTATCATTAAGAGAATCGTTGAAGACCGCATAAAGTTGCCGCGAAAGTAACCAACAATTCTCTTAATTTATTAATTGCAAAATAAATAAAAGAAATAACAAAAATACTAAATCTTAATCAGAAAGTACAATTATTCTTTTATAATGTTACACACAATTTCACAGCAAATTATTAAATCCAAGACATTTCATAAATATAATTTCCATTTCCCCAATCATAAACAGCGAACATTCTTATTGATATTCCAATCTTTGGTAGGTACGCATCGCGGTTATTTTCAATCTAAAGCAATAATCCAATATCTAATGTAAGCAGACAGGTTATTGACTGATGTAAATTTTGATAGGATCTTACTAGGTATCTAAAAGATTTTCCGATAAGAAAGAGATTGGGTGTAATCTATACTAATATTATAAAGAGGAAAGATTTGTTTGTTTGTTTGACGCGAATAGGCACCGAAACTACTAGATGGATTTGAAAAAATCTTCCACAGTTGGGAAGCTTCACTATCTGCGCTGAACATAGGCTATGTTTTACTCGGACGAAGTCGCGGGAAAACAGCTAGTAAATTATATTTTCTTAATATGTTCGTAAAAGTTAATGTTAGAGTTAAAAGTGAGGGCACTGGTCTTCGCCAACAAACTACTTTACAGTTTTGTGATATTAATATATATATATATATATATATATATATATATATATATATATATATATATATATATAAAATAATATATAAAACCTGTACATAAGTGATTTACGGATAAACAATAAAAAAATTACTCAATTAGCAGATACGAGTACAAAGTACAACATAATTGCTAATGGATTGTAGTTGATCTGTCAACAATTGTCCAAATATTGATACCGGTGGTGACATTTCAAGGGTTGGGTTGTTTGTTTTTCATGTGTGCAAGTGGCCAACATTGGTCTCAGTTTTTCAAGCTGCCTAAAGGCATCTGACATAGCTTAAAGACTGCCATTCGAGAAACTGTTTGCCCCAGAAAAAGGCAAAAATAAACTAAGGTCACAAAGAACTTTAAAGTTGAAAGATGTTTTTACATTTTCTATGACAGAAAATCAAAGTGTAAAAATAATATCACACAGAAGTGTTTTGAGCAACACTTCAAGAGGCTTTGGGTGGGATGGCTAGATCAAAGGACAGATACAGTAGGCTGTGCTCCTCTAAGAGCAAATTATACGTCTTTGGTGCACCTGGATACAGCACGCGTCGTCAGAAGATTACCTTTCGGGGTCCTAACTGCCGGTAGTTTGAGTCCCTGCTGCTGAAGGTAATATGCTACTCGTAGGTCTAGGTTTTAAAATATATTTATATTAGTAATAAGTATATTATTATGTGATTTACTTTTTGTATACATCATATAAAATCTAGGCTTAAGAATTAACAAAATAAAGATAAAAACGCAAAATAAAGATATAAGCAACCTTGAACTACTGCCTTACTGACATAGAAACGGCTAAGTACATCTTCAGACAAATCATCTAGTAGACTCGTCTCGCAACACGAACACACAAGAAGAACATAATGTGAATGGATATGTTATTTTTCTATCCATTTACATTTATTTTTTTAATGTCGCTTACAAAATACCAGATATAAAAAATATTACATTTCAAAAACAATGATAGTACCAATTTCGTATTTTTCAAAGCACAAATTATCATCAACATCATCATCAACTTTCTACGATTCCTTTGCTGGGTTCAATCCTCCTTTTGTCTGCTCCATTTTTATCTTGACATATGTGACGTTCCACGGGCAAAGATACCTTATGGTGGTTGGCGCTTACGACATTGTGTTTATTAAAGCTAAGTAAAATTGTATGAATTGTTTTTTTAAACGTCTTAAGTGTCAACCTCCATAAGGTAACAACCATAAGGTATCTATACCAGTGAAAGGTCACATAATATGTGACCTTTCACTGGTATAGGTACCTTATGGAATTTATACCTATTAAGACATATTAAGTCTTTCATATAAAAAAAAACCGACTTCAATCAAACTACTAAGCCTATTTTGCGGAAATGTAAATGAGGCTAATTTGAAAGCATACCCTTATAAATAATTTTTCAGATCGTATAAATAATGATGGAGTTTTGCAAAAACAAACAATAAAATTAAAAACGAAGATTGATGAAATCCTCCTTTTTTGAAGTCGATAAAAAATATGTTTGGGTTTTTTTTATTCCTTACATACAACATAAAAAATGCTTTGAAGCATATTTTATCGGATTTCAAAGTAAATTAAGTAAAAATTAAAGGGCCATTTTTAACGTTTATTATTATTTTCAACGTTTTCAACATCAAAAATATTTTGTCATTTTGAAAGATTCATATTTTGACGTTTTGTTGAAGAATTTTAATTTTCTTTAAGGCTTTTAATTGCAAAGGAGACTAAAAAGACCTGATAATGCTGATGATGATAGGCTTAAAATCAATTTCGTAGAAAGCTTTTCAAGCTTTTTTTAGTCCTAGTCAGTTGTTAAACTGCCACCTCTATCACGAACTACATCGGTGACAAGTAGTGTCTTAGTGGTAACGGAACGAAGATGAGTAAGTACCTTGAACTCGAGTCATCGACCGCTAGAGGTCACTCCTGCGCATCTCCGTGCATCTGTTGCATAATAGCTGATTCATAGTTACCGCAAAGTGGGTAATGAACTTCTGTTTCATTTTGTTTAGTAATAAAATAAATTAACATATAAATTAATCTAAAAAAGAAACTCCACTATAAGAATTTTGAAGAGGACTCTTTAAAATTCTTCTAGAGAAGAAGCTATCTGTCCGTCCATTAATATCCCGTTATTTTCTCTCTCTCTCTCTCTCTCTCTCTCTCTCTCTCTCTCTCTCTCTCTCTCTCTCCCTCTTTGAATTTAGTACCATTAAACTTTAACACAGCTTAGTACTAATTTAAACTTAGCTGTTTGATAACAGAAGTAGATGAATTTGAGGTACTCGTTGGGAGAATTTTTTTTTGTAATCATGTAAAGGAATTTTATTGTTTCGTATATTGGCCTTAGTGTATTCTTTTGGTTTGCTAAGCGCCTGTTAACAGCCGGGATTTACTGTGCTTTCCAAAGCCTGAAGGAGCTCGAGATATTTTTATGCCACTTGCGTTACCCATCCCAGGGGGACCGCGCCCGGGGCTGCTTAACATACTAAGCGCTAATATTGACCAAAGCCATTAGACCATCAGTTCCTCAAAAAAATTAAATATAAATGTCTAGCTATTACGCGCGGCTCCGCCCGCGTTTATGTCGATCCCTCGGGAACAGTAGAATTTCCCGAAATGAAAGGCCTATGTCATTCCCCGGGCCTCAACATACCATACCAAATTTCATCCAAATTGGTTCAATGGCTGAAGCGTGAAAAGGAGATAGACAGACAGACAGAGTTACTATCGCATTTATAATATTAATATGGATTCATATTGGTACCTACATAGTCATAGCATAGTCAACTAGAGAGATAACCAATAGAAATAGAACAGAACTAAAGCAAGCTTAGTTGCATTTCTATTATATCGAGTTCTGTGTGTGTACTGAGTAATAAAAATAGAAAACAAGCTCTTGTGGTAGTAATATTAGCGTTTTCTTTTGGGTTTTTATAAAGCAATAGCTTTAAGAATGATTTCATTGCAAACATTGTTGAATGGGCTTGAATGAAAATCCAAATATAGACTTGAATAAAATATATAGTTGAAACAACTTAACATCCAAACCAATTAATAAACCAAGAGGGCAGAAGGTAGCCTTACTTGGCCTTATCACACCTTACGTTGTAGGTTGTGAATCAGTAACGTAATGTGACAAAATTATGTTACTTATTTTAAAAAGACTAGTTTTTACTAAGTCTTAAATAAAATCATCTTGTCTTCTTAGTTGGCGTGCGACTCACAATCCCTTTTCCAGTCTTTCATAAACTTTACGTCATAGAGAGACGCCATTTTTTCTATATCTATGGTCATAATATTTAACCAAACACATTAGTTTGTAGCACATGTCCTAATAAAATTACTATCATGATACAATTACATTCTAACTTGAAACAAAATATATTTCTAAGCCATGCGTCCATATAGTATCGAATCCTACACATCTTTCACAATCACCAGACGGGTTGGTTGACCTTTCACTACAAAAGTCTGCGATCTAGATCGGCAAGTAGATAAACGCATATGTCGACCGCCAGCTTGCGAAACTGCAATAGAGATATATGCTAAACCGGAAAAATTGCTGCTAAAATATCTACTGCAGATACTTTTGGGGTTCTATTTTTAAATCAGATTGTTGCCAAATGCTTTTGTTCAAGGAAATCTGCAACAATAAATTATTCGCATGGTTTATATTTATTTGACTTTGAAAGAAATACTTACGCATTATAGATTCAGATTCATTTATTTTGTCAGGTGTAGGTATTAATGGTGTTGGAATTAGTATAGTTATAGTGATCTATGCTGCGACATTCGGCATACAAAGTTCAGTCACAGGTTGGTTTTAAATAATACTAGCGTCCCGGACCCCGGCTGCGCTCGGGTGCAATGTAGTTATAAACCTTCCTCTTTAATCGCTATGTCTATTAAAACAAACCGCGCTTCAAAATCCGTCGCGTAGTTTCTTAGCATACATAGGGACGGACAGACAGCGAAAAGCGACTTTGTTTTATACTATGTAATGATAATGATGATGATAACAATAAATAATTAGTGTGAATAAGAGAGAAAAAAAAGAATTGGGCTTTTGATGAGATAATGTATATTTCTACCTATAAATCTATTACAGGAATATGTCTAGGTAAAGTTGGTTTAATTTTTCATGACAGTTCGTTGTTTAGACATAGAAGAATGTATGCGATAAGACTACAACTAAGCTGCCGGACGTCTATCATTGCCAACCTTACTTCTTCATCATCGTCCCTGCCAACCAGGAATCTTATTCAATTTCATTTTAGGGTCGCAATTCTAGAGATAATATAATTGACTTTCATTAAATTCGTACTGGGCTTATGTTGTGGTTGGACATGAGAATAATCGTTTGATTAGTCTATTTAGATCTTAACACATGTCACATACATAGATACTATAACGTCTTTTTCCGTAGCGGGGTAGACAGAGCCCAGGTATTTTTAATACCTAAAAGTCACACACATAAACACATGTCACAATCCTCCTTATTATATTAATCGTTATCTGTTTACCACCCTTACAAATTAATGTGATTTATCTCTTTTAATCATAATGATAATGATAATGATAATGATAATTTATTCACGTAAAATAGAGTACATTCGTTGTTACAATATTTTTATGTCCTTAATCTATTTTGCTTACATCAAGCATGTGAATATTTGAAATAATCTATATGTAGGTACATCAAAATTCTTAAATCGTCAAAATTGTCATCATAATTAATATAAAATATTCATACAAAAACATTACTACTTTATAAAACAAACAAAATATACGTCACATCATAGATTTAAAAAAAAAAAAAAAAGTGGCGTCTCCATACTTTTCTGCTTCAGATAAACAAATCATTTATTTGATAAAATTGTTTGTCAACGAGCCACAACTTCAGTTTCTTTTTAAAAACTGGCAATGGGAGCTCTTTTATATCTTTAGGCAATCTATTGTATACTTTTACACACATCGGCATGCAATTCTTTTGATATAACGCAGTCATAGGTATATCTTTAACCACAAGCCTTTCCCCATTTCTGGTATTACGGATAAATATGTCACTTGCTTTTGTGAATAAATGCATATGACTTTTTACAAACACACCTATCTCGAAAATATACATGCAGGGCAACGGTAGTATGCCAAATTTTTTAAAAAGTGGTTTACATGATTTGTATGGCGGTATGCCTTCCATAGCTCTGATGCACTTTTTTTGTAGCAAGAAGGCTCTGTTTACATCGCTTGAATTTCCCCAAACTAATAAACCATACCTAAGTATAGAGCTTACATAGCCATGATAAGCTAGTAGGCTGGTTTGTACAGTTGATGTTCTACGTAAGTTACTTAATACATATACAAATTTGTTTAATTTATTACACATGTCATCTATATGGGGTTTCCAATCACAATACTTATCTATAGTTATACCTAAAAATTTCATATATTTGCATTCTTTAATTTTCATATTATTATAATAAATGTCATCAATAATTGGTTTGCCTCGTTTAGAGTGAAATTGAATATAACTCGTTTTATCTAAATTAACACTTAAATTATTTTCATTCAGCCATTGAATTACAGATTTAATAGTTTGATAAATAATGTCATTGTAATCATTTAAATTATCACATGTCAACATTATAGAAATATCATCTGCAAATAAAGTACATTTTTGAGATGTAATATCTGGTAAGTCATTTATGTACAAGAGAAACAGGAGTGGTCCTAATACACTTCCTTGTGGTACACCGCAGTTATTGACTATGTAATCTGATTTATATTGATTTAAAACCTTTTGTTCATCCAAATTCGAAATTTCAACGCATTGAACTCTGTTAGTTAAATAGCATTTCATCCAATCTAGAGCTACTCCCCTTATACCATAATTATCAAGTTTTTGTAATAATAATTTATGCGAAACAAAGTCAAAAGCTCTTGACATATCAAAAAAAATTACTATAGTAGGTTTTTTCTTGTCAACGTTTGATAGAACCTGTTGAATCAAATTAAAAATAGCGAGAGTAGTAGACTTGCCCTTTTGAAAACCATTCTGTTCAGTTTTGATTATTCTATGTTTGATAAGGAATTCGTTTATTCTTTTATGCATAACCTTTTCAAATATCTTTGTAAATATAGATAGCAGAGCAATTGGTCTATAGTTGTTTAATTCAGTTTTATCACCTTTCTTATAAAGTGGCTTCACTATTGTTTTTTTTAAAGCTTCTGGAAAGGTTCCATTTTCTAAAGATAAATTTATCAAATATGTTAATATCGGAACAATTTGATTAACACAGACTTTAAGAATAAAAGTACAAATTCCATCATAGCCCACTGTAGAAGTATTCTTCAATGACATTATCAACTTGTGCACTTCTTCATGTGTTACTGGGTTTAAAAAGAGACTTTCCATTATACTACTATTATTTGTATTTTTTCCAGATTTGTCATTTTTATTCGTCAAACTTATTATATATTTATTAAATTCAGTTGCCATGTCAATAGGATTGTCAATAAATATATTATCAATTTTAATTTTTTCTATAATATCAATAGTCATTTTTTTTTCCTTATCGTCATTTACAATATTCCACGAAGCTTTACATTTATTTTGTGCATTGGAGAGATACTTGTAATTGCATATCTGCTGTGATTTGTCAATGCAACTTCGTAATATTTTTGAGTATTTATTATAACCATTTCTCTTTTCATTCGTTCTATTATAATAGTAATTGAAACGTAAATTTCTTTTGTTTCTGCAACTAAGCCGTATACCTTTTGTTATCCATTTTGGTCTCTGTGTTTTAGTTCCTACTTTAACTTTTATATAGGGGAAACATAATTCATATAACAGGCAGAAAATATCATGAAAAGAATTGAATGCTTTATTAACACCCTTTTCTTCATATACGTCACTAAAAGAAAGTCTATCTAGGCCGTCAAGAAATTTGCAAATGTTTTCTTTACTGAAATCTCGTTTGCGTGTAAAATATATACTAGCAATTTTTCCTTTACGTTTAGTAGGTAAATATAGTACTTGAGCAGTTTCATGGTCAGAAAGTGCAAGTTTAATCACTTCACTCTTTCCATTTTTAACATTGCTAATAATGTGGTCAAGACACGATTTTTTTCTAGTGGGTTCGTTAATATATAGCTTTAAGTTGTGATTCTCCACTAAGCTTTTTAGTTCCTGTGAGATTCGGTCGATAATCAACGTATTTATATTTATATCCCCCGCTATAACGATCTTTTTATTTTTAGTTTTTCTACTTAGTCTATACAATAAATTTTCTAAATGTGATAAAAAGAGGTCGGCGTTTGAGTCAGGAGTTCTATATAGACATATTATAATTATATTTTCGTCTGGTATCTCCAACCCGCAACATTCAAATACATTTATATGTGCCAAATCCTTAATCCAAGTTAACTCCTTATACTTATCATTTTTTTTCACACAAATACAGACTCCACCTCGTGATTTTTTCCTACCAAATGCTGTTCCTATATTGTACCCTGAAAATTTAATTACATTTTGACATCCTTCTTGGACAAATGTTTCGCTGAAACAGAGTACATTTGGCAACTTGTTTACTGTTTCTAAGTCAAGAAGTGCTACTTCCACAATACCTTTTTTATTATATAAACCAGCTATATTTTGGTGTAAAATTTTATAACTAATTTTGTTGTCAATTTGATATTTCGGGACGAAAAAGATGAGAAGTAATATTTGATACATTTGTTTTCGAAGAGACATTTTTTTTTTGTGTTAAAAAATAATAAGGGATAGTTCCTTTTTTGGGAGTTTTTACGTGTGAAGGTAAGTTAGATGAGACTTCGCTATTTTTTTGTAAGCAGTGTTGAAATTCGTGCTTTTTAAAGTAATACGGAATGGTGCCTCTTTTTGGTTTATCTTTGCTTTGGACTTTGTTTTTATTGATATGCTGTTTAATCGATTTAATAAAAGTTTGATCATAATATCGTGAGTCAAGTATGAAATTATTTTTTTTTGACAGCTTATCAATATATTGAGTATGATAAAAGTATTGACAATTGTTTATCTCAATATAATCACAGTTTGGAAACTGTTTGCAAAGATTTTTAAGCCTTTTGTTTATTACATTTTCATTCAAATATCTGTTAAAATTAACATTAACTACAATTAAATTACATTTTTTCAAAGACTTTATTGCGCCAGACAGCTCATAAAATATCAGTTCGGGGTTTTTATCGTTTTCTCCAATACATAACACAATTTGGTCACGAGCCGACAGATGTAACGTGTTACAGGATCTCAATATTTCAGATGTAGTAGCATATGGCTTACAAAATGAAAAAATCTTATATTTTTCAAAATGAATATTTCTATTTTCAGCTAATTTACATCCTAGACCGCAGATTTGTTGGCTTCCTAAAATAACAAGACTTGGTTTCATACATGTCTTTTCGCCTAACACTTTTGTATCCGCAATTTTCTGTTTCATCGCCGGTTGCTCTTGTAATTCCAGTGGCTGCGCTGTGTTGCTGGTAGTAATATGAAACATTTCGGAAAGGTGTCTCGTTTACATCAGTATCATTGAAATTTATTTTTCTTTTTATTGCACTAAGTGCCTTTTTCCTCAGAGATAATGACTCTTTTTTTGAGCTTGAGTTACATATGTGCATCAACTCCTTTATTCTCAAGTCACGGTTAAGTATTTTATTATTTAACTTGGAATTCTCTAAGGCCAGCCGATCAATTTCATTGTGCGCACTTGCTAACTTGGTTTCCAAGTCTCTTATTTTAGTCTTTAATTCTTCTGTTTCCTCTGTATATATCGTTGATAAATCGGGTAGACTCCGGGCCATATCAGAGTTAGTTGAAGACAATGAGTTTTGTCTTATAGGGGACTCCCAAGAATTTATTTTGGTAACATTTTTACGTCTTATAGTTATATTTTCTGAAGCCATATTTGTTTTAGAAATTTAAACTCTAAAAAAAAATGTTATAAAAACAATTCAGGACAAAAATAAAAAATAAAAAATTATGCCTTGTATGGGGATCGAACCTGGGACTGTTAGACCATTTCAATGGTAAAAACGTAAAAGCAAATGAATGCGCCAATTTGCAGTTAGTACAAGTGGCGAAATAGTACTCCAATACGTCGAAAACTAAAACAGCTGATGACTCAGATGTTTACTGTCAATAATGAGCAGGATTACACGCACACATCTGCATCACACCGCGGATTCAACTGTTCAAACGTATATTTTCGAATTGAAATCGTCGATATTCGATCACATTCGTTATTATGCACTGTAGTTTTTACACCATGCCACTATCGAAGTCACTATTTAGTCGTATTAAGTAGCTTTGGGTTGAAATAAGGACTTATAACATTTAAATTAAACACATAATCCGAGAGACTACATTACACACGTCCGTTTCACTTTAGCTCACGCTCACTTTCCAATTTGTTTTTTTTTTTTTATATCACTTAATCACTTACACGGCGCCCCTTCACGCACATTCGGGTTTTAATTTCTAGTCCCGTGTTTGTACATCAAACGGGGGGGGGGGACTACCGCGTCTTTCAATATCCGTCTAATCGAATGCAAATTTTCAAAGGCTTGAATCAGTCGCTTTCTTATTATATTAATTCAATATTTTTAAGTTTTTGATGGGTTTAGATATTATTTAATTAGATAGGGTTCGATCCCTGGTCTCTTTTAGATTTACTTGGGTCTTGGATGTTTATACATAGGTATAATGTATTTGTTTAAAATATCGTATCATTGAGTTCATCATCATCATCATTTTGAGTAGGTGTCACTGTCAATCGACCATACACACCCTGGTGTCAGAGTTCTTCGGAACCGCATCTCGGCGTCTGACATGGTTTTTTTTTAACGACTACCAGATGGCAGCCGGGACCACCGGCTTAACGTGCCTTCCGAAGCACGGAATCATCTTTATTATCAGACAATCAGGTGATTCAAGCCTGCAATGTCCTAACCAAACTGGAAACAACTAAACAAAGTATGCTTCCGGTGGGAATCGAACCCATGGCCCCCGGGTCAACAGGCAAGCGCCTTAACCACTGGACCACGGAGGCTGTTCTATCATTGAGATCCCATAACACAAGTCTCGTATTTACTTTGGGCTAGTTCAATCTGTGTGGTTTGTTTGTATATATTCATTAATTAAAAAAAGAAAAAGTTAGCTATGTTATTGATAATCAAGTCAATTACAGAGATATTTTTTTTATGGCGAGAGAGCAACGACTGTCGACTTTTTTACGATTTTTCAATTGCGAATCAAACTCGTGTTAAAAGGGTTCCGTACGATGAATTCAAATGTGTCTTTTTGGGTTTCGTGTATGGTTTTTCAATTTTAATCTGTCGCCCAATTGAACTTTATTTTTTATTCTCACCTTTATTCAAGCGGGTATTGTTCTAAACAGGGATTCTGATTCTTACAGTAAAATATTGCCATAAAGTTCAGAATAACATTGTATATGAAACTGTTTCAATGAAAAATATTTGACTTGACTACTACAAGATTTTGTACTTAACTTTACCTGATAAACTTATCGAGGTGAAGCTCGGTGTCCAATAACCACTGGCTCAATGCCAGCGGAAAATGTCAGATGGCGTGTTGTGATCTTTACACCTTCCGGTATTGTTCAACAGTAGTTTTGTCGAATACAACGAATTTATTTGTAGTTTTAATGGCTTTGTCTGTGTAGGTAGAACACCTATGATTGAAGAAGAATAAAATACAGAATTGAAAGAATTATCTTTCAATAATTATAATATTGTGACAATGTTATGAGTGATGTATCTATTTTCTAGCTTTCGTTCGCGCCTCCACTCGCGTTCACGTCGATCCCTCGGTAATCTTACTTTGTCTGGGATGAAAGATAGCCTAAGTCCTTTTCTATACTCCCGACAAGGCGTTTGCAAAATTTCATCGTAATCGGTTTATTAATTGGGAAATTAAAGCATGACAGACAAATAAACTTCCTCGAACATTTTAAACTTAACCCTAAATTACCTTAAAACCATTATGGGTCATATTGCAAAATACATCCAATTTCTTACTATATCATGCACATATGCAGGCAAACTTGCAAATTGGCGCGCAGGAGAGACGAAATGCAGCTGTAATAGCTCGTTGAATTTCAAATCTGTCCCAGTTTTTGTGCATACGAGTTGGTTCGTGTGAACTGTTTGACGGGGTTTACTTTGTGAGCTTTGGCATGTGGTTTTACACCTTAGTATAAGTTTGTTAACGGTTTGCAAAGAGGTAAATCACGTGCACAAATATCGATATTAGGTATATTTTACTTATATTTGATGTATTTATGTTGCCGCTATAACAACGAATCCTAAAAAATAGAATAAAATAAATATTTAAGAGGGCTCTTATATAACAAACTAGATTTTTTTTGCTTGTTTTTGCTCGATATTTATAAGGGCAACAGGTAAACGCTTAAAATATTCAAAGAATATTTAGTTATATATTCACTTTAAAAATAAATAATTCATAAAATTAATATTAGGCAGGGGGTCCCATACAACAGACATGATTTTTTTGCCGTTTTTAAAGATAACGGTACGGAACTCTTCGTGCGCGAGTCCGACTCGCACTTGGCCGATATATTTTGTCTTCCTCTGGATCATTTCTATTGCGGATTGAATAACTTATCTTGGTGAGATATCTTTTATGCTCGTTTCTTAAACAAGCTTAAATTGTTATCTTTGAAAGACACATAAATACAGTCCCAGGGTGTACATATCTTTTTGTAGGATATTTAAAAATACCGTAAATAAATATCATAGATCATAATTATTGCAAAATTAATTTTTATGTTACATGCAGGAAAACTCAAATCGGCGTGCATGAGAGTCGAAATGCAGCTGTAATAACTCGTTGAATTTCAAATCTTTCCCAGATTTTGTGTCATCAATCTTACCTTTTCTGTGTCAACAATCTCATATTGTAGGTTCTTCTTAAGGAATTAGAATTATATTATGGAATTTGTGGTTTTACACCTAACTAGGTATAAGTTCGTTATCGATTTGAGAACAGATTAATCGTCCGTTTACGCTTTAATTGTATGAAAATAATTATATTACAACTTGCATTCTTTAAAATATTACTTCAGTCCTGTGGTGCCATTATCTATTGTAATAATAATAATAAAGTTTATTTGTAGATTTTCTTAAGGATGCTTTTGTCTATCGTCTTTTTCGAACACAGTGATATTTCATTCTTGTCAAATCATCATCATCGTCATCATCATCATTATTAAAGCCAAAAAGTCCGCTCCTGGACAAGAGTGAGACCCAATGAGTCTTCGTTCATGGGAGGATATTGCCATACTCACCACGCTTGGCAGATAGATTGGCAAGCGCGGTTTCTTAGGCTTCTTGTGCTTCCGATGCTGCTGCCCATCGCAAGCATTTTGAAGCTGGGGAAGGATAGGAATTTGTTGGATTTGGGAAGGGAATTATAGGTTTCGGAATCTTGTCGAATGAATTATGTTTATAATTAGCACTGGAGTTTACTTTCCAGTTACCTGTTTTGATTTATAAAACAAAGTCGGGTTAGCTCGTGCAAGATAGTACTGAAGAACGGGTGAAACGATTTTTATATTCTTTGATTTGTTCGTTTTGTTATCACAGAGCAGAATAACTATTAAAATATAAGAAAAAATTGCGACAAAAAAAAAATAATGGCGAAAAGAAGTTCGCAGGGATAGCTAGTACTCATTTATAGTTCCAGTAATAACTGTTTTCCAATAAGGGTATTTAAACGGAGATTAGTGTTTTATTTAGGTACTTAATAAAGTACCTAAATAAAACACTATTTCAAGATTTAATAAATGTATTTTTAAATTTATTTAGCATAACTTTGGCAATAATACATTATGTACAACTAAAAAGACTAGATTTCGGGATTCTCTTTCGTTGGATCCCACCGTTTGATACGGATTATTTTTTCGTAGCACTAGACATACAGACTTAGATCCTAAAATATTCTTACTTCGTATTCTTACTATAATACAAAAGGTTGATTGTCAATTCAAGTCTATTAGCACAGGTAATAATTCACTAGAAACAAGTTGTTTGTGCTAATAACAACATTAAATCATTACTGTTGTTGGTCACCAACTGTCACTTCGCGGTGGTGGTGGTCTGAAAAATAAAACACCAAACTTAGTCTAGAAGAACTAACACTGTCAAAAGTTAGTATATATAATTTTAACAGTTACTTAATTGCAATACAATATATTTTACTAGACATGTACAAACTGAATAGGGGAGACCGAGGGGAGTTGAAACAATTTTGATATTTTGCTTCGTAAAATAAATACTATGAACTATAATATTTCGAAATGAGTATTTACTGATAGTTCATTTCTTAAACTTTAAAATGAGACATACGCAGAGCATCTTAATGTGAATTCAGCAGAATAAAGTCGACTACAACATCACAGGTCATTTTGTTTCAACACCCCTTATACTAAGGTGAATTGAAACGGGGCCCGAGGTGAATTGAAACAGATTTTTTTTTTTGTATATTAAAGGAATTTAGGATAGAAACAACCACATCGTTAAAAAGTATTTATTAAAATATAACTTAAAAAAATTAAACACGACATTTACAGCAGTATTTTTAATCTAATCAGGCACTTAGTAGTCAAATATTGAGATATGCTTGAAAATTTTCACAAAGAAATGTATTCTCACAAATAATAATCATAAACTTATGTAATATGACTTGAGATCATCATTGACATATAATTTAAACATTGGTAGCTCCATAAAAAAAAACATAATCACATTCTAAATGTTACAATTGAATAATTTTACTGACTTTTAGTCGTTACCATACACACAATCAGTCTTATTTGTTTCCTTTAAAACAGCTAGAATCAAACTAGTATTGTTTATTGTTAAGTAATATAGAAGACTTAATAAAATCAAGTTAACTTAAAAAAAACATTAATCAGATAAACAATTGTGGCAAATGTATGAAAGTTCGCCACCAGTGCAAGCCTAATGAGCCCAACTCTTACAATCCATACATTGGACCCATTTTTCTCTGGATTTGCTATTAGAATAGGGTTCAAAACAACAAATACAAATGCATTCATCTTCTTCATCCTCACAGTCCTTTTTTCTTTGTCGTCTTTTTAGTTTTCTTGATTCCTAGGTTAGATTTTTTAGGGGCATTTGAAGTTTCAAAATTGGGAACTTCTGGCTTCTTTGGTGCCAATTAAGCAAATAATCACAGAGTACCTTTTCCTCTGAAGATGAAAATACAGTCTTTTCTGGATATCCGACTGATGGAGGAGTTGCCTTTTCATTACATTCATATGCCTTTTAATTTTTAATATATCTAAAGAGGGATGTATGGTTGAGGTTGTAACTTGAGGCCGCATCACGGAGACTTTTATTACGTAATATTACTTCTTCTGCCGCTAGCTCATATATATCGATACTAGCCATCCCTCTGTCAATCTTCTTTTTGTAGTCTGTGGGCATGCTGAAAGAAAATAAGCAAATAAACCTCACCAAATGTGCAAAGCGACCATGCCAAAGTTAAACGAGGTGAGTTGAAACAGTCTGTTTCAAATCTCCTCAGTGACAAAAATCGACCCGATATCTGATTAAGTAAAAATCCCGAAGCTTAACACATAGAAATACGCAGTAAACTTTTGATAGATTAAATCTTTAGTTATTAAGCCATCGAAATGTATTTACGACTCATTCAAATACAAACGTTTTATCTAGAAAAAATCATTTATGAAAAACGTTAAATACTTACGTTTTGCGATTTTGCAGCGTGTAACCTTGAACGACGCAACTACGCGCTCAGCGTGATGGACGACTACTGAGCGCCTTGCGGGCGGCGGGGAACAGTTGCTACGCGGCGTTGTCGGCTCGCTAACGGTTTTTGTTTACGAACAACCAGTGTTGTTTCAATTCACCTTTGTTTCAAAACACCTCGGTCTCCCCTATGTCAAATTACTGTCACACCCTGTTGTTATGTGGTCCGCCCACCGTTTTGTAAACTTAACGACATGTCAGGTCACTGATAGTCATGTCAGTTTGTCGTGACATGACATATACGGTTTGACGATAGATTCAAGGTCAATGACATAATATAGTTTAGAACCATAATTAATTACTTTTGCTACGGGATCAACAATAACACACGTCTTTTTCACTTATGGAGTAGACAGAGCTTAGATTTAAAAGCCCTAAAAGCTACGTCTAGCATGTTGATGGACTTATACCTAGATGGAAAACGTCAAAATAATGACAGGTTGCTAGCCGCATTGCCTAAGAACATGATTTCTCCGATTTTCGCCCATTCTCTCGACCGGCTTTTACGATCTGTGAGGGAAGAGAAGCAGAAGTAAATGCCTTCCAAGCATGTATACTTGTTCAGTACTACCCACTGTTTAGTAGTGTGGTATTCGACTTCATTCATATGCGAGGAATAGACTAGATTAAATTAAAGAAAACTTAATTCAATTGTTTTTATATATCATTACAACGCGTACATACTATCTATACTATACTATCACGTATTCACCCTTGTATATAAGCCACGTTTAGCATGTTCGTGGGCATTAGGTGGAAAACGGAATGGGCACAAGTCTGAGGAATCATATTAACCATAGCTAAATAGTTATGGTTTGCTAGCCGCATCTTCAACTTATATGATCACGCAGATTTTCGCCTATTATCTCGATCGGCTTTTGTAATCTGCGCGGGAAAAGAAACTGCTGGAACATTCTACGTTTTTTCTTTTCTCCCAAACCTACATGGAAGAGCATTACAATACTCTGTATATTATTAAAATTCATCATCATCATTTCGACTAGGTGACACGGTTAATCGACCATGCACACCCTGGTGTCAGAGTTCTTCGGGACTGCCTCTCGGCCTCTGATGTAGTTCCTTTAACAACTACCAGATGGCAGCCGGGACGGAGTCATCTTTATTATGAGGCAATCAGGTGATTCAAGCCCGCAGTGTCCTAACCAAACTGGAAACAACTAAACAAAGTATGCTTCTCGTAGGAACCGAACCCATGATCCCCGGGTCTACAGTCGTCTTAACCGTCTTAGCCCCTGGACCACGGAGGCAGTAATTAAAATTGAAAATATGCAAAACATCTAGTGGTATTCAATGCAACAAAGTGAAATGACATAAAATGCTGTCTAGTCTACATATAAAAGTAATATATTATGTCCTGCATATGACCTGCAACACGTGGCCCAAGTTAATAAATATATTTTGCAAACTAAACTCACCCAGGTGTGTTCCAGTTGCTGCCGTCGCAGAGCGCAGTAGTCGGAGTTTCTTGTTGACTGTGCAAATATAGTTTATGGTTAGTAAAATATAGTAGAAACAAAGATGAAGTTGATATATTCACGAGTAATCGTAATGTACAAATAGCCTGTTGACTTTGTTTGGAAGATGGTTTAGAAACTATGTTTAATTTGTTTTTTTAACGATAACACAAAGTACCTCAACAGTAAAACGATTTAAGTGGAAAACTTCATTATAGGTATGTAGATTTAAAAACTCTGTTTTTATTAGTATGCAAGTATATTTTATTATAAAAATTTAAGAAGTTCAATGAATTAAGAGATTAATGTAAATGGTAAATCTTACCCTGACCCCAAGTTGGTAAGAGTCATAGCTTCAAGAGCTCTAGACTTCCTGTTGTAAGTCCTCCATAGTTGGACACACAGGGGAGTGAGGGCAGTACACCATAAAACTCCCAGAAGAAATCCGCAGACCCACCAGCCATGCTGTAAAAAAGAGATGTACTTTTTAATGTTCTCCCTTCACTTTATTTTAAATACAACTGCAAGTGGTATACGAGTATATTACACGTTTTTACATTTTACTACTTTGTGTTTTTAAGACCAGGGGGTGCTATTTGCAATGTCTGTCCGGTGGTTGCAGATATGGCTTAGGGTACGCGCCCGGCACCCCGAGCTGAACCTTAATTTAAAGTTTACTTACCAATTGCGGGATAAATGCAAAGTAAAAGCCAAAATATATCATCATCAGGTTTTTTTAGTCTCCACTATAGGACCATACTTGGCCAGAGCAGACAGAGGATTTGGCCTACACTCTCCTCGCTGGCCAGACGGGTTGGAGAGGTCACATTGATGTTTATCAGCTTTGTTTAGCTTGTATTTCCTAAGTCGCCTCTTACGATTCAAAGCTTTTACCTACGTCGTCGCCTCTTACGATAAAAAAATACGAGTAAAAGCCAAAATATATAAAAAATGTAAATTAATAAATATGAAATAAAATTGAAATACAAAAGTAGTAATTTTATTCATTAGTAGTAATCATTTATAAATTTATGTACCTAAATAAGCTGCTAAATAATTTGATGTAATTTTTTTTCTGTTCTTTCGTAATTTTTGCCTTCTAGCCACTCGCAAGCCGCCTTTCTACATCTTGTTGTCATATCAATTATGTTGTTGTTATTTTTATTAAATTTTGAATATCAATAAGCTCCCATATATTTAAAACTTGTATGCGGAAAATCTCTATTTACCTCATTATTATTTTAAATACTTTTATTCCAATTACAAAACCCACCAACACCAACCCGTTTACCAAGCGTGGTGAGTATGGCAATATCCTTCCATGGAAGATCCTTGGAAAAGGATTTTGTCCAACAGTGAACATTTTTGGGACGGAATAACGACTGTTTTGGACGGAATTACAACTGTACGGACTGTTTTAAATTAATGTTCTTTAAATTAAAAGAGCTTAAATAATAACTATTTAACTTATTTTCTTACCTACATTATACAAAACAAAATTTGGTTTCTTTATTTCTACTTTTGATTAACGACTAGTGTATTTTTTTTGTAAATTTAATAATGCTCCTGTAGTGGAGACTAAAAAACACCTGATGATAGGATAGGAAAATATTATTATACGAAGCTTTATCAAATTAAATGAATATGTAACAAAATGTACTGCAAAGATGATACTGCCGTGATCTGAAATAGACACATTGTGATTATAGTCGAATGACAGCAGGCGGGTTGCCCCTTTAAAGCTCAAATTAGGCATGTTTAATGAGCGTAATATCGTTATGTAACAATTTGCTAAGAAGTTAGCGCTACCGACCCTAAACGGCACGACAAAAGTCAGCTAGGAGCATTCAAATAAAATTAAATTGACGAAGTTTGGTTTGTTAGGAATTAAATTATGAACTGAGATCGTTCCAGTTCACTGAACAAGCGAATTACTTTATGTTTATGGCTCGAGTGAAAAATTGATAAAGCAATTTTGTTCGCTGATAAACGATTATTTCAATAACATTATTTTGTTGTGATATTCATTTCTTTCGTGTTTTTATTGCTTTTTGTTTTGAGCTTTGAATATAAATAAATAAATATATACAGACAAATCACACAGATTAAGCTAGCCCCAAAATAAGTTCGAGACTTGTGTTATGGGATACTAACTCAACAATACTATATTTTATAACAAATACATATATAGATACACATCCAAGACCCAGGCCAATCTGAAAAAGATCATTTTCCATCTTGACCTGGTCGGGGATCGAACCCGGTCACTCCGTGAAGCAGGCTGGCGTGTTGACCGCTGCGCCACGGAGCTAGTCAATTCCAGTGTTCCAGAATATAATTCCAGTGTTCTTTTTTTAAAATTTGGATCACTTTTTTTTTACATAATAAATGATTCAGTAACTTAGATACTTAAGGCGCTGTGCATCAGAAGAATACCGTAAAACGTGTATTTTTTCGTCGCGCAGTTAGCCTTATTCATCAAAGAATACAAGCATGAAAAAAATATGAAGTACAGTTCAAAGATCAAAATAAATGGTTACATCAAAATATGTTCAAAAAAATATTTAAAACCTAACTAAATAAAATAGCAAAAAGGTATATCCAGAAAACTTTTCGTCGCGACTTACATGATATTTTCAGCGACAACTACCAACTTTTATACGTCTATAAAAAGTATAACTAAATGAGCAAGATGGATACCTACAAAAAATATAATATTTGGTTATACTTATTGAATTATTAAATTAAAAGTGAAAATTAACACGAAAATGGCAGACACGGATTTGAACTGAGACTAACGACAAGTATGACACAAATATATAAAATATCGAGCAATGTAGCAGCAGAAAAAATAACACGGAATTTGTGAGCTCCCATTAAAATATTTATTTAAAATTAATATTTCTACATATTATAAAGTAATTTATGTTTATAATTAAAGTATAAGTAAAACTGACCTGTGTGGTAGCATTTCCATCACAATTTTCACAATAATGGAGGCTATTCAGCAAAATTTAAATGACTTAGCACACACTTTCAATGCCAGGATGGCAGATTTTGAAAATAACCTACAAAAAGCTAGCACTGGCACCACGTCTCATCAATCAGTGAGTTCTTTGACATCTGATTTTAATTCTTTCCGGAGCTTTGTTATGAACACATTCACCACTCTTCAGCAGCAGGTGGGCCTTCTTGCCCAGCAGCAAGATCATTTTGAAATGCGTAGCAGAAAGAAGATCCTCCTGCTACATGGAGTCCCGGAGGGTAAGAAGGAAGATGTTTCTGTGGAGATCCAGAGGGTGTTGTCAGCTGATCTTAAATTGGCTGATGTAACAGCAGTTGATATAACTCGAAGTCATCGGTTAGGCCGTCCCAGGAAGGATAAACCAAGGCCAATCCTGATAAAGTTTGGAACCACAGCACTGAAGGACAAAGTGTGGTCTGCAAAGACAGGCCTCAAGGGTAGTGGGTTTACACTCTCAGAGTTTTTAACAAAGAGCCGTCATGAGGCATTTATGGCAGCAAGGCAGCACTTCGGTGTAACAAAGACTTGGACCCGCGATGGCTTCATCCACATAATAACCTCAGATGGGTCTAAACATCAGGTTAGCAACCTTGTAGAGGTGAACCGGCTTATTGACTCTGCATCCGCGGACGAAGTTCCAAAGTCCCCGGCCCCACCGGCCGCAACCAGTGATACAGCCAGCGTTCCCAAAACAGCTGCAATATCGGCATCAGCGGCTGCGGCACGCTCTAAACGTGCCACTAAGAAGTAGGCAGCCGGGACAGTGCTTCCCGCAGTGTTTTATATCTGGTATTTGTCGTGGCGGTGGCGATGTTTCAAGTTTTTTATCCGGCTAGATGTAGGTATCTACTTTATTGGCAAAATTGGTTTACCCACTGATTATTAATATTTTTTCCTTGCTTTTAAAATGTTGTTTGTGTCAATGTCACAAAAGTTTGTTTTGATTGTTATCAAATTGTTAATGTCATGTTTAATGTCAAACGTAAAAGTCTATGGTTTTGTTCTAATTTCCTAGCACGGATAATAAGTCTTATACAGCCATGGTTGTGATGTGACTCAGTCGTTCATTACGTATAAAAATATCTTGTAGAACGTTTTTAAATTTAGTTTATATAATTTTAACTCATACTAATATAGTCATTTTTTTCATATTATAACTACCACCAGGTGGTGACAATAATTAAATTTTATTTACGTTTATAATTTTATTTATTAAAACTTTGAGTAGGTATATATTTAATATTATATTATATGATACGCATACATGTCTGATGTTCAAGATATTCTTGGCGAGCAGTATTTCTCTCTGTCTTCTTCTTCTTCTTCGGGCGACTCTAGTTTCCAAAGCATACCAGCTCTCGATGAATTTTTAGTTTCCCAGTTCTCTGATACTCCAAATACTTTTAATGTTGTGCATATCAATGCACAAAGCATTCCTCGACATTATCCTGATATGCTATCATCTTTCGATGTCAAAAATATTCATGCCATCCTTGTATCAGAGACTTGGCTAAAAGCTTGTCTTCCGTCTACTAGTTATTCCTTGCCCGGTTTTCATCTTATTCGCCATGATCGCGTCAGTGTAGGTGGTGGTGGAGTTGCCATTTATCTTCGTTCTCACATTCCCTATAAAATTCTTCGTATTTCCAATACCCTCGATCCATTCAATAACCCCGAGTATATATTTCTTGAAATCACACTTTCCAATGTTAAAACACTTCTAGGAGTTTTCTATAGCTCGTCCTCAAAAATTGATTATTTCTCAGAATTTGAAAATCTTCTCGAAGAGTTAGTCCCTCTCCACTGTCAAACAATAATTCTAGGTGACTTCAACACTTGCTTGATAAAAAATGACAGCAGAGCAAAACACTTGAGATCAGTGTCAAATAGCTGTAACCTTAGCATACTTGATCTCAACGCTACTCATTTCTTCCCTGGCTGCACACCTTCCCTCCTAGATCTCATTCTTGTGTCCTCCCCTGCACATGTGTCTAATTATGGACAAATTCCCGCAAGCGCCTTTTCTTACCACGATCTCCTTTACTTATCCTATAAAATTCGCCCCCCAAAATCTAGACCTAAAATACTAATGAGACGCAATTTTGGTGCTATTGACGGCGAGAAATTACGTTTGGATGCTTTAAATTGCGATTGGTCAGCAGTTTTTAATACTGACTCTGTTGAAGAGCAAGTCAATACATTTAATTGCATGCTCATTGAGCTGTACGATCGACATGCTCCTGTTCGACCGGTACGTGTCAAGCATCTTCCTGCACCATGGTTAACGGAGGAGATAAAATTGATCCAAAACGCCAAAAATAAAGCGAAAATTAAATATCGTTCTAACCCGGCAAAGTATAGAGAATTGTATGTTAGCGCTAGAAATCACTGTAACAGGGTGTGTAGGGAGGCACAACGTCGCCACATTCATCAGTCAGTAGAAAATGGAGATCCAACCAAAGTTTGGAAATTCCTTAGGTCATTGGGAGTTGGAAAAAAACACACGGATAGTCCTAAAAACATCGATATTGATGGGCTTAATAAGCATTTCACTTCTCCTTGTTTTCTTGATAATAATGTCAAAACGAATACTTTAAACTCCCTTTCTGCAACACCAACTCCCGACTATTCCGAATTCATCTTTAGTCAACTTACTGATAGTGATGTTGAAGAGGCAATACGTTCGATATCTTCGAATGCTGTTGGAAATGATGGCATTAGTCGTACTATGATTTTGCCTATCCTCGATGTCATACTCCCCATCATCACTTCTATCCTGAACCAATCTCTTGCTTCGTGTTTATTCCCTACAATCTGGAAAGATGCAAACATCACTCCTCTCCCTAAAAAAAGTAATCCTGGTTCCTTCATTGATTTCCGTCCTATATCCATACTTTCTTTCCTATCCAAAGTCCTTGAACGCATTGTCCACCATCAACTTAATAAATTCCTTTTAAAGAACAAGCTCCTAAATCCCTTCCAGTCCGGTTTCCGTCCTGGTCATAGTACGACTACTGCTTTGATTAAGATTTCCGATGACATTCGTTCTGGTATGGACGATAGAAAGGTCACGGTGCTGACGTTACTGGATTTCAGTAACGCCTTTAACACTGTGGATTTTGATATCTTGTTGGAGGTATTGCGTTCAATCAACATATCTCCTAGAGTAGTTGATTGGTTTCGAACTTACCTGTATGGGCGCCGGCAGCGTGTTCGAGTTGACGATGTATACTCGTCATGGTGCTTCACTGAAGTCGGTGTACCGCAGGGTGGCGTATTATCCCCTTTATTGTTCGCCTTATTTATAAATTATATTACACAAAAACTTCGGTCTTCCTACCACCTTTATGCCGATGATCTGCAGATTTACTCACAATCGAGTATTGAACTACTTCCCTCTGCTATAAGCTGTATTAACGAAGATTTAAATATGATATCTGCCTGGAGCAAGTCCAATGGTCTTACCGTTAATCCTAATAAAACTCAGGCTATTGTAATTGGTAGTTCTAGGCTTACAACAAAAATCGATTGGGAGAACATTCCAAAATTAGTTTTTGATGGAACAACTCTGAAATTCTGTGACCAAGTAAAAAATCTCGGTGTTATTTTTGATAGAAATCTCACATGGATACCGCAGATTTCCAATGTCAGTAGGAAGATGTTTGCTGCGTCTGGATCATTAAAAAGGCTTCGTAATTTTTTGCCGACAGGTACCAAGATTGCGCTCGTCCAGTGTTTGCTGTTCCCTATCTTGGATTATGCCGATTCCTGTTATCCTGACTTAACCCAAGAGCAACTAAATAAACTTGAGCGACTTCAAAATCTCTGCATAAGGTTTATATTTGGACTACGTAAATATGACCACGTCTCCAACTTCCGTAAAGAACTCAAGTGGCTCCCTATCCGTCGTCGCCGTGATTGGCATATCCTTTCTCTTTTATATTCTATCCTTTTCAATCCATCATGTCCTCCTTATCTCAGGGAACGGTTTGTATTTAACAATGAAACACAGTCCAACCACACTCTCCGTAGCTCTAATAATTTCAGACTTCGAGTACCTGCCCACACTTCTGATTTCTATTCCAAGTCCTTTACAGTACAGGCTATCAGACTCTGGAACTCCCTGCCACCTGATATTCGACGTGCTCAAACTTTGGCAAACTTCAAATCTTTAACCAAATCTTATCTCCTTTCTCTTCAATAACGCTGCCTGTTTTTCTCAACCCCTCTGCTCAGATATGTATGGTTCTATTTTTATTATTTCCGTATTGGACTTGTATGTATATTGTATGTAATATGTATGTATGTATGTATGTGTATATGTATGGATATGTTTATATATAAATATATATGTTTATATTTATATATGTAAAATAGTAATTAGTATAAAAATCATAAATTTCTTCTTTTAATAATTATCTGTTACTTTCTGCGCCACCTGTATTTTTGTTTATAAAAGTTTCCATCTCTTCAATGGGTTGTCTGGAAGAGATTGCTTAAAGCGATAAGACCGCCCCTTGCGCTACTTTATATAGAATATTTTCAAATAATGTATCCTAATTGGTGCAATAAAGTATATTTCATTCATTCATTCATTCAATGTCCGCTACAAACGGTTAAGGGATACAGCGCCTTAAAAAGTAAATTAAAACTTTATGTTGGAGTACGTTTTTAGTGTATGTAAGTGGCCAACATTGGTGTCAGATTTTTCAAGCTGCCTAAAGGCAGACATCTGGCATAGCCTTACGACTGCCGGGACTAATAGCTTACATGCGTTCCGAAGCACGGAGGTGATCAAGATATTTTACGTCACTTGCGGTGACCCATCCCAGTGGGGCCCATGCCTGTGGTTACTTAACATAGGTAGCACTAATAAAGAGCTATGGAGATGGCTAATCTCGGTGTTTCTCTGCAAGATCGAAACGAGGAGATTCATAGAAGAACAAAGGTCACCGACATAGGTCAGCGGATTAGCTCTTTGGAGTGGCAGTGGGCGGGGCACATAGCACGTAGAACTGATGGCCGGTAGGGCAGAAGGGTTCTCGAACCGAAAAAGAGCAAGCGCAGTGTCGGACACCCACCGACCAGATGGTCGGGTGACCTGACTAAGGTCGCAGCAGGAAGACGCTGGATCCAGGCTGCTTCCAACCGGTCATATTGGAAATCCTTGGGGGAGGCCTATGTCCAGCAGTGGATTTCTTGTCATGCTGATATCGTGATGATGAATAATGTTCAAACCCACTGGCCCATCGAGCTTCTCATTATATGAGTAAAACATTGATAATCAACAAACTTTACAAAAAAAACATATAATACAACATTTGTAAGTAAAATGTAAAATGAAGAATACCTACAGAACCATCGTCAGCTTTGTACATATATACATACATAGTATCACGTCTTTTTCCCTTGCGGGGTAGACAGAGCCCAGATCTATAAGACCTTATGGCCACATTTAGCATATTGGTCAGCTTTGTATTTAGTTTAAAACATATGTCTATTGTTACATCAGAATATTTTAGTTTTTAAGAATAAAAATTTTTCAGAAATTAAAATCAATGAATAAAATATGAACAAAATTCGTATATAGTAAACGAATGGGAAATTAATGAATATCTTCTCAGATAATCATTCATTTTGAATCATTTTAAATGAACAAACACTGCTAAAATTAAAAGCTTTTTAAAATAGTATACGATAATGATCAGCAAGCCACAAACCAACGGATATGTCACTTAGTGGCACTCGTACGAGTGCCACTATATATAATAATAATATCTAAGATACTAATATCTACGATCAGTGGTACCGTCAAACAGGTGTTGAAATATTCATGTCTAAACACATTAGATTACCATATTTTTAAAATAAATAACTATTTTAGTAAGTACTTGTTGTCTCTAGTATATATATATTTGACGTGTACAAACTGTTAAATAAAGAAATAAATTTGTGGCCCCGTAGGCTGTATAATACGATAAACGTAGTAGAAAAATAATAGGCACGTTAAGCCGTTGGTCCCGGCTGCCATTTGGTAGTCGTTAAAGGAACCACATCAGAGACTCTGAGAGGCGGTTCTAAAGAACTTTGACACCATGGTGTGCATGGTCTATTGACCTACACGAAATAATGATGATGACTCCATTATTTTAAGTTTAGGTCCTTTGTGCTCGGAATCGACACAAACGGCCTAAACGCCATCATGGCGATTAGGTCCTTCGTGTTAATTACGCTAATTTGAACATAAATCGACAAAATGAAAATTCTATGTGATTATTTAACCCGCCCACAAAATTTCATGGGAATCGGATGAAAAATTAGGTCAGAAAGGAACAGCTGCACAGCGGGATATACGAAATATGTTTTGCACATTTTGAAACAGATACGCAACCCGCGCTCGGTCAATAAAAATAAGAGATCATGAACAACGTTTGGTCGTTTAATATAGTTTCTAAAAATGTTCCAAATATAGATACCTAGCCAATGCCTGTAATCTAATTTCATTCAGGGATTTATACATTACGGTGAAACTCGCATAAATATCTACATAAAAACGATCTTAACAATTTGTTTCCGATCAAAAGTTCATTTTGCACTTTCTTAATTATCAATCAATAAATCTATACTAATACTATAAATGCGAAAGTAAGTTTGCCTGTTTCGCTTTCACGCCGTAATTATTGAACAAATCATTATTAAATTTTGCTTACCCGTTGTCTGAGGTATGAAAAAATACATAGGGTACATTATATCCCGGGAAAAAGTATTGACGTTACGGAGCCGCGGGCGAAAGCTAATATTATTATAAAGAAACGAGACTTTTCGAGCCTTATATTAACTAATTTGAAGCGTAAGCCAGTTGGAATTCGATACTACTTAGCCCAACTTTTGGTTTAGTTCAAAATATTTTAGCGAAGCCTTTGAAACCTGATAGTTGGGATAAATCGACAACACAATTTATTCAGAATAAATAGAAATTTGAAAATATCCATTTACTAATAAACCCATAACTCGCAAATGTTTTAAATTAAACGTTTTAGTCTACACCATTTTTCTGCATCTGCCTCTCAAACTAGGAAGATATCTACCTCTCATAAAACTATTTTTGTTGAGAGCGATAAGAACGTGAGAAGAAGTTGAGTTATTAAATGTAGGCTTACGTTATTTGTTTGTTTTTACATGTGTGTTAGCTAACTTGGTGTCAGATTTTCCAAGCTGCCTAAAAGTCATCTGACACAGATTAACGAGCCTTTCGAAGCATGGAGGAGTTCGAGATCGTTTTATGCCACTTGCGGTCACCCACAAAGTCAAATTTGTAAAAGGACACTATTATTTTCCTAAAATACTCTTAAGAGGGTGGCGTATCATAAACGCCTTTGGTAGACTTTAAGGCAATGCACCTGCCTAGTGTAAGTGACCGCAGTAAACATAGCGCAATGTAGCAGGCATCGTGATTTTGAATAGTCAGTGTTAACGCCATCCTACTACATTAGATAATAGGCAACGAGCCAAGTGTGATTTTCTCTGCAAAAAATATGCGGTCCTACTAGGGCGCCACTTTAGTTATAATTTATTTAATGTATCACAATAAGTAATTTGTTAATTGCCATACATTTCATTGCATTAAATATTAAGTACTCATGTCAGAAACCATTCAAGTCTTCTAGATCTTTTTCGCACATAACATGGTTCCAGGAATATAACCGTAGGCATTCATCTCTTTTCTTAAAATTAAAATGATTGAGAGTACTTGCCATCATCATCATCATTTCAAGTAGGTGTCACGGTCAATCGACCATGCACAAGCACACCCTGGTGTCTGAGATGTTTGGGACCGCCTCTCGGCCTCTGACGTGGTTCCTTTAACGACTACTAGATGGCAGCCGGGACCACCGGCTTAACGTGCCTTGCGAAGCACGGAATCATCTTAATTATCAGACAATCAGGTGATCCAAGCCTGCAATGTCCTAACCAAACTGGAAACAACCAAACAAAGTATGCTTCCGTGGGAATCGAACCCACGACCCCCGAGTCTATAGGCAAACGCCTTAACCACTGGACCACGTAGACAGTTAGTCCTTGCCATGAGACTTAATATTATGATGGAAACAGGTTTACTTGGGCAGAGTCGGAAATGGATATTTTGTATCTCTTCTATTCAAAAAACAAAGCGCGGTGGCCCGTTAACAGGTTCCAAAATACGTTTTTATTCCCGAGGGCCTAAAAAGTTTTTTAACTCACAATCCAAACTTTTTTTCTAGTTTCGTGCGAGTGAAAGCACAAATATTGTTTTTCTCAATGAAGGCTTTACCTATATTTTATGCAACATACTATAAATCCCTCGTTTCACTCAGGACTCTACTAATCTCTCGCTACGCTTGGGATTCTATGCTAGACTCCTTCATTCCGCTCTGGATTCAGAATAATGCCCTCACAAAAAGTATTATGTTAGGCCCTTGTGTCACAGTTTACTATTTACAGCCAAGGAAAAACTATGGGTCTTACCAATGAAGCGATATATTTTGAGCACAGCAGAGTCCTCGCTGCAGAATATACTGAAAATAGCGGTTTGCAGCGAGCAGCGTGATTCCCAGCCGAGACGAGCACGTGTGTTCTCCATCCCGCAGCGTGGGAAAGTAGACGAGACACGTACAGTGATACTTTCTGTAATAAATAAAAGAAAGAATAAGCTTACCTGTCAAAAAAAACCTCTCAAAAGAAAACGGTTGAACCGATTTCTTTAGATAATTTGGATAAATTACCTTTTAAGTGAAAAAAGGGCTGACATGCCTTTAAGGATAAAAGCCCTTTAAAAATAAAGAGAAAAAAAAAGTAAAAAAATCTGCTTCGACATAGTTTCTGTCATCGAACTAATAGAACCTCTTTATTTTCGTCGGGGGTTTAAGATAAATAATAAACTACGGGACAGTGACCTATTAAAATTTAAGTTAGTGCTATCGCTTAATGGTTCATAATTAGATAATTTTAATAACGTTAATAACAGAAGTATATCTACTAAGTACCTGTACTTAGTACCGCTCCGAGTATCGGGAATTATTATTTTGTTAATGTGTGTCTGAGCTGAGGACTTAGTATGACAGTAACAGAAACACGACAGTCGTCGCGCGTGTTTGCAAGTGGAATAATATCACAGTTTCTATTTACTGCACTGATTGAAATGGTAAGTCCTTTTTTGTTATTACGTATTTGTTTTTGTTAGTAACAAATATCATCATACTGCTTTTTCAAAAGAAAGCCTGATTTTAAGTAATTACTGAAGGTTACGCTGCGCTCGCAATACGGAGATCATTATCTATTTTTAATTAGGTTTTTTTTAACATATCATTGTTTTCTTGATGCCAATCGATGGTCCATAAGATCATGATTTTAGGGCATATTTGTTGTAAATATTATCACGACCCGTTTTCTGATTGAAGTGAAATTTTGCATGCAAACAAAAGTTTGCGCGCTTTGACAAGGCGACGCGGCTGCGAAGAGGCAGGCGCACGTTCACGAGAACGGGCGGCAAAGACAGTGGACGTATTCAGATTTAAATATTTATCTATAAACGAGACTTAGAGCGAACCATTTTATTAATTGTTTCCGTTCAGTCGTGTTGCGACCACGATGGATGTAACTCCATTGAAACGACAATAAAAAGGTTCGTGCTATACATAATAAATTATGTGTTTAACTTGGTACAATATTCAAGTTTATTCGGCATCAATATCGGTTCAGTACCATATGAGATATATAAATTAAAAAAAAAAAAACAGAAATTCAATAACAATAAAACCTAATGAGTGACCAAAAACATTGGAATGAAACCTTACAATTTACATTGGCAAGCAAATATTACAGAAAGAGTAAATATTCGAAGCTAGGAATTATTCCGAAAGAAAACCCGAAATTCTCAATAACTGTATTTCTCTCAGCGATTCTGTCCCAATTACGAAATATGTATTTCATCGAGATAATATAGAAAATAAGCCTGACTTTCTTATTAATCTCGTAATGGGTATGTCGCAGAGCCTACGATATTTCGCATCTAAGAGCCAATTTGCTAGAGCACTCGTGAAATAAAAAAAAAAGATATTAAATACCATCAGTGAAAAATGATACAAGTCGAGTTATTTGATCTGGATACGCGGAAGCATGTCGAGCTAAGTTCAAGTTAAGAACGGACGTGCATCACCTTAAAATATTACAAAAAGTAATGATATGACTCCAAAACATACATGTAAAAATGGAACCCAAGGTCAATATTTTCATATGGCGTGGGTGGCTGTTTCACCGATAAAATTAATTAAATCTAAATGAGTAGAAGTTCTTTAGATATCTATTGAACATCAACATTTGACTTGCTTACTTTTCACATACTGATTATACGCAAGTTATTGTTGTTAAATTGCAAGATTCTATTTCTTTTTGGTTTGCTGATAAAAACTAGCCAGATCAAACGTTGAGGTTAAATAGACATCTACAGAACTTGGCACCCGCAAGTCGACAACCACGCAATATAATAATATTGAACTTGACTCTTATTTCACATTTATTTTTTCGGAGGCATTGTTTTTCAAAATCGTAAACGTATTGTATACGATTGTGTAAAAGCAAGTCAATAGAAGTTATTTTTCAGGTTGGAAAAATAACTTCTATTGACAGGGCAGGTTTAAAACCTGAGAGTTTCTGCTGATCGGTACACTGATATCTGCTGTTTCCTACCTTCGGTCAAAAATAATGGTAGATACGCGCTCGAAAAGTGGCGCCGGCAAAACAGCGCACTAATCGAGTTTCGGAGCTGATTTGTCCACAGTTTCAATAAACCGCGCTAACACTCACACGTCTCGCGATGAAGAAGGTCAGTGAAAAGATGCAAAAACTACGCGTCAAAAGTGAAAAGAAAGATGGAGTGTCATACTTTCAGTATGCACCGTTTTTGTTGTTGTTGTGTATGCATGATGTTTTGGCTCGGGGATATTATTTAGGCTTCATTTTGTATCAGATTGTGTATCTACCATTATACTTGATCGAAGTTTCCTACTGTTTAAAACGATTCGTTTGTAAAAGCTCACCTTCTGTGCTATGACGTCCCCCTGGTTGTCAATATAATACTGAGCGGTGTGGATGTGACTTAGTGAAATATTCAGTTTTCTCCTGAAAGGCATCAGCTGTAGTTCTAATTCCGTCAATTTGAAAACTACGTCGTTTCTTAGTTGTTCTAGAGGTTTAATGTTCGTGAGGTAGAGTCTTTGTGTCCTTGTAGCTAAAAAAAAAAAAAGAAATATGACTAAGTAAAATTTAATTGAAGCGTTTTATTGACGAGCATGGGCCAACTCTCCTAGAGTAAATTGGTAGAGGATTGAGGCTTATCTTACACCGTATACTTTAAACAATGCGACGTTATAATTTCTAATGCTTTCACGATTAAAAAATATAAATCCCACCATTTATATTGAGCCCTAGACCCATTATCTATATAAGTTGGGTAAATCTTTGTTACAGAGAGAACACGATACATGTGACACCCACCAACTCAAGGAAGAGTTTCTAGGAGAAAAAAGACCATAGCCTCACACTATTGATTGTTTTCCTCACAGAAGTTTTTCTGCTATCTTACCATATGTAAAGGGACTCAGGAACAAAATGGTGACATTCTGAAGCGAGCTTCAATCAAGCCCTACTACAAGCCTCACAAGCAAAATATATTGTTGGATGTAGTATTGTATATATTTCTTATTACATAAGAGACAAATGTCAACTTAGTCTACCTGCAAACATGAAAACTATAAAGTTTTCGAAACGTTCAGTGAAATAAAAATGTGATAAGCGCGATAAAACCATATTTAGTGATGTAATTTAAATGCCACGCTACATCTTCTCTTCTCATCTGAGCAATTTTCTCGGTTACGTCCTCAGCTGTGCCGAGTCAGCGCATTGTAACAGCATTTAAGCTATGCAATACATGACTTGGCGAAGTTTTTAACGGCCGGCTGCCAGCCTGACGCCTTTCCTACTTGAGTAGATAAGTCTATGACAACAAGGTTAGATGATATTTAGGAATACAAAACAGCTTGAAGACTCATGTATCTGTGGTTGTCTACATCATTACATCACTAGCCTCTAAAAAATGCCAGCCTATAAATTTCACTCCAAATAGATTTAAAAAAAAATATATCCACTGCCCTTCCGTTTTTGAGAAAAGAAACCTACCTTAGGACGATTGGTTATTTTTAAACCTGACGATACCTTTACTCTTGAAATCTTTCCAGTCATTTGGAAGATACCAGGTCATTAAGAAGATACGCGCGAAACACAGAAGCCTTCTTGGAAGTCGAGTTAAAACAATGTACTCAATAGGAGTTGATTTAGGCTCTATACAATCATAATTATAACTTTGAATTACTTCGATCAAACAATGAAATACCTATCTATTGTGTAGTGTATGAGGGTCGAATAATAATAAATTGGTGCGGGGTAGTTTTATGTAAGTCTTTGTCACTTGTACAGACAGTCTAAAATAAACGCTATATCGGATACACGCATTTGCTTTGTCTCCCAGTATTACTAGATCCTGCAGGACTTCTGGTCGGTATCTTACACATATAATGCAGGTTTCGGTTGGAAGCAAAATTTATTTAAATAGAATTGTACAAATACAATAGGCAAAAACAGTGAGCAGTCAAAACGTCTTTTGTTACCAGCACAGGCCAAAGTAAGATGGCCGCCGCCGCTCTCTACGGGCGAGAGCCGGAGATCACGTGAGCACGGCCCCACAGAGCATAGCCAACCTTATAATTTTTTTAAATTGCGCGCTCCCTCTTTTAGCCGCTCTACAACCTCCCCCTCTAGTTCGAACGGCGCGAAGCAAAGAAACTGCGCGGAGAAAAGTTCGGACTAGCTCATATGCCTGCGCGGGCGGCCCCTTCTACGTTTTTCCCTAATAGGCGGTTGGATGTCGCCAAGAAACGGTGTAAGTTGCGAGACATGATACTTCCCTAGCTTAGTCCCGGTTTCCCCTTCAAGAAGATAAGTGGTATCACTTAAGATCTGTGATATTTTATACGGACCGTCACGCCTGGGATTAAACTTGGGAGTCTGCCCTCTACTGGTATCGTTCAGACCCTGCGTCTTCAACAACACAAGATCACCTACTTTGTAATCTGGAGGAGGCCGACGACCTTCGTCGGCGTACTTCTTCTGAATAGCTTGAGCTTTCTCCTGGGAATCTCTGGCATCGAGGAGCGCGGAGGATAGCTTCCTAAGGTAAGGAGTAACATTAGCCACAAACTTATCATTTTCTACGATTTCACGCATATCTATGATCGCGTCGGCTGGCGCACGCATCTCTCTTCCGAAGGTAAGGAACGCCGGAGAATATCCTGTGCTAGCAGACAGGGCGGAGTTCATCGCGAACCTCACGAATGCCAGGTAAGTATCCCACGTGGAGTGATCTCTCTCAACCAGGATCGCTAGTTGCGGTTTCAAATCCCTGTTTTTCCTCTCCACGGGGTTAGCTTCAGGATGGTAATACGGCGTGAGACACTGATCGATACCGAAAACGTTACAAACTTGCTGCATAATCTCACTAACGAACTGCACGCCGTTGTCACTCACCATCCTTCTGGGGACTCCAAATCTCAAGAATACCTCATCTATGAGGGTACGAGCACACTCAATGCTGGTAGCCTGCTTCAAGGAAAACAACTCGACCCATCGACTACAAACATCTTCCACAATCAATATCCATCGATTCCCTGCTGGCGTCTCCGGCAAGGGACCGAACAGGTCAACAGATACGACCTCAAAACGACGAGTTCCAGCGGGTGATTGGAGGAGACCGGCTGGCTTGCGGTTATCAGCTTTGTACCGCTGACAAGGCACACAGTTCTTTACATATTCAGCTACAGTCGCCCTCATACCAGGCCAGTAAAAGCGGGAACTAATCCGATGGAGTGTACGCTCCACCCCCATGTGACCCGCAGTCGGAGCATCATGAAAATCTGCAAGAACCTTGGCTCTTCCACTCATTGGTACGACCAAACACGCGTTGTCGTTATCGTCTGATTCTGGGCCACACCTATATAAAATTCCATCTGACATGACGTAACCGCGGTTGGCCCATTGTCTCCCCCTAAAGGGTTCGTCTTCCGTCTCCAATTCATTTATGATCCGTTTGATATCAGGGTCCTGAATCTGCTGCTTACGTATGTCAGAAGGACTCTGAGTCGGGAGATCGACTACAGTAAGACAAAGGCTACAACTCACCTCATCAGTGCACGCGGGCCGTGAGAGTGTGTCGGCTACGACATTGGATCTACCTGGCACATAATCGATGCGCAGATTATACTCTTGAAGTGTCAGGGCCCACCTCGCAAGTCTTCCGCTTGGTGACTTGACACTCATCAGCCATCGCAAGGGCTGGTGGTCAGAAATGACAACAACTTCAGAACCCTCGATGTAACCTCTGAACTTCATGACGGACCATACGACAGCCAGAGCTTCACGCTCGGTGGTCGTGTAGTTCCTCTCAGCGGCTGTTAGGAGGCGGCTAGCGTACTCGACTGGTCGCTCTTCCTGCCCCTCCCCCTGCATCAAAACAGCCCCGAGGCAATAACCACTGCTGTCAGTCCGGAGCTTGAACGGTTGGGTTTCATCGGCTTGCCTTAATATCGGTGCCGACACAAGTAACTGTTTGAGCTGCTCAAAAGCGGCTTGCTGATCTGACGACCACTTCCAACTGGCGTCTTTCTTAAGTAGCGTCGTCAAAGGACGGGCTATCTCTGCATAATTAGGGATAAACCGCCGGAACCAACTCGTCGTCTGCAAGAAACATTTTAGATGTTTGACGTTCTTCGGCGGTGGCATAGCCGTTATAGCGACGGTCTTATCGGGGTCCACCTGGATACCTCCAGGAACGATTAGATGGCCAAGAAATCTGACAGAATCTCTGGCAAAGAAACTCTTCTCACGGTTGACGCGTAAACTAAAGAGTGCTAATCTGTTGAACACGGCCTCCAGGTCTTCCAGGTGCCTGGGAAAAGAGTCTGATAGTACGATCAAGTCGTCAAGATAACAGAGGATGGAGGGGCAACTGATGTTATCGGCGCACCTGATGTTGGACTTGAATCTGTCCATGAGTCTCTGAAAAGTAGCTCCCGAGTTACGTAAGCCCATCGGCATCCTCTTAAATCTATATGTACCAATAGGGGTAGTAAACGCTGTTTTGTCGCGGTCCTCCTCTGCAACGCTCACCTGGAAATAACCTGATCGCAAATCGAGCGTGCTCATGAAATTGCTGGTCTTTGCGGCGTGAAGGATGTCGTCCATTCTGGGCAGCGGATAGCGGTCCGGCTCCGTCACGGCATTGAGTTTGCGGTAGTCGATACACAAGCGTACACCGCCGTTCTTTTTCGCGACGAGTACGACGTTCGCCGCCCAGGGTGACTCGCACTCTTCTATTATATCAGCCTGCAGCAACTTATCAAGCTCCTCTACTAAGAGCTGTTTCTTACCTTGTGACAAGCGGTAAGGCGGAGAAGCGATCGGTTCTTGTTTCTCGTCGGTCCTGATGTGGTGCATCGCGAAGTCCGTAGGCTTGCCGTCAGGAGCGAAGCTATCAGCATTCCTCACTATCAGCTCATTTAGCCTGTCGCGCTGCTCATCACTCAGTTTCAGACCTTCGTCGTCTCTTAACTTAAGCTCGGTGGACTCAACACGCATCAGTTCGGCGCCAGTAGATGAAGTAAGCACATACTTCTGTACGAAACCGTACCGCCGGTCTGGTGTGTCGGCGAAACTCCACGAAGCTCGACCTATGTCTATCAATATCCCAGCATCTCTGATGAAGTCGCGTCCCAAAAGAGTCCTGGTGTCCGCTCCAGGGATCACCAGGAATGTGGTGAATATCTTGCGATCTTCCAGCTCAACTGCTACATCTCCAGCTAAAATATCACGTACCTTTCGTGTTCCATCTGCTAACCCGATCGATCGTTGTGTCTTAATGAAGCGGATACCGCCGTCCATGAGCATCCGATGCAGCATCGGACTGGCGATGCAGTGCGTGGCACCTGTATCCACTACGGCGACACCATTGCGACCTAAAATCTTGACGTCGATCACCGGTTTGAACTGATCGGGATCTACTCCAGCTGTGTACAAGGTAGGATCAGGTAAAATACGCGCGTCAGACTTATATTTCATCCGGGCAGGTCTACCCTCACCGTATAGTTGTTTATCATTAGCATTGGTCTCGAAATCTGCAATTTTACGAAAATTGTGAAATATTTCGGCTTCCAACGGGATTCTGACAAAGTCACTATTACTACCGTGTATATCAGTGCACTTGTAAGCAGTTTCACGAATATCAGATAAAATCCAGCTGTCATCCTGTATATCGGAACTATTACAGTCTGAACCCTGTATATCGGACCTATTACAGTTCGAACCCTGTATATCGGAATTATTACGATCGGAACCCTGTATACGACAACCTCGACGTTTATCATTTGATATATCGGAATAAGGCGGTTTAGGTATTTTGCAAGGCATGCATGCACAATTTGCACAATGGAAATCGGCTTGTTTATCTTTAGGGTTACAAGTTTCACACTTAGACTTGATAACACCTTGTTGGCCACATCCATAACACCTTATAGAACTAGTTCGTTCGTTACTTTTGTCGCTAGTAATCTTTACTTTCTTTTCGGACAAATTACGACAGTTATCTACGGTATGCCCGAACACTTTGCAATAACTACATCGAGCGCGATTACGATTAACTTTGCCGTCATGTGAACTAGAGGGAAATTGAGTAGGTATAGGTATTAAGTTCGCAGACAACGTAGCGCTTTTGTTTATATTATTTTGTGCATTACTTACGGTTGGCAGTCTCTGATTGGTACCTGTGGTGCCGCGCGGAACCTGACTGGCGTCCCCTTGCGTCATCTCGGCCATGGACTCCTCAACTTCACGGACCCTGTCAATCAGCTCGTCGAGTGATCTCACGCTCTCGCGCGTTACTCGTTTACGCACTTTCCGTTTTAATAAGCCGTACATTATATCAAATTTTATAGTTTCGCTCAATACGTATGGAAGTTTCGCTATAAGCGCTCTAACTTTGCACACGAATATGTCACTACGTTCTTCTTGTTCTTGCTCGCGCGCGAATATGTCGCGGAAGATCTTGTAGGCCGGTCGTGCAACGCCATACATGCCGCGTAGGCGCGCGACCGCGTCATCCCAGCTCTCTACGGAGTCCCGCACGCCGCGCCACCATATCGCTGCCTCGTCTACCAGGAGGATGGGAAGTCCGCGCAGTGCGTGCTCGTCGGTGACGTTGACACATTCTTTGTATGTAATAACTGCGTCGAGGAACGCCTCTACTTTGTCAGCGTCGTCCGCTCGTCCGTCAAAACGCGCCGTGCATTTTGCGAATGTTCCACCATGGTTGCGGGTGTCGGATGCGGATGCCGCTGGTGAAGGAGGGGTGGTTCTTGCCGACCCCATGTCGTACATTTGACTGCTGAGCGTGGTCATCATGTTCTCGAACAGTGTACGGTTGGCCTCTGCCTGAGACCGTGCGATGACTGAGATGAGAGAGGACACCTGTGCCTCCGTCATAAACGCCGACGGGCCTTCGCCAGTCGTGTTCGGAGTGGCAACTGGTGCTTGCCGGCCGGCGTCGTGCTGGGGGACCGTGCGGCCGCCCGCGACTGCCGGGGATGTTTCTTCCATCGCGTCGTCGTATTCCTGTAAATCCCGGTCTGTCCGGGCCTTGGAACGCGTCGAATATGCCATTTACACGCACGTACAATTCGTTCGTAGTTATAGACACGGTTTTCACACCACGTAGACGTTGTTTTTTTGTAGGTTCTTGCCACTAGGTGGGCGCCATTATAATGCAGGTTTCGGTTGGAAGCAAAATTTATTTAAATAGAATTGTACAAATACAATAGGCAAAAACAGTGAGCAGTTAAAACGTCTTTTGTTACCAGCACAGGCCAAAGTAAGATGGCCGCCGCCGCTCTCTACGGGCGAGAGCCGGAGATCACGTGAGCACGGCCCCACAGAGCATAGCCAACCTTATAATTTTTTTAAATTGCGCGCTCCCTCTTTTAGCCGCTCTACACACATTGTTATCAAATCTCGGAAGGAGTCAAGTTTGCTAACTACTGGGGATTAAAAATCATTTTGTCAAAAAAAACGTGTTGGTCGAAAGTTTATGATGACCACAAACAAAATATCTCGATGACGTTTAAATGAATACTTTTGAAAAGAGAATTTGAATATACAGTCAGGTACAGAAAATAACTATATATTATAATATTAACATGAAAATGTATATTAAGAAAGATTTTATTAAAATATTTCTGTATATACATTTTCATGGTATTATTATTTATAGTTAAAGAAAAATTTCAAGATAAAGGTAGAGGGCCTGGTCAGGTATCTCTACCCTGACTGTACTTTCTTAGATATACTAACTTACTCCGTGTATACTACTCAGTACTCACCCAGTGTTTCCAATCTTCCAGCCGTAGTGAGATCCGATATCTGAGCGGCGATGTTTTCTAGTTGGTCCACTAATGATGGCAGATCTTTTCCAACCAATGGCGCGTTATATTCCATTCTGACCATTTTTTAAAAAAGAAACGTCATAATTATTTTATTAATTCATATACACGGTGAAATTTCATTCCTTTTAGACCCTTAAAGGGATAATTCAGCCCGTCGATTTAAACAACTTTTTCTATGGGACCAATGCTGGAAACTAATTTTTTTTGCCATTCCTGTACAAATTCACCGGGCGAAGAAATATTTTTGTATGGAATTGTGCATTTTTTTGAGTTCCAAGCATTGGTCCTATAGAAAAAGTTCTACATATCGAATGGCCTGAATCTTTAAGGGTCCAAAACGAATAAAAATTGAAAATGAAATTAAATGAAATATATATTTATTCCAAAATATGTTTCATACAAATACAGCTGTTTAAAAATCAATTTTACATGATATCATAATTAGTAACACAATTCCTTGTGTAATATATTTTTCACTAGGCAGAGCCTGTGTATTGGTTACAAAAAATTTAATAAAAAAAAAAAGAGTTTGCACCGCTATGTTGACAACAACAAAATAACCACAGTAGGTTTTTTTTATAAATTATCTTGAAAAATATTATTTTAACCGTGTATATATTGTTTAAATAAAAACAGAAAATACTGATCATGTCACTTTGTGCTCCATCAACAAAAAATTGATTTTTTGTTATTTTCAACGCAGCATAAAATGAAAATTTTATTTTCCAGTGATATTTTAGATTTTAGCTATTCATACGTGGAAATACAATTATAAATGGGAAATGTATTACTGCATTGGCAAATACGTTTAAAAATGTTGATGTATCTAAAACTTTATTAACTGATTCGTTTTTCAACTCTTTGCCATTCCTGCTTTAATTTGAGCATTTTAAAAAATATTTACTTTTAGAATTATTTGCTTTTTTAACTTTTATTTCTTTTTTAACATTATTATTTTATGTATAATTATATGATGATAAATTAACTAATATTGATGACATTTGTGGTCTAGTGGTGTATAATCATCATGCCAGGCTGTCACATCGTTGGTTCCGGGTTCGATTCCCGGTCAGGTCAAGATGGAAAATTATCTTTTTCAGATTGACCTGGGTCTTGGATGTTTAACTATATATGTATTTATTATAAAATAAAGCGTCTTTGTGTTAGTATCCCAGAAGACAAGCCTCGAACTTACTTTGGGGTTAGCTTAATCTGTGTGATTTGTCCATATTTATTTATTTAAGTCAACCTTGTATCTGTATCTGTAGCTTTTAAGTATTCAATAAATAAAAAAAGGGTCGTATCTACCTATTAATTTTAAAAAATGGTAGAGCAATGCATAAAAGAACGTCAAACCTCAAACCATCACGGCATATATACAGCGTGATTTTGAACCTCTGAACTATATTGAAACAGGATTTCAATATATGGACAAATCACACAGATTGAGCTTACTCCAAAGTAAGTTCGAGGCTTGTCTTCTGGGATGTTTGACATAAAAATCTTACCGATATTTAGCTAGATTGACGTTAGAAACGGCTAGCATCTGAGTCAGCAATCTATTGAAGTTAACGGAGATAGTTTTCAGCAAGCTGACGTCTATCGCCGACGCCAATCTCCCCAAGTCAGTCTGAAGCTCCTCCCATTCGAAATATGAGGTTTCTTTGTTCACATCTAGTATTTTTTCTAGTTGAAACACTAGGTATGCCGGGCGATCTTGTTCACAATCCCTGTAAATGAAAGTAGTTTGAAGTTGAGGTTTGAAGCTATGTATTTAAATTGATTTTTTTATACCAGCTGTTTGTACTTACTGCCAAAACTAATTTACTTAAAGCTTTTCTAGACAAGTTTAATATAACTAGCGACCCGCCCCAGTTTCGCACGGGTCATCATTTTGAGTAGGTGTCACGGTCAATCGACCATGCACACCCTGGTGTCAGAGTTCTTCGGAACCGCCTCTCGGCCTCTGACGTAGTTCCTTTAACGACTACCAGATAGCAGCCGGGACCACCGGGTTAACGTGCCTTCCGAAGCACGGAATCATTTTTATTATCAGACAATCAGGTGATTCAAGCCTGCAATGTCCTAACCAAAATGGAAACAACTTAACACAGTATGCTTCCGGTGGGAATCGAACCCACGACCCCCGGGTCAACAGGCCAACGCCTTAACCACTGGACCACGGAGGCTGTTGAATGAAATGAGTTCGCACGGGTGCAATGTAGATACTAATATGGGACAGTAAATTATACATATAAACCTTCCTCTTGAGTCACCCCATACATTGCATTAAAATCCGTTTAGTAGATTAAAAGATATAAGCGAATAAACAGCGGAAACGAATTCATTTTATACCCGGTATGTAAAAAGTAAATTTTCTCAGTCTTAATTACCCAGAAGTTATAAGTGATATACTTATCTTTTAGATAATATAAAGATGTTACTGTATGTTTGTATGTAGTGGATAAAATTAAAAACTAGCTACTGAACTCATTTTAAAAATCCTAGCACTTACAGAATACTACATTATCTTATTATTAATATAGGCTATAATTTACGTCAAATAATTTACGTCAAGAAAGCTAGTAAGTAAGTACATACAAAACGGTAAGCTATATAATAATATCACACCTACTAAGAATAAATAATTTTAGCATCGCCTCTATTTAAGAAATAGCACGATTTGCTTTGAATCGTAAAGTGTGAAATTATGCATAAAAAGCCACATTCGGAAAAAACTGCTCAAAAAGCTTTAAATTGTATGAATAAAAATATTTTTCGCCTAAAGCAGCGTATCAATAAGCCAACGAAACGTTTGTAGCAAATTCTCAATACGCCAACTTTGCTCACTGAGCCACCTATGAAGTCACTGCATGTCCCATGTGAAAATTACCTTAGTACATCCCTGATTGATACGTCGATAGTGACATTCTCCAGGTCCTTAAAGAGCATATCAAAAATACCCTCGTTATTTTCCAGCAGCGGCGACGGCCGATCCAAAAGTGCTGAGAGCGTCTCGTACTGAGGCGTATCCCATAGGGTGTGGCAAATGTAGACCTGATAAATATATTTATGGGACATTTTTTAGTACATTTTATTTATTTTTTTACTCCTGATAAATAATGCTAATAAAATAATTCAAACCTATCTTGATAAAACTGACATATTGTGCCGATCCTACCTATTTGAAAAAGTTGGATAAGATTAGGAAGAAGACGAAGATTTTATTTATAGTGATTTATAACTTAAACATCAACATTTAACTGTTCTGAGACGGTTGGAACAATATACGATTAAGTAGAGTGATATTGAAAAGAAAAATAATATCTCAGCGACACTGAAATCTGAGATTACCACTAGCAAAATTTTTTGAGTTACCATCAATGGCCTTATAGAAAAAGTTGTTCATATTGACGGACTGAATCACCCCTTTCAGAGAATATCGAGGGTAAATTTACATGCAGTAGATGCAAAAATTAGAGATGGAATAAATACGGCACAAAGTGCATCAAATAAAAAAAAATTCTTTGACTTGTTACATTTATTATCATAATAACATTCAATGGTTTTAGTTGTTCTATTTATGTCCGTAACAAATGATATCAATCGACTCAATAAAATTTTCATAAATATTAAAATCTTAACTTAATGCTTAACAATCCCTAAATTTTAAAGAAATTACCTCAGCATGGCCAGTAATTAAGAAAATGCCGGATATTAGGGTCCACAAAATGAGGGACGCGAAGCAAAGCCAAACGATGGAACTGAAAAAGAAATTATGATCTTGTATTTTTTTTTGTAAGGCATTTATGTCCCAGTACTGGGTAATGTGTTTAGAGACTAAAAATATTAGAGCATAAATGCTAAAATAAAAGTGTACCCGGGGTTTTCACGCACAGCTGAGGATTCCACCGAGCGTTTTTTTCAGTGGATTATTCTGAAAAATAAAAATCCGACTGCCTTTTTGATTGTTTACGTCCGCTATATATAGTTTTTTGCTAACGTCACATCGCCTATGACATTCCGGGGAAAAACACAAATCTAATGATACCTCACACTTCAAAATCGAGACGTCAATGGAACAGAAATACATATACTTATACGCGCGAAAAACATTACCCTCTTTGTGGGTAGGTCAGTCGGGTAAAAAGAAGAATTATTATGCTCATGCTCAAAAGGCTTGCACTGTTTCAGTTACTAAGCAAGTTTGTATCGATATGCAAAAAAATATATAAGCAGATCCATAAATCAAGTAAAGTACATACCACTGGATATACATCACCCTTTTTGTTAAATAGGCCCTTAAGAATAATATATTCTCAATTAAAATAACTTTTATATACTCAGTATTATTACGATATGCAATGCAAACGAGGTAAAACCAGAGAGGAAGTAAAATGTAAAGTATACCCACTAATTAGAGGTCCAACTAGTGCTAGCCTCTTGTTTAATGTATGCATGCCCGAAAACACCTCATATTTTGATGAGACTGTTTGCTTTACAATGTGAGTTCTTAACACTTTCGCTGACACTGAACCAGACACAAAAGAAATAACAATAGAATTACGTCTACAGACAAAAATATAAACTAACTCTTGATTCATATACAATTCACACAGACACTAGATAATAAATTATTTTTTGGTATTAAATATAATCTATGAGCTTATCTTACGCTTTTATATAGGAATAATTTTAAAAGAAAACCTTCATCAAAGGTAACAAAATCATCAGGTTTGGAACTGTTGACCACAAAGTTATGAGGGTTCTTATTTAATCATCTGCCCATAGCCAGAACGTCACAAGTAATCAAATTTTCTTTTGTTCATTAGTTATTATTATGATGCTTAAACTTACGCTTGTAAAGTTCTTTTCCCGTGATGTTTAGCTCGGCTGCAGCCGCACAACATGCCAAGAAAAATCAATAGCATGATGAAAGCAAACATCATTAGGCATGCTACAAAAAAAAACATAAATATACATTAAACCAACTTATTATTCTTAGTAAGAGTATCTACACATATAAAAGAAGATAAATCAAGAGAATGAAATACAATAAAATAGTTTTTATATTTATACAATGTTATAGTATAACATATGGTGAAAAACCATACAATTCTTTGGAAAAAGGTCGTAGATAGATCTAGGTCGGCGTTTTAAATCATCTCTTAGTTCCCGTGGACATTTTTCACCATATATTAATTCTTTATTTCATCATCATCATCATGGGGTTTTTTTAGTCTCCAGTGCAGGAGCATGACCCTCTCTGTACTACCGAAGCCATATTTGGCCAGCAGACAGAGGATTTGGCCTACACTCTCCTCGCTGGCCAGACGGGTTGGAGAGGTCCCATTGATGTTTATGAGCTTTGTTTAGCTTGTATTTCCTAAGTCGCCTCTTACGACCTCCATGCGAAGACTGGGAGTGGTCCTATTCTACTCTGCCGGAAACCACACGGCTTTAATAAGACTAAAACTTATTTTCTTTGTGTAATAAGACTAAAAGAGAATGAAAGATTTTCATACAGGTTCATGGCTTAGGGTCAAATGTTAGTTGGCCGGTAATATTATAATATCTATGGACACGCCGTACAGATGTACATAGACTGTGCTACAGAAAAGTGATGTCTACCACACTGTAGTTCATAGTTTTATTTGGTATTGAACCTACTCATAAATGCTAAGTCTGTAAAGATTCACCTAGCATGATGACCCATCTCCAAAACTCGTATTTCTGCAGTCGCCCAAGCGCGGCATCGAACCGGTGAGCAACCGTATGTAGTCCCGCTGTAAGGTGGCGCACTATGTCGTTCAGAATTTTCGATGAGCTGTGAACTGCTTGTCGGCGAACTTCTATATCTCGCAGAACGTCTGAAAAAAGAAACAAAACATGCCTCAAAGAGGTTTTATTCCTCTTCATCATCATTATTTCGTGTAGGTGACACGGCCAATCAACAGAGTGGTGTCAGAGTTCTTCTGAACCGCTTCTCGGCCTCTAACGTGGTTCCTTTAACGACTACCGGGACCAACGGCTTCATGTGCCTTCCGAAACACGAAATCATCTTTATTATCAGACAATCAGGTGATTCAAGCCTACAATATCCTGACCGGACTGGAAAGAACTAAACAAAGTATGCTTCCCGTGGGAGTCGAACCCACGACACCTGGGTCTACAGGCAAACTCCTTAACCACTAGATCACGGAGGCAGTTAAACCTCTATATACATATTTTGGTGTCATATTACAACGTCATTCATAAATTGTTATACAAAGCACACGAAACGTGTCGCTGTCGCTTACGCTTCAAATTCTACTTTTTTATGGTATAGGATGGTAAACGTGCAAGCGAGTCACCTGATGGTAAGCGGTCAGCGCTGCCCATGGACAAATGCAACACCAAGGTATAAACTCCTTGAAGGGCCAGCAACGCTTCTGGTTGCTGGCCTTTCAAGGAGTTGGGGGAAGGACATGGGGGTAGGAAATGAGGGGGAAAGATGTGCCACCGGTAATTCACTCATCGAACGAAGCATAGAAGCGGCAAAGCTTCTACCCAAACGTCTAATGTCTGTGAGAGTATACCCCGAACGAGCCGGCCCATTCATGCTAGCAAAAATAAATTTTGCTGGTAGCCTGGCTCTACCACAACTCGTAAACTCACTACCTATAATTACGGCTTGTTCTTAAAACTGTAGTGCAATGCGACATACATTGTGGTGACCGGGAAGTAGTGTCTTGTTTACTAATTTGGTACTTATCATATTATCATACTAGCCTAACTAGGGTTGGCTACATGCCCGATAGAAAAAGTTCTTTGCATTGATCAATAGAATAAAGTCACCTCATTCCGGTTCATGAGCTTTTCAGCTATTTGCTCTGCCTACCCCGTAAGGAATGAAGACATTATGCCTACTGCATTGTATGTGCTCTCTTTGCTTGGTCCTTAAAGTAGTTTGATTATACCGAATATTAGATAAAGACATTATTAAAATATGTAACAACGGGTTACTCATGTATACGAAGTCAGCTACTGGCCGACATGTTTCGACCTCATCCGGAGGTCGTCCTCAGGGCGAATGTGGATCGAGACGCGTGTCCGATGTTCCGATCCGCTCACAAAGAGTTCAGTAACCCGTTGTTATTACGAATGATATACTTAAACGTCCTCTTCCTCATGAATCACTCTATCTAATGCAGAAAACCGTATACAAATTCGTGCAGCAGTTTTTGAGTTTATCGCGTACAGACAGACAGACATACACGGTGGAGACCTTTGTTTTATATATGTAATGATAGTAATATGATCAACTGAAAGGACATTATTAAAATATGTAACAAGTTGTTAAATTAAAAAACTCATAAACTCAAAAACTGCTGCACGAATTTGTATACGGTTTTCTGCATTAGAAAGAGTGATTCATGAGGAAGAGGACGTTTAAGTATATAATTCGTAAAGGTTATGTGCAATAGTGGTGGCAATACAAAGTACAAAATTGTAGATGTCAGTGCATACGTGATTCGACTTACCACTTCTAGCCTGAATAGTTTGAGCCGCTATCGCCGAAGGCAAGGTTTTAAACTCTTTCTTAGCTGTTGAAATAGCTTGTGTTAAGTTTTCCACTCCCAGCGATCTAAGTTGCAGTAGTTGTTGTTCGTGTAGTATCTTTAAAAAAAATATTGCAGGTTAATTACCTACATTACTAGCAGCTTTGTGTCGGGGGAGGAACTAGTTATAATTGCTAAATTAAATTTAGTATAAAACGTCCTCCATTCTGGTATGGGGTAAAAGAAAATACGTAGAATGAACCAGCTACTTCTCTTCCCGCGTGGATCCTAAAATCCGATCGAGGGGACGGACAACAATCTGAGGAAAAATATGAGTGATTCCGTTTTCTGTCTAACACCCGCCAACATGCTAAGCGTGGGTTTTGGTTCTTAAACACCTGGGCTCTGTCTAACCCGCAAGAGAAAATACGTGATAGTATGTATGTATGTAATCATCATGATCATCAGGTCTTTTTAGTCTCCACTGCAGGAGCATGACCCTCTCTGTACTACCGGAGCCATCTTGGCCAGAGCAGACAGAGGATTTGGCCTACGCTCTCCTCGCTGACCAGACCAGACATGTTTATGAGCTTTATTTAGCTTGTATTTCGTAAGTCGCCTCTTACGACCTCCATGGGAAGACTACTAGGAGTAGTCCTATTCTACTCTGCCAGAAACCACATGGCATATGCATTAATACATAGCACGTTAGTACTTATATTAATTCTGTGACATAGCTTTAATTCTAGGGTAAATATTGTGTGGTTGAATTTTCATTTTCCTTAAATTTACCTTGTGTTATAGCATTGTACTTACTCATTCTATTTTTTTTATGATATTGTTAAATAATCAGTGTCATTACTGCTATCCTTATTATTATCCGTAAATTATTAATTATAGGCCAGCAAATGCGACGAGCAAGTGGTTCACCTGATGGTAAGTGATTGATCACTGTTGCCCATGAACAACTGCAACACAAGAGGTGTGCCCTTCAAGAAAATAAAGACTTGTTTTTGTCATCTAAATGTTGGTTGTCTAAATTATCAGATGGGCAAATCGATATAAACAAACTTACCAATTCAAATTTTAATTGTAGAGCTAGAGAATTAGTATTAATGGTATCGCATAGAGGAGCATCTTTGGCGACACAGTATTTCTTCAGATTATCCAGTTGTCTGGCTAAGTCTTTGATCCTGTCTCCGGCAGCTGCAGCCATTGCCCCGGCCTTCATAGTGACGTCACGCAATGATGCTATTTTGCTGGACAATTCTTCACTCTCTGGTCAAACAAAATTTGAGTAAGTCAGTATAATAGAGTATCATTTCAAATAACATAATTGATTACATTTTATTACGTGATTTATAATTAACTTTTTTGTTACGGGCCTAATCAATTTCCGCACAGAGTCTTTTTTCCTTCGAAATGTGGCATGTTCGAAAAATCATCAGCAGTCAGCTCTAGCCTGGTTTATGCCTGCACCATGATTACATTTCTTAGTAGCTGACTGTCGCTATACAGGCTGATTATGAACCTTCTGGCCATATTTTAATACAGTATATCAGCCCTTAATAATGGGATGTGCTATGGTATAAGGAAATGTAAAGCAATAATCATCAATATTTATTTAGTTAATTTAGCACATCACCTCCCTAGCATAACGTGCCGTTCCACGGCTATATAAATATTAACATTAGTATAAGATTTCATTGTTTTTGATATATAGTTCAGTTCATTGTCTAGGGTCTCATGGTGTTATAGGAGTAAATAATACCATAAGACCTAAGACAATTAAATAAACTTAAACGTAATACCCCGCAACCTTTAAATAGACTACACAAATTGGTGACCCCCACGTGATGACCTCCACAAATTGACGACTCCAAATAAAATACAGAATTGCAAGAAAAAAAAGGTTATAAACGAAAGAGTAAGTAATTTGTTTTACCGGTTTGGGTCCTATTAACCATCCTGATTCCACAAATGCTATGCCAGGGACTAGACAATTTTCTGTCGGGTAGGTCGAAAACTTTTGTATGATAATGATGATTTTCCGTATATTCATAGAAATAATTTATTCATAGAACATAATGCATCTATTATAATTTCGTTTAGCTGGCGAAATTTGTGTCATTATGGATGATATTTTTGAGTTTCCAGCATTGGTCCGATAGAAAAAGTTGTTCACTGTGTGACGGTGACTTAGCTCCAGCAACTACCTAATAAATGTGATCAAATTTCCGACATATCAAACGTTGTCATACACGTAGTTACCTTGAATAATATCAACTAGTGAATCAAATACTAAATCGATCCCACTTTCCGATGCTATTGCTTGCTGTATAGGCTCTCCAAGCAGAGACTCGATATCTGTAAACAAGAGAAACCAAGACTTTATTTGAAATTCCTGAATCTGGGGGCACGGCAGTGCCCCCGCCAAGTCGAGCGCGAAGCAAACACTGCCGTACCATCCTTTACTGGAACCATTTCGCCGCATTTTCAGGCCCCTATTTGAGAACCTCTGGATAAGACCAGAACGCAGAAATTTTCGTCATCTAATAAGCTATAGTCACATACCTCAAATCCAAAATTTCAAGTCTGTAGGTCATTTAGTTCCGAAGTTAAGCGAAAGCAAAGTTTCGCATTTATGACACTCACTCACCTACTCACTCATGATCATCAAAATAGAACTAGTACTTCCCATAAACTCAGAGAGCTGAAATTTGGTACAGAGTTAGGGTTTAATGGCCACATAAAGGAAAAACTATAAAAACTAGGATAATCGAAGATCAGGAGTACCTGGTGACCCTGATCAGAAAACACAAGAGCCCAACCAAACTATTAGAGATCGACATACCGCCTTTACAAAAATATTCAAATTGGTGCGCCGCTTCATTTTATGTCAAAAATTTAAGGTCTGAAGTATACGATGAAGAACCCTCGTACTGTATTAGAGATATGGTAATGCCCCCTTCTACTATTGGTCATTGCAAAAATCCAGCGTAATAGGACACATATAATTTAATCTAGCCTATAGCGGCCTACTGCTGGGCGGATGCCTCCCCTTCTGCTTTTAATACGCATATAAATAAAATTAAAGTAAAACTCTGGCTAAGACTAAACTGGCTTTTATATTTATACTTACAAGTTTACAAGAAGAAATAGTCGAACGATAAACTATATTCTACTCGAACATTACACAAATTAAATAAAAATATTACACTAAAATATTAATTTCGCTTAAAATTTGGTCAAAATATAATGCATTGGTCTAAGAGTGGCGGTGATACCAGCACACGTCGCTAGATGGCGGTGATTGTATTTTAAAACGCGCTTATGTTTTTTTTTTCCGATAACCTTATATGGCGAAGTGGCAACCGGCCGCATTCCCGCCCCTACCCCTCTTCGGCTCCGAATAGCCACCAGAACAGAGTGCGTAGAGTAGGATTAGCTCCGATTACTGGTGACCGCCCGGCGGTCCCGGGTTACTTGCACCCAGGATAGGCCCTTCTGGCAACGTAGCTTTCGGCCCATAAGGCAAAAGATGAGAGTTGCTGCTCTCCGAAGGCTTTTGCCATTGATTCTCAAATTGGCCCTTAAGCTTGCTTGTACGCATACGCGGCCCATCAGGCAATATGAGAGTTTGCTGTGTCTCCAAGCCTTGCGCAGGCAACGCCCAAAGCCGAGGTCCGTCTCTCCTGGGTGATGTTGTCTAAAAGGTTGAGGGCACTCTGCCCGCGCCTCAAACGCCCGGTGAAGTAGCGAAAGCTCACTTGGAGCTACATAGTACTTCCAAAAAAAAAAAGAAAAAACCGGCCGCCTTTCCCATCTATTCGCGGCTATCACAAAAACGCCCACGTAAAAAAAAAGGCCGCGTTACACCCCCATGATAGGCAATGCTAAGATGGGAGCTCTTGGCAAGAATTTTGGCGGAGAGCACGGCTTGTGTTTTGGATTGTTTTGTAAATTGTTTCTAGTGGACTTTAAAATGTGAAATCGGTGTAATTTGGTGTTATAAATGCCCATGTTTATGAACAATGTGTGAAATAACTAAAATAAACTGTCACAGTGCGGCTGTAGTGAGATTTACTTAGCGGGGTGGTGGACCACCTCGCCTCGTTGCGTCGTCTGTGATCAAGCCAGTGGATTCGTAGGTATTGTCGCTAGGGGCTCCGTAGAATCAATGAAATAAACTACACCACTGTTTTATTGATAATAAGACTTAGAAAAGCGCGGGAAAACTCATTTATACTGGCTAAATACGTAACGCGTGAAAGCCATAAATAAAAGAAAAAAAATGCTAAGATGTCACTTAGAAATAAGTTGACACCTTGTTGACACTTTATAAGCTTTGCGTCCGCCCTATCATGACCTACGCCTGTCTTTTCTTTTCCCATATCGCGCCCTCCCACATCCTACGACTGCAACGTTTGCAAGAATCGTTTCGTCCGACGTGCCACGGGCAATTATCGGTACTTGTGCACACTTACACCGTGCGTTAGATCTCCCGTCCATCCGAGGCCATCTAAGAAACGCCTCTAAGCGCTTCTTTGAGAATGCCGCACGCTACCCCAACCCGTACTAAAGGGCTTGGACTACTAGGTCCAAGCCGCTAACTACTCCCCCAACTTACACGATACGACCTTACGTCGTAGACGTCCTAGGAACGTACTTGACGATCCCGATGATCCTATTGACGTCGCACAAGCCCGCCCCGACCCCTATTCGGCTCAGAATAGCCAGAGGAATCCCACTATCCGACCCCCTTGCACTTGCCACCGGAACAGAGTGCGTAGAGTAGAATTAGCTCCGATTACTGGTGATCGCCCGGCAGTCCCGGGTTACTTGCACCCAGGATAGGCCCTTCTGGCAACGTAGCTTTCGGCTCATAAGGCAAAAGATGAGAGTTGCTGCTCTCCAAAGACTTTTGCCATTGATTCTCCGATTGGCCCTTCAGGCTTTGCATGCACGTATACGCAGCCCATCAGGCAATATGAGAGTTTGCTGTCTCTCCAAGCCTTGCGCACACAGGCAACGCCCAAAGCCGATGTCCGTCCCTCCTGGGGGCCCTTTGGTGATGTTGTCTATATAGGCTGAGGGTAGGTATTCTGTTCTCGCCGCCGATGAAGTAGCGAAAGCTCACTTGGAGCCAGCTACATTTCAAAAAAAAGCGGCCGCGTTACAGTCGATTACGACATTCTTCTACTGCGCTTGAAAATGTTTGCTAGGAATTAGGAGGGATTATTTGCATTTCGTTGATTTCGCTTATTATTTCGTGAGGTTAATTAGCAGGTTGTTATTAAAACAATTCGAAGATTTGAATAGGTTAGGAATTTTATGATTAGTGACAGATTACTGATTATTACTTAATTATTAGATTTAAAAGAAGTTTTAATTCAATACTTTATTTAAATGTTAGTTATTTAGTACTCTTTAATATTAATACATTAAAACTGTTGCTACTGTACAAAAGTCAGAACCGGAAAAAAAGGCTCTATATTTTCAGGGCTCTATACTACGGCCTCTGTTATTCCTGTTACTGTATTTACATCAATGACCTACCTTACTGTGTCATTACATGTAAGGCTGTAGGTACTATTTGCCGATACTTCTCTTGTCTTCATAATTGATAGACAAACTGATTCTTTTGACGTGGTTAATAGTACTTAAGCTCAGGTGTTGGATTGGGTCACAGCGAAAAATCTATTGTTAAACTCTAAGAAAACGAAATATATTAAATTTTGCTTACCAAATGTAAAAAAAAAAAACTTACACGAATCATCATCATCATTTCGAGTAGGTGTCACGGTCAATCGACCATGCACACCCTGGTGTCAGAGTTCTTCGGAACCGCCTCTCGGCCTCTGACGTGATTCCTTTAACGACTACCAGATGGCAGCCGGGACCACCGGCTTAACGTGCCTTCCGAAGCACGGAATCATCTTTATTATCAGACAATCAGGTGATTCAAGCCTGCAATGTCCTAACCAGACTGGAAACAACTAAACAAAGTATGCTTCCGGTGGGAATCGAACCCACGACCCCCGGGTCAACAGGCAAACGCCTTAACCACTGGACGACGGAGGCTGTCAATAATGGATAATGACCCACTAGATTTAACAGATAAAACAACATTTCTTGGCATAACTCTTGATGCCGGGCTTCAATGGGGTGCCCATGTTACTACGTTAGCGGGTAAACTTAGTTCTGCAGCTTATGCTGTTAGGAGAATTAGACAACTGACCGATGTTGATACTGCGCGTTTAGTATATTTCAGTTACTTTTATAGTGTTATGTCTTGCGGGATTTTACTATGGGGTAACGCTGCAGAAGTAAACACCGTATTTGTACTGCAGAAACGCGCTATCAGATCTATATATAACATTGGTGCTAGAGAATCTCTTCGAAAATTGTTTGATAATATAAATATTTTAACATTACCTTCTCAGTATATATTTGTGAATATTATGTGTGTGCGCCATAATCTTGGTTTATATAAGAAAAATAGTGATATTCACGATCGAAACACGAGAAATAAAAATAAATTAGCTACTCCAGTTTTGCGATGGCAGAAAACTGTGGATTCATTTCTGGGTCTAGGAGTACGCTTCTATAATAAAATTCCTGCAGAAATATTAGGTCTGCCTATACTTAAGTTTAAAGCGACTGTAAAAACCAGTTAGTAAAAAGGCTTATTGCATTGCTGATTATATAATTGATAAAAATGCTTGGCTATTAATAAAATTTATTTAATAATATAATACATGTAAACAATGTAATCGGAGTCCTTCAGGCACATAGGGACCAAGTCTGGATTGAGTTTCTTTCGGCGTATTCTTCTCACCAGTGGTCGTTCCGAAACGCTAGTAGTATTTCGATTTTGCATAAAAAAATATAACAATAAAATAATATGACGTTCAAAAATAGATACATGTATCCAATTTTAAATAAAAATCTTTGACTTTGACTTTGAAAGAAAAGAAAGATTTGTAATAATAAAAAAAAACTACACATAGAAAAAAACTGTGTCAAATAAGAAAATCTAATAAAATAAATCAATATGCCCACGTTTCTACAAAAAGACGTGAAATCCCATCAAAAAAATTCTGTAAAAGACTAGCCAAGTCTCGATGGAGCTGCTTGTTTATCTCTAAAAAGTAATGAAATCTAGACAAAGTCGTGCCAATCCTAAGGTTCCTTACTGCAATTTCTTTATTATTATAGTTAATGGTTTGTGACTTGGCCGTTGAAGGGTACACAAGGGTACAAACCAGGTGCTCCATGACACCATTGCACCAATCTGTCGCCAGAACCGCTACCCATTGACGATGGAAAATTGCCACTTGGACATTGATCGATGCTGAATGCATGTGTTGCACAATCAACAACAGCCTAAAATGAGACACTAGCGTCCAATTACCAATACTAGTATGGGCTATTATCTCGCTTAACAAACATAGGTACCTAGTTAAAACAGATATAACATTACGTGTAAACAAAATTGACTTGTACATACTAACGTATAAAGAATGTTCAACGGCCAAGTGACACAACATTAACTATAATAATAAAGAAATTGCAGTAAGGAACCTTAGGCTTGGCACGACTTTGTCTAGATTTCATTACTTTTTAGAGATAAACAAGCAGCTCCATCGAGACTTGGCTAGTCTTTTACAGAATGTTTTTGATGGGATATGTTTGTCTTGGGATTTATTTTATATGAAAGAATATACTTTCAGATCTGTTTTATAAAAATGTCATCAAAATCGATACATTTTTATTGAAACCTGTTTGTTATGAGATAGAGTACCTATTAATTATGATTCTATTAAGAAACTACCATTACCTATCGATAGCTACCATTAATGTTTCTTGTTAATGTTCCTTACATTACTGATAATAAAAGGAGGCAGATGTTAGGATATGCCTTATGTCCAAGGTCGCTGAGGAATTTGGACGTTATGGTGGAATAATAAAACCCACATAAAAACATTATAAAGTCAAAGAGAAATAATATTTTGACAAAATATTATTAAATTTTGGTTAAGTTTATTTTGTGTTTGAATTGAAAAAATAAGAGAAAAATATTTTTAAAAACAAGCTTTTATGTACATCACTTTATTTTGCGAGTTATTTTCAGTGAGCCCTTTAAATTGATATTCATACTGTCGGAGTGCTAATAAAAGTCCTATATAAATAGGCGATGTGCCTAAAGATCCTTTACTTTTTGTTTCCATTTTCACCTATCAACCAACCAACCTACTAACACGCTAAACGTGGTGGGTCTTGTGGCCTTTGTCTTTGTAAGGGATGATTAATATGTCTGTATAGTCCAATAGATATAAACCAACAGATATATAACTGTTAGCTTATTAATAGTTGTTAGAGTGACTTGATGATTTTGTAAAGACCCAAGTTTGGAAACTTGCTATGTTACTTGTTATGTTACTCAAAACGTTGTCGTAATCGATTTACTTGGGAGTTGAAGGTGACGTGAACAAGAAATTGATTGCTAACTACACGAATAGAGTACATATAACAATAAATAGAGTTTTGAATAGATGAAGTAAAAAAATACTTATTGCCAATAATATTGGAAACTTTTTCAATGAAAATTTAATAGCTGATAACTGTGAATGGACTTGCTGTCAAGAATTTAATTCATAGCTCGTTTGAGAGCTCGAATGTATGTATGTTACTAGCTCGCCCGCGAGAACAGTACTTTTTCCGGGATGAAAGGTAGCTTACGTGTTTATCCAGGTAATAAGCTATCTGTGTGCAAAATTTCGTTAAAATCCGTTCAGCCATTTCGGCATGATTGAGTGATTAACATACATACTCACAAACTTTCGCGTTTATAATACTAGTAAGGATGTTCTTCTTGTCTAGCCTATATAGTTTTTTTCTTGTTATTGAATTCGTTGGCCTTTTTTACGTCCGTTCATCAGCTCTGGTTTTCGAAACCAATATCTAATGCATTGCAGTAACTTGTACTAAAGTAACCTACGTAAGGGATTTGAGACTATGGTCTTACTTACTTTGCAGGTCTTCCTTAAAAGCATGTAGCACAAGATCTACAGGTGGTATTAGGCTGTGATGGAGATCTCTTGCAGCTGCCGCAAGCCACGAAGCTATATCTGCGCAAGCGCAGCTCACCATACTTCTGCTCTCATCAGCAGCTAATCGGGCTTGCTCGTTGCTTACGGCCATACCAGAGATTAAAACACTGAAAAATAAAAAACATATTTTTGTTTAATAGTTAATATACGTCTGTTATATTTTTTGATATGCTGGATATAGAAAATCGAGTTCTTACTGGGAAGTTTAAAAATCGGTATACAAGAAATACTGGCATTTGTTTGAACTCTTATTTTCCTGTCATGTGAGATTTAAATTTACACATACACATTACACTATGAATACAAGAATGTTTACACTTTGGAGATTCATTAAACCTTATTATGAAATTGAAAACCATGTTATAAAAAGTCAAATCCTTACTAATATTATAAATGCGAAAGTGAGTTTGTTTGTTTGTTTGTTTGTTACACTTTCACGCCGTAACTACTGAACCGATCATCATGAAATTTTGCATACAAGTTCTCTTGAGTACAGAGAAGGACATAGGCTACCTTTTATCCCGGGAAAAAGTACTATTCCCGAGGGATCGAAATTAACGCGGGCGGAGCCGCGGGCGAAAGCTAGTGGGTATATAAATGAAAATTTCCATTAAGTATTACATGTTTTTAGTACAAAAATGTTGACTTACGCCATATCGTACTTAAAATATATATTGGTATCCATAAGCGTTAGTAATTAGTAGAAGAAGAAGTAATAAGTGAAGGTAGACCACGGAGTAAGATACTCCATGAGGACGACGTTAACAAGACTGCATGTCATTAAGTCCTATAGGATTGAAACAAAGTTTCTATACTCGCTTAAAACAACATTACAAAGCGCTGTCTCGAAGTGCTTATAAAACAAGAAACTAATGTGATTTTGTGCCGTGGCACTTGAGCCAAGTTAGTGCCGGCAAGTTTCAGCGCTGCCAGGGAAGTTATCTGGATGCCTAGTTACGCTGTAGTTTTTGAACTACTCAGTAAAAGGTTCATTTCAGGCTCTTTACTTTCTTGTTTTACAGATACAAATTCTGTTCAATTTCAATTTATTTATATGCATTTAATATTGTACAATACATCAGCTTTTACAATATAGTCACTGCACTGTAATTTAAATAGGTACAATATGAACCCTGTCGGGTGTCGCAGAAATAAAGATGGAACGGCAAGCGAGCTTTAAAAAATAATTATTAGTAATGATATTTTGAGTTAATTTGAGGAATAGTTTGTGATTCTATAGTATTGCGCAAGTATTACACTAGTCCTTTTCTTTTTTATTGACCGAGCGAGCGAAGCGAGCGAAGCGTCTCAGTTTCCACTGGCCCAAAATTCTTTTGTCCGTCTGTCTGTTCTCGCCTACAGGTCGCATTTCTCAACCGATTCTCATGAAATTTTGTGAGCAGGTTTGGTAATTATATAGAATTTTTTTGTCGGGCCGGTTTTTCGATATTTAAAAAAATGGCGGATATATGGGGGTCCGTAACTTAAAAAAATTCATAGCACAGCTATTTGGAAAAAAAATCAAAAATGTCATTAGAATTTTTTGGTTATTCTCATTAAGACGCAACTTTTTTGTCTGAACAACTTTTTTTATACGATAAACTTGAACGTGTTTATATTATTTACTCGGAAATTTACCCAAAAGTTGTCTGAAATCGATTTTCTGTATATATATGAAAGAAGTTGAAGTACGTGAAGTGGGAGAGTGAGTGAAATTGAACAAAGATCCCTAAGAAACAAAAATCAAAATATGAAAAATATTTTTTGGCTTAAAACATGATACTGCGTATTACTTTTATAATTTAAAACACTGAATAAACTTAGAATCCTGAAATAAAAATTAAACATAAATGATAAAGATTAGCCGTGTGGTATCCGGCAGAGTAGAATAGGACCACTCCAAGTCTTCCCATGGATGTCGTAGAAGGCGACTTAGGAAATACAAGCTAAACAAAGCTTATAAACATCTAAGAGACCTCTCCAACCCGTCTGGCCAGCGTGGAGAGTGTAGGCCAAGTCCTCTGGCTGCTCTGGCCAAGTATGGCCCTAGTAGTACAGAGAGGGTCGTGCTCTTGTAGTGGAGACTAAAAAAAAAAAAAAAAGGACCTGATGATGATGAATAAAGATTCACATGCTATCCTGTGACTTGAACCCGGGGCATATAGATGCCGGCCACTTCTTAACGTAAAGTTCGCATGTTTGTCTGCCATAATAGTTGAAAATTAACGTTCTATTAAAATTTTGACCAATTGGTAACAAAACAACTATGAAACCGGGTACTTAAACTTTGCCTCCCATTCACCCATGCCAAGATCGCTATTCCGATATTTCCGATCTTGAAGAGGATCACTCCAACTTAGTTAATGTATACAAAAGCATACTAAACATGGTGCTCAAGGGCCGTGTTTCCATACAAGAGTAGTCCCCTGATTTCTCGCCGGATAGTACTAATAGAGTAATGATTTTTTACTAAAAAAATCCGTATGTTAAAAATTTTTCATAATTGAATTATTTAAAGAGATATGAACCTTCAAAAAGATGAAAAATTGGTACGAATTTCCGTTGTGTTCAAACATTAAGAAAACAAATTTGGGCAATTATATAAGAAAAAAATGACTGCTCCGTGGCGCAGTGGTTAACACGCCAGCCTGTGACACGGAGTGCCCGGGTTCGATCCCCGGCCAGGTCAAGTTGGAAAATGATCTTTTTCAGATTGGCCTGGGTCTTGGATGTTTATCTATACACCGTGTAAATAGACCCTCGACATTTCCTTAACGGGGTGACTCAGCCCACCAATATGAACAACTTTTCCTAAGGGAACAATGCTGGGAACTCAAAAAAAAATCGATCTTCCCATACAAATTGTCCGGGCGGCGGAACTCTTTTGTATGGAATTGACGAAATTTTTTTTGAGTTCCCAGCATTGGTCCCATAGGAAAAGATGTTCATATTGATGGGCTGAGTCACCCCTTTAAGTAAATGTCGAGGGTACATTTACACGCTGTATATGTATTTGTTATAAAATACAGTATCGTTGAGTTAGTATCCCATAACACAAGTCTCGAACTTACCTTGGGGCTAGCTCAATCTGTGTGATTTGTCCGTATATATTTATATTTATTTATATTATTATTTATTAAAAAAAGGGTCTGGTCGGGTCTTCTGGTAAGGAGAATGTAGGTTTAAATTTCCGTTTCCTCTGGTACCTAATTAAGAGCACCGGGGATCGGGAAATAGTAACTGAAGGAAATCATCATTTAGTCAATTAGCATATCAGTAACAGATATATTTTAGAGCACTGGAGGGCAAATGTGGATATTGGTTGTAAGGGCTCGCGAGGTCTACTGTTCTTGCAGAACCACTAGTTATAATATTTTAGGGTAACATTTGATTTATGTAAGTTTTATGTCATTTTTAAATATGCATATATAATTTTTTCTGCTTTTATTAATTATGTATCCTTAGTCCAAGTCATGTTTGTATGTCAATGGAAAGATTTATCTGTATCTACCTAGTAGTACTGTAGTTATAAGTAGCGCTTGGATATTATTTTTGCTTTGAAATGGTATTTTTATACCTATTTTATGTTTATGCCAGCAACAAAATCTTATAAAAATATCATGTAACAACGGGTTATTCACTCACGTACGAAGTCAGATACTGGCCGACATGTTTCAAACTCATCTATCATCATATTATATACCACGTTAGATGAAATAAAAAAAATATATTTGCTTTGCTATATAGTGAAATATCGATTTTCGTCAATATAGAGGTACTATTTCTTGCCAGCAATTACCAAAGTCTTAGGCTTCAATTTTACTCATACAACAATACCTACGCTAAGTTTACACTCGCTTAAAACAACATTACACAGCGCTGTCTTGAAGTGCTTATAAAACAAGAAACTAATGTGAAATTGTGCTGCGGCACTTTAGCCAAGTTAGTGCCGGCAAGTTTTGACGCCGCCCGGAAAGTTTTCTGTGTGTTTAAATTAATTACTGCTCTCATACAGCAGTTAAATTATACAACTAATTGTATAATTAGTGTTCCTTCATCACTACTTGGAATTTTCTTTATAGTATTATAAATAATTATAATAAATACATCAAGCGTTATTTGCGGAAGTCAACGTTACATGAACTTAGATTAGAATTACTTTGTGTGATACTCCCACCAATTACTTCATAAAGATTATGGCTGGCGAGTGCGGCGCGCTACTGTTGTTTACTAAGGCAGCGTCAACGGATTCAGTCATAAAACGTTACAAACGATACGAGATATCTCCAATCGTATAGCGGCGTCCCCCTCATCGGATCCTAAATTCAGGATGGTTTAAATAGGCGCTGAAGAGTCTGCCACCAAATTGGTGCATGCAAACCTTGCTGATATTACTACAAGTCAAAGTCGCTGCTTATTTATAACAATAGTTATCTGTGTTTTGAGTCTTCAACCAAACTCTTTTGAGCTTGAACACTAATTGTGTTTACGCTTAAAAGAGCAGTCGCTTGGAATAAGTTTGAGGTGTACTTATCATCAGAGACCCCCAAACAAAAAACGTGGCATTTGTAGTCAAATGTTGTACGGTGGTACGAAACCCTTGATGTGTGTGCTAGCTAATGCGACTTACACTTGGGCAGTTTTTTTTTATTGAATTGGACCGTTTTGGACCCTTGAAGGATTGATTCAGCCCGTCGATATGAACAACTTTTCCTGTTTATCTAATAGTGCCTCTCCAACTAGTGAAGGTTGGTAGTCAGCTCCGCATATTTCTAACTTTTCCTATGAGACCTCAAATTCGACTCTAACTACAGCCTTGATACAAACAAGATATTTTATAATATCCAATATATACATTTATCTTATAGACTACTAAATTCTTCGTCACTATTCATGTATTGTAATGAAATCGAACCTCAAGAGCAAATTTAGTTGGCTTCCTCTACTTAGCCGTGGCCTGGGGTTTTATTAGGCCAAGGAGAGGCCAAGTACACGTCGAGTTGTCTCAATGTAGTTAATTGTTAACAATTTATGCGTATATAATGAAGTTTCTCTTGTTTAGGTAGGTATACCTAGTAATGTAACGGAAATCTATACTAATATTATAAGGCTGAAGAGTTTTTTGATTGTTTGTTTGAACGCGCTAATCTCAGGAACTCCTGGTTCAAATTGGAAAATTCTTTTTGTGTTGGATAGTCCATTTATTGAGAATAAAACATCAAGCTGCGACCAATAAGAGCGAAGCATCGATAAAAAATGTTTTGAAAACGGGGAAAAATTATTCATCTATACTAATTAATCATAATTACATAAAATTGCAGATCAGATTTCGTCAGTCGTCATCGTCAGCAGGTCCTTTTAGTCTCCACTGCAGGAGCATGACCCCCTCTGTACTACCCGAACCATACTTGGCCAGAGAAGACAAAGGATTTGGCCTACACTCTCCAGCCCTCCAACCCTCCTACGTCGCTGGCCAGACGGGTTGGAAAGGTCTCATTGATGTTTATGATCTATGTTTAGCTTGTATTTCCTAAGTCGCCTCTTACGACATCCACGGAAAGACTTGGAGTGGTCCTATTCTACTCTGCCGGAAACCACACGGCGAATGATCAGATTTAGGCGTATCTAATTCATTAACCCTTACTAAATGAATAACTTCTATGCTGGTCTGGGAGAAAAGAAAAAACGTAGAATGTACCAGCTGCATCTCTTCCCGAGCAGATCGTTGAAGCCGATCAAAGGATTGGGGGGAAACTGAGGAATCATGTTAGTAGGCGATGCGGCTAGCAACTCACTAGTATATTGATTCATTTGTCCACCTATACGCCCACCAACATGCTAAGAGAGGCTTTTAGGTCTTAAAGACCTATTTGTATGTATTCATTCACTAGGAGTAACTACAACAGTTTACTAGGAGTAGAGACCTAAAGAAAAAATTACGTTTAGTTAGTTACCATTGCCTTTTTTGTCAGGGGGTGTCATTCTCAACTGCCTGTCCGGTGGTAGAAGATATGACTTCGGGTACGCGCGCCCGGCTCCCCGAGCTGCTGCTTGCTCATCCTCAATTCATCCGAGTGAGCAGTATCCCATCAACCTTCTCCCGCTCCCCTATCCCAATAATATCCTACCCTTCCCACGCTTAAAAGTGGTTTCGATGGGCAGCAGCATCGGAACCTAGAATAGCCAAATAACTGCGCTCACCAACCCGTTTGCCAAGCGTGGTGAGTATGGCAAAAACCCCTAATGAAGATGGATAACGCACCAAGGCCCCCAGTCCCCGGCGGCCCCGCTATTCCTGACTACGGTAGCGGTCATGGTAACGGCGGGGCAGGGGGTGCGAAAAATCTCCGGAAGAGATCCGGCTACCACCCCAAACAGAGACTGGCCCTGGGACACACAATATCCGCACAATGAGGTTGGACGAGAAGGTCGAGGAAGTGGAAGAGGAAATGAGTAGGTTACGATGGGACATAGTTGGGTTGTCTGAAGTCCGAAGAGAGGGAGAGAGCACGACAACCCTGAAGTCTGGTAACCTACTCTATCACCGGGAGGGTGACTTTAAGAAGTCACAGCATGGTGTTGGGTTTCTCGTCCACAGGTCCCTCGAAAGTGTTTCCAGCAGGGTACCTGATATTCAGAGTATCTAAAAGATACTCGTTGAAGGTAATACAGGTATATATGCCGACCGGGAAACACTCAGTTGAAGAGGTGGAAGTAGTGTATGAGGACACTCGTAGGGTCATACACGCTTCGGAAACCTATTTCACGATTGTTATGGGGGACTTCAACGCAATACTGGGCAAGCGACGCGATGGAGAGTCCAGAGTCGGGCAGTTTGGATATTGGGAACGGAACGACAGGGGTAATAGGTTGGCTGATTTTCTGGAGGAAGAGGGACTCTTTGCGATGAACTCTTTCTTCAAGAAGCCACCTAGTAGAAAATGGACCTGGATGGGTCCCAGCAGAAAGGACCAACCCGCTGTCAAAAATGAGATATACTTCATCATGTCGACGAGGAGAGAGATATTCAACGATGTCTCTGTGATCAATAGGATTAAGATTGGTAGTGATCACCGAATCGTGCGAGGCGTCGTGAATATCAATCTCAGACGAGAAAGGACTCGCTTGATGAAGTCTATGCTCCGACCATCAACGACCCATATCCAAAATGTCGACAGTTTCCAACTGGAACTCTCAAATCGCTTCGATTGCCTGAAGGATTGCGTTTCAGTGGACGAGTTAAATAATGGGTTTGTAAAGACTGTCCAGGAGGTGGGATCGAAGTTCTTTAGGTCCCGCCCCAAACACAAGCCTCAAAAGATCTCACCCCAGACCCTGAACTTAATGGCTACGCGACGATCCACGCCACTGCAGACCTCCGATGACGCGGACGTGCATCGGCAGCTCAATAGACAAATCCAAAAGTCCTTGCGGCACGACATTCGCTCCTATAATACCGAGTGTATTAAGGAGACGATAGAGCAAAACAAAGGCTCCAAAGTGTTCGCAAGAGTGGTGTCTACTGGGCAAAGTCGACTGACAAAACTGAAAATGGAGGACGGCAGCGTGGCGTCGACAAGGGCCGAGGTGCTGGGGGAGATTGAGAGGTTTTATGGACAGCTTTACACCTCTGTAGCCAAACCCATTGTCGGCTCAACCAGAGATCCCAGAGCCAAGTTAACCCGACACTATACCGAAGATATCCCGGACATCAGCCTGTACGAGATGAGGATTCCCCTCAAACAGCTTAAAAACAACAAGGCGCCGGGCGAAGACGGAATCACAGCAGAGCTTCTGAAATCGGGCGGAACGCCGATACTGAAAGTCCTTCAGAAGCTCTTTAATTCCGTTTTGCTCGAGGGCTTTACGCCAGAGGCATGGAACAGGGGTGTGGTGGTTTTGTTCTTCAAAAAGGGTGATAATACTCTACTGAAGAATTACAGATCCATCACGCTCCTCAGCCACGTCTATAAGCTGTTTTCGGGGGTGATCACGAATCGTATCATGAACAGGCTTGATGCCTTCCAGCCTCCCGAACAAGCCGGTTTCCGAAAAGGTTACAGTACCATAGACCACATCCATACGCTGCGGCAGGTTATACAGAAGACTAAAGAGTATAACCGGCCATTATGCTTAGCGTTTGTGGACTATGAGAAAGCCTTTGATTCGGTCGAAACATGGGCAGTACTTCAGTCCCTCCAGCGATGCCGCATCGACCATCGGTATATCGAAGTGTTGAAGTGCTTATACAGAAACGCCACCATGTCAGTTCGAGTACAGGAGCAGAGCACGAAGGCTATACCATTACAGAGAGGCGTGAGACAGGGAGACGTGATATCTCCGAAACTGTTCACGGCTGCTCTGGAGGATGCCTTCAAGCTCCTGGAATGGGAAGAACTTGGCATCAACATCAACGGCGAGTATATCACTCACCTTCGATTTGCTGATGACATCGTCGTTATGGCGGAGTCGCTGGAGGACTTAAGTACCATGCTCAATGACCTTAATGGAGTTTCCCAACAGGTGCGCCTTACAATGAACATGGACAAGACGAAAATAATGTCAAATGTCCATGTTGTGCCTTTACCGGTATTTGTTGGGAACTCCGTCCTTGAAGCTGTGGACCAATATGTCTACTTGGGTCAATTGATCCAGGTTGGCAGTTCCAGCTTCGAGGACGAGGTGTTTCGACGAATCCAACTCGGTTGGGCAGCGTTCGGGAAGCTCCGCCATGTCTTCTCGTCCAAAATACCTCAGTGCTTAAAGACGAAAGTCTATAATCAATGTGTGTTACCAGTGATGACTTACGGGTCCGAAACGTGGTCCCTTACTATGGGCCTCGTAAGAAAGCTCAAGGTCGCTCAAAGAGCTATGGAGAGGGCTATGCTCGGTGTTTCTCTGCGAGATCGAATGAGAAATGAGGAGATCCGTAGAAGAACAAAGGTCACCGACATAGCTCAGCGGATTAGCTCTTTGAAGTGGCAGTGGGCGGGGCACATAGCGCGCAGAACCGATGGCCGATGGAGCAGAAAGGTTCTCGAATGGCGACCACGTACGGGCAAGCGCAGCGTCGGACACCCACCGACCAGATGGTCGGACGACCTGACTAAGGTCGCAGGAAGACGCTGGATGCAGGCCGCTTCCAACCGGTCGTATTGGAAATCCTTGGGGGAGGCCTATGTCCAGCAGTGGACTTCTTGCGGCTGATATGATGATGATGATGATTGCCTTTTTAGGGTTCCGTACCCAAGGGTAAAAACGGGACCCTATTCATATGGTATATTTAAGATCTATAATAAGTTCTTATTATATGATGTAACTAAAAATTTATGCTTCTCGCAATTTTTCCTTTATCTGTGCTATTAGACGTTGCTTCGTACCAAATTTCAAGATTCTGAGTTCTCTGTAAGTAACGCTGTGGGTTTTGATTCCTCACGAATGTAGAAAATTGGCGGCATAAACGGCTGTATCTTTTTTATTGATTTTTTTTTACATCTCCTAGGGACAGTAGACCTAAGTATTTGATATGTTATTTTTCCTTTTGAGGTACGGAACCCTAAATGAAGAGTAACAAAACTTTATGAATGAAACTATACACATTAAATTAAATATTGATAAATATGATAATTGTACTGATAGAAACTAATGGTATTTAACAATGTCTTTACTATAAGAAATATATCTTACGTTTATAAGTTAAATGTAATTATAATTATAAGGCCATTAATTAGGATAAACTAGTATAAACTTCATACTTAAATAAGTTTGAAATATATAAATAAGTTCTTACCAAAGTAAAGTAGCAATAAATTAATTTAAAAGCCAACAAACTTACCAGCATAATAATACCATGAACAGAGTGACGACGACCAGTGCTCTGTCATTGCAATCCGAATCGGTTTCCTCAGGAAATAAAGCTCCAGTTTCCGTCTCATCATCACAGCTGGATGACGAAAACAGCGCAAGGAGTCCTAAGATGAGAAGATACGATGGTATCACCAGGGCTATGCTGGCAAACGCTATGATGAAACCGAGGAACGTCGACTCTATCCGTATGGACTGAAAAGAGAAATATTTATAAATTGTAACTGCGTGTAACTGGTCTTCGACATGACCCTGTAGGGGCGTCTCGTAATTATGAATATCTTACCACATTGGAAAAATGAGAGAAATTTTAAAAAATAAACTGTGTTATTATTTAATTTTTGAGTTCCCAGCTACAAAAACTTCTTTAGCGGCGTTATGCATTTTTGAGACGGGTAAAAAAATTTGTTTTTGTTCTGTCAGAGTATTTCATGATGCTATCATATGACCAACGTGGTTCCTTTAACGATTACCAGATGGCAGCCGGGATCAACGGCTTAACGTGCCTTCCAAAGCACGGAATCATCTTTATTATCAAACAATCAGGTGATTTAAGCCTGTAATGTCCTAACCAAACCTAAGCAACTAAACGAAGTATGCTTCCCGTGGGAATCGAACCCATGACCCCCGGGTCTACAGGCAAACGCCTTAATCACTGGACCACGGAGGGAGTTGAAATTAAACCAAAGTTATTAAAATAATAAGGCAATATTATTTTTAAATCCTTTTTTCGTACTGAATAAACACCAACCAACTTCTGAGGATCATTAAGTTAACGTATATATATCAAATTTGATGCTACAAAAGTTGTGACGACAATAAGTGTACATTACAATGGTATGTACACTTATTGTTATTGTCTATTGTATATATTATTATTTATAACATACTTCAAAATATGACAATCAGAGATCTTCTCCATTAACCTGTATTGCGTCATTTTTTGTTAAAATGTCTATCGGACTAGATGTTCGAACGGGGCTACATGTTGCTTATGCTACACGTACAAGTATACTATAAAATGCAAAATAAAACAGATTAATGAGCATTTATCCAGCAGGGTTTAAGGTCACCTTGTTTATAGTATAAAATAAGTAAGTCAATTTAGTTTTTTGCAAAAGTATGCAGCAAAAAATATAAATAAAAACTACCTAATTTACATGTTTTTTTCAAGGTTGTAAAATAGTATTAATAAATGCCATCAGAATACCGTCTAAGAATTTATCGGACCAATTTTTTATTTGAGATGTTTATTTTTAAAGATTAAGATAATTTTATTTGAGATTAGCTCCTACTCGGGAAATAATAAAATATCCCATACATCCTGTTAATATCCTGCAATCTAAATATATATAACTCAAAGGTGACTGACTGACTGACATAGTGATCTATCAACGCACAGCCCACACCACTGGACGGATCGGGCTGAAATTTGGCATGCAGGTAGATGTTATGACGTAGGCATCCGCTTAGAAAGGATTTTGATCAATTTTACCCTCAAGGGGATAAAATAGGGGATGACAGTTTGTATAAAACTATACTTCTTAACGCGAGCGTAGCCGCGGGCAAAAGCTAGTAATTAAATATGCTGCAAAGCATCATGGATGCAATGTTTAAAATAATATAAATACCTAGATTATTATTTTTTACCCGGAAAACGTAAGCAATATCGCAAGTAAGTTGATCTGGTCATTTTACAATAACACATTATGTAGTATTACTCCATTTTCAAAATATAAAATAGGAATTTTGCTACTTATATGTATAGGTACTTGATTTCATGACGTTATAATTTTATATTTCTCTTATCGTCTCAAATAAATGACGATTTTCCGTTGTAAATACAGTTAATAAATCAGAACCAGATTTAGACGTAATCTATGAAAAAAGCCAATGTAATTAGGAAATGACCAATACGTCTTCGCTGCCAGTTGGATGATTCTGTAACAGGTTTCTCATTTTGTCTGATCATAATACCAGGTAAAAATTGTCATCTTTTCGTAAAAGAAAAATGTTGGGATCTAAAAAAAAACGACTATGTTTTACTTTTGACTTTACTGAACTATTTTAAGAGCACGAGGAAAAGTTGTTCATATTATAAAGTTGAAGCGTTTTACCAACGCTATGTCGAGAATTTAATATTTACGTAATAAATATACTTTTGATACTTGAGTACGAATACTAAAAGGAGATAACACTTTCTTTAGTTACGTCATATAATAAAAATATTTTTAATAAATTGAAACTCATTATATACAATACACGGAACCCTTGGTGCGCGAACCCGAATCGCACCTGGCCGGTTTTTTTTCGATTCTGTCAAAATCGCCACTTATTTATTACTCGTCACACCACTGATAATTATGAACAATAGTGTTCGTGCTCGAACTAGTTTGGTTGCCCTCGTAACAGAGTTCGCTTGGAAGAGGTTTTAAGCTTACTTACATATGTTACTTAAATATATTCCAACCCGTCTGTCGAGCGAGGAGAGTGTTGGCCAAATCCTCTGTCTGCTCTGGCCAAGTATGGCTCCGGTAGTACAGAGAGGGTCATAGTCCTGCAGTGTTGTCGTCAAGTTATCGTCATTTGAATGAACTCAAGGCATTAGTTTGCCTGCAAATATACACGGTGAATTTTTTATCATTTTGGACTCTTAAAGGGGTGACTCAGACCATCAAATTGAACAACTTTTCCTATGGGAACAATGCTGGGAACTAAAAAAAAAATTCGAAATTCCCATACAAACTGGCCGGGCGGCGGGACTCTTTTTTATGGAAATGACGAATTTTTTTTGAGTTCCCAGCATCTGTCCCATAGAAAAAGTTGTTCATATTGATGACCTGAGTCACCCCTTTAAGGGTCCAAACTGTTCCTGAGGGATGGACACTAACGGCGGCGGCGCAGCCGCGGGCAAACGGCAAACCAACCGAAACTGCTGCGCCTAGAAACTTGAAATTTGGAACAGGGGTTCTTTTAATGATGTGAGTGAGCGTGAAATTTATATGGAATTTTCTCATTTCTGGACTTAGAAGTATGAAAGTAGGTATATAAGTTCTCGATTAAAATAAAAAAGATGTGTGTAGGTAGATGAAATTTGCAAAATTCCCCCCTTAAGGGGTAAAATGGGGGGTGGGTGGTATAAACTTTGTATGGAAATTTTCTCATTTCTGGACTTAGACGTATGAAAATAAGTATATAAGTTCTAGATTACAATTAAAAATATCTGTGTTGGTAAAATGGACGATATTTCCCCATGAAGGGGTAAAATAGCAGGGTAAAGATTGTATAGGAATTTACTTATTTCTAGACTTAGAAGTATAAAAATAGGTAAATAAATTCACGATTACAATTGAAAAAGATCTGTGTAGGTCAACTGGAAAAAATCCCCCAGAAGGGGGGTAAAGCTTGTTTGGAAATTTTCTCATTTATGGACTATGAAGTATGAAAATAAATAGGTATGTAAGTTCTCGATTACAATTAAAAAACATATATGTGGGTGAAATGGACAAAATTCACTCCTAAAGGGGTAAAATGGGAGGGTAAAGGTTTTATGGAAATTTTCTCATTTCTGAACTTAGAAGTATCCATACTAATACTAATATTATAAATGCAAAAGTAACTCTGTCTGTCGTTTTTTTACGCTTCAACCATTGAACTGATTTGGATGAAATTTTGTATGGAGGTGTGAGGCCCGAGGAAGGACATAGGGTATGTTTGATTCCGGGAAATTCTACTGTTCCCGAGGGATCGACACTAACGCGGGCGGAGCCGTGGGCAACAGCTAGTTACTAATATTATAAATGCCAAAGTGAGTTTGTTTGTTTCTTACGCTTTCACGCCGTAACTACTGAACCGATCATGATGAAATTATGCATACAAGTTCTCTAGAGTGCGGAGAACGACACAGGCTACCTTTCCGTAAAAAGATCTATTCCCGAGGGAACGACGTTGACGCGAGCGAAGCTGTAGGCAAAACTAGTCAATAACAATAATATGTATAATGAGTATTTTTCCATGTAATATTCTGTTATATTTTACTTTTTATATATTTTTTAATGGCCTTATTATAAGTAATATAGGTAAACAAAGTGAATATAATGTCAAGTGAGCGTCAGTTAAAATTAGTTATCTACGAGTGTAAGAATACAGTTCAGAATCAACCTGCTCATGAGAAATGTGCTCTTCACTAAATGAGGAGGGGAATCATAGGCATTATGATACTTAACGTCATTGTTTTGTTGTTCCATATTTCTAAAGCATTGAAAATCCCTCTTGAGTTTCCAAGCCTCATTTTAGACACCACTTAACGGATTGTCAGGGTCTATAGCAACTTATAACACTTTCTGTGAAGTATAGCTGTATAATCCTATTTGAGCTTGTAGGGCAAAACAAAATTGAATTATTAACTCACGTGTTCACTTATTCATTATACATTTTAAATAAGAACATGTTTTGTGTTTGTTTTTATAAGACATTAAAGTTGTAGAAATTTTATTACTATTATGTCAAGATTTTTTTTCTCTCGCAGCTTTTCTCGTGTAAATGTAGGTCTCTCGGAAACAGTATATATTTCCGAGTATGTACGGTAGCTAGTTTAACTCTTTCCCTGTCCATAAACGAGACACAACAGTAAAAAAATTTAATTATTTACATATAATTTCATTGGACAGGAAACCTGAAGGCTCTCGAGTCAGGCCTCAAACTATATTCAAACCACGGTGTACCCTTGTTTTACAGATTAAATTTCGCTGATTTTGGTTCGCAAATTCGATTTGCAGAAAATATTTTAATTTTTGTATTTTTATTGCTAATATAATTGTTTCAAAGACTATTTAAAGAGCTAAGAAATATATAATAAAATAGAAGAAAAGTAAAGTAAGAAAAGAAAAATAGGTTAGGTTAGTACCGTGACCATACTAGAAAACGAATCGTTAGCGGAAACGAGCTACTACCAAAAAATTAGTTTAGGTTAGGTTTGAACTGCAACCCTATCGGAAAACGAATTGCTATCAGAAACTAGGTGCTACCAAAATTAGATTAGGTTAAGTTAGAATTGCGACCCCGTCAGAAACGACTTGCTACCAAAATAGTAGATTAGGTTAGGTTAGTACTGTGACCCTACCAGAAAACAAATTGCTATCAGAAACGAGGTGCTAACAAAAAGTAGGTTAGGTTGGGTTAGTTAGTACTAATAGTACCCATCAGAAATTACTTAAGTATGAGCATATATAATTAAGAAACTATCACACGATAAAATGTATTTCTTGGTTATAAGTTTTATATTGCAAATAAAAAAATATTTGATTTCATATAATGATTTTATAAACATTTAAAAAGTAAATGTTATTATAAGAAATATCTATGATTTTAAATTCTTCATAATAAACATTCTGAAAATATTCTGAGCATTGATTTTCTGTCTAACATATATCTTATTTTAATAATTATTCACAGTAAGTATTGTTCGTATTGATCATTCAATTAAATGATAATCTGAAAAGAAATCTGTATAACGAAAATCTGTTAAACGTTTGTCTATATGCTATGAAGGTACAGCCCTAAACCATACTTAATTTTATCTAATTCGGTTAAGTGTTTAAAGCGTGAGGACTAGCAAGAGCTACTTTCGCATTTGTAACGTTAGGTAATAATTTATTTCATTTATGTCAGAACAAGGTGTCGGAAAATTTAAAGAGCGATGAGGTGCAAGCTCTTAGCTGCATATCCGATTTCATTGTTTGTTCAACTTTGTCCATTATTCGAACTGTAATAGAGACTATTTATGTATAATATAGGGATGTATATTTGAATTGATGCAAGCGAGAAGCGATCCTTTTAAAATGTCACTGGTGTTTATAGAATGGTGATGGCGTCGATCATTATAGAACAATAGAAGAGGAGCTTAAAACTAAAATCTTATGGGAAAAAAATAATGTGATTTAAGTACCTACGTTGTTTTCATATATGTGTGCTTGATCTTAAATCAGTCTAACTAAATACTGATACTTATATAGCCGTGTGGTTTCCGGCAGAGTAGAATAGGACCACTCCTAGTCTACCCATGGAGGTCGTAAGAGGCGACTTAGGAAATATAAGCTAAACAAAGCTCATAAACATCAATGAGACCTCTCCAACCCGGCTGGCTAGCGATGAGAGGGTAGGCCATATCCTCTGTCTGCTCTGGCCAAGTATGGCTCCGGTAGTACAGAGATGGTCATGCTTCTGCAGTGGAGACTAAAAAGACCTGATGGTGATGATAAAATACTGATACTAGGAAAAAATCTGAGGAATCATGTTAGTGCTAACAATTCATCACTATTTTGATTCAGTTTTCCACCTACACGAACATGTTGAACGTGGATTTTAGTTCTCATAGATCTATGGCTCTCTCTTCCTTTCGGGACATTCATATGTATAAACTGATGATTTTGACGCTAATGTACTTAAAATTAAAAATTAAAATTACGTACATACATATTGTCTTTATACCTTACGGGGTAGATTGCTAGCCGCATCGTCTATTGTCATGATTCTTTAGATTTTCGCCCATTCCCTTGACGGACTTCTACGGACTTCTGCGCGGAAAGGGAAGCAGCTGGCACATTCTACGTTTTTTTCTTTTCTCCCAGACCAGAAGAGTTTAAATTATTTCGAGAATTAAAATTTGTTTGTTTTTTGTATTTAATTCATAAACTGTCAAATAAAATTGGAGGGGTTAATCAGATTACTTAGAAAGATTTAATGAAGTTCTTATAATTAATTTGTTTTAAATCTTGATCCTATGAATTCTTCAAAAAAAAAAAAGAGGTAAATAATTTGCCCCATATATACATATGGCATATATATTAATAATAATAATAATAAATATATACGGACAAATCACACATATTGAGCTAGCCCCAAAGTAAGTTCGAGACTTGTGTTATGGGATACTAACTCAACGATACTATATTTTATAACAAATACATATATAGATACACATCCAAGACCCAGGCCAATCTGAAAAAGATCATTTTCCATCTTGACCTGGCCGGGGATCGAACCTGGTCACTCCGTGTCGCAGGCTGGCGTGTTGACCGCTGCGCCACGGAGCTATTCATAGCATATATACATATGATATAGCCGTGTGGTATCCGGCAGAGTAGAATAGGGCCACTCCAAGTCTTCCCGTGGATGTCGTAGAAGGCGACTTAGGAAATACAAGCTAAACAAAGCTTATAAACATCTAAGAGACCTCTCCAACCCGTCTGGCCAGCGTGAAGAGTGTAGGCCAAGTCCTCTGGCTGCTCTGACCAAGTATGGCCCTAGTAGTACAGAGAGGGTCGTGCTCCTGTAGTGGAGACTAAAAAGGACCTGATGATGATGATGATGATATGATATTGGCAAAAATTTGTTTATTTGCAATGATAAACTTTTTTTTTTAATTGGACTACCTGTAGTCCATCATAGGGTTTCATCAAAATTGGTTCGGTGTTTTAAAATATATAGAGACGTTTGAAGTGGGTTTGTTTTAGGGTTCCATACCCAGAGGGTAAAAACGGGACCCTAGTAATATGGCTCCGCTTTCCGCCTGCCACCAGGCTGTATCTGATCCGTGATAGTTGAAATTAATATAAAACAGAATAAAATAAATATTTGAGGGGGCTTCCATACAAAAACGTGATATTTTTGCTCGTTTTGCCCGATATTAATAATGGCAACAGGTAGGCGCTTGAAATATTCACAGAATAATAGTTATATATTTACTATAAAAAGAAATAATTAAATTAAAATAAAAAAATATAAGGAAGACTCATATACAATAACGAGATATTGATCACGGCGACAGGTAGACGATTAAAATATTTAAAGAATATTGAGTTATATTATTCATTTTAAAAATTAATAAATTAAAATTAAACTAATATTTAATCCTTCCCATACAACAGACATGATTTTTTTGTCGTTTTTATAGATAATGGTACGGAACCCTTCGTGCGCGAGTCCGATTCGTACTTGACTTTAGCAATTTTTTTTAATTATGCTTATCTAAACAACGAAGGGGGCAAATAGGCACGAGACGGCCCGGCCGATTATTTTGGGTATTAGTTTTTACGCTTTCATTACCAAACGTACCATCATGATCTTTCACATAACTACATATTGCCAGGGTATTGAGAAGGTTATATACATCCAGGATAAATTTACTGTTCCCAAGAATAAACAATATCTGAGCGGAGCTACAGCAGTTTGTTTGTAATTTCTTTATTGTACAAAAACCTTAACACTAAATAAAATACATAAAATAGTTATATGTAAAAAAGATAATTTGCAATAGTTAAAAGCAAAATAAATTAACGTGCTAACTTCTTTGAAGGTCATGATTTTATATATTTTTACTGAAAATATGATGAATATTTTTAAGAAACAAATTGTACTATTTTCGCGAATTATTTAAGTTTTCAGTAGGTAAACTTGAATTTTAAATTTTATTTATATTAAGTAACTTAATTTATGATGTCTATAATTAAGAAATAAATTATTTAAGAAAATCTAAATAAACATGGTTGAATTGGGGTTTGAAACTATGCGTCCACGAACGCGAAATTTATTTATTGCATATCTCAATTATCCTACGTTTTTAAAGATCTGTCATATTTTTTTACCTTTAAGTTTCTTGTTTTTACGTTTAAAAAAAAAAAAATTATAAAGTTATATTTTTTTTTTCTCTGGCTGCTCTGGCCAAGTATGGCCCTAGTAGTACAGAGAGGTCATGCTCCTGTAGTGGAGACTAAAAAGGACCTGATGATGATGATGATGATTTTTATATAATTATAAAATTTATTAAATTAAAGAAAACCTAATTATAACAAAATTTTAACTTTTTTTTTAAATTAGGTTAAGTTTTTAATTTTTTCAATTATTACTGTTATTTTAGTTACGGATGAATAGAATTCAGCATATGTAGATCTGTTGTAACTTATATCGAAAATATTGTAATTTGACCGTATATTTTGAAATAGATCATTTAAGATTTAGCCAGTCGGAAGAAAAATTAGCATAGCATATTATGTTATTAGTTCGTGACCTTGGATCATATTCGACGCATACTCGCGTCTGACTTTATAATCTCGTTATACCAGATACCTACAAAAAAATATGACGTCACAGTAATTACAAAAAATATTGCTTTAGTATATGACACTCTCAGTTATTTACTCAGTTCTGAAGTAGTATCGGTTTCAGTCAGACAAGTCTTTTGTTTATAAAGTAATCATGTTAAAGCTTGATTTTACTAAAATAGTTGTGTTACTGGTATATTTTGGGAAGGAGTCCTTAGGAAGAGTTGCTCGTAAGTATTATATTTAATAATATAGAGCAGCAAACAATATTTTTATCCCTAAATAAATAAACTAAAAATATGTTAGTAAAGTTCCACGCAACGTTCGTCTAGTTCCTGATATCATATATTATTTTCTTATTTAATTAAAGTGTGTTAGTTCTGCATTTTAAATGCCCAAACTTCCATGCTACTTCCATACTGGTCTGGGAGAAAAGAAAAAACGTAGAATGTGCCAGTTACTTCCCGCGCAGATCGTAAAAGCCGGTCAAGAGAATGGGCCAACATCTAAAGGAATCATGACTATAGGCGATGTAGCTAGCAACCCATCACTATTTGGATTCCGTTTTCCTCCTTTACGTCCTCCAAAACGCTAAACGTGGCCTTCGGTCTTTTTACCTTAGGCTCTGTCTACCCCGTAAGGGATAGACTTGATAATATGTATGAAATCCTTGGGGGAGGCCTATGTTCAGCAGTGGACTTCTTGCGGCTGATATGATGATGATGATCATGATGAATATGTATGAATGTAAATGCCCAAAACCCCACTTATTAAGTGTAAATGGTCTATTTGAAAGGGTTTGTATGGCTTCACTACTGAGCAATACTGCTGATCCCAACCCTGACCCTTACAAACGTAAGAGTCATGGTTGCGATGAGCAGTTTTGCTCAGTACTGAGGTCAGTATTGTTGACCCTGTAGAAATATCTCGATAGAAATCCTGGGTCCTATATTCTCATAGGAAAATTATTATACTAAATTCATTCGACAGTTCTTAAGTACATTTAAGGACGTATCATAATAACATTGAATCCATAAAAAGTCTAATACTGAAAAAAGGCCTCTCCCAAAAATACTTCGTTATATGGGAGGATACTGCCATACTTACTACGCTTGGCCAACCCACCTGGTTGGCAAGTGCAGTTTGTGCTTCCGATGCTGCTGCCCATCGGACGCATTTTAAGGCTAGTTGTGCTTCCGACGCTGCTGCCCATCGGACGCATTTTAAGGCTAGTTGTGCTTCCGACGCTGCTGCCCATCGGACGCATTTTAAGGCTAGTTGTGCTTCCGACGCTGCTGCCCATCGGACGCATTTTAAGGCTAGTTGTGCTTCCGATGCTGCTGCCCATCGGACGCATTTTAAGGCTAGTTGTGCTTCCGACGCTGCTGCCCATCGGACGCATTTTAAGGCTAGTTGTGCTTCCGATGCTGCTGCCCATCGGACGCATTTTAAGGCTAGTTGTGCTTCCGACGCTGCTGCCCATCGGACGCATTTTAAGGCTAGTTGTGCTTCCGACGCTGCTGCCCATCGGACGCATTTTAAGGCTAGTTGTGCTTCCGATGCTGCTGCCCATCGGACGCATTTTAAGGCTAGTTGTGCTTCCGACGCTGCTGCCCATCGGACGCATTTTAAGGCTAGTTGTGCTTCCGATGCTGCTGCCCATCGGACGCATTTTAAGGCTAGTTGTGCTTCCGACGCTGCTGCCCATCGGACGCATTTTAAGGCTAGTTGTGCTTCCGATGCTGCTGCCCATCGGACGCATTTTAAGGCTAGTTGTGCTTCCGACGCTGCTGCCTATCGGACGCATTTTAAAGCTGGGGAAGGACAGGAATTTGTTTTGGTAAAGGGTATGAAGGTATTGGGATACTACTCACTCGCATGAATGGAGGAAAAGCAAGTAGCAGCCGATGCCACACCTGTAACCTCCGGACAGGCAGTTTAGCATCACAACCCTGACCCTGAAGGAATCACCTATATGCATTTGCTGGTAAACCACTGTTTATTGTTTTTTGTGTAGGGAATATTTCTCTTGTTCGTAGTGTAAGATGCGGTGAAGGGATATGTTAAAGAATAATAAGATCAAACTAAAATAAATGTACAAATTTATATTTCAGCTGACTACATACATGTTTGTCCTGGATTGACTTCGGAATGTCTCAAGAAAACAGTACAAGAAACTATACCGATCTTTGTTAAGGGTATCCCAGAATTGGGTATTGTACCCATCGACCCTATAGAACAATACCATATGGCGTTGGAATTACCAGGGGGATTAAAAGTAGAACTGAATAATGGACGAATTAGTGGAATACGAAAATGCTTAGTTGATAATGTCAAGTAAGTACAGATCTTTCATTTTTTCTATCATCATCATCATCATTATCATTTCAGCGGTAAGAAGTCTACTGCCGGACAAAGGCCTCTCACAAGGATTTTTCGTTCCATTGCATCCAATGGCCATAACTCACCACGCCTGGCAGGCCGGTTGGCGAGCGCAGTTTCTTTGACTTCTTGTGCTTCCGATGCTGCTGCCCATCGATAGCATTTTTGAGTTGGGGAAGGATAGAGTTTGTTGGATTTACGAACAGAATATAGGTAACCCTCACCATTCCTCCATCGGACTACGAGACGCAGACAGAAATTTCATCCTTTTATCGTTGGAATACCAAAGAGTCGATCTAAACGCTTTGACAGTTCCTTTTTGGTTCGAGTAGCCAAGGCGTGGAATGAATTGGCGGCGCTTATATTCCCAGACAACTACAATCCCGGGACATTCAAAAGTAGAATAAATGGGTATCTCTTGAATAGGCATGTAAAATCCTCGTCTTCATCGCCACTTACCATCAGGTGAGATAAGAGACAAATGCCTACTTCAATAATTAGAAAAAAAATAAAAAAAAGGTTTTGACATACTTCTCGCTCGTATGAATGGGGAAAAGCAAGTAGCAGCTAGGGAAGGCCCGCGTACCCGATGCATACTTGCATCCACCGGTCAAGCAGTTGAGGATGTCACCCCTGACCTGTTTTTTTTATCATCATCATCATCAGGTCCTTTTTTAGTCTCCACTACAGGAGCATGACCCTCTCTGTACTACTCGGGCCATACTTGGCCAGAGCAGCCAGCTCATTTTTTTCTATGCCGATAGATTATATATACCATGGTGTAGTGGTAGCGCAACACGTTAGCCTGCGATACGAGGGTGCCCGGGTTCGATCCCCGGTCAGGTCATGATGGAAAACGATCTTTTCTCAACCGCTTCTCCTTAAATTTTGTGAGCAGGTTCGATAGTTAGACAGAAGTTTTTAGTATATTCAGGTTTATAAAATGGCAGTAATTTGCCTTTAAATATGCGAGGTTTACAACTCACAGCCAGTGGTTCCTATAAGAATTGACAGAGCGAGCGCGAAACGTCTCACTTTCAGCTTAGAAAAAATCTTTCGTTAGTCTGTCTGTCCCACTGTCCAGCTATTCTCCACTACAAGTTGCATATCTCAATCGATCCTCGAGAAGTTTTGTGAGCAAGTTCGATAATTACATAGATTTTTAGTGGATGCAGCTCTCGATTGTTTTTATTTTTAACTACCTCCGTGGTCTAGTGTTAAGGCATTTGCCTGTTGACCCGGGGGTCGTGGGTTCCATTGCCATGGGAAGCATACTTTGTATAATTGTTTCCAGTTTGGTTAGGACATTGCAGGCTAGAATCACCTGATTGTCTGATATTAAAGATGATTCCGTCCTTCGGAAGGCACGTTAAGCCGTTGGTCCTGGCTGCCATCTGGTACTCGTTAAGGGAACCACGTGAGAAGCCGAGAGGCGGTTCCGAAGAGCTCTGACACCGGGGTGTGCATGGTCGATTGACCGTGGCACCTACACGAAATGATGATCAATAATGAATCCTGTTTTGCACTGTCAACAGGTTGTAAAGGCATGAACAGGATGGAAAAGCATGAGGTTGAAAGGCCTCCGTTTCTCTCACTCACCGAACGAAGCATAGATGTGGTAAAGCTTTTATTGAAACGTCGATTTTGTTTGAGAGTGTGGTACTTCCCCAGACGAGCCGGCCCATCCCTTTATTCGCATAATATCAGATTTAAATATTAGATTATCAAAACATCCATACTACTAGGAAAAATGAATTTTGCGGTAACGTGGCTCTACCAAGACTAAAATTAATATTTTGGCAATCTTGTAATAATCACCGCTTTTTTATTCAATGAAAACAGACATGGGGAGATGGGAAGATTTCAGGTATTGAGTTCCGCTGAGCTCTGCTATTATAAACGCACCCTTATTTGCAAATTAAAAATTATTTAAAAAATAACATTATTTTCAGATACGAACGTGCAAAACAGGAAGGAGAAGTAAATTTATTTTGTCCTATGACAATCAAAGGTAAATACAGAGCTCATGGTAACATACTTATCGTACAAATAAATGGAGAGGGTGACGCCAAGGTAAAAGCGAGTAAGTATGCGTATGTTTCATTTATTAATATTTTTAATCGTTGACCTAAAATTAGGTTTAATAAGTTATTCATCGGTATTTCTTGTTTGTTTGTGTTTTTGTACACAAACACACCTTAACACTAAATAAAACAGTTATATGTAAAAAAGATAATTCGTTGTTTGCATTTGTTTCCTTTCAAAGAGATTCCCTTTAAAAGGGATTCCTTTGTGTAGGCTTATCTTTTTTTTTTTGCTAATTTAATTAGGCATACCGAGATAGTCATATTTTTTGTCATAATAATATTTTGACATAATTGTTTTTGGCATACTATTTCAGTAGGCATAAATATTATTTAGGCTATGTTTTTTGCCTTAATTTTAATTGGCATAAAGTTGTAAGGCATATTGTTTATTCGTTTTATAGTTATTAGGCACAAAGATCAAAAGACATAATGGTGTTCGAGATCCAGTGTGTGTATTTTTCCGTGGTATTATATAATTCAAAATTATTTAAAAAATCAAGTAACAATTTCTAACCGTAAAATCGCTTCCAGAACTAGGTTAGGTTGCGACTTTACCAGAACACGAACCGCCATCAGAAACGAGTAAAATGATGTAGTAATGTTTTAAGAAAAGTGAATTATTCGGTGTATAATTATTATGCATAACATGCATGTGTAACAGTTAGGTACATACGTTTCTAAGTATAATTTGATTAAGTTTCCTTGGAAGTACATCTTTTGAAAAGAAATAAAATTAACTTGGTAAATTAAAAAAGATCTAGATACTGCTCTTTTTTTTTCGTAGTAATTTTTTATGTGCCACTTTTCTACCTATTAATTATTGGTAGAATACTGGTAGTATTCTACCAATAATTAAAAGGTATCTTACTTCACCTCTTTTTAATATATGTTCAAGAGATATTCTTGATCATATATTAAAAAAAGGAAAGAAAAGGAGGAAAAGAGAAAAGGAGGGTTCGCCGAAGAGGATTTGCATGACTCACTAATATTTTTTAATTATTTTCAGCAAACGTTTCATTAAATGCAAAAATAAAATTCGAAGATAAAGAACGCAATGGAACTGTATACCATGAAATTAAACATATAAATATCGCTCATAAGTTTATTGATAGAGTTATTTTCGATCTTGCTAACTTATTTAAGGGGAACCCGGAAATAAGTAAGTATTACTTTAAAATATTCTATATACTGATATTGGTAGTTAATTTATATTACAGGACCACTTACTGCTTCTAACATGGAAACCTGAACAATACATACTAATAACGACTTCATCTCTTACGGGTTAAACAGAGCCTGAATGAAAGCCTCTGTCTTCCTATGTTTCTTCCTAAATCAATATATTTTATGGCTGCGATCATAAACAGTCTAAAGAAGCAGCTATAATGTCCTTGGACTAGTCTTAAGTCAGTATGTCACCCCGCATACTGTGTAGTTTTGAATTTTATGAATTTTCTCACTTAATAAAACTAGTTGTTGGAACTCAAAATTTTAAAAAAAGGCTATGCTACCAGCGTGAGACGTTTGCGTTAGGTATTCGATAGATTTTTAATAATGTTTTATCTTGTTTTCACTATCTCTGCATATTATAAATGCGGATTTGAAGTTAATACCCTCCAGCGACAGATTATCTTTCTTTCTGTCGTCGACTACGACAGGCAGCATTATTAATCTATATTGAAATAGCAGAAGAACGTGTCAGTATATAAAAAGATCGATTAAATAAAGGTTTATGTTGTGTGTTATAGGTGAAGCTGTTTTGCGATTTCTTAATGAGAACTGGCAACAAGTGGTAGAAGAATTTGCAGATCCAGTCGTAAAGCATGTTAATGAATACGTCGTTTTGAACATCAAGAAGTTCTTCAGTGTTATCCCTAAGGACGAAATTGTTATATTTAACTGAAGTAGTTGTTCCTATTGAGGGCTTTTTCTCAATGCTTATCGCCAGATGGCAGCACGGAATCGTAGGTTCCGATGAGCCACTTTCATTGGGTAATTTTCGACAAGCAGCACAACACATTTTTGCCTTAAAACAGCTCACTGGGCCCAATGCCTCAGTGCTTCCACCTATTTCAGAAAACCCTCATTGCACAAATAAGACATATACAGATATGATTATAAACGATTTTATGATTAGATATGATTTTGTACCTACTCTATGTGTGTAAAATACTGCGTGAAAATTTACCTTTATCTTGTCTTGGAAGGGCTGACTTAGGATGTCAACATAAATAAAAAACTTTTCCTATGAGATCAGTTGCGAACTTGACATTTTTTCGACTCTCATTTAAATGGTCAAGCCGGCTGAACACTTTTTGGAAATATCAAAAATAATCTAGTTCCCAACAGTTGTTCGTGTTAACGGGCTGAGTCGCCCCTTGAAGACTATGTCGAGAGTTAATATACACGCGGTATGTATAATTGTATATTGGTACGGATTGTAACTAATACAGATCTCTTTTTCCTCATAGTAATTGATCAAAAGTATTTCATAGTTACAATTACAAGTCAACATCATTAGCCTTCTATGACGCACTGCTGGGTATAAGTCTCTTTTTATCTGCGCCATACCTATCTGTCCTATTTTTAGGGTTCCGTACCCAAAGGGTAAAAACGGGATTCTATTAATATGGTTCCGCTGTCCGTCTGTTTGTCTCTCCATATCTCATGGCTGTATCTCATGAACCGTGGCAGTTAGAGAGTTGAAATTTTTACAGATTGTGAATTTCTGTTGCCGTTATAATAACAAATACAAAAAAGAAACAGAGTAAAATAAATATTTGAGGGAGCTAACATATAACAAACGTTATATTTTTTGCTTGTTTTTGTTCGATATTGATAACGGCAACAGGAAGACGCTTGAAATATTAACAAAAATATAAAATAAAATAAAACAAATATTTAGGGGGCTTTCTGCAACAGACATGGTTTTTTGTCGTTTTTATAGATAATGGAACAGAACCCTTCATGCGCGAGTCCGACTCGCACTTGGCCGGTTTTTTTTTTGATAGAGAGGAATTACGAGACAGTAGAACATTTTTGATGATTGTACTATGAGGACAATACAGTAGATATACAATAGCAAATATCATTATTATTTTAACTGTTTGTTTAATTTTATAGATATAAGTTTAAAGAATAGAAAATAAATAAAAAGTTTTAAATGTAATAAGTTAACTAGTTCAATAATATAAGTTTAATACTTGCATTATACTTAATGTATGAATAAGTTCGCATATGACTAACACGTTAAAAGATTTATACAGGAAATGAAAGGAGAATAAAACCTTTATTGTCACTGTATTAATAACTGTAAGTATAAGTGAACAAGTATAAAACTTACTTGATATTTATAGGGTTCCGTACCGAAATGTAATACCCCGTCCTATTAATAAGCCTCCGCTGTCTTGCAAACCGTCCGTCCGTCTGTCATAGAGCTGTATCATGTTAATCGTAATAGGATGAGACTGAAATTTTTACAGACTATGTATTGTCGCTATAAGAACAAATAATAAGAAAAGAGTAAGGTGGGCATAGCACTTGCTTTTTGAGCGTTTTTTGTAGTTAACTATATTATGGTAGTCATTTTGCAATATGAATTAGCTCTTGCGACATACACGGACGATTTCAATCTCATCAAAATCGGTTCAGCAGTTTCTTTGAAGTCGGTTTTTTTTTAATTAAAGATACACACTATACGTAACAAAGAAACACAACGTTACCTGTAGGAATGAATAAGGAAATGTAAATTTCCCCCAAACAATATCCTTGATTAGACCTGGTATTGAAAACAGAGAATATATATTAAATAAACTTAATAATACTTTTGTGATATTTAATTTGTATTGTACTACCTATAATTTAAAATAATTTAGTGTTTAAGAAAAATGCCTTGTGAAAATTGATTTCAAAATAAGTATATATAATAAGAATTGCTCGCGGAAAATAATAAATAAGTGAAATAAGAATTAGTTCAAAATAAAATCTCAAAACTTACCCACTGGAAAATCAAAGGGATATATGAGAGCAAAAAAGTCCGACATGAAAGCAAAGGGGTGAAATCCTTCCTCGAGTCTAAGCGCCGGAATCAAGTACGATTCCTTTTGAGGCAGACCGCTAAATCTAATTTGGCTCCTGTCTTTAGCTTCGAACCAATCTTCAGTATAACTCACTGCTATATTAATATCTGTGACCACTGGCTTTTGTGTCACGTTGATATTCTCTACTGGTTTCTTGAAAATTTCTTTAGTTATGGGTATTATCTGCACAGTTGAAATCAACTCCGTTGTAGTGGATGAAGTTGATATAGGTTCAGTTATTTTGCTTATAAATATTGAATCTGGTTTTTGCTGCTTCCTTTCTTCCATTTTACCATTCTTTAAACTATTATATTTATCAAGCCAGGCTTTTATCGCAACAGAATTATTAGCACTTAAGCTAGCGTCTCGTTTGTTCCAGATATTTCCTATCTCTATGGCACTTTGTTCAATTTGAAAGTCATTATTACTGTTATCTATATCACTAGGAACTTTAATTATATTTATAGGACTATCTTTAAAATTAGTTTCTAAACAACTATCCCATACTAAAGCTAGCGGATGAGCAATGTTATTATGTTGAATCTGTTCCGCGGTAAAATCAATTTTATTTTCCGTGACATTTCCAACTAAAGAAATTTCATTTTTTACTCCGTCTGTGTCGTTATTTACTTTTTGTTCGGATCTTCTTGAACCGCTAACTTGATCATTTTCTATCGGTAGATCTGTGTAGCTAGGCGCCTCACTGCCTACAACGTTTAGATTGTTTCCGGCGAGGGCTGCGGGCGTCGTTTCCGACGTCGCCTGAATTTCTTGGATTTGCAAGGCAAAGACGGATTCTATAGAATTTGTAGATAACGCATTTACGTTCACTGAGTTTACGACTTCACTTGTTAGCGGGAAAACTTGATTTGCGAGCAAAATTGCCAGAATTAGAGCAATCGCGGCCATATCCTAAACATATTTATTTTCGCTTTCGTTTTTATTATCAACGCGACGCGTCAGTCAGTAGTATCGGAAAAGAACTGAGTAACAGGTCGAATGGGACATCGGACGGAGGATTTGTGGCACTTAGCAGTCTGCCCGACAACGTTGCACAATCGTATCACGGCAGCAGTGTGCCTTTACTGGATTATACACAGAGTAGGGCTTTACAGAGCCGACAAGGCCAGAAATGGGCTTTCTATGTAATAAAATATGTTATAAAGTGGTTCTTTACTTATAAAATTGTAGAATTTCTGAACTAATAATAAACATAGATATTCCATTTTAATTTTTTTATGTACAAAAATAAAGTCGATAGTGAGACAATAGTTAATAATTGATTGATAGTAACAACTGAAAAGGTTCCAGTAAGTTAGTAACAAAGTATTGTATTTTTGTAAGTGTTTTATTTTGCATTTACAATGCTATTTTGATGTACTTTTATTAAAATAAGAAATAAAATATTGTAAGTTTCATGCAGGCGGGCATTAAACTTATTAACATTTGTCTCACTCTATGTATACCTAGGCTTGAAACAGCGACCCTAGGTATTCAAGCCCCGCCTGCATGAAACTTTAACAGTGTTGTATTTATTACAGCCATGTTTTTTATGTCTTTTCTTTGTTTTGACATTTGACCGCCTGTGATGATTTATGAATGTTAATGTATTGTGTTTTTTATTGCTTTTGTCTGTATTCCTCTCTAGTTTTTTTTTATGTTGTTTGTTTATATAAGTTGAGATTAGAGAGACATGCCACAGAAGGTGTCGGCTGAAAATCAGTGTTGTTTTAGGTTATGCTTATGCCTAGTGAAGCGTAATACTAAGCCGTCGCCTTTTGTATTTTGGCACCGCCTTTATTTTAATTTCTTTTTTTGAAAGTGTTATATTTTGCATTCAAAATGCTATTTTGATGTACTTATTTATATTTTACTAGCTTTTGCCCGCGGCTCCGCCCGCGTCATAGTCGATCTCTCGGTAGCCTATGTCCTTCTCCGTACTCCAGAGAACTTGTATGAAAAATTTCATGATGATCGGTTCAGTACTACTGAATCAGTAGTTACGGCGTGAAAGCGTAACAAACAAACAAACAAACTCACTTTCGCATTTATAATATTAGTTAGGATTAGGATTCCTTTTTTTGTCTAATACTGTCCTTTTCTGTTTGTATTGTGCCAATTGTGTGTTACAGTAAATATTTTTCATTACATTTTATTTTTCACTGTACTAGCTGTCTGTCACTGTCCGGGCAAATTTCCTATCGCTAGTATTTATTAGTCGTAAATGTTTCTTATATTTGAATGGTTATTTAACCAACAAATCAAAGATAATAAAATCAGCTCACCAGTTCTTGAGTTATAAGTGTTCGAACAAACCCGACTTTGTTTTATCAAGAAAGTAGCTTATAGTAAGAAGTATTTTTTAGTATTATATACTCAAAACATGCCATCGAATCAAATTTGCTATTGCAAGATTTTATTTAATATCTATTTGTTTTCGATAAAAAAAATCATCTTCGAACTTAGAACGGATCTGACAACTATTACTCTGTTCGTCTGTACGCTATGTCCTTTAACGACTTTAAGTGTTATGTCGTTATACATTTAATATTATTTACATTTCTTCCTACATCGTAAATGTGACATTATTTTAAAATCAATCACCCGTCGATTTCACTTTACAATAAAATTATTCCATGTGGAAGCGATCAAAAGGTCACTATGCATTTATTTTTTTATATATGTATTGTTTGAGATTGTCAACAAAATATGAATTGAATAAATACATATATTAACATATACTAACTCTTTTGTAAATATCAGTTTATTTAAAAGCTGCAGGAAGTTTCTTGTCCCGAACATACTCGTACAGTACAGGCTAAAATTAACTGACTCAACGTTAATTGTTAGGAACCAACATATAAAAATCCGACAGAGAAAGTGTTTAAGACCTTATTGTATAAGAAAAGAAAGGAAAATATTACCATACGTATTTATCATGTCAACAAAATACTTGAAAGCATGATTTTCAGGATTAACCTACGTTGAATCTGAATTTTCTTTTCTTTTATGCTGTTCTATGCGAAAAAAAAACATAGAACGCATCAGTACCTTCCCTCAGCGCGCAGACCGTAGAAGCCGGCCGAGGAAATGAGCGGAGATTTAAGCAATCATAAATAGAAATACTTAACTATCGACCGGCCCGGTTTCCCAAGGGTGCAATGTAGATACTCAAAAACCTTACTCTTGAATCATTCTATCTATTAAAAAAACAAAAAATTAAAAAATCCGTTGATTAGTAATAAATATCTAAGCATACATATGGACAGACTGACGAGCGGAAGTTTTAAACAATGTAGTAATTAGAGTATATAATATAAAAATTAAATTCTTAGACCTAAACCACCTGAGGTATAAATTTTGATCGGTGACTTCACTAGTCGTTATTTTTCCTTACAAAAATTTAATAGAGCTCTACTTCAGGCTGCTTTTCTGACGTGGAGTGGAGCGGAAATAAGCAAAGAGGTGCGGTGAAAAGTGATGACTACTAAAGTGGAGCAGAGTAAAAAGGAGCGCAGACTTTTGGCACTGAGAATTTTAAACCGCTGATCAGTTACAGACAATGTCTCAGAGAAACCATACGTCATGTTGTAGTTAAAAAAGAAGAGAGCAATCGTTTTATACCTTACTCTACAGAAAAAAAAAACAGACAAATTTCATCTGCATCACGCTTGTGATTTTTTTGGATTCATAAAGAAAAAATAATTTTAATTCGAGAACATACTCATTTTGTAATAATATATCATTTCGTGCATGGCCTCTTCTCCGCATCTCGATGTCCTCACGTCCGCACCACGCCTCCCCGCTGACCTGCAGGATACTCGACTCCATTCAATCCCTCTCAGAATTGCATCTCACGTATTTTATATGAAAAACTAATCAGATCTGGCATGGTGATGAATGTAGTGATGTTCGTACTGTTTTCACTAAAGCAGAGTGAAGATTACGAGAATTGTTATTCGTCAATTTATGCACCGCTAAGCTCCTCTCCGCTCCATTCCGCGTCAGTGAGTCGCAGCCTGCCTACATACCAAAATTTGGATCACACGACAGACAAGTTACCGTATGAACACATAATTATGTAGATGTTTAAACCAATGAGGTCAAGTAAAAGCTAACTTTAGTATGTAACCTTACACTTCGGGTTTAGGGATTATAGTTAAACTAAGATTATCCCAAGTATAAATCGTTAGCCGCTTGTGGCGGACTCAAAGTAGAAGAACAGGAAGTTATACCTGATATATTAGTCAGTGATTACACACTTGTATGGTTTTACAGGTGGAGTGGAAACGGTTACACGACTGTTATGAGGCTTGTGCTATTGTAATTAGACGCATTGTTTCAACCGACTTCAAAAAAGGAGGAGGTTCTCAATTTGTAGTAATATTTTTTGTATACCGCGTGATTTTGAACTAAATTGAAATCCTGGAATCAGAATCTGAAATGAAAGTATAAAAAATATTTATTTATTTATCACCGTTCAGCTGAACGAATTTCTATGGAAGGTAATTTTTATTTCGTTTTATTTTTCTTCTTGCAGTTCTGTATTCCATCAGGGATTCTGATTACAGGATTTCAACATAGTTCAGAGGTTCTAAATCACGTTGTAGATGTTACCTCACTACTCTACCAATTATGAACCGATTTAATAAATTCTTTGCTTATTCCAAAGGGTGTATACTTCGCAATAAGTGCTATTGTGCTTTCATCAAAATCCGTTTAGAAGTTTGATTAATATCGGTGTTGTAACTGATAGATTATCAATTCAATTACATACACAGATAATTATATCTCTGAATATCTCTCCACTCCAGCCGTTGAAGTCCACTGCTGGACTAAGGCCTCTTCCAAGGATTTTTCGTTCTGTGGGAGGATTTTGCCACGCTTGGCACGCAGGTTGGCGAGCGCAGTTTCTTTGGCTGCCCATCGGATGCATTTTAAGCAGAGGAAGGATAGGAATTTATGTACTACAAAAAACGGGTCACTCACGTACTATTTCGTCGGGTTTGCCGACTATAGTTTCGGACTCGTCAGGAGCCCATTTTCAAGGCGAGTGCGAAATGCGCGGCGGAGATTCCCGAACTAACTGCTCTTGACGCACTGCTCGTGCGGCGGTTCGTGCCGCCCTTGTGGAGGGGAGAACCAGCAGGTCGATGACAAGACCCTGGTGACGAATAGTCACGGAGGTAGTGGATCCCATTTCTTCCTCGCCGGTGGTCCAGCGACGACAAGAAACGAGTGTTACGGGTTCGAATCACGCTCGGTGACTTACTTTTTGTATGTTCAGGTTTATATATAATTTTATACTTTTTTTTGAATGTAGTTAATGTTTGATTTTACTTTTAAAGTTTATGTAAACACCTAAACACCACCATATTACAATAAATAGTAATAACCGAGCAAAGCTCGCCTATGCGTAGATTTAATATTAATGGGTAATGTGAAATGTGCCTACCATGGCTACGGTCGGTGGCAATGCCTATTTTTTGGCTTGATAGTACCGAGCCGTCTTGTCATTAGACACGTCGATCAGCCTTTTGCTCATAAACTTAAATAGCTGATAGACTCCACGGGCCCAGTATCTCCACCCAACGTCTATTTTTTTACATATGCGTCTGTCGCGTCTTTCTTATTAACGGAGATAATAGAGTCAGAAGTCGCAATACAAAAATCATTGTCACCAAGATAGGTATTTCCTACTGTGTGCACGTGGTGTGCAGCAACAAACTGGAGTATCAACTTTAACGCGGGCTTTCTGAATAATTCTTTACTCACCTCCACAGACCTGACAAATCGACTTATCACTTTTGAATACATGCATTTTAATATTTGAGAATGCAGGTGCGCTGTAACATGCTTAGCTCTTAAGAAAGCGAAAGAGAGGTCGCAAGACTAAGGTTTATGTAAAGAAAGACGTGGTACTAAAGTATACTGAATTTAGTCTCAACATATTTGTAATATGTTGTGATCTATTCAGGATTCTTTTAGTTAATAGTTACTAATGTGATATCCTCCCGTATGCTCCAAAACGGACTGTCTGAATTCACCCATTTATTGTATATTGCTCACGACGAACAGTTTACGTTTGAATTAATGCTCTCTTTATACTAAACAACATTGATAAATACATGCACAAGTTAGATCTTTATCCCTTATGGAGAAGACAGAGCCACGAGTAGCAAAGTGAAAATTCCAAATTAGTTAGGTACCGATGTGATATCCTTCTCCTCTAACTCGGGCTGTCTACACAAAAACCCAATCAAACTTTACTGAATTTAGCCCTAACGAGAGAGAAGACGCAGTACCATTGAAACTAAAATGCGATAAAGACATCACGACTAAAAACGGATCACTCACGTGCTATTTCGTCGGTGACGGTGTCGTAGTTAGTTTGGGACTCTCCGCCGCGCGTCCCGCACTCGCCTTGAAAATGGGCTCCTGACGAGTCGGTAACTATAGTTGGCAATCCCGACGAAATAGCACGTGACTGATCCGTACGTTAGACGCGAATGGATGTATATGAGACACGAATAAAGATATCTCCATTCTAGTCTAACGTACTGCGGCGCCCCCCTCCTCAGTGACTAAATTCAGTAAAGTTCGATTAGGCTTTAATTCCTTGTTCATCGACGATCGACAGATCACATTTAAATACGCTTGGATTATTATTTGTATGACGTCTTTATGTGTGACGGAGATGTTAGAGTCAAAGGTCATATTGAATTTCCTCCTGCATGTGGATACTCCAAGCAACGCGGATTGTCTGAATAATTCATTGCTCACCTACGTACGTACGACAGACAGATCGCGTTTGAATGTATGCTTACATAAAGTTTACATTATGCACGACTTTGCATGTCTGACGCAGAGTTTTGATTCTCTACCCGCAATCTGATATAATATCGCTATTTCTTCGTGTATTAATCGAATCGTGTTATTTTTCATACAAATTTCTCGAGTACGGAGAAGGACATAGTTTAACTTTCATCCCGGAAAAAGTACTGTTCCCGAGGGAACGCGAGCGAAGTTACGGGCGAAGGCTTAGTCTACAATAAAGCAAGCAAAGCTGCGATGAGACCCAAGTTTGATATATACAATACAATTTAAACAACGGTTTTCATTCCATATAATTCCTAATGCTAACATTGAAATATGGTACGCACAATATTTGTGTTAGAGACACTGGAACCGAATAAATAAATATACAGTATCCTGTAAACATTGTTTTGAAAATACATCCTGTATCCTGTTTGTTTGCAAATAATGGCTTATTTTATACATTTCGTGTCATTTTATGATTATGTAATCACAATTAATGTTTAGTAGCAAAATTATATTTTCTCTACTTTTTTATAGTTGTATAAGGGTTGGGTTTATACGTGATATATTTTCTAGCGATAGTGATGGTTTTCAACTTATTTATCCTTAACCTTACTTTAATCCTAACTAATATTATAAATGCGAAAGTGAGTTTGTTTGTTTGTTTGTTACGCTTTCACGCCGTAACTACTGCACCGATCATCATGAAATTTTGCATACAAGTTCTCTGGAGTGTGGAGAAGGACATAGTCTACCTTTTATCCCGGTAAAAAGTACTTGTCCCAAGGGATCGATATTGACGCGGGCGGAGCCGCGGGCGAAAGCTAGTATTGTATATGCGAAAGTGTGTTTGTTTGTTACGCTTTCACGCCGTAACTACTGAACCGATCATCATGAAATTTTGCATACAAGTTCTCTGGACTACGGAAACGTACATAGGCTACCTTTTATCCCGGAAAAAAGTACAATACCCGAGGGATCGACATTGACGCGGGCGGAGCCGCGGGCGAAAGCTAGTTAAATAATATTTTTGAAGTGATAACTTCTTTAGTGGCGTTGTGCACTTTTTGGGATGGGTAAAAAAATGTTAAACTCGCGTTGCGTGATCTGAAAATTAGTAAGATGGACACGTGACCTGAGACCGCCGGCACGATGTGGGAGAGGAAGTAATATCCCCCTCTCTTTCTACCGCGCGTTGTTTTCACTCCTGCTGGCACTTCCGGAGTGCAACCCGTTGTTTTTTTTTCTGTTTGTTCAAGTGAAGCAAAACAGTAGTTTTGCATCACTGGATCAAACGGAAATTAACAGATGAGTGATGTATGATCCCTGTCTGGATCGTAAACCATGCATGCATATGTGTTTGTCTTTGTAAAGATCAGATACATACATACTATCACGTCTTTTCCCTTACGGGGTAGACAGAGCCTTGGTCTAGACAAGACCTTATGGTCACATTTAACATTTTGGTGGGCGTGTAGATGGAAAACGGAATCCAAAAGAGACAGAAACAAAAAAGATCGGATGAGTATAAATAATAATATTTTTCAATATTTTTATAATCATTTTCAAATCGTGTATCAAGGCAAAAAAAATATTCCTTGAGTAAAATTAGAAAAAAATACTTAAGGCATATTAGTAGAATTTGCAACCTGGAATTAGTTAGAGTCACACTTGTAACCGCTTTAAAAATGTGAAACGGAAAATCCTACTCCTGTCTGTGAACAGAGAATAAAACCTCCAAATGTATGTCGTAAGCTGTCATGAATGAAATATTTTTTATCAAATCCACAATGGTAGTTGCAAGTCGTGTGTGGGGCATGTGACAGCAATTTGAATGCCGTAAACATCGCGTCAAGCTCAACCATTCCCAAGCATTCCACAAAGTTCAAAACGCTGTAACCACCGCTAAAAGTTCACAGCAATACCGCCTTTAACCGCAAAGATGTGAAAGGAAAGATATTAGTTTTTTCCGTGATCTTTAAACGAGGGCGCCTGGCCGTTTGGGTTATATGTGTGTTGAGTAAACATACTGCTTTTCTTTCGTGCCGAGGTTTTCCGAGTTTTTTTAAAGGTAAATTGACTAGTCGCAGGTGGCTGAAGGGAAACGGGTCAGCGGGTCTCTGGCGTGTCATGTTCATGTGTCAACAGGGCCGGATTTTGAAAAATAAATAGAACTTTAATTTAAAATTAGGTAATGTTGGTTCTAGATTGTCTAGCAATAGTCTTGTCTTTGTTAATAAACTATTTAGGTAGTATTGAGCCTAAATTTGAGGTATTTATTAAATAATTGTGGGAAGGTACACTTAATTCTTTGATTATGGGATTCTAGTGTATGCTGCATTTTGTCAAAAATATTCTATTAATTTTGTACCTCGCCTTTTATATTCACCCAGCTGCAGAAAAAATATTTACTTGAAGTGTAAAAACGTTTTAAATAAAAATAAAAAATACTATATATACTTTTTAGCGCGGTTTGAGAGCGGTTCATCTTTTGACGTTCAACTTGCCTTCACGCTTTCATGAGCGATCTTAAACATCGAAAATGTAACTTGCTCATGGCCAGATTTCCCTCCGTATCCGATGTGGAGTACGGTCCTGGCTATTACAAATTAATTAGTGTGTCATCTACAGCGCGTTTCATCTCCCAATGTCCAACACGTCTTTATTCTATTAGGAGCAATCTTCAGCAATATAATGTGAGTCACTCTTGGCTGGATTTTCCTCCATATCTGTAGAGTGCAGCCCTCCGGGGGTATTACTATTAATAACCATGTCACCAAGAGCACGTTTCATCTCACGACGTCCAACAGTCTACACTTTATTACGAGTGATCTTCAACATTGAATTTTTGACTCGCGCTTGCCCAGATTTTCCTCCATTTCCGTAGATGGGGCCTTGGCGCAGGGTATTACTTTTAATAACCGTGTCATCTCGAGCGCGGTTTATTTCATGCTTTCAACGTGTCTTCAGTTTATTACGAGCGATCTTATCTACGAACAATGAAATTTTTTACTAGACTTTCCGCCGTATCTGTAGAATGCGGCCCTGGCGCATGGTATTACTATTAATTACCGTGTCATCTAGAGCGCGGTTCATCTCCCGTCGTCCGACACGTCTCAAGCAATCTTCAAGATTGAAAATAGGTCAGCTATTTATTTTATTATAAACGAGGGGTTCAGTGGTCCAAGAGCGCAACCTATAAGGGAAGGTCCAGAATGCTAACCCTGGCTGGGCTTATCTGTATACGTCTGAATTTGTAGTCAAATAAAAAATCCGCATCCATATCAGTTTATCCGTTTGAGAGCTACAATACTATGGACAGAAAGACATACAACATAGCGGCCAATATAATATAACCCTCTTTGTGCGTCGACGGTTAAAATACGCACAAAGTAGTGATGAGTTATGAAATTATATTTTATTTCAGTAGTTTTCAAATAAGTCTTTAGCTCATTTAAAATGTACAGTTCACACTTAAGTAGCATAAAAGCTTCTTATGATGGAAAATTTAACTGTCAGTAACGGTGGTGATTTCTTAAAACAGAATATTATTTTGTTTCAAGAAATAGTGTGATTTTGCAGGCTGGGAATTAGCTGGGAATAACATATTATGTGTTGCGAGAAATTTCTTTTTAAAATAGTATATATTTACCAGTTAGCTGTAAGCAATTTCCCGCGGTCAAGGAAAGAAGATTTTCCAGTGTAGGTGAAAATTTTAACATGACAATATTTGATAACCGATTAATATATAGAGTATAGACGTACATCTTATAATCTAAATGAACGCTAGTCGGCATCTAGTAAAATGTTAAATTAGCAATTACTGAGATTTTTCTGTCCGTTTTAAGTATTTTGTTTATTAAGCACAAAAAACATATAATAATAATAATAATAATTATTTAATGTTTTTTTGATACGTAACCGTTTTTATAAAATAAACAGTGAACAGACACAATTATACATAAAAATATGATATTTACCCTCCAAAATGTCAGATATCTTAATATTTTTACCTCAGAACAAATTTTTACAAAATCGAAAACTGCAAATACAGTTCATCTGTCATGACATGATTGTCATACATTTGACATAAGAAATCACACAGAAATTGTAAAATGATTACAAGATCCCAAAAACATCGAGCGGAACAAGTCGCACGCCCTCCACCTCCACCCGCGTCGTCGTCCAGCTCCTCACCAACATCGTCGGGTGACGAGTTCGCCACCGCACCCGGCACCAGCGAGTCGAGCGACGACGAGCGCGGGCCGTCGGCCGCGCCGCCGCCGCCACCTGCGCGACGTGGACGACCCCCGCTGCCGGCACGCTTGGGGCCTGCGAGGCAACCTGCCCCGCGCCCGGCTCCCGCTACCGGTGGTGTAGTGCGTCGCATGCGATGGACTCAACAAAATAATGAGAACTGCATGCGCGCCTATTATGAGGCTACAGAGGGGGAAACCAACATGACGGCGTATCGTGACCGGATGCTGACTTTGTTTCAGGTCCTTGAACCGGCCATCACCGTTTCTGCACAGCGACTGTCGGATCAAGTGCGGGTCATCCAACGTTGCAAACATTTGGATGATTCCGTACTTGATCGGCTACGATTGGAGGCGCTACCTGCTCGCACGGCTGCCACCATGACACGAGACCCGCCGACGACATTGGTGGGTCCAGTTATTCGGACGCCAGAGGCTTATGTCCTTAGTGTTGATGATGGGAGCGGTGTGACCATAGACGTAAGTACCCAGGTTCATGAGCAATTGAGGAGAGCTTTGGAGGAAGCGATTGGTCGATATAGATCCACACCCGAGTCTAGGCCGCGATTACCTCGTCTGCCTACGAATAGACGTAATTTAGCATTAATGGAAGCCCTGAATGATTTGCTAGCCCCGTACTTTGAGGTTAGCGAAGGTCTGGTCGATACGCATTCAATTATGTACTGTGGGGCCATAGCGGCGTGTCGTGTTGCTCGTATCAAGTTTCCGGACTCTGATCGTGCACCACGACCCGCTGGTGATGCCCCCGCGTGGCAAGTACGGATTGAACGGCGTATTGACACGTTTAGGACTCTCATTGCAAAGCTCATCTGCTTCAGAGGGGGCAACAATCGCCCCCGAGTCATGCGTTTTGTGAATCAGGCCTTCGCGGGTACTGGTATAAGGCCCCGCGATTACATGGCCTCAGTCACGGAACGTATTGACTTCCTGAAGCAGAAAGTCTATGCGTGGGCGGGGCGTATTTGTCGCTACAGAGTGCGTGTGGATCGATTCCGGCAAAATCGTCTCTTTCAAAGCGACCAAAGGAAGGTGTATAGAAAGTGGGAGGGAACTAACCAGCGTGTGATCGACGGGCAACTACCAGATTCTACAGCTATGATAAATTTCTGGCGTAGTATTTGGTCAGTGCCAGTCGTGCACGCCGAGGGTGGTTGGATGAGTGAAATTGAGCGCGAGTGTGTAGCCATCGAATCCATGGAGGCTGTAACTATCAGCCCCGATGACATAAGCTGTGCGATTCGTACGGCACAGAACTGGAAAAGTCCTGGGCCGGATGGATTGCACAACTTTTGGATAAAGTGGATTCGAAGCTCACACGAGCGCTTAGCGACACAATTTCAACAAGCCATCGATCTTGGTTCCATTCCAGCTTTCCTAACTACAGGACACACCTTCTTGCTCTACAAGTCCGGTAGTACCACGGATCCTAAAAACTTCAGACCCATAACATGCTTACCAACATTGTACAAGCTACTTACATCCATTTTGAGAGCGAAGATCAATACTCACATCGATGCGAACAAGATCATGGCTCCCTCTCAAAATGGATGTAGGATTGGGTCCCGTGGTACTAAAGAGCTTCTCCTCATGGACATGACCATTTGCAAGCAAGTCCAACGGAACAAGGCAGCCCTCTCTACTGCATGGATTGACTATAAAAAGGCCTATGATTCGGTGCCTCATTCATGGTTGGAGAGGATCTTAGAGTTGTACAAAGTTGATGCAACTTTAAGATCTTTTCTCAGCATGTGTATGAGACAGTGGACCACAGTCCTTCGTCAACCAGGTGGTGAAGATGGTCCCTTGGATCCGATGGACTTTATAAGGATAGAGCGAGGCATTTTCCAGGGTGACAGTTTGAGTCCCTTGTGGTTTTGCCTAGCTCTGAACCCTCTCAGCACCCTGCTGAGTGATTCGGGGCTGGGCTGCCGCCTTCGAGGAGACGGGGAGATAATTTCCCATCTGTTATACATGGATGACTTGAAATTGTTTGCACCGAAACGCCCTGACCTGGTGAAGTTACTAAAAATCACAGAGGATTTCAGTAATTCCATCAGGATGGAGTTCGGTGTAGATAAGTGTGCGGTTATGCATGTTTAACGGGGGAAAGTTGTAAATTCAACAAATTTGCAACTTTCTGAGATAATGTCTTTCAGGTCTCTTTCGGAGTCAGAAACCTACAAGTATCTTGGTATGTCACAGTCTCTGAGTGTTGAGGATGGGGACATCAAGCAGGCGGTAAAGGAGCGTTTTTTTTGTCGTCTGACAAAAGTGCTTAAAAGCCTTTTGTCAGGGGGCAATAAGGTGCGCGCATTCAACGCTTGGGTGATGCCCCTCCTCACATACTCCTTTGGCATACTAAGATGGACACAAACTGAGTTAGACGCTCTGGATAGGAGAGTCCGTCAACAGCTCACAATGCATCGTATGCTTCACCCACGCTCATCCGTTATGAGACTGTACATCCCACGTAAGTGTGGAGGTCGTGGTTTTTTGAACGCCAAGACTCTTTATAACCGTGAGGTGTGTAGTCTTAGGGATTACTTCCTTAACAATGAGTGTCGGTTGCACCGCGACATTGTAGTTGTAGATAGGAGTCTCACGCCGCTCTCCTTGGCAAACGAGAACTGGCGTAGACCATCCGTGCTGAGCACCGAAGACCGCAAGAACATATGAAAGAGTAAGGAGCTCCACGGGCGGTTCTACCGGGCTTTAACAGGGCCTGATGTAGATCTGCTCGCGTCGGTAAACTGGCTACGGTTCGGCGACCTCTTCGGGGAAACCGAGGGTTTTGTTTGTGCAATTGCAGACGAAGTCATGATGACGAACAATTACCGGAGATATATCCTGAAGGACGGTACGGTCGACATATGTCGGGCATGCCGCCGTCCCGGTGAGTCACTCAGGCATATTATTTCCGGTTGTTCTCATCTGGCCAACGGTGAGTACTTGCACAGACATAACCTTGTAGCCAGAATTATCCATCAGCAACTCGCTCTTCGATATGGTCTTGTGGAATCCGAGGTACCGTACTATAAGTACACGCCGGCGCCAGTTCTCGAAAATGGTCATGCCACGCTCTACTGGGATCGATCTGTTATTACGGACAGGACTATTGTTGCCAATAAGCCTGATATTGTGTTGACAGATCGATCGACACGCCAGGCAATGCTCATCGATATCACCATCCCGCATGACGAGAACCTCGTGAAAGCCGAGAAGGACAAGCTCAGCAAGTACCTTGACTTGGCCCACGAGGTGACCGCTATGTGGGATGTGGATTCGACGATCATTGTCCCGATAGTTGTATCTGCAAACGGCCTTATAGCGAAGAGTCTCGACCAACACCTCAAGAGACTCTCGCTGGATGGCTGGATCAAGGGCCAGATACAGAAGGCAGCACTCCTGGATCACGCATAGTCAGGAGGTTTCTTTCTCTGCAACCTTAACCGCCGGTAGCTTGAGCCTTGCCCCGCTGCTGGCGGCGAGCTAGGTTTAGGTTTTATAATGTTTTTATGTTTTGTATTATATTTTTATATTTTACTTTTTATACAAATATTATAAAACCTAGGCTTAAGATTAATTTTGAATGAAGAGAATAATAATAAAAATATATTTATTTTCTTCAAAATTGATATAACTAAGACACAATCAATGCATAACTTATTTATTACAAACGTAAGAGCCAAGTGTGGAGAACTGGTGCCCATGCTAGGTTTCTAAAAAAACCTGTATTACGGGTCACCAGGACTCGTCTTTGTTAAGCAAAAACATAAATATAGAAATAATCAATAAAACTTGTTGTGTAAAAATTTAAAAACGAATAAACAGGTTTAAAATATTGTAAAAAATATATTAATAATAAATAATAGACAGGCAAAACAATCTTAAAATAGGTAGGTATATCACTTAATTATTGTTATTACATAAAAGAAAATAAAATAAAAAAGAAACTAAACTTAAGTTTTAACTTCCAAAAAGCTTTCGGTCTGCTCATATGTCATGTTTTGTAAAAAATCTGTGACAACTTTTTTGCAATTACAACTATTGAGTGTATAAATGCATATATTAGAATTCATTTTTTTATATAAATACGGCCCTAAAAAACAAAAGAATCTTTTTATGAACTCAGTATTGAACACAGGGAGAGGATAGGTTAGTCTGTTATTTCTTGTTAGTAGTTGAGGGTTAAAACATGCTACGTAGTTATAAACGGATGTGTAAGAAAGAAGGTACCGGTAAAGGATATTATTTGTGGAAGAAAAAATATCCACGTTGAGATCCTTTTAGTAATGTAAGTGACCTGCACCAGTTGAAGATCTTTAAAAGACATGTGACATAGCTTATCTCGTAAAGAAAAGCGGGGCTAATAAACATGCGAATCAAAGTACAGATAAGCTCAAATAATAGGCCAGTTTCCGAAAAAATATACAATAGTAACGCGCTTTATCTTTAATATTTATTGTTTAATAACTAGCTTTTGTCTGCGGCTCCGTCCGCTTTAATGTAGATCCCTCGGGATTGTTAGATTTTCCGGGATGATATGTTTCCTCTGTCCTTCCTTGGGCCTTAAACTACTAAAACTAGTTAAAGCGTGAGACTGAGAAGTGGTAACAGACATATAGAGTTACTTTCATATTTATAATATAAATAAATAAATACGGACAAATCACACAGATTGAGCTAGCCCCAAAGTAAGTTCGAGACTTGTGTTATGGGATACTAACTCAACGATACTATATTTTATAACAAATACATATATAGATACACATCCAAGACCCAGGCCAATCTGAAAAAGATAATTTTCCATCTTGACCTGGCCAGGGATCGAACCCGGTCACTCCGTGTCGCAGGCTGGCGTGTTGACCACTGCGCCACGGAGCTAGTCAAATAATATTAGTATGGATATATAAAAAAAAGTACACTTCCTACGTTTCTTGTTTATCGAACTAACGGACTAATATTTGATTATTATTTTGACCTAGGAAACTTGCTTATAGAAAGGTCAATGAAAGGGTCGTAAATTCATCAAAATATGCATAAGTATGAATAAACTTAACAAAAAAATCTACGAGATTATTATTTCCATCTCGTGGCACTTGAAAGGTGCTCTATCCCACTTGTGATCCCGAAACTCGAACCTTTTTCCGCCTCTCAAATAATGTAATCATTATTATCCCGTGATTCTGGTGTCACCCAGATTGTTAGCACATACTTGATTTCCGCGCCAGAGCCTCTCTTTCAATATCTTCGGATAAAAATATATTGTAGTATACGGGCAGCTAGATAATGGAGTTCTTTGAATGTAGAGAAACATTCATTTTTCTTATAATCATCATCATTTCGAGTAGGTGTCATGTTCAATCGACCATGCACACCCTGGTGTCAGAGTTCTTTGGAACCGCCTCTCGGCCTCTGGCGTGGTTCCTTTAACGACTACCAGATGGCAGCCGGGACCAACGGCTTAACGTGCCTTCCGAAGCACGGAATCATCTTTAGTATCAGACAATCAGGTACCAATACTGCGTACATCCGGAATGTTATCAATAAATATTGTAGGCGGTAGTTTTTATTGTATAGTTCTTATAACACAAAGACAAATGTCAACTTAGTCTACCTGCGACCATGAAAACTGTAAAGTTTTCGAAACGTTAGGTGTAAAAATAATGTAATGTACGCGATAATACCGTATTAAAGTGATTTTATTTAAGAGGTATGTATTCTGATTATGAATCTTCTATCATATGGAGAATTCTTCCGTTGTCTGAAACAATCTTTTTTATTACAAGCAATGGCATTTCAATTATAAGAAATATAATTTCAATTACTTTGCGAATACACTTTATTTATTTTTAGTTGCAGTGTAAGTTTTTTACACTACTCTATCCTATATCCTAATATAGGATAGCGTAGTGTAAAAAACTTACGCGGAAGAAAAATATTAGCTTTAAATATGGAAGAATAGAGGTTGTTGGTTACTCCACAGACAACAATTTAGCTCTTCAATTAAAAGAAAAAGTACACTATTAGTGTGAAAATATAGTTTCAAGTATTGAGAAGCAGTGATGGGATAAACAAACTCACATACATATGTGAGTAAAACGTATATTAACTAACATATAACTCTAAAAATATAGCTGTCTTTTTTTTTGGGAATATTGTATCCTAATCCTAATCCTAACTAATATTATAAATGCGAAAGTGAGTTTGTTTGTTTGTTTATTTGTTTGTTTGTTTGTTTGTTACGCTTTCACGTTGTAACTATTGAACCTATCATCATGAAATTTTGCATACACGTTATCTGGGGTACGGAGAAGGACATCCTAACTAATATTATAAAAGCGAAAGTGAGTTTGTTTGTTTGTTTATTTGTTTGTTTGTTTGTTACGCTTTCACGTTGTAACTATTGAACCGATCATCATGAAATTTTGCATACACGTTATCTGGGGTACGGAGAAGGACATAGGGTACATTTTATCCCGAGAAAAAGTATTACGACAGATCACATTTAAATACGCTTGGATTATTATTTGTATGACGTCTTTATGTGTGACGGAGATGTTAGAGTCAAAGGTCATATTGAATTTCCTCCTGCATGTGGATACTCCAAGCAACGCGGATTGTCTGAATAATTCATTGCTCACCTACGTACGTACGACAGACAGATCGCGTTTGAATGTATGCTTACATAAAGTTTACATTATGCACGACTTTGCATGTTTGACGCAGAGTTTTGAATCTCTACCCGTAATCTGATATAATATCGCTATTTCTTCGTGTATTAATCGAATCATGTTATTTTTCATACAAATTTCTCGAGTACGGAGAAGGACATAGGTTACCTTTCATCCCGGAAAAAGTACTGTTCCCGAGGGAACGCGAGCGAAGTTACGGGCGAAGGCTAAGTCTACAATAAAGCAAGCAAAGCTGCGATGAGACCCAAGTTTGATATATACAATACAATTTAAACAACGGTTTTCATTCCATATAATTCATAATGCTAACATTGAAATATGGTACGCGCAATATTTGTGTTAGAGACACTGGAACCGAATAAATAAATATACAGTTTCCTGTAAACATTGTTTTGAAAATACATCCTGTATCCTGTTTGTTTGCAAATAATGGCTTATTTTATACATTTCGTGTCATTTTATGATTATGTAATCACAATTAATGTTTAGTAGCAAAATTATATTTTCTCTACTTTTTTATAGTTGTACTAGCTGTTGCCCGCGGCTCCGCCCGCGTTAATGTCGTTCCCTTGGGAACAGTAGAAATGATAAAAATTCCATACAAACCCCTCCCCCTCTTCCTTTTTCCCTTAAGGCGGAATAATACATCTCACCTGCATAGATCTTTAGCCCTTAAGGAGGGGATTTTGCCCATTTCACCTACACAGATCTTTTTAATTGTAATGTAAACATATATACTTATTTTTATACTTCTATGTCCAGAAATAAGAAAATTTCCATACAAACTTTACCCTATTTACCCCTTCAAGGGAGAATGTTGTCTGGTTCACCTAAACAGATCTTTTTTAATTTTAATTGAGAACTTGTGTACCTACTTTTAAAACTTCTAAGTCCAGAAATGAGAAAATTCCATAAAACTTCACCCCCTTTGATTTTCTAAAAATCCTTTCCTAGTGCTCATAAAAAGAATCCCTGTGATAAATTTCAAGTTTCTGGGCACAGTAGTTTCGGCTGTGCGTTGAAATATAAGTCAGGTTTGGCCCGCGGCTCCGGCCGCGTAAGTGTCGATTTCTCAGGAACAGTAGAATTACCCGGAATACATTACTTAATGACTTTCAATGAAACACCCTTATATTGAATTTCAATTGAATAACTTCAAAAACGGAATGCTTCATACTAACTTTGCATCCCCGTTATAATTAAGGGATGATTTTTGAGAAAAATATTTTACTCGTGTTTCATGCCTTTCAGTAAAGAACCTTCATGCTGAATTTCATTCGACTAACTTCAAAAATGGTTAAGTTTCAAACTTACCTTGCACCCCTATTTACCCCCTTAAGGGATGATTTTTTAATAAAATATTTTACTCGTGTTTCATACCTTTCAGTAAAGAACCTTCATGCTGAATTTAATTTGAATAATTTCAAAAACGACAAAGTTTCATACTAACTTTGCAACCCGTTTTACCCCCTTAGGAGATGAATTTCCAAAAATCATTTTCTTAGTGCTCCCCTACGTTATAAAAGGAACCCCTGTGCAAAATTTCAAGTTCCTAACCCTTATAGTTTAGGCCCTGCGTTGATATGTCAGTCAGTCAGCTTTTCCTTTTTTTTAGTATGGATTACTATGGATAGTATGGATAGGTATAATGCTGTCATATAATGATAATGAATTGACTTTGGATTTTAATTTTCTTATGTCACTTATTATTTTATTTTATTTTTGCTATATGTTTGCAGGCAAACTCATGCCTTGAGTTCATTCAAATGACGATAACTTTTTTTTTAATGAACCGATTTTGATGAAACAAACTTTAAATGTTTCGCTGGGTTAAAACAAAGCAATTGGTGAAAGTTTAAAGTAAATCGGTTCAGTAATTTCGGAGATAATCGTGATCATACATACAGACAGACAGACAGACAGACAGACAGACAGACAGACAGACAGACAAGAAATTCGAAAAAATATTTTTTGCTTTCTATTATTCTTTTTAAGTGTCCCTCTATCCACTTTAGTCAAAAATTCTAAATGTACAGACAAAATATTTTTACTGTTTTATTATAATAATAATAATAATATGTTTGCAGGCAAACTCATGCCTTGAGTTCATTCAAATGACGATAACTTTTTTTTAATGAACCGATTTTGATGAAACAAACTTTAAATGCTTCGCTGGGTTAAAACAAGGCAATTGGTGAAAGTTTGAAGTAAATCGGTTCAGTAATTTCGGAGATAATCGTGATCATACACACAGACAGACAGACAGACAAGAAATTCGAAAAAATTTTTTTTGCTTTCTATTATTCTTTTTAAGTGTCCCTCTATCCATTTTAGTCAAAAATTCTAAATGTACAGACAAAATATTTTTACTGTTTTATTATATGTATAGATAAGGGTTGGGTTTATACGTGATATATTTTCTAGCGATAGTGATGGTTTTCAACTTATTTATCCTTAACCTTACTTTAATCCTAACTAATATTATAAATGCGAAAGTGAGTTTGTTTGTTTGTTTGTTACGCTTTCACGCCGTAACTACTGCACCGATCATCATGAAATTTTGCATACAAGTTCTCTGGAGTGTGGAGAAGGACATAGTCTACCTTTTATCCCGGAAAAAAGGACTGTTCCCGAGGGATCGACAATGACGCGGGCGGAGCCGCGGGCGAAAGCTAGTAAAGTATAAAATGTTTTTTTTTTCTTGCACCGTAGAGGATCCAGTTGAGGCGAACGATCATGTCGTGGATGTGGCCTAATTCTGGTCAAGATTAGTGTAAAGAATAGCCATTTTAACTCGAGAATGACTTTTATGTTCGACATTACTGGTCGACTTACGTCTGAAAAACACGAATTTTGTGGTTCTACCTCTTTTATAAATATAAATATAAATATATACGGACAAATCACACAGATTGAGCTAGCCCCAAAGTAAGTTCGAGACTTGTGTTATGGGATACTAACTCAACGATACTATATTTTATAACAAATACATATATAGATACACATCCAATCCTTTTGATTGTATTTAAATCTAGTTAAGATAACATTTTGAAAAAATACCCACAATCTTTTAGCTTTGCTCTGTAGATAAAGTAGATTTCTTGATAACGAGGAAAAGGAAGTTTGCCCGCTGCTTGCCAGTTAATAAACCTGTTTCTAAAAAAGAAAATGCGCGTCACATAAAGGAGTTTTACTTTTTTTGTACTGAGTATTTTATTATGTCATTTGCAAGCTAGCAAAAACAAAAATATCAAATGTTAGTAAATGTTCCAGCACCTTGTCTTCCTATGCAGATCAAAAAGAGGTGCCAGGAAATGAGGATTAAAATCTGAGGTTGCGGTCAGCGCCACCGGTTTCCTTAAAGTTCCAACAGAAAACAGGGCAGCCAACATAAAAACACTGATAAAAGCGATGTAGGAAATATGCACATTATTGAAGAATTGAGGCTTCGTTCGCGTTACCACATGTCAATAGGAAATGGGCCTAGAAATGCGTTACTAGTTTTGTTTCGGTGGTAATCAGCCTAAAGTCATAAAGCCATAGGCTCAGTATATGTTCTTTGGGTAAATTACTTAGGGAAAAAATCGTAATTAAATTTGAGTGTTATTTAAATGGTTAGCAGAATATTCGTATTTTTGTTTTTTGTTAACAAAAAAATTAATTCGGTCAGCTGAAATAGCTAGTTGGGCAGCAATTTATGATCAGCAAAACTTCTATTCTGCCCTCAGTCGTTCCAGGTGGTCATAAAAAAATAACCTGAACCTATATTGTGCGCAGAAACACACACAGTGCATTCTGTACAAACCTTCGTGGCTTTTTGAATGCATTTATTATACTATGTATTGTTATTGATATTAAATAAATAAAAAAAAAAAAAAACTTCTTCGTGTTCCAGGTGGAAAGCCAAAGCTTATCCAAATGTTTTCTCTGCTGCCGCAATTGTAAAATCTGCTGCCCAAATAAAAAATTTGCGGCCCAACTATGTAATTACTTTCTAATAAAATTATGGGGACGAAAATATCTGATTATTATTTATTGCATGAGTGATGCAAATGGATATTTTGGAAGAAGCAACTTTTAGACGAAAGTCGTTCATAGGTACACGAACCAAGCAAAACAACTAGCATCCGGTTTTATCGCAAGTTTCAGGCAGCATTAAAGCCAAACAGTGACCAACCTCTGAATTTGGGAAATTTATAGTCAATTTCCGGTAATATCTTCCAGTTGAAGGAATTAACAGCTCTATGAATTTTCCAAGGATTGCAACAGAGTTTTCTTTGAACTGTTAAGAGCTAGGCAGAGTTTTAATTCAATATAATTGAAAGCAAGTTAAATTAAAACAAAAAACATGGAGTATTATTTTAGAATTTGTACAATTATAATCATATTTAACCAGGCCTTGTTAACGAAAAAACAGTATTCCCTTAGTAACTAGTAGTAGTTTGTTACTTAATTTCCCACAATGTGTATTTTTTATGTAGGATGGCTAATAACAAAATAATATATATTAATATATAAAAAAACTAGCTTTCGCATTTATAATATTATAGTATAGTATAGTATAGTATATAGTATATAGTATATAGTATATAGTATATAGTATATAGTATATAGTATATAGTATATATTAAGTATATATTTTCGTTCAAAAAAAAGTCAAAAAAGTCAAAAGTCAAAGATTTTTATTCAAAATTGGATACATGTATCTCTTTTTGAACGTCATATTTTTATTTCTTATATATATATATTTTTTTTTTTTTTATATATGCAAAATTGAAATACTACTAGCGTTTCGGAACGACCACTGGTGAGAAGAATACGCCGAAAGAAACTCAATCCAGCCTTGGTCCCTACGTGCCTGAAGGGCTCTGAATACATTGTTAACATTAAATACAATTTTTCATACTATAGATTAATTTTAACATTTAATAATTGTTAACATTAAATAAATTTATATAAATTTCCACGCATTTTTATCAGTAATATAATCATCAATGCAGTAATAAGCCTTTTTTATTAACTGGTTTTTTACAATCGTTTTGAACTTAAGTAAAGGCAGACCTAATATTTCTGCAGGAATTTTATTATAGAAGCGTACTCCTAAACCCAAAAATGAATTCATAGTTTTCTGCAATCGCAATACTGGTGTAGCTAATTTATTTTTATTTCTCGTGTTTCGGTCATGGATATCACTATTTTTCTTATATAAATCAAGATTATAGCGCACAAACATAATATTCGCAAATATGTACTGAGAAGATAAAGTTAAAATATTTATATCTTTAAACAATTCTCTAAGAGATTCTCTAGCACCAAGTTTATATATAGATCTAATAGCGCGCTTCTGCAGGACAAATATGGTGTTTACTTCTGCAGCGTTACCCCATAGTAAAATCGCATAAGACATAACACTATGAAAGTAACTGAAATATACCAAACGCGCAGTATCAACATCAGTCAGTTGTCTAATTCTCCTGACAGCATAAGCTGCAGAACTAAGTTTACCCGCTAACGTAGTAATATGGGCACCCCATTGAAGCCCGGCATCAAGAGTTATTCCAAGAAATGTTGTTTTATCAGTTAAATCTAGTGGTTCATTATCCATTACTATTTGTGTTGGAATTTTTGTAACATTTGGTAAGCAAAATTTAATACATTTCGTTTTCTTAGCGTTCAACAATAGATTGTTCGCTGTGAACCAATCCAACACTTGAGCTAAAGTACTATTAACCACGTCAAAAGAATTAGTTTGTCTATCAATTTTGAAGACAAGAGAAGTGTCATCGGCAAATAGTACAGCCTTACATGTATTGACACAGTAAGGTAGGTCATTGATGTAAATGAGGAATAACAGAGGCCCTAGGATAGAGCCCTGAGAAAAGAGATACATGTATCCAATTTTGAATAAAAATCTTTGACTTTTGACTTTTTTTGACTTTATATAGTATAGTATAGTAATAGTAAAAAGTAAAAGTAAATAGTAATAGTAAAGTAATAGTAATATAGTAAGGAGGTAAGGATAGTAAGGATAAGGATAAGGATATTTCGGACAAATCACACAGATTGAGTTAGCCCCAAAGTAAGTTCGAGACTTGTGTTATGGAATACTAACTCAACGATATTATATTTTATAACAAATTTATATATAGATAAACATTTAAGACCCAGACCAATCTGAAAAAGATCATTTTCCATCTTGATCTGGCCGGGGATCGAACCCCACGGGATCCTCTTGTCGCAGGCTGGTGTGTTGACCACTGCGACACGGAGCTCGCCATAGGAATAACCTGATGGTATTTTGCCGGTTCGTGGCTCTACTACGCCTAAATTTTATTCATATAGCCAGTATCAACACAGCTTTTCCTACTTGTTAGTAGTATAAAAAAAGTAAAAGTTATTTTTTTTCTTTCGGTTAATCATGAGAGAGTTTTTAATATACTCTTTTTATTAAGATGGAGTACTTAATAACTTCTGAAGTATCTAATTAAGCGAAATGCGATATTAAAAAATTGGCAGTAATACAACCAGAATAACAATGACTAGCTGTTACCCGCAACTTTGACCGCGTTAACTGTAGAATTGTATGCAGATAGAATTTAAAAAAATATGCAAACTAATACCTGATTAGCATGCAAAACTTAAACCGGACAGGACACAAAACTTTAAAGAAAAAAGGAGGTGCGAGTTCAAGCATGAAACTGAATTTTTTAAACAGTTACCCTCAACCGATTGAGCTGAAATTTTTTTCTACTTAGTATGCATGGCAAAAACAAACACCGCTTGGGAGGCGCTGCCCTTCACAAACCAAGAAAAATCAAAGTTAAGATACATATTAAAAAACTTATAAGAAGGTTGAAGGACACAGCCTCCGCAGAAGCTAAATAATCCTGAGATACGAGACGTAACAATAGCATACCTAATAATTTATTAAAAGTTCAAGTGAAAAGAGAGGGTTCGGCTTAACTAAAATAAAATTGGAACAGACAGACACATATTATATTCTTCTACTCCCTTCTCCACCTCATAAACACACAAACACTGAGACAGACTAACGTTTTAAACTCGCTCAGGTGCTGGTATTATTATAGAAGGCCTATATCAGAATTTATATTCATCGTATGGAACCCTTATCACGCGAGATCAACTGTTCGACTCGCACTTGACTTTAATTACGTTCGTATTTTTAAATTATGAGACATATACGACTTATACCTTATTTTACATTCAGAACATACATCACCATTCCTTGATTAGCTCCATGCTCCGTGGCCCAGTGGTTAACACGCCAGCCTGCGACACGAGGGTGCCCGGGTTCGATCTCCGGTCAGGTCCATAATAGAAAACGAACTTTTTCAGATTGATCTGGGTCTTGGAATTTATATATATAAGTATCTATTATTATAAAATATAGTATTGTTGAGTTAGCATCCTACGACACAAGTTCACAAGTTATTGTGGGACTAGCCCAATATGTGTGATATGTCCCTATATATTTATTATTTCTTAGCTGACTCAAACAAATTAGTATCTTCACCGAAAGGTATACGCTCGGTAGCCTACCGAGCGTATACCTTTCGGGCGGATCATACCTACACCACGCATGCCCATGCGTGGTGTAGGTATGATCCGCCCTGCGAATATTCAATTTCTTTAAGTACAGGTTAAATACTCTTATCATCCCGATCTCTGAATAGAGCGTTGTTTGATGCGGGCAACCCACCGAAAAGGATTTGAAATTTACTACAAAATGGATACTTGCTACATTGCTTTCACGTTTTATGCCATGAAAAATTGCGAAGTTAAGCAATCACAAGATGCAATTAAGAAGACAAACAGCGTCGCCGCCGAGGCCCAGATTTAATTAGACTTGTATAAGAACTAAATTAATGGAAGTACAGAAGTACCTATATCTATTCATAAAATCTACGCAAGTAGCTCTGTCTATGGTATAAAATTGCTGGGATAATGAGCCCCACGGTCTCTCACAGCCCAGGTTTGTTTTTGTCGAGCGATATTTTGTTATGACTCTGAATCTTAAATAAACATGTGACAAGAGAGAAAAATGACGACATTTTTGATCCAAACGGAAAACATCTAAAACGAGGTCTATCCATGATCATTTATCAATACTTAAAATCAGAAAAATAAAAAAAATATGCATGAAAAATGTTAATAATAATATATTCCACTTTCTTATTTAATTTAAAAAAAATAATTTAACTGAAAATCATAGTCATTAGGAACAAACCGGAAAGCGGAAAAAAAAACTCCAATTTTATAGGTAAAGCACATTATAAATCCGAATATACATACATATCTAGAAATTGTGTCTTTATCCCTAACGGGGTATATAAAGCCTGATGCCACAAGAAAAAGGCCCTATTCAACGTATCCTACATATACTTAGAACATAATTATATGCGAGAATACCTCTAGATAGGTATTTCTGTAATTTTACCATTTTTGTTTTTAAAAGTTCAGGCGTCCTGTATGCGCATAGATAATTAATTGCAAGACAAATGTTCAGAGAAAATGAGGTACTTTAACGACTAAAATAATTACCCTACCCAGCATGTGGCATGCGAATACTTAATTAATAAAGATTTGCAAATATTTTGTTGTTGCCATTATGTGTTTGGTGAAGTATACCTAAACTATTGTGAATAAACTTGGGTCATTATCAGGTAAGTTTTTTTATCAGGTACGTTTTTTAAGGTATAGGACGGCAAACGAGCAAGCGAGTCATCTGATGGTAAGCGACCATCGCTGCCAAGGGACTACTGCAATACCAGGGCGTAACAGGAGCGTTGCAGGCTTTTCAAGGAGTTGGGGAAAGGACATGGGGGAAGGATGGGCTTTTGGCTCTCTCACTCACCGAACGAAGCATAGAAGCGGTAAAGCTTCTACTCAAACGTCGATTTTCTGTGAGAGTGTGGTACTTCCCCGGACGAGCCGGCCCATTCATGCTACTAGCAAAAATGAATTTTGCTGGTAGCGTGGCTCTACCACAACTAACGTTTGTATTAGCTACGAATAAGAAATGGTCTATCCTGATTATTTTTAGATCCATGCAAAAGTTTTAATCTTGTTAAGCACTTATTAGATTCGGAACTGAAAATGATTTCTTTACCTAAGTAAGTACCTACTTTTTTAATAACAGTGGTATATTATGGACTAAGTGCCTTGCAATGTTAAGACAAACATTGCATTTAATTGTGTTTGTTTCAATTCATATTCATAGTTAGGTGCACCGCAAAAGTGATTGAATCATTATGAGATTGTGCATGCATGCACTTTGGCTTCGCGCCAAACTAACATTCCCTCTTGCAGATTCGCTATTTGCTTTCGTGAAGGCGCATTACGGCTCGTAAATGAAGGTCGGTAATTTAATAGTATGTATGTTTTTTAAGCTTTATCCAAATCAGTGGTTTGTTTTCTTCATTTTAAATTAAAAAATCTCAAAATTTAAATTTAGACACATGCTTAGGGCTGTGTCTAAATTTTAATATATATATTTATAAAGGTCCACACCGCAGTTACTTTTTGTAAAACAATGTTTCCAATTGTGACTGAGTAATACCCGACCGCAAAAAGTTATTCATTGTTAGCAACACAAATTGCTTTATTACTTTTTATTTAATCATGTTTTTAAACTTTTGAAAACAGTTATAATAAAAATTACATCTGATAACGTGTTATATAAGGTACGTTGTATGTTGGTTTAAGCAACTTTTCGTTATATTTTGTTAATTTTCGTTATTGGTGTACACGGCTATTTCTCCAAACGAAAAAAAAATAGCGTCTTAGTGGAGAATCCAGTTTTTTGAAAATAAATTTGTTATTCAAATTATTGTTTATTGTAGTTTGGCATGCAGGCTATCTTGGACATTTACTTAATGGTTCCTAACTTAATTAGAAGTTAATTTAAAAAAATCGCGAACCATCAAAAGTTGATCGATCTGGTGTGTCCTTACTCCAGATTTGTTCCAATCATTTTTTTATATTTTTTTTTCTGCTGCCTTATTTTGACCAGCATAAATGTTTATAATAATAAAAAGCAATGTGGTTTTAATAAATAAAATTAATTTCATGCAAATTTTACTTAGTTTTGCGTCAATGCAAAAAGAAAGATGTGTCCGACGGATTTCGTTGATTACTCTGGGACGATATAAAATCGTCTGCACCTCCCTAGTTTTTGAACGTATTGCCCCGTTTTCCCATCAGCTAGCTATTCCCAGTCGCGTTTCAACATTTGTAGGGAGTTGTGGTGCGCTGCTTTCACGCATTGGCGATTTACGAAGGTAAGTATCTGATCAGTCTGGTTTTGGTTTTCGAAATTATTGATTGCTATGTTTCGATTTTTTTAATGACAATTTATTTCTCATGCTAATTGTTAAGCCTAGAGTATTTATATTGAAAATATAAAAATAATGTAAAAGAGTGAAATTCTTAATGTTATTACTTTTGCCAAAATTGATGAAAATGTAACTTTTTTTGACTGCTATGGCATTGATCGCTCTGGAAAAAGTGACCATGGTGATCAATAATGTTATGAAATAAGTGAGGTATTGGAGTAATATTAAACTATTTTTTTGTAAAAAGTTTGCTGCAAGTGTTTTTATCTGATGTATTTTTGTAAATATCCCCAATTGGCTATGTTTTACGAATGTATGGGTAAAACAGTATAAAAATATATTGTTTTGAATTGAAACAAAATGTTTTGTTTCTGCTAAGTTACTTTTAAACTATTTACCTAATATAGCAATAACGCATAACTATAATAGTTATCTTTTAAGTGTTAAATTCTAGGCTTCGTGATGACCGGTTTATTAATGAGGACTTGAAGACATAACAAACAAACATTCAAATTTTAATATCTGTTAGTATTAGATTGTAACAAACAAATAAACAAACAATTAAATCTTTCCTATTTATTATATTAGTAAAGTTAGTATAGATAAGTTATATTAAGATATATATGCCACTAACAGATAATTAATATTATAAATATAAATTATTTTTGGATGTTTGTTCTGCTTTAGCTCAACGGTCGACAAAAATGAATAAAACACATAGCATACTTGCTATAATGTATGAAACTATGAGCGACTCTCTATTTTAATGTGCCCAACATTAAAGTAAAGAGTCGCTCATAATTGTTTAGATTTATTTATTATATAACGGAGGTAACTAACATTAACTAAAGGATCAATAAAAAAAGCATCTTATTTTTCTTTTATTTCTGTTGTTTAGGAGTCATTTAATTTAATTGGTGCTACTTTGCTTTGTTCTCTTTTATTTTAATAAGTTTTTTTTTTTACATGTAATTTTGATAGAAAAATAATACCTGTACGAACATAAAAAGCAAGAGAATTAAAAGTATATATTTGAACGGTTTTTCCTCTAAAAAATATCCTGCTTTCTTATCTGTTCATGTTCACTTCATTGTGGTTTTACGATGATATTTCTATAGTTGGTTGAGTGTTATATTTTAATGACTTTATTTATTGCCACGTTTTGTCACAAATAATATTCATTATATTATTATTTGCCTATAATTAATGGTATTCTTTGATCGATCTGGTCTCAAAATTTTCAACAATAAATATCTCAAAAACCATTTGTTAAAAAAGAGGGCCAATAAGAAAATAATAATTCTCTTACGGTTTTCGGTCTAAATCAATATATAAAACTTATTTACTACTGGTAAATAAAAAGCACCAGAGCGATCAACAGAATAACGTTTTTTTGGAGAAGTAGCCACACGATGATTTACATAAAAAAAATAGTAACTTTCGAGTGAGTATCCCAGTACCTTCATTTCCTTCCCGAATCCAACAAATTCCTTTCCTTCCCGCGCTGCAGCGTCGGAAGCACAAGAAGCCAAAGAAACTGCGCTCGCCAACCCGCGCTCGCCAATTTGATTGAATGCGTCCTACTGACAAATAGTTTGATTCCTTTGACCGAAATATCGCAAATCGAACGCTTCTCTTCTCAGAACACATAATAAAGTGGCGGCAATCCGTAAAAGAATGAGTTTCGGTCACTGTGACGATTGAGGAGCGAATTCACCGAAAGCATTCAACATAAAAATACATGGTGATTTTGCTGGCAAGTGATTTCGATCTTCCTGGCAATATTTTAATTACAGAATCAGAATCCCTAATAGGATATACATCCGCAAAATAACAAGGTAAGTTATGAAAAAAATTTGCTTTCCATAGAAATTTGACCTGCTGATTAGTCAATTTGTATAAAAGGATTTTTTTTACCCTTTTTTGCGGGTTTTTATTTTACCCCGTTTTCTGATTTCGGCATTAAACTGCTTGGAATATAAAATTTGGGTAAGTAATATAACAAATAAACACAAAATATATATCTTTTAAGATATATATCAACGAAATACATAATTTTGGTCAGTATAATTATCAAGTAATATATAAATCGAAAGAAATAAGTTTAAAAAACCTAAAATCTTTTATAATAACAATTATTTAACATATCAAACCTTTATTATACCGTTTTATTATTATAAAATTTAAAAAATCGATTAGTTGTTATGTATAATAAACGTTATATATACATATTATTACGGATAATAATCATTGGTTATACGAATTAATTGGTAGAAGATTCTCAATACATAACTAATAAAAAATAAAAAAAAAAACAGAATTCAATTTTATTTTAGGAGTTTCTTCCATATTTCCAAAGTTCTTCATCATATCTTCACCAAATTAAAATGGGGCCAACTTGGTAATAAAGGTTTTCATATAAAAAAAGAAACATAAATTCGGTTCACAATTGGCGAAGATATCGTATACTTATTGTACTTAAAATAGTTATAATGTAAAGTGTTAAAATATTATTTAAACAAAAAGAAAGACTGCAATCATCATCATCATCATCATCGGGTCCTTTTTAGTTTCCACTGGCTACTCTGGCCAAGTATAGCTCTAGTAGTGCAGAGAGGGTCGTGCTCCTGTAGTGAAAGACTGCAATATATTTTACGAAAACCTGAATATACCGAATGTAAATTTCTTCGACCTATGGCCTCTAATATAAGTTTAAAAAAAATAAGATAAAATAGGTATTATTAAAAATAATTGTAAAATATTATTATTATATAAAAAAAATATAGTTAGTTATCCTTCTACTTGAAAAAAATTGTGATACATACAAAATGCGCGCGCATTTTGTATGTATCACAATTTTTTTATTTCTTTAATACGTACTTTGTCTTAATATTTACATACAATAAAATATTCTAAAAGTTATCGTTCTATTTAAAAAAAATGTGATACATACAAAATGCGCGCGCATTTTGTATGTATCACATTTTTTTTATTATTTTTTATACTTTGTCCTAAAATTTACATAAAATAAAATATTTTTTTTGTTGGTTATAGTTTTTTTTTTTATCCTGTGAGGTTAATTAATTCTTGGTTTGCTTTACTAATAAAATCGATTACCTACATCTAAGTTTAAATGATGCACGTTTTGCTGGCTACTCCGCATTATTTTCAAGAAAATGAAGTTATGAGCTTGCGCGAATTATTTTGTAAGTATTACTGAAATTATTCAAATTCGCAAAATAGACATGGGTCTAGGTATACTAATTAGCTGGTATATTTTCTCAGTTTTATATTTTTAATACGTATACATTTTGATTTCTATAGATTTTGATTGATATTTATTTTAAATAGTATACTTTTTGAATGGTATACATTTTGGCATGTATACTGCACAAGTTGTATAACAGATGATATTTAGTGTTCATAAACGTTATAAATAATGGGTTTATGCTTTTCAAATTGAAAATGTTATGTATATTATAGCTTTTAAGAATATAATCGGTAATGATTATGTCAAGTAATCATTATATCTTTTGAACTTTATTGAAATGAAAATATAGAATTTGTTATTATATCAAACAATACGCACCCATAAAATTTTCCTGACTATATAATTATCATACTTATCTACTAATTCTTTTAAACTATTCTAATAAAATGCAACTATAGTTACATTTTGGCTACAATATGATTTATTAAGCTTGCGCTCGGTTACCATCTCCACTATCTCCATACTAAATCAAACGGATTGAGCTAGCCCCATAGTAAGTTCGAAACGTGTGTTATGGGTTGCTTATTCAATGATACTATATTTTATAACAAATACATAATAAATACCATCATAATAGATATAAACATTATCACCTAGGTTAATCCGACAAAGATCATATTCTTGACCTTACTAGGGATTAAACCCGATACTTCCAACATGATCACTAGGCCACATAGGTCAACATAGATTACGCAGATTCATACCTACATAAATTGTAGTTACGTCATAAAGTCGATCGCGTCTCGGCCTCTCACAGACAATATAATCTTTTTTATATTGTCTGTGCTGCCTCTATGCATACCATAGATTTAAAAAAAAATGACTTCGTACTTCTGTGATGCATAATTAGTTTTAATTTACGAAATAATGCACTCGGTGAAAATGTGCCCTTACAAGGCTGGTCTCGATCGAAGTGACATATGATATTCTTGTTCCATCAACTTCGACTAAAATGAGAGTCATACGTGAACCAATCTCTTACAAGCGAGACCAAATTTTGTACAAAATTCTGCTCGCCAATTGCATTATTAAATTTTTGACGTCATCATCATTTCGGTTGGTGACACGGTCAATCGACGATGCACACCCTGGTGTCAGAGTTCTTCGGAACCACCTTTCGGCCTCTGACGACTATCAGATGGCAGCCGGGTCCAACGGCTTAACGTGCCTTCCATAGCAGGGAATCATCTTTATTATCAGACAATCAGGTGATTCAAGCCTGCAATGTCCTAACCAAACTGGAGGCAAATAAACAAAGCATGCTTCCCGTGGGAATCGAACCCACGACCCCCGGGTCTATAGGCAAACGCCTTAACCACTAGACCACGAAGGGAGTTTTTTGACGTGATATCCTAACTAATATTATAAATGCGAGAGTGAGTTTGTTTGTTTATTTGTTTGTCTGTTACGCTTTCGCGTTGTAACTACAGAACTGATCATCATGAAATTTTACATACACGTTATCTGGGGTTCGGAGAAGGACATAGGGTACATTTTATCCCGAGAAAAAGTATTGTTCCCAAGGGATTGACATTGAAGCGGGCGGAGCTGCGGGTGAAAACTAGTCATCTTATAAATCGATGAACGCCGGCTGCATGCACTCAAAAGTGTCACGTTTGGTAGGCAAGTGAAAGCGCGGAACAAGCGACACAGAGGCACAGAGAGGCTCTTCCACTGTTATCACGCAAAATTATCATCCGTAAACCGATTTTACAGACAGCCAATTTTTTTTTTAATAGAAAACACTTGTTACTGAATGAGAAAGTACACGAAAAATAAATTTAAAAAAAGATAAGTTGTATACAAAACTACCTACGACAGATATCTGTAAACCCACGTTACTTAAGATTACATCCATCTATATAACTGGCAGTCAACCACCGTACGTTTTAAAAGAAACTTCATGCCAAGTACGACCGAACTGTGGAATGAAACCGATACAACATTGGAACCATCAAAAAACGACTCTGTTTTCTTGAAGGGCCGGAAACGCTCTTGTCATAGTAGTATTGCAGTTGTCCATTGGCATCGGTGATCACTTATCAATGGGTGACCCGCTTGCTTGTTTGCCATCTTATTCATAAAAAACAATATGCTTCTTATAGACCTTGCTTATTAAAAGCACATTTCTCAGGAGTGTGTGTGTGCGACACACCTGGAACACAATGCGACAGCATATCATTAAGTTACGTTCATGCCTTTAAATAATTAGGTATGAGGGATCAACATTACCGCGAGCGGAACCGCTAAACAAGTTGAAATTGACACTAAGAAATTTAGGGTAATGTAATAGGGTTAATGAGTAGTTTTCCTGCACAATATCTTTTAGGCTTTTCCATGCTGGTCTGGGAGAAAAGAAAAAAGCGGCTAGCAACCCATTACTATTTGACTCCGTTTTCCATTTACACGCCTTCCAACATGCTAAATGTGGCCATAAGGTCTGAGAGACCAAGGTTCTGTCTACCCCGCAACGGAAAAAGACGTGATGTATTATCTTTAAAAAAAATGAAAAATAATACCGAAAATACTACAAGTTTCTTTTTTTTATTTGATCGGGTTTAGGAAAAAGACACCGAAATTATGGGTGGCGCTAGTTTAAGCTGGACTACGCCAGTGAATCTAATCTAATTTTCTAATTGCCTAATAGCAACAAATTTGGACATTTTTAACTATACTTCCAACGAAGACAAACAAGGAAATTCTACAACTTGTCAGTGAGAAGAATACTAGAGAATTCAATAGGTATACGACACGACCATTTTATCCAAACCATTTAGGAAGGGAAGATCGAAGTCAGGATAGAAAGGGGAAGGTTAAGGAGGGCTTTCGTAGACGAAGTAAAACCGAAGGCCAAAGATTATAGACTTTCGTCTTTAAGCACTGAGGTATTTTGGACGAGAAGACATTGCGAGCTTCCCTAACGCTGCCCAGCCGAGTCGGATTCGTCGAAAGACCTCGTTCTTTAAGCTGGAACCTCCAACCTGGACCAATTGACCGAAGTAGACATATTGGTTCACAGCTTCAAGGAAGGAGTTCCCAACAGATACTGATGAAGGCACAACATGAACATTCAACATTATTTTCGTCTTGTCCATTTCATTCTTCGTCGTCTTGTTCATTTTAAGGCCCACTTGTTGAGAAACTCTATTGAGGTCATTGAACATGGTACTTACGTCCTCCAACGTCTCCGCTATAACAACGATGTCACCAGAAAATCGATGGTGAGTGAGATACTCGCCATTGATGTTGATGCCAAGTCCTTCCCATTCCAGAAGCTCCAGAGCAGCGGTGCGAACAGTTTCGGAGATATATCACGTCTCCCTGTCTCACGCCTCGCTGCAATGGTATAGCCTTTGTACTCTGCTCCTGTACTTGAACTGACATGGTGGCGTTTCTGTTTAAGCATTTCAACACTACGATATACCAATGCTCGATGCGGCATCGCTGGAGGGACTGAAGTACTCCCCATGTTTCGACCGAATCAAAGGCTTTCTCATAGTCCACAAACGCTTAGCATAATGGCCGGTTATACTCTCTGGTCTTCTGTATAACCTGCCGCAGCGTATGGATGTGGACTATGGTACTGTAGCCTTTTCGAATACCGGCTTGTTCGGAAGGCTGGAAAGCAAAGAGACACTTATCGTGCTGTACTATTTCCGAAATAGTAATAAAATCAAAGTTAAACCTGAGTTTGAGTATAGTTTCATATTCCATTGTGCCCACTACGAGACAAACTTTTAAAGCCTTAGAGTTTTAAAAGTCAGTTACTATAGAATTGAGTTAGCAGAATTTGTTTTCACTTATTTTGTACGATGACTAGCCACGGCGCTGGCCAGTAAAGCGTTGTTTTGCCGCCCTGCCTGTCACACTAAAAGCTTTTTGAAAGTTATTTTGTTCTGCAAAAACTGCGAAAGTTACTTCCCGTGTTTTGTTATAAAAATGTTTATGTTTCGGCGAATAATAGTATCACGTATTTTCTCTTGCAGGGTAGACAGAGTCCAGGTCTTTAAGACCTAAAAGCCACGCTTAGTATGTTGGTAAGCGGTAGGTGGAAAATGGAATCAAAATAGTGATGAGTCGCTAGCGGCATCGCCTACTAATATGATTAGTCAGATTCGCCCATTCCCTCAATCGGCTTTAATGATCTGCGCGGTAAGAAAACCAGCTGGTACATTCTAAGTTTTGACTTTTCTTCCAAACCAGCATGGACGTTAGGTATAAGTTATGTACATTGTCCTTATTAAGTCAGTATTCTTTACTTATTTACTTTAACTTTATAAAGCAAAATGTAACGTATTTGAAATTACTATCTTTTAAAAAACTACGATGAATATGTATATAAATTACATGTATTATAGATACGAGTACACCAGAGATTAAATTCTAGAACAATTTTGTGCCTCATCTGATAATTAGAGAATTAAGTTAAGACATTTTGTGCGTCGATCGTACAAGTCAGTCAAGACAGGCACAACGGCAAATCAACGCATTTACCAGTATGCGTTGATTTGCCGTTCTGCCTGTCACACTAAAAGCTTTTAAAAGTTATTTTGTCCCCCGAAACTGGTTCCAGTGCCCAACGAAATGTTAATAAGAAATCTCTAGTATTTTTAATTAGTTTGTTCAAATTGACTATATCATTTTACTTTAAAGTTAAAGCCAAAATTTCATTTCGTTTGCTGCTGGAATATTAATAACAATGCATATTTTATTGTCTTACTACCAGTACAGCGAGCGTGTTAATTCTAATTAGGTAATTTTTTAATGTTAATTTGGAACAGGTACTTATGAAAAAAAATTAGATATGTATGTGTGTGCATGGATTATTTATACATACAGAATACATCTTATTAACTTTAATGCCTCACAGGTTTAAAACTATACAGCCTGATTTTGAACTCCCTAGCTATATTGAAATCTGGGAATCAGAATCCCTTATGGAATACAGAATTGTAAGAAAAAAAAGGTAAAATGCGAAAAAATAAATTGAACCTTTCATAGAAATTCGTCCAGCTGATCGGCGACTTTGTATGGGAAACCTAATTTTCTTTTTCGTTTTTTACCTTTTTTTCTTGCAATTCTGTGTTCCATTAGGGATTCTGATTCCCAGATTTCAATAAAGCTAGGGGGTTCAAAATTACGTTGTATACTAAAGATTTCAGTTATGAGATTTTTGTTTTTTTACTAAGTACTGAAGTTTGGCCTGATGGTAAGTGACGATGAAGACGAGGATGTTACACGTTTAAACTAACTTTGTATATATTCTTTTGCCGCTGCCTGTCTTACTAAATCGTTTTAAAAGTTAAATTCCCCTGCAAAAATTGAGAATACTGCACCCAATTCTTTCTTATATTATATTTATATTTTTGTAGCTTTATAATGTCTAGTGATATTTTACTTTTTTAGTTAACTTCTCAAAATATTTTTATACCTATCCTATTAAATACACCTAAATACAGCTCAATCAGAAAAAAATTACACTTTTTTACAATTTTTTGCCTCTACGGTTACCAGATTTCGTGCTTACGTTGTTGGAAACGCTTTATTTTGCCATCCAGCCTGTCACACTAAAAGCTTTTAAAATGTACTTTGTCTTGCGAAAACTGAGAAAACAATGGATGCACCATTGCCGTCTTATAAAAGTAGTTAATTTCACAAAATGCGGATTAGAATGGTCTACTAGGAACTTTTTAATGATGGTTTGACAATAAATGAAGAGTAAACAATATTCCAATCCGTCTGAACAGCGAGGAGAGTGTAGGCGAAATTCTCTGTCTGCTCTGGCTAAGTATGGCTCTACCGGAACGAGGACAGTGAGGGTCATGCTCCTGCAGTGGAGACTAAAATGACCTGATGATGATGAAACAATATTCTAATTATTTTCAAACCCGTAATTGCTATAAAGACCAACTGGTAAAGCCGAGCTTAAAAAAGAACACTTTGAAAATAAGTATTAAAAAAACCTATGTACTGGTCATAAGGACTGTTTTCTTTCCACCAGTTTTATATGGAAAACGATATTGAACCAATTAAAGGTTACAAGAATTATCTACTTTTAATAACGGTAGTGTTGGTTTGTTAAAAAATTGTATGCACATTTTGTTTTCAATCGCATACCCAAATCATTTAACGACAGGGAACATTATTGAAAATACCTATGAATGATATACTTGTATGTTTCTATCAATCAAAAGATGATCAAAGTAGAGCATGCAAAGTGTCAAAAATGTAATCAAAAATGTAACCAAATCAAAAGTGAAATCGTCGACTTCCGTCCGTACAATTAAATGACCCAAATTTAACCAAAACAAATGGTGGAAATCAAATCTGTTATATCAAATTACAGTGCACAAATGTTATCCGACTAATTCCCTATACTCCATCAAATATTTTCTCCACATAAAGTGAGTAACTCAATTAAGTTATTAACACCTACTCACTTTTATATACTCCCATTGGGCCTGTTTTCTCTCTGTATTGGAATTTGGTCGAACGTTAGTATTATTACTATTGTTTACTAGCCGTGCAGGCGAACTTCGTTTCATTATTATTTTTGACGTAAATATTTTTTACTAGCTTTCGCCCGCGGCTCCACCCGCGTTAATGTCGATCCCTCGGGAATAGTACTTTTTCCCGGAATAAAAGGTAGCCTATGTCCTTCTCCGTACTCCAGAAAAGTTGTATGCAAAATTTCATGATGATCGGTTCAGTAGTTACGGCGGGAAAGCGTAACAAACAAACAAACTCACTTTCGCATTTATAATATTAGTAAGGATAAGGATAAGGATACTTGAATGGTTATTCTTGTTGTGATTCCATAATTTTTCCAAAAATATCTATGATTTTTTGACATGTATCCAGCTTTTTAAACAATTATTATAGTATACTAGCTGACCCGGCCACGCGTTGCTGTGGCTAAAAAAAATTGCGACTATAATTTGAGATTTAAACTATCCTATCTCTCAAGTTGGACCGAACTGCACATGGTGTGCGAATTTTATTATAATCGGTTAAGTGGTTTAGGAGTCCATTGAGGACAAACATTGTGACACGAGATTTATATATATTAAGAAGATATTGTGATCTTTTTTAACAATCAGGAAATGTTAATTTCAATTGTTATACTTAACATTTATTTGTAGTTATTCAATTATTTATAATAGTTACATGTAAAATAAGTTGATAAATTGTATAATATTACACAAAAAATTAATAAGTATCATTATTGAGATTATCGATTGATATTTTGAATCACCCATTTATTATTATTATTGTGAAAAATATTGTAAAATTAAAAAGTGTATAAAGGATATATTTGAAGTTTACTTTATCATGCTATTTAGGGTGATATTTTATAAAAATTGGTTCACCCGTTCTTAAGTTATGTGTCCGAACAAACCCGTTTGATGTATTAAGATATAGAGGTACTTCTTTATAAATACCCTGTAAATTAATCTGCAAAAAGCCAAGAGGTGACTTACCCTGTCACTATGACCAACTTTTCCTATGGGAACAACGCTGGGGCTTCATGTTTTATTTCGAATTTAAAATATAACTGGACAGCAGGATCGAGACAATTACTACGGTTCTGCTCTTTCAACCTCTACACGTACGTATTGTGTGATTATATTATATAAGTTTTATTTATTAATTTTGGACTATTAAATTTTCGCTTTATTAACTATATACAAACATCTGTACCTACGTGAAACTAAAAAAGAGAAGGAAAAAACATATAAACTCTGTTTGTTGCAATTACATCGGTTCTATTGTTACAGTAATTAGTTAAAGATATTCCTCCGTTTTGGCTCTATTATGAAAGGGTCAACAGAAGCATACTTCCTCTGTGGGGCTGAAAGTTTTAACTACGTTACTCGTAATAACCTAACACAAGTTTAGTAGTTTAGCACTGTGACAGTAATGGTTGTCGACGCCGCTCGATGGCTCGAAGCAATCATTAGCAAAGACATATGAGGGAGTTCTATTATTAAAAGATAAGTTTGCTAGTATTCTCAACAAAATAATATCTATTGACTTTTTTTACATTCTGAGAAGACGTTTACTTCTCTGTGTGTGCTATATTAATTCATGGAAATCATATTAACCGACTTTAAAAAAAGGAGGAGTTCTCAATTCGATTCTACATTTATTTTTGTTACCTAACTCTATCATTTATGAACCGATTTGAATTATGTTTTGAAATGCTTTTCAATTGGTTCAATTCAATTTTATACAAATCAGTTCAGTCGTTTAATTGATTTCAATATTTTTATATGAAAGATATAAGTTCTCCTAACAGATGACCATGACGAAATGAATGACCAAAATGTAGGTACCTAAGTAAAGATAAAATGCCTTCAACATGAGCCTGTTTGTTTCTAGAGAAATAGAACAAAGCAGGATGAAGTTACTTTTATGTAAACATTCCGTCTTTAAAACGAGAATTAACTTTATTACATGATATAAATCAATATCTGACCAAAATAAGTTAACACTTATTATTTTGACGTTTGGCAACTGTCATTGTCAATTTGTTTCGGGTAGATAATAGTCCTCGTTTTATAATAAGATGGATTTGGTCTTCAAACGTTTAAGAAGTTCAAAATAAATACTTTATAAAAAAGAATACTCAATACATTTTATTATGAATTAAAGTTACCTACCTACCTTTCTACTATATTTTTTGTGTATATTGGATATTTTTTTAAGAATTTTTTTTTCAGCTTTTTTCAATTATATTATTAATTCACTGACTGAGTTTAATGTGTACAATAAATAACTTCATTTTGTTTTTGGTCCTCTATAAACTATTATATAGTACTTAAGCCTTTTAAGGTATTAATAACTCTGGAATTGCATAATCCCTTGTGAGCTTTATAATAAATAACGTGTATGTATTGGTGCCAAAAAACTATCGAACGTTTGGGCAAAAATTACTTGGAACGACTTCAACATTTTTAAATTGAAATTAATCGTCGTTAAGTTGCATAGATCCTTTAATCTATCTACTTACTAAGTAATATTGTCAATATACGAATTTTCTTTAACTATTGAGTCGAAATCGCTGTAGCAAAAACTCGATATCATTCTGTCATCTATTTCGACCAAACCAATCGATGATATCTACTTAACATACTTAAAAAAGAAACAGACACGTAAAGTTTGTTAACTTTTAAATCCATCTACTCATTATTTGTAAAAAATTGGATACTTGTGATTTTGAACCTTGTAATAGGAATATTCCATAAAAAACTACTAAAGGGATTTAGATGCAACTTGGAAATTATCAGATCCTTCCCAGAACGATTCATTCCTATCCAATACCACGAACGAATACCACTGGTATTACTTTGAATTTTGAATTATTTTCTATTCCCAACGGATACCACTTGTTAGCGACGGCCACGCTGCCGACCTTTTTATGTATTTCTATGGTTTTTATACGTCAAGAAAAAGAAGAAGATTACACTGTCACGTCTGGAAAAAAAAGTGAATGCGATTAGATTTGTTGTTGATATTTTTTACAAATTAAAGGCAGTTTTCCCAGCATTATTTCTCTCCAGCCTCACCAGTGCCTCCGTGCTTTACATTTGTGGTCCTTGAGCCTAATCTGACAAAGGCTGGAAAGATGTTCCGCACTCCCCCTACATCGCGCAAACGACAACCACGCGGTGCCAAGGAAGAGTCGCGCCCCCAGGATGTTGGTGAGAACCTCCCTTTAATAAAAAGAGAAAAAGACCAGCATGACGCGAAATCCGCAGCAACTGTAAAAACCAAAGGGACTTCGTCATCCCTATCACGGCGGAGAAAGTTAGAGCTGGAGGCGGCGCAAGCTAAAGCTCTATTAGAAATTGAAGCTACACGCGTACAAGCTGAAGCTGCAGCTAAAATAAAAGCTATTCAGGCCGATTTAATAGATAAAAAGTTGACGGTTGAGATAGAAGAGTTAGATAGAGAAAGACGGTCGAAGTCTTCGCGTTCCGTCACTAATGAGTCGATGTCTCTAGACAGCAGGATACACGATTGGTTGAATGATAGTGCGGCATCACAGTGCGAAGCGTCACCTGAGCTGCACGACGAAATGCAACATAGTAATTCTAAGGACAATGACGACGACGGTAACCGAAAGAGTGACATCGAAAAGTTAGCTGAAGCGCTACGTGAGACCATTATGGCTTCATCTACGCCAAAAGATGGCAACAGTAAGCTCCTCACAAGGTTGGCTACCTCCAAAGATTTGCCTTATTTTCATGGTGACTCGCTCGAATGGTTGCAATTCAAGCAAGCCTTTTACGAGTCTACAAGGCTGTGCCAGTATACAGATACTGAGAATATTTGGCGTCTACGAAAATGCCTAAGGGGTGAGGCCAAGGACACCGTTTCTTCATTACTCATCGGAGGTACGTCTTCAGATTTAATTATAGAAACTTTAGAGCTCCGATTTGGGAGACCAGAAACAATAATAAATAAACTAATTACACAGTTAAAGAAGATTCCGTCCTTACCTATGTCCTATCACCACGAAATTGTAAATTTTGCAATCAAGGTCAAGAATTATGTTATTGCCGCCAAAGCTATCAAACAAAATGATTATTTAAGGAGCCCTGAGTTGGCTGGCATTATCATATTTAAATTTCCGAATACTCTTGTATGCAAGTGGACGGACTATGCGTTCGAACGTCAAACGAGTGACTTACCCAAGCTTGAAAAGATATCGGACTTTTTGTACGATGAAGCAAATAAGACTGCCGTGTCAGGCGTAAGTCACATTCAATATCAGTCATCGGACAGACGTAAACCGGACGAGCGAAAAACAACTCATACTGTACTTCTATCAGCTACAAATAGCGAAGCGGAAGAGACGCCCAAATGCAGATTTTGTCGAGTGGGCCGCCATGCATTACCTAGTTGCCCACGCTTTAAACGAGCTTTACGCAGAGATCGTTGGCGGTTTGCACGAACGCAACGCATTTGTTTTAAATGTCTTGGTCTTCGTCATCGTGAGCCAGAGATGTGCCAAGGCGACAACTGAGACGTTAATGATTGTGGACAGCCACATCATCGTCTCTTGCACTGGATCGCGCCGAAAGACAAGGAAACTGTTGAAACTTCCACAAGCGATAAGCCGTCAAAGAGCAGCAGTGAGACGGCAACTCAGACTAACGTAGCCCAATGCAGTGAGGTATTATTACAGATTGTACCTTTGACAATATTCGGCCCTAAAGGGAGTTTACACGTGCATGGCCTTATTGATGGAGGCTCTACAGCGACCCTCCTGTCAGCAAATGTTGCAGACCAGTTAGGCTTGCATGGGGAAAAACGCACAATGCGGGCACGTGGAGCTTGGGACACTGAATTAGTATGTGAAATGGAGTTGATCGACTTTACCATTTCCAACAGTAGCGGAGATAAATACAGATTAAACGGAAGAAAAATAAAAGAGCTAAATTTACCAACTCAACATTTATCCAACTTTGATTTCAGCAGCTACAATGTCTCCGAAGAGTTTGAAGTTTGTAATTGCAGTGTGCAGCCGAAATTGTTAATGGGACAAAACCATCACGATCTTATCGCGCCTGAGAAATGTATCCGAGGTAAGCAGCGTGCGCCATTCCTGACAAAGATGGCCTTGGGTTGGTGCGTTCATGGAAATAACGCGGTAAGTGAGTCCAAGTTGTCTGGTGGTTTCGCCACACCCGCTTTTAATCTTAATGTTGACTGTCCGATACAGGGGGGAAATGTAGAGCCTATATGTCATTTATTTTCCGTAGAAGATATTAAATCTTTTTCACTACAAACGTCGTATAAGTACGACGAAGATCGCGACGCCAAATTATACGACGAAGTGCGTCAATCTTTAGACTCTATAGGCGTGTGCTCAAAACCAAGGCAGTGTCCTAAGGATTTAAGAGCTGTAGCTATATTAGATAAGACCGCACAGCTTATTGATGGTCAGTGGCATGTCGGCCTACCATGGACATACGACGATGTTGTATTGCCAGACTCTTATCCTCAGGCCTTAGATAGGTTAAAAATGATAGAAAAAAAGATGCAAAGGAATGAGGCTTATGCTTCTAGGTACCGAGAGCGAGTACAACATTTATTCACAAATAATTTTGCTAGGGAGGTGCGCGAAGATGACCAAGGTTTCGGTCGCGTATGGTACCTGCCACACTTTGGTGTTGACAACCCTAATAAAGCTAAGTTGCGCCTTGTTTATGACGCGGCTGCGAAAAGTAAAGGGGTGTGTATTAATGACTTTCTTTTGCAGGGACCTGACCTGTTGCAATCTCTCTTGGGAATTATGTTACGTTTTCGGGAAAATCCAATCGGTGTTATAGGTGATATAAAAGACATGTTCTTACGTATTAAAATACGAAAGGAGGATATGAATGCATTTCGATTTTTGTGGAAAGAACAGACGTCCGAACCGGTCAATAAATACGTTATGACTTCGCTTATATTCGGCGCAAACTGTTCTCCTTTCGTAGCACAATATGTTAATCAATTCAAAAATACAGAGCGGTTTGAAAATTCTTTTCCTGAAGCTGTTCAGGCCATCAGGAAGAACCAATATATTGATGATTACATTGACAGTTTACCCGATATTCCAGCCGTAGTAAAGATGGTAAATGAAATTTTGTACATCAACCAACAGGGTGGGTTTCTTATGCGTAATTGGCTAAGCAATAGCGTTGATGTTCTAAGGGGTACGCCAAAGGAAACCTTAAATGAGAAAGCCGTTAGGTTCAACATTGAAGGGCAGTCTGAGCGGACACTCGGTCTTCTTTGGTATCCTGCCACTGACACGCTAGGGTTTGATTTGTCATTCAAACACATTCCCAAAGAGGTATTTGAAAAAGAAAGAAAACCTACTAAGCGCGAGATGCTACGAATTATTATGTCAATTTACGATATTCACGGTTTTCTTGGCCCATTTATTATTCAAGGTAAAATTATTATGCAAGAGACATGGAAAACTGATATAAAATGGGATCAAGCTATTTCGGATGAATTATTTACTTCTTTTCGTAACTGGTTAGAGCAACTGCAGACTTTGAATCGTATATCAATACCGCGTTGGTACTTTAACGTTAGTCCTGGAAGCGCTGCATCGGAGGCCGGGACTAGCGCTGATATAGCTGCTATCAGCGTGTTACAACTTCATCTGTTTTGTGATGCATCGCCATCTGCGTATGCTGCAGTCGCTTACTAGCGTAAAATAAATAGCGACGGATCAGTGCAAGTTTCATTTATAGCCAGTAAAAGCGGTGTAGCGCCGATCAAGGGAGTCACGATTCCAAGACTAGAGCTACAAGGCGCATTACTCAGTTGCCGATTAGCGGATACGATCAAGTCAGAACACAGATTTAAAGTAGATGAAACTTTTTATTGGACAGATTCCACAACGGTTTTACATTAGATCAGAAATGAAAATAAAAAGTACAAAACATTCATTGCGAACAGGCTGGGCGAGATTTGTAACACATCCACTATTTCTGAATGGAACTATGTTCCGTCCGGCTGCAACCCAGCTGACCTCGTCTCAAAGAAACACGATCAAATTTTGGACAATGGCTCTCCTTGGTTTTCTGGACCATATTTCTTGCGTCAAGAGCCTAATCATTGGCCACAAGATCCTATAAAAAAGGATGACATTAGTGATGAGGTCTTAGAGAAAATACAAGTTGTATTAAGTGAAGTTTATGAGATGAAAAACTTACCTGTTCCTGATTCGCGACGCTTTTCATGTTGGTTAAGACTGCTACGTACCACTGCAACTGTTTTACTGTTTATAGAAAAGTGTAGAAAAAAGAAATTTGAGATTGATGGTGAACTAATTAATAGAGCAGAAACATTACTGTTACGTCATGCTCAAATGCAATCGTTTTCCGGCGAAATACACAGTATACAGCAAAAAAAGCCATTGACACGGGATAGCCGCTTGCGTGAACTTACTCCTTACTTGGACACAGAAGGTCTTTTACGTGTTGGCGGGCGCATTGGTGCTGTAAAGGGAGTACAAGCGAATGTGAAAAACCCGGTAATTTTAGATGGGCGATACCATATGTCACGGTTAATAGTCAAAGATTATCACGTGCGCGCGCAATATTCATATAACGAATTGGTCGTTAACGAGCTCCGACAAAAATATTGGCTTTTAAACTTAAGACCTACTGTGCGTACTGTGGCCTCTCAATGTCTTATATGCAGAATCAGAAAAGCTTCGCCTTTGCCTCCGCGGCTTGGAGACCTGCCCGAGGAACGATTGACGCATCACAAACGTCCGTTCACAGTATGTGGAATAGATTTATTCGGCCCAATAGAGATTACGGTAGGACGGCAGAAACCTAAGAGATACGGCGTGCCTTACAGTGCGTGCCGTGCATATCGAAATAGTTGCTTCTTTGACCACAGATTCACTCATTATGGCTTTAAGACGCATGGCCGCTAGACGTGGTTGGCCTCAAACGATTCTGTCTGACAACGGAACAAACTTAAGAGGAGCAGATGCTGAACTTAGAAGAAACTACCAAGCGATTGATCAGGATGAATTTGCCTTGGAAGCTCTTAACAGAAACGTGGTTTGGCGTTTCTTACCACCGGCATATTCGCAGCGTCAAGACTTCATTAAAGATAGTTCTCAAAGAGAGAGCGCCACGTGAAGAAATTCTTTCTACTTTTCTCGCTGAGATTGAGAATATTATTAACAGCAGACCTTTAACACACGTATCAGTGGATCCAAAGAGTGACGAGGCTCTTACTCCTAACCATTTTTTACTAGGAGGCTCATCTAACATGCCTTTACCCGGTGTATTTACTGATGGAGATCTGTGCCTGGGAAAACAGTGGCGCATGGCGCAACGGCTGACAGACCTGTTCTGGAGTCGTTGGGTCAAAGAAGTTTTACCGGAGCTTCTGCCCAGACATAAATGGACCCAAGAGGGAATGCAACTTAAGGTTGGGGACTTAGTGATCGTAGTAGACCCGTCATCTCCGCGTAACACCTGGCCGAAAGGAGTTATTGTAAAAGTTTATCCTGGTCCTGACGGTCGCGTTAGGGTGGTAGATATTAGGACGAGAGCGGGGGTGATGAAGCGGCCGGCTGCTCGCGTGGCCTCTCTCATTCTAGGAACTGAGTGTCCTCCATGAGGACACTAGGGGGGAAAATGTTAGCGACGGCCACGCTGCCGACCTTTTTATGTATTTCTATGGTTTTTATACGTAAAGAAAAAGAAGAAGATTACACTGTCACGTCTGGAAAAAAAAGTGAATGCGATTAGTTTTGTTGTTGATATTTTTTACAAATAAAAGTTAGTATTAAAGGCAGTTTTCCCAGCATTATTTCTCTCCAGCCTCACCAGTGCCTCCGTGCTTTACACCACTATTTAAACCAATACCAAAACAAGTTCAAAGGTCAGTAAAAATGCTTTCTATGTGATTACAACATTTTTATTTGCAAAAATATGTGTAAGTTATTAATAAACAATTTTAGTTAGCACACGACTAGTTCAATTATACATATAGTTATAATAATATTAATTATTACAATTTTAAAAAATATAAAATAAGAACAATTTGCTTACTATCTGATAATAATATAATATGACATAAAATTAACCTTTTTATATTAAAATCACTCGTTCATCACCTTTATAGTAATGACTCAATGTTTTTTTTTTCATAAATACAGAATATGTATAATTAACTAATAGTAATTATCTAAAAATTGTAAAAAATCAAAGAAAATCAACGTATTTTTAATAAAATCTGTCGTTCGACACCTACATTGTAATAAATCAATCTTTTTTTTTATATGAATTCGGAAAGCAATATTAAATTACTTTGTGGTTTTAGCATTATATTTGAATAACATAAAAATATTAGAAAATAAATTTAATTCGATGACTGAGCTGACTGTACCAAATTCAAATTTTGGTAATCGTTGGGACATAAAATTAAAAAAAAATTAAGAGTGGTTACCGTTTGGAATAGAATAGAATAGAATTAAAATTTCAAAGTAATACCAGTGGTATTTGTTCGTGGTATTGGATAGGAATAAATCCCCAGAACGGAGTCACAGCAATACGTTAATAATAATTGAAAATGACATATTTCTTACGCTGTGTTTCATAATTTTTCAGTTTATTAATATACAAGCAAAATTGGATTCAAATCTTTTCAACAAGATTTAATTAAAATAAAATGCACAAACTCGGCGAGTCTTGACAATAAGACGACGTTTGGTCAGTCAGACAAGTTTGTACAACTTAACTTGGACAGTGTTATCGCGAATTAAAACGAGGCACAGATGTAGCACTACGTTGAGCACAGAATAAGTACTTCTTAGGTACAGAAGTCGCATTCTGCAAAGGTATTCAAAGAAATATCAACTCAATATACTTGGCATCTTTTAGTTTCAATATCTACAGCAAGCCAATTTTTTACTTAAAGCTCTGAAAATACGATTCATAATTCGTTGAAGTCGGTGAACACATGACCAAACGCGCGTCGTTTCCTCCAAAAAAACCAAATCCCGTAAACATAAAATCTTCGTTTCAAAATACTATATATCTACTCCTATATTTTAAAACAGATTTTATTTTTACGGGATTCGGTTTTTACAAAATAGCTACCAATGATTAATTTTTCTGAAGACTGTTTAATAAATTTGGAAAATACTAAACGAGAGTTATTCTTCTGCTTCGTTTTTACTTCGTGGCTGGGTCCTGCCGGGCCATTCCGATGCATTGTTGTTGAACAGTCCAGTGCACTTGGCAGTTCCACAGCATTTCATTAAGGCATTGAATTATTATGTTCCTAAGTGTTCTAGTATTTGAACGACAAGAGAACTACAAGTCAAGGACCTACTTAGTTCTACCGGGTAATACAAAACTATGAAATGATATTTAAGGGACTATATATATAGGGGCTTTATTTATATTATAATAATCAGTCCATAATATTAAACAACTTTTTCCTATGGGACAACCTTTGAAACATGAAAAGGAAAATTCGACCTCCGATATAAAATAAGCAATCAGCCGATCGACTCTCTATGGAAGGTCAAAACTTTTTTGTTTTTTGATGTATATTCCCTGGGGATAATTGTTTTATATCATGGTCTGATTCAGCAGATATTTTTCCCAGGTAAGATGCGTTGTATGTAATGTACATACCACCAGTTACATACCTATTTACTCGTATTTATATATTTTAGAAAAACTGCTAACAGGACTGCAGTTTACCCTATTCATTGTCTGCTTATCTAATAATGCCTAGTTGACAAATAAATAAAAATTAATAAATATATAGGGACAAATCTAATGCCTCCACGTTCTTCTAAGCTCAATCAAATAAATCAGGTATATGGAGAGCACAACAGATTATAAAGCACCAGCAAATGTGACTTGGTATAAGTGTCATAATCTAACAAATCAATATTGTATCGGTTTTTTGGTTTAAAACAAAGGTCAATGACGTCATCAATTACAACGATGGTAACTTTTTCTTAGTCTGAGGTTATAAATCCAATCAAACATACAGCCCTTCAGTGGCGCGTTACAAAATATTCTTTTAAAATATTAGGTACTGGCGGAAAATTGACAAAGTTTGCGGTGAAAATTTTGTTTTTACGAGCTTTGAAACTTCGTTTCCAATGAGATTCCAAGTTTTATAAAGATATATTTTAATGTATTTTACCAATATTTCAAGTTTATTAGATGTAACTAATCTTTTCTTGGTAGAAAGAAATCATGTTGAGGGATGGTGTAACGTATTTTGCATAGGTACTTTAGTTTAAAAGTTACTCTTACATAATCTAATTTACAGTGAAACATTTAGAAATTGTTATGTACCAACTAGTTTTTACTCACGCTATTAAGATTGTTCAGGAGTAGTTTATTTTTTAAGGTAAAGGTCCTTTTTAAAATCTTTGACAATATACAAAATTTCATGAATTTTAGTAATAAAGACATGAAAATGTAATAATCAGATTAAAGTTAAATTCGCATGTGTCATATAATAAGCTAGTATTATGATTGATTTCATCATAGACATGTTATTCAGGATTTTATATCACTATCGTTTTTACCATATCCTCATTATATCAGCCACAAGAAGTCCAACGCTGGACATAGGCCACCCCTAAGGATTGGATAGGCCGGTTGGAAACGGCCTGCATTCAGTGTCTTCCCGCGACATTATTTACGTCGTCCGACCACCTGGACGGTGGGTATCCGACTCTTCGCTTTCCAGTAGGTCGTTGGCATTCGAGAACCATTCTGCCCCATCGACCATCGGTTTTACGTGTAGGTCTGTAGAAACACCGAGCATAACCCTCTCCATAGCGCTTTAAGCGACCTTGAGGTTTCTTTATTAGGATTTTATACTTCTTCTTAAAGGCCAATTGCCAGACAACATAATGACAAATAAAATATGTCCGAAAAAATCAACATAAGAAATACGTAATAGTGAGAGCGACTTGTCAAATGCCGAGGACTAGGGAAAGGCGTGGTTAGCACTCTGTCTAACTAAGACAAATGAGTGGCAGCAGCCACAATGGCCCTTGAACCGACTACAATGTTATGACAAGGGAATAAAGTTTATTTTTGCGTAGCTGGAGGATAGATGCGTTTGTAACACACATATCGAAAAATATGTGGGAAATAATTGTGCTGAAGACCATAAGCAATACGAGGGGCAGTAAAGATGACATCATTTGTGTGGTCTTCTTTTTTTCCGCGTGTGTAAGTGGCTAACACTGGTGTCAGATTTTCCAAACTTTCAAAAGGCTTATGACTGCCTTAAAGTGATGACGGCTGGGCCCAACGGCACAATGTACCGTCCAAAGCGCGAAAGGATCTCGACAATTTTGTGCCACTTGTTGTCACCCATCCCATTTTATTTTTTGTACGTGTGGAAAGACCTTTGTCTCGTCTATCTGGCCACAGGAAGCCAAACGGGTATCATCAGATCTTTTTAATCTCCACTGCAGGAGCATGACCCTCAGCATGAGCCAGAGCAGATAGAAGATTTGGCCTACACTGTCCTCGCTGGCCAGACGGTTTGGAGAGGTCTCATTGATGTTTATAAGCTTTGTTTAGCTTGTATTTACTACTTGTACTAAGTCGCCTCTTACGACCTCCAGGGGAAGACTTGTAGTGGTCCTATTCTACACTGCCGGAAACCACACGGCTAACGGATGGGTATATGGGACTTGAACCCATTAAAACCACACGTCATTGCCGGGACTGTGTGCTATTCTCGCTCCACTACCCTGGCGCGGCGGCCGCTATCACGGCGACCTCGGCACAGTACGCTCTCAGAGCGGAGAGTCGGAGCGGCCAGCGGTATGGTCTTCAACTTACCCACGTCGATAAAGGCGCGCTTGACACCGGCGGGCGCGCCATTCACCCCGGGCCGTTAAGCTTGACGACGTATTCCCGTATCTGCCATCCCAGTGAGGACCATTACTTCATCTATTTTTTATTCGAGTGAATATACTTACTTACGGCGTATGGGTATACTCCGTAAGTAATCATTACTACAACTAAAAAAAATCTATGGAAACACAGTTTCAATCAAGATATATAAAGTATTTAGAGTTGTTATCGTTGAGATTTTGACATATCTCAGCTAAGGATTCATTGGAAAACACTCAAATGATGATGGTGTATCGTAAAGTACTTTCGGTCTCTAACGAAGACTATATTATAACATAAAATACATAGGTGTACTTATACGGACAAATCATACAGACTGAGCTAGTCCCAAATTCAGTTCGAGATTTGTGGTATGAGATACTATTGAATGATACATTATTTTATAACAGAGACATATACATACCTATAGATAAACATAAAGATCCCGGCCAAACGCAACCCTTAATAGGAGCACTTAATTGTCTATCTGTCTGTCTGTCAAGACCCTTTTTCTCAGGAACTTGCTGAGGTATCAAGCTAAAATTCATATCAAATACTAAAGCCTATTGTGTCTTAGAGCTGTAATAATATCAAACACCTAAGCCAACGCAATCAAAAGATACAGCTGTTTATGACGCAATTTTTGGATATTCTCAAGAGAATCAAAACCTGCGGGTTAATATCCGATAACTCTTACATAACGTCTTTTTTCCCGTATTTCCGAATCCGCCATCCCAGTGTAGACCCATAGCATAGGAAAAGTTGTTCATTTTTACGGGCTGAGTCGCCACTTCTCGGAAACGTCGTTAAATATGTTACACGCTGTATACTAATATCATAAATTTGAAAATAGCTTTGTCTGTATGTCTATTACTTCTGCACACTTCAACTTCTGAGCGAACTTGATGAAATTTTAGAAAATTAAAACTGGAACATGAAAGAGGCTTGAAAGTGAGCTTCACTCTTTAAGACCTAAAAGCCACGTTTAGCATGTTGATGGGAATTAGATGAAAAAACGGAATTATAGTGATGGGATACTAGCCGCATTGTCTACTAACATGATTCCTTAGATATACGCCCGTTCCCTTGATCGGCTTCTACGAACTGTACGGAAAGAGAAGCAGCTGGTACACTCTACGTTTTGAATTTGCTTCCAGACCAGCATAGAAGAGTCATTTTCCTTTTTTCATAGCATTTCACATTTTTTATAGCATTTCACATTTTTCATATTATTATTCTAGCGCTGGTATTAAACTGTTTGATTTTTATTATTCTAGCGGCCCGCCACGGCTTCGTTCAGGTAGATTTAGTGACATAACTTTTTTGAAAATATTCTATAGCCTATGTTCATCAGTGATAATTTAGGAGTCTAATAGTCAAAGAGACTAAAGTCAGCGACGCTGTGTGAGTTGCAGAGCACAGAACTGAATGGCGGAATATAGTACACAGGAAGGTGTTCCATAGAGATCACGACACTCAACAATGAGGGTTACGAAGCAAGGAGGAGGAACTTTAGCCGTGTGGTATCCGGCAGAGTAGAATAGGACTACTCCAAGTCTTCCCGTGGATGTCGTAGAAGGCGACTTAGGAAATACAAGCTAAACAAAGCTTATAAACATCTAAGACACCTCTCCAACCCGTCTGGCCAGCGTGGAGAGTGTAGGCCAAGTCCTCTGGCTGCTCTGGCCAAGTATGGCCCTAGTAGTACAGAGAGGGTCGTGCTCCTGTAGTGGAGACTAAAAAGGACCTGATGATGATGACGAGGAGGAACTTATAGTAAAAAAATAAGAATTCTTAGTGCGTTATAATGCAGTTATTCAGCGTTTGCGATTCAACACATTCCAGGCGGCGGCTGCCTTCGTGACCCACATCGGCCGCGACCTACCGCAAGGAATCTCGCACATTTGCATCCCATATTCCAAGTTGGCACTTTAAGCGTGTACACACATAGATAAGGGTAAATTGAAGACGTAAAATATAGCTTTGAAATACATTGATCAAAATTTGTAGACTTTGGAATCTTGACGCATAATTTTGACGCTAATTTTATACAGTTACTATTTATTAAAAATGTACTGACCTATATTTTCAGTTACCCACTTTATATAATACATGCCCACTTTATTATTGTAATAAAGTGGGCATGTACTATATAGCGGGCTGTTGCCAGCGACTTCATCCGCGGCAATTTCGATTTGATTAATTCGTTTTTTTATTAATATAAATGAATCTTCCTCCATCATCCTATTCCCCCGTTTTAAAAGCATTTTTTATTGGTGCTTCGTTCCTATTGTTCGCAGCGTGATGTTTTATAGCCTAAAGCCTTCCTCAATAAATGGACTATCCAACACAAAAATAATATTTTAATTTGAACCAGTAGTTCCTCAGATTAGCGCGTTCAAACAAATAAATAAACAAACAAACTCTTCAGCTTTATAATATAAGTATAGATTGAAAACAATATATTTCATAATTTAAACATATTATCTATACATACAGACCTACATAGTATTACGTCTTTTTCTCTTGCGGGGTAACCAGAGCATATAATACCTTATGGCCATATATTTAGCATGTTGGAGGTTATAGGTGGAAAACGAAATCAGAATAGTGATGGGTTGCCAGCCGCATCGCCTATTGACATAGTTCCGCAGATTAGACCAATCCCTCGATCCGCTTTTACGATCTGCGCGGGAAGAGAAGCAACTGAAACATTCTTCTATTTTTCTTTTCACCCAGACCAGCATGGATATTCTCTATTCTTTTATTAAATCGTGCTTCAGAAGGCACGTTAAGACGGTGGTCCCGGCTGCCATCTGGTTGTCGTTAAAGGAACCACGTCAGAGGCCGAGAGGCGGTTTCGATGAACTCTGACACCAGGGTGTGCATGGTCGATTGACCAAGACACCTACCTACTCGAAATGATGATGATTAAATCAGGGGTGTCATCCTCTACTGCCTGCCCGGTGGTTGCAGGTATCGGGCACGCGCCCGGTCGCCTCAGCTGCCACTTACTTTTCCTCATTCATCCAAATGACAAAGTATCTCAATACCTTAGTCCCTTCTCAAATTTAACAACTTCCTATCCTTCCCCAGCTTCAAAATGCTTTCGATAGGCAGCAGCGTCGGGACCACAAGAAGTCAACGAAATTGCGATCGTCAATCCACCTGACAATATCTTTCCATGGAACAATCGTTGGAAGAGGCCATTGTCCAGCAATGGACCTTTTACGGCTAAAATGATGATGATGACCCTTCTCCCGCATATGCAGTCATCACCCCAGTCACGGAAGAAGGGTCATCATCATCGTTATATCATTGAAACTAAAGTGACATACAGACATTACGTACTCGTACTAAAACCCTCCTCCGCGCGTCTCGCACTCGCCTTGAAAATGAACTCCTGACGAGTCCGAAACTATAGTCGGCAATCCCGACGAAATAGCACGTGAGTGACCCGTTTTTAGTACATAATCACCATCGTTGTATAACTATGTAAAGTATAACTTTGTTATCTTCTTATTCATTACTAGCTTTTGCCCGCGGCTCCGCCCGCGTCAATGTCGATCCCTTGGGAATAGTACTTTTTCCCGGGATAAAAGGTAGCCTATGTCCTTCTCCGCACTCCAGAGAACTTGTATGCAAAATTTCATGATGATCGGTTCAGTAGTTACGGCGTGAAAGCGTAACAAACAAACAAACTCACTTTCGCATTTATAATATTAGTAAGGATTTTTTCTTCATATTTTACCGATTTTACATGTCCTACTATTATGGTATTTCCGTACTAACTTTTATTCCTGTTTGTTTGTTTAACCATAAATAATATCGCTGAGAAAAAAGGTTATAACTCCGGTTATATTCAAATAATCAATAAAAAACTATAACTCATTTATTACCATAAATTCCATAAAAAACCTATATTAATCTTTAGCAAACAGTCTTATAACTAATGAATACTGCAGGTCTATTCCCATTGGAAGGGAACGTTAATAAGTTCGTCGTAGGGCACTGCCACGAAGAATTTTTCTATGGTTCTTATAGCTAGGTCGACAGAGTAATCCACGATGGGTTTTCCGAATTCTTCTGCCACGGTCTTCCAGTTTTCATTGAGGAAAGCTAACACTGTATCACCTGAAAATTAAAAATATAATATATATATATAATATGCATAGTATCACGTTTTTTCCCCTTGAGGGGTACAGACAGAGCCTTAGTCTGAAGTCCACGTTTAGCATATTGGTGGACATTAGGTGAAAAACGAAATCAAAATAGTGATGGGTTACTAGCCGCATCGCCTATTAACATGATTCCTCTGATTTTACCCATTCCCTCGATCGGCTTTTACGATCTGCGTGGGAAGAGAAGCAGCTGGTACATTTTAAGTTTTTGATTTTCTTCCAGACCGGCATGGAAGATGATATTTAGACTAACATAAATCGGTAAAGGTTGATACAATTTGATTAGGAATCTATTTACTATACATAGTGTTAATAATCCACTGAAACCTACTTAAAGGGGCGACTCAGCCCGTCAAAATGAACAATTAGTCCTACGGGATCACTGCTAGGAACTTAAACTCCTTGCTCTGCTTTGTCACAGTTATGGTAGATATAGTTTATACGGCCGCCTTCCTAACGCCAACCCTCTTAGGGTAGATTCAGAAACGCGATCAATTATCTTTAAAAATATAGTACAATGTATTTGCCCGCGCTGGGAATCGAACCTGATTCCTTTAATGTAGCAGGCAGACGTGTTAACCGATGCGCCACAGAGCCCAATGATATCTTCAATATTTGAGGAGCCCGATAGTTCAGTGGGACTTAGCATTATGGGTGGCCGCAAGTGGCATAAAAATATCTCGAGCTCTTTCACGCTTCAGAAGGTACGTTAAGCCGTTGATCACGGCTGTCATCATTGACGGCTATAGGCAGCTTGAAAAATCTGACACCAGTATTGGCCACTTACACACACGAATAACAACAATAAAATATTATTTTTTTACAAAATAAAAGACATTGTATTGTAACACAGATTGTACTAAAATTAATGATGAAATCTTCAAACTTATCAATGTATAGGTTATAGAATTATTTTACTATGTAATAAAATTATCATATTTCTACGGTCTATGTATTTTAATTTGTAAGAGCCTTGAATTCTGGCATTTCATGAAAATAATATGATATTTGGATGTTACCTATGATTTAAAATTATGCATGGTATCTAAATGTGCTTAAAATAAATTGTATATTGCAAATTGAAATATGCTAAAATACAATTTATTACAATGACATTTATAAGAATATACAGGCATTAAACATTTATTACTTGGATTTTGACCTTTCAATTGACATTTAATATAAATAAATATAAATAAATATATACGGACAAATCACACAGATTGAGCTAGCCCCAAAGTAAGTTCGAGACTTGTGTTATGGGATACTAACTCAACGATACTATATTTTATAACAAATACATATATAGATACACATCCAAGACCCAGGCCAATCTGAAAAAGATCATTTTCCATCTTGACCTGGCCGGGGATCGAACCCGGTCACTCCGTGTCGCAGGCAGGCGTGTTGACCGCTGCGCCACGGAGCTAGTCAAATGACAATGTTGTGTATTTTTTCAATTGACTTTGTAGCTAGCTCCAAGTGAGCTTTTGCAACTTCACCGGGTGTCAAACATATCCCGTTTAACGAAAGCATTCCCAAAGATGGTTGATGTCGGGCGGCGGCCGGTCATAAACATCCCAAAAAAAATTCGTTGTCTATACAGTCGGTTTACGGACGATAGTTTTACTTAATATCGGTGTAAGATAGATAGATGCGTCACAAGCCGAACGCTTAGGCCGATCGTGCCTCTATCGTTTCCGCGCTCTCGCAATGCACACGGAACGTGACCATTTTTAATGCGTGCAGACGGTGTTCATTGATTTATAATACGTTATTACGTCAATAATAATGTTAAGTCATAAAGCCGATTTTTGCAGTAGAAAAAGTATAAGATGATATGCTGTCTCGACTCGACCCCACGTAAAGTGGCGTTATACACTCCTCATGAGTGGATGACACAAATGTTACTACCATACTGTATTTGATTAGGAGGAGGTTTTCCCTGTGTGCTATAACTTGGGGTCCTGTAAAAGGCTTACAGTTATCTTAACAGTTGGCAACGCATCAGCACCTCCTCTAGTGTTGCAGATGTCCATGGGCGATGGTGACCACTTTCCATCAGGTGGTTCGTCTGCTCGTTTGCCGTCAAATTTATGTTAAAAATGCAATTATACTAATTATCGAACCAAACCGTACACTTGTAAAAAAATATTGAATTTTGGTACTAGGTTTTAGGGTTGTTCATATAGTGCTAAGTAAGCAGTCCGTGGAATCAATATTCTATTCAAGAAATAATAATGTTATATATAACATTATTATTTCTTGAATGAAAATCTGTGGAATCTAGCTTTATAACCCTTAAATACAAAACTATGTCGCTTTTGTAATTATGACATAATTCACGTTATATCACATAATTTCTATGGCGTACTTGGCGTGCGCATTAGTGATTCCGCATGTTAAGCAACCCTGGGTGTGGTGCCCACTTGGATGAACTTGTAGGCGTCCATCCAAGTGGGCACCACAACGTGGCATGAAAAATTTTCGAGCTCCTCTATGCTTTGAAAGGCGCGTTAGGCTGTTGGCCCCGGCTGTCATAAAATGACAGTTGTTAGGTCAAACAATTGCCTTTAGCTTAAAAAATTTGACACCAGTATTTGCCACTCACACACACACGAGAAAAAAGTATTACAAACGTAATTTTAAATCATTATACTCACTCAGCTCTTTGCTTCCCTTGAAAAGGTTCTTGAGATCAAACGTGACGCGGTCCCCGTAATCAAAAGTGTACTTGTAGTCTTTCAGGCCAAAATGATTTCTCCCTTCTTCATCCTTCGTATACTTTGTGTTGATATTCACTTTCATTCGCAAATTAGCTGTAAAAAAATATTTGTATAATATTATTTCTTACGTTTGTAACTAAGTTTCTTTCTTTTGGAACTGTAAAAATTCTGGTAAGGTATAGTTACGGTAATTCTTCTTGGTAAATGCATATTTACCAAATTAGCATTAATTATACCTGTAAACTAAAATATTGGTAGAATAGAGTACTAGAACTTGGTAGAGTCTCTAGCAACGTGAACAACCTTGTCTACTACTTGCCTTCCTTATCAATGCGTCCAGTCTTCTCTAGTACACACTCATGAACAGGCCGGTAGAGTACGTTAATGAGTGCTGTCTGTAACCGTATAACTCTTTTAACAAAATACTATTTTTCTACCTTAGGGTACTGGTGGTTACTGGTGATCGCCCGGCGGTCTCGGGTGACTAGCACCCATGATAGGCCCTTTTGACAATGTAGCTTTCGGCCCATAAAGCAAAAGATGAGAGTTGCTGCTCTCCAAAGGCTGGCAAATGCTTTTGTTTTTCAGATCGGCCCTTAAGGCTATGCATGCATACAATCGCGGCCCATCAGGCAATATGACACTGTCTCTTCAAACCGCACACAGGCACATGCACTAAATCACTGATAAATTTGTTTACACATAAAATATTGAAAACACCCTTACTTAGCTTAACTTTGGCGTCGCCAGCTCCATCGATGGGGAACAGCAGGATTCTGCCCTTAGCTTCATACTGGCCTTTAATCGTCAAGTTGCAATGGAACTGCAGGACAAAATGGCGCTTGTCGAGTTGGGATCTGGAATTAGTATCAGCCATTAACTATAAAGGTGTTAAAAAGTGAATTAATATTCTGTCATATAAATCAACGAATATAGTATGATAATATAAGGAATATATTATACATAGTATCTATTAATGATATTGGAAACTGTTTTGAAAATTGTTATTTTATATGTTATGCTGATGACTTGAAAATATTTCGCAAAATCGTAAATCCCTCGGACCATCAACTTTTTTAAATTTACCTAGATAGATTCGCGGAAAAAATAAATTAACACTTAAATATTCACAAATGCAAAAGCATAAATTATACAAAGAAGAAGAATTTTAGTAATTGATTATTCTATATGTGCAAAACTTGATAAAGTACAATCTATAAGAGATCTTGGAATAGTTCTTGATAGTAAATTGACGTTGGATATTCATATAAATACAATTGGCAACAGAGCATTTAAGATGTTTGGTTTTGTGGTCCGAACCAGTAATAACTTTAAAGCTAAATATTTACACCTTTTCAGATCCTTAACTAGATCTCAACTTGAATATGCCGTCTTTATAAGGAACCCATTTTATAGTAAGTATTCTGAAGAAATTTCTACGTGTTCTGTGTGATGTTCTTCAACGTAAATATAATTTGCCTTCTCTTGCATCTAGAAGACTGTACCTACAAGCTATGTTATTTTATAACATATCTAAAATTAAGTATGATTGCATTGATATAAAGAAAACAGTTTCTTTCGGCGTCTTCTTCTCTGCAGTGGTCGGTTCCGAAACGCTAGTAGTTTGTAGCTTTTGACCAATAATTAATCAATTAAATATAATTTAATAAGTATTATTTAAAATGTGAATTGACGGGAACGTGCCTGCAAAGGTCTATTTTGTGAATAAATCTTTGAATCTTTAAATAACGAATAGCATAATTATTCGTGTACCGCCAAGGCCGACATGAGATCCTATCCCGTATATGTTCCAAAGACGTGCCAAACCAATGCTGGGAAGCAGGCTCCCATATGCTGCCGCCTGTGCGATATTCATAACTCATTATTTAGGGATATTGATATGTTCAACGATATTATGTACCTTCGCTACATAAAACCGTCGATGGAACGGGCTCGATGCAGCGACCGGCGATGTAGTGACTGGCGATATTGTGCCCTAGACCCGTTGTTCACGATCAGTTCAAATTGTGTTTAATAGTTTAAGTTACCATCTATGTAGTTTTAAAATTTCTCAATAGATGGCGCAAGTGTCAAGTTAGAACGCGCTATGGTTTTGTTTGTAAATTGTAGTATAATTGTTTCCTTGCGTTTGACTTCGACACGAACCAGCAATAGATCAAATTAGTTCAGAACCTTGTGGTTTTATTTACGGACCCGGTTCACAACCCAGTTCAAGGCGATATTCTCAGCTGGAGTATTGCCCATTATTTTGGTCCTTCGAGCCGGATGAGTGGACCCCCTTCCCCCCCTGTACTCGCAGTGGATCGCTGCGGCAAGGTACAGGTGCAGTAACAGCAGCTGACGACAGCGGCAGTGCAGCCAGCGACAGTGCAGCGGATCACCAACAGAGGGCGCCACCAGTTCAACCAGTGCAACTAGTTCAGTGAGTTAGTTAAAGTGCAACTGTGAGTACAATCCTTCTTTAACTTTAAAGTTTGAAGTGAAAAACGTCATAAGTGACGAAGTTTAAATATTTGATTAATTTCAACCTTATTGGTACAAACATTTTAACTTTGAAGAATTTGCAAGAAATTGGGACTTATAAAATTTCAAGCTCAAGAACTTTCGACTTAGAATAATTTGCATGTTAGTTTTAAGGACTTAGAATAATTTACGAAAAAACGACGGAACGGGGAATCCATGCCCGATTTCCGCCAGAGTGCAAAGTGTACAAAACACTTAGAAAAATTTTGCGATTTCGAACATCGACTTAGAAAATTTTCGGAAATAAAAATTGTTGATTTTTATGTTTTGTTTCTACAGTTTATTTGGTATTAACAGTTTTTATATACAGTTCAACATTGTTATGAATTTACTTTGTTAATCGTGCAAGAACTTAGAATATTTTTAACAGTGCAATTTTGTTTTGATTAAGTTGCAAATTTCATTTTTTATTGATCAAACATGGATAAATTAATCAATCTATTAAAGGAAAATCAACATGTTATTAACAAAGGATATGTTAATTACGCAAAATCACCTAAAGAAAGAATAACGATAGAATACATAGAAACAAGACAAGAAATTTTAGAAAATGATTGGGCAAAATTTAGGGAAATCAATACGAAACTTTATGAGAATTTTGATTTAGAAGATATAAAGAAAAAGGATATTGAAAGTATTTATGATGCAACGGAAGAAAAATATATAACGTACAAATGTTCAATGAAAACAACTCTCAATAAGCTTCGTATTCGAGCCGAACAAGTTCGGGTGGAACAAGGCCAACCAAGTGCAAGTCCCTTAGGCAAAGCCGATTCCTCAGGTTCAGTTGTCAAACTACCAAAGATCTCCATACCCATATTTTCGGGGAAATATGGAGAATGGACCACGTTCCATGATTTATTTGTATCTTTAGTGCACAAAAATAAAACACTTGATAATGTGCAAAAGTTACATTATTTAAAAAGTCACCTAACGGGAGAGGCAGAGCAACTAATTAGACATACGCCCATCACAGATGCCAATTATGATATTTGTTGGTCTCAATTAGAAAAACGCTATAGTAATAAGAAATACTTAGCTAATTGTATTCTAAAGCGGCTTTTTGGTCAAAAACGTATGCAGACTGAGTCTGCCAGTTTATTAAAAGAATTGTTGGACACAACCACCGATTGTTTGAGTGCCCTTAAAAACTTGAGCATTGATGTGTCCACATGGGATGTTATCATTATTCATATAGTCACGTTTAAGTTAGACAATGAGACACGCAAACAGTGGGAGTTAAGCTGTTCCAACGACTCTAATAGCGAGTTGCCAACTTTTGAACAATTTAAATCATTCATGGAAAATCGTTTCCGTGCGCTCGAATGCATTGAGCCCAAACGTACAGTGGTTCACCAGTCCAGTCACAGTTCAAACAGTCAAAATCCAAAGGCTTTGCTAGCCACCAGATCAAATGTTATGCGATGTGAATACTGCTCCGAAGGTATAAATTATGCTTTTGCAAAAAGTTTGCAAAGCAATCCGTTGAAAATAGACGCGACTTTGTTGCTAAACATAAGATGTGTTTTAATTGTATGGGCAGTAATCACACCGTATACGACTGCAAAAAACCCACCACTTGCAAAGTATGTCAAAAACGCCACCACTCTTTGTTGCACCTTGGCGAAACGTCTGACAATAAAGTACAACATGACAGTCCAGATGGTAATAGTAGTGCTTCTATTAGTTCTAATCAAATTGTCTCATGTTTATCCACTGGCAATATTCCTAATCCTAGACAGGTTCTATTAGCCACTGCACTAATAAAAGCCGAGTCTGAGTCAGGAGAGGTACAGACGATTCGCGCATTGCTCGACCAGGGATCGCAGGCTTGTTTTGTCACCGAAGCCACCGTTCAGCTGTTACGACTAAAAAAGGTGCCAGTAAGAGGTATTGTGTCAGGTTTGGGTGGAGATAGGTCAACCGTAGCTCGTCACATGGTTAATTTTACAATAAGGTCACGAGTAGATCGCGAGTTCAAACACCAGGTTAACGCTTACGTATTAAACAAAATCACTTCGTACTTACCTGAACGAAGCGTTAACACTGCTGCTCTTGATTGGCTGGAAGTTGATAGTTTAAGTTTGGCTGACCCAGAATTTGCCAAACCCAATAGGATTGACGTTCTTCTCGGAGCAGACACTTACAGCTGCATCATCAAAGAAGGGATGATCAAAAATCCTTCGGGTACTCTGATAGCGCAGAGCACTACCTTTGGGTGGATATTGTCAGGTACTCTCTACTCTGAAGGCGATGAAACTAGAAAAAATATAAGTGTCATGCATGCCCAAGTCAATGAAGATGATTTGCTACGAAGATTTTGGGAAATAGAAGAACAAACTAGTACAGACAAGATACTAACGGTTGAAGAAGAAAAGTGCGAAGAAATATACAGGACAACGACGAAGAGAGACGAAGAGGGTAGGTATGTGGTTAAGCTACCTTTTCGCGATGAAATTCCACTTTGTACAGGAGGAAACTCTCGCGCCATAGCTGAAAGCAGATTCAAGTCGTTAGAGAGAAGACTAGAGAAGAACAAAGAGTTGAAAAAACAGTACACAGAGGTCATAGAAGAGTATTTAAAATTAGGACATATGAGAGCAATCAAAGATGATGATGATAAAAAGGAAGAAGCTGTCTACTTGCCTCATCATGCGGTCATTCGAAATGATAAGACGACCACCAAGGTCAGAGTTGTGTTCAACGCATCGGAGAAAAATAGCAAGGGCATCTCGTTGAATGACTCTTTGATGGTCGGTCCTACACTACAACTGGATTTAAGACACACCGTTATGAGATGGAGAGTACATGAAATCGGACTAGTAGCTGATATTGTCAAGATGTACCGTCAAGTCAAAATTGCTGAAGAAGATGCAATATATCAAAGAATCCTGTGGCGCGACAGCCTTACCAAAGAGATCAAAGATTACGAACTGATGACAGTCACCTTTGGAACGGCTTCAGCACCATATCAAGCTGTCAGGACACTGCATCAAATTGCTTATGATGAAGGACAGAGTTTCAGTCTAGGGCATATAAGGTAATGAATAGTTACTATATGGATGACTTGATGACAGGTTGTAGTACAGTAGAAGAGGGAGTAGAAATTTATAGGCAAATGACAGATCTACTAAGAAAAGGTTGTTTCAAATTACAAAAATGGAATAGCAACAGTCAAGAAATGGTAGACAAAATCAACGCACTAGAAAAGGACAAAGAAGAAGAATATAAAAACGCAGGACACAAAACAGAACAAAGGACAATGGAGATAGATAAGGAAAGGACAAATAACAATAAGGACAATAAGAACAAGGACAACATAAACAAGGACAATTACAACAAAGAAGTTGACATCAAACTAGACAGTACTATTAAAATATTAGGACTTACCTGGAAACGCCGTGACGATCTCTTTCAATACTCGGTGAATCTCCCTACATGCGCTTCGACACCTGTAACTAAAAGGTCAATTATTTCAGACATCGCGCGGCTATTCGACCCACTGGGCTGGTTAGCTCCGAGCGTAGTCTTAGCTAAAATATTCATCCAAAAATTATGGCTTGCAGGCGTCAGTTGGGATGAGAAATTGGGTGATGAATTGATAAGAGAGTGGTATACCTATCGCGAGGAATTATCTCTGCTTGCCAGCGTTAAGATACCTCGATGGTTAGGCACGAAACCAGGTGATGTATTGGAGCTCCACGGGTTCTGCGATGCATCCAAGGCAGCATACTCTGCCGTAGTTTACCTTCGTCAAGTTGACGGCACAGGAACGGTCAGAGTTGGCTTATTGGTTGCAAGAACTCGGGTAGCGCCCATCAAACAAATAAGTATCCCACGCTTGTAGTTGGCTGGAGCAGTACTATTAGCTCAGCTCTTGAATGAGACGGCAACAGTTCTGAAAGTCGATAAGGGCAATGTAAAAGCATGGACGGACTCCACGGTGGTTTTAGCTTGGCTAAACAGCCACCCAAGCCGATGGAAAACCTTTGTGGCAAATCGAACTTCAACTATTTTAAACACGATGAATTCGTCACAATGGTTCCATATTTCTACCAAGGAAAACCCAGCAGATTGCGCTTCAAGGGGAATACTGCCTAGTACACTTATCAACTACGATTTATGGTTTAATGGTCCATCGTTTCTGAAAAACAAGGCTATAACCTACAACAGACCAAACAATCTTAACATCGAGATAGAATCCTCAACTTTAGTTCAAGTTCATGTAGGTATAGTTCCAGATGAATACGATGAAACAATTTTTAAAAGATTCTCATCACTGCAAAGGCTACTAAGGGTCATAGCGTATTGTAGAAGAATTTTAAAGGTCAATACAAAGGACAAAAAATATTTACAGAAAGCGAAATAGACTCATCACTAGTATGTTGTATAAAAAAAGTACAAAAAAAGATATTTACAAAAGAATATTTACAACTACAGGACAAAGGCTATTTACAATTAAAATCTAGTAAGCTGAGAGCTCTCTGTCCGTTTCTCGATAACAAGGGAATAATGCGAGTTCGCGGTAGAATCGAAAAAGCAAATATTGACGAGCAAACAAAACATCCCATAGTGTTACCAAAATCTAGTCATTTTACTTACCTTATTGTTGCAGACGCTCATATTAAAACTCTGCACGGAGGTCCTCTATTGATGACTAATTATCTCAGAACAGCCTATTGGATCTTAGGAGCTAGAAACTTAATCAAAAAGCATGTTCGTCAATGTGTTGTTTGTGCGAAACAGAGAGCTGCTACAAAAAATCAATTAATGGGTTCGCTTCCCTCGATGCGTTGTAACCCAGCTCGTCCATTTTTGCATGGCGGAGTCGATTACGCAGGTCCTATAAGCATCAGGACAACCAAAGGTCGTGGACATCATGCCTACAAGGGATACTTGTGCCTATTTGTTTGCATGTCCACACGTGCAGTTCACCTGGAAGTGGTAAGTGATATGACCACCCAGGCATTTCTCGCGGCTTTCCGACGTTTTGTGTCCAGACCAGGACACTGCGCTAAAATATGGAGTGATAATGGCACGACATTCGTTGGAGCATCGAAAGAACTGCGAGAACTGTCGACCATTCAGTCGTCAATAGCAGAGCATCTTGAAGCCAATGGAAACGAATGGCATTTCATCCCGCCGAGGAGCCCAAATTTTGGGGGACTTTGGGAGTCGGGAGTGAAATCCACCAAGTATCACCTCAAGCGAGTCATTGGGGACAGCACCCTCACCTATGAGGAAATGAGTACACTTCTGTACCAGATCGAGGCTTGTTTGAACTCGCGACCTATTAGTGTTATTAATTCTGAAGATCCGAGTGAACCACTGCCATTGACTCCTGGACATTTTTTGATCGGGGAACCTCTAGTACACTCGACAAAGTTAATCGGTTTGCAGGGCACACACGCATCATTATATTTCAATGTGCGCGTTCTGAATGGCCGCGGCCCTAATAATACGCAGGTTCATTTGTGTGGGAATCCTTTTATCTATACACACACCAGCACATCACGTCTTTTCAACCAAGTCATTTAAGATAAACAAGTTTCATTTGTTACAAAACAACTTTTTGTAGTAAAATGTTATTCGTAATTTCAACACCCGCCATTATAGCTATGGTAGTCCAGTGGCTAAGATAACCGACTATTACTCTTATACTATGCAATTGACCCCGAGTTCGAATCTCAGTAGATTGATATGATTTTTGTTTGATTATTTTTTGTTGTTGTCTCATAGAAATCGTCAGAAATAAGCAGTAATGTAACTTGACAATTATTTGCATTGCTACCCACAGATTAATAGATTATTCAACTCTGTTTATATTTGTTGAGGGTCTTGAGTATTTTTTATAAGTGCACTTGTTCAATAGCATCGAATAGGAACGCAGCTCTGCTTTGAGCAATTACATAATATAATTTTGAGTATCTTATTTTGTAAAAATCATGGAGAATACAGACGTAAGCATAATCAAAAGGACGGAGATAGTCATTTTATATGAGCAAAATGTTTCAATAAGTGAAATCGCTCGGCGCTTAATGATATAACTAGGTAAGTATTTTTTATTACCTACACATTGATACATGAAAATTATGACTATGAATGAAATGAATAAGCCTCCTTGTTAACTTCCATTTGGTTCCTTCATTTGGTTATAGGTAATAGTTAATACTGCGCAGTTTTTATACCTAAAATTAAGTAAAGAATAATTATTATTTTGTTTCATATCTTCCGCAGAGACGAACTGTGCAATTGTGGGTGCATAGATATGCGGACTCAGGGCACATTGACCACGTTCGGCCTGGTCCAAAAGGTGGCAGCTATACTGATGCATCACTCCGTCATCGTGACATAGTAGCTGCACATTTGGAAGATCCATTCAAGACTACGCGTTCGACGGCAACCGTAGAGGGAGTGTCTCTTCAGACAGTGCGAAATAATTTGCGTGCTGGTGGTTTAAGGTGTAGAAGACCGGCTAAGAAAATTTTACTTAGTGATGTGCATAAGTGTGAAAAACTAAGATTCGCAGAACAATATAAAAATTTCGATTGGTGCAACAATGTTGTGATATTTACGGATGTAAGGTCTTCTAAATCGGATAAGGATGGACGTAAAATTTTGTGGCGAAAATCAGGGGAACGCTATAACGTTCTTCCATGTCGATCTAGCGGCCGACAGATATGTATTGGAACATGGTTGCAGGTATGCGGGATAGGTTAGAATTAATTATAAAAAGTCAAGGATCACCGATAGGTTATTAAATATTTTCTTTGCTTTCTATACCCCAATCTTAGATATTTAGTTTTATTCCAAAATGTTTATAAAAAAAAGGTCGATACATAAAAGAGAGATGTTTATTGTTATTGACGTTTTTCCGTAACGTCAATTAACATGTTTATTCTCTCACATGACCTGCTTATAAAAAGATCGCTTGATAATTACGTCCATTCTTGTCCGATTCTGTAGTTAGGTAAATACATATATAAATAAACATGGCAGTAGGAAAAACGACTACATATGTATTTCAGTTTAAATTATTTTGTAGAAGTATTCCTTCGTCAGCGGTATGCTATACCTATACTGACTTATGTATAAAAGACAGTTACTCAAATTACCCATTTATTATTATGTATGAAGTAATCTACTTAGTAATTAACAATGAGTTGCTTTACTATAAAATGATCCCGTTCTGTTATTATATATACTTACTTACTTATATTTACATTGAATAATAAATAATACTGTGCAATAAAACACTGTTTTTTTTCACGTAACCTCATTTCCTTTTATGCTACCTAATTAGTTTTAAACATGAATAAACACTGAAAAATATCGAAACAACGAATAAAAAGAATATACAAAAAAAATGTATATTTTTTTCATAAGCTAATTTATAAGCATTAGGCAGAATAGAACCTGCATCTTTCACATGACTTAAGTTGGTTCTCTAGAACACTCTGCCAATCAAGTTGCTGAGTAACTTGGCGAAATTATTGTTTACGCTTTGACACTAAACGTATCGTGTCGCTAGATGTCGCTAGATGGTTATGCGTGTGTTGAATAAAACGAAATCATTGATTGTAAGATTTACCCACACAAGTGTTGCAAGATTTTTATTGGACGGCATATTCGCCAGTGTGATTTTGACTTGCACACTAACAAAAGGGGTGCATACCGAATACATTTGCTGACTGTACATGTGCCAGATAACAATTACGTTAGTTCAAATGTTCATACTTTGACCCGATGGCAATTTGTTCAGAAGATGGTACAATCGTTTTGGAGGCGTTGGTCTCATGAGTATCTAGCAAATCTCATGAATAGGTACAAATCTGCCGTCATATGGAAAAAGGACGTTTCTACACAAACTCGCAAATGGAGAAAAAAAATAATATGTGTTATTAAATTTAAAAAATTCGCTGCGCCAAGGAATTTAGACTGTGATGTATTTTCATACATGAAAAATGTGTAAGAGGGTTCGATCTATAGGTATGTATATGAAATATAATATTCATTGTATTTTATATAGTAAATAAACCGGATTTTATTTTTCTTCTTAGTAAAAAAATATCAAGAATTACGCGAATACTGTAATGAAAAGACGTTTATGGCTAGATACTTCTTTTCAACTTCTTATTGCATGAGACGTCTTTTCTACTCAGTAAAGATGTAAAAATAGGGTCTAGTGAAGTAAATAACAAGGACGGTTTTAGCCATTAGCTGCTTTTAAACTTAGTATGAAACCTAATTATCTATAACATTTAGAATATATATTCCAGTTATGGCTGTTTGCATAGTTTTTGATTTTTAATAACCAACCACTCCATCGCAGTTTTAGATAAATTCTAACCAAATGTATGGTATATACACAGTACAAAGTAAATTGTCTTTATCTTTAAAAAAATGTCTGTCTGTTTCTATATTTAAAATATAATCTCAAATGCTGCCTATTTATTCCTATTTCAAAGCTTGTACGCAGTACTGCAGGTCATTAGTTTCAATAAAATGTAAACTACGAGATCAATATTATTTATTTAGAAAAATACAGTTTTACAAACTTCTTTCAACATAACATTACTAACTTCTTATATAACAATTATTATTAATAAAAATTTTGATCTTTTCCAAACTTTCGGCGGAGACTCTTGAACTGATGAAGATTCGACGTGAGATGCCAGAGGGAGCTTCGTCGGATACCCACCGTCTCAACAAAGAAATCCGCAAGTCGGTGAGACGTGACCTCCGAAGCTACAATACGAATCTCATAAGAGAGGCGATTGAGCAAAATCGGGGGTCAAAAGTCTTTGCTAAAAGACTGGGTAGGAGCCACCTGACGAAGCTCAAAACCTCGGAAGGCAAAACCGTCACGTCAGTTCCGGAGATCCTCGCCAAAGTTAAAGACTTCTATCAGAAACTGTACTCCTCGCATGCTCCAAAGCCTCCACCTGACGCGAACGACCCACGAGCCACACTGACGCGCCACTTTACCGACGATCTCCCAGAAGTGGATGAAGACGAAATCGGGAGGGCTCTCAAACAGCTTCAGAATGGGAAGGCTCCCGGCGAAGACGGAATTACCTCAGAGCTTCTCAAAGCAGGAGAATCTCCAGTGCGGAAAAAGCTAAAGGAGCTATTTAATTCCGTCATAGCCACTGGGACTACCCCAAGGGCGTGGAGTGAGAGCGTGGTGGCTATGTTTTTCAAGAAAGGAGACAAAATCCTCCTCAAAAACTATAGACCAATCGCGCTCTTAAGCCACATCTATAAGCTGTTTTCGAGAGTTCTCTCGAATCGTCTTGCCGCAAGATTTGACGCCTTCCAGCCACCGGAACAGGCTGGGTTTCGAAAAGGCTTTAGCACCGTAGACCACATTCACACAGTAAGACAGATTATACAGAAGTCGCAGGAGTATAATCAGCCGCTGTGCCTAGCATTTGTGGACTACGAGAAAGCCTTCGACTCCGTAGAAACCTGGGCTGTTCTGGAATCCTTGCAGCGATGCCAAGTCGATTGGAGATATGTGGAGGTACTGAGAAGTTTATACAGATCAGCGTCGATGTCCGTCCAAGTACAGAACCACAAGACGAAACCCATCCAGTTGCTCAGAGGGGTGAGACAGGGAGATGTCATCTCTCCGAAACTGTTCTCCAACGCACTGGAAGATGTCTTCAAAACTCTGGATTGGAACGGGCTGGGCATCAACATCAATGGCGTATATCTCAGTCACCTTCGCTTTGCCGACGACATAGTATTGATGGCACAATCGTTGCAGGATTTGCAGAAAATGCTGCACAGCCTTGATGCTGCTTCAATGTCAGTCGGTCTCCGGATGAACTTGGACAAGACCAAGGTCATGTTCAACGACTTTATCACGCCGGAGCCGATCTTGATCATTGGTAATGCGCTCGAAGTTGTCCAAGAATATGTCTACCTCGGGCAGACATTGCAGCTAGGTAGAGACAACTTCGAGCGCGAAATCGCAAGAAGAGTGCAGCTGGGCTGGGCAGCATTTGGGAAGCTACGTCATATCTTCTCGTCGACACTACCGCAGTGCCTAAAGAGAAGGGTGTTCAATCTGTGCGTCCTACCCGTCATGACATATGGAGCCGAGACGTGGAACATGATAGTCAGGCTGGCCCACCGACTACATGTCGCTCAGCGAGCTATGGAAAGATCTATGCTCGGTATTTCGTTGCGGGATAAAATCCGTAACGAAATCATCCGGCAGAGGACCAAAGTTTTAGACATTGTCCAGAAGTGTAGCAAGCTGAAGTGGCAGTGGGCTTGCCACATTTGTCGCAGAACCGACGAGCGATGGAGTAGACGGGTTCTCGAATGGAGACCACGTCTCGGCAAACGTAGTGTTGGACGCCCCCCTGCCAGATGGAGCGATGACCTGAGGAGGGTCGCTGGTAGTGGCTGGATGAGGAAAGCGGGAGATCGTGCAGTGTGGCGTGCCCTTGGGGAGGCCTACGTCCAGCAGTGGACTGCAATAGGCTGATTGATGATTGATGAAACAAACAAACAAACTCTTCAGCTTTATAATATAAGTATACATTTATAACTCCTTCTTTATACCCATACATCTATTTTTACTTAATTAAACAATATACATAAAATATATAATCGATCAATACATAAATTTAATGATATTTTCACGTATTTCAGCCTTATTTCGAAGACATAAACCGCTTACCCAAACAATTTTTGAATAACCGCATGAAATAATTTCGAGCTTACTTACCATATTGCTGCAAATTTTACACGGAGCGTGCGCGCGTCTGTCGCCTCGACTGCCGGGACGCAACTGATTGAACCGGCAGCCTGCCGCGATCCCCACTTCATCCCGCACATCTAGCGATACTACATAAAAAAGACGCTACTGCCACTTGCGTCTAGCTAATAGTGTGTAATGCTAAGATGAAGGGGCACATCTCCGCAGAACCATCTTTTCTTATTATTAAGATGTAGAAACTCCTTTTCATTTTATGAAACCATACGTATTTTATAAGTTAATAAGACAGTACTACTTAAATATGACTTTTCATTTTAGTATACATCAGAAATGTCTATTCAAATTAGTAATACAAGCGATATATCGCACATGCGTCGTATTTTATAGTAAGGTTTAATGGGTAGCGTTTGTTTTCAGTAAACTTTAAAAATATTAGTAGATGCGTCTTTTTTTACTGATTCCGAATATGTATGTAACTCAATTTTGGAAAAAATGTCAGATGCGTCTTTTTTCCGTATGACGGCAGAAATGGTCGTCACAAGTGCCTGAACCAAAAAATCGGTGACGTTGTTTTAGTCAAGGAGGACGACTTGCCACCTAGTCGTTGGTTGTTAGGTCGAGTCGAGCAAAAACATCCCGGTAATGATAACGTTACCCGTGTGGTCACATTACGCACAAAGTCGGCTACGATGAAAAGACCAACATCTAAATTGTGTATTTTACCAATCGCAGACCAATGAAGTTTTTATATTTTTTAGTACATGTATTTTACACTTGTTGTTAATTTTAAGTCATAGTTTATATTTACAAAGTTTGTATTTAAAATATTGTTTTACTTTTACTCAGGTCATATTTTAGATCATAGTTTTATATTTACAAATTTAGTTATACTTACAGTCTATATTTACAGTTATTATGAATTTACAGCTATGGAGTTGCTTGATGAATTGTTATACACTTTACTTTTTTTACAAGTTTATTACTTGTGAGTTATTAGTCAAAGCCTAGAGATCAAAATGTAGCACAATTTTCAGTTCAATTTAGGAAGGACATTCCGTCACTAATGTCCTTGGTGGGCGATATGTTCACGATCAGTTCAAATTGTGTTTAATAGTTTAAGTTACCATCTATGTAGTTTTAAAATTTCTCAATAGATGGCGCAAGTGTCAAGTTAGAACGCGCTATGGTTTTGTTTGTAAATTGTAGTATAATTGTTTCCTTGCGTTTGACTTCGACACGAACCAGCAATAGATCAAATTAGTTCAGAACCTTGTGGTTTTATTTACGGACCCGGTTCACAACCCAGTTCAAGGCGATATTCTCAGCTGGAGTATAGCCCACCCGTTTTCAACACGAGTAGGTGCATACAATAGGTTAATTAATGATAGAATCCGTGCTTCACTTCAGCGGTTTTACTTAATTTGTAAAAGGTTTTATTATTATTTTTCTTATGCATTTGAATTTAAAAATGTATAGTATCCATTATTGTATTCCTTCCAATTTGATAATGTTCTCTCTTAACATAGTCTTATTGTAAACTGTGTAGGTAATACAAAAGACTAATCAGTTGTAACTTGTATCCATATAGCGTGTAACATAACCAACGACGTTCCCGTAAATAGGTGATTCAGCCCTTGAAAATGAACAACTTTTCCTATCGGACCACTGCTGAAAACTATAAAAATAATGTTATTTTCATACAAAATTGTTCGGCCGGTCCGGCAAATAGTATGAGAATGTTAAAAAAAAGTTAAGTTTCCAGCATTGATTGGTCCCATAGGAAAAGTTGATCATTTTGCCGGGTTGGTTATGTTATATAACACTTACAGAAAACTTAGTTTTTCACCAATTTCCTCGACTGGATTTTACTATGTAAGCGGGAAAGAAACAGCTGGTCTATTTAAATTACTCCATACTAATAATGTAGAGATTAGAGATATACGATTTGCTTATGCCTTGCAGAATTATCTCAACTTACCAATACAATTTTTTTTTATATTTATCATATTAAGAAAGAGAATTTTTTGTATGCTTTTATAATTATGAACTCATATTAATATGTGATAAAAATGGTTCATAAATATATTCTAAAAAGTATGAAATTTTTTCATGATATAAGGTCTGTTGCTTCATTTTACGATATCAGGGGCTAAAATATTCTCGAGAATTTTATCTTTACAAGAAAGACGAAGTTGATAATGAAATGAATGAATAAATTAGGTACCTAGTGACAGATGATTTCAACGCTTATTAAGATTGAATATTTAACGTTTCTATTTAAAAATATATAAAAATATAATGACGCATCTGAGAGTAAATGGTTTATGAAGAATAATCTGAAGCGATAATCAAAAGAGGTTAAAAATGGTGCTATATGATAAATACCAAAAGGAAATTATCTTCATCCCTAGAGTACCTATATATATTTTTATATAAAATGGGTTTACTCTTGACCATAATCTAGGCTAAAGGCAAATAATATGGTATAAGATCGAGCGAGCTCACCTAGAAGAAGCCTTATTACTCTTTATATGCGCTCGGAATACAGATGCAGGCAAAGAATTCCAACCCCTATCTAGTGTGATAGGGATTGATAGGGATCTAAGTAGTTAATATACTATTCTACTTTTGAAGTTAAAAATAATGTTCTTCATTTTTTTCTAAAAACTGTTGTATATTATTATAACATCGTCATAGTATTTTTATTTTGAACTAGCTATTGCCTGTGGCTCCGCCCACGTTAATGTCGATCCCTCGGTAACAGGAGAATTTCCTGGAGTGAAACCCTGTGTCTTATCGGGCCTCAAAATACCTACATACAAAATTTCATGTAAATTGGTTCAATGGTTGAAGCGTGAAAAGGTAACAGACAGACACAATTACTTTCGCATTTATAATATAAGTATTAGTATGGATTCATAGTTTTTTTCTTTGTGTCGATGAATATAATAACACCGTCACCTTATAATAGATATAGCTTTTTTAAACTTATATAAATTCTTGAGTCTTATATAATTGAACACATCGTATATAGCATCGTATATAACTTGATATATCGTTTCTTTTTCTTGTTTATTTCTGGATGAACTGTGTAGAAAAAATTAAACTGTCATTGTCAATTACGGCAGGATTATCTCACAGTATTATCATGATGAGCAGCAATTGTTATCTTACACGTACTACTTAATTAGTATGTGAGAATAATTTGTTAGATACACATTGTCGCTTAGTAACAAAAACCATTTAGCAATTATTGGCGATTGTAATGACAATAACCAGAAATTATCAATTACTAGCTTTCGCCCGCGGCTCCGCCCGCGTCAATGTCGATCCCTTAGGAACAGTTCTTTTTCCCGGGATAAAATGTACCCTATATCCTTCTCTGTACCCCAGATAACGTGTATGCAAAATTCCATGATGATCGGTTCAGTAGTTACAACGTGAAAGCGTAACAAACAAACAAACAAACAAACTCACTTTCGCATTTATAATATTAGTTAGGATAAAACATTGATAGGTCAGGGGTATCTTCTTCAACAGCTTAGCCGGTGGTTGCATGTATGGCATCAGGTACGAGCGCCCGGCCTTTTCGAGCTGCTACTTGCTTTTTCCCCATTTATATGAACTTTCCTTTATAAATTCCAATCCTTCCCCAGCTTAAAAATGCCTCCAACGGACAGCAGCGTCGGAAGCACAAAACGCCAAAGGAACTGCGCTCGCCAATCCCGCCTGACAAGCGTGGTGAGTATATGTATTTGGAAATATCCTCCCATGGAACGAAAAATCCTTGCGAGAGGCCTTTGTTCAGCAGTGGACTTCTTGTGGATGTAATGATGAGTTAGTATTTCTTCGAAGTGTTGAAAGTTATCTTTTAGGTATACGAAGAGAAGTATATCATTAATGGAGGGCCATATCATTAAAGGAGGAATATAGAGACTGCCAGAATCAAAGTCAAATAAGTATTATACCGGATGTAAATTTACTATCTTTTCCTATAGAACCAATACTAAAAACTCGTAAAAATTCAACAATCTCCTTATAAAGTGTCGAAACTAATCTTTCACAATCACTTTCACATTTGAAATATTTGAGTCCTTAGGATGATACTTACATCACATCGTCTACAATGCATTTCCTGAAGCCCGTGACTTTACCCTGATAAAATGTGACTTTCAACCCACTCAGTGGAATAGATAGCTGTTCTATGACGAAGGGGTCCAGTTCTGGGACTCCAAGGTCTGGGATGCCTTTGACAAATTGTGGGATAGCTTCTTGAGTTGATTTCACTAGGCAGGCCCTGTTTGTATCGTTGCAAGGGTGGATGTAGTCAGCTGAAAAATAAAATAGAAAATTAACAAGGTTTTTCAGAAAAACAAAACTTTCAGCCTGTACCATTTGGGGTAAGGCAAGGATAATAATGATACCTTAAACATATACACATACATGAATCTTGAAAACATTACACTTTTTTTGAGCAGCTGTGTAATAATAAGCTTCAATGGTTATATTATAGTAACAAAAATACGGTGTGTCTTTTTTGCATCGCAATGTAGTAAAAAAATCCGGCCAAGCGCGTGTCGGGAATACCGACCACTTTGGGCTAAAATGCAAAGAAAGCATCATGTTTTCACTTTAAACAGTTCATATTCTTATCTAAACAGTAATATATATTCTTTCATACAAAAGTCGACTTCAAATTACTGAAACGATATTGATAAATTAAATGGGACCAATTTGGGTGCATATATGATACCTACATATCCTTTGAAATAAAAAAAATAGTAGATTGTGACACAAGGGCCTAACATAATATTTTTTGGAGAGGGCAATAGTTTAAATCCAGAGCGAAATGAAAGAGTCTAGCTTCCACCCATAGTAGACTCTTGAGTGAAACGAGGGATTCAGATTATGTTGCCCTTAGTAAAGGCATATTTAAGGCCTGAGATGACACGTTCTGCTCCTCATCTCCCTCTATGAAAAATACAATATTTGTGTTTTTTATTTCCACAGGACCAAAAAAGGTTTGAATTCTGAATTAGAAACTTTTCAGTTCTTCGGGAATAAAAACGTATTTTAGATCCTCTAAACGGGCCACCGCGCTTTGTTTTTTGAAGCGATCAGAAGACACACAACCATAAAAAAATATATACAACCGAATTGATAACCTCCTCGCAAAACAATAACCCTCTTATTCATAAGAATTAACAAACGCTTATTGAACCGTTTAGTTAAATTATGTTTTATCTTTATCCCTCTCTCCAACATCCACATGGGACGAACGAGACAAATCATATTTTAACTAAAATAGGTATAATAAGCGTTTGTTAATTTTTAGGAATAAGAGGGTGAATGATGTCTCAGTTATCTTTTTCACTAGACCCCAAAAATGTGTGTTTCTCCTCAAGACACTAATATATCTGAAAGACCTATCCAACGACACTACACAGCAAGGGGAAAATGTACCCACTTTACATATGGGGGAGAAATGCTAAACTTTTTTGTATTTTACAGTTTAAATAAGGCGTCTTACTATAATTTATTGAATATAGTCAAGTCAAATATCATTTATTCATCATAAGATACTTCACAGATCATTTGCTGAACGTTACATTTTACAACAAAATATTTTTGACGTTAAGTTATTTAAAACTACGTTTCGAGTATATCAGTATAAAACTTTATAATTATTTAAAAGATTATTAAAATATCGTTTGTCTTGAACGTGAGCGTCTTTGTATTTCTATGGTTAAAGAAAATGTTAGTGTTTTTCTTTTTTAAATGTTTATGTGACAAGGAGAGGTTTTAAGACACGTTAAATACCTTTTTTTATTTATTTTAAAATATGTATTGCAAATGATATATAAAGTGTAATTATTTTGTATTGTAAAGATTACATCCTTCTGAACTACTTTGTAACAGAATTTTATCGAAGTAGGTATATTACTTTGGAAAATACTTAGACATAAACTTGATACACATTAAATTTAAAGTCAATGACAAATACTTCCCGTGACTGGTTTTCGCATCTTACCAAAATTATTGACTGTACAACCATAATATTTGAATTGTACAACCATAATATTTGGATTGGAACTTCAACAAATATTTGCAGCAAATGTTGATGTCTGTGAAGCAATTAAGACATATATGCTAAATAATATATCTTGACTAAAGTCAATGATATTTTAAAGGTAATTACGTTATTTGATTAGTAAATCGTCATCAGGCATTAAATTGTCATGCCTGATATTATCTACACATAAAATGATAAGGAAATTGTATTTTTATTGATTTAGAAATTATAGTAATAAAGGACTAAAGTCAATGATATTTTATAGTTAATTACGTTATTTGATTAGTAAATCGTCATCAGGCATTAAATTGTAATCTATAATAATAACTATATATAAAATGATAAGGCATTTTATTTTTATTCATTTAATAATCATAGTAATAAAGGACAAAAGTCAATGATATTAATAGTTAATTACATTATTTGATTAGTAAATCGTCATCGGGCATTAAATTGTCATGTATAATAATAACTACATATAAAATGATATGGCATTTTATTTTTATTGATTTAGTAATCATAGTGATAGAGGACTAAACTCAATGATACTTTATATTTTATTACGTTATTTGATTAGTAAATCGTCATCAGGCATTAAATTGTCATCTATAATAATAACTATGTATAAAATGATAAGGCATTTTATTTTTATTCATTTAATAATCATAGTAATAAAGGACTAAAGTCAATGATATTTATAGTAAATTACGTTATTTGATTAGTAAATCGTCATCAGGCATTCAATTGTCATGTATAATAATAACATTTTACATGACAATTTAATATATATAATAATAACTACATATAAAATGATATGGCATTTTATTTTAATTGATTTAGTAATCATAGTAATAAAGGACTAAAGTCAATAATACTATATAATTAATTACGTTTTTTGATTAGTAAATTGTTATGAAGCATTAAATTGTCATGCATAATAATAACTATAAAATAATAAGGCATTTTATTTTTATTGTTTTAGTAATCATAGTAATAATAGTCATAGCAATTAGGAGGCAATGATGTATGGTAGTTTTATCATTAATACGGCATAATTTTAGGGAAGATACATCTTAATTATTATATAAGTTCAATTTAAATTAAGCATAAATATCATTAAGGCTGGCTAACCATAAGAAAGAAAATGTTTTAGAAGCAAATTAAAAAAAATCGACAAGCTAGTACATAGGGCGCACTGTAAGTTTCCGAAACTGGCCACTTACATAAACAATATTTAAAAATTTATTGCAACATTTGAAAATAGAACTCTTTGGCTGTAGAATGCAGTTTGTTTCATTTGACTGTCTTTTGTTATTACCTTGTGGCGCCATTTAAAAAAATGTGTGTCTGCATCAACATGGATTTAACTCGGGAAAATTTTCGTAGTATGATTTTCTACGATTTTAAGTGTAATTTGACAGCTCAACAGAGCTTCGCTCGGCTTGAAATAGCTTTTGGCAATGAAGCACCATGCAAGACAACTGTTTATAGCTGGTTTGCAGAATTCAAGCGTGGTCGTATCAATCTCAGTGACGAATCTCGCGATGGTCGGCCGTCCACCGCTGTGACCAACAAAAACATCGATGCTGTGCGCCGTATGATTGAAACAGACAGGCATGTGACCTACCATGAAATTCGCGCATCCTTAGAAATAGGCATGAGTCAAATACAATTAATCCTACACAAACATTTGGATGTGAGAAAGCTGTGCTCGCGGTGGATCCCACACAACTTGACCGAGGCTCAAAAAACGGACCGCGTCACTTGGTACAGTGCCATACTTACCAGATTCAACGAAGGTGCGTCAAATTTGGTGTGGGACATAGTAACAGGTGACGAAACATGGATTTATTGCTACGATCCTAAAACAAAGCAGCAATCGAGCGTATGGGTCTTTCAAGATGAGCCGAAACCAACCAAAGTGGCGCGCGTGAAAAGTGCATCTAAGCGGATGATTGCTTCTTTTTTTAATAAAACTGGACACGTGGCTACTGTTGCTTTAGAGAATCGTCGTACAGTGAATAGTGACTGGTACACGACCATTTGTTTGCCGGAAGTTATTGACGAACTCCGTAAAAATAACCGTAAACGCCGTATCATCCTGCACCACGACAATGCTAATTCTCACACGGCCAGACAGACAAACGACTTTTTGAAGGCAAAAATGTAGAACTCATGAGTCATCCTGCATACAGTCCCGACCTGGCACCTTGTGACTTTTTTCTGTTCCCAAAAATTAAGAACCAATTACGCGGTCCACGATTTTCATCACCAGAAGAGGCTGTCGAGGAGTATGAAAAACACGTTTCAGAGGTCACCACAGAGGAGTGGCATAAAAGTTTTCAAAACTGGTTTCATCGAATGAAAAAGTGCAAAGACGCCAAGGAAGATTATTTTGAAAAACAATAAATTAATTTTGTACCTTTAATAGTATTTTTTCATATTCATTCCGGAAACTTATAGTGCGCCCCACGTATTAGAGATATCTGGACCTTAACATTTGGAAAAACAGACGAAAAAAAAGTAAAGTAAAGAAAAGTACCTGTATAAAAAAACTTTCTTGGCGAATAACTTTTTACTCTTATCTAATATTATATGTATAGTGTATGTAAGCCACTGACTTCAACAATCTAAACAGATGATTTATCGATTTTAATAAAAAAATATTATTTTTAAGTGTACACATATTTTGTCTTCACAATGCTATTTTTGATATACTCTTTTTAAATTAAGAAATAAAATATGGTGAAAAAATTCCAAGCGGGCGGGATTTGAACCTGCGACCTTAAGTCTATGTACGACTTAAGGTCGCAGGTTCAAATCCCGCCCGCTAAAAAGAGTATAAAAAAAATATTATTTTGTATAAAACTTCAAAAAAATAAAAACTAGCCTAACGATTTCTTAAATTTGCATTTCTTTAACCCATGTAATATATAAGTCAATGCTTTAACCCGAGCCTTAAAATAAGGGCCGGGCCATTAAAATATTTGCACTTAATTTAAATGGACCTCCTATAAAACAAAGTCGTGTTCCAACACTTATTATAACTCAAGAACGGCTGGACAGGTTCTGATAAAAAATTGTATTAACGTAGCTGATGCTGTGGAAAACAGGCTAATTTATATCTGACTACCCAAAAAATAGGTACGAAGTTCGCTGGGTCAGCTAATAAATAAATGTATATACAATAAATATTTAGGGACCAATCACGAAGAACCGAATGGCAGACGGGGCAAAAAGGTTTTCGAATGGCGACCACGTACCGATAAGCGAAGCGTTAGACACCCACCTACCAGGTGGTCGGACGATCTGACCAAGGTCGCAGGGAAACGTTGGATGCAGGCCGCTTCCAACCGGTCATTTCGGAAATCTTTGGGAGAGGCCTATAGGCGGTGGACTTCTTGCGGCTGATATGATGATGAAGATGACAAATCACACAGATCTAAGTAGGTACTTGTGTCGTAGGATACTAGGTCAACTATAGTATATTTTTATAATAGATACAATATAGATAAACATCCAAGACCCAGGCCAATCTGAAAAAGATAGTTTTCCATCTTGGCCTGACCCATGCTATTCAAGGCACTCGCGGGATCACTAAGCCACAGAAGTCGCCATTTACATCGCTAAGCATAATCATAAAATGTCTGAAATTATTATAAAAACACAGTTTCACTCGTGTTTATTCAGTTCAAATCGCCGACTAGTTTCTGACTACTGTTACGAAGACCATCAACAGGGTGAGTGTTAGGGGTGGCGAAACGGCGGTTTCGCTTCCCACTTAGCACTGAATATGATCTAAGTGACAGACCGAAACTAGTTGGCGAATCGAAATTTCGAATTTGTCTCGCGCAAGTTTTAATACTAAAATCTTCATGCCAAATAAAATTTATTTAAACAATTCTATTTCTTGACATACAACCTATTTGGATGACAGTGTTTTATTTTATTTTTTATCGCGGAATATAGCAAGTTCATGCTTATTCGCATAATTTGAGTAGGTATAAGTTCTGCCATTGAGTATTTTACATAGGTATGTTACTTGGGGTTTTATAAGGTCATAGATGTCATAGTATACCTTACACGTTGAATCCTTACAATAGTTCCGCATCCGTAATTGTGTAGCACATTATATCCACAATATAGGTAATCAATCAATTTATATGACCAACAATTTAAATTTATTATTCTTTTAGCTGGCATATTATGCTTCTATTTTTTACATTCGTAATAAAAGTTGTATGAGAATAGGTCATCATCATTAAGATTATATGAACTATGTTCTTATCAGTGGAGTATTTTATTTCTTTCTCGATCCTCCTTGACCTCTCTACAAATCCAAAAGAAGTAAAACAATAGTATTTTATCATGAGGAGGACTTCGAATACTGGTGTAACAAGTTATCTTAATCCTAACTAATATTATAAATGCGAAAGTGAGTTTGTTTGTTTGTTACGCTTTTACGCCTTTAATTCTGAACCGATCATCATGAAATTTTGCATACAGGTTATCTGGGAGACGGAGAAGGACATAGGATGCATAATGTTTCCGAGGAATCGACATTGACATGGGCATAGCCGAAAACGAAAGCTAGTAAAAAAATAAATTGTTTAACCCCATATCTTGTAAAATTTCGAGATAATTAGTAAAAATTAGTAAAGATCAACATCGATTTCACTAACTATTGAACGCAGAAAACTGCATCAAAATCGATTCAGTCATTTGGCAGTTACGGTCATATTATTCATCTTATCATTTTATATGTAGCAAAATTTGGCGTATGTCAAACATACAAGACCCCTTTTTTCATTTTCTATTATAAAGCTAAACATAAATAAAACCACAGGTTCTTTTATCTTGCTAAGCTGGCAAAAATCTTTTTAAAGGGTATGTGAAGTAAATGCAAAAATAGAAATTTATTTGTGCGACGTATCAGTGCAAGTGCCAGTCGGATTCACATACACTAAGGGTTCCATACAACCGTACAATATTTAATTACAAAAGCCACGTTTCTTGAGGGTGAACTTCTCTTTTCGAGTCGAAATGGTTCCATCATCATCATCATCATCAAGTATTTTTAGTCTCCGCTACAGAAGCATGACCCTCTCTGTATTACCGGATATACCATACTTGGCCAGAGCAGACAGACAATTTGGCCTACACTCTCCTCGCTGGCCAGACGGATTGGAGAGGTCTTATTGATGTTTATGAGCTTTGTTTAGCTTGGATTTCCTAAATCGTCCCCTTACGACCTCCATGGGACGAATAGGAGTGTTCTATTCTACTCTGCCGGTAACCACACGACATTTCTTTTTACCAGTACTTAGCTATGCTGATCGCCTTATTATTATTCCATGCGACTTCTCTTGTGAGGTTTACCAAACCACAAACTGATTGTTGCACGGACGGACTTTGATTATCTATGGTTTCACGTCTCGGTACTTAATTAACAGCAACTTGGACAGAATCGAAAAATAAGCTAAGTGTGAGTCGGAATCTCAAGTCGGAATAGTGCACGAAGGTTCCGTACCACTATATAATATTCATCTACAAAAACACGCTTAAAAATAGTTTTTATCAGGCCCTTTGTTGGTTTTAATTTTAATCGTATTATTATATAATTTAAGTATCTTCCTATTTCGGACAATACAAGCGGAGGCTTAGTAACAGCGTTGGCATCTTTTTAGTACGAAACCCTAATAAACAATGTATCGTTTTCAGACAATCCTTACAACAATGTCAGTGATTGCTTACCCATGTATAATCTTTGATGATAATTTGCACAGATTATTTGTAATTGCTTATTAATTGCAATGCTGCTCATGCTCATATCTGTTTGCTCAAATAAGTGTTACAATGTTGTAATAATTTCCTGTTACTGCACTATAAAGTTTTATATACCCAAGTGAACTTTGACTTCAATGTGTTATCTGATACATCACTATTGAAACGACTACGTTGTAATAAATAAATGAATATCTGGTGACGAATCACATTGATTGGATCATCCCCACAACACTATGACACCGACAAGAGCCAAGCTCTACAGCGTGTAAATGTACCTTTGATATTCCCTGTAAGGGGTGACTCAGCCCATCAAACATTTTCCTATGGAATCAACGCTGGGAATAAAAAAATAAAAGTGTTCAAACGCCCGGACAATTTAGATGGGAATTTCGAAAAATTTTTTTGACTTCCCAGGACTTCGATAGGAAAATGTTTGATGGGCTGAGTCACCCCTTACAGGGAATGTCAAAGGTACATTTACACGCTATAGAGCTTGGCTCTTGTCGGTGTCATAGTAAGGAAAGAAATGCACACAATTACTTATTTTTGCTTTCTCCATTCCACACACTAGTGAACAATCCACTATGTGTGTGCAAGTTGCCTGACGATGTTTTCCTTTACTGGAAACCGATAGTGGTCATTGGAGATGACCGTACTTGAGTCAGATCGCTCTTCAAACTCAACGGACCGGGCGGGGTTATAAATCTGGAACTCTTCGCTCATAAGTCGCGCTCTTAGATCACTAAGTACTACCGCTACAACCGCTAGATCTAATTCAACAAAACTACTATTATATGATAGATATTAATGAAGATAAAGATCCAAGACCCACACTCAAACTGATGAGGATTGTTTTCCATTTTGATCTAGCCAGAGATCGAACCCACTCTTGCAGTATTACTAAATCACATCAGGTAGTCTAAATTTTATTATTATATATCAAATTGAATTATCTGCTTATGTGATCTATGTGTTAAGGATGCAATACAATTTAATAATGTTGTTAGGAATGTAGATTTAAATTTATATAACCAATGGTAGTGTATATTAAGAGAAGAAGAATATAGATATATTCTTCTTCTCTTCATTGAAGATAATCACATAGGAAACAAAAACACCAACCTCCTTCTTCTAAGTTATTAAAGAATATTACTATAGGCTTAATCGCTTTAAAAGAATAGCGTCGGAAGTAGTATTCGATCGTAGTCACCATATTAGTTAATATTAATAATAATTTTAATTTCCTTTTTCGTTTATAAAAGATTTACCAAATTATATTTTTATAACTTTTTCAATTAGATACATCTGTTAACATTTTCAGTTGAGTTTAGTTTCTAAAATTATTATATTTTTATAATTAAAACAATGTTGTTACACATTAACACGCCATACAGTCGGGGGTAGATAAATCTGACCCTTCTAACAACACTTTTAAATTGTAGGAGGGTCACATTTATTTGCCCCCGAGTTTACATGGAAACTAAAGATAATGACAAGTGTTTTACTTGATCTATTTAGTATGTCAGTAAATAAATAAAAATATTTCAGACAGACGGGGTATTTGTTATATAAGTTGACTCATAAAATGCTCAAGCGCATTGTTCTTGATAATAATAGTATACTGCATTATATTCTCAGCTTTAGTATTGAGGATATTGTGTAAAATTTGGCGCAATCTTTTTTTATGGGAGAGCTTTATATTTTTATTAGTAGTACTTTCCGCTGGCTGCAGTCAAACGGATGAAATCAATAAATGGTCGTAGATAAACAATAACAATCCAACATTCAGAGTGGTTGTTGTACGAATAAATATTGGTCTTGGTGTTTATATATTTGTTAAGTATTTGACATTCATCAATGTTATGAACTTAGTATAAATGCGAACCTTAAAATACTTAAAATAACGAAAGAGAGAATAATTATCTCGCCCTAGGGAACAATATACACTAAACCTAACGCAGACCAAACTTTGGGGATTGGACGAATTAATATTAACCTAAAAAGTCCTATCATGAAACCACTCGATATCATTTGAAGGGTTCATTCATCATCAGGTTCTTTTTAGTCTCCACTACAGGAGCACGCCTCTCTCTGTACTACTAGAGCCATACTTGGCCAGAGCAGCCCGAGGACTTGGCCTATACTCTCCTCGCTGGCCGGACGGGTTGGAGAGGTCTCACAGATGTTTATGTGATTTGTTTAGATTGTATTTCCTAAGTTGCCTTCTACGACAACCACGGGAAGACTTGGAGTGGTCCTATTCTACTCTGCTCGATACCACACGGGTAATAATAATATAAGTTTATGTGGACTTACGTATATTTTCCTTATGCATCTCGTCATTTTACGTATCCCAGACAAAGGGTTTGCAAAATTTGATGAAAATCGATTATGAAGATAAAAAGCGATAAGCGCGAAAGTGTTATAAATAAACAAAAAGTCACTTTTGCATTTAGGCATTTACTCGTATAGGTACTATTAGTTATGTAAGATTTATAAATAGCGATTTGCGATATAGCGATTATGTTTAACTTGTTTCCTTTGTTTTGTGTTTACTTCCGTTTTTGTATTGTAATTTGAATAACATCATATTTAAATTGGAAAAGTAGTTAAGACAATTGATGTTGAAATAAGGTTAATTAGAATAGAAATTAAAAACGGATTATGTACTTATCTGCAAGTATCACAAATTTAATTCGTATATTTCGTTCGTTTCATATTTCTCTCGTGATAGAGACATGCATTTTTTATAACAATGAACATTTTAAACCTTTGAAACTTTGATCGTAAACCATGTACCTACACAAACAGCGATTTAACAGTTTAATAATATGTATATCTTCTATTACTAACCATGAAATAAATAATTACCGTACGTACCAAGTACTTGCTAAAGACCAGATTAAAAGATTCGCTACTGATTCTATGAAAGCATTAAAGTAATAAAAACTTACTCTTATTATATTAAGAAATACAATATGGTGGTCATCAAGTATTCAGTTATCGTCCAATGACCTTAGGTAGGAGACTTAATAGGAGTATATCAAAATAGCATTGTGAATGCAAAATAAAACACAAAAATATACATGTTGAAATTTTTATCGTTCTGAACCTTTTAAGGGGTGATTCAGCCCGTCGATATGAACAACTTGTCGTATGGGACCAATGCTGGGAACAAAAGAAAAATTTTGTCATTCCCATACAAATTGGCCGGGCGGCCGAACATTTTTGTATGAAATTGTAAATTTTTTTTTGAGTTCCCAGCATTGGTCCCATAGGAAAAGTTGGTTATATGGACGGGCTGAATAACCTCTTAAAGGGTTCAGAACGATACAAATTTCACCATATATAATAAAAACTTGCTTTTCAAATTATTGGAACACCGGTTTAGCGGATTTAATACAGCGTGTAAATTAAAAACTTACATTCCCAGGATGGGGTGCCTCAGCCCATCAAAATAAACAACTTTTCCTATGGGAGCAATTCTCGGAACTCGAAAAACATAAATCTTTCCATACAAAACTGTTCAGTGGTTTTTTGAATTATAAAGCCGAATACTTTAAATATCCAACATTTGTCTCAAAGTAAAAATCATTCTTTCCTTTAAAGGAATGTCGGTTAGAATTAACACGTAGTCATCATCATCATTTCGTGTAGGTGTCACGTTCAATAGATCATGCACACCCTGGTCAGAGTTCTTCGGAACCGTCTTTCGGCCTCTGACGTGGTTCTTTTAACGACTACCAGATGGCAGCCGGGACCAACGGCTTTGCATGCCTTACGAAGCCCGGAATCATCTTTATTATCAGACAATCAGGTGATTCAAGCCTGCAATCATCATCATATCAGCCGCAAGAAGTCCACTGCTGGACATAGGCCTCCCCCAAGGATTTCCAATACGACCGGTTGGAAGCGGCCTGCATCCAGCGTCTTCCTGCGACCTTAGTCAGATCGTCCGACCATCTGGTCGGTGGGTGGCAAAGTATGCTGGGAATCGAACCCACGACCTCCGGGTCAACAGGCAAACGCCTTAACCACTGGTACACGTAGTATTAGTGACTGTACGTACAAACCCTTTATTTTGTAGGCTAGTCAGGATTTGTGTTACAGAAGGTCCTCTTGAAAACACATGTTGCATATTGATGAATTCACATGACGAAGGTACTGATTGCGAAAGTTGCCCTTTAACTCAGTAAATTCTACAACGTGTTTTGATATATACCTACAGGAAAGACATATTTGGGATAATACTGACATAATTCATGATATACTTAGGTATTATTATGCTGTATAGATTAGAATTTGGTGGTCGGACGACCTGACCAAATCGCAGAAAGACGCTGGATGCAGGTCACTTTCAACCGGTCAAATATGGAAATCCTTGGGGGAGGCCTATGTCCAGCAGTGGTTCTTGCGGCTGAGATGATGATGATGATGCTCTTTAGATTACAAATAACTGGATTTGTCAAAGGACAGGAAAATGTTGTAATTTTTAACCGACTTCAAAAAAGGAGGAGGTTATCAATTTGGTTGTACTTTTTTAAAATATTTGTTAGGTACCTCATAACTCCGTCATTTATGAACCGACTTAAAAAAATCTTTTTTTTTTATAGGATTCGGTTTCAAGTTGGTCCCATTTAAATTGACTAACTACTGAACCGACTGTGACAATCGATCCAGTAGTTTGATTGAAGTCGATCTTTTTTTAAATAAAATATTACTTACTTACTTCACTGGCTCAGCGACCCAAAGTGGATCTTGGCCTCCGACATTAAAGTGCGCCATTCTTCCCTATTCTGTGCCACCTCTGACCAGTCGGATACTTCCAACTCTTTCAGGTCTTTGGCGACTTCATCCTTCCTTCCATATCTTGGACGCCCGAAAAGTTGACCATGATTCACTACTCATATTGTAGTGGCTTTCTTTGCGACTCGATATAAAATATTATTTTTTTCTGTCTTATAAAATATTGCATTTAGGTAGAGAATTTCTTATTTACCCTTGCATAATGAGGTAGATTGTACGCTGTAATAATTGGTTGTTGGTTCGTTTATAACAAGATCGTTAAGGTTATGATCTATTGGGATGATCGGCTTTTATTATTTAGTCGAGAGGAGAAGTAACTTTTTTTGATGTACGTAATCATGGAAATTTAATATTATCAGTAACTGTCGTATTTGGCTAATTAACTTTACATCATTATGTTATATCTACGGAAATTATTATAATTTAAAGGTTTATAATTCAAAGGTTCTATTATTCTAATTTTTATTTGGTTACCTGGTGTTAAGCTAACCAGGTCTAATATTAAAGACATCAACCTAAAAAACTTGGCACTCATTTGAAACTTAATTCTTTTGTCATTTAAGTCGATAACCACACCTTATGATATTGAATTTGGCCCCTTTCACATAATTTATGTTTTTGAAGGGCTAATATTTAAACAGAATGGGACATATTGTCTAAAGAGTAATTATGAAGTCAAGTATTTACAAATTATAGTATTAATTACCACACTCTGAAAGTTTTATTCTACCCTTGGTTTAGATACATAACCTAATAATTTATTCATTTACTCACTTCTCACTTAGATTCATATGACTATAATAACACACAGACACATCCACATAAACCCACACAAACCACGCTCTCACACACATATCCACACCCACACATGCTCCTGTTCGTACACGCACACACACACGCGCATACACCCTCACCCACACACACACATATTCACCACTAATTCACTTAAGCATAGTGTCTACACTTCAATTGCATGATTCTGAACGCAATAATTTTATTTCCACTTAACAAGTGTACTGAGTAACTGAACAAGAGAACGAGTACTGAGCTCACTTAGATAAGTAAATACCTACTTGTCTTTGGCCTATTTTTTTTACATGCCATGTACCGTATTGTAACGTTGTCATACAATAAGTCGGATATTTCACATTTGTGAGGGGAGAGGCTGGTTTGCTAAGTAAGATACATGCTCTGCTTAGTTCAGACACCAGTCTCTCACAATCTTACCACAAGTATTGTACCACAATTTGTATATCTGGGTATAGATTAGAGGGAAAAATAAAGCGTTTTAGAATTTAGAATTTGAATTTTGAATACTTTATTATTATTTTGCTACGAAACGGTGCAGGTTAATGCCATGGATAGATACGATATTTAATTCAATAACATCAAATTACTTATATATATACTCGTACAAGCTGAAGCATACATTATTGTCAAAGGCATTATTGTGTTTGTAATGGGTAAACTCATAAACCACAGAATTGATTTTAAAAATTATTTTGCCTTAGGTTAGCTTTATTATCAGCAGGTAATCTATACTAATATTATAAAGCTGAATAATTTGTTTGTTTGAATGCGCTAATCTCAGGAAATACTGGTTCAAATTGGAAAATTATTTTTGTGTTGGATAGTCCATTTATTGAGGAAGGCTATAAAACATCACGCTGCGACCAGTAGGAGCGAAGCACCAATAAAAAATGTTTTGAAAACGGGGAAAGATATTCATCTATACTAATTAATCATAATAACAGAAATTGCCGCGGACGAAGCCGCGGACAACAGCTAGTTTAGACTATAATTTACACGAATAAAGTCGCGAAAAGCAAGTAAACTTATATCTAAGAAAATAAAGGTATTATTTCTTAGGTTAATATTGAAATTCCTATGCTATTATATTCTGTATATATAGTTAGTTGCAATTAAGACTAATAGACAAGACGTTTTATATTGTAATCGTGGAAGGCACTGCGGTCTGTAATCTTTGATCATCTACTCATATTGTTGTGGTTGTTTTTAGGGTTCTGTACCTCAAAAGGAAAAAACGGGACCCTTATAGGATCACTCGGTTGTCCGTCTGTATGTCTGTCCGTCTGTCTTTCTGTCTGTCAGTCTGTCAAGACCCTTTTTCTCAGGAACGCGTAAAGGTATCAAGCTGAAATTCATATCAAATACTCAAGTCTGCTGACCCTTGCAGTTATGAAAAAATCAAGCTTCTGAGCCAACGCAATCAAAAGATACAGCTGGTTATGTCGCAATTTTTCGTGTTTTTTCGACATTAGCAAGGGAATTAAAACCTACAGGGTACTTCCCGTGACCTCAGAATCTTGAAATTCGGTACGCAGCAACGTCTTATAGCACAGATATAGGAAAATTGCGAAAAGTATACAATTTAACAATATCATATAAAAAAAAAAAAAATTTTCGACACTTGAAAGGGAATCAAACCCTACAGGGTACTTCAATGTACGTTAATTTAGTTTGAAGCAACGTCCTATAGCACAGATAAAAGAAAAATTGCGAAAAGAATAAATTTTGAGTTACTTATTATAAAAAAAATATTTATAATAATTTTAAACTTATTATATATAATGTACGGAACCTTTAGTACGCGAGTCCGACTCGCACTTGGCCGGTTTTTATTTAGTAAGACCTCTTTATTTCTTTAATAGGTATTACTATTATCAGACCAGTAGCTAATAAAATAATTTAATAAGTTCACTGTCCGTAAACGAGACACAATAGTTAAACAATGGCCGTGGACCATGTATAGTCTGTCGAACAGGGAACCTGTTAAACAAAAGATCGTAATAATACTATGACAAACTTTTATTATTAAACGTCCAATGGTCCACTGGGTCTGAGTAAATTTTTTACTTGCCTAATGAACGATTTGCCGGTTGTAAACAATTAAATATTGTACACCTACATTTATATACCTATTATAATTAAATGTATATAATAGAAACTATATATGCAAATATGTGAAATATATATATGTACATATATATTTATAAGTATACATACATATATATCTTATTAAAATACTTGTTTAAATATTATTTTTGTTATTAAGAATATACACGGTGAAATTTTGATCGTTCTGGACCCCTAAAGGGGTGATTCAGCCCATCGATATGAACAATTTTTCCTATGGGACCAATGCTGGGAACACAAAAAAAAATGGGCATGTCCATACAAAAATTTCGGGCGCCCGGTCAATTTGTATGGGAACGTCAAAAACATTTTTGTGTTCCCAGCATTGGTCCCATAGGAAAAGTTGTTTATACCAACGGGCTAAATCATCCCTCTAAGGGTCCAGAACGATCAAAATATGACCATGTATACACACAAACTGTAAAACATCTTACATTTGCACATTTGGGAAGACGCTGGAAACTTAGTGTGGCGGACAGTGCCACTGTTGTTTGATGCTATTGTATTTTCTGTACTAAATAAATATTTCTTATTTCAAATCATTTAGGTATGTTAAGCAACCTCGAATGCGGTCCCTAATAGGATGGGTGATCCGTACTTCGGAAGGCACGTTAAGCCCGGCTATCATCATTCATGGCAATTGTAAATAACTCTAGCAAGCTTGAAAAATCTGTCACCAATATTGGCCACTTACACACACGCATAACAACAACATTATATAAGAGATAAGTATTTAAGGGATTTGATCTTGTATCTTGATTTATAATAAAATCCCATTAATAAAAGATATAGCATACTATATCTTATATATACAATAACATATTATCACAGTTTTATCAGTTCCTAAATTAATTATGCTGTCGTAATTTACAGCCACGCGTGTTTGACCCACTTTATATAACATCGGCGCCTTAACCTTTTTAAGCAAAAAAAAAATCTTAAAAAAGACCTAAAATAAAATAAAAACTTACGTGCTAATTTTGTATATCCATACGGAAAGAACACAACCAAAGTACTAAATATAACACAACACGAAAACGCATTTAAATTCATTTTTCTCATAAAATTGTTTTGAACAATGATTGTTAGTTGCGCTTGCGCCACTGCTGGCGCCTCGAGAAGCAACTGCCTTATATCGCCTACGGAAAGACATATTCCTTGTTAAGGCCGCGGACGACCGGTCGGGTGTTAGTGAATTACCGTAATTATGAACTGAAATAAATATACCTTATGTAATTTTCTGTGACTTAATTAGAGACCTTGGATGGGTCGTGCGTACTTTGTTTACCTGGATTTATAGATTTTGTAATAAATAGCGGATAATAATAATAATGTTTTTTATATTTTACTTTTTATATCAATATTATAATAACCTACACTTAAGGTTTAAAGTAAATAAAAACGATAATAATTGTTTTTTTTTGCATAAATCAATATAAAAAAAAAAAGTAAAATGCATAAAATACAGGTATTACAGTTGTTTAGGTATTACATGTGTCTCAGTCGTATTCTACCGTAACATAGTGTGGAAAATCCTAATCCCTACATTATAAATGCGAAAGCGAGTTTGTTTATTTGTTACTACGTTCACGCTGTAACTACTGAACCGATCATCATTAAATTTTGCATACACGTTATCTAAGGTACGGAGAAGGACATAGGGTACATTTTATCCCGGCAAAAAGTACTGTTCCCGAGAGATCGACATTGACGCGGTTTTATTTTTATTTTTCATACGTTAAAGTTTATACACGCACTAAATCGAAGTACAGTATCGCCATAAAAATATTAATATTACAGGTTTGAGTTAATGGCTATAAACTACTATAAAAGTTATTCTAATCTAAATTACATCGATAAAATTGTAAACAACATATTGATGACTTTTTAATCATCATCAATTTAAAATTAATACAAATCACAAACCAATCACAAAACAAAGATTAAAGGGTAACACAACTAATATTGTAGTAATTTACTTTTCTTTCTGGCTAAAACTGACTGCTCCAGACCAAGATTTATGAAATAACTAGATCTTCATAAAAGGCTAGTTTCCTAAAAAAATTAAATTAGTCCGTCAGTTAGATATTCAAAAAATATTGGACACGTATTTTTTCTTTTGTCGATTAAAAAAAATGATAAAGATATAGCCCTCTGAAGTTCCGTGTGACGTCATAGTTTGCTACAATTTTTAGCAAACTTTGACGTCACGAGCCACCACTCCTGAACTTTGACTTGCTTTATCTTTATTGTTTACTAGCTTTCGCCCGCGGTTCCGCCCGCGTCAATGTCGATCCCTCGGGAATAGTACTTTTTCCCGGGATAAAAGATAGCCTATGTTCTTCTCCATACTCCAGAGACCTTATATGCAAAATTTCATGATTATCGGTTCAGTAGTTACGCCGTGAAAGCGTAACAAACAAACAAACAAACAAACAAACTCACTTTCGCATTTATAATATTAGTTAGGATTTGACAAAAGACAAAATACGTGTCCAATATTTTTTGATTATTTAACTGACGGACTAATTGTTATGTTATTATTACGACTCAGGAAACTAGCCTATTTAGATTGATAATACGTTCAGTTCATGATGGAGCCCGATGGCCCAGTGGACGTGAGAATTATGAGCGGTTACGCATGTTAAGCAACCCCGGGCGCAGCTCCTACTAGGATGGGTGACTGCAAGTGGCATAAAAATATCTTGGGGTCCTCCGTGCTCCGAAAGGCACGTTAACCTGTTGGTCCCAGCTGTCATCATTGATCGCAGTCGTTAGGCTATGTCAGATGCCTTAAGGCAGTTTCAAAAATCTGACATCAGCGTTCGCCACTAACACATACGGAAAACAAACAAGTTCATGATAAAGAAAAAATATCTTTTTATTTACGCTAATGATGTGCCTATCTCAATAATTTGGGTTTCCACGCTGAGATAGGTGACACAGTGATATAAAAAACAACGGAGTGCAGTACTCCGGAAGTGCCTGCAGAAGTGAAAACTCCGCGCGGTAAGAGAGGGGGATATTACTTCCTCTCCTACGCCGCGCTGCCGGTCACGTGTCCGTCTTACAAATTTTTAATCACGTCGCGTGTCCTGACGCGAGTTAAATTTTTTTACACATCCCAAAAAGTGCTCAATGCCGCCAAAGAAGTTTCCACTTCCTCCGTGCTTCGGATGCACGTTAAAGGCGGGCGTGGCTGTCAGAAGACGGAAGTGGTAACGCTATTCTTTTAGCTTCTAGTCAGCTTTAAACATGTGACAAAAGAGTTCAATTCAATTCAAATTTCTTTATTGTGGAGCATAGGATACATCATGGAGATAGGTGTTACATGAGTTGACCACTTACATATACAAAACTTAAACAAAATGGGATCCAAGCTCGAGAATGATTCGCATGCGTGCATGCATGCTTGCTTATGCTCTTAAGTAGGGTAAGGTGTTTCTATCATCATCATAATCAGGTCCTTTTTAGTCTCCACTACAGGAGCACGACCCTCTCTGTACTACTAGGGCCAGAGCAGCCAGAGGACTTGGCCTACACTCTCCACGCTGGCCAGACAGGTTGGAGAGATCTCTTAGATGTTTATAAGCTTTGTATAGCTTGCATTTCCTAAGTCGCCTTTTACGACATCCACGGGAAGACTTGGAGTGGTCCTATTCTACTCTGCAGGATACCACACGGGTAACGGCAGGTGTTTCTATATTAATATGGTAATGAAGAGGAGGGGTGTCATCCTCAACTGGTTGGCCGGTGGTTGCAGGTATGGCATCGGGTACGCGCGCCCGGTTTTCTTAAGCTGCTACTTGCTTCTTCCCCATTCCAATACCTTAATTCCCTTTCTAAGTCAAACACATTCCTATCCTTCCCCTACTTAAAAATGCTTTTAATGAGCAGCAGCGTCGAAAGCACAAGGAGCCAAAAAACTGCGCTCGCCAACCCACCTGCCAAGCGTGGTGAGTATGGCGATATTCTCTAGTGGAACGAAGAATCCTTGGGAGAGGCCTTTGTCAAGCAGTGGGCTTCTTACGGCTGTCATGGTGATGATGAATGAAGATCGTGATAAGCAACTGTCATTAATTTTTTGCTAGAATTATAATTTTTATTATGAGATTAAACATTCTTGTGTGATGTAACCAAAGTTTGCTTCACTTTGACGTTCCTCACGCCCGGTCCATATTATTCTTAGGTCCATGGATTAAACTCAATCGATGAAAATTTGGCCAATGAGGCCGTGGAGCAATATTCTCATCGACTCAGCTTGATTTCATCGAATATACTGTTGTAAGGGGAATGCAAGGGGGTGCTTCCTACCTCTACTGTACCTCTTGCTGTAGATAAAATACATGATATATGCCTATTTTTTTCTTGCAACAATATTATAGCTTTACAATCATTAAAAAAGTATAATCCTGGCATATTAAAATAAGATGGGCTTTAATTATCTATTAATAAAAAAATTGACCATTTTAAATTAAGGATTTTGACGTGATAACGTCCTATAAATCGATAATAGCCAGCTGCACGCACGCATCTTTCTGAGCTACCTTTCAAGTGATGACAGTTTAAACGGAACGTCACCTTCATTGTATCAGCCGTTCTTCCTCCCACTACAGAGCATAGGCATCACTTTGTTTACGCCACCGATCTATTCATAATTAAACAAGTCATGAAAAAACAAGCCGTCGAATTGAGAAATTCCTCGTTTTTTAAGTCGGTTTAAAATCGTGTATTTAACTTTAGGGGTCAATGTACCAATATACACCCGCTTTTCATCTGGTGGTCTGTGTGCCTATTTGCCTACTTAGGTAGTTGTATAAAAAAAACAATAGCTTTTGTGTATAGTATAGTGATTTTGAGACTTACTCAATGATTAAATCGAAGTTGTGAGTACGTAACAATACTCGAGTCTCGTGTCGTGCCATTACGTCACTTTTGAACCCATCAAATTGTTCGTGTTTGTTTCTTAGACGTCATCTCCACGGGCGGGTAATACGCGCGCCCATTTATATCCATAATATCGCCGCGTTGAAATCGCCGTGTGGAGATTGATACCATCCTGAATCGCATCCTGAATCGGACTCGATGAGAGGGACGCCGCTATACGTGCGATACGATTGGAGATACCTCGTATCGTTTCTAACATAGACCGGCGTCCCTCCCATCGGATCCTAAAATAAGGATGGTTTAATAGGCGCTTTATTATTTAATTTGATAGTAGGAACGATTCGCTTAATAAATACTTTTGTATGTCGAAATTACTGAACATGTTACAAAAATAAATAATCACATATATACTTATTAACAAATTAAGACGCAAATCTCTTAATAATTATTCAGTTGTGATAAGTAGAGCAAGGCTGCAACCTCTCGCATTGATATTTGGCATATTATTGCGATATTATAATTATGATTTACTACCAAGTGAAGTATTCTTTTTTTTCTGGCTTTGGTAAAACCGATCTATGTTTCCTCTAAAAACGGTCGTCATCCCTGATGATCGGCAAGGTATATAGAACACACCGAGTAAATATTTGCAAGAGTTTCGTCCGTTAAAACGACAGTTATTGAAGAAAATGAGAGCAAAGACAAAAAATATTATCACGTGCGTATCCCTCAATAAGCTTTTTAGAACCGAATGTTCTACCCCAAAAAAGTTAAATATGTGGTAACCTCCGATACCTACATTATTTGCGCCTTATAAGAGTTTTTGCTCCTGCTGGGGCTGTGCCGACCTTTGACTTGATGCTCTGGAGATGTGAAATATCATCATCAATCAATACTAATTATAAATCTGTAGGGGTTGGTCATCATGGAGTAAGTTACTTTGTTTTCAGAGATATCGTGTTCATAAGCTCTATACATGATGCTGAAACTAAATTGACGACTTTTAGATTTTTTCTGTGGTTGTACTTATGTATATGTGTATGTAATGTATGTTCGTCCATAACTCTTAAACGAACAGGTTTTTATGAATAGTAGATAAACATTTAGAAGTATAGGATACAGGATAGGATATAGGATAGGCTACTTAATTTTTATCTCCAGTTATGAAAAAACGTAGCCCCCATACAAACATAACATAAAATCTACGCGAACGGAGTCGCGGACACTGTAAGTTATCGTATAAAAATATTACCTATTGTCTTCATTTAACAAGCGATTTGTGTGACGGAAAGTATCTAACATTGTTTTTAATGTCACCGTCATTATTGCAAGATCCCATCCGTCGTGGTGCGTGTATCCTCAATTACATTAGGCAGAAATTAACACATTTTGTGCCGACAAACCGCAGCATTGACCGAGATGTTTGATGAGCTACTAAAGGTTAAATTATTTTTACATTACGAGTTTGTGACTAATCAGGCAGCATGTCTTAGGACTTGCATGTTATTACCTGTAATTATGGAATACAGGTAGTGTCATCATTGAACATCGTATTTTGGTCATAAGTGAACAAAAGATGAAAGGAAGGCATTAAAATATTGATACGTAGCCGCGTTTCTGACATACCTAATTCTTCGGATTTTCCATTTTCCAGGATAGTTACCATTTATCTGTTTTCGTACACAACACGAGTATGTACCTAAATTTCGTGAAATTAGACCCTAACCAAGTTAGTTGTTTCGATCTCAAGAGAACGTCACTCATCAAGGCAAAAGAGTAGGTTGGGTATTGCAATATTTCTGCTTTCACTCAATCTACGTGGCAGGTCCGTTCCTTTGAGTTAGTCTGGAAGAAGTGAACAACTTAAAATATACCAGTTGATTCTCTTCCTGCGCAGATTGTTAAAACTGTATTGGGCGAAAATCTCAATATTTTTTGTCATAATCGCCACCTTTCAGACGAGGTCCTTAAAATATACGGAATTAGGATTTCTCTATCTCGTAAGGGCAAAAGACGTATTTTGCATGTATTCGTATAAAATCTATACTTAATCAGCTCCAGAAGCATGGCATGCGTTAATAACGTTTCTCAACAATCGCCATCTTGTTTTCCGTAATATTAAAGAACGAGATGTAGATAGTTTATCGCGCGATAAAAACGGCATCGCGGGCACCATGCTTCGGGCCTAGGGCAACTTGGACACGTGAAGATATTTGCTTTATATATATTTCTTTATTAAATAATAAACTACCACATTCGTTGTCCTCGACTCCTCAGTAGATAGAGATATTTAACCTTAAGAGGTAAACAGGTCTAAAAAGCACAAGTGCCTCTCTTCAAAAATCTCAGTTAGGCAGAAACTCTACAGAATGAAAACCCTAAAGAGATAAGAAGTATCCGAATGCCTTTATTCCCTTGCCAAATCCAACAAATTCCTAGCTTGAAAATGCTTCCGATGGATAGTAGCGTCGGAAGCACAAGAAGCCAAATAAACAATGATCGCCAATTGGCCTGCCAAGCGAATGTTTGGCAATATCCGCCCATGGAACAAAAAAATTTTGGGAGAGGCCTTTGTCTAGAAGTGGACCTCTGTCTGATGACAGAAATAATTCAGTAATGATGATCTTTGTATTATTTTCATAGGCCCATAAGGGGCAGCGGTTGCTTATAACTATTCCCTCTCTTATATTCTTCTGTACTACTAACTAGCAATTAAATACGTTATACGACATGTGAAGCGAATACTCATATAATTAACAATTTGAAGGAAAGTAAAATTATTTCTCCTCCATATGTTTTTTTTTCTCTGGTAAACCTATCGCCTGCCAGTAACTAAACAGCAAAACCACAACCTTGTTGCTAATTTCATGAAAATGATTTACTAGGAAGGTAAGTTGGTACCATTTGTATATTGGGCCTTGGACAATATTATCGAAATTGTTCTAAGCAACATTATAGCACCTTGTCACATGTACCTCTTGATGCTCGTATGTACAGTCATACAGCAGTCACATAGCAGAGATTGAAGGTCACCAACAGCAAAATATATTGCTGTTGGTGAGCATAAGGCGGAAAACAGAATCTGACAAGTAGTGTTAAAAACCCTACTGCGTTCCGTCTTTTGAACACTTGGGTTTTTGAGACGAACCTAACTTTACCTAACCGTCGATATCCATTTATTTTATTTGCCGCCATTTGGAAGATACGAGGTAACAAAATAATTTACAAACATATATGATATGCGCGAAACATAATAACCCTTCTCAGTAGAAAAAAGAGTGATAAAATAAAATAAAATAAAATAAATAAATATATACGGACAAATCACACAGATTGAGCTAGCCCCAAGGTAAGTTCGAGACTTGTTTTATGGGATACTAACTCAAGGATACTATATTTTATAACAAATACATATATAGATAAACATCCAAGACCCAGGCCAATCTGAAAAAGATCATTTTCCATCTTGACCTGGCCGGGGATCGAACCCGGGCACTCCGTATCGCAGGCTGGCGTGTTAACCACTGCGCCACGGAGCTGTCATAAGAGCTGTTATAAGCAGTGATGGGGGGTGGGTAGGGTAAGTAATATATAAAGTAGTCATAAAGACGTCTTTTTTATTTCTGTTTTATTATTTGTTTATTAAAAATCCTATCTCTAATAACATATTTCTAATATTCGTTTTCATTAAATAATTAGGTACTAAGTAGGTACATTACTGTAAGATATCTTACGTAGGAAAGAAGTAACCTTCGCTTTTAAAAGGTTAAACATTATTATATTATAAAAAAGTGTATTCGATTATGATTGCATAAATCAAAACCTAAAATCATAGAAAAAAATAAGTTATGATATAAGTAAGACATTAAAATTAAAGTTATTTTTATACAAATGACAATAATTATAATGAAAACGACCACAAGAATATTATTCTAAATAATGTACATTTTTATATTTAAAAATACAACATCAACAATCCTGTAAAATATGCTATTTCACATAGTTCAGAAATTATATATAGATGATTTTATGTACATCTGTAAAAAGAAATACAAATATATTTAGAAACTGAAAACAAGAAAATTACATCAAAACCTTGGTACTTTCTACAACTAATCTAATAAACCTCTTCTCATTTTCTGGTAACCATTAGAGAGAATCTCTATTACAAAAAACATATATCTACACCTTACAGCCTTGGAAATACCCTCTGTGGGCCCATTGATTTCTTTTACATACAAATAGATATCCCTATTGATCTTTTCTTCATAACACTGTTTTTTTTTTAAGTACAGTCAAATATAATACAAAAATATTATAAAGTTATCCACCATTTTCTTTTTATTTAAGTTAGTTAAGGTAAGATATAAAATCTTTATTAATAAAAAGCAATATTATTAGAACAAATTCATTGGATAATTCAGGAATAATTGGCACATTATTGCTTGCATTAATATTTTAATAGATTGAATTTGTCCTTAAAATATTTGTGCTTAATTTAGATCCACAACTTAAAATACCAACCTGTTTTGACATTACAAACATTACAAAGTGAATTTGAATTAAAAGCCATGTTAATTAGTAGGTTAATTTATTAAGTAAATAGGAAAAACTTATGAAATATGAATCATTTAAGGAAAAAAAAAATCATTAGCATGCAAATCTATAAACATTTTTTATTAAAATTATTTCGAATCATTTCAATAGACTGAATCCTCAAAATATTATGGCTATTAATGTAAATCCACCTTATATTACTGAGCATAACTAAAACTGTCTTTAAGTATTGGCATTACAAACATCAGGTTTAGCAAGTATCACTTGACTGTCCCGACATCAGTACTTGGGTATTGGCACATACAACAACTCGTCGTACGGCACTGCATCGAAGAATTTCTTAGCCGTCGAAACGGTTACATTGATGGCGTAGTCCACTACTGGTTTTCCGAATTCCTCCGTCACCACGCGCCAGTTTTCGTTTAGGAATTGCAGCACGGTGTTACCTTAAAAGAAAATAATAATTTTAATAGGGTGTAAACTATTTAAGCATATAGTTTTATCCGTTACGCTTAAGAAAGACCTCCCAAAAATACCTTTTTCAGTCCAATAACTCTTTGAGATATAAAGTGGCTGTAATGGATTCGCCCAAAAAAATTTTAAGAGTCCATTATAGCTTGTGCTTTTATTTATTTATTCAATATTTTATGGTTAACTAATAAGGGGTTTACAAAGGATATAATAACTATTTTATTAACCAGATGGCGAGTCAAGTAAGGTCCTAGTTTAAAAATATGATCACGATAAATTTGTATCAGCCATGACAGTGACACCGGTCTTTTTATCAACTGTTCAACAATAATTGCTCATTTTGAAAAGTGCTCATTGACGAACTAATTTTTTTAATATCTTTAATTCGACCCAGAAAACTAGCCTCTTGAATTTTTATCATGTGGCTAACACTGGTGTCAGATTTTTAAAGCTAATATAGCTTAACTAACTAACTTAACTACATATTGTATTAAATAGGCGTAATCTTTAAAATTATTCTTGGCTTGTGATAGTTGCATCAGAGTTTCAGCCATGACTTGAGACTATCGCCAGATCTCCATATCTTTATATCATAAATCTCAAGGTTCGACTGTCAGAGGCCATCTTTTGCAATTTTAATTTAGATACGTAGCTAATAATAAACTGTTTTGAAATCATTTTAAATTCGTATTGGTCGTTTATTTAACTGTACTGCACGAGCAATACAATAGTTAAATGCTTAGTAAACTTTTAGTATTGTTATCATCATCAGGTCCTTTTTAGTTTCCACTACAGGGGCACGACCCCTTTCTGTACTACTAGGGCCATACTTGGCCAGAGCAGCCAGAAGACTATAATGACGATAGACTATATTGTTATAGACAGTAATAAAATGTTAATCAAGTTTGAAAACAACATTATTACTTTTGTGGCGAAAAATAAGAAGTTATATATATAAAAAAAATGCGGAATCATATCAATAACCGATGTGGCTAGCAATTTATTTCTATTTTGATTCCGTTTTCCATCTACACGCCCTCTAACATGCTAAATGTGGCCAGGTCTTATAGACCTAGGATTTTTTTATCCCGCAATCAAGGGAAAAAGACGTGATACTATGTTGTGACGTGTATGTATGTATCTATATCAACCATACGAACTAAAATTTGATGAAAAAATAGAACATTGCCGTCGATGCTTTGACTTAATTAAACTTACTTTTTTTATTTACAAAAGACTGCAAAAGATATGTAGCCATTGACCAATCCATCTAAATTAATAAAAAAATCAATGACCCATCTATCCAAATCTTTTCTGGAATTTATGAATTATGATGGAATAAAGTATAGACTTCTCTAATAAAAATAAAAAATACCGGTTGCACTCCGGAAGTGCCGGCAGAAGTGAAAAATCGCCTTTGCGGCAGTCTTAGGTCACGTGTCCATCTTAAGAATTTTTGATCAGATCACGTGTCCTGATGAAAGTTTAATATTTTTTACCCACCCGAAAAAGTGCATAACGCCGCTGAGGAATTTTTCACTTCAAAAATACTCTTTTTTGGACAGTGGTGTTAAAAAGTGTCACAGTTTTTTACCATTGAAAATGTGTCTTTACTTTGAAACTTATTTCCGGTTCCGAAGAACTCTGACACACCAAATGTTGATGAACTTATATCAGTCAAAACTCAAACCACGTATAACTGAAGGGTCGGGACACACTTTTTAAAAGATTCAAAGATTTATTCAGAAAATAGGCCTTTTCAGGCAATTATTCACGTCAATTTACATTTTAAATAATACTCATTTATATATGTTCAAATTATTAATTATTGTTCAAAAGCTACAAACTAATAGCGTTTCGGAACCGACCACTGCAGAGAAGAAGACGCCGAAAGAAACTCTTTTCAATAGAATTGGTCGCCTACTTGCCTGAAGGGCTTTGTATTGTTTAATATTTTTATGTTTTTTTTTTTTTCTGATTTGTTATGTAGCGTTAAACATGTTATGTTAGCAATCGAGCGTGCAATAAAATCAGATAAAATAGAAGATAGAAGTCTTAAAGAGGCTGAGCATACCTGTCCTAGTAAAGTCTCAGCGTTTCGTTTCTTTAACCTTGATACATGGAAACTTTATATGCTATAAATTATGATTCTAATCTTATCTAATATTAAAAACGCGAAAGTGGTTTGTTTGTTTATTTGCTCGTATGACTGTTTGTTTGTTACGCTTTAGACCTTAACAAAAACTGGCATTATAACATTTTGCAAATACGTTATTTAAGGTACAGAGAAGAACATAGGGTATTATTTATGCCAGAAAAAAATACTGCTCCCGAGACGCGCATCAACGCGAGAGGACCTAGACACGGGCTAGTAGTTTATATAAACTACGCGTCAAGCGTGGCGTAGTAGTTAACATGCCAGCCAGCAACACGGGGGCAATAGGGTCGAATCCCGGTGCCATCAAATACTTGTTCTTAATTTTCATAGGTATTTGCCTTGGAACTACCCATCATCATCAGGTCCTTTTTAGTCTCCACTACAGGAGCACGACCCTCTCTGTACTACTAGGGCCATACTTGGCCAGAGCAGCCAGAGGACTTGGCCTACACTCTCCACGCTGGCCAGACGAGTTTAAGAGGTGTCTTAGTTGTTTATAAGCTTTGTTTAGCTTGTATTTCCTAAATCGCCTTCTACGACATCCATTGGAAGGCTTGGAGTGGTCCTATTCTACTCTGCTGGATACCACACGGCTTAAAACTACCGAAGGAGCTTCGTATTTGCTTTCACCAAATTATATTAAAATCATGTTAATCTAAATTTACTTGCCCTCTATGTAGCAAAAACTTCATACATAGTATCACGTTTTTTCCCTTGCGGGGTAGATAGAGCCCAGGTTTTAAAGGCATAAAAGCCACGGTTAGCATGTTGTTAGGTGGAAAACGGAATTAAAATAGTAATAGGTTACTGGCCGCGTCGCCTGTTACCATGATTCTTCAGATTTTACCAATTACCTGGATCGGCTTTTACGATCTGCGCTGGAAGAGAAGCAGCTGGTACACTCTACGTTTTTTCTTTTCTCCCAGACTAGCATGGAAGATTAGTATAAATTGATAGGTATAAAGATGGAAAAGGACTACATGGGTTCTTAGCCATAACGCATAATATTAAATTTTCGGTCATTCCCTCGACCAACGTTTTCCGTCTACTCGGGAAGAGAAGCAGCTGATACATTCGACGTTTTTTCGATAGTCAAATACCTACTTCTCTGAAAATTATACGTGATAGGTAGATCCACAGACAATGTAATATTGTCTGTGGCTATATTGTGCAACATTGACATTTGGGATAAAAAGTGGCCCATGTTAACAATACCCTGGCGTGGTGCCAACTCGTATGGCCATACCGATCCATTTAGTTATGACAGAGTGATTGCGAACGACCGTTATTTTGTCTCTGCTTTAGAAATAAACAGCTTTTGCAATGTAACTCAAGACTATTTCGAAAACATGTTATACTCATAAACATTTTGGCGATATATTTGGCGAGCTCCGCGGCGCAGTGGTTAACTCGTCTGCGACACTATGGTGCCCGGGTTCGATCCCTGGTCAGGTCAAGATAAAAAATGATCTTTTGCAGATTGGCCTAAGTCTTGGATGTTTATATTTAAATTTGTTATTAAATATAGTATCGTTGAGTTAGTATCCCATAACACAAGCCTCGAACTTACTTTGGGGCTAGCTTAATCTGTGTAATTTGTCCGTATATATTTATTATTATTATACAAAATAACTTTGTTTCTCTCTTACTCATTGAATGGGAGTGTAAAAAGTATTAAATTTCTCAATAATTCTCACATAATAAATAACATTATTGTACTCTATTATACTTAAGGCAGTTAGAAAATATTAAAGAATTCTAGTGAACTGCGAGTCGGATTTACAGACACACACTTTCTGTACCAGGTGACGTGTGGTTTCCGGCCTAAAATAGAATATAGGATTAATCCATTCACACCACATAACAACAAACACATCAGAAAACTAGCGTCGTCGCCTCATTTCACACATACTTCTAACGCAACACAATTGCGTAGAAACTCCTCCTTTGGTTAAAGTTTCACTAGGACTTCTCACTTTACATGTTAAAAAAATATACAGTCGTACATATAACCTCCTTCTTTTTTTGAAGTCGGTTGAAAAGCACATGTCGGCATTTTTCGATTATTTTTTCACGTAAAACTCATTTCTGTTCCACACAATAAAACCTCTTCCGTGCGATACATCTCTTTTGTTCGGTTAACCAAACTCATTATTGCACACTATTGTTAAGATAATAATCTGTGATTTGACGTCTCATTAATCTAAACAGTACATTTGGCAGAATCTATAAAGACGATAAAGGCACATTCCTCATGAGGGGTTTTTTTATTTAATTTAATTTTTATTATTTGTTGTCATAGCGGCTACCACGCGGCAACAGATATACACATTGTGTAAAAATTTCAAATGCCCACCACAATGTTCAAAAAATATTGCCCATACAGACAGATGAATATCGGAGGCTAAGGTAATCGGGTCCCATTTTTACCCTTAGGGAACGAAAACCTAAAAAAAAACAGTATCTACTCGTAATAAAGCAAAAGTTCTTAAAAAAAATATATGTTGCGCGTTTTGCAATATCAAGTAAGTCGTTTTTATATATTTAGGGTTCCGTACCTAAAAGGGAAAAAAAAAAAACGGAACACTTAAAGGATCACTTGCTTGTCCGTATATGTCTGTCTGTCGGTCTGTCGGTCTGTCAAGACCTTTTACTCAGGAACACGTAAAGGTATCAAGCCGAAATTATAAACAAATACTCAGATCTGCTGTCCTTGGAGCTGTGAAAAAATCAAACTTCTGACTATGACAAGCCAAGCCAATCGAAAGATACAGCTGGTTATGCAGCCAATTTTCGTTTTTTTTCGACATTCGCGAGGGAGTTATTACCTACAGGGTACATCCCAGGAACTCAGAATCTTGAAATTTGTTACGAAGCGATGTCTTGTAGCACAGATAAATAAATATTGTGAAAAGCATACATTTTTTGCTACATCATATGATAAAATATTTTTAATAATTTCAGACTAATTATATATAATGTACGGAACCCTTAGTGTGTGAGTCCGATTCGCACTTAGCCGGTATTTAGTAAGTGCTGTTTGATCAGATTATATAGTGTAAATATAGGGACTAATCACACAGATTGAGCTAGCCCCAAAGTTAGCTGTAAGGATACTAAATCAACATGCATACATATTATTACGTCTTTATTCCTTACTGGGTAGACAGAGCCCAATGCCATAACACCCAAAGGTCTCGTTTAGCGTGTTGGTGGCTGTAAAGGTAGAAAATGAACGCCTATTAACATGATTCTTCAGATTTTCGGCTATTCCCTCGACCAGCATTTACTGTCTGCGAGGGAAGAAATACAGCTGGTACATTCTACGTTTTTTCGATTTATTATATTTCTAGTTTTACTCTTGTTTTGCTCATATTAATTACAATATACATAGTTCATACAATATCATATTGTACATAGTTTTTGAAGGTGATAAATTTTATTTACATTATTATGTTATCGAAACAAACAATATTAGTACTTTTTTGGGCAAACTAACTCGTATTCGTCATGTCGTTGACATCATAATATTGCATTGCCATCCGATTTACACGTGTGTGCATAATTCTAGCTCCATCGAATATCGGAAAGTGGGTCAAATAGAACTAGCGAGATTTGTTTCTAGGCACACAGACATCGACAACAACACATCGGGACGCAGGTTGAAATAAATCAAAACTAGTAACTTCAATAGGATCACCATAACAGCGAATTTTTATGACAAGTTCTACCGATAAATCGCAAGTTGACCTGATAGCCCGCTGCAATCAGTTGCGCCGTCGTCCTTGGCGAACTGGTCTCGCGGGTTACTCAGTTACTCTACATCCCGATGGCGTAACGTCTGTCTTATAATTATACAAACATACTGAGGAGAGAGTTTTAGTATAGGCGAAGGCCTTCTTCAAATTCAACTTGAGGTACTTTATTAACCGTCATATTAGTAACTATTGTAACTACATCATGCCGGGTCGATCGGAGGATCTGTATAGAGCAACATCTCGCATAATTTCGTGGCTCGAAAACCTAAATGTAGTTTATATTTTTTCTGTGTGTCCTTTTTACGTTTATTACTGAGGAATGTTTATGTATACGCACAATACGATTATTTTGATACCATATGAATAAATTGTAATTATAGTAGAAGCAATATAAATAAATATATACGGACATATGACACAGATTGAATTAGCCCCAAGGTAAGTTCGAGACTTGTGTTATGGGATACTAACTCAACGATACTATATTTTATAACAAATACATATATAGATAAACATCAAAGACCCAGGCCAATCTGAAAAAGATCATTTTCCATCTGGACCTGGCCGGGGATCGAACCCGGGCACTCCGTGTCGCAGGCTGGCGTGTTAATGAGTGCGCCACGGAGCTGTCAAATATAACTCTCTAGATTTAACCACGAACACATAATTGTTTTTGTAAGCGAATTGCCAATTATTTTCTTTACATTTAATTTGTATCTTCTTAAAAAACACCGGTTGTCAGTTTCGATAGGCATATCCTTCGAGCTGCATTATTATTGGAAATAAAATTGCTTGCGAAGTTATGAATTTATGATATGATACCATCGATATACTTACATTACGTAGTACCTATATGATAGGTATTAGTAGTATTATAATACAGTGTGATTTTGAACCTCTGAACTTTATTTAAATCCTGGAATCAGAATCCCTAATAAATAACTTTTTTTTACCTTTTTTATTGTAATAGTTCAGGGTTATACCGCATGATTTTGACCTCTAATGTCAAAATTTGTACGTTCGGTCACTAAACCCATAAAAGTATGTAGATGATGACTTCGCTCATAGGTAGAATAATTATATCATAAATAAATATATACTTTCGCCCGCGGCTCCGCCCGCGTCAATGTCGATCCCTCGGGTACAGTACTTTTTCCCGGAATAAAATTTATAACGTCCATCTCCGTACCCTAGATAACGTGTATGCAAAATTTCATTATGATCGGTTCAGTAGTTACAACGTGAAAGCGTAACAAACAAACGCACTTTCGCATTTATAATATTAGTTAGGATGAATTTTCATTCATTCTGTACCCTTATAGGGATGATTCAGCCCGTCGCTATGAACAATTTTTACTATGGGACCTATGCTGGGAACTAAATTTTTTTGACATTCCCTTACAAATTGACCGGGTGGCGGAACATATTTGTATGTAATTGTCAAATTCTTTTTTAGTTCTTATCTTTGTTCTCATAGGAAAAGTTGTTCATATTGACGAGCTGAATGATCACCTTTATGGGTCCAAAATGAATAAAAAAATACCGTGTGTAGAAATAAATGACACAGATTGAGCTAGCCCCACAGTAAGTTGTGAACTTATAAGCTTACGATCAACGATAATATATGTATAATAGATGCGTATATAGATAAATCCAAGACCCTAGCCAATATGAAATATATTGCATCACGACCCGGCAACACTGATACTTGCGGTACGACTGAGCCACAAAGGTCGTCAAATATCTTCTCGCTTAAGGCGCTGTGCATCAGAACAATAACGTAAAACGTCTATTTTTTCGTCGCACAATTAGCCTTATTTTTCATGGAATACTAGCATCAAAAAATTTGAAGTATAGTTCAAAAATCAAAATGGAGAACACATAAAAATATTTAAAAAAAAAAATAGTTAAAACCTGGCATAAAAGATTCCAAAAAAGCTTTATCCAGAAAAAGTTTCGTCGCGAATTACTTGCTAGTTCTCAGTGACAACTACCAACTTTTTTACGTGTATAAAAAGTATAACTACTTAAATGAGCAAGATGTATATCTAAATAAAATACAATATTTGGTAGGAATTATTGAATTATTAAATTAAAAGTGAAAATTAACACGGAAATGGCAGACACGGGTTTGAAATGAGACTAGTGACAGGCCAACCGGTATCACCACATCCAACCTTATTTCATTACGAGTTTACGAGTGTATAATATACCGCGCGATGTCTGCTACAAACGATTGATACAGCGCCTTAACATACGACTATAGGATACTTTTATCCCGTTATCATCGGATTTCCGAGGCATGTGTTTCTCAAGCGTGGCAACACAGACATGCATTCGGACCGGTTGTCAAACATAAACAGATTACATCAGGCTTCGGCTGGCAACCAAATAACTCAAACCTTCTAGTAGCTGGTAGATTTGGACCGAACACTTATTAAAAAATCATTCTTACAATATAAAAAAAATTGTCATGTGCGTGAAAATAAATAGTACTTTTAAATTAATAGTACACAACTATAAATTTAAAAGTTTCTCTATGTATTTATCTACCTAAAAATATCTTGTAGTTCAAAAAATCATATAAGAATTGAAAGAATTACTAACTTAGCTCTGGGTTGCCCTTGAAGAGGTTGGTGATGGTATAGATGATTCTCTCGCCGTAGTCAAAGTTATATCTGTAACTCTTGATGCCGAAGTGGTCGCGACCTTCCGCGTCCTTGAAGTATTTGGTCTTGATGTTCAGTTTGATCGTTGAGTTCACTGGAATTTTAAGAAAACTACATGAATATGGTTTTCTCTGAAAATTAAATGAATAGATCATCACATAACGTGAGCTAGTAATTTGATTTTTTCTGCAATTTATTATTTCGTTGAATATGGCATGTACTAGACTAAATGCCATATATAATGAGAAAATCGCACAAAATTCTTATTAAAAAGAAACGTCATAAACGCGATAATATCAAATTTAGTGATTTAATTGAAATACATAAGAGTTAGATATGGAGATATATTTAGCCTAGTCATCATCATCATTTCGAGTAGGTGACACAGTCAATCGACCATGCACACCCTGGTGTTAAAGTTTTTCGGAACCGCCTCTCGGCCTCTGACGTGGTTCCTTTAACGACTACCAGATGGCAGCCTTAACGTGCCTTCCGAGGCACGGAATCATCTTAATTATCAGACAATCAAGTGATTCAAGCCTGCAATGTCCTAACTAAACTGGAAACAACTAAACAAAGTATGCTTCCTGTGGGAATCGAACCCACGACACCCGGGTCTACAGGCATACGCCTTAACCACTGGACCGCGGCAGTAGCCTAGTTAGACTATCAGAATTAAACTAGAATAGGTTACTCCATAGAACAAACTTCTGTATTTTAATTAAATCACTTTTTTATTTTATCGCGTTTATTACTACGTTATTATTACATCTAACGTTTTGAAAACTTTACAGTTTTACGTTACCTTTGGACATGCAATCTTTTAATACAGGGCCAACCCCATTACCCATTAAATAAAAAAACAAATATTACGCTGAACTGTATGAGTTGCACATATTTCTAGTTGCTTAAAGAAGTCCAAATCATTATTGCTACTGAGATTACGGTCGTCACCATTGTATAGAAATACACTAACTACGTGGCTGTATACGAAGTAGTTTGTCTCCGAATTATAAAACAAATGTTATTAAAATGTACTCCTTTACGAATTTTCTCTTAACAAGAATCCAATGACAATCGTCTTCTTATACACATCCTACCTATTTCTATGAGGTCAGCACATTATATTAATATTTATATAATATAACTGATAGGTGGATATGAATAAATAAATAAATAATAAATAAATATATACGGACAAATCACACAGATTGAGCTAGCCCCAAAGTAAGTTCGAGACTTGTGTTATGGGATACTAACTCAACGATACAATATTTTTATAACAAATACATATATAGATACACATCCAAGACCCAAGCCAAAAAGATCATTTTCCATCTTGACCTGGCCGGGGATCGAACCCGGTCACTCTGTGTCACAGGCTGGCGTGTTGACCGCTGCGCCACGGAGCTAGTCATATGAAAAATGCTAACTAATGCTAATTAGCATCTTTCATTTCCACCCATCAGAGGCCATCTCTTATAATACACCTTTCCTATTCATCTTTTAATCACACTTTTCCTTATCTTCATACTGAGTGACATTTCTTTATTTCTCGATAGTTGCAGTATTATACATCACCTTTGTTCTTATACTAGTACTCTGATTCCTTTCTATATCTTTCTTCTGTAGTATCATTGTTCTGGAGTCGCCTCTTCCTGCGACATCTTATTGGAGGACAAAATTAAACATTTTCGTCCATTCACTTTCAGCAACTTCCATATTTCCACTGGTATGCCACCTTCCTACCAATTTTCCACTTTTTATACCCACAACCACCTTCTTTACTTCCTCCATGATTCAAAATAACCCGGAGGTTAGACGTGCTACCGATTCTAAATTGGTACCATTGAAGATAAGATAAGATCCTCCATGATTCGTAAACCAATCCCATATTAACATCTGCTTTCTCTCGCCACTCCAGTCACTCTTCACGTTCATCAGTCTGTTGAAGTATATCTGCCAGCGCCCCTTAACTCATTCACGGACACTGGTCATATAACAATAGAAGTCTACGTGTACAGGCAGGACGTTCCGCAACGTGTGAATATCTACGACGTGTGTAAACCCTTAATCATTATTTGAATAGGCATTATTAGAGTTTGCGTGTAACACCCAAGACCTCATCGTTGCTTCCCATCGGGCAAGATAGAGGTCAAACGCACTTAATAATATTTAAAAAAAAATAAAAAGAACACCATGGGAGCATATCTCCAACGTTAAATATAACCTTATATCCTTCATTTAAGGTTCAAAGCAATGATAAATGTATACGTGTGAACTTTGATTAAGGGTCACAATTTTCCCCGATTCAGCTATCAACATAAGTGTAAGATTAAAAATTTTACGCATAGACCACCTAACCATATCCTCGCCTGATAAAGTTCTCATTCTATTATTAAGATGACCCCCGTAACCTCTTAAGTTCAAAGACCTTCATATTATTATCCTAAAAACCAATTTTTGCCTGTTCTAATTTTATAAAAACATCTCGACTCGTTGAAAGTATTCGCAAATTAACTTGGAATTATCTTTAGGAAATGTAATTTTGTTTACCAATTTTAATTTTGGAGTCTCCCTCGCCGTTGATGGGGAAGAGTAGCAATCTGCCGACAGCCGTGTACTTCCCTTTGATCGTGATGTTGCACCGAACTTCCAATACGAATACGTTTTTCTCCAGATAAGCTCTGAAATTGAAAGGAGGAGTCGTTAAATAAAGGTAGAAATTAAATGGGCTTCTTGTGATAATATTAACTCTGATATATTTTATTTTGTGATGTGAATATTTTATATATTGGATTGATATAAATATATCGGGGTTTAAAATTTATATAATATCAACGTACTATATATCCGATTTAATAATCTGAATAAGCAATGCGGCTAGCAACCACTTGTTTACCTAGGTATATAAGACCTAAAAGCCACATTTAGCATAACACAGTAGGTCACAACATTTTCCCTTGGCAGGGCCTAGGCCCTGTCAATAAAGTCGTGACCTGTATTAGTCAATATTTTTTATGACTTGGTGAGCCTAAAACTAAAACAATAGGTACCAGCTATTTTCGTCAGATAGTCGTTAATACAGCGTGATTTTGAACCCCCTAGCTATATTGAAATCTAGGAATCAGATTCCCTAATGGAACACAGAATTGCAAGAAAAAAAGGTAAAAAACTAAAAAATAAATTTAACCTTTCATAGAAATTCGTGATCTGCGACTTTGTATGGGAAACCTAATCTTCTTTTTCGTTTTTTACCTTTTTATCTTGCAACCCGGAACCCTTCGTGCGCGAGTCCGACTCGCACTTAGCCGGTTTCTTTTTCTTTTCTATCAGACCAACATGGAAGAAATTACTACTAGTATTATTTAAACTTTTTAACGAGATTATCCATAAATGTAGTATTTTATATCATGTAGTGTAGAGATATTGTAATAGTGACAACTGGTATAATTGAGTTATATGGCCAAATATCAGTCATGGGTAATAGGTACCCATGACTTACATTGGTCATCATGAGTAATAGTCTAAATATTTATTTTATCTTTATTCGTATTTAAAGCAATTTTCATACCTTGAATGCAAGGTTTAAATTCGAGTCTATCGTTTATTATGATGCAACTTTAAACTGCGCTATAATTGCTCTTGTGTAATGTTTTGTGTATCCGATTGTTTTGCCCTTGACGAGATACGGTTAGACAAATTATACGTTAAAGTGTGAGCAGTCAAGCTACCAATATAGGCCACCATACATCTCATGTAACGTACTTAACGTACTTTTTAGGGTTCCGTACCCAAAGGGTAAAAACGGGACCCTATTAATATAGCTCAGCTGTTCGTCTGTCTATCTGTCTGTCTGTCTGTCCGTCTGTCCGTCTGTCACCAGGCTGTATCTCATGAACCGTGATAGGTAGACATTTGAAAGTTTCACAGATGATGTATTTCTGTTGCCGCCATAGTAAAAAATACAGAAAAATAGAATAAAAAAAATATTTAAGGGGGCTCCCATACAACAAACGTGATTGTTTTTGCTTGTTTTTGACCGATATTGATAATGGCAACAAGTAGACACTTGAAATATTGACAAAATATATAGTTATATATTCACTTTAAAAATAAATAATTATAATATAAAATAAAATTAATATTAAAGGGGAGCTCCCATACAACAGACATGATTTTTTAGCCGTTTTTATAGTACGGAAATCTTCGTGCGCGAGTCCGACTCGCACTTGGCCGGTTTTTTTACTAGTTAATCCGTCTAACAACGTAAGTGTAATAATATGGTTCGGTCAACCGCGACAATCATCTACCGCAGATTTTTAGCTTGCCTTGGACTATGACGGTCTGGGATTATTCTGGTCTGGGAAAAAATCGGTTGTCTGTAAAGTCGGTTTACGGACAAAAATTTTACGTGATAACGGTGGAAGAGAGATAAATGCCTTTCTATCGCTTGTGCCGCACATTTCTCGGTTGCATACGGACTGTGACGTGACACTTTTTAGTGCGCGCATCCGACGTTCGTCGATTTATAAGACGTTATCATGAAAAAAAAAGTAGAATGTATCAGCTGGTTCTCTCCACCCACAGATAGTATCATTTAATTTGTAAGATTCCAACCGACGAAAATTTCAGTCAAACTAAGGAGAGACCAACCTTAGACGCAACTAAAAAGAACTTGAGAAATTCAAACTTCATAACAAACTGTCTAAAATTTCAAATAGACAACATAATTGCCGGCCTATTCGCTAACTTTGACAACTGCAGTGTTTCACGTTTTGAAAGGTTATGGTTAATGTGAGGTCCACCAGACAAAAGATTTCAACAGTGACCATTACAACATTATTGTAATTGAAAACTTCATTATACACAAGGTCCAGCCTAATATCCACTGTCGTGTATTTTCCTTGAGTTTACAAAACTTTACTATTTTTAATTAGACCATTTAAAGGTTTGTTTAAATCTTTCAGGGTCTTAAAATAATAGACTTGTTCTTCGTTGGACATGTTTTGTTCTCATGCGTCATTATTATCTACACTAATATTATAAAGACCAAAGATATGATTGTTAGTTTGTTTGATAGCATTGAATAGTCCAATTTGGAAAAATGTTTTACCATTAGAATCTCACCTTATGAACATAGGCTGTAGAATTAAGTACCTATATTTACCCGTGTGAAGCCGGGGCAGGCCTTCAAATTTAATACTGTGGACTTTTTGATCTAATAGCGTTTAGCTTTTGCTTGTCTCGTAGTTGACCGAGCGAGCGAAGCGAGCGAGGTCTTCAATTCAAGTTGGGGCGAAAAGACATTTTTTGTATGTATGTATGTATGTTTGTATGTTTGTTCCACGATAACTTTAGAACCAATGCTCCAATTAAGATGAAATTTAGAATGTATATAGGTCTTATAAATACAATTTTTAAGTTCGTTGGGCATCAAAATCGGTTCAGTAGTTTACGAGATATTTAAATAAATGTTAAAGAATTTCGAGAGAAAATTGATAATGACGTTTAGGCTGAATATGTTACAAGATGGCGCTGAAATAAATTTTATTTTTGAAGGTTACCACAGCCGCCGCTAGGTGGCGGTATTTCGTTTATGCCTGCTTTGTCCATGCTTTGTGTATTAAATTTAAATTTACTAAAAAAAACATGAACAATTATAAACTAGAACGGTACTTTCTCCTCTATACTTATCGAATGGTTGGCTCAGTCGCAGTACGGTAGTTACCCGATCGAAAAGATTAGACTTCGAGCCGCGCAAGAAAATTTGATTTTTCAATGATTGCAAATATTTCTTTCGCTGTCTGTTCCAAGTTAAATTCCAAGTGACTTTCTTGTTTTTAATTTACAACATTTCGTTCCTTTAGAACAGAAAAATACCAGTCCATGAAAATTTCCATAATAAATTCATGTTAGTTCCAAATTTCTCCAACATATGGAGTCCGAAGTCCAAAAATGCGTAGGGATATTTTAATAAGTTTTTATTTATCTTTAATTTTAAGTATGTATATGTTTGTTCGGGTTTTAGCCTGCAACCAAAAATTAAAGCAGTTATTTAAAACCAATTTAACTGCAATTCCGCATTGTACTTAACATTATGTTGGAGGAAGATAATTATAAAAAATCACTGATCTGATTTGAAGATGACGAGCTATTTAATGATAAACATCCTGTTTACAACATTTTACAGTTTCAACCCTTTCACAATAAAAGCTGGTAAATAAAACCGGCCAAGTGCAAGTCGGACTCGCGCACGAAGGTTTCCGTACCGTTATCTATAAAAACGGCAAAAAAATCATGTCTGATGCATGGGAGCCCCACTTTAATATTATAATTTTTTATTTAATTAATTATTTATTTTTAAAGGATATATATATATAACTACATATTTTTGTTGTCTTCCTGTTGCCGTTATCAATATAGTGCAAAAACAAGCAAAAACATCACGTTTGTTGTATGGGAGCCCCTTAAATATTTATTTTATTCTATTTTTTAGTATTTCCTGTTATAGCGGCAACAGAAATACATCATCTGTGAATACTTCAGCTGTCTAACTATCACGGTTCATGAGATACAGCCTGGTGAGAGACGGACGGACAGACAGACAGACGGACAGCGGAGCGATATTATTAGGGTCCCGTTTTTACCCTTTATGTACGAAACAATAAAAATGAATGAAAAATGTAAGAAGAAACAAATAATTCCGTAGAACAGACACAATAAAGACAAAGAAATGGGGTTCGGCGGGCGAAAGATAAGTACAGATGTAGAATCCAAACGTACGAAAACCATATTTGGAAGGTAAAGTCAAAGCATAGAAAGAGGAGTATGGGAGTACAGCACTCTGCGAGGGAAACAAAAACAAAAGCCAAATAAAAAATGAGCTGGGGGTTGTCCGGACAAAGCAAGCCAGAAAATTGATACATATGAAAACCAAAAGTTTTTTAAGTATAAAGCACAAGCGAAGAAACGGGGGTAATATGTCTATCGGGGCTAAAAAAATTAAACATTGACGGGTACACATCAAAACCATATAGGTTTAGAAAGCAAAACACATATGTCTCGTTTTTAGTACCTTAATCATCATTATCATGCCGACCGAAGCTCAGTCACCCGGATACTAATCTATTATATGACCTGGCATTTTATATTTCTATTCCCTGAATTGTAAGTCGCAGGCCTATTGACATTTTCAAACACTCAAAAACGCCTGTGGAATATTTGATACGAAAATTATTTTTATAAAATGTCCAATGTAGTGATTCCGTTAATAACCAAAGTTTTTCAGATATGACAAAACTGTTTCATTTATTTGTCCCTTAGTGAAATTATATTTATTTTTCTGTGAGGACCTACTCAAATTTTGCTCGATAGTGCAACGCAGCTCTTCAGCTACACGTTGCACTATCGAGAGCTAAACGCCCTACAGATGTTGTATTAAAACCCGGTTTTGATTTTGTCATATTAATTAGAAGAAATTCTACTCGTACATTTAGGGATTGGAAGGGAAAAACTATTTCAACTATTCGTGCAACAGTAATAAAAAAGGGGTAACATTGTATGGTAGTTAATTTGTTTGGATAGAAATTATTGTTAACTATTAGTACAAGAAAGTAAGGACATCGTGTTTATTGTACGTTAATTTAGAACAAGTCGTGGTGAGTAAAATAAAAAAAGAGTGCTTTTAAAGTCATCTAAACAATAGCACTATGACAACATGCTTATCAAAATCAGTATAATAGTGGCTAGCTCACGAAATTATCAGGAAAATTAAATAGTCGCGAGGTCCACGTTCGCAGCGAACTACTAGTTACGTAGGAGTAATTTATCTGTGATACTAAAAAACATAATAAAAAAGAAAATGAAAAAAGACGATCTATATACGATCTAAAAACGGTTATTACTTGTGGACTCGGCTATGCATTTACCTCGTTCTGTTTCTCCTATGAATCCAGCGGAACCCCTCGATAAAGCTGGTTCAGTGGGTGCTGAATCTTGTGCTGTGCCAATGTCAATTGTGACTAAAACCAGTAATGATGAAGTTAAGATTACTGGACCGCGTACCGCCAAAGTGTCCAATAAATCGTCAAAGAAAAAGCGCAACTTTGATACCCAGCGTGCTAGCACTAGTCACGGAAAAGTGCACGCTCGAGCTCAGGAAACGGTGAGTGAACAATTCACAAAGTCAGTTGCTGCCACTATTATTTCTGCCCCTATTTTGGAGGATGAAGGTGTCGAAAACTTGACTGACAAAAATGTGGAGGGCCAGGGGCAGCATCACTGGAATGTTGTAAGTCGAAGAACACGGCGTTCACTCACAGGTACCGCGGATCCAAGTGTGACTACATTGAAAGCTGTAGAATGTAGAAAGTACCTTCACTTGTGGAACATGGCATCAGCCATTGATGATGTTCGTGATTACATTAATCAGATCTGTCCTAAGGGAGCCTGTACTGTACAGGAGCTTACCGCGAAGGGCGATTATAAGTCATACAAGATTGGAGTACTGGAGGCTTACTACGATGATTGTTTCTCTCCGAAACTTTGGCCTGTAAATGCTAAGTTTAAACCTTGGGTTTAGAGGTGGGTCGTCGTCGGTTTTTTCGACAACGAGTCGCAACCGTTTTTTCAAGAACGGAAACCAGTCCTCGAAACGGTTCTCGTTCGGAACGGTTTTGGGCGGCGGACGACGACGCCGACGGCGCGGCGACGGTCTAACGAACGCAACGAATCTATAACAGTCTCCTAAATCGAACGAGATCTCGTTGCGCCAAAGTTCGTTCGTTTCGGCAATGATTGCGTTGCGGACTTAAGTTTACTAGTATTAGGTACCTATAGTTTTATAGCTTAGCGACTTTGTACTCTATTTCAATCTCTATAGGATACGCAGCAATGACCACCGCGTTGCGAACGAGACGAGACGAAACATGAAATCGCAATAGTCTCATTGTATTCTAGCTTGTATTTACATTGCAGGTAAGTTCAAATTCGAGTGAAACATTACGAGGACTGGTTTTGCGGCGAGGGCTGCTTTGAAACGAAACGTAAAACGGTTCTATCGTCGCGGACCACAAAACTGTTCCTAAAAACGGTTCGTCTTTGGAACGACCACCTCTACTTGGGTTAACTTTCGTGCCACTCGGGAGCAGAGGCCCGGTGTCCAAGCCCAGAGGCAGTCTTCCTAGCACCTGTACGGGCTCGGGATCCCTTTCTTCTCATGTCTCAATCCAAATGATTTACCAAAATGTTCGTGGCCTTAAAACAAAGTTGCGGTTTTGGCGAGAAAATCTACATCTCCTGGAACATGACTTCGTGACAGTCACAGAGACAAACCTTGATTTTACGGTGTACGACGCAGAACTTCAGTCTGGCGGTTGGAGTGTCATGCGACGTGATCGCCTTGAGTGCGGCGGTGGGGTCTTGGTTGCAGCTCGGCCAGGAATTACCTTGTATCGAAGAGTTGACCTTGAGACTAAAAGTGGAGAGGACCTATGGGTTTCATTGAAAGTGTGTGATGTCAATTTGTTTTTATGTGTATTCTATATTCCTCCTAGTTCTAAAGATGATGTATATATGTAATTTTTTTGTAATGTTGAAAGTAAGATCAATGATCTGAAAGGTCTTATTGTTATTACTGGTGACCTTAATCTGAACAGTTCCTCAGACAACATTAAGAATTACTATTGTTATTTCCTAAGTGTTTGTTGTATGAAAGATATGAATGATGTATTTAATTCGCATGGAGGGAAATTAGATGTCGTATTGGTGCCGGAATTCTTTGAAACTTCAGCCTCTGTTAAATTATCGGATGAGGGATTGGTGGCTCTCCAGGATGCATATCATCCCCCCCTATCGTTAACAGTTTCTATTAAAAAGAATGTCACTATCCATAAACTACCGCCTAGCAATATAGGAGCTAGCCGTGATTGGAACTTCCCTAAAGGTAACTATGATATGCTCTATACCTGTATCTCTGAAGTATCGTGGCTGTCTGTTTATCAAGCTCAAACCACTGACGAAGCTGTAGATAATTTCTATAAAATAATTTACAGTATTTTCGACCTGTGTATACCTAGGAAAGTTAGATCATCGGTAGGAGCTAGGCGGTATCCAGTTTGGTTTACCGCTGATATTATTAAGGATCTTTCCTTCATCGAAAGTGGAAAACTACCAACAACCGTGCTGATTATAAGGCGTTTAGTGATCTCCGATCGAGCATAAAATCGCGTATCACCGTAGCGTATGACGTATATAGACATAGTGTCGAATATAGTTTAAATTGCAATCCCAAATTATTTTGGCAGCACATGTCTAATTTGAAGTCGAAAGGGGGTTTTTAACCGTGTGTTAGCTATGGTGGAATTGACCATGTAGGTCAGGGGGCCGCGAATGCCTTTGCACAATTTTTCTCTAATGTTTTCCTACCTGATGCACCTTTGTTGGACGCAAATTTAGCTCAAACACACGAAGGCACTTCATCGGCTGCGTACATAAACGTAACCAGTGTGTCCCATGATGACATCCTGAATGGTTTAAAACATCTTAAACCTGTTGGAATCGGTCCTGACAGCGTCCCGGCATTTGTGTTAAAAGCATGCAAAGATTTTTTAATTGAACCTATTTCTTTCTTGTTCAATATGTGTTTAAATACGAGTACTTATCCGTCTCTCTGGAAATTGAGTCGTGTTACCCCGATCCCAAAAACTAGTAATGTTCTTGCAGTTGAATTCCACCGCCCCATAGCTAACTTATCAGCACTCCCAAAGCTTAAGGAAACCATTCTTCATAGCAAAATTAGCCAGCAAGTTAAACCATACCTTCATGACGCTCAGCACGGTTTTAGGAGCAATCGCTCAGTCGATACCGATTTGCTGACTCTTGTCGACATTATATCGTCTTGTATGAATAGGGGTGCGCAGGTGGATGTCATTTATTTCGATTTCGAAAAAGCCTTCGATCGTGTTGATAACGACATTCTTTTGGAGAAACTGTCTTTACTTGGCTTTTCTCCGAAGCTGGTGAAATTTTTTGCTGACTATTTACGAAACCGTAAACAGTTTGTTCGCCATGGTTGTCATATAATACTCGTTCTGGAGTCAGCCAGGGTTCAGTGCTTGGCCCTCTTTTGTTCCTGCTTATGATTAATGATCTTCCACAAGTCCTAAGGCATGCTAAATGCTGATGATCTGAAGATTATTTTGGACATCAATGATGCTTCGGATCATCATCGGCTACAGACTGATATCGATGCGGTTTTTAGTTGGAGTATAAGGAATAAGCTGCTGTTCAATAATGTCAAATGTTGTGTCATGTCTTTTACCCGAGCGAGAAATCCATCTTATTCTCAGTATACTTTAGGCTCTAATGAAATAACTCGTGTTTTTTCAGTTAAAGACTTGGGAGTTATTTTTGATCCGAAGCTGAACTTCCATGATCACGTACAAAAGTTAGCATCAAGTTGCTTTAAACAGCTTGGCTTTGTGGTACGCAACTGCAGGGACTTTATTAATGTCCATGTAATAAAATTATTATACTCAGCTCTTGTACGAAGCAAACTAGAAACTAGTTCCAAAATTTGGAGCCCTTATGAAGCTTCATATATTCTCATTGTCGAGAAGGTACAGAAAGCATTTTTGAGATTCTTATACAAGAAATTTTATTGTTATTATCCATTTCTGTATCCAACCCAATTTCTGTTGGGCAGTTTGGGTTATAATTCGTTGCAGGTACGTCGCAATTGGCAGTTACTTATGTATGTCAGTCGGTGTCTCCGAGGTGAATCGGATTGTCCGGAGCTTGTATCGCGCCTTTTTAGACCAATTGTACCAAACTACTTGCGTGCTCGCCGACACAGACTGCTTGCAATTCCCCCCTCAAACACAATTGCTCATGCGAAGTCCCCCCTTTTGCGAGGTCTTTCTGAACTCAACGAATTCCTGGCATCAATAAAAGGAAGGGAATGTGATGTTTTTGCTGACAGGTTTGTACGTTTGACGAATGAATACTTAATATTTTGTGAAAAGGATGGATGAATCCGTAGTCCTAAGTTAAGTTGTGCAGTGCTTTGGTATTACTGTAATGCTGTGCAATCTCTTTTTATTAATAAATAAATATAAATATTAAAAGACTGTCTTTTATCAAATAAAGATGTGAGCCTAAAGCTGAGACCTAAATAAACGTTAAATACTTACATTCAAAACTTTTACCAAAATCCCGGTGACCTTACCCTTTTATAATGTACCTTTGATACGCGGCGGCTGAATGAGCGAGTAGATCATCAATTATAAAAGAATTTCTTTCATGTTTATGTAAATATGAACACTCGCATAAGGCGTTACCTCAAGTGTGACTGAAGTCGAATTAAATCTCAATTCTTCAAGTTTCTTTAGTCAACGTGAGGAAATAACTTTTAAACTGTTTAACTTGAGGTGTCCTCCTATGAGTTCGAGTGGAGAAGGTTTTGAGAAAATTACTTAGAAAAGGGATGTAAAACTTTACAAACTTGTGACCTAGACCTTGTACAGTGTGAACTTGATTCCTGGCAGGTAAATGCGCAGCAAACCGATCAGAAACTATTCCTAAAGTTCCTTTAATGGCATATGCTCAATCCATATTCTTTAAATTATTTCTAATTTCCTAAAATTTTCATAATACTTACTCGACATTTAAGACCTTGCAATTCTTCAACCCAGTGACCTTGCCCTCGTAGAACGTGACCTTGATTCCCGGCAGCTGGATGGGTAATTCATCGATCACAAAGGGGTCTAAAGATGGCACGCCGAGGTGAGGCAGTCCCTTCGAGAAGCCAGGGATGGCATTCACTGTTGCCTTTACGAGGCAAGCTGGTTCTGTGTTGTTGCATGGCACGATGAAGTCCGCTGTGAATTAGTAAAATATTTATATTAGTTAGATGAGATAAATCTTCTACTTCTACTTCTCTATATTGCGCCTTTCATCATCATTTTAGGCTTCTTCTCCTAAGGAAGAATATTGCCATACTCACTACTCTAGCCAGGTGGGTTGCCGAGCGCAGTTTTTTGGCTTCTTGTACTTCTGACGCTGTTTCCCGTCAGAAGCCCTTAAGCTGGAGAAGGATAAGAATTTGTTGGATCTGGGAAAGGAATGAAGTGATCGGGATATTACTCACTCGGATGAATGGGGGAAAAGCAAGTAGCAGCTCAGGGACCGAGCGCGCGTAACCGATGCCATATCTGCAACCACCGGCCAAAGAGTTGAGGACGACCTGTCTTGTTCATTATATTTTGGTTTTTCGGCCTTTCATGTGGTTTTTCGGCTACAAATTATTTTCCTTCCCCAATTTAAAATGCTTCAGATGGTCAGCAGCGATAAAAGCGTAAGAAACCAAGGAAATTGCTCTCACTAACAGTGGTGAGTATGGCAATATTGAGAGGCTTTTGTCCAGCAGTAGACTTCCTACGGCTGCAATAAAATTGATTGTATAGCTTAAACCATTGCTCAGTGTGATCAATAATCTAACCTGTAATAGTTAATATTAATAATAATTATCATTTCATTTGATTTGCACACGCTGATTATAATTTTTGTGCAAAATTGGAAACTGCTGTAAATGACAGGGAAATTTTCCAGATTGCTAAAGGGAGGCACAATAACTCAAGGGACACAAAGACCACAAAATATATAAAAAATGAGAACGGCCAGCTGCTGACATCAAACCAAGATATCCAATTCAGGTGGAAAAATTACTACTCCCATTTACTGAATGAAACATTCCCATGTAAAGATCTGCATGAATTACCAGTTGTCGCAGGTCCGATTCCTTGTATAACTCCTAGCGAAGTACATGATGCAATAAAAGTAATGGCCAACAATAAAGCTACCGGGCCAGATGAAATTCCAGCAGATCTGTGGAAACATCTTGGTGCAACGGGAGTGCGTTTCCTGACCAACCTCATGAACTGTATACTTACGGAAGGGATTCCAGATGAATGGAGAAAAAGCTATTTGGTGCCCTTTTATAAAAACAAGGGAGATCGCAGACTTTGTAGCAATTATAGGGCAATTAAACTTCTTTCACATACTTTTAAAATATGGGAACGCATAATCAGCAAAAAGTTGCAAGAGTTAACTAGCGTTTCGGAAAACCAATGTGGGTTTGTAGCTGGAAAGTCCACCACTGACGCCCTTCATGTCTTGAGAATACTGATGGAGAAATCTAAACATAACAAAGTCGACCTTCATATGGCATTTATAGACCTGGAAAAGGCATTTCACCGAATACCCAGAGTACTCATTGGGCACGCACTACGGGCAAAAGTCGTCCCAGAATGTTATATTAATATAATCAGAGACATGTACCGAGATGTCACTACAAAAGTGCGGAGTCCAGCAGGAACGACTGAGGAGTTCCTTGTCAAGGTTGGAGTCCATCAAGGGTCGGCATTGAGTCCATTACTTTTCAACCTGGATATCGACCATCTTACGGCAGATATACAACGCCCTCCCCCGTGGAATCTTCTCTATGCTGACGACATAGTCCTCATTAGTGACAATGTAGAAGATCTGCAAAATATGCTGGAAACATGGAGAACAACTCTAGAGGAAAACGGGCTACGACTAAGCCGTCAAAAGACCGAGGTGATGCATTGTAACTTCAGCGGGACCACAGACAATGGTACTATTGCAGGACACTTTCTTAAAAAGTCACGAGCTTTAAATACTTGGGCTCAGTTATCCAAAAAGATGGCTCAATTGATGCTGACGTGATCAACCGTATGAACACCGGGTGGCTGAAATGGCGTGAACTGTCTGGAGTACTATGCGACAAAAAAATACCGGTTCGCATCAAAGAGAGGGTCTATAAAGCAGCGGTGAGATCCGCCATGACATACGGCGCAGAATGTTGGCCATTAAAGAAAACCCATACAGACAAACTGCATGTGGCTGAGATGCGAATGCTCAGATGGGCCGGAGGCGTGACACTGCTGGATCACGTCAAAAATGTGCACATTCGTGGCAGCTTTAAAGTCAGACCTATAAAGGATAAACTGACCGAAAGCCGACTCAGATGGTATGGCCATGTCATGCGGCGACCACCTGAGCACATGAGTAGAAACGTGCTGGAGATAAGTGAGCACCCCAGAGGCCCTGGAAGACCCACACTTACTTGGATGGGGCTTGTCAAAAGGGATATGAAAGATGCCCAAATACCGCCGCTGACGACCCAGGATAGAAAATCCTGGCGACGCCATATTAGGAGAGCCGACCCCAAGTAAATGGGATAAGGCTAGGCGAAAGAAAGAATAATTATCATTTCATTTATAGTTTACCAAATTATTTTAGAAAGTTTTTTTTAATAATTTTTCAAGCAGATACTTCTGTTAACATTTTTATTTGAGTTTAGTTCTAACATTATTATATTTTTATAATTACAAACTATTGTTGCTTATATATGATCACGCCGTACACGCATATTAAGTATAATGACAAGTGCTTTTATTTGGAGTAACAATTATGTTATAATATGTCATAATCTGTTTTGAGTGTCAATAAATAAATATATAAATAAACCTTTGATAATTATTTTAATTTAATTGAGAATAAGTATAAGAAACAAAGTATTGTTCTGTTACAGATTTCTGAATATACGAAGTGAAATCAAAGTAATAAATTATAACATGATTATAACTTTACTAAACCTCTACACTTCTAATCGGTTAATTTAGTAACCGTAAGTAAAGAGAACGTAAGAGTCGTTAAATTTGAGAAATGTGACAACTGTATTTAATTACACACACATACGAAAAACAAAGTTGCTTTTCTTGGAAATTTAATATCTATTGTACATTAATATATTGACGATCTCATGACAATTTGTAAGAATTACCTCATTTGGATATTCTCTAATAAGTAAGTATTATTATTCAAGTTATAAAAACAATACTAATTTTGCAATCATAAATCAATCATTATTATAATGATGACAGGTCAAGTACGTCATAAGTTCAGCTGGAAGACATAATTTCGGGTAATTTCCATACACACATATTGCTTGATCATAAATCCTGAAGTTTATGAATTACTACATTACTAGGTTAGTTTTAATTTTGGCTGATGAAAATATTATTTTTATATGCTTCTTGTTAACTACCATTATAGTTATTTTTGGTGTGAAAATTCCGGTATGAAAGTAATAACATATACCACAAAATCAACAACTATTTTGCCACAACAAAGAATAAAAAAAAAACAACTAATAAATAATTTAAATCCACTGTAACTCGGCTTATATTAAAATCTGTTCAGATCTTCACGATTATTAGTAAAGGGATAGCAATAAAAGCTCCGAAAAGAAAATGAAATATAAGCATACTCAAAATATGAAAGTTACTTCTCTATAAATATAAAAATTTTACGACAACTTATGCGCATACATACAAAGAAATGACCGAATGAAATGTTGAAAATTCATATTAATACAGTAACAGTTTACCACCAGTTCAAACTGCGTTTTACAAAAAACTACAAAAAGAATCTTAGCTACTTTATACCGTTGATATAAGCTACTGTTACGCCCTATTTATTTTATCATTTGAAAATGGACAGCAATTGAGTTTAAAAAAATAGATTAAAAAAAAATAGATTTGAAAAAAAAAGGATGATATTGTCCTTTTCGCTTCCACATCAACAGAATTGCAGGAAATGCTAGAAGATCTTACGAAACGTAAGGTCGAGGTTGAGGGGCAAGAAATTCACTACGTCGATGAGTACATATACCTGGGCCAGATAGTCTCCTTCAGCAACAGGCAAGAAAATGAAATAAAACGCCGAATAGACAAAGCGTGGAGGAGCTACTGGTCCATGAAAGAACTCATGAAGGGAGACCTTCCACTGTCACTGAAGCGCAGACTCATCGACATGTGTATCTTGCCCATCCTGACTTACGGTGCTCAAAGTTGGTCATTGACCGAGGATCAGAAGTCCAGGCTCAAGATTTGCCAGAGAGCGATGGAGCGAAGCATCCTGGGTGTCACCAGGCTAGATAGAGTGCCAAATACTGTGCTTCGCTCTAAAACTGGCATTGTTGATGTGGGGCACAAAGCCGCCAAGCTCAAATGGAATTGGGCGGGTCACGTTTGCCGAATGCATCCAGACCGATGGGCTACTATAGTTACAAAATGGACTCCGGAAGATGGATACAGAAAAAGAGGTAGGCCTCGAAAGCGTTAGTGTGATGATATCACGAGCCATGAAAAGAAATGGTCTGAAGTGGCACAAAGTAGGGATGTTTGAAAGGAAATGGGGGAGACCGTTGCCCAGCAGTAGGACAGTATAGGTTAATAAAAAAAAAGATTATTTTTCGTAAAATTGTAAGTTGAAGAAGCTCATGTTTGTTTGTTAAATATACGACATTTTTTGTCGGTTTCTTTTTGTATACATTTCTCAATGATTTATTTTAACACAGCTTGGTATTAACAGTCAACCATAGATCGTTGTAAGTTATTATTTTTCCGGAAGCTTTAAAGTAAAGATTGAAAGCTACTCGTAAACACTTTCGTCAAAAGCGGAAAAATGCTCAGATCGTTACGATGAGCAAAGTAGAGAAAATTATTTACATCTATTATCCCCTATACTATTTTCCCCATTTTAGTTTATTGGTTTTATTTATTTAAACTTCATTGTACATTTTAAGAAAAAAAAAAAGTACAATTGGCGGACCTAATGCCACAGATTTATTCTTTACCAGTCAAACATGAGACCAATCAGAGAATAGAGTGTAGCTGGAACGATTTAGTGCAAAAATTAAAGAAAATTGATATGAAATAAAAATTCTAACATAGTTATTTTTATTCTGTGAATTAAGTTAGATCTATAAGATTGCTATAATTGATTTAAATTACTATTTATAGTTTATTTGATATATATGCATTACTAGCTTTCGCCCGCAGCTCCGCCCGCGTTAATGTCGATCCCTCGGGAATAGTACTTTTCCCGGGATAAAAGGTAGCCTATGTCCTTCCCCGTACTCCAGAGAACTTGTATGCAAAATTTCATGATGATCGGTTCAGTAGTTACGATGTGAAAGCGTAACAAACAAACAAACAAACAAACAAATAAATAAACAAACAAACTCACTTTCGCATTTATAATATTAGTAAGGATAAGGATAGTAAGGATAAGGATTTGCATGTCGAAAGACTGTATATGAAAGGTTCTAATATTATATATTAACACAACTTTGTACTCATATATGCAAATAATTGAATGATTGATTGATTTTTTGACAGAAACATAAATTTAATATTGAAATGTAGATTCATTTTATACTTAACGAGTTAGCTGTCTAACTCGTTAAGTATAAAATTAACGAGTTATTTAATTTTATACTTACTAACCTCGTCAGGCTCTGTAGCCTGACGAGGTTAGTAACATGGTGGAATTAATAAAGTTGTTCTTTTCGGTGGGTGAAAGAAGCCAACACCGATGTTAGATATTTTAAGCTGTTTAAAGGTATCTTATATAGCTCAACAACTACCATCAATGATGACATCCAAGCCCATAGACCGTCGTTCAAAAGTGATTTTCTGATGTATAAGATAGTGTCTGGGGACTATAATATATGGATAGGTACTATAAATATCCAATTTTAGGGTTAGAAAGCGTATAGAAGTTTAAAATTTTGTTATAAAAAATTAGGAGTTATTGTGTTAGAATTCTTTTAAAATATGGTCGACAGTATTATTGTTTTGAGCAGTTTGGATCATTTTCTGCAACGGTTTCAGGAAGCACTTGGCCACTGGGTCACGGCTGGGTCACGGTTAACTGCCACATATAAAACTTCATATCTTGAGAAAGCTTCGTAAGAAATGAGAAGAAAGGGGTTTTAGTTACTGTATAAAAGAAGTCCTAACTCTTGAATATGTTTTCATCACACAATCAAGTACATACATTTTGGACATATGGCGACCAACTATGGCCAAGTTAGGGCAAACGCTTCCGAGAACCGTGACAGAAATCAATCTATACTGCTCATAACGATACTGCTAACCATAAAGAACTAGCTGTTGCCCGCGACTTCTGTTATTATAGATATACTGTCGTAGATATTTTCAAAAGGAATAATTCTTTAATACACATTTTTTGGGTAACTTGAACCGTTTACGCATCGCACGCGTCGCATGTCCTCAACTATGAATTTCCCCCGTTTCAAAAACATTTTTTATTAATGCTTCGCTCTTATTGGTCGCAGCGTGATGTTTTATAGCCTAAACTCTTCCTCAATAAATGGACTATCCAACACAAAAAGAGTTTTCCAATTTGAACCAGTAGTTCCTGAGATTATTGCGTTCAAACAAACAAACTCTTTGGCTTTATAATATTAAGTAATAAAGTATAAGTATTAATAATAGATTTTAAAACACTCCTAATTTTTTTAAACATATTTTATTTTAACTTCCATATCTTTTATACGCTTCCTAACCAGATATATGTATGTAATTGTATATTTATGTTCACTAATGAAGTACCCATCCATATATTATAGTCTCCAAACATTATCTTATACATCAAAATTTCGCGTTGGGACGCGCGGTCTACCAACGGTCTACCATACTTTGTGAAACAATTAGGAGGTCGGGATATGTTTATGCCATTTGTTATCCACCACTCCTGTGGGCATCATGCCCGGACTAAGTGCTAATAATGTTAATGGCCCCTAGAGGATTAATGATATAATTATAAATTTGAAATAGTGCTACTTAAAAGCGTAAGCACTAATAATGCTTACGGCCCCTAGAGGATTAACTATGGAAAATATACATTTGTAATAGTGTACTTACTAGCTTAAGCATTGATGCTTAAAGCTCCTAGGGGATTAATTATGGAAATAACGGGTTTACAAATGACATTAAAAACAAAAGATTAATTACTTATTTTCAGACTAGATGGCGTTGATGAAGTCAAGTGTCAAATAAAGCCCGTGTGAAAAAAGTAGTCAGGATAAAATTCATACAATTTTTACTGCTCACATCAACGCCATCTATCTAACTTAAACTTTATTTTTTTTTAACTGCTCTTTTGAAAAGTCCTAATTATACATTTGAAATAGTGTTAGTTACATGCGCAAGCACTAATAATGCTTACGCTCACCGCTTTAAATAGTAAGCATTAGGTAGCTCATCTTATTTTTTAATAATCCCTACGTGAAGCTATATCTAACAAACACTTGCTTCTTTTTAAAAATTATTATTTGCGAAGGGATTTTAATGTAGCAAAATCAGAGGGTTAAAAATTCAGGAACTATTTCATCAGCCTTAAAAAATTCCAAATGCCACCTTTAACATATATATTTTAATATTGAAGATGACTTCCTTCTTTAAAAAAAGGGTTAGTTGTGCAATTCCACCCACACATCAACTCAGCATATCTTGCTTGCGAAGTTCGACATTTTCTACCTATATGTAATTACGCAGAAAATTAAAACCTAAAACCTTACGCAGGCAAATTTGTGAAAGACATAAGAAAAATATTTCAGGTTTGAAAATAAAATATCTAGTATCATCAGCCAAGGATTTTAATATGATGAAGTTTAGTAACAACACCGCCACTCTAAAGTTTTGCAATATAACGTCGGTGTTTCGCGATTTTATACACGTTACACGCGATATTATTGTATATTGCATAGTAATATATACACATACATAAGTCAGTTTATTTGATTTCGGCATTCGTTATACACGGTGACATTTTTATCGTTTTGGACCCTTAAAGGCGTGACTCAGACCATCAAAATGAACAACTTTTCCTATGGGAACAATGCTGGGACCTTGAAAAAAAATTTGACATTCCCATACAAACTGGCCGGGCGGCGGAACTCTTTTGTATGGAAATGATGAAATTTTTTTTGAGTTCCCAGCATTGGTTCCATAGAAAAAGTTGTTTATATTGATGGTCCGAGTCACCCCTTTATGGGTCCAAAACGATCAAAATTTCACCATGTATAGTTCTTATAAAAAAGGCTTACTCTTGACCTTTGATTAACCCAGAGGGTAATGACAAGATCTAGGAGCGAGCTTGTCTAGGAGATAACCGTTCACTTGAGTCTTAAAGGCTGACTGGTGATATGTACGCGGAAATACAGACGCCGGTAATGAATCTGTACTACCGGAGCCATACTTGGCCTGAACAGACAGAGGATTTGGCCTACACTCTTCTCGCTGGCCAGACGGGTTGAAGAGGTCTCATTGATGTTTATGAGCTTTGTTTACCTTGTATTTCTTAAGTCGCCTCATACGACATCCATGGAATGATTTGGAGTGGTCCTATTCTACTCTGCCGGAAACCACACGGCTATTCTAGGCTACTCTATATCTATACAAATTCCACTTAATGTATTTTATTATGCGCCCCATGGAACGGAAAGGCCTCTGCTTTTCCATTCTTCGTTCCATGGGACCTACTGCCATAGTCACTACGTCTGGCAGGCGGGTTGACGAGCCATATATGACGGACGACGGAGTTTCTTTGGCTTCTTGTACTGCCATCGCTGCTGCTCATTGGAAATATTTATAAGCTGGGGAAAGATAACATGGTTCTGGAAAGGGAATGAATGTATTGTGTGTACTTACGTATATTGCAAAATTAATATGAAGTGGGTTGATATTTTAATTACCAATCAATCAATGTTTATATACAGGATGATTTTAAAATAGGTATAGGTAATAGGTAAAAATTATAAAAAAACCAAATTCACAGTTGGTCAAATTTCTATGAAAAGTCCAAGTTTTTTTCATAAATTACCTTTTTTTTACGATGTTTATTCTACTAGGGTTCTGATTCCAACATTGAAATGTTGCCAGGTAGTTTAAATTCACACTGTATATAGAAGCAGCCTGCATAAAATTAATTGATTGTCTTGTCAGGAATGAATTATGGAAATGTTCACAAAACGGACAGATTATTTACTTGATCCAAGAAATACGTGAACTTTATAAAAACTAAACACCAAAAGATTTCCCAACAATGTCTAAATTTCGAGCTGTTGTTACAAGGTTTAGTTAAGGGATTGCGCAAAAGTGTCATTTTCGTAGTTCAATTACCTTCTAAGTGCACGCGGTACGTAGTCATTCAATTTTAGCTAGAAATATAATAAAGACAGTCATTTGCTTGTTCTAATTTGAAACAAATGACTCATAATTATGCACATAAACGGGACTTAGCACGAACTTTTTGATTTTTATCAAAATTGTTAGTGTATAATATAGCAATTGCCTGTCTTTTTTATATTTCTATCTAAATATATATAACATTTTTAGGGTTCCGTACCAGTTTCGTACCTTAAATGTGTAAGTGGCCAACTGTGTAAATTTAATCTTTTGATTATCAGTATATCTTTAGGCGAGCTGCGTGGTGCAGTGGTTAACACGCCAGCCTGCGACACGAGGGTTTCCGGGTTCGACCCCCGGCCAGATCAAAATGGAAAACGATATTTATAGATTGATCTGGGTCTTGAATGTTTGTCTATATAAGTATTTATTATAAAATAAAGTATCGTTGAGTTAGTATCCTACGACATAAGTTCACAACTTACTGTTAGGCTAGCTCGATTTGTATGATATGTCCCTATATATTTATTTATTTTCGCTTAATGTGTGATTTCGAAAATAACGAAATTAAGTGTGTTCAAAAAAAAAAATGGCTGTGGCTAAATTTATATCAATACTTTTTAAATATATTATGATACTTAAAAAAGTTCATTTTTATTATTTTGTGTTTAGTTACATCGAGACACAAAAATATTTCATTGACGTGTTAAAATATATATGTATGTAATATAATCCTTAAAAATTATTCAATCAATTTGTTCAAATTCTTTTTTCATAAGAATAAACAAGAGTAGCATTGTAAATGCTTTAAAACCATTACAATCGAAATAATAAAGTATTATTCATATCATAAAAAACATAAGGCGTATTTTAGACCCGTATGCAGGGCCACCCACTGCATATTACGGGTTTAAAATACGTTTTTATTCGCAAGGAACTAAAAAAGGTTTTTAATTCGCAAACTTTTTTTAGTCCCGTGGGAATAAAAACACAGATATTGTTTTTCTCATAGAGTGAGCTGAAAAGCAGAATGTGTCATCTTGGGACTAACAAAATACTTTTACTTCGGGCAACATACTCTGAATCCCTCACTTCACTCCGGAGTCTACTTTAGAATCCCTTGCTACACTCGGGGTTCTATGCTAGTCTCATTCGTTCGCTCTAGATTAAAAATATTACTCTCACCAAAAAAATTTATGTTAGGTCGTTGTTTCACAATCTAATCTATTTGTCCTTCCCTTGTCTATTCCATTCTAGCATCTACTCACTAGTGTTTTCTTTCGCTCGTGGGTACATATAGCTCAATAGAACTTCGTTTATATTAATATATCGTATTTTTTATATCAATAGCTATTATTACACATGGCAAACTAACAATCCACTGTTATTTTCTTCGTGTATTAAATTAATTGTAATAGGCCCACCGATGCTCTTTCTATCAAAATCAGCAACATCCTCCATGCCGAGCAAAGGAAACCTGCGCGTACGCACAGGGTCATGCATAATAATCATTTCCGTATTCCCGTTTTCATATGATGTGTTAGTAGTATTATAGTCGGAAGCCATATTTATTAGCATTCTACTGATTGTATATATGAGAAGGCCTTTATAATGACAGAATAATTTAAGGTTCCGTTGAGAGGAACAACTGGAAAAACGATCGGAGGATGATAACGATGATACCGTTATATGTTTAATTAATATATTTTATGCATAAGTAATACTATAAATTTAAATTAAATCACTCAATACGGTTTTATACCCGTCAGACACTGTGAACCAATACTGCGTACATCCGAAAACGTTATAAAATAAATAATACAGGCGGTAGTTTTGCATAGTTCTAATAAGACAAATGTCAACTTAGTGTTACTTACCTACGTCCATAAAAACTGCAAAGTTTTAAAACGCGATAAAACCGTATTAAGCGATTTCATTTAAATTTGTAAAAAATGTGAACACATCCTTACTTAATATTATAAATGCGAAAGTGAGTTTGTTTGTTTGTTTGTTACGCTTTCACGCCATAACTACTGAACCGATCATCATGAACTTTTGCATACAAGTTCTCTGGAGTGCGGAGAAGGACATAGGCTACCTTTTATCCCGGGAAAAAGTACTATTCCCGAGGGATCGACATTGACGCGGGCGGAGCCGCGGGCGAAAGCTAGTTAATAATATATATGTCATTTTTAAATGTCTTTTTCTACCCTTACATGACCATTCATCGTGAGAAAAATAAAATGTACCAGTTGCTTCACTTCCCGCATAAACCGTAGAATGATATCAATATGCGATACGGCCAGCAACACGTCACTCTTTACATTTCGATTTCCATCTGTGTGTCAACGATAAACGCGGTCTTTGGGTCTTTTTATCCCATTAGTCCTCTCTTTTTTTTCCGTCAAACCCATTAGAGAAGTGAATCTGCACGTTTAGAAGTAATTAACTCTACATACTAGGCTGTTCCGAAAGTTTTTAGCTATACCTAAAATATACTTTCGTAGGATTTAGTTTCTACTCCAATATGGGGGTAATTTATCTATTAGGCTGTGTACGTAATTTCGTAAACTACCTTCGACTAGTTATTTTTTATGATTTATTGTGAGGACCGGCCCAAAAGTGGTACCCGCTGAATTTGTTTTTTCACCAGGACAACGCTTCCGCTCACACAGCTGCCAGAACAATGGATTTTCTGAACAATTCTGGTGTCCTACTGGTGTCTTATGCTCCTTACAACCCAGACCTCCGTGCGATTCTTTCCTCTTTCTAATAGTGAGCGAGGCTGTAGAGGCATTCCGAACGCTTTTTTTTTACTTGCCACAAGATGCATTTTTAAAATGTTTTTAAGACTGGTTTGAAAGAATGAAGAAGTGTATTGATGCAGGAAAGGAATATTTTAAAAAACAATAAATAATATATATCAAAATTCTTAGTAGTTTTTATACAGCTAAACACTTTCGGAACAGCCCACGTGTCTCTACATATAAATAACTGTTCTTACGCATACATAATAGCCTATGTCAGCCACCACACCACTAAATGAGTTCGAGACTTGTATTATGGAATACTAACTCAACCATACTATACATATCTTAGAACATAAACATCATAGCCATGCCAATCTGAAAAATATAATTGTCCATCTTGACCTGACCGGGGATCAAACCCGGGACGTCCGTGGCCTTGCATGATGACCACTAGGCCACAATAAATGATAACACAGTTTTGACTTTTCTTGGGTTATTTTACAAACGACATGACTTGTTAAACAGCCCTTAGATTAACTCTGTAGTTGTGAAAATAGAATAATGCAAAAAGCGAATATAAAAACGTCGAGATTATTGTAGCCATAATAAAAAACAAGGGGCGGATATTATAGAAATTGTTTGTGTGTACATTTCGCCGGGGGTGATCATCCGGAAAAATCGGAGAGGATCCGGGGGGCAATGAGCCGTGAACAGAAATACTGGCTTTCGAGAATTTGTTCCACAAAATACTGTGTATTTTGTTTTAATTTACAAAACAATTTGTTGAATTCAACTGAATTATAGATAAATGTTTGTAAAAAAAGGCCTATGATTATTTGTCATCTGCCTTTTCGTAATTGTTTTCTTGTCGTATATGAAAGTGACATGTAAACTTTTGCGTTTTATTATTTATGAATTCAAGTTGTAAAATGTATGTGTTTTGCATTCCATATTAAATAAGGACTTGTAAAAATTAAACAAGGCGCAGAATTATGTCGTTTTTTTTTAAAAGAAGGATTTCTTTTTCTTTTTCCTGTTTGGCCCTCAAACCTCATTCAGAAACTTATTTTAGCCAGTGTCTAGTTAATTTTGGAGTTATTCTCGCTTATGTATCAACAAAATGATGGTGTAATTCATTTCGCTGATTTCGTCGGAGCCCCTGGCGACGATTCCCACGAATCCACTGGTTTGATTATAAACGAGACGCAACGAGGCGAGCAAACACCAGCCCGCTAAGTAAATCTCACTACAGCTGCCATGACTCTTTATTTTAGTTATTCCATACTTTGTTCATAAAAATGGGTATTTATAACACCAAATTACACCGATTTCACATTATAAAGTCCACTAGAAACAATTTGCAAAACAATTTAAAACAAAAGCCGTGCAGCCCGCCGAAATTCCCGCCAAGAACTCAAGGAGACTCTTAATAAATTAAGAAATACAATCAAGGAGGATGTTATCAATTTAGTTGTATGTTTTTTTTTATTGTTTGATACCTTAGACCTCCATCATTTATGAACCCATTTTACTAATTCTTTTTTTGTTTGAAAGAGTATACTTTTTAAGTTGGTCCCATTTAAATTTCATCATAATCGGCTGAATAGTTTGACTGTTTTTTTATTTGACAAATTAAATCACGATTGTTTAATAGTGAGATTTATCGTGCAGGATACAAGATAGCATCAACAATGGTTGGGGGTTTGAAGGAAAGAAAAAGTAGAATATCGATATTGATTACAAGATTTTATATAAATTGCCCTGTTATTTTATTAGTCTATGGTGGTCGAATCTTGCACCAAAATTTTTAAGGATAAGTCCTTAGTCGATTGAGCTGAAATTTTGTATTTACGAAAGTCGGTTGACAATGCGATATTATGGTATCTACCATAGACCTGATCTGATGATAGGCACTGAAGAAGGCTATAGGTACTTCTAAACTAAAAAAGATAAACCCATTCCGTCTTATTATTAAACGAAGACTAACTTTAGTGCCTGATTTAAACCATTATCCGACCAAAATAAGTCGACACTTATCACATTTTGACGTTTGGTCAAATGTCATTGGCAATTTGTTTTGGACGGATATTGGTTTAAAACAGGTGTTAAAGTTAGTCCTCGTTTTATAATAGGACTGATCGTATTTGGGATCATTAGATCGTTTTGGCCAGCACATTAAATTATAAATCACTCATAATAAAAACGTCATAAAAAAGAAGTTTTTGAAAGTTTGTAGAAAACATTATATACGCCACTATGAACTAAACGAGATTTTTAGAGAATAATTAATTATATCTTACTCTTGGTCACATAGATGGCACTATAGGGTTATTCACAACAAATATTCACCATATTAAGAGATAATAAAATCAGTGTTCGCAAAAAATAGATGAAAAAAATATTATCGGGTTATATAAAAACATTATTTTTCAGTTTTAATTGGTTTTTACCTAGTTTAGGCTAACGCCATCTAGTGACGGGTGGATAAGTCTGTTACTATTGTACTGCAGCGCCCTCGCAGCCGCCCATAGTAGCAGTTAGTTGAACTAACCACCACAGCCTGCCGTCAACCGGTTTGCTGCTTTTAACAGGCCTTAAATTGGCCCAACATTTTTGTATGAAGTTTTCAGTCTATACGTTATTTTTATACTGTCTTTGGTGTAACACATTTGCGTGCCTTGGTACATATTCGCATGTGTGTCAAATACACGAATATCTGGTACGCCTTCAATTGCATGTAATCAGTATTCACGAAAGCCGAGTGTCGGACTTGTTGCATATTTGACGGTGCATAAACAATTGATTTGAATACGATATGTCAAAAAAGTTTTATTTTGATTATTAGTTGATTGATTTTGATTATTATTATTATTGAGTAAAGGCTATTTGCTTATTGGGCTAATAAGCGTGAGCATTATTAGCCCTACGTTTTTTAAGCACTGTTCCCACTTGGATGGGCCCGGCATGCACAGAGGAGCTCGAGATATTTTTATGACAATTACGCATAAATATAACTCAGCTCCTCTATGCTTCGGGAGGTACGTTAAGCCGATGGTCCCGACTGGCATCATTGAAGGTAATCGTTAAGCTTCGTCAGATACCTTGAGGCAGCTTGAAAAACCTTTGTTGGCCACGAAAAACAAAACAAATGGAAAATGTACCCATTGCTAGGATAAAGATATCCTATGTCCTTCTTCGCGTCTTAACTATGTCCATTACAGATTTCACATCAATCAATACGGTCGTTAAAGCGTGCAGAGTAAGCAGACAGAATGTCTTTTGCATTTAACATATTAGTATGGATAAAGAGTTTCTGTGTAGTAAAAGCAATTATAATATCGTATGACTAGGTATATTAGGATTTTTTCATATCAAGAAACAAACATTGCCTTTTTTTATTATTTTTTTTACATATTTTAATGTGGATTCATAATCCCTAATAGAATAACGACGCGCAAGAAAAAGGTAAGTACGAAATAAATAAAAATTGGCGTCCCATATATATCTTTTATTTTCATAAATTATTTTCTTGTTTTTGATGATGTTTATTCTATTAGGGATTCTGATACCCTAATTTAAACATTGCCAAGCCGTAAAAATCACCACTTTAAGCACATCGTGATTCCATACAAGGTCAACTGCGATTGGTTTAGCAGTTAGTACATACTATACTATTACATAGTATGTAGGACACATAGCTAGGGTGAACCAGGATCGATGGACCACAACGTTCATGGAGTAGTGACCATGGACCAACACGCGAGGTCAAGTACCCCGACTCTTCGTTTGTTGGACGACATTAAGCGTCACGCAAGCCGAAACTGGATGTAGGTGGCATGGGAGATACCAGAATGGAAAGATATGAAGGAGGCCTGTGTCCTGAAAACGATAACATAAAGATGCCTATGGATTTGTTGATGGACTTTTATATTATCACTACTTCTTCTTCACCGTATCCCACTTTAAGCGGGGTCTGGACATCATTTTTTTTTTCATTTTGTTCTATCTTGAGCCATCTCCTCCTTTACACACTCCATCATTTTCAGTCTTTTCTTTACATCTTTATTCCAACACCTTCCTAGTTATACGGCTCTCTTTTCTTCGCAAAATATGTCCATACCATCCCAATTTTCAGCTTCTCAACATTCCGTTATGGGGGCTACTTTTGTGCTTCCTCTCCCATCATCATCAGGTCCTTTTTAGTCTCCACTACAGGAGCGCGACCCTCTCTGTACTACTAGGGCCATACTTGGCCAGAGCAGCCAGAGGACTTGGCCTACACTCTCCACGCTGGCCAGACGGGTTGGAGAGGTCTCTTAGATGTTTATAAGCTTTGTTTAGCTTGTATTTCCTAAGTCGCCTTCTACGACATCCACGGGAAGACTTGGAGTGGTCCTATTCTACTCTGCCGGATACCACACGGCTAGTTTAAGCTTCCTCTCCCATACTCATTAATTATCCTATCTTTTCGAGTCACTCAACTCATCCATCTCAACATTATCATCTCCGCTACATGCAATCGCCTTTCATCCATCACATTGGTGGCCCACTACTCAGCACCATACAAAACTACCTTTGTATAACACTACACTAATGCAAATGGGGCGTGGTGGTTACGAGTTCTTAATGATTTTTTGACAGAAGTTACACTAGTTATGAAAACCAATCCATCATTTTAATGTACGAGTGTGTATTTTATCAAAACTTTCCTTAAAAGCCCGCTTACATTGCTGAATCATTTCTTTGTAGGTCAGAGGTCTTTATTATGCAGTCAAGGGCAACATCTTACGTACCTATTCCGTGTTGATTTTCTGCTGTTTGTTTACAATTTACAAATAATAATAATATTCGTTTATTTTCTCTCTACATACAGATTATAGATTTTTATAATATATTTTTTAAGGTGATAATTTCAGTTTTTGTTATTGAATTTATGTATCTATATAATTGAATAGACGTAATAGTTAATAGTTCCTTAATCATGAAAACAATACATTGTGTTTGAATTGGTTACATCCTGACTAAGTACTTAAAAAATAATCCACTCCAAATAATGAATACGTTTCTACTAGTACTTCTACTTATGAGGAATGTTCCGGATACGGTTTTTTTCTTCTTTTTACAAAAGTAACTTGGTACATTGGATTAAGCTTACATATCTTCGCATCTACAATATCTTATCATTATCCATAAATATATCGAGATATACCTACGCCAATTTTAGATATTTAAGTTATATAGTATATAAAACAATACTTAAGTATTACTTATGTCAAAAAAATTTAAGTAAAGTTTGCTAATCGTATAATAATTTAAGTGACAATGAAATATAAAGGAAGACACATTACACAATTATATTCTAAAACCTTATATTGCGCTACTATGTCGGCTTATTTTGTCACTTTAAACAATTTAAAGTTGGTTCATACATAATCATCACGGTATTTTAGAAAATAGTCCTCTCAAATTACTGTACCTCGAAAAGTACAGTCAATTTAGCACAAGGTTTCGTAGTAATAGTCACGTTTTACCACGAATTATTATGTAATATTCTCATATCTTGCAATGATATGATATTAAGACAAGAAACAATACTTAATTACTCCTTTTCCTAATCCTAACTAATATTGTAAATGCGAAAGTGAGTTTGTTTGTTTGTTACGCTTTCACGTTGTAACTACTGAACCAATTAAGATGAAATTTTGCATACAAGTTCTCTGGTGTACGGAGAAGGACATAAGCTACCTTTTATCCCGGGAAAATATACAATTCCCGAGGGATCGACATTGACGCGGGCGGAGCCGCGGGAGAAAGCTAGTATTATATATGCGAAAGTGAGTTTGTTTGTTTGTTACGCTTTCACGTTGTAACTACTAAAACGATCATCATGAAATTTTGCATACACGATATCTAGGGTGCGGACAAGGACAGAAGAAAGAGAACTGTTCCCGGGGGATCGACATTGACGCGGGCGGAGCCGCGGGTGAAAGCTAGTAATGTTATAAAAGTGAGTTTGTTACGCCTTCACGCCTATCTACTGAACCGATCATCATGAAATTTTGCATACAAGTTCTCTGGAGTACGTAGAAGGACAAAGGCTACCTGTCTAGACAAATTACTATTCCTGAGGGATCGACATTGACGCGGGCGGAGCCGCGGGCGAAAGCTAGTAAAATTATAAATGCGAAAGTGAGTATGTTACTTCTTCACGCCCTATCTACTTAACCGATTGTCATGACATTTTGCATAACCGTTGTTTGGGGACATAGTCTAAATTTTATACCGGGAAAAAGTACTGTTTCCGAGAGATCAACGATGCCGCGGACGGAGCAGAGGGCGACAGCTGGTAAATTTATAAATCTTTCTACCACCTTTAATTTTTTATAGCATATTTGTATAATGACTAGTTCCCGTTTCACTTATTCTTAAATTAATAATTTTAATCTTCTTCTTTCTCTCCTACATTAAATGAAACCTGGATAGTATGTTAGTCTTTTCGATTTAAATTTATACTTTCCATGCTGAAAAAATTTGTAGCTACACTTTTTTTGAATGGCTACCTGCCTAATGTCAACTCTCCCTAGAAACGTTTTTTTCTACACAAATAATTTAATAATTTAATAAAAAAAAGTACTCAGCCCGATTTTTGAAAGCAATATTTCTATGAATCGTTATACCTTTTGTATTCAAATCTGTATTTGTACTATATGTAGCATAAACACACATTGTTATTTAGTATTTAAAGTTTGTTTTGTAATAAGTTTTCTTTTAAGATAGGTAAATTGTTATTGTTCATTTCACCAAATTTTTTAAGAAATTGGGAAGGCTGATCTGCAATCTTTTATATATTTTTATAACTTAGTTTATATTATTTGCAATAAATATAACTTATATATCAGTCAACTACAGCTTTATATACAATAAAACTCACATAATGAACACTGCTGAACAAACAAGTATTGGAATTTGGGGAGCCTTTTAGCCTTTGAGTAAAGCTTTGTAAACACCAATCACAAATATTGCCAAAGGATATTATTGTTTACATGTTCTGCTAATATGTGACAATGTTATTCATTACATTTGTTCTTATATGTATTTATTTGCAATGGTACTTGGTTACTCAAAATTTCAATAAACTCAAATTTTACTATGAGATAACTTCTGTTTTACATTTTCATATACGCTAGAGTTTTACTTTTTTAACTTTTAAATTTCTCCTAACTGTGTTTATTTAAATTCTAGTACATTAATTATCTTTTTTTACATGTAAGATCAGCTAGTTACCTCTTCAGAGGAAAGGTAGGTGCCCTGAGATACAGGCTCTGCTTATTTCAGACATCGGTCTTTCACAATAAATTTTTTGATCTGTTTACATTTTTAACTAAATAATGTATCTTAATGTCTTCTTAATTTTACAAAGTTAAATCCTACCTTGGTATTGGTATTCCATAATCTATTCATCATCTATTCTTTTAAGTTATGTGAATTAACAGTTTTATCACCTAATATTAGTTTTGACAAAGCATTATATCTTTGTATAAATTGACAGACTTAAATTTTGCGAATCTACAAAAGGTGTTTTTGAAGTGACTGGCTGCGATTATGCCTTCCATGCTAGTCTGGGAGGAAAGAAAAAAACGTAGAAAGTACCAGCTGCTTCTCTTCCCGTGCAGCCCGAAAAGGCGGTCAAGAAATGGGGGAAATCTAAAGAATCATAATAATAGGCGATGCGGCTAGCAACTCATCACTATTTTGATTCCGTTTTCCACCTTTACGCCCATTAACTGAAGAAACGTGGTATTTCGGTCTTATGGCCTTAGGCTCTGTCTACCCCGTAAGGGATAAAGTCGTGATAATATGTGTGTATGTATTTTGTCCAAGTAATAAAATTTTCATCATTTAAACGAATAATTAGAACAAAACATAGACGTCGACTTTGGCCTCAGCCAATCCGCTCGTATCTTATATCGTTTCGAAATAACTTGTAGTTTTGTAAAGATGATTTCGTAAATAGTATAAACCGCCTGAATCTAAACAAATATTATAAATGCGAAAGTTTGTTTCTTACTATTTCACGGCCAAACTATTTATTAGAATGAGTTTTAACTTTTATTGAATCAATAAATGTTTTATGTACATCGTTGAACTGATACAACCAGGTTATACATTTTCAGCGTAGAATTGATTGATTATCATTTTTATTACATTTTTACAATGCGGTTTAAAAACGCTCGGTCAAACAAACAAGCGAAAGTTAGAAACAGGTCTGCACTTATTAGTTTCTGTCGAAAAACTCACGGGAACAGTAGGTTTTACGGGATTTAAGTTACCCTAAGTCTTTTCGGGGCCTTAAACCACCTCCATATAAATTTTAATCACAATCGATTTTTTAATACTTATTAACGGTTGAAATACATAGACAGACAAACTTACTCTCGCATTTATAGTATTATATTATATAGTATAAATGTGTTAAAATTTACGAGTCGACATAAATACTTAACAGTTATTTGCAAATTACTGGTATCATTGTTATTAAGCGCGTTTGATGATATTTATCGTTGTCACATCACTGTGTGAGTTTCAATGAGATTGACTTAGATATTCTTTCATAATTTCGCTTTGTACCATTGTATGTGAGTACAGTGTAATTCAAAGGCGAATAGCCTGGAATTATTGATATGCTTCTCATTCTACGAAATATACTATAAACTTCACGATTCATCCAAACAGGCCTTTTTCAATATACTGAATTGCATTACTTTCAAACAAGAGTAGTTCAGATGATCACAATTCTGAAGTACAATTTTCAAGTTCATTACGCATTGAAATTGGTTCAATAGTTTGTAAGATATTTAAATAGTTATCTTATGTTCACTCTAAATGTTCACAAAGGTCAAGTTCGTGAGAGAAAAGTAGAAGTTAATACGCATAACAATATACCGGTGAAAACTAATCTTTACAGGTTTGTGATGTCCAAGTTCATCTAGGTCTGATTGAGCTGCCCTTATATAAAATAAGTATGGGTATAATAGATCAGCAGGTCGAATCAGAACACAAACAGGACTAACAAGAATATGAACTGTATTTTATTAATAGGCCCTTCATACACAAACTATAATATTGTGAAATATAAACAAAACTTGGTAGCTCTCCCGACCGCATGATCAGTGAGGTTAGAGAAAGAATGCGTGAGGCGATGAAACGGGCTGTGTGACGGAAAATTCAAAAATGGAATATGCAAATTAAAATTGAAATTTATGAAATGTAGTATCTAAAAAGGTGCCTGGACATAATGATGTGATGGAGAAATGAAGTGTATAGCAATACGCAATTGGTTCAAGAATACGCAGGATGAAGGAGACATAATGTGCAACATTTATGCAAGTTCATGTTTTCCCTACTGTTAACACTCGCGTTTCGCGTTCCGTTTGATTTACTAAATACTAGTTTAGTTAGTTTCAGGGCAGGGAATCTAACTTGACCCACTTGTGCAATCGTGTTTACATTTGCATCAAGTCATCTGTTCCTGTTAACTTTATGTTTAATTCTGAGTTTATTTAGTGACAATGTGTTCGTCAATGTTTAGTTAAATTGTTAAAGAACTTGTTGTGAAATAATGTGATGTTTTTTGATAAGTCATTTCAAATGAAATTATAAGTCACCAAATAATTATGTTTAGGTAATAACTTTTTAGACTAACAAACAATCAAAAAGTTAAAATATGAAACATTGGTGGAAAACATGAATGGAAAGTCCCTTCATTGATTTAGTTAACATCTTAATTTGCCATTACGAATTTCTCAACACGTCCTTCAATATTGATTTCTACACTTATATTTTTAAATTTGACTGTCTGAGTATATCTACTTGCCGTACTTTTAAGTTATTCGTGAAGTATAATTATTGTTTCATATTAATTGCGTATTTCTTTTATAAACAATAACTTTTTAATAAAAATCTTTGTTACATGTCATTTTCGTCTTTGTCTTGAGATTGGTTATTCAAAGTGAAAATATTAACTAGACTAAAGTGCCTTAACCTCAGAGTTTAGTTTTGTTTTGGTTATTTAATTTTTATTTTGTTTAATTTTATTGTCAGTAAAGATTAAAATGTGATAGTATTAGCTAAGAAGTTATCATCCAAAATTCCACCTTTATATTTAAGTTTTAATTAATGAATATTTAAACGTAATTATAAATTTAAAATAAATACTTACGCGCAAGTTTCGCGCTGCAATCGCTTACGAAAGTCGCAGCAACAGCCAACAGACCAACGACCAAAACATATCGCTCACACATCGTAAAGCACTAGACACGACCGCCGGCGCGCGAACAGACCCACAGACACACTGCGCGCTGACCCTCGCGACTACGCGCGGCTACTTATGCAAATCAAACAAGTTCTTTCTTATTTCGGGTTGCATAAATTCGGCTAGCTCTTTGCCAATGTGAAGCCTGCTTTTCACGCAACGTTGCCCGCTAATCCGTTCTATAAAATGTTTAGTACTACTGTAGTGCGTGTGCGCCGCGCGCCTATTCTGGATTTTCTTTGCGGATATGCGTATATTTAAATTGTTGATGTTCTTGAGTATGAAATGAAAATAGTTACGTTGTTTGACAACAAGTTGCGACAAATCCAATATGCATGCGCTAATGTATGTACTATGCAGGATTGTTTGTACTCGTAGTTTGAAGTCTTTTTTTCGTATGTTTTTTTATTTATAAAAAAAATTATAAGAGTCTGATGATCAGTCCTTTAAAACAATTATTTAGGTAGATTAATACTGGCAGGCCATAATTTAATGATGATTAAAATAATACAAAAAAACATTGTTTTTAATGCCTTATATTTTTAATATTGTATAGAAAACTAAGTATCAACAATTAATCTCGAAAGTTAATAAATTCTTTATAAATATGAATTTTACTTATTGATTTCAGCATGGTAAATCATTTAATTTTACACATGCAGAAATTTTTCCATGTCAAGAGCCATTTGCTACATCATACACATTATCTTTTAAAAATACAGGTAAAGTTGTAAATATTTTTGTGTAGTTGTTTGCTAGCTTGCATTGTAAAATTTATTCTTTAACATATCAGAAAAATACACACTTAATACTTAAAATAAATTAAATTTTACATTTTGCAACGCGACTTCTTTCAACAGTCTTAGTCGCAGGTATTAGAAAAACAATAATGTTTTATGTTTATCATCCTGAATATTATAAGAAATAGTGACGCGTTTATAATAGGCAATAAACAAAAAATATTAATTTGTTTCCATGTGTAATAAACAGTGTTCCGACTTCATATAAAGAAGAATAATATTTTCTAACAAAATATTCAACAAAATGTGTGAAATATACGAGTGATATTACAATAAAAATTGTTATACAGGTCACTAACTTCTATGATTCTTTCATGATATCAATATCATAACAAATGCGCAAGGTCGTGAGGCTGATTGATTGTTTGTTACTCTCACACCCATAAACTACAAGTTATTGAGTAAATTTCACAATGTCTTAACACAAACATCAGATAGCAGAAACAAGGGGAAAATATCACATGGAAAAATCAGAGAATAAATAAATAGTATTTATTTAATGAATTTGTCTTCGTAAAACTTTAGTACAAATGCATTTTTAAAATATCTTTGTATTACTTTTGTGTAAAATTTACATATTGTAAACAATACAACATAATGTAAATATTTTATAGTTAAACAAAATAACTCAAGGCAACTTATAAATGGCGAAGCAAAACAAGGAGAGACCATCGGACCACCAGTCAGGTGATGTGAAAATGGAGGGGGCCTGTGATCAGGGAAAAAGAGAGGTGCTCAGCGACCTTCACCTGGCTTTGGGTGTAATCGGATCGCGATCAAATTGCACATAAATAATGACCAAATATTACGATATTCTCGGATTTTTGATTAAGATTGACTTATAATGGAAAAACGTATGCGATGTGATATGCGCGTTTTATTTTTACTTATTATATTTGTAATGGTTTATGTTTATTATAAAATGTGTATAAACATGATTTTTAGGATTTGGACACATCATTAATTAAATTAGAAGCTGGACATAACACATCAAATCGTCTAGTTTTCCCTTTTAGCTTGGCTAAAAATTTTTGGTCATCCGATTTACCTGGCTTGGGTGTAATCGGATCGCGATCAAATTGCACATAAATAATGACCAAATATTACGATATTCTCGGATTTTTGATTAAGATTGACTTGTATTGGAAAAACGTATGCGATGATATGCGTGCTTTATTTTTACTTATTATATTTGTAATGGTTTATGTTTATTATAAAATGTGTCGCCGTGTGGTATCCGACAGAGTAGAATAGGACCACTCCAAGTCTTCCCGTGGATGTCGTAGAAGGCGACTTAGAAAATAAAAGTAAACAAAGCTTTTAAACATCTGTGAGACCTCTCCAACCCGTCTGGCCAGCGTGGAGAGTGTAGGCTAAGTCCTTTGGCTGCTCTGGCCAAGTATGGCTCTAGTAGTACAGAGAGGGTCGTGCTCCTGTAGTGGAGACTAAAAAGGACTTGATGATGATGATGATGATAAAATGTGTATAAAAATGATTTTTTAGGATTTAGACTAGACACATCATGAATTAAATTAGAAGCTGGACATAACACATCAAATCGTATAGATTTCCCTTTTAGCTTCACTAAAAATTTTTGGTCATCCAATTACCTGGCTTTGTGTTTAATCGGATCGCGATCAAATTGCACATAAATAATGACCAAATATTACGATATTCTCGGATTTTTGATTAAGATTGACTTATAATGGAAAAACGTATGCGATGTGATATGCGTGCTTTATTTTTACTTATTATATTTGTAATGGTTTATGTTTATTATAAAATGTGTATAAAAATGATTTTTTAGGATTTAGACACATCATGAATTAAATTAGAAGCTGGACGTAACACATCAAATCGTATAGTTTTCCCTTTTAGCTTGGCTAAAAATTTTTGGTCATCCGATTTACCTGGCTTGGGTGTAATCGGATCGCGATCAAATTGCACATAAATAATGACCAAATATTACGATATTCTCGGATTTTTGATTAAGATTGACTTATAATGGAAAAACGTATGCGATGTGATATGCGTGTTTTATTTTTACTTATTATATTTGTAATAGTTTATGTTTATTATAAAATTTGTATAAAAATTATTTTTTAGGATTAGTACACATCATGCATTTATTTAGAAGCTCGACATAACACATCAAATTGTCCCTTTCATGCAGATCAAAAATTTTTTTTCAGCTTTCAGACTCTTCTGAAATTTTGTGAGCTGGATTTTCTTTTAGATTTTGTTTTTGGAACTTTTTTAAATGTCAGAAATGGCACAAACCATACAAGCGCCACTGCAGTCTATGGCACTTAGAACCATTGTAAGTTCGCTGTGATAAGACTCGTGAGGTCTATCTATCACACAGCCACTTGTTTGCTTTTTATACTTCTCCAAGCTTACTTATTGACCGAGTGAGTAAGATGCGCGAGTGTGGGCAAGGTGTCTCCGTTTCAACAAAAATAGGAGTATATTTCGTATGTCCGTCAGTCCGTTATTGAACCGTTTTACAAAATTTCACGAGAATTGATAAAAATGCGACTGGAAGAGAACAGCTAGCCAGACAGCTGGATAGATGAAAGGTTTTTTTGAAGGTGAAGTAGAGTCGCTTCGCGCTTGCTCGGTTATTAAAGTGAAGACAAAAAGGAATACTGAGTAAAAAAAATTGGCCAAGTGCGAGTCGGACTCGCGTACTAACGGTTCCGTACCATCTATAATAAGTTTTAAATATTATAAAATATTATTATTACATGATGTAACTAAAAATTTATACTTTTCGCAATTTTTCCTTTATCTGTGTTATAAGACGTTGCCCTGTAGGTTTTGATCCCCTTGCGAATGTTGAAAATTAGCAGCATTAACGGCTGTATCTTTTGATTGCTTTGGGTTAGAAGTTTGTTATTTTTACAGCTCTACTTTCAACAGACCTTAATATTTGATATGAATATAAGCTTGATACCTCCACGCGTTCCTGAGAAAATGGTCTTGATAGATAGACAGGCAGACAGACAGTAAAGTGATCTTATATGGGTTCCATTTTTTCATTTTGAGGAACAGAACTCTACAATAGAGTCCAGAACAATAACGTCAACGGATAAAGTATTGAAAAGATTATAAGAAAGCTTGGATATATTTCGACATTAGATGACCAGGCTAAACCTTCGGCCCCAATATCAGATTTTAAATCTGCCTAAAGGCATCTTCCATGCTGGAAGCATGGAAGATGCCTTTAGGCAGCAGTATGAATAAATTAAAAAAGAAAGATATTTATAGAATTCTATAAATATTTTTTTTATATTATAGTAATATAATCACTTCGCATGCAAACAACAAAACACAGTCGTATGAATATTCCTAGCTAACGAACTGGTAGCGTATACAGACTATTGCATTACTTGAATGAAACTATTCCAAGGTGATGATCGGGAATACCCGTTGTTTCGTGAAGGCGAAGTTTCTCTATTTTTGTGAATCATCATTGAAAGTATAAGGGAAATCCTTTTAATTTCACGAGAAGGTCGTAATGTAAATTTTTTATTGGCATAAATATTTACTGCAATAAATTTCGAGTGAATTGATTTATGGAATATGTTTAGTGATATATAAAAATGCGACAAGTTTTCCCAATAATAACACGAGAAGAGTATCAATATTACAAAGAAAAACATGCTCTACCAAAAAAATGCTTATGTCATTCGGAATAATAAAAGAATTCTAATGATGATCCAGTAGGTACATCTAACTGTATTAAGGCATTTATATGATAGCTGAAAGCCTGAATCTCACATATAGTACCGTGATTAAACCTCTCAGCTATATTGAAATAATGGTATCAGAATTGTAAGAAAAACAGTAAAAAACAGAAAAAAATACTTCCCAAAGTATTCTAATTTGTATGTATAATGTTTTCTTATTTTCTCGATCTTAGGACACACAACAAAGCAAATCCAATAAATATTTGAATAATTGTTTAACCTACTACTTTTCTGATAAAACGATATATGTATTATTTGTAGTATTTTATAGTGTTCTAGGTTTAAGTAGGCAGGTTTTTACACCCATATTTAAAAAGAGCTTCCACACTTCATATAATGGACTAAAATGGGGGGAAAATATGCTGGTTTGTTACGAATTTGTCCAGAATAATTTAAGCCTCTTTCATAATTTTTAAAAGCACTATGAAATTCTAAGATTGATATACAAGCCAAAACTGAACAGGGCATCGCAACCTGATTTTTTTTCCAAGATGACAAGTGTTAAGTACACAATCGAGATCACAAGGTTTTAAAGATCAGAAATTATTGTCAGTAGGTCTAGGCCTGTGCCATGATGTGGGTACCCACGTCCTATTAAATAGCATACAGAATTTATCATTGTGGCTAAGCTAAGTGCATTGGCTACCCATTTAGAAGCTTCAAGTCTATTACGTTCCATTCTAATGTCAGTGACCATTTGTTTCAAGGCCGGTCAGATGCACAGTGCACTATACAGTGTGTTCACTAAACAATGGGTTAAGCCTACTCGTAATCTTGTTCTTATGGTCGTTGACAATAATTCCTATTATTCACGCCACACTATACGTTTTTAGTAGGTAAATGATGAAATATTTTAGGTAGATAAATATATAAATATAAATAAATATAATAAATAAATAAATAAATATATACGGACAAATCACACAGATTGAGCTAGCCCCAAAGTAAGTTCAAGACTTGTGTTATGGGATATTAACCCAACGATACTATATTTTATAACAAATACATATATAGATAAACATCCAAGACCCAGGCCAATCTGAAAAAGATCATTTTCCATCTTGACCTGGCCGGGGATCGAACCCGGTCACTCCGTGTCGCAGGCAGGCGTGTTGACCGCTGCGCCACGGAGCTAGTAGATGGGATCAAACTTCAGTTCTAAATAATCGTAATGGTTTTTTTAACCTTTTCTTGAGTAACAAATTGACTATTGACTTCAACAGTTGTTTAACAGTCGAACTAATGAGAAAAAGATATCATTAGTTCGATGATTGAACTAATGAATCGAACTTACGAGAACCAAGGAAAAGGCTCAGGTGAGAGTAGGGAATGAAAACCGGATAATTTGAAATCCCGATAACTACACAATTTTAATGGGCTTTCAAATCCAAAATCGTACATACATACAATCACGTCTTTTTTCTTGCGGAGTAGACAGAGCCCAGGTCTTTAAGACCTGAAGCTCACGTTTAGCATTTAAGTGGGCGTGTAGATGGGAACCGAAATCAAAATAATGATGGGTTGCTAGCCGCATCAACATTCCTGATTTTCGCCAATTCCCTCGACCAGATTTTACGATCTGCGCAGAAAAGAGAAGCAGCTGGTATATTCTACGTTTTTTTTTACTCCCAGACCAGCGTGGAAGTGTTTGAAAATCGAATCCGGATAATTAGAACACTTTATCGAAATATATATATTTGGGTCATTTTCTTGCTCTGGGCGACATATTGCACTATTCATGATTGATTTATTGATGATCACTTTAAATTAGTCTGATTAAACACTTATTAGGACAAACCTATTATAATACATACAAAAACATTTATTTGGTACTAGATCCTAAATGTCGATGATTGTGGAATTGATTTCATATTGTTTGGTGATTGATTACATTTTGATAACAAATGTACTATTTTGTGGGCAAATCCTATTATTTAAGAAACACAAAACTAATTAAATTGGTAATACATTAAATCATACCCAAAAATAAACAATACTTTGAGTAAGACTACAGTATATGCTGTTTATTTATTTAAGTTGATTACGAGCAAAAAATAAACACGCTAGTGCAATAGCTATATTTTATTTTGGAGAAATTAAATATTCAAATAAAAATCCGATTCGTCGAATCTGAATTCGTCTATAAGTTATACAAAATGGGTCATAAAAGGAATCACCCCGCGGTGTACCCTGGAATCAGCTAAACACGATAATAAATTTTACTACGCTTACTAATGACTAACCACTGACCGTACCATTTTCCACTTTAACGCACACCAACACACTAAAGTGGCCTTTCGGACTCATGAACTTAGGCCCTGACTACCCCGTAAGGGATAAAGACGTGATTTGTTTAATATGTACGTATATACAAATGACTAACCCATCTTACTACGATGTTATCGACACGCTAAGAAAAGTATCTTACGGATTTTCAGGCTAAAACGGATTTGCCAGCGCTTATAGATATAGATTATAGATCGATAAGATCTTATTTCACGATATTTTAATTGGAAAATAGTCTTATATATTCAGCTAACTTCGTTGGTTTTCATTAAATCTCAATTTAAACTGTTAATAGAAATATTCCAGAAGGTAGTTGAAGAAGGTCTTTCTGATAACTTATAATTTAATAAAACCAGGACAGAACAACTTCTATGCTGATCTGGGAGAAAGGAAAAATTTAAGCTGCCTCGCTTCCCGCGCAGATCGTAGAAGACGGTCGAGGGGATGGGCGAAAATCTGCAGAGTCATGTCAATAGGCGATGCAGCTAGCAACCCATTACTATTTTGATTCCGTTTTTCCGTCCACCTTTACGCACACAAACACGCTAAACGTGGCCTTTCGGTTATGACCTTAGCCTCTGTCTTGTCTACCCTGTAAGGAAAAAAGACGTGACAATGAATGTGCGAAGAACTGGGGCTGTCTCCCTTTTATCTCACTTCATTGTCCTGCCTCCGTGGTCTAGTGGTTAAGGCGTTTGCCTATAGACCCGAGTGTCGTGAGTTCGATTCGTACGGGAAACATATTTTGTTTAGTTGTTTCCAGTTTGGTCAGGATATTGCAGGCTTCAATCATCTGATTGTCTGATAATAAAGATGATTCCGTGCTTCGGAAGGCACGTTAAGCCGTTGATCGCGGCTGCCATCTGGTAGTTGTTAAAGGAACCATGATAGAGGCCGAGAGGCGGTTCCGAAGAACTCTGACACCAGGGTGTGTATGTTCGATTGACCGTAGCACCTACAGGAAATAATGATGATGACTTCGTTGTTGTTCCTAAGTCTAAGTGGCCAACACAGCTGTTAGATTTTTGAAGATGCACAAGGGCATCTCCATCAATAATGACAGCCAGGACCAATGCCTTAACGTGCTAGAGCTCGTGATATTTTTATGCCACTTGCGGTCACCCATCCCAGTGGGGGCCGCGCCCGGGGTTGCTTAACATACATTAGCGTAATAATACTCAGACCCACTGGACCATCGAGCTCCTAACTTCGTAATAAACTGTGAAACAACATCGTAAACGTTGTTAATGTCGAAATGTAATACTCTACTCGATTCCGTGACGAAAACAATTAATTCTCGCGCTAATTGGAGCGTTCAATCAATTGAGATAATCGAAACTTCACAAATCTATGTATTATTTTGTAAATTGCTATTTTCAAATTTTATTAAGTAATCTCGAAACGTGCTCGAAATATAATGGTGTTAATTTAAATGTATTAATGTATGTATTCTATGTAATCACAGGAACATCTAGTGTCGTTGGCCAAGATCCATTTCGTCGCAGTAAGTAGTAGGGTATAGGCTAGTTTCCTAAAAAAATAATTAGTCCGTCAGTCAGATATTCAAAAAATATTGGACACGTATTTTCTCTTTTGTCGATTAAACAAAATATTATAAAGATGTAGCCCTTTGAAATTCCGTGTGACGTCATAGTTTGCTACAATTTTTAGCAAACTTTGACGTCACGAGCCCCCACTTCTGAACTTTGATGCCCTTTATCTTTATTATTAATTGTTTATTTGACAAAAGAAAAAATACGTGTCCAATATTTTTTGATTATCTAACTGACGGACTAATTATTATGTTATTACTAGCTTTCGCTCGCGGCTCCGCCCGCGTTAATGTCGATCCCTCGGGAATAGTACTTTTTCCCGGGATAAAAGGTAGCCTATGTCCTTCTCCGTACTCCAGAGAACTTGTATGCAAAATTTCATGATGATCGGTTCAGTAGCTACGGCGTGAAAGCGTAACAAACAAACTCACTTTCGCATTTATAATATTAGTTAGGATTACGACCCAGGAAACTAGCCTATTGATCAAATTAATTACAAGTGAGTGGTATCATCCTAAGCTGTTTTGCCGGTGGTTGCAGGTATGGCTCCGGGCAACGTGCCCAACGTCTCGAGCTGCTACTTGCTTTTCTCTATTCATCCGAGTGAGTATTCAAATACCTTCATACCTCTCCCAAATTCAACAAATTTTTACCTATCCTTCCTTAGATCAAAAATGCTTCTGAGGGGCAGCAGCGCTGGCAGGCGCCTGCCAAGCGTGGTGAATATGCAAAACCCTCAAATGGATCTCCTCCTTGGGAGAGGATTTGTCCAGCAATGGACTTCTTACAGCTGAAATGATGAGCAAATGAATAAGAATCTCTGTCTCTCTCTCATCTTAATACGTTCCCGGGTGCATCCTCAGATGGAAAGCTTTGGAGCCCGTGGTCCGCTAAAATGAATAAAAATCTTACGACTTAACTTTTTAATCGCCGAACTTTTACACTGCTGTGGAAAAGCAGTTTAATATTTTCTCAATTTATGAATTAACTAGCTGCCGCTCGCAGCTCCGCTCACGTTAATGTCAATCCCGCGGGAACAGTACTATTTTCCGGGATAAAAAGTAGCCTATGTGACTAAGTTTCAATGTTCCAAACACCGTAATTCGGCAACGTACTAAACTCCAGGATATGGGCAGGACACCTGGCCAGACGGAGTGATGGCAGATGGAGCAAGAACTTAACAGAGTGGTGGCCTAAAACCGGGAAAAGAAACGTCGGACGTCCTCCGTTGGGATGGGTTGATGATATAGTCAAAATCGGGTCGCTCCTGGATGAGATCAGCAACATACCGTGCCGCACGGCGGAAATGAAGAGAGGCCTATGCTCAGCAGTGGGCGGAAGACGGGTGAAATGATGATGATGTGATTTGACTAAGTAATAATCATCCATACATACTCACAAACTTTCGTATTTATAATATTATTAAGGATTTATGTTGTGTTAAAGACCTGGACTTCTACCTGCAAAGGACAAAAGACATGATAGTACCTATAGTAACTACTTATATTGTACATATGTATTTGAATTTCCTTATCCTATCCTAACTAATATTATAAATGCGAAAGTAAGTTTGTTTGTTTGTTACGCTTTCACGTAACTACTGAACCGATCATCATGAAATTTTGCATACACGTTATCTGGGGTACGGAGAAGAACATAGGGTACATTTTATCACGGGAAAAAGTTCGTGAGGGATCGACATTGACGCGGGCGGAGCTACGGGCGAAAGCTAGCTTCACTATAACTTCAAAATACCTTAACAGATTTGGAGATCGAATCGACACGCTAAGAAGAATAAGAATACTTATTGATTATATGATCGTTGGCTTTTAGGTCTCAAAGACCTAGGCTCTGTCTACTCCGAATGGGAAAAGACGTGATATTATGTTTGTATCTATGTAGGATCGATGAACATAGGTAACTAGTAATCTCTGCGTTTCTGTAAATACCTACCTATTTTAACCAGCGGACGGACTAAGAGCTATCAAGCAGTTTGAAATAGTGACATTTGTCAAATTAAAGTAGGTACTTATTTACTACACATAGGCTTCGGCCTAGTTAGATGTAGGTACTTATGTAATTTCAAGGATATTATAATACCTATAGCCATTTCGAAATAAAAAACGATTTAACACCTGTCGAACAAAATAAGCAAAATCGTAAGATTAAAAATTTTCTTTTCTTTTTAAGTTTGTAGTAAATATAGAGACGTAAGAACAAACAGACATATAAACCATTTAGTTAACAAAAGACGAAAAATGTAGACATTATTGAAAGGTAAAAAAGTAAAGTAAAAATACTTTATTTACACCATGAAAAAACAAAGATGAAATAAGTCTTTTTTATGTATATTTGACGGCAAACGAGCAGACGAGCCTGATGGAAAGTGGTCACCGTCGCCCATGGACATCTGCAACACCAGAGGAGGTGCATCAGCACTTTCTTTGGTATCTTGAAAGTCGGCAACGGTGATGCGTTTCCGAGATACCTGTAAACACGTCTTTTGAAGGACCCCAAGTCCCAAGTTATAGCACACAGAGAAAACCGCGGGAGCCCATTCTACGCAATCCTACTGTACGAGGGAAAAAACCACAAAGTTTTAATTTTAATTGAATGGCGGTCAAAAGACAGTGATCTATTCCAGGTCAGAGTTTTCAATCCGAGCTGCTACTTGCTTTTCCCCCATTCAACCGAGTGAGTATAGTATCTCAATACCTACATTATCTTTCCAAATTCAACAAATTCTTAATCTTTTACAGCCTAAAAATTTTTCCAATGGACAGCAGCTTCGGAAGCACCAGAAGCCAAAGCAGGATATGTTAACGCCGGACATAGGCAAAATTTTAATAAGATAGAAAGGGTTTAAGTTTTTATTTCTATTTTTCTATTGTAAATAAGTGTTACGTCTTTACAAAAAACCTGTTTTGAGAAATTTCGACCTTACTTCCTTTCCTCACTAATATTATAAACGCGAAATTGATATTATTGTTTGTTTGTTACGCTTTCACGCCGTAACTAACCATACTAACTTCCTTCTGTATAACTAAGCATGAACTATTAATTTGCTATTAGTTTTATTATTTATTGATATGTTAGCGTTATTATTACATTTATTATTTACTCCCTAGTAGCATGTTTTAAATAATATATATATGCAATCTGAGAATAACGTGATTGGTTGTAAAATTATCATCATCATCCTCCTTACCTTATCGCATTATCTGTGGTCGACGCAGTATGTCTTTTCCTTCCACAACTCCCTGTTTCCCGTCATGCCCATGTCCACTTCCACCGCCCTCATGTCCTGCCTTATGCATTCCATCCATCCGTTTTTTGGTCTTCCCCTCTTACCTCCAATTCAAGCGCTTTCCTTGTAATATATAAAATATATGATCTTCTCGCCTCAAACATGCTCATACCTACTATTCCCGAGGGTACGACGTTGACGCAAGCGAAGCTGCGGGCGAAAACTAGTATCCTATAAGCTCCATGTGTTACGTTGTATGTTTCTTACTAAGTAGGTTACATTATTTTGATATAATCTTTAGGAAAAGCTATAATTCACATTTGTGTCCAGGCTGTCATAATAATGTAAATACTCCGGTAATAAATAAGACCCTTCTTAGGCTCAGATAAAAGCCAGGAAATGAGAATCAAGGCTAACATGACTGTTTTACGTGCGACATTTATATAAAAATAAGAAAAATGTAACATATGGATCAGGCCATATCCGTAAGGCAACAGTGACAACGAACTAAGGCTATACTAGATCACTTATAAGTATAAAAGTACTTGGGCGACCGAGCTTCGTTATTACTATGTATTGTAATATGGTGGTGTTTAGGTGATAATCTACATAAACTTAAAAAGTAAAATGTGAACTTTAACTTTGTTTGTTTTTTCGATATTCTTATTCTCAACTTTACAGCACTTGTTACAGAGTAACGCCAACTATTGTCAATATTCTCTTATTACATAGCTCGTGAGCTATGGTTCAATTTAGATCAATATGCATTGCGCGAGGCGTAGTAGTTAGTTTTTATGGCATTATTGTTCAAAAATCGTTTCTTGCCGTCCGCGTCTTTATCCGCTGGACCAGACGGACAGTTGCCGGCAGGACGAAATTACCGATCGTATATACGTGAAAAAAAAAACGCATGAAAACTCAAAACGCGTTTTACCAAACATAAGACTAATCTACATCGATTGTTTACCCCCCAAATTCCCCATATACCAAATTTCAGCAAAATCGTTAGAGCCGTTTCCGAGATCATATAAATAAATTTATATGTCATATACGTTTAAAGGTATAAGATATGATAATTAAGAGGCTTAGTTCAGCGAGACTACCGCCACCCATAATTTTATTCTTTTACTCCTACACCTGATCAAAATAAAAAAAATCTAATCCTGTAATCTATACATATAATAAAACAGTAAAATTATTTTGTCTGTACATTTCGAATTTTTGACTGAAATGGATAGAGGGACACGTAAAAAGAATAATAGAAAGCAAAAAATTTTTTTTGGAATTTCTTGTCTGTCTGTCTGTCTGTCTGTCTGTCTGTATGTATGATCACGATTATCTCCGAAAATACTGAACCGACTTACTTTAAACTTTCACCAATTGCTTTGTTTTAACTCAGTTTAACATTTAAAGTTTGTTTCATCAAAATCGGTTCATTAAAAAAAAAGTTATCGTCATTTGAATGAACTCAAGGCATGAGTTTGCCTGCAAACATATAGCAAAAATAAAATAAAATAAAATAAAAAGTGACATATGAAAATTAAAATCCAAAGTCAATTCATCATCATTATACGACAGCATTATACCTATCCATACTATCCATAGTAATCCATACTAAAAAAAAAGGAGAAGCTGACTGACTGACATATCAACGCAGGGACTTGAAATTTTGCACAGGGGTTCCTTTTATAACGTAGGGGAGCACTAAGAAAGGATTTTTGGAAATTCATCTCCTTAGGGGGAAAAACGGGTTGCAAAGTAAGCATGAAACTTTGCCATTTTTGAAGTTAGTCGAATGAAATTCAGCATGAAGATTCTTTACTAAAAGGCATGAAACACGAGTAAAATATTTTACTCAAAAATCATCCCTTAAGGGGATATAACTGGGATGCAAAGTTAGTATGAAACTTTCCGTTTTTGAAGTTATTCAATTGAAATTTAATATTAAGGTGTTTCATTTAAAGTCATGAACTAATGTATTCCGGGTTCAACTAATAATTCTACTGTACCTGAGAAATCGACACTTATGCGGGCGGAGCTGCGGGCCAAAGGCAAACCTGACTTATATATCAACGCACAGCCGAAACTACTGTGCGCAGAAACTTGAAATTTGGCACAGGGATTCTTTTTATAATGTAAATAAGCACTAAGAAAGGATTTTTAGAAAATCAAAGGGGTTGAAGTTATATGGAATTTTCTCATTTCTGGACTTAGAAGTTTGAAAGTAGGTACGCAAGTTCTCAATTAAAATTAAAAAAGATCTGTTTAGGTGAACCAGACAACATTCTCCCTTGAAGGGGTAAATAGGGGGTAAAGTTTGTATGGACTTTTTCCATTTCTAGACTTAGAGGTATGAAAATAAGTATATACGTTCTAGGTTACAATTAAAAAAGATCTGTGTAGGTGAAATGTACAAAATTTCCCCCTTAAGGGATAAAGGGGGGGATTGTATGGAAATTTTCTCATTTCTGGACATAGAAGTATAAAAATAAGTATATATGTTTACATTACAATTAAAAAGATCTGTGTAGTTAAAATGGTCGAAATTTCCCCTTGAAGGGGTAGAATAGGTGGGGTAAAGTTTGTACGGATTTTTTTTATTTATTTAGAAATATGACAATAAGAAGTTCTCCATTACAATAAAAAAATATCTGTGTAGGTGAAATGGGCAAAATCCCCTCTTTAAGGGCTAAAGATCTATGCAGGTGAAATGTATTAAATTCCCCCTTAATGGGAAAAAGCAAAGGGGCAGGGGTTTGTATGGAATTTTTATCATTTCTACTGTTCCCACGGGAACGACATTAACGCGGGCGGAGCCGTGGGCAACAGCTAGTTCGGTAATAAAACACTTGAACTACATAATAATTACAATAAAGGGCACATTTGCGGTAGTAAAATTATCATCATCACAGCCGTAAAAAGTCCACTGCTGGACATAACCTCTCACAAGGATACTTCATTCCATGGGAGGATATCGCCATGTTCACCACGCTTGGTAGGCGGGTTGGTGAGTGCTGTTTCTTTGGCTTCTTGTGCTACGACGCTATTGCCTATCGAAAGCATTGGAAACTGGGGAAAGATAGGAGTTTGTTGGATCTTGAAAGGCAATTCATCCGAGAGAGCAGAATTCCAATATTTTCATTGGGATTCTGTTCTCTCGGATGAATTGGAGAAAAGCAAGTAGCAGCTCGGGATGCCATACCTGCAACTACCGGATAGGCAATTGAGGGTGACACCCCTGACTATTACCCTTGGTAATAAAATAAGAGAATAAAATGATAAGTGGTGGGTTATTCCGGGAATCCACCTAACTTCAATTAAGCCATGGTCGTTAAAAAATAGTACATTACTGCAGAGGCCGGGATGTAAGGGATTGCCGGACGAGTAGAGTTTTCAAGGCCGAGCGTCAGCGAGGCCTTGGAATAAATACGAGTCCGGCAAGCCGATTCCCGGCAAAGGCATGTATTGTGCTTTTCTCAATAAATGCGAGGAAATAATGAAAGACGTACTATGAATAAATGAGTATAATATAAAAAATATTATAGTATGTACATTTTTATTTTCATATTTGTTTTACGGCCATTGGTGTTCTACGCCTTTTCCTTCATATTTTTCAACGTTTTATCAAAAAAATGATGGTATAATTCATTTCGTTAATTCGACGGAGCTCCTAGCGACAATTCCCACGAATCCTCTGGTTTGATCATAGACTACACAGTAACGCGAGCGACAACCAGCCCGCTATGTAAATCTCTGAATCCATGACACTTTAGTTAGTCCACACATTGTTCATAAACATAGCCATTTATAACACCAAATTACACCGATTTTACATTATTAACTCCAATAAAAGCAATCTGCAAAACAATCCAAAACAACAACCTTGCTTGCAGTAAGATATATAATAGTACATTCCCGCGTCATTTCTTTTTTTATTTCAATTGTCATTTCGTGCTAAGGAAACATAGCCCATACAGCCCAGGCATATTTTACCTAAAAAATGTAATACCGTAAAAATCTGCTTTCCCGCGTTTTTTCTTTTTATTATTGGCATATTTTTGTGTGATTTTACCAACATTTTACTTAAATTATTTTTATATTCATATACTTATATGCTCGATGAGTGCATTATTTTATAATGTGGTAGCCATTGGCTGTATGACAAGTTGAATAGGTAGTACAAGTTACATAGATTAATTAAAAAGTTTTGAGCAGCGGCCAGGAATGAATTTTCATACTTACTTTCCTGGCCTAGGCCGGTAAAGTAGTGCACCAGCCAAGAATTACAAACTTCGTGGCTTCATTTTACTACAATAATGCCTACATTTCCGAGCATGTTTGAGAAAATGACTTTTGCTGAATACTAAAATGTTATGTAATGAAACTACAAGACAGTCTCCTAATGTGCCTATATTTAGGAAAAAGATGTAAATGTAATTTAAAAAGAAAACGGCGAAAACACGCGTCCATCGTCAACACCATTTGCGTAATTGTTGAAGACTCTATAATATATATATTAATTTTTAACACAATAAGTATGTATAATCGTGTTTCTATATTTTGGTATTTAGATGCGCCGTTCTTATTTATTAAACCTGATTCGCTTCACTATATTATCGTTTCGTCCGCATCACTACTTTCTTCACTAGCGAAGATAGTTTTCACCAGTCACCCGCTCAAATAGTGACCGAGCGCACGCGCCTATTACACGCAATTCGCATACCGCAGTACTCGATTCACAACGCGAACGAAATACGAGTGATTTGTCGCATAAACACTAATTATTAGTGCTATTGTGTTTGAGAAAGTTAAGGGGCCCCTCGTAATTGCTGAAAACCAGGATTTGAAGATTCGTGCTCGTCGGAAAGTGCAGCCGCGAGTTGTCACGTGATCGCCAGTTGCAGTTTTTGCGAGGTGGGAAATTCCTTAATTTTTCCTGCATACTGGTCCCCTTTATTCCGTAATTATTCCCTAAATCCATTATTTTTGGTCCATTACGATCCGGATAAATCCAGTAATTTGGTTCCATAACGGGATATCGAACAATCTTTTCCCATAACATTTTTACGAATCAACGTCAGTATTCCAAATTCGGATATTAATATTCGCATTAGTAAATTAATATTGTGTTCATATAGCATACTATTATTGCTTAATTCATGTTTTACTTGAAAATCGAAGTGGAGTGATAATTAATTTCAAATCTACCTCCCACAATTTTCAACATTAATTTCGTTGTCTCATGATCGTTTTATACGATTATCCTACGTAATCAAATCTGATCTTGTGATACTTTGTCTATTTATTATAATACACCCCCCCGCTCCGCTTAATTCAAAGCTATTCACTAGGTAATGGGTCAGTTACATACTAATGTCATTTTACATAATTGCAGCTATTGTTAATATATACGTATATACACGCCGCACTATACATACCTATATAAGAAGTATAGGTGCTGCAATTTGTAAATGAGCCGCACCGCAAAACTTATGTGTTATATATATAATACAAAATACATAAGTTTAATTTTCTAATAATAAAACTTTGTACTTAAGTTATTAGTTACATAACGAGTTTGGATACACGTATTTGTTTCGTCGTTGTGATCGAGGTGAAAAAACTTATATATTTTCTTTACGCAATTACGCTCATTAATTAATAGGGTGTTATTGCGGATTAATATTGCACAGTTTGTCATCAATTCTGAAACTCAAGTCAAAGTACTAACTTATATTAATAAAACCGTGCCGCACCACCCTTATACAGGGTGTTACCGTATACAATATACAGGGTGATCAATCGTATAAATTATACAGGCTGACAAACCGGAAAGTGCAATATTAATTCGTTTCTTGTTGTTTATTTCGCGCATAGTTGATCATGGATAAAGACGAAAGCAAGTTGTCACTTCTTCACGCGAAGCGAGATACAATTTTCACACGCATACAAACTATCGCTAATAGGTCGAAAGATTTATCTGATCCACGCATTAAAGAATCGTTTTTATGTGATATTGAAACCGTAGACAGGTTGCGTACGGACTTTGAAAATATTTTGTATAAAATTAATTCCATTGAATGGAGCTTAAATCCTAAATACATGGTTAACTACCAGCCGCTTCTTACTTTTGAGGATTTATACTGTCGAATTAAACGCGCCGCAAAATCGCTTGAGCCTATGCCTGAATTACAGAATAATTCACTCTTTATCAAGCGTGACAGACCAAAACTGCCACCAATTCAGCTTCCTGAATTTAATGGAGACATTAAGTCATGGCCGCTATTTTATTCTTCATTTAAAACTGTCGTACATGATAACCCGACCCTGTCGGACTCTGAAAAATTACATTATTTGATAGGCAAATTGACAAATAAGGCTCAATCGGTATTCGCAGGTATTACTCCGTGCGCTGAGAACTACAAAATTATTTTAGAGACTTTAATAAATAGATATGAAGATAAAAGGTTGCTTGCAACTTCATATTTAGATCAAATTTTCGAGTTAAAGCCTTCTAATTCCGCTCATGTAAATAATTTACGGATATTTCTTGATAAATTGGTCACTTCGGTTTCAGCACTCAAAAACCTGAAGGTTGATGTCCTGTCAGACTTAGTATTTTTGTATATCGCTTTGAAGAAGTTGGATCCCGAAACCGCTCACTCCTTTGAATTAGATAATACGATCTAATATTCCGTCTTTCGACACCCTAGTTACATTTGTTCGCGATCAACTTAAAATTTTGCAACGCACTTCCAAGGAAGTTAAGAAGACTGTCGATCGTCCCACAGACACGACATCAAAACCGCATAAATCAACGCATAGTTATATCAATACGTCTCCCGCGCCCTCTCAACCTCGGTGTTCATTATGCAACTCCGCGCATGAACATTTGTATAAATGTTCGAGCTTTGAAAATTTAACTCCTAACGAGCGTTTTAAATTTGTTAAGTCGCAATCGTGTTGTGTTAACTGTTTGAGCGCGAAGTACCGTGTATCTGACTGTAAGTCTAATTTGCTTTGCCGTAAATGTCAGCTTAAGCATCACACGATGTTACATTTCGAAAATAATCCCGCTACGCCTACTATAAATGCCAATGATGTTAGTGGTAGTACAGTATCCGCGGCGCCACCGTCGCATGTGAACAGCCCATGCTCACGGGCACCTGTGACGTCGCCTAGTGGCCACACGGATGATGTCTCGTTGTGTACTTTTTCGGCAAATAACCGACATGTACCTACCACAGTTTTGTTGGCTACCGCGCGCGTTGTGATGGTTGACACTCAGGGTCGTGAACATTACATACGCGCTTTATTAGATAGCGCTTCACAGAGTAATTTCGTTTCAAGAAAATGTTGCGAACGCCTAGGATTAAATTCACGTCAAAGAGCGACTAACACTATTGTTAAAGGTATAGGAGGTACCACTAAGACTATCCAAGGTTCCGTACACCTGGAATTTTATTCGCGGCTAAATAAAGCCATAAAGTTCAATATGGAATCACTAATCGTCGATAAGGTAACCGAGCGTCTGCCTACCGTCAACGTCAATGTGTCTATGCTCACAAACTTTGAGGGGTTGCCATTGGCTGATGATACATATCACATTCCAGGAGAAATCGACGTTTTAGTCGGTGCATCAATTTTCCCGCACCTCTTATTATCTCAAAAGATTCAATGTGTGTCCGCAAATATCGCACCTTTCGCATTACAAACCGTTCTAGGGTACGTAATTATGGGTACCGCTCCCGCTACCGCACCCGCATCCACTACTGTTTCAAATTGTTGTTTCGGCGAGCCCATGGAGGCCGCCATCCGCAAATTCTGGGAACTCAAGGAGGTGGACGTTCCGCCGATTCTGAGCCCAGATGATAAGGAGTGTGAGGATATTTATCGTCGCACTACGTCACGCGATGTCGATGGTCGTTATACTGTCGCGCTCCCATTTAAGGGCGACCCATCGACTCTCGGTGACTCGCGCCGCTTAGCAGAAAAATGTTTTTTCTGTTTTGAGCGCAAAATGCTTGCTTCACCTAAATTGAAACAAGCTTACGATGATATAATTCGAGAATATTTAGAGAAGGGCTACCTCTCACCCGCACCTCCCGAAATGGAGGAACCATCTTACATAATTCCGCATCACGGAGTCATTCGGGAGGATAAGCTCACTTCCAAGCTTCGTATTGTTTTAAACGCAAGTGCTAAAACTAGCACATCCGTTTCGCTTAATGATCTTTTATATAATGGTCAAAATTTACAAATAATTTAATCAATATAATCATTAATTTTCGATTGTTTCCTATTGCGCTTTCAGCCGATATTAGGCAAATGTTTTTATGCATTGGAATCCGCGAATGCGATCGTAGATTTCAGCGCATTCTTTACCGCTTTTCGCCTGACGAACCACTTAAGGTTTATCAGTTCAACCGCGTTTGTTTTGGCCTTAAATCAAGTCCCTTTCACGCTCTCCGCACAACAAGACAGTTGGCTTCTGACGAAGCTGAGACCTTCCCTTCCTTCAATTTTTAAACCCGCTGAGAAGTGTACAAAACGCGCCATTTTGTCCTGCGTCGCTAGAATCTGGGATTTAATGGGATTCGTAGCCCCAGTCGTGTTATTTGCAAAGCTACTCATTAAAGAGCTTTGGTTAAACGGTTGCGGTTGGGATGACGTACCTCCTGACAATATTGTTTCCTCATGGAAGCGTTTCAGAGAGGAGCTATCATCATTGGAACGAATTGAAATCCCACGCCACGTTGGCATTACCAGAGGTAATGAAGTAATCATCGTCGGCTTCGCTGATGCTAGCGAAAAGGCATATGGAGGCGTAGTGTACTTCCTAGTCAAAGTCAATGACGTCCACAAGGTGTATCTTATGGGTGCTAAATCAAAAGTTGCACCTCGCAAAGTAGTCTCTTTGGCTAGGCTCGAGCTCTGCGCAGCACTCTTGCTCGCAAAGTTATTAAATAACATAATAACCGCTTGTAACAACCGCATACCTATTAAGAGCGTGTACGCGTTTTTTGACTCAACGGTCGCTCTATGTTGGATCCATGGATCCCCACATAGGTGGGATACCTTTGTCGCTAACCGAGTCTCGAAGATTCAGTCATTAATATCTTCTCAATCGTTTTACCATGTATCCGGCATAGAGAACCCTGCCGATTGTCTGTCACGTGGACTCAGTCCCGCGCAGATCATCGATCATCCGCTTTGGTTTCATGGCCCGCTTTGGATCACTTCGGATCCGTCGGAGTGGCCAGTGATCGCTTTTGACCCTTCAAGGGTTTCCAATCCACCTGAAGAAAAGAAACATGCTTTGGTTTCCAGCAGCCCGCTGGAGGAAACTCCTATCATTGCTCTGGCAAATCGTTGCTCCTCATGGTCTAAACTACTGCGTTGTGTAGTATATATTTATCGATTTCTGGGATTGTTGCCTCGACGTGAGTTTGTAGCAGCTGCAGACTTGGAATTCGCTGAACATAAAGTCATTCGCGTGTTGCAGATTTTATATTTTTCGAGTGAGTTTTCTAATCTTCAGGCTGGGAAACCTTGTGGGCGCACACTTCAAAGATTGAAGCCGTTTCTAAAAGATAATCTTATTAGAGTTGGCGGTCGTTTGTCAAACTCAGATTTGAGTTTCGACCAGAAACACCCCATAGTTCTACCGCGTAAAAATCATATACTAAATTTGATAGTTGACTATAATCATAAAGTAAATTGTCACGCAGGGCCAGATTTACTGATGTCAATCTTGCGCCATAAGTATTGGATTTTGTCCGCACGCAACTTGATACGCAACAGGATACATAAATGTATTCCTTGTTTCCGGCTTCGCCCTAAGCCAACGTTCCCTGAAATGTCAGACCACAAATCATTTCGTGTCCTACAATCAGCTAAACCTTTCATTAATGTCGGAATTGATTACGCCGGTCCATTTAGGGTAACCATTGCGCGTGGGCGTGGCATGCGAGCAGTTAAAGCATACGTCTGCTTATTTGTCTGTATGACAACTCGCGCTGTCCATATAGAACTAGCAGGTGATTTGAGTACTGCTAGCTTTATGTTGGCTTTTAAACGCTTTTTATCGCGACGTGGGCCTGTGGGATGCGTTTACTCCGATAACGGAACGAACTTCGTTGGGGCTAAGCGCATGCTATCAGAGCTATACGTATTATTACAATCTATACACTTTAATTCAGAATTTGCTCACATGTTGAGCGAAAATCGCATAACCTGGTCGCTCAATGTTCCCGCTGCAAGTCACTTCGGAGGCAGCTGGGAGTCGAATATAAAAACACTTAAAATGCACTTATTTCGCGTGATAGGTGAACAAATCTTATCGTTTGAAGAAATGACAACTGTACTCGCACAAATCGAAGCTATAATGAATACTCGACCTCTTTGTAGAACGCTCTCAAGCGATCCTTCTGAACCGCTTGCGCTGACGCCCGCACACTTTTTAAGTTTAACTCCTTTAAAATATTTACCCGCTCGCGACATCGATGAGGATAGACTTCATGTTCTCTCTCGTCATGATTTGTTGGACAAGTTAGTCCAATCGTTTTGGAAGCGTTGGAGGTCCGAGTATTTACATACTTTGCAGTCTCGCGATAAATGGAAAACACCTACTAACCCGATCACAACAGGCACTGTCGTAATCCTTATTACAGATAACGCGCCTCCTCTTCATTGGCCTCTAGGGTTTATAGAGGAAGTTTTTCCTGCCACTGATGGCAAAGTGCGTGTTGCTCGAGTAAAGACTGCTACTGGCTCGTATTTACGCCCAGTTGTACGTCTGTGCCCGCTACCTAGGCAATAGCTTTCATTTCAACTACTTTTGTTTAGGTTTAGTTTATTTAGTCTTACTTCTTTAATTTATTTGTTTCGAAGGCATCTCAGATCCCTTCAAGCCGGGGGGAAATGGTTGCGCCGTTCTTATTTATTAAACCTGATTCGCTTCACTATATTATCGTTTCGTCCGCATCACTACTCCCTTCACTAGCGAAGATAGTTTTCACCAGTCACCCGCTCAAATAGTGACCGAGCGCACGCGCCTATTACACGCAATTCGCATACCGCAAAACTCGATTCACATCGCGAACGATATACGAGTGATTCGTCGCATAAAACACTAATTATTTGTGCTATTGTGTTTGAGAAAGTTAATTGTAATTGCTGAAACCCAGGAGTTGAAGATTTGCGCACGTCGGAAAGTGCAGCCACGAGTTGTCACGTGATCGCCAGTTGCAGTTTTTGCGAGGTGAGAGATTCCTTCATTTTCCTATATAATAGCCCCCTTTATCCCGTAATTATTCCCTAAATATACAGTCCATTTAAACCCCATTCGCGCATCCAGTATTAATCCCTAATTATCGTACATGGATTTTCTGGAGAAACTGACTTTTTATATTACTTTATATTTCTTAAATTATTATTTTACATTTTTAACCATAAAATAGTTAACACCATTTCATTAACATCAAAATAAAAATTTCTGTGAAACCCTACAAGGAAAGGCAAAAAGAAGCGATGCATTACGCGCACCTCCTTGCGCTGGTAGGGAAACGGTGAGCATAGAAGGCACGCTTGTTGTGTAACAAGAAAAAAATAACAGTCAAAATTTTAACTGTAATCGAATAACCATCATCACCGCTTGAAAGCATAAGGTAAATAAGCTATTAAAATCGAAAACATGTGATGAAAAAATTACGCCACAGGTAGGATTTGAACCCACAAACCTTCGACATCTAGCCCGTCGATGCTCTCAACCACTGAGCTGCCGTAGCTTCAAATCACCACGGCGAATTTGTTCATCACATATTATAGGTACACGCATTCGAAGCATGCGTAATCTTGTGAGCATCGACGGGCTAGATGTCGAAGGTTTGTGGGTTCAAATCCTACCTGTGGCGAAATTTTTTCATCACATATTTTCGATTTTAATATTAAACTGAGCATTGTAATGCTATGAATATAATTAAGTAAAAAAGCTATATTACAATCTTTTTTGTATACAATTACTTACATAAGGGTGTATAGGAGTTTCAATCAGAAAATATATTTTGTATAAAAAATGTTGATTCTAGGAATTTTGAACAAAATAGGCTTAAATATCATCACCATTGGCGTCATCTCCATTTATTATCTTAAAATAGTATTGATATTTTGTAAATGGCGATGACGCTTAATCTTAAGCGTGGCATTTTAAAACAGACATTCTTCCATACAGGTATGTATGAGCGTATAAAAAAAGACCTACAATGTACCAGTTGTTTCTCTTTTTGCACAAATCGTAAAAGTCGATTAACGAAATGGGCTTTAAATCAATTCAAACAGGTGATGGGCAAACCTCCTGTTACTTTTACTTATTCCAGTTTTACCACCTTGATAACATAATCTTTGGCTTTAGCAACCCTTGGTTTTGTCTATCCCACAAGGCATTTAGACGTGATTTTGTAATACCTTAGTATAATATTTGTCAAGGTTGCTCAAAAAGGTGTGGAGAGGGGTATAAGTTTACCGAGCCAGGCCCTTCTTCCTACAGAAATATGTAAGTATAGATTGTTAGTGCCCTTGTTGAATGCTGCAAGTTGACCACGTACCGGAAGCGCAGCCTTAGAAACGCAGAAAGTAGCTGGATTCAGGCCGCTTCCAACCTGTCGTAATAGAAATCCTTAGGTCCCTATGTCCAGCAGTCGACTTCTAGCGGCTGAGATGATGATGATCATCATCATCAGGTCTTTTTAGTCTCCACTATAGGAGCATGACCCTCTCTGTACTACCGGAGCCATACTTGGCCAGAGCAGACAGAGGATTTGGCCTACACTCTCCTCGCTGGCCAGACGGGTTGGAGAGGTCTCATTGATGTTTCCTAAGTCGCCTCTTACAACCGGTCCGATTCTACTCTGCCGGAAACCACACGGCTAGTGATGATGATGATGGTAAGAATTAATACCTATATCAACCAGTGCGAAACCGAGGCTGGCCGCTAGTAAAGTTATAAAAAAATGTGAAACTAAAAATTTAAGTTGAAAATTAATTTTGTAACATACAATTGGCTGACCTAAATTCATGCATGTACCATATTCCAAAGCGTAAGTGCCTCGAGGCAGCATGCACCGCGTTTTGGGACAAGAGATGCAGTTTGCGACACGAATGTACGAGAATGTTTATAGTTTGGTAGATATGAGAGAAATGACGAAATGCTTCATCGGCTTTTTCGTAGATACCTTCCATGCTGGTCTGAGAGAAAAGAAAAATCTTAGAAATAATTTTAATAGGTGATGCGGCTGGACACTCATCACTATTTTATTTCCTTTTATAGTACTAAAGATTTCCTGAATGACAATAATATTGGTCTTGAGCTTGGCGTAGACACCTCGTAGTTTTGTATATATGTCTACTAGCTTTCGCCCGCGGCTCAACCCGCGTCAATGTCGATCCCTCGGGATTAGTACTTTTTCCCGGGATAAAAGGTAGCCTATGTCCTTCTCCGTACTCCATAGAGCTTGTATGCAAAATTTCATGATGATCGGTTCAGTAGTAACGGCGTGAAAGCGTAACAAACAAACAAACAAACAAACTCACTTTCGCATATATAATATTAGTAAGGATAAGGATACAAAACCATACAAAACTAATGTACTTTTATATTAATTCTTCTCCGAATGTACCAAATATTATGCTTACTTCCTGTAAGGATAATATTTGGTATATTCGGTACAAAATATTTTTAAAGATGACATTTATATAATTTCAATATTTTGACATATTTTTTTAATATTCATATATTATTTTCTTAAACATAATTTTTTAAAATTAAATTTACAATGACTATAATAAGGACAATGTATACTCAGTCCACATACCTAGTTTTTAAGATAAACTAAAATTGTAAGTTGACGTCGACTGGAGAAAATGCGCTGTGCAGTTTTTTGCCGCTTCTTCTGCACTCCGCTTTGGAACCGGCATTAAACTTAGCCATAAGTAAATTACTGACGTCAACAATTCTCAGTTGAAAATATATGACAATTAATAAGTGTCCAAATGACCTATGTTAAATAAATGTTTTTGAATTTTGAATTTTTATCATCTACTAGCTTTCGCCCGCGGCTCCGCCCGCGTCAATGTCGATCCCTCGGGATTAGTACTTTTTCCCGGGATAAAAGGTAGCCTATGTCCTACTCCATACTCCAGAGAACTTGTATGCAAAATTTCATGATGATCGGTTCAGTAGTTACGGCGTGAAAGCGTAACAAACAAACAAACAAACTCACTTTCGCATTTATAATATTAGTAAGGATTCGTCTATTTGCATGCTCAATGTGGCTTTTGGGTTTAAAGCGTTAGACTATGTCTACCTCGCAAGGGATAAAGACGTTATTTTGTTTTAAGTTGATTTAACTTTAACTGAAACAAGCTACTCATTTTGCTTCACCGTGACGCATAGACTTCTGAATAACACCGAATACATCCTAAATAATACAATTTATTTATTGTTACTCACGAGTTAACAAAAAAAAAATGCGAGTTTCTTACTTAAAAGTTTAGTACCGCTGCCAAGCGATCCATTGAAAAGTGTGTAGTAAAGGTATTTAGATATTTAATTCATAGATTTTGTGTAGGTGACACGGTCAATCCTCCATGCACATCCTGGTGTCAGAGTTCTTCAAAACCACCTCTCGGCCTTTGACGTGGTTCCTTTAACGACTTAATGTTAAATACGTGTCTATTTCTATTTCTAGCCTATACTGTCCCACTGCAGGTAATACGTGTCAATAGATAAATATTACGGACTATGCACATCGTATTTGTTATAACAATATAACAATATTTGTCCAAACCTAACCACCTAATTTAAATAACCTAATGAGGGCTGATTTAGTTGGTGTTTACTATCGGGATTAGGACGACAGTGACGCAACCGCAACACTTGCGACGCGCGACAATTGTAACATTGTGCGTCTGTTTTTGTGGTCGCACCCTAATTGTAGAAATGGGAACATTGTTTAATTTATCGAAAAGCAGAGGAAAAGGTGATATTAAAGTGACTATCAGAATGTTCTGATAGTCACTTTAACATCCATTTATATTACGTTAAATTAAAAAAGTCAATCATTCGAAAGCCGCAATGTATTTTGAAGTAACGATTAAATTTTGAACATCGTAGCTGTCAAAAGATAGCGAGTCCACTACAGGACAAAAACCTCTCCCAAGGATTATTTTTTCAGATCGATGAGAATATATTGATATACTTACCGCTCTTGGCAGGCTGGTTGGCGAGCGCAATTCCGACGCTGCTGAAGCCTTTGTAACCTGGGAAAAGATAAGAATAAGTTGGATTTAGGAATAGAATGAAAATATTGGGATACTACTTACTCGGATGAATGAGGAAAAAGCAGTAGCAGCATGCCAGGCCGCGTACCCGTTGCCATACCTGCGACTACCGGGCAGACAGTTGATGATGACATGGGGTGACCGAATGGAAGGATAAAATCCAACTATGCTCGTGATTTGAATTTTGTCCTTAATCTTTTCGTAAGACATAGAAAGTGATAAACTAACTTTATTCTAGGACAGATATGAGTACAGTTACAATTTGTAACTAATGTAATCATGCCCGGACTAGGATAAACTAAAATAAAGTTAGTTTGTCCCTTCTTTTGTCTTACGAAAAGATTACTTACTTACTGCAATAGCGCAGCGACCCAAATTCAAAGGATCTTGACCTCCGACACTAAAAGGCGCCATTTCTTGCGGTCATGTTCCTGCCGTTGCCAATCGCAAACCTCGAGGCTTTGTTTGTAGGTCTTTCATGATCTCGTTACACCAGCGATACCTAGGACGGCCGACCGGTCGACGACCATCCGGCCTACCCGAGTATTTAAAAAAAAAAAAATTTCACCAATGCTGTTTGGCTCGAAAACGAGATCTGCGATTTCCTGGTTCTTCCGGGCTCTCCAACTCTCATCTTCCCCTTGCCTTGGTCCCAGGATTTTAAGGAGGAAATAAATTCAAATCCCGTGTATAACACAATGATGGTTAGTGCTAGAAATAGAGTATAGTATAGTATAGTATAGTATAGTATAGTATAGTATAGTATAGTATAGTATAGTATAGTATAGTATAGTATAGTATAGTATAGTATAGTATAGTATAGTATAGTATAGTATAGTATAGTATAGTATAGTATAGTATAGTATAGTATAGTATAGTATAGTATAGTATAGTATAGTATAGTATAGTATAGTATAGTATAGTATAGTATAGTATAGTATAGTATAGTATAGTATAGTATAGTATAGTATAGTATAGTATAGTATAGTATAGTTTAGTATAGTATAGTATAGTATAGTATAGTATAGTATAGTATAGTATAGTATAGTATAGTATAGTATAGTATAGTATAGTATAGTATAGTATAGTATAGTATAGTATAGTATAGTATAGTATAGTATAGTATAGTATAGTATAGTATAGTATAGTATAGTATAGTATAGTATAGTATAGTATAGTATAGTATAGTATAGTATAGTATAGTATAGTATAGTATAGTATAGTATAGTATAGTATAGTATAGTATAGTATAGTATAGTATAGTATAGTATAGTATAGTATAGTATAGTATAGTATAGTATAGTATAGTATAGTATAGGTACTTCAACTTAATTGATATGTAACTGATTTAGTCAGCTGAACTGATCAACTTAAACTGGTGGAAATAAGCTAGGTGATTCCACCAGATAAATTAATTAGTTTAGCTGACTAAACCTCTCATTATGGAAATGGATCGATAGATCCCATTCCAGATCGATAGATCTATCTAAATGTAAAGGGTTCTTAAAGTAGGTAAACATTCAGTGTTATTATACCTAACATTTATATTCAAATTCTAGTTCTCTAGCTGCCGTAGCCTAACTACTACTAATTACTTAAAAAGACAACAAATGGGTCAGAATTGAATATAGTGCGTTCAACATTATCGGAACATCTACCAATAAATTAAGCTTCGGTTCAGTAACATAGTGTAGTAACCCCGGGTCGCTAAGGGTTGTTAATTAATTCAAGCGTCGTCCCAGTTGTTAGCGATAGCAAGCGAGCAGCCGGAGTGTTGCCCGAATTAGTTTTACAAGGGCGAATCACGGCCGGCCCCGTGTATGGTGGATATACGAGTATGTGCTTCTGCCTGCTTGGAAGTGTAAGTAACACTTACTAATGTAAGTGTAACACTTACGTAAGTGAAAAACTTTAATAGGTGTCCCTTAATATAAAGTAAATTTCAATTGAACGCAAACATTTGAAGGGTTGGTGCCCTAAAAATGTTTGTTAAAATCGAAGATTCTACACGTTATAAGTTTTAGAAATATCTTGACGTAAAAACGCAAAAACGTCCTGTGCTAAAAAAAAACAAATTTCTGGCGTATAACTTTTACCTAATGGATACTAATTCACTGACGTCGACCATCAAATCGGCATATTTTTTAGATTTAAAAAGCATTTTCTTTGACCTATAAGATATTTTCCTATAAGATATTTTCTAACTTTAATAGACCTAATAAGCGTAATTTTAGCCTATGGCTGTAGACAAAAATGTCTATTATAAAGTAACTATTTGTCGCCCGCGGCTCTGCTTGCTTAAGGCCATACCTAAAATTTTCAGGAACAAGTCTGGAATTTGATCGAAGTTAATAATTTGCATGAAAACGGAAATGTCATTTAAAATGTATTGCGAAATGCTAAATAACCCTACAAACTATTTTATAAACCATTATTACGCCCAGCAACATGCAAAAAGCGGCTTTTAGGTCTTACAGACCTAGGCTCTGTCTACTTCGCAAGGGAAAAAGACGTGATACTATGTATGTAAAGTGACAACGTGAAGCGTATCTCAGCATTTTTGTTAAAACGGCTTATAAACTGCTAAGAAAATTCACGTCCCTACTTTTAACTGCAAACAGTAGCTCATAAAATACCTTGAACGGTTATAACTAGGAAGCAATGCAAAATTACAAATTAGGTATATCTCCGTTTTTCTACAAATAATTTCTTTCAGGCCGCATCCTGAAAATTCAGGTATGGCCTTAATGTACTTGACAACCTCTGTGGCCTGGCATGATGATCACCTAGCCAGGCTGTCACACTAAAGCGAAGGTTCGATTCCTGGTCAGGTAAAGATGGAAAATTATACTGTTCAAATTGACTTGAGTTTTGGAAGTTCATCTATATAATGTACCTATTTATTATAAAATATAGTATAACTGGGTTAGTATCTCATTAAAGAAGTTTCAAACTTACTTTTGGGCTAGCTCAATCTGTGTAATTTGTCCGTATATATTTATTAATTCATTTCAGATGAAAAGACAACATGTGATTTTATGATCGTTGTTACAATTATTTACGTGGCACTTAAGTCACCATTAAATTTAGGAAGAAATAAAAAATAAGTAGATAGTGGGTATCTACTATCACGTCGTTTTCCTTTGCGGTATAGACAGAGCACAGATATTAAGACCTAAAAGCCTTGTTTAGCATGGCATAGAAAAGTGTGTGGATGTGCGGACAAATCTTTTAAGGTTTTTGTACATCTTTTAAGTAATTTAAAATTATGTATTTGTTTGATGAATAAATAAACAAATAAGTAATGTAAAGAGAAAGATAATCGAATTCCCATTTTAGTATTAATTTTCTTCAGCTTTCCTTAATAAGCTCGAATAGTGACGGCGACAGCCAACCATTTTTACTTGAGCCAAGGCAAAATGGAAAACCGCTTTGCTATTCACTGCCGCGGGGCAATTGCGGGCTCGCGGTGAACTGGCTGTTTAAACACCTGATTTCCGCACTGAACAATATAAGACACGTTCAATATTTTGCTGAATACTGAACGCTATCTAGTTCAGTTACCATTCAATATTAGAAGAAATGTGTTTATTGGAGGTTACCACGTTTAGCATAACATAGCAAAGTAATGTAAAGAGAATCGAATTCCCATTTTAGTATTCATTTTCTTCAGCTTTCCTCAATAAGCTTGAATAGTGACGGCGACAGCAAACCATTTTTACTTGAGCCACGGCAAAATGGAAAACCGCTTTGCTATTATCTGCCGCGGGGCAATTGCGGGGTCGGGTTGAACTGGCTGTTTGAACACCTGATTTTCCGCACTGAACAATATAAGCCACGTTCAATATTTCGCTGAATACTGAACGCTATCTAGTTCAGTTACCGTTCAATGTATGAAAAAATGTGATTATGGAAGGTTACCTGCAGCGGAGGTCTGTAATATTATAACGATCGTTGCGATACCAATTTAACAGGGTTAAAAACTAACGCATCGCTTCTCTTTCTTGAAATATAATTTATCTCTTTCTTGATTAGCTTGAAAACTTGGCACAGATAAATCTTTAATTTATATGACTTAAACACAGATACTAAAGTAAAGTTAATAAATAAATGTTATTTGCGAACGGTATCATGTGATATGTTAAATTAACGGGCTTGTTACGAAAATTTCAAATAATTTTGACTTCATTATTTTATAAATTTCTATCTCTATTTAAGCTCTAATTTTTTTCCGGAACCTTCAATTGTAATTAATCAAATAAAAAATATTTAAGTGGATCGAACTTAATATGAATAAAAAAAGAAATTTAACAACGCACATATATACCTATAATATGTCAGCCGTTGGAAAATACATTTATTGGTGATAGACATATCGAAATGGACCCGTCTGAACGATACAAAGAACGAAACCAACAGAACGAGGGCGTGGTTGAATCCCACCAACAACAACGTTACAATATATCATATGACTAGCTGTTGGCCGCGACTTCGTCCGCATTAATATCTGTTATTTGTTATTAGTATAGATGAATAATTTCCTCAATAAATGGACTATCCAACACAAAAATAATTTTCCGATTTGAATCAGTAGTTCCTGAGATTAGCGCGTTCAAACAAACAAACTCTGAAGAGTTTGTTTGTTAATAATAATAATTAATATTATTAACAAACAAACTAATTAATATTATAAAGCTGAAGCTTTATAATATTAATTAGCTTTTGCTCACGACTTCGTCCGCGGTAATTTCTGTTATTATGATGAATTAGGTTTTTTCTTAGTATATAGATGAATAATTTTCCCCCGTTTTCAAAACTTTTTTTATTGATGCTTCGCTCCTATTGGTCGCAACATCAGGCTGCGACCAATAGGAGCGAAAAAAGGCTATAGGCTATAGCCTAAAGCCTTTCTCAATAAATGGACTATACAACACAAAAACAATTTTCCAACAATTTTCCTTAGATTAACGCGTTCAAACAAACAAACAATCAAACAAACAAACAAACTTTATAATATGCTTTATAATATTAGTATAGATAGATAGTATAAATTATCTGAGCGGTCTTGGTTGCATCTTTTGTTGTCATGCTAACAGATATAATGCCATAGTATGATTTCGCAAAATTTCTGAGTTTCGGTGGTATGCTTGATATCTTAACTTTTCTCTTTATAAAACAACTTCAGCGCTAATCACATACAAATATTACCATCAAATAATAACGTTCCATAAAATGTGAATAAAGCCATTATCGTTCATATTGCGTTAATCAAACAACCTCAGAGCTAGCATAATATTACCTTAATATAACAATCCTAACTAATAATATAAATGCAAAAGTAAGTTTGTTTGTTTGTTACGCTTTTACGTTTTTACTACTGAACCGATTATGAAATTTTGCATACACGTTATCTGGGGTACGGAGAAGATATAATCCTGTTCCCGAGGGATCGACATTATAAAATCTATTCTGCTTCACATTATGCAACGCTAAACGAGATAGCGTTCAGTATTCAGCGGTGAAATATTGAACGTGGCTTATATTGTTCAATGCGGAAAATCAGGTGTTCAAACATCCAGTTTACCGCGAGCCCGCAATTGCCCCGCGGCAGTTAACCGCGAACTAGGTTTTTATATTGCCGTGGCTCAAGCGAAAATGGTCGACTGTCGCCGTACTATTCTCTTTTATTGAAAACGCTGAAGAAAATTAACACGGAAATAGGAAATCTTTTTGTTTGTAATTAATTTACAAAAAAACATTTCCTTTGCCATGCATTTTAATGACGATAATTGCCAGTCTTCTCTACAAATCACGAATATCGATAATAATTGAGTTGTTTGTTATTGAGCAATTTAAATTACTTTATGTGTAAAGAATAAACAGAAATATAATTTGAAAAAAAAAAAAATTAAAAAATTGGTTTATGTCATTTGAAAAATTAACTAAATATCTATAATATTAATAAAAACGACATCCAGGATATTCCTGTCACGGCAGGCTTTTTTTTACTAAATACTTTTTCGTAGTAATATACTACGAAAAAGTAAAAAAATGGTCTTATTTTTCTATTCTAAGATATGGCCATTAAATTTCATTCAGAAGTTTTGTAGCCTTTGACCGTGTCCATCACATATTTTTTTTTAAAACTCAAATCACTGGAAATTTACGGCGACCTCAAGAGGTGGATCACGTCTTATCTTGCTAATCATTCACATGCTATGGTACTTAGTAGCTAAAGATCAGATTATATCACTGGGACATCTGACGTCTCCCAAGGCTCGCATCTTGGATTATTATTTTATAACGAATATATTTATGAAATTTAAACGTTTAAAAAGTGCTAAACATGTGCGGAACTACTATCTCTGATTGAAAGTTTATTCCGCAGATTTTAATAAACTTATGTCTTATTAAGCGACTAATCATAATAATAATTAGTATTCCCAATTAATTGTATAGTTACTCCCAAATTTAGATATAAACTGAACGGTACTGAATTGGAGAAAGTCGTCTATATAATATTTCGTATTTGTTGACTCGAGACCTCACACACGACGCCTCGGATGAATGAGGTAAAAGTAACAGCAAGTCTGCTACTTGCTTTTATCGCATTGATGCAAGTACCTTATCCCAACACCTTTCCAAAGCTTAACATAAATGCTTCCGTTGGGCAGCAGCAGCGTCGGAAGCACAAAACGTCAAAGAAACTGCGCTCGATAATCCGCCCGCCAAGCATGGTGAGTATGGAACGATTGACTACTTGTGTTTGTCCTAGCCGCAAGAACTGCTGGTAGTTGACTTCTTGTGGTTGGAATGACGAATCAATATGATGAATTACTATTATTTATTATATCCACCAAAAGCTACTCCAAAATTCTTTAATTGACTTTAGATATTTTCTTTTAACTGTTGAGTAAGGATATTTTTAGGGTTCCTTACTTCGTAAAGAAAAAAACGAACCCTTACAGGATCACTCGATTGTCCGTCTGTCTGTCTGTAGGTATGTCCGTCTGTTTGTCTCTCTGTCGGTCAAGACCTTTTTTTCAGAAACGCGTAGAAGTATCAAGCTGAAATTATATCAAATACTCAGATCTAACTGTCCCTTGAAGTGTTATAAAATCAAACTTCTAAGCCAACGCAATCAAAAGATACAGCTGGTTATCATCATCTCAGCCGCAAGAAGTCCACTGCTGGACATAGGCCTCCCCCAAGGATTTCCAATATGACCGGTTGGAAGCGGCCTGCATCCAGCGTCTTCCTGCGACCTTGGTTAGGTCGTCCGACCACCTTGTCGGTGGGTGTCCAACGCTGCGCTTGCCGGTACGTGGTCGCCATTCGAGCACCTTTCTGCCCCATCGGCCATCGGTTCTTCGAGCTATGTGCCCCGCCCACTGCCACTTCAAAGAGCTAATCCGCTGAGCTATGTCGGTGACCTTTGTTCTTCTACGGATCTCCTCGTTTCTGATTCGATCTCGCAGAGAAACACCGAACATAGCCCTCTCCATAGCTCTATGAGCGACCTTGAGCTTTCTTATGAGGCCCAAACGACCACGTTTCGGACCCGTAAGTCATCACTGGCAACACACATTGGTCGAATACTTTCGACTTGAGGCACTGAGGTATTTTGGACGAGAAGACACTTCGGAGCTTCCCGAACGCTGCCCAGCCGAGTCGGATTCGTCGAAAGACCTCATCCTTGAAGCTGGAATTTCCAACCTGGATCAATTGACCCAGATAGATATATTGGTCAACAGCTTCAAGTATGGAGCTCCCAACAAGCACTGGAAAAGGCGCAACATGGACATTCGACATTATTTTCGTCTTGTCCATGTTCATTTTAAGGCCCACTTGTTGGGAAACTTCATTGAGGTCATTGAGCATGGCACTCAGATCCTCCAGCGACTCCGCCATTATAACAATGTCATCGGCAAATCGAAGGTGAGTGATATACTCGCCGTTAATATTAATGCCAAGTCCTTTCCATTCCAGCAGCTTGAAGGCATCCTCCAGAGCAGCGGTGAACAGTTTTGGAGATATCACATCTCCCTGTCTCACACCTCTCTGTAGTCGGATAGCCCTCGTACTCTGCTCCTGTACTCGGACTGACATTGTGGCGTTGCTGTATAAGCACTTCAACACTTCGATATACCGATGATCGATGCGGCATCGCTGGAGAGATCGAAGTATGGCCCATGTTTCGATCGAATCAAAGGCCTTGTCATAGTCCACAAACGCTAAGCATAGTGGCCGGTTATACTCTCTGGTCTTCTGTATAACCTGCCGCAGCGTGTGGATGTGGTCTATGGTACTATAGCCTTTTCGAAAACCGGCTTGTTCGGGAGGCTGGAAGGCATCGAGCCTGTTCGTAAGACGATTCGTGATTACTCTCGAAAACAGCTTATAGACGTGGCTCAGGAGCGTGATGGATCTATAGTTCTTCAGTAGGGTATTGTCGCCCTTCTTGAAGAATAGCACCACCACGCCCCTGTTCCACGTCTCTGGCGTCACGCCCTCGAGCAGAACGGAATTGAAGAGCCTCTGAAGGACTTTCAGTACCGGCGTTCCGCCCGCTTTCAGAAGCTCTGCTGTGATTCCGTCCTCGCCCGGCGCCTTGTTATTCTTGAGCTGTTTGAGAGCAATCCTAATCTCGTACAGGCTGATGTCCGTATAGCTGGTTATGCCGCAAATTATCGTGTTTTTTTGACATTCTTAAGGGAATCAAAACCTACAGGGTATTTCCCGTGAACTCAGAATCTTGAAATTTGGTACGAAACCACGTCTTATAGCACTAATAAAGGAATAACTGCGAAAAGCCTAAATTTTGAGTGTGCAACTCAAAATTTTGACGCCCTCTGCCCCAAATAGGGGACATAGGACTATAAGTGAAGTAAGTGCCGCGAACCAGGTATCATTACAAAACCCGCGACCCTCCAACACGAGCCTGTGCCGCTCCGTCCATTTCTCTGCAAGCTTTTCCCAGTTTCTGTGGTCAGTGTGGAAGGCAGACATGTATCTTTTAGCGCAATCCATAATGCGAAGCAGTCATCCCAGTGCTAGGTAGAAGCCTCTTCTCTTTCCCATGTCCCTGTTTTGCGCTAAACTCCGCCAATTTTCATCATGTGACAAGGCAAGGAGCCATCCGTCTACTTCTAGGACTTCCTCTTTTCCGTCAGCCCTTTGGTGTCTATCACACTTACGAATATTTTTTTTAATTTATGTTAAATATCACTCAACTTTCAATGCAGCCGCTGTGCTATAAAAATAACAAAATGCTTCTGCTTAATTAGTAGAGGTCATTTGTTCCTCGAGAGGGGCTATATTGCGGGACCAATAGTTTTAATTTACTTGGAATAGCTTGCAAGGCAATAGTTGGGACTTCGTCCTGCGGTGGAGATAGTGTATAGGTACATATAAATTTGCAAGCCTTTTTATCTTACTATTTATTTAGTTAAGTTTCATAAAAAAAAAAAAAACCTAATCAATTTTTGTGTCAAATAGCGCCAAGACGACTTCATATTAATCGAAATGTAAAAAGGTTTTCATAGAGATTTGATTACTTTTTTACAGAACAGTAGTACAGTATGAAGTTACCATGGCGTCACTTTATGTCAATTAAACACTCTCTGCAAGCGTATAACATTTTGTCTAGACAAACCCTGCACCTTAGTCAAAATAAGTATGTGGCCTAGCCTGGTCCAGGATCAACTATTTAACACTATCCGGGGGCAGTTCGTAAAAGTCTGTCCCGAAAATGGATAAAATCTAAGTAATCAAGTAACTATATGTCACTACATAGTATAAAACAAAGTCGCTTCCCGCTGTCTGTCTGTCCCTATGTATGGTTAGATCTTTAAAACTACGCAACGGATTTTGATGCGGTTTATTTTAATAGAGTGATTCAGTAGGAAGGTTTATATACATAATATATCGCACTTGTGCGAAGCCGGGGCGGGTCGCTAGTAAACAATAAAAAAACACTCAATATTACTGTAACGACACTTACTGTGAGTGAAACATTGAGTACATATAGTTTTGCTTTATGATTGTCTCTAACGCCCAAATAATCAAAACCAAGAGAATCTTATCTAAAAACTAACTCATCTCTTGCCGCCTCTATATACAATCGTCTAGGTAGTTCAGCCTTTAGGTAGGAGAATAAAGACAGAACTACCCTTTAAAATGTTATTAGATAAGATTTTTTTGAGTATTCGGGGGTAAGAGGCATGTTAAAACGTATTTCGCATCATCTTTTCATGTCAATTTATTTGGAATATATTAAGGTTCGCCCCAAAATCTCTTAGAATAGTCTAAAAATAGATTTTCAATAATACCGCATTAAGGGTGTTACGGGCGCCCAACTACTAGGGTTAACGTTTAGAAAATCGTAACCTATTCAGAAAATCGTCTTCTAAAGTCTAAGGGTCGGCTTACGTAACGATTTCTACACTAAAATCGCTTTTGTTGATCGTTCAAGGCTACAAAAGTCTGGTACAAAAAGAAAATAATTCCAAGATAAAATAAATTGAGGTTTTCTTTATCACTAGCTTTTGCCCGCGGCTCCACCCGCGTTAGGGTCGATACCTTGGGCACAGTAGAATTACCCGAAATTAGAGGTCCTATGACGTTTCCCGGGCTTTAAACTACCTCCGTACCAAATTTCATCCAAATCGGTTTCAGGTTGAAGCGTGAAAAGAAAACAGACAGATAGAGTTACTTTCGCATTTATAATATTAGCATGGATATGGTTAGTATGGATTTCATAAAAACTATTAATAGTTTTTATGATATTCTTAAAGTGAAAACATTATTAGGTGTTAATTATTAGTCACCATATACATAAGAGAACTCAATTTACTTTATTGACCAAGCGAGTTCCAAACGCGAGCGTAGCGTCTCCATTTCAGAGGCAAAAAAGATTTTCTCCGTTTGTATCACTGCTTTCCGCTAGGTCGCATTTTGCGACCGATACTCGAAAAATTTTGTGACCAGCTGGCCTATTTGCTAACTTTGTTTACAACGTTTTGATAGTCACTTCGCAATACATTGCCTTTTATATATCTTAAATAAAAATAGGCAATCATACGAAAGCCGCAATGTATTTGAAGTGATTATAAAAACTTTGTGAACTGCGTTGGCAAATAGGCTGGCAGGTTTGTAATTACATGGAATTTTGTTGATTGTTTTGGGATGTTTTGTTACTTTGAAGTTATTCTTTGCTCACTACTTACTTAACTATTTCCATTCACTTTTTATACCTATCTATTCAGTCTAAATCAGATCAGCTTTATCTTACTTATAAAGGCTGAATGTTTTGTTTGTTATTCCATCTTATGATCTTTACCTGATTATCAACTGGTATTTAATAAAAGGCAGTTTCATAGCCAACTACTTATTTATATCCTTATTTAACTTTAGACGGTACTGCACGAAATTGTGAAAAATTACGTGTTTTCAAATCACTAGTACTATGCGCTGAATTAATTAAATACATCAAAAGTATTTGTATAATTTAGGTCGATCCCTGAACATCGCTCCCTTGCAGGAATTTGAAATAGATACATAAGAAATTTAAAAATGACATAAATATGTTATGTAAAGACGTTTTTCTTCGAAAACTTTGTAATTTTTACGTCTAAACAATAATTCTCCCATCTCTCGGAGGTCGCCCCTTTCTTATTTTTTTTTATAAAATTATAAATATGAAAATATAAAGACTTTTCATCTATTTCCCTAATCGCCCAATGGTTCTGCGCGGCCTAATGGCTTGCGCGGTAGCGACGTTTTACGTTCGCGCGGCACCCGCTTAAATAATAGATACTCACCATGTACTAAGTACCTATACCTAAGTCTCCAGCGAAACACATGCAGAGATAAAATTCCCCACAAAATTTTAAGCAAATTTAAAGCCAGTGGTAATTAACGAGGGTTTCGTATAAACCATTAACAACGACTCAAAGCAAAGCTATGCACTAATGGCACGCTGTAATGTCCGGCCATCGGTCAACGTCACGCCGGCTTTTTGTCGACGCCTTGCCATATTATATAGATATGTTTCACTTATTGTGGTAATACACATCATAATTATGTAAGGCGCTTGTGTTGGGTGGTGTTCGGACTAGAATTATAGGAACTCGTATGATGCGTTGATGTTGTAAGAAAGGTGTTAGAAACGGGTAAATAATATAACATATAAACACAAAATATATATAATTTAAGATAAATATCAACGAAACATATAATTTTGGTCAGTATAATTATCAAATAAGATAAAAATCGAAAGAAATAAATTTAAAAGAACTAAAATCTTTAATTATAACAATCATTCAACATATTAATCCTTTATTATACCGTTTTATTATTATAAACTTTAAAAAATCCATTAGTTGTTATGTATAATAAACTTTATATATACATATTAGAACGAATAATAATCATTGGTTATACGAATTAATTGGTAGAAGATTCTCAATACATACCTAATAATTAAATTTTAAAAAACCTAACTCAATTTTATTTTACGAGTTTCTTCCTTATCTCCAGAGTTCTTCATCATATCTTCACCAAATTAAAATGGGACTATCTTGGTAGTTAAGTCTTTTAAATAAAAAAGAAATATCAAAATCGGTTCACAATTGGCGAAGATATCGTGTAACAAACATACATAAAAAAATAAAACATACAGTCGAATTAGAAGATACAGGATTTATCCTAGTTCAGGTGTCAACCCACCATATTATTGTATTGTACTTTGACCTTTTTTTTCACAAACTCAATCTGTTAATTATGGTGAAATAAAAATGGGTGCGTATTGATTGATATAACAACAAATTATATATTTTCATTTCAATAAAGTTTAAAAGATATAACGTTAACTTGACATAATCATTATTGATTATATTCTTAAAAGCTATAATATTCATAAAATTTTTAATTCGAAAAGCATAAACCCATTAAATATAACGTTTATGAACACTAAATATCACCTGTTATACAAATTGTGCAGTATACATGCCAAAATGTATACCTTTCAAAAAGTATACTATTTAAAATAAATATCAATCAAAATTTATATCAATCAAAATCTATTGAAATCAAAATGTATACCTATTAAATTTTTTTTTAAATTTTTTTTTCCTAGCCTATTGGTCCCACTGCTGGGCAAAGGTAAATTAAAAATATATATTACTGAGAAAATATACCAGCTTTATATTAGTATAGGCCCATGTCTATTTTGCGAATTTAAATTATTTAAGTAATACCTACGAAATAATTCAAATTCGCTCAAGCTCATAAACTTCATATTTTTGTAAAAAATGCGGAGTAGGCAGCAAAAGGTGCATCATTCAAACAAATATGTAGGTAATAGATTTTATTAGTAAAGCAAACTGAAAGTAAAACAAAAAGTAATTAACCTCAAAGGATTACAAAAAAAAACTATAACAAATAAAATAACTTATAACAATATTTTATTGTATCTAATTATTAGGACAAAATATAAAAAAATTGTGATACAAACAAAATGCGCGCGCATTTTGTATGTATCACAATTTTATTCAAGTGCAAACATTTTTACTATATTTTATTTTATGTAAATATTAGGACAAAGTAGGAAATAAAAAAATAAATGGTGATACATACAAAATGCGCGCGCATTTTGTATGTATCACCATTTTTTTCAAGTAGAAACATTAGTTTTACTATATTTTATTTTATGTAAATATTAGGACAAAGTAGGAAAAAAATAAAAAAAATGGTGATACATACAAAATGCGCGCTCATTTTGTATGTATCACCATTTTTTTTAGTAGAAACATAAGTTTTACAATATTTTATTTTATGTATATATTAGGACAACGTGAGAAATAAATAAAAAAAATGGTGATACATACAAAATGCGCGCGCATTTTGTATGTATCACCATTTTTTTTAAGTAGAAACATAAGTTTTACAATATTTTATTTTATGTAAATATTAGGACAAAGTAGGAAATAAATAAAAAAAAAATTGATACATACAAAATGCGCGCGCATTTTGTATGTATCACCATTTTTTTTAGTAGAAACATAAGTTTTACAATATTTTATTTTATGTAAATATTAGGACAACGTAAGAAATAAATAAAAAAAATGGTGATACATACAAAATGCGCGCGCATTTTGTATGTATCACAATTTTTTTTAAATATACCTATTATTATCTTATTTTATTTTTTGTAAACTTATATTATTTTGAACAGAAATAGTTCGATAATCGGCAGTGACTCGGGTGCAAGCGAGACGGAGTGTGCGCAGAAGCAGTCTGTTGAGATGAAACAACCTACGGGTAGGCCCGGTTTTGTGAGCGGAGACGGTACAGGTGCGAGCGAGACAGATAAGAACGAGTCGCTGTGCGTTGAGGCAGGGTCAGGTACAGTGTCGGTAGACAATATGCGGAAGCTGAATGTGTGCGTGTCATCGGTGAGCGGATCCCCTAGTGACACTTCCAAACGATCAATGCTGCAGTCTAAACAAACAGCTGTGGAATCTCGTTCCGTGCGGCCTAATAATGATAGCAGTTACGGCGGCGGTGCCTCAACGAATGACAGTGAGAAACGTAAACAAGTGGTACGGGACGCTGAATGGCAAGTTGTTCGAAGTAAAACGGCAAAGCGGTATAAATTGATTGGACAAAAAGGTTGCGCGTCGACAACTGATAGTAAATTTAAGGCGGCGGATGTAAAGATACCGCTATTAATATCCAATGTTAGTAAGGATACTAGTGAGGATGACATTATTAATTATATTAAGAATAAAATAAATGAGAATGTGTCTTTAAAGAAAATAAATATGCAAAAAATAAAAGGGTATAACTCTTATAAACTGTATGTTTCGAAACATAACATAGACACTTTCTTAAATGATCAGTTCTGGCCGAAAGGTATAACTTTTAGGCGCTTTGTGCATTTTATGTACAGGACGAAAAATGTAGAAACATAGTTATAGTTAAAACTTTTTATTCATTATGGATTTGAACATAAATAAATACCAAAGTTATTTCAAATTAATTAGTTTTAATTGCAAATGCCTTAAAAGATCAATTGATGATTTAAGAAACCTATGTCAGCGGTCTGATTTAGTGTGCCTGCAGGAGACATGGTTATATGAGCACGACATCTCACTGCTGGGGACAGTCAGCAATGACTTTGAGTATACGGGCAAGTCTGCTGTTGACACTTCTGCCGGCATACTGAGAGGGAGACCATACGGTGGAGTGGCCATCCTTTGGAGGAAAGGTATTTTTGACAATGTTTCTGTTATAAATTGCAGGAGTCCAAGACTAGCTGCTCTGAAAGCAACAATAGGTAACAGGTCTTTCTTAGTTTTTTCTGTTTACATGCCTATTAAAAAATCTGAAAATTTGCCTTTTTTCACAGAAGTACTAAGTGAAATTAGTGCCATTGAGGAGAGTAGCGATGTCGAAACAGTGTATGTGCTGGGCGATTTTAATGCTCAGCCGCAAGATATTTTTTTCAATGAGCTTAATGACTTCTGTGAGGATAGGTTTTGGATATGCGCTGACATAGAAAAACTGGGCGCTGACTCTGACACTTATACCTTTACTGATCCTCGTACAGGAGGTAGGTCTTGGCTGGACCACTGTGTGGTCTCACAATCCGCCTGGCAAACTACTGCAAATATAAGTGTAATTGAAGAGTTTTTCCTATCGGATCATCTGCCTATTTTTATTGAGTGTGACTTACATATAATAACACCTAAGTTAAGAATAAATGGTAACATTAGTGTTAAACATAAAGCAGTCTTATGGGGGGATAGAAATGAATCTCAAATAGACAGATATCATAAGTTATGTCATAAGGGCTTGCGTGAAATTGATTTTCCATCTGAGTTTATCGAGTGTAGTCATGGCTCGTGCCAGTTGAGTAGTCATAAGATTATACTTGATAAAATATATGAGCAAATTACTCACACATTGAGAGATGCGGCTGCTCGTTCTAAACATATTCAAAAATGTTATAAACCGGCCAATAAAGTTTTGTGTGGATGGAACCACCATGTGAGGGAAGCTCATCAGGAGGCCAAACTTAGGTTCAACATTTGGGTTCTTAATAACCGGCCAAGTATGGGAATTATCTATAAACAGATGTGCACTTCTCGTAAAATATTTAAGAGTAGGTTAAAATGGTGCCAAAATAATCAAGACCAAATCAAAATGGATAAAATTGCGAAATTAAGAACAGAAAAAAAATTTAGCAAGTTTTGGAAAGCTACAGGAAAAATGAATGTGGCTTCTGGTCTTCCTGATAGCGTTGGTGGTATTAATAATCCGGTGGGGATTGCAAATGTGTTTAGGGAGCATTTTTCTGTACGATCTCCTCTTGGACCTTCTGATGAGAAACCTGATCTTGTGTACTGTCCAGGAAACGAGCCACTGTATATATTTACGGCTGCCTTAGTAAAGTCAACTATGGAGCGAATGGGCGGCGGCAAATCCCCAGGTCATGACGGGTTAAGTATAGAGCATCTGAGGTATGCGGGAGTTCACTTGCCGAGGGTTCTGTCTATGTTCTTTACTATGTGTATAAGTCACTCGTACTTACCATCCGATTTGATGAAAACTATTGTCGTACCCATAGTGAAGAACAGGACTGGTGATATCTCTGACAAGGCCAACTACCGCCCTATCTCACTTGCTACGGTGGTAGCCAAGGTGTTGGACGGTCTGCTTGATTCTCACATTGAGAAGTTCTTGAACATACATGACGCACAATTTGGTTTTAGGCCAGGTTTATCCACAGAAAGTGCAATTTTAAGTCTCAAGCATACCGTCCAATATTACACTGATCGCAAGACGCCGGTATACTCTTGTTTTTTAGACTTCTCTAAAGCCTTCGATCTCGTGAGCTATGATGTGCTTTGGGGAAAGATGAAGCACAGGGGCGTGCCGGCTGAGATTATTAATCTGTTTCGGTTTTGGTATGCTAACCAAACAAACCACGTCAAATGGTTGGACAGTCTCTCCGAGTCTTATAGACTTCAATGTGGTGTGAGGCAGGGTGGGCTATCTTCGCCAAAATTTTCAATTTATATATAAATGAGCTCATAGTCGGGCTCAGCAGCATGCGTACTGGATGTAGGATTGATGGTGTTAGTTTAAATAACATCAGTTACGCAGATGATATGGTGTTGCTGGCCCCGACTGCGGGTGCTATAAATGAAATGTTGACAGTCTGCGAGGCCTATGCTGCTTCGCATGGTCTTGTATATAATGAGAAAAAGACTGAATACATCATTTTTGGGGCCAACGGTAAGTATCTAGAAACTTCTTTCCCGATACTTCTGAATGGAGTAACCCTTAATAGGGTAAATCAATTTAAATATTTGGGACATTTTCTTACCGATGGCCTAAATGATGATGTTGATATTGAAAGAGAACGCAGGGCGTTGGCTGTGCGTGGGAATATGTTGGCTAGGAGATTTGCTCGCTGTACGGATGAGGTTAAAATAACGCTTTTTAAAGCCTATTGCCAAAGTATGTACACGAGCTCTCTGTGGCTTAAATACACCAAAGCGTCGCTTAACGCCCTGCGCATACAATATAATAATATTTTCAGAGTGCTGTTGAATCTTCGCTACTGTAGCGCGTCCGGTATGTTCGCGGAAAACCAAACAGATGGCTTTTACGCTATCATACGCAAAAAAATTGCATCAATAGTGAGAAGGGTGCGGGACAGTGACAACAGCATTCTGAAAGTAGTAGCAGATGATCCGCATGCGCCTTTGCTTAGGGGTCTCGGGCGGATGATGAACATGACGGAAGATCATAGTCGTCCAATGTTTGGTCGGCCGCCTGACATCTCTGGCAGGTACATGAATTATTAATTTTATTCATTTAATTTCATTTATTTAATTTCATTTTTAAATTCATTCATTTTAAAAATATACTAACATAGTTGCTTAAGTCTTTTGTATTACTAACATATTATGGATCTTCGAAATCTGAATAAATACATATTATATATATAATATATTAGAGGCTATAGCTCGAAGAAATTCACACTGAATATTCAGATTTTCGTTTTAATATATTGTTAAGTCTTTCTTCTTGTTTTTTTAACATTTTTTTGCGTTTAGGAAGTATCTCCCCATTTTTTAAACACTCGATATCCGCACATATTTTGTGTGACTCGTGCAAAAGTTTATTTGCCAAGTGATAAAATCCAGGTTTCACTTTATCAATGATTATATTGAAACGGTGATGCCATGACTCGGCACTATTTTGAGTACGAGGTAAATCATTTGCATGCAATTTTATAATGCTCCAAATGGATGGTGGAAATCTGGGAGGGTTATTGTTTTGACCTAATACATAATCATCTCCAAAGCTCGTTATTATGCTGATGGCATCTGGTGAACTTTCCTCCTTCAGTTTTTTGTAGTATTCTGGGATTTCTTCTGGAAGTAAGAATGCTAGCGCTAGAAGGCATTTCATTTCAGCATTGAAGTTTATGTTGGTATTGTATTTTGAATTCGTCTATAGATTATCTGTCCCAAGTGAAAGAAACAGCCATTTATGGTAACATTCTCGAAATTCTGTCGTACACTTAAAATTGGCGCCATTTCAAAATCCATTATGACGTTTGTTACTTCTAACTCAAAATCATATTTACGACTGTATTCAATAATAGCATCAAACATTTTATTATAAATAGACTTATCTTTGTGACTGCAGAGTGCAAAAACAAGAGGAAATGTCAGTCTATTATCCTCAAAGATGTTACCGTGAATAACATAAAGTTGCTGAAATATGCCAGCTACTGCAAATGTCCCATCCATAATCCACAATTTTGATCTTCCTAAATATCGCATCAATGCGCTGGAAGACATGATTATAAGACGTTTGTTGTCATTGAATAGTTCGTCGTAGATAACAAAATCATTGTTATTTATTTGTAAGTTTTCGTTATGAACAGTAAAATAAATGTCATTTGGTTCCGAATATGTTGGTATTCCCTTCAATTTTTGCCTATAAGCGATTTGTCGTAGTGCCGACGTCGAAGGTAACTGAGAAAGGGTCATTACATCGAAATCCTTATTACTATTCTGCAAAATGCGACAGGTTTTGCGATCATGATTTTCTAATGACTCGGTTTTGATATTTTGTATGATAGCTGCCGTATCCAATCTAGAAGGATCTGGATCGTGATTATGGACTTCGTCGATTTTCGTAATGTTATGTATATTTATTTCATTATTTAATATAGTGATAGCTCGAGAACAGCAACTTTCACGCTTATTTAACTCACACAGCCAGTAGAACTTATTATTATTTTGTCTATTTTTATTGTAAGAGTAACCATTCACAAATAACTTAACACCTCCTTTTGCACTTGTATACGTTTCGCACTTATAAATGTTCATTTTTGATAATTTTCTTTTTATTCAAAAGTTTATATGAACTTAATAGCTATCAATGTCGATACGTAAAGAGTACAAAATTTGATTGATACACAATAATATATTTTCAACCTACCTTCTACTTAAATCTTAACTACTTTAAGTAAAATAAGTACAAATATTGCTTTCGTCAGATTGCTATTAATTTTCGGCTAGGCGTTCTTTTAAAAGAAATAAGATAATTTATTAACCAACTTCAAAAAAGGAGAAGGTTATTAATTCGACTATGGTTTTTAAAAATTTTTTTTAGTATGTTTGTTACGCTTTAACTTCGCCAATTGTAAATCGATTTTGATGTTTATTTTTTTATTTAAAATCCTTTAATACCATTTCAATTTAGTGAAGAACTGTGAAGATATGGATGAAACTGCTAAAAATAATTAAAGTTATGTATTTAGAATCTTCTACCAATTAATTCGTATAACCAATGATTATTATCCGTACTAATATGTATATATAAAGTTTATTATACATAACAACTAATCGGTGTTTTAAAGTTTATAATAATAAAACGGTATAATAAAGGTTTGATATGTTGAATGATTGTTATAATTAAAGATTTTAGTTTTTTTTAAGTTATTTCTTTCGATTTTTATCTTACTTGATAATTATACTAAACAAAATTATATGTTTCGTTGATATTTATCTTAAATGATATATATTTTGTGTTTATATGTTATATTACTTACCCAATAAAAATACCTATTTTATTTTTATTTTTTTATTAATTGATAACCTCCTCCTTTTTTGAAGCCGGTTAATATATTATCTTATTTCTTTTTATAGAACGCCTAGCCGAAAATTTATAGCCACGTGTCAATCTCGTAAACGCAAAAATTTTTTAATAAAACAAGAAGAAAGATAACAATACATTAAAACGAAAATCTGAATATTACGAATGTGATTTTTTTCGAGCTATTCACATTCGTAATATTCAGTTATATATATTATAGTCTCTAATATAGGTTAAAAAAATAAGGAAAATAGGTATACTAAAATAATACTTAGAAAAATTGTGATACATACAAAATGCGCGCGCATTTTGTATGTATCACAATTTTTTTTATTTATTACATACTTTGTCCTAACATGCAATAAAATATTGTAATAAGTTATTTTATTTGTTATAGTTTTTTTGTAATCCTATGAAGTTAATGACTTCTTGTATTACTTTCCGTTTGCTTTACTAAATAAATCGATTACCTATTATTAGTTATTCGATAATCTGTTTGAATGATGCACCTTTTGCTGGCTCCGCCGAATTTTTTACAAGAAAATGAAGTTTATGAGCTTGCGCGAATTTGAATTATTTCGTAGTTATTACTGAAATAATTCAAATTCGCAAAATAGACATGGGTCTTTACTAATTAGCTGGTATATTTTCTCTGTTATATATTTTAATACGTATACACTTTGATTTCTATAGATTTTGATTCATATTTATTTTAAATACTATACTTTTTGAATGGTATACATTTTGGCATTTATACTTCACAAGTTGTATAACAGGTGATATTTAGTATTCATAAACGTTATAAAAAATGGGTTTATGCCTTTTGAATTGAAAATTTTATGAATGTTATAGCTTTTAAGAATATAATCAGTAATGATTATTGTCAAGTTAACATTATATCTTTTGAACTTTATTGAAATGAAAATATATTATTTGTTATTATATCACTCAATACGCACCCGTTAGAAACTATCATAGTATCATGTTTGATACGAGCTCTGTGGCCATCATGCCAGGCCGTTACATGGAAGTTTTCGGGTTCGATCTCCAGTCAGGGCAAGATGGAAAATGATCTTTTTCAGATTGGCTTGTGTCTTGGATGTTTATGTATTATAAAACATAGAATCGTTGAGTCATCATCATCATTTCGAGTAGGTGTCACGGTCAATCGACCATGCACACCCTGGTGTCAGAGTTCTTCGGAACCGCCTCTCGGCCTCTGACGTGGTTCCTTTAACGACTACCAGATGCCAGCCGGGACCAACGGCTTAACGTGCCTTCCGAAGCACGGAATCATCTTTATTATCAGACAATCAGGTGATTCAAGCCTGCAAAGTCCTAACCAAACTGGAAACAACTAAACAAAGTATGCTTCCAGTGGGAATCGAACCCACGACCCTCGGGTCAACAGGCAAACGCCTTAACCACTGGACCACGGAGGCTGTTATCGTTGAATTAGTATCCCATAACACAAGTCTCAAACTTACTTTGGGGCTAACTCAATCTGTGTGATTCATCCATAAACCTATATTATTTAATTATTTTTCCTTCGCGGGGTAGACAGAGCCCAGATCGTTAAGACCTAAAAGCCACGTTCAGCATGTTGGTTGGCATCAGGAAACTACTAACTAACAGCCTCCGTGGTCCAGTGGTTAAGGCGTTTGCCTGTTGACCCGGGGGTCAAGTAACTTCCAGGCTGCCCAGGTAAGATCCTTTACCGGTGGAAGTTTCTCAGCAGGTGGAATATATTTCGAATAATATAATTTTTATATTTTCAATTTGCAACGAGACATCCTCATTTTTCCGCTTCCATGCATGCATAGGAGAAAAGAAAAAACGTAGAATGTACCAGATCCGTGCAGATCGTTAAAGACGATTGAAGGAATTTGTGAAAATCCAGCACTATTTTGATTCCGTTTTTGCCATGCTAAAGGTTATAACTTTAGGTCTTATAGACGTAGACTCTGCCTACTCCACAAGGGAAAACGTGATAGTATGTATGTAGGTATGCAATTAGATAACCATCGCTAATTCGGGTCTATTCACCATCATCATCATTGGCTGCCTATAACGATATGTATGACAATCGCAACTGAGAAAACGTCTAAGTAAGATTATTCTTCTGAGGTAAGAAGTGTCGATTTATTTTAGTCGGATTATGGTTTAAACCAGGTACTAAAGTTAGTCCTAGTTTTATAATAAGACGGTTTCAGTCTAGAGTTAATTAAAACCACCATTAAACTTATAAAACCCCGGTTTTGCGCGGGTAGAAATATGTATTTATTCTATAGCCTATGTTATTCATGGATAATTTATCTTATCTTCAATTGGGGCCGATTCAAAATCGTTAGCACGTCTAACCTTGGGTTATTTTGTACTTACCTTTATCACCCACACGGTGTATTCCGAAGGAGAAATGCATGAGCTTCAGAACATCGTCCAGTGCATAGTGCCTGTAGTCCTCTAGCTCAGGATACGCTGATCCTAAGAGCAGGAATATGCTGATCCTGAGAGCAGGACACGCGTGATCTTAAGAACGGATAATGTAAGATATAGTGAAAGATTTTTTCAAATCGGTTTATTAGTTTCGGAACTTATTTAATGCAAACAAAGAAACAATCAAATCTTTTCTCTTTTTAATATTAGTGTAGATGTAGATAGTGAAGAAAAGAAAACAACGGGTTGCACTCCGGGAGTGCCGGCAGAAGTGAAAACTCCCCGCGGTAGAAAGAGAGAGGATATCTACTCTACTCTATCCTCTCCTACCCGCGCCGGCAGTCTCAGGTCACGTGTCCGTCTTACGAATGTTCGCTGTTCTGACGTATTCTGACGCGAGTTTAACATCCCTAAAAGTGTACCACGCCGCTAAAGAAGTTATCACTCCAAAAAATATTACGCCTCCCCAGGTGTTTTATTGTTTATGAAAAGAAAACACCAAACAAACAAGCAAATGAAATAATAGTCTTCATACAAACTGAATGAATTCACGATCTCAAAACTTATTTTTAAAGTTCAATAAAGTGTAAAAGTGATAAAGACACGAAAACTATCGTTTGCGCGAAAGCTTGTCGATAATTCATATTTATTGGAAAGATATTTCAGGAACGCCGAAAAATAATGTTTCGGAGTTTTATTTATAAATGTCGTAAACTTTTAAGCGCTCTTATTTATTTCATGATCTTCCATGCTGGTCTGGAAAATATGAAAAAATCAGCCAAGAGCGAGTTAGACTCGCACAAGAAGGGTACCGTACCATTATCTTATAACGTTAGACACTATATTATGAACAATTTTTTATTTTCACGTTTGTTGTATATGGGCCCCTTAATTTATTTCATTTAAATTTAAATGGCAAAGGTCATCTCCGGCTGGATCCCTACCAATACTAGAAGACTCGGTAGTTCCAGGACGCGATGGCGCGATGAGCTTGTAAAACTTAAGAACGATTGAAAGGAAATAACGCAGGACCGGATTGAATGGAAGAATTGGAGAGAGGCCTTTGCCCAGCAGTAGGACACATGATGGCTCGAAATAAAAATAAATTTAAGTTAACAAACAATTATATATTCTATGAATATTTCAGGCGTCCTGTTTCCGTTATTAATATCGAGAAAAAAAAGCAAAAAATATCAGGTTTGTTATATGGGAGACCTTTTAAATATTTATTTTATTCTGTATTCAGCATTTGTTGTTAAAGTGGCGAGGTGGAGTGTTCTGAAGAACTTTTTGAATTAGTGCCGCCGTCATCTTTCTACCACCGCACCGCTCGCCACAGGAGTAAAGTCCATCCCCACATCCTTGACACTTAGGTCTCCAAAAATGTCAGGGCGTCACGTGGTTTTTTTCTCGTACAGCAAGATTGTGGAATGGATTCCCTCCTGAGGTTTTTCCTGTGTGCTCTGACTTGGGGTCCTTCAAAAGGCGTGTTTACAGAGATCTTAAGAGTCGGCAGCCTCCTCTGGTGTTGCGGATGTCCATGGGCGACGGTGACCACTTTTCATCAGGTGGCTCGTCTGCTCGTTTGCCGTCAAATATACTTTAAAAAAAAATTTAATCAAAACCAAAAAATAGTAGGTATAACAGAAGTACCGAAATAGACTTTCTTATTTGATATAGAAGTAAGAGAATATAATGAAGGGTGACACAACACTTCAAAAAAATACCGGCCAAGTGCGAGTCAGACTCGCACATGAAGGGTTCCGTACCGTTATCTATAAAAACGGTAAAAATATCATGTCTGTTGTATGGGCGCCCCCTGTTAATATTAATTTTATTATTTATTGTAGTAAGTTAAATATTTAACTTTATATTCTGTAAATATATTAAGCATCGTTTATTGTATGGAAGCCCCCTTAAATTTTTATTTTATTCTATTTTTTAGTATTTGTTATTAGAGCGGCAACAGAAATACATCTTCTGTGAAAATGTCAACTGTATAACTGTGACAGTTCATGATATACAGCCTGGTGACAGACAGACAGACAGACAGGCAGACTGACAGTGGAGCGATATTAAGGGTTCCCGATTTTAACCTTTGGGTACGGAACCCTTAAAAATAGTTTCGCTGATCTAAGGCTCTTAAAATAACAATGATCAAATTTCAGGCAGACGGACAGACGAACAAGGGATTCGATCCCTCAAAAAATCATTTTTACATTTTGAGTTACAGACCCTAAAACGAAAATATTGATTGCGTTTGCTTCATTAACGGATATTATGTAAATGCATGTCAATCAGTGATGTTTCAGTGGTATAATTTCATTTATTCCGCAAATCGATCGAACATTTGAATAATTTCTAATCAGCTTTAGTAGGCTTTTGTTATCAGCCGGCATATTTGCTAACTTACATAGTGTACAACGTTTTGGTAGTCAAAAGTCAAATTCAAAGATTCAAAGAAGCTAACAGTTACGGGTTTCGTGTTGTTCTGGCAGAACATGATAAATTGTACCAGTTGCTTCTCTTCGTGTCATGCAGTGTCATTTGACGTCGGATCCCAAACTATAGTGGGTCCTGTCATTTTAATAGTTTGGGTGCCCAAGAGCGGATTTTGTCGAGCGCGTTAGATTAAAATATGACAATGGATATGACAGATACCTCGGACACAATATAAGTACCTTCATCCCATTTTTGGTTTATGGTTTTCTTGGTGCAATTTGGTACTTAGGGCCTTATCACACTGGGCGGGTGCGCAGCGAGCTCGGCGCGAAGACGCGGACCTACATACATTTTACCCATGGCGAAGCGGGGCAGGCCGCTAGTTCGATATAGAGGTAAACTTTGTACTTTGACAGCCAGTGGCAAGTGTCACGCATGTTGTATGAAATGAAAGGCTGTCATTATTATATAATGCGATAATAATGCGTCACATGCCGTTGTCGATGAAAAAAAAAATGTTTAGCTTAACTAGTAGTTCTACAGGTTTTGCGCGACATGTGTCGGTGTCGCCTATGGCGGTGGCTGAACTTCAAGATCATCTTTACGCTGATTCTGTGGCCTAGTGACCGTACGTAAGGCGATTCGCACACTACACCGCTTAAAGCAGCGTAGCGCGGGAGTGCGTGGTCTCATGTTGCTTGTAAGTACCTCTTTTTGTATTGAAAAAATGCGTAGTTCAACACACAGAATACGCATGCGCATATTTGAAATCTAAAAGCTAGAAGCAATTTGCGATAGAGTACAGAAAATTAAGCAATAATAGGAAACAATACATTTGTTTACAGATCAAAACGCGCTGGTTGGAGGAAATAAAACGGGGCATGTTTCAATCTTGGTTTATAATCAGTAATAAATTAAGTTAATTAACAATTGTAGTAGGTCGGCCGTTTGTTTACCACCGCATAGTACTGCAGCACCGCGCATTTTTTGCGGAGAAATCTGCATGATGATGCAGATCTGCTCTCCCGCAGCAACGCGAGTGGCTCCGTCGCCTCCACAAAACAACAAACACATTAGTTATAAGTGTTATCACGCATGATTTCTATGAAAACCAGCGTCACCGCATTTCAAACATACTGCTAACCATAGAAGTATGAACTCTCACGCAATTTTTTTTTAAATCTATGCTTCTAACACAATTGACTAGAAACTCCTCCTTTGGTAAATTTTTTACTAGGACTTCTCTTTTTACACGTTAGAATAGCACACGTCGGCATTTTTTATTTGTTTTTTTCGCGTAATTGATAAATTTCACTTTTGTTCCTTTGACGATCGCGGATCAAACTACTTAGGTAATTCAAGTGAGCAGATCGTGCGCAGTGTCAGCGCGCGTGCCACGCATTCTTGCCATTTCTAATGTTTTTGTTGTTCTGTGATCGCCACGCAACCCGCAGTGTGTGAATCGCCTAAGTCTGTACAAAAACAACTGTCGTAAATATTTTATTCACAGATCAGAGTGAATTTAAATTGAATGCTATATATGTAAGGTATTAATTATTATGTTTTTGCAGTTTATAGCAATTATATTGCCTATTTTTAGTATAAAAAACATGAATATAAATAAAGCAGTTTTAGACGTTTTTGAAAGGTAAAATTTATTTCACTATTTTAAATAACATCAAGTATAATTAAGTGACGAAATAAGACCAACCATGAGAGAAAAATACTTTTACAAAAATAGCTCTTATTGTTACAGTGTTTGTTTATTTTTCTTTTTCGTGTGTAAGTGGCCAACACTGGTATCAGATTTTTCAAGCTGCCTAAAGTCATCTGACAAAGCTTTACGCGTCTATGTTGTCCAGGATAAAAGTCTTAGTCGTAGTATAGTAGCGTATGTCCTTCTCCGTACTCCAGAGAACTTGTAGGTTCAGCTCCAGGTTCAGTAGTTACGGCGTGAAAGCGTAACAAACAAACAAACTCCTTTTCGCATTTATAATATTATTAAGGATAGTTATTATAATATTTAGATAGGTATAGGTTATATAGAACATACACTTGATATATACATAGCTTCTTCTTCTTTTCGTGTCAATTAGCTCAAATAATTTGAATTAAAATCATATTTTGCCCCTATAGTATGTGGCGACTCTTATGACACATTCCATCGTTGAGTATGTCTTGGATCAGAAATCTGCTCATGCAGATACATAAATATAATTGATATCAATTTCCAAGCCAATTCTCGACGAACCGACGGTGGAGCGATGCCTGCTAAAGGGTACAAAAGGTACAGCGGCGTACGCTTTAGGCATCCAGTAATTGTTTGACAGGTATCATTAAGAGCAACATCCACTTACCTGACGTGAGCAGATCGATGCCACACTACAACTATATACATTATTACAGCTTCTTGAAGTCAACATTTAAATTTGATATTTGTTTTATTTTATAGATGTGGCAGTATGTCCGTGCCTTGGAACGAAACACCAAGTAAATCAAAAATTTTGAAACTAATTCATCAGCCCTCGCCCTAATTGTTCGTCGTGAAATAAATGATATTGGTATGATTCATGTAGAGAAATTAGAAATTAAGATATATGGATGTCTTCATTATAAAACATGATTATAAAACATTTATTGGCAGAGCGGTAAAATATGCTATATAGGATTTGAAATTACGAAATATTTGAAAAGCAGAACTCTCGTAACTGAATCTGATTTGAAACAACTTGGAACAAAACCACATCAGATTGGCGAAGCTGTAGTATTTTCCGATGAATCAAAAAGTAAGGATATATTGTGCCATCCATCGCTGCTAGTAGCACTTAAGTGTTGCAAATGAGACCAACACGCATTCTTCGGTGACTCAGGGAGGCCTCTCTTTTTGGATGATAAAATCATAGTTATCTCTTGTGGGCACCCGTTGTACTCATATAATATACCCCGTCATCCCGGACTTGTAGGATTCACACCAATTAGTGTTTATTTAACCTGGATGAAGCGGGTTATAGTATAGTTATTTTTGACACTGCTTCGATGACATAAAGACTTTAGTTAAGTATGTAGGTTCAGAAAAAAATTAGGTCATTAATCATCGAATGTCGAAAAAATATTGTTAGCCAGAAAAACGCATCAAATTCTCTTCTACTCCCGTCAACAAAATATGAATTACACACAGATAATAATATTAAGTAGGTACCTATGTTTAGTTACGGAATAAAAAAGTCAATTGAACTGTTTGCACCGTCTCTCCGCTCGTACGTGTCTCGGACTTCGAGAGTGCGCAGAGTCCAATAATACTACTGAAGCTTTAGTCCGTATTACTTGTTCGAAATGGAAATGCACGGATGACGGAGTAAAATCGGATGTTGTATGGGAACCTCCTTTAAAATTAATATTAATTTAATATATTATAAAATTTAATAAATTATTTTAAAATTGAATATATAACTAAATATTCTGTGTGTGAATATTTCAAGGGTCTACCTGTTGCCGTTATCAAATAGAGCAAAAATAAGCAAAAAAATCATGTTTGTTGTATGGGAGCCCACTTAAACATTAATGTTATTCTATTTTTAATATTTGTTGTTATAGCGGCAACGGAGATACATCATCTGTGAAAGTTTCAGCTGTCTAACTGTCACGGTTCATGAGATACAGCCTGGTGACAGACAGACAGACGGACAGCGGAGCGACATTAATAGGGTCTAGTTTTTACCCTTTGGGTACGGAACCCTAAAAAGATTCATATACAGGCTGAAATTAAATTCATTAGCAAACGTTTAAGGAGTGACTTAGACCACGAATCACGAATCTGTACAACTTTCTCACATTGTTTCATACAAAAGTGGTATATCTGTCGCAGGCAAATTTTATGATTCCGCGTTTTACAAACGGTGTCGTCTGTTTACAAACGCTCGCTCTTTTGGAATATGCCGAAGGCAAATTGTGAATTGCCTTGTCAGTATATAATATGCCTTAATATTTGATAGACAATTCAATCGCCGTTTACAAAATGATGCGGCAAATTGAAGTATTTAGTTCTTTTTCTTACCTCGTGCGGCGCTGCTAGTCAAAACAATCAAAATGGCGTCGATTTTGTGAAACAGAAAAATAATGAAAACAGTGCAAATCCTGCGGGTTCAAGGGACTTTTTACAAAAAAAGGATTGTTTTTAGGAGATGTATCATAGTAAGGTAAGCAAATTTTACGATTCTCAAGTAGGAGCAGAAAAAAGCCGTGGAGGTTTTGAGGTTATCAGGCACGTAAAAAACGCTAAGATGTCCATGGAATATGATGTTCGGAGGATTCCTGCGGAATATTATTAGCACAAAATGTCCTCATACACCGCTTCCATGTCTTTATCTGAGTATTCCCCGGTCATCTGTATGACCTTCAGCGAGTATCTTTTATATACTCTGAGTATAAGGTATATCACCCTGCTGGAAATACATTCGATGGTTACGACGTTATTTACGAGGTAGCTGTGGACGAGAAACCCGACACCATGCTATGACTTTTTTATGTCACCTTCCCGGGGATAGAGTAGGTTACCAGACTTAAGGGATGTCGTGCCCTCTCCCTCTGTTCGGACTTTAGACAACCTCACTATGTCCCATCGTAACATACTCATTTTCTCTTCCACTTTCTCGACTTTTTGTCAAGCCTCATCATGCGGATGTTGTGTGTTACCAGGGCCAGTCGTCATTTATTAGGTATTTATTGAGACTTTCAAAACTAGTTTGTTGTTTTGAAAGTCTCCAAACAACCATAATTTCATTTCCTTTATTGAGACTTTCAAAAACAGGGGCCCATGGAGGCCCCCTGTAAAACAGGGGGTCGACTGAGGCCCCTAGTTTTGAAAGTCTCAATAAATACCTACTGGGGGTGGTAGCCGGAATTTTACTCCGAACGGTTTACAGTGAAGGCTGTATGTCTCTGGAATTAACTACCACAGTCACTATGGTATCTTCAAACGCTAGACATATCTCTTCATAAATATATTATGCTTCCTTTATGAATTTGGGATGTTTTATTTTCTATTTTTATTTATATTATTAACAAATCCCCCCACAAACGTCACCTGTGGGTCATATGCACTGTCCATCCTGCAAGGGATAAAGACATGGTTAGTGAAATTTTATGTAAGTTTTAGCCATAGCCCATAACACAATCTGCACCAGTAGCATGGCGCCCGCGATGCCGTTCGTATCGCTCGATAAACTATCCTCATCTCGCTCTCCAATATTACGGAAAACTAGATGATCATAGTCAATCAACGTTGAGTCCATGCTATGGGGGCTGACCACCGCGCCTCGTGATATGTCATTTTGAACTATATGTAGAATGACGGAGCTATAAAAGTAGACTTTGAACTATAGCGACTGCGAACGAAATAAACCTCAAAGTTATTCCATACAAACCCACGGTAACCTCGATATGTGTCGCGTGATACGTTTCTGTGTCACCAGTAGATATCGCGCATCTTCAAAGAGTAACTAGCTGGATCGTAAGCGCATTGACCGTATGTGTGGCTGTTTATAAAGGTCGTAAATATTTTATATATATAGCAAATTTAAATTGAAATTTATATTACCTTCGTATGAATTTATTATATTTTTGGACTTTGCACACCTATATCGAAATACTCACTTATTTTTTTATCATGAAAGAACATGAATTTAAATAAAGTATTACTGGTTTTTTTTAGAAGGTTAACATTATTTATTTCACTATGATGTTGCATTTTATAAATAACATTATGTAAGTAGCTGTATTAAGTATAAATTATGGATACCATATTTGACATAGCTGATTAGTCAGTTGTTTTGTTTGGTAAATAATAATCATCCATCCATATTGTTCAAAAAGGTGTATCCTCAATAATTGTCCGTGGGTTACATGTATTCATTTTTAGGTATGCTATGGGAGGACCTACCAAAAATAGGCAAGTTACTAAAAACCTTATTGATTCTTAAACTCTGTAACACTGAAATTTATGACGTCATATATTTTACTAGTCTCAAACGGATCAAATAAGAGGGACATGCCATGTGACGTCATGCTTCACAACTTTGTAAGGGATGCGTGAGATTTTTGTTCGACAGCTATATATAAGCTGTTGCCCGCGGCTTTATCCGTGTTAGTGTTGATCCTTCAGGAACAGTAGAATTTCGCGGAATGAAAGATACCCTTTGTCCTTCCCCGGGCCTGAAACTACCTCCATATAAAATTTCATCCAAATAATGGTCGAAGCGTGAAAAGAAGACGAACGGAAAGATTTACTTCCATATTTAATATATTTACTTCCGTATTTAATATATAAATAAGCATATGGATTGCGTTTACGGCAAATACATTAAAAGTTTTTCCGTATATGTCGTTCTTGCATATATTTAAATATGTATTCAATATAACTATCCTATGATAAATAGGGTTTTCTTTATATAATTTCTTGTTACAGGTGCTTAATACTGATAGTTATAGCAGATTTGTCGATCGCATGGAAACCTTCAGGAGTTTTTAACAAAGGAAACAAATCTGTCGCCCCAGTACCACGAGTTGTGCAAGGCTGGAGTGACTTAAGTGATGAATATCCATTTGTTGTTGCTATAATAGCGACAATTATGAAAAGTTCACGGTATATTCAAGTGAGAGGATGCTCGGGTTCTTTACTCACCAGCCAGTTTGTTATCACCGCGGGGCATTGTCTTGCGCCATTCATGACATTTATTAGGTACTTTTTTTTAGGCTTTATTTTTGTCGATATACAGGGTGATTTTTAATTACCTGGCAACATTTCAATGTTGGAATCAGAATCCCTAATAGAATATACCGCAAAAAAAGGTAATTATTGAAAAAAAGGATAGACTTTCCATAGAAATTTGGCTAGTTGATTGATGAATTTGTATGTGAGGCTTTATTTTTTTTTTCATCACATACTTTTTTTCCTGCTATTAGGTAATCTGATTCCAACACCAAAACACTGACAATTATTTAAAAATCACCTCATAAAAGGTCAATTGAAACTAAGCGCAAATAATCTAAAGGCTAGAAAAATGCTTTAGAAGCAAAATAAAAAAAAATAACACGCTAGTTATCGAGATATTTGGTAAGATATTAACAGAACATTTAGAAAAACACCCTGTGAACAAAAAACACTTTCTTGGCACCAACTTTTTACTATTACCTACTAACGTTACTAAGTTACTGGCGACGACAATAAAAACAGTTGATTTATTAATTTACTAGCTTTCGCCCGCGGCTCCGCCCGCGTCAATGTCGATCCCTCGGGAACAGTACTTTTTCCCGGGATAAAATGTACCCTATGTCCTTCTCCGTATCCCAGAAAACGTGTATGCAAAATTTCATGATGATTGGCTCAGTAGTTGCAACGTGAAAGCGTTACAAACAAACAAACAAATAAACAAACAAACTCACTTTCGAATCTATAATATTAGTTAGAATATAGAAAACAATAATTATTTTGTATGAAAAGGTAAAAAAAGGCGTATCGTTTTCTTAAAATTTGCTTCATATACATTTCTTTGACCTATGAGACCCAGCCGTTAAATTATTTGCGCATAATTTGAACGGACTTGTATATCCCATTGGAACAATACTTTTATCTGAACGAATGTAAAAAATATCATAAGAACTGACTTTTTAGAAATTACGCAATGAAGTTTTAATTACAACCATCTATTTTCTAAAGACAAATTAACAGTAGGTTATTTACGCTGTAAATAACAGACTTTGATATCGTCACCTGTCGCGCCACAACTTGTCATTTTATTTAAGATACAAAACCATACAAAACTAATGTACTTGTATATTGAATCTCTTTGAAGATACACGACACTTACTACATACACCTTAATAAAGTTAAATTTCATTAATTTATTTTTACTTTTAGATGTGGCAATATGTCCGTGCCTTTGAGTGAAACAAAATGTAAATCAAAAATTTTAAAACGAATTCATCAGCCCTCGACTTTAATTGGTCGTACTATTATAAATGATATTGGTATGATTCATATAGAGAAATTAGAAATTAAGACATATGGATGTCTTCATTCAGCTGATTATAAAACATTTATTGGCAGAGCGGTAAAATATGCTGGATTTGGATTGACGATTTATTCGAAAAGCAAGGCTCCTTTAAACAAAGCGAAAACGGAACTTTATGAAACTAAACCACTTCAGATCGGCGAAGGTGTAATATTTTCCGATGAATCAAAAAGTAAGCATATGTGCCGGCCATCGTTGCTGGTAGCACCTAAGTGTTCCAAACGAGACCAACACGCATATTTCGGTGACTCAGGGGGGCCCCTCTTTTTGGACGGTAAAATCATAGGCGTTGTCTCTGGTGGGCACCCGATATACACATATAATATACGCCATCATCCCGGACTTGCAGGATTCACACCTATCAGTCCTTTTTTAACCTGGATAAAGCACGTTGTACTTTGAAACTTAAGGGTTGCCTGTAAGGTCAAGCGACCTCCGCGCCGAACGGCTGTTCGGATTATTGCCGTTTCATCTGCGTGAAATGGAGGCGCTATACGAGAGACAGAGATGAAATGATGTTTTTTACCTAAATCTGGAGCATCGAACAATCCTTTAGAAAATAAGGAATTATGAAATATACTATTCATATACGTACCTATATACAATTGTTTTGTTCCCCTGGACGTAGAGACAATGGGTAGCTGGGGATCAGACGCTAAGCGTTTAGTTAGGGAGATAGGCCACCGCATAGCCGATAAGACATGAGACAACGCTCTGGCTCGTTCCTGGTGCTAAGGATGGCCATAGCCATCCAGTGTGGCAATGCAGCTAGTATTTTGGGCACCTTTGCACCAGAGACGCTAATAAATATGACTGGAGTAAAATATAAACTTTATATACAATTAAATTATTTGAACTAATGAATAAACAAACTATGTACGCAAGTTAAATATATTGAAGTATTCATATTTATGGTATTTATTTACCTCTAAAATTGGTTTGGAAATGGCGCTTAAGTTTAGTGGCTTACAATTTTCAAGCCATTGATACTTTTCCTGAGTTACAGAGAAATGATAATGGATTTTACTTAACTTTATACAAACACAGACTTAAATCACACTAATGAACCGATTTTGATAGAATTTAAATTGGACTAATTGGAAAGCATACCCTTGCAAACAAAAAATATATTTTAAATCGTTTCAAAAATTACAGAGTAAAAAAGTAAGAGTAACCTCTCTTTTTCTATGTCGGGTAAAAATATCACTGAATGCTGAAAAAGAACTCTTAGCTGGATAAACGTAAACTGAATTACATGCCCAAAACTTGTGAAAAACTCACCAAACTACACTTCCTCACACTGTGAACCAAATATATAAATTACAGATAATAAATCATGCAGAGTAGAAAACTAGTTGTAACACTGTGTGTGTTAAAGTGACTTTATTATATTCATGTAAGATCTGATGATTCTGTCTTTGACATTATAATTATAGAGGCAAATGTGTCAGATTTTTTTCATAAATAAGAATGATTGTGGAACTCTTGTGACTGTTTGTTTCCTGTTTGCTTACACAGACATGAAATATATTTTTTTTATTTATTGGACTACTCGTATCTCTTTTAGAACGTCATATTTTCTTCATTTTATTATACTTGCAAAAATAAAATATGAAAAACTACTAACGTTTCGACAAGACCACTGCTGAAAAGAATACGCCAAAAGAAACTCAGTCCAGTATTAGTACGTGTTTATGTTTATATAATAGTAAGTTTAATAAAAATATTTCAATTTTTTTCCAAGTCAGTGTCCGCTAAAAATGCAAAAATGACGCAACATACAAATCAACAGCGGTGTTTAACTTATGTAATGCAATTGGTATTAACATCAACCAATATGATGGTTGATGTCGATACATGGTCACCATTCGAGAAGCCTTCTACCTCATCGGCCATCGGTTCTACGCGCTATGTGCCCCGCCCATTGCCACTTCAAAGAGCTAATCCGCTGAGCTATGTCGGTGACGTTCGTTCTCTTACGAATTTTCTTGTTTCTGATTCGATCTCGCAGAGAAACACCGAGCATAGCTCTCTCCATAGCTCTTTGAGCGACTTTGAGCTATCTTATGAGGTGGGCCTTACTTACGGGTCCGAAACGTGGTCCCTTACTGTGGGCAGTAAGGGACCACGTTTCGGACCCGTAAGTCATCACTGGTAACACACATTGGTTATGACCTTCGTCTTGCTCTGCTCATATGACGAGGACAAACTATAGTTTGTCCATAAAGCTATAGCTTTACTTCTGTAATGTCGTCAATTTACAAATCAGCTACTAGGTATATCCAGCCACCGGAATAGAACTCAGTAAACAGCCCCGTAACAAGAAAACAGGAAGATTGGAATGGGTTGTTCGTCGTAACTTTTTTTTAACCTTATTGATTTTTTTACTAAAGACGTGGGGGACCTTGTCGTGGCGAGATTTTCCTCAAACGGTATATTACATCTATTTGGCTCTTAGAGTCGTTTTTGACGTGATAACGTCTTATAAATCGATGAATGCTGGCTGCATGCATGATAAAGTGTCAAGTTCCGTGTGCAAGCGAGAGCGCGGAACAAGCGATAGAGCGGCATGATCTGCCTAAGTATCCGGCTTGTGACGCATCTATCTCTCTTTCACCGTTGTCACGTAAAATTGTCGCCCGTAAACCGACTTTCTAGACAACCAATTTTTTTTCTAGATTTTTAAATGAACGTGAAATTTCGTATGGATATGAAGATTAAACTTTATGAACAATTTAATGTGTTGTACATCAGAATAGCACAAAGGCCATCATCCACATGATGATGTCGCAAAAATAGCTTTTCATATAAAAAGCAGCCATTTGATTCGGATTTGCGTAAATCTTATAAATGTAGAATGTAAAAGATTACGAAGGGCATAAAGTTGCGGATTATTAATGTACTTTACTAGCGATAGATTAGCCCCCACTGATACCAATTCTTGCCCAAGGCCGTTTCACATCCTAATATCCAACTCTGAAGCCCGCATTTTGCTAAAGGTCACCTTTGGTCTTACAACCTGTTATGTTTAGTTGTGATAGAGCCACGCTATCTGCAAAAGTCATTTTTGCTAGTCGCATGCATGGGCCGGTTCGTCCGGGGAAGTACCACACTCTCACAGAAAATCGACGTTTGAGTAGAAGCTTTATCGCTTCTATGCTTCATTCGGTGAGTGAGAAAGCCGAAGGCCCACCCTTTTCCCACTTCCCCCATGTCTCCCATTTTTCCCTACTCCCAATGTCCTCCCCCCAACTCCTTGAAAGGCCGGCAATGCTCCTGTCACACCCTGGTGTTGCAGTTGTCCATGGGCAGCGTTGATCGCTTACCATCAGGTGACCCGCATGCTCGTTTGCCGCACTATAACATAAAAAAACCGGTCAAGTGCGAGTCAGACTCGCGAACGAAGGGTTCCGTACCGTTATCTATAAAAACGGCAAAAAAAATCATGTCTGTTGTATGGAAGCCCCCCCTAAATATTAATTTTATTTTTATTTAATTATTTATTTTTAATGTGAATATATAACTATATATTTTGTGAATATTTCAAGCGTCTACCTGTTGCTGTTATCAATATCAAGCAAAAACATGCAAGAAAATCACGTTTGTTGTATGGGAGCCCCCTTAAATATTTGCTTTATTCAATTTTTTTGTATTAGTTGTTATAGCGGCAATAGACATACATCATATGTGAAAATTTCAACTGCCTAACTACGGTTCATGAGATACAGCCTGGTGACAGACGGACAGACAGACAGACAGGCAGACAGACAGACAGACGTCTGTCTGTCTGTCTGCCTGTCTGCCTAACGGGACCCTATTAATTTCGCTCCGCTGTCCGTCTGGACAGCGGAGCGAAATTAATAGGGTCCCGTTTTTACCCTTTGGGTATGGAACCCTAAACAAACAACATTTAACCCAGTCAAACCTGCCACTGAGAAATACATGATACAGTACCTAACTGTATTTGTCCGTATCTTGGGGTAGAAGTTTGTAAATAAAACCTGTTGTTTGTCTGATATTGAGCCTTCTTTCCCATAGTGTGACACAAACACCATCCGTCTACGTCAATGTGTCTGATTCACTTCGCTAGAGTAAACATGCTCTTAGAGTCTATTACTGACAGAGTTTGTTATGGTAAAACAACAGAACAACAAAGACATTAGAAACGGCATGTGGGTGTGGCACACACGCCGATACTACGCACGATCTGCTCACTTGAATCACCTAGGTAGTTTGTCTAGCGATCGTCAAAGAAACAAAAGTGAGATTTTCGTGAAAGAATAACATCGAAAAATTCCAACGTGTTCTATTCTAAGTTGTAAAGTGAGAAGTCCTAGTGAAACTTTGACCAAAGGAGGAGTTTCTACTCAATTTTGTTGAGTTAGTAGTATGCTTAAGACGAGGCGACCGACGCAGCTTTTCACGTGACCAACGCTGCTTTTTACTGCTGCATTAACAAACACATAAGAAGTGTTATCACGCGTGATAACACTTCTAATGTGTTTGTTGTTCTGTGGGTTTACATAGGAAAGAGATATTATATACATGCTTTTTTCGGCAAAGGAGCAAAATTCGGTGACAGTGCTGTAGAGAAAAGTATCTAGAACATCGATAGTGTAAATAAAACCGATAAAGAACGTGTTTGATTATCACACACTAATGGTTCCGTACCATCATACAATGTTTTCTACAAAATGCCTCAACAGCCACGTTTCTCGTATAAAGACTCTGATGTATACGCATAACACCTGTTCTAAGTTATCTTTCTTTTGAAAAATTAAGTTGATACTTAAATAAATTAGGTTGATACATTTATCGGATCAAAAGTTTGTTTACAACTATGATTCAACATTAGGGGATCGTCAAAAAAAAATGTATGTCTGACTTATAGGTTATTCAAAAATATTCGATACGTATTTTTTTTTATATTCTTATTTAAAAACTTACGGAGATACATTGGTTTAAAATGTCGCATGACGTCAGACGTGGGTACGTTTTATACAAAGAAGTGACGTATTTAGCCCCTACTCCTCAACTTTAATGCGCTATATCTAAATTGTTATGTTATTTCGACGAAGCAAAAAATACGTGTCGAATATTTTATTTATTATAAAAGGCGGACTAAATAATTGATCCCTTTTTCGAACCTTGTCCGATCCCGTATTATAAGACAAAATAAAATAAGTATTTAAAATAAAATAAGTACGACACGGACTTACGCTCGGGTGTGCGACCCTCCAAACGGGATGCGAGACGCCTGCAAGGCACGCACACCTCGAGGTGGAAGCCTCACCGATGGTAAGACTTCCAACGGTGAGACTTCCAAAACCACCTGAGGGATGTGGATCCGTTTTTTCCTTTTGAGGTACGGAATCCTAAAAAAAGATATCGTTTCCCTTTGGCTTAAGGCTTATTTTGCTGCTTCGTAAGGGTCATAGTAAAAAACTAAGGCAATGTTAAATTTATTTCATTTAAAACTGGTCAGTAGACATTTTCTAGCGAAGCTGCAACTAGTTACAAACAACAATCAAAGCTTTTAAGAATAAATTTTCAGTGAAGTTCATCTTGGGTTAGACCGTATAAATAAATTAACATTCCCTTATACTTGGCCAATACTCTTCAGCTTACGTCCGCCGCTCCTCATGTTTGAAGTGTCCTACTTTGACCACAAGTAAGTAACGTAATTGGGTTGGCACCCACATTTCCCAATCGAAGGCGATTGTCAAACGAAATTCGATTATATGTCAATTACATAGAGTCTCTTTCTTAAACACTGATTTGAGCCCAACTCGATTGTAATAAAGTTGTACCTTTTTAAGGGCTAGAGCAAACGGGCTATCTGAAGAAATTATGCACGATATAACTTTTGGCGATTTAGAGTGATTCCGCACTGCTTCCATTTAAGTCTGTTTTTTTCCAAACAATGTAGTAATGGGGCTATTACCAGAGTTAGATTAACAGAGTTAGTGCGCCCTAGGCAGTTTTGTACCAGGTAGCAGGTGCCCCATCCTACCGCTGAGGGCCTTGCGCCCAACTTTAGCCGCCTTAGGCCATGTTCCAGCAGTCCCTTTATCTTATTTGCGATGGATAGCCCTCAGTGGCGAATCAACACTTTTGCCTGTTGCTGTACCTGTACTCTTTTAAAATCTTACGTCCCTTGTTATTTACCTATTTTAACCTTTAGAATAATCTGCAGCACTGCCTTTTATAGGAGAAATTCCGCACAGCATTCCGAATGCTGACCGAGCGTCACAACATGCACGCCATTGGTATTGTAGCTACCTTAGGTGTGCTTCAAAAAAGAGTATTGATAAATAATAAATAAATAAATATATACGGACAAATCACACAGATTGAGCTAGCCCCAAAGTAAGTTCGAGACTTGTGTTATGGGATACTAACTCAACGATACTAAGTATATTTTATATCAAATACATATATAGATACACATCCAAGACCCAGGCCAATTTGAAAAAGATCATTTTCCATCTTGACCTGGCCGGGGATCGAACCCGGTCACTCCGTGTCGCAGGCAAGCGTGTTGACTGCTGCGCCACGGAGCTAGTCGGACTGAGTTTACTATCTGTATCTTCAGATTTTTCTTCATTTACATTTCTATAAATTCTTCTTCTTTTCGAGTCAAAATGGTTATCATTAAAGTCAGGGGTATCATTCTCAACTGCTTGGCCGTTGGTTAAAGGTATGGCATTGGTAAGCGCGTCTGGCCTCCTGAGTTTCTATTTGCTTTTCCTCCGTTTATGCGAGTGAAAAGTGCCCCAATAACTTCAATCCCTTCCCAAATCCAACAAATTCCTTTTCTTCCCCTACTTAATGGATAACAGTCCATTGGAAGCATTAGCTTCCAATTGACTGTTATCCATCTAACGCTACTGCGTCGGAAGCAAAGCAAGCTAAAGGAACGCGCTCGCCAACCCGCTTGTCAAGCGTGGTGAGTATAACGATATCCTCCCATGGAACAAAGAATCCGTGGGAGAAGCCGCCCGGTGGACTTCTTACAGCTGAAATGATGGTTTAATTATCATCATTATTCTTCAATATTCTTCCATGCTGGTCTTGGAGAAATGAAAAAAACGTAGATTGTGCAAGCTGCTTTTCTTCCCACACAGACGGTAGAAGACTGTCAAGGAAATGGGCGAAAATCTAAAGAATCATCAACCCACCACTATTTTGATTCCGTTTTCCACCTTTATGCCCACCAACAAGCTAAACGTAACATTTCAGTGTTATCACCTTAGGCTTTGTGTACCCCATAAGGGATAAAGACGTGATAATAAGTAAGTATGTATGATTAAATATTAACTAATAGTAAAAAAAGCTAATAACACATGTAGTCAATTTACTAAAGACCTTTTATTCGTAATTTTTTGTCTAAAGAGATTTAAACGCTTTATTTGCAAGAGCGGTCGATGTTTCTAGTACTATTGGGCTTTTAGCTAAAAGTATCGTGTGTGCTTTGGGCTTAATCTTGAATGGAACTAATGGTGATGCCTACTCCAATGTTAATCCAATAAGGACAGGCAATTCCATTTCCGTCTATATCAATTGTGTCAATGAAATTATGTTCGCGCTGAAAAGGGATCGACTTGTTACTTCTTAGTTAAGGCTCTCCTTCGTAATACTTCATTTCTCGGTCATGATTTTAATATCTTCTGTTAATTATTATTAAAGGTTATTTCAATTTTGGAAAACCTATTTTTTAGGGTTCCGTAGTAGGCAAGGAACCCTTATATGTTTGCCATGTCTGTCCTTCCGCCAATCAATAAATGATCTGAGACAATTAGTACAAAAAAGCTGTAATTTGCTATGGATATGTATATTAAACATGACAAAAAATTTACGGCCTCTTCCGTACATGTAAAGTGGGAGTCAATTATACTAACGTATGGGGTGTTGTTTACGTATCGGTTTCTGAAATGCTTGGTTTTATCTACTAAATGGTTGTATATAAACACGTGAAAAAGAAGTTTCTTATAAGAATAGCAAGATAATATTTATTTTTAGGTAAATATATTATACTAACTTTCGCCCGCAGGTCCGCCCGCGTCAATGTCGATCCCTCGGGAACACTACTTTTCTCGGGATTAAATGTACCCTATGTTCTTCTTCGTACACCTGAAAACGGGTATGCAAAATTTCATGACGATCGGTACAGTGATAGGGCGTCACAAACATACTCACTTTCGCATTTATAAGTTATGATTTAATCTCATTGTTTGGAGATATCTCTTTTCATTTCAAGATTGTAGTCGTCGACTGTAGAAATCTCGTTTACATCTTTCCGCAAAATCTTCATGCTTGACTTTGCTACATGCTCCCTAAAATGAAAATACCTTTGAGAATATTTTATCTTGAGATTGTTGGCCGGACTTTGGAATAATTAGAACAAAGTCTATGCTTACAAATGCTGGCATTTAAATATAAATTGCTAAATATAGAACGTGTAACTGCTAAAAACATAATTATTTATTGTTGCCTCAAAAACACTATCTTGTAGGTTGCAAAAAAACGAACGCCTGAACAAAGCACTTTTTTAAATTCGCGATTCTTTCTATGTCTTTTAAGGGTTTCGTACGCAAAGGGTAAAAACAGAATCGTATTCATATCACTCCGCTGTTCGTCTGTTTGTATGTATGTGTGTCTGTTCGTCCGCCACTTATGGCTGTATCTCATGAACCGTGATAGTTGCAGGGCGGGATCCTAGCCGAGAATCGAACCCGGGCCAGGTCGTGATGGAATAACGATCTTTTTCAAACTGGTCATTGAGTGAGTATCTTATCACACAATTTCACAATTTACTATCGGACTAGCTCAATTTGTGCGGTTTCCAATTTTAACATTTTATTAAAAAAAAAAATGGTTGTCTGTAAAGTCGCTTTATTGACGATAATTTTACATGATAACGGTGGAAGAGCGATACATGCGTTATATCGCTTCCCTAGTAATAGAGAGGCACAATTCAAAAAACATATTTTTTGGGAATAGCGCGATAAAGATTTAGTTAATCTGATTTTCTTCTAAAATTCTCTTTAACTTACTAATTTTATTGGCTAGAGTTTTGAAATTTTGTACACATTATCTCAGGTACGAATAGTACAATATAGTTTATAATTTTTTAAATATAAGTAAGTTTAAGCATTAAATAACAAGTTCAAAATAAGCTTTTTAAGTAAGGCTTTTATTATACAAAAAATATATATTTATGTTAAGGCAGTTTTCGAATTAGGCCCCTTTATGATAATAAATGCCTACATTTTAAGGTACTATTTCAAAATAGGACCTTACTGCTCGTAGACCCTAACGCGAATTAAGTTAAAGTGCCATAAAATCTCAGAATAAAATAATGAAATAAATTAAAATGTTATTGAAAAAATAATAATTAAATCAATTTAAGACATTACTAAGGTGGACATAATGTAGTTAGGAACTTCTTAGATTTTACAATCTGAAAATAACTATATAGTAAAATCAATGATTACGAAACATAAACTTTTCAAACAATAACTTCTCTAACTGAACACTTTTTTTATGTAATTACACTTTAAAATTAAAAAAATTGAGACTTCCATCTTTTTTATTTATTGATTTATCTCAATGTATAACAAAATTGATTTTCTTCTTTATATAATACTAATGTATATAATATTTTTCATTAATTAAATTATTGTTTGGTTACTACTAATACAAAACTTTACGAATCTTCAACAATTAAAAATCACGGTAATACTTTTTAAGTATACACAAAAAAAATTAGGATTCATACGAAATTGACAAAAGTTACAATAACATAGCTTCAAAATAAGTGGCATAGAATGGATCAATTCATCATTACAGCCATAAGAAGTCTACAACTGGACATAGGCCTCTCCCAAGGATTCTTGGTTCCATGGGAGGATATTGCCAATCTCACCACGCTTGGCAAGCGGGTTGGCGAGCGCAGTATCTTTGGCTTCCTGTGCTTCCGAAACTGCTGCCCATCGAAAGCAATTTCAAGCTGGGGGAGGATAGGGATTTGTTGGATTTAGGGAAGGTATTGGGATACTACTCGCTCGAATGATTGGGAAAAAGTAATAAGCAGCTCGGGAAGCGTACCTGATGCCATACCTGCAACTACCAGACAAGCAGTTAAGGGTGACACCCCCGCCCAGATGGGTCAGTTAATCTTTTGGAAATTAGTTCTTGCAAATCCTTCTGTTTACATAAACTCAATTCGAATGGTGCTGTATAAGCCTCTGGGTTCAGATTAAAGCTTCTAACATCTTTTTGCTTTATTTCTTAATTTTTTTTCGTATTCATTTCTGTACGATGATTTATGAAGTACAATGTTTTACAAGAATATGCGTTTTCTTTAACTTCGCAACTACGGGACGAGGAACTGCTGCAAGTGCTGCAAGAAGAACTTCTTCTGCTGTTAATTGTGGACGAGGAACTGGGACTACTGAAAGAATACCTTGATCGTATAGATGCAGTTGCATTAGTTAAGGTGGTGTCAGTTACGGGAACATTGAGTGTAGTCTCACAGGTCATTTCAATATTTCTAGATATTTTGTTGTCATTACACTACTACATTACTAATTACACGAAGGAATATTCTCCTTTTCAATAATATCTTCAGTTAACATCTAAAAATATAAACAACCTTTTCAGAAAATCACGCATGTGAGAGTTCTACATAGTTAAAAGTTATTGAATGTATTGGGAAAACTAAACATTGGTTAGCTACCAATGTTTAGTTGGTAGACTCTGTTATCTAATTAAGTTTAAACTGACTATCTTATGTGAAAATACAGAAAAACAAATAATATGTAGGTATTAATAATTTCATTAAAATCCAGCCTTACTTTGTAAGCCAGTTCTATGATTGGTTTATTGGGTGGAACCGATGAATTTAGCAGAAGGTCTTTTAGATTTTATTTCTAAAGAAGATGAATAAATATAGCATAAGTTACGTAACTACCTAGTTGTTTATTATTGACACATAATTAACAAAGTGAAAGTTACTTACGGACTGCAAATACCCTTATACTTTATAATGTTATTTTTCTATCAGTTAAACACCCGTTACAATCGGTTCAAAGTTTAAAAAAGTTATATATTTTTGTTTGTACTAAGTACGAGTACATGAGGCTGGCATAGTCATACCAAGTGTACTAAAGCCTCGAAAACCCTACTTGCATTACGCGTTTAGTATAAAAAAAAACTGTTACAAACAGATACTTAAATTTTAATTATTCGTGTAGATTTTATGTAAATGGGTTTGAACAATACTGACAATATTTATTATATCATTGCTTACTAAATTCAATAAAAATAATTAATTTTATGAATGTTACTTATTGCAAAGTGAAATGAAAATATTTTAATAGAAACTAAAAAATAATGTTGAAAAATTACTTGTAAGTATAGACACATCTATTAATTTATAAAAAAATATATATTATAAAAAGACTTAAATATAAATCTACCCCCTGGCCAATTACTACATCTTAATGGTATAAGGTATCATTTAGATATATCTACTGAAAATCGTTCAATATGTTTGTATAATAAGGGATTAATTTAAAATAACACCACGTAATAGAAAACATTTTCGTAATACACGGGTCTAAATCTTATTGAGCCTTTTAAATACAAACAGTATTTGCAGTACTTGCCAGAAAATTAATGATATACGGGCCTAAGTCGAATTCTGCTTCCACGCATAAGGTCCTGCTTCTACAAATACCGGCGTCTTACTAAATGGGCCTTTGTCACGGGAAGACGTGAGAGAGGAAAGAGTCGGTGTAAAAGAGACACAAATATAGCGCTCGTTAAATTTGAGCCTTTATCCTATTTTTTTCAAAGCAAGGTCCTAGAACTGTTAGTTTTGTGCCGATTTATTACAAAAAATCGAAAACACAAAATTTTGAATTGTGCCCCTCTATTACTAGGGAAGCGATATGCCGAACGCCGACACAAAAATAAAACCAAACAATTTTCATTTAATTTTCCGCGCGACTACCATAATATTTTCTTTATAAGAACCTTCTTCTGTGAAAAATAAACTCAACAAGAAAAATATTAGCCAAATCAATCCAGCCGTTCACACATGATGCCGTGACTAAGGAAAATAGAGATTGATTTTTATATAAAGATTTGATAGTCATTTAATGACAGAAGCTGAGGTCAATGCCTATAAATGTGTCATCCAAAAAACTTGTCGGATAAAAACAAACTTAGTTGTATTAAATACCGGGCTGCTTGAATATCCACTCGCTCTTTTTACTTCACTCGCGTTAGTAATCATAAATTTACTCAAAAATTAACATAATGACTTACTTATTTTCCTATGTCCCTAGGGGACAGAGTGGGCAGAGGGCCGCTACAGTGCTTCTCCATCTCGTTCTGTCTTGAGCAACGCGCTTTACTTCGGGCCAAGACAGCCCGATTGTCTTCACCTCCGCCGCCACCGATCGCCGCCAGGTCTGCTTTGGTCGAACACGCTTCACGTAAAAAAAAAAAAACATAGTACACACGCAAAAAGAGCTATAAACATATCCGTTTATCAAGTTACGAGATACAATCAGCAAGCAAGTAGGAGCTTGCTCGGATAAGTCGTTTGCTTGCCAGAGTCTTCCTTTCATTAAACATTTTCTAAATATAAGATTGTCTAATTCATAACGGCATCATTGTCGAACATTAAATAAATAAATATATATGGACAAATCACACAGATTGAGCTAGCCCCAAGGTAAGTTCGAGACTTGTGTTATGGGATACTAACTCAACTATACTATATTTTATAACAAATACATATATAGATAAACATCGAAGACCCAGGCCAATCTGAAAAAGATAATTTTCCATCTTGACCTGGCCGGGGATCGAACCCGGGCACTCGGTGTCGCAGGCTGGCGTGTTAACCACTGCGCCACGGAGCTGTCAAACATTGACTCAAATGTGACTGTAAAAATGTAATAGTTTCTGATGTAAATATTGTAGGCGGTAGTTTTGTATAGTTCTTAATAACCCAAAGACAAATGTCAACTTAGTCTACTTGCGACCATGAAAACAGTAAAAGTTTTCGAAACGTTAGGTGTAAGAATAATGTAATATATGCGATAATACCGTATTAAAGTGATTTTATTTAAATGTGTAAAAAAATTAATAATGTATTAAAAAGATGAATAGAATATTCGTCAAGGAATCTGGGATTTATGTACGAATTCCCCGCTGGCCTGAATCACGACATGAAATGCAGTGAACTGACGTAATAACTTATCTGGCACAGTGACTGCTTCTGGAGAATATGAGAGGAATAAAATGTTCCCGTTAGAAATTCTAAAAGGTATCCCTTTATCTTCTTCGCGCCTCAGCGGACTTCTATGCAGAGGACGGTGGACGGAAATGCTTTTTCTAATTTTATTGGAATAAAGCGTATGGATATGGGTTATATTACTATTATTAGACCAGTGGCCTTTGAAAATGATAAAAAGTAAAATAAAATTATTATAATAGTATGAAACCATTGCAGAAAATATAACAAAAATTAAAGGAAAAATAAATAACGGGCGATTTAAGGTCTGGGAGGTGAAGGAGGTGAGCTGCTAAGGGTAAAAGCGTTTGTCTCGATTTCCGGCAAAACAGCAAGTCCTGTAGAATAACGTTAAATGGCAATGATGTAGGTAATAACAAGTTCTACTCCAGAAATTCATTTTTTATTATTATGTGCAATTTTGAACTACTTATTAAAATTTAAACTTATTTTTTAAAATGTAAAGCATTTATTGAATAAAAAGAAAAATAGAACAGATTATGTAATAAAAAAAAATTATATAAAACTAGTCTTATATGCCACCCCGAACTGTACCTGGCTCAAAGGTACCCACTACGCTAGCAGAATTTCCGCTTTGGATAGCTATGGATATCCCTTGTGCCAGGTACCATCTGGAGTGGTGGTCATAACCTCAGTATTTCAACCGTCGCCCTATTTCTTCAATGAACCGTTTTGCTTCCTGACACCACGGGCCAGCCGTTTCAACTGCGACTGGGATTAATTCATATTTATTAACTAGAACTGACTATTTTGTACATTTATGTCCAGCCGCCGCTCGCGCAGCTGACCCAGGCGTACGAATACTGTCGTATAATGTAGGAAGCCGCATTCGTACTTACGCAGGTTGCATCTCACAATGAACTGCGTCCTCTCTGCCATGGTATCAATGTCAATCACGTCAGAGGCCGAAAGGCGGTTCCTAAGAACTTTGTCACCAGGGTGTGCATGGTCGTTTGACCATTACACCTACTCAAAATTATGATGAAATACTGAGCCACCAAAACCGAATCTTCTCGCGGATAATATCTTCCACTCACCAACCTTCGTAAGAACCTGACCGTTAATATAAACTCCAGAACTAACAACAGGTTATAAGTCACATAGGTATATTACTTTGCCTCACTTTTTTTCCGCTTTGAAAACTTCTACTTCTACGACTTTATCTTCTGTGCTCACTAAATAAGTAATTTGTAGTCACAACAAATCTGTCGAGTTCCAATTTCCCACTGCTTTGTTTGAAGTCGCAAAACTACAAAATTGCGTATTTCCTACACGTGTGAGGTAAACGAGGGAACTAAGAAATACGTCTAGAAAATACAGGGACTTTTGTATTCGTAAAATATCATTCCTCCATAATAATATTATTTGGAGAAATATTCTTCAGCAATCTGTTATTTCTTATTGCTGTATATAATACATAGTTGAATATGAAAAAGAAGCAGTTGTACCAAGTAGAAAGACGATAATATTACTTATATGTATTCGATTTTACTTATAAGTATTTGCCACCTGCTAGTGACCAATCTTTAAGATTGGATATAATTTTTAAGATCGATCACTTAGTAGGTGCCTAGACACTGATAGGATCTTACTTAAAAAAGAGGTGTTATAAGTTTTATGCTTATGTCTTGTGAAGGGAATACAGTCTTCTTTATTTGAAACTAAATTTTGCAGGCTAGGTTACATTAAAATTGTGGTTGATGGAAATTCCGAAAAAATCAGGACAGCTTGAAATCAGAAATGAAAAAAGTGTGCAATTGTGGGACGAACACTAACCAAATAATTAAAAGGTGGCCCAAAGCTGCAAGTTCATGGATACCAGATGGTCACTGAGGAAGAGGCAGCCCTAGGAGGAGATAGCGCAATGACATGGACGCACATATAAACAACTAGCTGTTGCCCGCGACTTCGTACGCGGCAATTTCTATTATTATGATTAATTAGGTTTTTTGTTAGTATAGATGAATAATTTTTCCCCGTTTTCAAAACTATTTTTATTGATGCTTCGCTCCTATTGGTCGCAGCGTGATGTTTTATACCTTTCCTCAATAAATGGACTATACAATACAAAAAGATTTTTCCAATTTGAACCAGTACTTCCTGAGATTAGCACGTTCAAACAAACAAACAAACTCTTCAGCTTTATAATATTAGTATAGATTTGCAGACTGTTGCCCGTGACAGAGGCACTTGGAAACAAAAAGGGGAGGTCTTTGCCCAGCTGTAGGACACAAAAGCAGGCTAAAAAATATCACATTTATTAAGGTCTTGGTAAAAATTGTAAAAAAGAATTTACCGGCCATTGACAGGCGTACTTTATATCGTTTGCAAGCTCGACGAACAGCGTCGGCTTTCGCTGATAAAACACCTCGTTCGCTAGTAATTAAAATTGGCTTAATTTCGTGTCCGCCAAATTGAAAACCTCTATTAAAAGTTGAGCGACCAATTTTCGACGTTCCATCAAATAGAAGTTAAATTTTACGCCTGAGTGAATTATATCAAGTAGATTTTCAGGATTCGCACTTTAAAATTCGTTTACTATCCGGTGATAATACTTGCGAATAATTAATTTGAATATAAATCAATTGTTCTAGATAACATAAAGACTTATAAATAAGCATTCATAAAATATACTATCTTAGTCTTATAAACACCTTGAATTTTTGATCGTTATGGACCCCAATAGTGATGATTCAGCTCGTTGATATGAACAACATTTCCTATGGGACCAATGCTAGCAACTAAAGAGAAATGGACATTTCCATTCAAAAATGATCGGCCGCCCGGCTTATTTGTATGGGAATGTCATAAACAATTTTGAGTTCCCAGCAGTAGTCAGTCCCATAGGAAAAGTTTGTATTGACGGGGACGGGTGACCATATCTCATTTAAGGATCCAAAACGATCAAAATTTGAAAGAAATAAGATATGGTGAAAATATTCTACGTGGCAGGGTTTCAACCGGCAATTTTGCGTCTGCGAGTATGTACTACCTACGCTCTGCCAACTCGGCTATGGCTACCACACTTCAATCCTGCACATTTAAAATCCACGCCATTATACCTATTTCTCTATTACAAGTGTGGTATTTGACTTCAAAAAGGGTGACGATATCCTATAGTGACTATAGGATGTCGTCACCCTTTACGCTCCTGAGCCATTGTTTTTAAAGGGCAATTTCGAATCGTCTCTCAAACAGGCTTGAGGCCTTTCAGCCTCCCGAACAAGAGTACGAAATTGTGTGTGTTTCAGTACATTTAGCATTGCCAATCAGTATATCGAAGTATAGAAGTATTTATACAGGAACGCTACTATATGATATTCCAAGTAAAGGAGGAAAGAAGCGCGAGACAGGGATACATAACATAATTCTTTTTGAAACTGTTATGAAAAGTATTTTGCATGCGTATGCACATAAACTCCCTACTCTAACACTCACGTTATAGAGAAATATACGCCGGCAGGCCCACTCTATTCATATTCTCAGCATAGGCCTCTCCGATGGGATCTTTGTTCCATGGGAGGTTATTGCCCTCACCATGCCTGGCCGGCGATTGGCATGCGCAGTTTCTTTAATTTCTTGTGCTCCCGAAGCTGCTGCCCATCGAAAGCATTTTAAAGCTGGGGAAGGATAGGAATTCGTTGGATTTAGGAAAGGAATGAAGATGCCACTCGCTTGGATGAATGGGGAAAAAAGCAAGTAGCAGCTCGGAAAAGCTGGGCGCACGTGACCGATGCCAAACCGCCAACCACCGGACCGGCAGTTAAAATCACACTCCTCACCTGTTCAAGCCCTGCTATCGTGGAATTGTTTTACCATATCTTATATCTTAATTTTTTTTTTTAGCTATTTAGGTCCCACTGCTGGGCAAAAGCCGTCCTTATGTTCTCCACCTTGTTCTATTCATTGCCATGTTTTACCATCCCTCATTGAAAGCAAACAGCTCGTCTCTCCATCTCGTTCTTGGCTTCCCTCTTAAACGTCTTCCATCAGTAGGTTCCCATGACGTTATCAGAAGTGCCCATCTTTCAGGGCTCATACGGCATATGTGACCCGCCCATTCCCATTTTAGCTTAGTGGACTTTTTTCCCACGTTGACTACTATAGTGATGGAGCGCAGCGTAGTATATTTGACACGATCTATATCTTTAATTAAGTTATATATATATATATATATATATATATATAGATGGGATTACGATGAGATTAGGATGTATCTTTGATTGTCTAAAAGTAGTACGCTATAAGCTTTAGATGTTAAATATTAAACCAACAAGAGCCTAAGCTCTTAAATATCTTAGATAATTTTAATCCCTGCCTTCATACCCTATTAATAACTATATTTTGTGCCACTATTTTTCTGTCTCTACTTCCTAGGAATATTAACCGTCTACATAAAGTAAAAGCATATAATTTTCTGATCTCGAGAAAAAGCTGAGGTCTGCGCGCTAGATTTTCTTCTTATTGTAATTGTTCCTATCACATGTGACCCACTTCCGGGATGGAAAATTTTAAAAGGATATTTTAAATCTGAGTGTTTATGCCGTATAGCTTGGAATTTTATTTCAATTACAGATTTATGATTTAACTAGCTTTCACCCGCGGCTCCGCCCGCGTCAATGTCGATCCCTCGGGAATAGTACTTTTTCCCGGGATAAAAAGTAAATGTCCTTCTCAGTACTACTTGTATGCAAAATTTCATGATGATCGGTTCAGTAGTTACGGCGTGAAAGCGTAACAAACAAACAAACTCACTTTCGCATTTATAATATTAGTAAGGTTATGATTTAAATGTGATAGTACGGTGAATTGTATCGACTTTAAATGTGATAGTACGGTGAATTACAGGAAAGCTGTCCTGGAGAACTTCGTTGCACTATATATATTTTTGTTGTAATTTTTTCTTATATTTAATTGGTTATTCTGCTATTCAGAGTGATAACGAAACCAACAAATCAAAGAAACACCCTACTATCCCGTTCCTCTTATAATTCCAGTTATAAGTGTTCGAGCAAACCCGATTTTGTTTTATATATATAGACTAGCTGTTGCCCGCGGCTCAGCCCGCGTTAATGTCGTTCCCTTGGGAACAGTAGAAATGATAAAAAATCCACTCAAACACCTCCCCCTCTGCTTTTTCCTCTTAAGGGGGAATTTAATACATTTCACCTGCATAGATCTTTTTATTTGACACCGTGGACTTCTATACCTATTTGCATACTTCTAAGTCTAGAAATGAAAAAAAATCCATACTAACTTTAATCCCCTATTTTATCCCTTCAGGCGAAAATTTCGTCGGTTTTACCTACATACAACTTATTAATTGTAATCCAGAACGTCCAGAAATGAGAAAATGTCCATACAAACTTTATCCCCAAATGTTGCCCCTTAAGGAGGGGATTTCATACATTTCACCTACACAGATCTTTTTAATTGTAATCGAGAACTTACATACCTATTTTTATATTCTAAGTCTAGAAATGCAAAAATTCCATACAAACTTTACCCCCTATTTGCCCCTTCAAGGGAGAATGTTGTCTGGTTTACCTTAACGGATCTTTTTTAATTTTAATTGAGAACTTGTGTACCTATATTCAAACTTTTAAGTCCAGAAATTAGAAAATTCCATATAATCTCCACCCCCCTTAATTTTTAAAAAATCCTTTCTTAGTGCTCATTTACACCATAAAAAGTATCCCTGTGCCGAATTTCAAGTTTCTGGGCACTGTAGTTTCGGCTGTGCGTTGATATATAAGTCAGGTTTGCCTTTGGCCCGCAGCTCCACCCACGTAAGTGTCGATTTCTCAGGAACAGTAGAATTACCCGGAATACATTAGTTCATGACTTTCAATGAAACACCGTAATATTGAATTTCAATTGAATAACTTCTAAAACGGAAAGTTTCATACTAACTTTGCATCCCCGTTATACCGTTAAGGGATGATGAAAAAAGTATTTTACTCGTGTTTCATGCCTTTCAGTAAAGAATCTTCATGCTGAATTTCATTCGACTAACTTCAAAAATGACAAAGTTTCATGCTTACTTTGCACCCCTATTTTACCCCCTTAGGGGTTAATTTTTGAGTAAAATATTTTATTCGTGTTTCATACCTTTCAGTAAAGAACCTTCATGCTGAATTTCATTCGAATAACTTCAAAACGGCAAAGTTTCATACTAACTTTGCAACCCGTTTTACCCCCTTAGGAGATGAATTTCCAATAATCCTTTCTTGGTGTTCCCCTACGTTATAAAAGGAACCTCTGTGCAAAATTTCAAGTTTCTAACCCTTATAGTTTAGGCCCTGCGTTGATATGTCAGTCAGACAGTCAGCTTCTCCTTTTTTATTAGTATGGATTACTATGGATAGTATGGCTAGGTATAATGCTGTCGTATAATGATGATGAATAAGAAAAAGTATGAAAAAAAAAAAAAAAAAAGAAAAAAGAAAAAGTATCTAAATTTCAGCAATCATCCGACGTCTTATTTCAAATAAATGCACATATGGCTTTCTACATACTTAGGAGTTGTCTTTTTGTGCCAAAATTTACTTATGCCTTGCGATGCTCACTCATGTGGAAGCATCAAGAACAACTCACAAAACTGGACGAAGTAATTCGGGAGACACTAGAGAAAATTTTCAATTGTCAAGTTACAAATGAAACATGGAAATTTGCTTCTCTCCCAGTTCGTTTTGGTGGCATCGGAGTACGCAAGGTATCTGCAGTGGCTCTTCCTGCGTTTCTTTCTTCTGTTCACGCCTCTTTGTCATTATGCGGTAAACTTCTACACTCAGCAATGGGTTCCGTTGACATATGCGGCGTGAGCGAAGCGAAAGACGTTTGGAGGTCAAGTGTTTTGGATGATTTCCCAGTAAATGTCTGTTCACAGCGACTATGGGACAATCCTCTTTGTAAAGATATTCAAGAAGAAACCATTGCATTTTGTGACAGCGCGGAAGATCGATCGCGTCTTTTGGCGTTATCTGAGAGGGAATCCGGACACTGGTTACAAGCACTTCCTTTTGCACATGTTGGCTCCCTTCTAGATAATTGCACTTTTACACTCGCCATTGGCCTCCGTTTGGGTGTAAAATTAAATCAACCACATTTATGTCACTGTGGTACAGCTGTGGATGGTTTGGGTCATCATGGTCTTGCTTGCATTAAAAGTGCTGGCCGAATTCCACGTCATGCCTCACTAAACGACATAATTCGTAGAACTTTAGCAACTGTCAATGTTCCGTCAGTTTTGGAACCAAATGGAATCTTCCGCACCGATGGCAAGCGACCAGACGGTCTTTCTTTAATCCCGTGGCGGCAAGGCAAATGTCTAGTTTGGGATGCCACTTGTGTAGATACTTTAGCTCCATCCCACATACCAGCTACTTCCAGCCAAGGCGGAGCAGCTGCCTGTGCTGCTGAAGCTAGCAAAAAGCGAAAATACGCGGGATTGACCGACAGCTTCATATTCTTGCCTTTTGCTGTAGAAACTTTGGGTCCCTGGGGCACTGAAGCCAAAAAATTCTATAAGGAATTGACAACACGTCTCATCGAGGCAACTGGTGATCCAAGAGCTGGCAGTTTTTTTGCACAACGTATCGGACTCGCTGTGCAACGGGGAAATGCTGCCAGCATTTTGGGTACTTTGCCTCGATGTGGTGCGTTGGAAGAAGTTTTTTATTTGTAAGTTATTTATAATTTTTTATTTTTATGATGTTATTAATTATGTTTAATATTAAGTTAAAAATATGATGAATTGACTTTGGATTTTAATTTTCTTATGTCACTTATTATTTTATTTTTTTTGCTATATATTTGTAGGCAAACTTATGCCTTGAGTTCATTCAAATGTCAATAACTTTTTTTTAATGAACCGATTTTGATGAAACAAACTTTAAATGTTTTGCTGAGTTAAAACAAAGCAATTGGTGAAAGTTTGAAGTAAATCAGTTCAGTAATTTCGGAGATAATCGTGATCATACATACAGACAGACAGACAGACAGTGTCCCTCTATTCATTTCAGTCAAAAATTCTAAATTTACAGACAAAATATTTTTACTGTTTTATTATATGTATAGATGTAGAAATAGTTAATTTAATTCCTTAAAGATTCATTTTATTTTTAATTTAAGTTTTAATTTAGACTTTAAGTTTAGAATTATTTGTATGTCGATTAATTAGTTTATTCATCAACTTGTATATACCTCCATAATAAAAATATATTTATTATAATTATATATATATTAAAATACATACTTGGAATATATCGTGTATTTAATTCTTTCTTGCCAAACAAAACAGAAACACGGTAATAATATTGTTCCTTATCTATCACTTAAAGTGATTTCTTCCAAGCAACCGTTTAACTGATGTAAAGAAAATAAATTAATAAAACATGAGAATCATTTAAAGACTAATGACATCACTGCTGGAAATCTATATTATGACGGCATGTTAGTTTTTAGGGAACCGTACCCAAAGGGTAATAACGGGACCCTATTAATATCGCTCCGCTGTCCGTCTGTCTGTTTGTCTGTCCGTCTGTCACTAGTCTGTATCTCATGAACCGTGATAGTCAGACAGGTAAAATTTCACAGATCATGTATTTCTGTTGCCGCGCTAACAACAAATACAAAATAAATATTTAAGGGGGTCCCATACAAGAAACCTGATTTTTTTGCTCGATATTGATAACGGCAATAGGTAGATGCCTTAAATATTTACAGAATATTTAGTTAAATATTCACTTTAAAAAACTTAAAAAAAAAGATAATTTAATAAATTAATTGAAAGGGGCTCCCATACAACAGACATGTTTTTTTTTTGCCGTTTTTATAGATAACGGTACGGAAACCATCATGCGCGAGTCCGACTCGCACTTGGCTGATTTTACCATTCATGTTTTTATATAATTTGGCAAATTTTGTATTTCCAGAAAGATATATGCGTAAAATAACAGTATTAAAATTATATTATCTCCAATAGGCTTGTTTCTTGGTTCAATATAATAATGTTATAATTTGTCCGTCGGATAGATAATCAAAAATATTTATTTTTATTTATTTATTTTATTTATTTATTAAGGAGAACTAACAGCTATAATACAATAATATATAAACTTAAGTACAAAAAAAGAAAGCCAATAAAAAGTTCCCGCACTATCTATCCCGCACAGATCTATAATTTTTATAGGGGACTCTGAAAGATATTTGTACTAGGAGTTCAGGACAATCAATAGCTCCAGTGATAATTTTTTGAAAATAAACGAGGTCAGCTATCTCGCGCTTGCTTTCTAGAGGCAGCAGATGAAATTTTTTACAAAGGTCTAGATAATTGATACTATCGTACTAGACTCCAGTATGAAAACATAAAAAAACGAATAAATTTCTTTTGTATATTTTCAATTCTAGATTTATATGTTACATACTGCGGACTCCATATTTGCGAGGCGTATTCCAGAATACTCCTGACGAAGGTACAAAAAAGAATTTTAAATGTCTTTTCAGAAGAAAAATCTTTTGAGACCCGCTTTACAAATCCCAGCGCTCGATATGCCTTTGATATTATTATGTCCACATGGTTATCAAATAAAAGCTTCGAATCATGATGCACTCTAAGGTCACGTATTACTGAGTTTCTTTGGAGTTTTTCGCCCAGCAGAGAGTAGTCATAAACTATCGGGTTACGTTTGCGACTGAATGTTACAACACTGCATTTCGATGGATTAAGGTCTAAATAATTTATTTGGCAGTAATCTTGTAACCTCAAAAGATCAGATTGTAGAGATTCTGCATCAGCCACAGACGAAATCGTAGAAAAAAAATTTCATATCGTCGGCGAAGCAGAGAACTCTGGAGCATTTGAGATATTGTTCAATGTCGTTTATAAAGACTACAAACAGCAATGGCCCGAGAAGTGACCCTTGTGGGACACCACTAGGTATCGGTACCCAGCTAGAAACATAGTTGTTAATGACTACAGCTTGTGAGCGATTATCAATGTATGAAGCAAACCAGAGTAGAAGGTCACCACTAATACCGATATTAAAAAGCTTCTGAATGAGCAATTTATGCTGGATCCGGTCGAAAGCTTTGCTGTAGTCAGTGTAAACGACATCGACCTGATGGCCCTTATTCATGGCCTCAGTAAGATATGCATTCAGCAGCACCAGATTAGAAACGGAAAAATATTGGACGTATATTTTTCCGCTTTTCATTTAAACAATTAATGATAAAGATAAAGCGCGTCAAAGTTCATGAAGGCTCGTGACGTCATAGTTCGATAAAAAGTAAAGCCAACTGTGACGTCACACGGGATTGTAACTGGCTGTCTTTATAATTTCTTGTTTAATTGACAAATGAAAAAAAAATAAGTGTCCAATATTTTTTGATTATCTATGTGACGTACTAATATTTTTTTTTAGGAAACCAGCATTCCATTCACACTCTGCCCACTTATGATTTGGCTCATTCTTAAAGAGTGCACTCCTTCGTCGAAGATCTGTAGATGTTATGATGTCTCCTTTCTTAGTATTTTTGCCAAAACACCGTCTGCCAGTAATAGACTCGAGGGCTTGTTTATACTATCTGAGTGAATCTGACGTAGTGACGTAAATGGATGGTGTTTGAGGGCATACAGTTCGAAAGGTGTTTTCTTAACAGACAAAGTAGGTATAGGTTAATTTATAACCTTCTACCACAAGAGTTGAAATTTTCAAAGTTGCTTTTAAAGAATAAGACATTTATGAGTTGACAAATATTTTGCACAATTTATGCTTTTTATAGTATATGAGATACTAGCGGGAAAGCTTTGCATAGAGCGATAATTTTATTGAATATCATCTTATCTCTAACATAACGACTAAATTATATACTCACACACCCTGTATACAAGGTGTCTCAATGAGATAAGGCAAGGAACATTTCGTATCATAATTTAGATATAATATATCTCATCACGAAAAATGTTCTCTCGACATTCGAGTGATGAGATATATTATATCAACATTAATGAGCTAATGACGCAAGCGATGTCAAAGAAAATATAATACTAACGTAGTAATGTCCCCTTTCCTAGTATTTTTATCAAAACATTGTCCTATTTATACTATCATAGTGTATCAGAGGCAGTGTGTAGACCGATGGTGTTTAAGATGGGGCACACAGTTGGAGAGGATTTATAACAAAAACAGGTGTAATTCATAACCTTACAAGTTAAACTCTCAGCAAAATATTTTGCAAGATTTTATGCTATTTCATATCTGACGCTTTTCTTCGTCGAGTTGTATGTACTAAGTTCCATCTTAAGCCGATATGATTTGAAGCCCGAAATCTGCTTTCCAGCTGCTAAGTACTAATTTTATTAAATACCTATTATATAACATATACGTTTCATGAATCCTTACCCTTACTAATCTTATAAATGCGAAAGTGAGTTTGTTTGTTTGTTTGTTACGCTTTCACGCCGTAACTACTGAACCGATCATCATGAAATTTTGCATACTAGTTCTCTGGAGTACGGAGAAGGACATAGGCTACCTTTTATCCCAGAAAAAAGTACTTATCCCGAGGGATCGACATTGACGCGGGTGGAACCGCGGGCGAAAGCTAGTAATTTTATAAATTCACACACCCTGTATACTGGGTGCCTCACTGAAATATAGGTCAGTAGGGCAGATTTCGTAAACGCCATATATCAGATATGGAAATGTCAAGAGAGCCAGTTGAGGACCTATTGACATAATATTGTAAGCCATCAGTTACCATGCCATAAGCATGGCAAACTGATGACGTAGCTGCACCTTTGTACTACACGCGCAAGGAATAAGCGGCAAGTCAGCAGGTTGCACAACAGTTGGCCCAGTGCATCAAATTATATTTTATTTGTACTTATATTAGTCTTGTTTGAGTTTCCAAACAATAAACTTATTTTCTTATTAATTAAAATTTCTTTTTTAAAAGTCGAAGATAGACCGCCTATACTTAACTCATCCCTTCCCTAGTTTTTTTTATCAAAACACATTGTCATGCTAGTAATAGACTAAAGTGAATTCCTTATTATGATACTTGTTCAGGCTTTTTGTAGCAACTATAGCATTCGCCCGCGGCCTGAAATTTGGTACGAAGCAACGTCTTATAACACAGATGAAAGAAAATTTGAGTTACATCATATTATTAAAATATTTTTAGTAATTTCAAACTTATTAATCTTATTACATATAATTCAAACTCTTAGTGCGTGAGTCCGACTTGCACCTGGCCGGTTTTTTTCTTCGGAAATTTAAAACAAATCTAATGTGGAGCACAAAGTTAGCGTTTCGCGACCTAGCGGCAAAGTCGCCTACTGGGCTCCATAAAGTGTGTTTCATGGCACGGACTTATATCACTATGGACATTTTATAAAGTACATTATGAGACAAAGAAATCAAGAAAACCTTACCAATTTATGAGCTACTAGCTTTCGTCCGCGGCTTTGCTTGCTTTTATCTCGATCCCTTTTTTCCAAGATGAAAGGTAGCAGATATCCTTCTGCACCCCAGACAACGTGTATGCATATATTCGTTTCAATATTTACGGCGTGAAAGCGTAACAACCAAACAAACTCAATTTCGCATTTTTTATTTTAGTTAGAATTTAGGATTGTCATAACACTGTATGGTATCTCGTTCCCTAGTATTCTTGTCAAAACAACGTCCGCTACTAATAGGCTCTGAGGGAGGGGGGAGTGTTTACTTAACGGAGTCAACCAGGTCATCAATGATCGATGATGTTTGTAGCCAACCAGTATGAGAAGAGGCTCTATTAATAGACAAACAGTACGTTTTATTTTAAGTATTATTATTAAAGGTTATTCACCAAATGAGAATTTAATATCTTACGATTATTAAAATATTTTACATTGACGAACTTTTGCAATAGGAACTTTGTTTGTTTTTTTTTTGTTTTACATGTGCAAAGGTAAATAAAACTATTCTGTAGAAATAATTACGATACGATTGCCATCTAATGTGATCGATTGCCAACCATCTAGTGTGGTAATCATCCCAGTGGAAAACAAACGACACGCATCGTATTGGGATTGCATAAAATGCGTGTCGTTTATTCGACCCCAGAAAAGTAATAATACAAAATGTAGCATTATAGGTGCCACAACCTTGGGCACAAATTTTCGTCCAATCGAGAAAGGAATGCAATTAATAAAAGAACACAACAAACAAAAATTACATTTTTGTGATTTTATTATAAACGAATCCGTACTGTAAAGTGAAAATAAATAAAAAGTGTGTTCCAAGACTATATAAATTAATAAAATGAGCCCAAACACGATTGGTGTACCTATCGTATTTATAAGAGATCCTGTAGCCACAGTCCGATTCCATATAGGCCAGCGCAATGATTCCATAATATTCTATTGTCATCCGATTTACATAATGCATGTATAATTTTAGCTCAATCGGTGACCGAGAAGGGGATTAAAATGAACATATACAAATACAAATATCTTTATTGTGAATCATAGGTATAAATCGGTGACACTTTATAGATTGTCAGTCTTACCATGTCCTGTCCTTGGTTGGACGTACAATATTAAAAAAATAAAAAATAAAACATACCATTACAAAATAAAAATAAGAAAATAAAAATAATATACAATTAGAGATATAAATAATAATTCATGTCAATCTATTTCAATTTATCATTCAAATAATCATTTACTGAATAATAACATTTATCTAGCAATAATGATTTCAGCTTATTTTTAAATGTCACGAGATTTAAAGTTTTAAAGTCATCTGGTAGCTTATTAAATATAGAAGGACCCATTCCAAAAATGCTTTTCGTCAAAAGAGCTGTCTTGTGTTTGCCAATTAGAAATTTTTCTTTAAATTGCTTTCTTATATGTTGTACCCTCTTTCTCGTGTTACACCATTTAGCGAAAAGGTTTGAGATTGATTTTACAAAAACACATATCTCAAAGATGTAAATGCACGGAAATGTCAGTATTTTAAGAGTTTACGAACGTGCAAGATTTTATTGCAGACAAACATTGGGACAGATGAAGCTAAATTAAAGCTTGTAAAATGAACACAACTTACATGATAATCAGTCGGTCAATTATTTATAACAAAATATATTTGTTTGTATTTATTTATTTTTACTATCAAAAAATATATTGTTAACAAAAAAGAACAATAACTGACTGGTTACAATAATGAAAAAATATATACGTACTTATTGGAATCCGTGAGTAGTATCACAATATCTTAATTCCATTCCCAAATATAACAAATTCCTATCCTTCCCCAGCTTAAAAATGCTACCGATGAACAGCAGCGCCGGAAATATAAGAAGCCAAAGGAATAGGCGCTCGCCAACCCGCCTGCTAAGCATGGTGAGTATGGCAATATCCTTCCATGGGACGAAAAATCCTTTGAAAATGGCTTTGTCCAGCAGTGGACTTATTATGGCTGAAATGATGATGACGATGAGTCTCTTCTTCAATTATTTTCGAAGTCCATTATGACTCTTTTTATCCAATCAAAATATGGGCTGATAGGAGTGTAGTCAAAGAGCCCAGGAAGATGTCGAGTATTAGCTGTAAGCGTGGGGTGAATACGGCAGCCAACACCTACAATTTGTCCGTTTATAAAGAGAGGCCCACCAAAATCTCCTGGATAAACCATTTGGTTTCTTTTGGAATATTTTGGAGCTACTATCAACTGCGGGTGACCAAGGCCCCTTCCTTTTTCATGAACAATATTAACAATAGTACCTTCGCCAATCTGAAGTGGCTCATCACCGTGGACAAGCGCTTCTTCAATTGAAGTGGAATTTTTCATATATTTCATAATACCAAAACCAGCATACTGCACAGATTCGCCTAGCAATGTTTTATAGTTATGTAAATAAAGTTTTCCGTGAGTCTCAATGGCCAAGTCCTCTACGTGAATCAATCCAATATAATTTACTATTCTCTTTTGTTCCTCAAACGATTGTAGTTGACGAATAATTTTCAAAACTTTTGATTTACATTTTGTTTCATTCCAAGATATATACATATTACCACACCTAGAAAATAAAAAAATATTTACCTTGAGTATCTTCTAGGTAATTTTTATTAAACATTTGATTTTGGCTTCTCACACATTTATACCGCTGCTGTTTAAATATATAGTTATATATAGAGTCATCATCATCATCATATCAGCCGCAAGAATTCCACTGCTGGACATAGGCGTCCTCCGAGGATACGACCGGTTTGAAGCGGCCTCCATCTATCCAGTCTATTTAGAGTGTGAGAATGCAAAGGTTTTTGAAGCGGCAGTAATTAGTAGTTATTTTAAACCTCTGAGTTTCATTAAGATGTCAAATTCGGAATCCCTAATGGAATACAGAACATTGTTTTAAATAGGGCGCAAAGAGACCTATTAAAAACAATGTTTTTCAAACGCTGATGCTCCTCAACTGATGAATTGTACAGTTTGTGTGATGTCCTTTCAATTAGGCAGCTTTATAAATTATACCCAAAGCTCAGTTTTTAGACTTCATAAAAAAATACCATATGAGCCAAGTAAACTATCTGGTGGGCGAAAACACTCAGTAGCGCCATATGTACATTTAGGACTGAGTATGCCAAACGACAATATAGGTCGGCTTACTTATAAAATACCATCAACAAACGACTTATCCCTTGACCAAGCGTGCTTGTAAAGTTACACTAACTAAACTCTTAAAAACCTGGAGCTATAACGAAACTGAGGCTTTCATGAGTAGATAGAGAAATATTTTTGTAAACTAGTACACACATAAAGTAGTATTGGTAGCAATATTAAACACCTGATGAAATATATTGAATCATGATTGGCATAAAAATCAAAAATCATACTTTTTTATATTTATCACTATGTTATATAATATCTAATCGTATTTGCCTCTAAATTAATAAAATTTATCTCTAAATTTAAATTTTACTTTATTTTAGTTTTTAAGAATTTTAATCAATCAATTTATCTGAATCCTTAGTTTATACAGTAAATTTCGGAAACTGTTTAAAACTATGCTAAGTTTTAAACTTTATTTTCCGAAATTTCTTTAATGATTTTATTGTTACGGAGAGCGGGGATTGCATTCCCTTTCACGATGTAGAAATGGAATCCAGGTTACTGAATAAACTTTATTATATTATTATTATTATTAATAATACAATTAAATATATATATAAACCAAAGAGTCAAATAATTAACTTCCAATACAAAGTCACCGATCAGCTGGGATAATTTCTGTGAGTCAATTTTTTCTTAGTTTTTACTATTTTCTTGTAATTTTGTATTCCATTACATATTCTGATTTCAATGTAGCTCAAAGGTTTAAAGATTTGCAGTAAAAGGTAATAATTACCGTATAAATTGTGGTTCTGGATTGCAGCAGTGGCCGTCTGTTAATACAAAATTTTTTGAAATCAGAGATCCGGTGCATGATCTCAATAATACATCTCCAGGTTGTAACAGCAAGCTAACAACAAACGGGTACTTATGATTTAAGTCACTCCAGACCTCCGATGCTGTATGCACTGGGTTTTCGGAATTGACTAAGTTGTGGAAATTGGTTGATGATTTTCTTGCGCTCAATACGAGTATGTCTGAGTTACTTATTAGAAATAAGAACCTGTAATATGAATGTGAAAATTAAGTACAAGACTGTAGAAAACATTTAATTTAATATATTACATTTTACCTTGCTAGAACTTCACGCATTTTGTTCACTTTGATAACTTCAATAGATATTTAGATACAAAATTGAAACTGATGATGATGTGATGAATTTATTCTTTTAGAAAAAATTGTGTCTAGTAACTTGGCCAAAAATGTTATAAACCGTAATACTCTAAACACAAGCAAGCACTTAAATATTAACGACTGTAATGCAGTAAAACCTACAGTAGTTAAAAATATTCGTTTTTGAGCAACAAAACAAATGACAAGTATAAACCTACCTCGCCTATTACGTGGTCGTATAATTATGTACTACTTTTGGTGAAACAAACAGATTTTTTGCCGTTTAATTTTACTATATCTGGTGGTTCGTTATACATAAGCCATTTATTAGCTGTCTAGAGAATCAAATGTAGACTAAACTTCCCATTCCCACTAAAAGTACATAATCTTTGTTTTATTGTGATGTCGTGTAAAATGTACGTTTTAGATATTATCTAAAATGTATATTATTGGAGACATCACAATAAAACAAAGACTATATTTTTTGTAAGGCCGCCGGTACTGAAATCGTCACTAGATGGCGTTGCTTATTATTAACAAAACCTAGAAGGCGCAATCAATATTTTTGTCAAATGGTGATATACGAGTCAGTAAGATTTTGCAGGCCGCCACGCCGCCCGCGTCCCCTCTCAAACTCGCTTCGGCTGTCGTAGGAGGAGGCTGTGTCACTTGCGCTCAACGCACTACTTGACTGAAAAGATCGAAACACAAACAAGTCGCGTGAAAATAATTTGTTTATTGTATACTAGCTAACGCCCGCGGCTACGTCCGCGTTAGTTTCGATCCCTCGAGAACAGCAAAATTTCCCGGAATAAGAAGTACCCTGTGACCTTCCCCGGGCCTGGAACTACCTCTACTACTAAATTTCATCCAAATTGGTTCAATGGTTGAAGCGTGAAAAGGTGACAGAAAGAGTTACTTCCGCATTTATAATATTAGTATGGATTTTTGACGTGAAACGTCTTATAAATCGATGTATGCAGGCTGCATGCAAGAAAAATGTCACGTTCACGTTCCGTTATTTTTACCCGACTGACCTACCCAGAAGAAGGTAATGTTTTTCGCGCGTATGTATGTATGTATCATCATCATCATTTCGAGTAGGTGTCATGGTCAATCGACCATGCACACCCTGGTGTCAGAGTTCTTCGAAACCGCCTCTCGGCCCCTAACGTGGTTCGTGGTATGTATGTATATATGTATGTATGTATATATGTATGTATGTGTGGGGAGGCCTATGTCCAGCAATGGACTTATAGGGTTGGGAGTAGGGAGACTAATTGATACACCAAGTGATGAGTTAATACTGACTTTTGATAGTTATGCAAAGAAACAAGTCCAGTCAACAATAGCCAGGGTCAAAGAAAGAGCAAATAATAAAATAACACGAAATAAACACTGCGCAAACGCCGTAATCAATTCGCCGACCGCAAAGTGCAAAACGGCGGCGCGGCGCTGGTTTCGTACGGTCGGTACGGGGTGCGGGGCGGCGCGCCACGCATCCGTTGACTCACACGTCACTCACACGTCGATAGCCCGGTTATTTGGGCACGGCGCGACAGCAATAGATTTTACAAATACCTATTTTTCAATTTTCTCGAGCGCAGTGTTTCCTCTTAATAGAGGGTCATGCTCCTGCAGTGGGGACTATTTTGTTTTGCGTAGTATAATCCTAATGGTTCTGTTATAGTTTAGGGGTAACATTATTGTAGCATAAAGATGCAATTATTTGGTAACCGACCACCAGTTTATTTGAAAGAACTTAGTTTAACTTACCTACAAATATTAGGTACTAACAGGTGGTCACTAACCCACATCATTGATATAAAGACACGGTTTACGGCCACCGACATTCGAACAACAGCTGCAAACCAAAGTGTGTTTTCTTTTAATAATTTGTAAGTGTTATCTGACGAATAGTAAAGATTACTATTTTACTGTTCGAATAAGTTGTAAAAATCAGACAAAACAACATTTCAAACTACTTTTTGAAGGACGTCTATTTAGGCACCAAATAAAAAGGAAGACTGTCTAGTACGCCGTATAAAAATGTTACAATGATATTCGAAAGAAACAGAAGGTAAAATAAACAAATAAACATGAGTAAAAATACTCCGAATTATTATGATACTAGCTTTCGCCCGCGGCTCCGCCCGCGTCAATCTCGATCCCTCGGGAATAGTACTTTTTCCCGGGATAAAAGGTAGCCTATGTCCTTCTCCGCACTCCAGAGAACTTGTATGCAAAATTTCATGATGATCGGTTCAGTAGTTACGGCGTGAAAGCGTAACAAACAAACAAACAAACTCACTTTCGCATTTATAATATTAGTAAGGATTATTCTTAAAATGATCCTTGTAGTTTTTTTAATTTTCCGGGAAAATTATTCCCCACCTGGCAACTCATAAAACCTGGCTGTCAACGTTATCATTATTTGACAGATTGACAACGTCGTGTGATTAAACATGGGAATATTGCTTTATAAATCCTTCAAAAAGGTTTTTCAAAAATTCATAAAAAAAAAAATTTGTTAAAAAGTAAAATAAAAGTTCTTCCGCTTAGATGCAACTTGTCAGTTTTGAATATAGTTATACTGTAGTAAAATATATTATATATATATATATTTAGCTATATCACTAATAAAAATACGAAACAACAAACAAAATTATTTACTTCCAAGAAAAATTAACAAATAACGAAAATAATATTCAAAAATACAAATCTAGTGAACACGTCCGTCCGATCCGAAGGTCGCAGCACAATAGAGACCGAGTCCCCGCTCGCACGCCGTAAGTCGAATCCCCACGCACTGACATCACGGCTAGGCTCCGCCCACTTTAGCCTATTTCTCAGCTAAATCGGCCGTTCCTGATTGCGGCGCATCCTCGCCCGCGTCATGATCATCTGAGCAAGGTGTTGTTCTAGCCTGGACACCCGATGTATCTTCGGCAGTGGCGTCAGCGTCTGGCAAACCATTTTTAGCGTTAATGCAAAATAACATTGGTAACATTAGAACATGACTTAGATAAAGCGATCATTGATGTTATGTAATTTGTTCTTTTTATATGTGAAATGTCTTTATCAGATAAAGCCCCAATATAACATTAACCCACTATGTTACTCGTCATAACTCTAGAAGGGACCAGTAACTAGAAATACATTATTACAGAGCCCTCAGGGTGTTCAGGAGACAACTGTATAGAGCCCTCAGGATATACAACACAACACAACTGATCGATCAGCACTCCAGCTCAGAACCCTCAGTTTAGTTCTGAAGCAAAGCCCTCAGGATGCCACTCATAGTGATGTAATATGCAGCGCTACATATCACATCACCACCGCAAAGCGGAACACATCATCAAGCAGAGCCCTCGGGATGCTCTCTGAATCTCTAGCGCAGAGCCCTCAGGATGCGCTCGACGTGCAACACAAAACACACGACATTACTTACAGTCAAAGTATGCCATACACACGTCGGGGGTCTATTCTCCACGCCAGAGTGTCATATACTCTGCTGCGGCTTGAGTCAGTTTACCATAGGAACCCGATATCAATTTGAGTTCATACCGTCCATTTGATAACACCTTAGTTACTTGGTACGTTCCTCGCATTCCGGAATCCATCTTTCCAGAAGCCTGGCTAGCCTTACGGACAAACACGATGTCATTTGGTTCATACGGCTTCAGTGACTTGCGACGTTCGTTTACTCGAGCGTTTTGCTTTTCTCGATTTTTGTCTAGCAGCTCATTAGCATGTTGCCGGGAAAGCTCCCGCAGGGACTCTCGATCAGGGCCAAGTCCCTCCATCGCAACATCGCGGACTACGGATCGGAGAACAGGCGTCACACCATCGCTGCCAATTAACAAAGTCATAGGTGAATGTTGGGTTGACTTCTGTTTAGTAATGTTCAAGGTGAGCTGTACCTTCCAAATAACGCTAGACCAACTTTCGCGACGAAAGTTTGTTTCTACGCGAATCATATTCATAACCGTGCGACAGTACCTTTCAACTTGACCATTACTGTTGTGCATTTCCGGAGTAATGAAATGGACTTCACTCCCCTGTTCCTTCATCCAATTACAAAATGATGAACTCTCATACATACGTCCTCTGTCAGTTACAATTAAACGAGGAGTACCAAACAATGATATTGCGTTTTCAAATACGCGTTTCAACTCGCAACTATCTTGCTTTATGATTGGGTAAAGGAGACAGAATTTTGAAAATGCATCGACAATAAGAATTACATACTTAAACCCGTTTGACTCAGGAAGAGGTCCCAAAACGTCAGTATGTACCGTGTCAAACGGAGTCAATGGCTTATGCCAGGAATCAATAGGCTGTAAGGGTTGCCTTGGCACCTTTTTGTGAGTCAGACAAACAATACAGTGTTGGATGTATTTTTTTACAAAGCTTCTTAAACCGGGAAACCAGAAATGCTTGAGGATTAAATCAGTAGTTTTTTCTGTACCAATATGTTGATGCTCATCGTGAAATATACGTAATAGGCTAAGGCGGTTACCTTTTGGAACAAAACATAGTAAACGAGATTGCTCGCCTGTTACATTTAATTTATAATACAAAGTGTCTTTGTGCTTAACATAACGAGTTCCATCCAGCTCACCGTCGCTCAACTTCTGGAGTAACGATTGAGTTTCCTCGTCAGCGACCTGCGCTATCTGTGCCCAATTATGAGGTTTTGGTATTTCACACACGTTAACCGCATTACGACTTAAATAGTCTGCATGAGATAGCGCAGTCCCCTTACGGTACTCTAACTCAAAATCGTAGTCCTGTAAATACATCCACCAACGAGCAATCCTAGGTAGGAGGTCTTTCTTTCGCTGAGTGAGTTTTAAGGCATTGCAATCGGTAACAACTTTGAATTTATTGCCTATCAAATAATGCCGAAAATGTTGTAATGCCTTAACTACAGCGAGCGTCTCCAATTCGTAGGAGTGGTAACGCGACTCAGCTCCCTGAGTTACCTTACTGAAATAGGCGACAGGCCGCTTACGACCTTCTCCGTCAGCCTGAATTAGAACAGCTCCGTATCCCCGAGACGATGCATCGGTGTGCACTTCCGTCCTTAAAGACGGGTCATATATGGCTAGCACAGGTTCACTGACTAAACGATTAATTATATCTTTACGAACTTGATCGTGTTCATCAGTCCAACGGAACTGCACACCTTTGCGCAGCAAGTTTGCGATACAGGCCTTTTTTTAGAGAGTAGCCACTAATGTACCTACGAAAGTATCCGGCAAGACCCAAAAACTGTCTCACTTCTTTAACGTTTGAAGGTATTCGAGCCTCCACCAGAGCTTTAAATTTACTCGCACTCGGCCTAACCTGACCATAACTAATAGTACGTCCCAAGTATTCTACTTTATTGGCAAGGAAAGTACATTTTTTTAGGTTTATTGAAAAGCCAGCACTGGTCAAGGTTCGAAGTACTTCACGAAGATTTTGCAGCCCTTCTTCTATGGTCTCGCTTGGGATTAACACATCATCGATGTATACCAAGGCCTTTCCATTTTCAATAAAAGAACGCAGCGTGTTGGTGATTATACGCTGGTATACCACCGGAGCGTTGGCAAGGCCATAAGGCATTTTTAGATATTCATAATGAGCTTCTGAGGTCACAAATCCCGTGAGAGGTATAGAAGCTTCGTCTAGACGTATCTAATGGAAGCCCGTGGCCATGTCAAGGCTCGTAAAATACTTGGCTTTGCCCAAACGATCAATATGATCCTCAATTAGAGGCAAGGGGTATCGATCCTTCACTGTATTCGCATTTAGTGCACGAAAATCTACGCACATCCTGTCACTACCGTCTTTTTTCTTCACCAGCAGGATAGGACTAGAAAACTCAGATTCAGATTCTCTGATTATCCCCTTGTCCAACAAATCTTTAATTATTACGCGAACACGCATTTTTTCATGATAAGACATTTTATACGGCCTATAAACAATAGGACTATTATTATGCAATCGAATCTGCATTGAGCCAGTAGTGACAGTAGTAGTTGCCGTACCAGTTACAAGAAATTCTGAGAATTCACTAATTATGTTAAGTAACTGCTCCCTATCAGTACCACTAAGCGTTGTCTTGACAATATAATCGTGCACACTCGATTCTACAGTCGAAACAGTATGAAGCCTTGAGAGACGCTGAGTGCCGCGAGACCGTGTGTATACAATGCCATCCCTGTTAAGTACATCCGTTCCTAATATTACAAACGAAGTCAAATACTTATCAGGGACTACATGAAAATCAACTTCTATGGTTATTTCTGGGAATTCAACGGTCAATGTTGTAAGGAAACTGGATTCAATCTCTTGACTACCAATTCCACGCAATAAACAAAATGAAGGCTTTTGAGTACACTGAAAATGCTTAACAACCGATTCAGCAATTAGGGAAATCTGGGAGCCACTGTCTATCAAAATATCTACTGGTACGCCCTGAATCACTGCAGTAGCAATATCATTAAGTCTGTACTCATTCGCAGTATCACGGCAAAAATTAACGTTAGGTTTACCACGTGATTCAGTGCGTTGCTTGGCAAAACAGTCTTCTAATTTATGCCCCACCTTTTTGCAAAAGGTACATTGTAATTTATTTGAATTTAATGGAGTGGAGGTCGATTGAATGTTAATGTCAGCATCATTTGGCTTCTTACGCTTTGGGCAATCATATTGCTTATGTCCAAAACCGTTACAAGAAAAACATTTAGATCTAGCGTCTGAATACACACTTTTTCTTGATTTATTGCAATCCGAGTGATTAATGACGTCACGTGACTTAGAAAATGTCGATGTTTTAGGTTTTATGTAAATAGATAGAAAACTAACTAAATCACTAGGTAATAGATTTGCGTTCGTGGCTGCGGCGCGTATTTGTGGATCAACAATACCGCGTATTATAATGGCAGAGATTAACTCTTCACTCAAACCGTGCACAATACGCAAACGCAACAACGAACGCCTCGCATATTCGGCATATGTAGGGTAGTTATTAGAATCCGTCTTCATTACGTTGAACAAAATATTCGCAACATCTATCCTTCGTGGACAAAGTGCTTGGAATTCGCGTTTGAAATTGGACCAGGACCGATCGTTGGTCGTCCATTCCGCGAGCCACACACGGGAATCGCCCTTTAAACAATTTCCTATACGCGCCAAACATTCACGATCGTCCCATCGATTGATATTGCGAACATGATCAACCTCATTACACCACACTTCAAAGTCATGCAAAGACGGGTCAAAGTTTGAAATATAAATATGGTTCGATCTTACCGGATTTATAGCGTTGATCGCTGTAACTAGCCGATCTGTTACCTCGCTTACGACAGCTTCAGCACTTGAAATCGTAGTACTAGCTGGTACCGATACAACATCACTCGTGGCACCGGAAGTCTCGCCGGCCGTAACCACCGTTCCGGCTACATACGGCGGCGGCGTAAGCGAGCGTGCGGCAGACAGCTCTCGCGTAGGCAGCGGCGCCACAACGTCGCATGGCAACACGGTAGCTTCAGAGTTCCTGGAATCTTCCAAAGCATTTAGTCTCGAAATTATAACTTAAAATTGCTGTTCTAGCACAGAAACAGAAGAACGACTTCGCTTACTATGAGATTTACTTTTAGATTCTTTCGACATAATTATCAACACAAATTATCCAAAGCACAAAGTTAAATAAAAGTCGTTATAAATTAACTGAACAGAAAATGGTGTTTGAATCCCACTTCTGAATTTAGCTATATCACTAATAATTATTTAACCTCGTAAGGCCCAATGTACTCAGACTAGGCCAAAAAAAAGAAAGCGTTCGGACCCAAGAATTTATATTTTTTATCAACGTTATTACCCACTGTGATCACATGAGGACAAAATAAAAAAATCCAAGATACTTGAATTTTAGCGCGTAAATGATCTGTCCGTTGTTGTCCTCTGGTTGGGCGAAACATAAACGTCAATTTGATGTAAATGATATTTCTGACCAATGATGTGAAATTAGTCCTTTTTGACCAAAATGGCAAACATGCAGCGTCCACGTCGAAGAGGTGAGTTATAATCTTAATTTATTTCAGTCATCGACGATTTATTTTTTAATCAGTGTTGATAAATAAGTGACTTATATGTACTAGTTTTCAAATACAATACTTTTACTTTGAGACAATTTACTTTGCGTGCTTCCGCCACCAGTTAGTTCATGCAAACTATTGCTGGCCAGCGCCCACCCACTACTGTTAGTCCCTTCATACTCGCCACCAATAGTTGATGCATGCAACCCTGGTCGATACTGCTGCATCCGTTGAGGCTGCAGCAATGTCAGCCGTCGTGCTCGCGACACGTGTTTCGCCTCTACACGAGGCATCTTCAGGCAGTGAAACCTAGATGTTGATCGTTCGAATGACAAGCAACGAATGACAAAAATTACGCCGTATTGCATCTATCATTCATCATTCAGTCATTCGTTGCTTGTCATTCGAATGATCAACATCGAGACCGAGTCCCCGCTCGCACGCCGCAAGTCGAATCCCCACGCACTGACGTCACGGCTAGGCTCCGCCCACTTTAGCCTATTTCTCAGCTATATATATATATATGTAAACACTATTTATAATATTAAAAAACTGGTCACTAACCAGCTCACTAGCGGTCGTAAACAGATGAAGGTGGTAGCTATCCGATGTTATGGCTTTTTATAATTATATTCACTTTTTCATTATTTTAGAATAGTTTATGATTTAAAGTAGGTATTATATTTTTTTATGTTTTATAACCCAACTAGTCTATATTCTAGTCAGTTCAGACTATTTAGAACTTTGGAATTTACACTAACATATATATACTATGTTGTGTGTAGAAAAATTTTCTTTTACTTCTCTAAAATGGGTAACTCGGCTAACTGGTCGTTATCCAAAGCAATGACCCTACTTCGTGTTTGAACCCCGGTCAGATCAAGATGGAAAAAGATCTTTTTCAGATCGTCCTGGGTCTTGAATGTTTATGTTTATATTATAAAAAAAAAACAAATTTCAGTGGGGCTAGCTCAATTTGTGTGATAATAGGGACATTATATTTATTTATTACTTAGAATGTACAAAAAAATTACCTACTTTATTAAACGGTTCATACTGTACCTGTACTATCTACAAGTACGATGTCATTGACCTCATCCTAATAACTTTGTAAATATTTAATATACTTAATATTTTGAATATGCAGGTACTATTTCAGTCTCTGCATGCCATTTATATATTCTTTACCTAGATTTGCGTAACCTCGAATAACCTCTATCGGCACATTATTACGCGCGCGCGAAATCTACAAGCGATGCGTGTGGGACGGGGCGCGCGGCGCGGCCCGGGTGGCGGGGGCAAAACTTAGATTTCCGCTGGGGAATGGCGCAGCCTTAAAGCTAATAAATAAATAAATAAACGTATTAAACTAAATTGCATGCACAAACCTACACAATATATACCTAAGATTAACTACAATTTAATTTTATTTCAATTTTAATAGGCTAAAATACTCTTTTCCAAAAATATAAATTTAAAGCAACAATAGAGTTAATTTAAATTTGTCCATCTACGCTATACGCTAGACTCAAATCTACGCTAATATTAGAAAAAGAAAGATTTGTTTGTTTGTTTTCATTGAATATGAAACTATCTCTCATCGTTAAAATCCTGCGTAATCCCTGATGAAGATAGCTTATAGAATATTTCATAAAGTTAAGGATCCGTGTGAAAATGTAACTCAAAGTGTGAAAAAATCCCAAGATAAAATCATCTACCCGCGCGAAGCCGGGCCCTTATAGTTTATAAAACTGCAACCATAAGACGAATTATTTTTTAAATCTATGACTGCAACTTTTATTAGATTTGTTTCACAAGTTTTCAAATATAGATGTACTTCCAGCCGATCGAATAAGGCTGTTTTGAAAATCTATAAATGCTGTTTTTGTTTTCTCATAATTACTTAGTAGTTTCAACGGCCACATTTCTCTATCTCATAATATCCACTTGTCCAGTGGAGTATCAATTAAAATAAAAGGATTTTATTCAGATAGTTGTGGTAGAACCACCTTACCGGCAAAATTCATCCTAGTAGCATTAATGGTACCGACAATCGACGTTTAAGTAGGTTTACCACTTATATGCTTCGTTCGGTGAGTAAGAGAGCCGGAGGCTCATCTTTCCCCCCTCCCCCCATGTCCTCCTCCCAATGTCATCCCCCCTATTCCTTGAAAGGCCGGTAACGCTCCTGTCACTCCTTGGTGGCGCAGTTGTCCATGGGCAGCACTGATCGCTTACCATAAAAAAAAATCGTTACATCATAAAAAAAGGATTATTAATAAAAATGTGTGTTTGTGAATGACTATTTATTTATTAATTTTATTAAAAAGTATTTTCAGCAGAAATACATTTTCTTCAATTATTTTCGATCGCAATCATGTTCCTTTTTATCCAATCAAGATAAGGACTAATAGGAACATATACTGAGAGTCCTGGATGATGTCGAGCATTATTTACAAGTTGTGAGTTTATAGTACAAGCTATGCCTACAATTTTACCTTCTAGAAAGAGAGGCCCGCCAGAATCTCCAAAAAATATCTGCTGATTTCTTTTTGAACATTTTGGTGCTACTAACAATTGCGGATAATTCAACATCCAGTGGTCTTCATCTTTAAAAATTACACCTTCGCCAATCTGAAGTGGTTTTTCTACGAGTTCAACTATGTGTTCAATAATCTCGTCAAAGTCTTTTTTATTAGCCATGCGTCCAAAACCAGCGTATTCCACAGATCGGCCTGTTAAAATTTTGTAATCACCAGTATAAAGTTTTCCATAACGCTCCAGAGTTAAGTGTTCGATGTGAATCAATCCAATATCATTTACAGTTTTAGTCTCGGAGTAGGCTGGATGAGGAAAAATTTTCAAAACCTTCGATTTACATTTTGTTTCACCCCATGGTATCGACATATTGCCACATCTACAAAAAAAAACCTTTAGTGCGATAGATGAAAAATTTTCGAAACGTCTTCGTCCGCGAGTTGAACCCCCTCCCCCCTCCTACTGAAGTCGCGAACTTCGCCATATGGATTGTTACCCCTTTAGGGGAAATTTCCGCTGAGCTATGTCGTTTACCTTCGTTCTCTTACGAATCTCCTCGTTTCTGATTCGATCTCGCAGAGAAACACCGAGCATAGCTCTCTCCATAGCTCTTTGAGCGACTAACGACATAGTTTAGCGGATTAGCTCTTAAAAGTGGCAGTGGGCGGGAGTCGGACATCCACCAACCAGATGGTCGGATGACCTGACTAAGGTCGCAAGAAGACGCTGAATGCAGGCCGCTTTCAACCGGTCGTATTGGAAATCCTTGGGGGAGAACTATGTCCAACAGTGGACTTGTTACGGCTGATATGATGATGAAAAGGCTTTTGTCAGACGACAGAAAATCGCTCTTTCACCGCCTGCATTATGTCCCCATCCTCAATACTCAGATATAGATATACAACGTGATTTTGAACCCCCTAGTTATATTGAAATCTGGGAATCAGAATCCCTAATGGAACACAGAATTGCAAGAAAAAAAGGTAAAAAACGAAAAAGAAAATTAGGTTTCCCATACAAAGTCGCCAATCAGCTCGACGACTTTTTATGAAAGGTTAAATTTATTTTTTAGTAGTTTACCTTTTTTTCTTGCAATTCTGTGTTCCATTAGGGATTCTGATTCCCAGATTTGAATAAAGCTAGGGAGTTCAAAATCACGCTGTAAAATAGAAAGCGGGAGGGAGCTGACCAGCGTGTGATCGACGAGCCTCTACTAGATTCTTCTGCTATGACCAATTTATGACATAGTATTTGGTCAACCCCAGTCGTGCACACCGAGGGTGGTTGGTTGGCACGAGCGCGACGCAAGCGGTGCGAGGCGCGGGGGGCCCGTGGCAACTGCCGGGCGCCGCCGCCGCACTCGGCCAAACAACTTGATAGGCGTCACGCGTGTCCTATAGATTCGTTCTGTAATCTATCAGCAATACATCGATTTATATCGTTCATTTCTTTTATTTCCTAGTTCCTTAAGTAGTCTGTATATAGGACAATTAGGGAAAGAAAGCTCCTGAGCGACAGGTAACACACATTGAATATAGACTTTTGTCTTGAGACACTGAGGTATTTTGGACGAGAAGACACTACAGAGCTTCCCGAACGCTGCCCAGCCGAGTCAGATTCGTCGAAAGACCTCGTCCTTAAAGCTGGAACTTCCAACCTGGATCAACTGACCCAAGTAGACTTAATAAATATACAATTCTTCAACATGGACTATCATAACAAGTCGAGATGTGATATTTATAAAGAAAACAACTTGTGTGAAGAGAATGTGATTGAAATCCAATAGATGGATGATAAACCACAAGAACGTAGATTATCACAGTCTTCAGTGAGAGATTCATCAGATAGCAGTAGAGAGAATTCTTTTGTTTCAATGGAAAGTAATGATATGGATGAAACCTATGTACCTGATGAGGAGGAGGAGTCCATAAGATCTGAAGTGGACATGATTTTGAGAACATTACCAAAAAGGCTGAGACAGCAGGCTGATAGATATGGATTTATGTGTACTGAAGAGTGTGATAAATCTCTCAGCGATAAGTTGACAATAGAAGAGGCACTAAAAAGACCGGAAAAGGAGCATTGGGAAGAAGCTATTAAAGAAAAACTGAAAAGTTTTGAAAGCAACAATGCTTGGGATGTTGATGATATTGCTTTAAATGGAAATATAGTGAAGTGCAAGTAGGTATTAAAAAAGAAGTGTGATTCTGAAAATTATGTGCGTTAATGAGCCAGACTTGTTGCTAAAGGGTGTTCTCAAAGGTATGGTGTGGACTACACTGAAACATTTTCTCCCGTAGTGCGGCATACCACTCTTAGATTATTATTTGCATTATTACTGCAGTTGAACCTTAATGTGACTCACCTTGATGTAAATACAGCCTTATTGAACGGGGATCTGTCTGAGACTAATTTATATGCAAAAACCTATAGGTTATGCCTGCATAGATAGTTAAAAGGTTCTTAAATTAAACAAGGCTATATATGGTGTTAAACAGGCATCCCGAGTATGGCATAATAAGGTAGATGCTTGTATGTTAGCTGATGGTTACGTCAAGTCTAAAATAGAGCCATGTTTGTATATCAAATTGTTGGTAGCAGTATAACCGTTGTGACTTGCATGTTAATGATTTTTTTGTCTTTTCCAACGACAATGCTGAAACGAATCATCTTAAAATCATGTTAAGTAAGAATTTTGAATTAAAAGACTTAGGTATTGTAAACGAATGTCTAGGCATTTCAGTTGGTTTTGATAAGCAAAATTGTATTGTTACTTTAAGTCAAGAGAAATATAATGACAAATTACTGTTAAAGTTTAATATGATTGATTATAAAACAGGCAATACTCCAATGGAGGAGGGAGGGAAAAGAAAATAATTACAGTAGTCAGAATCCTTTTCAGCAGCTCCTTGGGAGTTACATGTCAGATATCATTATTGTAGAGAAATGATAAATGAAAACATTGTTAGCGTTGATTATTTATGTACAGCAGATCTGCTAACTAAGGGCTTAGGTACTGTAAAACATTATAAGCATTTGACTTTAGGAGTTGTTAAAGTATATTTTTTTCTTTGTTACTTGATTTTGATAATTTATTTTTTGTGTGGGAGTGTTGTAAATATCAAAATATAGAATACTTAAGTCACTACTATCGCCATCTTGTGACATATATCACTACTCTGTACTTCAATCTGTTTTTTCTAAATAAAAGTCAGTCGCTGCTTGATCTTAGCTCACGGTGTTTTATTAAACTGATGTAGATCTGGCCGCATAACTCTCTACAACAGTGCTGTCACCAGCATAGCCAAGCCAGGAACAAGGTTGCAGAGGGAACAGATCCCTGACGTACCCCAGCATTAATAGCCATTAGGTCGGAAGAGCAGCCATCCACAACTACTCGTTCCCTCAGGAAATCGAATATCCATTTGCAAAGGTCTTCTGGTAAACCATACGCTGGGAGCTTACTTAGGATAGCTTCGTGCCGGTCAAAAGCCTTGGATATATCGAGTAAAACGGCAATTACCTCACCGTGACCCTCCAAGGCTTCGTTCCATAGGTGTGTGGCATACACCAATAGGTCACCGGTTGAGCTACCCTTGCGAAAACCATATTGGATGTCACTAAGGCGCTCGTTGGTTTCCAGATATGCCAGAAGACGTTTGTTTAATACACGCTCCATAATCTTGCACAATATGGAGGTGACCGCAACAGGTCGATAATAGGGCGGGTCAGAGCGACTTCCCTTTTTAGGTACAGGTTGTACATTGGCAAGCTTCCAGGATGAGAACCTAGTAATAAGACGTCTACCCGTTGGGGCCACATAAGCTGGCCGAGGTCTGCCGATCCCTCTCATTTCAAAGGGTACCGGAGGTACCGGAGCTGGGTGAAGCTGCGAAATAGCAGCCACCGCGCTGGGGCTTTGGAGCACATGGCTTAGGAAGCACACGGCCCCGGCATTATGCGGATTGGATTATGACACCGTGTAGTTTTAGTGGGTTCGAGTCTCACATACCTGTCCGGCTTCTTGTGGCTGGACAGACGAGACATGAGTCTTCTCACACGTTAAAAAAAGTGTCTCAAACAGAACAAAATAATATGTATATTATTGAACACATACATATTCACACAATCCAAAACAAATAAAAATATAATACATGAATATCCATATAGGAAAAAAATATATCCTTACTAATATTATAAATGCGAAAGTGAGTTTGTTTGCTTGTTTGTTTGTTACGTTTTCACGTCGTAACTACTGAACCGATCATCATGAAATTTTGCGTACTATTCCCGAGGGATCGACATTGACGCGGGTGGAGCCGCGGGCGAAAGCTAGTATAAAATAAATATCAATGAAAGAAGGTAAGGCTAAATAAATAAACATTAATAAGAGGAAAAGTATTCCAAAGTATCATCGCACAAACAGAAAACGCATTTGAATTGAAACATGTCAAATGAGCAGGTATTACGAGTCTAAGGGAAAACACACTGTGAACATTAGGATCCTCAACCTCACGAAGGAAATGGAAACGTACTTTAAGGTAATAAGGAGTAAAAGGGTTAAAGAAGATAGAATAAAGAAGAGAAAGGATATGCAAATTACGGCCAAGTCGGTGATAGTCGGATAGGGAGTCACTTGAGTTGTATACGAAAACTAGTGATGTGATCAAATTTGCGAAGTCCAAATATGAATCTAATGCAGAAATTTTGAAGACGCTCAAGCTCATTCAATAATTGCTCTTCAATGAGGTCAAGATAGCAGAAGTCAGCGTAATCAAGGATACGAAATAGGAGGGATTGTACCAGCGCAATTTTAGTCTTGATCGGTAAAAAGTTACATAACTTTTCAAAGAGCCAGCCGCAACAAAAAAAAATTCTACTGACCTCAGTTATCTGAGGTGTCCATGACAAGTTGCTATCGACCAAATTTCAAATTTCTAGGTACAGTAGTTTCAGCTGTGCATTGATTACGTAAGTCAGTGACTAAGGTTTGCCTTTACATATCAGGTGAATTTGAATAACCTGGCAGTGTTTTGGTGTTAAAATCGGAATCCCTAATAGAATATAGATCTAAAGGGAAAAAAGGTAAAATTGATATAAAAAAAATTGAGCCTCCCATAAAAATTCACCGGTCAGCTGATCAAATTTCTATGGAAAGTCTAAGATTTTTTTATAAATTACTCATTATCCTAGTAAGGATTCCGATTCCAACATTAAAATGTTGGCAGATAATTTAAAATAACCCTGTACATACACATAAAGAAGATTTAAACTACTCTTCCTTTCTCGCCTATTTAACCAGTTATGTTATTTTTTCATGTACTCATGTTTATAAGAAACAAAGGACGATTGTCCAAAAACAGGGTCTAATATAAGTTTATTAACCAAATTAAAAAAGGAGGTTATGAATTCGGTTTTAGTTTTACAGTTCCGTACCTGAAAAGGTAAAAACGAAACCCTTATAGGATCACTCGGTTGTCCGTCTGTCTGTCAGTCTGTTCGTTTGTCTGTCTGTTTATGAAGAACCTTTTTCTCAGGAACGCGTACCGATACCTATCAAGCTGAAATTCATATCGAATTCTCAAGTCTACTGTCCCTTGGAACTGTGAAAAAACCAAACTTATAAGCCAACGCAATCAAAGTTATTTCGACGTTCACAAGGAAATCAAAACCTACGGGGTACTTCCCATGAACTCAGAATCTTGAAAGGTACGAAGCAACGTCTTATAGCACAGATATAGGTAAAATTGCGAAAAGTATAAATTTAAGTAACATTATATCCCATCAAAAACATTCTGTAAAAGACTAGCCAAGTCTCGTGGAGCTGCTTGTTTATCTCTAAAAAGTAATGAAATCTAGACAATGTCGTGCCAAGCCTAAGGTTCCTTACTGCGATTTCTTTATTATTATAGTTAATGTTTTGTGACTTGGCCGTTGAAGAGTACACAAGGGTACAAACCAGGTGCTCCATGACACCATTGCACCAATCTGTCGCCGGAACCGCTACCCATTGACGATGGAAAACTGCCACTTGGAAAACGTTGATCGATGCTGAATGCATATGTTGCACAATTAACAACAGCCTAAAATAAGACACTAGCGTCTCGCTTAACAAACATAGGTAACTAGTTACAACAGATATAACATTACGTGTAACCAAAATTGACTTGTACCCACTAACGTATGAAGAATGTTCAACGGGCAAGTTACACAACATTAACTATAATAATAAAGAAATCGCAGTAAGGAACCTTAGGCTTGGCACGACATTGTCTAGATTTCATTACTTTTTAGAGATAAACAAGCAGCTCCACGAGACTTGGCTAGTCTTTTACAGAATGTTTTTGATGGGATACATATTGTTAATTTGTGACGTCCTCTTGTTATCGATCGCGCACTACGATCTCGCCCGGCAACACGGATTAAAAATGTTTGTTCTAGATGCGACAGTTCAGTAATTTAAAGCTTGTATATTTAAGTGAATACGTTTTTGTATTTCTTTTTTCTTTTTTTATCGTTATTATGTGCAGGCAAATGTTACTGTGCTTGTTAGAAAAGTGTCTATAAAGTTTTAGGTGTATTTTTTGTGTTTTATCTTCCATTCACAATGCTATTTTGATACTTACTCTTATTAAATTAAGAAATAAAATATGGTGAAAAAAAGGTTTTTTTTTTATCATATATCACTATATTATATTATTATGTGATATTTATTTATTTATCTATATAATTTGTATGTATGTAATGTGTGTATGTGTGCGTGTACGTTTGCGTGCGTGTGTGTTAGTAGTGATATTTTAAATAGGTATGCAATTTACTGTTATAATATTATTCATTTTTAATTATACTACCAACGAAGACAAACAAGGAAATTCTACAACTTGTCAGTGAGAAGAATACTAGAGAATTCAATAGGTATACGACACGACGATTTTATCTAAACCGTTTAGGAAGGGAAGATCGAAGTCAGGAGAGAAAGGGGAAGGTTAAGGAGGGCTTTCGTAGACGAAGTAAAACAGAAGGCCAAAGATTATAGACTTTCGTCTACGTACTTAGTAAGCACTGAGGTATTTTGGACGAAAAGACACTGCGGAGCTTCCCTAACAGTGCCCAGCCGAGTCAGATTCGTCGAAAGACCTTGTCCTTAAAGCTGGAACCTCCAACCTGGATCAATTGACCGAAGTAGACATATTGGTCCACAGCTTCAAGGAAGGAGTTCCCAATAGATACTAGTAAAGGCACAACATGGACTTTCGACGTTATTTTTGTCTTGTCCATTTCATTCTTCGTCGTCTTGTTCATTTTAAGGCCCACTTGTTGAGAAACTCCATTGAGTTTATTGAGCATGGTACTTAATTTCTCCAGCGTTTCCGCCATAACAACGATGTCACCAACAAATCGATGGTGAGTGAGATACTCGCCATTGATGTTGATGCCAAGTCCTTCCCATTCCAGAAGCTCCAGAGCAGCGGTGCGAACAGTTTTGGAGATATCACGTCTCCCTGTCTCACGCCTCGCTGCAATGGTATAGCCTTTGTGCTCTGCTCCTTTACTTGAACTGACATGGTGGCGTTTCTGTAAGCATTTCAACACTACGATATACCGATGGTCGATGCGGCATCGCTGGAGGGACTGAAGTACCCCCCATGTTTCGACCGAATCGAAGGCTTTCTCATAGTCCACAAACGCTTAGCATAATGGCAGGTTATACTTTCTGGTCTTCTGTATAATCTGCCGCAGCATATGGATGTGGTCTATGGTACTGTAGCCTTTTCGGATACCGTCTTGTTCGGAAGGCTGGAAAGCAAAGAGACACTTATCGTGCTGTACTATTTCCGAAATTGTAATAAAATCAAAGTTAAACCTGAGTTTGAGTATAGTTTCATATTCCATTGTGCCCACTACGAGACAAACTTTGAAAGCCTTAGAGTTTTAAAAGTCAGTTACTATAGAATTGAGTTAGCAGAATTTGTTTTCACTTATTTTGTAGGATGACTAGCCACGGCGCTGGCCAGTAAAGCGTTGTTTTGCCGCCCTGCCTGTCACACTAAAAGCTTTTTGAAAGTTATTTTGTTCTGCAAAAACTGCGAAAGTTACTTCCCGTGTTTTGTTATAAAAATTTTTATGTTTTGGCGAATAATAGTATCACGTATTTTCTCTTGCAGGGTAGACAGAGTCCAGGTCTTTAAGACCTAAAAGCCACGCTTAGTATGTTGGTAGGTGGTAGGTGGAAAATGGAATCAAAATAGTGATGAGTTGCTAGCGGCATCGCCTACTAATATGATTAGTCAGATTCGCCCATTCCCTCAATCGGCTTTAATGATCTGCGCGGTAAGAAAACCAGCTGGTACATTCTAAGTTTTGACTTTTCTTCCAAACCAGCATGGACGTTAGGTATAAGTTATGTACATTGTCCTTATTAAGTCAGTATTCTTTTCTTATTTACTTTAACTTTATAAAGCAAAATGTAACGTATTTGAAATTACTATCTTTTAAAAAACTACGATGAATATGTGTTTAAACTACATGTATTATAAATACTAATCCCATTAAAAACATTCTGTAAAAGACTAGCCAAGTCTCGTGGAGCTGCTTGTTTATCTCTAAAAAGTAATGAAATCTAGACAATGTCGTGCCAAGCCTAAGGTTCCTTACTGCGATTTCTTTATTATTATAGTTAATGTTGTGTAACTTGCCCGTTGAACATTCTTTATACGTTAGTGGGTACAAGTCAATTTTGGTTACACGTAATGTTATATCTGTTGTAACTAGTTACCTATGTTTGTTAAGCGAGACGCTAGTGTCTTATTTTAGGCTGTTGTTAATTGTGCAACATATGCATTCAGCATCGATCAACGTTTTCCAAGTGGCAGTTTTCCATCGTCAATGGGTAGCGGTTCCGGCGACAGATTGGTGCAATGGTGTCATGGAGCACCTGGTTTGTACCCTTGTGTACTCTTCAACGGCCAAGTCACAAAACATTAACTATAATAATAAAGAAATCGCAGTAAGGAACCTTAGGCTTGGCACGACATTGTCTAGATTTCATTACTTTTTAGAGATAAACAAGCAGCTCCACGAGACTTGGCTAGTCTTTTACAGAATGTTTTTGATGGGATTTCACGTCTTTTTGTAGAAGCCCACGTTTCTATTGATTTATTTTATTAGATTTTCTTATTTGACACAGTTTTTTCTTTTTAGGAGTAGTTTCTTTTATCATTACAAATCTTTCTTTTCTTTTTCCGGTTCTGATTCTTGTACAATAGCAACCGTTTTACTGTATTTATATTATAGAGTACTAAATAACTAACAATTAAATATAGTATTCAATTAAAACTTCCTTTAAATCTAATAATTAAGTAATAATAAGTAATCCGTCACTAATAATAAATTTCCTAACCTTTTCAAATCCTGCTAATTAACCTCACGAAATAATAAGCGAAATCAACGAAATGCAAATAATCCCTCCTAATTCCAAGCAAACATTTTGTTTTTTTTTAAATGACTATGTAGCTGGCTCCAAGTGAGCTTTTGCTACTTCAACGGCGGCGAGAGCAGAGTACCTACCCTCAGCCTATATAGACAATATCACTAAAGGGCCCCCAGGAAGAACGGATCTCGGCTTTGGGCGTTGCCTGTGTGCGCAAGGTTTGGAGAGACAGCAAATTCTTCTATTGCCTGATGGGCCGCGTATACATGCATGCGAAGCCTGAAGGGCCAATCTGAGAATCAACGGCAAAAGCCTTTGGAGAGCAGCAACTCTCATCTTTTGCCTTATGGGCCGAAAGCTACGTTGCCAGAAGGGCCTATCTTGGGTGCAAGTCACCCGGGACCGCCGGGCGGTCACCAGTAATCGGAGTTAAGCCAAAGAGGATCATCGGGATCGTCAAGTACGTTTCTAGGACGTCTACGACATAAGATAAGGACGTATCGTATAAGTTGGGGGAGTAGTTAGCGGCTTGCACCACTGGTTGGGGTGGCGTGCGGCATTCTCAAAGAAACGCTTGGAGGCGTTTTTGAGATAGCCGCGGATGGACGGGAGATCTAAGTCACGGTGTAAGTCTGTCATGCGCAAGTACCGATAATTGCCCGTGTCACGTTGGACGAAACGATTCTGCAAACGTTGCAGTCGTAGGATGTGGAAGGGACGGATATGGGAAAAGTCTACGCCGGCATAGGTCATGATAGGGCGGATGCAAAGCTTATAATAATAATAATAATAATAAATGTTTTTTCAGACATTTGTCCATTGTGTTAGTAACAACTGGCTTACGTCTAAGGTTAGTACTAAATAATATTTATGTAGGCTATAAAATTAAGATATGGTATTGGAGCTGCCCATCTAACCGCAATGCAAACTATTCCAGTGCATCAGCAGTGGACTGCTCCATCTATCCGCAATCATCTTCAGGATGCTATTGAGCTGTCACGCAGCCGCCTGAGCATGGAGGCACAACGATTGCGAATAATAGCGTGAAAGCCATCTGTATGTGCCTCCGCAAACATGCCAGATGCACTACAGCGTCGAGACAGCCCCATCAGCGCCCTGAAGGAATTGTTATATTGAACTCTCAGGGCGTTGTATGCTCGCTGCGTGTGAATATAGAGTGTCAGCTTATTTCTAAGTGACATCTTAGCATTTTTTTTTCTTTTATTTATGGCTTTCACGCGTTACGTATTTAGCCAGTATCAAGTATAAATGAGTTTTCTTGCGCTTTTTCTAAGTCTTATTATCAATAAAACGATGGTGTAGTTTATTTTATTGATTCTACGGAGCCCCTGACGACATTTCTTAAGAATCCACTGGCTTGATCACAGACGACGCAACGAGGCGAGGCGGTCCACCACCCCGCTAAGTAAATCTCACTTCAGCCGCACTGTGACAGTTTATTTCAGTTATTCCATACATTGTTCATAAACATAGGCATTTATAACACCAAATTACACCGATTTCCCATTATAAAGCCGTGTAATGTAACGTGGCCGTGTTTTTTTTTTAACGTGGGCGTTTTTTTGATAGCCGCGAATGGATGGTAAAAGCGGCCGTTTTTTTTTTTAATTGACTATGTAGCTAGCTCCAAGTGAGCTTTCGCTACTTCAGCGAGCGTTTTAGGTGAGGGCAGAGTGCCCTCAACCTTAATAGACAACATCACCAAAGGGTCCCCAGGAGGGACGGGATTTTGGCATTGCCTGTGTGCGCAACTTAGAGAGACAGCAAACTCTCATATTGCCTGATGTGCCGCGTATACGTGCATGCAAGCCTGAAGGGCCAATCTGAGAAACAATGGCAAAAGCCTTTGGAGAGCAGTAACTCTTATCTTTTGCCTTATGGGCCGAAAACTACGTTGCCAGAAGGGCCTATCCTGGGTACAAGTCACCCGGAACCGCAGGGCGGTCACCAGTAATCGGTGCTAATCCTACTCTACGCACTCTATTCCGGTGGCGAGTGCGACGGAAAGTGGGATTCCTCTGGCTATTCGGAGCCGAAGAGGGGTCGGGGCGGGCTTGTGCGATGTCAATAGGATCATCGAGATCGTCAAGTACGTTTCTAGGACGTCTACGACGTAAGGTCGTATCGAGTAAGTTGGGGGAGTAGTTAGCAGCTTGCACTACTAACGGGTTGGGATGGCGTGCGGCTTTATCAAAGTAACGCTTGGAGGCGATTTTGAGATAGCCGCGAATGGATGGGAGATCTAGGTCACGGTGTAAGTCTGTCATGCGCAAGTACCGGTGGTGACTCGTATTTGTGGCACAGGTAACGAAGTGGTTCTGCAAGCGTTGCAGCCGATCGATGTGGGAGGGCGCGATGTGGGAGAAGACTACGCCGGCGTAGGTCATGATAGGCCGGATGCAAAGCTTATAGAGTGTCAACTTATTTCTAAGTGACATCTTAGCATTGCCTATCATGGGGTGAAGATGGCCTAATACGAAGGCGGCATGGTTGCGGACTTTGCTGATGTGGGGGCCGAAGGTTATCGCGCTATCGAGTACGACTCCAAGGTATTTAGCCTTGCCTGCCCACTGAATGGGCTTTCCGTACAACGATACTGATCCTAACGGGGGAAGTTCTGCTCCGGACATGGTGATTTTTCGACGTGACACAGCGCGGTTATCCTAACGCGGCCGGTTGCCACTTCGCCTTATAAGGTTATCGGAAAGAACGTAAGCGCGTTTTAAAATACAGTCACCGCCATCTAGCGACGTGTTCGGGTATCACCGCCACTATTAGTCCAATGCATTATATTTTGACCAAATTTTGAGCGTAATTAAAATTTTTGTGTAATTTGTTTAGTTAATTTGTGTAATGTTGGAGCAATTAATCGTTCGACTATTTCTTCTTGTTAACTTGTAAGTATAAATATAAAAGCCAGTCTAGTCTTATCCAGAGTTTTCCTTTAATTTTATTTATATGCGTATTAAAAGCAGAAGGGGAGGCATTCGCACAGCAGTGGGACGCTATAGGATAGATTAAATTAGAAGATGTGTCACACTACGCTGGAATTTTGCAATGACCAATAGTAGAAGGTGGCATTACCATATCTCTAATACAGCTGAGGGTTCTTCATCAGATACTTCAGACCTTCGATTTTTGACATCAAATGAAGCAGCCCACCAAGTTGAATATTTTTTGTAAAGGCGGTATGTCGATCTGTAATAGTTTAGTTGGGCTTTTGTGTTTTCTGATCAGGGTCACCAGGTACTTCAGATCTTCGATTATCCTAGTTTTTATAGTTTTCCCTTTATGTGGCCATTAAACCCTAACTCTGTACCAAATTTCAGCTCTCTGAGTTTATGGGAAGTACTAGTTCTATTTTGATGATCATGAGTGAGTGAGTGAGTTTCATAAATGCAAAACTTTGCTTTCGCTTAACTTCGGAACTAAATGACCTACAGACTTGAAATTTTAAGTATTTGATTATAGCTTACTAGATGACGAAAATTTCTGCGTTCTGGTCTTATCCAGAGGTTCTCAAACAGGGACCTGAAAATGCGGCGAAATGGTTCCAGTAAAGGATGGTACGGCAGTGTTTGCTTCGCGCTCGACTTGGCGGGGGCACTGCCGTGCCCCCCGATAATAATAAATATATTTAATATTTTTTCGACACTTGCAAGGGAATCAAAACTTACAGGATACTTCCCGTTCACTAAGAATCTTGAAATTTGGTACGAAGCAACGTCTTATAGCAAAGATAAAGAAAAAAATGTGAAAAGCATTAATTTTGAGTTGCATCATATAGTAAAAATATTTTTAATAATTTCAAACTTATTATATACTAGCTTTCGCCCGCGGCTCCGCCCGCGTCAATGTCGATCCCTATGGAATAGTTCTTTTTCCCGGGATAAAAGGTAGCCTATGTCCTTCTTCGTACTCCAGAGAACTTGTGTGCAAAATTTAATGATGATCGGTTCAGTAGTTACGGCGTGAAAGCGTAACAAATAAACAAACAAATAAACAAACAAACAAACTCACTATCGCATTTATAATATTATTAGTAAGGATAAGGGTAATGTATGGAACCCTAAGGGTGCGAGTCCGAATGCACTAGGGCAATTTTTTTAAATGTTTGTTTTAAATTGCTTTTTTGCTTGAAAGGGTATGGTTTCAAATTGACACCATATAAATTTCATCAAAATCGCTGCAGAAGTTTGATTGAAGTCGGTTTTTTATATGATAGATTATACTAACGGGGGACGTGAAAAATATTGTTTATTCAGTTAACTCAAACACATTAACTTTATAGATACCGATCGAATTAATGAGGTCAAGGAAGAGCCTGATGGAACAGTGGGAATGAGCATTATAAGCGGCGCCCCCCGGGCGCGGTCCCTACTGGGATGGGTGACCGCAATCGGCAATTCATATTTTAAATAGATTAATATATAGGCACATATCACACAAATTGAGATAGCCCCACAATAAGTTGTGAACTTGTGTCGTAAGATACTAACTCAATACTATATTTTACCATAGATATATAGATAAACATCCAAGACCCATGTCAATCTTAAAAGGTTGTATTGTATTCCATTATGACCTGGCCGGGCATCCAACCCGGGAACCCTCGTGTCGCAGGCTGGCGTGTTAACCACTACGGCATGGAGCTCGCCCGTCGCCATTGCAACGAAATGCGCGATACCAAAACTCGTTTCACGACTGGTCGACGGCATCGGTCGCCAGCGTCACTCTGAAATTAGCCGTACGTCGATCTCAGTGAGGCTAGAGATTACCTTATAAAGTCCGGTGTAGTCGGGGAAACGCAGTGCGTTGCTGTAATAACAAATTTACTCGTTATCGCAGATCCGGTGCAGGATCTTAAATACAGATCTTCGTCAATTTCTACCAGTAAAGCAACAACAAACGGGTATTTATTATTTAAGTCACTCCAGCCTTCCAAAACTCTAGGCTTTAGGATGTTAGAACGGACAAATCTGTTGAAGTTTTTTGGTGATTTTCTTGCTCTAAATATCACTGATTTTCTTGCACTTATTATTTCTGAGATGCTTAACAGCAATAAGCACCTGAAATCAACACTTTTTTTACCTAACATGAAAATTAAATTCATTTTTTGTGTTTGGTTACCAAACATGAATTTAATGGTGTTTATGGTGTATAAAAGCTCGGTAACCTAATAATATCCCAAGCTCCTCAACAAAGGTACTTGGTTGGGTCATTGGTCCCTACTGCAATTGTTTGATGGCAGCTCTATATCAGATGCCTTAAGGCAGCTTCAAAATCTGTCACCAGTGTTGACCATTTACACACACGAAAAACAAACAAACGTTTAAAAACAATTTGATCATCATCATCATCATATAATCCGCAAGTAGTCCACAGCTGGACATAACGATTTATTTTACCTTATTACAACTTCAAAACGCATTTCGTTAAATTACTGTAAAAAAAACTTGTTCAAATAATGTGAGACTGACGAATCTCAGCCAAACGTCGCTTAAAGTGTTATGTGAAACAATTTATTGAAAAACGGGTAAGTGCTTATTTACGACTATAACACTGCACAAACTACAGAAGTTATAAGTATATTGGCATTTGCGCAACTAAAGTTACGACTGTTGTAGGCTAAGTACGTAGGTATAGGTAAATTGGATAGAGTCTTACCGATAAGTCAGCGAGCAAAATCTTACATTTTCGATGTAGGAGTAAAAAAATTAATGAAAAAAATGTAAAAGATAGGAGTACAGTCGTGGGACAAAAGCACCTAATGTTATTTTTATCTTTGAATTCGAAATTAAATTGGTATATTATTTTTTTATTCAAATAACCAAATAAAAGAAAATAAAGCTACTTGATAAAATCGGAACAAAGTTCAGCGTCAGGTAGATCTGACCCTGAACTTCTGAACTGCTCTCGATAGCGAAATCCATTGACCGTTACAGCATTTTCAGAAAAATTCTTTTCAAAAAAAAAAACGGCTAATTCGCGCCTTCTGACAGTACAAAGGCTATTCAGCATTATTTCTTGAATTTCCAGAAGCCCAAATGCTATTACTTTTCAGCAGCCAGAATTCGTGACGTAATTAACAAAATAGACTTAAAAGTTATTAAAAATTTGATGAAAGATTGGTATCTGTAACCGTGGTCTGGTGGCGGTTAAAAATGATATCGTACAAATGTACGATATCATTTTTAACACTTTCCCGGGAGCATTGACAATTCACTCAAGTGTTTGCCATGGTGCATATTTTCCCATATAAATATTTTAAAGAATATAATCGTTTTGTTGTACATAATGACTTCGATGTAACTTATAATGACACTGACGTCAATATACGTCAACGTGTATAAACGTTCTCTAACAAAACATAGTTCGTAAGTTATATTTAATATATCAACGTTATATAACGTAACCGTTAAATTGAATAAAAAATTGACTTTTATTCTAATCTTTGAGTTTTTCATCTAGTAAATATTAATGACTACATAAAATCGAAAAATAGTATTAAGTCTGGTACATTCCTATTGTGTGATATGCCCCCATTTATTAATTCCTTTAAGTTAATGGAAGAAATTGGGGGCCTTTTTTATAATACACATTTTCACTACTTACTCATTTCATGGAATTTGATGTATTTTTGGAACACTCACGTACTAAAATGTTTTCATGAAAATGGCCATTATTTGCTAAATCCAATAAAAAGAGTTCCAAAGAGTTTGTATATTTTTTTTTTCCGTGTCTTTGTACAAATACCGTTTAGATCTTCTTGTATAGGGCCTGTTTGTAGAGCACAATTATTGCCCTTATGCATTCGTTCTCTCAATTAAATAATCGAGTATATGAGACGGAAATATTTTGAGAAAAAAAGGGATAAATCTATTATAGTTAGACCAAGATCGAAACTCCTATAGAACTGGCATAATATTCCAAGTGAGGAATATAAAAGTTATGTTTTCCCTATCTGATTCGGGAGTCCAACTATTATAGGAAGAGTATCTTAGGTCAAGTTCGTTCGCGCACAGCCTCACATGCACTGACGCAACCAGACTGTTGTATAGAAACTTGTTCGCGGCGCGACGTATAGAGACGTTGTGTATTCAAGTGGAGGAACTTTGAATGTGTAACGTAGCGCTACTTTGATCGTGCTAAATTTTGTATATTTTGTGGCGCAAGAGCTTTAAGATTTTGATATGTTATGGTGCAATGACGTCACTGTATGGATTTAGTATAGCCAACTAACATGCATATACGTTCTTGTAGTAATGCCAGAAAAAAGTTAGACGTAGTCATACGTTGTTCTACATTTTATCGACAGTTTTTGGACGTGTCAAGGCGCTGCTCTCGCGAAAGTGTTAATCCGCAATTGCCAAACTTTACTCCTAATACAATAAAATTTGAATAATTATCACCTAAATTCATTGTTTTATTTCGATTGAAAAACCTTTTATAAAGAGAACCGTGTGTAAATCTATTTACCCGTTTGGTGGTTACGATGCCACAACAGACTAATGCACCTTTCTTGTTTAGTCGGAGGTTAAAACACAGTACGCAAGTCATAAAATTAAAACCTAATATCGGCACTAATTCGTGCGTCCTGTTGCGAAGCCTGTTGGTCGGCGCGTTTTCTGTTTACTCAGAGGCATACACGTCTCCCGCGGCGTAGCACGTAGTGGTGATCGTTACATTAAAACAAATGAAGCTGTATACTTTCGTTTACGGAGACGCGGCGCGTGTGGCGTACTTCGAACAAAACGGCTTCCGTACCGGAAGGGAGTAGGCTTAGCAATGTTTTACCATTCTTATCCAATAGATCTGGCGCTTTCTGCAAGGGGAAATGTGCACACAAGTACAGTACATACAAAAATTATATTGTCACCTGATAATGGCACCAACACAAAAAATGAAAACAAACAGAGCCGAGAACGAGATACCGTATTTATCGCTCGACCGTTCCGGAATTGTACGAGCGAGCGGACTTTATGTTGGCAAAAAAATTCAAATTATGTTACAGTAAAATAAATAATTTTGGTAATTAAATGTAAATAAATGGACATAACACGGTAAGAATTAACTTACATGTTAAATGTAATGCCATCTTTTTGTATACTTGATGCGCCAGATATCCTTTTACAGCAGAAAACTGAACAATTCAGCATTTTTCACCAAACAGACATCACAGTCCATTTACTCCTCGGCACAAATGGCCAAACTGCACATTTGACGCTAATAGCTCTAAGCAGACGCCATATTTCATACAGCCCGTGGAACATATCATAGACATTATGAATATGATCCAGCAGCAAAAATGAATATTAATGAAATTTAAAATGAAGAATGAAATCGGGGATGTCATCCTTAACTGATTGGCCGGAGGTTGCGGATATAGCATCGAATACGCGCGTCCGGCCACCCGAGCTCCTACTTGCTTTTGCCCCATTCATCCGAGTAAGTTGTATACCAGTACCTTTATTGCCCCGTACAAATCTTATCCTTTACAAGCTTAAGTAAGTTGTATACCAGTACCTTTATTGCCCCGTACAAATCTTATCCTTTACAAGCTTACCTTTATTGCCCCGTACAAATCTTATCCTTTACAAGCTTAAATGCTTCCGATGGGCAGCAGCGATGGGAGCAGAAAAAAATTTACCTCGACAACCCGCCTGCCAAGTATGGCAATATGCTCCCTTGGAACGAATAATCCTTGGGAGAGGTCCATCGGTGGGCGTCTGGCGGCATAAAGATGATAAGTTATTTTTGGTAACAATTAACTAATTAAGTCTGTTATATATATAATCGAGATAAATTGTAAGTATCTGTAACTCTATAGGTATATACTGAAAATATTGCACCTAAGACAGTTTATGTGTCACCGAACGGATATCGTACTCCATTTACTGAACGGTACATTAGTACCATGCAATCATTAGATTGAACGCCACTTTCAACGCTAATGGTTTCTAGCAGACGTCATCTTTCTCGGAGTCCGTAAAAATATCTGTGACATTATGAATATGGACCAGCAGCAAGAATTTATTTAAGTGCCGGAAATAATGGGAAAACAAATTAATAACATGAGATATTTCCTGTGGTAAGAATATTATGACGGTACTGCACGAAATTACATGTTTTCAAATCACTAGTGCTATGCGCTGAATTAATTATATACATCAAAAGTATTTGTATAATTTAGGTCGATCCTAAAAAAAGATCATCCCCTTATTGGAATTTGAAACAGATACATATGAAATTTAAAAATTACATATATATGTTATAATATCTAAACTATTTTGTTTGTTATTTACCACCTGACATGAGTTTAAATAACGTTATACAATTTTTTGAGCTCTGTCAGAATGTGATACTTGGTAATGGCTTGAATGATTCATTCTTACTGCTTGGTGATTTCAATATCCCTAAGGTACCCTGGAAAAAATCCGATTCCCATAGTTATCTTGAGCCATATAATGTCATCCATGCTCGTGGACCTGCCTTGTTGGAAACCATGGCACTTTGTAACTTACAGCAATATAATCACATATTCAATGTTAATAATAGACTGCTAGACCTTATTTTGTATGACAACAACAACATTTGAACAACAAAAAAGTGCTGAATCTCTTCTTAAATTAGAAGGACACCACCCATCCATATCAGTGGAGATAATTGACTTGCAACCAATTTCATCAGTTAGTCATAATCCTGATTCCCAAAAGCTGAATTACTGGAAATGCCAATATAATAAAATAAAAGATTGCTTAGCGACTATAGACTGGAATGATCTTCTGTCCGATCTTGACACTGATGCAGCACTTATTTGATCTTTTATACTGAACTAAATGAAATTATACGCCGTTACACTCCTTTACAAAAACATACATCATCAAACTACCCTCATTGGTATAGTAATGCTGTTATAAATTGTTTAAAAGAAAAAAAAAAAATATCACAATAAATATAAAAGATATGGGAACCCGAGGGATTATGACACGTTTGATTTGTTACGTCATAGGAGTAAAAAGATGACACATGAATATCATAAACGCTTCGTAGAATCTACTGAACGTGATTTGCGGGATAATGTGAAAGTTTTTTGGCGGTACGTTAACAGTAAGAAGGCTACTTATTCTATTCCACAAAATATGTCGCATATGTCTGAAACAACTTCAGATGCCCAAAGTGTATGTGAAATGTTTGCGAGTTACTTTAAGTCTATATACGAGTTGCCAACAGATTGCCACACTGATATGGAACATATGACTAACCAAATAATTTTGAATCATATTTATATCACGCGCGAGGATATTATCGAGGGTATCAAGAGACTTGATCCTAACAAAGGTGCAGGACCTGACGCAATACCGGCAAGATTTATTAAAACTTGCGCTGATGAATTGAGTGTTCCTTTGGAAATTCTATTTAATAAATCACTTAAATCTGGCCAATTTCCAGATTACTGGAAATCTAGTTTCATTATACCTATATTTAAGTCTGAAGACAAAAATAAATGCGAAAATTATCGTCCCATAAGCATGTAGTGATCTCAATCATATATTTTTATCACTAGTTAAGATTATTTAGTCAGAACTGTTATTTACAAAATTTACGTTTACAATAGTTTTATATTTACAAAATTTACATTTACAAAAGTTTTATGTTTACAAATTTTATTTACATTTTTATTTTACAACTGTTCTTAACTATTATAACGACCTACAACATCTAGTCATTTACACTGTATTGTATAATTTATGTTCTGTATTCAATCTATTTACACTTACATACTTACAGGTAACATTATTATAACTAGCCTAATAAATTATATAATAAACTACTTATATATTATACAAGTGACTGAACAATGTTTTAAAGTTGTAATATAAATTAAATAAATATATGGTCAAGGAGCAAACAGACAAACATCATAAGTTTCGTAGCATGAATGATTTGTAGTTTAGCTGCGACACACAGCGCAACCGGTTTGACCGCCGGCCGGCCTGCACCGCTCCCGCGCCCGCGCAGGCCTGTCGTTCGCCTTACACTTCGCCGCGAGCCTCCGAGCGGACACAAACACCAGTCTGATGATCGTTGTGACGCGGGACGCATGACTGCTTGCTCCTTACCTATTTCGCGCTAACTACGTCTATTATTTACCTTCCTCTATTCTCGCTTACCCGGCTGTGCAGCACCTTCGAAATTTAGTAAGCCTTGCCTACATCGCTTCAAGCATTCTCTCATGTCTTGCTAAGCTTTTTGAATCCCTTGTTTATCCTTTTCTTTTTAATCATTTTAAACATTACATATCGCAATTTTAGCATGGTTTTGTACCTGGTCGATCTACGATTAGTAACTTATTAGTCTATAAATCTTATATCTGCAATGCTTTCGATAAACGTCTTCAAGTGGACTCCATATATACCGACTTTTCGAAGGCATTCGAAAAGGTTAATCACTCTTTATTGATTAAGAAGCTAGCTTATTATGGAGTTCATGGTTCACTTCTGCGGTGGATTGAATCGTACATTTTCAACCGGAGTCAAATTGTAGCTATCAAGGGTTTTACGTCTAGTCCAATAAAGGTTACCTCTGGCGTACTACAGGGCTCAATTTTGGGGCCATTGCTGTTTATCGTTTTTATTAATGATTTGATTGATAATATTGAAGGCAATTGTCTGCTATATGAAGATGATTTAAAGGTGTTTCGCTCTGTTTCTAATTATACTGAGTGTGCTCAACTGCAAAATGACGTTGATATGGTTCATAACTGGTGTGTATCTAACTCTAGGTTCCTAAATGTTAAAAAATGTTTTGTTATTTCATTTTGTACTAAAAAACCAAAATTTATATTCAACTATAATATCAACAGTCAGAAACTGGAGCGTAAAGACGTAGCCAAAGATTTAGGTGTTACTTTTGATTACCAGCTTTCTTTCCGTTCTCATTTCAGCCAGGTCATTACCAAGTGCAACAAGCTTAATGGCTTCATACTTCGCATATCTAAGCAGTTTAAAAATCCTAGTACTGCAAGTTACTTATTGTCAGCCATAGTACGTCCTATAGTTGAATATGGATCAGTCATTTGGTCGCCGTATTATAAAGTACACCAGGACAACATTGAACGAGTCCAAAAGCGATATTTGACTGCTATCTGTCGCAGATATGAGCTTTACAGAAGTTTAGAGTCCTACGATACTAAGTTAAGTTACTTTAAAACGTCTTCCTTAATCTCTCGTAGACGAAGAAATGAACTCCTCTTTTTATATAAAATATTACATTACTATGTTGACTCTTCTGAACTCTTAAAGCAAATAAATTTTAATACGTATCATCGTTCTCGCAATTCGCATACATTTTCAGTTCAGTCTTTTAAAAATAACGTCTCCTTCAACAATCCTCTTTCAGTTATGTGTAGATCGTACAACAAAGTTAAAATAGAAGGCTTAGATATCTTCGGTCTAAGCTTCAGACAATTCCGCAATACTATAATTCAGTTGTTCCCTTAGGGTGGTCATTGGGGATATATATATTTTTTCTATAAACAATACCTTATATATAATTAATACTATTGTTTCGTGATAAGAATAATTAATTGTTACTTTTACTTTAGCAAACGTTGTAACCTGAGTACTTGTTATAGTTCTGTTAATGAATCTTTTAGTTGATCATGCTGTGTATACTAATTTTGAACATTTTACTAGTTCACACAATATATTTAATTTGTTACTAGTTTATTAGTATTAAACGCAAATTTGTAAACTGTCTGTATGTGTACTTAAATAAATAAAAAAAAATAAAAAAAAACACATTTTACTTTGCGAACTTTGTAATTTTTACGTCTGATACAATGATTCTCACATGATAATATTTATATTTACATCTCGGAGGTCGCCCCCTTTATTATGTTTTTTATAAAAATATAGATATGAAAATATTAAGACATTTCATCTTTTTTCCTAATCGCGTAATGGTTCTAGTAGCTTCTAGTAGCGACGTTTTCGGCACCCGCTTATCTAATAGTAGATTGTGATACAAGGGGCTAACATAATACTTTTTGGTGAGGGTATTATTTTGAATCCATAGTGGAACGAAGAAGTCAAGCATTCTAAAGTAAACTCCTAAGTAAAGCGAGGGATTCAAAATGTTACCCGTTTGTCCCGAGATAACACATTCTGCTTATCATTTCCCTCTATGTGAAATCAAATTAAGTTCTAAAACTAAAGTTACCTCTAATATTGAAATTTTTTAACATAAACAAAATAAAAATGATGTTAAATTATTGGGTAGAATAAACTAAATTATTATAATTAATCTTATATGTATATTTTTTATGGGTACGTGTTATGAATTCTTATATATGTAGAACTTATTTCTTGTCAAGCTGTACCAATTTATTTATTTATTGACATACAAAACAGATTATGACATATAACAACATAATTGTTACTCCTAATAAAAGCACTTGTCATTATCCTAAATATGCGTGTACGGCGTGATCATGTGTAAGCAACAACAGTTTGTAATTATAAAAAATAAAATTGTTAAAAACTAAACTCAACTAAAAATGTTAACCGATGTATCAGCTTGAATTCTTAAACATTTAGTCAGGTGTTAATATAAAATGTAGGTAAAATCACGATAAAACAAGTGGGTATTATGTTGAAATTTTTCTCCATATAAAAATATGCCTGATAAAAGCACTTTCAGCGTGCGAATAAAACAAGCGAGCATTATCTATCTATTCTATATACATATAATAAAACAGTAAAAATATTTTGTCTGTACATTTAGAATTTTTGACTGAAATAGATAGAGGGACACTTAAAAAGAATAATAGAAAGCAAAAAAAATTATTTCGAATTTTTTGTCTGTCTGTCTGTCTGTCTGTATGTATGATCAAGATTATCTCCGAAAATACTGAACCGATTTACTTCAAACTTTCACTAATTGCTTTGCCCAGCAAAACATTTAAAGTTTGTTTCATCAAAATCAGTTTATTAAAAAAAAAGTTATCGTCATTTGAATGAACTCAAGGCATGAGTTTGCCTGCAAATATATAGTATAGCATTAAATATTAATGAAATTTGGTGTGGTTTGAGACCCGGCTACATTGGACAAGGACATAGGGTACCTTTTATTTCAGGAAATTCTACTGTTTCTGAGGGACGGACACTATCGGCAGCGGCGTAGCCGTGGGCAAACGGCAAACCTGACTTATATCAACGCAACCGAAACTGCTGCGCCTAAAAACTTAAAATTTTGGTACAGGGGTTCTTGAATTGATGTGAGTGAGCGCTATGAAAGGATTTTTAGAAATTTAACTTCTGAAGGGGTAAAATTTATATGGAATTTTCTAATTTCTAGACTTAGAAGTATGAAAGTAGGTATATAAGCTATCGATTAAAATTAAAAAAGATGGGTTTAGATGAAATTTGCAAAATTAACCCCTTAAGGGTTAAAATGGGGTGGGTGGGTGGTATAAACTTTGTTAGGAAATTTTCTCATTTCTGGACTTAGATGTATGAAAATAAGTAGGTATATAAGTTCTAGGTTACAATTAAAAATATCTGTATAGGTAAAATGGACGATATTTTCCCCAGAAGGGGGAAAATAGCAGGGCAAAATTTCGTATACGAATTTACTCATTTTTAAACTTAGAAGTATGAATAAAGGTAAATAAATGTACGATTACATTTGAAAGAGATCTGTTTAGGTCAACTGGGAAAAAATCCCCCAGAAGGGGGATAAAATTTGTATGGAAATTTTATCATTTCTAGACCTAGAAGTATAAAAATAGGTATATAAGTTCTTGATAACAATTAAAAAGACCTGTGCAATGGACACAATTCCCCCCCTTAAATGGAAAAATTGGAGGGTAAAGTTTTTATGGAAATTTTCTCATTTCTGGACTTAGAAGTATAAATAATATCCATACTTCCATATTAATACTAATATGATAAATGCGAAAGTAACTCTGTCTGTCGTTTTTTTTTAAGTTTTTCATTGGACTAATTTGGATGAAATTTGGTATGGAGGTAGTTTGAGGCCCGGGGAAGAACATAGGGTATGTTTAACTGCGATTCCGAGAAATTCTACTGTTCCCGAGGGATCGACACTAACGCGGGTGGAGCCGCGGGCATCAGCTAGTAATTCATAAAATACCAGTTCTTGTGTTCTTTTTGTTTCTCAAATGTACCTGGTCAGTGAAACTGTTAAAATAGTAGATTATGACACGAGGGGCTAACATAATACTATTTGGTGAGGGTATTATTTTGAATCCAAAGCGAAACGAAGGAGGCTAGAATAGAACCCCGAGCGAAGCGAGGGATTCAAAATATGTAGCAAAAGTATTATGTTAGTCCCGAGAAGACACATTCTGCTTTTCATCTTCCTATATAAGAAAAGCAAATTGAAGCTGTAACTTAGGTTTATATTATATTACGATGAAATATTTTATTTTCAGATTTTTTCCTTCATAAAAAATATGCCTGTTAAAGCACTTTCAGCACGCGAATTACACAAAAATGCATATTAAAATACTTCTATAGTTCCTTAATTTTTATTTTTAATAAACGTAACTGGCCAGTGCAACTGTTTTAAAATATGATTCGACCATTTTGGTATGGTATTTTCGGAACAATATTTGTGTTCACAATTCAAAATCTTTTTACCCTTGGCTTATTGCCAAGCACATATTTTAGACCCTGTTCTCGGGAAACCGTTCTTTGCTTTTTGAATAGAGGAGATGAAAAATATAAATATTTGTTGCGTTATTTATTGAAGGTTTTACAGGGTATATATTAACAAATTTCATTAACTCAACAAATCACTAAAATACCGCGTTTATTACTTGTAAGCACACTTTATTGTAATTTTGTACCCAAATGTGATAGATAATTTTGAAGTAAGCAAATGCCAATAATTCTATATGTCGTAATGAGCGATAACTAAACGATAATCAAACAATAAAAATTGTCAATTGATTCTATTAGTACTAAGTTTGATTGTAAAGCGGGGGGCGAACGGCCGTGACGTCACTGACGTCACGTGGGCAGAGTCGTGAGGCGGAACGGCAATCTCATCTGAATCGTTGAGCCGTCAACAACCGCCTAGCGAAACTGTCGGTTCGTCTACCGTTTTTTTTTTTTTTATAAGCCTGTTTCAGTGTCCCACTGCTGGGCAAAGGCCTCCCCTTTTTGTTTCCAATCATCCCTATCGCGGGCAATAACTTGCCAGCCACTTATATAAGCATCTAAGTCATCGCTCCATCTACTCCTAGGTCTGCCACGTTTTCGGCGGCCATCCGGTTTCCACAAAGTGGCCACCTTGGCCCACCTTTCTTCTTGCATGCGGCAGACGTGTCCCGCCCATCTACCGATTATTAAAAACGGAAATTGTTATTATTTTAAATTAGGAATAAATTCAGTTTAATTAACTGACTCTTTAAATCTCGAGTACCTACGCCATGGATTCTGTACCACCAAACGGTGATGACGACGCAGCGACCGCTCACGTGTCGTTTACGCCGACATCAGAAGTGAGATTAAATCAAGCAGCACCGGCGAGAATTCAATACGCGAGAACAAGTAATCTTTTCATATGGTCTGCTGGACCCTTATACGCCCAGAATTATCGTCGATCACCCCAGGTGGATCAGGATTGGAATCCTAATCTCTTTTGTACGTCCAGTTCAGCTTTGCTTCAACTTTCTAGAAAAAAAAGGCAATTCGACATGAGTTATACTTGTGTGCAAATTCATAAAGTAACGGTTTTTTGTGTTTGTGTCAGTTTTACGGTGATTATAGTGGTAAGCTTGGTGGTAAGGATGGTATACCAATCCTAAACTGTTGATTTAGGTGAGTACGTTCCAATTTGATTATTAAAAAGAAGTGAACGATATTATAATGGGCTGGTACAGCTATTTTTTTATCTTATTTTTCGTAATACGATTTTAAGAGTTTGTTTAAGTAATTGACTTGTTTACTTTATTACAAAATTTTGGTTTTGCTTTACGGTTAATTGCCCTGGTGATATAATAAAAAAAAAGATGCCGAATAAAGCGTAAAATTAGAAGTCCTTCTAGAAATCGCCATCAGCGTTCTTGTAGTCGAGTTTCTCGCTCTTGTATGATCAAGGAATCATGATTCCCGATCAAGGGATCGTCCCACTCGTTATAAGCAACGTAAGTCTCCTAGTAATACACTAACCGAAACAATTATTCACATTTTAGGAAGTCTCCAACCATCTCCAACTCTGAGCCTGCGGCGGAGTGTAGGGTGCGACACTCGGCGACAGAGCGTCGCGATTCGCCGGCAGAACGCCGCAATTCAGCGATTGATTCAGTAGCTGAGCCTTATTGTCGACAGCGCGCTTTGTGAGTGCTGTTATGGACAGCAAAACACTGCGGTGAGATCCAACCAAACTTACTTTATTTCAAATTATGATCGTAGCATCACGGATACGTTATTGAGTTACTTTCCCGCATTGGAATTTATCTTAAGGTGAAACCATCATAGTTGGGTCAATTTTAAGCAAAAACTTCTGTGCCCTAAAAGACGATATTGCGAACACTGTACGAAATTATAGAGCAACCACTTTGATAAATACCTGACATTTGCTGATTATACTCACAGATTGTTGAAGCTGCGTATCGTTAGCGAATATAAGTGATGAGTTGATTTCAGCTTTTGTTATTCTGACTCGCAAATCCATGCGTCAGTTACTAATGCTTAATGATTTGGTCGAATTCTTTTTCATTTAAAGTATTGGGAGTCAGAAGATCGAGTCCACCTATTTTTTATAACATTGCTGATAGAATTTGGCGATGTTACTCTGGAAGTGGACTTGCGTGCGATATACCCTTAGTTCATTAGTGGTCTCATTGTTGTTGGAACCGAACAGAGAGTCTTACTTATGTACGTACGCGTCACCATCAGTCTTCTTTCCTTTTCTTCCCTGTAAGCCTCGTATGGTCCTTAAACTCCTTGAGTAGGCGAATACGTTTTAATTGAGATGGAACTTAAACCAAACCAAGTTAGATGTAAAGTGTTGGGATTTGTTCTAAATTACAGACGTTCTTGATGGAGACCGATATGTTTTGAAGTCATTGGTTAACAAGCGTACTTATAAGTACGCCCACGAACGTATTAAGAAGATGCCTGAAGGCCATGTTCCTATTGAGATGGTAAAAGATGTGTTATAGATGACGATGAAGCGTCAAATTAATTTCTTTATCTGGTTATCGATTCGGGGGTCAGAGACTACCAGTATATCGTAGCCGTAGCCTGGTAGAAATCGGTATCATCTCCTTAGGATGTCCGTAGGTAAGCGGTAGACGGTAGTACTGGGTAGTACAGTCGGATCTTGCCTAGTAGCATAGATCATAGTCATGGTCTGACTCGGGATTCCCGCGGGGAAGTCCACAGATATGCGTTGGAGCTAGGATGATATCTATGGACCACGGATGCGATGCCAGGTGTTGAGGTGTGTTTGCGACTTTAGTAAATTTGAGTCTGTTAAAATTATTCTTTGAGAATATTCAATGCGTCTCAATGGTACGGGGTCTAGGTAGTCTTTGGTACTAGGTTTGAAATGGATTGATGATGACCAAGAAGGTTGAACAAAATGCATTGATCTCGCTGAACTTGCTCAGAATTGGCTATTGGCTGAGCAGTTACGATATCGAAGTACTTAAAGGTGACCGATATGTTTTGAAATCATTGACCGGTAATAAAACGTACAAGTACGCTCACGACCGTATTAGAAAAATGCCTCTCAGTCAAGCCCCTACAAAGTTAGAATTTTCTAGTGATACTGAGGAGGATTCCGATCCGTCAGCTAGTACAAGCAGTTTACAGCAGGCATCTTGATTTAATTGGCTATATCACATTTGCCACGCTGTAGTCGTAACTGCGACCAGCTGGTCGTTCAGGGCGCGGTGGGCAGCTGGCAAAATTCAAAATTCAAAACGTTTATTCAATATAGGTTTCTTTGAACACTTATTAATTGTCATATTTCACTTCTCAACAATTGTTGACGTCAAAAATTTACTTATGGCTAAGTTTAACGCCGCTTCCAAAGCGGAATGCAGAAGAAGCGGCAACAAACTGCACAGCGCATTTTCTACAAGGACGACAACTCACAATTTTTGAAAATCTTAGAAATTAAGTATGTGGACTGAGTATACATTGGTATATTTAAATGTCATGTTCGAATTAAATTTAAAAAAAATGTCATATTATTGAAATTAATAACACCGAAATAAAAAAAAATTTCAAATTATGTTCCTACTAAAATTAAAATAAAAAAAGTCATCTTTAAAAATAACACGTACAGAATGTACCACACATTATAGTCATATAAATACAGAATTACGAGGCGTCCGCGCCAAGCTCAAGCCAAACATTCTTATCATTAATAAAATCTTTGGTCCTATAATATGCCTTTTTACAAAGTAATTGTTTTACATAACTTTTGAATATTGTATCAGGCATATCAAGGACCGATTTTAGCAATTTATTGTAGTAGCGTATACAGTTTCCCATGAACGACTCGCTATCTCTGCTTAGCCGATATCGCGGAAGAAATAATTTATGATTGTTACGCAAGGGTCTATTTATTAAATCACTAACTTTTTTGAAAGACAAAATATTTTTCCTTGCATACATTATATTCTCAAATATACATGGCAATGTGGTAAAAGCCCGGGTCTCTTATGAGACTAGTGGTTGAAGCATGGCTGACTTGGTTGGCCCGGAAGTCCAGGGGACTCTAGCTTGTAATGATTGGGTTAGTCACATGGTGTAACGATGCCCCGGGTGACAGTATACACTATGTTGTGTTAATTGGGCTGGTTACTTGGTGTAACAGAGCCCCGGGTGTCACTGTTCACTATTTTTTTAGGTGACAGTGTTCACTATGTGTTAATTGGGCTAGTTACTTGGTGTAACGGCGCCCCGGGTGTCACTTTTCACTATTTGTTGACTTGAACTAGTTACTGAGTGTGATGATGCTCCGGGTGATATTGTTCACTAGTAAAATAAAACCTGATGCCAGCTGTTAACTTCTTTTAGTTTTATGTATGGTCGCTTGACTTGAGACTAACTTTGCTAAACTTAACGTCAGGTAGGCTGAGTTTAGCCTTGTTGCAGTTAACTCCATATTTTGTTAAATTGTTTCAGGTACATACGAGGGCGTATGATCAGTCAGTATGGCCGTGTCGTAATGAGCGATAAATAAACTATAATCAAACAATAAAAATTGACAATTGATTTTATTAGTACTAAGTTTGATTGTAAAGTGGGGGGCGAACGGCCGCGACGTCACTAACGTCACGTGGGCAGAGTCGTGAGGCGGAACGGCAGTCTCATCTGAATCGTTGAGCCGTCAACAACCGCCTAGCGAAACTGTCGGTTCGTCTACCGATTATTAAAAACGGAAATTGTTATTATTCTAAATTAAGAATAAACTCAGTTTAATTAACTGACTCTTTAAATCTAGAGTACCTACGCCATGGATTCTGTACCACCAAACGGCGATGACGACGCAGCGATCGCTCACGTGTCGTTTACGCCGACATATATGTAAATTACTTATTTCACACAAGTATTACATAAAAAAAATAGTATAATACAGAAATTGTTACTGTGATTTTAATGATACTGACAATATAGCGTCTGGGGCAGTTCATCTGAAACCAGACAGACATCGCAATCCATTTACTGCACGGAACAACTGACCAAACGCCACATCACCTTTTTTACCTTATCCCACTATCTAGGGTCGGCGCAGCATGTCTTTTCCTTCCACAGCTCCCCGTTCCCAGTCATGCCCATGTCCACTCCCGCCGCCCTCATGTCCTACTTTACGCAAAATTCAAAATTCAAAAAAATTCAAAAACGTTTATTTAACACATTTGACACTTATTAATTGTCATATATTTTCAACTGAGAATTGTTGACGTCAGTAATTTACTTATGGCTAAGTTTAATGCCGCTTCCAAAGCGGAGTGCAGAAGAATTCCATCCATCCCTTTTTTGGTCTTCCCCTTCCTCGGTATCTACTTACCTCTATTGCTAGCGCTTTCCTTGTAATATGATGAACTTCTCGCCTCATTACACAATATCATACCAAGCTAATCTACCACTTCTTATTTTTTCGTTTACCGGCGCTAGTTTCAAACGTCCTCTTACATAAGCATTTCAAATCATATCCGCGTCACTCCGCACACCGACCTTTACATTCTCATTTCGGTAGAACGAAGTCTATTTTCCTCCTGCATCTTTGTAGCCCAGCATTCTGAGCTGTACAACATCACTGGTATAATTAAGGTTTTATATATTTTACCTTTAAGTTTCAACGGCATTTTCGGGTCACATGTAGAGCTGGTAACTTCCCTCGATTTCTGCCACCCCGAGTTGATTCGGCACTTTACATCTCTGTTCACATTTCCGACGTTGTCCAGAAAGCTGGTATTGTGATATTATCGATAGTTAGGCTTACTTCACTAGAAGCTCCGCCAAAATCGCAGAACAGATACTTTGTTTTTGTTTCACAAATTTTTAAGCCTACTGTTTCTAGTGCTATGCAAGTTCTTGTGTATGGCGTTTATCGTGCCTCTCCCAGGCATGAAAACAAACTAGTTTTCCGATACTTCAGTTTCATACCTCAATCGTGTTCTCAGCCAAGAAAGTGACACCGATCAAGATATAACTATCTGACACGAACAGTGACGATGTGCCCCTTTGATTGTTGAATTACGCCATCGGCCAAATTCTTCAACGTCTGAAATACGAGTATAGCACGATTTTGATACTAATTTGCCTACCACTACTAAAAGCCAGGAACAAACATCTTTTTTTTTGGAAAATACTGATCCAATTGGCAGAAGACCCCTACCCGCCAAAATGTTCGAACTAGGGCGGAAAATATTATAACACAAGTGCCAGGTGTTCGACCAGTAGCTCAAAATACTTTTACAGAAAAAGAGTGCTGGAACATATTTTTTTATAGACGAAATACTTGATTTTATTTGATGCGCAAAATAATAAGGTATTTTTAGGAGAACCTGATGAGAAACCACCTGTGAAGATAATAAATACCTAATGTAAAAGAAGGTGTCAGGATAATCCTGCCAAAAAAGATAAAAATATAGTAATTCTTGTCGGTGCTGTAACAAATATATCTGCAGTAAGCACGCTGTGTTTTACGGCAAGGATTGTGCAGATGGATAAGAACCTACGACTGAATAATTGTAAGACTGATAAAGAATATTGTTATGAGTCCTGCTATAGATTTTATTCTTATATTTACTATAAATTTTAAATTTAAAAAAAAGTTTGTTTACTTACATTTCTTTTTAGTATAAGACAGAGGTTACCTATTTTGTTAATGTTTTGTAATCCGTACTAATATTATAAATGCGAATGTGAGTTTGTTTGTTTGTTTGTTTGTTTGTTTGTTTGTTACGCTTTCACGCCGTAACTACTGAACCGATCATCATGAAATTTTGCATACAAGTTTTCTGAAGTGCGGAGAAGGACATAGGCTACCTTTTATCCCGGGAAAAAGTACTATTCCCGAGGGATCGACATTGACGCGGGCGGAGCCGCGGGCGAAAGCTAGTATTTATATAAAAATGACATTAAAAAACATAATTTCGTATCGGGTTGTTTTTGTTTATTCTAAAATGTCATAAACAATAGTATTTTTATCCAATTATTAAAACATGTTACTAAATTTATTATAAATATTGAAGTTATGGCATTTTTTTCTACGGGTCCCTTAGACCCAACTACTATCGTTGTTACATATTTCCACTGTGCTGACGCCGAGTTAAAAATAGGTACCAAGAAACTGCTACTCCATTGATCAGGTACTTCAGAATCGTACAACAGTTTAATGAAAAACAAAGTTAACCGTTTATAGCCGTCTTCACCTGATACGAGTATCTTCCATATTCTACTGGAATATTGTCAATTCCTACAGATTTCCTTTTTTTTCATATTATTTACTGCAATTCTAACCTTATCTATGCCTATTTCATTAATTAACCCCATGTTTTCCTTTGTTACATCCAAAACGCTGTTAACACTCTACTAATAACTATTTTTAAAGCACGCTTGCTACATCTTTATTTCTGCGACGCCCGATAGGGTTTATATACAATATATATGTAGTAGCTATTTTAATTACAGTGCAGTGTCAATATTGTAAAAGCTTATCTTCTTCTTCCTCTTTATCCTTCTCCTACTATTATGTGGGGTCGGCACAGCACGTCAATCTTTTCCATTTTGCTCTGTCTGTAACGAACCATTAATATGTGCTCGTTCACAATTCTCAAATATTAACTGGAAAACTGAAATTCAATCATAAATACAGTCTTTTGTAAATTGTTTCACAATAATTCATTATATCCATCTTATTTTGTTTGTTATGAAGCAGAATGACATTGACAGTTTGTCTTGTCAATAATTGACGCGAGGAAGAAAATTGATCTTTGATCTATGAAAAATAAAAAAAAACAGTACAAGGATAGGGAAATGTAAATTTAAAAAAAATATGAAATTAAAAGTATGGTTTGACTGACTTTATATCTTTAAGTAAGAACAAGGAAATAATTAATCATGATGATAACGAAATTTGATCAAATAATTGACAATTAGTTTATTCTTTTGTCTAGTTGAAAAAAAGTAAGCATTTTACGGATAATCGAGAGAATCGATTCAATCAAAATTAAACAAATATTAAAGTAAATTAATACTCAGCGTAAAAGGAATTTAAATGGTAAAATTATAATCTCATTTATTATAATATCTCGTGATATTAGATTATCCTAATAGGTCGATTCAAGGGATCCTATAGATAGCACAGGGAACACTAAAAATTAAAAGAAAACTATGAAATTGTCTATGGAATTGAATTTGTTACAAGGCACGCTGACCTTTATTTCATTACGATTAGGGGTGAGCATTCAATGAGGATGAAAGGGAGAAAGAGACAGGTAGTCTTAGAACGGTCTAGAAAGTTTTGAACTAACCAATGGAAAAACTTTGTTCAATTAAGAATTTAATGAAAAAGGTCTTATCGACAGGAATGAGCAAGGCAGATTAGTTATTAAATGTAGGGATATTAGTTAGATATTTGAATGATCTTTTTAGAAAAAATATTGGCCAACGGTTTTTCAGTCAAAGTGGCCTGATTTCTGAGAACCGCACGGTAGCGAGTATAAAAGGCTACGGCGCCATTAGTCTGGGTCAGGATTGTTAGTTAGCCTACTCAGTGCGTACGAGCCTCCAAAGTGTTTACCTTCGCTGCATCGTCGCGCTCCAACTGTGGAGCACTGCCGATCTGCACCCTGCGCTGTTACAGCGTCGGCAGGGATAGCCCTTACTGTAAACACATTGCCCGGGTCGTTGGGTTTGATTTGCCTTCGCACTCCAAGTAGTCGGCCTCCCACTTCGCGAAGTCAATGAACGCGAAGCACGCCGCCAAGAAGGTCCAACTCGCACTCGATGCCTTGCCTGACTGGCTCTCTAAATGGAGGTTGTCGGTCAATGCCAAGAAGACGCAAGCCCTGCTGGCGGGGAACGCCGGCATACTCCCGCCGCCGTTAACGCTCCTCGGGGAAAAAGTGCCGTGGCAGCCACACGTCACCTACCTCGGGGTGAAAATAGACAGGCGCCTCACCATGAAGCACCAAGTCGACGCGGCCATATCAAGCGCTAAGATGGCCCGGGGGAAGCTGCGCCCAGTGCTCTCCTCCCGCCTCCCGCTGAGAACGAAGCTCGGGATCTACAAAACTTATGTACGATCCCGCCTCACGTACGCGGCCCCTGCATGGTATGCATACTGCTCGGAGACGAACCGACGTCGTCTACGGGCTCAAGAGAACCTTAGTCTCCGAGCAGTGACGGGGGCCCCACGCTACGTGAGGAACGACGTCATTCAGCGGGACCTGAAATGGGAAGGCCTGGACGCCTTCATCTCCCGACTGGCGAGGACATTGTACTCCAAGGCGGACGCGTCGGCGCACCCTCACCTCAGAGGGATCGCGCCCCTACACGCCCGCCCACCCGATGGAAGATACAAGCCCTCGCCCAGAGCAGCCATCTTAGCACAGCCCGTCGACCAAGGTGCCGCTTCAAGTGCGGCGCCTGCACAAGCACCCCAGTGACAACATCGAAGCCCGACGTGGCCGCCACGGCCACAGCATTGTGACCCGCCTGTAATCGCAGGCGGCGGCAGCATCCGCCGTAGAGGACGCAGTCCTGACCGGCATCCCCGACCCGGCGAAAGCCGAGTCCGAGAAGAGCCCGGAGAGAGAGTCTGGGTCATTACGCATCGGGAATTTGAAGAATCAAGAGGAATTGCTGCCAGAACGCCACTGCAAGTTTTATTTTAAATCAAGAAAGAAGTAGTTTAAAGTGTGGGTTATCGCGTTATCTTGGCAAATTAGGATCGAAAAGTCCCGCGAAGTCCCTTGCAAAAATATTTTAGCTAAGAAGCACATTGGTATCGTGTTCTGAAGTTAAAATATTGTAGATTCTTTTGAAATATATGAATATTAGCTTGTCCAGGGTAAATTCTCTATAATAGTTTCATATACTGTAAAGTTTTGAATGATATTGAGGAAATGATGTTGGGGAGATCTTTGATGTCTTCGAAATCTTCTCCGTGTCAAATCTGAGATATCTAGTTCCTATTTGTTTGATTTTAATGTAAGTTTAATAGAGTTTTGTGTCGAATTGGGGAATACATGGCCAAGATCAACGCTGGACCTCTATTCCTTATGAGAGCGATTGTTCTTTATGAGGGTAGCGGCCAAGTAGGAGTAAAAATAGTTCGACATTGTAGCTGGTCGAATGGGCTGAAATTCCCAGCCTAGTTATGCTACTTGAGGAGTTCAGACGGCCTCAGCGCCTAGGGTAACCTACGGTCCGAACGGTGTGCTAGTTTTCAGCGCCCTAGCCACTTGGGGACACGTCTGGGACCTCAAACCCTTGTTAGGGCGTGGAAGTCTCGATCCTGACCACAAGAGATGACCACAACCCAAGAGTGATAGGAATAATAGGTTCGTGGGCCCAAACTTTGGCTCCCTTTTACAGCTTAGAGATGACGGTTCCTTGCTAGGAACCTAATCTATTTACCAGAGTAGGAAATCTGATTTTAGGAGCAGTCAGGCAGGTAGAATCATTAAAATAGGGCGAGGGAAGCTTCCTCAAATCTTTTTAGCTAGATTAGGGAGCGATCTCTTACACCGGAGTTCGTTCTACACACACACACTTTGGGGATGGGGGGACAGTAACTTAACACCTTTAGACTAGAAATTAGGGACTGATAGGGACTAGATTAGGCCCATTAACGGTTGCGTCAGGATAAGGAAAAGAGGGGTATAGGAGATAAAATTCCATTCGTTTTCACGGTAAATCCGGTGGTAGCAATATAACCATCCAAGCTGCTGGTGGTTAGGACGTTATTCAAACAATTAATCTTCGACAGTAATTTTAAGGTAGATAGTCGTATCTAATATGAAAGTGGAGTTGAATGTGAAAATATGATAACAAAATGGCATAAGCTGGTTCTGTGATTGTGACAAGTGATAATGCTGAGGAGGTGTGCGTATTCTAATTGTGAAAGATTCAGGGAATCTGTTTCTAACAAAGGTATGAAATTCCTAACCTTAAATCTTTATGTACAAGGCCCTGAGACTATAATAGTGTGTAGAGTATCTACCTGAATGATTTGGGGATTTTCATATTGTAAAATCACATAGATTGGCCATGAACAATTAATATCATAACTTGTGGCATAATCTCATAGTTATTTGACAATGGATTGAGTCTGAGTTGTCTATTTAATTACTAAATAAATACCTTCTTGATCTACCTATTTTGTTGGAAAATTCAGATTTGTTTAGTCCAGTGAGATCTAATAACTCTCTGACAATATATTATCATGATAATCATTCTCTGAAGGAGATGGTCTGTTGGTTCCATGGAAGTCATGTAAATTCTGTAAGGTTGAGATATTGACAATCCACATATATACCATATGATTCATCTAATTCTGGAATAATGAATTCTGGGAGAGTAATGTTCCTTATATACTACCAAGGGCGAGTGTAAGACTGACTCAAACCCCTATATATTGAAATCTAGGAATATTACAATCCTCACACTTAAATTTGTTGAATCACTGAGACAAATAAGTCTGATGTAATGTACTTAAATACTAATAGACATTTCATCTCAATCTATCTCTAAGACCTAGAGTTAGTGCAAAATAGTGCTTATACATAACAGCATGTTATAACATTTACATGCTTACATACATAACTACATAATTCCTGAAAATAATAGGATAATGAGTAACAATTGATACAGGGAGTATTATCATGTAAGGATGCCTTTTCTACAGTGAAGGTTGAGGTATAGTTTGACTGACAAACAATCCCTTGCTATAAAACTCCATCTGAGCACCTAGTACTACCTGCTTGTTGTAAATTCATAAATTGAGTTCTTTGTTTTTACACCTCCGTGGTGTTATTTCAAAGTAAATAAGTCTGAACTCATCCCAGCGAACACAATGAGAGCATAATGCTTGTGTAGCAGGTAATACGCTTGAAGACATTTAGTCTACCCTCTTGTCCCTGAATTTAATATTCAGACATAATTTTACTGACAAATTGCCTATCCTACTACTAGGTGGGAACAGGTACTATTTACTCTTTAATGAGTATCCCTTTTGCTTTCCAAAAGAAATTAGCATACGGAGGAATCACGTCCAAGTCTGGATGACGAGTGGTACTCTGGCGGGCGGATGGCGGGGCTCGACTAGTAAACCGTAACACCAAACGCTGGGTATATTCACTTTATTGTATATCTACCACCACTGACTAACACAAACAATAACAATATTAAACTATTACCTTAAACTTCTGTCCAATACCTACAGTTGTAGTCAACTATAACTCATTATAGGTCAATATAGCTACTTACATTTTAATACTTACTATACATATCCAGAATTCAATACTATAAGAACAAACCGCTGGTAGAGAAACATGTTGCTGTAGACTGCACCATGCTAGATAAGCAACATACTCCTTTATGAAAAATAATTAACCAACTCTTCATAAAATAAGGCAATTATATTAATGTGAAATAGCAGGCAACATAAAATAACACAAAGTGCAATTTAAACAATATTTATTAGGAAAAACATAGGCGCACCTTAGGATAAAGCTATTCTTATTTATAAGTAAAAATTAGTCATACTCAAGGCCGATAGCAACCTTAGGCATAGCATAAGATAGGAGTAGGCTTCATCACCATAGGTTAGTTTCAAAATCACTTCATTTAAGAAGGTCCAGGGGTTACTATGATAAAACAAGGGTTACTCCATTAGATATACGATCACGCCATATAGAATTGAACAAAGAAACAAAACTTTAATAGGGTATGTAGGTTGATAAAGTAGATTAAGAGTAATACAGCTAGTATTTGGTGCAGTTAGGAATTTATAGTAAGGATAGGCTAGTGAAAAAAAAAAATAATAATAAAAAATTTTAAGTAGGTAGGTTACATGTCGCTCGTCAAACCCTCTGTTACGCCCTTCTTATCCATATCCTGTTTGACGCACTCAATCCAGCATTTTTTTGGTCGTCCCCTACTTCGACGTCCCTCAATTTGCATACCTAAAACCCTCTTAGTCACATGATTCTCTTCCCTCCGAATAACGCGTCCAAACCAGCTCAACCTATTGCTCTTTAATTTTTCTGTCACAGGTGCCACTTCCATACTTCCTCTTACATACTCATTCCTTATTTTATCCTTTCGCGTCACTCCACACATCCATCATAACATTCTCCTTTCCGCAACATGCAGTCTTCTTTCATCCCCTATTTTTGTGGGTCAATATTGTAAAATCTTATGTATTGCAGAATATGAAATGCATATAAATAAATAAAATAAAAAAAATAAGAACCGGGTCCTACCTCGTCGAATTGCGACCTAGGTGGCTAGCCTCTACCAGTACTTAGGTACTTAGTTTTAAGATTTACGACATTTTAAAGTTATATTTTGTCACGGTGGTATTCTTTGCCATTTCCACGACGTTTGATACAAACTAGAGTTGCGCTACCAGTATAGACAGAGAGCGACAGATTTAACAGCTATATGTATAACTAATCGGAGTACGCTTCTTTAATAAAATTACTGCAGAAATATTATGTCTGCCTTTACTTAAGTTTAAAACGACTGTAATAACCAGTTAGTAAAAAGTCTTATTACTGTATTGATCATTGTATAAGTAATAAATATATGTGGAAATAGTTAATAAATTAATTCAAATAAATAATTAATATAAGTAATTGTAAACAATGTAATCAGAGCCCTTCAAGTACGTAGGGACCAAGTCTGGGTTGAGTTTCTTCCGGCGTATTCTTTGCACAACTGGTAGTTCGCGAGGTAAAACGCTAGTAATTTTTCAACTTTTATTAAGATATTAATTGGAAAAAATATATGACTATCGAAAAGAGATACATGTATCCAATTTTGAATAAAAATCTTTGACTTTAACAATAAAAGCATTTTCAATTGTGTCATTCATTGAGTTTTTTTATTTAATTTTATCTAAGTATGTAATATTTATTTATAAGTTTTAACGCATTCTTATAAGTCTAGTTAAGGCGATACCACTGTAAATAAGGTCGTTCTGAACCTTATTTATCTCGCAAAATACTTAAATTAGGAGTTTCAAATCTAAGTAATATAATTTTTGACTATTTCATCTCCAAAAGTTGAAGATGAAAAAACGTTTTGATAAAATTTTCTCGATAGAAATATTTTTTGAAAAATGGTCTTCGTTCGCAGAGTTTTTGTTATTGTAGCTCAAATGCGACGAATGAAATAATGATTTTTAGACTAAAAGATAGGTTATTAGTAATTCATTAAAAATGTAAATATGAAAATACAATTAACCGGTCTGATTTTATATAAAATAGAAATAACGAATTTGGCGCTTACGTTTTTTTCTTTGAGCGACTCGAGACTATCTCCTATCTCATCATTCACGGGCTAAACCGCCAAGCGCTATCCCTTGCGCGCACTTGATTAGTCCTTTGCCGAGTGAAGGTACCAAACATTTGAGTCCTCGTCTTAACTAGCATTGAACCTACTGCTATCTAGCAATTACTTTTAAAACTAAGCTTGCCAAAGCCTTTGCCAGAGTGCGTGCCGCCGGATGAGATATTTACATACTTAACATCATAAATATGGATGAGTTGGACGTGGCTTTTAGGTCTTATGCTACACACTGTCTATTCTCTTTTTGCTACTCTGAAGTCCCAGGCCCAGTAGTCGTGAGCATTATTTTTTAGTTACGAACGTCAAGCAACCTCAGGCGCAGTCCTCATTGGGATGAGTGACTGCAAGGGCCATAAAAATATCTCGAGCTGTAATGCACGTAAATCCGTTGGTCGCGGTTGACATGATTGATTGCAGTATAATGTCAGATGGCTCTTTGTAGTTTGAAAAATCTGACACCAGTCTTGGCCACTTGCACCCATGAAAAAAGCAAAGAAGTGAAAATCCTATTTATTAATAGATTTTTGAGTAATTATGTTTTCTATACATACATATAATAAAACAGTAAAAATATTTTGTCTGTACATTTACGTTTTTTGACTGAAATGGATAGAGGGACACTTAAAAAGAATAACAGAAAGCAAAAAATATTTTTTCTAATTTTTTGTCTGTCTGTCTGTCTGTCCGTCTGTGTGTCTGTCTATGTGTCTGTCTGTATGTATGATCACGATTATCTCCGAAAATAATGAACCGATTTACTTCAATCTTTCACCCATTTCTTTGTTTTAGCAAAACATTTAAAGTCAAAATCTTAATCTTAATTTGAATGAACTTAAGGCATGAGTTTGCCAACTATAAAGCATTAAATAATAAGTGACATAAGAAAATTAAAATCCAAAGTCAATTTATCATACCACCTACCATCATACCACGACAGCATTATACCTATCCATACTATCCATATTAACATTATAGATGCGAAAGTAACTACAGACAGCTGTCTGTCCTCTTTTCACGCTTCATTGAACCAATTTGGATGAAATTTGGGATGGGGGTAGTTTGAGACCCGGGGAAGGACATAGGGTACCTTTTATTCCGGGAAATTCTACTGTTCCTGAGGGATGGACACTATCGGCGGCGGCGTAGCTGCGGGCAAACGGCCTGACTTATATATCAACGCAACCGAAACTGCTGCGCCTAGAAACTTGAAATTTGGTACAGTACAGGGGTTCTTTTAATGATGTCAGTGAGCGCTAAAAAAGGATTTTTAGAAATTTTACTTCTAAAGTGGTAAAAGTAACATAGAAAATTTTCATTTCTGATGAATAAATTCACGATTATAATTGAGAAAGATCTGTGTCGGTCAACTGGAAAAAAATCCCCCAGGTAAAGTTTGAATGGCTATTTTCACATTTATAAACCTAGAAGTATAAAAATAGGTATATAATTTCTCGATTACAATTTAAAATCATCATGAAAATGTTAGCTGAGGATGTACACGCACCTCTACTGAGGCACTTCGTCCGGACGATGACGGAAAGACAAGATTGTCGTCTGGAAGTACGGTCTCATCAGCACGGAGTGACTCGTAGATATATGATTTATTAATGGTCATCTACCTATTGTTATTTTTACTTTTTAATATATTTTCGTATCATATTTGTAATATAATGGATCTAGTTGTCCGACAATAAGAAAATTTGAATTTTGAATTAAAAAGACCTGTGAAGATGAAATGGACAAAATTCCCTCCATAAATGGCAAAAAGGGAGGGGAATAAAGTTTGTATGGAAATTGAAAATTTACTAATTTCTGGACAAAGAAGTATGAAATTTATAAATAGGTATGTAATGTAAGTTCTCTATCACAATTAAAAAAGATATATGTGGGTGAAATGGACAAAATTCACCCCTAAAGGGGTAAAATAGGCGGTTAAAGTTTTTATGGAATTTTTTTCATTTCTGGACTTAGAATTATAAATAATATCCATACTTCCACACTAACATTATAAATGCGAAAGTAACTCTGTCTGTCGTCTTTTTACGCTTTAACCATTGAACTGATTTGGATGAAATTTGGTATGGAGGTAGTTTGAGGCCCGGGGAAGGACCGAAGGATCGACACTAACGCGGGTGGAGCCGCGGGCAATAGCTAGTATCAAATAAAAACAAAAGGGGTTGACCGCCGGGATTGCCGGAAGAAGTAAAGACTCGCCTTGGCGGTAGTCTCAGGTCACGTGTCCATCTTACGATTTTTGATCACGTTTCCTGAAACAAGTTAATAAATTTTTACCCATCCCAAAAAGTGCACAATGCCGCTAAAGAAGTTTTCACTTCAACAATTGTAACTCACTTTTCATTGTTTCGTTAAACATCACCTAATTGTGTGTGATGTACTAATTAACATCTTCGCGTTTAACCCTCGTCAATTAGTGACGGTTAACATCACTTTAATGTAATTAGTTGTAAAGAACCTACATCTAATAATGTTATATTACATTACAAAATTGTTAATTCATCTTCAATACTTTTTGTGATATCGTAAAACCTCAGAACTCTCAAAGAATTCTTATAAAACTATTGGATGTTTTTAAAACTTATTCGTCCAAAATACCTCAGCGCCTAAAAACAAAAGTCTTTAATCAATGTGTGTTGCCAGTGATGACCTACGGCTCGGAAATATGGCCCCTTACTATAAGCCTCATAAGAAGTTTCTCTGCGTGACCGAATTCGAAATAAGGAGATCCGTTCAGAGACTGGGCGGGGCACAAAGCTCGAAGAACCGATGGCCGATGGGGCAAAAAGGTTCTCGAATGGCGACCACGTTCCGGCAAGCGCAGCGTCGGACATCCACCTACCAGGTGGTCGGATGATCTGACCAAGATCGCAGGGAAACGCTGGATGCAGGCCGCTTCAACCGGAGATTTTGGAAATCTTTGGGAGTGGCCTATGTCCAGCAGTGGACTTCTTGCGGCTGATATGATGATGATGATGATGATGAATACTTATTAAAATAATATTATCATTATCATCATCATCATTACAGCCATGAGACGTAGTAGTGACTGGACAAAGGCTTCTCCCAAGGCATATTCGTTCCATTGGAGGATGCTTCCATACTCACCACGCTTGGCGGCGGGTTGGCTAGCGCAGTTTTTTTGGCTTCTTCTTCTCCCGATTCTGCTTCCTGTGGGAAGCATTTTTAAGCTGGGGAATGGTTAGGAGTTTCTTGTATTTGATTTGGGAAGGAATGAAGGTATTGGAATATTACTTACTCGGATGAATACCTTATTAAGCGAAACGCAATTAGCAGCTCTAGACCGGGCACGTGTACCCGACGCCATACCTGCAACCATAGTTGCAGGTATTTGAGGATTTGAGGACATCCCTCAGCGTAAATAATGTAAAATGTGTTTGATTTTCATGTTGTATTAAGATTTTTCTAAAGTTTCCATTCATGGAATACACCGAAAGTATGGAACATTATCAATTTTTTTAAACTTCCTTATGGAAGCCTTTCTAAGCTATCTTAATCGTACGATATAAAATTGTATTCTTTGCATAATTGACACAAAGTACAGAAATACCAGTGGAATTCAGTAAAAAGCGAAAATATATTAGTCAAAAAAAATAAATTAGTATCTATTTTTTTGTAACCATTTTTTCCACTCACGATCAATACACATTCATCTCGATTTCCCTATTTACAAAAAACATAATACAGTTGTTGCCATATCTTCTTAATTCATCGAATTTTCCAGCGTAGTACTACGACGTTTGTCAAATGACGATGCTACCTCTACCAGATGTCACAGCGCGCAAACCCATTTTGTTTGGCGTACCGGCAATGCAGGACGCGGCAAACTAAATATGCGGGGTTACGAATGAATAAATAAAAATGTAATTTGTGTCATTATAGTCTTTTTGCTTTTTCATGGGAAATTACGATTCTTTTGTTTCTACTGTGGTAACGTGACGATATGCATCGTTCATATCAAACGTTCATGCCAATATATGAGAACGTGCTTTATGTACCCTTCTGTCAGCGATGGTGTCTTGATAAGCAGCATCTTATAATAGTTTAAAATACAATATAATCATTCACATGTGAGAGTCGTAACCATGTAAGGAGTAGGAACATAATAAATAAGCAAGACGGCTCTCGTGTGTTTCCATCACCACTCCGTGACATCCACAGCAAGGACAACATCATGGAGATCGGCCAGATAGCACGTTATTGTAATACAAAAGAGAATGTGTCAGGCGACCCGCTTGCTCATTTATCGTAAAATACCATAAAAAAAAGATTATAAAGAAAAATGTGTATTTGTATGATTATATAGTATAATATGTATGACTATGAATTTATTATATTCATAAAAAAAGTATTTCCAGCTGAAATACATTTTTCTTCAATTATTTTCGACGACACTCATTATACTTTTTATCCAATCAAAATAAGGGCTAATAGGAAGATATACTGAGAGTCCTGGATGATATCGAGCATTATATACAAGTTTTTTGTTTATAGTACAAGCTATGCCTACAATTTTACCTCCTACAAAGAGAGGCCCCCCAGAATCACCATAAAATATCTGCTGATTTCTTTTTGAACATTTTGGTGCTACTAACAACTGCGGTTGATTCAAAAACCAGTGGTTTTCATCTTTAAAAATGACACCTTCGCCAATCTGAAGTGGTTTATCTTGGAGTTCGATAATTCTGTCAATATTATCAGCGTCTTTGAACATGCTTCCAAAACCAGCATATTGCACAGCTCGGCCTGTTAAAATTTTATAATCACCAGTATAAAGTTTTCCATAACGCTCCAGAGTTAAGTGTTCGATGTGAATCAATGCAATATCATTTACATGTCCTTTCTTGAAGTAGGCTGGGTGAGGAATAAATTTCAAAACTTTAGATTTACATTTTGTTTCACTCCATGGTATCGACATATTGCCACATCTATAAAAAAATATTTTTTCTTTTAGTGTAATCTATACTAATATTATAAAGAGGAAAGATTTGTTTGTTTGGCACGAATAAGCTCCGAAACTACTAGACGGATTTGAAAATATCTTTCACAGTTGGGAATCTACACTATCTGCGCTGAACATAGGCTATGCTTTACGCGGACGAAGTTGCGGGAAAACAGCTAGTAGATGATAAATTTGAGACTTTAATACTTAAACTTTTTATGTATTAATATTAGCTTTTGGCCGCGACTTCGTCCGCGTGTTGAATACCCCCCACCTTTACCCCCACTGAAGTCGCTAACTTCACCATTCGGATCATTTTTAATTAGCATGTTCCAATTTTAAAACCCTATATACCAATTTTACATATAACAACCTTTACCCCTCATTTTACCCATTTAGAGGAAATTGTGTCCATATCACCTACACAGATCATTTTCCATGATATACCTATTTTCATACCTCTAAGTCCAGAAATGAGAAAAATCCATGTAAACTTAACCTCCCTATCACCTCCTTAGGGGTTGATTTGTAAAACTCCTTTCTTAATGCTCACTAACATTATGAAAAGGAACCTCTGTACCAAATTCCAAGTTTCTAGGTATAGTAGTTTCGGCTGTGCGTTGATATATATAAGACAGTGAGTCAGGTTTGCCTTTTATACATATCAGAGTGATTTTGATTTATCTGGCAGTGTTTTGGTGTTGAAATCGGAATCCCTAATAGAATATGATCTATATTCTAGCAGGTATGTAGCAGGGTAAAAAGGTAAAATGATGAAAAAATTGAGCCTCCCATAAAATTCACCGATCAGCTGGTCAAATGTCTATGGATAGTCAGTTTTATTTTTCATAAATTATTTTTTCTTACTTGCGGATGTATTCTGATTCCAACAATAAAATGTTGCCAGGTAATTCAAAGTTACCCTGAACATACCCTTAGAAGATTTAAAGTAGTCTTACTTTCTCGCCTATTTAACTAGTTACTTTATATGTATTTAAAAAAAAAAGTTAAGAACGAATTAAAAAAAGGAGGTTATAAATTAGATATTTTTTAATGTTTGTTACCTCCGTCTAAACCTATTTTAAAAATCTTTTTCGTTTGAAAGGGTATACTTTGAATTGGTCTTATTTAAATTTCATCAAAATCGCTGCAGTAGATTGATTGAAGTCGGTTTTTTAAATGATAGATTATACTCTCAAACTCATTGTTTGTTTGTTTTTAAACAAACAAATTAACTTTTTAGGTACCGATCGAATTAATGAGGACAATCTACTCCGGGGACAGACAACTGTTCCAGAGCATGGGTCAGTTTGCTACCGTATTTCAATCAGAAACATATGCGGTAACTGTCTGTGCTAAAATGAATTTAGAGCAAGGGTTTAAAGACCACAATATCTATATTCTAACTGACAGCCAGGCGACTCTTACTGCGCTTAACTCTGACAGAATCGATTCCAGATTGGTCTTGGATGGTGTGAATGCCTTGAATCTACTGGGTAGACATAACAGACTGAGACTGGTTTGGGTACCGGGTCACGTTGGGGTTGAGGGCAATGAGAGGGCCGATGAGCTGGCAAGAAAAGGATCGAGTATGCCATTCGTGGGGCCCGAACCCTTCGTAGGCCTATCCTATAGCGTGGTAACTACTGCAATTAATGTGTATGTCGACAGTAGACACCAAGCTGAATGGAGAAATATGAGTGGACATATACACTCGAAGGAAACACTTGGCATGGACAGCGCCAGGTGGCACAAAGTGATCTGCAAATACAGCAGGAAACAGACAAGAGTTCTAGTGGGAGCCCTGACAGGACACTTTGAAAATAACAGTCATCTCTTTAAACTAAAAATTGTCGAAAGCCTACTATGTAGGGCATGTGAGGAATCGGAGGAGACAATGAGACACATTTTGTGTATCTGTGACTCGTTAGCTGGTAAGCGTTTGGACCTCTTAGGATCACCTTATCCTGAGCTAGAGGACTACAGGCACTACGCACTGGGCGATGTTCTGAAGCTCATGCAGTCCTTCTTCAGAATAAACCGTGCGGGTGAGTAAGGCATGGGGTAAGTACAAAATAACCCATAGGTTAGACGTGCTTCCGACTCTGAGTCGGCCCCATCGATGATAAGATAAGATAATGAGGACAAGGAAGAGCCTGATGGTCCAGTGGGAATAAGCATTAAAAGCGCTTACGCATAATAAGCAACCCCGGGCGTGGTTCCTACTGGGATGGATGACCGCAAGAGCCAATTTATATTTTAAATAGATTAAAAATTGAGCAAGCCCAAGGTGTGAACTTGTGTCATAAGATACTAACTCAATGATACTTTAATTTACTATAGATAATTTTTAGATAAACATCCAAGACACATGTCAATCTTAAAAGGTTCCAACCCGGGAACCCTCGTGTCGCAGGCTGGCGTGTTAACCAATACGCCCGTCGCCATTGCAACGAAATGCGCGATACCAAAACTCGTGTCACGACTGGTCGACGGCATCGGTCGCCAGCGTCACTCTGAAATTAGCCTTACGTCGATCTCAGTGAGGCTTGGGATTACCTTATAAAATTCGGTGTATACCGGGTATTGCAGTGCGTTGCTGTAATAACAAATTTACTCGTTATCACAGATCCGGTGCAGATTCTTATTAAAATATCTTCGTCAATTTCTAACAGTAAAGCAGCAACAAACGGGTATTTATTATTTAAGTCACTCCAGCCTTCCAAAACTCTAGGCTTTATGATGTCAGAACCGACAAATCTGTTGAAGTTTTTTGATGATTTTGTTGCTCTAAATATCACAGATTTTCTTGCGCTTAATATTTCTGAGATACTTAACAGCAATAAACACCTGAAATCAACATAATTTTAACCTTACATGAAAATTTATTTCATTATTTGTTTTGGACCGTGGGGGCCATCAGCACATAAGCTATTCGGCACCATTGCCCATAAATTGATCGAGGTAACCCGTGACCTTGGCCAAAATATGAGCATTGCCATCAAACGTGGCAATGTTCTACCCGTTTTTATAATCTACCCGGACTATTTTATTTGTAAACTAGCTTTCGCCCGCGGCTCCGCCCGCGTCATAGTTGATCCCTCGGGAACAGTACTTTTTCCCGGGATAAAAGGTAGCCTATGTCCTTCTCCGTACTCCAGAGAACTTGTATGCAAAATTTCATGATGATCGGTTCAGTAGTTACGGCGTGAAAGCGTAACAAACAAACAAACAAACAAACAAACAAACAAACAAACTCACTTTCGCATTTATAATATTAGTTAGGATTAGGATTAGGAAGTTAGGAAGGATATATATTATTTTTTATTTATTATTAGTTGTAACATTGCTTTAGCTATTTTAAATTGTATATATATTTGAATAAATGATAAAGAATTCTTTGTGTTTGGTTATGAAACATAAATTCAATGGTGTTTATAATGTATAAAAGCTTGGTAACCTAGTCCCCGCTACGACCCATCATAGCAAAAAAAAAATATAAGCATAAAAAGATTTTTTTGCAAGAAAATCACTTTTGCGACTAGCTTTTATTATAAACAAATCCACACTATAAAGTGCTTTCCAAGACAAATCAAATGAGTGCAAACACGATTGGTGTACCTTGTTTAGTTTGAGAGTTCCACCTTCCGATTCCTTTATCAGACAAGCACAACGATTCCAAAATATTGTATGGTCATCCGATTTACACTTGCATTCAAAGTTTTAGCTCAATCAGTACCCGGGATGTGGATCAACTCGCAAGTCGCAAGATTTGATTACAGACAATCATCGGGACAGGTGAAACTAAATAAAATCTCGTCAAAATATCCCGAGCTCCTCAACAAAGGTACTTGGTGGGGTCATTGGTCCCTGCTGCAATTATTTGATGGCAGCTCTATAACAGATGCCTTAAGGCTGCTTCAAAATCTGTTACCAGTGTTGACCATTTACCCACACGAAAAACAAACAAACGTTTAAAATCAATTTGATCATCATCATCATATAATCCGCATCTAGTCTACAGCTGGACATAATTATTTATTTTACCTTATTACAACTTCAAAACGCATTTCGTTAAATTACTGTAAAAAATCTCGTTCAAATAATGTGTGACTAACGAATCACAGCCAAAAGTCGATTAAAGTGTTATGTGAAACAATTTATTGAAAAACGGGTAAGTGCTTATTTACGACTATAACACTATACAAACTACAGAAGTTATAAGTATATTGGCATTTGCGCAACTAAAGTTACGACAGTTGTAGGCTAAGTACGTAGGTATAGGTAAATTGGATAGAGTCTTACCGATAAGTCAGCGAGCAAATTCTTACATTTTCGATACAGGAGTAAATAATTAAATGAAAAAAAATGTAAAAGATGGGAGGGTTCGAGTCGTGGGATTAATGTCATCCCATAAACCAAGTCTCGAACTTATTTTGGGGCTAGCTTAATCTGTGCGATTGTCCCTATATATTTATATTTTTTCATGCACCTTATGTTATTTTTATCCCTGAATTTGAAATGAAATTGGTATATTTATTTGTTGTTCAAATAACCAAATAAAAGAAAATAAAGCTACGTGACAAAATCGGACCAAAGTTCAGGGTCAGGTAGACTTGACCCTGAACTTCTCTCGATAGCGCAATCCATTGACCGTAAACGTGTGTTCAATTAGTTTTTGGCAAAAATAAAAACGGCCAATTACGCCTTCTGACAGTACAAAGGCTATACAGCAATCATTCTTAAATTTTCAGAAGCCCGAATACTATAACTATACAGCAGCCAGAATTCGTGACGTGATTAACTAAATAGACCAAAATGTGATTAAAAATTGAATGAAAGATTGGTATCTGTAACCATGGTCAAGGTGGATATTTGTCCGATACCATTTGTCATACATATTTGCCAAACTTTACTCTTTCTTATACAATAAAAATTTGAATAATTGTCACTTAACCGTTTATCCGTTTGGTGGCTGCGATGCCACAATAAGCTAATGCGTTAAACGTATATCGCATTTCTTGTTTGTTCGGAGGTTAAAATCGGCAGAGGCAGTACGCAAAGCTAAATATCGCCACTAATTCGTGCGTCAATTTGCGAAACCTGTTCGTCTGCGCGTTTTCCGTTTACTGCGAGGCGTACCCATCTCCAGTGGCGTAGCTGTAATCATGACATTTAACCAATGAAGCTGTATACTTTCGTTTACGGAGACGCGGCGCGTGTGGCGTACTTCGAGCAACAACGGTTTCCGTACTCGAAGGGAGTATTAGAAGGGGTTCAGCGATATTTAAACATTCCAATCTTATAGATCTGGCGCTTTCTGCAGGGGAAATGTGCACACAAGTACAGTTCCGCACACCTACAAAAATTATACTGTCACCTTACTGTAATAATGGCATCAACACAAAAAATTAAACAAAACAGAGGCGAGAACGAGATGACGTATTTATCGCTCGACCGATCCGAAAAAGTACAAGCGAACGGACTTTATGTTGGCAAATAAACCCCCCATTATGTTAGAGTACAATAAATAATTTTGGTGTTTAAATGTAAATAAATGACCATAATACGATAAGAATTTACTTACATTATCTGATGTTTTCGCGATTGTTACACATTTAAATAAGATCACTTTAATACGGTATTATCGCGTATATATTTACACCTTACTTTTCGAAAGCTTTACAGTTTTCATGGTCGTAGGTTGACTAAGTTGACATTTGTCTTTGTGTTATAAGAACTATACAAAATACTGCCTACAATATTTATTAATAACGTTCCGGATGTACGCAGTATTGGCTCACGGTGTCTGGAGGTCTAGCAGTCTTGTGATGAGCTTGAGATTTTATTAAATTGATGACAGGATCCCAAGCTGGTGGTAACTGCCAACCATCCTCTGTATTAAAATAAGGATGATTTTAAATTTCAATAGCTTCACGAAGCATTCTTTGTAAGTCAGAGAATTGAGTTTTATGAAGAATAACAAAAGTATCATCTACGTACCGTTTAAACATCTTCGGCATGACCAGGGTGGTAGAAAGAGCCTACTCCTCAAAGTTGTCCATAAATATGTTGGTGACAATGGGTGAGACTGGTGAACCCATGGCTACACCGTCGCTTTGGATGTAAAATTTATTATCCCAGAAGAGGTAGCCTGATGTTAATCAACATTATGTCTAAACATTACGTATATATCATACCTTCCTGTGTGAAACCGCCAAAATAATACGGCCTTCCTATAATACACAAAAAAGATTGTCCATTACGTCCCATTGTGAGCTCTGTCTTACTAAAAGATCTCAATTCTATTAATAATAAAATTAAATTCAAAGTTAAATCTCAGACTAAAAATTAATTAGCCTTTCCTGATGTTTTAATTATAAGACATCCTGACAGTAGTATTAGTAATATTGTGTAAAGAAAGCCTACACATACGGACGAATATCTCAATGGCAAATCCCACCATCGTCCATCTCAGTTGGCTACCGTTGGTAAATCTTTGTTACAGAGAGCACACGGCATCTGCGACAGCCACCATCTCAAGGAGAAGCTTCAACGAGTAAAATCGGTGTTATGAAGCAACAAACTGATATGACATTTTTAGCACAGCTCCGTTAACGGGCGCGACTTGACTCTATCTAGGTTTTGAAATCCAAACGCAACCAGTTTTATTAAATGTGTATGCTCGCTTGGGCATGTATTTTGACAGAGAGAAACAGCGTATGGCTCCTCTCTACCAGTGTGGCTTGAAGATAGCGTAGCATTTTATGCCGCGAAGCATACGCTTAATTCCTCTTAAATATTACTTATGTAAAGAAAAGGTAGTTCTATCATCACGGATAAGATAAACACTAAGGTCGATTGTAGTTTGATTAAATAATTTGTAACTTGTGCCAATACTCCTCACCATGCATTTTCACTGTCACCGACGTAGCGTGTACTGCTACGTCTACCGCCCCCCGCGATCATGCACGGCGTGAGTCACATTATCAAGCGTTATATCTCCAGCAAACGCTCGAAAATACTTTGCCATGTTCTTGTAAATTTGACAGCACATGCTGCTGCATACGCCGCACGACAAGCCGTCTCTTCATTAACGAAGCCTTACTGTCTGTCATGATCCCTAATTAAAACTTTTATTTGAGTGCCAATGAAACTAGACCTAAACTTTTAAAACTTATTTGCTTGTTATAAGTTTGACAAGTAATAGAGGCATACTGTGCTTTCTAGTAGTTTCGTTGAAAATATTTCTCAGCATTTATATGAGGGAAAAGATTTTTACTATAAAAAGGTAGTATTTTGACATTTTTAGAGGTCCGTAGGCAAAAAGTGCCAACAGGACTTTATTCCGTTTGTCCGTCTGTTTGCTTCACAACTCTCTATCTTTCCATTGGTAACGTAGATTTGAAAATATTTACCGAATGATTATTTTCGTTACCGCTACAATAATATAATAAAATCTGGCCAAAACCGAAACTGACTCGCTTATAATCAAATTCAGTTACCTATCATATTACAATATTAGATATAAATGTAAAACTTTTGTATCGATGTGATTATTGTAAGAAAAATAAATATGGAGTAAACAATACAGTGATTGCCCGATTACGGGAATGATGCTCGTTTTTAGGGTTCCGTAGTCCACAACGAACCCTTATAATTTCGTCATGTCCATCCGTCCGTCCGGGCTCGTATTTCGCCGCTACTGCACCAATTGAAAACTGGTGGTGAGATAGATATTGAAGTTCCAAAAGTTGGTTTTTAAAATTATGAAAAAATGATTTTTTCTGCCCCTCCCATACAACGAAAAGTGAATTAAAAAAATTAAATTGGACTTACCCCACCGTGTGGGGAATCATTGAAAAGGTCTTTTAAAATACAACAAAAACTGCTTTAAAACTATGTAGATCAAACCCTCCAGGCTTGAGATAATCCAATACAAAGTTAAAATTTGAGGTGTACCCCGAACGTAACTTTTGAAATATTATTGAAATAATTCTGTAAAAAAAGTGGTATATAATATACCTCAAAGTATGTACTTTCAATTAAAATTATAGCGGTCTCGGTATCATAGATAGTTATTTTTATACAACTTGATGTAGTTACAGTCGGCCGAACAAAATGTATGGAGTCAACCGCAAAATGAAATTTGTATATACAACATTCGACTTTTTTTGCCGTTTTTATAGATAACGGTACGGAACCCGTCGTGCGCGTGTCCGACTTGCACTTGGCTGGTTTATTTCTCACTAGAATCATTTATTAATAGTATAAAAATTTGTGAATTTTGCTGCTTTGGTAACTCACATGACTAAGTTATAGAAACAATAAAAAAATATAATAAATTTCTTATGAAAATTAATATTTATACACTAGCTGTGCCCACGACTTCGTTCACGTGGATATTATGACTCGGGAGTATTACTACCGGAGTTATACCATAAATATGAAATAAATACCATAAATACACAATCACGCCTAAATTGCTGAATGGATTTCAATTAAGGTTTGTGTACGGTAGATTATAACTTAGATTAACATACCTGTAAAATACTTTTATTCTGTAATTCTCATGGCAGCGGTGCCCAAGCTCATATTTAGATAACAATCTATTAGTGGACTATTAGATATTCCCCACCATTATTAGATACATGGTTATTTCGTATCGGCTTAGCAGAGTAAGTGATTCGTTCATGGGAAACTGTATACGTTTTTATAACAAGTTATCAAAACCAATCCTAGATATGCCTGATAGAAAATTCAAAGGTTATGTCAAACAGTTACTTGTAAAAAGGCCTATTATAGTACTAAAGATTTTCTTAATGACAATAATATTGGGCTTCAGCTTGGCGCAGACACCTCGTAGTTTTGTATATATGACTATATATTTAATACTATCGGTACAAAATATTTTTAAAGATGACATTTATAAAATTTCAACATTTTGACATATTTTTTATATTCATATATTATTTTCTTAAATATCATTTTTTTAAATTCAATTTACAATGACTATAATAAGGACAATGTATACTCAGTCCACATACCTAGTTTTTAAGATAAACTAAAATTGTAAGTTGACGTCGATTGGAGAAAATGCGCTGTGCAGTTTGTTGCCGCTTCTTTTGCACTCCGCTTTGGAAGCGGCTGTTAAGCCAACTAATTATAAAGAGTTCGTGTGTAGTATCGATGGTGTGTAATGTATGTGTAGATGTATAGTACTGTATTGTTGGTTAGATGGCTTAACATCAAATGGTAGGGAAAGCTATGGTTTACTTGCAACAACCCTAGTGCCTACCTATTAGCCTACCCTAACCATATACTACGGAAATATATAAGTATATAGATAGTGCGGGAAATCTGTTACCATGAGACCTAAGATAACAGACGGAAAGTTGGAAGGATCAAAGGGGTGGCGTACGAGGTGCAATGTACGCCGGACAGTGGATTTTCTCACTACCAGTCAAGCAGGCTCACAAGACTGATCAGTATACTGACGGCTAAAGGTGTCTTGGCCGTAGTGGGAGGATAGCTCCAAGGAAGTTCTTAGACAATGAAACTCGTCAAAGACCAAATCCAAAAGAGAATTTATTACAACATTACAAAACTATTTAAACCTAACTATGTTTACATGTGTGCGTGTATTAAGTTTGTCATCTTTATTTGTGATCGTACAGTATTTGTAGCAAGGCAGCAGATTTGATGTTTATTTGGGCTAACGCCGGTAAGTGACTGCTCTGCTGACAAATATGTTTGCGTAATGGCGTGAACATCTTGGCGCCTCTCAGGAGAAAGTCTTGAGTTCATAAAGTTGTGACGCAGCAGGCGACGTCTTCTTGATGGCTGGTTGCGCGTAGATGTGGCTTGGTAGTTGTGTTGGAATGGCAGACCCACTGGATGACTGCACTCCGCCGTTGGAATTGACAGCCTGTGCACTGGCGTCGTCTATGGTCACCGCACGTCTTACTGGTATAATGTCCCGTAGTTTCTGCACCAACTGTGGACCGAAACAGTATATTAACAAATTTAAAATAGAAAATATTGCCAGTGAACTGAGACTAATTACAAATGTTTGAGTAGTTATACTACTCCAAATAGTATTGTCTAGGGTTGTTTGCAAGGTTTTTTCTTTATCTATTAAATCCTTAAAAATATCCTTATTACTATCTACAATTTCTTCTTTAGACATGTCTTGGATATGTAATAATGTTTCATTGGAATTAAAATCTAACTTAAAGGCAGATTTTTTAATATAAGATGCTATCACGTTTAATGACACTATTCGCTTTGCTGTTAATATAGTCGTTAACGTTCTTATAATACAATTTTCAGATATTCGTATTATTCCAATGTCATGAATGGACACTTCTTTTTCTTAGCTAGATATAACCACGTATTTGACATTTGGACTTGTTTCCATACTATTTCATTTTTCAAGTTATAATGTTTATTGGGGCACTTTGTAGTATTTTCATTATTAGTAAGCAATCTAACAATGCAATTTTGTTTTAATTGCATGTTCTTCACCGCCACCGGAAAACAAATGAACTTATTATATCGATGCAAACATTCTTTAAATTCTTCATGAGTCAGTTCAAAGTAACGTTCATTATTGTAATCTATTCCTAAAATTGTTTGGGTAGTGTCTATACTTATGAAAGATCCGTCTGGTTGTTTCATTGGTATTGGCGTCACGTGTACTAAGGTGTGTATAGTTTTTTCTACTATAGGGAAATAGGAAAATACTCTGATATGAGTTTCATTTTCCGCCAACTTTGTATCAATTAACTGCGTTTGGATTATGTTGATGTTAGAGGGTAATTTCTTGTTAGCGTTTATTATTATGCTTGATATATCTTTTGGTGATATAACACTATACACCGTGACATTTGCAAGGTATATTTCCATTAGCCCCGAGTAGTAGTCCGTGATCTCTTTTATATAGTTAACTGCTAGTTGGTATGATTGTATGACTTGTATTTGAATGTTATTACTGTTGATTCGTCTAAACCATCTATTATTATCATTTATATAGCTTTACGCTTGATTTAGCTTTGTTCTAAATTTATCTAGTTTTTGTTGTATTTTTTCTTCTGAATGATTTACTGCCGTTATAGTAGAAATCATAAATTTTGTTTGATGGTTTGCTGCATCTATAAGTTTTTGTTGATTTTGCTGTAATGCATTGATATCTCTATAAGCTTCGTCATTCACACCGAATATTGAAGTCATAACTTGACCTAGCAAACCTCTTTTTTTTCTAGTTTCACTGAGTTCACCTAAGTATGAGTTAGTTTTCTCAAACTTTTGCTCCTCTTCCTGTAGGTGATCGTAGTATTGAGTGCAATGTGTCTGGCTGTCAATTGTTATAGCGTAATCGCAAAATGTTTTGAACTGACTTGTTACTTCTCTTATTGTAGCTAGGTTTTCATACATTGTACTTCGCTCGTAGTCAATTTCAATTCTGAAAGGTCCTCTGTCTAATGTAGCGTTTCCCATTTGTTCGATATAAAGTCCTGGTTCTAAATTTTTGATAGTATAAGTCGCTGTAACAGTAGTAAATATTTGTAATATAGTCATAAATAAGAACATTAAATATCGTGTTTTCCCTGTTGCTTTCTGATAAAATTTCGTTTTACCTTTTCTCACCATGGCTACATTACTATGAATGGGTTTATTTGATATAACGTTTTCTTCTTCTAGTATCTCGTTCACAGGTAGTGGTATCAACGTATGTATGGCTCTTTTTTGGTCGGCTCCTTGTGCTCTCTCAAGGGTTACCACTCTTGTAGCGCCGTCGTTTCCGGGATGGATTTGTTTTATTTTTGCTAAGGGCCATTTGCTGGGACTGATATTTTCATCTTTTATAAGGACAAGCGTCCCAATTTTTAAATTTTCTTCGCTGGTTTTCCATTTGTACCTTTGTTGTAACTGATGAAGATATTCCTTAGTCCAAATGTTCCAAAAATCTTTCTTCATTTTCTGTATATGCTTCCATTTATTTATAAGATCTGTATTGATGTTGTCTATTGGATTAGGTATTCCTACTGACTCACGACCAATAAGAAAGTGACTCGGAGTTAATACTATATTGTCATTTATGTTTTCAGATTGAATACATATTGGTCTTGAATTCAGACACGCTTCCACTTGATGCAGGAATGTTGACAGTTCTTCATACGTTAGGGTGCTGTCACCGATGACTCGTTTTAAATTATATTTCATTGATTTTACTCCAGCCTCCCAAATTCCTCCAAAGTGCGGCGCTGATGGTGGAATGTAGTGCCATCTTGTCCCATATTTGTCATAGTATTTTGAAAGTGCGGCGATTGAGTTATTTCCAACAATTCTTTGTAGAGAAAATTGGCTGCCCCTATGAAGTTTGTAGCATTATCACTGTACATATGAGAGACGTGTCCTCTTCTGGCCATGAATCTACGTAACGCTGCTATGAATGACTCACTCGATAAGTCTCCAACTAATTCTAAATGTATAGCTTTTGTTGCAAGACAGATAAATACTGCTATATAGCCTTTATACGATTTATGCCCTCTACCCTTCATTGTTCGTACTTGAATTGGTCCTGCAAAATCACATCCTGCGTGACTAAAGGGGTGTGATTGCGTCACTCTTGGCTTAGGCAGTGCTGCCATTTTTTGTTGTGCTGTTTCTGCTTTATATCTTATACATTTTACACATTTATTTATGTGATTTTTTACTTTCCTCTTTCCACTTATTATCCAATATTTTTGTCGTATATATGATAATGTAAGTCGATTGCCACCATGAAGTGTTTTTAAATGTGCATCGTGTATAAGCAGTGACGTTACATGATGTTCATTTGGCACTAATATCGGATGTTTTTGATTGTACGGTAACTGTGAGTTTTGTAGTCTACCGCCCACCCTAATTATTTTATCTTCATCTATAAAGGGGTCCAATGATGACAATTTGTTACCTTTCTTTAGTGATTGACCGTTCTTTAATATTTGATATTCTTGTGCAAACGTTTCTTTCTGTACTTTTCTAATGATTTGTTTTGTGGTGTTGTCTAGTTCTTCGTACGTCAGATAGTTAGGTATGTTTTGTTTCCTTACTAACCTCAAACAGTAAGATATGACTCGTATTAATCTACTGAAATTAGAAAATCTCTCCCATTCCTCATTTCTATTTTCTATTTCTATAGATGTTTGGTGACAATTTTTTACTTCTACATGAGGTTCTGGTATCGTTTTAGTAATATGTGTAGTTAATTCATCTGTGTAAAGCCTTTTGGGGCCACTCCACCATAAGTTGCACGTTTGTAGCTTATGAGGTTCTATTCCTCTTGATTTTACGTCAGCTGGGTTGTCTGTAGATACATCATGGTCCCATCTTGCCAAAGGTAATGTTTTTTGTATTTCGGATACTCTGTTTGCTACAAAGGTTTGCCATTTGTCAGCCTCTCTTCTTATCCACCCGAGTGTAATCATGGAGTCTGTCCAACAATAGATTTTTGCAATGTCACACTCAAGAGCTGTTTTTACTTTCTTGATTAGTTTTGTTAATAGAACAGCTGAGCATAGTTCAAGTCTGGGTAGAGTAATTTTATGTTTTCTTGGTGCTACCTTAGTTTTTGCCTGTAGTAATGTCACATGGTAAACTTCATTGACTTTTATACGACAGTACACCACTGCTCCGTAAGCTTTTTCTGATGCGTCACTAAATCCATGTAGTTCAACTAGCACGTTTTGTTGGTACCAAATCCATCTAGGTATTTTTATATATTCAACATTATTCAATTGGTTCTGAATATCCGCCCATTTTTCTTTTATTTTTGCTGGTAATATATCATTCCATCCTATACCTGTATTCCAAATCTCTTGCACTAGTAATTTCAATGTTATTATGACCGGCTGAAGCCACCCGTGGGGATCAAACAGTTTTGCTATTTCTGATAATGTAAATCTTTTTGTTGGTTTGTCACTAGTTGTCAATGATATCTTTATCTGAAAACTATCTTCCTTTGGTGTCCACATTACTCCCAATGATTTTCTGGTTTCGTCAAAGGGTAGTTTAACCATTGTGCTATCTGTATTTTCTTCGGGTATGTTTTCTAATAGCTCGGCGCTATTTGATGACCATTTTCTTAAGTTAAATCTACCTGCTCGCATCATTTCTATTAATTCTTTTTGTAGGTTTTTTGCATTGTTTATGTCTATTTCCCCAGATAATAGATCATCAACATAGAAATCCCTTAGTGTTACTTTACTGGCTATGGGATATTTGTCTTTTTCATCGTTTGATAATTATTGTAAAGTCTTAATTGCCAAGTAAGGAGCGGCTGAAGTCCCGTACGTTACTGTTGTTAGTTCATATTCTTATTTCTTGTTTTGGTGACCATCTCCATAATATTCTCTGATATTTTAAGTCATCATTATGTACCTTTATAAATCTGTACATCTTTTCTATGTCTGCTAAAAAAAACAATTTTATGCTTACGCCATCGTAACAATATAGTATCTAAGTCTTGTTGTAATCGGGGGCCCTTATACATATTGTCATTGAGACTTATATTTGTTCCTGACTTACTACTTGCATCGAATACACAACGTAACTTTGTTGTCAAGGCGTCCTGTCTTATTACTGGTTGGTGTGGTATATAAAATTTTCCTTCGTATTGATGATTTCTTCCTACTTTTCTCATATGACCCATTCGGAGGTATTCCTCCATGAACTCGTGGTATTGTTGTCGTAAACATTGGTTTCTTTCTAATTTATTTTCTAACTTCTATAAGTCTCGCTGCAGCTTGGTGTCGTGTATTACCGTATTCTTTAGAATAGTCTTTTAATGGAAGTCTTACTGTGTAGGTCCTGTCAGAGCTCCGTTGTGTTGTTTCTCTGTAAAAATTTTCACATATTTCATCTTCTTTACTCAATTGGTAGTCTTCAGTTACTTCTTCAATTTCCCAAAATTTTGTTAATTGTGTTTGTTCAGCACGAGTGATTAGACTTATGATTTGCACCTTTTTTGACCTTTCTGTGGGGCAAAATCCGGACAATATCCATCCAAACTCGGTATTTTAAGCAATAATGCCGTTATCTAACTTCTCAAAGCCTTGTTGTAATAATTTGCTATATTCTTCTGCACCCAAAATAATGTCGATTGGCCCTTGTTTGTAATAAGTAGGATCAGCAATTATTTTGTTATCCATTACATTATTGTTTATTTTGACTACATTTTGTGTTGGTATTCACCCAGTTAGCTTTTGTAATACAATTAGTGGCGTCTGTAATTTATAATTACTGGTGAATCTAGGTTTAAGTATAACCTCAATCATATGTCTTGCAATTTTGGGTTTTTCGTCAGCGATGCCTTTTATTTCTGCGTTGATTTTCTGCCTAGGTAATCCTAATAATTTGGCTACTTCTTCCGTACATAATGACGCCTCCGAACCTTGGTCACATAAAACTCTTAGCAAATGTTGTGTACCATCTATTGCTGTTGTTTGTACTATTGCAGTAGCTAACAGAACGGTTTTCTGTTTTTCAGTAGTTTGTATTATAGTATTCGTAATTATTTCCTTTGTGGTGTTTTCGTTTGTTTGTGCCTGGACCTTATAGGACTTAGACGTACTTGGTTTTGAATTCGAGTAGTCAATATTGAATTTATTCGCCATTGATTGGCCCTTATGTGATTTTACAGATGAATATTCGTTAAAATTACGATGCAACAGTGTAGAACGGCCCTTATTGCATATTTCGCACTGTTTAAATTTTTGACTAACACATTCTTTTTTCGAATCATGAATGAGGCATTTTACACACATTTGACTGTCTTGCACAACTTTAATTCGGTCATTCACTGATAACTCTTTAAAGGCCTGACAAGTTTGAATGTTGTGGTTATTTTTACAATACCAACATAATCCTTTTGAAGCATATGGGTATAGAGGTTTATCTCGTACTGTGTATACATAGTTCGTGTTACAAGATTCTAAGCTTTTAAAACGTTTTTCTAAAAACTTCATCATTTTTGAAAAATCTTGTATTTTGTTTGGCTCTTCAAGTTGGTTTTCATATTTCATATTTGTCTCGTGGTCCCATTTACGGCTTACGATACGTGTCAAAATCGGATCCCAAGTAGATACATCAATGTTTTGGTTTTTTAATGCCTCTAAACTCTCGTTCATACAATCATGCATATTACATAGCATTTTCGCGTTAGGAAATTGTATTTTTGGTAAATCTAACAATTTATCAATAAAGGTCTGTACTATTAATCTCTCATCTTTGTATCGGTTTTCTAATAATTTTAGTGCAGCCTTGTAATTTACCTCATTAACTGTCAAATGTTTAATTAACTTCTCTGCATCACCGCGTACGTGCGTTTTTAAATATTGCATCTTCTCGGTAATTGAAATAGTGCAGTCGTTGTCAATAATATTTTTGAATAAGTTGTAAAAAGAACTCCAGGACTCATAAGTTCCAGTGAAAATAGGGGTATATATATATTTGACTCAGTCATCAAAATTACCAAGAATTACAATTTTGATGACTGAGTCTTATTATTGTATGTGTTATCGTTATTTACTTTTTCTTGCAATTTTTTTAGTATTGCGTCTAACTCGTCCTGTATAGTCGTAAAACAATCTTCTATAAAATATTCGTCGTCGAGAGTACTTTGCTCCATTAGTAATTGAATATGATTTTCTTCGATTTCTTGAAATAGTTTTTCAAAAGTTCTAATTAATGATTGTAGATACCATACTGGTTTTTCGTCCATTATGGCGGTTATAGCAGTCGATATTTTATTTTGTATTTGTTTCAGTCTATATTTCTGTATAAATAACTTAGGTGACATAGTCTTCGTATGGTCGTCCTGGTCGTTAATTGAGTCTATTTTTATGTCCGCAATATTACTTAAATATTGTAGTTTTTCTTAACATTTATTTAAATGATCCATGGCCACTTCATAGTACTTTTTAATTTGAGTTTCGAAATAATCTAACGTCATATACTTGTGCGTTGACAAAACTTCTTGGTCTTCTAGCAATCTATGATTTTGAAATGCTCTTTGAAAAATACTGTCCAACGTAGTCTTTCTGTCTTCTATATATTTCAAAGTTTTCCTCTTAGACGAATCCTTTCTTATGTTTTCCCAGATCCGTTTTAGTTCGTCAAAGTCGTTTTCTTGACTCTTAATAAGCTCGTTAATTCTTAAAATGTCCATCTTAATGACCCTACTCCTAACTGTTTGTCTGCCTCCGAATATAAAAGCCAAGGTTTTTTTTTTTTTTTTTTATTTAGTTATTTATTTCTATTTTACACCCGCCTGCTACTATGAAAACGTAAGTTTATCTGCAAAGGTATGTTATCTAATTTATATTGATTATATATAGGCCTATGTCCAGCGGTGGACTTCTTGCGGCTGATATGATGATGATATATATATCTATACACCCGCCTGGTACAAAACAACAAACAAAAAAAAATAAGTTTAACGTAAGTTTGTCTGCCTCGGAGTGCAACAAAATTATATTATTTAGGTAGTTATTGATTTATTTATATATATATGTTTTCTACACCCGCCTGTTATTAATAAAACGTAAGTTTAATGTGAGTTTAATATAAGTTAAATTCCTTAAGGGAACCGGGGTACTTTAATCATTTACTGATTCAGAACATCTCGAAGGACCACTATGTTAAGCCAACTAATTATAAAGAGTTCGTGTGTAGTATCGATGGTGTGTAATGTATGTGTAGATGTATAGTACTGTATTGTTGGTTAGATGGCTTAACATCAAATGGTAGGGAAAGCTATGGTTTACTTGCAACAACCCTAGTGCCTACCTATTAGCCTACCCTAACCATATACTACGGAAATATATAAGTATATATATAGTGCGGGAAATCTGTTACCATGAGACCTAAGATAACAGACGGAAAGTTGGAAGGATCAAAGGGGTGGCGTACGAGGTGCAATGTACGCCGGACAGTGGATTTTCCCACTACCAGTCAAGCAGGCTCACAAGACTGATCAGTATACTGACGGCTAAAGGTGTCTTGGCCGTAGTGGGAGGATAGCTCCAAGGAAGTTCTTAGACAATGAAACTCGTCAAAGACCAAATCCAAAAGAGAATTTATTACAACATTACAAAACTATTTAAACCTAACTATGTTTACATGTGTGCGTGTATAAAGTTTGCCATCTTTATTTGTGATCGTACAGTATTTGTAGCAAGGCAGCAGATTTGATGTTTATTTGGGCTAACGCCGGTCAGTGACTGCTCTGCTGACAAATATGTTTGCGTAATGGCGTGAACAGCGGCATTAAACTTAGCCATAAGTAAATTTCTGACGTCAACAATTCTCAGTTGAAAATATATGACAATTAATAAGTGTCCAAATGACCTATGTTAAATAAACGTTTTTGAATTTGAATTTGAATCTAGTTCAAAGGTGAGTTCCTCAGTTAAAGGATCCCCGGTAAACTGCCAACACATGTTACAATATGCGTGCGGCATCGAATGCCATGTTCCTCAGTAGTTGCCTAGAGACCTAAAAATCAATGTGTGAATTCGCTGGGAACTCAAGCGTGATTCTCTATTCGTGATTTTGTCCGAATCGCGAGCAAACGCTAGACGTGGTTGCGTATATACCTAAGCTAATAAGTCAGTCGCACATCACGTTCTTCTCTGGTCTCTAGAGGCCTAGACGTAGATTCGTAAATACGTTGAGAACACAGGCCTCTGTGAGTTTCTGAAACGCGAGACGACATGACGCTCACGATCAGCTCTCAGTCGTGCTTCGCGACTCGGACAAATTCACGAATAGAGAATCACGCTTGTGTTCCCAGCGAATTCGCACATTGATTTCTAGGCGACATGACGCTCACGATCAGCTCCCAGTCGTGCTTCGCGCTCCCAAGAAGATTCCGCTGAGCAAGATGCAGCCTGATGTTCTCGAACAGCATTATGTCTTGTCTGACGTTCTTCATTAGTTTTTTGGGATGTGATGATTATTTAATCTTTTGCCTACTTTTGAATATTGTGAAAGATTTGACCTCTTTCTAGGCATGGCTATAAGTGTAAAGAAAAATATTTTCTTCCACTCCCTTGCCTTACCGGATAGGCTGTCGTGTCACGAAGACAACCGGGAAAGGAAATGAGTAAGCACTCAAAATAACATAAACCCGAAGGCCTTATCTATGTACGTAAATGAGAGTTTAAGCCAGTTTTATATAATAAAGTATGAATTAAACGAAAGCGTCTTATGCTCGATTTTTATTATCGCATTTGTAAATACTTGTAAACTGATGTTTGTGTATACGTCAACATAAAATGCTCATCAGGCTGAAAAACGTTTACTAAGGCGTTAATTTTACATTTCTTATGGATTAGCTTGACCAATATGGTTATTGTCGGATGACCTGACTAAGGTTGCAGGAAGGCGCTGGATACAGGCTGCTTTCAACCGGTCATATTGGAAATCCTTGGGGATGATCTATGTCCAGCAGTGGACTTCTTGCGGCTGAAATGATGATGAAATTGGTTCTGCATCAGGTGTTCCAGATCTTCAATTTTTATACCTTAACAAAAAATGCTCATCGGGTTGAACATCGGGTTGTTATGGCGTCTTTTCTATATTTCTTATAGAAATATAGAAAAGACGCCAGTTAAGCTGGACCATTATGGTTCTGTATCGGATCCTTCAGTTTCTAAAATCAATTTTATATTATATGCTGTCCAGGCTTACGAACAAATAAACAGACATACATTTTTTAACTGGTCAACTACCGAACGCCCCAGTAATAGATAATCAATTGTTTCTGCGTTTCTCGCGATTGACTCTATTACTGTCTCAATCGCCCAATAGAATCGAATAAAATTATACAACACAAACTTTTTAGTTATTAATGTCAATCCCTCAAGTAGCTACATCACTTTAATACGGGACAAAAGACACCCTATGTGCTTCTATTATATAAGACATTAAAATTTAATTACCTACATATTATTTGGAGAAACAACCACTGTCTATACAGGTCGCACTTGGCGATGATCAATTCTGCAAACGGAGTTATTACTGAGCCACTGGAAAATGATTATGTTTGTGCCAATTATGGTCACCCATCCTAGTAGGAACTACAGCCGAGGTTGCTTAACTTGCGTTAGCGTTACGAACTCTAAGCAATCGAGCTTCTCACTCATACCTCATTGTTATTTACACTTTGATGATGATCAAACCTTCAAAAAATTTAGCCAATTCAACCGATCGGTTATTTTATAGCATTTTATATGTGATTAGATTGATATAACTTTTTTATATATGAACCGATTGAAATAAAACAAAATTTTAAGTGGAGCAAACTGCAACGTATCAGTGAAAACCGCATTCAATACAGATAAGCCTATCTGAGATTAGCGTGCACAAACGTACAGACGAACAGACAAAAATTCTTAAAATCATTTCATTAAGAATGAGACACCCCCCCCCCCCCCCCCCCCCAAACTATAAAAGTTTTTCTTATATATCTTCCATGTAGAGAAAGCGACCAGTTACGATTTTATTAGTATGTAATTATAATATCAATTACCTACATAGAAATTAAAATGTTGAAAGCCTAAAAACCTAATCTTACCTAACGACATGTCTAAAATAGTATTATAGTTAACAGCGATAACACAAACATTTGAAAGTGATATTACATATATAAAATTTACCAAGGTCTAGAAACTGAAAGAATCACAAATTTGAATTTTCCATTAAATACGAATTTAACATCTTATGAAAACGAACTAAATTAAACAAAAAGTGAAAAAAATCTAACCAATTTATATTGCACACATATGTACTTAATTTTCACAATTTCACTTACTCAATTTCAAATTTATTCGCAAACTAAGTCGCGGGAAACTCTTAGTTCGCAAGCTGGGTCGTTCGCAGCTAGAAATTAACGATAGCGCGTTTTAATTTAGCACAGCGCCATCGCCATCTAGTGATTGGTTTTACCTTACTAAAGAATAAGTAACGTAAATTTGTGTGACGGTTAATAACTGATGTCACTTTTTTGTTTATGAACCGATTAAGATAATATTATAAATTTTAAGTGGAGCTTAGCACAATGCATTGCTGAAAACCGCATACAAATAGGTCAAACCGTTTCTGAGATTAACGTGCACAAAGTCACAGACAAACAGACAAAAAATCTAAAAATCGTTGATTTGGGTTTTATTGCGTAGTTAGGAATCCCTGATAATAGTTTTTCTTATTTATCTCTCATGTACAGACACCACCCACTTACGATTTTATTATATGTATTGATGATGATGATAAAACAAAACAATATCCTCCAAAAACATAATAATTGCCCAGGCGATGCAGTTATTTTCCTTACCCTTGTGTTATTTGAGTTATAATATGAGATTAATTTAAAAAACCGGCCAAGTGCGTGTCGGGCCATGCGTAATGTAAGGCTCCGTAGTTGCGAATGCCAGCTTTGAGTTCACGGTCTAACGACTAAAATATTTAAAAATGAGCCCACTTAAGATGATGGTAACTGAAGAAAAATTTATAAAACCCTTCCCACAAGGGAAATTAGAAAAAAATATAATCTATTTGATTGAGTTTCACCTCGAGTAGAAGCAAGCGCTGGTAACAAGATTTTGTAGGTACTCGTATATCACTCAGCAGTAGGCAGGCACCAAGCCACCAAGTGCCAGTATCTTTCCGTCAAGCACCGCGCGCGTTCGAAAGTAAACACGTTGCTTAATAATAATGCCGAAATTAATGTTTAGGCATTATTATTATTAAAGCTGCCGTGTTATTATATTTTCTTATCTTAACGTGGTTTGTACATTTATATTCAGTAGTTATTTAACGTAGGTATTTAACAACTGTCTTAACAAATTTTCAATTCATTTGTATGAAATTTTACTTTTCCAAGTGTGTTTATAAGTTCGTCGACCTTAGCCCTAATAGTTTTCCATTAAACATCGTTATATATACTACTGCTTTGAATTTTTTCACGTGTTTATATACAATCATTTAGTAGATAGAGGGGGAAGACACTGAACTCTAACAAAAAATTGCACCCAAATATTTCAGGAACGGGAAGGGAACGGGTAAGTAAACTGAAAAATTATGTTCACAAGTTCACAATATTTTTAAAAGACCTATTCAACAACATCCCAAACGTTGTGTTAGTTGCGAAAAAAAAAGACTCCCACGTAACGTGTACGGGAGCTAACGTAAAAAAATTTTTTACTAGATCTTGTTGTATCATATTTTTGCCATCATCATTTCGAGTAGGTGTCACGGTCAATCGACCATGCAACACCCTGGTGTCAGAGTTCTTCGGAACCGCCTCTCGGCCTCCAACGTGGTTCCTTTAACGACTACCAGATGGCAGCCGCTTCCGAAGCACGGAATCATCTTTATTATCAGACAATCAGGTGATTCGCGCCTGCAATGTCCTAACCAAACTGGAAATAATTAAACAAAGTATGCTTCCGATGGGAATCGAACCCACGACCCCCGGGTCAACAGGCAAACGCCACTGGACCACGGAGGCTGCCGATTTTTGCCATGATTAATATACATATTCATACCAAATTACAGTTTTCTAGTACTTATAGACTTTGAGTAAAACCGTGGACGGACAGACGGACAGACATGGCGAAACTATAAGGGTTCCTTGTTTACTACGGAACCCTAAAAATTGAGGTTTCTTTTTACTTTTTGATCACTATCGTCATTCCTGGAAAAACCTTTTCGCGCCGAAATTAAAATCCAATCTTCTAGTCGGTATATGTAGCTTCTTCCTCTGAATTATATTGTCATTACGGGACTTACCGCGATTACTTTTGAGACTCGTGTTATATTTAGGCAACCTTGCAGCTGCCATCTTCACAGACTGCTATGGTGGATGTTGAAACTGTCAAGGCAAACCGTATCTATCTACCCTCTTTCTAAGTCTTTAATGCACATGCGGGGTTACGAATGAATAAATAAAAATGTAATTTGTGTCCTTTTGCTTTTTCATGGGAAATTACGATTCTTTTGTTTCTACTGTGGTGACGTGACGATATGCATCTTTCATATCAAACGTTCATGCCAATATATGAGAACGTGCTTTATGTACCCTTCTGTCAGCGATGGTGTCTTGATAAGCAGCATCTTATAATAGTTTAAAAGACAATATAATCATTCACATGTGAGAGTCGTAACCACATAGATTTAAAAAAAAAAATCATACTTCTATGCGTAACCACATAGATTTAAAAAAAAAATTCGTCTCTTTGAATAGATGTCACATTTTGCCATTTTTGTATGGGAACCTAGTGTGTCATTAGCGGGGTGTGAGGCAGAGGAAAGAGAGTCGTGGTTTCAGGGGTGCTATTTGTAAATGAGTGCCCCGATGAAGAAGTACAAATTTTCCATACATTATCGGTCGTTTAGTAAACACGTCGATTCGAAAATAGCACTCATGACGTTTGACGCCGCTGTCATAAGAGAAGTAACAACACCGTGTAATATCGATATCGAGAAAAACCCACTACAAGATTTTGTTTCAGTTTGACTTCATTTAAGTAAACAACATATGAAGTAGTAATAATTATATAGTCATAATCATCTAAGAGATTCCCTGGTTCCTTATACTCCTGGCATCTTCAGTTGTGCTGCGTCCAAGCCCGGGGTCCGCTATTATGACAGCATTCATGCTGTAATAAGAAGTATACAGGGTTACAGCTAACTAACGCAAAACCTGCTAAAGACGACTTAGGTACATCATGACTAACAATGTCTATTGTATGACTTTTACCTAAACGCAATACATAGTAAGATATTACATACATTAGCTTTTATGTGCATTTCGTACAAACGTTAAGTCTATGTTTAATTCTACTGTAGCTGTAGGTATGCGTACAACCAGCTGGTGCTACGATGCTACGTTTCGTCGGCGGAGCTACGGCGTAGTAGATGTAAGATCCGAGCGGGTTGCCGCAGCGCTGCCATTTTAGCGCTTTGGGCGCTAGATCTAGCGCTCATTTCAAAATTTTAGCGCCTATCGGATAATCTAGCGTTCCCGGTTGCGTCCTCAGTTACGAATTTATGATGCGTTGGAGCCCGGTATCCGGTATTATGATAGCATTTACACATTTTGCGCAACTTTTTACAGCCGGTTAGATACCTGCCTGACATCAATTCAAATGAACTTGAATATTTCCAGAACCGCGGTCATTGACCTGCGAAATTTAAGTACAAGTTTTGACCGCGCCAGGAATCGAACTCGGTACCCCTGTCGAGCGTAGGCTAGCGAGTTAACCACTGCGCTACTGAAGCCGTCAGTACCGCGGTCATTGACCTGCGGAATTTAAGTACAAGTTTTGACCGCGCCAGGAATCGAACCCAGTACTCGAAGGTATGCAATAAGCAGTAGAAATGTTTGTTATGTACACCTATGTTTGTAGATTATTATGTACCTTTTTTAACGTGGGCGTAATTAAATGCGTACTTAGTACGTAGATATTTAACAGTGATTGATTTTGAAAACATATTCACTAACCTTTTTACAAATAATCACTTCTCAAGCTCAAATCCCGGTGGTGATGATGACTATCACGTGCAAAGCGTTCAAAATAATCACCGGCACAACCCACACACAGTCCACATCTAAAGTACAATTGTTCTTCAACCCGGGATAGTACATGGCGGTTCATTTTTACTTGATTGAATGCCCAGTTTATTTAAGACACTAGCGCTTCTCGGCTTTTTAATGCACCACCTTTGTACACCATGGCTTTAATGTGTTTGCACATTTGGGAATAGTCTCGCCAACTCCCGGCAAGCTTCAGACACGTTATCACCACACCTAGCATAAACACGCACCATTTCGGTGTAATCAATGTTACTGTATCGATATTCCATTGTAAATCAACTGCGTCACAGAAATAGCACAATATGCGTGCGCGCGGCGAAATTGCGACTGTCGCTTGAAACTAGGTCAACACAGGACCTAGGCCCCGCCCCCGCTCGCTTCCCGCAACCCCTTTCTGTAATGCCGACGCACTCACAGGCGCCCGCCGCCCGGCCGCGTGCCACGTGGTACCTACTATTATTACCTCGTAGCGCTGATTGCCATAGAGTTAAAACGAGTAGAATTGCAAATTTGCATTTTTTTTTTTATGAAATAAGCAAACACCGAGTTACTAAAAGTATTATATCAAACGTAGTTAATCTTGATGTACCTAAGTCGCGTTTAGGAGGTTATGCGTTAGATACCATTTACCCTGTATATTCCATGCTGGTCTAGATGAAAAGGAAAAATTGAGAATGTACCAGTTGCTTCTCTGATAGAGAATGCGACTAGCAACCTATTACACTTTTAATTCAGATTTCCACCTACATACGCCCACAAACACACTAAACGTGGCTTTTGGTTTCAGGCAGAGGCCTACACCGTAAGGGTGAAGATCGTGATAATATGAATGTATGTATGTTTTACGGCCCAACGCCAATTCTCCTTATGTAACTCCAGTAACGCGAACATACATATATATGAAACTGAAGTACAAGTTTTTTGCCTGCGCCGGAAATTTAACCCGGTACCTGGTCCGTAACCACTGTACCATGGAGATTGTCATTATCGTTTATGATATTGTAATTAAATGTCCTTTGCATTACTTACATGTAAAAAGTCACAGGTTGTGGTATCCCTTTAGCATTTTTTACAGTATTTATGCAGGATTTCACTACACAACTAGGCATGTTTATAATTATAAAAATAAATTTTCGTTCGGCTCATAAGGTTCCGCTACAAATAATAAGACAGACGTCAGAGGACTGAGGCCGCGAAAAAGCATACGCTGTCTTAAGAGTATGAGTAACAAGACATGCGCTGCTTCTAGAGACGAACGAGCTTTTGTATAAAAAGTACGACGAGTTGGGCTCTCTTAAGTCCTGTATGTATTAAGGTACATCTCTTATGGTGTTGCGCAGATCGCAAGAGAGGGCACCATCTAAGTAAAACACTTTTGCCATAACCAAAACCAAGATGATTGGCGAAAGCCTACTCCCATTGTGTTCCAAGTGCAACGTATGATCTGCCTGCTGAATAAGGTGGTTCGCCATCTGCTGAAGTGACCCCGTTAGTCACTGTTGGGTCATCATGCTGCCCAAGCGCTGAGCGGGGTGCCACGAAAGCTCTCCCAGGTGTTCATGAAGCAGATCAACTACTAAAGATGGCAACTAATGAAGTGGCAGTTGCGCTGTTAGTATATGGAAGTGAACATGGACAGCAACAACAAGTACAGTTTTCGGTACTTGTTGTGTTACCTCGTGACGCACCAAGCCCTCGCCTGGGAACGTCAAAGCTGACGTCAATATGCTATCGGCTGCACCTATACTTCAAGAGTGAAGCGAAACAGTGAAGACGACGGCCAAGCAAAGAACAAAAAGACCTACCTAATGTATCAAGTATCTATCAAAGCTACTTCAGACTGCCCCAATAAACAGTTACTATATACTCTTAACCTCAAGGAGGTAGCGGAGAAGAGCCTGCTGCTGTATCGTTGATGAAAAAGGCTTCATAAAAGTATAGTAGTGATTAAAATGTCCAAAATAATTTTATTTATTATTTAATTGCAACTTTTAATGAACTTAGTGAAAAATAGTGGAAAAACCTATGAATATAATATCTAATCCTTATAACTCAGTTCGGACTGAGTTTAGAGGTATATATGCCCTTATAACTTTATTTTGTTATTGACTATCGGGAAAACAAGGTATGGTTAGTTGCCGCGCGAAAACAAAAAGACGCCAATAACCGGCATTGTCCTTTTGAAATATTATCTATTTCGGTTCAATAGATACAGTCATGTGGCAGATGGATGGACGGATGGACGTCGAAGGCTTAGTATTACTTTTCCGTTTTTATTCTTAGGCAACGGAACACTAAAAAAAAAAATGTTCGGGAAAGTCGTGGAGAGTGAATTTATTATTATGTATTTCTTGGCATTAACTTTATTACTTATATTATTACACTCATCTGTATTCATGTCAATTATCGATGTTTGGCAAAAAATAACAAAGTGCATCACTATGCGTCTTTCCGCCTTTCACTGACAATGGAATTTGACGTTTTTAATGAAGGATAAATATGTTTATAATATTGTAAATAACATGAACTTGCATTACTTAAATGTGAAAAGTGCCAGCGCGATAGTTTACTATAATATTCATTTTAGTATTTTAGAAGGACAGAACTTCAGAAATTGGCATGTTTATAATTTTAAAAATTAAATTCCACTCTGTTACATAACCCTCGACAGGCGTCAGAGGACTGAGGCCTAGTGTATAGTATACGCTCCTTTTAAGGGTATCAGTAACAAGACCTATCAAGTAATACGCTGCTTCTAGAGACTTCATACTTCTATGCGTAACCATGTAAGGAGTAGGAACATAATAAATAAGCAAGACGGCTCTCGTGTGTTTCCATCATCACTTCGTGACATTGCCACAGCAAGGACAACATCATGGAGATCGGCCAGATAGCACGTTATTGTAATACAAAAGAGCTTGCTCATTTATCGTAAAATATCATTAAAAGAAAGATTATATAAAAATGTGTATTTGTATTTTATTTTATTTTATTTTATTTTATTCGGAAAACATACAGTCAATATATCTACATATTATAAAGCATTTTTTTTTACTAAAGACCATTTACATGTATGTATGATTATATAGTATAATATGTATGACTATTTATTTATTATATTCATAAAAAAGTATTTCCAGCTGAAATACATTTTTCTTCAATTGTTTTCGACGGCATTCATTATTCTTTTTATCCAACCAAAATAAGGGCTAATAGGAAGATACCCTGAGAGTCCTGGATGATGAGCATTGTTTACAAGTACATCCATTCCAGTGGAAGTAATGCCTACAATTTTACCTTCTACAAAGAGAGGCCCGCCAGAATCTCCATAAAAAGCCTGCTGATTTCTTTTTGAACATTTTGGTGCTACTAACAACTGCGGTTGATTCAAAAACCAGTGGTCTTCATCTTTAAAAATGACACCTTCGCCAATCTGAAGTGGTTTATCTTGGAGTTCGATAATTCTGTCAATATTATAAGGGCCTTTGAACATGCGTCCAAAACCAGCATATTGCACAGCTCGGCCTGTTAAAATTTTATAATCACCAGTGTAAAGTTTTCCATAATGCTCCAGAGCTAAGTGTTCGATGTGAATCAATCCAATATCATTTACTTTTCTAGTCGCTGAGTAGGCTGGGTGAGGAATAACTTTCAAAACTTTAGATTTACATTTTGTTTCACTCCATGGTATCGACATATTGCCACATCTATAAAAAACATTTTTTTCCTTTAGTGTAATCTATACTAATATTATAAAGAGTAAAGATTTGTTTGTTTCTTTGACGCGAATAGGCTCCGAAACTACTAGACGGATTTGAAAAATCTTTCATAGTTGGGAAGTTACACTATCTGCGGTGAACATAGGCTATGTCACAGCTGCGACACTCCCCCGTACGTGTGATTCGAACCTTGGTGACCTTGAAACGCAACGTTTAAGCGCTAAGTTTGACACCACGGAACAAAAAAAAAGAAAGTAGGATCGATGAATTAATATTTTGTATGCACGACCTACGGTCCAGCATTTAAGCTGTCGGACTCGCGCATGAAGGGTTCCGTACTATTATCTATAAAAACGGCAAAAAAATCATGTCAGTTGTATGGGAGCCCACCTTAAAAATTTATTTTATTCCATTTATGGTATCTGTTGTTATAGCGGCAACAATGTACATCATATGTGAAAATTTCAACTGTCTAACTATCACAGTTCACACACACATGAGATACAGCCTGGTGACAGACGGACGGACGGACAGACAGACAGACGTTCGTCTGTCTGTCTTAGCGGAGCCGCATCAATAGGGTGGGTACGGAACCGTATAAATAGTAGTAGGACAACATCAGTTGGTATTATCTTAGGTATTCTGTACTAATACTTCTGAATTCTTTAGCAATTTATGTAACGCGCCGAACATCTCTGATAAGGTGCTAGTAACTAGTTGAAAATCATGATGAAATGTTTTTTTTTTTTTTTTATTTATATCCGACGGCAAACGAGCAGACGAGCCACCTGATGGAAAGTGGTCACCGTCGCCCATGGACATCTGCAACACCAGAGGAGCTGCTGATGCGTTGCCGACTCTTAAGATACCTGTAAACACGCCTTTTGAAGGACCTCAAGTCATAAAACACAGGGAAAACCTCGGGAGGGAGTCCATTCCACAATCTTGCTGTACGAGGAAAAAAACCACGTGACGCTCTGACATTTTTAGAGACCCAAGTGTCAAGGATGTGGGGATGGACTTTACTCCTGTGGCGAGCGGTGCGGTGGTAGAAAGGTGACGGTGGCACCAATTCAAAAAGTTCTTCAGAACACTCCCCATAGTATAGACGGTAAAATACACACAGAGAGCCAACGTCTCTCCGTAGACCGAGGGTGTCTAAATCGTCTGTGAGTGTGGGATCGTCGATAATACGAATTGCCCGGCGTTGGATGGAATCAAGAGGAAGGAGTTGGTATTGAGGTGCACCAGAACAGATATGAGAGCAGTACTCCATGTGGGACCGGACTTGAGCTTTATATAACAAAAGTTTATGACCCGGAGTAAAGTACTGCCTCGCTCTATTGAGCACCCCAAGTTTTTTAGAAGCCTTTTTGGCTTTACCATCCAGATGACTCCGGAATTGGACCTCCTTCGTAATATCGACGCCAAGGATCCCAATACTCTTAGAAATGGTAAGAGAGGTGTCCCGGAACTTCGGTGCTATGTAAAATGGGGTCTTCTGAGCGGAAAACACGCAGACTTGTGTCTTAGTAGGGTTGAATTGAACTAGGTTTAGTTTACCCCATTCAGAGACCTGCTCCAGAGAGGTCTCAATGTCAGACACAAGTCTCTTTCTGTTCTCCTCCACCTGTGTTTGAGGGATATTTGCACGACCTGCATAATATGCATCACCCGTACCGTCGTCTGCATAGCAATGGATGCTACTAGTGTTAAGCATGTCGTTGATGTGCAGAAGAAACAGCGTAGGTGATAAAACAGATCCTTGGGGGACGCCAGCATTGATGGGCATGATATCGGAGCATAATCCGTCTACAACGACCTGAATGCTTCGCCCAGATAAGAAACTAGCTACCCACAAGCATAGTCCCTCAGGAAGCCCGAAAGATGGTAACTTCGCGAGAAGAGCCTTATGCAGACCCGGTCAAAAGCCTTTGTGACATCTAGACTAAATGCCAGTGCTTCTCCCTTGCTCTCGATGGCGGCTGCCCATCGGTGCGTTAAGTACACAAGAAGATCACCAGCACTACGCCCGTGGCGGAACCCGTATTGACGGTCACTAATTAGCTGATGATCTTCAAGGTAACCAAGGAGCTGGATGTTTATCACACGCTCCATCACATTAGAGAGCAGGGAGGTTATCGCAATAGGCCGATAGTTAGACGGGTCTGTGCGGTCACCCTTTTTTTTAAGAATAGGGTGAACGTAGACTACTTTCCACGAAGACGGGACTTTTCTTGAGGTGTAAGACAGCGAGAATAGGCGTGCTAACACCGGAGCCAACTCAGGGGCGCATGTTTTGAGCACAATTGCTGGAATGCCATCAGGCCCGCTGGACTTCCTGACGTCGAGGGAAAATAGAGCACGTCGCACTGCACTTTGAGTGAAGCGAATTTCCCGCATTGAGTGCTCGCATCGCGGTAAAAAGGGCGGCGATGCTCCTCCGTCGTCAAGGGTAGAATTTGACGCAAAGAGAGTAGCCAAGAGATCGGCCTTCTCTTTTGCGGAGTGAGCCAGCGAGTCCTGACGATTGTGCAGAGATGGAAGTGAAGGGCGACAGAAATTCCCCTGCGCTGCCTTAGCAAGAGACCAGAATGCTCTACTCCCGGAGGGATAGCCAACCAGTCTCCTACCAATGCGCGCAGTGTGCGCAAACTTTGCTGCAGTGATCTGCTTCTTGTAGGCTCTTGAAGCTGCGTTGAACCGCTTCTTCAAATCAGAAGTATTACGATCCTTGACATTTCGCGCAGCAACCCAGGCTTCGTAGGCTTCGCGCTTGAGGTGGGCGGCACGCAAAGACGAGCAACGAAACCAAGGTTGAGACCGCCCTCCGATACGAACCGCCGAGCTGGGAATGTAGCACTCCATGCCCAGCAGTATCGCCTCGGCGACAGCTTTCGCACAAATGTCAGGATTTTCTGATGAGAAGCACAACCGTCTCCAATGGTAGGATGCATAAAACTCTCGCAATCCATCCCAATCTGCTGACCTATAATGCCACACACGACGCATACCAGGTGGTCTGGATTGCGTGGTGTCGTGGCGCTGACCGGATGGAACCACAGCACGTACCAGGCAATGATCCGAGGTTCCTAGAGGGGCATCACGGAATACCTGGTAATCGTTTGGATGTGAGGTCAGCAGAAGATCCAACAAAGCAGGGTTGTGTCCTTCAATATCAGGTATTCTGGTAGGACCATCAACTAACTGGTTGAGGTCATTTGTTACTGCAAAGTTGTATGCAGCCTTCCCAGCGTAGTCGGTCTTCAGTGATCCTAGCCACTCAAAGTGGTGAGCGTTGAAGTCCCCTAGGATCACTACCTCCGCCGATGGGTGCTGCTGGAGAATTTCGTCTATGCCCTTCTGTACATGCCCGAGAAGTCGGTCTGTTTCGGCATCACCGCTATGGGACCTGTAAAGGCACGCGTAGAACCGGATGCGGTCACCGTGATCTACGCGCGCCCATAACAATGACAGGTTTCTGTCTTCAAGGCTGCTGAGACGTCGACAACATACATCCTCCCGTACGTACATACACACCCCAGCATTGGGCATAAACTTGTGCTCCAAGCTGAAACCGGGATACAAGAGATATGTGACGTCGGTCGGAGATGATATTTGTGTCTCAGTCAGGAAAAATAGAACCGGCTTAGTCGTCTCCAAGTGATGATGGACGACATTGAGGTTGGAATGCATTCCTCTGACGTTGAAGAAGTCCACATTGAATGTGGAAGGGGGTGCCGCTGTAGAAACATGTTTTCTATTTTTCGATCTTGCCATAAAAAAGGTGGTTAACAGGGAAAAAATTGAGGATTGCCGTAGTTACGACAGTTACATAGGCAAAGTTAAGGAATGATGGCCCGCAATGAATGACCAGTGAGGTGCGCTGCTGGCACGGGGGACGGAAGGGCCCCCGATCCAACACAATGATCAGCCGCCGTGTTCCACTCCGGTCTCCCAGGCCGGCACGACGACCAATCACGAGCTTTTGACACTGGCGGCAGGACAGCCTCCCTAGCCGGGACAGCCAGGGTTCGGGTCCTCTACGTACCAGCGGGCGGCCAGCGGACAACCGTTTCATCGGGTCTCCCTGGCCCCCGCGCCAACGTCGCACCCCCAATCAGACAGTGCAAGACTCCAGCCCCTAAGGGACCATAAACTGTCGAAACTACGGGAATCGGGAATGGGGATTGGCTCTCACGCGCAACCGTCGAAACACACCCAACGGTGCTTTACGATAGATTTCGGCATGAAGGTGGTCGCCAGCCAGTCGGACCCCACGAGGTCCTACCTCCGAGCATGTCGGGTATTTTTCTCGCCTCTTACGAGATGCCAACCTGACGGGCAGTGGGGAATTGTATTCTACTCCGTCCCCACACGGAGAAATGTTTTATTAAACGACGAGACTACGATATAATCTGTTAATTTGACGCGAGACGCAAACACAACAAACGCTTCTAGCCCTCGTTTTGACCACGCCGTGCAGACTTGTTCACCGCCCCGCGCAACTCTCGATGCCCCCGCGCACATCCAGTCACTCACACATAACCGCAAGCGCTTTTACGTGCACACATGCTTAAGTATCGTTTCTTTTCGCGTAGTGGATATATTAATTGGCTATGTTTTACGCGGACGAAGTCGCGGGAAAACAGCTAGTAGATGATACATTTGAGACTTTAATGCTTTAACTTTTTATGTATTAATATTAGCTTTTAGCCGCGACTTCGTCCGCGTGTTGTATACCCCCCACCTCTCCCCTCACTGAAGTCGCCAACTTCACCATTCGGATCATTTTTAATTAGCATATTCCAATTTAAAGACCCTATAATACAATTTTACCTTTACCCCGCATTTTGCCCATTTAGGGGGAATTGTGTCCATATCACCTACACAGATCATTTTTATGATATACCTATTTTCATACCTCTAAGTCCAGAAATGAGAAAAATACATGTAAACTTAACCTTCCTATTTCACCTCCTTAGGGGTTGAATTTGTAAAACTCCTTTCTTAATGCTCACTAACATTATGAAAAGGAACCCTGTACCAAATTCCAAGTATCTAGGTATAGTAGTTACGGCTGTGCGTTGATATATAAGACAGTGAGTCAGGTTTGCCTTTTATACATATTAGAGTGATTTTAATTTATCTGGCCGTGTTTTGGTGTTGAAATCGGAATCCCTAATAGAATATGATCTATATTCTATTAGGTATGTAGTAGGGTAAAAAGGTAAAAATGATGAAAAAAATTGAGCCTCCCATAAAATTTACCGATCAGCTGGTCGAATGTCTATGGATAGTCAGTTTTTTTTTTCATAAATTACTTTTTATTACTAGCGAATGTATATATGGGATTCTGATGCCAACATTAAAATGTTGCCAGGTAATTCAAAATTACATAATATATAAATTGTATAATTATAAATTAAATTACTTTCTCGCCTATTTAACTACCTAGTTATTTTTTATGTATTTTTTAAAAAAAGCAAAGAACGATCCGAAAACATGGTATAATATACGTTTTTTAACCGAATTAAAACAAAAGGAGGTTATAAATTAGATATTTTTTAATGTTTGTTACCTCCGTCTGAACCTATTTTAAAATCTTTTTCGTTTGAAAGGGTATGCTTAAAATTGGTCTTATTTAAATTTCATCAAAATCGCTGCAGTAGTTTGATTGAAGTCGGTTTTTTATATGATAGATTATACTCTCAAACTTATTGTTTGTTTGTTTTTAAACAAACAAATTATAATACCATTATAAGCGCTTACGTACAATAAGCAACTCCGGGCGTGGTTCCTACTGGGATGGATGACCGCAAGAGGCAATTAATATTTAAAATAGATTAAAAATTGAGCAAGCCCCACACTAAGTTGTCAATTTGTGTCATAGGATACTAACTCAATAATACTTTAATTTACTATAGATACTTAAAAGATTCCAACCCGGGAACACTCGTGTCGCAGGCTGGCGTGTTAACCAGTTAACCACTACGCCATGGAGCTCGCCCGTCGCCATTGCAACGAAATGCGCGATACCAAAACACGTGTCACGACTGGTCGACGGCATCGGTCGCCAGCGTCACTCTGAAATTAACCTTACGTCGATCTCAGTGAGGCTTGAGATTACCTTATGAAGTCCGGTAAATTGCTTAAGCAGTGCGCTGCTGTAATAACAAATTTACTCGTTATCACAGATCCGGTGCAGAATCTTATTAAAATATCTTCGTCAATTTCTAACAGTAAAGCAGCAACAAACGGGTATTTGTTATTTAAGTCACTCCAGCCTTCCAAAACTCTAGGCTTTATGATGTCAGAACGGACAAATCTGTTGAAGTTTTTTGATGATTTTGTTGCTCTAAATATCACAGATTTTCTTGCGCTTAATATTTCTGAGATACTTAACAGCAATAAACACCTGAAACCAACATAATTTTTACCGTACATGAAAATTTAATTCATTATTTTTGTTGGACCGTGGGGGCCATCAGCACATAAGCTATTCGGCACCATTGCCCATAAATTGACCGAGGTAACCCGTGAACTTGGCCAAAATATGAGCATTGCCATCAAACGTGGCAATGTTGCCAGCCTTCTGGGCACGCTACCGCGAGGCAACGATCTACCCGGACTATTTTATTTGTAAATATATATAAATTTTTGTTTATTTTTAGTTGTAACATTGCTTTAGCTATTTTAAATTTAAATTACATATATATCTGAATAAATGATAAATAATTCTTTGTGTTTGGTTATTAAACATAAATTTAATGGTGTTTATAATGTATAACAGCTCGGTAACCTAGTCTCCGCTAGGATGAGTGACCATAAGCATAAAAAGATTTTATTGCAAGATAATTACTTTTGCGACTAGCTTTTATTATAAACAAATCCACAGTATAAAATGCTTTCCAAGACAAATCAAATGAGTCCAAACACGATTGGTATACCTTGTTTAGTTTGAGAGTTCCACCTTACGATTCCATTATCAGACAAGCACAACGATTCCACAATATTGTATAGTCATCCGATTAATACATGCATTCAAAGTTTTAGCTCAATCGGTACCCGGGATGTGGATCAACTCGAAAGTCGCAAAATTGATTACAAACAAACCGTTACAGGTGAAACTAAATAAAATCTCGTAAAAATATCTCGAGCTCCTCAACAAAGGACTTGGTCATTGTTCGCTACTACAATTATTCGATGGCAGCTCTATATCAGATGCCTTAAGGCTGCTTCAAAATCTGTCACCAGTGTTTCCACACATGAAACGTATAAAAGCAATTTGATCATCATTATTATATAATCCGCAAGTAGTCCACTGCTGGACATAACTACTTATTTTACCTTATTACTTTTTCAAAACGCATTTCGTTTCATTACTGTTAAAACTTGTTCAAATAATGTGTCATATATAACTTGTTCAAATCTCAGCCAAACGTCGCTTAAAGTGTTATATAAAACAATTTATTGAAAACGGGTAAGTGCTTATTTACGACTATAACACTATACAAACTACAGAAGTTATAAGTATATTGGCATTTACGCAACTATAGTTACGACCGTTGTAGGCTAAGTACGTAGGTATAGGTAAATTGGATAGAGTCATACCGATAAGTCAGCGAGCAAAATCTTATATTTTCGATATAGGAGTAAATAATTAAATTAAAAAAAATTTAAAAGATAGGAGGTCAGTCTTGGGATCAATGTCATCCCATAACACAAGTCTCGAACTTATTTAAGGACTAGTTTAATCTGTGTGATAGTCCGTATATATTTATATTTTACTAGCTGTTGCCCGCGGCTCCGCCCGCGTTAATGTCGTTCCCTTGGAAACAGTAGAAATGATAAAAATTCCATACAAACCCCTCCCCCTCTGCTTTTTCCCCTTAAGGGGGAATTTAATACATTTCACCTGCATAGATCTTTAGCCCATAAGGAGGGGATTTTGCCCATTTCACCTACACATATATTTTTTTATTGTAATGGAGAACTTCTTATTGTCATAATTCTAAGTGAATAAAACCACACAAACTTTACTCCACCTATTTTACACCTTCAAGGGGAAATTTCGTCCATTTTAACTACACAGATCTTTTCAATTATAATGTAAACATATATACTTATTTTTATACTTCTATGTCCAGAAATGAGAAAAAATCCATACAACCCCCCCCCCCCCCCCCTTTATCCATTAAGGGGGGAATTTATCTTTTTTAATTGTAATCTAGAACGTATATATTTCTCTCTGATGTAATTGTTTCATACTTCTAAGTCTAGAAATGAAAAAAAAAACCATACTAACTTTACTACCCTATTTTATCCCTTCAGGCGAAAATTTCGTTGGTTTTACCTACATACATCTTTTTAATTGTAATCCAGAACGTCCAGAAATGAGAAAATTCCATACAACCGCCCCCTTTAGCCAATATGGGGGGATTTCATACATTTTACCTACACAGATCTTTTTAATTGTAATCGAGAACTTACATCCCTATTTTTATATTCTAAGTCTAGAATTGGAAAAATTCCATACAAACTTTACCCCCTATTTACCCCTTCAAGGGAGAATGTTGTCTGGTTCACCTAAACAGATCTTTTTTAATTTTAATTGAGAACTTGTGTGCCTACTTTCAAACTTCTAAGTCCAAAAATAAGAAAAATTCCATAAAACTTAATTATATACCCCCTTTGATTTTCTAAAAATCCTTTCTTAGTGCTCATTTACATCATAAAAAGAATCCCAGAGCAAAATTTCAAGTTCCTGGGCACAGTAGTTTCGGCTGTGCGTTGATATATGTCAGGTTTGCTTTTGGCCCGCGGCTCCGCTCGCGTAAGTGTCGATTTCTCAGGAACAGTAGAATTACCCGGAATACATTAGTTCATGACTTTTAATGAAACACCTTAATATTGAATTTCAATTGAATAACTTCAAAACTTGAAAGTTTCATACTAACTTTTCATTCCCGTTATAACCCTTAAAGGATGATTTTTGAGAAAAATATTTTACTCGTGTTTCATGCCTTTCAGTAAAGAACCTTCATGCTGAATTTCATTCGACTAACTTCCAAAATCGCAAAGTTTCATGCTTACTTTGCACCCCTATTTTACCCTCTTAAGGGATGATTTTTGAGTAAAATATTTTACTCGTGTTTCATACCTTTCAGTAAAGAACCTTCATGCTAAATTTCATTCGAATCACTTCAAAAACGGCAAAGTATCATACTAACTTTGCAACCCGTTTTACCCGGAGATGAATTTCCAAAAATCCTTTCTTAGTGCTCCCCTACGTTATAAAAGGAACCTCTGTGTAAAATTTCAAGTTCCTAACCCTTATAGCTTAGGCCCTGCGTTGATATGTCAGTCAGTCAGTCAGCTTCTCCTTTTTTTGGTATGGATTACTATGGATAGTATGGATAGGTATAATGCTGTCGTATAATGATGATGAATTGACTTTGGATTTTATTTTTCTTATGTCACTTATTATTTTATTTTATTTTTGCTATATGTTTGCAGGCAAACTCATGCCTTGAGTTCATTCAAATGACGATAACTTTTTTTTTAATGAACCGATTTTGATGAAACAAACTTTAAATGTTTTGCTAAGTTAAAACAAAGCAATTGGTGAAAGTTTGAAGTAAATCGGTTCAGTATTTTCGGAGATAATCGTGATCATACATACAGACAGACAGACAGACAGACAGACAAGAAATTACAAAAAAAATTTTTTGCTTTCTATTATTCTTTTTAAGTGTCCCTCTATCCATTTCGGTCAAAAATTCTAAATGTACAGACAAAATATTTTTACTGTTTTATATGTATAGATATATGTATAGATAATGCACCTTAGGTATATTATTTTTATCTCTGAATTTGAAATGAAATTGGTATATTCATTTTTTATTTAAATAATTAAATAAAAGAAAATAAAGCTACGTGACAAAATCGGACCAAAGTTCAGGGTCTACCTAGACCAACTATTCTCGATAGCGAAATCCATTGAAAGTAAACGAGTTTTCAATTAATTATATGCAAAAAAAAAAACGGCCTATCACGCCTTCTGACAGTACAAAGGCTATACAGCATTCTTTCTTAAATTTTCAGAAGCTTGAATGCTATAACTATACCTACAGCAGCCAGAATTCGTGACGTGAACTTTACTTTAACTAAATAGACCAAAAAGTAATTAAAAATTTAATGAAAGATTGGTATCTGTAACCGTGGTCAAGGTGGATATTTGGCCGATATCACTTTTCATCCATAATTGCCAAACTTTACTCTTACTTATACATTAAAATATTGAATAATTGTCACATAAATTTATTATTTATTTTATTTTTATTGAAAAAACAAAGTTCTAGTTGAAAACCCCTTTATAGAGAAAACCGTTTGTAAATCCATTTATCCATTTGGTGGCTGCGATATCACAATAGGCTAATGCGTTAAACGTTTAACACCTTTCCTGTTTGGTCGGAGGTTAAAATCGGCAGAGGCAGTACGCAAGTCATAAAATTAAAAGCTAAATATCGGCACTAATTCGTGCGTCACGTTGCGAAGCCTGTTGGTCGGCGCGTTTTCCGTTTACTGCGAGGCGTACGCGTCTCCAGTGGCGTAGCACGTAGCTGTAATCACGACATTCAAACATATGAAGCTGTATACTTTATTTTACGGAGACGCGGCGCGTGTGGCGTACTTCGAGCAACACGTACCCGAAGGGAGTATTAGAAGGGGATATTTAAACATTCCAATCTAATAGATCTGGCGCTTTCTGCGGGGGAAATGTGCACACAAGTACAGTGTCGCACACCTACATACAAAAATTATACTGTCACCTGACTGTAATAATGGCACTGACACAAAAAAATAAACAAAACAGAGCCGAGAACGAGATGCCGTATTTATAGCTCGACCAAACCGAAATTGTAGAAGCGAGCGGACTTTATGTTGGCAAATAAATCCCAGAGTAAATTAAATAATGTTGGTGTTTAAATGTAAATAAATGACCATAACACGACCATAGCACTAACATATCCGGGTTATCCCGTAGATCCTTAAGAGCTGATATTTCTTGTCTGGACATATTAGACTTAGGTAATTTGGATTTATGTAGAACCGATGATACGTCTTGCCTCAAAAACTCAGCATTTCGATCTGGAATTTTATAACGCGCAATCGTTTCTTCAACCCCTGCGATTATCGTTTCCACCGGGACTTTATGGGGTGTTGGTGCAAAATTTAAGCCTTTAGAAAGCGCTTCCTTCATATTGGGTGTGATAGTATGAGTTGATATAGGTATTAACAACTAAGTTACCTGCGGTATTAAAAGAACATTACCCATTACTACGACAATATGACATTGCTCTTCACTTCCTACTAGGCGTTTAAATTACCCCAGATGATTCCGTTCCAATTTGTTTTTTAATATTTGAGACCTGCCAGATGTCATGGAGTCCAGATTTTTCCATAAGTCAGCACGCAAGAAATTTGATAGCTACAGATGAAATGCATATAATTCCTTGTTGACATTAGCGATATTTCGGCGATGGTCATAATACCCGCACTATTAATTTATCGTGTACCGCATCTTAAAACTTCTCTTAATCTCGGATGCATTTTAGGGGCTTGACCTACATGAATTTTGGTACAACACCATTATCACGACACTTCACCACAAATTGAAAATTACTCTCAAGTTTATCACGTTTAGTTCGTAATCGCACGTTCGTAAAGTGCCTACGTCCGCAAAACCCGACTACTCAGAAAATTTATGATAGACTCGCCAACATACAAGGCTTCCCGTTACATGTGAGATATATTACAATCACTGACGGGAAAAACGGCTCGCTATAAGAAGACTCGATGCATTTCATTAAACTCTTAAAAAGACTAGCTGAAGAAGAACTAATGGTCAGCTTTGACATCACCTCTCTGTGTATGAATGTACCGGTAGCGGACACACTTAACATCATAAACAACTTGGTTGGAAATGCAGATTTACCTACCGAGTTCATAGGTATCATAGAGTACTGTCTTAAAAGCGGTTTCTTCGTTTGGCGGGGTGAGCACTACTTACAGATCGAAGGAGTAGCGATGGGCTCCCCAATAGCACCAGTTGTGGCGAATATCTTAATGGAGTGGTTCGAAAACAAGGCACTCAGCACTACAAGAAATGTACCGAGACAATGGTGGCGATTTGTAGAAGATTTATTTGACATTCTGCACAAAGATAGTGTTAGGTTCTTCCCTTGCTCACATAAACAACATTCACCCGAAGATCTCTTTAACAATAAAGCAGAAGAGGGATGGCGCTCTGGCGTTCCTTGACGTATTGGTCATGCGAAAATCCTTAGGAAATCTCACGCGAACGGTCTACCGAAAACCGACACACACCGACCGATACTTGAAATCAGACTCACATCACCATCCGGCCCACTTAGCTTCGATTCCACGTACTTTAATAAATAGAGCCCTCCGTCTGTGTGATCCACAGTATGGTCGGCGTCATAATTGCAGTACCAGTTTGCTAATGCAATAGTATTAACAAATATTGGCAGTTACGACCTTCTTCTTCATTCATAAGTATTTCTTCTTCTTCTTCAGCCCAGTGTCACCCAATGCTGAGTGTAGGCCTCTAATAATGCACGCCATTCTCTTCGGTCTTGCGCTTTTCTTATCCATCTTTTTCCAGCATTTTTGACCAGATTCATAAGTACACAAGCGCACATTTATAAATCGCACTCTTTCAATCACGGAGCAGATATAGAGAGGAGTTGCCCTTAGGAATATTTTCTATGAAACAATGCGTGGCACTTATAGGGGGTGAGGGGAGTATTATCTGTCTCACTCTACTTGCTCTGTGTCTCACTCCCTCCTTTATATCCATCTAGCGGCTAATAGCCCAACTACTTAATAGTTCGATGTTGATTTTCTTTTTAGTTTATCTATCCGTCACTAGATGTCCCTAACACCTACTGACATCTAGTGTCGGATAGCTGAGTAATTAGGGTTGCCAACCAGACTGTTAAAAACAGTATAATACTGTTTTTGCTAGTTAATGCTTTTTACTGTTCTATTATAAGAGAGTTTGCAAAACACTGTTTTCACGACCGCTGGTAAAACTACGGTTAGAAACACATAGATGATTATAACAAAAAAATAAAATTTTGCTCAAATTAATATTTCTTCAAAAATAATTTTAATAACATAATATTGTAGTATATAATATAGTTCTGTACCTGTTCAAAGCAATCGTTTATTTGGAGACTACACCTTCAAAGCCATAAAAACAAAGAATCAATATGTTTTATGTAAATTATTTCCTTTTTGTTTTTTGTCATAGATAATTAATCAAATTCCATAATAAAACGATAGTGTCAGTGACCATATCATGTAAAAGAGTAGTCAAAATCCAGGCAGCATACGAGTTGACGCACGGGCCACCCAAAACTTAGCCATACTAGAGGTGACATGAGCCTGCCTTCGACGCCGCCACCAGTTTGTATATTTTTTTGACCCACATGCTCGACCCACATGTCAAAAAAATATACAAACTGTTAAAATGGGAAGACAGATCTTTGTATATTTAGTCGTATTCCAGTAATTTCTATTGACTTTTGAAATCCACTGTTTCTTAAGAATAAAGTTGGATGGAAATCTATATTTATTATATGTGTTCTACATATAATTTACAGTTTTATTATACATTTAAATGCAATAAGTTCACTGAAAGTAGTTTTCTTTGATGAAAAATGCTCTCGGAGTGTTCAGAAACATCATTATTCTCTCATCTTCCACGTAACTTTTTATAAAATTTCAAAATCCAATCGTAGTTTTACCAGCGGTTGAGAAAACAGTATTTTGTATACTGTCTTTTGATAAAACAGTAAAAAGTATTAACTAGCGAAAACTTAGTGGTTGGCAACCCTAGACATTTTGCCATGTTTATGGCTATTATTCAACGTTGATGGTGGCGCATTGCTGAAAAGAGAATTATGAAACTACATAAACATAATCTTTTTGTCAAGGTAAAAGTTTTTAGGTATAAACTTAGAACAAATTTCAGTACTTATGGTTATTAGTTATTACGATAATTAGCTTTAATATATTTTTATAGTTCTTACGTCCCATTACGCAAAGTGGTGCCATCTAACGATGAGTAGCACGGAACGTCGCCAAAAGATTTTTCTAGAATAATTTAAGTAAATTACGAAATAATATACTTACAAATGAAATGTGATTCCTTCCATAGCATCTAAACGTTTATCGGAGTAGTTTTTACATCATATAATACAACACTTCATGATTTTCTTCGTAAAAAACAAGAAAAGACCGAAAATCTAACTGTGTGCACAGAACGAACCACGTACGAACATTGACAGCTACAACAGCAGACTAATAGGCCACGCCTACTCTCGATGTTAACGTGATGACGTCAGGACCTAGTTGGAATCACAGTGCACAGTAGCTTACGCCGTCTCCACTCTATATCTGCTCCGTGCTTTCAATATAACCCAACAAGAAAGAGATGACTAATTATTTCATAAAGACTTTGGAAAAGCAACTCTTAATTTTGAACTTATTAATGAAGTATGCCTGGACTAGTGGTTAAGACCATTGAATGATGATGCGCAACAAACTATTAGACATGAGTTCGAATCACATTCAATGAATAAAACTTTTTATGTTACTAAATTCTATATTGTCACAGATTGCAGTGACTTCGCAGTTATTTGTAATATTATTACCAAGCTACGAATAAGATTACAAGTCTTATAACATTTTAACTCGAACAAAAAAGTTGAAGGTGGTAGTAAAATAATTAAAATTGTTGGCTACAATAACCAGCCGTCTGACGTTGTTTGGTGAACTTGGTAACGAGCGGTTGTGCTATTGAGATTTGCTTATATTCTACTTCTTTGAAAGTCTTGTCAATATGCAAGCTAATATTTAATATGGAAGCTAGGGCTATTATTGTTACTTGGCATAGAAATGGTCTTAACTATCTCAAATTTCCGAGGAAATTTCAGCGGTTTAAGCGTAAGTTCCGATGTTTATCATTTTAGGGTTGAGCTGCGGTTGAGTCATGCCGAAAAAACAGTAAAATAAAATCTTAAAAAAAAATTTTTTTTAGGGTAGCTTCCATACAAGTAAAAAGGGGAGTCAATTTTTTTTCGCGGCTGCCCCAACGTGTGCTATGTTGTTGAATAGGTCTTTTAAAAATATTTTGAGCTTGTCAGCATCATTTTTCGATTTACTTATTCGTCTCTTCAATATTAGGTTTTATAGTCCAAATTTTTGTTAGAAGAGTCCAGTCCGTCCCAATGGAAGGAAAACAATCAGAGCTAAGTAGAGTTTATAAATTAAAGATTTATAGTCGACCAACTTATAAATTTTATTGTACTCGGTAAAGTAAAATTTCATACAAATTGAATTTAAAATTAGTTATGACAGTTGTTAATTATGTAAAACAACTACTGAATATAAATTTTTGAACCACGTAAAGTCAAGTAAATATAAAGATAGGAGGCCGCTTGGAACCTATTGCGCTCGGGAATCAAAGTAGGTAATATACCTACCTACGAAATCTTGTTACCAGCGCTTGCCTCTACTCTTGGTTTTAGTCAAATCACAGAAGTCAAATGGATGTTTTTTCTAATTTCCCTTGTGAAGTAGGACTTCACAAATCTTTCTTCAGTTACCACGCACCGTCTTATGTAGACGTTAGATAATGGTACGGAACCCTTCGTGCGCGAGTCCGACTCGCACTTGGCCGGTTTTTTATATGACATAGGACGGCAAACGAGCAAGCGGGTCACCGCTGCCCATGGACAACTGCAACACCAGGGTGACAGACACAGGTGCGTTGACGGCCTTTCAAGGAATTGGGGGAAGCAAATGGGGAGGGGAGGTAGAAGGATGGGCCTCCGGCTCTCTCACTCACCGAATGAAGAAGCGGTAAAGCTTCTACTCAGACGTCGATTTTCTGTGAGAGTGTGGTACTTTTCCGGACGAGCCGGCCCATTCATGCTAGGTACTAACTAGCAATAATTTTGCCGGTAGCGTGGCTCTACCACGACAAACTGCTATTAGTATATTTATAAGACTTCTAGCAGTGAACATCAACTTATTGTGTATACTAATTAACATTTTCGCGTTTTACCACAATTAGTGATAGTTAACATCACTTTAATATAATTAGTTTCAAAGAACCTCCTTCTAATAATGTGATATATAAAATTGCTAATTCATCTTCAATACTTTTTGTGATTTACCTACGCCATATAAATCGCAAAAAGAACCCTGAAAGAATTCTTATGAAACTATTTTATATTTTTAATACTTATTAAAATAATGTTATCATTATCATAAATAATAAATAATGTTAAATGTATTTTAATTTCATGTTGATTAAGATTTTTCTAGAGTTTTCATACATGGAATACATCGACAGTATGGAACTCTTTCTATTTTTTTAATCTTCCTTTTAGAAGCCTTTCTAGGCTATCTTATTCGTGCAATATAGAATTTTATTATTTGCATAATTGACACTGTATACAAAAAAAAATCTTATCGTGGAATTTAGTTTAAAGCGAAATAATTTTTCACGTAAATTAAATTTTACCTTTATTGAAACCATTTGTGCCTCACGAGCATTACACTCGTCTCGATTTTCCTATTTCACAAAAACAAAATACAGTCGTCACCATGTTTTCTTTATTCAACGAATTTTCCAGCGTAGTACGACGTTTGACAAATGACGATGCTTTACAGATGTCACAGCGCGCAAAAAGACTGCATTGAATATGTGCTGACCCATTTTGTTTGGCTCTGCTTATGTACAAACAATGATCCGGCAATGCAGCATGCGGCAAACTAAATATGCGACGTCAGATATGAATGAATGAATATGTTAGTTTTTTCATTATGGTACCCGGAAAATTACGATTCTTTTGTTTCTACAATCGATAATGTTCTTCTATACATATAATAAAACAGTAAAATTATTTTGTCTGTACATTTCGAATTTTTGACTGAAATGGATAGAGGGACACTTAAAAAGAATAATAGAAAGCAAAAAAAATTTTTTGGAATTTCTTGTCTGTCTGTCTGTCTGTCTGTCTGTCTGTCTGTCTGTCTGTATGTATGATCACGATTATCTCCGAAAGTACTGAACCGATTTACTTCAAACTTTCACCAATTGCTTTATTTTAACTCAGTTTAACATTTAAAGTTTGTTCCATCAAAATCGGTTCATTAAAAAAAAAGTTATCGTCATTTGAATGAATTTAAGGCATGAGTTTGCCTGCAAACATATAGCAAAAATAAAATAAAATAATAAGTGACATAAGAAAATTAAAATCCAAAGTCAATTCTTCATCATTATACGACAGCATTATACCTATCTATACTATCCATAGTAATCCATACTAAAAAGAAAAGGAGAAGCTGACTGACTGACTGACATATCAACGCAGGGCCTAAACTATAAGGGTTAGGAACTTGAAATTTTGCACAGGGGTTCCTTTTTTGCAAAGGATTTTTGGAAATTTATCTTCTTAGGGGGAAAAACAGGTTGCAAAGTTAGTATGAAACTTTGTTGTTTTTGAAGTTATTCGAAATCAGAAATCAGAAATCAGAAAGTTTTATTTGCTTTAAATAGGGTTACATAATAAGATGTCAGGTATAATGATTTTATAGTATGTCGCTTAGCCTATTTAGCCATTTAATAATAGCATGCAAATTCTATTTGGCATTTGTTTGTGCATGTATAATAGAAAATAAAATTTATTACATCCACCACATCTAAAGAATACATTTATAACTAATTAACTCGTCACAATAATCTAATAAACATATGCATCGATATTATAGAGTAAGTGATCTATGATTTAAAAACTCATCCACGGTGTAAAAAGATTTTTCTAAAAGCCATTTGCGAAGAGTTGTTTTAAATTTATTTAAAGGGAGCTCTTTAAACGGTACGGGTATTTTATTGTAAATGTGTATACACATTGCGTAACAGTTTTTATGATATTTTTGACTTTTTGGTACTATATGTAATACAAGCCTATCACGATTTCGAGTCGATCTAGGATAAATTGAGCTGGCTGGTGCGAATAGATGCATATTTAGTTTTACGAATAAACTTATTTCAAAAATGTACAAGCATGGTAAGGGTAATATATTTAAATGTTTAAAAAACGGCCTACACGATGTACGTGGTGCTAAACTACTTATTGCTCTTATACACCTTTTTTGAGCTACGAATAGTCTTTTTATGTTTGTGCCATTTCCCCATATAATTAAACCGTATCTAATAACGGATTCAACATATGCAAAATAAATTTTCGTAGCAGTATGTTTATTTGCAACTTTGTTTAATTTATAAATGGCATATACAAATCTATTTATTTTGCCACATACACTATCTATATGTTCTTGCCAGTTTAGCTGCGTGTCAATTCTTAACCCTAGAAATGTCGTACTTGAAGCGTTCTGCAGAATTTGTCCATAATAGTAAATGTCAACTGATTGATTTCTGATATTATTAAAATTCATCAATGTAGTCTTAGATATATTTATTTTCAAATTATTTTTATATAACCAGTTAACTATTTGTTTTAATTGTTTAATCACGTCAGTTTTGTGTTGTACCAATGGAAAATTTCGCGGTGTCGTAACTATAACAGATATGTCATCAGCGAACAGTATAGCTTTTTGATCAATTTCACCTAGAACATCATTTATATAGAGTACAAATAAAAATGGCCCCAGCACACTACCCTGGGGCACTCCAAATTTGTTTTCTTCTAGTTTGGACCTGTATGATTCGATTGTATTTTTTGCATTTAGTTTTTCTATTTCAACATATTGCTGTCTGCCAGTTAAATAAGATTTCAACCAACTCAATGCAGGTCCCCTTATACCATTTTTTTCTAATTTATCTAGTAAGAGTTCATGTGAAACAAAGTCAAATGCTTTGGACATATCTAGAAATAGTACTGTCGTGTAATGTTTTTTATTAAGATTTTCTAAAATGTGATTTATTAAATTAAAAGCTGCAAGAGTGGTCGATTTCTGTTTTTGGAAACCATATTGATTTTGATTTATTACGTTAAATTTGGCGAAAAAATCCGTTAGTTGATCCTGCATAGCTTTCTCAAAAACTTTTGAAAATATTGAGAGTAATGCTATAGGCCGATAGTTACATAAATCAGTTTTGTCACCTTTTTTAAACAATGGTATCACTTTTGATATTTTTAATCTTTCGGGAAATAATCCGGAGTGAAATGACAGGTTTATCAAAAATGCTAATATATGGCTCAACTCAATTTTACAAAATTTAATAACCTTTGTGCAAATTGAGTCATAACCTTCGGATTGTGTATTTTTTAGGGATGATATGATTTTTATAACATCATTTGCATCAACAGGTTTCAAAAAGATACTGTTTTTTAAGTTTGATTTTGCCGTATTTTGTAAATTGCTGTTTACTTGGTTTGTTTCCATTATAAAATAATTATTAAATGTCATGGCTATTTTATTCGGGTCAGTCAATTCTTTTTTTTCATGTATTATTTTGCTAATATAATCTTTTGTATTTTTGTCATTAATTTCATTTTTTATAACGTTCCACGTAGCTTTACACGCATTTTTGCTATTTAGTACATATTTCATATTAGCATTTCTCTTTGAGATACATGTGCATTTTTTGAGCAATTTATTATATTTATTATAATAAGATTTGTCAGTTTCTGTCTTTGTCGAGTAATATTTGAATCTTAAATGTCTGTTTGTGTTACTACTAATTTTAAGACCCTTTGTAATCCATTTCGGTTTTATTGATTGATTTTTTAATCTTACTTTAGGAAAACAAAGATTGTACAGAAATACAAACGTCTCATGAAATTCTTCATAAGCAACGTTTAAATCATTTTTTAAGTAGACATTCGAGAAAGAAAGACAGGACAGATATTTTCTAAACCTTTCCATGTTTTCTTTTGAGTAACATCTTTTATAACAAAATGTGTTTATTGGACTTTCTTTCTTATCTTTATGGTCAAATTTCAGGATTTGTGCGGTGTCATGGTCAGATAGCAAAAGTGGCAATGTATAACCTGTAGCTTTGTCTATATTGCTTAATATTAGATCAAGACACGACTTTCCTCGTGTGGGTGCGTTTATATGTGAAATAAGATTGTATTTTTTTAAAATGTCCTTGAAACGTAATATGTTTGGCTTATTTAATAATATATTTAAATTCATGTCACCAACAATTATAATTTTCTTTTTGGAGTATTTGAGAAAAAATCTAAACAGTAACTTATCAAATCTATCCAAAAAGTAATCAATATGTCTATTTACATTTGAAGAGGTTCGATATAAACATACAATTATAATATTATTTGAGGGTAGGCTTGTTACGCAACTCTCAAAGTGATAAGGCATAGATAAATCACTGAAGCAAGACAGTTCTTTGTGTTCTATGCCCTTTTTGACCAAAATGCAAGACCCACCTCTTTTTTTATTTCTAGAATAGTTAGCTGCTAGTTCGTAGTTTCTTATATTTACATTTTTTTCCTCACCTGAACGAATAAAAGATTCTGTGAAGCAGAGTATGTCCGGATTTGCGTCACTCTTGATATTTGATAAGGTAAGTTCAATGTTTTCTTTCTTTGACAGTAAACTTTGTATGTTTTGATGAATAATAACGAAACTATTTATTGCTATAGGTTGCGCTTTAGGGACAAAAAAACGTTGTACTCACATTTGGCGAAACTAGAACGCCGTCTGTAAGCATTTCATTGCTATTTTGTGTGTGTTTTATTTTTCTTTGGAAGTAAAATGGTATAGTACCTTTCTTTGCAATCGATAAGTTTTTGTCAACTTCTAGTTCAATTTTAGATTTGCGTAGATGATCACGTATAAAATCATATGATAAATATTTGTTTTTATATTCTACATAATCGATGCATTTGTTTATCTCTGTACAAATTATAGTTTTAAAATACTTCAAGTCAAGTTTTATATCATAGATGTCAATTTGGTTACAATTTTTAAAATGTTTAGTCCATAATTTAATATTATAATTTAAAGTTAATTCATTCAAATAATAATTACAATTAATGGGAATTAAAATTACAGATAAATTACTTAATTTGTTCATAATTATACATAAATTGGAGTGCAACCTATGAATGTCTTTGTCATTGTTTCCGAAACCTAATATTACGAGGTCATTTTTAGAAAGATTTCTTAACATAGTATCACAGTGTGTTAACATCTCGTCACTCGTTGCTCCTGGTAGAATATGTGCATAGATTTTATAGTCTTTGATGCTCTTATTACACCTTGATGTTGTCAGAAGTGATGATAAACCGCTAAGGTGTTCATCTCCGAGAATATATATCTGTGCAATATTTCTTCGTTCGGGTATGCTAGCGCCATCTGTTGACTGTTCCATGTTATTTACTCGATTCGGTTGGACATGCAAATCGTCAAATAGCACATTTTGGCCTGCTATTTTATGTGATACCAAAGCCACTTTGGGTGGTTGTGCTTTTGTCAGGGGCGTGCTTGACTGTTGTTTTTGATTTGATGTATCCTCTAACTGTGAAAAATTTAATTGAGATCGCCTTAAGCATTTCTCTTTCTTTTTTGCAGAGCTAGTTTTTGGCGTGGATTTACATATGTGAGTTAGTTGGTCCACTTTTAATTTATATTCTGTAATTTGTTTCAAAAGTGTGTGGTTTTCTAATACTAAATTTGTTATTTCATTTTCAGCAATTTCAAGTTTTTCTTCCATTTTATAAACTTTTTCCTTCAATTTTTGTATCTCTTCTTTATTATTAGATGTATTACGATGTAGGGAAAAACTTCTATTCAGTTTATTTTTTGGCGTTGAAGAGCTAGATTCATCCGAAAGAGATTCAAAAGTATTTTCGGTTGACACATTTATTTCATATCTCTTTTCTTCTTCTGTTTCTTGAATGATCAGAGTCGTGAATGGATGATGTTTGTGTTTTACTTTGAGAAGTTGATAAACAGGAACGACATTTGTAATCCTTTTTATTGTCTGCGCTCATCAACCGAAATCGTTGAATAGGTATATTTATACAGTTTAAGTGGTATTTCTTCTCACACGACTTACATGTCAGAAATTGTTTGTTCATAATTCCTTTGTGACAATGAAAGCAATTTATAATAATAATAATAATAAATAAATATATACGGACATATCACACAGATTGAGCTAGCCCCAAAGTAAGTTCGAGACTTGTGTTATGGGATACTAACTCAACGATACTATATTTTATAACAAATACATATATAGATACACATCCAAGACCCAGGCCAATCTGAAAAAGATCATTTTCCATCTTGACCTGGCCGGGGATCGAACCCGGTCACTCCGTGTCGCAGGCAGGCGTGTTGACCGCTGCGCCACGGAGCTAGTCAAAATTTGGAGCCATCTTGTGGGGTTTTGAGGTACTAATACTATTTGTGTCAGCGAAGATGATTTGTTTGTAGGTTCGATTTTAAGTTTTTATTTTTAGTTTTGCTATTTCCTGCAAGAGGTCGGGAGTGTTTGCTTTGAAGTTTAGATTCAAAGAGCTGGTTTTAAATCTGCTTGCTGAGGTCAAAGTCCATTTTACATTTTAAATATTTAACGGTTTTAGTTTATTTCTTTTTGATATTTTGAACCACAATTGTCTTTATTTTCACGATTTAGTAGGTGAAGGATTTCTTATTCAGTTTAAGACACTTCTTAAATACGGCTTTATCACTGGTCATTTAAGTTCATAAGCGATAATGTCAAATTTGTATCAAGACACTTTATTTTGAGTTAAATGTTTATACACCTCACACTAAAGTTTGATAACACTTTCACTCCTAAATTGCTTATAGACTAACCAAAACAGTACGTCAAAAGCTTGATTATTAGCGATTTACTATTTTTTAATTTAATTTTATACAGAGCTTAATGTTTACGTGACGCAAGCGCCATCTGTCATTCAGCATGAAGGTTCTTTACTGAAAGGTATGAAACACGAGTAAAATATTTTACTCAAAAATCATCCCTTAAGGGGGTAAAATAGGGGTGCAAAGTAAGCATGAATGTTTGCCATTTTTGAAGTTAGTCGAATGAAATTCAGCATGAAGGTTGTTTACTAAAATGCATGAAACACGAGTAAAATATTTTTCTCAAAAATCATCCCTTAAGGGGATATAACGGGGATGCAAAGTTAGTATGAAACTATCCGTTTTTGAAGTTATTCAATTGAAGTTCAATATTAAGGTGTTTCATTGAAAGTCATAAACTAATGTATTCCGGGTAATTCTACTGTTCCTGAGAAATCGACACTTACGCGGGCGGAGCCGCGGGCCAAAGGCAAACCTGACTAGAAACTACTGTGCGCAGAAACTGAACTTTGGCACAGGGATTCTTTTTATGATGTAAATGAGCACTAAGAAAGGATTTTTAGAAAATCAAAGGAGTTGAAGTTTTATGGAATTTTCTCATTTTTGGACTTAGAAGTTTGAAAGTAGGTACGGGAGTTCTTAATTAAAATTAAAAAGGTCTGTTAGGTGAACCAGACAACATTCTCCCTTGAAGGGGTAAATAGGGGGTAAAGTTTGTATGAAATTTTTCCATTTCTAGACTTAGAGGTATGAAAATAAGTATATACGTTCTAGGTTACAATTAAAAAAGATCTGTGTAGATGAAATGTACAAAATTCCCCCCTTAAGGGATAAAGGGGGGGGGGGGGGGATTGTATGGAAATTTTCTTATTTCTAGACATAGAAGTATAAAAATAAGTATATATATGTTTACATTACAATTAAAAAGATCTGTGTAGTTAAAATGGTCGAAATTTCCCCTTGAAGGGGTAGAATAGGTGGGGTAAACTTTGTATGGATTTTTTTTATTTACTTAGAAATATGACAATAAGAAGTTCTCCATTACAATAAAAAAATATCTGTGTAGGTGAAATGGGCAAAATCCCCTCCTTAAGGGCTAAAGATCTATGCAGGTGAAATGTATTAAATTCCCCCTTAAGGGGAAAAAGCAAAGGGACAGGGGTTTGTATGGAATTTTTATCATTTCTACTGTTCCCAAGGGAACGACATTAACGCGGGCGGAGCCGCGGGCAACAGCTAGTAACTAAATAAAATTGTGTGATTGTTAAAAAGAAGTTACAGTATGTAACAGTATTCGATACAAACTTATCCAAATAAAGTTGACTATCACCTTAAATCCTTACTAATATTATAAATACGAAAGTGAGATTGTTTGTTTGTTTATTTGTTGGTTACGCTTTCACGCCGTAACTACTGATCCGGTTATCATAAAATTTGCATACAAGTTCTCTGAAGTACGGAGAAGGACATAGGCTACCTTTTATCCCGGGAAAAAGTACTATTCCCGAGGGATCGACATTGACGCGGGCGGAGCCGAAAGCTAGTCTAACATAAAAATAAAAATTATTTGCTTAAATTATATTGATAGGAACAAACTACAAACTAAATGAAAAAAAATAAACTACAAACTAAATGAAAAAAAATACTAATTTTTCATTAACGGTCATGGATGTCATCCTTCTGCCCGGTGGTTGCAGGTATGACAAAGGGTACGCGCGCCCGGGATACTTAGCTGCTACTTGCCTTTTCTACATTAGACGCCTATAACAGCCTCCGTAGTCCAGTGGTTAAGGCGTTTGCCTGATGACCCGGGGGTCGTGGGTTCGATTCCCACCGGAAGCATACTTTGTTTAGTTGTTTCCAGTTTGGTTAGGACATTGCAGGCGTGAATCACCTGATTGTCCGATAATAAAGATGATTCCGTGCTTCGGAAGGCACGTTGGTCCCGGCTGCCATCTGGTAGTCGTTAAAGGAACCACGTCAGAGGCCGAGAGGCGGTTCCGAAGAACTCTGACACCAGGGTGTGCATGGTCGATTGACCGTGACACCTACTCGAAATGATGATGATGATGAGCGCCCTCCCACACGGAACGTGAACGTTTTGCGAACGTTTTTTAACGTGCGTGCAGCCGGCGTTATCACGAAAAAACAAGTGTGAGTCGGACTCGCGCACGAAGGGTTCTGTTCCGTTATCTATAAATACAGCAAAAAAGTCGAATGTTGAATATACATATTTCATTTTGCGGTTGACTCCATACATTTTGTTCGGCCGTCTGTAACCACATAAGTTGGTCGAATTGTATAAAAATAACCATCTATGATACCGAGACAGCTATAGTTTTAATTGAAAGTACATACTTTGAGGTATATACCACATTTTTTTTCAGAATTATTTTAGTAATATTTTAAAAGTTACGGTGGGGGGACACCTCAAATTTTAACTTTGTATTAGATTATCTCAAGTCTGGGGGGTTTTATCTACATAGTTTCAAAGCAGTTTTTATTGCATTTTAAAAGACCTTTTCAACGATATCCCACACGTTGGGGTTAGTACAATTTGATTTTTTAAATTCATTTTTCATTCGTTCGTTGTATGGGGGAAAAATATTTTTTTCATAATATTAAAAACCAACTTTTGGAACTTCAATATCTATCTCTCTACCAATTTTCGTGACAATCGGTGTAGTAGCGGCGGAGTACGAGCCCGGACGGACAGACAGACGGACGGACGGACGGACATGACGAAACTATAAGAGTTTCTTGTGGACTACGGAACCCCTAAAAATTACATGTTTCTTTAGAAATCCAAGCATTGACAATCTTATACATTTTGACACTGAGAAAAAAATATTTATGTCATTCGTAACCATGAATTAGAAAACATAAGAAAATTATATTGGTATATTTTTACGAGGATTTTTTTATCATCTATTTCTTTCTTGAAATTTTATTATTATAAATCCTCTAAATTAAATAAACAAAAACTTTAAATACTCTGAATGGCTCCATAACTCTACCAGTTCGTGACTTTTGTTCAGATTAAAATAATATTATCTAGAATAAAAATTAAACTAAAAATTTTAGAATCCTTCTACGCAAATTTACTTATAGTTTAAGGAACATCCCTTAAAAAGTAAAAAAGCACCAGGTCAACGTGACCGTATTGCAAAATCACAACCTGCAAGAAATTTACTCATTAAAACTAATATATGGAATCCAAACACGATATGTCTGCTGTAAGTTTTGCGAGGAGTTCTCTGAAAACCATGCTGGTTGCAGCATCAGGTCGAAGTTATTAATTAACTGTCATTTAAAGATTATACTGCCACGCGTGAACCATATAATCGAGTAATCATACGCCATTACATAAGTTTTCCATTATATTATTTTTAAAAAGAGCTTTACTCTGCTGGACCGATATTAACTAAACATAGCTAAGAACCACCGCAAGGTAACTGGCTTTCAAATGAAAAACCGCATCGGAATTGGTCCATCCGTTGAGAGCTACGATGCCACAGACAGACACACACACAGACATCGACGTCAAATGTATAACACCCGTCTAACATAATAGATTTTCAGAGACGTAATTTACTAAAGTCAAATTTCTACAGATATTTTTTAGAACAAAATCCAAGAAACGTTGTCTATTTTTTTTATATTAGCAGTTTGCTATGCATGCTAACGCAAAAGATTTTTAAAACAAAATTCATGATAACCCGAGAATATCTTGCATTCACAATTTGCTTCCGATATTGCAAATTCTATCCTAGATTTTCCTCTAAGAGGCTTTGGTATTGGCGACTGTGACTGGAATAATATAAACGCTAGAACACTTGCAATGCAATATGTATTTATTATAATTTATTCTGCTATATCTGTTTATCGTTTTAACCTTACAAACAGTGAAAGATTTTATGACCTCACAAACAAAAATAGTACCTTTTTGGCCATTCTTTTTTTTTGGCTGATCCATGCGTCAACTCTTGAACGGGTGCTGCCGGGGGGGACGTTTGCTCGACCTCTTTGAGACTTCTATCTTTTATCATTCTGTTGATTCCCGCTTGATCGCTAACATAACATGTTCCACAACATTATGTAACTTGAAATTGTATATAACATGAAATTAGAAAAAAGAAAAAAAATCATACAAACCCCTTCAGGCAAGTAGGTAATCAATACTGTTGAAAAAAGTTTCTTTTGGCGTCTGCTTCTCTGCAGTGGTCGGTCTCGAAACGCTGGTTTGTAGCTTTTGAACAATAAATAATTAATGATTTGAATATAATTTAATAAGTATGATTTTAAATGTGAATTGACGTGAAAAAGTGCCTGAAAAGGCCTATTTTCTGAATAAATCTTTGAATCTTGAATCCATTAGTCTTGCTCTTGCAAATCAGAAAAACTTACTACTTACTCATAAACAATACTAATTGTTCGTGAATTTTAATTGTTTAGTTTCTGATTCTTATTTTAATGTTTGAAGTGAAAGCAATTCAATTTTGATAATTCACTGAAGAGAGGTCTCTTATACAAATTGGTTTAAGATGGACCACGCCATGAAAATTGCTTCAAAGGGAGCAACGGCCGTCTTAAGCCTAAAAGCTAAATCACGTATTGAAAAGCCATTCACACTGGCTTGGATTTTGTGGGCACTTCGCTCGCCGTTCAGAGATATTGAGAGTTCATTTTAAGAACTTTGTTATAGATATTCTGATAAATGATTTAAAAAATAAAATGTTACTTTTTTTAATCAGGGAGAATATTCTGAGAATTTACTGGTACTCTGTTCTATTGGTCGAGAAGTTTTAAGATTAAATCTCAAAATTCTGGGTAGTTATTGGAAAAATGGATAGTCCAACATTCAATCGTATGAATATTTCCTTGAGAAATCAATTGCTGATTTTAGCATCAAAGATAAAGGCATTGGATTTGAAAGTGAAAGGAACCCGGAATAGAAGACTACCTAAGAAAAGATGAATGGATTGTGTCAAGGAGAGTATGAAGCGGGACATAAGAACGATGTTTTGCTTAAGCTAAATCAGAGACGTTTCTAACTACCTTCGTGGTCCAGTTGTCAAGGGTGTATCTTACTTCTTGTGTATTGCTGGCTAGCTGAATTCTACCCTTGACAAAAATAAAGTGTATGGAAGTGTAACACTCTATAAGAAAATGAATTAACTAACTTTGGCCAGTGGAAAATTTACTATTGGTGATAAATCAAATACCATAAGGACTTGACCACTCATTTATTAAAGGTAACCTTAAAACTAGAGCTGCTAAACTACAGCTTTAAACAGTTTACACTACGGTGATTCCCAGCGGCTCAAAGGACCTCATCGGAATGTGGCCGTTTGAGCGTCTGGCCATCACCGTGTAAGTTCACACAGCAAACAGGACTGCCCATACACTTGACTCACAAATACTCTTAGGAAGTAGGTTCCTTCCTGCTCTTTGTATGCACCTACCAATTAGTTAACAAGTCCTATATGTCACCACTGATTGTTTATGTGAACAATCTTTAACGATATGTCTTGGAGAAAATTTACTCAGCGCTAAGGCTTAATGCTGACATGTATTAATAAATATAGACCGACCTCGTTTCCACAATGATACCTGGACTACTCTGCGCAGCCTCAGGCAGAGCACGTGTCGCCACGTGGAGTTTCAACGGAGTGCCTCGTAGCCAGGAACTTAATAACTACTTCTTTATGTGCAGCAGACGGAGCATAACAGCGTCTCACAAATATCTTCCTTATGAAGTTGCAAATACAAAATATTAAATCTTAAAACAAGAATCCCAATCCGGCGCAACGCGCGGGAATCCCAAATCCCTCCACCATTTAATGTGACGCCATCTCCTACCCGATCGTCAGGAATTGCAAAAGGCACGGAGACAGGTCCTTTCCACAAAACCTCCAATTAGGCGCGCGGCATGCGCCTTCTTAAGTTAAGTTCACAATCGAAATCCATTCTTGTGACCTGTTCCTTCACCATCACCAAGAGAATGCTCCCTGTCAGTCAATCTCCTTTCCCGTGTTCCCATGCATGGATGATCTCATCACCCCAGTGGTTGAGGAAATTCTCCCATCTCAGCCATGACAAAAAAACGAAATCGGGTTCACTCCGTGAAGACACCGATTTATTTAAACATGGAAATATCGTAAAAACTCATTCCCAGAAAATAACAAGGATCTGGCTCCTCTATTTAAATTATTTAACAAACCAAAACAACACACCTTGTTCCTCCATCTGTCAAAATCTCCCAACATCTTGGGCAAACGTCATATAGCCGCCACACCAGGGCGTGACGTTTTCTGCGAATGTCACAGATGAAACAAAATCATACCAATGACAATTTGGATGAATTGCCATAGACAAAAGGAATAATTGGTTTCCACCAAATCGAATCCTCCAGGAAAAAATCACGACGTGACACAGTGGTTAAGGCGTTTGCCTGTTGACCCGGTGGTCATGGATCGATTCCCATGGGGAGCATACTTTGTTTAGTTGTTTCCAGTAATGAAAGCATCATTATCATCACTATATAACAGAGGAGTTCGATGATGGTGCAGTAGGCACGAGCTTTATCAGTGCTCACTCATGCTATACAACCCCTGGCCTTGTCCCTAATTAGATGGGTGTCCACCAGTGGCATAAAAAAATCTTTAGCTCCTCTGGTCTTCGGAAGGCACGTTAGGCCGTTGGTCCTGGCTGCCATGATTGAAGGCAGTTGTTAAGCTACGCCAGGTGTCTTAAAATAAAGCTTGAAAAATGTATGTAATGGGCCAACAGTAGCGTCACAGACATCAGTTTTGTCCTATTACATACACAAGAAACAAAACTGTACAACAAGAGCCGTGTTAAGGTGGTTGCTAGTCCTGGATAAAGACATGGTGACTATATATCAGGTACTTCAGAGGTAATGAAAAGGCACCGCAGCAAATAGGGGCACTTAGCGGGCGTATTGGCAATTACCGCAAGCGTCTTTGCTAATGAAGATCGAACGGCTTGGTTCACAGGTCTTTTAGCAAGGAATATTGAAAATTTTTGCTAGGAAAATACCCAATCGAGATGTGGCATAAACAGAAATCAGTGACATTTTGATTTAAATGAGTGTGATGAACTATATTGTAAATTCATCAGACATTTGAAGTAATATCAAAGTTTACAATTAATAAATATTTCCAATTAAATAATGTTTTAAAAAACCGGCCAAGTGCGGGTCGAACTCGCGCACAAAGGGCTCCGTACATTATATATGATAAGTTTGAAATTATTAAAAATATTTTTATTACTGTAATTGAAAATTAATGCGTATTGCATTATTTTCTTTATCTATGCTATTAAGACGTTGCTTCGTACCAAACTTCAAGATTCTGTGTTCACGGTTTTGATTTCCTTGAGAGTGTCGAAAAAATTTGGCTTTGTTACTGGTTTGTTTGTTCCTTATCATCATCATCAGGTCTTTTTAATCTCCACTGCAGGAGCATGACCCTTTCTGTACTACTGGAGCCATACTTGGCCAGAGCAGACAGAGGATTTGGCCTACACTCTCCACGCTGGCCAGACGGGTTGGAGAGGTCTCATTGATGTTTATTTAGCTATGAGCTTTGTTTAGCTTGTATTTCCTAAGTCGCCTCTTACGACATCCATGGGAAGACTTGGAGTGGTCCTATTCTACTCTGCTGGAAACCACATGGCTGAGGCTTTTTGGCGGCAGGCGGCAAGGTTTGTTTGTTATCTTTTAATAATGCGAAGAATGTTTTGCTTTGCATTCGACCCATTAAGAAATTCTATGGAAGCTCGGGTTGTTACTAAACTTACCTAGCGTTATCTATATAATACCTTATGTCATTAAGTTATCTATACTCATATTATAAAGCTTTTCATTCATATTATAAAATTGTTTGTTTGTTTGTTTGTTTGAACGCGCTAATCTCTGAAACTACTGGTTCAAATTGGAAAATTCAGTCCATTTATTGAGGAAGACTTTAGGCTATAAAACATCACGCTGCGACCAATAGGAGCGAAGCATCAATAAAAAATGTTTTGAAAACGGGAGAAAATTATATATCTTTACTAAGAAAAAACCTAATTAATCATAATAACAGAAATTGCCGCGGACGAAGTCGCGGGCAACAGCTAGTATCATTATATAATCTCTTTTTTTCGGTCGGTTTCGCCGATGAATAAAACGTAAGTAAAACTGCGTTTAGGGGTGTCATCCTCAACTACTTGGCTGGTTGTTGCTGGCATTGCATCGGGTACGCGCGCCTGACCTCCCGAGCTGCTATTCCCCCCCTCAGATGATGACCCCTCGGATGAATTCAAGTGAGTATTATCCTAATACATTCATTCCTTCTCAAATCCAACCAAATCCTAGGCTTTCCCAGCTTAAATATGTTACCGATGGGGAGCAGCGTCAAAAGAAGAAGCCAAAGAAACTCGCTCACCAACCCACCTGCCAAGCGTGGTGTGTAGGCAATATGGTCCCAGGGAATGAAGAATCCCAGGGATGCGGAAAGCCTTTGTCCAGCGGTGAACATTTTGCGGCTGGAATGATGACAACCATGATTCGATAATGAACTTATCTCGCTGAAGTTTTAATATTATTATGTACGATACCGTTCTTTGAAATCGTTGGATCATCGTTGAATCTGGGCGTAATCGCCCCTTCTAAGCCCGCCCTAGTTCTAAGGGGCGCTCACGCCCAGATTCATAGTTTAAGTGGACTATCACAACAATTTAAGTTTATTGCAGTTCTCAGTTTATTTCATCTGCAGTTCGTAATCCTGACTAACAATTGCTCCAGCAATTCGACTGCGGCTTACTTGAATGGCCTATTAATCTCTATCAAGATACGACGCAGATCACAATGAGACAAACCTTCAAATTTGAATAGGCAAATAATACGCAAGATAGTCTTTTGTTATTCAATTTGGTCCTTGAAATGCGAGTTATTTTCATGGCAAGATTGATTATTTGTCAGAATCTTATTCTTTAAATATTATCTATTCCAAAACTTACTACCGCAATGCAGGTTTTCGTTTTTGTGAAATGTAATAATAACAAAGACTAATGGTGAAATTTTTATGGTTGTGGACCCTTAAAGGGGTGACTCAGACCATCAAAATGAACAACTTTTTCTATAGGACCGATGCTGGGAACTCTGGGAAAAAAATTCGACATTTCCATACAAAAGAGTTCCGCGGCCCGGCCAGTTTGTATGGGAATGTCTATTTTTTTTTGAGTTCCCAGCATTGTTTCCACAGGAAAAGTTGTTCATTTTGATTTTCTGAGTCACCCCCTTTAAGGGTCCAAAACGGTAAAAATTTCACTATGTATAATAAAAATAGCATATTGGACCAATCTTTCAGAGTGGACAGATATTATCATCATTCATCATCATTATAGCCATAAAAAGTCCACTGCTGAACATGGGTCTCTCCCACCCAAGGGTTCTTCGTTCCATAGGAGGATGTTGCCATATCACCACGCTTAGCAGGCGGGTTGGCGAGCGCAGTTTCTGTGGCTTCTTGTGCTTCCGATGCTGTAGCCTATCGCAAGCATTTTGAAGCTGATGCAGGATAGGATTTTTTTTGGATTTGTGAAGGGAATGAAAGGAATTGGGATATTACTACTCGGATGAATGGGGGAAAAGCAAGTAGCAGCTCGGGAGACCGGGCGCGCACCTGCAGGCAGTTAAGGATGATACCCTGACAATTTATTATAGGGACTTCTAACTTGAATAAGGGGGCAATCATTGAATCATCATCATCATCATCATCAGGTCCTTTTTAGTCTCCACTACAGGAACACGACCCTCTATGTACTACTAGGGCCATACTTGGCCAGAGCAGACAGAGGACTTGGCCTACTCTCTCCCCGCTGGCCAGACGGGTTGGAGAGGTCTCTTAGATGTTTATACGCTTTGTTTAGTTTGTATTTCCTAAGTCGCCTTCTACGACATCCACGGGAAGACTTGGAGTGGTCCTATTCTATTCTGCCGTATACCACACGGCCAATCATTGAATAAATCAATCTATATCTATACTAATATTATAAAGCTGAAGAGTTTGTTTGTTTGTTTGTTTGAACGCGCTAATCTCAAGAACCACTGGTTCAAATTGGAAAATTCTTTTTGTGTTGGGTAGTCCATTTATTGAGGAAGGCTTTAGGCTATAAAACATTACGTTGCGACTAATAGGAGCGAAGCATCAACAAAAAATGTTTTGAAAACGGGGGAAAATTGTTCATTTATACTAAGAAAAGAACTAATTAATCATAATAACAGAAATTGCCGCGGACGAAGTCGCGGGCAACAGCTAGTATTGAATAAAGGGGGCGTTTACGCATAGATTAAACAGATTCGTAGTTTCAATGGATTATCACAACAATTTAAGTTTATTGTCTGCAGTTCAGCGTAATCGCGACTTACAATTGCTCCAACAATTCAGCTGGGGCTTACGTGAATGGCCTATTAATCTCAATCTCAGATACGACGCAGATCACAATGAGTTAAATCTTCCATTATTTGGGTGAAAAATACGCGATATACTTAGGCCTTTTTAATTTTATATTTTTATATCACATTTAATTAAGGTGTTATTTTCAGAATAGTGAGTGATAGTAAAATAGTATACCATGCCGAAAACTGAGTAGTACTTGTAATTGTCGCTACATCTAAAAACCGGCCAAGTGCGATTCGGAGTCGCGCACGAACTGTTCCGTACCGTTACCAATAAAAACAAAAAAATATCTCTGTTGTATGTATATATCATTAGTATTAAAGTATTTTAATACTAATTTTATTTTTTTTATATTATTTAAGTGAATGTATAACTAAATATTCTGTGAATATTTCAAGCATCTACCTGTTACCGTTATCAATATTGAGCAAAAACGAGCAAAAGATAGACACACAAACAGACAGACGTATAGCGGAGCAATATTAATAGGGTCTCGTTTTTACCCTAAATCTTAAACTAAAAATAAATCTTGTAATCTGAGCAAATAGTTTCACCTAGCTCGGCAATACTAGAGCAATAAAAGAAAGTGTCCTCAGAGAAGCCATTTGGCCCTCGCCCTCACTAATTGCAGTTTCTCCAGAACATCTGCTGTCGTTTAATTAATGATGTCTATCGAAGGCGCGCGATATTCCGAGTGTTCTAGTTACGATGACACGCACCCTGTTTCTTGTCTAATTACACTTTTCTTTAACATTTTTTTCCTGGAAGTTTCTCAATCGACTTCATTCAGACGAGAACCCATTTATTGCTTTGCCCTAGTTATTCTAGATTCTGTATCTTAAAAGGTCTAATTGAGGCTAATGATTAGCGATAGATGCAGCACGCTTGCCTAACGTTCATAGGCATACATATTTTCAATTCCTGTTAGTAACTACATTTTTTATTTTCTGTTCAAAACCGCTCGGTATAATTTATTTCAAATAAATTATTTTACTCGCTGATAATAAAGCATTCTATTGGTGAAATTTTTTTTTAATCAGTTTTGTAGTTTTTGAGTATATATATTTTAGTCTTTTTAATATAAGTAAAGACTGACCTTCTTACCGTCAAATACTGAAAGGTTGTTTGGATAGTTAATCAATGCCATAGTCTTATATAGTTCATAGTTCTTTATTAATGAAAAACAATATAGGTACCTACATTGTGTTTGAATTTGTTTACATCCTACATGTACTAAGTTTTCGCTCGATATTGATAACGGCAACAGGTAGACGCATAAATTATATTCACAAAATATCCTTAACCCTATCCTTATCCTTACTTCCTTATCCTTATTCTTACTAATATTATAAATGCGAAGGTGAGTTTGTTTGTTTGTTTGTTACGCTTTCATGCCGTAACTACTGAACCGATCATCATGAAATTTTGCATACAAGTTCTCTGGAGTACGGAAAAGGACATAAGCTACCTTTTATCACGGGAAAATGTACCAATCCCGAGGGATCGACATTGACGCGGGCTGAGCTGCGGCCGAAAGCTAGTTTATTTATATATTCACTTTTAAATTAAATAATGATTTATTTTTGCTGTTTTTTAGATACTTATACAGTACGGAAAACTACGTGCGCGAGTCTGACTCGCACTTGGCCGGTTTTTTATTATTTATATAACCCATTAAACGTATTTATATCTTAACTAGCTTTCGCCCGCGGCTCCGCCCGCGTCAATGTCGATCCCTCGGGAATAGTAGTTTTTCCCGAGATAAAAGGTAGCCTATGTCCTTCTCCGCACTCCAGAGAACTTTTTTGCAAAATTTCATGATGGTCGGTTCAGTAGTTACGGCGTGAAAGCGTAACAAACAAACAAATAAACAAACAAACTCACTTTCGCATTTATAATATTAGTAAGAATATGTTTATATGTTTTAGTGCCGCAAATTTATAAACATAAGAATAAGATTACGTAGTGAGTGGTCAACATATTTAAATTGCTTGTAAAAGATACTGTTACAGCAACGCGGAGTCAGAAACTTAAATACTTTTTAAGCGCAGAGTAACCTCATTATGAGTTTACGGGAACAAAAAGTTTTTGCATTTCATAGAAACACCACGCCGGATAGAGTCAGGGTGACTCATATAAATAACTGCTTTTAATTGTCTACTAAAATAACGCTTATAATGCAAAGTAGAAGCAGACAATAAAAGCTGGATTTTCACTATTTTGTTTGTGAAGAATCTATAAATAAAACTCCAAGGTTTTGTTTTTTATCCTTACTTCCTTATCCTTACTAATATTATAAATGCGAAAGTGAGTTTGTTTATTTGTTTGTTTGTTACGCTTTCACGCCGTAATTACTGAACCGATCATCATGAAATGATGCATACAAGTTCTCTGGAGTACGGAAAAGGACATAGGCTACCTTTTATCCCGGGAAAAAGTACTATGCCCGAGGGATCGACATTGACGCGGGCGGAGCCGCGGGCGAAAACTAGTACAAATATACAGTATGGAGAGGGTCATGCTTCTGCAGTAAAAAGACCTGATGATGATGATACAAATATTAGTATTACTTTGAAATTTTGCTAATATAAACTTCAGGGAAAATTGCTATGTGATTTCTTATACATATAGAAAAGGATCTCTCTGCCTAGGAAAATCTATCGATGCCGTATGAGACGAATTAACGACGAAGCAATATCACCACGTATAAAAAATTACACAAGAAAGGTTGAGGTTTGGTCCTATTAAAAATACTATAAACATAATAAAATAAGAAATTAGTGGTATAATGGAATAAACTCCCTTTATTTTTAATGTTAATCTCTCTCTCTTACTTAAAGCAATGCTGCGAAGCCAGAAACTTAAATACTCTTTAAACGCAGTGCAGCCTTATTTTTCTGTAATAAAGAAGAAAAAACAAATAAAAATGTGACCGTGTAGTTTCTATCCTGCCATAATCTCTCTGTTTCTTCCTGGGGATAATTAATGAGGCTACTTAGAAGTAAAAGCCCGAGAACAAACAAGTTTTTACATTTCATGCAGACAACAAGTAGAATTTAGAGTTAGGTATAGTCGGACGGCTCATTTTATGAATTATTATTTTTAACCATAATAAAACAAAAACAACGTACGACGAGGCGTAAAAAAAATTCTAACTTATCTAAGAAGTGTTAGTGTGTTATAAAAATATTTAAACAACTAAAAAGCCCCAATACTATAAATTTACGTGCTTGAAAATGAATCCTGAGCTCTGAAGCATGACTCTGAAGTATTATTTTACATAAAATGTAGTATTTTATAGCAATGGTCCAGCTATAGAAAAATAAAAAATAAATAAACGCAGAGCAACATCATTTTGCGTTTGTAGGAACAAACTAGTTTTTGCATTTCATACAGACACTAAGCAGAATTACTCGAGACGACTCATTTAAATAAAGTTTTATATTATCAACTACTAACAAACGCCTGTGAGTTTATATATTTGTATTTTAAAGTTTTTCGTTCATAATAATAATAATAATAATTATTATTATTAAAGAGAAATACCTAAGAATACAATGAAAAGATTGACTTTGACATTGTCATGTCAATTAAAATATGTGTATATAAATAATGGAAACGACGATTAGATGATTACACGATCCAAAGCGGGACCACAGAAAAACGCACGCCCTCCACCTCCGCCCGCGTCGTCGTCCAGCTCCTCGCCAACATCGTCGGGTGACGAGTTCGCCACCGCACCCGGCACCAGCGAGTCGAGCGACGACGAGCGCGGGCCGTCGGCCGCGCCGCCGCCACCACCTGCGCGACGTGGACGACCCCCGCTGCCGGCACGCTTGGGGCCTGCGAGGCAACTTGCCTCGCGCCCGGCTCCCGCTACCGGCGGTGTAGTGCGTCGCATGCGATGGACTTCAGAAATGAACGAGAACTGCATGCGCGCCTATTATGGGGCCACAGAGGGAGAAACTAATATGACGGCGTATCGTCCCAGGATGCTCACTTTGTTTCAGACCCTTGAACCAGCCATTACCGTATCTGCACAGCGTCTATCGGATCAAGTGCGGGTCATTCAACGTTGTAAGCGATTGGATGACTCTGTGCTTGATCGGCTTCGCCTGGAGGCGCTGCCTGTTCGCCCAACTGTCGCCATACCTCGAGATCCATCTGCCGGGCCGATATATCGGTCACCAACACCTGCCCAGTCACAAGACGTGGAGCGGATGGACCCTGTGGCTGATGAACGCGACAGTGCGAACATAAGCGTAAGTACCCAGGCCCATGAGCACTTGAGGAGGACTTTGGAGGAGACGATAGCGCAGTATCGCGCCACACCAGAATCTAGGCCGCGTATACCTCGTCTGCCTACGAATAGGCGCAATTTGGCGCTAATGGGAGCCCTGAATGATCTGCTAGCCCCGTATTTAGAGGCTAGTGAGGATCTTGTTGATACGCACTCAATATTATACTGCGGGGCCATTGCGGCGTGTCGGGTTGCACGAGTCAAGTTTCCTGACGTTGACTATGCAGCTCGGCCCGTCGGCGGGGTCCCTGCATGGCAAAAGCGGATTGAGCGACGTATCAGCATATTCAGGACTCTCATTGCAAAGCTAATTTGCTTCAGGGAGGGCAACAATCGCCCCCGTGTCATGCGTTTCGTGAACCAGGCATTCGCAGGTACTGGTATTAGACCCAGCGAATATATTGCCTGTATTACGGAACGCATTGACTTCCTTAAGGAAAGTCTATGCGTGGGCGGGACGTATTCGCCGCTACAGAGAGCGTGTGGAACGTTTCCAGCTGAATAGGCTCTTCCAAAGTGACCAAAGGAAGGTGTACAGAAAATGGGAGGGAACTGAACAATGTGTTATCGAAGGGCAGCTACCGGATACTACTGCTATGAATAATTTCTGGCGTAGTATTTGGTCGGTGCCAGTCGATCACACCGAGGGTGATTGGATGACAGTGGTTGAACGTGAATGTGAGCCTATCGAGCCCATGGGGGCTATAATTATCAGCCCCGATGACATAAGTTGTGCGATTCGTACGGCGCAGAACTGGAAAAGTCCTGGGCCGGATGGATTGCACAACTCCTGGATAAAGTGGATTCGAAGCTCACATGAACGTTTGGCCACACAATTCCAACAAGCCCTCGTGCTTGGTTCCCTACCTTCTTTCCTTACGACAGGACTCACCTTCTTGCTCTATAAATCCGGTAGTACCACGGATTCCAAGAATTTTAGACCTATCACATGCTTGCCAACTCTTTACAAGCTCCTTACATCCATCTTGAGAGCAAAAATTAACCAGCATATTGTTGTGAACAAAATCATGGCTTCCTCTCAAAATGGATGTAGGGTTGGGTCCCGTGGTACCAAAGAGCTCCTCCTCATGGACATGACCATCTACAAGCAAGTTCAACGGAAAAAGGCAGCCCTCTCAACTGCCTGGATTGACTATAAGAAGGCCTATGATTCAGTGCCTCATTCATGGCTAGTGAGGGTCTTAGAGTTGTATAAAGTTAATACAACTTTAAGATCCTTTCTTGGCACGTGTATGGGACAATGGACCACAGTCCTTTGTCAGCCAGGTAGAGGAAATGGCTCCTCGGACCCGATGGACTTGATAAGGATCGAGCGAGGCATTTTCCAGGGCGACAGTTTGAGTCCATTGTGGTTTTGTCTGGCTTTGAACCCCCTCAGCACCCTACTGAGGGATTCAAGACTAGGCTGCCGCCTCCGAAGTGATGGGGAGATTGTTTCTCACCTGTTATACATGGATGACTTAAAATTATTTGCACCAAATCCCTCGGACCTGGTGAAGCTATTGAAAATCACAGAAGATTTCAGTAGTTCTATCAGGATGGAGTTTGGTGTAGATAAATGTGCTGTCATGTATGTAGAACTGGGAAAAGTTGTAAATTCAACAAATTTACAACTTTCTGAGACAATGTCCGTCAGATCTCTCACGGAAGCGGAAACTTACAAATATCTTGGTATGTCACAGTCTTTGAGTATTGTGGATGGGGACATAAAGCAGGCGGTGAAAGAGCGTTTCTTTTGTCGACTGACAAAAGTACTTAAAAGTCTTTTGTCAGGTGGTAATAAGGCGCGCGCTTTCAATGCTTGGGTAATGCCCCTACACACTTACTCCTTTGGCATACTAAGATGGACCCAAACTGAGTTAGATGCCCTGGATAGGAAGGTCCGTCAACAGCTGACAGCGCATCGCATGCTTCACCCACGCTCATCTGTTATGAGACTGTACATCTCACGTAAGTGTGGAGGTCGTGGTTTTTTGAACGCCAAGACTCTCCATAACCGCGAGGTGTGCAATCTTAGGGATTATTTCCTTAATAATGAGTGTGGAATGCATCGCGACGTTGTAGCAGTAGATAGGAGCTTCACGCCGCTCTCCTTGGCAAACGAGAATTGGCGCAGACCAACGGTGTTAAGCATTGAAGACCGTAAAAACATATGGAAGAGCAAGGAGCTGCATGGGCGGTTCTACCGTGCCTTAACTGGGCCCGATGTAGATCTGCTCGCGTCGGTAAACTGGCTACGATTCGGTGACCTCTTTGGAGAAACCGAAGGTTTTGTTTGTGCAATTGCAGACGAGGTCATGATGACGAACAACTACCGGAGATATATCCTGAAGGACGGTACGGTCGACATCTGTCGGGCATGCCGCCGTCCTGGCGAGTCACTCAGGCATATTATTTCCGGTTATTCTCATCTGACTAACGGAGAGTATTTGCACAGGCATAACCTTGTAGCCAGAATTATCCACCAGCAACTTGCTCTTCGATATGAGCTTGTGGAATCCGAGGTGCCTTACTATAAGTACACACCAGCGCCGGTTCTCGAAAATGGTCGTGCCACGCTGTATTGGGATCGATCTGTTATCACAGACAGGACTATTGTCGCAAATAAGCCTGACATCGTGCTGACAGATCGATCGACACGCCAAGCAGTGCTCGTTGACATCACCATTCCACATGACGAAAACCTCGTGAAGGCCGAGAAGGACAAGCTTAGCAAGTACCTTGACTTGGCTCACGAGGTGACTGCCATGTGGGATGTAGATTCGACGGTCATTGTCCCGATAGTCGTGTCTGCAAACGGTCTTATAGCAAAGAGTCTCGACCAACATCTCAAGAGACTCTCGCTAGATGGTTGGATCAAGGGCCAGATACAGAAGGCAGTACTCCTGGATACGGCACGAATAGTCAGAAGGTTTCTTTCTCTGGGGCCCTGACTGCCGGTAGCTTGAGCCCTGCCCCGCTGCTGACGGCACTCAAGGTTTAGGTTTTTATAATGTTTTTATGTTTTGTAATTTATTTTTATATTTTACTTTTATATAAATATTGTAAAAACCTAAATCTAAGAAATCAATTAAATAAAGAGATAATAATAATAATAATTTATTTATTCGAACATCAAGGTCACAAAAGAAATGAAAAGACCATGGCACCCAAGCTAGGATGAACCTGTGTTATGGTGTACCAAGGCCCTCCGCCGCAAAACAATTTCATAAGCATGTACTTAATTATATTAAATTATAACAGATATGCTTAAATTATAATAGTATTTGCAATATTTATAAATTAAATTAATTATTGTAACACATTTATACACATAAATTAAATCAAATTACATTCGATATTTAATTAAATTACATTAGAACAAATAATTTAGGGCTTTATTAAACTGGTATTACTAAAATATTTTCAGTTGAAACATAGTCTTGGTTTAATAACCATTCCTTGAGGGTCTTTTTACACTTATGACTCGAGAGAGGATATAACTTAAGTTTTTTATTTAACTTATTGTAGATGTAGGCACCCATAAAGTAAAGGTTACTTCTTGCAAATGAAGTAGAGCAGCGAGTTACAATACATAAAGATTTCTGTCCTCTGGTTCTTGCTACACTGTTCAAATCAAAGAAAGTTTTTTTGTGATAAAGTAGTACCAGTTGAAAGATATACAGTTGACGAACAGATAGAAGACTGTTTTCTGTGAATAGGGTATTTGTGGGGTATCGGTATGGTTTAAAAAACATAACTTTGAGGACCGAGCGTTGTGCTCTTTCCAGTCTTAATAACGTGGTTTTACATGTTCCACCCCAGATAGAGATACAATAGCCTATGATGGATTGGCAGATAGCAAAGTATACAATTTTGAGAAGTTCAGGTGTTGCAGAATGGCGAAGATTTTTAAATACCCATATGAGTTTTCGTATCCGTGTCGTCAATGTGTCTATGTGAGGTGTCCATGTTAATTGTTCGTCCAAGATTACTCCAAGATATCTAACATTTTTAACTCTTTCTAAACTATTACATTTACAAAGGTCGTAGGGAAAATTTCTACAAGTATGTACCTGAATTTTAAAGTTAGCATTTAATTTAAGTAATTGATTTTTAAGGATACTAAAATATAAAACTTTACTTTTATCAGTATTTAAAGTTAAGAGATTTTTGTGCAACCATATGACAATATTTCTAAGACCCTTTTCAGTGTAGGATCGGGCTTGTTCCCATGTGTCGCCAGCAAATACAAGAGCGGTATCATCGGCAAATGTTATCAATTTTCCATTATTTGGGCAATACTGACAAAGGTCGTTAAGAAACACAAGAAAGAGACTTGGACCTAGGATGCTTCCTTGCGGTACACCAAAAGTAATAGGCTGGTCTTCACTCGTAATGCCACTTACGACTACTCTTTGTTTTCTACCGGTTAGATAGCTTTTGAATAATTGAAGTGGTACTCCACGGATACCCATTTTTTCAAGCTTTTTTAACAGAATGGGAATCGAGACAGTGTCGAACACCTTCGTCATGTCAAGGAACACTCCAACACATTTGCGTTTATTGTCTAAGTGACTAACAATAAAGTTTGTTAATTCGGAGACCGCTTGTTCCGTCGATTTACCGGCTCTGAATCCATATTGTGCATCTGACAGAAGGTTTTCACTTTCAAGAAACTGCATTAGACGCTTGTTTATAATTTTTTCGAGCACTTTAGACAAAGCGGTTAAAATTGAGATAGGACGAAAGTTATCGACACTATCCCGAGATCCACTCTTATGTATTGGGTGAATAATAGCAATTTTAAATGCATCCGGAAAAACACCCGTCGAGAAGCATAGATTAAATATGTGCGTAAGAATGGGAGAGACAATTTTGCATATAGCTTTTAGCAATTCGGATGAGATTCCGTCCCATCCACATGTGGTATTATTTTTAAGATTTCAAATTGTACTTTCCACCTCTTGTTCATCAGTATTCAGTAAAACAAATGATTTGTTGTGAGTTGGCTCATTAATATCACATGGCAAGTCAGATATTGTATTATTGGAAATGGTTTCCGCGAGATGTCTACCAATATTGGCAAAGTAAATATTTACTATGTCAGCAGATACCTTAGGATCTGGATCTAATTTAAGTAGTTTTTCTGGAGGAGTTTTATCTTTACATCCATTAGTAATATTTTTTATCACCTTCCATGTATTTTTCACACTTTTTGCTGCTTTTTGAAGTTCAGATCTTTCATACTCGCGTTTTAATTTTTTTAATAGGTTGTTGCAAAAATTACGATACCTACGGTAAGTTGTTGCTAGGATATGATCGTTTGGTTTCCTTTTAATCTTTAAATGCATGTTGTCTCTGTGACGAATGCACCGTAGGAGACCATGTGTTATCCAGGGTTTGTTAATTCTCTGTCTACATGGTATAAGCTTGTGTATAGTATTTTTTTTGTATAAGGGACGATATTATATTAATAAAAGTAGTAGTTGCTTTATTCACATCGTTAATTTCTAAAATTTTATATAATTCTGATAGATTTAATTGTTTGACTATATTTGAATAATTGACTTTTTTTATGTATATATCTTTAGGCCTAGCTCTTGCAACTGTAGTAGCCAGACATAATAGAACAGGATAGTGATCAGTTACCATTGACTTTAGAACAAACGTTGATGCTGAACATTTTGATTTAAGCATTACGTGGTCGAGACAATTATTTTCTCGCGTTGGGAAAACATGTGTCGGCAGGAGACCATACTCTGATATAAGATTCAAATATTCAGGGGCTTTAGTATCAATTGAATTTGGCTTAATATCAATATTAATGTCCCCGACAATTATTATATTCTGTACATTTCTTAGACATTCAAGAATAGTAGCAAGAGATTCCAAAAATATATTTACACTAGAGAATGATGGCGAACGATATATTGCAACAATAGCTGTATGTATACCGATGCGAACTACCAGACAGCTTGCCTCTTGAAATGATGGTTCCTCTATTTGACAAGAGATTGTGTTTTTGTGGAAGATTACAATACCATCGTTTTGATTGTGTAAATCCTTGCTGCATATTTGAAAGTAGTTATTGAGTTTAGGGGGAATTCTGTCACCAGAGAGCCAACATTCAGTCAAAATTAACACATCGCATTCAAAGTCCATCGTTGAAAGAATGAGTTCACATTGTTCAAAATTCTTAAATATGCTACGAACATTAAATGAAAAAATTTTGAGGTAATTTTCTGGGTTTTCTAAGTTTTTGACACATTCCTCAGGGAAACACAAGCACGAGTTTGTAACAGCAATATCATCTATTTGACTTTTATGCACTCAAAAGGTTTATCCATTGTCAAACGCATATAAGGTAACAAAGTAACATAATCCTCTCATAGACGTTGTATAGAGTAGCATAAGTGAGTAGATATTTAAAATGAAGCCCTTAAAATAGTTACATAAGTAAGTTTTAGTTGCGTGTATATATTTTAGATTTGAAATGTATTTATATCTTATTGAAAAATAAATGATAAAAATAAAATAAAAGTAACAAAATATGAACCTACAGCCAAATATTTGTAAAACTAAGTAGTCTCTCCTTTGATTGAGTTCTAGTCATTTGCTTAGGTTTAGCGCCGTGAGTTGTTCTTCTGACTTAACTAGGATGATTGGAGAGCCTTCGGACATTCTGATAAACACCTTTCCGTTGGAGGTCCAGCAATATTTGTATTTGCCCGCTCTTATGAGCTCCCTTGCCAGATAGTACAGCCGGTTGCTCTTGCTAGTGAGATGCTCGGCTACAAAAACAGGTGAGGTCTTGCTAGTTATGCCTAAGTGTGTCGTATTCAGTTTATTGCTTTTGTTGCCTATGTTGTAATCTCTCACGCATTTAATAAATTTCTGCTTCTGGATGGAAGTCGTCAATTCTACAATGATAGGTTTAGTAGCATCAGGCTTACCGGGTATTCTAAAAATATCCTTCACATCGTTTGCTGTGATATTAGATTTAACAGTACCACTCAACTTAGTCAGATAGGTAGAGAGTACCTCCTTGGTTTCGTTTGGAGTGTGCGGCACATTTCTGATCTCCAGTGTAGAGCTACGTGCTTGTCGCTGCATGTCCTCCACCTGAGACTCCAGCTCATCGATACGAGATTGTTTTTCTTTACAGCTTTGCTTGAGCAGGTTGACATCAGAAGTCAAGTCTTCTACCTTATTGAATAAAAACTCGATGGATTTTTCGAAATCATTGTGTATGTCACATAACCTATTTTCAAATTTTTCAAATCTTCTACTAATGTCTGATTTCAATCCAATCACCATATCCATCAATTTATTTATTTTGTCCTAGATTTTAGGGTTTTATCAAGATATTTTTTTAATGACATTGTAGCCACCTCCAAGTAAACTTTTGCTACTTCACCGGGCATTTGTCGCGAGTGCCTTCAACCAGTATAAGCAACATCACCAAAGGCCCCCCAGGAGGGACGGACCTTGACTTTAGGCGTCGCCTGTATGCGCAAGGCTCGGAGTGGCAGCAAACTCTCATATTGCCTGACGGCCGCGATTACGTGCATGCATAGCCTGGCGGACCAATCTGATAAATAGTGGCAAAAGCCTTTGGAGAGCAGCAACTCTCATCTTTTGACTTATGGGCCAAAAGCTACGTTGCTAGAAGGGCCTATCCTGGCTGCAAGTCACCCGAGACCGCCGGGCGGTCACCAGTAATCGGAGCTAATCCTACTCAACGCACTTTGTTCCGGTGGCGAGTGCAAGGGCGACAAATTTTATTACAAGCCACAGATTAAAAAAGATGTTAAAGACAATAAAAGTTTAAGTGACGCCCAAGGGCATAGCAAACATAGGAGGGGTTTGATAAAGATAGTGGTAGTAAAATAACTTCACGTTGTTTAAAATAGTCCTCTTAATGAAAGCAGTGCTTTTGAGTCAGAAACTTTAATACTTTTTAAACACAGAGTATCCTCAATTTGCGTTTGCAAAGACAAACAAGTTTAATTTATCTAAGATTTAGTTAAATTTTATAGAAACTAAAACAGGCAACTCAAAAAAAATTACATTTTCATACAAAAGTGTTTGGCAGGCCCAGCAATTAGTATGAAAATGTAAAAAGAAATGAGTTTCCAGCATTGATCCCATAGGAAAAGATGTTCATTTTGACGGACTGATTTACCTCAAAAGGCTAAAGTAAATAATTTCACTATTTCCTGCCGAAAATAGTCATTGTGTATCTATACTATCCATTTGGGCCATAATTGTTTATTTTATCTAAACTTTCCTAACTGTTTATTTTATGTATTGCCTGAGACAAATAAATCAATAAAAATATTTTTTTTTCCACACCATGACGCGAGCTTAGCTCATAAATATCAAAGATAGAAAGATAATTAATTTCAAAACACAATTAAAAGGGGAGAAAGGTAAAACAAAATTAATTTCTATTTAATTGGCTCTCTTAAAAATAGCAACACTACAGAGCCAGAATGTTAAATACTTTTTAAATGCAAAGCGTCCTCATTTTGCATTTGCGGTAACAAAAACGTTTTTGCATTTAATACAGACACGAACAGTATTAGAGTCAGAGCGTTACTCATTAAAATAAAATTTCGCGTAGTTGACTACAAAAATGTGAAGGTGTAGGTGTACAAAACAAATATCCCGTACTGGATACCTACAAATAATCTAATATATGGAAATCATCCAATTGTTTCCAAAAAGGTTTTCTTTCTAAATTTTCTTGCAAATAAGTTAACAGAATTGGATGATTTCCATATATAAGATTATTTGTAGGTATCCAGTACGGGATGTTTGTTTTGTTTATTTCTTTTTCGTATGTGCAAGTGGCAGCTGGTATAAGATTTTTCAAACTGCCTAAAGGCATCTGACATTGCTGGACGACTGCCATCAATGATGACGGCTTAACGTGTCTTCCGAAGCACGGAGGAGTTCGAGATAATTTTATGCCACTTGCGGTCATCCATCCAAGTAGAGACCGCGCCCAGGGTTGCTTAACATGCGTTAGCGTTAATAATGCTCACGCCCAATGGGCCATTGGGCTCCTCACAAATGGGATGTTTTATCGTTTGGTTTTAAGCATTCAATGATTTCAAAATTCTATTCTATGTATGTTTTACCTATGAGGTTACAGGATAAAAACCAATGAGATTATTTTGAACTGGCGCATTTTGAAAGTGGGTCGGTGGCAGGCAGGCGACTGTCGTGAAGTTTTTTCCATTTTGAGGGTACGACCGAGTGACAAAACGGAACCTTTGTAGGAACGCTCATGTGTCTGTCTGTCCGTCTGTTCCAAATCTACTGTACTAATTAAGATAACATTTGACACTCGTATAGATTTATGGGATCCAAAAACGTACATTATTAGGTCATCATCATTTCGAGTAGGTGTCACGGTCAATCGACCACGCACACCCTGGTGTCAGAGTATTAGGTAAATGAATCTATTTTAAGTTTAAGGGTTTATTTTAATTCAACAAAAAGTACGAAAAATTAACATTCTCCCTGCCCCTCCTTTATCTCCGAAACCACAAATTCAAAAATTATAAATCAAATTAAAGGATTTTTCTTATAGATTCAAGAAAAACCTATATAAGAAATGTATGGTTGATACGATTGGGGCAGCATATATCATCAGTATATCAGAAAATTATTTTATTTTATTTTATTTGTGCTTCGAACATATTGATTACAATATTTTCTGTGTTACATCATTTTCGCTTTTGTGTTTGTCAGCCTGTCTTATTTTCTCTTTTCGTTTTTGCTTTTTTGTCTGTTTTTGTCATCGTAACTGCTACATGGCTGAACCTATTTTAATGCAGTTTCTTTTTGTTTAAAAAGTAATTAAATCAAGAGGATTTTTAGTTACATTTAAATTCGAAATCTGTTGAGTCTTTTACTATTTAGAGGGCTTTTTATTTTTGTAGGCTGCTTATAAATTTTGATTTTGTTGCCTTACATTATTTTTTTTGTTGCAATTAACACAGATAAAGTTTGATAAATATTTTTACACAAGTGAAAATCTTGAAACGCTGCCATTTCAACAGTAATATTATGAGAAAACTTAGAGTAAACAATTTTGTTTACAAAAACAAGCGTCTTATCTCGAAAATACGGAACGGTGGAGTAATAATTAGGCAGAAATAGCTGGCATCATTTTCTGTTATCGTCCTCCAGAAAATCATTAATTTTGTCTGCTAAATGTCCGTTGTTAAGTTTAATGGAGTTATATAGTAAGGCTGGATTTAAAGGGTTGTTTTTGAAATATAAATTTGAAAGGCTTTTCAGCAATTGCTTTAGCCGTCACAGTCTAGTTGAAATTGTATTCTTTTTTTACACTGTAGCCCAAAAAGTAGTAGGTATTATGTTTTTATCCGACTGCCAAAAAGGGTTAAGTGTTTTACGAATCTTGTATGTTTGTAAAATTTCTTAATACCTTGTATTTTCAAAACAGCTGGCTTTCATCCTCCGGAAGATACGTTAAACCGTTGGTCCTGGCTTCATCATTGATGATAGTCATTAAGCTGTGTCAAATGCCTTTAGATAGCTTGAAAAATCTGACACCAGTGTGGGTCACTTACACGAAGAACAAATAAATGGCGGGATGGTGTTTGAAGTTTAGAACCACAGAGATGTATAGAGTAAGCCTGCAGGCGTGGCGAGTGTAACCGTTTTATGTTCAAACTGATTATATTTCTCTACTAGCTTTCGCCCGCGGCTCCGCCCGCGTCAATGTCGATCCCTCGGGAATAGTACTTTTTCCCGGGATAAAAGGTATAGGCCTATGTCCTTCTCCGTACTCCAGAAAACTTGTATGCAGAATTACATGATGATCGGTTCAGTAGTTACGACGTGAAAGCGTAACAAACAAACAAACAAACAATCAAACAAACAAACAAACAAATAAACAAACAAACAAACTCACTTTCGCATTTATAATATTAGTAAGGATAAGGATAACATAACCGCGTGTTAGAGTAGGGAGTATATGTGAGTAACACGTTTGGATTTTTCTCTTATATGACAGGTTGTGCAGCGATAATGTGCAAAATTTAAGCTTCGTTATGAGTCTGAAACATCATGGCATCATCTACCACTAGTGGTTCTGCGAGAACAGTAGACCTCGCGAGCCCTTACAACCAACATCTACATTTGCCCCCTCCAGTGCTCTAAAATATACCTACCTGTAACTGTTATGCTAAATAACTAAAGGATGATTTCCTTCAGTTACTTTTTCCCAATCAAATTTTTTTTATTTCAAATTTATTCAGTGTTTTCAGTCATAAAAATAATTTGCAGTATCATGCTTTAATAAAAAAGCCAAAAATTATTTTTCATATTTCGATATATGTTCCTTAGGGAAAGTTGTTCAATTTCACTCTCTCTCTCACTTCACGTACTTCAACTAATTTCATTTCAACTTTTGTACTACATATAGTCTGTGGGTTTGAGCAATATGGTAGTGAAGTTTATTTCTGTGTAATCTACTCATAAAGTCCTTTTATTTGATACCGCATATGGTATGTTTATATAGAAAAAAAATGTTCTATGTATCGCCGACGTCACAGTTAGGTACTACGCACTATTTTCATACTTGTCATACCATAGATTAATTAAATAAAAAAAAAACCTAATTGGTTGCCTGTAAGAAATTGCTCTAGCTATAAGGCCGCCATTGTACATCCATTTTCATAATATTAAATCCCTTTGTATGTATTCTTGGTGCAATAAAGAGTTTATTATTATTATTAGATTTATATTTACGACATCATACTGAATGCACTAATACAAAAAAATGTACAGAAAATCAATTTCAGACAAGTTTTGGGACAAATTGCCGACTATAAACACGTTCAAATTTATCGTATAAAAAAGTTGTTTAGACAAAAAAGTTACGTCTTAATAAGATAACAAAAAAGTCTAATGACATTTTTGATTTCTTTTTCAAATAGCTGTGCTATGAGTTTTTTTTAAATTTCGGACCCTCATATTTCCGCCATTTTTAAAAAAATCGAAAATCTGTCTCGACAAAGAAATTCTATATACTTACCAAACCTGCTCACAAAGTTTCATAAGAATTGGTTGAGAAATGCGACCTGTAGGCGAGAACAGACAGACAGACAGACAGACGGACAAAAGAATTTTCGGCTAGTCGAAACTGAGACGCTTCGCTCGCTCGGTACATAAGTAAGTGTCATAATATTGTGTTTATAAAAATTGAGAGATATTGAACTGAAGATATCGGTACTCGAACTAATTTTGGGCCGAAACCGATATAGCATAAAATGTTTTGATATCTATGGTAAGAACGCTCTCGCGCTACGTCCGATCCGAAAATACGGTCCGGGGTTTGTAAAAGTATTTGTATGGTAGTTTACGAACTAGATCCGGTTATAATAATAATAATTGACTGAGTTGGCGAGTCACCACCTACCTATTTTTCCATGTGTATCAACATTTGTCAGGCAGATGCCATAGTTATTCCCGTAGCCCAGATACCAACCATTAGCCATTCATCCCAATAGCCCTAAGAGTATTTTTCTTTTATATCAATAGGTTTGCACCTTCTGGGGATTGTCTGTGATCACATTTCTATGGTATGTTTACTTTCAAGACCTGAATAGTGCCCCACCCCATTTTAAAGCAAATGTCTCACAAAGGTCTCTACATATTGGACATGTGTTCCCATGCAAGCCTCAACCGGGCTTCGGCCGGTGGTTACTTAAGTAAGAGACGACATAATAATAAAAATTCCTTATTGAATCAACTGGGTATAGAACAACATAAAGATAATTTAGTAGGGTAGTAATATAGATAAAGATTAAGCGCGTCAAAGTTTGTGACATCAAAATTTCCTAAAAAGTGTAGCAAACTATGACGTCACCCGGAATTTCAAAGGGTTAATGTCTTTAATAGGTATTCAATATCTTTTGATTATATAACTGCTGGACTAATTATATTTATTTTAATTAAACTAACGTACTGTGAATCAATAAGTGAATATTTATAAAAAAAGTTTTTTCTTTTAAAGTTGGCGTAGGCTTTTTTAGATTACACTAATTGCGGCTGATGTACTGCTACTCAATAGAGCTTGTCGCAGTGCGTCTATACAATGAGCAGGCCACCGATCACTGTCCACATTAAGCGGCCACACGCGATATATTGCCCGATACACTATCATTATGGACAGTGCACAAGGCTGCACTTAATGCTAAATGCACCATAATTAGAAATTCTACAGGATACTTAATGTCCATTGAATACAGTTTAACTAATGTTAAGTGTAGAATTACAAATACTATACTGTACGTTCGGTTTTCAAAATCCGGTAATAGTGAACAAATATGGCAGTTGCTGGATCCCACCAGAAGTGAGCCAAATGAATTTTGTCTTTACGGCACCATGAATGATAATTATGCAAGTGTACAATATTCTCACAAGTGAAGGATAAAAAGACGCCATTACATTATAGTATGTTAAAAAATACCGCTTTTGTAAGTAAAAACGGAATCATTTCTATGTAATTTATATACTCGTACATCACTAAAATAATCATCGCAAGACAGCTTGTGGCGAGCTCTGGATGAGTAACGGCATCGAAGACCCGAGTGCTCTAGAGAGTCAGCAGAGCCCTCACCCTCGATGTGTCTTCATCAGTCGGGGTGGAAACCAAAGATGCTCGCAAGGTTTTCAGCTCTAGCTTGCCTTATTTGGCCGTTCAGAGAGGAGACATGAGACGTATTGCTCCAGGAGTAGGTGATAAGCTACCACATGCCAATTATAATCAGTTCAGTGTTAAAGTTCCCTAACAATGTTTTCCTTCACCGAAAGCCAGGCCATTTTCATCGACCACTTATCGATTTATAATGATAGATTTAGTTCAGTCGGATTGGGCTAAAACTCTGAGGTGCAGGCGAAGATCAGTGGGTTTGGAAACTGGGACCTTTTGCTTATAATTTGCGCTTTTAGACCACAGTGGCACTATCACTTCGTATATAAACCTATCGTCGGAAATCCCGGTGAATATATAGTATCTAAATTAAATCTTGCTAGTAAAATTTTACATTGTCAAAAATCCCGATGGCCGATCGAGATGAAGGTTTGTATATCCGTGTAAACTGGATACATGCATACACAAAAATATTATTACGTCTTAATATTTTGCGGGGTACACAGGGCCATAACCCCATAGGTCACGTTTAACTAACATAAGTAACACTAACACCTTGTTATTAATGTATATGTATTACCCATGTCTGACAAAAATAAATGAATTATGAATTAACGTGTTAGTAGGCGTGTAGGTGGAAAACTGAATCAAAATAGTGATAAGTTGCAAGCCGCATCGCCTATTCATATGATTCCTTAAACTTTAACCGATTTCCTCAGCCAACTTCTACGGTCTGCGCAGGAGGAGCAGCACATTCTACTTTTTTTTTCTCACAGACCAGCATGGAAGAAGTAAATTCGATGACAAAGCAAGAAGATCTATCATTACATAAAATTTAATTGAAATGTCTTAAGTTTGAATATAACTAATCAACTGATCGTTAACATTGTATATAAAGTAATGCAGCCGCCGTGTAAAATATATTTTAATATTTGACTGTTTAAATAATTGAATGCAACTCTCTTCCGGGGCCGGCTCTACCGGGAAAGTACCACACTCTCACAGAAAATCGACGTTTGAGAATAAGCTTAACCGCTTCTATGCTTTGTTTGGCAAGTGAGAGAGTCAGAGAGCCATCCATCCCCTATTTCCTCACCCTATGTACTTTCAAGTTCTCCTTGAAAGGTTGGCAACGCCCCTGTTATATCCTGGATTTGTACTTGTCTTGTCCATCGATATCGCTGATCGCTTACCATCAGGTGACTCGCTTGCTTGTTAGCCGTCGTATACTTAAAAAAAGCTTTCAGCTTTAAACCTAATAATATTTTTTTTCTGATATACCTAATTTCCACGAAAATGTTAATAGATTTACTTATTTGACTAGTAATGTATACTGTTTATATTCATATTGCTCATCATCGGACCCCCTTCAAACCGATGTCAATATTGTGCCACTTGGGTTGATGTTCACATGAATAAACCTTCGTGGGCGGGTCGTTATGAAAGCCGGTCATATAGCAATGATAACACATTACATTTTATTATTTTAGCTTGTTTGCGACTGTGTTTATTAATACATACATATTATCACGTCTTTTTCCCTTGCGGGGTAGACAGAGCCTACGTATTCAAGACCTTAAAAGCCACGATTAGCATGTGCAATAACACATTTTTAATTATATTAATAATAATATAAATAAAAAGGTATTATTACAGAAAAGATATAAAAACAAGCAGTAGAAAAATTACGACTTCTAATTTTCCTAGTGACATACCTACTTGACTCTATCTCAAAAACTACTAAATCCCTTTAAATTCATTTTTTTATATCTAACACAACTAATAAATTGATTTAGTTGACTTATTTTTCTGACTACTGGGTGGGGCAGAGGGCCGCTACAGTGCTTTTCCATCTCGTTCTTAAGCAGCGCGCTTTACCTCGGGTGAAGACAACCCGATTGTCTTTACCTCCACCGCTATTGATCCCCGCCAGGTCGGCTTTGGTCGACTACGCTTCCTCTTTCTTTAAGGAGTCCATACCAATACCTGTCTCGAAATGGGTGAAAGCTGATCCATGTCCATTTACGACGCTCTATCTGGTGATCGATAGAGCAAAGCGGCCATAGACGTTCATTGTATATCTTTTCAGGCCGAAAAATATATACCTTTTTAATTTTGGACGTCCATAATCTTCAAGATTTCAAAAACTAACTAGGAACTAAACTTATATAATATTTATTATCAAATTTTCACTATCAAGTTGGCTACAGACTCAAATTCGTATATTCAAGTTATTTCACCGATTCAAATCAAAAATCATATTGTGATTTTCATACCCGCAAAACTTTTGTTTCACCCATTGCATCGCATCACATTTTTATTTTCTCACAGAAAAAAAGAGAGTTCATAAAAACGTAGATATGCAAATGCGGTGTATTCCAGCTCCATTTCAATCGTTAAACCAGTCGGAGCGCGTATATTTTTCACTAACAATTTTATTTTGCGGCACCTGACGCTATAATCCCGCCGTCAAAATGCACATGCCGCTAGGGCAGTTTCAGAATTGATGAATTTTCTATCAATTGTTATACACAATGTCGAATCAGCGTTTATTAATTGAAATAACGATGCATTTATGTAGGTCGCTCATTTGTTTTAATTAATATAATATTCCAATTCAATTACACGATTTTACCAGACGTGAATATAGTTATACGAGTATTTAGGCCAGGAGAGTTGCCGTGTGCAGGCCGTCTGTCAAGACTTTGCCAAATCAAATTATAGCTTGGACTACCAAGGGGCCGTCTCCACGAACCAGATAAGCCAGCGGCGATATTATCATCATCTTACGTATTTCTATACACTCCAATAGAATGCTACCACGGTCATGTTACGAGTAGCTAGGTGCTAACTCATCGCTCTCACTCGTGAAGACGGCCTATACCATACCCTCATAGTAGCGAACCATGGGCTCCAAGGGCTTTATCATACTACAGCTGAGAACACAGCCAATTACCGTTCAGGTGATTATCAGGTGGTTGTGATTCTTAGTCGTGGTAGAGCCACGCTACCGGCAAAATGAATTGCTGGCTGGCTCGTCCGGGGAAGTACCACACTCCCACAGAAAATCGACGCCTCATCATCATCATCATTACAGCCACATAAAGTCCACTGCTGGACATGGACCTCTCCTAAGTATTATTCGTTCCGTGGGAGGATATTGCAATACTCACCACGCTTGGCAGGCGGGTTGGCGAGCGCAGTTTCTTTGACTTCTTATGCTTCCGAAGCTGCTGCCTATCGCAATAATTTTGAAGCTGGGGAAGGATAGGAATTCGTTGGATTTGGAAAAGGAATGAAAGGATAGGATACTGCTCACTCAGATGAATGGGGGAAAAGCAAGTAGCAGCTCGGAAGGCCGGGCTGACGTACACGATGCCATACCTGCAACTACCCTACAGGCAGTTGAAGATGACACCCCTGAGCAAAATCGACATCTGAGTAGAAGCTTTACCGGTTCTATACTTCGTTTGGTGAGTGAGAGAGCCGGATTGGATTCATATAAAACACTTGATAAGCTTTCAGGATAATTTCAGATGCCTTTAGGTAGCTTGAAAAATCTGACCCTACTGTTTGCCACTTACACACACGAAAAGTAAGGAAATTCTTAAGTATTACTAATAATAATATAATAATAAATTCTTTATTCAAATAATAGGAACACATTTTACAATCCTGTATTTCAGGCGTTATAAGACTAAATAATACTAGAAACTCCATAAACAATTACACTTAGAATTAAATTATACATAATGAGATAATACAATATTGAGACAATAATATATTATAACTATAATATTATTTTAAAACTATTAGCAATTCCTCTGTTTCTTCATAGGACATATTTAATAGGGCTTGTTGTAGTATTTTTTTAGTTGCGGTATAAGTAAACGTATAAAAGCCTAGTTTTTTATTAAGTCTTTTGTAGAGGAGTGGACCAAGGAAAAGAAAAATGAGAAGGCGTGTTTTGTTTGACATAATTCATTTGAGCAAACGATATCTTTCCGTCTTTTGTTAGTAAATTGAGTGCTAAATGGCAGTGCGGCGTGCTGTTTAAGGATTGTGCTCACTATAAACAGTTGCCTAACTGTTAGTACCTTACAGGATTACTAAAAGTTACGCGAGACATTATGACTATTATAACAAACGGTTTTACTCATGTATTGTTGAGATTGTGTAGTGCTGCTACGCGCCGCGATTAAGTACTCGTATTGCAAAAATACGAGTACGAAAGCCTCCGTGGTCCAGTGGTTAAGGCGTTTGCCTGTTGCCCGGGGGTCGTGGGTTCGATTCCCACCGGAAGCATACTTTGTTTAGTTGTTTCCAGTTTGGTTAGGACATTGCAGGCGTGAATCACCTGATTGTCTGATAATAAAGATGATTCCGTGCTTCGGAAGGCACGTTAAGCCGGTGGTCCCGGCTGCCATCGGGTAGTCGTTAAAAGAACCACGTCAGAGGCCGAGAGGCGGTTCCGAAGAACTCTGACACCAGGGTGTGCATGGTCGATTGACTGTGACACCTACACGAAATGATGATGATGATTGCAAAAATTCTATCTGTTTCACGCCGCTCTTTTGGCTTGTCGCACATCATGCTACGTTCAATGGCGTATTATAAATATAGCAAATTATAAAAATAAAATCAAGCATTTATATATGTCGCAGATAGCAAATCGGAACGTCAAGCCTGTATCGACTTGGGTGTATTCGGGATGTGCGTTGGCAACACTACGGCTTTGACAAGTGACAGCTGAGCTGTCAGCTGAGGTGTCAGCTGAGACAAACCGTCACTTTTGGAATGGACGTCGAGCCGTGCGGGTGTGGCCAGCCATAGACCGACTTCACCGCGTTCCGAACAATAATCGGTTTCCATCCGGATTGTGTTTAACTCTTTTCCATTAATTGTATCGTGATTATTTAGACATTAAATCAGTGAGTGCATTGTAAACCATAGTTTTCATTTTATTATGATGGATGACGGCGAACGCCCACACACCCCTCCGTCATCAGGCGTGGGATGTAACCGCGAAGAAAACCAGCGTGATACAACCAGTAACGAAGACGCGAAATGGGTGTTACTTATGGAGCAGCAAAATCGGAATTTCATGGCCTTGATCCAAACCATGAAGGCACCATCGGCCAGCAAAGATATTCGATTGCCAGAGTTCGACCCCGATAAAGACGACGTGGATGCTCGCGCATGGATTTCTACTGCGGACATGTGTATCACGGATCCGGACATACAAGGATCTCAACTTATGATGGCTTTAAGTCGTGCACTTAAAGGCCAAGCTTCAGCGTGGCTGTCACAAGTATCTTTCCATGGAATGATTTGGAGCAACTTTAAGGACCTCTTCACTGCCAGGTATGAGAGTGCTGAGACTGCTGCTGGATTTTTAATCAATCTGCATAATAGTAGGCCGAAAGATGGCGAATGTCTGGCTTCTTATGCGGCCAAATTGATGTCGTCAGTTATGTCAAAGTGGAAAAATCTGTCGGTAGAACAGATTGCCGTGTCAACTATTTTGTCGCATATTTCCCAGTTTGAACACCGTGTCCAACGATTATCTTTTACCCAAAATATAACCACGAGGAATGAATTGCAGCAAGAACTTACGGCGGTCTCTTTTATGAAGCGAAAATCACCATTTTCGAATGATCACGACAATGATGGCAAGAAATCTCGCGTAACAACTGATGTTTCCTCTGTGAAATGCTATGTTTGTGGTAACGTTGGCCACAAAGCGGCACAATGCCGTTCCAGAAAGGGACATATTAACCAAGATGTTAGATCGAAGACACCGGTTCGAGACTTGAAGACTTCCTCGGCATCATCACTTAGCTGCTTCAGCTGCGGAGCTGCCGGCCACTTCGCGAAAAATTGTCCACGGAGAAGCGTCAAGGAGAGCAGTACTAACAACGCAGCGAGTCCTTCACAGGAGAAACGGGTGAATGTCTGCACTGTCAACGCGCCTGGCGGGATGCTGGGACATGCTGGTGAGCAGTTTCATTTTACATACGATTCAGGAGCTGAATGCTCATTAATTAGAGAGTCTGTTGCATGTAAATTTAGAGGCAAACGTTGTTATAATAATGTCTCCTTAACTGGCATAGGTCAAACCGCTATTTCTAGTACTGTTCAAGTGACAACGCTTATTGAGATCAATTTTATTCCAATCGAGATTGTATTTCATGTTTTACCCGATCGTTGTCTACACTACGATATTATGATAGGACGTGAAGTGCTAGCGTTAGGTATAGCCGTTAATATGACCTCGGACGAACTAACGTTTTCTCGGAATAGTATTGTAAATTTATGTGACGTGGCTAAATCAAATATTGACTATGACTTTATAGATACTGACGTACCATCTGAGTTTAGGGACGAATTAGTAGAACTATTAAAGACGTTTGAAAGTTTATTTACAAATGGTGTGCCTACTACTCGTGCTGATACTGAACCGATGATTAAACGCCTAAAAGATCGAAAAGAGGCACTTGAAAGACTGAGGGTGGTTCTGAAAACCTTGACTGATAGAGGCTTTTCACTGAATTCGAAAAAGTGTTCTTTTTTGAAGAAAAAGGTAGAGTACATTGGATTTGAAGTTTGCCAAGGCGAGATTCGACCTAATCCAAGGAAGGTAGAGGCACTTACTGCTCTACCACCACCAGAAACTGTTACTCAGTTGCGCCAATTTATTGGCCTGGCTTCCTATTTTAGACAGATTGTACCCAAATTCTCCCAGGTTATGGCACCTTTATACTCCTTGACATCCGGTAATGGTAGACTTGATTGGAAACCAGAGCATGAAGAGATTAGGCGTCGGATAGTGTCTGTCTTAACAAAAGAACCCGTTCTATCGATTTTTGATCCTGATCGTGAAACTGAGCTCCACAAGGACGCGAGTGCAATTGGTTACGGCGCTATTCTTATTCAAAAGGTCGATAACGTGCCACATGTGATTGCTTATTATAGCCGTCGTACCACGTCCGCTGAGTCGAAATACCACTCTTATGAGTTGGAAACTCTTGCGGTCGTGAATGCGGTGAAGCACTTCAGGCACTTTTTACACGGTCGTAAATTTTCTGTCGTAACGGATTGCAGTTCGCTAAATTCAGCTCGTAAAAAGCTCGACCTTACACCGTGAGTCCACAGGTGGTGGGCTTTCCTACAAAGCTTTGACTTTGATGTGGTGCATAGAGAATGAAAGCGTATGGTCCACGCGGACTTCCTCTCCCGAAATCCTCTACCTCCAAAACCGGACCGAGCTTTCGACAAAGTAGAGCCCGGACGAATTTGTGTTACTAAAATCTCTGAAAGCTGGCTTCTCGCAGAACAACAGCGAGATAATGACTTAGGTAAACTAGTTAGTGATTTTGTTGGCGAGAAACTTAATGAAGATATTGCCAAAACCTATGAATTGCGTTCTGGTACTCTGTATCGCAAGATACAACGCAATGGAAGGACACGTTGTCTACCTGTTGTTCCGAGATCGCTTCGGTGGTCTATTGTCCATGGTATACATGAGGGCCTGGTACATTTGGGATGGGAAAAGACTCTAGAAAAGATGTACGACTTCTACTGGTTCGAAAACATGTCAAAATTTGTACGAAAATTCGTTGAAAACTGCGTAACATGTCGTGTTTCTAAATCACATTCGGGAAAAATCCAAGCTGAGTTGCACCCCATCCCAAAGGTAGCGGTTCCCTGGCACACAGTGCATATTGACGCCACCGGCAAGCTGAGTGGCAAAAGGGATGCGAAAGAATACGTCTTTGTCTTAATAGACGCTTTCACTAAGTATGTTCTATTGCATCATACACACAAAATCGACACTGCCAGTAGTATAAGAGCCATAAAGCATAGTGTTTCGTTGTTTGGGGCTCCTACACGACTTATAGCAGACCAAGGTCGTTGTTTCGCTAGCCAAGAATTTCGTGAGTTTTGAGATTCGGTTAATATTAAATTGCATTTGATCGCTACTGGAAGCTCGAGGGCTAACGGACAAGTAGAGCGGGTAATGTCGACCCTTAAGAACATGCTGACTGCGTCTGAGACCTCGAATAAATCTTGGCAGGATGCTCTCCCAGATGTGCAACTTGCGCTGAATTGTACGTTGAACCGCGTGACTAAGTCAAGTCCTTTAGAGTTGTTAATAGGCAGAGTTGGTCGACCGTTAGAGATAATGCTGGCTGAAGATGTAGAGCCGGACGTTGACATAGAACAAGTTAGGGAAGCTGCGGTTACCAATATGGCGAAAAACTCTGACTATGACAAGGCACGTTTTGACGCGACGAAAGCTAGAATCGTTCCATTTTCTGTCGGTGATTTTGTTCTACTCCAAAACGAGGAACGAAATCAGACAAAGCTGGATCCCAAGTATAAAGGACCGTTTAAAATTGTTGAAGTGTTAGTGAACGATCGTTATACATTAAAGGCTTTGAACTCTAAGCGCACTTATAAATACGCACATGACCGTTTAAGAAAAATGCCCGACCATAAAGTATCTGTAGAGTTAGAGCCTAGTGACGTAGAAGATGAGTTGTCCAATGTACATTGACCACTATTCAACCAACTAATTTAATTTTGGATGTGTATTATTTGATGAGCTCAGTGCGCAGATATATCACTAGATTAAGGTGATATATTGGCAGTGTTGTTCGAGGAGGCAACCCGGTAATCATCGCTCAGTGATAGCGGTGACAATATGAGATATCGTCACTCTGTGTGGGTGGCATGAGTCACTGTCGCTCGATTTAGGTGGCAGTGGCGACAATTTGAGATATCGTCACTGGAGGTGGCATGAGTCGCTATCGCTCAATTTAGGTGATAGTGACGACAATCAGAGATATCGTCACTCAGTGTGAGTGGCATGAGTCACTGTCGCTCGATTTAGGCGGCAGTGGCGCCAGTTTATGAGAGATCGTCACTGGAGGTGGCATGAGTTACTATCGCTCGATTTAGGTGATAGTAACGACCGTGATCGATAGTCGATGAAGGGTAACTTACTCCTAGAGCAAGTTGAGACAATATGATTAAATTCTTGCAGTTTGGTTGATAGTGTGTGAATACTGGTCAATGGTCAGTGTATTATTAAAAGATGATTTGTAATGACCCCTAATATGATGTAAGTTTAATTTTGAGAATAAAGTTCTGATTTACTGTAAAGATTGTTTAAGGCAAAATCTCGTTATTCAAGTGAGTTTATCAGGATAGGCCGAGTGGAGATACCTCGATATTGCAGATGGAATTTGTTCTTTTCAGAAACATCACACAGGGACGTGTGAAATGTCAAGATGGCCGTGTCGCAGATAGCAAATCGGAACGTCAAGCCTGTATCGACTTGGGTGTATTCGGGATGTGCGTTGGCAACACTACGGCTTTGACAAGTGACAGCTGAGCTGTCAGCTGAGGTGTCAGCTGAGACAAACCGTCACTTTTGGAATGGACGTCGAGCCGTGCGGGTGTGGCCAGCCATAGACCGACTTCACCGCGTTCCGAACAATAATCGGTTTCCATCCGGATTGTGTTTAACTCTTTTCCATTAATTGTATCGTGATTATTTAGACATGAAATCAGTGAGTGCATTGTAAACCATAGTTTTCATTTTATTATGATGGATGACGACGAACGCCCACACACCCCTCCGTCATATATGTATCTCTTATCTATATGTTTTATATAAATATTTGTCTGTTCCAAGCTTTATTTTATACTACGTTTCATTCGTTGCATCGGACAGTAAACCACGCAAGCCTAAATAGGAAACCACCTCAGTGCGGGATCGTCGTCTGGATTTTTATATTCAGTTGGAATATTTTCTCGCGCATCGTTTTTATTTTCCGTAACCACATTTATATTCTTAATTTTCGATGTCTCTGTTATGTCCTGGTCAACACAGAAAGAAATAATGAAAAATGTTTATTTGGTACAATATAAACGAACATGTAATACTTACAACAAAAATTTACAGGTATTTTATAATTATATCAGTAAGGTCTCCGCCCAGAATATGTTGTTGTGTGAAATACAAAGCTGGTCTTCCACGTATGCCTTATTTTTTACACAAATCAAACATACGATACAAAACATAGAAGTCAAAAATAAATCTAAGGCTACATAAATCACCTAGCTGTTTCTTGCGACTCCATTTGATTCTCAGATTGGCCCTTCAGGCTTGCATGCACGTATACGAAGCCCATCAGGCAGTATGAGAGTTCGCTGTCTCTCCAAGCCCCGCGCACATAGGCAACGCTCAAAGCCGAGGTACGTCCCTCCTGGGGGCCCTTTGGTGATTTTGTCTATACACGGTGAAATTTTGATCGTTTTGGACCCTTAAAGGGGTGACTCAGACAATCAATATGAACAACTTTTTCTATGGGACCAATGCAGGGATCTCAAAAAAAAATTGTCATTACCATACAAAAGACTTCCGCCGCCCGGCCAGTTTGTATGGGAATGTCGAATTTTTTTTTTGAGTTCCCAGCATTGTTCCCGTAGAAAAAGTTGTTCATTTTGATGGTCTGAGTCATCCCTTTAAGGGTCCAAAACGATAAAAATTTCATCATGTATAGGCTGAGGGCACTTTGCCCTTGCCTCAAACGCCCAGTAAAGTAGCGAAAGCTCACTTCGAGCTAGCTACATAGTCCTTCCAAAAAATAAAAATTTGCGACTCCATTCGCGAAGGTTTCGATTTTATCACACTATCTATCAGTCTATTCAGACCTCTCCTGGATCATAGGTACTGAAGCATCTCAAATAATAACATTTATAGACCAATTTTTGATACATTGGGTAACATTAATACACTTTTCGTCAAGCTGCCATATTTGCTGATAATGTTACTATTTATCAGTGAAAGAAGTTTTTAAATCGGTTCCGTAGTTTTTCAGTTTATTCCTAAGGAAAAACCCTTACTATATAGATGGTTTATACACATGCATAAATCTTTCTTTTTAATCATGCAGTCTAGATTTAGATCTGTTTCAAAAGAACTTTTGTTCTTGTTTTTATGATGATGATAAAATCTCTCAAAGGTTTTCAATATTTATTTCGTTAATTGTTTGCGTTCTACAGTCAGTCAAGATGTTTTTTTCAGTATATTCTCGTATGACAAGCAATATGTAAAAAAATACTTATCACGCCACCTGCACTATTAAGTGATTTTTGGCACATTAAATTTTTAACGGTATCAGTACGTATAAAGTCGTGACAAATAGACAAAATGTCGCTGCGTAGGCTTTTCATAAGAACCAAAAAAATAAAAAATCACAATATCAAGTCGTATTTTCTATACGATCTTGAACATCATTTACATCCAACCCCAAAGTCAACACAGGCCGTCAAATACTCACAGGTCGACATCGTCTCTAAAGCCAAGTCTTGCTAGCCGCAGGTACAACTTTGTAATGGAAATAGACTTTCAAAGTACACCAGACCTTTCCAGAGTCCTTACAAGTCCTACCACGGCAGGTCTTAGAGAGCTAAATTGTTTTTGTGCCTCAAGGCGGTTCGTCGGCACCCTGACTATACCGGCTAGAGTAAAATGACTACAGATGCGACACAGCATAATGTTCTTAGAGGGTCCGATTTCAGCGTTGGCAAATTATATTACTGAGTTTTATTTTACAGGTATTTTTCTGTGGTTTTAGAACTACCCAAGGCGCGTTTGCATTATAGTACCAACTATCAAACCAGCAATATTAAGAGTATGCTTTGAAAAAAGCACTATTAAAGAATTCTTGATTTTTTCATGTAATGCCGGCAACGCCTAGATGTTGCAGTTGTCCATGGGCAGTTGGTGATCACTTACTATTAGGTGACTCGCGTGCCGTCTTACGTCACAAAAAAATGCGATATATTCCATAGAAATTACATCGCACGCACAGTCACAAATTACCTTGTCCACACTTATTGTGAACAGCGAGCGGTATATATAATAGTTATTTTGCCACTCGTTATGAATATTTTAACAGTCAATTTCAGTTCGTGCTAGTGAAAAGTTAAACATTAAGTTTGCCCGTTGTTGGACTCTTTTTTGCACAATATAGATAAGCCAAGCGACACAGCCGTAATTATAACTAAAGTTAAAAGTATGTTACAAAAAATAGTATTGGAAGATCGAACACAATTTTTTTCAGTGTTGATGACTCCTTGTTGATAGGCTATTGTCATCTGATTTACTCGTACCTCAGATCAAGGACTACCCTAAGATCCTATAACATTCTTAAATTCCAGCTAACATTGTGACGTAAGTTACATTTAGCTTACAAGTAACATGTAAAAAGTTTTTGTTGCTAAATTTTAAGTAGGCATTTGTCTCCTATCTCACCTGATGGTAAATGACGATGAAAACGAGAATGTTACATATCCAAGAGATACCCATTTATTCTACTTTTGAATGTCCCGGGACTGTAATTGTCTGGGAATATAGACGTAGGCAGTTTATTTTACACCTTAGCTACTCTAACCAAAAAGGAACTGTCAAAGCGTTTAGTTCGACTCTTTGGTATTCCAACTATAAAAGGGTGAAATTTCTGTCTGCGCCTCATAGTCCGATAAAGGAATGGTGAGGGTTCAACTAGCTTAAAGAGCGCTTTCGTAAACCGATCGGCAAGCTAGTTTACGGCATGCTCCAGGGATTGCAATAACTGCCTCCGTAGTCCAGTGGTTAAGGCGTTTGCCTGTAGACCGGGACTTGCCTGTAGATAGGTCGTGGGTTCGATTCCCATGGGAAGCATATTTATTTAGTTGTTTCCAGTTTGGTTAGGACATTGCAGGCTTGAATCACCTGATTGTCTGATAATTAAGATGATTGCGTGCTTCGGAAGGCACGTTAAACCGTTGGTCCCAGCTGCCATCTGGTAGTCGTTAAAGGAACCATGTCAGAGGCCGAGAGGTGGTCCTGAAGAACTCTGACACCAGGGTGTGCATGGTCGATAGACCATGACACCTACACGAAATGAGGGCTATTCAGTCAACAGAGTCCAATGCTTCAAACTGGTATTTAGCTGAACCATTCCAAATGCTTCTGCAGTATTCCATGCAAGAGCGAGCCTGGGCTGTATAAAGATTGAGCAGCCGTTCAGAGCTGAAGTACCACCGAACCTTTGAAATGAGTGAAGTTCGTACATGAATGCAACTTCTGTATGTGTTTATATTGTGAAGCCGGTATTAAGCGGTGCCTTTAGTCTTACGACTTGTGATTATAATGCAAGCCTTTGTATATGAGATGAACTTCTTAAGCTTTTCTTGACTTTGATGGAAATTCATGTGTTTACGTGTTCAGATTCAATTCAACTTCAGCTTTACTTTATATGTTAGTTGATTTGCCCTTTTGATTATTTTTCTGCAAAATTGATAATTTTCTCAGCTGCAATATAATCAGCATGGTCTTTTACCTGTTGTAAGCATACCAAAATATATTTAAACCATCTTGTACATTCCAATATGGGTATCTATGCTAGTTTTTGAAGGTCATTATTTTATCTGAAAGGAAACATTATTTTAAATCATAACGAAACCAGTATCGGTTTCGCTATTTCTGCGACTTACCAAAGTTTTCATGAATATTATTTGCGTTATTTAAAATGTTTTATTTTTCTGAGAAGACATTATAAATTCAATATTCTAAGCAATCTTATTTCTTATTATGATGTCTATAATCTAACTGAACCAAATTACTTTTCGGAAACAACATCTTTATAATTAAAGTCAAATCGGGGTTAATGCGCTCCCGAATGACGTCACAAAACGCGAAATGTACGTATTGTATATCTCAGTAATCCTTCATTTTTAAAAGCTGTGATATCGGAAATATTCTCATTTGAGCATGTATTCTGAAAATGATTTTGGCTTCAGCTAGTCAATGAAAATATTTGCTAAGCGAACTGTTTCAAAATAAAAGTTACTTCTGCAATATTTGATAAAATGTTTTGATCTTGGTTGTTTAGAATGATTTAAACACTAATGACTGATTAAAAATGAATTCCATAAAGTCGAGTTCGATGTAAGTTCAGCTGATTTTATTAGTGCATATTTACACTTAATAAAAAACGCAATATTTTAATTTTGGAATCAGAATCTCTAAATAATATATATCATTCCAAGGCAAAAAATTAAAACAGGGGCTCCCATACATATCCTGGCTGGTCAAATTTTTATAAAAAGTGTAAATTTAATTTTCATAATTTACCTTTTTTCTTGCGTATGTATAATGGGGATTCTGTTTCCATCATTAAAATATTGCCACGGAGTTCAAAATACCCTGTATTTAAGCGATAGGAATGTTGTAACCCATTATTTTCAATACATACACACATACATATATTCACAATTTCGGGTTCGTGTAAAATCTAATAAGTTGTTCATATTGTTAACGACAACGGAGCCTTAAAAATAGCTTTATTGCAGACGCTGAATATCTTTATCTGTACCTGGGAAAAGATTTATGATAAGTAATATTATTCTTTCTTTATATTCAAAGTAATACATATTTTAAGACCTTGGCAATAGAAGCTACAAATTCTATTAATTTCGCAGGGCATCAGCTGAAATTTGCTAAAAGCATCACAATAGGGATCCGCGACTCTTTTATGATTGAAATGGATTCTGAAAATTTATATTAGCTAAATGTATATTTTATTGCGTTAGGCAATATATTTTTGCCATGGCATTACGTCTCTTTGGAAGCTCATTTATTTACTTCAGAATACCATTTTTCAAAACCCAGTCAAATTCCGTACTTCAAAAAATGTAAAGTCACATCTTGCATATTAGTAAGCATAAGGTGAAAAAAAAAAAAATCAGTGATGGATACATAGCGGCATCGCCTACTAATATAATTCCTCATATTTACGAATCCTCAATCGGCTTTTATGATCTACGCGGAAGAAAAAGCAGCGGGTACATTCTATGCTTTTTCTTTTCTACCATGGAAGCTTCTAGTGGACTTTGTATTATGGGATCGGTGTAACATTGTCTTTGTCAATACTTAGCGGTTGCCCGCCTTGCTGCATCGTCTGCCGTGACCGGTGGATAGTTGAAATTGTTGGCAAGATAAATCATTTTGTCGAATCAACAACACGACTCCATCATTTTGACTAAGATATAGCTGGTACATTTCATTTTTACTTGATAATGGCTAAAATAAAGCCATAAAAAATGGGGCTTCTTAGGAAGATTAAAAGTGTAAAATCCATTCCTATCCGCTTTCTGACAATTTCCTTAAAACGTTACGATATTATCTCGGACGCTTTAAAAGAAAACAACTGACCGGCAAAAAGATTGATGAAGTGTTTAATCATCTCATTCATTACTTTCCAAAATGCATGAAATTGACATTTGTGTAATCGATCATAACATTTTGAGGCAAAGGAAGATAGATAGGCTACATTTCCTTATTATGAGGTTATGGTACGATTCGTACTTTTACTATACGGCCATAAAATTGACTAATCTGATGAATGTGCAATCATTTTGTCACTCAAGCAAAGTTTTAAGTTTAAACTCATTCACGTTAGTTTTGACGATTTCAGTCCATTATGGCCATTATGCCAGTTTGCCTGCCGGAGGTCCCGGGTTCGATCCCCAGTCAGGTAAAGATGGAAAATTATCTTTTTCACATTATCCTGGGTCATGTACCTATGTTTATCTATATATGTATTCATTTTAAAATATTGAGTGACTATCCAATAACACAAGTCTCTAACTTATTTTGGGGCTAGCTTAATCTGTGTGTGTGTCTATTTTTGGTTTTAGTGAGAGGAAACGTAAATATACAGCTAATATGCAGGTTAGTGATGACTAACCCGCATATTATCTGTATATTTAACTATTGCATGAATGTGCTTTGGATGTTAAGCCCTCAGAAGGTTAAGCCGTATAAACTACATGACAGTTGTCAACTTACATTATAAACCTTTAGGCAGGTTAAAGAACCCTCATCATCATCATCATCATTACAGCTGTATAAAGTCCACTGCTAGACAAAGGCCTCTCTCATGGATTCTTCGTTCCATGTGAGGCACGCCACGCTTGGCACCGGGGTTAGTAGGCGCAGTTTCTTTGGATTCTTGTGCTTCTGACTCTGCTGCCCTTCAAAAGCATTTTTAAGCTTGGGAAGGATAGGCATTCATTGGATCTGGGAATGGAATAAGGGTATTAGGATACTACTCACTTGGATGAATAGGGTAAAAGCAAGTAGTGGCTCATAAGGCCGGGCGAGTGTACCCGATGCCATACCTACATACCTACAACCACCAGACCAGCAGTTGAACATGACACATCCATCTGACCTTGAATATGACCCTATTTGTTTTCCTTTATTCCTGTGAAAGTATTCACTGCATTATTTTTTATGTTTTATTTTGCATTCACAATGCTATTTTGATATAGCTTTATTGAATAAAGGTATAAAATATTGTAAAAAAAAAGCCCCGCACGCATTACATTTTTTTATCATATTTTATTTCTTCATTTAATAAAAGTATTTACTGCGCCGGAAATCGTAACCCCCGATCGGATTTAGGAGTAAATGAATAATATGATGAGTAACGCTAGTTTCACTGATCTAAGCCCCTTAATGCACCCTCACGCTCTCTCTCAATATAGTACATGCTATTAAAAGATTTGAAAGAAAATAGATTTTTCTCCACCATGAGAGTTTACAAATAATATGAAACTCAAAGATAAATAAATTGTTTCCGTTGACTGCACAATTTTAACTAAAAGAAAACTCGAGAGATATCGTATTTGGATGGCTCTTATAGCGCTGAGCCATATTTTAGTGTAGCCTTCGCAATTAAGGCAGGTGCGCAGGGGACATCTTGGAGATCTCGGCCTGACAAATGTATTATGATTTGCGTAAAAAATTCAAGAAACGGGAATGAAATTATAAACGATCTCAATTTTTTTTGGTCTCTCGCTTTTAATATATTTTATTGCTAAATTTTTGCATCGCGTTTTTTATACACAAAAATGAAATACAAATATGAAGCGATTATTAACTTTTTAATTTATTATTTTAATTATTTTTAGATTAAAGACAATGCGTGTATGTATATTTGTCCTGGTCACTCCTTCAAACTGAATTTTGAATCGGTTATGATCAACAGGTTAAGCTGATCTCATAATGAAGAATTGCTCAATGCTGTACAGCCTGCTCACAAATAAAAAAGTGATAATTGTTCATAACAAATAAATGCTCCTAAATGCAACTGTTTAGTGAATAAAATAACGCTGTTAGTGTTTAGTTGACACCTGAAAAATATTGTAAGTATTTATTTTACTTAATAATTATCAATATCTTTTAAAAAACCAAACGTTAATCTTAACAGTTTAATTTGCTATTACATTTTTTTCGCACGTATTGCTCGGGACCACCCACGCACGACGTACCCGACATTTATTTTTTATATTTATCAAGTCTGGTTAAAGCTCGCTATTCGTCTTTTATTTTATTTGAATGGTTATTGAACGACCTTTCATTAAATGAAATTTTGATATATATATTTCTGGGTTACGTTGGACATTATTGAAGAAAAAAAAAATGGAAATTGCATATAAGTAAAATTAATTCGCGTGGTCGACCTAGGCATCCTAGGCTAAGCGCGGGGTCGGTCTAGACATATTTTCAAACCGCGCGTAGTCTATATAGCAGATAAAGACCTTGTAATATTATTGACAAATGTTTATTTTTCATTCACAATCCTATTTTGATATACTCTTATTGAAATAAGAAATTAAATTTGGTGAAAAAACTCCGCAGGCGTGGATTTTTTTCACCATATTTTGTTTCTTAGTTTAATAAGAGTAAGAACCTGTTATTTTTGTTAATCTTAAATTTCGTAGCCATCGTAGGAAAAATACCTGCTCATTGCTTAATGTCAAATTATATGCGTTCGTGTGACCGAGCAGTTTGGCCGCAGATTCCAGCGACGTCAAGCTTGAAATTTATCGCTCTCAATACGTTCTCTAGTGTTTGAGGAAAAATAATAAAAATGTAGGGGTAGAACTAACCACAGTTATATAGACTCCATTTACCGGGCGAGCAACTGCACTGTTTTTCAAATAATTTTTTGCATAGATACAGTTGCTTGTAAATTTGTGATGTAGCGGCTGAGCCGCGCTGTCGCACGGCCGTATATAGTTAATAACTTGAATACTCAAGACGTTATCTTAATGAAGAACTATTCAATGCTGGACAGCTTTGCCACAAATTACGAAAATAATTGTTCATAGAGCAAAAATGTATTCTTTTTTTATAAATCTTCTTAATTATCGCAGTACATTTATAATATTAGTTAGGATAACTTTAAATCTGCTGAACGGAAACGAAAAATGTAGAGCTAGGTTAAAGCCGTGTTGCATCCCATTCTAAAGGCAACGCGGACGAATTCGCGGGTAACAGCTAGTATATCATATAAGAAATAATACTTGCCTGTTTATTGCTTGAAATATTATTTAAAACTCGTATAATAAGACGTTTGCCTCAGTAACTCAAGTCATTGCGTTACTTACTACCGAGATCCGGGCTTAATGTTGCCTTTTCAGCCTATTGTACGGCGGCGAAGACTGAATTCATACTGGCTCGGGCTTTTAACAAGGAACTAGAAGCTTTTACTGCGGAGGAAGTCAGATTGTTGCATGCAACATTCACTAGAACAAAACTATCCGCGATTTACGTGGTTGAACACCAGTTTAAAGTAGCCATTCCACTTTAACTCAACGTCATTTTAAATGAGAAGCAATAGTTAAGGTTTCTGATATTTTCGCGATTGTGACATATTTAAATAAAATCACTTTAATACGGTATTATCGTGACCATAAAAACTGTAATGTTTTCGAAACGTTAGGCATAAAATCACTTTAATACGGTACTATCGCGTATATTACATACGCGATAATATTGTATTAAAGTGATTTTATTTAAAAAAGCAATAATCTATACATATAATAAAACAGTAAAATTATTTTGTCTGTACATTTTGAATTTTTGACTGAAATGGATAGAGGGACACTTAAAAAGAATAATAGAAAGCAAAAAAAATTTTTTGGAATTTCTTGTCTGTCTGTCTGTCTGTCTGTCTGTCTGTATGTATGATCACGATTATCTCCGAAAATACTGAACCGATTTACTTCAAACTTTCACCAATTGCTTTGTTTTAACTCAGTTTAACATTTAAAGTTTGTTTTATCAAAATCGGTTCATTCAAAAAAAAGTTATCGTCATTTGAATGAACTCAAGGCATAAGTTTGCCTGCAAACATATAGCAAAAATAAAATAAAATAATAAGTGACATAAGAAAATTAAAATCCAAAGTCAATTCATCATCATTATACGACAGCATTATACCTATCCACACTATCCATAGTAATCCATATAAAAAAAAAAAGGAGAAGCTGACTGACTGACTGACATATCAACGCAGGGCCTAAACTATAAAGGTTAGGAACTTGAAATTTTGCACAGGGGTTCCTTTTATAACGTAGGGGAGCACTAAGAAAGGATTTTTGGAAATTCATCTCCTTAGGGGGAAAAACGGGTTGCAAAGTTAGTATGAAACTTTGTTGTTTTTGAAGTTATTCGAATGAAATTCAGCATGAAGGTTCTTTACTGAAAGGTATGAAACACGAGTAAAATATTTTACTCAAAAATCATCCCTTAAGGGGGTAAAATAGGGGTGCAAAGTAAGCATGAAACTTTCTGTTTTTGAAGTTATTCAATTGAAATTCAGCATGAAGGTTCTTCACTAAAAGGCATGAAACACGAGTAAAATATTTTTCTGAAAAATCATCCCTTAAGGGGATATAACGGGGATACAAAGTTAGTATGAAACTTTCTGTTTTTGAAGTTATTCAATTGAAATTCAGTATTAAGGTGTTTCATTGAAAGTCATAAACTAATGTATTCCGGGCAATTCTACTGTTCCTGAGAAATCGACACTTACGCGGGCGGAGCCGCGGGCCAAAGGCAAACCTGACTTATATATCAACGCACAGCCGAAACTACTGTGCGCAGTAACTTGAAATTTGGCACAGGGATTCTTTTTATGATGTAAATGAGCACTAAGAAAGGATTTTTAGAAAATCAAAGGGGTTGAAGTATTATGGAATTTTCTCATTTCTGGACTTAGAAGTTAGAAAGTAGGTACGCAAGTTCTCAATTAAAATTAAAAAAGATCTGTTTAGGTCAACCCTGGTCAACCAGACAACATTCTCCCTTGAAGGGGTAAATAGGGGGTAAAGTTTGTATGGAATTTTTCCATTTCTACACTTAGAGGTATGAAAATAAGTATATACGTTCTAGGTTACAATTAAAAAAGATCTGTGTAGGTGAAATGTACAAAATTTCCCCCTTAAGGGATAAAGGGGGGGGGGGGGGGCGGAGTTGTATGGAAATTTTCTCATTTCTGGACATAGAAGTATAAAAATAAGTATATATGTTTACATTACAATTAAAAAGATCTGTGTAGTTAAAATGGTCGAAATTTCCACTTGAAGGGGTAGAATAGGTGAGGTAAAGTTTGTATGGATTTTTTTTATTTACTTAGAAATATGACAATAAGAAGTTCTCCATTACAATAAAAAAATATCTGTGTAGGTGAAATGGGCAAAATCCCCTACTTAAGGGCTAAAGATCTATGCAGGTGAAATGTATTAAATTTCCCCTTAAAAAAGCAAAGGGGCAGGGGTTTGTATGGAATTTTTATCATTTCTACTGTTCCCAAGGGAACGACATTAACGCGGGCGGAGCCGCGGGCAACAGCTAGTAACATTCATAATTTCTTAGTTGTTAGTATTATTTTTGAGACAAACTTTTAAATGACCAAACGTATTCTGTAAAATTTTGTGACTAAGCTGCCTAAGAAGTTCAACATGAAGTGGTTCTTCATCATTATTAGCTCAACGACTTTATGATGTTATTGTTTTTCATGTGTGCAAGTGGCCAACAGTAGTGTCAGATTTATCAAGCCGCCAAAAAGCATCTGACATTATAGCTTAAGGACTGCCATTAATGATTACTGCCGCGACCAACTTCTTAACGTGCTTCCGAAGTACGGAGGAGCTCGGGATATTTTTATAAGTTATATAAATTTTATTGCGAGGGTCATGCTCCTGTAATGGAGACTAAAAAGACCTGATAATGATGATGATGATGATATATATTTCATTACATATTTGACAAGGCCCACGGCTCCGCTCCTTTAATAGCGATCCTTCAAGACAATACTTTCCTTCAGGGTGAGAGGTAGCCTACGTGTTAATCTGGGTATAGCCTATGTGCTTTTCATCAAAATCCTTTCAGCCGCTTTGGCGTGATTTAGTTAGCACCTTAACATCCAAACCTACGAACTTTCGAGTTTAAAATTAGTAGACTAGTACAGTCAGCCAACGAGATACCTGACCCCGCCATCTACCTGTATCTTGAATTATCTCTTAAACTAAAAATAATATTAACATGAAATGTATATTCAGAAAGTCTTGATTAAAATCTTTCTGAATATATATTTTCATGTTAATATTATTTCTAGTTTAAGAGAAAATTCAAGATATAGGTAGATAGCGGGGTCAGGTATCTCGTTGGCTGACTGTACATACACAAACGACATGATTGCTAAAAAAAACATTTATTTGACAGATAAATGGTCTACTTAGTAATACTCACTCAAAATACCGGCAACACTTTATCATTCCGCTCCAGCAATTTTATTAAGAAACACAATTTTAAAACGTCTAAAACTTCTAGAAGCCGTTACGGTCTCCGTAATCGTATCCGGACCGTGTCTGGGGCCGGCGGATTGTCTTTTATCTCATCTCAGGTAAATTGTGTTTTGGCCGCCACCGTCCAGTAAAACGGGTTTTCTTCAGATACCGGCTTATCCACGCCACAGAGCTGTATCGGCTACCCGAATCGATGGAGGGACATAAACTGTACAGAGTTCCTTCAGGTTATTTCCTGAGCAATAGTCTATTAATTGGCAGTTTTTCGAATTTACAAAATAAAGAAAAGAAGTGCGGATCAGCCGGCCTATTTTCTAACTAAGTGTACAGCGTTTGATAGTCATTTCAAAATACATTGCGGCTTTCGTATGATTGACTATTTTTAGGATTCCGTAGATCACAAGGAACCCTTATAGTTTCGTCGTGTCCATCCGTCCGTCTGTCTATCCGTCAGGGCTCGTAGTCCGCCGCTACTGCGACGATTATCACGAAAATTGGTGGAGAGATAGATATTGAAGTTCCAAAAGTCGGTTTTTAATATTATGAAAAAATGTTTTTTTCAGCCCCCGTCCCATACAACGAAAAGTGAATTAAAAAAAATGTATAGTAATTAAATGGGACTGTAACCCCAACGTGTGGGGTATCGTTGAAAAGTTCTTTTAAAATGCTACAAAAACTGCTTTGAAACTATGTAGATCAAACCCCCCAGTCTTGCGATAATCTAATACAAAGTTAAAATTTAAGGTTTCCCTCCACCTAACTTATACTAAAATAATTCTGAAAAAAATGTGGTATAAACCTCAAAGTATGTACCTACTTTCACTTAAAACTATAGCGATCTCGATATCATATATAGTATTTTTTTTACAACTCGACCAACTTATGTAGTTACAGTCGGCCCAACAAAATGTATGGAGTCAAGCGCAAAATGAAATTTGTATATACAACTTTCGACTTTTTTTGCCGTTTTTATAGATAAGGGCACGGAATCCTTCGTGTACGAGTCCGACTCGCACTTGGCCGGTTTTTATTTAAGATATATAAAACGTAATGTATGTTGAAGTGACTATCAAAATGTTGTACAGTAAGTTAGCAAATAGGCCGGCAAGACATCGGGCGTGCGTGCCCTGAGGAAGACCTCCGGATGAGGTCGAAACATGTCGGTCTGTAGCTGACTTCGGATGTGAGTAACCCATTGTAACACATTTTAATAAAGAAAATAAAAATAAGTTTAGGAAAATCTATCTTTCACTTACACTCGTCGATAAAACACGTAAACGCACACTCTTTTCTCCTTCGTCAAAATATATTTTAAGAATCGTATATTAAATCGTATTCACCTTAAAGCACATCTGAAAATGACTATTGATTATAGTTACCAGCCCCTTTATAGTCTTTTTGGGGTCGAATCCAAGTGATGTTAATCATTTATTTTCTATATTATGTACATGATATACTTCAAAAGAGACGGATAAAGGTGTGTGTAACCGCACCGCGCGTTATTCGAAAATTAGACTCATATTCTCTTAATAGTTTATTACTCGAAATTAGGAAATTTCTATTTAAATAATGAATAATTTACAGCCATAATAATATAAACAAAAAAACAATGCTTCTTACATGGTTAATGGGCGAAGTTCAAGAATTACTCAAATACGAGTAGAATTAAAATTTAATATTCCGGATAACTCTCCAACTATTTATAAGAAATAATCTCTATAAAATTCTGGTCCGCATCTATCTATGTATATTAATATTTCTGTCGCTCTCAATATACGATAATTAAAGCGCCGACCCGGTGGTTTCCTTTTGAGTGATCTTAAAATTTAATTAAATGAGTAAATGGTTCTGTTGCTTACTGTTATAGCTGAGAGATGCTCTTTGGGGTGGCTTGAAATGTACACGGAGAGTGCTTGTAGATTTAACACTGAAATATATAATTATACTAACTGACGACCGCGGCTTCGCTCACGTTTGTGGATCCCGCGGGAGAAATACTCGTACTTTTCCGGGATGAAAGATAGTTGTTTAGGTGAATCAAAAAAAAGATTTAAAAATATATTGTAAGTCATATTCGAAAAATTCCTGAACCTTGTTTTCTCTGCGTATTATTTTTCGCAGTGGTGGAATAGCAATGTTAAAAGAAAATAATGAGAAAGAAAGATAAGCATGTGGTAAAAAAAGAGAAAAAGAAAACTCGTGTAATAGGAATATCTACATAATGATCCAATTTCAATTAAATTTTTCTTATACAGCATTACAATGCTCGGTATATTATTAAAATTGAAAATACGAGTATATGATGAAAGAGAACTTGGCCACAGATAGGATTCGAACTCACCTATAATACTACAGGGTAATATGCGATGAGATAATTCAACCCGGTGATTCGAAGTCATGGTGGTGTAGTTGGTATCACACTTACGGCGTAAACATAAGGTACGTGGTTCAAATCCTACCTGTGACCGAGTTCTTTTTCATAATATTTTCGATACACTTTAACATAAAATATAAGTAAATTTCTACCCATAACAAAGTATACTAAATGTTTGTCTCAGCAGATTTTAAAAACTTCATCTAATTTTGTTGGTAGTATTCATTGTCAGTTCACCGTATGTCTTCTGTGTCCTCGATTGTAAGACTGTTAACACACATTCAAGTTAGTAATATTTTAATGCTGACGAAGACAAAGCCGTTTATTATTATTTGGGTTGGTAAACGAGCAAGCGGATCACCTGATGGTAAGTGATCGCCACTGCCCATGTACAGCTGCAACACCTGGGTGTAACAAGAGCGTTGCCGGCTTTTCAAGAAAACATAGACTCGTGTTTTGAAGGTTCCAAAGTCATATCGATTCAAGAAAATGGCCGCAGGAAGTTCATTCCACAGTTCAGTTGTACGTGGTAGGAAGTTTCTATTAAAATGTACGGTGGTTGACTGCGAGTTATCCAGGGGGTAGGGATTTTAATATATGTCGGGTGGTACGATAGTGAAATTTTGCTGCAGATAATAAATAGGTTGAACAATTCCTCGGATCATTTATCATGGTATATGCGATAAAGAATGCACACGAATGCGACATCCCTACGCAGAGCCAAAGGATTGAGATGTCCGATGAGAATCGTGTCGTCGACTATACGAATCGGACGAATTTAAACACGGTCATAAGGAAAAAGTTGGTGCTGAAGTGCCCTAGCCCAGGGATGAGGACAATATAACATATGCGGCCTAATCTGTGGTTAATACTTACTTTAAATTAAACTGACAAATCCTTACGAAATTATTACTTACATTTGATATCCAAATTACAGTAAAAGTTATTAAAATAAAACATCCCCATGATTACGACAGATTAATTGCGAAGTACCTTTCGAAAGTAATATGATATTAGTAAGTCAGCAATTAGTGAGAAAACAAAGGTACCGGGGCCTTTAATTTCGGACCCACAAGGGTTTTAATTAAGGGCACTTCGGACGTAAATTAAAATGGAAACGGATTTTAAAAATCGTCTAATTTTAAGGGATCTTTTGGTGTACATATGTATATGAAGTAGCTTTTTTACGAGCGGTAGACAATCATAATATTATAAGACTGAAAAATAAAAAAAAGTGTTATACATCATTATTTTAAATAAACGTTTTCTCATTCCATGGAAGGAACCACCATTCTCACGCTTGGCAGGTGGGTTGGCGAACGCAATGTCTTTTCTGGTCAAAACATATAAATCACTCGAGTCTACCTAAAGTTCAATAATAAAATAAATATATACGGACAAATCACACAGATTGAGCTAGCCCCAAAGTACCTAATTTCGAGACTTGTGTTATGGGATACTAACTCAACTTACTATATTTTATAACATATAGATAAACATCGCAGACCTAGACCAATCTGAAAAAGATCATTTTCTATCTTAGCCTGACCGGGTATCGAACCCTTGTGTCGCAGGCTGGCGTGTTAACCACGGAGCTCGCCATACACGTTTACTACCTTTTATTAACATTTACTACCTATAAGAACGATCCAGATTAAACATCAAAATTCGTCTACACATACAGTACTGTCACCTCTTTTCTGGTTTCGGTGAGGGATAAGTATATGATCAATTATTGTCATTAACTTGACAATAATTGATCATAAATTATCATCATCATCGTCAGATGATTCCGTGCTTCGAATAGCACGTTAAGCCGTTGGTCCCGGCTGCCGGTAGTCGTTAAAGGAAGCACGTCAGAGGCCGAGAGGCGGTTCCGAAGAACTCTGACACCGTGAACTCTGACAAACAATGGTCGATTGACCAAGTCACATATACGAGATGATGACGATCATCGTCATTACAGCCGCAGAAAGTCTACTGAAGATATTGCCATACTCACCACGTCTGGCTGGCGGGTTGATAAATGCAGTTTCTTTGGCTTCTGGTGCTTACGACGCTGCTGCCTATTGCAAGCATTTTGAAGCCGGAGAAGGATAGGAATTTGTTGGATTTGGGAAGGGAATGATAGGTATTGGGATACTACTCACTCGGATGAATTAAATTATAGTCACACTAAATACTTATTACGTCACCGAGCCATCAGCATATTGTGGATATTTCAGTGCTGCTGACGCCTATGAGCGATGATAAATAAATATATACCGACAAATCACACAGATTGAGCTAGCCCCAAAGTAAGTTCAAGACTTGTGTTATGGGATACTAACTCAACAATACTATATTTTATAACAAATGCGTAATATATAGATAAACATCCAAGACCCAGGCCAATCTGAAAAAGATCATTTTTCATCTTGACTTGACCTCGTGCAGGCTGGCGTGTTGATCACAGAGCTCGCCTATGATGATAATTACCTACCATCAGTTGTTCTTTAGTCAGTTCATCTACAAAAAAAAAATATTTGTCATTATTCATAAGGTTTATTAAGCACTAATGTTCTCGTAATTATCGTAAGTTTCATGTGTCAGGCATCAGTTCGTCATAGGATACTTGAGCTAGCAGAACGGCCAGGTTTGTCACAACAGCTTCGCTCAGTGAACTGCAGATAGATGGACCTACGTCATCCACTATTTCTCGCCATAGCTCGTTCAGCATCATATTGACTTGGTCACCTGGAACAAAACAGATGTGTGCGTGAGCTTCTGTCGCGAAATGTTTTCCGCATTTTCGTCACTTATATGTTACTTAACGGTTTATTCAAAAGTCAAAAGTCAAAGATTTTTATTCAAAATTGGATACATGTATCTCTTTTTGAACGTCATATTTTTATTTCTTATATATTTTTTTATATATGCAAAATTGAAATACTACTAGCGTTTCGGAACGACCACTGGTGAGAAGAATACGCCGAAAGAAACTCAATCCAGCCTTGGTCCCTACGTGCCTGAAGGGCTCTGAATACATTGTTAACATTAAATACAATTTTTCATACTATAGATTAATTTTAACATTTAATAATTGTTAACATTAAATAAATTTATATAAATTTCCACGCATTTTCATCAGTAATATAATCATCAATGCAGTAATAAGCCTTTTTTATTAACTGGTTTTTTACAATCGTTTTGAACTTAAGTAAAGGCAGACCTAATATTTCTGCAGGAATTTTATTATAGAAGCGTACTCCTAAACCCAAAAATGAATTCATAGTTTTCTGCAATCGCAATACTGGTGTAGCTAATTTATTTTTATTTCTCGTGTTTCGGTCATGGATATCACTATTTTTCTTATATAAATCAAGATTATAGCGCACAAACATAATATTCGCAAATATGTACTGAGAAGGTAAAGTTAAAATATTTATATCTTTAAACAATTCTCTAAGAGATTCTCTAGCACCAAGTTTATATATAGATCTAATAGCGCGCTTCTGCAGGACAAATATGGTGTTTACTTCTGCAGCGTTACCCCATAGTAAAATCGCATAAGACATAACACTATGAAAGTAACTGAAATATACCAAACGCGCAGTATCAACATCAGTCAGTTGTCTAATTCTCCTGACAGCATAAGCTGCAGAACTAAGTTTACCCGCTAACGTAGTAATATGGGCACCCCATTGAAGCCCGGCATCAAGAGTTATTCCAAGAAATGTTGTTTTATCAGTTAAATCTAGTGGTTCATTATCCATTACTATTTGTGTTGGAATTTTTGTAACATTTGGTAAGCAAAATTTAATACATTTCGTTTTCTTAGCGTTCAACAATAGATTGTTCGCTGTGAACCAATCCAACACTTGATCTTTGTCTTAAGATTTTATTTTGAATTTAATGTAACAAACTAATGTAAAAATCTCGAATAAACTAACTACAAACTATCGAACGATACAATAATTGTATGCGAGCATACCATGTGTAAAGCATAGCTAGTAACTTTGTTATTACATTCATTACCATTAGTGATGTGCCGGAGACAAATTCTCTGTTCCCATGAATTCCTTCTCATGACAATTTCCCGAATAGTTCCAATAATTCTCAACAATTTCTCAATTTATAATAATTGCCATAAAAACAAGTAAAAATTATAAATAAAAATAATCTTCCAACGCGCCACAGGGAGGCAACGTGCCCAAAACACTGGCAGCGTTTCCTCGCTGTATCGCGAGACTTATACGTTGAGCAAAAAAGCTGCCAGCTTTCAAGTCTCCCGTTGCCTCCACGAGGCGCGTCGTGATGTCCCTTAAAAATAATTTTGCATCCGGGCCCCAGGGACCCATCGTTTCTACTGCGAATGGTAAAAAGCAGTAATTATTTATCAAACCCTCATATTTTTTCCTTTTGTTTGCCTCTGCTGCACTAGCTGCCCCACCCCCACGTTGAGAGGTAGAGGGTAAATGGGAAGGTGCCAATGTATCCACACATGTGGCATCCCAAACAAGACTCCTGCCCAATCGCCAAGGAACTAGGGATAGACCGTCCGGACGCTTACCGTCAGAACGAAAAATCCCGTTTGGCTCTAAAATAGATGGAATGCCAACCGTGGCCAAAGTCCTGCGAATCACATCATTGAGAGACGCATGACGAGGAAGCCGACCCGCGCTTCTGGCACAAGACAGACCATGATGGCCCCAACTGTTCACGGCCGCGCCACAGTGACAAATGTGGGGTTGGTTTATTTTTGCACCCAAACGAAGACCCATGGCTAATCTAAAGGTGTTATTATCTAAAAGAGTGCCGACATGTCGTGAGGGGAGTGCCTGTAGCCAATACCCAGATTCTCTTTCAACCAAAGCTAAAAGGCGGGCGCGATCCTCCAATCGGCTACAATGAGAAACAGACTGCTCTTGGACCGCCTTGCACACAGGGCTGTCCCACTGTCTTTGTGAACTAAGGTTCAATGGCAAGTCTTCCGTACTGATGGTTTTCCATACCTCTCCAGCCTCACTCACGCCGCATACCTCAATGGGACCCGAAACCGGGGAAAGAATTCTACCACATAGTGAGGATGCCGCGTGAGCCGAAGATAGAAAGGCTGGAAGAGCCACATCAGATGCTTTGCGCACGCCTATACCACCGAAACGAACCGGCAGCGAGGCAAATCTCCAGGCTTCTCTGTCGATTTCACAATTCAGCACTTTAACCAGTGAATCTCTAACTAGTTCATCAAGTATTTCGAGATGATTGGGATGCTTCCACATTAAAGAACAACGCATAGCGTATGTGAATTTAGGCACAAAAAGACACGATTTGATGATAAAATAAGCCATGTGTGAATTAATTTTGAATAAAAGGTCAGATGAAGCCTTAAACTTAGCTACCTGCTCAGTTACATAGTTAGTGATCGAATCCTCCAATACTGGGGCACCTAGAACTCGTAAACAATCTTTATGCACTAATTTCTCAATAATTCCCGCACTTGAGAGAAAGAAGAAGAAATTCTCGGGAAATTCTTTTGAAACTTTCTAACCGTTCTCAAAAATTTTAATCTACGGACAACACTAATTACCATATTAACAATAATATAAATTAACTTATTTTAAAAACAGAAAAAAGTTAATTTTATCTTAAAATTACTCCATAAATAAATCTATACTAATATTATAAAGCTGAAGAGTTTGTTTGTTTGTTTGTTTGAACGCGCTAATCTCAGGATCTACAGGTTCGAATTGGAAAATCCTTTTTGTGTTGGATAGTCCATTTATTCAGGAAGGTTATAAAACATAACGCTGCGACCAATAAGAGCGAAGCATCAATAAAAAAAATTTTGAAAACAGGGAAAGAATATTTATCTATACTAATTAAATATAATAACAGAAATTGCCGCGGGCGAAGTCGCAGGCAACAGCTAGTATCCTAACTAATATTATAAATGCGAAAGTGAGTTTGTTTGTTTGTTTGTTTGTTACGCTTTCACGCCATAACTACTGAACCGATCATCATGAAATTTTGCATGCAAGTTCTCTGGAGTACGGAGAAGGACATAGGCTACCTTTTATCCCTGGAAAAAGTACTATGGAAAAAGTACTATTCCCGAGGGATCGACATTAACGCGGGCGGAGCCGCGGGCGAAAGCTAGTTTATCTATAAAGCGAAATATTGAATTCCATGCAAGCCACAATTTGCAGTGTAAACACCTATGTGCATGTTATTGATACTAGATTCAGCAACGCAGTATTCTAATTTGTGGTGTCGATGGTTGATTTATATTCTAGTCTGATTTATTGCCAATTACGTAGATTTGAACGTGGATTCATTGCGGAAAACACGTTGTTTGTCAATGATTATGGCCAAATCTAATATGGCAACGAGTATTGCGTATTTTTTGCTTAATTTTGTAAATAGAGATTGATAATTTTCCTTCCCACACTCCTTTTTGGATAAATCAGGTGCAGGCCACACGTCTCTAGAACGCTCTACATGAAGCAAATAGTAGAGTCTCTAGGCCTCTCGCATTGAAACCAACCCAAAGTCATCCTAATGCATATAAATTGCTATTTTTTATAACTTAATTCAGACATGTGACAGATTATATTTAATTATGTTAGTGTTTTTATTTCATATCAATTTTCTTTTTTGGATCAATTCGTTCCAGTCACACTTCACTCTCTGATTGGTCTCATGGTTGACTGGTAGAGATTGCCATAGCGCTTTTTTTTTCTTGAAATGTACAATGAAGTTTAAATAAATAAGTAATCTGTCTTTGTAAAAGATGACAACCTTTAGATCTTGTGTCAAGGCTGTATCTCATGAACCGTGATAGTTAGACAGTTGAAATTTTCACAGATGATGTATTTTGGTTGCCGCTATAATAACAAATACTAAAAAATAGAATAAAATAAATATTAAAGGGAGCTCCCATACAACAGACGTAATATTTTTGCTTGTTTTGCTTGATATTGATAAGAGCAACAGGTAGATGCTTGAAATATTCACATAATATTTAGTTTTATATTTATTTAAGAAATAAATAATGAAACAATAATAAAATTAATATTAAAGGGGGGCTCACTGACAACAGACATGATTTTTTTGACGTTTTTATATACAGGGTTACAGTTAACTAACGCAAAACCTGCTAAAGACGACTTAGGTACATCATGACTAACAACGTCTATTGTATGACTTTTACCTAAACGCAATACATAGTAAGATATTACATAAATTAGCTTTTATGTGCATTTCTATCAAACGTTAAGTCTATGTTTAATTCTACTGTAGCTGTAGGTATGCGTACAACCAGCTGGTGCTACGATGCTACGTTGCGTCGGCGGAGCTACGGCGTAGTAGATGTAACATACGAAACTTCATCCGAGCATTGCCGCAGTGCTGCCATTTTAGCGCTTTGGGCGCTAGATCTAGCGCTCATTTCAGAATTTTAGCGCCTATCGGATAATCTAGCGTTCCCGGTTGCGTCCTCATTACGAATTTACGATGCTTTGGAGCCCGGTATCCGCTATTATGATGACAGCATTTACTGTGATATGATTTTGCGCAACTTTTTACAGCCGGTTAGATACCTGCTTAACATCAATTCAAATGAACTTGAATATTTCCAGAACCGCGGTCATTGACCTGTGAAAATTAAGTTCAAGTTTTGACCGCACCAGCAATCGAACCCGGTACCCCTGTCAAACGTAGGGTAACCACTGCGCTACGGAAGCCGTCAGTACCGCGGTTATGGACCTGCGAAATTTAAGTACAAGTTTTGACCGCGCCAGGAATCGAGCTCGGTACCCCTGTCGAGCGTAGGCTGGCGAGTTAACCACTGCGCTACTGAAGCCGTCAGTACCGCGGTCATTGACCTGCGGAATTTAAGTACAAGTTTTGACCGCGCCAGGAATCAAACCCTTGGACGAATTAACCACTGGACGCGAAATTAAAGAAAAATGTATGAAAACTTGTTCAACCAATACTGGGGGGACGGGAGGTAATGACAACATAGAACCGAACAAATATGAAACATACTTACCTCCTGCGACATGCGTCTATATTTAAAATTTTAAATTTATTCGTGTTATGTCAGATGTCATAGACAGTGTTGTTACAAAGTCGATAGTCGACAAATTTAATGAATGATCGGTTTAAAGTATCGCAAAAATATGTAACGAGCCTTGCTCAATTTTTATAAACATGGTCAGCTCAGTTACCTATGCTGTTTATTAAAAGAAATAATGTTTTTTAGGTACTCAAAACAACAATTATGATTTTTAAGATATCTTGCCCTACAACGGGCATTTTACGTAATACGGCGATTGTTTCAAATCAAAATTTTATTTGAAAAATAAAACGAATTTGACAATGACACATTTAATGACAATAGTCACTGTCATTTTCGTATTTCAACCACCTACTGTTTTTAGGATTCCGGCCTTCAGAATGTATCTTCTTTTAAATCACACACACAATCTACAGAACACTATGTTTCAAGTTAAAAATTATATTACATATTAAGGACTAGTAGAAGCGCTAATGGTTCAGTTGTCTTAAAATTCGAACCATAACAAATAAAACCGAAAGGTCCCGGGTTCAAACCCCGCCTGGCCCGAACTGTATCTCTGAGTTTTTAGTAAAATCTGAGTCAAGTACGGCCATTTTCATGGACCAATACTTGCTTTTGATGAAGGAAAACATCGTGAGGCACCATGAACACTAGTGGATTTTTTGCTAGTACCCATGTAAAATGGAGAAGGCAAACCACTCCATTATTTTCTGGTCAAAATAGTCACTGTGTCAATTTCTTTACATACAATGACACCGTCAAGAGCCTAGCTCTTAAATATTAGAGAGAATGTGTACATAAAAGCTTTATTTGGAAAACAAAAATTCGTTCATTAAACGGTGAACCTATTTTTCAGAATATATTTTTCAAACAAAAATTTCGGATTATTTAGAAGTTTTTATTTAAAATTGGATCAGACTTCAGCAGCCCTTAAATGTAATTGAAAAAAATAATAAAAATATAATTAAATTGTATTTCTCATACATTTGCTATTGATATGGTCCTTAAAACATCGAAATTAAAATATTTACGGACTACGGATAGGCTCTTTTCTTACCAATCACTATTGTTGATAAACCCCATGACTCAGATGTATAATTGATCCTTTTTCATAAAAACGAACAAAAAGTTTTAGTTTAAATGTATTTGAACATGGAAAGTTAATAAATAGGGCCTTTTGATCAGATATGAATTTGCAGGCTCTATCTCCACTGTTATGGATAAATACATGAACCTTCATGTGTATTTATTTGCCCTTAGAGAACTAGTACCTGGGCGACCGAACTTTGCTCGGTTATTACTATTTGTTGTAATATGGTGGTGTTAAGGTGAATCTATATTTATGATAAATATATATTGTTATCTCAAACATTAACTACATTTTTTTTATACTTGTCCAAAAACAATAAAAATTAAAAATTATAAATAAAATTTAAAATACAAAAAATAAGTAAGTCGCGGAGCGGGATTCGAACCCGTAACTCGTTTCTTGCCATCCAAGCCTTAAGCCGCTGGACCAGATGGACAGTGGCAGGCAAGACGAAATTAGCGACCATATTCTGCGTAAAATGGAAAACGCATGAAAAATCTAAATCACGCATTTTCCCAAACATAAGACTAATCAAGATCGATTGTTTACCCCCGAAAACCCTCATATACCCAATTTCAGCGAAATCGTTAGAGCCGATTCCGAGATCATAGAAATAATCAGAAACCATCATAGAAATAAATTTATATACTTTATGAGAAAAACATACAAAACGTGGCTTTTTAATATCGTAAAGCTAGGTCTTGTCTACTCCGTAAATAATAAAGAGGTGATTCTGTCTCTTTACTTACTGAAACTAAGGTTGTTAGTTTCAGTAAGTAAAGAGACAGAATCACCTCTTCAACAAATATAATTACAAATAATGAGAAAAGTGAAACTGGTTATTTATGGATATTTATACATTTTGAGTAGGTATTTACTTAAATTGGCTATTTATCCGCCGCCCGTAATAAGATTGCATTCCTATCGATATCATTCATCGACACGTTCATCGATAGGTGCAACCTCTAAATGAATGGAATGAACTGAAGAATTAGTGAACGAATGTAACAATGACAGAATTAATCCGACTCGTTAGAGTATGACAACATTCTGGTTGACTTCCAGTTTAAACCAAGGATTTTTTAAGTGGACGTATTATTCGGTCTGATGATTACGCATTTAATTAAATTCACTAGAAAATACTAAGAAATATTGGACAAAATGTGCTTACTGGTGAAAAGAAATGTTGTTTGTGCGACTACTGTAATTTTTACATTGCAATACCGCACACTTCACCATTTATTACGCAATGTTTTGCCTTGAGTCTCTGAAGTCACACTGACGTAGCCTGTTGTTTAACATAGAAATATTTCATAGTACCGTGATAGAGGGGTAAGGAGTCAAATGTCATAATTTCGCGTCCAGTGGTTAATTCGTCCAAGATCAAACCCCTTACCCCTGTCGAGCGTAGGCTGGCGAGTTAACCACTGCGCTACTGATGCCGTCAGTACCGCGGTCATTGACCTGCGGAATTTAAGTACAAACCGCGCCAGGGAACGAACCCGGTACTCCTGTCGAACGTAGGCTGGCGAATCAACCACTGCGCTACGGAGGCCGTCAGAACCGCGGTCATTGACCTGCGAAATTTAAGTACAAGTTTTGACCGCGCCAGGAATCGAACCCGGTAGAACCCGGTACTCGAAGGTATGCAATAAGCAGTAGAAATGTTTGTTATGTATACAAATGCGCATTCAGTACGTAGGTTTTTAACAGTGATTGATTTTGAAAACATATTCACTAACCTTTTTACAAATAATCACTTCTCAAGCTCAAATACCGGTGGTGACGATGACTATCACGTGCAAAGCGTTCAAAATAATCACCGGCACAACCCACACACAGTCCACATCTAAAGTACAATTGTTCTTCAACCCGGGGGTTAATTTTTACTTGATTGAATGCCCAGTTTATTTTAGACACTAGCGCTTCTCGGCTTTCTAATGCACCACCTTTGTACACCATGGCTTTAATGTCCCTTTACTCCACAAATAAAAGTCCATTGGCGTAATATCAGGAGTGCGAGGAGGCCAGGCGACAGGCCCGCCGCGGCCTATCCATCGGCCCGGATACTCGAGATCGAGGTACTCTCGCACTTGACAACAGAAGTGCGCTGGCGCTCCGTCCTGCTGGAAGTACATGCCTCTCAATAAATTGAGAGGTACATCTTCCAATAACTCCTGCCCAGCGCCCAGCATAGTTCTTTGGCTTGGTGTTTGCACATTTGGGAATAGTCTCGCAAACTCCCGGCTAGATTCAGACACGTTATCACCACACCTAGCATAAACACGCACCATTTCGGTGTAATCAATGTAACTGATATTCCATTGTAAATCGACTGCGTCACAAATAACACAACATGCGTGCGCGCGGCGAAATTGCGACTGTCGCTTGAAACTAGGTCAAAACAGGACCTAGGTACCGCCCCCGCTCGCTTCCCGCAACCCCTTTCTCTAATGCCGACGCCCTCACAGGCGCCCGCCACCCGGCCGCGTGCCACGTGAGCGTAGGTACCTACTATTATTACCTCGTAGCGCTGATTGCCATAGAGTTAAAACGAGTAGAATTGCAAATTTGCATTTTATTTTTTTTGTATGAAATAAGCAAACACCGAATTACTAAAAGTGTTATATCAAACGTAGTTAATCTTGATGTACCTAAGTCGCCTTTAGGAGGTTATGCGTTAGATACCAGTTACCCTGTATAACGGTACGGAACCCTTCGTGCGAGTCCAACTCGCACTTGGCCGGTTTTTTTTTTGCTCTAATCTACTACCATTTAACGTAAGAATACTCGTATACGAGTAGTCTGAATTTCAGAAATTTCGTGTCTGCAAACGGAATGTGTGCTACGAGCTTCAGATATAAATTGTTCATTTTATTGTTATCGGTTTTGTGCGCCCCGGGGTCGCACATCAATCATAAATTTTCAGTTTTTTGAAAACAAACATCGTATGTGTTATCGATAACAGAAATGGCCAGATCTTTTCATGTTTTCTTTATTTAGGTATTCTTTTTGCAGGGTGTTGTTATTGTAATTTTAATGGTGAAATAATTTTTCAAATTAGTCCCGTGGTTTCGGAGCTTATTCAATACTAACAAACAATGAAATATCTCTTCTTTATTGTTATATATTAGTGTATACGTAGATGTTTATAATATTGCATTATATTTATAAATAAATAAATAATAAATATATACGGACAAATCACACAGATTGAGCTAGCCCCAAAGTAAGTTCGAGACTTGTGTTATGGGATACTAACTCAACGATACTATATTTTATAACAACTACATATATAGATACACATCCAAGACCCAGGCCAATCTGAAGAAGATCATTTTCCATCTTGACCTGGCCGGGGATCAAACCCGGTCACTTCGTGTCGCAGGCAGGCGTGTTGACCGCTGCGCCACGGAGCTAGTCATTTACTAGCCTTTCTACCCGCGTTAATGTAGATCTCGCGGGATGAAAGTTACCTTCCCTGGCCTTAAACCACCTCTCCATCAAATTCCATCGCAATTGGTTTAAATAATAAATAATGGGTCTCTACCATAGATTTAAAAAAAAAATCTTCTCTCTGAATAGATGTCACATTTTGCCATTTTTGTATGGGAACCTAGTGTGTCATTAGCGGGGGTGTGAGGCAGAGTAAAGGGAGTCGTGGTTTCAGGGGTGTTATTTGTAAATGAGTGACTCGATGAAGAAGTACAAATTTCCCTACATCATCGGTCGTTTAGTAAACACGTCGATTCGAAAATAGCACTCATGACGTTTGACGCCGCTGTCATAAGAGATGTAACAACACCGTGTAATATCGATATCGAGAAAAACCCACAACAAGATTTTGTTTCAGTTTGACTTCATTTAAGTAAACAAAATATGAAGTAGTAATAATTATATAGTCATAATCATCTAAGAGATTCCCTGGTTCCTTATACTCCTGGCATCTTCAGTTGTGCTGCGTCCAAGCCCGGGGTCCGCTATTATGACAGCATTCATGCTGTAATAAGAATATATATTCCATGCTGGTCTAGATGAAAAGGAAAAATTGAGAATGTACCAGTTGCTTCTCTGATAGGGAATGCGACTAGTAACCTATTACACCTTTGATTCAGATTTCCACCTACATACGCCCACAAACACGCTAAACGTGGCTTTTGGTTTCAGGCAAAGGCCTACACCGTAAGGGTGAAGATCGTGATAATGTGAATGTATGTATGTTTTACGGCCCAACGCCAATTCTCCTTATGTAACTCCAGTAACGCGGACATACATAAATATGAAATTGAAGTACAAGTTTTTGCCTGCGCCGGAAATTTAACCCGGTACCTGGCTCGTTAACCACTGTACCATGGAGATTGTCATTATCGTTTATGATATTGTAATTAAATGTCCTTTGCATTACTTCCATGTGAAAAGTCACAGGTTGTGGTTTCCCTTAAGCATTTTTTACAGTATTTTTGCAGAATTTCACTACACAACTAGGCATGTTTATAATTATAAAAATAAATTTTCGTTCGGCTCATAAGGTTCCGCTACAAATAAGACGTCAGAGGACTGAGGCCGCGAAAAAGCATACGCTGTTTTAAGAGTATGAGTAACAAGACATGCGCTACTTCTAGAGACGTACGAGCCTTTGTATAAAAAGAAACACGGGTTGGGCTCTCTTAAGTCCTGTATGTATTGAGGTACATCTCTTATGGTGTTGCGCAGACCGCAAGAGAGGGCACCATCTAAGTAAAACACTTTTGTCATAACCAAAACCAAGATGATTGGCGAAAGCCTACTCCCATTGTGTTCCAAGTGCAACGTATGATCTGCCTGCTGAATAAGGTGGTTCGCCATCTGCTGAAGTGACCCCGTGGGTCACTGTTGGGTCATCGTGCTGCCCAACCGCTGAGCGGGGTGCCACGAAAGCTCTCACAGGTGTTCATGAAGCAGATCAACTACTAATGATGGCAACTAATGAAGTGGCAGTTGCGCTGTTAGTATATGGAAGTAAACATGGACAGCAACAACAAGTACAGTTTTCGGTACTTGTTGTGTTGCCTCGTGATGCACCAAGCCCTCGCCTGGGAACGTCAAAGCTGACGTCACTATGCTATCGGCTGCACCAATACTTCAAGAGTGAAGCGAAACAGTGAAGATGACGGCCAAGCAAAGAACAAAAAGACCTACCTAATGTATCAAGTATCTATCAAAGCTTATTTATTTATTTATTTACTTTTATATATTTACTTCTTCTTACAGCTATCATTACAGGATTTGGTACCTAATGCGATAGTTTAGCTACTTCAGACTGCCCCAATAAACAGTTACTATATACTCTTAACCTCAAGGAGGTAGCGGAGAAGAGCCTGCTGCTGTATCGTTGATGAAAAAGGCTTCAAAAAAGTATAGTAGTGATTAAAATGTCCAAAATAATTTTATTTATTATTTAATTGCAACTTTTAATGAAATTAGTGAAAAATAGTGCAAAAACCTATGAATATAATATCTAATCCTTATAACTTAGTTTGGACTGAGTTTATAGGTATATATGCCCTTATAACTTTATTTTGTTATTGACTATCGGGAAAACAAGGTATGGTTAGTGGCCGCGCGAAAACAAAAAGACGCCAATAACCGGCATTGTCCTTTTGAAATATTATCTATTTCGGTTCAATAGATACAGTCATGTGGCAGATGGATAGACGGATGGACGTCGAAGGCTTAGTATTACCTTTCCGTTTTTACTCTTAGGGAACGGAACACTAAAATAATAAATTTTCGGGAATGTCGTGGAGAGTGAATTTATTATTATTTATTTCTTGGCATTAACTTTATTACTTATATTATTACACTCATCTGTATTCATGTAAATTATCGATGTTTGGCAAAAAATAACAAAGTGCATCACTATGCGTCTTTCCGCCTTTCACTGACAATGGAATTTGACGTTTTTAATGGAGGATAAATATGTTTATAATATTGTAAATAACATTTACTTGCATTACTTAAATGTGAAAATTGCCAGCGCGCTAGTTTACTATAATATTCATTTTAGTATTTTAGAAGGACAGAACTTCATATATTGGCACGTTTATAATTTTAAAAATTAAATTCCACTCTGTTACATACCCCTCGACAGGCGTCAGAGGACTGAGGCCTAGTGTATAGTATACGCTACTTTTAAGGGTATCAGTAACAAGACGTATCAAGTAATACGCTGCTTCTAGAGACTTCATACTTCTATTGTCTTTACCTATGAAATTGTCGTTTTTTTTTTCCACTTGCCCTACTTTCCGCTCAATTTAAGACCTTATGTCATTGACTTAAGAACTAATGTGTGCACATATTTCACTCGTGATTGTACCTACCAGGCGTAGTATTTCTTTCTCTGCAAAAAATTTACTCAAATCTCTCTCATTGCTGCCTTGGATTTCAAACGATATTAGAGGTGTAATGGAACATCTTATAGATATGTAAATGATTCTATTTTGGTGTCCTTACGCGAAATACTTGGCGCGGCTTTTGTGTACGTGACAGCTGATTATTTTATATATCCGTTCAATCAGTTTCGGGTTCAGCTTTTGATAAGACATATGTAGGAAATTCAATTTATATCAGAGGCATCGTATTTTACACGTCTGTCAGAAAAAAAGAAGATCATATTTTCTTTTGACTTGCCAAACGATTTACGCTTGGCAAGTAGTATATTATACAGGCACATGAATCCTAATATTATAAATGCGAAAGTGCGGTCGTGTAAAAAGCACATCGCGACGAGTCAATGAAGATCATTATAGAAAAAGTAAAATGAAAAAGAAGTAGAGAAATCTCCTTCATAATTCAGTTGAGCAAGTGAAGGAAAAACAAAAAATCTTTTTTACCAAGATGTGAAAATGCTGGTGTAAGACGGAAAAAAATGGAAGATCTCCGCTCGAAAGAGCTTTGCTCGTAAGAAAAATAGGAATTTGGTAACCCAACATTGTACATGATGTTTTTATCCTACGAAGAAAGACGATTGACCTCTCAACCACAGAGCGGTCCAACGAAGACGCATAACAATAAAAAATTCATTGTGTCTGCGTTTCTCGCGCTTGAAGGGTATGTATTAAATACAAAGAACTAGCTTTCACCCGCTGCTCCGCCCGCGTCGACGTCGATCCCTCGGAAACAGTAATTTTCCCCGAGATAAAAGATACACTTTATTCTTCTCCGTACTCCAGACAATGGCTATATATGCAAAATTTCATGACGATCGGTTCAGTAAATAGAGCATAAACGCGTAACAAACAAACAAACTCACTTTCGCATTGCAAGGAGAGGGTCAAAAACTGTCAAAAATCGAATTACGTCAAAAATTAACGGCCTACATAATATACTAACTAAACGTGTATGAATAACTGAAATTTGAAATTGTAACTAACTTAATTAATTTTATGTTGTTGTAGGATATTATAGGATGCTTATTTGATGTTTCTACATGTGCACTTATCCAAAAATATCCAGCTCATTTTTTTTTTTATCAACATATTATTATTGTCCCACTGTTGGACACTGGTCTCTTCTATCTTTTTCCACTTATCCTTGTCAGATGTTACTCCCGACCAGTTTCTCAGAAAAGCGTCTGCGTCTGCGGCGACGATGACCATCTACAGGCGACCACTCTGTTGCTATCCTAGCCCATCCATCGTGATGCATCTGACATACCCCGCCAAATCCTATCAACAGTTACCGTCCAAAAATACTTGTATTGATATAAGTGGGGATTGATTTTAACTTACCTATACCCATTTCATTGAGTAAATTATTCAGCCTGAAGACTGCCTTCTCCACCTCATATTTGATGTCGTGCTTATATATTTTCCAATGAATTTTACCATCTTCAGCTTCCTCGTGTTCATACCAAAATCGTATGTGGATGGTTGTATTTTCTGAAAAAAGAAAAAAACAAAAGATTAATAATACATAAAAAAATATTTCTGTTTATTTTTAAGTTTGCAAATTTGTAAGGAATTTAAAATCTGTGGGACACCCGTTGAACTTTAATCATGAAATTTGGCCGTCAACCGACTTTACAGACAAGCAATTTTTTTGATATTGTTACTTATTTTTTTTATACTCACTTAACTTGATGGAGGCGTCACCGTTGGACTTGATCGGCATTATCATGATTCGTCCACTGAGATCGTATTTATTGTTCACGTCTAGGTTTATCAACGCGTCGGCGGCTATGATTTTCTTGTTCAAATCAAACCTATAACAATCAATCAAAATCAAAAAATCTATTCTTTTTTAGTGACCCAGACCCAGGATTCGTGCGGGTACAATGTAATTATAAACCTTTCTCTTGTATCTTTTCGGCCGCAAGAAGTCCACTGCTGGACATAGGCCTCCCTCAAGGATTTCCAATATGACAGGTTGGAAGCGGCCTGCATACGTTCGACCACCTGGCAGAGGAGTGTCCAACGGTGCGCTTGCCGGTACGTGGTCGCCATTCCAGCACCTTTCTGCCCCATTTTTTATCGGTTCTTCGTGCTATGTGTCCCGCCCACTGCCACTTCAAGAGCTAATCTGCTGAGCTATGTCGGTAACCTTTGTTATTTTACGGATCTCCTCATTTCTGATTCGATCTCGCAGAGAAACATCGAGCATAGCCCTCTCCTTGGCTCTTTGAGCAACCTTGAGCTTTCTTATGAGACCCATAGTAAAGGATCACGTTCGGACCCATTAGTCATCACTAGTAACACGTATTGTTCGAATACTTTAAGGTATTTTGGATGAGAAGACAATGCGGAGCTTCCCGAACGCTACCCAGCCGAATCGGATTCGTCGAAAGACCCATTCTTGAAGCTGGAACTTCCAACCTGGATCAACTGACCCATATAGATATATTGGTCAACAGCTTCAAATATAGACCTCTCTCAACAAACAAGCACTGGTGAAGGCGCAACATAGCCATTAGATTTCTCTTGAATGACTCAATCTATTTAATAAAACCGCATCAAAATCCGATGCATAGTTTTAAAAATCTAAACATACATAGGGACAGACAGACAGGGGGAAGCGAAGCTTTGTTTTATACTACATATGTAGTGATGAGATATTTTAAATATCATTCGTTGAACGTTCAGTGCAGCAATCGAACCTACTAACTAATGACATAAATACCTCATATACATCTAAACCCAAAGTATATATATATAAATTTCTATTATGTATTTTTTTTAATTTATTTACCGTATGTAATACATAACTTATCATATTACGTTTTAATAACAAATAAAAACTATATAGGTGCGGTCGTTTATGTGACATATGAATCTACGGTTCTATGACATTTGTATCAAGGCATACATAATACCAGGGACATGTATTATGTATGAGTTTTATCTATGACTTGATACAAATGTTATATAACCTACCGTATATATAATGGTAGATAAAAAAGAATGATTAGAAAAATATTAATTCTATATAACGATATTTTATGCTTATTGTAACCTTGAGTGAGATGATGATGTCTCTGGATGCGACTGTTAAGAATAATTAATATGGACATTATAATGACAATACATCCTTATCCTTACTAATATTATAAATGCGAAAGTGAATTTGTTTGTTTGTTTGTTACGCTTTCACGCCGTAACTACTGAACCGATCATCATGATATTTTGCATACAAGTTCTCTGGAGTACGGAGAAGGACATTGGCTACTTTTATCCCGGGAAAAAGTACAATTCCCGAGGGATCGACATTGATGCGGGCGAAGCCGCTGGCAAAAGCTAGTATTTCATAATCATCATCATTACAGCCACAACAATTCCACTGCTGGACAAGGCCTCTCCAAAGGATTCCTCGTTCCATGGGAGGATATTGCCATACTCACGCTTGGCAGGCGGATTGGCGAGCGCAGTTTCTTTGACTTCTTATGCTTCCGAAGCTGCTGCCTATCGCAATAATTTTGAAGCTGGGGAAGGATAGGAATTCGTTGGATTTGGAAAAGGAATGAAAGGATAGGATACTGCTCACTCAGATGAATGGGGGAAATACAAGTAACAGCTCGGGAGACCGGGTGCGCGTACCCATGCCTGCCCCCATGCATGCCATACCTGTTCCCACCAGACAGGCAGTTAAGTATAACACCCCTGACCATATAATTCATATTATTTGCGATAAAATGTTATAAGTCAAAACAAAATCTATAAACTATTCGTAACGCTAACGACGGAATCATGGCTCACGCATAATTAGGTTGGGGCCTTTTAATTACTGGTAATATTATGACGGCCCAACTTAAAAGGGGCATTCAAATTATTAGGCCCAGGCCATGATTCAATGGGTACAAAAGGAGTAATGGAGTGAAAAACCTCCTAGTGATCTGGCAGAATTTGAGGCGTTTGATCGCACTGACGGGATTAAATTACACTGCTATTAACTTCTTTCCGAGAAGGAGGATGTTGGTCAAAATTATTTGATTAGTTTGTACTTATAACTGGCAACGTCAGAAAATGTACGAATATATATGTGAATATCCCAGCTACATGATTTATATGTAGTTTTCTGCTATGTGAGAACGTACGCCTGTATTCAGTTTTTCATGTCATTAGCAGTAATTGGACCGAATCGACGGGGGAAATTGTTAAGCCTCAACATTGTTCATGAACATTTTAGAATAGCATACACTTTATTGTACGAAATAATAGACGAATTAGTTATAGAGAACAAACAATAACAAAGTTGGTACAAAGGTGGGCTAATCGCTTTGGCAATCTCTTTCAATCAACCCTAGGTTAGCTGGACAGAGTACATATGATTGAAACTAACGTGAGATATAAACATTAGATAGCCGTGTGGTTTCCGGCAGAGGAAATTAGGACCACTTCAAGTCTTCCCATGGATGTCGTAAGAGGCAACTTAGGAAATACAAGCTAAACAAAGCTCATAAACATCAATGAGACCTCTCCAACCCATCTGGCCAGCGAGGAGAGTGAAGGCCTAATCCTCTGTCTGCTCTGGCCAAGTATGGCTTTGGTAGTACAGAGAGGGTCATGCTCCTGCAGTGGAGACTGAAAAGACCTGATGATGATGATAATGATGATGATATAAACATTATAAATTATATGTAACAACGGATTACTCACGTACGAAGTCAGCTACTGGCCGACTTGTTTCGACCTCATCTCAAGGTCTTCCTCAGGGCGAATATGGATCGAGGCGCGCGTCCGATGTATGACGTAATCATGTTGTGCGGATCGGTCGAAACTTGTTTGCCAGAGCTGACTTCGTACGTGGGTAACCCATTGTTACATATATTTTATACAGAACATATAATTGGCGTTAGCGCAGAATAGATACAAGTAAAAAAAGGAAGACTAAATTAATTATTTAAGATATATACGAATAAATACAAATACATAAAATGAAATATCTATATTCTGCCTACAAAGATACGCCAAATACTCTCTTGGCATGCTTAATCTTTGATAAGGCGTTAGCGGCGGTCAGTAATTACAATCTACATTCATTAACCTTTAATTTAATAAAGCATCTAGTAACAAAAACTAGATAAGATTAAGACATGTTTCCTTGGTATAAATATAAATATATTACATCACACTAATTGAGCTAGCCTTACAGTAAGTTGTGAAATAACTGATAAAAAATACTGTAGATAGAAATATACATAAATATAAGTACTTCTTACCAAGTTATCACTTATTATTATAAAACTACCTCCATGGTCCTCATGGTCAGTCATGGTTGACTGGGAGAGAATGCTCATAGCATTAAGTCCGCCAATTGTAAAAAAGTGTTTTGCTTTGGTACAATAAAGTTTTAATAAATAAATAAATAAATGGTCCAGTGGTTAAGGCGTTTGCCTGTAGACCCGAGGATTAAGATGATTCCTTGCTTCGGAAGGCACGTTAAGCCGTTGGTTGCCATCTAGTAGTCGTTAAAGGAACTACGTCAAAGGCCGAGAGGCGGTCTCGAAGAACTCTGACACTAGGGTGTGAATGCTTAATTGACCGTGACACCTACTCGAAATGATGATGATGACCAAGTTATCCTTCCGCTATTTTATTTAGAAGCTAGGCTTTTGTCAAAAACAACCAACAAAGTACTTTTATTTTTTACTTTCTTTTTACTTTATTAATGGGACTTATCACGAACTTTTTATTTCAGTTTACGTTTCAATGGAAAATGAATGGATTTGTCTCGTTGCGACCATGACGGATATAACTTCATTAATACAAACCTTAAGTCTATTAATTCCATGTCGGCAAGTCCATGGAAGTAGTTCTCCGAAAAGACCAGTTTCAAGCCATTTTTCTTCGGTATATACACCGTCATTTCTTTTACATACAGCGGGTCTAATGGCGGCAAATTCCTGTCCGGATCCCCGAGGGAGAAACGGCGTATTGATTCCCGGGCAGATTTCAACGCACAAGCGTTGAGCTCGGGGTCGTTTCTTGAACAGGACTTAATGTATTCAGCTGAAAATGAGATAAAAACATATTGAATATATTATTCAATTTCCTTGTGTTGAATATAATATTCATTATTTTTTATAAGTGTTTTATTTTGCATTCACAATGTGATTTTGATATACTTTATAATTAATTTATTAAGAGTATATCAAAATAGCATTGTGAATGCAAAATAAAACACTTATAAAAATATTGCATGGATTTCTACATATTAGTTGACTAGCTGTTGCCCGCGACTTCGTCCGCGGCAATTTCTGTTATTATATGATTAATTCGTTTTTTTCTTAGTATAGATGAATAATTTTCCCCCGTTTTCCAATCATTTTTTATTGTTGCTTCGCTCCTTTTAGTCGCAGCGTGATGTTTTATAGCCTAAAGCCTTTCTCAATAAATGGACTATCCAACACAAAAATAATTTTCTAATTTAAACCGGTAATTCCTGAGATTAGCGCGTTCAAACAAACAAAGAAACAAACTCTTCAGCTTTATAATATTAGTATAGATTTACAAATTCATTGTAAAATGAGTTGAATCAAATACCTCACTTGTAAAAGTCGGGTAGTTGTGTTAGATGAAGGGGAATGGGATGTGGTGGAGATTTTCGTCGCCGAGATTGAATCATGCGGTAGCCCAGACGGCAGAGCGTAGGTCGTACATAGACCTAAGTCGCTGGTTCAAGTCTAGCCCACATGAAATTTTTTCACCATATTTTATTTCTTAATATATTAAGAGTATAAAATTAATGTTTATTGCTAGTACTATCCTTATCCTTACTAATATTTAAAAGCAAAAGTGAGTTTGTTTGTTTGTTACGCTTTCACACCGTAATTTCTAAACCGATCATCAGGATATTCTTGGATACGGAGAACGATATATATTTTGTCTCAGGAAAAAATATTGTACCCGAGGGATCGACATTGACGCAAGCGGAGCCGCGAGCAAAAGCTAGTTAAGAGCCCGACATATGCCAGGCGGCGTGGCGATACAAACGCGTTGGCTACTTTGGATATTTTCGTTTTTTAGGAATATTCAAGGTTATTCGAAAAAGAAAAACATATGATGGCTGCCTTATCTGTAATGCAATAATAATCAAAAGTTTCAAGGTTAATTTTAATGTATTTGGTGAATAATGCTATATACCGAGTAAATTAGACGTGATTTGGAGGCAACTTTGCAATTTTTCTTCTATCGAGAAAATTTAACGCAATCCTGTTTTTGAGTCATATAGTTACCAGAGTTAGTCCTGAACTTTGCTGCATTTTTATTTTAACTTGAGTATTTAATTATTATTGATATAACAGTCAATCATGCAAAGCAGTGTGAGGTAGTACGGACCCTTAATAATAAATTATGACACCCGAGGCAAAGATGGGAAGATGATATTGTGCAAGTTGCAGGAAAAATTGGATGCAATTAGCCCAAGATAAAGACAAGTGGCACTCTATGGAGTCATTTACCCAAAAAGGGGTTCTAAGTGAATTGTTTTATTTTCTACTTATATTTTTTACATAGCATGGCTGCAGCCAATGCCGAGTCCCTCAAACGGCGCAAATATGCATCGGCAACGGTTTCATAATTGAGCTGTTTGAGGTGGAGACACTTATTTCGTGAGGCCTGTCGGCTCATAAACTATTTAAGTCATTAAGTCGAAAGCTGGTTGAGGTGTCGGGCTGGCAATTTTCTAGGACAAAGAATAAGCATTGCCATCCAACGTGGCAATGCTGTCAGCCTTCTAGGTACCCTTCCGCGTGACAACGAATTGCGGGACATTTTTATTTCAGAATAGATACAATATATATACAATTTAAATATAAAAAAATTAAACTAATGCTTGCCCAGCGTAGTAGCGTGCCCAGAAGGCTGGCAGCATTGCCACGTTGGATGGCAATGCTGATCTTTTGGCCAAGGTATAGACCAGCCTTCTGGTCACGGGTCACCTCGATCAATTTATGGGCAATATTGCCGAACACTTTATGGGCTGATGGCCCCCACGGTCCTAAAGTTTCGACCCCAAACGGCTAAAATATGTAGTTGTTTCCAAGACTGTACTTGCGCCGCTTGAGGTCTTAGAATGGTTATTTTTAGTTAAGTAGGTAAGGTTTTATTTTTAGTAAGTTTTTTTACTAAATTGTTACTTATAAATTATAAAAGGATTTTAATTTCATTATTTATTATAATAAATTATGAGTGATAATCATACTTACGTAAACTGTGAGACTTAACATAATTCAATAGAAGTACACCGGTTATAATAAAACTCCACATTTCCACTGCAAACTAGTAGTAAAGGTATAGAAATGAGATGTTTTCAGTAGTTCCGTGCATTTTATAAACCGACACTGAAATTGAACGTTCCATAGGCCTCATTAGGGATGATCCGGCCCCTCCCATGAGATAATGTCAACACGTGACCGAAGTTACTTCAAGACATTACTTGCGAAACTAATCGTCTTCCATAGCACGTTTTCTTCATTGCTCCAACAGATTTTCCGCACCGAAGTAACAATGTACGTCATTTATGTGACTTGGAAAATTGTACATCGTGAGTCGCGTGAGAATCGCCGTGTTTTGAAAAGAAAAACAACAGCAGTAAGTTATTTGCGACCTTGTTAAGGTGTATTTATGGTTCCTTTGTTGTTATGAAATGTTATAGTGAGTTATACAATAAATGTAAGTTGTGACGTAAAATTGTAATGGAAATTATGCTTTGTACGGTTGGTTGCATTCATGACGCAAGTATAAGATTCATTATTTGTGGATCTAGTATTGAGATATAAATATCCATATTATACTCTAACGAATGCCAAAGCTTGTTTTATAATCATTATTGATTTATTTACTTGTCTATGTTTAGGGTTGTAATTTGCACATCTTGTATTGAAATTCAAAGCCCGGTACAATACCATTCATAACCGCCTGGAATCATCGAGTAGACTATATTTTTTTCAATTTAGTGATCAATCCTGCGCATAACGAATTAATGATAATTAAATAAAAGCTACCGAAATCTTTTAACTACCTTAGTGGTCCAGTGGTTAAGCAACTTTTCCTGTTGACCTGGGGGTCGTGGGTTCGATTCCCACGGGAAGCATACTTTGTTTAGTTGTTTCCAGTTTGGTTAAGACATTCCAGGCTTGAAACACCTGATTGTCTAATAATAAAGATGATTCCGTGCTTCGGAAGGCACTTTAAGCCGTTGTTCCCGGCTGCCACCTGGTAGTCGTTAAAGGAACCACGTCAGAGGCCTGAACAACTCTGACACCAGGGTGCGCATGGTCGATTGACCGTGTCACTTACACGAAATGATGATGATGATGATGATGACCGAATTCTTTAAATCTAAAATAGTTGAAATTAAATAAACGTCAAGTTTTAATGCTCAGATATTAATGTATATGTATAATTAATAATATTTCAGATACAAATAGACTTCAGACATTTAAATAAGAGCAATCGGCGAATATACATTAAAAAAATCGACTTTTATGAAATATCTCTTTTTAAGTCGGTTGAACTAATAGTAAAATCTATGACAAAAGACCGATCTTTTTAAAAAAGAAGGATCAACTTGAAAAGATTTTAAGGGCAACAGAATGCTTGTTAAAACTTGAACAAGTTTATAAGGTTTTGTTAGTTCGCTAACTTCTAGCAATTTTTTGCCGACTTTTTTCATTACTCGTTATTTTATGAATAGTATACGAGAACCTACGTATATTTGTGTAATAGCTGTATCATCTGTATGATAAATAAATAAATAAAAAATTTAACTGAAGCAAACCCCCTTTTGACATTTTCATTTATATTAATTTAGATTTAAGTAGGTAGGAAATTTATTAAACCATTGACATATAATAAACATGACATTTTAAAGAACTAAAAAGCTAAATTATTTTTTTATATAAATTCAACAACTAATTATTATTATGACCTAAATATAAATACCTAATGACAATACCTATTCGCAATCTCGACCTATACCTATATATATTATGTTATTATAACTTTTTTGCATAATGACTTATGTTTGATACAAGACAATAAATAATCCGCATGCCGTTCCATAATTATTTTGGGATGCAGTTGTTCATGTTGTACCTACAATTTAAAACGCGACTGTAGTAATTTAAAGTGTTTTTTACCTGTACAATGTGAAAGAGCAATAAATGAATTGAATTGAATGAAGGTTTCATGGAAAGGCAGATCCTGGGTTCTTTTATGCAAATTTAGTTTTACTATCCGTAAACAGTATACAGTATTCATTCACCACAAATTGACAAACACAAGTTGATAAACAAGCTCTCCTTAAAAGCTATTGACATTTATAAGGCTGTAAAGTTTCTACTTTCATTTAAGGCGCTGTATCCCTTAACCGTTTGTAGCGGACGTCGCGCAATATTTTATATATTTGTGTCATACCTGTCGTCAGTCTCAGTTCAAATCCGTGTCTGCCATTTTCGTGTTAATTTTCACTTTTAATTTAATAATTCAATAATTATAACCAAATATCGTATTTTTTGTAGGTATCCATCTTGTTCATTTAGTTATACTTTTTATAGACGTATAAAAGTTGGTAGTTGTCGCTGAAAATATCAAGAAATTCGCGACGAAAATTTTTCTGGATATAGCTTTTTTGATATTTTATTTAGTTAGGTTTTAAATATTTTTTTGAACATATTTTGATGTAGCCATTTATTTTGATCTTTGAACTGTACTTCATATTTTTTTCATGCTAGTATTCTTTGAAAAATTAGGCTAACTGCGCGACGAAAAAATACACGTTTTACGGTATTGTTCTGATACACAGCGCATTAATAATTGTACCGTTATTCCTACTTGGCTATGGTTATTATTTTAAAAGTCAAATTTATTGTAAGCTTCTTTGATTTGCCAAGTACCATATAGGTATCCTAGACATAAATGCCGCCAGAGGTTTATTCACAACTAAATATGCACCATATTATGAGAAAATCAAATCAGTATTTACGAAAAATATCATAATTACGACAAAATTTTTTTCGTCTTACTGAATATTTTTTAGTTTTACTGAAAGCCGCAATCATAATGAAAGCCGCAATGTATTTTAAAGTGACTATCAAACAGTTGTACACTGAGTTAGCAAATAGGCCAGTTGTTTCGGCTACCGCCAATATAACAAATGATTTTGAGGATAGTTTATATTAAATTGCTTCGCGTTTCTTGGCTAGGAAGTACCCTTAAAATGTAAACACAAAAAAGTCGTTTTAATTATTTACATTATGAGACCCAAAGGCAACGTTTATGTATGTATATAAATACCGCGTGTGTGATCATAACAGATTACATGACAAGCGATGAAAGGATGATGACAATGCATTTTAATTAAAAACTAGCCTTTGTCGCAACTTGGTTTGTTAAAGCGTGACTGGAATATAAAATATTTTACTAGCTTGCTTTGCCTACTTTGATCTTCGTGTGTTTAAGTAGCTAACGCTGGTATCAGATTTTTGAAGCCGCCTTATGGCATCTGACATAATTTTACGTCAAAATGCATAAAAAGGTGACGATGAGACAATTTTAATTAAAAAAATAAGCATCAAGCGCTATCATATTTAAGGCTTCACCGCTCTGCAGAAATTTCGTTCGTGTTAAGATAAGTGTCCACTGATCACAGAGCTCTGAATGCGTCACAGCCACAAGCGTACTCGTATATGCAATAAGTTATCTCTCCGAGAACATATCTATACTAATATTATAAAGCTGAAGAGTTTGTTTATTTGTTTGTTTGAACGCGCTAATCTCAGGAACTACTGGTTCAAATTGGAAAATTCTTTTTGTGTTGGATAGTCAATTTATTGATGAAGGCTTTAGGCTATAAAACATCACGCTGCGACCAATAGGAGCGAAGCATCAATAAAAATGTTTTGAAATCGGGGAAAAATTATTCATCTATACTAAGAAAAACCTAATTAATCATAATAACAGAAATTGCCGCGGACAAAGTCGCGGGCAACAGCTAGTGTGTGATATATAGTGCGTTCTTAATTTATTTAAAAAAAAAATGGATCATAGTTTGTTGGCACTGAAACCGATCAACTAATTGGACACCAGTAATAGTTACTTGCACATCTGTTAAACAAATAAACTTATAATAAAATGACTTTAAACTAAATGTGAAATATTTAACTACCAGTTTATACTAATCGTACATTTATAAAATACAGCGAAAGAGTGGTAGCAATGCTAAAATTTTAATTAAAATTAGTAAGGTGGTATTTTGTCGTCTTGAGCGTCAAGAGGAATTTATTGTCTGGGCGGCGCGCACTATAATATAAAAATTTAAGGCACTGTCATCAGAAGAATACCGTAAAACATCTGTTTTTTCGTCGCGCATTAAGCCTGATTTTTCATAGAATACTAGTTTGAAATGGAGTACAATTCAAAAATCAAAATAAATGTTTACATAAAAATATTTTCAAAAATATATTTAAAACCTAGCTTAATAAAATAGCAAAAAAGCTATATCCAGAAAAAGTTTTGTCGCGAATCACTTGATATTTAGGCGACAACTCCCATTTTTTAAACGTCTGTAAAAAGTATAACTAAACGAGAAACATTTTATTGAATTATTAAATTAAAAGTGAAAATTAACACGGAAATGACATACACTGGTTTGAACTGAGACTGATGACAGGTATGTATGACACGATTATACATGGTGAAATTTTGATCGTTTAGGACCCTTAAAGGTGTGACTCAGACCATCAATATGAACGACTTTTTCTATTGGACCAAAGGTGGAAACTCAAAAAAAAATTTGTCATTTCCATACAAAAGAGTTTTGCCGCCCGGCTAGTTTGTATGGGAATGTCTATTTTTTCTTTTTTGTTTTGAGTTTGCAGCATTGTTCTCATAGGAAAAGTTGTTTATTTTGATGGTCTGAGTCACCCCTTTAAGGGTCCAAAATGATCAAAATTTCACCGTGTATAATATATCGCGCGATGTCCGCTACAAACGGTTAAGTGAGACAGCGCCTTAAGGTTTAAAATCGTCCACCGTAGCTTGGCCATTAGATCAGATCTTCTCAAGTGGTAAAATAATAATTTAGGATTTAAGATGAAGCCATATAAATCACCGAACTGAAAAATGTTATCGCTTATAAGGTAACATACAATAAAAGAACGGTGACAGTGCTTCAATTTCAATTAAAAAATAAGCTGCAAGGGCCGTCATTTTTCACGCTTCGCATAAGTATAGGGGCAATTAGTCACTCTGCAAAATTTTCGCTCGCGTAAAGCTAAGTGTCCACTCGTCACAGAGCTCTGAAATGCGTCACGGCGAATATGCAATTTATCATCCACGAGCACGTTTGTGTGTGATTCAGAGCGCCGTTGTTCTATTTTTCAAAAAATAGGTCATATTTTTTGAGAATACAGTTCTGAAACCGTTTATCTAATTGAATAATTATGTGGCACAGTCCATAGTTAGCTTAAATGCTTAAAATCACTTTCACTTCAATTAAAACACCATCTTGGTTCATCATCATGTTTTTGTTCTTTGTTGATGTCTCTGTGAGTTTCCAACTGTGGTACCCGATTTTTAATCGAAAACGACTGTTGATTTAACTACATATTATGTCATAAGTTCATCTCTTAGAACGCGTTCCCGATTCAACCCTCTGCTATGATGCGTCAGTGTCCGGAGTCCTCTATTACGGCAGCATTCAGGCATTTTTTGCACTTCACACATGACATTCAAAAAGAAATGCTTACTTGCTATTAATAGTAATTCTCAATTAACTGTATTTTGTTTTGTATTCGTAGTCCATATTGTACCGTCTTCATTTTATTCATACTTTTATTTTGAAAATTTAAATTAAACTTAGCAAGTTATTCACACATATTATTGGTCTGTTTATTATAACAAATGTATCTTTTTTATTTATGTACCCACCTAACTTACTGTTTTGTGTACTTATGAAAATAAATAAATTTTATTTTATTGGTGATATTATATTATTGTGCAAAGTTTTTAGGACTTTTTACTTACGGTACGGAAACCGTTTATTTATTCTATTTTTTAGTATTTGTCGTTACAGCGGCGTCGTTATTTGTCATTACCTGTGGGTACGGAACCCTAAAAAACAAGTAGCTACTCGGAACGCACTCATACATGATGCCATACTTGTTGCAACAACCACCGGTCATTAGCTCCGATTACTGGTGACCGCCCGGCGGTCCCGGGTGACTTGCACCCAGGATAGGCCCTTCTGGCAATTTAGCTTTCGGCCCATAAGACAAAAGATGAGAGTTGCTGCTCTCCAAAGGCATTTGCCATTGATTCTCAGATTGGCCCTTCAGGCTTGCATGCACGTATAAGCGGGCCATCAGGCAATATGAGAGTTTGCTGTCTCTCCAAGCCTTGAGCACACAGGCAACGCCCACAGCCGAGGTCCGTCCCTCCTGGGGGCCCATTGGCGATGTTGTCTTAAAGGTTGAGGGCACTTTGCCCTCGCCTTAAACGCCCGGTGAAGTAGCAAAAGCTCACTTGGAGCTAGCTACATAGTCCTTCAAAAAAAAAACAAGCCACCGGTCAAGTAGTTGAAGATTACACCCCTTACCTTATACCTTATTGCTCTTGCTTAACTATTAACTATTACGCGATGGAAGCCGTCAACACTTAGAAACACTTATGACAGATGAAACTTCTATTCGTAATAGAATTTTTACATCGTAATAATTCTATAACGATGTATTTTATAAATTTATTGTATTTATAAGTAAAATGGCAACTAGTCGCCTCTTATGTTTGCTGTGCCCTTACAGAGCGTCACTTGTACCTTTAAATCATTGATTTAAACTAATTCAATAACTTGTGACTTGCAATAAAACTGAATATGAATCTGAATGTCTAAACATTGAATGTTAAGTAGGTATAATGATTTTGCGAATATCATTCCTACAATTGCAAATTACACGATGAGTTCCGCTTTGCTCACGATATCTCTAATATCATACAATCTTGTTTAATCACTAGTTTGCCAGCTCCTCTGTTTATACGGAGCGTGTGCCTGATGACATATCTAGCAGTATGATTAAATCTTATTTGACAACAAAATTTCTACTACGCAATTAGGAAGGTACATTTTGATTCTACGCGTGTTCTACATTAATTATGATATTAAAATGGGTCAAGTATAAGTAGCACACTTTGAGTTCCTTACAATATTTAATTATAAAAAAACCGGCCAAGTGCGAGTCGAACTCGCGCACAAAGGGTTCTGTACCGTTATCTATAAAAACGGCAAAATTATTCATGTCTGTTGTATGGGAGCCCCCCTTTAATATAAATTTTATTTTTATTTAATTATTTATGTTTGAAGTGAATATGTTAATTAATATTCTGTGCATATTTCAAGCCTCTACCTGTTGCCGTCAATATCTAGCCAAAATAAGCAAAATAATTACCTACGTTTGTTGTATGGGAGCCCCCTTAAATGTTATTGCGGCAACAGAAATACATGATGTGTGAAAATTTCAACTGCCTAACTATCACGGTTTATAACATACAGCCGGGTGACAGACGGACAGCGGAGTGATATTAATAGGGTCCCGTTTTTGCCTTTTGGGTACGGAGCCCTAAAAACCACGCTTCTTGTATGTGGACTCTGATATATAAATACGCGTTAAACCTCTTCCGTGCTACCTTTCTTGTGAAATTAACCAAACTCACGGATACTATTTTTCTTAAACATCTGTGGTTTGACGTTTTAGTAATAAATGAGTAGCAACAGAATCGGGAAATAATACCAAAATAAAAACAAGTTTCTTGTATCTTCTATTTATATTTTAATTTTGGTTTTTTTTTTTTGTATCTTAATTGCGGTTAACGATATACACATAATTTAAAACACTTTAAGTCTCTACCTATTACTATTCAGTAGATACAGCTTTGTGATAGACGGACGAATATCTAAGGCTTAGTAATAATATCGATTTTACCCATTGAGTATGGAACTCCTTAATATGATAAGGAATTCAAACTTTAATATAGCATATTTATAAATGGGTGAATTATTTCTAAAGGTTTGACACAACATATACCTACAATTAATACTATTAAACAATTCAATACGACTGCCTCCGTGGGTCAGTGTTTAGCACGCCACCTTGCAGAACGGTGGAACAGAACGGTGGAACAGGCTGGAGCTGGAGGAGGTCACTTGATAACTGATCAGATCAAGATGGAAATAATTTATTTCAGATTGATCTGGGTCTTGGATGTTTATATCTATAAAGTACCAATAAGTTAGTATCCCATAACACAAGTTCCACTCTTACTTTGTGACTAGCTTAATTTGTGTTATAATTAAAAATAAAACAAAAAATACAATTAAATAACAATTTATTTACTTAATAACATCCATATACTAATTAGATACAAAAGGCTCTAGGTCATCAAGGATGAAGTATCTCGTGGGTACTTTATTATAAAAGTTTTTGAAGTAACTGCTTACGATTTCCATGGCGCGGTCCATGATCATTCCACCAAAAGTACCGAACAGGTCCTTCCCGTTTTGGTTGAGGAAATCTGTGATGAGTTTGCCTAAAATAGAGAATAGAACCTGTTAGATTATCATGCGAATGTCAAAAAAACATGAAAATTTGCGGCATAAACGGCAGTATCTTTTGATTATATTGGCTTAGAAGTTTGATTTTTTCACAGCTCCGAGCTTCAAGGGACAGTAGACCTGAGTATTTGATATGAATTTTAGCTTGATACATCTACGCGTTCCTGAGAAAAAGGGTCTTGACAGACCGACAGACAGACAGACGGACGACCGAGTGATTCTATAAGGATTCCTTTTTACCTTTTGAAGTACGGAACCCTAAAAATAAGCACTAAGTCATTATATCACCAGCATAAAGAATATCTGTAAAAATACTTACTAGACTCAACATCTCCCAAATACAGATTATCCGCCGCAAACACCATTTTGCCCAGTATTTCGTATTTATAATTTATTTTTTTCGCCTTCCCGATTATGTAAATTTCACCGTCTCGCTTTTTCAGATCGAAATTGAAGTCGAATTTGATGTGTATTTTCTCTGAAAATTAAATTAATAATTATTATAGCATTACTGACGCAATAAGTATTTAATATAGTAATGGCTCGAGATATTTTTATGCCACTTGCGATCACCCATCCCAGTGTGGACCGCGCTGAGGATTACTTAACATAACAGGTGCTTATAATTCTCTGACCCACTGCACCATGTGGTGCGCTGGACCCTAGAGTTCGCTATTATGACAGCATTTATGCTGTAATATGATTTAGGAACCATCTTTGGGACCTTTTCTTTTTCCCGGGATAAAAGGTAGCCTATGTCCTTCTCCGTACTCCAGAGAACTTGTATGCAAAATTTCATGATGATCAGTTCAGTAGTTACGGCGTGAAAGCGAAACAAACAAACAAACAAACAAACAAACTCACTTTCGCATTCATAATATTAATAGTAAGGATTTTGACTTCGTCAGCTTATAAAACAATGTGAACTGGATTCGATTTCTAACGCGAGTAAATATCTACTGGTACTTCATTTTCACAGGTCTGCGTCCGCGTTTCTAGAGCGTCCCAAAGATGGTTGCTAATCAGGCAGACGGCCGGCCGTAAAAACTATTCCAAATCATATTACAGCATAAATGCTGTCATAATAGCGAACTCTAGGGTCCAGCGCACCACATGGTCCAGTGGATCAGAGAATTATAAGCACTTTTTATTGCAAGCTAGCAGCAAGCAAGTATTTCTGGGTGGCTTCACCAGAAGACTCGCTCCGTCGGCCCTTCAATCCTTCTGGTTCCGCGCGAAGAAACAACAATCTAGTATATGATAAAGTAGAGTCACGTGAAGTTGGGGTGCTCTGAGTCCTATCTGCCAGCGATATACATATAATGGCGTTTTACAAATTATTTCTTGAAACAAAAAAAGATTGCCAATGACAATATCCCGATTCATATTATTCCAAATATAATTCTGCAATCTTTGATAAAGTAGAATAAAAATTATATTAAATAAATATCATATTAAGTAAAAATGATTCTATATGCAATTATTCGTAATTAAATGTCTTCCAAAGGAAATTATGCTAAGCAGAATTATCCAATCTATAAGGTATGTCATTGAAAATTCTACCATGTAAACATTCGGCCAAATGATGATTCTATTAACAAATTTTTATGCCTTTAAAATGTTCGTTCTAATAAGTTTCTACCATGTCGGCTATGCTATATGAAAATCGAAACATTAAGATTCTGCCAGATAGATGTGACCCACATATTATCACGTCTTTATCCCTTACGGGGTAGACAGAGCCTAAGGTCATAAAACCTTATGCCACGTTAAGCGTGTTGGTGGGCGTGAAGGTCGAAAACGAAATCAAAATAGTGATGGTTGCTTGCCGCATCGCCATAGTTCTTTAGATTTTCGCCCATTCCTTGGACCGACTTTTACGGTCTGCGCGGGAAAAGAAGCATCTGGCACATTCTACGTTTTTTCGTCACTCCCAGACCAAAATTAAAATAAGTGATTCTTGATATCATAACATTCAATGCTTTATTTTTAGCCGGTATTGCAGACAAGTTTCGGCCTTTACAGAAGGCCATCTTCAGCCTGAGTGTGAAGGTCGTCAATGCTCGGTCGACCTTCGATCACTGGCATTTAGATCGATATTTAGCATTAAGAGGAAACACTAAGCTCGGAGATAATTGAAAAATAGGTAATTGTAAAATCTATTGCTATCGCGCTGCGTGCCCAAACAACCCCCACAGAGTGCGATAGAGACTACTGCAGCTCGGACCGAAAATACATATGAAAAGTACATATAATTAACACTTCGTAGTCTCCCGATTTCTTCTCTATAACTAAACCGATTTACTTTCTTATTTCATAAAAAAAATTAAATAAGCTATGGCTGTGTTTTCTTTTATAATATACTCGCGCCATAGTTTTCTTGATGTTTGAACACAACGGAAATTCATACCAATTTTTCAGGTTTTTGAAGATTCATATCTTTTAAAAAAATTCAATTATTAAAAAATAATAATAAATAAAGACATGCTAATATATCCAGTTTTTTTTTTTTTGGTAAAAATTCATTGCTCTTCTGGTACCTATCCGGCAAGGACCTGATTCCTCGCCGCGGACTACGTTTGTTTGGATTATTCCTTCTATTTCCTCTTAAATTATCACATTGCGCGTAAATTTTAACCCTTTGAACGCCGTGGACACTTTTGGGCTTCCATTGGAAATAATGAAACGCCAATGACTTCTTAAGTTGTCCAAATTAGTATGACATTCAAAGTGGTCTCGGCGTAGCAAGCACGTAACGTACATATAAATAACTTCATAATCTTTTATGAGGTAGACCTAAAAAACGTGGCATAATGGTCTTAGGACCTAAAGGGCACGTTTATCGTGATAATGAATGTACACTTGGAAAACGGATCAAATTAGAGATCATTTACCTTAGCCAACTTTTTATGTAGGGTCGGCACAGAATGTCAGTTCTTTCTAATTTGTTCTGTCGCCTACCATAGCCTTTGTCACTCCTTTCTTGTACTCTCTTGGACACAATTCAATCATTTTTCATTATTCCTTATCATCATCATTTCGAGTAGGTGACACGGTCAATAGACCATGCACACCCTGGTGTCAGAGTTCTTCGGGACTGCCTCTCGGCATCTGACGTGGTTCTTTTAACGACTATCAGTTGGCAGCCGTGACCAACGGCTTAACATGCCTTCCGAAGCACGAAATCATCTTATTTATCAGACAATCAGGTGATTCAGCCTGCAACCCAACTGGAAAAAACTAATCAAAGTATGCTTCCCGTGGGAATCGAACCCACGACCCCCGGGTCTACAGGCAAACTCCTTTACCACTGGACCACGAATGTAATCATTATTTCTGAGATAAACATACATAGAAGTCTTACCAATCTTAACTTTTGCGTTGCCTTCTCCATGGACAGAGTCTTCTCCGAACAGACTTTTGACGATATCGCTCGACGAGTATGCCTTGTAGCGCCCCTTGATTGTGATGTCACAAGTAAGGTCTAAGTGGGCAGTGCCTTTTTCTATATTTAAACTGAAAATATAATTTAGTATTGATAAATAAATAGCCGGTGTATGTTCATATATTTTCAGTATACACGATATTGTATACTAGTTATAATACAACGGGACTTTGAACCTCCTAGTTGTATTGTAATCTCGGAATCAGAATCCCTAAAGGAATACAGAATTAAAAAAAAAAAAAGCTGATTGCAAAAAATAAAAAATAGATTTCCCATACAAAGTCGCTGATCAGCTGGACAAATTTCTATAGAAGGTCAAATGTTTTTTCTCTTTTCGTTTTTTCCTTTATTTTCTTCCAATTCTTAGGGGTTCCATTAGGGATTCTCATGACCAGATTTGAATTTAGCTAGGAGGTTCAAAATCACATTGTACATAGTAATCATTCTTAAATAATTATACAGGTGATTTTGAATTCCCTGGCAGTATTTAATCTTATGAGCTATGTTGGCCGCTTCCAACCGGTCGTATTGGAAATGCTTGGGGGAGGCCTATCCTAGTACTAGTCCAGCAGTGGATTTCTTGTGACCGAGATGATGATGATGATGATGATTTATACCATCTCATATTTAGTCGGAACCAGAATCCCTAATAGAATATGTATCCACAAGAAAAAAAAGGTATTTTAAGGACAAAATGTTGTCATTTTCAAACCTCCGGACCCAAAGGGTAAAAACGGGCCTGTTATACTTATACTCCTACGTTTATCCGTCTGTCTGTCTATCTGTCACAGGGTTGTATCTATTAAACTGTAATAGGCAGAGACTTAAAAATTTGACAGGATGTGTGTGTATATCTTTTGCTGCAACAGACAACAAAAACAAAATAAAATTATAAACTAAAAGGGAGAAATTTAATAAATAAATAATAAAATAAATAAATATATACGGTTAAATCCCACAGATAGAGCTTGCCCCAAAGTAAGTTCGAGACTTGTGTTATGGGATACTAACTCAACGATACTATATTTTATAACAAATACATACATAGATAAACATCCAAGACCCAGGCCAATCTGAAAAAGATCATTTTCCATCTTGACCTGACCGGGGATCAAACCCGGGGCCCCCGTGTCGCAGGCTGGCGTGTTAGCCACTGCGCCATGGAGCTCGCCAAAAGGTTTCAAGTGTCCTTATACATTAGAGACGAGAATCTTTATTGCTGTTATTTCTCGATTCTATCAAGGTTAATACACATTATTTTCTACATGAGACGTATAACCACAGAATAATCTTAATATATATAAATCTCGTGTCACAATGTTTGTCCTCAATGGACTCCTAAACCACTTAACCGATTATAATAAAATTCGCACACCATGTGCAGTTCGATCCAACTTGAGAGATAGGATAGTTTTTAACTTATGGCGAAACGAAGTTCGCCGGGGCAGCTAGTAATAAGATAAATAGTATTCATGCAAGAAATAGTTTAGTTAATCTCACAAGAAAAGGCGCATAGGAGAGGTTTCATGCGTTCTTATACATCAGAGGCCCAAGAAGCGTGGTTTTTGTAATTAATTATTGTACGGAACTCTTACTCTGTGTGATTCGCGCTTGGCTGGTTTTATTATTTATTTATTTAAAACTTCATTACAAATAAGTAGTTGGCAGATTTAAAGCCGTAGGTTTTATCTACCAGTCAAATAACAGGTGAAGCCGGGAACAAAATGTATAAGTAAATGCGAAAACAAAAGCCGAATGTAAAGTTATAGTTAAATAAAATTATAATAAACTTACATACCATATACATAAATACAATATATTAATACATATATTTGAATACTATTTACATGAATAGTTAATAGATTCAGGTGTTACTTTGCGGAAGTCAAAGTTACATTTACTTTGAGACAATTTACTTTGCGTGCTTCCGCCACCAGTTAGTTCATGCAAACTATTGCTGGCCAGCGCCCACCCACTACTGTTAGTCCCTTCATACCCGCCACCAATAGTTGATGCATGCAACCCTGGTCGATACTGCTGCATCCGTTGAGGCTGCAGCAATGTCGGCCGTCGTGCTCGCGACACGTGTTTCGCCTCTACACGAGGCATCTTCAGGCAGTGAAACCTAGATGTTGATCGTTCGAATGACAAGCAACGAATGACAAAAATTACTTTTTTTTTTTTTTTTTTTTTGAAAGGTCTATGTAGCTAGCTCCAAGTGAGCTTTCGCTACTTCACCGGGCGTTTGAGGTGAGGGCAGAGTGCCCTCAACCTGTATACAAAACTTACGCCGTATTGCCGCCTATTATACTATCTGGGAGGGGGGAGGGGATTGATCGTAATTTTGGTTTTGTATTGAAAATATATTTAATAATGGGGAATTATTCAAATCTATTTGTTTATTTATCAAAGTAATATTTGATCTTTTATGTTTATTTATTTCTAATTGCTCCCATATACTCATTTTTATTCCCTTTTCCGCTGTATGTAATATTTTGTATGTGTGATTATTTAATAATGTGTGATTATTTTCCAATAGATGTTCTGCAAAATGTGATCGATCGGGGTGATTCTTTTAAACGCGTTGATATGTTCGTTATAACGAATTTTAAAATTACGTCCTGTTTGTCCAATATAAACTTGTTGACAATCATCGCAAGTTAATTTATATATACCGGATTTTTTATCTGATTGAATTTTGTCTTTAGTATTACAAAGTGATTTTAATGTTTTGTTTGTTTTAAGAGCGATATGAATATTGTTTTTTCTAAATATCTTAGCTATTTTATCTGTAATTTTACCGTAATAAGATAAACTCGCTGCATATCTTTGCGTTTTGTCTTGTGGGACCGCATATAAAAGGTCTTTAACGGTGTTCTGTTTCCTTTTCAATATTATTTTAACAACGATTTTCTTACTATATCCATTCGATATAGCAATTTGATAAATAATTTGGAGTTCTTTTTTGTAATTTTTCTCATTTAAAGGAACGGTCATAAGTCGATGTATCATCGATCGATATGCAGCGAGTTTATGTTGCCATGGGTGGTTAGATGACGCGGGGATTGTTGTATCGGTGTGTGTTGGTTTACGATATATTGAAAATTCATGTTTTGTTTTGTTTCTCGCAATCGTTAAATCCAGAAAGTTTATACTATTATTTTGTTCTATTTCTGTGGTGAATTTTATTTTAGGATGAATTTTATTTAAATTAGAAACAAATAAATCTAATTGTCGATTTGTGCCTGTCCAACAAATAAGAATGTCGTCGACATATCTATAGTAATAAAATATATTATTAGATTTTCCTATAATATGTTGTTGTTCGTAATTATTCATAAATAAGTCTGCCATAAGTGGACTTAAAGGGGAACCCATAGCTAACCCATTATTTTGGGTATAATATTTATTATCAAATTGGAAATAGTTTTGTGTCATACATAGTCTTGTCAGTCGTATGATGTCTTCCGTCTCTCCAGGGTGTATTCTTTTCATTTCTAGTTCTAATTTTAAAATATTTAAACAATCTTCATATGGTACGTTGGTAAATAAACTTTCTACATCTAACGAAACCAATTTTGAATTTATCGGAATTTTAAGGGTTTTGATATTATCTATTAATTGCAGACTATTTTTTAGACTATTTTTAGGGTCAAAATTTATCTTTTCCCGAATATAATAATTGAGGAACTTGGCCAGCTCATATGTTGGGGCTCCAATGTAGGAAACTACTGGTCTCACTGGTACATTATCTTTATGTGTTTTTGGTTGTCCGTATAACATTGGAGCATGAGTGTTCATCGGTATTATTTTTGATTTTAAATATGAATTATCTGGGAAGATAAATTTTGAGCTATTAACTGTTAATTTAAGCTGAGCTAAATATTTGTTTGTTGGATCGTGACTTATGTTTTGGAATTCTTCTTTCTCTAAAATATCATTTACTTTTGAAATATACTGATTGCGATCTATAATTACGATTGTATTACCTTTATCGGCTTTTGTAAGTACAATATTGTTGGTATCAAGTTTTTGTTGGACAGACACAAATGTTTTGTTTTCTTTTATTGACAAATTTGAAATATGATTATATTTAGAATTAGCCGATTTAATGTTTTGAGCAATTAAATGTTTAAAAAAGTTGTCTTTTTTATTTCTAATTATTGCAACTTCCGCGTCAACTGCTAATGTTTCTAAAGATTTTTGGGATAATTTTGGTGTTATACTATACTTAAGTCCCTTTTCTAATAAAGAGTTTTCTTCTTGGGTAAAATGAGTATTTGAGAGGTTTTTAACTCTAGGATAAAATGTATGTGAATTTAAAGTTGTATTATTATTATCACTATTTTTAATTGACCTTTGCTCTGAAATAAGTCGCGATAATTTATTGTTTTGTGTCAAGTATTTAGAGTGAATAGAATTAGAGGCGAGTTCTCTAGCCTTTTGATCTATCAAATCGAATTCTATGGGATGTAAATGGTGAGCCAATTCAGTATGTAGTATTTTAAGATGTGACTTTAAATTATCTCTAACTGTAAACCAACGACGTGAATCTTCATTAAGCCAGGTGGTCTGGGCTTTCTGGATTGCTTTATGAGCTGCTAGGGAGTCTGAATTGGTTTTTATAGAAATATATTTTGGAATAACCTTATTTTGTTTACATTGTTGGTTAAACCAAAGGTTTTGAAACCCGATCGATCACATTTTGCAGAACATCTATTGGAAAATAATCACACATTATTAAATAATCACACATACAAAATATTACATACAGCTGAAAAGGGAATAAAAATGAGTATATGGGAGCAATTAGAAATAAATAAACATAAAAGATCAAATATTACTTTGATAAATAAACAAATAGATTTGAATAATTCCCCATTATTAAATATATTTTCAATACAAAACCAAAATTACGATTAATCCCCTCCCCCCTCCCAGATAGTATAAAAGGCGGCAATACGGCGTAATTTTTGTTAGGACCGACAGACAACGGACGTATAGTGCATACAAGGACGGTGACTGACTGGAAGAAACTTGGAAAAGTTATCAACCAGCCAACACCGCACTTGGATGCAATCCCTGACATAATCACCACGACTGACGACACTGACAGCGCAATCTCCTCTCTCACCAGCCACCTGCAAGCTTCCTACAAGGAATGCTCTCGGGAAGTCCCTTCTGTGGATCCCACCCACAGAATGGAGCTCCCCGAGGATATGCGGCAGCTGTTGACAGAGAAGAATCGCGCTTCACGCTTACATGACAATTATCCCACCGAAGAGGCCCGTGCCCACCTTCGTTTCTTGCAACGGCGAGTCAAGGAACGCATCGCGGAAATTAGGAACGAACGCTGGGGCGATCTCCTTGCCGAGATGACGCCCTCCCACCAGGCATACTGGCGACTAGCCAGAAGCCTCAAGACCGACACGGTTGCGGCCACTCCCCCCCTCACACGTCCAGACGGCTCCATCGCCTTCGATGATGATGAAAAAGCTGAATGCCTAGCAGACAGCCTGGAGAGCCAATGCTCCCCTAGTCGTGAGCCAGTAGACCCCGATCACCTTCGCGAGGTGGAATCGCACGTAGAACGCTTCGTGGCTTCTAAGACGATCCCACCGAATACCCCCCTTGCCCCGACGACACTTGACGAAGTGAAGTCAATCATCCGCGATCTCAAACCCCGGAAAGCGCCCGGCGCTGACGGACTCTCGAACGGAGTGCTCAAATGCCTCCCACAGACCCTCCTCCTCCTGCTCGTAAGCATCTTCAATGCTTGTCTTGCAAATTGCACTTTTCCAGCCGCCTGGAAAGAAGCAATCGTGATCGGGATCCCTAAACCAGGCAAAGACCTGAAGAACCCCTCCTCCTACCGGCCTATCAGTCTTTTGAACTGTATAGGCAAGATCTACGAACGGATCATCCTCAAAAGACTCAAGGACTACGTAGAGTCCAAAAGTCTCATCCCCGACGAACAGTTTGGATTCCGGGCCAAACACGCGTGTCACCACCAACTGCACCGCCTCACGGAGCATATTCTCAAGTTGAGAAATTGGGGACGTCCTACGGGAGCACTCTTCTTCGATGTAGCGAAAGCCTTCGACAAAGTCTGGCATTCGGGCTTGATATCCAAGTTGACCAACTTGGGCCTGCCGGATAGTCTCGTGCACATCATACGAGACTTTTTGTCGAATCGGTCTTTTCGGTACAGAGTAGAGGGATGCCTCTCGAGGCCCCGTCCCATTAGAGCCGGCGTCCCGCAAGGCACTGTTCTCTCGCCCCTCCTTTATTCGCTGTACACAAGCGATATCCCAAAGACCCCAGATGTAGAAGTGGCACTATTCGCCGACGATACGGCCCTCTACACGTCCCATCACCTTAAAACGGTCATCGTGAATCGTCTTCAGTCCGCCGTGGACGCTCTCGGCGGGTGGTTCAAGAGGTGGCGCATCGAAGTTAATCCGGAGAAAAGCACAGCTGTGTTTTTCTCAAAGGATAACCAAGCTGTGACACGTCGAAAAATCACCATGTCCGGAGCAGAACTCCCCTCGTTAGGATCAGTATCGTTGTACGGAAAGCCCATTCAGTGGGCAGGCAAGGCTAAATACCTTGGAGTCGTACTCGATAGCGCGATGACCTTCGGCCCCCACATCACCAAAGTCCGCAACCATGCCGCCTTCGTATTAGGCCGTCTCCACCCCATGATAGGCAATGCTAAGATGTCACTTAGAAATAAGTTGACACTCTATAAGCTTTGCGTCCGCCCTATCATGACCTACGCCGGCGTAGTCTTCTCCCATATCGCGCCCTCCCACATCGATCGGCTGCAACGATTGCAGAACCGTTTCGTCACCCGTGCCACGAATACGAGTCACCACCGGTACTTGCGCATGACAGACTTACACCGTGACCTAGACCTCCCATCCATTCGCGGCTATCTCAAAAACGCCTCCAAGCGTTACTTTGAGAAAGCCGCACGCCACCCCAACCCGTTAGTAGTGCAAGCTGCTAACTACTCCCCCAACTTACACGATACGACCTTACGTCGTAGACGTCCTAGGAACGTACTTGACGATCCCGATGATCCTATTGACATCGCACAAGCCCGCCCCGACCCCTCTTCGGCTCCGAATAGCCAGAGGAATCCCACTATCCGACCCCGTCGCACTCGCCACCGGAATAGAGTGCGTAGAGTAGGATTAGCTCCGATTACTGGTGACCGCCCGGCGGTCCCGGGTGACTTGCACCCAGGATAGGCCCTTCTGGCAACGTAGCTTTCGGCCCATACGGCAAAAGATGAGAGTTGCTGCTCTCTAAAGGCTTTTGCCATTGTTTCTCAGATTGGCCCTTCAGGCTTGCATGCACGCATACGCGGCCCATCAGGCAATATGAGAGTTTGCTGTCTCTCCAAGCCTTGCGCACACAGGCAACGCCCAAAGCCGAGGTCCGTCCCTCCTGGGGGCCCTTTGGTGATGTTGTCTATACAGGTTGAGGGCACTCTGCCCTCACCTCAAACGCCCGGTGAAGTAGCGAAAGCTCACTTGGAGCTAGCTACATAGTCCTTTCAAAAAAAAAAAAAAAAAAAAAAAAAAGTAATTTTTGACATTCGTTGCTTGTCATTCGAACGATCAACATCTAGGTTTCACTGCCTGAAGATGCCTCGTGTAGAGGCGAAACACGTGTCGCGAGCACGACGGCCGACATTGCTGCAGCCTCAACGGATGCAGCAGTATCGACCAGGGTTGCATGCATCAACTATTGGTGGCGGGTATGAAGGAACTAACAGTAGTGGGTGGGCGCTGGCCAGCAATAGTTTGCATGAACTAACTGGTGGCGGAAGCACGCAAAGTAAATTGTCTCAAAGTAAATTTACATAAATACCTACTTTTTCAAATAAGCTTCGATATTTCATTAAGATAATGTGCGCGCACAGTGTTTTTAAATGTCATATGACTGCGTGCATTGAGAATACTTAATGACTATATTATAAGTTGTGACTTACTAATTCTTGTTGACTACGCAGTTTTTAAAACCCTTGATGATTCCATCTAGAAGAGTCAGGTCCAACACGTTCAAAATTGGGGCAGAAATGTTTTTAAGATGAAGAGGATCTAGAGGCGGGATGTCATATTCTAGCAGACCGTCTTTACTTAAGTCCTTTAATATTTGTTCTAAATTCTTTTTATAACACTCTTCATCTCTAATGTGACACTTTTTTAGGGTGTCAACTGAAAAATATTAAATATGTTAGAATTATACGTAAAAATAACATGATAATTGATAATAGTAGGTTGTTGCACCAAGCAGGAAGAAATTTACTATCGCACCGAGTGCTTATTTGGAGCCCGAGCGTCAGCGAGGGCTTTAAAAAGCACGAGTGCACTTTAAGTTACTTAATGCGACGTGCATAATCTGCTTTTCTTTCAACTACTACAAGAAAAGTAGATATGTGAACAATAAAACTGAAGAAAAATATACTATCTTGTGTTGGTTGTCAGCAAGGCGACCCACTCGGACCGGCAGTGTTTAGCCTCGCCATTCATCCTATCATTCAGCAGCTAAATTCTAAACTCAATACATGGTATTTAGACGATGGCTGTTTGGTTTCAAGGGCCCAAACCGTCTTTGATGACTTTCAGGTCCTCACCAACAGCCTCCACAACATTGACTTAGATCTAAATTTTAGTAAATGCGAATTATTTATTTCAGACTCATGTACAGAAAAAGAAAAAGTGTTTGATGATTTTAATGCAGTTTGTCCAGGTATCAAAATTTTAGATAAAACCTCACTTCATCTTCTTGGCTCTCCTATTTAAGATGACTCATTTTCTCATTTAACAGATGTTAAAATTAAAAAATTTCAGACAGCTTATGATCGTCTGATAAATATTCAACCACATTTCGCTTTCATTATTATTCGACACTGCCTGTTCGTTCCGAATTTCACCTACAACCTCCGTTGTAGTCATCTGTGGAAACATCCACAACTTCTCCACAAGTTAGACGCATTCGTTCAAAATTGTCTTTCCGCCATTTTAAATATTGATTTTAGTGAACGTGTCTGGGACCAAGCCTCCTTACCTATCAAGTACGAAGGTTTAGGAATCAGAAAAATATCCAATGTTGCTCTCCCGGCGTTTTTGTCCTCTGTGCATAGCATTGAAGCGTTATTTAAAAAAATTCTAAAAAATAACGTGACTTCAATTTGCAATGCCACAGAGGCCTTAGACGCTTGGCGAGCTCTTGTTCCAAATTCTAAATTTCCGTCATCGCGGAAGCAATGGGATGGGCCGCTCTGCCGAATTGCTCAAGATAACTTACTAAAAACGTCTTGTAGCTCTGCAGAGCGCGCCCGCCTATTAGCATCTGCAGAATGGGAATCTGGGCTTTGGTTGCAGGCACTACCATCCGCCAACTTGGGTACTACTTTGTTGCATGATGACACTTTTCGTTTTGCGGCAGCACTCCGCTTAGGCGCAAAATTTACAGCCCCTCATTTATGCCCCTGTGGGGTTACCGTTGATGCTTTTGGGCATCATTGACTCTCATGTTCCAGAAGTGCCGGCCGTTTGGGGCGTCATGCTGCCCTAAATAATATTATCTACCGTGCTCTTGCCAGCATGCACGTTCCTGCCGTTTTAGAACCAAACGGCCTGACACGGGATGATGGCAAGAGACCAGACGGAATGGCTTTGGTACCCTGGAGATTGGGGCGACCGCTGGTATGGGACGCCACTTGCGTCGACACACTGGCACCATCTCATCTCCAAAGTACCAAGTCAAAGGCAGGCACAGCCGCTGCTGGAGCAGAAACCCTTAAAAGACGCAAATATGTAGGTATCGGAGGTAACTACATATTTGAGCCTTTTGGGGTAGAAACATTGGGTCCGTGGGGTCCATCAGCGCATAAGCTTTTTAGTTTCTTGGCTAAAAGGCTTATTGAGGTATCTCGTGACCAAAGGGCAGGAAATTATCTAGCTCAGCGTATCAGCATTGCCATTCAATTAGGCAATGCTGCCAGCCTTTTGGGCAGGATGCCCAGAGGTGAGCATCTGGAGGGACTATACGATTTGTAAATATATATTTTTAAGTAGGTTATTTTTTTTGTATTATTTTAGTTTCAACAATATAAATAAATTAAGGAATTATGTCCTGTAATAAACCTTCTTACAGGAAGAAAAATTACAATTAGTGAAAAATGGTTGTTTACATTCCCGTCTTTTTTTCTTTATGGCCAGTATTTTTTTAGCTCAGGCAATGTCACTTCACAGGCTACTCCATACGGCTGTCAGGTTGGCCAACCTTTTTTGTGACAAGTGACACTAAACGCGATAAAATAAAAAAAAACTAAACAGTGCAGTTAAGGATTTCCATACATCTTTTCTGCTTTAGAGCAGCAAAGTTCCGCTTTGTGCTGGATATGTAATGCAGTTATGATAGAATTCCAGCGTAGTTGGAAGAAAAAATATTTTATTGTGTGTAATGCTTAACACAGGTAGATGAAAATGTATTCACAAGGAAACACTTGTCTCTATTTTGATTACAAATATTACTTTTCTAATAAGCACAATCTTGCGACGAAGTAATTATAAAATAAGTAATTATTTTTATTATTGATTAACTTGTACGGTTGTTTCGTTATAAAAATACATGTAATCAGATAATTCAAACATTTTATAACACATTTTCTCCGAATGATTATAAACATAGTAAATATTAATTCCAACACAAAACTACAAAACATTTTTGAATAGTTTTGTCGGGTTTTTGTTTCCATAAATTTCCTTTGTAAAATATGCGTATAAAATTGGTTTGAATGAAAAAAGTATTGTATAATCTGTTACATTTTATTAGAGAGAATAGTCTATATCCCAGAAAAACTGTATGCAATATTTTCTGACAAAAGGTTTAGTGGTAGAGGAGTGAAAGCGAAACTATCAAATAAGGAAATATTTGTATGTAAATAGGTACTTACTGTACGCTGATTGACTTACACAAATAACGCACAACAAAAAAACAACATTCGCTATCATCTTGCATGTAACAATACACTACGTCCCAAACGTTGCTATGACCATGCTCAGTCGTAATCGAAGCGTTTATATATTTTATGTCCAAAGCAAAAATAGTTTAAAACCTTCGAAACTGGTTTATTTGTAAAAATTAAATATTGTTTATTCCGACGGCACTACATCTAAACCTACTACATTTACAATAAATTAGTAGCAATTTAGAGATCCGTAGAAAAGAGATATCGATATCGTTGCTTGGCAGATGCACGCATATTTAACGCTTAAGTATATATGTCGCAGATGGATAAAAAAATTTGACGTAACACAAAATCAGTAAACGTAAAAAACACGGATTGTAAACTATCTGAACCAGGTTTAGCGATTTTGTAAAGTCAATCGCAAAATTGGGATGGATGTTTTGTATTTATGGATGAACGGCACGAAAAATAATATTTCAGCTTGATACCTCTACGCGTTTCTGAGAAAAGGGTTCTTGACAGACAGACATTAAGATAGACAAATGGACAACCAAGTGGTACGGAACCCTAAAAAGCGTGAAGTGAGGCGAATGTTAGTTATTTTTTTATGGGTGACTGTGTGCGTCATAACAAAATCGATAGCAAAGGTGTCTCTGTTTATCAGTATTAATAAATTAAACTTGTAATAATAGGGAACTGCCACTTACTCAAATGTAACAAGATATGTTAACGAATTTATTAAAAAGCTGTACAAGTTTTATAAAAGTCAGCGTGAAATTCTAAGGTTGGCATTTGGTCTAGGACAAACTTAACGAACTCTCATGAAAAATCGTCTTGTTGTGTGTAGTGTTAGTGGCCAATACTAGTGTCAAAATTTTTCAAGCTGCGTAAAGGTAATGGCTTTACTTATTTTCCAAAGCAAGGCAAGCTCGAGAATTTTAATGCTGCCATCAATCTTAGTGGTAACTACAGCCGGGGTTACTTTACATCTGTAACCGCTAATATATTACGCCCACTGGACCATCAAGCTTATAAAGTCATGTTTGTAATATGTAAATACCTCGAACAGGAAGCCTGAGTCAAATTTCCGTTTAAAAAATCGATCGGCTACCTTTGATTCTAAGATAAAGGTATATAACTGGTAATAGAGCAATTCCAATTAGAAATTAAAATTACCTAAACGATATTGCCATTAGAATAGTAGTTTCGCGAAACATAAACGTAATTGACAATCTTGCTAGCTCTTTGTAAAAAATTTGTAATTTTATAAGCCATCTAGAGTTTCTGTGTGTTGCGACATATTATATTAAACAAAATCCAATTTTGATACATAATTTTATTTAAAGAATATAGAATACGCCTGCTCTGCAAAAAATGTATAGCCACTCGGTGTAAGGATTCTAACGAAACTTCATTACTTTTGTTTGGGGCATCATGCAGAAATGATAACAATAGTTAAAACTAAAAGGTGCACAAATACCTTTTGTTTCTTCATGGCTATCACCGAGATGTTGTAACTGCCTCCGTGGTCCAGTGGTTAAGGCGTTTGCCTGTAGACCCGGGGGTTCGTGGGTTCGATTCCTACGGGAAGCATACTTTGTTTAGTTGCTTTCAGTTTGGTTAGGACATTGCAGGCTTGAATCACCTGATTGTCTGATAATAAAAGATGATTCCGTGCTTCGGAAGGCACGTTAAGCCGTTGGTCCTGGCTGCCATCTGGTAGTCGTTACCACCAGAGAACCACGTCAGAGGCCGAGACACGGTTCCGACCAACTCTGACACCAGGGTGTGCATGGTCGTTTGACCGTGACACCTACTCGAAATGATGATAACCGAGTTGCATCAGATGCCTCTATGGCCATAAGAATTTTTAATAACTTATGAGACATGTTACTTTAAATTATTTAAACGAAAACTATTTGATTGGTTAATTACTAAGTGTTTCTACAGCGTCAAAGAATATTAAAAAAATTAAAGATATTGTATAATTTAAAACAAAGAATAATAATTTTGACTATTGTCTGTTACATGACAGAGATGATTAATGTGTGAGGCTTTTAAAAATCATCCATCTGTACACCACATTTTATGAAATAAATATATTCATTCATTGTTATAACTTAATAATAAGAAATTTGCATGCTATCTTAAATGGCTGATTAGGAGTAAAATAAACCTCTGTAACACCATTTTTTGTACCCTGTTCATATGCAAATAAACATATTATATTCTATTCATTATAATAGAATAGAATATGTTTATTCGGTGCTGGATATAGATGGGCGCCGGCCAGCATTAATTTGCAAGAACTTAATAGTTCTTGCAAACACAAACTTATTAGTTCCTTAATGCCCGCCACCAATAGTTGATACATGCAACCCTAGTCGACACTGCTGCACCCGTTAAGGCCGCAGCATCGGCCGCTTGCAACACATGTTTTACCTTCACACGAGGCATCCTCAGGCAATGAAACCCAGATGTTGGTCGATCGAATGACAAGCAACGATTGTCATTCGTTCGTAAATGTAGCTTTGACTTCCGCAAAGTAACACCTGAATCTATTAACTACGATAAAATCTTGAATCTTATTAAAATCTTTAAGGCACGCGCGACTCACCCGCCGCCGTACCTTACGATAAATAGATTGATGAAAGGCGGCCTAAAGCCGATAAAATAATATCCCCCTTCCCCCAAATATTGATGGGGGCGGCAATAATTAAATTGCGTACGGGCGGAAAATCTGTTAGAACCACCTCTGCTCAGCGTCTTCAAGCTAACTTCTATCTTCTGTTTGCATCATGCAAACAGAAGATAGAAGGTTCGGCTTCGAACCCGAATGTTATATAAAATAAGTATAGTATAGTACTGACCAGCAATTGCCCCCAGTGGAGGAAATCATCGACAAAAGAGTGCACGTTCTTTCTTCTTACTACATAATGTTCTTTCATTAATATGTTTCCCTTTTGAAGTGAATATGCAACTAAATATTCTGTGAATATTTCAAGCGTCTATCTTGAACTTGAACTTTTTTGCGTTATTTTGCAAACGGCCAATTAAATCACATTTGTTGTATAGGAACCTTAGAACTTCAATATTTATTTTATTCTGTTTTTCGTATTTGTTGTTATAGCGGCAACAGAAATACATCATCTGTGAAAATGTTAACTATCTAGCTATCACTTTTCATGAGATACGGCCTGGTGACAGAAATATATCAATGGGTGGGAAACGACACAAAAATAAAAGATTTATTCAGCAGATGGTGACAAAGTAGAAACAGTCACAACATTTTTGGAGGCGTCTGACCTTCTGAACCCTTCGCTCAGCGAACCTCAGTGTTCGAGGGACGGTTATTACTATTTATTGTAATATGGAGGTGTTTGGGTAATAATTTATATTTATGAGAAATATATATTGTTATCTCAAACATTAACTACTATTTTTTAAACTGGTACAAAAACAATAAAAATTAAAATAATATATATAATATATTATCTTGAATATATAAAAAAAACACAAAAGTAAGTCTCCGTCGGGATTCGAATCCGTAACACTCGTTCTTGCCGTCCGCATCATAACCCGCTGGACCAGATGGACAGTGGCTGGTAGGACGAAATTAGCGACCATATTCGGCGTAGGGAGAAAAATGCATGAAAACACGCGTTTTCCCAAACGTAAGACTAATCTAAATCGATTGTTTACCCCCGAAAACCCCCATGTACCAAATTTCAGCGAAATCTATAGAACCGTCTCCGAGATCATAGAAATAAATTAATATACATATCTATAAATAAATATACAAGAATTGCTCGTTAACTGTGTGAAATTTCCTGATTTGTTTTATAATTCATGTTTTTGGAGAAAAATAAATATATTTTATTATTATGTTTAAAGGTATAAAATTTATTCAGAACAAATATGCGTTTGTTTAACACTAAGAAAACCTACGACCCAAAATATCAAAGAGCCCTTTAAATATCAGAGATATTTATAATTAGTAATAACAGTGCACATAATGACATTTTTTTGGCCAGAAATAATTAAGTTCTTCGATGTTGGTCTTTGGGACATTGACACAAACTGAAAAAATTGATAGAGTAAGACAGCTGCTGGAATTTTTGCCCAAATTGCGGACCCAACAGCTAAACCTGAGGGTTTTGATTAGGTAATTGAAGCTATATGGAAGCAGGAAAGCTATGGTATACGTTAAACAGGCTAAAATTAGGTCATGGCCGCTGTAACTTCTTCCGGCACAAAAAGGGTTGACGCGATTCGGATCTACGCGATTGGGGTGAAGAAGCCCAAACCATAGAGCATATATGTTCAATACATTCCCGGGACCCATAGAGGACATTTACAATCTTACTCAAGCCACAGCTTAACTGGCTAAGAAAACTGAATCTTGTCTTTAAAATTTACATATTCGCCCATTCGTTAGACTGTCATACGATTAAATAAATTAAATTCCAGACTGGAGCCGAAGGAGGTCACCCAGTGACGTGCACAGACATTTATCATAGGGTAGGCATAATTATAAAACTTACCTTACAAACATACCACCTATATACCTTACCTTACTATACGGCTAGTTATCTACAACTCGTTTAATATTATGATAGTCTTTCGATCTTTCGACCGCAAAAGTATTCAAAACAAGCGAAAGATAAGAGATATGATTACAACCTGCGAGCCACGTACACGAAAGGTTTAAGATTAAACGTGGATTAAACTTTAGAATAACTAACCATAACTAAACGGTTAGGTACTTGATTTGTTCTTTTGCGTGTTCACAAAACACTTTATATTTCGATTTCGGCATGCAAACACTAAGCGACACAACTTTCACATGAAAATATTTTTGTCACAAATGAAATTTAACTGATAAAGCATTTAATTTTTAAATAAAACTTTAATCTTGGATTGTTAGTAAACACGTTAATCAATGACATTTACATAAGTATGAATAATATCTATAATGACATTGACAGGTGACGTTGACATTAATATCGCGCGCGGCAGCGAATAGAAACCTCGGAGACAGTGTCTCAAATTCACACACACAGCGCCAATTTGCTTTGCATGTGTGAGCCGATGAAAGATGTTTACTTGTACTACTACAAAAGCGATTTCCTATCGGTGTATAAGAATTTTCTATGTGTGCGTTAAAAGTCAGACCTTTGAAATTTTGTCTTACGCGGCTTACGCGTATAGATACTGCTTGGCGCGGGCACGCGCGGACCGCGACCGCAGCACCGTACTTGATCAAAATCGACTATAAAGTATTTGCTAGCAGAATTTTGCAGGCGCACCGAATATAATTTTTTTTTTGTAAGAAAAAAAAATTGTATTTATTTAGCGACTGCAGGGTAGACATTGTCTAATAGTCTATATGGACTGCACGTCACTGAGGTCACCGGAGGTCCCGGATTCGATAACCAATCAGATCAAGGTGTAAATGATCTTTTTCAGATTGATCTGGGTCTTGGATGTTTAATTCTATTTCTTATTGCATATAGTAATGTTGAGTTAGTATCTCATAACACAAGTCCCACTCTTACTTGGCTAAATTTGTGTTATTATTAAAAATAAAACAAAAATATATTAAAATTTAAAAAAAATTTAAAAAATATATTTACTTAACAAAGTCCTTATACTAATTAGATACAAAAGGCTCTAGGTCATCAAGGATGAAGTATCTTGTGGGTACGTTATTATAAAAGTTTTTGAGGTAGCTGTTTACGATCACCATGGCGCGGTCCATGAACACTCCACCGAAAGTACCAAATAGGTCCCTCCAGTTCTGGTTGAGGACATCTGTTATAAGTTTGCCTGAAAAAAAATAATAAAACCTGTTTAATTTTGTTTTGACAAGAAAGAGACAATCATGTTTTTAATCCCCGTCGCAAAAATAGGGGTATTTGACCGCTATGTGTGTGTCGCGTGCCCTAGTCAGGCCTAGGGCACTGTAGCATATACAAGTAAACCGATTCGAATGCGGTTTATTCATTTGAAAGCAGGTTTTAGTTTACGAGAGTGCAACTAAGGAATTTAGCATAAAATCTTGAACGAGACATTTTGGTCAATGGACTTTGGCCCATTGGCCAAAATGTCTCGTTAATTCAGAGTATCTTGCCCGAATTAAAAATAATACGAGTAACACATCTGACTTTCACCTCTATGAGAGATAAAAAAATGTAAGACATTAGTACTTTATAATATAGAATAATTTAAACAGCAAAAGTTAAATACAACAATAACGGTAAAAAATTAAAAAAATAAACTTATTTCACGAATAACCAAAAAGAGACCAAAAAGAGATTCTTGGTGAACTGTACCGATACCAAGACGTTTTGTACGTAAAAACACTTAAAGAAAATCTATATTTACAAATATATAAATGTATTTATCTTTGTAAAAATGTGTCTGAAAAAGCGCCTTCAAGGCGTGAATGAATCAAGCATGCATCATTAAGTTCTCACAGTGTTAGACTTTTTAAGAATAATAAGAAACTCTATATAGATAATATAAAACAAACATAATAGGAAAAAAAATTAACAATATTTGTGTCCGCAATAAATTATTAAGTTATTTTATTCGCTACTTTCTTCAAAATGTTTTTTGTTTTTCGAATGATCAGATGAAAACTAATTTAAGTAACATTATTATAGCGTTTTTTCTTACCGTCTTCTATTATTAATGGATCCTACACAGTATCAGAAATGGGCTATACAATTTCAAAAAGGAGAATGGAACCGTTCCATACATTAGTAGGCCCAAGTATTAAATAAATCAATGTTTCCTTTTTTGAAAGGTTTCATAATAATAATTGCCCAGAGTAAAAAAAAAAGGCAATCCAGGATTCAAGTATTTGATGTTATTGTGGCTGGATTTTTAACATTTGATGCTCAATTTGAATCGAGTTCACTTATTTCATCTCATAACCCACTAGAAGTTTTCTTTATGGTAAAATTTCATTTGAAAAAATGTCTGATTTTTAGTACACCTTTCATTGTGATAACTTCTGGGCGTACGAATCCCCATCTCCTCTCATCATGTATCACCATTAGGTTCCTCAATCCTCAGTATGGAAATAGGAATAAAGAAAAACCAGCACCAAGGCATTATTTTACCTGTATAAAGTATATCTGTAAAAACACTTACTAGACTCAACGTCTCCCAAATACAGATTATCCGCCGCAAACACCATTTTGCCCAGTATTTCGTATTTATAATTTATTTTGCCCGTCTTCCCGATTATGTAAATTTCACCGTCTCGCTTTTTCAGATCGAAATCGAAGTCGAATTTGATGTGTATTTTCTCTGAAAATAAAATTATTTGTTATTATAGCATTACTTACGCAATAGGGTATTTAATATAAAAGTAATGGCAAGATATGGCTCTCATTGAGCGTTTTCTCCGCTTGTATGATCAGTGTGGTGTGACGCATTGTTCTTTTCGTATGTGCAAGTGACAAACACTAGTGTCATATTTTGCAAGTTCGTGAAAAGGCAGCTTAAGATATTTTTATGCCGCTTGCGGTCACCCATCCCAGTGTTGACCGCGCCGAGGGTTGCTTAACATACGTAAGCGCTTATAATTCTCAGATCCATGGGCCATGTGGCGCGCTGGACCCTAGAGTTCGCTACTATGACAGCATCTATGCTGTAATATGATTTGTAATAGTTTTTACAGCCGGCCGCCTGCCTGATTGGCAACCCTCTTTGGGTCGCTCCAGAACCGCGGACCCAGACCTGTGAAAATAAAGTACAAGTAGATATTTGCCCGCGTTAGAAATCGAATCCAATTCACATTGTATTACAGGCTGTCGAAGTAAAAATAAGTATACACATGCATACATACATACTATCACGTCTTCATCCCTTACGGGGTAGACAGAGCCTAAAGTTATCAGAAATAAAGGCCACGTTTAGTATGTTGGTGGGCGAAAAGGTGGAAAAAGGAATCAAAATAGTAATGGGTTGCTAGCCGCATTGCCTATTGTCATGATTCTTTAGATTTTTGCCCATTCTCTTGACCGACTTCTACGGTCTGCGCGGGAAGAGAAGCAGCTGGCACATTCTACTTTTTTTCTTTACTCCCAGACGAAAACGAAAATAAGTGATTCTTGCATAAACAACGGGTTTTCCAACGTATTTTTAGCCAATATCGCAGACAAGTTTCAACTTTAACAGAAGGCCATCTTTAGCAGAGTGTGAAGGTCGTTGCCTGGCCCGGTCGACCTTCAATCACTTGCATTTTGATATTATTAACAGCCTCCGTGGTCCAGTGGTTAAGGCGTTTGCCTGTTGACCCGGGGTCGTGGGTTCGATTCCCACCGGAAGCATACTTTGTTTAGTTGTTTCCAGTTTGGTTAGGACATTGCAGGCTTGAATCACCTGATTGTCTGATAATAAAGATGATTCTAATATGATGATGAGATAAGTATTAATAATATATACGGCCAAATCTCACATATTGAGCTAGCCCCAAAGTAACTTCGAGATTGTATTATGGGATACTAACTCAACAATACTATATTTTGTAATAAATCCATATATAGATAAACATCCAAGATCCAGGTCAATCTGAAAATGATCATTTACATCTTGACCTGATCGAAACCGGGTACTCTCCGTCGCAGGCTGGCGTGTTAACCACTGCGCCACGGACCTCGCCAAGCACGTAACGTACATATAAATAATTTCATAAACTTTTATGGGGTAGACCGAAAAACGTGGCATAATGGCCTTAGACCTTGAGGCCACGTTTAGCGTGATAATGAGCGTACACTTGAAAAAGGGGTCAAATTAGAGATCATTTACCTACTCCCACTTTTCATGTAGGGTTGGCACTGTATGTCAGTTCTCTCTAATTTGTTCTGTCAACTACCATAGCCTTTCTTGTACTCCCTTGGACACAACATCTTTCATTATTGCTCATCATCATCATTTCGAAAAGGTGACACGGTCAATCGATCATGCAAACCCTGGTGTCTGAGTTCTTCGGGACCACCTCTCGGTCTCAGATCATCTCAGATGACAGCCGGGACCAACGTCTTAATGTGCCTTCCGAAGCACGGAATTATCTTTATTATCAGACAATCAGGTGATTCAAGCCTACATAGTCTAACGAAACTGGAAACAACTAAACAATGCATGCTTCCCGTGGGGATAGAACCCACGACCCCCGGGTCTTCAGGCAAACGCCTTAACCACTTTCCAGGGAGGTAGCCATTATTCCTGAGATATGCACATATAAGTCTTACCAATTTAAATTATATCACTAATACGTTTATTACATTATTTATAACACATATAAGAACTATGAAAAACTATCGCCTTCAATAATTATTGATAACGTTCTGGATGTACGCAGTATTGGCTCACGGTGTCTGAGGGTCTTGCAGTCTTATGATGGGCTTGAGATTTTATTAAATTGATGACAGGATCCCAAGCTGGTGGTAACTCCCAACCATCCTCTCTATTAAAATTAAGACGAAATTTAATTTCAATAACCACACGAAGCATTCTTGGAATATATCTGTTTTCTTTTGCAAGGAAGGATGTTCAAAGACTGCAGACTTGGTTAAACGATAAAAGCGTGTTAAGTTATTTAATTTTTAATTTAAATATATAATAACAAATCGCGAAAATATTAGTCTTACCAATCTTAACTTTAGCGTTGCCTTCTCCATGAACGGAGTCTTCTCCGAACAGACTTTTGACGATATCGCTCGACGAGTATGCCTTGTAGCGCCCCTTGATTGTGATGTCACAAGTAAGGTCTAAGTGGGCAGTGCCTTTTTCTACTTTTACACTGAAAATATAATAAGTATCAAAATATCATTGTTATAAAGATCATTATTAATTTCCAAGACAAATTAAATGAGCCCAAACACGTAGCTGCTCTGGCCAAGTATCGCTTCGGTAGTACAGAGAGGGTCATACTCCTGCAGTGGAACTAAAAAGACCTGATGTTGATGATGATGAAACAGGATTGGTGCACATTGTTTAGTGTAAGTGTTCCTATATCAACCTTCCGATTCCATCATCAGACCAGTGCAATGATGGAATCGTTGCACTGGATGGATTATTGTATTTTTATCCGATTTACGTAGGCATACAAAATTTCAGCTCAATCGATAACCGAAAAGTGGATCAAATTTAACTTGCAATATTTGATTACAGACAAACATCGGGATAGGAGGAACTATATAACAGCTTGTAAAAATTGTGTCCATGCAAGAAGCAGTTTGATTATTATCACAAGAAAGGGAGCATAGTTGAGGTTTCATGCGTTCTTATACATTATAGGTTACACACAAGAAGTTTGGTTTTTGGAGTTAATTATTCTACGGAACCCTTTAAATAATAAATAAATAAATACTGAGAAATCACACAGACATGGCCGGGGATCGAACCCGGTCACTCCGTGTCGCAGGCTGGCGTGTTAACCACTGCGCCACGGAGCTGTAAAAAGCTTTATGTGTGTGACTCGCACTTGGTTGGTTTTATTATATATTTATTCAAAAACTTCATTACAAAGAATGTATAAACTTAGATGCCAAAGTATATACAAAATATTTGATACATTTGAATACTATTTATATAAATACTTTTTCAAATACTCTTCGATATTTAGACAATGTGCACGTAATGCGTTTCTAAATGTCAGACGGCTGCGTGCTTTGCGAATACTGATTCTAATATTGACTGAAAATATTGACTCTAAATTGTGACTTACTGATGCTTGTTGATAATGCAGGTTTTAAAACCCTTGACGATTCCATCCAGAAAAGTCAGGTCCAACACGTTCAAAATTGGGATAGAAATGTCTTTAAGATGAAGAGGATCTAGAGATGGGATACCAATTTCTTGCAGATCGACTTTACTCGAGTCCTTTATTATTTGTGCTAAATTATTTTTACAACAGCCTTCATCTCTAACGTGACACTTGTGTAGGGTGTCAACTGAAAATGAATAAATATGTTAGAATTACACGTTTCAATTCATGGTAATTAATAAAATTATTTAATTGTGTTATGGTTAACACGAGGTAGATGACAATATATTCACAAGTAAATTTTTGTTTCTATTCTAATTACAAATATTACTTTTTTAATAAGCACAAGATTGTTGTGACGAAGTAATTAAAAAATAAGTAATTATTTTTTAATTAGTAGATTAACTCTTATGGTTTTTTTGTTATCAAATTAGGTACATGTAATCAGATCATTTTCTCCGAATAATTATAAACATAATAAATATTAATTCCAACACAAAATTACAAAACATGTTTTAATAGTTTTGTCGGGTTTTTGGTTCCATAAATTGCCGTTGTAAAATATGCGTATAAAATTTGTTTGAATGAAAATAGTATTGTATGATCTGTTACATTTTATTAGAGATACTAGCTGTCGCAAGCTGCTCGCTCGCGTTATTGTTGATTTTTTAAGTATATCGGATTATTTGTTAATCGCTCTTTCGGGAACATAAAATTTCAGAATAAAAGGAATCTTTTGTCTTTTTCTACACCCCAGAAAACGTGTATGCAAAATATCATGACTTTTAGTTTTAGAAGTTGAGGCGTGAAAGCGCTACAACTATCAAATAATGAAACAAACAAACTCACTTTCGGTTTTATGTTAGTAGTGTGGATAAAATGAAAATATGTACTTACTGTACGCTGATTGACTCACACAAAAAATGGACAACAAAAAAACAGCATTCGCTATCATCTTGCATGTAACAAGACACTACGTCCCAAAAGTTGCAATAACCATGCTCAGTCGTAGTCTAAGCGTTTATATATTTTATGTCCCAAGCGAAAATAGCTTAAAAAACTTCGAAACTAGTTTATTTGTAAAAACTAAATCTTGTTTAGTCCGACGGCGCTACATCTAAACCTGCAAGACTCATTACAATAAATGAGTAGCAATTTAGACATCCGCAAAAAGAGTAATTTCGTTGCATTTTTTTTTTTAATTACTATGTAGCTTTTGTTACTTCACCGGGCGGTCGTTGCTTAGCAGATGCACGCATATTTAACGCTTATGTAGTGGCATACACTACATAAGCGTTAAATATGCGTTAAAGTTTTGACCTTGGACCATCTAGCTTATAACGTCATGTTTGTGATCTGTGCCACGAAAAGGACGCCTAAGTCAAATTTTTATTTGAAAAAACCGACCAAGTGCGTCTCGGACTCGCGCACTAACGGTTCCGTACAGTTATCTATAAAAACGGCAAAAAAATCACTAGATGGTGGTCATTAAGCTATGTCAGATGCCCTTATCATGAAAATCTGACACAGGTGTTGGCCACATATATAGACGAAACGCAATCAAGCAACTAAATCGTGAACAAATATATATGTATTAAGTCAGTTATTGATTGGCTAATTAATAAGAAAAAAAAACCAGCCAAGTGCGAGTCGGATTCGCGCACGAAGGGTTACGTACATTATATATAATAAACTTTAAATTATTAAAAATAGTTTTATTATATGATGTAACTCAAAATCAACAGCCTCCGTGGTCCAGTAGTTAAGGCGTTTGCCTGTTGACCCGGGGGTCGTGGGTTCGATTCCCACCGGAAGCATACTTTGTTTAGTTGTTTCCAGTTTGGTTAGGACATTGCAGGCTTGAATCACCTGATTGTCTGATAATAAAGATGATTCCGTGCTTCGGAAGGCACGTTAAGCCGGTGGTCCCGGCTGCCATCTGGTTGTCGTTAAAGGAACCACGTCAGAGGCCGAGAGGCGGTTCCGAAGAACTCTGACACCAGGGTGTGCATGGTCGATTGACCGTGACACCTACTCGAAATGAATGAATGACTCAAAATTAATGATTTTCGTAATTTTTCCTTTATCTGTGCTATAAGACGTTGCTTGGTACCAAATTTCAAGATTCTGTGTTCACGGGAAACACCCTGTAGGTTTTGATTCCCTTATGAGTGTAGAATAATTATTTAAAATATTTTTATTATATGATGTAACAAAAAATTCATACATTTTGCAATTTTTTTACTATATTAGTGCGTTCCTTGGTTACATTACGTTCCTTCGTATCAAATTTCAAGATTCTGGCTTCAAGGACCCTGTAGGTTTTCATTTCCTTGCGAATGTCGAAAAACCACAAAAAAATGTGTCTTAACCAGCTGTATCTTTTGATTTCATTGGCTTAGCAGTTTGATTTTTTCACAGCACCAAGGGACAGCAGTAGACCTTAGTATTCGATATGAATTTAAGCTTGATACCTTTACGCGTTCCTGAGAAAAAGAGTCTTGACAGACAGACAGACGGACAACCGAGTGATCCTATAAGGGTTCCGTTTTTTCCTTTTGAGGTACGGAACCCTAAAAAGTAACAGATATTTAGTATGAAATACAATAACATAAATAATTCTGAAAAAATAGATCAATATATTAATTAAATTGGGCAGTAGAAAGTTAGGACCTGGTATTCCAATCTAGGTTATTCGGGATAGGTCACCAAGTCGCTGAAAATTAGTCTCCAGCAAATCAGGATTTAAAATATTACGAAGACACTTACTTAATTGACTTTCATTCCAAATGAAATAGCATTAGTGTTGTCTTATTCTAAATTGCCACTTTAAGGGTACTTTATCCTGAGAGTCATTAATCGGTATATTTTAACAGCATTCAAATTGATGTCTACAGAACCTTATAAATGTAATTATAATTAATTGACGTATATCTAATTTTTTAAGAAATGTGGTAATATTTTTAACAAAATTTTGATCAAAGAATAATTAAGTTGGATAAAAAATGTCAGGACAGAACCTTTTAAATGTAGGTAAGTTTTGTAATTGACGTATATCTAATTTTGTAAGAAATGTGGTAATATTTATAACAAATTTTGATCAAAGAATGTATTAAAATAGATAACAAAATGTCGGGACATTCTATGTTCCAATCTAGGTTAATAGGGATTGGTCACCAAATCGCTATTAATCCGTCCGTATGTACTTTATAATGCTTCAAAAAAACTTCCTTAATTGCCTTCTTTAAAATAAAAAATAAATAAGGGATGATTCTCGACTTTTGGTTAATTCTCCCTTTGAGCTTATTTCATCCTAAAATAGATCTTACGACTTATGCTTTCATTGCTAGGATTAAAAATATCTGTATTACCTTTAAACTGTAGATTTATTTATTACTTGCCTAACATTTCTTACAATAATTTTATTAAAGTATAAATTAAAATAGATAATGAGAACGCTAGTTTAGGACTCGGTGTCCTAATCTAGGTTAATCAGGACAGATCACCAAACCGCTGAAAATTCGACAGCACAAATCGTGACACTATAATAATACGTAGACTTACTTAACTTACTTTCCAAATGAAAAAGCATTAGCAATACTTCTCGTCTTATCGTAATTCTCACTTTGAGACGATTTCACCCCGATAGAAATCAAACGACTTATGATTTCATTGATAGCATTGAAAATGAACTTTAAATGATCTAAAGTACCTTTTTAAATGTAGGAACTTTTTTAAAAAAATATTTCCGTAGCTGTTAATTTTATAAGAACAAGTGTTTTCCCGTGCCTACGCTCGTATAGATTATTTTTATATTAAATGGATTTTCTCTTGACCATAATCTATATAACTATATATAACATCAAACGAGCTCACCCAGAAGAAGCCTATTTCACTCTAACTTTAAAAATATTTAGGTTATATGCGCTCAGAAATACAGACGCAGGCAATGAATGGCAATCCTTAGCTGAGCGCATAATAAAAGAAGAGGAAAAGCTAGGTATATATACATGGTGAAATGTTTATCGTTTTGAACCCTTAAAGGTGTTATTCAGCCCGTCGATATGAACAACTTTTCTTATGGGACTAATGCTGGGTACTATGTTTTTTCAGGTTTTTTCCTTGCAATTCTATATTTTACGACGGGTTCTATTCAGAGGTTCAAAATCACGCGGTTTAGAAAATTAATTCTATACTCAAAATATTTTGAAATTAAAGCAGATGATGTTCTATTAAGCTTCTTCTTTGCGTGTCGATGGTAGATACCGATAAAATCTTACCACTCCAATTACGGGCTAGTAAAAGATATATCTTTCATCTACCACCTAACATTTGTTTTTCGTAAGCGCAATATTGAGGCAAGGCAGCCAAAATACTGGCAGCATTCCATCACTGAGCAGTCAGCAGCAACTTTTTGGTGTAAAACTGTTATTGTTTATTAACATGAAAAATGTATATTGAGTGTTATACAGAATTGTAGATAAATTAGTGAATTTCTCAGCTGGTTCTGTAGCTCGGCTGGGAAAATTTATATTGAGTAAAATGTGACAGATGGACGGACAGCAGAGAAACTTTTGGAACTGCCCACCATTAAACACATTTGACTATATTATGTAAGCTTAGTTTCCTTTTAAATTGAACTTAGTGGTAACCATAATAGTCGTCGTAAAAGCCGGGACAGCAGAAAAAGCAGCTCTCACAGAAATAATGGATGCAGTCCAATGCAAGGACTTTTATATATAAGGAAGATAGCATAGCCACGTGCACGGTGCAACACAACGGTTGAGGTATAGGAATGCATATGCACATAAGGATTTTGATTTTCAGTTGTTTACTGGACACGTATACTAACTACCTATATAAAACTAAAGTTAGATTAAGGTTACTAAGAGTGCATTTGTTTAATTTGCAAAGAAAAAATGACCTTAGTGCCATTGAATCAAACAAACACCGGCCAAGTGCGAGTCGGACTCGCGCTCGAAGGGTTCCGTACCGTCATCTATAAAAGCGGCAAAAAATCATGTCTATTAAATGGGAGCCCCCCTTTAATATTATTTTTTTAATCATTTATTTTTTTACTTTAAAAATAATAATATTCACAGAGTATATAACTAAATACTCTGTGAATATTTCAAGCGTCTACCTGTTGCCGTTATCATTATCGAGCAAAAACAAGCAAAAAAATCACGTTTGTTGTATGGCAGCCCCCTTAAATATTTATGATATTCTATTTTTTAGTATTTGTCGTTATAGCGGCAACAGAACTACATCATCTGTAAAAATTTCAATTGTCCTACTATTACGGTTCATGAGCTGTCAGCCTATGACAGACGGACAGACAAACAGACAGACAGAGAGACAGACAGGCAGACAGACAGACAGACGGACAGTGGAGCGATGCAAATAGCGTCCCGTTTTTACCCTTTGGGTACGGAACCCTAAAAGGCAAATTTAATAAAACTTGGTTTTTTAATAACATGCTTAACAAAATCGTTATAAGGACAGAAATAAAAGATATAAATTGATCGATCGTAGAAAAAATATCCAAGGTAATATCTAAATATACGTTTGTATCTCATCAGGTTTTATTACTCTCCACTATAGGAGCACGTCCCTCTCTGTACTACTAGAGCCATACTTGGTCAGAGCAGCCAGAAGACTTGGCCTACACTCTCCACGCTGGCCAGACGGGTATGTATGTATGTGTGTATGTATGCTCCGATACTATATAGGTATCTCGGCTCACTTATCCATATGGACGGTGACATTGGTTGTGACATTAATAATCGCATTAGCGTAGGGTGGGCAAAGTGCCCCCCAGATTGGTTCCCATCTTGCCGCGATGCGGGGGACTCAGTAGCTGCGGCTTTGCCACCCGCGGTGAAGCTAAGAGGAACCGGGCGGAAGTTGCTCCAAGATGGTATGGGCACCCCTCGGAGTTGCCTAACGGAGAACAACCTCTATAAAAAATTACAGAACCGCTCAGTTTGAGTGGCCTGGCTGTGAGTGAACGGGTTGAACTCTCCCTACACTCATAGTCGTAGTAAGGGGTCGCGGGAGAAGAGGAGTGTCGGTGATAAGGTGCGCCGTTCTCCCTGTCCTCCGCGACTAAGCGCGGCAGTGGTGCGTGGCACGGTTTCGGTGGGGCCGCAGGGGAAGAGGAGTGTCAGTGATAAGGTGCGCCGTTCTCCCAATCCTCTGCTGCCGACAACTGGTAGGCCTTTGTAAACTTGGTACAGAGGTCAAGTTGAGGGCCAGTCGGGTGACGAAAACGGTATCCGGTCCGGTACATAGGAACGTTTTGGCGGGAAAATTATAGATTCGGGAACGCAACCTTTTTTGGAAAGAATAAAAAAATACTTATACCTATTTGTACTATTGTAATTGTAAGAATTGAATATTACTATTTGTTCTATTGTAATTGTAATAGTTTCGTAATTATGTAAATTTAAATAATCTGAAAAATATATAAAAAAGTAAAGTTAATTAAAATATAATCATAAGAGGGCGTTTTTTTTATTTTCTTTTTTATTTTATTGACATTTATATAGAAAAAAAAAACACTAAGTACCATTTTTTTTCACAATTTTTGAAGTATTGTAATTATATAGTATCGATGAGATAGGTAAGCTTTTTTGAAAACAAAAAAAACATGCATTTAAGGGTTAAAAGTGAATGGAACCCGGACATGGACAACCTAAGAAAATATTGATGGATTGTGACAAGGAAAGTTTGAACAATATAACAGTGTTAACGGCTAACTAATTACTATCTGTTTTGTCGCGACTTCATCGGAGTAAATATAGCCTATCTATGTTACCCCCGTAGTATTCTATATTTTTTAAATAGTTTTTGAGTTGTCTTTTACAAATAAACACACATTAAGTCAGGTATTTCCTCCTTATAATTAAACTTTAGATTATATCTCATTCTATTCAAATCGTTCAGACAGGTTTATAGCCAGTTGTTATTGCGTAGATAGTATTAGACAACTTTATTTTTTGTCTATTATGGAAGTCCAGTAATTATGAACCTACCTAGAAACAGGTTAATACTTGATTTAGCCAAAATAAAAAATAAATCTAACATATATGTGCTAGTTGTATTCTCGGCTGTGATATTCCGGAGCCCTGTCGGCCTTCAATCTCTTCAAAATACATTGCGGCTTTCGTATGATTGGATATTTTTATATAACACGTAATGTATTTTGAAGTGATTATCAAAACGTTGTGCACTATACACTAAGTGAACAAATAGGCTGCGTTTGTACACGTTAGATGCCGCGATGTATGCAGCAACGTAGACAAGGGCAAACACGTCTTTTTATCAAACGAGGACTAACTTTAATATCTGGTTTAAACCATTATCCGTCAACAACAAATAGACAATGACAGTTTACCAAACGTCGAAGTGATAAATGTCGTCTTATTTTGGTCGGATAATTGGTCGTAGTAGTCCTCATTTTATATTAAGACGGAATAAGTTTTTGTTTTCAAAAAATCATTTTCGCGTCACTCTTTTAATCTCAGTGATTCATACTGTAAAGTTCTTGCTAAGACTAATCTATGAACCCAAACACGATGGGTTTATATTTTTTAATGTAGAAGTGCCTTTAGATACCTTCCGACTCCATTATAAGGTATATGGTAAGATAATATTGGAATGTCATCCGACCTACATAAGCACAGAACATGTTGGCTCAATTGATTAATAATTGCTTTAAAATTGATTTGCCAGATTTTACCCACACAATCATACAAGATGAAATGTTGATCTTGTATACAATATAAATTAAAGATGTTTATTTCTAGATTAAAATGGTTACAAAGGTTGGCTGGAAGAGATTGCTTAGCAATAAGTCTGCCTTTGTGTCGTATGTTTTTAAATTATGTTCTGTGTGTTATTATTATAATGGCGTAATAAAGATATATTATTTTGTATTGTATAATTATAAAAATAGAATAAACGCTTAGAAAAAAAAAATAACACAAAACAATTTATACAAAATAGCGATAAACACTATAATTATAAAGTTTACCTAATTAGTGATAAATAGTATCTGTCATCAAAAAATAATCGATATTTGATTCGGTATGTTGGCTTAGAACAAGTTTCACTTTATTACACGACTGCCAAAAAAGGAGAGTACTGTTATTCGAGTACATATTATGTATATACTGAGTTTGTTGTTTATTCCACTATGACTTCTCATTGCCTGAACAGATTTGAAAGTATAGTGGTAAGAAGATAGAACCCCTATACTATATCCTCCCAAGTGGCAAAGGCTGTATATTTTTTCTGGATGAAATGTATCCCATGTCATCTGTGACAATATATATGAGCCGAAACGAAAAAGTGTAATAAATAAGTAATCAAACAAACTATACAAGTTTTTGCAATATAATAACTAGTTAGTCATCATCATTTCGTGTAGGTGATACGGTCAATCTACCATGCACGCCCTGGTGTCAGAGTTCTTCGGAACCGCCTCTCGGCCTCTGACGTGGTTAATTTAACGACCAGAGTGCAGCCGGGACCAACGTCTCAACGTGCTTTCCGAAGCATGGAATCATCTTTATTATCAGACAATCAGGCGATTCAAGCCTGCAAAGTCATAACCAAACTGGAAACAATTAAACAAAGTATGCTTCCCGTGGGAATCGAACCCATGACCCCCGGGTCTACAGGCACCACGAAGGCACGGAAGAAGCAGAGGGGGACTAGTTAGTAATACATGACATTAATTAATAAACAATTCGAATTCGACGACATAGTTATGTTGTATCCGGTTTTACTCTATTTATTAGTCGAATTTGCCTTCTAGTATCGGTTTAGGTAGTTTAGATGCTTTGAGGGAAGCGAAACCGTCGTATCGCCAACCTTTACACTCACCCCGATTATGGTTTTCGTAACAGCCGGAAACTATTTGGCAAAACCTATAAACGAATACTATTTTATCTCGACTATATTGATTTTATCCCGCTTAACTTTTAATATTATAACGGTTTCATTTTTGAGCCGTTTCGGGTGGAGACACTTGGTCCGTGGGCTCATAAAATATTTAAGTTATTATGCCGAAAGCTGGTTGAGGTGTCGGGTGAACAGAGGACTGGCAATTTTCTAGGACAAAGAATAAGCATTGCTATCCAACGTGGCAATGCTGTCAGCCTTCTAGGTATTTTCGCGTGACAACGAACTGTTTTTAGGTAAGTTAAGGTGAGGTTATTTTATTTTTAGTTAGGTTTATTTATGAGTAGTATTATTAGATATTATATTTAATAATACTACTCATATAAAAAACAATTTATAAATTAATTGTAAAAAATTACCCAATTTATAAATTAATTGTACTTAAAACTCTATATAATTTAGAATCAAGACCTCAAGATAAAAGCAGCTTAAAGGCCTAATTGCAGTAGTAAATGTGATTATTAACTCACTGTAATTCTTTCAATGTAGAATTGCTGAGTAATAAACTGTAGCTAATGTAATTTATTGAACTCTCTAATATTGCTAGCTCCTGTAGAGCGATAGCCGGGGAATTAACTGAATTATCTCCAATGGAGTCTTCTCGACCAAAGTGTTAGTGAGTTATGTAATCTGAGTCCTTTCAGAACTAGAATACGAACTTAGCACAATAAATTAGTCTTGTCCTAGCCCATATTTCTATTTAAATAAAACTTTTTATTTAAATATACATGCTTCACGGCTGACTTCAACATAAGATGTCGGATAACAGTAGAACATAAGGGTACGTAAAAAGTAGATTAGCACTTTACTATCTCACTTAATTATCTTTAATTTGTCAAGATGTTTTAATCTCTCTACACACCGAAGCCGCCGCAAGTACATTACACGCGCGGGCGCAAGCCACCTAAAGGTGGCTTACACCTGCGGGTGTACAATTCTGCAGAATTGTACGAAAATGAGGCCACCTTTGCTGGCGGTTTAAGCCGGCGGGCTAGCGGTCTCGGTGTTCAGACAGCATTACACTTTACCTGGCGCTTTCCTTCCTTAAGTAAACATTCCCAAGAAATGTAAAATATGTTATCACAAAATAGGCAGTAACTCTAATGTAAGTCGATAACCATACACTATACCTCATTTCAGTCGTAAGAAGTCCACTGCTGGACAAAAGCCTCTCCCAGGGATTTTTTGTTCTATAGGTGGATATTGCTAGACTAACTTAAAGCTAGAAACGCTTGGCAGGCGGGTTGGCGAACGCAGTTTCTTCGGTTTCTTGTGCCAATGCTGATGCCCATCAGAAGCATTTAAAGCTGGGGAAGAATTTGTTAACTACTCAATTGGAAAAATGGGGAAAACCATAAAAAATACTAATTTGAATAATCTTGTTTTTTTTTCATTTGTTTGCATTTGAACATATATATCAAATGCAAACAAATGAAAAAAAACAATGTAATTTTTATAAATACCGCGCTCGGCTGCCTCCTGTGCCTACAATAAAATTTCCACGAAAATAAAAACAAAGCCAATTGAAGCGGATAACTCAGTCCACATTGTTAGCGCTGCTTATTAAAAATTCAAATTCAATTAAGTTATTTAATTACTGGCTAAACATTTGTACTCAAACAGAAGCTTTGCGTTTCATTATAAACATTTTTATATATTTAACTGCTCAGCAAGAAAATGTTTAACATCCGACGCAACAAACGGGTGTTATAAGTTTACCGATATGTGTGTACCGTATGTTTATGTATCTGTGATGTCTCTTAAACTGTGAACCGATTTGGATTTGGATGTGGTTTTTTTTTAATTTAAAGTAGTTTTTAGCAATGATTCTTAGACTTGTATTATCAAAATCAATCTAGCCGTTTACAAGATAGAATGATTTTATTACTAGGGGTTGCGTAGTTTTAATTTTATATTACCTATCTCATTGTTTGTAATTCCTATTGTTTACCTCTTTAAGCTATCTTTCCCGTCAGGCATGCGTTCCATTCTCCGGAATCAACTAAATAGTTATTTCTTTGTTTGACTGCCCCCTTGCTACACGAGAAGCACCGAATCGGATCCCGAATGCGAAAAATACTTTGTATTTTTATACGCTATTGCCAAACCCCGGATTTTGCATTTGTTTATGGGCTGCGGTGGTGATCACTTATCATCAGGTGACCATAAACAACCAGAAAAATATTCGTATGACATATTTAAAAAAAATATTTGTTCTAAAGCTACCCAACGAGGGTTTGTGTCAGGCAAGCCTTAAGAACTTTCTCCTAATCATATCACAGAATGATGCCGCCACAAAAGTGGACCCCGGTTTCCAAAACATCACAGCTGCTGAGGACGAAACTTGGAAAACGCTCACAATGAGAAGAAATAAGATTCAAGATCGTAGGGCAGAGACAAAGTCAAAAATATACATTAAAAAGGCTGGCTGTTAGGTGTTTCTATAAATTAAATTGAGCATGTCGTCTATGTATTAGGCTGTTTAGAAAGGTTCCTTTGTATGTTTTATATTTAAGTCAATGTTCTATATGAACAAAAAAAGCTGTCACTACCAAAATCCAAAGTTATTTTACAAAGCTAGATAATGTTGAGTCAAAACCGGAAATTTACCTATATTGTAAAAATTATTTGTACTTTTAACTGAAGTGTTAAAATCTAAAGCTCAGCAGAATACTGCTAAACCTTTGGACGCCATGAGCCAAGCAGGAGCCAATACTGCGTATCCGGAACATTATCTATTGTAGACGTAAGTCTTGCATATTTCATTAAACTTATTAGACAAATGTTGACTTAGTCTACTTGTGGACATGAAAACTGTAAGATTAACGTTAGGTGTACGTAATAATAACAAAACAAAACACGACAAAACCGTTTAAAGTGATTTCTTTTAAATTGTTAAACATTATCTATCTTTCTGACTAAAAACAATAAATCAAGCGAAGAATAGAAAGTCGCTTCGATTGCCGATAAGTCACAATTTATTTATTTCTATTGGCTTGAACGTAAAAAGGTCATAAAACGAAGTTTTGCTTAAATCTTAAACCTAAAATCCTTTCTGCTAAACACGGATTTTGTGTGAGAGTGCTCCCGTGGGATCTTAAAAAAGGGGTGAATGTAAGATTTGCTAAATCGGATCTTGGAATGTAAAAGGTTTTATTATTAGCATAGATATGTCCCTGCAGAGCATAGGTACGAGAAGTAAACGATGTTATCTGACGATAATGAAACTGATGATAGGCGTATATGGTTATTTGTGTTTTATTGGTCAAATATTTATTTTAATACTGTTATTAGAGATATAGGTAAGTGGTTTGGTTAATTAGTTTGTTTATAAACTGTCTCACTGGTATAGTGCAGAAAACAAGCTTTAGGTGAGCTTTATAGATTAACACGAATTTGTAATTTTTAAATCTAATATGTACTCACTTTGATTTTCTTCACAATATAAAGCGCATTGACGTAATTTTTAGAAAATTGGACTAAAATAGCATTTTAGGTTAGTTATTTGGGGGTTGTACCCTAAGCTGGCGACGCTCGATCGCATCGGTCGCTCGCTCTACTTTGGTCACAAGGAAACCTAACGAAGCGAACGACAAAAGAAGCAAAGGTTACAATCAAACAATACAAAGAAAAAATTAAATAAGTCAATGCTGATGTACCTTCGACTAAGTAAATTTACTTTTTCTAACGGGAATTACAATTTCCAATATGGCTTTACTAGTAATAGACTCGTGAACAAATACAATCTAAAATCCTATTATAAATTACGGCACTTGAAGTAAGCAATAAGACCCGCAGACCCTCAGTTCTCATGAGGAAATCAGACCTCGATTAAATGCCGGCAAGGGACCCCAGTTACCGTTGACATGTTTCGGTCGGCTTATGGAATTTTGACGTCCAATCAGTCCAATCTAAGGAAACTTGCTGTGTCATGATTTCTTGCAATTAGTTTCACGAAGAAATCTACTGTTAATATAAATTCTTATTTCGTCGTGGTAGAGCTACACTACCGGGAAAATTAATTTTTGCTAGCATGAATAGGCTGGCTCGTCTGGAGAAGTACCACATTCTCACAGAAAATCGACGTTTAAGTAGAACCTTTACCGCTTTCTATGCTACGTTCGGTAAATCAGAGAGCCGGAGGCCCATCTTTCCACTATTTCCTCCCCCCATGTCCTTCCCCCAACTTTTTGAATGGCCGGCAACATTGCTGTTACACTCTGGTGTTGCAGTTGTCCTGGGAAGCGGTGATCAGTTACCATCAGGCGAATCGCTTACTCGTTTGCCATCATGTACCACAAAAAAATCCTTATTTTCTTTGTTAATTAAAAACTGTCATAATTGTGGAATGGTATTAGTACAAGTCATATTTTTGCAAGTTTAAAAAATACCACTTACGGCAAACATACAATGATAGTGATTTTTTAATTTTTGATCATCTACAAAATCAATAGAAAGAAAACAACATGGTTATGGATCTAAATTACCTACTAAAATGTCCCAAGAAAATATAATCACCGCCCACCGCATATTCTTTTGAACACACGTTCTGTCGTTGCATCTAGGTTACGAAAATTATTAAGTTGATGTGCTCTTGTTGCTACTTGTTTTTCGTCCGTTCCAACCAATACTTTCATTCTCTTCCTAATTTCAACAAATGTTCAACCAACATGTAAATTGGAGAAGGATAGGGATGTAGTAGGGATGTAATGCTTCCGATGGGCAGCAGCGTCGGAAGCGCACAAAGCCAAAGAAAATGCAATGCAACTTTCCAAGCGTGGTGAGTATGGCAATACCCTTCCATGGAATGAAGAATCCTTAAAATACGTCCTTGTCTAGCAGTGGAGTAGAGTTCTTTCGGCTGGAATAATGACAATGATGATATGGTCTAGTGCCAAAAGTGAACTTACTTTATTTATACCAGTCCCAAAATTAAACACTTTGGATTATCCCTGATAAAACGCAACCATTTTAATTCCAATGTCTACATATCAAAATTAACGATGCGCAATAAAAACATTTACCAAAAATAAATACCTCGTAACAAATTATTGTGACGTCACCTGTTATACGGCTGCTTTCCATAAAATTGATGATCCAAAATGTATTCATGACAACAGTCCATGCGGACGAAAACAAAAGTATTGAATTGTCAACCCTAACTGCTTATTTTAAAGCTGATTTTTAATCAATGGAACGCTTCATTTAATGTCCATAAATTGAAATATAATAAATTGTAACTTAGCCGTGAAAAGTAAAACAAATATGTATTTTAGAAGTGAAACTGGATAAAAATATTTGTAATTAATATAATCATATTAGAAATAGACACGTAACTCAGGCTTTTGACTAAGAACAGGTAAAATAACTGGTCTAATCTGTACAACAATATGATAGAGCATGTTGAATAAAGATTTTATTTTAAAATAAGAATTTAAATATATACTGCTGTTGATACCTAACTTTATAAAATGAACATGAACGGGGCGAATCAGGTGAGATGGGAGACAAATGCCTACTTTAAAATTAAGTAAAAAAAAAACTCAAACCCAATTGCGGTATGTCTCGTAGTGAAAAAAATTGTGATTTTGACCGCGAATGTTTAAAATCAAAAAGCATGTAAGAAAATAAATTCAAAAATTATTGTTTGAATCACAAACTCACTTGAAAACTTCATCGTCTGATAAGCAAAGGGTACGCGCATCGTCAATGCCCGCTTTGTGATGGATGTTGATTGATTCTACCCGCAGTCAGACTGCGATTTGCCTGCAATTCCCATCATCGATTTAAAGTTTTGAATGTGTTTTTGGATCATTTGCAATAGAAACTTAAATTCGTTGTGCTTCTTCTTATTTCATTTTAATAACTTTGAAAGTCTTGTCGGAAGAGTATGTACCCAATTTTTGTCTTTATTTAGTAATTGATCAGAAATTACCCCAGAATTTTTGGACATTTGCAATAGAAACTTTGAATCTATTTTGTATCATTTGCAGAAGAAGCTTTGAGTCGTTGTGCTTCTTTATATTTCATTAAAATTTTGAAGCTTTTGTTGGTATGCGCCACATTTTTTGTCTTTTTTAGTTGTTGACAAGATTGACCCTAGCCTTTTTCAATCATTTACAATAAAAACTTTGAGTCGTTTTTGTAGCATTTGCAATAGAAACTTTGAGTTATCGTAACTTATTCTTATTTCATTTTAATAAATTTAAAGCTCTTGTCGGAAGAGCGGGCAGTTCCATACAAAAAATTTCGGCCGCACGGTCAATTTATATGGGAACGTCAAAAAAATTTTTGAGTCCGGGGATCGAACCCGGGCACCCTCGTGTCGCAGGCTGGTGTGTTAACCACTGCGCCACGGAGCTCGCCGTTAGGAAGAGTAGTGTTATTAAAGTTGTATATTAGCAATTTTAATGTTGTTACATCTTTTTTGATATTTTTTTAAAGATCGATTTGATCGTCGACTGGCAGCAGACTAATTAATTTGCAATTTAAATGACTTTCACAATCTATGTTGACAATAACATTTCTTAACAAGTCGATTTGCAATATTTGTGTTTTAAATTCATTTGATTGTTCAATTCGTAGAATATTGTGATGCAAAAACTTAGTACAGATTTTAAAATCAAATATTTATGTTGTGTTTCCAACTAAAATTTGCTTGTAGCAGAGTTGTGTGAAAATTTGTTGCGAGGCTCCAAAATATGGTTAAATAAATATAGCTCTGTGATAGATGTACGGACGGTCGGATTAACATCGGAGGCTTAGTAGTGAGCTTTGTTGTCATTCTTTGTGTATGAGACCTTAAATACAATTTAATAGTTAAGGTTGTGTCTCGTATTTTATTTCTTACATGGAGCCGCTATGAATATCCTTTTACAGGCACCAATACCGGAATGCTTCATTATAATGTTGTTTACTTTGTAATAGTCATCAAAGAGCCAGCTTATATAGGTTCATCCCTTTCAGGTAAACAGAACAAGAACCGATAATCTAGTACAAACAAACGTAAACTGCCTCCCCATCATATTATCACTAATCAAGCGGCTGCATTACGAACACACAAAGGATTAACTCGTAATAACACGAATCTACTTGTGTTAAACCTTGGTTTAACGTAATTAAGCAGTCTCTGACTTGCGTACCAACCCATATATATACTCATACTAAGCTTGTTTAAGATAAGGGTCTTAATTTGCATAAAACAATTATTAATTAAAGCTTATGGGACTACTCGATTATTCTCTATGCATCTTGTGTTATGTTTGGTTGATAGGAGTAATAATAACTTATAGATGTAACTATTATGTCCAGTAGTTAGTGGGTTGATGACATAAGGCAAATTGCTGGAAAGAACTGGATAGCGATGGGTAAATAGAAATGGAGCAGACAAAAGGAGACTCATTACCCAGTAGTGGGTTGTAGTAAGCTAATTATGATGATATACGATTTTAAGCTTACACGGTCACAATCTTACCGCGATTTTAATGCGGATGCTGGCGTAGATGATTTCTATGACATCATAAACACAAAGTCAGCCTCGATGATAAGAAAGATGAGAGAAAGCTCCAAAAGAGTTCTGCGGCTGATAGAGGATGGATGCTGATGTTTATAACAGGCATTCAAACCCCCCAATTAAATCCTTGGTAATATGTGAAATGTGAAAATATTCTATTCTGTAGTGTAATGTGCCGATATGGACTTATGTAGTCTTTTTTTTTAAAGTATATTTGTAACAAACGAGTAGACGAGCCATCTGATGGAAAGTGGTCACCGTTGCCCGTAGACATCTGCAACACTAGAGGAGGTGCTGATGCGTTGTCGACACTTAAGATACCGCCACACGCCTTCAAGCCTTTTAAAGGACCCCAAGTCATAGAATACAGGGAAAACCCCGGAAGGGAGCCCATTCCACAATTCTGCTGTACGAGGAAAAATACCACGTGACGCTCTGACATTTTTGGAGACCCAAGTGTCAAGAATGTGGGGATGAACTTTGCTCCTCTGGTGGGTGGTGCGGTGGTACCAATTCAAAAAGTCTGAAATAAATGATTTTTATTATTTTACCAGCTTTCGCCCGCGGCTCCGCCCGCGTCAATGTCAATCCCTCAGGAATAGTACATTTTCCTGATAAAAGGTAAAATAGTCCGGGATAAAAGGTAGCCTATGTCCTTCTCCGTACTCCAGAGAACTTGTATGCAAAATTACATGATGATCGGTTTAGTAGTTACGGCGTGAAAGCGTAACAAATAAATAAACAAACAAACAAACTCACTTTCGCATTTATAATTTAGTAAGGATAAGGATTTATAACAGCTGCCTTCCGACGCGTATAACCATATAGGTACGTGAAACACCATCTCGAGATTTTGTGGTATTTTACGAATTAGTAGACATAATTACGTCAATTACCAACTACGTACAATTTCAAAAAACGTTAAACAGTTTTTTTTGAATAAGGTGGTTATTAAAAAAAACATATACATGAACACATTTTGTGGTGTATAGTGGATTAGCAGAAATAATTTGTCAGTTACTCATTCCTTAAGTAGAAGCTGGTCGATCGAATGGACGACAATATAGACCGTCGGTCGTCCCAACACGATTTTTAGATGTATAAGATAGTGTTTTTGGACTACAATAAATATTGGATGGGTCATCATGGGTCCATCCAATATTTATTGTATCTAATATGTAATGAAGGCATTAGTGAACATAAATATACAACATCTTACATCCGGTTAAAAAATGTATAGGAGTTATGGAAGTTTGAAAAGTGAAAATTTATTAACAAACAATGTAGGAGTGATTATGTTAAAATTATTTATTATAAAATATATTTATAAAGCACAATCGGTAATATTTTTCAGATCCAATTCCAATTTCCACACACCAACAGGCTAAACTTGGTCTATGAGTCTTATGAAAAAAAGATTTAATTTTCTAAAATATAGAATAATAGGTATACACTTATTAAATCATAAATTAATTAATTAAATATGATTAGTATACCCTAATTTTCAAACTATGTTGAAAGTGGGAACAATTTCAGAGCTTTGAACACATTCCTGAACCGTAGTATTTAGATTGAAATATAAATAAAACTAATAGGCCTTTCCGGTTCGTACCCACTTTTACAACCGCTTTTTGTGAAATTTCGTTTGTAGCCCTAAAACAGTTCAGCCCTATTCATTAAATATTTGATAAGTAGTCCGTACGTTGACCTTGGATTGAGGGTACTGTTCAACAAACTATTAAACATTACTTATCGTGATTTTATTTATTGTTTGTTTTTAGTGTGCAAAAGGCGCTAACACTGATGTCAGAAATTTCAAACGGTAGCTGGAACCAACGGCTTTACACGCATAGAACGTGCCTTCCTTTATAGGTATTACCAACTATAAAGGTATAATGAATTAAGCTAAGATAAATCCTTATTCTTACTAATATTATAAATGCGAAAGTGAGTTTGTTTGTTTGTTTATTTGTTTGTTTGCTTGTTCGTTTGTTTGTTACGCTTTCACGCCGTAACTACTAAACCGATCATCATGAAATTTTACATACAAGTTCTTTGGAGTGCGGAGAAGGACATAGGCTACCTTTTATCCCGGTAAAAAGTATTGTTCCCGAGGGATCGACATTGATGCGGGCGGAGCCGTGGGCGAAAGCTAGTAATTAAATATTTAAAAAGTATCTCTTGCGATAAAAGAACAAACTTTATACCTTGAAATTATTATTGTAAAAGCTTTTAAGTTTAAGTTCCACTTACCCCGTGTTATTATTTGAAGGCTCAGTTGTCTACAAGCGCAAGCCATAAACGAAATGTGTCGGGTTTGAACCTTGTCAAAACTGACTTGCTTGGTACATGACGGTACTTGCGTCAAATTGGGCAAAAAGCTCAGAAGAGCAACCCCAATCTGACTCAAGTACCGTCGTTTTCAATGACAACTACCTGCTTCTTGGGAAGGAATGTGAACCACTCTATTTATTGCTGAAAACGGCAATATGTAAAATCCCAACGGATTTACATTACATTACTCAACAGTAATGTAAAAGATATAAGCAAACGACAATGGAAGCGATTCATTTTATACTACGTAAAGAGATTTTTATAAAATTTTAAAATGTCGGGCTGCTGATTCAGAAACTATGCGGTAAAGAGGCGAAGGCGTGTGATATACCAGTGCGTGTAATCGGTAGTATGAATAGTTAGATATGGAAATTTGCTTTTTGATATCTGATAGGTCACTTTTTTTTTTTACAAAAAAGTATGTTTTATTATTTTGTTTCCTTATTTCAAATGACAAGCAATTTATTTAAAAATCTGATAAAAAAAGGAAACATGTCTGTAGGCGATGCGAGGGATGATAGCTACACCCTCTTGATTCAGTATTCCATCTACAGGGCATTCAATTCTCATATGGCCCTAGGTTCTGTCCACCTCGTAAGGGATAAAGACGTGATTTGTACATTTGGATGTAGCAATAAGTTTATTTTATTACAAGAAACTATTATCTCTATATTGAATATTGTCTCTATATTGTTGTGGGCATGGGGGCATAAAAAAAATGAACTACCAAACCTCTTGGCAACACCTAAAATAATAATCTGCAAGCTTTTGCAAGTTTAACACTGTAGAAATACTGCGGTCTTTAATTCTTCATATTTGGCTCATAATTGTCATTTTAGCCAATATAAGTCCCCTGCAAAATTAATAAGAACTCTATTCTTTGTTCCATGGGAGGATATTTCTATATTCACGCTCAGAACGCAAGTTGGCGAGTGTTGTTTCTGTAGCTTCTTGTGCTTTCGACGCTGCTGTCTATCGTAAGCATGTAAAAGCTGGAGAAGGATAGGATTCCTCTCACTCGGATGAATGAGGAAAGCAAGTAGCAGGTCCGGACGTCTGGCGCGCGTACCCGATACCATACCTTTGACAGCTTTGACAGCTCCTTGGCGCAGTGGTTAACACGCCAGCCTGCGACACGGAGTGCCCGGGTTCGATCCCCGGCCAGGTCAAGATGAAAAATGATCTTTTTCAGATTGGCCTGGGTCTTGGATGTTTATCTATATGTATTTGTCATAAAATATAGTAGCGTTGAGTTAGTATCCCATAACACAAGTGTCGAACTTACCTTGGGGCTAGCTCAATCTGTGTGATTTGTCCGTATATATTTATTTATTATTATTATTTATTTATTTATACCTACAGCAACAGGGCAGGCAGTAGAAGATGACACCCCTGACTATATTTTGTCATATCACTTAACTTCATTTTGCACCCCACAACTAGATTTAACCATAACCAGGCACAAAAATAAAGCAAAGAACAATAAATTAACTCATCCAACTAACTCCAGCCAAAGTTACACTATAATTACTGGCCGAAACGGAAACAATCGAATAATAAATTCGTGAATCACTAACTCTTATTACGCGAGTTCTACGCGAATTTCCCGCGAAACTTTTTGTATGGCCACTGAGCCACTGACAAGCTACGGTTGAAACATGGCGCCTCGTGAATAATGGGCAAAGTTGAAAGAGTTTAAAATTGAACTGTCTGTATTTGGGTGAATATTAATTTCATGGATTCTAGTTGGTAATTCATAACGAAATGAATTTAAAGTACGGGTTATGTATAAATTATGACAAATATTGCACTTTTTTATTTAACATTTCTTTGATTTTGGATTCGGGTATTTATTTTATTATACATGGTTTTGTTTGGATAGTTTAAAGCTAGATATGCTTGAAAGATGCCTTGTGAATAGTAGGCAAAGTTGAAAATATTTAAAATTGTACTGTCTGTAACATTGTCGTTCCAGAGTTCTGTAGAGTTCAAGACCGAGCTCAGTGGCGTGCCATGAAAGAGACCTATATCCAGCCGTGGACGAGTGTAGGTTGATGATGATGATGAGGTTTCTGTAGTCTACGTTTTGTAGCAGTTAAAAATGCTATTTTGCCAAATCAATAGAATAATGAAACGAAGCTAGAAATGGTAAAGTAAATACATCGATTGAACCCGCATGCGATCACTTCGATATTTGATAAGTGTCTACAGTCTACACCCTTTACGATAAAGAAAATAAAGTTTTGGTGACCCTTTTTTCCAGTTCAATTTAGTTAGTAATCACATGTAGTTGTTTTGTTTCCTTTTTAAGGTATCGCTCTCATGCTTTGTACAATAATTCGTGTTTACAAAATAATACAAGAAAAAATAATTGTTTCTAATACTATGTTATATTTGCATCAAATTTTAGAGACTGCATTTGCCAGAAAAAAATTTACATTTTAAGAATTTTACCCGATGTACATTACATTAAATCCCGTTACATAATTAAGATAAAATCCTTACTAATATTATAAATGCGAAAGTGAGTTTGTTTGTTTGTTTGATTGTTTGTTTGTTACGCTTTCACGCCGAAACTACTGAACCGATCATTATGAAATTTTGCATACAAGTTCTCTGGAGTGCGGAGAAGGACATGGGCTACCTTTTATCCCGGGAAAAAGTACTATTCCCGAGGGATCGACATTGACGCGGGCGGAGCCGCGGGCGAAAGCTAGTAATGAATAAAATAAAAAAGTACTTACTTTAGACGAAAGTCGTCAATATTCGACCGGTTGGAATCGTAGGATGTTTTTTTTTCTTACATAGGTATATTTTTCTACAATAGACATTGTAATTGTATATATATATCTGTATAGTATATTTTGTACAACAACTACTAATATGATCTTTCCTTTTTTCTTGAACTAAGAAAAAGTCAAAATCAATACTTACTCACTAAATCGGAGGAGTCAACATGAGAGTAAATATAAAGATAAAAGCAACGTCGACGACATAATATATAACGACATAGGTAGGGGTAGAACGTGCTCGCCTTAGGGTGGTTTATCCCCTGGGGCAAATGAGGTAGCGTGCCGTTAATTAGTTTTGCAGTTTTCATCGAATAGCTTACACTGCGCCTTATCTCTCTTATCTATTTAATTTATTCGTATCAGAATGTCGGTTTGTTGTAAGTAAAAGTTGTTTATTTGTATTGGATTTAGGTTATATTTACTATATGAATAATTACCAAAGCAATTACTAACTTATTCATAATTAGCGTCTACCCGCAATTACGTCGTAATTGTAGTCAATTCTAAATAACTCGGAGAAATTTAGTAAACTAATTATTAAGTCTTTTTTGTCCGTCATTCAGAATATTGATTTTTTATTTTCAATTGTGTTACTAGTTAATAGGAGTACGCCTTCTTATCATATCTTGAGTGGAAACTCAGCCAGCAAAAACACCCACTACTTAGTCAGTAGTGGGTGTCTTAATTAAAAGATATCCTAATCCTTACTTCCTTACTATCCTTACTAATATTATAAATGCGAAAGTGAGTTTGTTTGTTTGTTACGCTTTCACGCCGTAACTACTGAACCGATCGTCATGAAATTTTGTATACAAGTTCTCTGGAGTGCGGAGAAGGACATAGGCTACCTTTTATCCCGGGAAAAAGTACTATTCCCGAGGGATCGACATTGATACAGGTGGAACCGCGGGCGAAAGCTAGTAACTTTATAATTTGCTTAATAAAATCAGGTATGTCCTACTAAACCAGTAACTCGATCATACAAAAAACGGCTAAAAGGATTTTTATGAATACGTAGCACTGGAATAGTTTATTATCGGATTTCATATAATAGTAATCTTAATTGTGTATTTAGATGTGGGTCATTCATACAGACCTTGCATTTATAGAATTTATAGTAGAAAATTTGATCATTTATCTAGAAGAATTGAGTAACGATACATTCTTACGTGCATATTGGTTTTTATTTATTTTTATATTAACTAAATCTTCTTTTACCTTTACGAACACTGTAACACCACTGCGTATTTAGCACAAGTAAATCCTGGCAGTCTTTGTAAGCACGAACTGTAATTCAAATTGCTTTCAGAATTTCAAATAGTGTTTATATATTTATTACAGTTTTACTTTTTTTACTTTATAATAAACTAGCTATTGCCCGCGACTTTGTCCGCTGCAATTTCTGTTATTACAGACATATATACTGTCACAGACATTTTTTTAGTTCGTTTAAAGAGGAATACGCGTCGGATGTCCTCAACTATCAATAATTTTCCCCCGTTTTCAAAACATTTTTTATCGATGCTTTTTGTCGAAGCATTTTTTATAGCCTAAAGCCTTCCTCAATAAATTGACTATCCAACACAAAAATAATTTTCCATTTTGAACCAGTAGTTAGATTAGCGCGTTGAAACAAACAAACAAACTCTTCAGCTTTATAATATTAATATAGTATAGATAATGAATCAAGTTAACAAAATCACAACTCTTGGAATTCTTTTGATTATTAAATTGACGTCACATTTTCTGAGCGGTCGATAATCTGGAGTAAGTGATATATTCTAGGAGTACATAATTAGATCAGTAGAGTATCAGTAGATATCAGTTTACTGCTCGTAAAGTAACATTAGCATCAGCTTTTATTTTTTAAGTATAATGCTTATATGACACTCTAATAACAACGTTATGCCATTGATGACAACCTTGTCGTACAAGCGGTTGATCCTTTGGGATATATGGGGCACCTATTTTGGAAGACAAACATTTAAACACTGAAGTATTAAGTTAGTATAGCAGCTTTAAAGAAATTTAAGTGTCCGTCCAGTATCATTGGTTTTTAAACTTTTATTATTACGATTATATAACAACATAATTTCTACGTGTAGTTGCTTAAAGTAAATTTTACTAGTATGTGAGGAATTATAGTAGTATTAAGAAGCTGAAGAATGTAATTATTAGAAATTTTCGTTTAGTGTTCGGTTTTCATCTTGTTATTGTTATTAAGATTATATGCCAATTAAATAAGATAGTAATGCCATTAAATATGCTTGACACCCATGTTTCTTAGCGGTTTGCCACTGAAAATTTCGTAAAAAACTACTATTATATGTCAGAAAAATATATCGACTATTATTGTTAATTTTAATATAATTTAAGAACTTAATATATTGTTATTTACTTGGCACACCACTTACATCTTTTGATTAAATTCCGGAGAATATCCTGGTATACAGATTCTTGAGGGTATGTGAGGTATTACGGGAGAATTATTACACTTAGTACGAGTATGTAATTGGTTTTGTAGTTTTAGTACATTGTCGTCGATTTGTATATACCTATATATACTAGCTTTCGCCCGCGGCTCCGCCCGCGTCTATGTCGGGAACAGTACTTTTTCCCGGGATAAAAGGTAGCATAATGTCCTTCTCCGTACTCCAGAGAACTTGTATGCAAAATTTCATGATGTTTGGTTCAATAGTTAGGGCGTGAAAGCGTAAGAAACAAACAAACTCACTTTCGCATTTATAATATTAGTAAGGAAGTATCACGTCTTTTTCCTCTACGGGGTAGACTGAGCTCAGGTCTTCAAGACCAGAAGGCCACATTTAGCATGTAGGTGGTCATTAGGTGGAAAACGGAATCAAAATAGAGACGGGTTGCTAGCCGCATTGCCACGATTCCTCAGATTTTACCCAATCCCTTGATCGGCTTTTCGATCCCTCGATCTGCACGGGAAGAGAAGCAGCTGGTACATTCTACGTTTTTTCTTTTCTCCCAGAGCAGCATGTAAGAGTCTTCGGTTTGTAACATTTTATAATTACAAATAATTCTCAAATATCAAAATTCTCTACTGTTTATTAATTAGAAGTATTCTAGGGTATGAAAGTTTTGGAATCCGTAATATAAAACGTATAAAACTAGACTTGAATCTATCCAGGGGAGTCTTTTGAGAAACATTCAATTTAAAACCGAAATTTGGGATGAAAACTATGCAACTCACTTTAAGAGACATCACATGCTATCCTCAATTAGGTCTGACAAAGCCGATTAAATAAAAGAGTTTAAATTCACTATTCCAGACTATCTTACATACATGTATTACATGTTTCAACACTTGACAATCCTTATTCTCAATTTTACGAAGGCCCCCGCTGTTTCCGCTTACTTCTAGATTCTCCAACATTGTTGCTACCCTTTTAGGTTTTCCCTATGGTTTCCTGTAAGAGATTGCATTAGCGATAAGGCCGCCTATTGTGCATCTTTTATTTCACTATGTAATGTTATATGTGTTTTCTGGTGCAATAAAGTGATATTATTATTCACTTTATTTAACTTTAATCTTAGGTCTAAGTTTTATAATATTTGTATAAAAAGTAAAATATAAAAATATGATACAAAACATAAAAACATTATAAAACCTAAACCTAGCTCGCCGCCAGCAGCGGGGCAAGGCTCAAGCTACCGGCGGTTAAGGCTGCAGAGAAAGAAACCTCCTGACTATGCGTGACGTGTCCAGGAGTGCTGCCTTCTGTATCTGGCCCTTGATCCAGCCATCCAGCGAGAGTCTCTTAAGGTGTTCGTCGAGACTCTTCGCTATAAGGCCGTTTGCAGATACAACTATCGGGACAATGATCGTCGAATCCACATCCCACATAGCGGTCACCTCGTGAGCTAAGTCAAGGTACTTGCTGAGTTTTTCCTTCAGGGCTTTCACGAGGTTCTCGTCATGCGGGATGGTGATATCGATGAGCATTGCCTGGCGCGTCGATCGATCTGTCAACACGATATCAGGCTTATTGGCAACAATAGTCCTGTCCGTAATAACAGATCGATCCCAGTAGAGCGTGGCATGACCATTTTCGAGAACTGGCGCCGGCGTATACTTATAGTACGGTACCTCGGATTCCACAAGACCATATCGAAGAGCGAGTTGCTGATGGATAATTCTGGCTACAAGGTTATGTCTGTGCAAGTACTCACCGTTGGCCAGATGAGAACAACCGGAAATAATATGTCTGAGTGACTCACCGGGACGGCGGCATGCCCGACAGATGTCGACCGTACCGTCCTTCAGGATATATTTCCGGTAATTGTTCGTCATCATGACTTCGTCTGCAATTGCACAAACAAAACCCTCGGTTTCCCCGAAGAGGTCGCCGAACCGTAGCCAGTTTACCGACGCGAGCAGATCTACATCAGGCCCTGTTAAGGCCCGGTAGAACCGCCCGTGGAGCTCCTTACTCTTCCATATGTTCTTGCGGTCTTCGGTGCTCAGCACGGATGGTCTACGCCAGTTCTCGTTTGCCAAGGAGAGCGGCGTGAGACTCCTATCTACAACTACAATGTCGCGGTGCAACCCACACTCATTGTTAAGGAAGTAATCCCTAAGACTGCACACCTCACGGTTATGAAGAGTCTTGGCGTTTAAAAAGCCACGACCTCCACACTTACGTGGAATGTACAGTCTCATAACTGATGAGCGTGGGTGAAGCATGCGATGCATTGTGAGCTGTTGACGGACTCTCCTATCCAGAGCGTCTAACTCAGTTTGTGTCCATCTTAGTATGCCAAAGGAGTATGTGAGGAGGGGCATCACCCAAGCGTTGAATGCGCGCACCTTATTGCCCCCTGACAAAAGACTTTTAAGCACTTTTGTCAGACGCCAAAAAAAACGCTCCTTTACCGCCTGTTTGATGTCCCCATCCTCAATACTCAGAGACTGTGACATACCAAGATACTTGTAAGTTTCTGACTCCGAAAGAGACCTGAGAGACATTATCTCAGAAAGTTGCATATTTGTTGAATTTACAACTTTCCCCCGTTGAACATGCATAACGGCACACTTATCTACACCGAACTCCATCCTGATGGAATTACTGAAATCTTCTGTGATTTTTAGTAACTTCACCAGGTCAGGACGTTTCGGTGCAAACAATTTCAAGTCATCCATGTATAACAGGTGGGAAAATATCTCCCCGTCTCCTCGAAGGCAGCAGCCCAGCCCCGAATCACTCAGCAGGGTGCTGAGAGGATTCAAAGCTAGGCAAAACCACAAGGGACTCAAACTGTCACCCTGGAAAATACCTCGCTCTATCCTTATAAAGTCCATCGGATCCAAGAGACCATCTCCACCACCTGGTTGACGAAGGACTGTGGTCCACTGTCTCATACACACGCTGAGAAAAGTTCTTAAAGTTGCATCAACTTTGTACAACTCTAAGATCCTCTCCAACCATGAATGAGGCACCGAATCATAGGCCTTTTTATAGTCAATCCATGCAGTAGAGAGGGCTGCCTTGTTCCGTTGGACTTGCTTGCAAATGGTCATGTCCATGAGGAGAAGCTCTTTAGTACCACGGGACCCAATCCTACATCCATTTTGAGAGAGTGCCATGATCTTGTTCGCATCGATGTGCGTATTGATCTTCGCTCTCAAAATGGATGTAAGTAGCTTGTACAATGTTGGTAAGCATGTTATGGGTCTGAAGTTTTTAGGATCCGTGGTACTACCGGACTTGTAGAGCAGGAAGGTGTGTCCTGTAGTTAAGAAAGCTGGAAGAGAACCAAGATCGAGGGCTTGTTGAAATTGTGTCGCTAAGCGCCCGTGTGAGCTTCGAATCCACTTTATCCAAAAGTTGTGCAATCCATCCGGCCCAGGACTTTTCCAGTTCTGTGCCGTACGGATCGCACAGCTTATGTCATCGGGGCTTATAGTTACAGCCCCCATGGATTCGATGGCCACACACTCGCGCTCAATTACACTCATCCAATCACCCTCGGTGTGCACGACTGGCACTGACCAAATACTACGCCAGAAATTGATCATAGCAGTAGAATCTGGTAATTGCCCGTCGATCACACGCTGGTCAGCTCCCTCCCACCTTCTATACACCTTCCTTTGGTCGCTTTGAAAGAGACGATTTTGCCGGAAGCGATCCACACGCACTTTGTAGCGACGAATACGCCCCGCCCACGCATAGACTTTCTGCTTCAGGAAGTCAATACGTTCCGTGACTGAGGCCATGTAATCGCGGGGCCTTATACCAGTACCCGCGAAGGCCTGATTCACAAAACGCATGACTCGGGGGCGATGGTTGCCCCCTCTGAAGCAGATAAGCTTTGCAATGAGAGTCCTAAACGTGTCAATACGCCGTTCAATCCGTACTTGCCACGCGGGGGCATTACCAGCGGGTCGCGGTGCACGATCAGAGTCCGGAAACTTGACACGAGCAACACGACACGCCGCTATGGCCCCACAGTACATAATTGAATGCGTATCGACCAAACCTTCGCTAGCCTCAAAGTACGGGGCTAGCAAATCATTTAGGGCTCCCATTAATGCTAAATTACGTCTATTCGTAGGCAGACGAGGTAATCGCGGCCTAGACTCGGGTGTGGATCTATACTGTCCAATCGCTTCCTCCAAAGCCCTCCTCAATTGCGCATGAGCCTGGGTACTTACGTCTATGGTCACACCGCTCCCATCATCAACACTAAGGACATAAGCCTCTTGCGTCCGAATAACTGGACCCACCAATGTGGTCGGCGGGTCTCGTGTCATGATGGCAGCCGTGCGAGCAGGTAGCGCCTCCAATCGTAGCCGATCAAGTACAGCATCATCCAAACGTTTGCAACGTTGAATGACCCGCACTTGATCCGACAGTCGCTGTGCAGAAACGGTGATGGCCGGTTCAAGGACCTGAAACAAAGTCAGCATCCGATCACGATACGCCGTCATGTTGGTTTCCCCCTCTGTAGCCTCATAATAGGCGCGCATGCAGTTCTCATTATTTTGTTGAGTCCATCGCATGCGACGCACTACACCGCCGGTAGCGGGAGCCGGGCGCGGGGCAGGTTGCCTCGCAGGCCCCAAGCGTGCCGGCAGCGGGGGTCGTCCACGTCGCGCAGGTGGCGGCGGCGGCGCGGCCGACGGCCCGCGCTCGTCGTCGCTCGACTCGCTGGTGCCGGGTGCGGTGGCGAACTCGTCACCCGACGATGTTGGCGAGGAGCTGGACGACGACGCGGGCGGAGGTGGAGGTCGTGCGTCTTTAAGTCGCCCCGCTTGTGATCGTGTGATCATCTCTCGTCGTATTACATTTTAGATTTCCAAATTAATTTTGTATTGACGTGACATAATGTCAACGTCATGTAGGTATATCATTTCAGGTATATCTTATTGTATTTTCCGTAACATTCTTGTATTTTCAGTTTTATATGATTCAAAATATTTTAGTTGTGGTTTTCTTAGAAACTATTATAAATTTGTATAAAATGGGATAAAATAATTTTTTTATAAATAATATCAACGATCGAGACGCGACACATGTCAGCGGGGTTTTATATTATTATTATTATTCTCTTTATTTATTTAATTTCTTAGTTCTAGGTTTTTATAAAACTTATATAAAAAGTAAAATATAAAAAAATATCATACAAAAAATACAACTTTTATAAAAACCTAATCCTAGAGGTCTGCCAGCAGCGGGGCAGGGCTCAAGCTACCGACAGTTAAGGCTACAGAGAGAGAAACCTCCTGACGATGCGCGCAGTGTCCAGGAGTACTGCCTTCTGTATCTGACCCTTGATCCAGCCATCTAGCGAGAGCCTCTTGAGGTGTTGATCGAGGCTCTTCGCTATAAGACCGTTCACTGAAACGACTATCGGGACAATGATCGTCGAATCCACATCCCACATAGCGGTCACCTCGTGGGCCAAGTCTAGGTACTTAGTAAGTTTGTCCTTCTCAGCCTTCACAAGGTTCTCGTCATGCGGGATGGTGATATCGATGAGCATTGCCTGGCGCGTCGATCGATCTGTTAGCACGATGTCAGGCTTATTGGCAACAATAGTCCTATCCGTGATTACAGATCGATCCCAATAGAGCGTGGCACGACCACTTTCGAGAACCGGCAATGGTGTGTACTTATAGTACGGCACCTCGGAATCCACAAGCTCATAACGAAGTGCAAGTTGCTGGTGGATAATTCTGGCTACAAGGTTATGTCTGTGCAAGTACTCTCCGTTAGCCAGATGAGAACAACCGGAGATAATATGCCTGAGTGATTCGCCAGGACGGCGGCATGCTCGACAAATGTCGACCGTACCATCCTTCAGGATATATCTCCGATAGTTGTTCGTCATCATGACTTCGTCTGCAATTGCACAAGCAAAACCCTCGGTTTCTCCAAAGAGGTCACCAAATCGTAGCCAGTTTACCGACGCGAGCAGATCTACATCAGGCCCTGTTAAGGCCCGGTAGAACCGCCCGTGCAGCTCCTTGCTCTTCCATATGTCCCTGCGGTCTTCGGTGCTCAGCACCGTTGGTCTGTGCCAGTTCTCGCTTGCTAAGGAGAGCGGTGTAAAGCTCCTATCTACTGCAACAACGTCGCGATGCATCCCACACTCATTTTTAAGGAAATAATCCCTAAGACTGTACACCTCGCGGTTATGGAGAGTCTTGGCGTTCAAAAATCCACGACCTCCACACTTACGTGGGATGTACAGTCTCATAACGGATGAGCGTGGGTGAAGCATGCGATGCGCTGTCAGCTGTTGACGGACCTTCCTATCCAGGGCATCTAACTCAGTTTGGGTCCATCTTAGTATGCCAAAGGAGTAAGTGAGTAGGGGCATTACCCAGGCATTGAAAGCGCGTACCTTATTACCACCTGACAAAAGACTTTTAAGTACTTTTGTCAGTCGACAAAAGAAACGCTCTTTCATCGCCTGCTTTATGTCCCCATCCACAATACTCAAAGACTGTGACATACCAAGATATTTGTAAGTTTCCTCCTCCGCGAGAGATCTGAGGGACATTATCTCAGAAAGTTGTAAATTTGTTGAATTTACAACTTTTCCCCGTTGGACATGCATGATAGCACATTTATCTACACCAAACTCCATCCTGATAGAACTACTGAAATCTCTTGTGATTTTCAATAGCTCCACCAGGTCAGAGGGATTTGGTGCAAATAATTTTAAGTCATCCATGTATAACAGGTGGGAAACAATCTCCCCGTCACTTCGGAGGCGGCAGCCTAGTCTTGAATCCCTCAGTAGGTTGCTGAGGGGGTTCAAAGCCAGACAAAACCATAATGGACTCAAACTGTCGCCCTGGAAAATGCCTCGCTCGATCCTTATCAAGTCCATCGGATCCGAGGAGCCATTTCCTTTACCTGGCTGACAGAGGACCGTGGCCCATTGTCTCATACACGTGCCAAGAAAGGATCTTAAAGTTGTATTAACTTTATACAACTCTAAGACCCTCTCTAGCCATGAATGAGGCACTGAATCATAGGCCTTTTTATAGTCAATCCAGGCAGTTGAAAGGGCTGCCTTTTTCCGTTGAACTTGCTTGCAGATGGTCATGTCTATGAGGAGGAGCTCTTTAGTACCACGGGACCCAACCCTACATCCATTTTGAGAGGAAGCCATGATTTTGTTCGCAACTATGTGCTGGTTAATTTTCGCTCTCAAGATGGATGTAAGGAGCTTGTAAAGAGTTGGCAAGCATGTGATAGGTCTAAAATTCTTGGGATCCGTGGTACTACCGGATTTATAGAGCAGGAAGGTGATTCCTGTCGTAAGGAAAGAAGGTAGGGAACCAAGCTCGAGAGCTTGTTGAAATTGTGTGGCCAAACGTTCATGTGAGCTTCGAATCCACTTTATCCAGAAGTTGTGCAATCCATCCGGCCCAGGACTTTTCCAGTTCTGCGCCGTACGAATCGCACAACTTATGTCATCGGGGCTGATAGTTACAGCCCCCATGGACTCGATAGGCTCACATTCACGTTCAACCACTGTCATCCAATCACTCTCGGTGTGTTCGACTGGCACCGACCAAATACTACGCCAGAAATTATTCATAGCAGTAGCATTCGGCAACTGCCCGTCGATCACACATTGTTCAGTTCCCTCCCACTTCCTGTACACCTTCCTTTGGTCACTTTGGAAGAGCCGATTTAGCTGGAATCGTTCCACACGCTCTCTGTAGCGGCGAATACGTCCCGCCCACGCATAGACTTTCTGCTTCAGGAAGTCAATGCGTTCCGTAACACAGGCAATGTAGTCGCTGGGTCTAATACCAGTACCCGCAAATGCCTGGTTTACGAAACGCATGACACGGGGGCGATTATTGCCCTCCCTGAAGCATATTAGCTTTGCAATGAGAGTCCTGAATATGCTGATACGTCGCTCAATCCGCTTTTGCCATGCAGGGACACCGCCGACGGGCCGAGCTGCATAGTCAACGTCAGGAAACTTGACTCGAGCAACCCGACAAGCCGCAATGGCCCCACAGTACAAGATTGAGTGCGTATCAACAAGATGTTCACTAGCCTCTAAATACGGGGCTAGCAGATCATTCAGGGCTCCCATTAGCGCCAAATTACGTCTATTCGTAGGCAGACGAGGTATACGCGGCCTAGAGTCCGATGTGGCGCGATACTGCATGATCGTCTCCCCCAAAGTCCTCCTCAAGTGCGCATGGGCCTGGGTACTTACGCTAATGGTCACACTGTTCCCCCCATCAGCACTATGGACTTCATCATTCATTGGCTGAGTCCTAATAAATGGACCCGCCAAAACAGCTGACGTGTCCCGTGCCATGGTGGGAGCCGTGCGAGCAGGTAGCGCCTCCAGTCGTAGCCGATCAAGCACAGAGTCATCCAGCCGTTTGCACCGTTGAATGACACGCACTTGATCCGATAGTCGCTGTGCGGAAACGGTGATGGCTGGCTCAAGGACCTGAAACAGAGCCAACATCCGATCACGGTACGCAGTCATGTTGGTTTCCCCCTCTGTAGCCTCATAATAGGCGCGCATGCAGTTCTCATTATTTTGTTGAGTCCATCGCATGCGACGCACTACACCGCCGGTAGCGGGAGCCGGGCGCGGGGCAGGTTGCCTCGCAGGCCCCAAGCGTGCCGGCAGCGGGGGTCGTCCACGTCGCGCAGGTGGTGGCGGCGGCGCGGCCGACGGCCCGCGCTCGTCGTCGCTCGACTCGCTGGTGCCGGGTGCGGTGGCGAACTCGTCACCCGACGATGTTGGCGAGGAGCTGGACGACGACGCGGGTGGAGGTGGAGGGCGTGCGACTTGTTCCGCTCGATTTTTCTTGGATCTTGTTATCATTTTACAATTTATGTGTGTTTTCTTGTGTCAATGACAATGACAATTATGTCATGACAGATTAATTGTATTTGCAGTTTTCTTTTTTGAGAAAATATTAGGATAACTGCCATTTTGGAGGGTGAATATATATATTTTAATGTATAATTATGTCTGTTCACTGTTTATTATCTATTATTAAAACGAACAAAGTTATTCTGTTTATTATTATTATTATTATTAGGGTGGCCTTACTCTGCACATGCGACTAGGTCTTATAATGTATGGACTAAGTATTTATGAAATTAACTAGCTAATATATAAACTTTAACACCTTGGTGGTGCGTAGAAAAGTATCTGATATAACATTCTTACTTAATGTAGTAACTAGCAAAATAGTCTCTCCAGACTTCTTATATGATTATATTGCTAGTTTCTTATAAAACTTTGAGACATCACAGTCACACTAGCTTAGTACCAAACACAAACACAAATTATCGTACCAATGCATTCTTCCTCGGCTCCTCAAAAAAAAAATACAACAATAAAACAATTTTCTGCGGAGACTTTAGGGCCTTGGGGTGCGGAGGCCCGACAAATTTTCAAAGAGATCTCCGCACGCCTAATCCACGTTTCCGGTGACCTAAGGGCAGGCGCGCATTTCGGGCAAAGACTGAGTCTGGCCATCCAGCGAGGAAATGCCGCCAGCCTTTTGGGCACCCTGCCAGCAGACCGCAGCGATTTGTCATCCATATTTTATTTGATTTGATGTGTTTATAGATTCATTTTATTTTTAATTTAAGTTTTAATTTCGATTTTTAGTTTAGAATTATTTGTATGTCGATTAATTCGTTTATTCATCATATATGTTAAAATGTAATACTTGTATATACCTCCATAATAAAGTTTGTGTCATATTTTATATAAATATCTACCGCAGACCGTCTGACGCTGCATCATCATCGATAACTGTTTAGCTTTTCTGTAAACTTGGATTTCAAATTGTGTATATTTTGTTCTTGATATCAAAGACATTTTCATATTATTGAACGCAGAGTTGAAAGCTTTAGGCTTAAGTTGTTTGTTTTCCATTTAAATAAAAATAATTTGATGGTAATGGAAGTAACGAAGTAATGAGATATAGCTTGACGTACATGTCTGTCAAAAGTATTTATTTAGTGTACAGTATATAGTAGTATAGCATCGGATTTTGACGTGACGTTTTATAAATTGATGAACGGCGGCTGCACGCACGAAAATGTGTCACGTTCCATGTGCAAGCGAGAGCGCGGAACAAGCGATAGAGAGGCACGATCGGCCTATGCGTTCGGCTTGTGACGCATCTATCTCTCTTCCACTGTTATCACGTAAAATTATCATTTGTAAACCGACTTTATAGACAGCCAATTTAGTCTCATAATCTATCCCATTGGTATTCTATTATGTAAAAAGGCAAGGAATATAACTTGGCTTAAAAGTAGATTAGGTAGTGGATGTATGGATTTAAAACATGCGTAATCTTTTAGGTTTCGAAGAACCATTGATGAGAGTTCAACCTAGATTCGCAATAAAAATATAGTATTTTTCATAATCTTTAAATAGGTATTTAAAATTTATAGAGTATATCTTGGCATTTTGTCGACTTTGCAGTATTGATCCCAGGCACACTTACGAACTACCTGCTGTCTTTAAGGTATTAATAGCACCTATAATCACTTTTCAATGCTTTTGAAATTAATATGCATGAAAATTGATACTCTAAAACTAAGTATCAAGCACACGTATAAAATTTTCAAAGGTGTGGGTTTTTCTATTTAGCTTTGCGGCCTTCCCTCGTTTTTCTGTAAGAAGTTCCGTTCATACGTTTACCTTTGTTCGCGAAAGATCTCGACATCTCCAAGGTTATCTTGTATAGGCTCTCAAAACAATAGGTAGCTATTGAAATCAGCCTTTGTCATGTTAAGATCAAGGGTGAATTGCTGTCAGATTAAAAATTGGGTAGTTGATCATGAAAAAGTACATAAAATATGGTGATTAAACGAATAAAGTATGACTATATGATATTCCCGGATTCGTTTAAGATAACATTTTTAAGTTAAGAAACTGGCGACAGCAACAGGGGTCACTCGTGACGATGATCAGCAATATAAAGTTACCAGGTATGGGTTTTAATGTGTTAGCTTTCGAATCACGTGACCGGTGACATTTTACTGTAGTGTGTAGCGCGCCTCACTTGCCTCTCACCTATATAACCATGTTTTATTTAATCTAATAAGTAAGAGTAATAAACCGAACGTCGAACCATAACTACGAGTTTCATTTCATCATCATCATCATCATCAGGTCCTTTTTAGTCGCCACTACAGGAGCACGACCCTCTCTGTACTACCGGAGCCATACTTGGCCAGAGCAGCCAGAGGACTTGGCTTACACTCTCCACGCTGGCCAAACGGGTTGGAGAGGTATCTTAGATGTTTATAAGCTTTGTTTAGCTTGTATTTCCTAAGTCGCCTTCTACGACATCCACGGGAAGACTTGGAGTGGTCCTATTCTACTCTGCCGGATACCACACGGCTAATATAATAAAAGCTTCATTTGGTACGCCCCTTATTGCCACTGTCGCTGACTGGCAACTTTATAGTGTAGGTACCTAAACTCATAGGTGTTACATGCAGTATTAAGCATTAGTTGTGGTAGCCATAAACCGGCAAAATTCATTTTTGCTAGTAGCATACTCTTACGGAAAATCGACGTTTAAATAGAAGCTTCTTTGCTTCATTTAGCGAATGAGAAAAGCCGACTCCTGGATAGGCCGGCAACGTTCTTGTCACACCCAGGTGTTGCAGTTGTCCATGGGCAGCGATGATCCCTTACCATCAGGTGACTCGCTTGCTCGTTTGCCGTCCTATACCATAAAAAAAAATTAAGCATGGGTAAATTGGAAGACTAAACTGATATTAAATAATGCTGTTATTCAGATAATGATGATAATAAATCATCACAGCTGTGCTGTGACTAGTGCATTTGCGACTATCATGTTCTTAACGTGTTGTGTTGTGGAATCCTCTCAACAAATTGCGAGTAGGTGTGGGCAGATGCAGAGAGAACCGCAAAAAGTAGGACTTTTATACTAATGATAGATGTAGCTGTGGCGCTCTGCAATCTATGCCACATCTGTTATCATACCCCGAATGCCCCACCTCTTGTACGAGAGAAGATTTGGCGAAAGCCACGGATGCTGCTGTAAAGGTTGCATCATTATGGGCAAGATTCATTTAATCGTTTGGACCATTGACACGATAGAAGAAGAATGTGTTGTTGTGTATTTGAGCGCAGGGTATCTGTTTTTATAGCAGTATTTTTTTAAACCTATTCATGCTTTAAAATGATTTGTCAGTCGCTGCACGCACACGACTAATAGTAACCGAGCTATAAGCTAACATTTTTAAAATCCTGTACCTAAGACTTATTCACCGTCGTCATCATGAACAAAACTATATATAATAAATTATTAATACCAATATTAGTAAATACCTATTTGTCAAATAAGAATTTAGTTTTAATAAAGTCGCAATTTCGTTTAAATGTAAAATTTAAAAGTATTTTATGTTAGTCTAATAGTCAAAATTTTCGATACGTTATATCGTTCAAACATCTATTCGATACACATGTAAGAAATTCTAAAATACACAGTACTGCGTCCCTGTTAACTCCTATTTCCGATGCAAAGAGCTATACCGCTCTAAAATAGAAGTTTGAGTACAAGGAGTTTGACTTCCAAGTTATCTTGTAACGCGTCAATAAGCGGTTAAGTAGAACCGAGAAGATAGAGATACGAAACAAGGCTTGTAATCAGCTTGGCGCAAGCTCTAGAAGACTATCTTCACGCCAGCGGATTTCTGTCCCTAGGGACCGCCGAATATTTTCAGCTTCAGTCGCCTTTCGCATTTACCAGGGGTAGGACGTGTAACGCGCATCCCTCTGCGCACTTCGCTCGGGAATCTCTGCCAATTCGAATTTAGATTTTTTCTTTTTAAGAACTGTCGTGCGATTTTATTTTCTGAAAAGCGGACCTAAATTGGGACAGTTCTAAACGATTTGTGAGGACTTTTCGGGTCTGGTTTTGTGTTTAGTGTAGTGCAGATTCTGTCAGTTAATGAATGTTGACGGTGTTGACATGTGAGCGCGGTAAGTGGCTTGACTATGTGACACATTCGGTCTGATATGAAACTCTAGCCCAGTTATGACGGTTACGTAACGCAAAGTTTGCTTTGTATTTTAATTAACATGATACGACTTAGTGAAATAAAAACTATCGTATTTTTTTACTTTATTTACGAAAGTCTTGTTGAACTTGTTTTTTAAATATTTTCATAATATTATAAAAAGAAATAGCCGATTTTTTTATATGTGTTTTGAAATAAAAGAGAATTTAAAAATTTAAAAGAGACGTATTAAAAGAAAGAGAAATCCGATTTACGGATAAAATACAAGTAATAGATGCACAATTAGCATCAGCAAGATAGAACAACCATGGAATTTTTGAGGACTCCCAACGAGCTTTCATTCGTATTTGATTATTATGATTAAAGGCAGATCAATTCAATTAATATAAAACATTTTATAACAAAGACTTATTATTTCAACCAACTCCATCATCAGGTCTTTTTTTGTCTCCACTACAGGAGTACGAAAACTCTTATGCTAAGTATTATTTATAATAAATATTAAAGTGGCTTTGTTTGTTTAGCTTTCACACCTTAATAATTGAACCATGCATCATAAGTTCAACATTTTCATATATGTCAGGGGTTCGATATTTGAACACCTTAACGGTAAACATGTTTCCTTATTTTTATATTATTTAACACATTGTAACACATGTTTGACAAATTCTTTGTAATATCTTTATTTTCGAAGAAGTGCATAGAATTACACAGTACAAAAATACTGTTACATTAATAGGAGTAAAGCCGTTACCAAAAGCTAGTTTTATATATACGGTGTGAAATCATTTTAATCGTAGAAAATAAAATAATAGTCTTACCAAAGTTAATAAACTTGAAACACTTTCTCAGCTTTTACTCTGGAGAAGAAATTAGAATCAAACGGCAGGCAATTCCATTTTCGTTTAGGAAGATAACGAAATAAAAGTTACGCTCAAAACTTCCATCTCGCGCTTTTCCTCGAGGGGTCGTCCAGGGCAATTCGTCAACGCTGTGTTAACAAACTCCAAGAATCCCTACTCCACAATAAAATCTTGTAAAAGGACTCGCTGTGTAATTTTTCCTTCTGTTGCAGAAACTGTTGCCACAGGAGTCAATTGACTTTTATTTAAGCGTTTGTAAGTTCTGCCTTCATTATTGTGGGACTAAAATATATATATTTTTAACATTTACTTGAGATTTATTTCCCTAGCTGGATTTTTGTTTATTTATAAGATAATAATAAATATATATATATATATACGCACAAATATGCTATGCCTATATATGATTTTCGGGTACCTACTATAATTTATGAGTATTTATATATGTATGTATTATGATGTATAAAATATAACCCATTCAAATGACTTTGGGTCTTACTCAATTTGTATGATTTGTCCCTCTTTATTTATATTTTAAGTAGTAAGTTTAATATAAATTTTAATTAAAAAAGGGTATAAATAATCAAGAAATGTAGATTCAGTAGCTTCGTGGCGCATGTTTACTATTGCGCCTCGAATCCCCCTCTTATACGCCATTTTTCAAATTCAAATTCATAAACGGTTATTTAATATAGGTCATTTGGACACTTATTAATTGTCATATATTTTCATTGGTCTCTATTAGGTGCGATAGATCGCCAGTCTCTAGTAAAATACATTAAACAAGGATTTTTAGGAATTTGATTTCTTGTTAACTTACAATCAATATTATAACCAGAAAGAACGAACTTAGTCTATCCGCGAAATTAAAAAAACTGTTAAGTTTTCGAGATGAACCAGCCGTATTACGTGATTTTATTTATGTGTTTAACTATTGCGATTTTATTTAGGTGCATACATCGGCTTTGGAATTGAATACCTCAGTATGTGTACATATCAAATAAATTCACGTGAAATCAAAACTGCTGTGAAAATGTGAAATATTTTAGCGAATATTTTGTGACAGCTTGTTACGTGTCAAGTGCGGCACCCACTTACTTCTCAACATTATAAAACCAGAAACAAGATTTGATACTCTGTAGTTCCACCTCTGGCCCAGGGTTCGTTATTTATGGTTATGACAGAATACATGCTGTACTATGATTTGGCCTGACTGCAATGGTAGGTAGCTCCAGACCAGAACTGCATGCAAATCCCTGTGATAATATAGCACCAGTCCAGCTGGTAATGGAACCCCAGAGCCTCTGGATTAGGCTAAATTTTTAACCACTGCACAACAGAGGCCGTTAGATTAAAATGTAAACACCAGTAATTAAATTTGCGATGTACGTCGGATATTGCGATGCGTAGGAAAAAAATGGTTTGATAAGGCTCTGTTTACGAGGATATTGCAGGAAGCTATAATTTAGAACGGAGAATTTTATAAATGCTTTTATTTATTGGTTGTTATGTAATGCTTTTACTTAATTGAATCCTGAAAAATATTTGTTTTTACTTCGTTTTTAAAAAAAAACGAGCTTACTGCAAACCAGTAATAATGATTTTACATATTTATAGCACATAACATAGGTATAAACTTTTTACTCGAGTTATTGTCAACCGACTCAACAGCAAGCTTGAAGACTACTAAAATGATCATCTCCCAATACTAAAAACCGTGATTGAAAAGGCCACGAATATCGCAAACCACTAATCATCACCTTTGTGGTTTAATATAAATAAATATATACGGACAAATAACACAGATTGAGCTAGCCCCAAAGTAAGTTCGAGACTTGTGTTATGGGATACTAACTCAACGATACTATATTTTATAACAAATACATATATAGATACACATCCAAGACCCAGGTCAATCTGAAAAAGATCATTTTTCATCTTGACCTGGCCGGGGATCGAACCCGGTCACTCCGTGTCGCAGGCAGGCGTGTTGACCGCTGCGCCACGGAGCTAGTAAAAAAAAAAGTTTGATTCCACAGAATGCTAGAAGTTGAAAAATATCTTGTAAAATTGAAATCTGCGGAAACAGCGACAGCAGCATACAGTTTTTGATATAAGGTGTGAATATAACTGAATATATTGCAGTCTAGTTTTCGCCCACGGCTCCGCCCGCATTGTCGGTCCCTCAGAAACAGTACTTTTTCCCAGAATAAAAGGTAGCTTATGTCCTTCTCCGTACTGCATAGAACTTGTATGCAAAATTTTATAATGATCGGTTCAGTAGTTACAACGTGAAAGCGTAACAAACAAACAAACTCATTTATAATATTAGTTAGGACTAGCTGTTGCCCGCGGCTCCGCCCGCGTTAATGTCGTTCCCTTGGGAACAGTAGAAATGATAAAAATTCCATACAAACCCCTGCCCCTTTGCTTTTTCCCCTTAAGGGGGAATTTAATACATTTCACCTGCATAGATCTTTAGCCCTTAAGGAGGGGATTTTGCCCATTTCACCTACACATATATTTTTTTATTGTAATGTTGAACTTTTCATTGTCATATTTCTAAGTAAATAAAAAAAATCCATACAAACTTTACCCCACCTATTCTACCCCTTTAAGGAAAAATTCGACCGTTTTAACTACACAGATCTTTTTAATTGTAATGTAAACATATATACTTATTTTTATACTTCTATGTCCAGAAATGAGAAAATTTCCATACAATCCCCCCCCCCCCCCCTTTATCCCTTAAGGGGGAAATTTTGTACATTTCATCTACACAAATCTTTTTTAATTGTAACCTAGAACGTATATACTTATTTTCATACCTCTAAGTCTAGAAATGGAACAATTCCATACAAACTTTACCCCCTATTTACCCCTTCAAGGGAGAATGTTATCTGGTTCACCTAAACAGATCTTTTTTAATTTTAATTGAGATCTTGCGTACCTACTTTCAAAGTTCTAAGCCCATAAATGAGAAAATTCCATAAAACTTCAACCCCTTAGATTTTCTAAAAATCCTTTCTTAGTGCTCATTTACATCATAAAAAGAATCCCTGTGCCAAATTTCAAGTTTCTGCGCACAGTAGTTTCGGCTGTGCGTTGATATATAAGTCAGGTTTGCCTTTGGCCCGCGGCTCCGCCCGCGTAAGTGTCGATTTCTCAGGAACAGTAGAATTACCCGGAATACATTAGTTTATGACTTTCAATGAAACACCTTAATATTGAATTTCAATTGAATAACTTCAAAAACGGAAGGTTTTATACTAACTTTGCATCCCCGTTATATCCCCTTAAGGGATGATTTTTGAGAAAAATATTTTACTCGTGTTTTATGCCCTTTAGTAAGGAACCTTCATGCTGAATTTCATTCGACTAATTTCAAAAATGAAAAGTTTCATGCTTACTCTGCACCCCTATTTTACCCCCTTAAGGGATGATTTTTGAGTAAAATATTTTACTCGTGTTTCATACCTTTCAGTAAAGAACCTTCATGCTGAATTTAATTCGAATAACTTCAAAAACAACAAAGTTTCATACTAACTTTGCAACCCGTTTTTCCCCCTAAGGAGATGAATTTCCAAAAATCCGTTCAGTGCTCCCCTACGTTATAAAAGGAACCCCTGTGCAAAATTTCAAGTTCCTAACCCTTATAGTTTAGGCCCTGCGTTGATATGTCAGTCAGTCAGCTTCTCCTTTTTTTTAGTATGGATTACTATGGATAGTATGGATATGTATAATGCTGTCGTATAATGATGATGAATTGACTTTGGATTTTAATTTTCTTATGTCACTTATTATTTTATTTTATTTTTGCTATATGTTTCCAGGCAAACTCATGCCTCGAGTTCATTCAAATGACGATAACTTTTTTTTTAATGAACCGATTTTGATGAAACAAACTTTAAATGTTAAACTGAGTTAAAACAAAGCAATTGGTGAAAGTTTGAAGTAAATCGGTTCAGTATTTTCGGAGATAATCGTGATCATACATACAGACAGACAGACAGACAGACAGACAGACAGACAAGAAATTCCAAAAAATTTTTTTTGCTTTCTATTATTCTTTTTAAGTGTCCCTCTAACCATTTCAGTCAAAAATTCGAAATGTACAGACAAAATAATTTTACTGTTTTATTATATGTATAGATAACTATTACTTATTCCATAAATAGGTAAATATTACTTATTCCAGAAACCAGTCGATTTAATCAAGGTATTAACGCTCAGTTAAGTACTTAGCTTAAGCCACTTCGCACAAAGCCCTTATATTCGGTAAGTAATAAGTCGTACAATTGACTTTACTCTCCACCACTCCCGCAGAAAGGTTTTTCTTAAAGTGATTTTCGTGAAATATAAGAGTAATAAATAACATTTGAGCCTAGTTGACTCTCGCTAAATCTGATTTTATGGCAACGAAACTCGCCTACAAATAAATTTACTTTTATATTGTCTGAATTTTTTATCTCTCAAGATCTCCCATGAATACTGATGTGGATGTTTCGAGTTCTGTCTGACGCGACTTTTGCGGTGACTTCGAAACGTTCTTTAGAATTGACGTTATTGAATTCTCAATAGCTATTGCTATTGAGATTTTTAAAACAATCGAGCAGCATACATAGTAAAAATAAATGCCAGATATAAATAGTTATGGAAATTTAATAAAAAGTATAAACGTTAATCAGTGCCTAATATTTTGCAATAAATATGTACATAAGTATTTAAATTCAATATTCTATTTATTAGCAGTAATAGGTGTCTCCGTTGTCCAGCGTTTGCCTCTAGACCCGGGGGTCGTGGGTTCAATTCCCACGGGAAGCATACTTTGTTCAGTTGTTTCCAGTTTGGTTAGGACATTGCAGGCTTGAATCATCTGATTATCTGATAGTTAAGATGAGTCCGTGCTTCAGAAGGTACTATAAGCCGTTGGTCCCGGCTGCCATCTGGTAATTGTTAAAGGAACCACGTCAGAGGCCGAGAGGCGGTCCCGAAGAACTCTGATACCAGAGTGTGCATGGTCAATTGAACGTGACCTACTCGAAATGATGATGATGACTGTCCTCTTTCCCCTAAAATGATTGTTTGCATTTTTTATGATATTTATACAGTCACTGATATTGTTATTATACGTTTTATAACTTTCGTTTAGACTTATATAACTTACACAAATTCAAAAATAAATTTATCTTAAACTAAAACGAAAAGTAAGAGCAGCAAAAAAAATATATATTCTATTTAATAATTTCAAAGGAGATTAACTTTGATATAAGTATTTTCTTTAAGTTAAAACTTTAAAGTTTTCTTTTCAAGGCTAAAAGTTACGCACAACTTAAATAAGAAAACTTTCCAAATTACTTGTCCATCATATCTTGTTTCAAGGGTATATTTGCCTCCTCCAGTTATAAAACTCTTAATATTTGTTAAACGCTTCGCGTCACACCATTCAATTATTTTGTATTCGTCGGATACAATACAAATAGCCAAAAAACGTAGCAAAAAATGGAAACAATAAATACATTTCTCAATTAAAACTCTGCACAGTGGAATTACGGGATAGCTCGGTAATTTGGGCCCAGTGCGCGGATTCGTGAAGCGGGATGGAATACATAAAAACCGGCCAAGTGAGAGTCAAATTCGTGCACCGAGGTTTCATGCAAAAAGTTATTTTTATGATTACAAATTTACGGTGATGTTTTACTCTGACCATGTTACCTTTCTCTATTTATGCCAAATTACGTGCTTATGTTAACGAGAAGTACCTGAAAGGCTTAGATTCCGTTGCTATTTGGCAAAATGGTGTAAAATGTGCCACGCAGATCTATTTGATTGCGTTTACACATATTAAAGTTTGATTTTCACAGCTCCAAGGAAACAAAGATTAAAATACTAATATATGTATTTATCTCAACGTTCTTCCATGCTGGTCTGGGAGATATGAAAAAGACATGATACGTGATTTACTACCGAAGTACTAATTTAGGTTCTTAATTTAGAGATCTTTCTTCCATGCTGGTCTGGGAGAAATGAAAAAACGTAGACTGTGCCAGCTGCTTTTCTTCCCGCGCAGACCGTAGAAGCCAGTGAAGGAAATGGGCGAAAATCGAAAGAATCCTGACAATATGCGATGCAGCTAGCAATCCATCACTATTTCTGATTTCGATTTCCACCTTAAAACCCACCAACACGCTTAATGTGACTTTTTGGTCTTATGACCTAAGGCTCTATCTAATCCGTAAGGAATAAGACGTCAGAATAATTATGTATGTATGTCTAAGAAAAAGGCTCTTAATAGATATCGTGGCCTTTTTGCTGTCTGTTTGTCAAGGGCAGTAACGGCATTATAAACCCAGAAAAACAAGTAGAATTATTCACCATTGGTTTCGTTAGATTACTTAAGTTCATCATAAGCGGAACTCGCTGATATAACTATCTAGCAATGTTAAAATTCAGAGGGCAATTTACACAAAAACCTTTCCACAGAGGTTCGACTATTTTTCTTAGAGACCCTAAACATAAAAAAATAAAGACAATGAAAGGCTTGCTACAAATCACGGAACAGGATGCGTGAACATGGCGTGAGAGATCGCGGAACATTGTTCTCTCTTGAACTATTACTGGAATTATTAAACCCAGCTAAATTGCAATTCCAAGCATTACATCCGAGAAAAGAGTTTCTTTAGCTGAATAAATAGTCATCGCTACCACTATTAACCTATAAAAGGATTGTGTCTTAACATATAATTTCTTTAAGTGAGAGTCTTTGCTTTCAACTTTTTTAGCGTTATTAAGGTAAAAGTCTTGGAATCAAGAAATTGCAAAAAGTTGAGCCTAGAAAGAATCCGGGCCCAACTAAATAAGGCCTCAACAGATTGAGCCATTATATTGCATGTCTTTAATCTCGTAAGACAGATGACAAATCAATTTTGTAGTCATTGAATTGATCAAATAATTAATGCTGAAATGTATATTCATTCAATTACAGACGCAGTATACAGAGTGTGAATTTGATAGTAGCATCATGTCCCAAAAAAATTGTTATAAAAATATGGTTTCACCACGAATCTCTAAATATAAAAAATAAAGACTGTAACAGGTTGGATACAAACCACGGCACAGGTAAATGTAAACATGGCATGAGAGATCGCGAAACATTGTTTTAACCCAGCTAAATTGCAATTTCAAGCGTTATATTCGAGACTAGAGTTTCTAAGCTTGATAAAATACTCATCGCTACCACTATAAACCCATAAAAGGATTGTGTCTTAGCATGCAATTCCTTTCGGCGAGAGTCTTTGTCTTCAACTTTTATTTTTAACGATAAAGACGTGAATATCTAGGAGAGAAGAAAGCACAAAAAGCTCAGTCTTGAAAGAACATGGACCCACCGAAATGATGATTGAGCCTCTATTAAGACAGATGACATAACAATTGTACAGTCATTGAGTTGATCAAATAATAAATGCTGAACTGAATGATCAGACTAATCATACAATTAAAGACACAGAATATTGAGTGTAAATTTGAGCGTAAAATTTTGTAAAAATATGTTATTTCACTGAGAATCCCTAAACATAAAAAATAAGGACAATAACAGGCTGGTTACAAATCACGGCACAGGATGCGTAAACACGGCGTGAGAGGTCGCGAAACATTGTTCTCTCTTGAACTTTTACTGGAATTATTAAACCCGGCTAAATTGCAATTCAAAGCGTTATATCATAGACGAGAGTTTCTTCAACTTGATTTACTCATCGCTACCACTATAACAGGATTGAGAACCCATAAAATGATTGTGACTTTACATGCAATTCCTTTCAGCGAGAATCTTTGTTTTCAACTTTTTTTAACTTCATAGAGGTAATATCTAGGAAAGAAGTACAAAAAGCTGAGTAGTGAAAGAACCCGGATCCAACGAAATGATGATTGAAATAATGGATGCTGAACTGAATGCTCAGATTAATCATACCATTATATACACACCATACAGAGTGTAAATTTGAGAGTTAAATCTTGTAAATATGTTATTTTACTAAAAATCCCTAAACATAAAAAATAAGGACAATAACAGGCTGGTTACAAATCACGGCACAGGATGCGTAAACACGGCGTGAGAGATCGCGGAACATTGTTCTCTCTTGAACTTTTACTGAAAGTATTAAACTCGGCCAAATTACAATGTTGGCTTGTTTTTTTTTAAGGGTGTGTAAGTAGCCAACAATAGTTATAGATTTTTTTTTAAATGCCTAAAGGCTTCTGACTTAGCTTAACGACTGCCATCAATAATGACAGCCGGGTCCAAAGTCTCAATGTGCCTTCCGAAGCACGGAGCAGTTTGAGACATTTTTATGTCATCCATCCCAGTGAGGACCTTGCCTGGGGCGCTTAACATACGTTAACGCTAATAATGCTAAGACCCAGGGCTCCTCAGTTGCTCATTCTAAATTTCAATTATACAACGTTATATCAGACACTAGAGTTTCTTCAGCTGTATAAATTCTAATTGCTAGCACTACAAAGCTGTAATTAGATTATGTCAGTACATGCAATTCATTTTAACGAGTCTTTGGTTTCGACTTTTTTGATGTTTCAAAGTGCCCATTTTTTTTTTATTTGTATTTATTTCTTTGTTTGTTTATTTGGCATATTGCAAATATATCGATTTGTGTTTCCATACTGTGGGGTTAGCTCAATCTGTGTGATTTTTCCCTATATATTTATTTACGAGAATTACTCACTAAAACATACCTGCAATCTTTTTGTATTTGAGACAATTTAAAATTTAAAAAACGAAACTTAAAATACATTTGAATAATATACATATCATCCAAAAGTCTACCTATGTAGGTGAAAAATGATTGATTAAAAATAATGATTTATCGACGCATATGCAGGCATACTCGAAGGCAAAAGCTAGTTAGCTAGTTATTGAATTGAAACTAAGCTATGCTATTATGACATGACTACCGCGAAGCAATATAAATTTTCTTTAGATGCCAGTCGTCGTTGTAAAAGAAAATATCTTACGTAATAAGCAAATAAAAGCAGGTTTGAAGTAATAAGAATTTCATTATCTAACTAGCATCCATGATTTGCCTGCGATAAAATGTATCAGGGTTCCTTGTCCTCTTATATGAGCGTTTCTCTCGAGTGTGTCGGAGCCCATTGTCCTTATTATGATAACATTTATCTTGTAAAGTTTATTTTTAATGAAATAGGATGGCTAACAAGCGAGTCACCTGGCTGGTTTAGTTCTCTGATGCCTGATTCTTTGCCTGACGGTAAGTGATCACCGCTGCCCACATGCAACTGTAACACCAGGGTGTGACAGGAGCGTTGCCGGCCTTTCAAGGCGTTGGGGGAGGATATGTGGGGAGGAAATCGGGGTGAAAGGGCCTCCGGCTCTTTCACTCGCCGAACGAAGCGTAGAAGCGGTAAAGCTTCTCTAACGTCAATTTTCTGTGAGAGTGTAGTACTTCCCCGGGCGAGCCGGTCCATTCATGCTTTAAGCAAAAATGAGGCCAAAAAGATTAGACAAACCTGACACCAACAATCCTTGGGAAGCTCCAGAATATCGCTTAAAAATCCTGTGAAATTGAAGTAGAGGTATTTGGAGCTAAAAGTGCAGAATCTGTTCTTTAATATGAACAACCTTTTCTATAGTAAGTCCTATTACTGGAGGGATCTCAAAAATAAATCGTGTTTCTGGTTGGACAATTTGTAATGACATTTTTAATATTGTTAATTTTTTTTTGTTTATTATATTTATTTTATTTTTTATCAATATATATACAATTTAAATATAAAATATTTAAACTAATGCTACAACTAAAAATAAATAAAAATTAATATGTATTTACAAATAAAAAAGGCCGGGTAAATCGTTGCCTCGCTTTTATATTATTATTTTATTGGTACAATCACTTTTCACAGATTTATTTCTGTTTCTTTTAAAAGATTGTTGTTGTCGATTTTTAGTATTTTTTATAATATAAATTTTTAAAATACATGCTTTTTACCGTAATAACTAGTGACTTTAAAAGAAAATTTTATGGATTCTTCAAAGTCATTAGTTACTTTCAGTTAAGCGGGGTTAATCCTTTTTCTCTCGTACCTCTTAACGAATGATTACAAACAAAGTAATTTAATGCTCTTTGAAATATTAAAGGTTCTAGAAACAGTGTTCTTCTGTAAATTTGATATCTGCAATTTTATTTTTATTGCAATATGCATTAGTTTCTTAGTTAGTTATACGGAACCATCCAAATACAATGCAAAATATAGAAAATAACTGGAATTGAGATACCAACTTATAACAAAACCTCTTTCCCCTAATGAAAATAAAAAATTCGAGATAATCTTTTGGTTGTCTGTCAGGGTTATCTTATCTCTATGGTTGTCCGATACCATACTACTTCCACATGGAGAGTTGTCCATCCACTATCATAATTAGAGACTCTTACTGAAATAAAAAAGTCAATCAATCAATAAATCAATCATATATTTGTACAAATACAGCGTGTAAATTAACAACTAACATTCCCTCAAAAAAGTGACTCAACCCGACAAAATTAACAATATTTCCTATGACACCAAAGCTAAGAACACAATTTAGAAAAATCGACATATTCATAAAAATTCCGTGCCGGCTGAAAATGTTTATATAGAAATGCGTTTTTTTTTTCGAGTTGGAAATTAGGAACTCCTACTTGCATTGGTTCCATAGGTTGTTCATCTGGACGGGCTGAGTCACCCCTTCGAGTGAATGTCAGTGGATAATTAATATGTTGTATTGTATAGCTTGAACTTTCTTTTCGAAATATAGAAAATAATATAAGCCCGCAGGTATTCAAGCATACGTTGCTGAACATGACAGATTGTAGGTGGAATAATATTGTATTATGTAATCGCGAAGGCTCCTACTAATATTTTGCTGATAACAATAAAACCAGTAGAATAAAATTATTTCTTTTATTCTTATTCAACAAGATTCCAGGTAAAATACTTTTGTTACCTATTTTGTAGGGTGAATTTATTCTTTGTTCGTGTAGGTTTGTTCATTTTGTTCGTGTAGGTTTCCCGGGTTGTTGAGAAAAATCTTTAGATGGATTTTTAGGGTTCCGTACGATTGAGTGACAAAACGGAACCCTTATAAGATCACTCGTCCTGTCCACACTGTCTGTCTGTAACTGCCGATTTACTCCGAAAATACCTAACTGACCGGTTAAGTTAAAATTTAGTACACTTATTAAGTTGAAATGATGATGATGAGTACACTTATAGATTTATGTGACCCAAATACGTTTTGGAGATTAAGAAGTAAAAAAAATATATATATATCCAAGTCTTCCCGTGGATGTTGTAGAAGGCGACTTAGGAAATACAAGCTAAATAAAGCTTATAAACATTTGAGAGAACTCTCCAACCCGTCTGGCCAGAGTGGAGAGTGTAGGCCAAGTCCTCTGGCTGCGCTGGCCAAGTATGGCTCTAGTAGTACAGAGAGGGTCGTGCTCCTGTAGTAGAGTCAAAAGTCAAAAGTCAAAAGTCAAAAGTCAAAAGTCAAAGATTTTTATTCAAAATTGGATACATGTATCTCTTTTTGAACGTCATATTTTTATTTCTTATATATTTTTTTATATATGCAAAATTGAAATACTACTAGCGTTTCGGAACGACCACTGGTGAGAAGAATACGCCGAAAGAAACTCAATCCAGCCTTGGTCCCTACGTGCCTGAAGGGCTCTGAATACATTGTTAACATTAAATACAATTTTTCATACTATAGATTCATTTTAACATTTAATAATTGTTAACATTAAATAAATTTATATAAATTTCCACGCATTTTTATCAGTAATATAATCATCAATGCAGTAATAAGCCTTTTTTATTAACTGGTTTTTTACAATCGTTTTGAACTTAAGTAAAGGCAGACCTAATATTTCTGCAGGAATTTTATTATAGAAGCGTACTCCTAAACCCAAAAATGAATTCATAGTTTTCTGCAATCGCAATACTGGTGTAGCTAATTTATTTTTATTTCTCGTGTTTCGGTCATGGATATCACTATTTTTCTTATATAAATCAAGATTATAGCGCACAAACATAATATTCGCAAATATGTACTGAGAAGATAAAGTTAAAATATTTATATCTTTAAACAATTCTCTAAGAGATTCTCTAGCACCAAGTTTATATATAGATCTAATAGCGCGTTTCTGCAGGACAAATATGGTGTTTACTTCTGCAGCGTTACCCCATAGTAAAATCGCATAAGACATAACACTATGAAAGTAACTGAAATATACCAAACGCGCAGTATCAACATCAGTCAGTTGTCTAATTCTCCTGACAGCATAAGCTGCAGAACTAAGTTTACCCGCTAACGTAGTAATATGGGCACCCCATTGAAGCCCGGCATCAAGAGTTATTCCAAGAAATGTTGTTTTATCAGTTAAATCTAGTGGTTCATTATCCATTACTATTTGTGTTGGAATTTTTGTAACATTTGGTAAGCAAAATTTAATACATTTCGTTTTCTTAGCGTTCAACAATAGATTATTCGCTGTGAACCAATCCAACACTTGAGCTAAAGTACTATTAACCACGTCAAAAGAATTAGTTTGTCTATCAATTTTGAAGACAAGAGAAGTGTCATCGGCAAATAGTACAGCCTTACATGTATTGACACAGTAAGGTAGGTCATTGATGTAAATGAGGAATAACAGAGGCCCTAGGATAGAGCCCTGGGGTACGCCCATCTTAACCGATGATCCGGAGGATTGTACCCTATCTAAACTAACTTTTTGAGTTCGGCCACTTAAATAAGATTCAAGTAAATCGCGAGATTTACCTTTTATTCCATAGTGCTCCAGCTTGGAGAGAAGGGTATTGTGGTCTACGCAATCAAAGGCTTTGGAAAGATCACAAAAAACACCAATAGCATTTTGTTTTCCCTCCCAAGCATCATATATGTATTTTAACAGAGCTACACCCGCGTCTGTAGTTGACCGACCCTTTGTAAATCCATACTGTTCACGATGGAAAAGGCTATTTATGTTAAAAAAAGCTAATAACTGATTAAAAATCATTTTTTCAAATATTTTACTAAGAGCTGGCAGAATAGAAATGGGACGGTAATTAGTGGGATCATTTTTATCGCCAGATTTGTACAAAGGAATGACTTTACTTAACTTCATCAAGTCAGGAAATGTCCCAGTATCTACACACTTATTAAATATAGAAGCTAAATATGGTGCAATTACTTCAATGATGTTACTAATGACAGCTACAGAGATATCCCACAAATCTCCAGTTTTCTTATTGTTCAAACTCTTAAATGTATCAATGATTATTTGAGGTGTTACATGTTGAAATATTAAATGATTGTTACATTCTGGTATACAGCTTGTTAATAGTTTTTTAGATTCCTCAGATGATGAACGTAAGGAGGCAGTAGTATTTACGGGAATGTTAGTAAAGAAATCTTCGAAATATTTTGCGACGTCTTCATTAGTACTGAGGATCTTATTATCTACTTTTAATTCTATTTTGTTGTCACGATTTTTGGTTTTCCCGGTTTCCATGTTAATAATTTTCCAAGTGGTCTTTATCTTATCATGAGAATCTAGAATAGCTTTTCTTGTATATAAAGATTTTGCGCACAGGCACGCCTTTTTAAAAACCTTAGAGTAAGTTCTAACATAATTAATAAATTCAGTATTTTTATTGTAAGCTTTCATAGCTAATAATTCGTATAACCTGTTTCTACTAACGTAAATACCAGTTGTAGCCCATTCACTAAATTTTTTACCGATACGTTTAGTACATTTTTTAATTTTGAATGTATTGTTGAATTCCGATTCAATAATACCAAACATTTTATTATATAGAGCATCCGGATCATCTCTAGTTTCTTCAATTAGGGGCATTTTTTCAGATATTTTTTTCTTAAATACATTTATTTTAGCTTTGGTTATAGATCTAAAGGTTACTTTTGGTAAGTCTACTTCTACATCATTTATTAGTTTTACAAACTGACCGTAGTGATCCGAGGTTAGATTTTTAGTTATATATTTGTCAACAGCAGTGCAATTGCAGAAAACATTATCTATGCACGTTGCAGAATCTTCAGTAACTCTAGTTGGTTCCAAAAACAAATTAACCAAATCAAATGATTTAAAGACATTTAAAAATCGAACACTTTCAGTTGTTGTAACTAACAAATCAACATTAAAGTCACCGCACACTATAATATTTTTGCGACAACAACATAGTTTTCTCAAGACATCTTCAATAACTGATTCTAAAGTATTATAATCTGATCTTGGGGGTCTGTATACACATACTATAATATAATTCCCTAGTTCGATACATGACAGCTCAACATTACAATCTACCGAAAGACTAACAATATCCTTACGTTCTTTACATTTTACGTCACTTCGAGTTAGAATTAAGCTACCGCCTTTCTCTTTAGTCTCTCGGGTGTAAGAGCTTGTCAATAAATAATTTTCTACATTGAACTGTTGCTGGTGCGACTGCATAAAATGTTCAGTCACACAAACTACATGCAAATCTTTACTGTTTATAAACAACTCTAATTCTAACAATTTGCTAGTCAGGCCTTGGACATTCTGATGAAAAATATTTAATTCTTTAGCCTCGACTGTTGTCTTATTAATTAGTTTAAATCAGACTGAGGATTTTGTATTTTAGGTATATCATTAGTTGCAATACCTGTGTCAAATTTAAAATTATTTGCAGTTGTACTACATACAACAGAAGTTTGTAAATTAAAAGCTACTACTGTAGCTATTTGTCTTTTAAAATTAAAAGGAAGATACATAGTATCGTTAGTCAACTTAAATCTACTTATAAACTTATTTATATCTAAATAAAAAATAAAATCGCCATGACGATACGTCATGTTGTACATTTGTACATTTAAATTGTGTATGTGCTCGTTTCTTTTCCTATCTAAAGATTCCGAATACGGAAAGGCACATATCATAAATTTACATTGTGTTCTTTCATTTATATTAATTAATTTGTCCATACTTTGTTTAATATTCCTTTTTGATACAGAGGAACTGTCACCACATAATATTAATATTGTACAGTTTTCATCAAGACTGTCACAAGTAATACTGTTTACCAGGTCTAAATAAGAAGCGCCGGGTGTACATGTGTTGTAGACAGAACAGTTATGGTTGAGGTGACTCAAAATTATGCTACTAAGACCTTGACCTAATTTATCAGAGTATATAAATAATTTGTTACAAAACCTTTTTTTATTAAAACTATTTTCTATCGTACCTATCCTCGTTTCTAAGTTACATTTACCAGTATCACATTCTCTAGACTCGGGAACAATGGCTATTACAGGTGACATTGTAATTGCCGTTTCAGGAGTACTATAGCACTGCTGTTTTTGTAAGAGAGCATCATACCGCTCTTTATTATAGTGAGCTTCAGCCACAAATTCTTTGGCCTCTAAAATATATTTACTTATATCTTTTTGGGACAATTCATACATTTTTGATAAATTATTTAAGGACTGTTGCAATTCCGAGACCTGTGACTGCAACTCATGAATCTCGGTGTCATATATACGGCTAGCCATATATAGGTCATCTTCACATGATCTAAGTTCCTTAGACAAACACAGTTTTTCCCTACTTAACTGCGCTAAAGATTTACATTTTTTTTGTTTAGATAATACTTTCTTAGTGCGTTTTATTATTCTATTAATTTTTACATACTTTTTAATTTTATTATGACTATTTAAAATAAAATACTGTGACTGCGGAGTACTCGCAGGTATTTCCATGACCGGTCCCGAGCCACACTCCATGAGTTCGCTGTACAAATGAAGCGTTTTGTTACATATTTCGGCATCTTTTTGATCTTGTATCTCTAATGCAGATTTTTGTGCATCGTATAAGCTTTGTTCTAACTCATTTATGCGACATAGGGCCCGTTCATGTACCATACGGCACTCGTTAGCTTGCTCTAAACATTCTTTCAACCTAAGGTTTTCTTCCAACAATTCTGTACTGTTATTGTGAAGACTTATACATTCATTTTTTAATTGACTATGGCGATCATTTATTTTCTGAAATTCTTCTTCAGATTCCTCCCGTTCCAGTAACAGTTGTGCCTTATCCTCACGACACACTTTAAGGTCAAACAGGGCTTGCCTCAGCTTCATGGTTAGGTCTTTGATAGTGGCCTTCCGTGTCATCATAGTGAATGAGGTGGTCAGTAACTGAAAATATATTTAATTATGTAAGTAAAGGTAAACTATACTTTAAGAACTCGGAGGGCAATTTTTTGTACTTAATAAGACAAGAGACTAAAAAGACCTGAATATTTACTGATATTTTGTTTCGGAACACGTTTTACGACACCCTTCTTCTTTACACGACGCCAGTAGCTAAGCCAGGCCAGTTAGCCAGAAGCAATAAGCCAGTCAATTCGCTGTGTTTATAAACGGCACTATTAAGCCGGGCGAGTATCTAACGAACTATAGGAAACTGTTTATGGATTGACTTACTGGCCTGACTTGGCTACTTACCTCGTGTAATAGGATTAGTGACAAACATCAGTGTCGGATTTTAACCTACCTAATACCATCCTTTATTTTGATAATAGCTGGGGTCGAAGGCTTAACGTGCATTCCGAAGCAAGTTATCACAACAAAGACATGAGGCTGCTAGTGATTTCCAGCATAGGCATGAATTGGTAGATTCGAAAGATTCCGTAAAATGACTTTGATTGAGAATCCCTATTATTTCTATTAATAACCGAACCGCTAAGAGTAATGTTGTAGAAGTAGGGTTATAATGAAGTTAGCAAACGATTTATTTGAATAAGTACACAAACAATATCGAGTTTCGCGCGGCTTTTCTGCTATTCCTGGAACAGCTTACAAACTTGAACGGGATACATGATTTTATGAATTCATCCGTGTTTGAGCTTCAGCGGATTATTTCATGTCATGAAACCAATATGATTATGTTAACAACGAACAGAATTAGATATGAATGAAGCGTATCAGCAAGACGGAAAAGAGAACGAACGAGGAAATGTTGACAATGGTCGGATAAAAACAAAACTTATTGCGCGCTATAGATACTAGAAAAGGGAAATGTTAGGTCATCGTACAAGAAACGATTAATTTACAAAAATAATATTGTGAGGTATTGTAGTAGGAAGGAGAGGAACGACCTAGGGATAATTTTATAGGACAAGTAAAGATCAACGTTAAATCTTACGCAAAACTAAAAAGCTTAGGATTAAATGGTCATCATGCTTATACACCAATTACACGAGCAACACTTTGCTGTCGACTACCCAAGTGCAAGCAGTCGACAGACATAACTGCAGCTGTCGAAAAAGCCAACGGCAGCTGTCGATAGATGTATTAAAATTGAATAAAATAAATATTTAAGAGGGGTCCCATACAACAAACGTGAATTTTTTTGCTTGATTTTGGTCGATCATCGGCAATAAGTAGACGCTTGAAATATTCACAGAATATTTCATTATATTATATTCACTTTAAAAATAAATAATTAAATAAAATTAATATTAAAGGGGAGCTCACATACAACAGACATGATTTTTTGCCGTTTTTATAGAAGGAACCCTTCGTGGGCGAGTCCGACTCACACTTGGCAGGTTTTTATCTTTAAAATCCCCGTCAGGCTAGCAAGTGAGGTGTTTCAAAGGTCTAGTGGAGTGGCTTTTCGATTAGAACGCCAAAACAAATGTTTGTTCAACTTCCAATCTGTTGCTGTTTGGCTCACTAGTGTGTTGTATTTGTACGATACGCTACACGGTTTTTGAATGTTTTTGAGTGAGTAAATTGAACTAAATCGCACGGTCTATTGTTATGAGGGATATAATTTATTAGTACCTAAACTGTATACCTATAAGTATATTAGTAAATCTTTTTTATTTAGACTTAGTGGGCTTACTGATTTGCGAGCTATGCGCCACGCCAGTATTGCAGTTCGTCGCGTTACACTCGCCAGAGCTTTTGTCAGAGCATGTACCATCGAATAAGATATTTATTCCTGTAGAACTATATTATTATATGATGAAATGTGTTTTAAAAAAATTCAGTAGGTACATCTGGCAATGTGCAGTAAAATTGTATTATTTTTTTGGAAGGACTATGTAGCTGGTTCCTAGTGAGCTATCGCTACTTTGTCGGGCGTTTGAGGCGAGAGCAGATTGCCCTCAGCCTATATAGACAACATCACCAAAGGGCCCCCAGGAGGGACGGACCTCGGCTTTGGGCGTTGCCTGTGTACGCAAGGGTTGGAGGGACAGTAAACTCTCATATTGCCTGATGGGCCGCGTATACGTGCATGCAAAGCCTGAAGGGCCAATCTGAGAAACAATGGCAAAAGCCTTTGGAGAGTAGCAACTCTGATCTTTTACCTTATGGACCGAAAGCTACGTTGCCAGAATCTTCTCTATCTTGGGTGAAAGTGACCCGGGACCGCCGGGTGATCACCAGTAATCGGAGCTACTCCTACTCTACGCACTCTGTTCCGGTGGCGGGTGCGAGCGTGATTTTGAACCTCCTAGATATATTTAAATATGGGAATCAGCAACCCTAAGATTCCCATATAGCTATGAGGTTCAAAACCACGTTGTATACCGATCGGTAACGGTTGTTTAGTCGTTTCCAATTTAGTTAGGACAATGCAGGCTTGTGTCACCTGATTGTCTGATAATTTAGATGATTCCGTGCTTCGTAAGGCACGTTAAGCCGTTGGCCCCAGCTGTCATGTTAAAGAACCACATCAAAGGTCGAGAGGCGGTTCCGAATAACTCGGACACCAGGGTGTGCATGGTCGATTGACCGTGTCACCTGCTCGAAATGATGATGACTATTATATTTATAAATATAAAGGTATATAACGTTTACATCAAATAATATTACTTTTATATCAAAAATACTTTACTTCTTTTTCAAAGTTGGTTTATTAATTACTCTTGCGCGAATAAAGTAAAATAAAATACGCCTTATCTGGCTGGCTCGAATCGCCTAACACGCTATCGATGAGAATCCGACTTGGGCAATGCGGGCTGCAAATCCTGCGTCCGGGATAATTTCCAGTCGTGGAGATAAAGTTCTAGAGATATCTCCACACTAATACGCATATATACTTATCATGTCTTTATCCCTTACGGGGTAGACGGACACACCCAAGTCTGTTTTATTAGAGTACTAGCTTTCGCCCGCGGCTCCACCCGCGTTTATGTCGATACCTCGGGAATAGTACTTTTTCCCGAGATAAAAGGTAGCCTATGTCATTTTCCGTACTCCAGAGAACTTGTATGCAAAATTTCATTATGATCGATTCAGTAGTTACGGCGTGAAAGCGTTACAAACAAATAAGTAAACAAATAAACAAACTCACTTTCGCATTTATAATAAGTTAGGATTAGGATTTACGAGTAGTAACTATGGTGGAATAAAGTAACTCATATTAATTCTGAAAACATAATACCCTTTTCGGAAAGTTGTGAGAAAAGTACGTCTTATAAAATAAAATTTTTTTTTCTGGATTTATTGATCACTAGCTATTGGCCGCGGCTCCGCCCGCATTATGATCGATCCCTCGGGAACAATAGAATTACCCGAAATTAAACGTACTTTTGTCCTTTCCCAGGCCTCTACCTCCTTACTAATTTTCATCTAAATTGGTTCTTAATTTTAAATTGGTAAATATTAGTATGAAAGTATGTCGGTGGGCAAAATTCCGTGAAATCATGTTAATAGGCGATGCAGCTAGCAACCCATCACTATTTTGATTCCGTTTTCACCTAATACCCATAAACATGCTAAACGTGGCCTTCGGATCTTATAGACCTAGGCTCTATCTACCCCGCAAGGAAAAAAGACGTGATACTATGTATGTATGTATGGAAGTATGGATTACTTCTCAAACAAAATAAGATTATACCTTTTCTCACTAACAACGTTATCGATGTGTATGGGTTTCAAGTAAACCGGCTACAAATCCTGCGGCCGGGATAATCTTCAGCCGTGGCAATAAAGTTTCAGAGATAATCCACGGTAATACTGAGGACACAATATATATTCATACAAAAAATATTTACATTGGAAGGATAGTTAGATTTTTTTTTGTAGGGTAGTTAACTAATTTTTACCCGACTGACCTACCCAAAAGGAGGGTAATTTTTTCGCGCGTATGTATGTAAGTATGTCTGGTCCATTGTCGTCTCCTGAAGTCTAAACGGCTTGATCAATTTCGAAGTGTAAGGTATCATTAGATTGTAGTTAGTACTAGCTGATGCCCGCAATTTTGTTCGCGTGGACTTTATGACTCTGCAGTAAATGCTCATCAGACTAAACAGGCGTCATTTTTCTTATAGTTTAGCTGGCTACCCTATATGTTGCTCAGGCTTGATAGCTATACAATAAAAAAGTTTCATTCGAATCCGTCCGGCGATTAGCGTGTATAAACAGACAAACAAATAGACAAACAGACAGGCTTGTTTTTAAATTCTTACACTAATAATATGTCTCTATAGCCCTATATATTGTTTTTGTAAATATATCAATGTACAGACACATTTTTTTACTCTTTTATCATATTATTATATGTATTGATTATTAGATATGACGTCAAAAATGTCATCAGATTCATATTCTTCCACGGAATGTCATAGGCTATGTGAAGTAAGCAAAAATCTACATGGCGGACGTCAACTGTGCAAAAGGCAGTCGAGTTTTGAGAGAATGAAAACGAAAAATAACGCTATGCGTATGACAAGCAATGTCGTCTGTAAATACTAAGACGAGGACAACCTTCAGCCGTAAGCATATTTATACATACATACATTGTATCACGTCTTTTGCCCTTGCGGGGTAGACTAGGTAGGGCTCTAGGTCTTTAAGACATACAAGGCTAGGTACAAGCCACGCTTAGCATAAACATACAGGATGAAATTGAATTCATTAGCAAACGATTAAGCAGTGACTCAGACCACGAATCTTTCACTATGGGACCAAATTCGACATCGTGAAAAATTTATTTGCTCTTTCATACAAAAGTTGAATACTACTTGGCCAAAATCTATGAAACAGCTGATTTTATTTTTTGCAATTTCAGAGTTGGTCTCATAACGATAGTTGCTCAGATTCGTGGTCTTTTTATTTTTTGCAATCGGTCGTTTTATTTTTTGCAATTTCAGAGTTGGTCTCATAACGGTAGTTGCTCAGAGTCGGGATATATCTCCATAGCAAAACTCAACAAACCATACACGCATAGGAAAGTCCATTATACATACATATATAGTATCACGTCTTTATTATTATTTATTATTATTCCTTACTGGGTAGACAGATCCTAAACTATAAGATCGAAAGGCCACGTTTAGCATGTTGATGGACTTAAGGATGGAATACGGAATCAAAATAGTGATGGGTTGCTAGCCGCACTGCCTATTTACATGATTCCTTAGTTCTTAACTTAGGTTTTCCGTCTGTCTGTCTGTCAGTCTGTCAAGACCTTTTTTCTCAGGCACGCGTAGAGGTATCAAGCTGAAATTCATATCAAATACATATCTGTTGGAGCGCTGTCCCTTGCAGTTGTGAAAAAAATCAAGCTTCTGAGCCAACGCAATCAAAAGATACAGCTGATTATGTCGCAATTTTTCAAGTGTTTTCGACATTCGCAAGGGAATCAAAACCTACAGGGTACTTCCCGTGACCAAATTTCAAGATTCTGTCTTGAAATTTGGTACGAAGCAACGTCTTATAGCACAGATATAGGAAAAATTGCAAAAAGTATAAATTTTTATAACATCATATAATAAAAATATTTAATATTTTTTCGACACTTGCAAGGGAATCAAAACCGGGTACTTCCCGTGAACTCAGAATCTTGAAAATTTTGAGTTACATTATAATATAACGTAACTCAAAATTTTCAGGAAAAAATATGGCCGGTTTTTCTTTTCTCCGAGACCAGTATGGAAGAGACCATTTTACAATGCTCATTTAAACTTTTACGGTACGCTTTTTAAGTTGGCTCGTATTCAGTTCAAACTATTGTATTTCTAACGCTATCGATGTGTATCAGTGAGCAATGCGGTTACAAATCTTGCTGCCGGGGTAATGTCCAAACAAACGTGAAGATAAAGTTTTAAAGATCACCTTAGTAATACCAAGAACCCAATATCCTATAAAAACAGTAAAAAAAAATAAGTATATAAAAATGAGGCTTTTGCCCAGCAGTGGGACATAAATAGCTAGTAAAAAAAATATATAAATTTGTGGAACAAATTTTGTTTACTTAAAATTTTATTAATTTATTTTTCTGTTTAAGTGTCTTCCTTCACACAATATAGTAAGGGTTTAAAAACCTTTTATCTTGAGCAAAAATATTTGTGTAACTTTTTCATACCCGTGACTACGTGTATTCAAAATTCCATAATGATCAGTTTAATAAAAACTTAGTAAATGAGGCTTATAAGCATTACAAACAAAGATTTCATTTAGCACATACCTACATACAATGCTATACGACTTTATCGCCTAAGACAATTAAGGTTTAAAAATGATAAATCAGAATCACGATAATTTATTTAAAAAAAATATGATGCAATATACACATTGACATACAATGAAACAATTCTACAAGTGTAAGCTTGTACATTTTCGTATGTATTTATTCAAATATGTTGCGCATCTTGTGACCTCGTCCTTACACCGCAAGATAGCGGCCGTAAATGCACAAACAACAATATACACCAGAAAACTCTCGTATTGTTTTCGGTAGTTGCGCGATATTTATTTTTATACATGCATTATTGTTTTCAGATACATTTTGTGTTTTGCTGTGACACTTTTATAGAAGTTATAGGGTGAATTAATTTAACAGGGAAGAAATATATGTTTAGACATAAGTATTAGCAACTAGGGTAAAAACCGGATAGTTGCCGCACTTTTGGAATTCATATTTATATATTCATCAGTTTTATAATATATTTTAGTACATAAAGCAAAATACTTTATTTTTAGCACTGGCTAATACTTTGATTCTTTATCTACGTTATAGACAATTAAAAACTGACTTTTGAGGTCTCACCGTCTACCTATAGGTATCTTGAATTTTAATCTTAAAATAAAAATAATATTAACATGAAAATGTAGATTCAGAAAGATTTTAAATACGACTTTCTAAATATACATATTACGTTTAGTTTAAGCGATAATTCAAGATATATGTAGATGGTGGGGTCAGGTATCTCATGATGTTGACGGGCAGTACTTGTACTGCCCGCGTGAAAGTTTTTCACCATATCTTATTTCTCTATTTAATAAAACTAAGATATATTTAAAAACGGGTTACTATATTTTCGGGATGTGTGACGCTAAAGAATTCCGGGTCGGCACTAAGACTAAGACTCTCATACTTTTAATTTGACACACATCCCTTATTACTGACTGGTTTGTGACGTTACAATCCACAAGCATTTTGGGTGTGATCATAAAAGTTTAATATCTAAAAGATTTTAACCTAATGCACGCCATTGACCACTTTAGTTGCAAAACGGTCTCGTGACTGAGACGCCATTGACAACAAAAGTTATTACAATTTGTACTAGCCCGGCGTCGGGCGTGAAGTAACGTAAACAAGCGCTGGCGTGCGTTAATAGAAAAAGTTATTTTTTCGGATATCTTCCCAAAGCAAAACAAAAGAAAATTCAACTGTATATCTCCAAAACTGAAAGTGTACAATATGTCTAAAGACAAGGTGTAGTACATAATAAGCTACGTTTCACATCTTAAAGTAATAAGAAAAATCATTTATGGCCATGCAGGAATGTACCACACCACATTTGTACTTTTTGAATTTTAAATCCCTATAATATAACTCAAATTGAAATTATCCGCAAAGTAGGAAGAGATAACCGACCGGCAGGTTATTAGCCGCCAATTAGCATATTAATTAATGAAGGCAACCTCGCTCGACTCCGGGAAGGCGTTTGACAGGTTCATGAAAAACGTTGAATGGATAATTAAGGGAAGGTAAATTCGTAGTCAATCACTGCTTAGGGTTCCGTAGTAAATAAGGTACCCCATAGTTGCGCCATTTCCATCTGTCTGTTTAACTCAACTACATGTTTCTAGTACACTCACTCAGCTAAAATTACATTTGCAATGGATGTATTAATCACGCAAAAAAGTGGCGAAATAAAAAAAAAATGGGTTTCGCTTTTTTCTCGTCATTTCCTTGCTGCAAATATTGTCTGTGTCCGAACACCATTTTGTGATTCCGGAATCTGTCGTCAGGATGCATTAATCACGTTTTTTGTTGAAGTCAAGTGTCTCCACCCCACGCAAGCTATATGATTGTTTATGGATACGAGAAAATATTTTGGACAGTAGCATAAATAACTAAGTTAAAAGGAAAACTATCACAGCTAAGGATGTTTCATAAGTCAAAGAGTTATAGTCGACCTTTTTGTATGACATATAGGACGGCAAACGAGCAAGCAAGTCACCTGATGGTAAGCGATCAGCGCTGCCCATGGACAACTGCAACACTAACGTGTAACAGGAGCGTTGCCGGCCTTTGAAGGAGTTGGGGGAGGGCCTCCGGCTCTCTCACTCACCAAACGAAACATAGAAGCGGTGAAGCTTCTACTCAAACGTCGATTTTCTGTGAGAGTGTGTTACTTCACCGGACGAGCCGGTTCATACATGCTACTAGCAAAAATTACTTTTTGCTAGTAGCATGAATGGCTCTACCACAACTATTTAACTTATAAAATGAGCAACTACGGAATCCTACACTGCACGTGGCTGGACAGGCACTTAGCCTGTTTTTATTTTCATCAACGTTTGTACTTGAATTTGACAGTAGCATCCTTTCTTATCTAGTTCTTCTGGACTTCAATGTTGAATTTGTAAAATATTGAATTACTGGGAAGCAAGTATGACTTATTTAAAAAAAGTCTGGTATAAAGATAAATTAATTTTCTTAACTTCAAACTACTGTGGAATTATTTGTGAGACATTGCAGGCTTGAATCACCTGATTGTCTGATAATAAAGATGATTCCATGCTTCGTAAGGAACGCTAAGCCGTTGGTCCCGGCTGCCATCTGGTAGTCGTTAAAGGAACCACGTCAGAGGCCGAGAGGCCTTTCCGAAGAACTCTGACACCAGGGTGAACGTGGTCGATTGACCATGGCACCTACACGAAATGATGATCACCACTGTACATATTGCAAAAAAAACATGTATGGCGCTCCCTTCTACGAGTATTTTTAAAATTCTATCTATTATTTCCTAAGTCGCCTCTTACGACATCCATGGAAAGAGTTGGAGTGGTCCTAGTCTTTAAATACAAGCTAAACAAAGCTCATAAACATCAATGAGACCTCTCCAACCCGTCTGGCCAGCGAGGAGAGTGTAGGCCAAATCCTCTGTCTGCTCTGGCCAACTATGGCTCCGGTAGTACAGAGAGGGTCATGCTCTTGTTGTGGAGAATAAAAAAACCTGATGATGATGATCTATTATTGGCTATGACAGAGGCAATAAAAATATATATGCATCCTTACACATACATGTGGAAATGTTAGCCAAGTTTAATGTTATCATTCGATATACGAGCTCCGTCGCCTAGTGCTCATCATGCCAGGCCGCAGTTGAGTCCTGGGTTTGGTCCCCGGTCAAGCCAAGATGGAAAATGATCTTCTTTAGTTTGGCCTGACTCGTGGATGTTAATCCATATATGCATTTGCTATAAAATAAATTATAGTTGAGTTAGTATCCCATAACAGAAGTCTCTAACTTACTTTGAAGCTAGCTCAATATGTCATTTGTCTATATGTGTATATATTTACATGTATAATCATATGGTACTTTGGGGCTAGCTCAATCTGTGTGATTTGTCCGTATATATTTATTATTATTATTTATTTATATGGTGAGGTTGTTACCTTCACGGGCAAAAGAATTAAGATCTAAATGGTTGCCAAGTTCTGTAGATGTTTATTGAACCTCAACATTGACCTGGCTATGACAGTAATCCTCATCAAAGCAGAACATAATGGCTACATCCGCCATCCCTAACTAAGATTATCAAGACTTATAAACCAAAGAGTACCGATTCAAAGCCGAAGACGATAAACCAGGGATTTGTTTCCATTATTAGCACAATATATCAGGTAGCGAACTGTACTACAAAATATTAAGAATATAGAAATAAACGATGATCAGATATGCATACGGAACATTTGTTCATAAATACTATAATAATTAATGAGAAATACTATAAGCAATACTAATAGACTTACATTTTTTTAAATCAGGGCGAGCGAAGAGAGCTCTAACACTATCCCCCATTCTACGTTAAGTTTGGGCTTTAACGTAATACCTAATTTCAATTCATGTCTAAATATATTATCTATCATAAAATTGTAATCCCATAAAACACACCGCTTTTTGCACGTTAAAAAAGTAATAAATATTTTTTTCTAGCTTAATTTTGGAATTTAAACTCCAATATACTTCAACTTAAACTAATTATTTTTTTAATTTAACATTCGAGTATAAACTAATACAAGGATACTTACATTGGATTAAATTAGAGTGGATTGTACAATCTACAAAATAAAAAAAAAATCTGTCAGCCTTAAAAGTCTAATTACATCCAAATTCATCTCAGTTTAAAAAAAAATTATATGTGTAGCATTTAGTCCAACCAACCAACCTTAAAATTATATCTGCTTTAGTAATGTTTCTGCACCCTATTTATTTTATGACTTTGCTCTTAATTAAAAGCAGGTAAATCCGTATGTACACATGCATGTCAAAGGAGGCGACCCTTCGTCTAATAACTAAGTTACAAGTTTATTATGAACATTCAACCTTATTTGCATGAACTAGTTATATTCACGTCTATGTTTGACGTGTAATGATAGTTCGACTGTGATGTTTATTACACGTTTTTTATATATTTTTTTTTTCTTTATACATCACTAGCTGATGCCCGCTGCTCCGCCCGCGTTAATGTCGATCCCTCCGGAACAGTAGAATTTCTCGGAATCCAAATTAGTTCAATGGTTGAAGCGTAAAAAGTGACAGACAGACAGTTATTTTCGCATTTATAATGCCATGAGACAGGTTAAAAAATTTGATACCATTGTAAGATATTAGCATACCCGAAAGGAGGGAAAAGTTTATATAACATGGTCCATAAAACATGGTTCCAACTTATAGTAGGTAATCACCTAAAAACGAAAAAAGAAAACAATATTACGTAACAGAGAATTGGATCATTCACTTGAATAAGTTACATACATGGTGAAATTTTTATCGTTTTGGACCCTTAAATGGGTGACTCAGACCATCAAAATGAACAACTTTTCCTTTGGGAACTTAGTTGGGAACTCAAAAAAATTTGATATTCCTATACAAACTGGCCGGGCGCGGCGGCGGAACTATTTTGTATGGAAATGACGAAATTTTTTTTTAGTTTCCAGCATTGGTCCTATAGAAAAAGTTGTTCATATTAATGGTCTGAGTTACCCCTTTAAGGGTCCAAAACGATCAAAATTTCACCATGTATAGTAAGAAGTTTCCGAATATAAAAAATATTTTCGTTTATTTTTATAACTCTTAAGGCCAATATGCAAACGTTGACCGCAAAAGCTTAAAATTGTATAACGACAATCACTGTTTATTTATACCATGAAAGTTATAGTCAACGTAGTGTGTAAAAACTTGTGCAATACATATTAAACTTTGAAGTCTACAGATTGACATACACCGCAATTTTTCAGTTTGAAACCATGACAGCTACAACATCGTCAAATAGACGTGTACGAAATAAAATACTATAATTGAAATTTCAATAAACAGTGTCACCCTACCAACTACTAAAATGCTATGAATTGCGACTGGAAGAACGCTTCGGAGGTCAAAACCACTCTCAAGCCAAGTGCCGGGTCGTTCCTCCGTTTCGTCGAGTTTGCTACGTTTTCCGATAAATCTCTACATACCTTGTAGAGATAACGTAAAATCCGGGTATATTCACTTGGATGTTGTACAGTTACGAGCATTTATATATATACATTTGTATTCAATGTTATACTTTATCATATTGACTTAAGAAACTTGTGACTTTACCCTAAGTGCATAAATAGGAACCGTGATTCATGGAACTTGAAGTTGAAGGTAAGTATCGTAATCAAATGTGATTAATCTACAAATATAAAGCGAATCCCTATTTATTTATTTTTTTAAGCAGAATTTGAGTGCATTTGACCTCTATTTTGCCTGATGGAAGCAACAATGAGGTCTAGAGTGGTACAATGGTATCTATTTCCATTGGTCACGGCATCACATGTGAACGGCTGGACCGATTTGGCAAGTTTTTTTTGGTCGTGTTTTACTTATAGTCGTGTCGGTATACTTGTGGGTTATACAAAAAAGAACGCGTTTTAGATTCAAATATTGTGTGCTATATATAATCCTTCGTATGCAAATCCCATTCGCATGCACCGTTTTTGTTTAACGGGAAATGTTTCTTTGTTTTTAAGTTTCCACATATAAAAATATAAATATAATAATATAATATAATATGTTTTTAAACGGTAAGCTGAATATTCTTATTTTTTTAGCAAAAAAATGTAATCGGTCAGCTAAAGTAGCTAGTTGGGCAGCAACTTATGGTCAGCAAAACTTATTTTCGTCGTTCCGGGTGGTCATAAAAAAATAACCTGAAAGTAACTTCTTTTCTGCCCTCAGTCGTTCCAGGTGGACAGCCAAATCGTATCCAAATATTTTCTCTGCTGCCCCAAATCTTACGGCCAAAATAGTTATTTAGCGGCCTGACTAATTACTTTCCATATTTTACGGGGTAGACCTCTGTCTACATATAGTCATGGTCTAAGACCGAAGGCTACTTTTAGCGTTTTTGTGGACGTACAGGTGGAAACAAAATCAACATTCTAATTGTTTGTTAGCCGCATCGCCCAGTGACGTGATTTCTTTAGATATGTGCCCATTTCTTCAGCTTTTTATTTTAGGCCAGAAACCAAAAAGTAAATTCATTAATTATAAGCCCAACTCACTGATTAATGTCTCAAAAGACAAACAGAGGATGAGACTTCTAGATAATCTCCGTAATTATTAAACAGCATAATGTATAGTAAAATGTACTATAAAGACAAAGTGCGTGGTTTCGGACGTTTATCGTGGATTGCCTGCCATTAGTAGTTTGCCCTTCCCTAATGGACCGGTTGAGTATTCACTCGCATAATATGTGACCAGAAAATACGGAGTGAACAGAAATGACATAATCAATTTCACTAAAGGGATTCTAAAATGTATGACAAAGACATGGAATTGACTATTGCTTTGTGATATTTTGTACACATACATATGATTATTCAAAAAATAAACAATATTATAACTCTATAACTGTTGAAATCGATTAATTGGTAGGATATTTGAGGGCCATACTGTGCCCTTACATAATGCATTATCGAAATCCGCTTCCAAATCCATCATACAATTCAAATGTATTATCAAGATTTCCACTATTCAATACAGTCTCTAAAATACTGATATTAGAACAATAATAAAAACTTTAAATGTGTAAAACAAATACCAAAACATTTTACTATATGGTCATTTAATTACAATTTAGACCTATAACGCGTATAGTAACAAACGCGTTGTAGCTCTAAATTACCTGACCTTCGCCTGACACGGCAGTAATTCTAATCAATCACACAAATCCTAAATTGAGACCAACAATAATACTTCGTCACCTGCCTATCCTATACTTCGAACGAACAAGTAAACAGGAGCTATCAAAGTATTTTCCATAAAGCATGTAGCATGAATAGCAGTGGTAGAAAACAAAATATCGAAGTCATCATTATTTCGAGTAGGACGACCAATGCACACCCTGGTGTCAGAGTTCTACGGAACCGCTTCTCAGCCTCAGACGTGGTTCCTTCAACGACTACAAGCTGGCAGCCGGGACCAACAGCTTAACGTGCCTTCCGAAGCACGGAATCATCTTAATTATCAGACAGGTGATTCAAGCGTGCATTGTCTTAACCAAACTGGAAACAACTAAACAAAGTATGCTTTCGAACCACGACCCCCCCCCCCCCGGTCTATAGACAAAACGCAAAGCAGACGCAAAGTGATATTACAAATACATGGATCTCTGTGTGATCTTCTCCTTAGTACCGGTATTTTGTACATTTTATGTGGACAACTGTTTAGGATGACAAGAATAATGGCAACCCTGGATTTACACTATGTCGGAGCGTAGTACTGACGTGTGGACAACACGTGTGGATTTATGGATGCAAGCGTGTTGAGGTTTTAATTAGGTTATATAAGGAATTAACATTGCATGTAATATTTACCTTCTGATTGCTATATCCAATAATTAAAAACCAAACACACACTTTTTATGGATGCGTGGACATCATTTTTGGAATTATCGTTAATTTTAATTAGCTTCAGAAAATACAGCTTTTAAGTTATTTTGCTTAAAGATTTTTATATACGACATTAGCTTATACAATATTACTTAGACTCATACCTACGCATATTTTTAGAAAAAAGAATTAGTTTTAGTTTATTCCAAAACAAATGATACCCAATTTTCAGAAATACAAAAAATATTTTTTAACTTTTGTTTTTTTTTTTAAATAGAAACTTAGTCTATTATTACAGACCAGCCAATTTTTGTTACGTACTTAATGTTAAGGTTTTTATATAGTACACATTATATAGTATACTCATTAGTTTACGAATTAAGTATAGTTAAGAATAACAAATTTCCTGCAGAGCGACTTTTGTGAATACACATGTAAATAGGTTTTGGCATTTGGCAGCTGTTTACCGGCAGAAGTGTCAAAATGAAATTAAATCTCTTTAGATAACCACATACAAAAGATTACGTTCAATTTTTTATTTGACATTGTGTCATCAATTGTGGTTACTTTTAAGATATGAGTGAAGAAAAAAGATATGTTGAAAAGATTTTAGTTTATTAAAAAAAATTATAAGCACTGTACTTTATTTAATACGCGGCTTGCCAGAAATCATTAAATTACAAGCATAAACCTTATTTCTTATAAATTGCTTATGCTATTTCTAAGAGTAAGTGAATGCTAAGCAGCTTGTTTAAAGCTGGGATAACACAAATGAAGTCAGCACCACTTAGGTCACAAATTTAAATTAGTTACAGATACGCTACGCAAAGTACACGTAAGAGAAATTTAGCTTTTTCGCACTCCAAGAATAGACTGATCGACTTCCTAGAAGTCAATCAAAAAAAATCAAAAAACGTTTATTTTTCTCCACAAATAAGTTCTATATGATATTACAAATTGTTACAAAAATGCATTTGATATATATTGTTACAAAGCTGAAAAAATAATATTAGTAAATAATCAAAAGCGAGGTGGAGAAAGAACTAGTGCCTGTGCTAGGTTTCCAAGGAAACCTGTATTACAGGTCACCAGGACACTCCATTAGCTTAGTTTATGTGTATGTATAATAAATAAAGACATTAACATTAAAAGAGTAGTATTTTATGAAATTACTAGTAGAGCAATTTATGTGGAGAACTGGTGCCCGTGCTAGGTTTTCAAGAAACCTGAATTACGGGTCACCAGGATTCGCCATCGACAAACTAAAAAGATACTATGTAGTATTTTTTTTTTCTTTTTTTTGTATAGTCATCTTATCAGAAATAGAGTATAGTTAATATAGAGTACTTGTAGAGCTATGAAAATATATTACTTAATGCTAAAACAGTTTCTTAATAATAAGTTTTTTATAGAAGTATGATTAAGTTATTTACCAAAAAAAAAAAGGTTTGAGCAATATGAATAAAACTATTAATTTTTAAAATTACGAAATCAAAGTAATTCAACTTAATTTTAGGCGCTAATATAGTCTATGGTGTTTATATATCTTTTTTCGGCCATTAGTTTTGCCGGACAGTCTGCATCACCTGTTTTGTGATTGCACGGTTTCTTGTAGTGCAAGCATGTAGCGCATTTCGGCGACTCTGTCTTTTTGGTGCAATCTTTAATCGCATGACCTAGTTCGCCGCAATGGCCGCACGTGTTGGTGTCCGCTCTGCATGTCTTGGCCGCGTGTCCATATTGCTGACACTTGTAACATCGTGTTACTATGGTAAAATCACGAACAGGGCACGACGACCAGTTGACAAAGACTCTATCCTTGTTTATTATGGCCTGGCGTATGTGTGCTGTGACTTCAATTACATAGTTGCAGGTCTCGGCACCTTTCTTACCCGACTTATGACTAAGCTGTATAGAAGCCAAAAATCTCTCCAGTGTCAAATCTTGAATAGTATCGGCTAAGTTTTGATGATAAATACTATTAAGGACATCAATTTCCTGCATGGACGAAGGCACTCCAATGACTACAATTCTTGGCTTGCGCTTCTGTGGTTCATCCAAAGTTAGGCCCGAGTTCGTGAGTTGTGCTGACTGCTTCAGTTTCTCGACGTCGTCCTTGGTGTCTGTGCTGATGATGATACCTCCGTTCTTAGTCTTTCGTAGTCCTCGCACATGTAGCTTCATTTGGTCAGGCCTTATAATTTTTTGCACTAGAGATTTGGTCTCCTCGCTCGATCTAAGCTTATCTGTAGGGTAAATTGCTACAGAACTTATTTTACTGGGCAGGATAAAGTTTCGTGTGCTCTTTTTTACCATATCAGCAAAAGATCGTCCCGTGATGGGTATTGAGGGCTCTTGGCTGTTTTGCTTTGGGGAAGGCTGTTCAATAATTTCCTTCAAATGTTGAATTTGGTGTCCGAGATCATTTTTTTCCCTAAGTATTTGAATCGTAGTATGGGCTTGTATAGTTTTTTGTTTCAGTGATTGGTACTGAACTGCCATTTGGGATGTCCCGTGACCCACTTTTCGGCATAAATTTTGAATCCTTAATTTTTGATCGGTGTTTAATTTGCCTTCAGATGATATGTTACATATGTCATTAAGGCACTTTTCAATTGAGGTCATCCAATTTTGTATGTCCGGTGTGGATAGAAGTTCAACAGGCTGTTCGTCTTGGCGACTGGGCTGGGGTTCAGGTGGTCTGGTGGCTGGCGTGGGCAATGAACTACGGCAGGCGGGCGTGGGCGGAGGACTGTGGCGCGTCAGTGCACTGCGATTAAAGGGGCTACCTTCCATTTTTTACCAATATTAACTTAATCACTTCACATTATACCTATTAGAAACGATTTGTGAACTACAACGCTAAGTATAAAGTAGGTCACTGTGTAAAATGTTTATTTAAACAAAATTCTAAATTGTCAACACGTCAAGTTGCATCGTCTAGCAAGTCGCGAATCAAGTTCAGTTCAGTTCAATAAAAGACAGAATTTAAGAGCAAGCTAAGAAAGCTTGCTCATAAATTCTGTCTTATTTTATTACTTAGATAAGTTTAGACTACTGTAAAATGCTGGAATCTTCATTCAAATTAACTAAATATACGTTGGATTGGATACAAGTCATAAAACAATAATGTACCTATAATCTTTCAAATTAAAACCGGCCAAGTGCGAGTCGGACTCGCACACGAAGGGTTCCGTATCTATGAAAACGGCAAAAAAATTATGTCTTTTGTATGGGAGCCCCCTTTTAATATTATTTTTTTTTAAAGTGAATATATAACTAAATATTCTGTTAATATTTCATTGATTTATTTATTTATTGAAATTACACACAGATTTACAGTCAAATAGCCAAAACATCTGCATGTTAAATGTTAATTTTTACAGAAGTCACTACTTAAAGATAAATCAAAATAATTAAAAGAAAAGTGCATCAGAATTCGTAAAATTATATATGTCAGTTACAATTAGAATTTGAAACATATAATATTATATACAAATATAAAGTCAGGTTGCTAAAAAAATGTTAATTAGAAGTCAAATAATAAAATTTAAAGAATTAAGATACAAAAATAACTTATTTATAAAAATATTAATGGAATCATTGAAAATGTCAATATCAATTTGTTGAACGAGCATGTCACCGAGAAATTGCAGAGCTCTTGCAGTTGGAGCGTTTTTAGCATAGTTAGTGCGAACTACCGGCGCACCGGCGCGGCAAACAAACGCGGCGTTCTGCGTGGTGCTACAGCCGCTGCACCACCAGTGTGTTTACCTGATGCCGTTATCAATAACGAGCAAAAACAAGCAAATAAAAAACACGTTTGTTGTATGGGAGCCCTCTTAAATATTTATTTAATTCAATTTTTTAGTATTTGTTGTTATAGCGGCAACAGAAATACATCATCTGTAAAAATTTCAACCGTCTATCTATCACGGTTCATGAGATACAGCCTGGTGACAGACGGACAGACAGACAGACATACAGAGACAGACAGACGGAGAGCGGAGTGAAATTAATAGGGTCCCGTTTTTACCCTTTGGGTACGGAACCCTAAAAAACCAACTTCCTTCAATCTATTAAACTATTTTGACAAAATATTAATAGGACCAACTGGAAGGCATTCCCTGTTTTGTTTTTATTTTTGCATAGTCACTCAAACGAGATTAACCAGCTGTTGTAAAGACGAGAATAAATAATTTAAACGGACAAGTGAATATTGTCTCCACTTTCGTAGTTGCGAAAATCTCTAGTTCTTGCGATGATTTTATGCGTCTAATGAAATGTTCTAAAATACTTTTTTTATTTGTTTTAGGGTTCTGTAACATAATGATGTCAACAAATAGGTTCCCCCTATTTTTAACTTTTCACAAGTATCTGTTAAAAGTAAAAAGTAACTAAAGTATCTTTTGTAATCGCGTAATAAAGTATTCATTGTATTTTTAAATCAAGTTTAAATTCAATGATTTTATTAAAACAATCAATTTAAGACGGTCCGCCGAAGGATTCTGGTATGCTTCAATAATGACGCCCTTTAAAATAGAAGGCTTTTGAATATCTCAAATAGCAGGCTTAGAATAGGGTTGTCAACCTTTCGACGAAAAGGGGAATTCGAATTTTCTGAAACGATGTGGGGATCCGATAATAGTTGGCAGATATCCGCGTGCAATGCTTACTTGGACATGTCGGAATTTGGTTCGTTGTGAGTCGCGGAGATATTTCAAGATTTTGTCTTGTTTAGCTGCAGCCTTATTTTTTTTTCATGAAGTATTTTTAAAATACCTTAATGTTAGACATTTTTAAGGTTAAATTTTGAATTACTGTTTTGTTTCTTATCGATTGCCCACAATTTAAGTTTTAGTTTAGAATTTTAGTTTAGAATTATTTATATGTATCGATTAATTATTATTCATCATTTGTTGTTGACAATAATTTATGAACTAATTTGAAAAAATATTATGAGGCTGATTTGTAAATTTTTTTGTCTTCTGTTTCTACTCGTACTACATGCATGTATGAAAGTATGGTTTAAAGATAAAGTATCTCATTGACTTTATGTTCAAATGAAACTATGTTTTTGTATTTCGTACCTCCATTGACTTTGACGATAAAATAAGTTTTTATTTGATAAGATCAGGTAGTCATTAGGACTCTAATTTTCAGAAACGTCCCTAAATAAATTGAAAGAAATTATTTGAACGATATTTTAGAAAGGTTTGGATAGAAAGAAAATTGTTCATTACGTATCTAAAATAAATAATGATTGAAAGCTAATTTTAAATTATAGTACTTAAATATTTATCGCATATAGTAACAAAACCTAGAGGTATCATCAAAAAAAAAGGTTGACTTAAAATTCACAACACTGGATCTTCAGTAGGTATATTTAGCCAAAACAATTTTGCACATGCCTAGGTTTCGACCAAAACCAAATAAATTCATGCCTAAGTTATATACTTACCATAGACAAAATATCTGTCCTCAAAAATTTCTTTCGTAAATTTAAACGAAATTTCCATAACTTCACTCTTAAGAAAAGAAATCAAAAATTTTCGGGTAACATTTTCGAACTCTTTTCTCAGTTATAGAAATTTCCAAAAGTCGTACGATGCCACTTGCCATGCATGAAACTTACAAATCAAACTGAGATTTCAAATTTCTTATAATATAATACCCCTTTTTTCATGACCTTCAGTCATATTGTACGAGTAAGTTATTCAGGAAGGTTACCCTATTGCGAGGGAATGTTGCGGGCACGCCAGCGACGTCTACGTGCCACCTCTAGGGTTAAACTACCCCATAAATTTTGCTGATAACGAAATAATTTTACCTAGGAATTTTATTTACGAAGCAGATTGAAAGTGTACACTTACAACTGAAAGTTTACTTAAATCTTTTGATTGCATATTTGTTGGTGGCCAATACTCGTGAAAGCTGTTTTATCTAGCAAATACAGGAAAGATTCAAACATACGTATTATCACGTCTTTATATACGAGGTAAAGTCATTAGACTGAAAGGATTATTTAGATTTTGCCCATTCCCTTGGCCGGCTTCACACTACGCACTTCTACAATCTACGCAGGAAAAGAAGCAGCTAGCACATTCTATGTTTTTCTTTTCTCCCAGACTAGCATGAAAGATTCAAAGATTTAAATAATTCCGGAATAAGAAAATCATACATAAATACATATATGGACAAATGACACAGTTTGTGCTAGCCCCACAGTAAGTTGTGTACTTGTGTCGTGCGATACTAACTTAACGATACTATATTCAATTTTTATAATATTTACTTATACAGATAAAATCCAGTCTAAAAAATCCCTTTTCATCATGACCGTGGCTGGTGATCAAACTAAGACTTCAAGACCCTTCAATTTAAAGGCAGTTCCAGAACCACTAAGCCACAGAGGTCGTCATATATAATACTTTACGGGGTAGATAGAGCCATATGACCCAAATACCACACTTAGCCCACTAATACTAGTGAGCGTATACGAAAACGTAATTAAAATAGGGAATAGTTGCTAGTCGCATCGCCTATTGACAAGATTTATTTTATTTTTACCTATTATTTTTGGCACGTTTCTAACAGTCTGCGCAAATAGAGAAACAACTGGTACATTCCACGTTTTTGCTTTACTAGGGAGTAAAGCAAAAACCAGCATGGAACCATAGAATACATTGTATTATAATAATAGGTTTTTCAGACAATGGTATAGGGAGGGTATAGGTAAAGAACAGTTGATTGATTTCAGGTTAACTTTTTAAATAAGCAAGTTAAATATTCAGCCCTCTTATTACATGCACTACCGCAATCGATCTCAGGGAGAGGGATGCCTGAAAACAGCGTTATGCTCGGACCTTATTTCGGGCTAACAAAGCTGAGGCATTCCTTTGCCATACATTAAAAATCAACCTGAATTGTACGTCCTCATTGTTAAAATACTTTTTGTAAAAGTGGTTTGTTTTGGCAATAAATTACTTTTTTTTATTTTTTTTCTGGATGTTATTCTACATCCTAAATCAATATTATGGCGATAACTAAAGAAAAGGTAGAACAGAATAACACGAAATTTATTGCTATAACTCCTTCATATTTTATTCATGGTATGTTTCCTGCCATAATTTGTGTCTGTCTTCGCTGTGAATGAATGAACAGATATAAAACAAAGACACTAGTTTACTAACTAAAAATAAGGTATCTTTAACATTCTCACCTCTGTTGAATGTCAAATTCAGAGAATTGGATACCATAGTTACATTAATTTAATAATAATAGTAATTGCCGCAGGGAGCTAGTGGTGAGCTGTTGGTGAGTAACGACACCACTCTCTGGAGGACCGGAGTACTCCAGAGAGTCGGTCACAGCCCTTGACCCTGATGTGTCTTTATTGGTCTAGTTGGAAACCCAAGACTCTCGGTTCTGGCTTGCCTTGGCCAGTGAGGGCTGTGGCTTCTGGGGTACAAGTGTTAAAGGGTATAAGGTTGCGATTAACTTCGGAGAAAGCACAGCACACATTTCGACACCCCTGAGTCGCTAAGACTATGTTGCTCCTTTTGCCGGCAATAATTGTCAGCTAGTTTGACCATCTAGGCGGCGGCAAGCCACCACCTGCTAATTGTCAGTTTTCATGATTATCGCAGGTGTGACACTCTTTGCAATAGCCTAGCACGAGTCCAGACATATTTCAATCCCAATAAGGATAAGGCCAGGGGTGTCTTCCTTAGGTAAAGGGTAACTGATTGGCCGGTGGTTACAGTTATGGCATCGGGTACGCCCGCCCGCCCTTCGGAGCTGTTTCTGGCTTTCCCCATATTTATGCGTAGTATCCCAAAACCTTAATTGCCTTTCAAAATCCAACAAACTACTATTCTGAGCTTAAAACGCTTCTGATGGATAACAGCGTCGAAAGCACATGGAGCCAAAGAAACTGCGTTTGCCAACCCGCCTGCCAAGCGTGGTGAGTTAAACAATATCCGCCTATGAAACCAAGAGGTTCAGAAGTGATCTTTGTCTAGCAATGGACTTCTTACGATTAAATGGATAAAATCAATTTATAAATACAACTAGCTGTCACCCACGGCTCCGCCCGCGTCAATGTTATTCCCTCGGAAACGATCGGTTCAATATATTTATTGCCGCCCTATTGGGCGTGAGGTGTAACAAACAAACAAACTCACTTTCGCATTTATAATATTAACAAGGATAGTAAAGATAAGGATATCCTAAATAAACAGTTATATTTTTCCTTCAAAATTTCCCTCCATGGCTGTAAGTAAAAAATAAACCTACCTTGACAATTTAATGCTACATGTATTTTTACACACGATTGCTAAACGAGGGAATACAGAAAGACAAATATCCTTTTCCGTCAAGTTTTATGGTTTCCATAATGATATACTGTTGCCCCCGTCGGATTTCTTCTACCTCGGAATTTATTTCCGTCACGTGAAGGCAATGTGGGACATCTTTTTTTTTCAGTATCGAAGAAATGTGTCTGTCAGCGGAATATTCCTGATACGAGTTTAATCTTTAGTCCTTATTGTGAGTCACATAATCTTTTTTTTTATTGCGCAAAATAGTTCAAGTTTTAAAATGTAATTTTAGTTTTGTCTACTAAGAAAGTCTCGTATTTTAACCGACTTAATAAGAGGATCAAATAGACTGCTTTTTTTTTACATAGGCAACCTTAATTTATTCTCGTTCTGGCATACTGTATTCAATAATTTTTTTTCGAATTTGAGCAATATTGAAAAAACTTGTGACTAATAAAATTAAGTTCGATACCGAAAGATAAGACTACGTTTCCGTTCGTAAGTATTTTAACAAGCAATTTGTACCTCATCGCGACTCCCTTATCTCGCTTCTCAAACCCTTGAGTAAAATAAATTGAGTTGTCCCGGAATTTATGTAGATACTTAATCAAGCCTCTTCTTTTTAAACTTTCTGTCTGCTAACTTTTGCTTACCAGACATAAGAAACCCTAATGGTATTTAGATTGAGACGTCAAGTTCAGATTAAACTTACCTAAGTCATCGAGTTTTTAAATTACTAGATGAATAATAAACATTTTCTGAAGTGACTTCTAAAATGGAATACGTACGTACGTAAATACCATAATTCACAATAATTATTTCTTATTTAATTTTCAACTGCAATGCAATGTAAAATAAATGATTATTATTATTTTTTAATGGTATATACTTTTTTCTTAGTCGAAGCTGATATTTATGTGATAGACACAGCTATGGCCTGTGTCTATACATAAATATCAGCAGCGCTATGCATAAGAAGAATACCGTAAAACGTCTATTTTTTCGTCGCGCAGTTAGCCTTATTTTTCATGGAATACTAGCATGAAAGCAAATATGAAGTACAGTTCAAAGACCAAGTTAAATAATTACATCAAAATATTTTCAAAAAAAATTTAAACCTAGCAAAATAAAATAGCAAAAAAGCTATATCTATAAAAAGTTTGTCGCGAATTACTTGATATTTTCAGCGACAACTACCAATTTTTTTACGTCTATAAAACTATAACTAAATGAGCAAGATGGATACCTAAAACAATTTAAATATTTGGTTATAATTATTGAATTATTAAATGAAAAGTGTGGAACTAAATCATGACGCGCTCAGGCATCTCCCGATACGCCCAGCCATACCTCGATACGGCCAAGTAACTGAATGGGAAAATCGACCAATATGCTGCTCTCGTCGATCTGCCCAAGTTTGCATTGGGCACATCATGAAATAATTGGGCAAATCAAAATATGGTGATACATATCGATCTATCGGCCTACGACATATACATTCTTTTAATGGTTACGACATGGTTTGATAATAACTTTTGCCCTGACAACCTTACAAGCAGGTATCCCGCAGTGAATTTGCTATAAAGGCTCTTGTAGCAATTATTTGGGACATTGTCTCTGATTTATTGTTAGGGGTTTAGCAAGGGTATTCTTATAGGCCATAACATATTTCAAACCGTAGTAGAATCTCTACTTCATTATGACGAAAAGTAGGTAAATGGTAATAACTTATTTTCATGTTGATAAAAGCATAGTATTAAATTTGGATATCTGATATTAAAAACTATAAAGAAAAGGTAAAACAAGCTCAGAAAAAAAAAACAGGTTATTACCTATAAAAAGGCATAAAAAAGGATATTTCCTTATATCTTTTGACGTCGATCGATTAAAAATGCAAAAGGTTAAATGTTTTATTTCAAAAATCACCTCTTGAATAAGTTGCCACAATACCAAATTAATTTAACTCGTAAAGACATTTACTGAAAAGTACAATACAAAAAGTAATAAGAATTTAAGAGCTGTTTTTGTTTTTCTGTTAAGGTGATTCACGTACAACTTCAAGATCATGCATAATCTCAAATTTACTAAGTTTTACTCTTTCTTTCATCTAAATGATGTCCAGTTCTATCTTCAGCTGCACGTGGTGTTTTGAAGCCAGTACTTAGTTTGCTATTAAGACAAGCATTTGATTATATTATGTAATTTAACCTTTACCCGCAGCACAGTTTGCGTCATTATCGATCCAAAATCAAATCAAAACTTTTTTTTTACTAATTATTGAAGTAGGCATTTGTCTCCCATCTCACCTGATGGTAAATGACGATGAGGACGAGGATGTTACATACCTATCCAAGAAATACCCATTTATTCTAATTGTATAATAGGCCATTGCAGTCCCCAGACGACTCCCGGCATCAGAGTACTGTTTCCGAGGTATCAGTAATTTACCGGGATGTAAGGTAGCCTATGTCCTTTTCCGTACTCTATAGAGAATGTATATGCAAAATTTCGTGATTAACGGTTCTGTAATGATGGCGTGAAGCGTGGCAAACAAAGTCACGTTCACATTGATAATTTTATACTTAGGATTAATTGGAATTGATTAGGCTACGTTGTACGACTAACTCTCTTTTATGTTTATACATGAGCTGTCTCTTTTTCTCTCATTTAAGCGAGGTCCCAGTTATATTGTCAGATGTAATCTGCTTTTTGATTTTCTGTTCGCTACTTGCACAGTCTTTATCATCCTCCCCTTCCCAATAAGTTTATACGCATAGACTTATGGCTTGTGCGTTTGTCTCTGAGCTTCCTTCTATAGTATTCTATGAAAGGGAGAGAGTTGCTCTATTCTAAGGTGGGTTTCATTGTTATCACCAACTGTTGATAGTCACTTGTAATATATCAGTGGCATCGATTTCCTACGTCACTCACAGGACTAGCGAATAGATACGCCACTTGATACTATTGTCCTGATTACAATCAGGCATTGTTATGACAGCCTATCTCTACTCAAGATGATACGACAAAAACACACGTGGTATTGAACAAATACACTAAATAATTAGTCAGTCCTCGTTTAAGTTATTAATGAAATGTGAAAAGAAACAAGTACCTATATTGATAACATAAATATTAAATATAAGAAGTATCTAGTCATTGAGATAAAATTAAACTTTTAATCTAGCTAGTTTTTTGTTTTAATAAATATTCTTGTAGGTTTAAAAAATATTATTAGGTTTTCATATGTTCTGATTAAATTTTTATAAAAAAAACCAAATGAATAATGGATTAGTGCAGGTATTACAAAAAGTAAAGAAAAGAAAATCCCTTGTAAAATTTGTCATGAGAAAAAAATTGCCCAAAGTTTGTTAGAAAGTTAACATATTTATTATGTTCATTCGTAATGGCAATACGTGGAAACTTCTGTGCGTATGTGAGAAAAACGTGAAAGTAAAAAGGAAAATCGCTTATTTACTAAATAATTATCTACCTATACCTGCGTTTATACAGTCTTCAGGAACAATGGCAAAAGTTTCTTACGTGAGCGGGTTTGTTCGGAACTCGTAAACTTTCTGAGGAAAAAAGCTGATTCACAATAAAGAAAACATTTGCAGAACAAAATCAAATGAAATGTTTTTATTGAACCATACTCGCACTTCTAAATTAAAAATACGATAATGAAAAAAGTTATTGGTTCATTACATATTTTTACGAATGGCCTTTGTATTACTAACATAGCCTTTGCAAACATAGCCTTTGGATTACTAAAAACCCGGCCTAGTGCGAGTCGTGCAGTGTTCCGTACCATTATCCTTACTAATATTATAAATGCGAAAGTGAGTTTGTTTGTTTGTTTGTAACGTTTTCACGTCGTAACTACTGAACCGATCATCATGAAATTTTGTATACAAGTTCTCTGGAGTACGGTGAAGGACATAGGCTTCCTTTTATCCCGGGAAAAAGTACTATTCCTGAGGGATCAACATTGACGCGGGCGGAGCCGCGGGCAAAAGCTAGTATTAAATAATTTTAAAATTATCAAAAATATTTTTAATTATTTATTGTAGGAAACTAAAAGTTTATGCTTTTCGCAATTTTTACTTTATCTGCGCAGACGTTGCTTCGTACCAAATTTCAAGATTCTGAATTCACGGGAAGACCTACTCTGTAAGTTTTGATTCTCTTGCGAATGTCGAAAATTTGCGACATAAACGGCTGTAACTTTTGTTAGCGTTGGCTTAGACATTTAATTTTTTCACAGCTCTAAGGAACAGTAAACCTGAGTATTTGATATGAATTTCAGCTTGATACCTCTACGCGTTCTTGAGAAAAAGTACTATTAATAAATTACGCCTTACAAATTGTTTCTTTTATGACTGCAAAACGAGCTTAAATAAAAATAATTAAGAAAAACAACACTGCGTTGGCAAGCCAACCTCCCCGGAAGCAGCAGTCATGTCAACTTGAGGAGCCGACGCCAGCAAAGGTAGCGGCTTCGGAACCAGCTCCTGAGGGATCTGCCGACAACGAGGGTTTCTCAAAAGTAACACGAAAGCGGAAGAAGCCCCCGAGCAGGAATAAGTGCGGTACTGCACTCAGCGGTCCCAACATGTTGCTGCGTGCAGCTGTACCGACAACTTTGCTTTACGTGTCCCGCCTTCATTACTCTACAAAGAGTGAAGACCTGGTGGAGTACATGAGAGTGAAGACGAAGCTGAACTTAAGGGTCCTCAAGTTGGAATCGCGTCACAACGTGAACTTCAACTCGTTTGTGGTGCGTGTTCCAACTGCTCAGCTGGAAACCTTCACCAAAGAAAATTTCTGGCCGAAGGGTGTCGTCTTTCGACGTTATCGCGGGAGGCTACCTGACACCCCATCACCGTGCAGTACACGTACAACGTAGTGCTAGTTAAGTTTTTATATTATATGTATGTTAGTCTGTAAGGTATATATTATATGGGCCAAATTTTGTTAAAAATCGTTGCCTGAAATAAATGATATTATTATTATTATTATTTGGCAAAAAATATTAAGTGATAACCAGTGTTACTCGGGGCGACGTATTATAATGTCTATTATAATACTTTCAAATCTGTCAAGGCATTTAAAAGTTATAGTGCAATAAAAACTCATATACTAACATTCCTTTATTATTATAAATTTATATATATATGAACTCAAGAAATACCTAATACACTGTTTGTTTTTTGCAGTAGTGTAAAAAAAACATTCGGTGCAGTGCAAATTCCAAGTTACTAAACAGTCAAGCCACCCCCAAGGAATTGTCGAGACAGAAAAGAAACAATCAAAAGTATAAACCTCTGGAGGTCATCTTGTCTTCGTACAAGTTTTAAAATTCCTCCCACGAATGCGCAGGAAATGCAAGTTATTCTTATGAGAAAATAAATGACATTTTTCTCGCCAAGGGGAAATCACATCATGAAATAAAAGTACTGAGATATGGCATAGATTCTAATTACATCCGTACATTTCAGCTTTCATTCATACTCTTAGATACATTTGGTTATAAAACAGCAATTAAAAGCATTTATTAATTAGCTGTCAACACACGACTATTGAAAGAGGTAAGCATAAATCGCTTTTAAGCACATCATAGGCGTCCCGCGTTGAGCAAGCTAATTATGTCAATAGGGAGCGAAATGTCATTGAAAAAAACGTTAATAAAGTAAAAAGTTTTTTTCAAACTAAGGCGTTCCGGCCTATGGCGTCATAGCGGACAAAATTTTGAAATTCGTTGACCAATCCCGGCCAGGCCCATCGCGGAACGGCCGCCAAACGGCCTGTCCCCCTGTCCTGTTTCTTTGATTTACTTATAACTTACGGGGCAGGCAAAATCCATAGAATAACTTTTTATGTCAAAGGTTAATAACAATAACCATTTCTTTTAATAGGCTTAAATAACTTGCAAGCACGATTTTTTTTATTTTATAACTTTTACTTTACCCTTAGATCAAATACAGGGTTTAAATTTCGGGCAGGTAGGAAGTTCAAATTATCAGTTCCCGTAACGTAAAACTTCTAAGAAACCTGTAAAGTTAAAACCATTGGCGCCAAAAAGTCTAGCAAACAGTCCTTCACGCTGATGAGAAAACACTTTCGAAATGTTTTGACGTCCGGAATAACAAAGACATGTTTTGGACCGTCGTGCCTGGCTGGTTGTATCCGCACCGGTATTTGTATGGAATAAAAAAAATATGTTTTTCACGATTTCGAGTTTCCACTGATAGTTTCATAAACGAAGAAGTCTTAGAGTAAAGTATTTAGTAGTAAGTAAAGATTTTATATAAAGGCACCAAGTTTTAAAATACATACATAGAATCACGTCTTTTTCCCTTGCGGGGTAGACAGAGCTTAGGTCTATAAGACCATATTGCCACATTTAGCATGCTGGAGGGTGTGTAGATGAAAACGGAATCAAAATAGTGATGTTGCTTACCACATCGCCTATTGACATGATTCCGCAGATTTTAGCCCAATCCCTCGATCGGCTTTTACGATCTGCGAGGGAAGAAAAACAGCTGGCCGATTCTACGTTTTTTCTTTTCTCCCAGACCAGCATGGAAGATCTGTAACTGTAAAATGTCAGCTATTATACCCCGTCTGGATGTCTTATTCAAGGTAATCAGCGAATTAAGACACGAAAAAATACTTATTAAATTATGATTTATCAAATTTCATCTGATTTACGAGTAAAAGAATAAAATGACCAATGGCGCTAGTTTTACTCATCTAAGTCTCTAAGGTTGATTTAGGGGCAATTTAACTTTTCGCTTGTCTACGCTCCTTTACTTATAAGACTTTGCTGACTTCGCTCGTTCTGTCAATTAAGTTTGTATCGTGATAATAAACAGTAATAAACTACGGGTATACTAAATAACTGAAAGAAAGTTAAATTATAATAAAAGTCTTGAAACCGAAATATAATTGTAGTAGTGACAGTATCGGGCCAGACCAGTAAAAAACTGAATCGGTAAAAATTACATGTAAAAAAACACGAAAAACATTAATTGATAAAAAAATCTATAAAAACGTTTTTCTTGCGCGTGGATCTAGGATAAATTCTATCATTTTGTAAATTGGCGGAAGCGGTGTCGCATAGACAATAATACAACTTAAATTATAAAATATGGTTGCAAAGATAATAAATTGTATTTGTGCGTACGGGACAAATATCTTTCCTATTTCGGCATGCAAATGTATGACATATTTTATTTAATTCGTGACGTCATCGAAGGGCCCAATGGAAGAGATTTTTTTTATTTATACTTTTATTTATATTTTTGTATCTTTCTCTTTTGTGTTTTTTTGTTATTTTTTGTGTGCTTTTAAATAAAATACTTACTTACTTAACTTTCTCTAATAAATAAAAACCATTTGACCAATAAATAGTACAAGTGCCACATGCTTACTTTTTAAAATTAAATGATTTTCGCAATTTACGACTTGTAAAAAAAAAAAATATTTTCAACTAAAATTACACGTAATATAAACTAGTGCGCGTCGCTAACAGTAGTTTTCATACAAAATAATTCACCTTTCTGTAAAAATCGTAACAGTCTAGTTGAATTAAGGAGTTATTGAATAACTATATTTTTTACAGTATGCTCAAAAAGGTCGGAAACAGATGACGTTTTAAAATTCTCTTAGACTGACGGATGGCATCACGGAATGGCATTTATGAGTTTATACATACAATGACTATATATAATAATAAGCCACGAATATGTGGAACGATTTATTATGCATAATTTTTATCCACGTTATATAAATTCATTTTCCTAAAAATAGCTTTAACTAAGCTCATCCTTTTCTGATGTTTTGAACAGAGGACAATATGTTATTCTTTATTCTATATAAATAAATACTGACTGTCTGTAATGTCGGTTTCCGGACGAAATTGTACGTGTTTACGGTGGAAGAGAGATAGATGTCTCACAAGCCGAACGCTTAGGCCAATCGTGCCTCTCTATCGCTTGTTCTGCGCTCTCGCTTGCACATGGAGCGTGACACTTTTTAGTACATGCAACTGGCGTTCATCGATTTATAAGACGTTATCACGACAAAGTAAGTTAATAAGCAAAAGCATTTCATTTTATTAACCTAATCCTAACTTATAATCCTTACTAATATTATAAATGCGAAAGTGAGTTTGTTTGTTTATTTGTTTGTTTGTTGCGCTTTCACGCCGTAACTACTGAACCGATCATCATGAAATTTTGCATACAAGTTCTCTGGAGTACGGAGGAGGACATAGGCTACCTCTTATCGGGAAAAAGTACTATTCCCGAGGGATCGACATTAACGCGGGCGGAGCCGCGGGCGAAAGCTAGTAATAAATTAATTGCGAAAGTGAGTTTGTTTGTCACGATTTCACGTTGTAACTACTGAACCGATCATCATGGAATTTTGCATACACGTTATCTGAGGTACGGAGAAAGACATAGGGTACATTTTATACTGTTCCCGAGGGATTCGACATTGACACGGGCGGAGCCGCGGGCAAAAGCTAGTTCTAAATAATTTTACGCGAATACAGGGTTGTCTTTGAAACGTGACTAGATTTCTAAGCAAAATGAGGTAAGTGAGACAATAGACTTCAAGTCTAAATAATAACTGAGCCTTTAGACGTTTAGCAACTTATGTAACTACAAAATCTTCGCGTGCTGAATACAGAATAGTTTGTAAGGGCTGCCGTACACTGGTACTTTGATAACAGCTACAGATAAGGCTACAAGTGCTACAACATAATAAAATGCACGTACACTAAATCTACTTAATTAGTATTTGGTTAAGTCCAGAATATCACAGCTCATATTGCTCGTCTAAAATTGTATCTTAACAGTTTTGCATTGTTTATAATTTACTCTTGTTAATTTTACGTGATAACGGTAGAAGAGGATCTGCGTCACAAACTAAATGCTTAGGCTGATCGTGCCTCTCTATCGCTTGTTCCAAGCTCTCGCTTGTTCCAAGCTCTCGCTTATAACGTGACATTTTTTCGGGCGATTTATAAGACTTCGTAACGTCAAAAATCCGTCAAACGTAAATTTGTCGTTAGAACTAAAAATAATTTCATACCAAGGGTTCGGTGCGAAAGTTCTCTTCGTACATGGCCGGTTTTTTATAGGTACGCGAGATAAACTATATAGAGAGTTGGCTAGATGGAGCTACGATCTGTGTAGCGCGGTTGACAGTAATTGGATAGCTAGTGATCGAGCAAAGTGGCTCACCTTGGAAGAGGCCTGCGTCAAGCAGTGGACTATCGCAAGCTGCTAATGATGATGAGATAAACTCATTACATAATCACGATTTTTTTTCACCAACTCTAAAACTCGCTCTGAGGATGGTCATCGCTACAGAACGAATGTAATCGCCGAATCCAATGAATAAAACATGAGTAAAATCGTGATTTTTTATTCAATCCCGTTTCGACTGCGACAATTACCTTTAGCATTTTTTATTTAACCAAACAAAGTACTATGTAAGAAATATTATGTGATATTTATTGGCTCCATTTGTTTAGACCAAATGGCGATGGCTTAAAGTGACAACCACAAGTGGTCCAGTGAGCGTCAACGCTAATGGTTACAAACGGTCTCCAGACAGAATACTCGGAATTACTTGTGTCGGAGAAGAGGGTACAAAGAAAAATAAAATATTTATTTGGCAGTTTTGTCTTGGTCGGATATGATTAAATGTTTGCTTGGATCAGATCTAGATTGAGACCGGCTTTGCCATATACAAAACGCCTTAAGTACTTGGCAACGGCCTTTCAAGATTTGGTTTGAAAGAACGAAAAGAGTTAGCATTTCCCCGGTATCGTAGATCCCCGATCTACATAATATTTTCCCTATGTGCTATGCTAATATATAAGCTAGAAACGTTGTTAAAATCAAAATTCATCCAGGAAGGAGTAACTAACATCCTTACACCCGTAGCAACTTTCATATTTCTTAATTTTAGTAGGATAAAAAAATACTAAACGGTCTTAAAGGATATTTTAAACATTCAGAAAAAAATAAGAAGTCCCTTATCCCTTATTTACAAGACAATACTAGTGAGTAAGGCATAATAGTGAGTTCTCAAAGCAGCATAAGTTTTGGAGTCCCACAGGGCAGCATACTAGGCCCTACTCTTTTCATTTTACTAACAAATGATATATTAATAGTCTCCCCATTGAAAATGCAGACATAATATGCTATGTACATGATGCGGCTTGATTGGCATGAGGCTATTGATTATGCTGAAAATGGTATGAAACAGATATCTGTAGTTACAGCGAAATCTACTAAAACTACACACACAGAAAACTAAAATGCTATATTTATGCAATATCTTCAGTACCAGAATCTTTCACACTGTTTAATGTAACCTAAATTAAAAAGTAGGTAATTGTTATGTAATAACTAAAACCAACATAATGAAATATCTTGACTTACTTTTAGATTACAGTCTTAACTTTACGGCATAATTGAAAATCTGTTTTTACTTTCTGCTTGGTTTGCTGGTAAAGGGTTTATAAAAAATTTGCTCAGTATTAAAAGAGTTCAGAGAGCTGTCATCAAAACAATGCTTAAAAATCCTCGTATATATGAAACAGTAGATGTGTATAAATAAAGTGGTTTCCTCAGCGTTCGTAAAGTTTTTAAATTAAATAAGATTTCGGTCTACAGAGAAGTCTTAAACTCAAATAATCTTTACTAATATTATAAATGCGAAAGTGAGTTTGTTTGTTAGTTTGTTACGCTTTCACGCCGTATCTACTGAACCAATCAGCATGAAATTTTGCATACAACTTCTCTGGAGTACGGAGAAGGACATACCTTTTATCCCGGAAAAAGAACTATTCCAGAGGGATCGACACTGACGCGGGAGGAGCCGCGGGCGAAAGCTAGTTATGAATAATTGTTTAAATAAAAAGTTTTCTTTGTGTAAGTAAATGTTCCTGTGGCAAATACATCGTTTGTACAACGTTTATGTCCATTTCTTAAATACTTTTTAATAAAGTTAAAATAACCTGTGAGATTTCAGATAGCAAAATAAGTGAAGCTGAGTTTAACCTACCGGTGCAAACTTGTTTTTTTTTTTTTTTGTAATTTGCATTTTTTTTTTTGCCATAAGACATGCTCTGCCTAGTATGTATTTACAAGAAAGTGCCTTACTGATTATGATATCACGTGACATGTTTATTAAAGTGCTGTATTTTTTTAAAACCCATATTGTTCAATTATTTTTCTTAATAGGATACTACCATTAAAAAAAAAATTAACAATATTGATGAAACTAGATATAGGCGCGCGTGTTGTATGTAGACTGTTTCTCGAATAGTTCTCAATACAATATATGTATGCTAATAACTAACGATCGGTTATACCGACACCTACAATACATTAGTATTTTAAAAAATACTGGTTATCAAACACTGAGGGGTATAATAATTTTGGTAAAAACTGGAAGAGAGTTAACGTCTACATTGTGATTTGTATAACGTTACCATACCAGTTACCACTTTTACCATTTTTTTATTTTATTTTACCATTGCATGTACTTAAATATTACAACTTACTATTAAGGTGATACCACTGTAAATAAGGTCGTTCTGAACCTTATTTATCTCGCAAATACTACTTATACTACTACTTAAATACTTAAATTAGGAGTTTCAAATCTAAGTAATATGATTTTTGACTATTTCATCTCCAAAAATTGAAGATGAAAACACGTTTTGATAAAATTTTCTCGATAGAAATATTTTTTGAAAAATGGTCTTCGTTCGCAGAGTTTTTGTTATTGTAGCTCAAATGCGACGAATGAAATAATGATTTTTAGACTAAAAGATAGGTTATTAGTAATTCATCAAAATGTAAATATGAAAATACAATTAACCGGTCTGATTTTATATAAAATAGAAATAACGAATTTGGCGCTTACGTTTTTTTCTTTGAGCGACTCGAGACTATCTCCTATCTCATCATTCACGGGCTAAACCGCCAAGCGCTATCCCTTGCGCGCACTTGATCAGTCCTTTGCCGAGCGAAGGTACCAAACATTTGAGGCCTCGCCTTAATCATATCTATAAAATAAGGACAGACAGTTTCATCAAAATCATTATTTTTATTGCCAAAGCGTATGACAAGCTTTCGCGTGAAAAGATAGCGCGTGATATGATAATATCGCCATTAAATCAAATGTTCCAATAATTTGGCCAGTTATGATGGAAGTGCTTGTGAGACTATTATTAATTCTGACAAGGTCTGTATCTACAATATACATTACATTTGTCACTTATGGTAAATGTATTCTAGATAAATTGAAAGACCACGAGTTTTTTTTTCTAAAAATCAAGTACATAAATAAAACTGGTATAAATAAATTTATGAAAATCCTTTTTCTAATATTATTGCAGACAAAAGACATTAAGTTTTTTTTAATGCCTTGGGTAATAAAAAATCGTTACCGATGCATCCACAATAAAACGCCTATAAAATTATAAGGTCTATAACGTTCGTAAAATGACTTCAGTAGGGTTATTGAGAGGCGACAGAGTGTCTAGCTCTTGTGACCTTTGACTTGACAGTTGCTAGCTATCAATATCTTACAGTTAAGGCAAATATACAACGCATGTACAATATACCGTATGCAATATATCAATATACCGTACAGTATACAATACACCGTAAAAGCCTGTCAAGGTAATGGGCGAAAATCTAAAGAATCATAACAATAGGTGATGCGGCTAGCAACCCATCACTATTTTGTTTCCATTTTCTATCTTTACGTCCACCAGCATGCTAAACGTGGCCTTTCGGTCCTATAACTTTAGGCTCAGTCTACCCCGTAAGGGATAAAGACGTGATAATATGTAATATGTACAACTCATGTCTGAAACTAAGGTCCATTTTGAAGAGTAAAGGTAGCATTTTATATTTTGTTAATAACTAGTGAGCTTAAAAGTATATCTAAATAACTTAGACTATCATTTATCTCAAAGGTTCAAACGTTTGTTTAGGCTCCAATCACTTATAAATCGTAATTGTAACTGAGTGGTTCACTATCCATTCGCATAAAAGAAGACATACAGTACAGACCAATATATCATAGCACAGCACTGTTTATCCTTATAATATTTATGAATAACAGTAGGTATGCCTATATTTAAGCATAATTTCTCTAAGTAACGGGTGGCGCAAAAGTACTGGCACTAAAGAAAATACTTTTATTTTTTTTATATGACATTTTCTGTCATTCTGTTTTTGAAAATTGTGTAGTGAACAAATGTAAAATACACTGAAAATAAACATGGACCGTTTTACTCCCCAAGAACGTGGAATAATTGTGTGAGGGACGCTTTTCCAGGCCGAGTTATCTCTCGTTTTGGCGATTTGCCTTGGCCTGCAAGATCACCCGATCTGACCAGTCCAGACTTCTTTCTTTGGGGTTTTTTGAAATCTCGGGTGTATGTGAACAAGCCACAGACTCTCGCAGCTCTAAAAGAAAACATTCGTCAAGAAATAACGAACATATCGCAGGAAGTGTTACGGCAAGTTATGCAAAATGTCATAAATAGGGCTCAAATGTGTATCAACTCTGGAGGTCACCATTTAAAAGACATCATCTTTAAATCCTAATGGTACGAAATTTAATGGCACAAATATACATTTAAAAAAACCTAAATCTAGTTTTCTAATTTAGAAAAAATGTTATAGCTGAACCAAATAGGGTCTTTACTTTTGCGCCACCCAGTATAATAATTTGAAGCATAACATTCTAAAATATTTTTTTACGCACTGGAATAATCAGAAGAATAATATAATGTAAAAAAGTGAAAATAACAAATAAAACAAACCAAAAATGTTGATGAGTCTGCCGTATTTTCAATAATTTACTTTAGATGATTTTGTTGTTCCTCAATAAATAAAATAAATAAATGAACATCATTTTGCCTTCTTCAAAAAAAGGAGGAGGTTCTCAATTCGTCGGAATCTTTATTTTTTTAGAAAAAAATTGTAGGTACGTTATTGCAGGTATGCAGGTATGTTACAAGTATATCTACAACTTTGGCATAAAATGCAGAAATACGAATAAATTACTTTTCAAAACGCTAAACCCTTTCAACTTTTGCATATCAAATTAAATAGCATTTAGTGTAACTAAGGTTTTACTTTTAATAGCGGTCCCTTCCTTACATATTTTATTTTAGATTTATGTGTTTGGGTGTCAGTGGATTTCTCATGCATGCTGGCAGTAAATTATATGACTTTTTTACGATATGTTGACATTTACATTGGGTTTATGTAGAAAACGTGTATTGACTGCCCTTTTACTTTTCTATTTGCCAGTTTTTTTATCTTATTTGAAAAACAATTGAGTTAGTAAACAGATTAAAAAAAACAGAACTTATGAAAAACCTGCTGATAATAAAAATGGTCAGGGGTGTCATCCTTAACTGGTTGGCCGGTGGTTGCAGGTATGGCATCGGCTACGCGCGCCCGGCCTCCCGAGGTGCTAGTTACTCATTCCAATTCATCCTAGCGTGTAGTATCCCAGTACCTTAATTCCCTTCCAAAATCCAACAAATTCCTATCCTTTCCCAGCTTAAAAATGCTTCTGATGGGCAGCAGCGTCGGAAGCACAAGAAGCCAAAGAAGCTGCGCTCGCCAACCCGCCTGCCAAGCGTGGTATAGGCAATATCCTCTCATGTAACGAAAAATTCTTGACAGAGGCCCTTGTCCAGCAGTGTACTTCAACGGCTGGAATGGCTGTAATATAATTTGAAACCCATTACGGCCATAGATATTTAAAATATAGTATATTTTTTAATGATTGATTCTGTGCATATTTATTCTTTATAGTTGCTTCTAAAAGAAAGGACGGTATTTCTTCTTGTTTCAATTTTATGCATTAATAATTAATCGTTTTACGTATTAACCGCAATTTTCAAAGTTTTACTTTTAGTTTGTATTTGGCTCTAAAACGGTTAATAAATAAATAAATAAATAAAAATTGTTTATTCTTAGCTATGCTCATATTATAGCTATTTTAAGTTGTACTAGACTTCGACCGATCATGACAAATATATCTGACATTTAAGGAAACACCACCACTTCCGTGGTTGTGGTTACCTCCTTTCCAAGCTGTTGTAGGATACAAGAAAAACATATTAACTCTGAGGTATCATGACAGTGGGCTACGCGGCTAGCAATCTGTCACTATTCTTACTATTAATATTAACTGCCTCCGTGGTCCAGTGGTTAAGGCCAGTGCCTGTAGACCCGGGGGTCGTGGGTTCGATACCCACGGGAAGCATACTTTGTTTATTACGAAATTGCAGGCTTGGATCACCTGATTGTTTGATAATAAAGATGATTCCGTGCTTCGGAAGGCACGTTAAGCCGTTGGTCCCGGCTGCCATTTGGTAGTCGTTAAAGGAACCACGACAGGGGCCGAGGGGTGGTTCCGAAGAACTCTGACACCAGGGTGTGCATGGTCTAAATGGACCGTGTCACCGACTCGAAATGATCAATCAATCAATCAATCAATGATGATGACTATTTTTATTTCTTTTTCTACTTACACGTCGAGATCCCACTAATTCGGCCTCTGGGTCTAATTTCCTTAAGCTCCGTCTACCTAGCACGGGATGAAGACGTTAAACTTAGCCATAAGTAAATTTTTGACGTCAACAATTGTTGAGAAGTGAAATATGACAATTAATAAGTGTTCAAAGAAACCTATATTGAATAAACGTTTTTGAAGTTTTGAAGTTTGAAGTTTGAAGTTATATTAATATGTCTGGATTTCTAAAGACAAGGTAAAACTAATTTAGTCCGCATTTTAAACAACTTATTTTGAAATTTGTAAGTTAATGTAAAGTACATTATTACTTTTTTATTATAACAAACACTATACAGGGCGACTCAGTCCCTCAAAAGAACAAGTATTCTTAAGGAACAAATACTGAAAACTGAAAACAAATATTGACATTTCCATACAAAGGTGTTTGGCCAGCCCCGAGATCCCAGCATTGATCTAATAGGGAAAGTTGTTTATTTTGACGGGAAGAATTACCCCATAAGTGTTTGTACTAGTGAAAAAGTAATTATGTATAACAATTTGAAGTAAATGAAAAGGTTAGTAGTGCAATAGTTATGTCTAAGACGAAGTCAAAAAAGCATAATAGGTATAAAAATATTCATTTGTATAAAAAAATGTGCGCCAATAATTTTATTGCTTGAGATTAAAGAGCCGAAGCGAGGCATACGACATAAAAAAATCAGAGATATAGCGTACCCCAGGGAAGCGCCTACAATAAATTATATGAGGTTAACTGCTGTTCACAGCTTAATAGGCACTATCAACAGTATACTATATAGCATAATATATTTACATCAGATCCACGTTCTAGATAAATTCATTAAAATTGTTTGATATCTCAACTGTTCAGTTGAATCAAAGATGTAAATCTGAGATTCACGCTTGAGTAGAAAATACATTTCCTTGTTTTTTTTTTTTGTAAAGTATTTAGGACAATCAGATATTGTCCTAAATACTTTATATGTTATGTGTTTGCATTTCTGGCTTCCTTTTTTTTTGCTAGAGTTATAAATTATATAGAACTAATAATGTCATTTTAAACTAGACGGTAAGGTTACTGAATAAAAGTCCTTACTTTTTTATCCTTACTATAATATCAATCCGATTCTGTTTTTCCTTGCGAATATTTTTAGATTCCTTAATCTAAAAATATTCGCAAGGAAAAACAGAATCGGATTGATAAAGATATTCGATGCAAAAACAATTGCTATTTCTATGAGAAAGTCAAAATACACAACATAAAAAAAGATATATTTATTATTTGTAAAGTTTTTGTGCGCCCATAATTTTATTGTTCGAGATAAAGGAGCCGAAGCGAGTCAAACGACATAAAAAATCAGAGATATTGCGTGTCCCGGGGGAGCGTCCGGAGCGTCTACAATAAATTCTACGAGACTTTACTGCTGTTCACAGCTTAAAGCACTATCAACAGTATACTATAGCTACATAGTTATTTTCGTCGGTTTAACGATCTAGATAAACTCATAACCTCTCGTGTGTGGACGTACTGTACCATGGTATTTTTATTTGCACCACTGTTGCCTACCGTATTACGGCATGATTTTGGCGAGCGTGATTTCTACATGACGTACATTTAACGTAATACATTTTTTATGTTATAGGACGGCAAACGAGCAAGCGAGTCACCTGATGGTAAGCGACCAGCGCTGCCTGCCCATGGACAACTGCAACATCAGGGTGTAACAGGAGCGTTGCCGGCCTTTCAAGGAGTTGGGGAAGGGACATGGGGGCGGAAATACAGGAAGGATGGGCCTCCGGCTCTCTCACTCACCGAACGAAGGATATAAGCGGTAAAGCTCCTACTCAAACGTCGATTTTCTGTGAGTGTGTGGTAATTCCTAGGACGAGCCGGCCCATTCATGCTACTACGTGTAGCAAAAAATTAATTTTGCCGGTAGCGTGGCTATAACACAACTAAAAATTTAAAAGGCATACGAAATAACATCGTGGGCACATCGTTTTGCGTGTATATGAGAGATAGCTGCTTTTCGTCCGTAAAATAACGTCGGAATCGTAAGTTAAGTTGTCAATTGTAGCAGTATCTTTTTAAATTTTGAAGAAATCGATATTATGATTACGAAATTTTTATATCTAAAGTTTTCGGGTGTTTGGTTTCAACTTTTCAAGGCTTATTTATGTTGCAATACATATATGAAGGCTGATTCAGAAAACAAGAAAAATAAAATGTAAGTATTAAGTTTACTGGATTTAGATATAAAATAATCATTTATGAAGTCCAGACCGTTAGATTATACCGTACTAAGGTCACCACAGACATGTAGGAGTAAGAAAATAGATCCCATTTATTCAACTGATCAGACACATCAATGATATAAAATATTGAATTTACGGTTGAAAATTGTACTTTTATATTTTAATATAAATATTGTTTTAATATACATAGTATTTTTCAAACTTAAAAATTATGTGGTACTAAATAAATAATGTGTCTATAAACAGCAGCATACACATTGACAACTTAGTAATTAAAAGTCAATAGCAGACTTGCACATCTATGTAGTTTTATGTTTATGCTTTCCACTTTTCATACAAATACTTTTTATTGTGGATCGCGGTTCAAACAAACGGAACAAAAGTTCTTACAAGTGTTATTGCAGCCGTGTCCTGTCCAAATTAGGACATACAATAATATAAGTAAGTCGTTCATCTATTTGAAATTATAATATCAACATTGTAAATTGTTATTTAAATAATCATTAATAGTGTAATATCATTTTTTAGTCAAAAATAATTTCGATTGGCGTTCAAAACTCGTCTTATTTAAATCCTTATAACTGTCAGGTAGGTCAAATATTATAGTAGTACAACTTCTTAACATAACTAATGATGTACACACAAAGAGCGTAAATTCCAGATTTAACGATTTCTTATATTTCAAGATTTGCCATTCCACAATAAACTTGCGTCAAAGTCATTTATTTTATATATGTGTATGTGTTTTCACCAGCGTCAGTGTCGTAAAGAACGTTTTCATACTTGGATGCACACGAAAATTTTTGTGTAAATCCTCAAGTTGAGTCTTAACAGTTATTGGTTTATCCAAGCCGTGAATTTTTAAGGGATCTGTTTATATAAGATTTGAGAGTATGGAGAATATTAATCTATTTTTTATTACTTTCAGAACTTTGATTTAGTGATGATCTTAATGTTTATTATTTTTATGAGGTACATTATTTGTAGACATTTTTTTTGTAACAAATCCTAACTAATATTATAAATGCGAAAGTGAGTCAGTTTGTTTGTTGCGCTTTTACGTTGTGACTACTGAACTGATAATCATGAAATATTGCATTTTCACGTTATCTGGGGTACGGAGAAGGACATAGGGTACATTTTAACTTTACACATACTTAAATATAAGTGTCAAAAAGATTCTTTACAACAGTACATCTTTACTTAAATATAAGTGTCAAAAAGATTCTTTATCATTTCCCACATAAAATTAACTTAAAAATAAATACTATTGATGAGTTACATTCATGCGGTATTATTATTTACTAAATCCTTTTCTAATTACTAAGTATTTGACATGGATTACAAAAATGTAAGTGTCACTATATAATACATTCAAAGGAAATACAATAAACGCTAATTTCCTCAAATGAAATTTTGTTTTTATGAAAGTACGTAAATCAAATCAAAATACAATTACATTATTTCTGTACTTCTCATAATAAAACGGTAGACAGCAGTATATCACGTCTTTGTTCCCGAAAAAACAGGAGGGATTTTACGAGGTTCCGCGGAAATATATAACTAGAAAATTTGGGTCAAGATAATTATGATGTTCCCGATGCGTCGATGGGGCGCCATTCCGGAAGCCTAAGGCTTGATCACACTTGGCTCGCTTTGAGATAGGGACAATGTAAATTTTCGAACAATTAATCGACAAAGTCATTTCAGGCCTAAGCCTAACATAGTTTGACATGGGGACAAAATTAGTGATGAACGGTCCAAGTGACCTTTTACCACGGTACCATCAAATCATAGGTTCTATTTGTTTAGAGTTTAGGCTACCCGCCTACATTTTTTTAGTTCGTTTGAAGAGGAATAATTCTATAGTACCCATTTTTTGGGTTACATGAACCATTTACGCATCGCACGCGTCGGATGTCTATGAATAATTAACAACTATGAATAATTTTTCCCCAATTTCAAAACATTTTTTATTGATGCTTCGCTCCTATTGGTCGCAGCGTGATTCCTTTTTTTATAGCCTAAAGCCTTTCTCAATAAATGGACTATCCAACACAAAAATAATTTTCCAATTTGAACCAGTACTAGTATTCTAACCAGTAGTCAATTCCTGAGATTAGCGCGTTCAAACAAACAAACTCTGCGGCTTTATAATATTATTAGTATTAGTGTACATTTTTAATTATTTAATTCGTTGATCTACCTAAACTTCAGTTAGTTCAATTGTTGAAATAATAAATTGTAGCCCGATCTTTTGTTGATTGGCACAACACTAATACTTAAAAATATCTACATGCTAATTTATTAAATTACATATCAATTATTAGTGATTTCTTTTTCATCTGGAAGTTATGACAGTACATATGGTCATTGAATTAGAAAAAAAAAATTAAAGCGTAACTCTCATACAACTTATGATTAAATATCAGTCCCATTTACGCAATAAAACTTAACTTAAAATACAACGAAAAACTTACGCACTCATAGACGAAGCTAGTTTGCGATTGGTCTCGTTAAGGTCACGGGGCCGTGTCAACATATCTAATGAACGCTATGGTGTCAACACAGTGGTGGTAGGCAGGCTAGCAGCTCGCAAAAAATATTTTACTCAACAATGATAAGATCACTCAGGGTGATAACAGCTATTATTTATAGGGCAGTCATGTTTTTTAATATCATTGAAAAAGCTTATTTACTCATATTTTAAAAATGAATTAATGGTTGCATTCATTTTTGGCCTCTATAACTATACTGCAGTATAAAATTCAGCAGTCCTTTGCCAATATTTGGCGGTCAAATATCCCATTGCGAAATTTATTGCCTGAACACCCTTGTTTTCTCTGTAGACTTTCTCGTAAGTCGACTGTTTAAGATGGAGAACTATATTATTGAACCTAATGCGAGATAAAGGCATCTTCTTAGTATTTGTATATCTATGTCTTTATCTCGCGAAAATCCGACTTTGTTTTATAACAATGTCGAGTTATATCGAACACTTCTAACTTAACAACGGCTGAACTTACTTTTATAATCTTTAATTTGTCGGTTTTGTTATGACCGGAATAACAGAATAATAACTATTTAAATATAAGAAATATTTACGACAAAAAAATAATAAAGAAACAAAGTTCTCCGGGACAGCTATTAATGTTTAAAAACGGTTCACTCACATCATATCTCGTCGGTATTTCCAACTATAGTTTCGACCTATACAGTGTTATTATAAAACAAGGACTAAAGTTAGTACCAGGTTTAAGCCGGGTACCAAGTCAAGTACTACGGTAAATCGTATTATAAAACGAGGTTTATCGTTTAAGCCATAGATGATCCTAGGTCTAAAGATAAACCTACAATTCCCTAGTTTAACTCTAGTACTGACTTATTTTGTTACCAACAAATAGATCACTTTTCACCAAAAAACTGCTTTGATACTTAAATCTATGTCAAATCCTATTACCCTATTCGCAATGAACAAAAACCTGGAAAATGCGAAGAAATGAATAAAACCAACACATATAATTATGAAAAAATATTTTAATTATTTTCATTTTAACATATCAAAAAATGTAATTAGATTATTTTCAACGCTTTTGTCGTCATTTATATTTCACAACCGCCACAAAACAATGACTTTTAGGAAGCTTAATTTCATATTAGGAAAAAATAGTTTGTACAAATATAAACAAATTTTTACACCATTTTTTTTTACTTTATTTACGTAAATTTTATCTCACAGCAACGTTAAAACATTACTTTCGACACACTGCACCGTTAATTCATTAAATTAATTAAATAAAAATATATTTTTTACAATCATACAGCGTGATTTTGAACCCCCTAGCTATATTGAAATCTGGCAATCAGAATCCCTAATGGAGTACAGAATTGTAAGAAAAAAAGGTAAAAAGCGAAAAAACAAATTTAACCTTTCATAGAAATTCGTCCAGCTGATCGGCGACTTTGTATGGGAAACCTAATTTTCTTTTTCGTTTTTTAGCTTTTTTTCCTGCAATTCTGTGTTCCATTAGGGATTGTGATTCCCAGATTTCAATAAAGCTAGGGGGTTCAAAATCACGTTGTATAATATTAATCATATAATTACAAACTTTGAGGTTACTTTGGAACAAATTCATTTTGTTGCGCGCGCACACGCGTTCCGTTTCAGGTTTGTAAACTTATTAAATCGTTTTGTATAAAGTATGATTTTTTTATCTGACCACTGAATATATCGTTAATGACATAAATAAACATGTTTCTCCATTTCAATTTTATTATTTTTAGTTTTATACTAGTTTCAAACAATACATTTTATTATTTATTTTAATATTAGTGAAGATCGGAACGTAGTAGTAGCATACTGAACGAATGATTGAATGAATCCTGCTTCCGTTAGATCATCCAGAGATAGTCTCAGGTCTTAGTTAGTCTTGACTTAGTTCACTTTTTGTAATGAAACAAAGTTTAATTTGCTAAACCTAGGTTGATCCATCGCTAGTCCGGACTAAGGTAGATCAGGTTTAAACCTGGGTTTTGCTGTTTTTTTATAATAACACTGATAGAGTTATCTGACGAGTCTGAAACTATAGACGGCAATCTTGTCAAAATAGCACATGAGTGACCCGTATTTATATATACCGGGAATAATGGTTTAAAATTATACATATATATATATATATATATATATACTATATATAAATATATACTATATATACATATTTCTATGATCTCGGAAACGGCTCTAACGATTTCGCTGAAATTTGGTATATGAGGGTTTTCGGGGGTAATCAATTGCTCTAGATTAGTCTCATGTTTGGGAAAACGCGTGTTTTTGAGTTCTCATGCGTTTTTTCCACGCAGAATATAGTCGCTAATTTCGTCGTTCCGGCCACTGTCCGTCTGGTCCAAAGGGTTCAGACGCGGACGGCAAGAAATGAGTGTTAAAGGTTCGAATCCCGCTCGGTGACTTACTTTTGTTTTATTTTATATATTCAAGTTTTAATATATTTTTTAATTTTTATTGTGTTTCGACAAGTTTAAAAAATGTACTTAATGTTTGAGATAACAATATATATTTCTCATTAATGTAGATTATCACCTTAACACCACCATATCACAATAAATAGTAATAACCGAGCGAAGCTCGGGCACCCAGGTACTTCTATTTTATGTGGGTTAGGGACAGCATGTTGGTTCTTTTGCACTATTTACTTTTGTTAGAGGATTCGCCTCTATCACGTATACGAACTGCATCGAGGAAATCCAACTATCGCAATCTATTTGGAGCTTTAAAACGAATATGGCGGAAACGTTTTTATTTCATGAGGTATAAAAAGTAACAGGTCAGTGTAGTACCTAGTAAAATGGGTCAGTGCAATGTGCCTTGCCTATCTGGCAACGACGCCAAGTAGTTTTATACCCTTTGTCATACAAGTTACTGTTATGAGCACTGATTACTGTCTTTTGTTGCACTGTGCTCTGTATAACCAAATTAAAAAGCTCGTGCCGTGTGGTGCGTTTTGAAATAACGCGAAAGATTAATTATAATTATAAAGGGAATTGTTTCCCACTGTTGAGTGAGCTAAATATATTAATTAAAGCATACATAATTACAAAGTATCATGTCTTTGTCCCTTGCGGGGTAGACAGAGCCCAGGTCTATAAGACCTTATGGCCACATTTAGCATATTCGGTGGAAAACGGAATCATAATAGTGATTGGTTGCTAGCCGCATAGCCTAATGACATTGATTTCCCAGATTCTTGCTAATTTTGCCCATTCTCTCGATCGGCTTTTACGATCTGCGTGGGAAAAGAAACAGCTGGCACATTCTAGGTTTTTGGGGTCCGTACCTAAAAAGGAAAAAAACGGAACCCTTATAGGATCACTCGGTTGTCCGTCTGTCTATCAAGCCTTTTTACAGGAACGCGTTGACATATTAGTCCGAAATTCAAATCAAATACTCAGGTCTACTGTTTATTGGAGCTGTGAAAAAATCAAACATCTAAGCCAACGCAATCAAAAGATACAGCTGGTTATGCCGCAATTTTTCGTGTTTTTTCTTCCTTCGAATCAAAACCTACAGTGTATTTCCCATGAAGTCAGAATCTTGAAATTTGGTACGAAGCAATATCCGATTGAAAAAATATATAAAGGAATGTCCTAATAATATCAAATAAGTTTTCTACACCTATTTGCTTTCTCAAAATCGGTATCACGGTTCCTTAGATATCTTTAATATTTCATAGAAAAAATAAAAACTTTAGGAATAAGTAAAAAAAGAAAACATTTTCAGATTGATAAATTTTGTCCTATTGTTCTATCAATTTGTTAGATTTTTTTTTTTAATACGTACATATTTTTAATTTAGCTAAACCATAATCATAATTCTACGAACTAAACGCAAAAAGTAAATGCTTAAATCTAAGTTTGCATATATTCCATGATCTCAATATGTATATGAATTGTATAAATTCAAATAACATAACGTGCCTACTTGAACTTTTAGAAAACTTGCCGTACGAGTAAAAACATTTCAACCACGCATCGAGAAATTCGTAAAGCAATTCTTTAGCCAAGTAAATTATAGGCTATACGCGCTAACCAGACCGTATCAAATGTTGTTTTCGTCTCAGTTAAATACGGTCCCTACACCAAAACCCGAAAAATAAGCTGTCCACAAAGTTTCCTACTTATTTGTGAACTTTTCCCTTTATTGCCTTCTGATGCAGATAAATTTGTTCACGGAAGGCATCACAATCGGTAAGTGGGATATTCGGCTATTCGCGGTCCGTTCTTGTTGTTCGCTAAGTTTTCTAGGTCACTGATAGGAAATGTTGCTTGATTAAAATTCATGATTGCATTACTTAAGCTACTTTTGCTCTCCAAGTAGCTGTCAGGGACCGAGCCAAGTTTTGTCTTTATTTTCTTGTATTAGGTATCTACTTTACTTTTAACTTACATTTGTGCAATTCATAGAAAAAGAAAACATGCAAACTTAAAATTAATTATAATCCAGGGCAGCACGTGCTGTGATTGTGACGTTTTTATTTAATATGCAATAAGTACAGGATATAATTTGATGTCTTGATTGATGAAGTAAATACATACATATCTAAATATTATGTATGCTCAGGATGAAATATCGTTTATGTTGGGAGATTTTGAACTCCATGGTAATATTTTAATTTTGGAATCATAAATGCTAATAGAATTTAAATGGCTATTTTTTACCTGTGGAAAATGCGCTGTCCATACTGATCTGCTACGGGGATACAGAACAGTTATACGGGACTCACAACCGCTAAAAATCTCTATCACCACTATTCCATCACATAATTTAAAGCGCCTACAAAAAAGGTAAATTTATTATTTTACTTATTATATAAAAATCGATCTCTCAAACAAATTAACTGATCAGCTGTTAAAATTTCTATGGGATACCATTTTTTTTTTATGATTCACCTTTTTTTTTTTATATATTGTATTATGGACTCTGATTCCTGACCTGTATTACTGATCATCTATTAAAGCCTGTTAGTAAATGCCCTGACTGGACTCGTAGAGGAGTCAGTGGTCATTCTCGCAGTTTAGACAAGTGTGTAGCAAGCTTCACATGTGTCGCACATTATTTTTACTTTTTATTACCTATTAGTAAGATGGCAATAAAAACTATGTCATCTAGGTACTCTATTTGTCCTTATTAATATTTCCAATCTTTTAACCTCCATAAATCGATTTTTATAGGTTTAGTTACAACTCGCAAATTACTTGCGCCAATTTTAGACTCCGGCTTTCTATAAATTATCACGAAACTTCATTATAACTTCGTTTCAAAATACTCAGTTCACGTACAAATAAATTTAATTTGAATATGAATTTCAAGTCTATATTAGATTTTAAGTATCACGTAACTTGACGTCGTTTAGAGAAATGCCGCAGTGCAATATACTATACTTGTACTTTAAATGCGGCACTAGAATAAGCTGTTAGTGAAATTGATTATATTAATATAAACACTTAAAAATATTCACCGCTCATGTTGAGCGGTAAATATTTTTAAGTGTTTATATTTTTTGCATTCACAATGCTATTTTGATATACTCTTATTAAATTAGGAAATTTAAAGGAATGGGATATGGTGGAGAATTTTGGCCCGAGGTTGGAACAGGCGGTGGTTCAGTTGGAATAGCGTAACTCGTACATAGACTTAAGGTCGCAGGTTCAAATCCCGCCCACATGAAATTTTTTCACCATATTTTATTTCCCAATTTAATAAGAGTATGAGCGGTGAAATCATATTAAGATGAAAATATTTTGTATTTGACTCGATGCGGCTCGGAATATTTTTACCGATTGACCCACCCAGAAGGAGGGTAATGTTTTTCGCGCGTATGTATGTATATAATGTATGTAAGATAAGACATACTTACGCATTTTCCACCTCTTGTAGCCTAAACGGTAAGACTAAACGCTGTGTCATGGTCTGAGTTGGGTGCATAGATGCACGCTCTCATGTCGCCTCATTTTGGACATTACTATATTAGACAACATTTTTTGCGGATGGCTGAGGAACTACGCCTGAGTTGCAGAGTGTGCGAATTACATATGTGCATCTGCAAATCTAAGTTGGAATCAACGGTCATCACACGATGAGTTATCGTCGCGTCGTTGCACGGGTGCATTTCGTCACCATGCGCTGCCGCTAATATTCTGTGCACGTTGAAGCCGATGGCTTCAATATTCAGACGGCAAAGCCAGACGGATTGACATTGTTGCCGTAGAAATAAGGAAAATGTGTTACAGATGCAAAGCTACTTGCGTGAGCACCGTTGCTGCCTGTTATCTAAGTCGAATCATCGGGATGGCGAGGGCAGCTACTGAGGATAGCAGAAAGAAATAGCGACATCCATTCGACGTGTTTCTGGTGCAAAAGCTGGCCATGGCAATACGACGAGGCACAATGCAGCTAGTGCATTGGGCACCTTTGCATCGGAGACGTTAAGAGACGGGTTCTAATTTCGAACAATCAATCTTCTTACGCTACAATCTCTAAAGACATGAAATATTATCGATACCTAAATAAAAATATTAATAAATTTTGTACAGAAACAAATTTGTCAAAAACATCTGATCAAATTTTGAACACGTTTTCATATAGCTTTCTTTGCAGCTATGTTTTAAGAATATTCATGCCAAAAACACAGAAACATCCCAACAGGAAGGAAAAGTAGATACTTGCGCTTCGCCTTTAAATCACACATCATCCCCCTTTCTGTTTTTATGATACTTTGCTGTGGAAAAGGAAAATAACTGTATTGGAAACATCAGGAAATATTACTTTCGTAAGACAAATATTATTCCCAAGAATGATTAGGGTGGAAATATAATATTTGGCAAAATATACACATTATAAGCTTACACATTTAATACGTATCACTAATAATTACAGTAGCTTTTTGGATAGTTGTTTATACCCATGTATTTCTATGCTGGTCTAGGAGAAAAGAATAAACGTAGAGAAATAAAGGGGAAGAGAAGCAGCTGGAACTTGAATGTGCCAGCTGCTTCTCTTCCCGCGCAGATCGTAAAAGCCAATCGAGGGATTGGGCTAAGATCTGCGGAATTATGTCAATAGGCGATGCTGCTAGCAAGCCATCACTATTTCGATTCTATCTGCACGCACTCCAACATGCTAAATATGGCCATAAGGTCTTATAGACCTAGGCTCTGTCTACCTAAAAGACGTGATATTATGTATATGTATACCCAAAAAGTAACTGTAATGTTTTAGAGTTCATGTATGTATGTATGAGAGTTTCTTTTTTACTCCTAAATGCGTGAACAAGTTTTTATGTGGTAAGCTCATTGGAATCTGAACATTAACCCGAATAACACTGGCTATAATTTTATAGGAAAGGCATTAGTTGATAATGTAGTTTTGAAAAAAGGGCTTGCTGCCTTGTACTTAACCAAAAAATAAAATTCTAGCAATTTCCCGTGACTTCATCTGCGTGGGTTTCAGTTTTTGAGACCGCTATCCGAGTTCCGGGGTCAACCTCGGGTCCCGAATGACCTGAGATAGGGATACATGCAACCGGAAACACGCTCAGAGGATCGAGACATTAAATATCATCAATAGTTTTCGCAGTACGCGCTTATTATTGACGTTTATAGGCAATTTTATACATTTGGCTACATCATTGTAAATTTAATACGGATTAATTATTGTTTTGAATGTCAAATAGAGCACGCAAAGTAAATTGTCTCAAAGTAAAAGTCCCAGTATTGTTCATCCATTACAAAAAACACGCAAGTCATCGTCTTTATAATATTAGATTAGATGTATTAATATTAGTCTAGTCTCGATTCATGTATTCAATAAAATCATAAAAATTTGATGTTCTACTATTAAATCACCTTTCGACCCTCAACATCGACGAAAAGCTCTTAAAAACCTTTTTTGTCTGAAATTCCTTAACAGCAATATTTGACTGCTTAACATTCAGAGAACGGAAATATGAGATTAAAGCAATTTTTATTACCTTTATCTTACTCTGTATGGGCGATTTAACATTCCTTTTATTTACCTTTTGATTGATATCTTTGAATTGAGGCCAGGTGGCTTTGAATTACATTTTCTTTTTGCTACAGAATACAAAGAATTACCTACGCATTTCTTTTGGTTAAATACGTCAGTGAAACCATTTAGTTTAAAATAACAAGGTAAAGCAATAGTTTATTTTTGTCAGTATTTTCTATAAAATATATTAAATAAAGGAATATGACTTAAGGAAGCGACCACAGAAAAAAATACAAACTTTTATGAAAACAAACAACAAAAGCTTACTAAAAGCTTTAATAAAAGCAAATTTTTTTTTTTCATGTTAATGCCATATTATGTCAAATTATTTAAAGTATAACTAGTCAGGCCAATACTGTTTTATAAAAACTTTTCTTGTTTCAACTTTTTAATTATTTTAAATTTGGAACGCGTTTATTATTTTAAAAAGTTCTTTCCATTTCACGCCGTTTCAAATATTTTTCGTATTCATTATCAAATTACAATATGGAAGGATTGCGGTGATCACCATGCCTAAAGTGGCTATGGAGCCATCGGTCATATTCTTGATACATCAAAAGCTTGGTATCAGTATTAGGTTCGTATATCGTACTATCAACAGATACAACAACACTTCCTTTGTCGAAAATCACAAAAAATTGGAGTGGCTGCGTGCTCTTAGAACTACAAAGGTTGTTAATGCTTTTACAGCTATACTAGAAGGAAAGACGGAAAAGTGACACTTGAGTAACCTATCATAGCGAGCGAGGCAAGCTGCTAGCCTACTTACCTCCGCACCATAGCGTTCATTAGATATGTTACCACCGCCCCGTGACCTTGACGTGGCCATTCGCAAACTAGCTTCGTCTACGAATTCATAAGTTTTTCGTTGTGATATGATTTAAGTTTGTTTGCGTAAATGGGACTAATATTTAATCGTTAGTTGTATGAGAGTTACGCTTCCATATTTTATTTCTAATTCAATAGTCGCGTATCATGAAACAAGACCAGCCGGCCTATTTGCCAACTTAATGCACAATGTTTTGATAGTCACTTTAAAATACATTACGTTTTATATATTATCATCATCAGGTCTTTTTAGTGTCCACTACAGAAGCACGACCCTCTCTGTACTACTAGAGCCATACTTGGCCAAAGCAGCCAGAGGACTTGGCCTACACTCTCCACGCTGGCTAGACGGGTTTGAAAGGTCTCATAAATGTTTATAAGCTTTGTTTAGCTTGTATTTCCTAAGTCGCCTTCTACGACATCCACGGGAAGACTTGGAGTGGTCCTATTCTACTCTGCCGGATACTACACGGCGAACGTTTGTAACAGATGTATTTTATAGTGACTATCAAAACGTTGTACCTAAACTTAGTTAGCAAATAGGCCGGCAAACCTCGGTGCTTATTTTCGATATAATAGAGGACATACCCTAAATCAATATTTACAATTAAAGAGAGTGGATAGATCTAAACGCCTTCTGTCGCGATACGATGGTTTGATGGGGCGTGTCTTATCAAGGAGTCACAATGCTACATTTTTGTGAAAAAGAAGTGAAATCTTCAGCCAAAGTGTATCAAGAGACAGTTTTGCATCATGTTGTGGAACGTCTCAGTAATACACTTGTAAAATGTACCGTGGACTTTCCAGCAAGACTCTGCAACTGGTCACAAGGCACAAACTACCAAAGCCTGGCGTGAAACCAACGTTCCGGACTTTATAAGAGCTGAAGACTGGTCCTCATCTAGCCCAGACCTCAGCCCTTTAGACTACAAATTATGGTCGGTTTTAGAGAACATGGCTTGCTTTAAACGACACGTCGATATTTAGTCTCTTAAAAAACTCTGGAGCAGGTAGTGGTGAAACTTCACATGGAAACGGATTCGTGGCTAGACTAAAAGCTAAAAGTGGCCATTTTGAAAAGAATATTGTTTTTATTTCTTTGTTATAAATATGTACACATAAGTTTTAGTAATATTACATTACTTGATCAAAAATATTGCATTTTCATTTGTAACAGAACGTTAGGCCGGACAATGTATAAAAATAAGTAATTAAACAAGTTTTATTATTTACAGATGTTAAATATATAGATCCTATTAATATTGCAAAATTTTGTAAGGATGTGTAAATATTTGTTAGGGTATTACCCAAAGGGAAAAAACCGGACTCTATTTCTATGGCTCCAGTGTCCATCTATCTGTCTATCTGTTAGGCTTTCACACACGTTAAAACTCCTTGATAGATTGTGATAAAGTTATATCAATTCATAATAACACATAGGCTACAATTATTTGAAGAATTTGCGGATAAAAGCTAGTAATGTCATAAATTAGAACGTGTAACTTCAATTTACATATATTAAATTGCTCTAGTTGCTGGCTTAATTGAATATGTTTGGCAATAAAGTAATAACAACTAGGTATCAATTCTGTAAAAAAAAAAACAATCTGAAAAAAGAAATATTTTAATAAACAAGTAAAAACACAAAGTATTCTGACTCTCAAAAGCAAAGCAGCTTATAATTTCAGAAGTAACAGGTAAATGTTTCCATAATCAAGACATTCCTAACCAGCACTCGTCTCAGAAGTTTGTAGGGTAATGAAGACGGAAGGTAGGCGATAGCACGCTCCAGGACTGATGGAAAATCGATGGACAAATTTGCATATCTTCAAGTCAAATGATAAATGGGATTCGTTTTATATACAGGTAGGACCTCGATAAGGAAACACGTAAACGTAACGCACGTGAATAAATGGGTTACAAGTATTATTATAACAATAATATATTGTATGACAAAAGAGTACGGCGAGTGGGTAGATAAATTATATTAATAACATCATAATGTCACGCTGATAAAGATCAATAAAGTTAAAAATGTTTTAAAGATTGCTTTTAATAACAAGTTGTTTTTTTGTAGTTATATTTGTAATGTGCTTGCCAAAATAATTTAAATACATAAGTCTAAACACGATAGGTTTTAATCTTCTTTAGTTTAGAAGTCCAAATGACTTTCCGACTCCATCATCAGACCATCATCATGGTTCCGTAATATTCCATTATTATTCAACAAAATTAATATCAATGGTTAAGGATAAGTGCAAGTTTCAGTAGCAAGATTTGATCCGAACAAAGTGACATATAAATTGTATATCTTTCTTCAACTTTCTATTCATCGGAATTGAATGAAATTGAATACTCTACTATATAGTGGGAATTATTTGAGAAGTACGCATGTTCGAAATGCATTTACCCTACGGAGAAATATGTGATGACGAAATTTGACACGGGAATTGAAATCACGGTGGTGTAGTTGGTATCGCATTTAGTGTTATTCGAATCCAACCTGTAGCGAGTTCTTTTACGTCACATATTTTCAATTTTAATATATATCGGATACATTTCTATATCAGATATATTGCGAGCTTGTAAAAACACAACTATTCTACCCCTTAGTACTTGAACTTTATCAATCTTATTATAAAACGAGGACTTACTTTAGTACCTGGTTTAAACCATTATCCGTCCAAAACAAATTGACAATGACAGTTGACCAAACGTTTAAGTGATAAGTTTCGACTTATTTTGGTCGGATAATGGTTTAAACTATATACTAAAGATAGTCCTCGTTTCATAATAAGGCGGGATATGTTTGTTTTTGATTTGAACTTCGATTTACAATCAATCAGAATTTCGATTGCTTGAGCTTTGCGTTAAGTTGTATTGCCTTACTTCATTACTTAAAACCCTTTGGTCAATATCCCTTCAGTTGATTATAAAGATAAAGATGGGTCATCAACCGGAGCATATTACGCTTCAACTATAGGAAGCTATTATTTAAAAAAGAAGAGGAAAGTTGGCGAAAGATGTCTTGCTTCTGCATGACAATGCTCCGGTTTACAAGAATCTTGTTGCATTGGCTGCCATGCACAAAGTGGGATTTGATGTAACCACCTTTATAAGTCCAGACCTAGTTCCAAGCGACTATGATCGGTTCCCGATGAAAAAAGAACTTAGAGGGAAATCTTTTACTACTGGTTATGAAGTTAAGGAAGCAATCTCAGCTTATTTTACAATTAATTAAAAAATCTGAGAAGTGTGAATATATTTAAAAGGAAATATACTCGTATAAGAGCATTTTATTTATTATTTTTATCCTCCATTCCGCGAATATAAAAACGACCCTTAAGTTTTTTGATACAAAAGTTCTGCTGAAATGAAATTTTGCTGTCCTCGTATGAATGCAGTTTTAATTTTCTCAATAAATCAGTTATGATACCGTGAAGATAACGACTTTTCTCAATCTCTCTTTTTCTGCTCAATTCTTTTCAAATTTCTTTATATTGTCACACCAACGTTTCCTAGACCTACCACGCTACCTGTAACCATCTTCCGGAGACCACTTCGTGACTAAAGTCTCAATCTCCTATAGTTATGAAATCTAATTGCGCCAGTTCGATGAGATACCCTGTATCATTTTGTAGGATAGAGTTTTATTAAAAGACAACTCAATTGTCTGTTAGGCAAATTTTTATCTTATAACCACTGAGCTATGTTGAGACACAAGTTATTTAGAAAATACTTCTAAATGTAAAACACCTAGCTAGTCAAGAATAACTGTCCTGTCTACTGTATTCACTATGATACTGATATCATTTTGAACACTAAAAACGTTCAGCATGGGAGAGTAAGTGCCGTCAATCCAAGTTAAGTGTATGCCATTAGTCGTCGTCTGTGCTTTCCACTGCTTCCTTTGTGAGACTGAAGACAAACGATGCGATTATGGCGCAGAAGTGGACACGAGTTATGAAAAGAGTGACACTACGCAATCATAATTTATGAACTCATATCATCTGGATTACTGTGATTGTTGTAGTACTTACAGCATTTTACGCCCTGTCTAGCTTTTAATCAATATTAAAATAAATAAAAAATATTTAGTCAGAACAAACAACAGAGTTGTGTTTGTACTAGTACATGCACCTTCTTTTACACTATTATTTGAATAGTTAAAGCGTCATCAAGCATTTTTAACGAATGAACATATTATATGCTAAACTATTTGGCTCTCCCCATAAGAATTTAACAACATTAAGTTTTTTTTTGTACTTTTAAATTCAAACACATTTCCCGTTTGATCATAGGTATTTCATTCACATTGATAACTTTAACTAACAATACAAGGGTCTAAAATATGTGTGGGACTCTGTACTATTATACACAATACAATCAAAATGTAAAAAATAAAACTAATTATCTGTGTGCTGTGCTGTCAAATAGGATATACCTACGTGCAAAGTGTATACAATTTATTTTATTTTCGTATTAATTGTATAATAGTTAATGGTCAAGTCTCTGTCTTACTAAAAAATCTCAATTCTATTAATAACAAAATTAAATTCACAATGCAATCTGAGACTAACAATTCATTAGCCTTCTTGATGTTTTAATTATAAGAAATTCTGACAGTAGTATTAGTCATACTGTGTACAGAAAGCCTCAAAGACTGAAAAATAACGAGCAAAAACAAGCAAAAAAAACACGTTTGTTGTATGGGAGCCCCCTTAAATATTTATTTAATTCTATTTTTAGTATTTGTTGTTACAGCGGCAACAAAAATACATCATCTGTGAAAGTTTTAACTGTGTAACTATCACGATTCATGAGATACAGTCTGGTGACGGACAGACAGGCATACTTATTTACTGGGTCCCGATTTTACTCTTTGTGTACGGAACCCTCATAAAAATATTAGTTTTATCGGGTTTAGTAGGCTCTTATATCTTTGTAGAAAAGTAATAACGTGGGTGGGATCTATAATGGTTTCGCTGAACCGCTGATCCTGATTTTCCTTAAACCATTTTCATTCATATACACTCGTTTCAACAATAGCCGCTGTTTTAGGAGAAATCAAAGAAGATTTATGTCTAAGTAAATGGATTTCAGATACATTTCTATTGATATGTCTGTGCAAGGCACAGTGTCTGTGAAGGATAAGCTGTTGTTTTTTTTATGATATAGGACGGCAAACGAGCAAGCGAGTCACCTGATGGTTAGCGATCAGGGCTGCCCATGGACAACTGCAACACCAAGGTGTAACAGGAGCGTTGCCGGCCTTTGAAGGAGTTGGGGGAAGGACTCACCAAACGAAGCATAGAAGCGGTAAAGCTTCTACTTAAACGTTGACTTTCTGTGAGAGTGTACTTCGGGTACTTCCCCGGACGAGCCAGCTCATTCATGCTACTAGCAAAAATGACTTTTGTCGGTAGCGTAGCTCAACCATCATATAATATATGGTCTCGGTTGTCGTCATTGATGGCAGTCGTTACGCTATGTCAGATGCCTTAAGGCAGCTTGAAAAACCCGACACTAGTGTTGGCCACTTACACACAGGGAAAAACAAAATTAATGTATCCCTGATGAACATAGGCTATAGAATTAAAAACTTATATCTACCCAAGAGAGGCCGGAGCAGGCCACTAGTTACCATTATAAATATGCATTATAAAATCATAGAGACGTTAGTTAGATATTTATTTGTTTACATATTACGATAAATTGGTGCTTAAATTTAAACACAAACATTAGTATGTATCTTTATCGAAAGTTATGATAATTTGATTTTGTAACAACTTAGAAGTTTAGTTTATACTTTATACTTTATTCCACAAAAACAGCACTAGTCATAGACGCAACACTGGAAACACTGGTTTAAGCTGTGCGTTCACTAGACCGGAATCGGAGCGGACGGAGCGGACGGAGCGGCCGGAGCGGCCGGAGCGGCCGGATTTTCAAAATGCCGGTGGGGTGCGTTCACTGCATTCGGATTCCGGACCGGCATTTTTACAGTGTTGCCAGGGCCCTTGAGTCATAAGTTACGTTTCGTTTCCTGAAATGTTACATTTTTGCAGCAAAAGTGACAATATTGTAATTTTTTTAATTTACGTGTTTTTGGGGTCGGAGTATAACCCTCCACACAACGCTATCCTATAAAGTGGTCACTAACATATAGCATAACGCTTTGCTTTATTTACCGGCGGTGACTTTTGTTTATAATAATAGAGATAGAGAAGATACCACCTAAACCTGTACCAACCTGCCCTGTCCCATTATTATGTCTGTGTCATATTTAAGTCTGTCTTTACCAAAACACAAAAAAAAATATTCTAAGATCTAGATCATCACGATGTCTATACCTTACTGGGTAATCATTACTCTGGCTGGAGTGAGAAAGATATGGGTGCATAATATGAACTCTAAAAGACTCCTCTATGGAGAGTTTCATACATTATATGCTAATTTATTAAAAGATGAAGATAGATTCTTTGGGAATTGAAGAAATTTTTTTTGAACTTCACTATATTCTTGAACCTTATATTTTATTTTACTACTTTTTCGGCATGATTAATATACATATCCGTACCAAATTACAGCTTTTTAGTACTTATAGTCTATGAGTAAAACCACGGACGGACAGACGGACGGACGGACAGACATGGCGAAACTGTAAGGTTTCACTATTTACTACGGAACTCTGAAAATTGGTTGACTATAAAGTCAGTTTACGGCCAATAATTTTACGTGATAACGGGGAGAGATAGATGCGTGATAGATACTACTACTACTCCTGCTGCTGCTGCTGTTGCTGGTCTGAAACGTGACATTTTTCGTGCGTCCAGCCAATGTTCATTGATTTATATCTTTGTTTTTAATGTCAGTATTTTCATCACTCTGTATTTTCGTCTTACTCATTCACGACATATGTATTTGAGGAAGACTATGAATGACTAGCTAATGAATTTAAAAGTTATGGATGATCTAAATCGAATTCCTACGAAATGAGGTTTCTACCATTCGCTGTTATTCATAATAATATTCCAATATAAAAAGTACTACCATAAGGGGTAGGTCTTGTTATGAACGGCAACACTGACGACTGCCGATGCCGGTGACGTCACCGGCAGAAATTCCGGTCTCCGGCACGGAAATGCCGATGCAGTGCACGCAGCGCCATACAAATCCATACAAAGCAACAAATCCGTCCGCTCCGTCCGCTTCGATTCCGGTCCAGTGCACGCACAGCTTTAAAGCCTGCACGATATTTTGCAGAAACCCACAAGCGGCCATTCACAGTTTACGAAAGGCTTAGGTGGCAAAGGAAGAAAGGAAAAAATGACCAGGAAAAAAGATGGCGAGACGATATAGAAGTATTATCGTAAGTAATATTACTTACGATAATACTGGATAAGAACTGTTCCAGTTGTTATTATATAATAAGAACTGGAACAGTTCTTATCCAGTTAAAAACTACTATACTGTACTGTACTATACTATACTATACTATACTATACTATACTATACTATACTATACTATACTATACTATACTATACTATACTATACTATACTATACTATACTATACTATACTATACTATACTATACTATACTATACTATACTATACTATACTATACTATACTATACTATACTATACTATACTATACTATACTATACTATACTATACTATACTATACTATACTATACTATACTATACTATACTATACTATACTATACTATACTATACTATACTATACTATACTATACTATACTATACTATACTATACTATACTATACTATACTATACTATACTATACTATACTATACTATACTATACTATACTATACTATACTATACTATACTATACTATACTATACTATACTATACTATACTATACTATACTATACTATACTATACTATACTATACTATACTATACTGTACTATACTATACTATACTATACTGTACTATACTAATGTTTTTAATATACTTACTAATATTATAAATGCGAAAGTGAGTTTGTTTGTTTGTTTGTTACGCTTTCACGCCCTAACTACTAAACCGATCATCATGAAATTTTGCATACAAGTTCTCTGGAGTACGGAGAAGGACATAGGCTACCTTTTATCCCGGAAAAAGTTGTTACTGTTCCCGAGGGATCGACATTAACGCGGGCGGAGCCGCGGGCGAAAGCTAGTTTCATTATAAATTCTCAGAAACCACATCCGTATTTCTAAATGAACTTACTAAAGTAATAGCGTGAAGGGGAATTATGGTTTCGTAGAACTGCGACAAATCCTGATTTACCTACCTTGAAATGTAGTATCATTTATGTTCACTCGCTTTAACTATTGTGTTTGAAGATATTAAAAGAGATTTATGCTTGTGGAAAATCGGTATGTTAATTTTTTTCTACCTATAACCCACGGTTCGGATAAAATTTACACTATGTCCTCCGTACCCCAGACAACGGATATGCTATAAATAGGGCGTAAAGGCGTCACAAATAAACAAACAAACTCACTTTCGCATTTATAGTTAGGATGATGTGACGATGAACGACGATCGCCTGCTACCCGTGGATGTGCCCCGCGGGCCATTATATGCAACGGTCGGCGGTCAGCCAAAACGAAGCCTTAATAATGTCCCCGAGTCAAAACATCATGCATACTTACAAATAACGACAAAAACGGTACATACTGATATGTAGTTTTTGCATCTTTTCACTGTACCTTCATCACCGCGAGACGTGTGAATGCTAGCGCGGTTTATTGAAACTGTGAACAAAACAGTTCCGAAACTTGATTAGTGCGCTGTTTTGCCGGTGCCACTTATCGAGCGCGAATTGTGTATCTACCATTATATTTGATCGAAATGAGACGGTGATACCGACCCGCGAACCCACTTCCTGTGACACGTTCTTTCCAAAAACTATAAGAAAGTTAATAAATGTCTGTTCGAGTATTTCTTCAATCGCTTTAAAGTCACAATGAGAACACAGTAGCCAAGGTAACATGGGTTGGATCTACAAAGGTTTTCCAGAACAGCCGCAAAACAAAAAAAACAAATATCATCATCCTGAAATCAGCTTAATTTATGGTCACTCGCTACAACAATAGCAGTTGGTTTTGAAGAAATCAAGAGAGTTTTTTCTTTGAGGAAAACGGAAAACATCTTTTTGATAATACAAAAGCCTTTTTTTTGTATACAAACACTAAAAAAATCAGTCAAGTGCGAGTCAAACTCGTGAACGAAGGGTTCCGTACCATTACCATCTGTGAAAAGTTTAAATTATTAAAAATATTATTTTTTTTAGTATAGATACGTATGTTGTAACTAAAAATGTATGCTGTTGGCAATTTTTAATTATTATTTATTCTTCCCTTAATCTGTGCTATAAGGTGTCGCTTCGTACCAAATTTCAAGATTTTGAGTTCACGAGAAGTACCCTATCAGTGTTATTATAAAACACGGACTAAAGTTAGTACCAGGTTTAAGCCGGGGTCTAAGTCAAGTACTAAGGAAAATCGTATTATAAAACGAGGTTTACCGTTTAAGCCAGAGATGATCCTAGGTCTAAAGATAAACCTACGATTCCCTAGTTTAACTCTAGTACTAACTTATTTTGTTACCAACAAATAGGTCACTTTTCACCAAAAAAAATACTTTTATGCTAAAATCTATGTCAAATCCTATTACCCTATTCGCAATGATCAAAAACCTGGAAATGCGAAGAAATTAATAAAACCAACACATAAAATTATGAAAAAATATTTTAATTATTTGCATTTTAACATATCAAAACATTTAATTAGATTATTTTCAACGCTTTTGTCGTCATTTATATTTCACAAACGCCACAGAACAATGACGTTTAGGCACCTTAATTTCATATTAGGAAAAATAGTTTGTACAAATCATCTATATAGTAAGTATTTTTTAGGTACAAATATAAACAAATTTTCACACTTTAGTCACGTAATTTTTATCTCACATCAACTTACAAATAACTAACAAATAAACAATTACTTTCGACACACTGCACCGTTAATTCATTAAATAAAAATATATTTTTTACAATCATATTTGTAAACAAACTTTGAGGTTACTTTGGAACAAATTCGATTTGTTGCGCGCGCACACGCGTTCCGTTTCAGGTTTGTAAAATTATTAAATCGTTTTGTATAAAGTGTGATTTTTTTATCTGACCACTGAATATATCGTTTATGATATAAATAAACATGTTTCTCCATTTCAATTTTATTATTTTTAGTTTTATACTAGTTTCAAACAATACATTTTATTATTTATTTTAATATTAGTGTAGATCGGAACGTAGTAGTAGCATACTGAACGAATGATTGAATGAATCCTGCTTCCGTTAGATCATCCAGAGATCGTCTCAGGTCTAAGTTAGTCCTGACTTAGTTCACTTTTTGTAATGAAACAAAGTTTAATTTGCTAAACCTAGGTTGATCCATCGTTAGTCCGGACTAAGGTAGACCAGGTTTAAACCTGGGTTTTGCCGTTTTTTTATAATAACACTGTATAGGTTTTGATTCCCTTGCGAAACTTGAAAATTTGCGGCATAAACGGCCGTATCTTGTGATTGCGTTAGCATAGAAGTTTAATTTTATACAGCTCCAAGGGATAGTAGAGCTAAGTATTTGATATCAATTTCAGCTTGATATCTCCACGCGTTCATGAGAAAATGGGTCTTGACACACGGACAGACGGAAAACAAAGTGATCCTATAAGGGTTCCTTTTTTATCTATTGAGGTACGGAACCGCAAAAATATTTGGTTTTTGTTTTTCAAGATTTATTTGACGATCTCTGTTGCTCAGCGGGATTGTCTTTTGAATAGCATGTTCTCAGGTTCGATCCCCGGCCAGGTCATTATGGAAAATCATTTTCAGATTGGCCTGAGTCTCGGATGTTTTTATCTATATAACTAAAGTATATATTATGATATATAGTATCGTTGAGTTAGTATCCTATAACACAAGTTAACAATTTACTGTGGGGTTAGTCAATCTGTGTGATTTGTCCACGTTTATTTATTTGTTTCCTTTTTATTATATCAACAAATTTTCTATAGAACCAATGCTGGGAATTCCAAAATGAAAAATCGATATTGCCACACAAATTACTGAGAGACGAAAATTAAAAGAGATTTCTGCCTCATGAAAATGAGAAAGTTGTTTTCGAAGTACTTTCTTGTGTAATCATTTAGATATTGTTTCCAACTTGAAGATTTAGAGATGGAGATATTATTTCATACGCATTAAACATGTACAACATAGAAGCAACTCAAATAACTAAAGCTTGATTTACCTTTTACATGGTATTTGAGTTGAAAAGTGTAAAAGTTTTCTTATTGTAATAACTGGACTTGTAAATAGTATGTCACTTTTCAACTTTAAATTATTTGCTCGTTTTGTTTAGCATTGTGATTTTTCCCATCTACAATTTGCTCATATAGAATCGTTTACATATGTTGTGATATGTGTATGTCATACATACTATACATGTCATATCTACTCGTATTCTATATATCTAGGAATACAACTGTATAGGTATGTGAGCCAAGACCAGCCAAGGTATCTGGTGAACAAAGAGCTGGCTATATTTTCACGTAACGCTAACCATTGCCATTCAACGTGGCAATGCGACCAGTTTTTGGGCACCCTACCACAAACCAATGACCTGCGTGATATAATTTATTTACAGATAGGTAAATTTTAACAGTACATTTATAAGTTTAACTTAGATCTACTTTTTAGTAAGTATTCTATTTTAATTGAATACACAAAATAATTGAAAGTAATTTTTTTAAAAATGTGAATTAGAAATGTAAAAAACAGGAAACGAAAAAAAATCTTTGCTAGGGAATTGTGAAGGTGTAAGAAAACTTCCCGGTACAAGTTTTTAATGATATAAAATATCGTGCGTCTCTCTAGCAAAGCGTTAATGTCTGCTTGGGAAATATCTAGAACTCTTCGAAGTCTAGCGATGTCGATTTCCTGGAGGAAATGGCGTTCCATATTGCGGGTTAAATATCTCGTGTTACATTAGTCGCTTTGTCGAATGCAACAAACGTACAAGTAGACGATTGTCTTTCTGTTCTCCTTTCTCATTTTTTTGGCTGAATATAGAATTATCGAAAAACTAGGTCACATAATACGGCGTAGCGTTCGATTGAATTGAACGAGATCATTAGAATTTTATTGTTGATTTGTATTTCTACTCTCGCCACGCACTCTATACTTGGCAGGCGGGTGGACGAGTGCAGTATCTTTGGCTTCTTACGCTTCCGACACTGCTGCCCTTTGGAAGCATTTTTGAGCAGGGAAAGGATAGGAATTTCTTGGATTTGGGAGAGGAATGGAAAAGGTATTGGGATACTAATTAGCCGTGTGGTATCCGGCAGAGTAGAATAGGACCACTCCAAGTCTTCCCGTGGATGTCGTAGAAGGCGACTTAGGAAATACAAGCTAAACAAAGCTTATAACATCTAAGACACCTCTCCAACCCGTCTGGCCAGCTTGGAGAGTGTAGGCCAAGTCCTCTGGCTGCTCTGGCCAAGTATGGCCCTAGTAGTACAGAGAGGGTCGTGCTCCTGTAGTGGAGACTAAAAAGGACCTGATGATGGTGATAATGATGATGAATTACTCGTATAAATGGGGCAAAGTAAGTAGCAGCTCGGGAGCGCCTACTCGATATCATACCTGCAATCACCGGACTGGCAGTTAAGAATGACACCCCTGACCTGACCATCCTCCATTGTTTCTAATGGAGATACTCATTTGTTTATGTAATGTCATAGCCGATTAATGTTTTTTTATAGGCCAGACAATATCGACATCAAATATAACAATCGCGCAATTCACGGCAATTTGTGTTGTAATTTATTTATCATTGATAAGGTTTGACAAACTATCAAAATAATACATGTTCAAACGGTAGTTAAGTTAGTCGATTTGTTAAAATCATACTGCAAAAGTATTTAGCCAAAAAAGACTTACAAGACTTAAAATGAGAAACTTAAAATTTATTTATGTAGACATCATCAGGAAAATGAGCACAATGTTTGCATTTTCTGTGGCGATTTTAACTAGCATATTATGTATTATATTTATTCATTCAGTACAGTTAGTTATATAGTAGGTAGCATGCAACCTTATTATAAAATGATATTATATTATGTAACAGTGTACAAATAATTATTGATTATGCTTCATTCTATAGAGATACTCATAAAAGCATTAGGGGAAATCCTTGAGTAAAAGCTAGTTTTCACATATGTATATTTAAGCTATATATATTTAAGCAACGCTAAATATGAAGAACTATCGTTGGTCATCAGTCCGGACTCCGCACACGCCATTTGGGAAAGTGGATCTCATTAGGTCCGGCTGATGACGCTGAATGCACAATGCCTTTCGAGAGCCGGCTGTGTGGCTTCATTAGTATGTTTATAGGATCTCCTAGGGGAGGTTATTTTTAAAAATATGATTGATTTTTAAAATTTATATAAAACTAGCTCTTATCGATCCCTCAGGATCAGTTCTTTTTTAGAGTTGAAAAGTAGCCTATGTCTTTTTTCGTAACTCAGACTATGCATGTTTTTATCTCAATTGGGTTATGTCGCATCATTGGCCGTGATGCTTTTAAGTCCTGGGACTACTTACCCAATGCGCTTTTTATAAATCCATGAGTAAAGCACTAACTTTAATACTAATTAGCAATAAAAATACAAAAAATTGTTTGAATATCAACCAAATAATGCTAACTATCAGACGCAAACGCCATTTGGCAAAGTGGATCTCATTAGGTCCATTACGTACAACTGACTACGCTGACGTGCGCAATGCATGTTGTGAGCCGACTGTGTGACATCATTAGTATGTTGATATGATGATGTCGGGGAGACGTCTTTGAAAATAAGATTCATTATTGACATTTATCTAAACTGAATAAGCTATCATTATCTTAATCGATCTCTTGTTACTTGTTCACAGAAAATATATTGTACTTAAATATTTGAAAGATCTAAATAATAATTATCATAAACAAAATAGTATATGAAACTATTTAAACTTCCTTAAAAACAAATTGTGCCCCAGACAGACTTAAGTTTGTAACAAATGCAGTATGTTTAGTTGAGAATCGATTTAATAACGTTAATTATCGAGCAGTCGAGCCATCAGTCTGCAAATACCATTTGACAAAATGAGTGTCATTAGGTCTATTACGCCCAGCCGACAACGTTAACGTATACAATGTCTTTAGAAAAGCGTCTGTGTGACGTCACAAGTGTGTTGATTTGATTCCCTATCAGAAAAGTTGTCAGGTATCTGAAACTGACAAAGTATCTTACTAGATTTCACCCACGGCTTTGTTTAAGTACAAATACATTTGTTTTATTCCAGTACATTTGTCTTTTTTCTCAATCATTAAATATGTCTTTGCAAAATTTCACGATAGTTATTTCATTTGACTGAGGCGTGAAAATATAAACGGTGCTTAATATTTATTTTATTAATAAATTTATTGAAAAGTGTGGATTTTATAAGTTTAGACAAACATACAGAAATTGCTAAATTAATCAGACTCTTGCTAGGTTTGCAGTATACTCGTACCAAATTCTGATCAACAAAAGCAAAATGCATGCCTAAATTCTAACTTTTTGCTAACCACAAAATCAGAAAGTTGAGACAAGGGATAGCAAATGTCCTATCATTTATCAGGCTAATCCACAAGAGAAAGTCGAATTGATTCAGTATCCTCGGCTTAGGACTTCTGACCTTTGTTGAAGCTGGAATATTTATATCCACTTACAGCTCCATTTTTTTACTATTTCTTTTCTATGTACCACCTACTTTAAAGCTAACCAGAACATTCAACAAACTTCTCCTTACCTAAAATTATACAGGTAAAGTCGAATAAGCATAAAAGTTTCTTTGTAAGCTTTTTACGTTTAAATACAGATATCATCATCATAAAATTCTGCATACTGATTGTCACAGATATTGAAAAGGACATAGAAGTATCAGAAATAAAGTACTGTTTCCACGGGGACTTTAAATCGCGAATAAAGCTGCAAGAAAATGCAAGTTTATAAAAATTTAAAGGTTTAAAACTTATTGAGAAAGTTTTATATAAAAATAAATAATGGTAATATTTTGGTTAGTCTGTTTCTTTTCTATAAGCCTCTCAAAAGTTCTAAATTTATATTTATTTTTTACAGATTACGATACAACCCGGGAAGAATCGACACCACCAAGATGCTTGACTTCAGACTTAGCACTTATCTTATAAATATGACGAATATAATTCCCGACATACACCAACAAAAAGAAATACACAAATCATAACAAGTGCACAAAATCATAAGGCAATCGAAGGACCTAAACAGAACTGAGCGTCATCTATGATCTAAATGCCTAATTTAAGAGGAGATTGCGCTGCTGTCCGCAGGCGCCGACTATGTTCGACTCGACCAAAGGCGCATTGCTCATAGCGCCATCTCTATCCAACAGTTCATGCTGGCTTAACGGAAAAGGCTGGCCATCAACTTTCCCTGCCCCAGCGGATATACTGAAGGCGTTCTTCATATTTGCCCTGTCTATGGCAATAGTCTTTGGAAACTTAGTGCTGATATGTGTTTTGAATAATCGGAGATATATCAAATATATTGATAACCAGGTAATTTTCTTTTACAAACTAAGTCAAGGTTTCTGAATATCGTATCTAGAAGAAGAGATGATTGTCCTGCTTTCTCTAAGGTTTGTATGAGCCAACGTACCAAGTGGAAATTGCATTGATGTTGGTAAGTAGGACTACGTTCGTCTCGACCAAAAAACTCATAGCGCCATCTTCCCAATCTTCTTTTCCGTTGAGCCAAAAGTTTCTGTAGGCCCCAGCGAATTTACTGAAAGCAATCTTCTCATTAACCCTATGTCCATTTTCTTTGGGAACGAGGATTTGCGTTTTGAGCAGTCAGAGATATGTGAAATATCTCTGACTGCTCAAAACACAATCAGGTAATTGAAATGTTTGTTGCAAATGAGTAACTCATGAAACTCTGAAATAGGAAGAGTTAAATATAAAAGAGTATGTAAGGTACAATCAGCATTTATTATATACATACATTTTTGTTCCAATAATAAATGCTTTTATTTAACTCGTCCTACTTCACACTACCGGGGTGGATGCTACTCATTCTGTGCTATCCGCGTCGTTAAAAACACACACCGGGGCAGATGGCACTTGATCAGTGTCATCGGCCCCGTTGACCTACGGGGCCGGTAGAAACCGGGGCCCATGAATCAAATTTTCCCAACCGTCCCGATCCGACCGGGGCCGATCCACCGGGGCGGATGGGAGTTACTCGTTGCGAAATATAACATCATTGGGCTTCAAGATTTCTAAATGTAGAATCTAAGGAAGAAGATATCGTTATTATTAGCAGGTAATACTCAACCAAAGGCGCATTGCTCATAGCGTTATTACTATGTAATCGCTCCTGCTGGTTCAAAGGAAAAGGCTTGCCATCATATTTCCCTACCCCAGCAGATATAATAAAGGTGTTGTCTATGGCAATTGGCTTTTGGAATTTGGTGCTGATCTGCGATTTGAATAATGGATATACAATATCAAGTCACCGATCCATATCCAGAATGTCGACAAGTTCCAACTGGAACTCTCAAATCGCTTTAATTGCCTTAAGGATTGCGTTACAGTGGCAAAATCTGATACCCTAGTGGATCCGTTTTATTTTTATTAATTTCTATTCCGTTCTGATCCACCGTGTAGGGGATCAGAATAAATAATTAAATATTGTATTCCGGTCGGATCCCCAAGCATATTTTTAGTACAGTCAGTAACAAATATTTGAACTTACGAAATATAGAAATAAATGCAATAAAAAAAAATTACATTGCATCTTAAGAGCCATTAAGAAAGTATAGCGTTGCAAAATACAAAAATTCTATTTAAAATATAAAATATTTGAAGTGTTTCATTAAAAATTTTTTTTCGTTAAGATTTTATTTTTTATTTATTTTTCTAGTATAAATCTTTAGTTGTCGATCTTAGGAACTTATATTTCCCTTTTTACTTACTATTTTATTTTATGTTGCCTAGAGACTAAGATACAAATTTATGATTATCTGTGATGATTGTAAGTAATACAATTGATAAATGACTATTGCTTATAGTAAGTTTTTATTTGATATATATTTAGTTATGAACTTATTTACATTTTGATATTAAATCTGATTATTTACATTATTGTATATCATAATATATATGATTACTGTGATAATTGTCTAAAGAATGTTTTTTTGTTAAGTATTTGATTTTTCCCTGGTTAATTATTACTATTTTATTTTATGTTGCCTAGAAACTAAGATACAAATTTATGATTATCTGTGATGATTGTAAGTAATAAAACTGATAATTTTATCATCGACAACTGTTTTTTTCTTGACTGTACTAATCAGGCAGGGGATCAGACCGGACTAATCAATTTTATAGTGGATCAGACCGGACAAAAGTAATAATAATAAGGAAAAGTGGATCCGTTTGGTGGATCAGACCGGAATAACTCAAAACTTCTTAGAATTTGAAATTTTCTGATTTCGTTAAAAACATATTAGCTCAATATAATGAAATTTGCACGATAGCCAATATCCATTTAGTCAATGTTTGACCGAGGATCGAATCAATATGCACAAAATCATTTAGCTCTTGTAATTGGCTTTTGGTTCACGCATCACGCGTTCTGTCCCTTGGGTACAAAATATTAGAGAGCATAGAACAATAACCTGTAGTACTAAATAAAGGTATGTTCGGATGAATTCTTTGCGATACATTGGTGTCGCGAAGATGCCATTTATAGCATTTTATGGTAATAGCAAGCGCCACGTTTCTATAAACAAAAAATACACTCGGTAGCTTTTTTATAAATGAACCCAACAGCAGAAGACGTAATTCTGCATTGCAAAGTTGCATTTGTGGTGGGTGACCGTAAAGCAGCATACAACTTTAATTACAAGTTGCTTCCTTGGGACCTTATTTAAGCTGAATAAAGATTAGAATCAATATCCTCTTATAAGTTTTGAAATATTGCAACGTTTGATTGCAGTGAAATTATGGTGTATCACCAACCACAAAGTATCATACAATTTGATAATAATCATATTGCGGTTTGGTAAACCTACAGTACGTTTATATGTGCAGCCTGTTTGTATAATAAATAAAATAAAAATACTTTATTTATTTACGTTTATTGCACACAGTCAAAGATTTATTACAAAAGGATAATCCTAATGCTAATTGCATTGTCTGCCAGTTCACCTTTCGGACATTGTGAGAGTGATATAAGGGGGTGCTACTGCAACTTTAAGTTTATGGCACCGTAAAGAGACAATTGAACTAAAATAATAACTTAACAACACACAATATGCACATTATATGGCAAAATAGGTGGTTTTATCACCAAAGCAATCTCTTACAGACTAATTTTGAGTGAAAGGAATAAATTGACGAAATAATAACATATTGTAATAAGTTTCAGTTCTATACCCTCTGTATTTGTGTTCTGGGTAAGAACAAAGGGAAGCGCTAATTGCTTCTGTACTGCTAATAGTCCTAGTTTTGCTATTTTATCTGCAAAATCCGTGTTTCGCACCATAAAGTTAGCGTGGACCGTATTTTGGCCTGCAGTAAACAGCAGGAGTTTGTCACTATGCTAAGTTGGACGGTATGCTGGTTAATAAGGTACACAGGTAAATATTGCGGACTTGTATTTTGATGACGTAATATTTTTTTTATAGAAACATTGAAATACATATACTCGAATTAATTGTAAAGTATTAGCGAGGAGTCTTTGCGTTTGCTCAAAAGAGTTAAACTGAAAAAAATAGTTTATAGATCGTTTACATTCAGTTAGATCAAACAAAATTACTGACTGAGTATTAAATAATTTACAGACATTTAAATCAATATAGGAAAACCTGAAGGCAAAAAGATATGCATATGCTCATACTCACCTTTTTTATTATTGTGAATTGAAATTAGGCATTTGTCTGCCATCTTACCTGATTGTAAGTGGCGATGAAGACGAGGATGTTACTTAAGTACTTAAGAAGTTCATCTTCTCCGTATTAAGATAATTATTATTGACTAGCTGTTTTTTAGATACTTTGTCCATGTAAATTACAGCCTATGTGAATGAGAATGAAGCTTGTAAAAGAGATTTTTTTTAAATCTGTTTAGAACTATTTTCATATATTCATTACAAACATACACACAAATAACATTATCATCTTTCCTCTTTATATATAAGTAATTATACAGCATTTTATTTTCCACTGCCATTCCTTAGAAAAGGTGACTTAACCCATCAAAGTGAACAACTTTTCCTATAGAACACTAGCCAGGACCTTATTTTTTGCGATATTTTCATAGCTACACATTGTTTACGGGTCGGCCGAACACTTGTATCAAAATGTCGATTTTTTTGCCTTCCCAGCATTAGTCCCATAAGAAAAATTGATCGTTTTGATTCAGTTCAATTTATTTATTGCATTTTCACATTGTACAGTTCTTAACATATAATATTACATGGTGGACTGAGTTACTCCTTTAAGGGAATATGGGTGATTAATTTACATGCTGTAAATATGCAATTAAAGACATTATGTATTCCTTTGCAGCCAAGGTATCTCCTGACCTCGTTGGCCCTGAACGATCTTTTTTCCGGCATTCTTATAGCGCCAGTGGCCCTTCTGCCTGCCCTGTACAAGTGCTGGCCATACGGGGAGATCTTCTGTCAGATACAGGTATATTTTATAGCCTTTGCATTCTTTTTAGAAGCTATCTTGTATTATTTCATGTTTTGCTTTTCAAGTTTGTGAGCAAAATGCTGGCCGAGGTGTTGAATGACCAGAGGGCTGGTAACTATCTTGCTCAAAGAATAAGCATTGCCATGCAACGTGGCAAAGCTGCCAGTCTTCTGGGCACATTACCTCAGGGCAATGACCTACGAGACATTTTTTATTTATAGTAGGTAAGGTTTTTATTAATAGGTAGGTTTTTATTTCAGATAAGATTAATTCATTTTTAGTTTTGTAGCTAGTAAATATTTATTGTTATTTATACAGATTAGAATTAGTAAATAAATTAATATATTTAGGTTGTTTGATGTTTTTGATATACCAATATACAGCGTGATTTTGAAACCTTGGAATCAGAATTGAATTCGACTAGAATTTGACTAGCTCCGTGGCGCAGCGGTCAACACGCCTGCCTGCGACACGGAGTGACCGGGTTCGATCCCCGGCCAGGTCAAGATGGAAAATGATCTTTTTCAGATTGGCCTGGGTCTTGGATGTTTATCTATATATGTATTTGTTATAAAATATAGTATCGTTGAGTTAGTATCCCATAACACAAGTCTTGAACTTACTTTGGGGCTAGCTCAATCTGTGTGATTTGTCCGTATATATTTATTTATTTAGAATCTCTAATGGAATGTAGAATTGCAAGAAGAAAAAGTGAAAAAAAAATTGACTTTCATAGAAATTCGTCCAGCTGATCGGCGACTTTGTATAGGAAGTATAATTTTATTTCGATTTTCAGTATTTTTTCTCGCAATTCTATTGTTTCTAAGGGAATCTGATTCCAGGATATCAATACAGTTCAGAGGTTCAAAATCACGCGGATATACCGCGTGAGAAGGCAAACCTGACTCACTGACTTATATATCAACGCACAGCCAAAACTACTGTACCTAGAAATTTTCACAAGACACTTATAATTAATGTTCACATGTATTTGTCTACGGTTCTGGCTCTACCGGAGGATGTCATCTAATAGGCCGTTAATATTTTTCCAAATCATATTTCAGCATGAATGCTGTCATAATAGCAAACCCCTGGTCCTGATTATCACAGCTAAGAATCAAACCAGGAAAACGATGAGATGAGAGAGATTGATTAACAAAAAAATGACGATACAACAAAAAACACGAGATTATTTGTTTTTATTTATATTGAAAGCTTTCCCGCAAACAATCCGAGCCCTCTCGAACCATAAAATGACAAGTAAACAGGAGCTGATGACACGCCTCGCAAAATATCAAATAATGAAAGCTATCCGCATTGTGCGGATCTTTTGAAACGCGAACAATTTGCGGTTTAAAAGAGTAATTGCGGGCAATCCGCTGACGCGGCGATCCGCAGACAATCAAGTTGTTAAAACTTCTATGGCGGTGTTAAATGCGTATCGGCTAATGGCGTACAGTGACCGCGCAGAAAGTCTTCTGGAATTTTCGGCTTTGTAACTTAGACTATCTGCCTCTTCAGTTGGGTTGTAATTTTAGCTTCCTCTGCAGTAACTTTTATGTATCGTTCAAAATCATTTAGACGCTATTTGACTTTTCTATCATATTTCTTTTGTTTCTTTTTTAATATTGATTGATTTAGTGACATAAAATTCAATCATAAAAATACGGATGCAGATTTGAGGCCGTGACCTTAGTTAATTTGCGTTGTTTGACCATATATCATTGATTTATACATGCATATGAAAAGAACAACCGCAACGAGAGGCATAATATTGCCACTTGTTTTCACCATAAATATTATCCACTGAGAGTTTCCCTACAAACAATAAAAATCATCGATAAAAATTATAAGTTAACAGAGCTGATGACACGCTTCGCAAAATATCGAATAATTGAAGCGATTCCGCTTCATGCGGGTCTTTACAAACGCGAACAATTTGCGGTTTAAAAGTAAAAAGTAATTGCGGGCAATCCGCTGACATGGCGATCCGCAGACAAAGAAGTTGTTAAAACTTTTATGGCGGCGTTTAATACATATCAGCTAATGACGTACAGTGACCGCGCAGAAATTCTTCTGAAAGTTTCAGCCTTGTAACAGACCATCTGCCTCTTCGGTGAGGTCGCAGTTTCGGCATCTCTTGCGAAATATTTAATGTATTAGCCAAGGTCATTTAGAAAATATTCAGCATTTTCATACTATTTTGCTTTTCTTTTGAGGTTAAACTTTCGGCAATATATATAGATAAATTATATTAATTGTATTAACTCAATAATGACCCATTTTACAGTGAATCAACTTCATCATCGTCTCTTTATCTCAATTTTATTTTTGTCATAACAAGATGATATTTTTAATTTTTTTAATTTTATTTAATTAAACAACAACATATATGCTAATAAAATTTCATAAAAATCAGTCAAGGTTTTTCGAAAAAGATCTAGACAATTGCGTTTCAACTTTTTGGTTTGATGGCATGAAAACTTTCAGTGAAGAGAAATTAAGACGAAATCATGTTAGTAATTTTTTTTTCTTCGGCGAATCTCGTTCAATACACGTCTCAGATTTCTTGTATAGAAACTTTGAATCAAGAAAAGTTATGCTGAAATGGAGTTATACAGGTACATTTCTCAGTACTGTGAGATCCGATTACCTTGTCAATTCGCTTTCAGTTGCGATTTTTCACCGTAAATCATCTTTACTCATTTTCTCTCCGTCTCGAATTTCATGGAACTTGATGGAAATCGGTTATTCCGAGAAAAAATATCGATTCAGTTTGCTGGTGAATAAACTTTTAATGTAGAAAAGTTATGATAGGAGCAAGTCTCTGTCAGTACTTGCCCGTGATATCCGATTACCTTTTAACGCCCCCTCTCAATGGCGCCCTTTTCCCGTGTACCAACTTTAGTCATTTTCTCTTCGTCTCTTGTTTAAATAAAGTTTCGCGAAGACTTCACAGCTCGTAGCTCTAACTGGATTAAATAACTCTTCAGATTTTGATGGGGAATTAATTTTGCTATTTTTACTTTATGATATTCTGTTCTTTATTTAGAATTGTGTTGATAACTCATTTATCTTACTTCGCAGCTTACATATTTTATGATAAACTAGCGACCGGACCCCGGCTTCGCACGGGTGGAATGTATATATATTATACACATAAACTTTTCTCTTGATTCACACTATCTATTTAAAAACAGCATCAAAATCCGTTGCGTAGTTTTAAAGATCTAAGCATACATAGGGAAAATTTCTAGGATAAACCATTGTTTTATTTCGCGTAATAACCAAAGTTTTACTTTGATGTTCTACCTGAACTTATTTTCTTACTTAATTCGTTCATATTTATTTGATTTTCAACATAAATACTATGTATTATTACCTACTGGTATCATTTGAGTAAGTGGCATCAACATTGTTGAAAAAGCAATATATCTGTTATTTAAGTATAAGTGTTTTGTCGGTATCCTTGTGTGGAAAAAAAAACACTTACGTTGATTATTTGGAAGGAGTAATGGAGTAGTTTGCCTATTCCATTTCACTTCACACACAAATGACCAGGGCATTTGTGTGCAAGTTTCCCCATAGTGTTTTTCCTTCACCGGAAGCAGGTACTGAGTGATATTGTTATAATTTGTCAATTCACTCTCACTCATATCGTATAACCAATAATTATTTATAATACTAGCTTTCACCCGCGGCTCCGCCCGCGTCAATTTCGATCCCTCGGGAATAGTACTTTTTCCCGGGATAAAAGGTAGCCTATGTCCTTCTCCGTACTCCAGAGAACTTGTATGCAAAATTTAATGATGATCGTTTCAGTAGTTACGGCGTGAAAGCGTAACAAACAAACAAAAAAACTCACTTTCGCATTTATAATATTAGTAAGGATTACTAACTTTCACCCGAGGCTCCATCCGCGTCAAAGTCGATCCCTCAGGAACAATATTTTTTATCGGGATAAAATGTACCGTATGTCCTTTTCCGTACTCCAGACAATAGGTATGCAAAATTTTATGACGATCAGTTAGTAGATAGGACCTGAAGGCGACACAAACAAACTCACTTTCGCATTTATCATATTCGTTAGGATTTTTTTTCTTATCTAGCTCCCTAAGCTACTTCTGGGCAAAAGCCTCCCCACTTTTCTTCCATTTTTCTCGATTTTTCGTAATATCCTCATCTCACTGACTTGGTCCCACCAACAATGTGAGCCCATGTTTCCGGATGCGTTAGGACGTTGGGATTAGAATATTTTAATTGATATATTTTTGTATTTTTTTATGCATGGCATTTTATATTACAGCTTTGTGAATATCAGATGAATTTATTAATATAATTAAGTAACAAAATTTACGATATTTTTAGCTTTAAAACTGTAACTATATTATATAACATATTACAGGCGCTTTTACGAGGAGCAGTGAGTCAACAGAGCGCTATCATTTTAGTCTGCATGGCTATCGACAGATACCTGTATCTACTACATCCTAACACGTATCATAAACACTCTAGTAAAAAGGTGAGTTTATTAATTTGTTAAGACGATTACTATATTTGGTCAGTTTAGTTACCTAATTATTATGAGGGGAAGATATCTTCGTCAAGCGAAAAACTGATAATTATGTAAATTGCATATACACGGTAAATTTTTTATCAAAATTTCACCATGTTTATTCATATGGGCCATAATTGTTTATTTTATGTAAACTTTTATATTGTTGCCTGAGACAAATAAATACAATAAAATAAATAATATCCATCCAAACATATATTTAATTAGTTAAGATTTTTAGGATTTACTTTATAAAGATTACCTAGGGATCGGTTTTGTATAAGAGGACAAAATGATTTCGTATTTTAGGTTTTTTCTTATAATTATACTACTCTATTATTATTTAAGAATTTTTTTAATATATAATTTTATATTTGTTTTTACTAAATTTTTGTGTTTAATTTTAGTCTATAGTTTTTGGATATACCTATAATAGTTAATACTTTCTACTGTAATTCATTGATAATCAATTACACTATATATCAGGTTATTTTATGGAAACAGCGGTCCTGATTTTGAAATTCAAATAAAATATATGGTTAAAATCAACTTTTACTTTTGAGAAGTCAATGTTACCTGCATGCACTTCGATTTAAATAAATAGACAAAGTTTATTTTTTCTTTTATTACAAAGTAATTTAAAACCCATAAAATTTAAAAATTGTTATTAATTGAAGAATAACTTGCCATGTTTTGACATAATTGGATTGCAAGGACACAAAGAAAGATATAGCCTTCTGTATAGAGAGAGACCAATCTAAAAAAATCTAAAATAAATAAATTATTATTTGCAAGTAACTTAAGATTTTTTTAAAGACAATGTTTTATAACCGACTGCAATTAAACTACTGGACCGATTGCGATGAAAATTAAAAGGAACCAACTTGAAAGTATACCCTTTCAAACAAATAAGAATTTTTAAAACTTACTCGTACTTACGACTGTGAAGATGGCTTATTCGTCCGAATCAACCTCAAAACCCAGAACTTCTTAAGCACAAAGAGCTTTTCCAAAAGGTGTTATCAAGCACGCAAAGCCCTCTTTGACGCTACCTCGGATTTAGTGAATGCCAAACTCTTAAGCGTGTGAATAAAAGTTAAATATTCAATTAATGTGAGTGCTTACAAGCTTCTGTATCTTTGCTGATGAGAAACAAATCCTTTTACCAGATATACTTGTGTATATTTGGTTGTAATCCTACAGAAACTTACAGTGAAAAATACGTTAGATGCTACATTATTTTATTGCTTTTTTATCAAAAATACAAGAAACATGTTTTTTAAAGTTAATATACAGGGTACCCTTAGTGTGTCCTAACGCGACTCACACTCAGCCAGTATTATATTTATATATTTGCTTCATATTTTCTTTCTTTTCAGGGTTGCGTGCTGGTCATAAGTATAACGTGGATATTATCCGTATCGTTATTCGCAATAATGGTGCTGCCCCGGTCTGGATATTACTTCAACTCGACGGGGTTGATGGCTTGTGATGTATTTCATAGCAGAGTGGCGTACAGGTATTTATTATCAAATCAAATCATTTATTTTTAGAAATAAGTACAATATTACATAGGCCCATAGATATATATCTAAACATTGTTTTTTTTATTTAATGACTGGGTTTACGTTTGACCATTATTCCAGAGGCAAAGATATGCTCTAAGATCGAGCGAGGTGACCCAGAAGCAGCCTATTCACTCTAACTTAAAAAACACTCTAACTAAAAAAGATTCAGGTATAATATGTGCTCGGAAAGAAGAGGCAAAAACATAATATAAAATATTATAAATCTATCCTAAAAAAAATGGTTGCCGCGGTATCAGCCGTACTCCTAATCTCCAATACACGACTCCCTGCGGAGTTGTTAATAAAGATGTTCAGATGGTAGTAAGTAACAATTAATATATCTAAAATATATTTACTGTCTCACAGATATTTAAGAACTAAGTAGTTATTTTTTCAAATAAACACAATGCAATTACTGTTTTGGGCAAAAGCCTTTCATTAGCAAATGATTAACGTTGTCCATTTATATATAAATTGCCAGTGACGAACCATTAATTTAATTCATGCAAGTTTAACGTGAACAATAAATGATAATTAAAACTAATTACAAGTCATATAAATCAATCAATCATTCGCTAAATCAGGTTTAATAAGCGTGATTGCGTTAAATCAGTAATAAAAATAGTCCCATTGTTTACTTTTAGCGTCCATGAGATTCATGATCTAATTATTATCTATTGCAAATACGTAGTATCATTCATGATGAAGAGCATTTTTTTACGTTTCTGTGCATCATCAATCTCAGCCGCAAAAAGCCCACTGCTAGTCAAAAGGCTCTTCCACGGTTTCTTCGTTTCATGGAAGGATATTGCCATACTTACCACGCTTGGCAGGCGAACTCGCCAACTGGCAAGCGCAGTTTTTTGGCATTTTGTGCTTCTGACGCTGCTGCCCATCGGAGCATTTTAAGATGGGGTAGGATAGGAATTTGATAGATCTGGGAAAAGAATGAAAGTGTGGGTATATTTCTTACTCGGATAAATGGGAGAAATGCAAGTAGCAGCTCAGGAGACTAGGCGTGCGTACTTGATGCTATACCTACAACCACCGGCCGGTGTCTGTCTCCAATTGTGGGGTTTCATTAGATGGATCTTTCGAAAATATTGTTGGTGTCTGAACAGCATTCTTCGATTTAGGGAAACGTTTCTAATATAATATTAACCAAAATGCAAAATTTTGTTTGAGTCAAGAATGACCCTCATTTTATAAAGCGGGCACTTGCCCGCTTTATAAAATGAAGGTCCTCCGTTCGGCGACCCACCCAACCATGAACAAATTTTGAAATTCGGGCGAAGCCCACGAATTTTAAAATTTGTTCGTCGCCACCTTAAAATTTTTCTTCATGAAGATTTTTTGTTTCAGAATTCTCTCATGTTGTGCCTACTACTTTCCCACGACGATGGCTTTGATGTACTGCTACGGGTCAGGGTTCCACGTCAGCAAAACGAGGAGTAAATGCGACTCGGAGCCGATCAGACCGAATGGTGTGCCTGTGCCTTGCACCAAGACTTCTCATACTGAACATGATATTGTGGTATGTAAATTTATATTTAAGCGAATAGTAAAACCTGATACTAATCGGCCGCGTGACAGGAGTAAGATCTAGAGGCAAACCATCAATATGCTGCCACTTCTGAATGCTAGGAAAGTGCACCACCCAGGCTGCCCCTTGTGGCCGGGGCAAGTTATGGTGGTCACGACCGTCGGTCATGAGGAAAATGACCATGACGATATTGATAGATGTTTTGTCTCAATTTACACGTGCAATATAGCACTTACTTACTAAAACCAAACAAGCAATTACTGGGCAAAGGCTTTTTTATCTCTTTTCCCTCGTACTGTGACAGGGGGTGTCTGGATGGTTTTTTACTCTTTGGATTTAAAAAACCATATTAATAATAATGTAAAAAAAGCAATGTTAAATAAAGCATATCTATAAAACAAGATTATGTATGTAGGAGCATACTTTATGTAAAAATATAATTTCTTAAAAAGGTCATATTCCATATCGGTATGTTTTTGATTGAATCATCAAATATACTTTATTTTAACGAATTCAATATAACAAAAAGACGACACCTATCTATAATACCACTAATAAACAAAAATAAACCATTAAGTATGTGAAAACAGATTTTTAAGCGGCGCTTAAAAAATCCTTCATAAATGAAATACTCATAACATGTATGCCAGAAAATAGGAAATTCTATTCCATTTTCAAGAACAAAATTTTATCATTAATATGTTACTAAAACTTTAAAAGATTACATTTTATATTAAACATTTTTATATTATGTGGTTTCACTATCGAATTTTTAAGAACGTGGGTAACTACCATGCGTATGTCATCGATTATAAAAAATTGCGTCTCTTTGAATTTGTATACCGACTTCGATGACATTTTCTCAAACCAACTAGTACTTAGGTAATTATATAGTTTCAAATTCAGTTTCTAAATTGTCAGGCTCTTCTGTACATAGTTAAACTCGTAAGAACCAGTTTAGTCTGCTAGGAATTTCAATTGATATGGTTGAAGTTTATGACGTAATGTGGAACAGTTCTTGCTCTAACTTAGTGTAGGAGTACAATCTCCAATACTCTACATGTATATTGATCAGACGTATTTCAGTATGATAAGATTATATGCGGCTACAAATTAGTAGTACCATGTTTCAAAGTTTTTTGATTTTGGCTATAACTTAGTACCTATTTACGAAATTTGAAACAATATTTTAAGAGATTATTGTTGTAATCTTCATTACGTTGGCGAGTTATCACAGTAAAGTTAATTGTAACTTGTATTACTATGTTGGGCTGTGTAAATCAATTAAGGGTAAAGATTAACTAATTTGAGACTAGCTGCAAAAGAAGTTGTAAAATTTGTTTTATGGCATACTTAATCTCTAAGAGCCACAGGATGCAAGTAGATGTGAATGTAATAATTTCCATCTACCTTAAGCTTATCCTTATCCTTACTAATATTGTAAATGCGAAAGTGAGTTTTTTTGTTTCTTTGTTACGCTTTCAATTAAGGGTAAAGATTAACTAATTTGAGACTAGCTGCAAAAGAAGTTGTAAAATTTGTTTTATGGCATACTTAATCTCTAAGAGCCACAGGATGCAAGTAGATGTGAATGTAATAATTTCCATCTACCTTAAGCTTATCCTTATCCTTACTAATATTGTAAATGCGAAAGTGAGTTTTTTTGTTTCTTTGTTACGCTTTCAAGCCGTAACCACTTAACCGATTATCATGAAAATACGCATACAAGTTCTCTGGAGTACGGAGAAGGACATAGGCTACCTTTTATCCCGGGAAAACTACTATTCCCGAGGGATCGACATTGACGCGGGCGGAGCCGCGGGTGAAAGCTAATCTGAGATATAACCCAAAGCTTTGTAGTTCGAGTGGAATTTTCTTTTCCTTTACCTAAAGTTTTAAAACTGCGCTTAGTAACAATATTTTTTACAGATTTTTTCAATTGTCTTTTTATTAGGTTGTCTAATATCAATCGTACCTGGGTATATCTATTCTCAATCCTTACTCTTCTAGAATAAATAATCAGGAATGATATCGTCTTTTTGTCAAATTAAATTGGAATCTGATCAGCATTCATCCTTGCAGCAGCAAATCCCACCACCTGTGCGGCCACACAGCGTCAGCACTTCACGTACCATGGCTGCTATGTCCCTCGGCTTCATTGTCATGGTCACCCCAGCCACCATCCAGGAAGTGGTCGCAGCGTGTACTGGTTGTAAGGTAAGGATATAAGTAAAACACTGAAATCTTACAATGAACGTTACTAAATGGACACTTTAGCTATATTAAGATATAAGGAGTGGTAGATAATCTCAAAGATATTTAAGAAAATTAAAGGCATTCATAAAATATTTTGACTAAAATATTTACGCTGTAAAATATACATCAATGTTCTGGAAAGACATAAAATAAGTTTTAAGACATAAATTAAGTTAAATAATCATAAAATAAACATTCAAAATAAAAATTATTCATTAATGAAGAAGCAAGACAGTTGTAAATATGTAAACTATAACGAATTTAATTTGCAGGTACCACCATCTTTGGACTTCATAGTAACTTGGTTAGCACTAAGCAATAGTTTCTGGAACCCTTTCCTCTACTGGCTGCTTAACAGTCACTTCAGAAGAATCAGCAACGAGCTCTTACAGTACTACGTAAGTTATGTTCATTATGTAAATCACTACGCCGAAACATAACAAAAAAGATTATGTATCAAACAAAAGAGATTAAAGATAAAGTTTACCAAAAATATGCTAAATGTTTCCTACTTTACCAAGTAAGTGAATAAAATTATTTCCTGTATAAATAACATATAATTCAGTAACTATTTTTCTCCGTTTGATTAGGTATGCTGCAGAAGAAGCAAATCATTTCCCAGCTATGAGAAACCCACCGGCTGCTGCGGGTCTCCAGTCACTTCTGATGGTTTGCACTCAAAAGGAGAGTTTGAAGGTCTTGGAGAGAAGTACTGGGGAGAAATATTAGAACGCACAGTATCTTCCACATCTTTACACGCTATTCAAAAAGCTTGCCAGAGAGATCCTCTTCGATGCACAGGGTCATTTAAAGGATGTCCATCTGGGACGTGTAAACAAGATCCTAGATTATTTGATGGCTACGGACCAGCGGATTACAGACATTTGGACAGATCTGCATTCCAAATAGAATCATGTTCACGACAATGTAGGATGAAGAATTCTGACTTTTGTCTATTCAGACCCAGCCCCGGGTTTGAATGTGGACGATCGAGGTCTAATCTAAGTTTAGATGAGAGCAATTTCAACAAGAGCTGCAATGGTAGACATCCAGAATTGTGAGAATTTCGTAACTGTCCGGTCTTCGGGCATAGAAGCAATAGTATAGGTATGTATCCAGGAGTCGAACATTTCAGTTCAAATATAAAGTGGAAGTTTGATGATTCTCGAGTGGACGACGATATGCAAACTCTGGAACAGAATCTCGATAGAATTCGAAGTCTAAGTCATGAGAGAAGCTTTAATGCTTACGGTCTGAAAGACAATGATAATTTATTAGAAGTGGAAGTGAATATTGCTGACGATGACTCTGATGAAAGTAAGGATTATTGTAATGGTAGTGCTCGCGAAAGTTGTGACGAAAAAAGTGAATATAGTGCCGCTCATAAGTTTTCTCGTAATTCTTCATTATCAAATAGGGAATTAGACGTCATCAAGGAAAGTTCTAGAAGTTCGAGCGATACAGAAGTGACATTGACACGATGACTTCCGAGAGTAACTTTTGACAAAGCAGTCAATGTAGTTCATCTGGATCTACCTCCGGATCACAGACATTATTGTAGACAAAAGTGTAATTTAAAAAGAAATCCTTAGTTGTTAGAAAAGCAATAGTACTAAGTACCTATATGTGGACCAGTAGATACGGGTCTAATTTTTGTATATCAACCAGTCAATAATATTATACTACATATAAACCAGACAGATATAGTTACGAAATGCATTAATGAAATGATAAAAAATTTATGTATATGTAAAATATTTTTCAATGGCAGTAATATTAGTATATGTATACATACGAATAATAAAATGGTATTTGTAAACGAGTGGTATTGTGCTCATGTAGTATAACATTTTGTATTTTTTGTAATAGTCGTATTACAAAATAGTACGGTGTGAAATACTCACATGTATATCCTTGTGTCTTAAATAACAATTATTTTTATTATTAATGCAAAAATAATTTCATAATTGAAATAGTTGTTTTTTATACTTTGTGTTTCAGTTTTAACTGTATCATGTTCCATCTTTATATGTAAATAAAAATAAAATAAGACTGTTTCAAGGAAAACTCTAACGTAATCAGATCGCACAATACTTTTCTTCTATATAAATTAATAATTAACAGATAATTGTTGATGTCTAAATAAATGTTAAAGCAGGAAAGAGGAAGGGAAAATAAACGTTTTGTAAAATAAATTGTTTCATTTAAACTAAATTTCCTTCACAGAGGTAGTAACTATATCCAAAGATTATATATTCAGGTGTAACGTATCAGGTGTAATGTAAAAGGACATAATTTACTTTGCGTGCTTCGCCACAATCTGGTGGCGGAAGTACGCAAAGTAAATTATCTATCTACAAAAGATCCATCTATCTACAAAAGTTAACATCAGTCTTGAATTGTTTTTTCTGTCCTATTCGATAAAAATATTTATTAATAGTTATTCTTCTTTTCGTGTCGATGGCTCAAGAATTAAATTTTGTCTCTCCATTATGTGGTAACTCTGACACCACACTCGGATACAAAGTATAGACCATCTTTGGTGCAGTTGATGGGGCACAAAGGGTGCGAAAGGAGGTGCAATATGGTCTGGTTGTCGTGACGACATTGACACTGCACGTACAGTGGGGGGCAGATAAATGTGACCTCTACAATTTAAAATCTGTTGTTTAGGGGTTAGTTTTATCTGCCCTGACTGTAAATGCCTGTTGGATAAAACCACATTTAGCCAGATTATGTCAGCATCAACCTACCTCAGAGCGGATTCGATCAAGAGGAAATAGGAGGGTTGTATTTCCATATAAGCGTAGACCCTGACTTTTTTTTACAAAAAAAAATATATCTTTCATTTATTTTTTTTCATAATTGAATTATTTGAAGAGATAGAGATAAATTGGTAAGAATTTCCGTTGTGTTCAGACACCAAGAAATCAAATTTGACGCAATTATATTAGAAAAAAAAAGCATAGAAACACAGCCATAGCTTATTTTAATAAAAAAGAAATTAAATCGGTTAAGTTTAAGAGAAGAAATCAGGGGACTACGAAGCTTTTGTGTACTTTTCATAAGTATTTTCGGTCTGAGCTGCAGTTACTTTCGCCCTCTGTGGGGGGGTTGTTTGAGCACGAGGTTTACGAATACCTATTTTTCAATTCTCTCGAGCTCAGTGTTTCCTCTTAAGGCACTTCCAATATTCAGTTATAATAGGTTTAGGCTATTATATTATTCAATGTTCAAAAAGTTACAAAATGTGCTTTAGTTACAAAAAAGCGCTAACTGACCATAAGTTACTCTTAATTGTCGCTTTATTATCCTCACTTTCTAAGTCACATACTATAATAATTCTTAAAAATAATGTTATGAACAAGAATCTCCTGGAATCTGCCCCATTCTAATTGCCATAGAATGGACATACAATAAAAACAGCCAAATGTTCTTTTACCGACAATGCAGCTACAGTAAGTTACAAGCAGTATTCCGACACCCTGCATTATACTCAAATACAATGTATATATAATATGTGTGAGTTTTATCCGTATCGTTGTATCTTTCAATCTACTCGCTGATATTTTTTCGAGCCTATTTCATCTGATACCGAAGTACCCAAATTGAAAACAATAAGATCATTATAAACTCCTAGCGAGCCGCCCCGGCTTCGCATGGGTGTTTCGCACCAATTATATATTGGGTACATTTTATCCCGGGAAAAAGTACTGTTCCCGAGGGATCGACATTGACGCATGCGGCACGGCGGGCGAAAGCTAGTTTATTATAATTACCCTTTTATTAAAAGATAGCTTATTTAATTGCTTAATAACATACTCGTATGTTAAGTTATTCAACAAATAGTCAATAATTTACATTTTAAGAAAATATTTACTAGATAGTACTTAAAAGAAATAACGTCTTCTATGTATGTAACCCAGCTATAAATCTTCTTCCATTACCCTTTACTAAAGGGTCGGCAATGCATCAGCAATATTTTAATGTCATATGTTACAAAAACACGCTCTCCAACAAAACCCCGGCAAGTTTAATAAGGTCGGTATTCTGAGATGTCAGCATGCGCAATTTGTTTTATGTTAGATTTATGTCACGAGCCGCCTCTGCCTTCATCCAACAAGTAACTTTGTGTAAACACAGAAACTATGTTTTGTAGTTTAGATTTACTGTGTGATAAGGTATGATTCTTTTTTACGAAAACAAGTTGTAAGCCAGAGTGATTATTTATTGGTGATACCTAAGCCTCACGTTTACTTTTGTCTTCGCCGACTCTCGGGGACATGGGATTTTCTGGGTGTATGGTATCGTATGTCTTTCGTAATAAATCTTATTCGTGTTTGTAAGATGAAAGGGTGAAATCGACGCAAATTTCTAAGTAGGTATACCTTAGATTATAATCATGTTGAGGATTGTACCACTAAACAAGTATACTAATTACATAGGTGCATATTTCATACTAGCTTTTGCCTGCAGCTCCGTCCGCTTTAGTGTTAATTCCTCGGGAACAGTATCGGGAATTTCCCGGACTGACAGATACCCTACGAGTATGTCCTTCTTCGGACTTAAAACTACCGCCATACAAAATTCCATCCAAATTGGTTCAATAGTTGAAGGGTGAAAAGAAGACAGACAGAGTTACTTTCGCATTTATAACATTAGTATGGATATCGAAGTATGGATTTACTGTTTAAATTTGAATTTTGAGTTCCGTAATGTGATGATAGTTAGCTCGACTTTATAGTATGCAAGTTATTTTGGATTTTCATTTATGCAGATATAACATAACAGTATCTACTTATAAAATAACTGTCGACAGCATGTGTATAGTTTTTTTATAGTTACCTACTTGATGAAATTAAATAAAATATCATACGTATAATAAAATACCATACAAAACATAGAAATATTATTAGAACCTTAGAGTCCCCCGCACACTGCAGACTTTTTATCGGTTGATAGTTCAGTCGGGTCGGGTCTTTAATTCGTATGAAGATGTAAGCAAGTGCGCACATTACATCGGTTGTATCTTCATACAGATTGAACGATAGCTCTCAATCAATCGACCGATAGAAAGTCTGCTGTGTGCGGTGTCTCTTTGAACCTAGGATGCCGCCTGCAGTACTAAAGCTACCGGCGGTTAAGGAGTGAAAACTCTTCATGCGTGCCTTGAACAAAGAGTGCTGCCTTCTGTATCTGACCCTTGTTGATCCAGCCATCCAGCGAGAGCCATTTGAGATGTTCCACAGGACTATACAATAACTGGCCCATATCACATCCTTAGCGAGTAAACTCAGTTCTGCTGCTTACGCTGTTAGGAGAATAAGACAGTTGACTGACTTTGATACTGCGCGTTTGGTATACTTCAGTTACTTTCATAGTGTCATGTCGTATGGGATATTACTATGGGGTAACGCAGCAGAAGTTAATACCATATTCGTCCTTCAAAAACGCGCTATCAGATCGATATATAAATTACGTGCAAGAGAATCTCTTAGAGAACTGTTTAAAAATATAAATATTTTGAAATTCCCCGCGTAATACATATTTACAAATATTATGTTTGTTCGTAATAATCTTTATCTTTATACGAAAAATAGTGATATCCACAACAGGAATACGAGAAATAAAAATGAATTAGCGACACCAACTTTGCGATTACAGAAAACCATGAATTCATTTTTGGGACTTTGTCGCTTATATAATAGAATTCCTGCAGAAATATTGTCTCTGCCATTAGTTAAGTTTAAGACTGCTGTTAAAAATCAATTACTTAAAAATGCCTAATATTGTATTAATGACTATCTAACAGATAAAACTCCATGGAAGTAATACATTCAATAAATTGTTAATCAATAGACATCAGTAATTAATGTTAAATAATTCAATTTGCTATAAATATGTGAAAGCGTAGCCCTTCAGGCACGTAGGGACCAATACTGTACTGAGTTTATTTCGGCGTATTCTTCTCAGCAGTGGTCGTTCCGAAACACTAGAAGCTTATCGATTTTGCAAATATTAAAAATAATAATATGACGTTCAAAAAGAGATACATGATATCCAAATTTGAATAAAATTCTATTTCATTTGGTATTGAATTTTGCTTGAAAAGGAAAAAAATAGTAAACATGATATAAATACCCTGATGTACTTGTAGATAAAGAAAGAGAAGTTTGTAAGGATTGAGTGGAGGTCCTAAGTCTCAGCCTACCCCAATGGGAAAGAGGCGTGATAATATGTATGTACATAACATGACTACGAAGTAACAAGCATTGTATAATGTATGATATAATAGCTGTCGCCCGCAGCTTCGCTCACATTAATGTCACTACTTACATACTTATTTCGGGATGCAAGGTAGCCTATTGATTAATCCATATAATAAACTAGGTGTGCGCAAAATTTCGTCAAAATCCGTTCGCCCTTTTGATGTGATTGAGTAACAAAGTTCCAAACAAACATACAAATTGTCCCATGAATGATATTAGTACGATGTATAATAGAATCAGCAGTATAGGAGAATCTTGTTGGTTCTCGTTTTTTCACATCTAAGTATTATTTCCTATGAAAGTTAAGCCCGTTCGTGTAATTTTATTTTATTAAGTACACATACAGAAAGTTTACATAGGTGCATCACAAGCTTAATAATGGGTACAACATAGATCTATTAATTTCCAATATTTGTGGACACGTCATGATCAATATAAGTAAGCCATAGATTTAAAAAAAAAAATTGAAGTAAGCCATTAATAGTATATATGTAATTTCAAAGAAAAAAAACAGTAAACTTATACGTAGTAGTAAACAATGAAAGTTGCGTAAACAATACACACATACTGTCATGTCATTATCCCGTGTGATGCAGACAGAGCCTAGAACCTAAAGGCCTCGTTTAGCATTTTAACCATAAAAAAATATATACTTTTTTTTAAAACATTATAGAAATAATTTTGTAACAAAATCAGGTACGGAATTCTTTGTTATTTATACCAAAATATCCATACCATCGTGTTATGCATTATTATTTGATGTACGTAAGTACCTACGTAAATTGTTGAGGAGAGGTGACGTTATTCCTGGTAGTCAAAACAGAAAAAGTAGGAGAATTACGCGTTCGATTCAGAAATCAGGGCAGTTAATTAAGAAATGTAATAACTTATAGGAAAGAAAAGTTCATTTCATTGTCGCCTTGTAATAAAATAGATAATTGAAAATAAATAAAGTTTAGCCATTATGCCACAAAACTCTAAAAAAAATTTCACTTTACCCTCACTTTGATTTTTGATTTATTTTACCACTTAAATCTCAGAAATTATTTCACTTCAACCCCAAGATGGTTTAAAAAAGATTAGAAATCATATATATATTTTCAAAAAAAATAATTTGCTGTTGGCTCTACCAAAACAATTTCGGGGTCTAAGTGGAATTAAAGTTTGGAAATATTAATTCCTTATTTAATTGTCGATCATTCCTATAATCACTTAGGATAGTGGAATGAATAGAGAGGTTTTGGGATTTAGTGGACTAAGCCGTTTAGTCGTATAAAAGATATAAAACAAAAATTTTGAGAGCGCTAAGATTTTCTTTTAATGTATATAAAATCCCTGCCTCGTGTAGGTAATCCTCGTGAAGCTTGAAGTCTAGTGTACCTGATAAGCTATAAAACTTTTTACTGACGGTACTGATGCACTATAAAAGTGCAACAGCCGTATATCTATCGGATATCTACTTCACGACTGCTTTTTATTGACCGTCCAGCTCTTTTACAGCTTGAAGCGCTGTAATAGACAATAAACAAGTTTATGTTTCAAATGATGCATTTATAGGACGTGTCATCAGTTTCTTTTTAACTGCTACTTAGAAAAATAAAGATAGTATTTTAAGGACGTAATAAAGATAGTTTTTCAGATACGGTATCGTGACTGAGTTGATTAAGGCGCGATATGATGGTTGGTAAGAATTGAGAGTGTCAGATTTACTTCAACATTGTTGCTTAGACGCCTATATAGGTTTTTTTTTTAGATTTTCAATTTTCTGTTAAAAGTACTTAAAAGTTTAGTTTTGATTTTATAGTGACTACCAAGTTTTGGAACTTCTAAGAACCTACGAATAATAATTCTATAGAAATGTAACTCTCCTACATTTGCTGCTTCGATTCCAATTCCATTTACGCAAACGAACTAACAGTAATTACAACGAAACACACTATTTCATAGACAAACAATATTCCTGCTCATCGCATCTCTAGATTCGCCTCCTCCTTCATTACGCGAACCGAAGAAATGGAATTCCCCCCCGCGTCCTTGTTTTCCGACTAGTTCGATTTAGGGATTTTCAAGGCATTATTTGAGTTTGTGTGTACCACCCTAGACCTCATCGTTGCTTCCCATCAGGCAAGATAGAGGTTAAACGCTCTAAAATTCTTCTAAAAAATATATTCATTCAGATGAAGACATTAAATTGAAGAATTTACTTATGCTGAACGGCCAGAAATTTCTCTAATAAAAGCATTGAAGTTCGTAAAAAAACTTATTGCAAAAAACCATTGTACTTTCCTGATCAAGTAAAACCACTTACGAACCGCTGCTTTTGGTAAATATCGAATAAATTGGGCATAATGTAAGTGTACCCTAACCTTTTATCCTTGTAAAGCCTTTTACTTGGGCGGTTTCGGAGCTGAGGGTACAATTTGAACATAAAAGACCGCCCATATGAATTTTAGCAAGCGTATAAAGCTATAAGAAACATTTTACGTAAAATAGAGTTTTTTAACCGCCGCATTATTATATGCTCCAACCTAATATAACAATGCTATCGTACCTACGAATTAAACCAAACTCAGAGGAACAGAATTAATACAAATCAATTTTCTTCATCAACATTGAAAACAGCTAGCTAATACAAAACAAAAATACTATATATATAATCACTATTAAACTATATAAGGATAAATTACACATATTGAGCCAGCACGGTAAGTTGTGAATATCTGACATGGGATACGAACCCAAAACCTCGCCCATTGGCAAAATATTTGTTTTTATTTTTTATTAGCTATTTATGTCCCACTGCTAGACAAACCAAATGGTTGCGTACAGTACGCTTCAAAGGGAGCTATCTTTCACGTACGCTTAAGTTGTGGAACGAACTCCCAGCCATGGTTTTCCCGAGTGACTGCAACATGGGGTTCTTTAAAAAGGGCGTGAAAAGATTTCTTCAGGTTCGGTAACGCGCGAGTGGCACCCTTGGTGTTGCATGCGTCCATAGGCTACGGTAACCGCTTTCCATCAGGTGGGCCGTATGCCTGTTTGCCTACTTAGTAGTATAAAAAAAACCTTCCCCTTCTGTTTTCCACCTAGTTCTATCCATTGCTTTGTTTGAAAGCAAACAGCTCGTCTCTCCATCTCATTCTTGGCTTCCCTCATGAACGTCTTCCATCAGTAGGTACCCATGACGTTATCAGACGTGCTCATGTTTCAGGGTTCATACGGGATACGTGACCCGCCCAATCCCATTTTAGCTTAGCGGACTGCTTTCCCACGTCAACTAGTTTAGTGATGGAGCGCAGCGTAGTACGAGTATTTCTGACATGTTCTGTCCTTTTAATACCTTACATACTGCACTCCATCGCTTTTTTGGTTAATGACCCAGTCTGGGCACCGTAGGTTAGAATAAGCAAGATACACATATCAAGAAGTCGCTTTTTAAGAAATCACCTTTAAATAGCTCCTTCATCGACCAATAACTTTTCCATACGTTATCAATCCTGCGTGCGATTTCTTTCCCTTGTCGATCGATGAATAAGATTATTTGTTCCAGATAAGTGTATTCCTCAACATACTGTGTATATCTTGCCCATCTACTGTTACCTTACGTTTTGTGCTATTTGTCATTAACTGAGTTTTACTTCGGTTCATCTGAAGACCAAGGTTAGGTTAAACCTGCAAGGTTTACCGTGCTCAGATCTTGGAGCATCTGTGTGAGTTCTTACGCGGATGAGGCAAAAAGTATTATTTAACGTTAGCAAAACGTAGATTAGTTAATCTATTTTCACCGACGATAATACCTTTCGCCTTCCAGGGGTCCGCTAATTGATGGAATATTTCCTGTAACGCACTTGTAAATAGTTTGGGTGAGAGCGGGTCACCCTGCTTAACGCCTCTAAAAATATAGGTTTTTCTTAATTTAGATGAATATCTACTAAGGCGCTATTATAAGAAGGTTGATTTTTTATGTATATAATTAATTATGTCAATACAATCGCGACAAGATCCTTGTAACTGATGCCTACATTATCACTTGCAACTGTACGGAAATATCATTATAGCAGTTAAATATGTAGACGTGAAAGTGTAAACACCCAACTCCTTGAAAGGCCGACAACGCACCTGCCACACCCTGGTGTTGCAGTTGTCCATGGGCAGCGTTGATCACTTACTATCAGGTGACCCGCTTGCTCGTTTGCCGTCCTATAACATACAAAAAACACATACTTCAAACAAGTTATACAAAATTAAAAAGATAAAGCAACGCCCGACACAAAAGTCATGTATCTTGTAAACGACTGGACTAATTTGACTAATTGAAGTAGGCAATGCAAAAGGAAGATAGGATCCAGTACTCTATTTAGCGACGTAAGTTGCTATTGCATCGCTAGCAGTACATAATAAACCGTTTATATTCCGCGAACCGGGATGCTGCGCCTACGTGATAATCGCCTCTTTGTATTACTCTTATACGATTACGGCTCTATGAAAATGTTATAGGCGTTTAAGGGTTAAGATGGCAGAGATAAACGAATAATAAAGAGCCCGGGTATCAAGATAGAAGTATTAAAATAGAAAATATGTGATGAACGACGCGGTGATTTGAGGCTACAGCAGCTCAGTAGTCGAGAGCGTAGACGGACCAGGTGTCGAAAGTTAGAGGTTCAAATCCTACCTGTGGCGAAATTTTTTATCATATTTTTTCGATTTGAATATTAAACCGAGCATTGTAATGCTATATAATATAATAAGTAAGATAAAAATAACATAAATATAAGTATATTTAATTGAATTAATGCAATTTAATTTAATGCATAGGTACTATTGACAACACTGTATATAGGTGGTGCTTTCTGACTCTGACTTTTAAATACTACACTGGCAGTATTACATTCAGTGTGTATCCAAAATACAGTGAAATGTCCTCATTCCTTAATATTCTGTTCAAAACAAGAAGTCAATCACACAATCGACAAATATAAATCAAGGAATGAATATGAAACATTTTCACGATACAGGAAAGCATTTCAAAATAAGCGATGGAGATCAAAGTGACAGAAAACAATACCTGAAATCGCGAAAGCTCCGAAACTTTTGATTAAAACAAGTTTGATTCCTGACGGTCCATACGGAAAATCTCATAGTCTAATGTCTTGGTGCAAAATATTTTCCTCATACAGTAAAAGCCTAAATATTATTTAGAAGTATCAAGTAAGTACAGTGTATAATATAAAATACTGGGCAAATAATATTCATAACACGAAATAATGTAAATGTAACTAATGACACGTTACACTTGTATAACTTCCTAATACAATACAACCTCTAACGTGTCCCGTTTGCGATGGTAATAATAATAGTTTTAATTATGACACAAGGTGGAACGTCATGTACTTTTTATCGACAATAATAACAACAGCGTGTCACGCAACAGGTCAATAATAATATCACAATAGGCATAGGAACATAAATGAGTAATTTCAGAGAAGTTGTTATAGATCGTCGTCCTAACGCGATTTTCTATAGCGATGTATAAGATAGTGTTTGTGGACTAATATGGATGGGTACTTCATTAGGTAACATATATATTCAATTTTTACATCCGTTTGGGAAGCGTATAGGAGAAATGGCATTTTGAAAATTTATAAAGAAATGACAGGAGTGATTATAATAAAATTCTTTATAAGCAAGATCAACAGTATTGTTCTGAGAAGTTTAGACCGATTTCTGATATGGTTCTAGAAAGCATTTGCCATAACAGAAATTGATCCAGTTTGGATCAATTTCTGTTATGGCATATGCTCAGAACAATACTGCTCTGCTCTGTTCACTAATGAAGTGTCCTTCCATATATTATATTCAAACACTATGATAAACATCTAAAAATCGTGTTGGGACGACGGTCTATTACTATGCTGTTTCCAGGAAAATTTTCCCTGTTCTCAAATGTGGTCGAGTATTGAATGAAGTTAGATAATATGCGACAGGCTTCTGTACTCTAGTAGGTAAATCCTTTGAAGCAAGCTACTTTGAAATATTATTATAATTAAAACGAAGAGAAGATATCTAAACTCAACAAGTTATTAACTTGATTAAGACTGTTTATACTAATTTAGTAAACATCGGCTTAGAAACCTTTCTAATTACATTTGAAAATTAAGAACAGACATCTAACTTCATTAACTTAATTTGAAAATATGTCTTTTTAATTCTCATGATAAATGAATTTTGATCAAAATGACTTGAATGATGAGAGCTATTATAGCTGAATTTGCTTTTGTAATTTTTACTCGCATTTTTGCGACCAAGACATAATAATTTGTCACAATTTGGCTCGATTTTTAGACGACCATATTTAGTATAAATTATTATAAATGGTGCGGCGTTGAGGTGGGGCGTTTTTTCTTAAGCTGAAAATATGAAGTTTCACTGTTTGCGTTTATGGTTTGGTGTTATGAGGCATGGGGTGAGGCGTATACGAATGTGGCAGACGTGCCTTGTATCGTTATGTCGTTTAATCCTCCTTGCTTAGTACGCTTAACGGAGACTGCACAATAGTGCACGTATACTTACCAAAAAAAAATTGTTAGCAGAAGTTATGATGCTGTAAAAATATGGCGTCTTAAATAGTTATTACCTATACCTGTGGGCAAAAATTCTTAAATGTCTATCTGTCCGACTGTATTCCTCTGCAAGTCGCATTTCTCATCCCATTCCCTTGAAATTTTATAATCAGGTTTAATCATCATCATTTCGAGTTGGTGTCACGGTCAATCGACCATGCACACCCTGGTGTCAGAGTTCTTCGGAACCGCCTCTCGGCCTCCGACAGATGGCAGCCGGGACCACCGGCTAACGTGCCTTCCGAAGCACGGAATCATCTTTATTTTCAGACAATCCGGTGATTCAAGCCTGCAAAGTCCTATGTTTAATAAAATGGTCTACTTAATTTTTGTTTTTTTTTAATTGATGGTGTTAAGATTCGCGAGGTCTAACTGCATTCAGTTGTATGATCCGATACTAAAGGACGAGATAAAATACGAATGTAAACACACTTAGAAATTTACTTATGTATAAAATTAAAAAAAATCTATGTACTCGAGTGGTGGATCCGTCCGTCCGTCTTGAAGGACGGAAAATCTCGCGTAATGAAAATAAATATTTTATAACTTTGATTGACCTTTTACTGCTGATGTAGGAGCCGCTCGGGCCCAGCAAAAGAAATAATATCTAATTACTCTCCTTCCCCGCATACGACACATACGAGTATATCGCGTGTAATGCCTTCAAGTTTATTCAATTAAAGGACTGAATTTACGTGTCGTGGGCGCAATTTTAGAGGCTTATATTGTTTTAATGATTCTTGTGGGCCTCTCAGACCACATTAGTCCTTACATAACTTGTTTAAAAGCAGCTCATGTTTATATTTTGTTTATTTTAAGAGTGAAGATAAAATATCTCAAAATAGAACCTAGTACGTCCAGAAGAAAACAGTTAACCAATAATTTGTAATAAATATGAATTATTAAGTTTGACGCTAGAACTAGGAACAACTATGTCTGACCGTTCATAATTTCAAGAAAAAGATCTGAAACAGAGAAGAACGTGTCCACTAAAGCAAAAAAAGTCGTCACATATATGTTTGTATGTAAAAATCATGTTTGCCTGCCATACCTAGCAGTTTCTTATTTTCTCTTTAAAATTATGTTTGGTTATTGTTATATTTTACTAGCTTTTGCCCGCGGCTCTGCCCGCGTTAATATTGATCCCTCGGGAACAGTAGAATTTCCCGAAATGAAAGGTATTCCGGACCTCAAACTACCTCCATACCAAATCTAATCCAAATTGGTTTAATGGTTGAAGCGTGAAAAGATAACAGTCAGACAGAGTTACTTTCGCATTTATAATATTAGTATGCAAAACTTAAAATATAATTTTATAAAAACCATAATAATGCCTCAATTATTATGGTTTTTATAAAATTATATTTTAAGTTTTGATTTTATAAAAACTTATGGTTTTTAACCTTATATATGTTTATAAGTATTGGTAGGTATATACCAGCCTCTGAAATAAAAAGCTATGTATTTAAAACTGAAAGCAATTCAATTTTTCTTGGAAGTATACTTTCATGTCATATAATAATCAATTTGAGCTAACAATCATAAAATTATTACAGTCATGCAATTCATTCGTCATAAATTGTTTTGTTGTAAGATTTTCCTTCCATTGTTTAGAATAATCAATTATATGCTGGAAAGAGAATAACTGTGACAGGTAAATAGCTTAAATTAACATGTATAAGTACTTCTTTCCTATCCTATATATATACTTTTTCAAGTTCAATGTATAAGTTTCTTTTATTTTTACATGATAACGTTTTATAAATTTATGAACGCCGGCTGCTCACACGAATATGTAGTAAATAAGCGAGAGAGGTCGATCGGCCTAAGCGTTCCACTTGTAACACATCTATCTCTCTTACACGGTTATCCATAGATTTAAAAAAAAAAAAATTTCGTCCGTTATCTAATAAAATTATTGTCCGTAAACCGACTTTACAGCCAACCAATCTTTTTTCTCTGTCATTTTAATCCTTACTAATATTATAAATGCGAAAGTGAGTTTGTTTATTTGTTTGTTTGTTTGTTACGCTTTCACGCCGTAACTACTGAACCGATCATCATGAAATTCTGCATACAAGTTCTCTGGAGTACGGAGAAGGATATAGGCTACCTTTTATTCCGGGAAAAAGTACTATTCACGAGGGATCGACATTGACGCGGGCGGAGCCGCGGGCGAAAGCTAGTAATAGTATATTTCATAAAACCCTAGCCGACTAAACCTATAAAGGATAAATTGAACACAGAAACAAAGTTGCTCGACTGCCCAAAAAAGGAGTATTACATTTTCAGAGTTCATATAATATGTATGTGGGTTTCTTTAAGTACATTAGAATACGACCTCATATTTCTTAATTCAGATTTGGATTAAGGATTTTTCACTGTTTTCATTCCGTTTCACACATACTTGCCCAATATGCTGAATAGCATTAGGCAGTACTAGTACTTATTCTGTGCCTTAGGATCTGACTTTATGATAAAGACATGATAAGAATGTGTTTATACGTGCATACAACATATATTAACAAAATTTGGTATGTATATATTCGTAATTCTATGGCGATCTAAACAACACTCAAGACTCTTATGAATGTTTTTTTTTTTTTTTTAATTAACCTATATTGTCCCACTGCTGGGCAAAGAATTATGAATGTTACAGAATTCTAATCCAAATTTAGTCAGTCTCCATTTTTTATATCGAAATTCTGCCTTTATCTTTTATTAAATAAAATCAGCGAATAAAATTAAGAAATAAAATATGGTGAAAAATTCCACGCGGGTTTGAACCAGTGACCTTAGGTCTTGTTTAAACGCTGCCCGCGTGGAATTGGATCACCATTTTTTTCTCAATTTAATTTAATAAGAATTACAATATTCCTGCATCCTCGATAAGTCACAATGACACAGCTTTGAATTAGGCTAATTTCAGAGTGACGCCTGTGAGACGCGTTTTGACAGCGCGCGCTTGACCGGCGTGCACTGTTGAAACGAGTTTAGGTATCGCACATTTCATTGCAATGTACAGCTGTGTAATAGTCGTCATAATTGGACATAATTCCATGGAATAGAGTGCAACAACAAAGTCGTAAAACATTGCCAATTTATTATTGAGAGCGTGCTTCAGCAGCGCTGGCCGACGGGAGGCGCGCGTCTCACGAACGGCGCGTTTGAATTGTGTGACTATAAAACGCAACTACTAATTAGGCTTTTGCCATTGATTCTCAGATTGGCCCTTCAGGCTTGCATGCACGTATACGCGGCCCATCAGGCAATATGAGAGTTGCTGTCTCTCCAAGCCTTGCGCACACAAGCAACGCCCAAAGCCGAGGTCCGTCCCTCCAGGGGGCCCTTTGGTGATGTTGTCTATATAAGCTGAGGGCACTCTGCCCTCGCCTCAAACGCCCGGTGAAGTAGCGAAAGCTCACTTGAAGCTAGCTACATAGTCTTGCCGAAAAAAAAAGTCTAATTACAAGCACGCGCGTGTGAATGGCACTGATCAAACGTGTAACTTTGAAATCAGCCTTAGGATGAATGGATCCGTGCATAGGGTATTTTTCCGGGAAACAAGCTCCTGTGGGAATACAGCGTGCAAATTGTAATCGGTACCAAATTAAGCTGTCAGGTGCAAATTGTATTACTATTTTGTTAATTTTATGAGTAAAAATTTAGGAAGAGCCTTGATTTATGATTATGATTTTGTAATTTTCTTATTGTATTAGGAATTTAATTTTTCGTTTACAAAAGTGGTCAATGCCTACTATACAGATTTGGACAAAGCATTCATATCTTATTATTTATTATTTTTATAGACCTATACTTGTATATATTTTTTAACAAGGCAGTAATGTTTGTTTTTCTTTTAAAAAAAAGGTCTATTATGTCGTTTTACGGACGATGATTTTACGTGATAACAATGAGAGATAGATGTGTGATAAATACTACTGATGCTGCTACTACTGCTACTGCTGCTGCTGCTCCGGAACGTGACTTATTTCGTGCATGCAGCCGGTGTTCATCGATTTATAAGACGTTATTACGTCAAAAACTTATATCTTTAACAAATCAGAGAGACTGACACTTACCAAATGCGATCAATCTCGGATGCCTGGCGAGTTTTTATCAATCAAAGTGCCTTCTAGAGCATAGTTTATCAAGACTTATCTTAAGTCTGTGGAAAAATTTACGACGCTATTGAACCACGTAATAAGCTTTCAATTCTTTTCAAAAACGAATTTATATGTTGACTTATGTAACTTATGTAAACACACCTTAATGTCAAGTCCGCAGGCGAGTGAGGCAAATGTTCATGTTAGTAGCTATAATAAATAATTTATCTATGGTGTGCTAGGGAATGCCGATCGTCTCATTCGTAATATCGCAAACCCTTCATGGGTTTATTTATGAGGGTTGAATAGATCGCTTTACATATGTGTGTATGAATAATGCGTAAAAAGTATGAATGCGACACCTAATATGTCGATGTTATTACGAGTGCGTCGACTGTGCCCGTCTAAAATATATATTTACTTAGTTGCTATCCAGAGAATCGACAAGCATTGGTGTGGTTACAGAATGACTTGACTTATTTTTCTATGTCCCCTAAGTGGGGCAGAGGGCCGCTACAGTGCTTCTCCATCTCGTTCTGTCTTGAGCACCGCGCTTCACTTCGGGCCAAGACAGCCCGATTGTCTAAACCTCCGCCGCTACCGATCGCCGCCAGGTCTGCTTGGTCGACCACGCTTACTTTTTCCTTGAGGAGTCCATTCCAATGCAAGTCTCGGAATGTAAAAAGGCTCTCTCCAGAGCGTGTGGCCAATCCATATCCGTTTACCACGGGCTATCTGGTGACCGATCAGTGTCTCGCCGCAAAGTTGCCACAGACATTCATTGGATATCTTTTCAGGCCAAAAGATACCCATTATCTGACGAAGGCAGACTTGGATCTGCTGCGTGATGACTTTGGTCACCTTCCACGTTTCGCATCTATATAGCAGAACGGTTTTTACATTGGAGCGAAAGATTTTGAGTTTTACTCTGCCAGTAAGCTTACTAGACCGCCATATGGGGCGGAATTGCGCGAAGGTGGCTCATTGGTTTGGTTGCGAGAAGGTGGTTATACAGAATACTAGGAATAAAATAAAATAAGAATACGGTACACTGATGTTAAAACTTTATAATTTTTATATCTGGAAGAGTTTTTGTTCAGGAATTATTTTTTTTTTCCAATGTGGTTTTTTGGTCAGGTCTAGTCCATTCCACTAACACGAAATTTTTATCCTATTTGCATTTTCCATTTCAAATATGATCGGAATACAATTTTTTATGAAAATATAGATATTTTTTCCGAGTTCCCAACTTTCCCACTTTGATGAAATGAAATTAAATAAAATGAAATAGAATTTTATTCAAATTTGGATATCATGTATCTCTTTTTGAACATCATATTATTATTTTTAATATTTGCAAAATCGATAAGCTACTAGCGTTTCGAAACGACCATTGCTGAGAAGAATACGCCGAAAGAAACTCAGTCCAGTATTGGTCCATACGTGCCAGAAGGGCTACGCTTTCACATATTTATATGATTCACAGGAAAAGTTGTTCATATTGACGAGCTAAGTCGCTTTTTCATTTTGATGTTGAGGGTAGATTTACATCCTTTATATTTTACAAGGCCGCCTGGTCAAAATCTTCTTTCAAATAAAGAAAATATCGCATTTTTTGCATAAATATTGCAAAAAAATTGGTCCATTTGTTTGGGATCTATGATGATACAGAAAGAATAAAGCCTGAAATTATCATACAAATATATAATTATCACGTCGTTATCCCTTACGGGGTATACAGAGCGTAAGGCTTATTTACGATTGTTATTCCACGCAAAGGTGGAAAACCAAATCAAAATAGTGATGGATTGCTATTAGCATCGCTCTTGTTCATAATTCCTTATTTTTTCTCCAATGGCCTCGACCGGCTTTTACGGTCTACGCGGCAAGAGAAGCTGGTACATTCTATGTTAGTCTTTTCTCCTAGTCCAGCATGTAAGGAACTTACATTTAAAAATCATTGCTTAGTGGTTAAAGAGAAAATATAGGTACTTCTTTACTCATTTTTATACATCCCAAAGTGACAGCTTTTAGTTGGCAACAACATATCCAAACCATTCTTAATGATTTCGTCGGCCCCCTTGTCAACCCTTTTCAGGACTTAGTAGGTCTTTGCTGAATCAATCTTAATTCGAGAAGGTTTCGCGCAAAAACCATATAATTAAGTCCAGAGTGTTTGTGCTTCCACGCGTTTTATATCTTTACTAATAAAAAGAAAAAAAAAGGCGCCAGCTGCTTTTCCTTTCACCACAAAAACTTGAGATCCATGTTAGTATACAGTTGATTCGTTAGGTCTCTGATATCATGATGTCTGGTGTTTTTATTTAGACATGTTGAAAAATATGATTTTAGTATTGACCACTTTTATGAAAGACTAGCGGCTCACCCCGGCTTTGCACGAATAGTTATAGGTATTTAATCTATATAGCCTACTAGCTGCCCCGGCGAACTTCGTTTCGCCATAAGTTAAAAACTATCCTATCTCTCAAGTTGGATCGAACTGCACATGGTGTGCGAATTTTATTATAATCGGTTAAGTGGTTTAGGAGTCCATTGAGGACAAACATTGTGACACGAGATTTATATATATTAAGATTTTAGTGTTATCAGTGATTTAGAGGTATATAAAATCTTTCAATAAAATCTTTCCTCTTTATAATATCCTTACGAATATTATAAATGCGAAAGTGAGTTTGTTTGTTTGTTTGTTACTTCGTCACACTTTCACGCCGTCACTACTGAACCGATCATCATGAAATTTTGCATACAAGTTCTCTGGAGTACGGAGAACTTGTATTATTTTACGGCGGAGCCGCGTGCGAAAGCTAGTTCGTATATAAAAATATAGACACAAATATTATAAAAAGAATATCACAAATAAAATCGAGCTCTTTTTAAATTTTCGCTAATGAAATTAGTAAAATAGCGATACAATTTTCTTCTGACATTTTAATTCTGTTCGCGATTAAAGTATTCACGCTGAATTCCCTCGGGAGCCGGTTTCCCGGAAAAAATACTCTTGCACGCGCCCGGATCCATTCATCCTTATTTAGAACTGTGATGTCATTACTGTGTGTCATTAGGACCCAAAAGTTTTAAATTTATCTTTCCCTTTTGAACCGATTTTTAAAAAGCTGGTTACAGTCCAACCTATGTTAATTTAATTTTGACATAATTTTATTATATTCGTATTTATGAGTTAGTCTCTAAGAACTTGAAGACACATACATATACTAATTTAGATACTAATCACCTCTTTATCAATTACAGGGTTGACACAGTCTAGGAGCGTAAGAACTAAATGCCACATTTAGTATGTTGGCCGTGTAACTGAAAAACGGATTCAAAAAAGAGATTGATAGCTTGTATCACAAGCTACATGGCCATTTAGTAATTGGTCAGATGAAAATCCTCTTGATTGGCCCTAAGGATCGAAGTAAAAAGAAAGGCAACTAGTTCATTATACGGTTTTCTTTTCTAGAAGTTCATCATAGAAACTTTCTAGGTCAAAAGCCGTATACAAATTATTAACTTAAAATAAAGTATGGCGGAATAATTTGACTCTGACATTTTAATTCTGTGTGTGATTAAAGTATTCACACTGCATTCCCGTGGAAGACTGTTTCTTGGAAAAAATACCTATCCCATGCACGTGCCCGGCTCCATTCATCCTCATTCAGAGCTTTAACATCTTTGAGGGTCTCAATCGGGGATACAGGAATATAGACAGTATTTAAAAACTAAATTCTCTTTGCCTTTAGGCCGATTTCGTAAATAAAAACTACTTTTTTCTTTTTAAACATGGAAGAAGTGTGTGAAGGATGCAAAAAAATAAATGAACGAAAGAGATGACTCGACTCGACTGAACGAAAAATTTACCTCAGTTATTAAATTTTTTCCCTTTCTTGAGTCATCTTTTTCGTTTATTTATTTTTTTGCATCTTATTTTAATCATTTAAATTATACTCATATAATTTAAATGATTAAATGAGAGGAAGAAGATGATGTACATAGGTAAACATTTATAATTATTACGTCTTTATTACATAGACAGCACTTTAGACGATAACAACAGAAAGCCACGTACAGCGTTTTGTTGGGTGAGTTTGTTTTTAATTTATGCCCAATCAATTAAATTAAGTCTATTAAAGCAAAGAACTTTTTAAAAATCAAGCTTTTATGTACATCACTTATGGTTTCGGGTTATTTTCAGCGTAGTAAGTGCATCAAAAATAGCTATTCCGAAATCTTGGGTCTTCCGCCATGTTGGATTAAGAATGACGGCATACAGCTTACCATGCATTGTCATCCAAACTAACAAAATTTCAGCTCAATCGGTGGAAGATATCTACAAAACTGAGTTGCAACATTTGACCCTAACAAACATAGTTACAAAAGCTTGTAAATAAGAAAAAGAATTGATAATTGACACATAGAGGCATGTATCAATTTCAAATTTTATTGATCTCTTTTTTATTTAATTCTACTTAATGTATTTTAATTGAATAATATTTATCTAATTCTAAATTTATTCATGTGTTTAAGTTTTAAATAATAATTAATTTTTATTCAAAATCAACTTAATTATATTCAACGTTGTTTAAATTGGATTAAAAAAAATGTAATATTTTAACTAGTTAGTAAGATTACTGAGATTGTATACTAGAAAAGAGCCTGACTCCCATACCACAGGGAAACCTACCGTGGGTGTCAGACCAACAAAGTTATGCAACACTGCTTACTAATAAACGAATTTCAATTTCACAATTCACAATTTCAATGTAACATTCTCATCGTCATCGTCACTTCCCATCAGGTGAGATGGGAGACAAATGCCTACTTCAACATTTATTAAAAACAAAAAACAAGTCTTATTTCATGTTTTTCTATCATCAAATATTCATTTAAAAAATAGTAAGATAAAATTTATGACTTGGAATTCTCCAAGTCATAAAGTTTATCTTACTATTTTTTTAAACATTATTGTCCTTTGTGTTATTATCATAAAAATAATATAACGACATAAGAAAATATACAGTCAAAATAATAGAGCGTGTCGTTCATAAACTTAAATTGAAGCCTAATAATTTGAAGGCTGGTATTCCACGGTCTGTTGCCTTAGTGATGCATGATGGCCGGCAGCCAAGCCAATAACGTTCTTGAATAACAAAACAACGCTTGCCAACTAATGTGGGCATGACATAGTTACCTACTCCATTCAAAGTCGTTTTAAAGGGTACAATTTAGAGATTTTTTAAATTGATGAGCACAGTTGGCATAAAAATATATCGAACTTGTCGGTACTGTAAGGTCGTGTTCACATTTACACAGCGCACGCGTCGCTTAAGAATCACTGCTTCCTTATTTGTACGTACGAACATAGAAGACAAAAAAATATATGTTTGAAACTAAACAAAGCATGCTTCCATGGAAACCGAACCCACGACCCTCGGGTCTACAGGCAAATGCATCAACCACTGAACCAAGGAGGCAGTTAATCATGGAGATAGTACACCACCGTCTTCAACCCAGCAAGGAAAAATCTCTTCATGTATGGTGTTGGGCCTATCACCAAGCCTGGAGGAGCCCAGTGGTCGTGAGCATTATTAGCGCTTACGTTCACGCATGCTAAGCAACCCTGGTGCGGTCCCCACATGGATGGGTGACCTCAAGTGGCATAAAAATATCTCGAGTTCTTTCGTTCTTCGGAAGACACGTTGGTAGCTATGTCAAAGAAAAATCTGACACCAGTGATGGCCACTTGCACGCACGAAAAACAAACTAACAAACCAAGTCTGATACCATACACCTTGGTTACCTGCACATACATACGAGTACATAATATCACTGTAACAATGTGTAACAATCGCGAAAACATCATATTATATTTTTAACCATTGATATGAAACATTATATTTTTACTTCTTTTTCCCTTGCGGGGTAGACAAAGCCTAGGTCTATAACACCCGAAGTTCACGTTTAGCATGTTGGTGGGCATTAGGTAACAAACGGAATTAAAATAGTGAATTTTGCCCGTTCCCTCGTTCGGCTTTTACGATCTGCAAGGGAAGAAAAGCAGCTGGTACATTCTACGTTTTTTCTTTTCTTCCAGACCAGCATGGAAGAGTTACCTGCATATTAACCCGGCTATGCCAAAGCGGTCACTGGACCACATTTAGTATGTAAAAGTCGTTTGCGCCACGACTGATGGACGCTTCAGCCTATGAATGCAAATCGTAATTAGGCATTATGAGAGGTTTTAACCAAGCCTTGCACAGGCAACGCCCAAAGTCGAGGTGTTTTTTTTTTTATATCGTAATTTTGAGTGCGTTTTATCTCCATCTTGCCTGATGGGAAACAACGATGAGGTCTAGGGTGGTACTCGCAAACTCAAATAATGCCTATTCACTCTTGCCTTGAAAATCCCTAAATTGTACGAGTCGGGAAACAGAGACTCGGGAAGGGAATTCCATTCCTTCGCGGTTCGCAAAATGAAGGAGGAGGCGAATCTAGAGGTGCGATGAGCAGGAATATCGACTACATATGGATGGAATCCGTGCCCACGCCGTGTCGTCCCAAGATGGAATGGTGCAGAGGGAATTAGATCGTGCAGTTCCTGTGCGCACTCACCGAAATGCAGTCTGTCCCTCCTGGGGGCCCTGTGATGATATTGCTAACGCACGTTGCGGGTACTCTGCCTCCTTGGTGAAGTAACAAAAGCATACTTAGAGCTGACAACGTTTCCTCTTCGGTTTGAGTACAATATTCTATTCATTTGTGTAGCTTCTGCTCTGATATTTTATAAATACCTATTTCTTAGCTTTAATTCGTTATTATTTTTCTTCAGTATAAATCTTATTTGCTCTTTGTGTATCTATCTGTCTATTGTTTATCTCCGTTATCATCATATCGTATAGCATAGCCATCAAGAATCATATGAATATATTATAATGTTTAATTTTAACAGACCAGCATGGAAGAGTTACCTGCACATTACCCCGCCTATGCCAAAGTGGTCACCGATGGCCACATTTAGTATGAAAACTAGCTTTCGCCGCGGCTCCACCCGCGTCAACGTCGATCCCTCGGGAATAGTACTTTTTCCCGGGATAAACCTATGTCCTTCTCCGCACTCCAAAGAACTTGTATGCAAAATTTCATGATGATCGGTTCAGTAGTTACGGCGTGAAAGCGTAACAAACAAAGAAACAAACTCACTTTCGCATTTATAATATAAGTAAGGATGTCGTTTGCGCCACGACTGATGGGTTAAAGTATATTCAGCAGATATCAAACCATGCATTTCCTAAGCCGTCTTTACACGATTGTTTATATGGCAACGACACACCTCGATAATGGGCGGCAAGTAGTTAAGATATGACGGCTTTAAAATCCAATTTGTGCGTTTTCGGCGGCTTTTATTTTATGAATAAACTAGCTGTTTCCGCGACTCCGTATCATAACTGGAGAAAAAAAATAAGTAGCCTGTGTCCTGTACGTCTAAATATTCATCTACCAAGTTTCATAAAATTCAGTTTATTCGTTGAAGAGTTACTCCATAAATCATCATTTCGTGGTAGGTGACACCGACTATCGACCATGCACACCCTGGTGTCAGAGTTCTTCGGAACCGCCTCCCGGCCTCTGACGTGGTTCCTTTAATGACTACCAGATGGCAGCCGGCACCAACTGCTTAACGTGCCTTCCGAAGCACGGAATCATCTTTATTATCAGACAATCAGGTGATCCAAGCCTGCAATGTCCTAACAAAACTGGAAGCAACTAAACAAAGTATGCTTCCCGTGGGAATCGAACCACGACCAACACGGTCTACAGAAAGATGCCACGGAGGGAGTTGGAGGACTCCATAACTTACATACACACATACAGAAAACATCTAAAAATCCTCAATTAAGTTTCAGTGTCACGTATAGTGCTTTTAAACACGATATCTCTGAAAACAAATTAACTTACTCCATGACCGATCCTTACAAAATTATGAATATTATGGAAAACTAACTTTTTCAGATTTTCCTGCGTCTTAGATGGTTATATATAATTCAAGTTCTCAACTTTCTAGCCTAGCTCAATGTGTATTATTTATCTATTTTATTTATTTTTGAAATAGTAATGATTTCACAATCAAAATAATAGACTCGTTAAGCTTGATTCCTGATAGAGTTTATGAAAAACAAAATCGTTTCCATATAGTGTATATTATTATTTGTAGTATAGTTCGCTGGGGTTTGAGTGTATTCATCCAGCTCCTTGGTTATCTTAAAGATCATCAGCTAATTAGTGACCGTCAATACGGGTTCCGCCACGGGCGTAGTGCTGGTGATCTTCTTGTGTAATTAACGCACCGATGGGCAGCCGCCATCGAGAGCAAGGGAGAAGCACTGGCATTTAGTCTAGATATCACAAAGGCTTTTGACCGGGTCGGGCATAAGGCTCTTCTCGCGAAGTTACCATCTTACGGGCTTCCTGAGGGACTAGGCTTGTGGGTCGCTAGTTTCTTATCTGGGCGTAGCATTCAGGTCGTTGTAGACAGATTATGCTCCGATATCATGCCCATCAATGCTGGCGTCCCCCAAGGATCTGTTTTATCACCTACGCTGTTTCTTCTGCACATCAACGACATGCTTAACACTAGTAGCATCCATTGCTATGCAGACGACAGTACGGGTGATGCATATTATGCAGGTCGTGCAAATATCCCTCAAACACAGGTGGAGGAGAACAGAAAGAGACTTGTGTCTGACATTGAGACCTCTCTGGAGCAGGTCTCTGAATGGGGTAAACTAAACCTAGTTCAATTCAACCCTACTAAGACACAAGTCTGCGTGTTTTCCGCTAAGAAGACCCCATTTAACATGGCACCAAAGTTCCGGGACACCTCTCTTACCATTTCTAAGAGTATTGGGATCCTTGGCGTCGATATTACGAAGGAGGTCCAATTCCGGAGTCATCTGGAAGGTAAAGCCAAAATGGCTTCTACTTCACCCCGGGTCATAGACTTTTGTTATATAAAGCTCAAGTCCGGCCCCACATGGAGTACTGCTCTCATATCTGGTCTGGTGCACCTCAATACCAACTCCTCTTGATTCCATCCAACGCCGGGCAATTCGTATTATCGGTGACCCCACACTCACAGATGATTTAGACACCCTCAGTCTACGGAGAGACGTTGGCTCTCTGTGTGTATTTTACCGTCTATACTATGGGGAGTGTTCTGAAGAACTTTTTGAATTGGTGCCACCGTCACCTTTCTACCACCGCACCGCTCGCCACAGGAGTAAAGTCCATCCCCACATCCTTGACACTTGGGTCTCCAAAAATGTCAGAGCGTCACGTGGTTTTTTTCCTCGTACAGCAAGATTGTGGAATGGACTCCCTCCCGAGGTTTTCCCTGTGTGCTATGACTTAAGGTCCTTCAAAAGGCGTGTTTACAGGTATCTTAAGAGTCGGCAACGCATCAGCAGCTCCTCTGATGTTGCAGATGTCCATGGGCGACGGTGACCACTTTCCATCTGGTGGCTCGTCTGCTCGTTTGCCGTCGGATATACATAAAAAAAAAAAAAATCAGGATCATCTGTGATGAGATGGTTGAATGGTTTGTACTCAGGAATTATCAGCTGGAAACTAATATGTGAATGGCTTACCAGAATCATGCGTTGAGTTGGCGTTGACTCCTACCCAGGTAGGAGGATGCTGCGAATAGGCCGTTCTCGAGGAAAGGCTCACCAATAATACAACGAATTTCCAAACAAGTTTAGAAAATTTGGAAATTAAATCGAACAACACTGAAGTGTTGTTCGATTTAATTTTTGAGAAACATAGATTTGACAATTATGGTTTTTCTACTATAGAGGAACGATTGATTTTTGTTTTTGATACATTGTGATGAAGAAATATCTATAAGTTTCGTCATTGTTACTACATGTTCGGTTTAATCTTAAATATCCCACAATATTGAGAAAACCAAATTTTATAAACTCTACGGTTGAAACATACAACCTTATGACAGCCGGAAGGATGGTCTGACAGATAGATATACAGCACAATGCTTAGTAATATGGTAATACGAGTAGGTTCCTTTTTGTCACGGAGTTCTTAAAACACCGTACGTAAAACAGTAATATCAAAAATTCGATATGTTAATATCAAATTTGCACACAATATCATTGCATTGCAGAATACACTTTTAATGCGAGTAGGTACATGTAGATAAAACAATTCAATATCTTAAAAATGTACGAAAACAAATGATAATAAAAAGAACAAAAAATTAACGCTAGAATTTTCCCAAACGTTAAAATAAACGTATTCATTACGGCTGAAAAGGGTGTAAGCGCTCTCTCACACAAATTGGATTTTAAAGCCGCCGCTGTCGCAACCACTTGACACTCATTACCGTGCGGTTGGGACGCGCCTTGTACACGATCGTGTGAAAGCGCTTTTATGAGACACCTTAATAGAAATAAACGCAATTATAAGTAATTGTTACCGTTTATACACCGGTACAGACCAGAAGATTTTTTTTTTTTCAAAAGTTTAAATAATATCACTGGCACATGTGACTTTTATCAAAAGACGTTTATAGACGTTTATCAAAAAAATCTAACCATTCCTCGCACATTTAAACCTGTTTAGTGTTCAGACCTCCTTATCCGAGCATTTTTCACAAAGATTTAAAAAAAATTACATTTTTCAGTTCTCGAGCGGTGAATCAATCAAAAATCTGACAACAGTATCTGCCACATTCACACGAATAATGAAAAATAAACAACAAGTGTATGTAGCTAACAATAATGTCGGGATTTTTGTACCTTCATATGGTTTTCTTGTAGCAACACCAATAATGCGTGTCAAGTGGTTGCGACGGCGGCGAATTTAAAATCTAATTTGCCAGACGAGAGGGCTTTTACGCTGCTCTTAGTGCAAATGAATGCATATCTTTCAAGTCATTTAATTTAAAAAATCTAAAAAACCCGACTGACCATTGACCCAGCGCCACTGACACGATTCTCAGGACATGAGTATCTAGAGGGACTGTACGATTTGTAAATACATATTGTGTATGCATGAAATTTAAAGGTATGATAAATCCGTTTTCTTTCAAATAATTTACTTCAAATGGGGGCAGCACTGGGCCCCAAAAAAGTCATGAACAACTGAAAATAATTCAATAAAACCATATTTGGTTTTTTACCGTTTTACTCGTTTGTTGCATTGAAATATTCCGGAAAAATACAATCGGAATTTTTCAGAAAATATTGGACAGTTTAAAAAAACGATTGAATAAATCAAGTTTTTATTACTATATAGTTTTTATTATTACTATATGTATTTACTACATACAGTATAGTAGTACATACATTATTGCTATATACAGTATAGTAGTAACGCGTGCGTAATATGTACTAAATGTAAGCCGGAACGGATGACAACAAAAACATTCTACCCTCCAAAACAACACATATTAAAAATATAACGTGAAAAAAACATCAATATTTTTCCGTTTCTGTCAAAATTTCTTGTTTATTCCGTTTTATATAAAACATGAAAATTCCATATATATTTTTCTTGAAACTTTCGAGTGTAACTGGGAAAAAAACGAAGAACCTTAAAAAAAAATTTTCCCGCTTTTTTCAACGCTACTCCAAGGAAGCCATAGAGTGGGTACTCTCCGAGAATATGCCACAAGATTTGTTCTCTGGCCCCACAGTCACATTCTGGAGAGTCTGAGTAAGCCTACTTATAAAGGTGGAGATTAGATCGTCCGTTTTTTTTTAAAATAATATATTATTTTTTCTTAAAATAAATAAATACTAACCTAAAAATTTTTAAACAAAATCTATCCGCTATTTGTCTGACTGTAGGTTTGTTCATCTAATTTTTCTGTCAGTTAGGCTGTCCGTCAATCTGTTGTTCTGTTGGTCTGTCGATTTTATTCGTCTGATTTTATTCAATAGACCAAGGTCTATTGAATAAAATCTTCAATCGTAACCTATTCGGAATTGGTTTAATTTTACCCCCAACCCTCTTTCACTATTAAAGCCTGCTGTTTTTTTCCTTTTGCCCAAGAGTATATCCTTCTGTGTAAGGTCGCAAGACTCCCAAGATGAACGCCAAGATTTTTATATAGAGACATTATCAAAAAATATAAATTAATAAATATACACAGACAAATCACACAGATTAAGCTAGCCCCAAAGTAAGTTCGAGACTTGTGTTATGGGATACTAACTCAGCGATACTATATTTTATAACAAATACATATATAGATAAACATCCAAGACCCAGGCCAATCTGAAAAAGATTACTTTCCATCTTGATCTGGCCGGGGATCGAACCCGGGCACTCTCGTGTCGCAGGCTGGCGTGTTGACCACTGCGCCACGGAGCTAGCCAATATATAAGTGGTCTAATAGATTAAGTACTAAATCCTGAGTAAACTAAGAGAAAATGTCTGCAATAATCAGATCTAGACTCGGAAACTCGGAGTTTATCTTACTAGCGCTGACAGCGTGGAGCGACTTAGCGGTCGCCCCGGTTTGTTCGCTAATTGAAATGAAGTTACACTATTGTTCGTATTGTTTCTCTACGGTTTCACTTCAGTTTCTATACGTTTCATACCTATGCTCTTTAGTAAATCCTAACTATTATTATAAATGTGAAAGTGAGTTTGTTTGTTTGTATGTTTGTTACGCTTTCACCTTGTAACTACTGAACCGATATCACAATGAAATTTTGCATACACGTTATATTCTGAGGCAAGGAGAAGAACATAGGGTATATTGTATTATTTGGCCTTAATTTTTGAGCTCTTTGAGAAGTTTGACTTTTTCTTTAAGACACCGTACATTTCAATATGTTATACAATTATGACTTCATCATACGTCCAGTTCCTCAGATAGACGATAGACAGACAGATGGGCAACCGAGTGATCCTAGAAGGGATTCATTTCCTTTGGAGTTATGGAATCCTAAAATTCGTAAAGTGAACCCCGGACTCTAGTATAGTTGAGAATTATCAAAGATGTAAATGATTGATGGAATAAATCAAATAAGAACGAGAATAATTTCCAGACTAAGAAATTTGTATTTATCTTGCTAGCGCCATATAAATTACATTCGACACTAGCATTGCTGAGAAAATGCGATTCTGTTTGCTATTAAAGGTATTATTGTATTAAAGTGTATTTATTTTGAATTACTTACTCCATGGGCGCTACAGCCTGCAACCCTTTGTGGGTCTTGGCCTCCTCTACGATTTTCTTTCATTTCGCTCTGTCTCCGGCCTCCCGTCTCCAAGATGTTTTCTTGCCGAGTCTCTTCAGGTCCTCCTCTATACAATCCTTCTACAGCTTTCTAGATCTTTTGCTGTGGGATTTATTTTGAATTAGTTTATTAAAATCAATCAGTCAACAACGACAGTTACCCTAGTTCTAAAAGTAAACTTACTCGTAAGTTGTATATCAAATTAGTACTTCAGTATAAGCGTAGGAATGCTATCGCGTACTACGAGTACTTAGATATCCTTACTCTCGGCCCGAATACCCAACTTATTTTAAAAATTCGAAACCCCAAGGAAAAGCTAATAGATAAATTTGTTTATTTACATAGAGGCTCTTAGCAAACCCCGAGGGAAAACTTCGTGTCGGAGAGCCATCTTTTTTTTAGTTTATTTTTATACAGGTCTGGAAAGCTCTACTTTTTACTTCTCCCCATCTTAAGTAACTTTGAAATTAATATTCTGACCTTTGTCGGGAAACAGATAGTAGGAATTATTCTTTTACTTTTATCTAAGTTTTAATAAAGTATAGCGTATATTTTTTACTTTAGTAGTTATTTAAGCTTCAACAAGTCAACTGCTGGGTATAGGCCACCCTCAGTGGCGTAACTATATCATATGGGTTCCGATGCAAACTCATTCAATGAAAGTGTGACTCCCATTTAGTCGTTAAAGGAACCACGTCAGAGACCGAGAGGCGGTCCCGAATAACTCTTACACCAGGGTGTGCATGGTCGATTGACCGTGTTACCTACACGAAATGATAATGATGACCCCATTTATTTCCCTCCCCACTCATCTGCTCTGTGTCATAATAAGATTTTTTTTAATAAAATAGGGCGGCAAACGAGCAAGCGGGTCACCTGATAGTAAGCGATCACCGCTGCCCATAGATAAGTTATGTACATTAACTGAACCTGTAAGCCTTCTCGCTTACATAATAATTCATTGCGGTTTTTGTATGACTGACTATTTTTAATTATGATATATAAAACCATAAATGGATAATGGAATAAAATACGTTTTGTACACCATAATTGTCAAAAATTTGCGAGTAGGTCTGCAGCTCTTCAAATATTTCTACGACGTTCTATCTTTACAATATTATCGTAATATTTATTAAAAAAACGCCTTATCCTTTCCTTAGCAGTACACATAGATCTCACACATATCTTCCACATCCACTCAGATATATCCACATTAATACCATGCGCACGTTTTCCTCTTCATGATCTATTTCGTAAGTATTTTCACCGTCACAATTGCATAAATTCTTTCAAACAACCTTGTTTCGATTTAGACATTAACCAAACGCTCTTTCAAATTGACTACTTCTCTTATGTTTTCTCGAATCAAAATTTAATAACATAAACTCAATTAGTACCAATCTTGATGATTTCACTATAGCTCAATCATCTATATGTGATGTAGAGGATTGTACAAAATTGATAAATAACCCACGATAAATTATACGCAATGTAGGTATACCATATGGTTCTATTTTACATAAAAGTGCCAGTACATTTTACCTCTGTATTACCTCGACATTGACGCGGGCAGAGCCGCGGGCGAAAGCTAGTATGTATAATAAAACTAGCTTGCGCCCGAGGCTTCGCCCGCGTCAATGTCGATCCCTCGGGAATAGTACTTTTTCCCGGGATAAAAGGTAGCCTATGTCCTTCTCCGCACTCCAGAGAACTTGTATGCAAAATTTCATGATGATCGGTTCAGTAGTTACGGCGTGAAAGCGTAACAAACAAACAAACAAACAAACTCACATTCGCATTTATAATATTAGTAAGGATAAGGATGTCAGGAAATAATATTAAATGGTAAATTACAGAATAAAAATCGATTCAAATTGATTAGTGATAATTATGAATAAATAATTTTGTTACATTAATACCTATATTATTTATTTGTTAGATAGAAAGTAGCTTATTCTATAATAACATTTTTCAATTTACTCCACCAAAAAATTATCTGCCTTGCGAAATATGAAAAATAATTTGAACATCCGGTACAAAATAGGCTATTGGCTGATCTCATTTCTGCAGAAAAACGGTTTTTCCTATTTATATCGTAATAGCAACAGGAATATGCCCCCCTTCCCTATTACATCACCTTTTTCAATTATGTATAACACCACACTAATAAGCCTAGCATTTTTACCTGCCTCGCGAACCACTCAATTACGTAGCCATTACTTGGATATTATAAATAGTTCCCCATAATTGACGCCTATCGGAATGCTAGAGCCGCACCATAAATGGGCCGTCGTCTGTGGTCTGTGCAGACCGGATCTCCGATTTAGGTTACTACTGGTTAAATAGAGTACTAATTATTCGATAGAGTAGGGATATGTAATAATACAATATCTAAAGAACAATACTCAAAGATTCAATAAAACGTGTTTTTGAACCCCTAGCTATACGAAAAAGAAAATTAGGTTTCCCATACTAAGTCGCCGATTAGCTGGACGAATTTCTATGAAAATTTAAATATATTTTTTCGTTTTTACCTTTTTTCTTGCAATTTTGTATTCCATTAGGGATTCTGATTCCCAGATTTCAATATAGCTAGGGGGTTCAAAATCACGCTGTATTGTGTTTAATCGTCACTTTAAAATACAGTGTTGCCCCCATTTGAAATAAATTATTTGTAGGAAAACGTTATTATACAATTGATAAATTATTTGTAATAAAAATTATGCATCAAAATATCCGTAGCGTGAATCAAAACTTTTCAAGTTTCCAAACACTACTTGATAGATCTAATATAGATTGGAATTTGATCATTTTAACAGAATGATGGTTACCCCATACAAGTTGTATCAACTCTTTAAATGGTTATACCCATGCTCAAACCGAAATTAATCTTACACAAAATGAAGGTGTAATAGTATACTATAAAAACTGTATGAGAGTGAAAATCTTGGAACCCAATCTTATTAACGCTAACTGTCTTACGATAAGTTAAAAACATACGCTAACATTATTATCGTAGGTGACATAAACATTGATATAAAGCCTAATAATCGTGACTCTGGCTCATCAGTCTACCTTGATCTAATAACATCTCATGGATTATTACCCGCACATACGTTTCCAACTCGCGCTGCGTGTTGTTATGACCACGTTTTGCTTAAAACTAAGCTCCCAGCTTACTGTTATGTTTCAGAAACGTCGATCACGGATCATGATTCTGTGATGTTTATTCTTGAGAATCAACAGATACGCACCAAGGATTTTCTCCCGGTTAGCAAAATCGACTATGAAAAACTAGACAAGGACATGAATAATCTAAATCTGACCGCGATTTACCAAACAAATGATGCAAACTTAGCTACTTCATTAGCAATGAAGTAGCTAAGTTTGCATCATTTGCATGATCTTAACTCTAAAATTGTCTCCAACACAAAGTCTCTCAAAGCCCCTAATCGTAAGCGAATCAAAAAACCATGGATCACGCCCGGTTTATTGAGATGCATAAAAAATCGAGACAAACTTCACCAAAAACTTAAAAAATACCCCAATAATGACACTGTTAGATTAACGTATAAGGGATACAGGAACTTTTGCAATTGGCTATTAAAGAAATTAAAAAATGAGTATGAAAAAGATTTAATTCAAAAAGCAGCTAAAACGAACACTAAAAAACTTTGGGATACAATTAAACAATGCACAAACCTAAAAAATAATAACAATGTTGCTTTAGATCTAATATCTCCCTCAGATCCCTATAATTCAGTTAACAACATAAATAAAATTTTTTGCTTCGATTGGTAAAAATCTAGCTGAAAAAACGGTTCCAAACGCACCAAATATTAGGCCATTTCTTGTTCCCTCCCATTCTTCTTCTTTCTTTCTAACACCGACCGATGTAGCTGAACTCAGAAACATAATTCTCAGCCTGAACAAGGGTAACTCCTGTGGACGAGATAACATTTCTGGTAATTTCCTCAAACGGTATCACAAACTCTTAGTTTCACCTCTGACATATATTTTCAACTTAATGTTTTCCACCGGTATCTTTCCAGATGAGTTAAAACTGGCTGAGGTTATTCCTATTTATAAAAATGGTGACAGAGGTAGTGTCAATAATTATAGACCCATTTCACTGCTCTCCGTCATAGCAAAACTTGCAGAAAAACTTATCAACAAACGTTTAATGCATTATTTCGAAACCCAAAACCTAATCTCAAATTCTCAATTTGGCTTTAGATCAAAAATATCGACTGCTGATGCAGCCCATGAGATGACCGACTTTATTGTTTCAAAGCTTGACAATGGTAAGAAGGTAATAGCAGTTTCCCTCGACTTGACTAAAGCTTTTGACACAGTCTCTGCACCGCTTTTACTTGATAAATTAGAAAGAATGGGAATTCGCGATATCCCTCTTCAATTATTCAAAAATTACTTAAGTAACAGGTATCAGCAAGTAAGAATTGGTAAATATACAAGTACTGACTTACCTATTACATACGGAGTGCCACAAGGTAGCGTACTTGGTCCTACACTTTTCCTCGCTTTTATTAACGACTTATGTAATCTTCAACTTCCTAATGGTAACGTTTGCAGATGACACCGCTTTAATTTTCTATGGAGATGATTGGGATCAGGTTTATGACTTTGCACAAAAGGGATTTAATGAGGTTAACTCTTGGCTTTCCAATAATGCCCTTACACTCAATGTTGAAAAAACCAAATATGTCCCCTTTTCAATGAGAAACACCGAAAAAGCAATTCATAATAACTACTTAATAATAGCTCATTCTTGCCTGAACAACTTAACTTGCTCTTGTTCTCACATCTCGCTGTCCTTCAACATTAAGTATCTAGGCGTCATCCTTGACAATACTTTAACTTTTAACCAACATATAGAATTACTCAATGTTAGAATTCGGAAACTAATTTTTATTTTCAAAAACCTCCGACGTATTGCTGACAGAGACATTATTAAGATGGTATACTTAGCACTATGTCAATCTGTTTTAAATTATTGTGTCACAATATGGGGAGGTGCATCAAAAACCAAACTACTCCAACTTGAACGTTCCCAACGAGCTTTACTAAAAGTATGCTATTTCTTACCGTTTCGCTTTCCCACAGTGGAACTGTTTTCTCTTTCTAATGTTTTGACTGTTAGGCAAATCTTTATACTTAACACAATACTTAGACAACATACGTCCTTAAACTATAATCCTTTAACTTCTGCTAATAAGCGTCTAAAACATAAAGTTTGTCAAATCAACTTGACATCCTCAACATTTGCACAAAAGTTCTTTGGTTTCTTAGGTAAATATTTATATAATAAAATTAATAAAATTCTATCTATTTATCCACTCACAAAATCTAATTGCAAAAGAGTTACTTCTACCTGGTTAAAAACGCTTGATTATGACAATACCAAAAACTTAATAGTTATCCCTACCTAAAGTATTAACAAAACAAGAATGTGTGTCGCAATCTCGTGGATATAGATATGTGCTTCTATAGTTACCCTCTTATTTTAAACTATATATTTTTATTTTATTACTGTTGTGATAAGTATATTACAAAAGTTAAATTCGGAGGTACTGACCGACACCTAGTCCAGTGTTGGAGAGGCTGGTAATCTGTCATACAGGTTCTCCTAGTACGGATGCCAGTCTCTCACATAGAAGTATAAATGAATATTGTACCTACACTCTACTTCTTGTTTTTATTCTATGTGAGAGAAGAAATAAAGATTACATTATTATTATTATTATAGCCACACCGGTGCAATGAAATGCATTTTGTAAAATTAAGCCGGCGAATTTGTTAAGCATTATTCTTTTTAAACTACGACAATTTTACTAAAACGGAGTCCGGATATACACACGGACGTGTTTCACTCCATGTGTACCTACATTAGTGACTTCAATGCACGTAATAGAATTTCCCCGTTATTCAGATTCAGATCCGCTGCAGGCGCGTGCTTTATTCAGAAATGTAAACTAGGAATGCCAGCGTTACTTATGTGTTCTCGTGATTAAAGATATTCTACTGGATTTGACTTTATGTGAAATAGTTTTATGGTGTAGTTTCCCGTCTAATATAGGATCATTATATGTCTTGCTAAAGATGTGACGATATACAAGTCGACAGATAAAATGAAGAACAACCGAGTTTATGCAAAAAGCGTAGCGATGCCGGTCTGCACTTCGCTTTAGGCGGATGCACTTTACTCGATGATTTGAAGTTCTAGCTTAATGATAACCTAGCTGAATTTTTACCTACAAATTATGTTATAATACCAACTATATCATAACATAAATCGTAGAAAACTTTTAGTTACTAAGGAATCACACGAAACAATTCCGAGGCATAGTTTGAAAACCATTTTTTTTTAAATTAATTTCACAATTATAAAAAAATTATACAACATTACATGTCTGTTAATAAAATATAAAGTATCATAATGTGCTCCCTTCTAATAAAGTAAAAAAATATCGAAATCAGTTTAGTAATATTCGAGTTATTTAATAATAATTAAAAAACGAAAAAGCCTCAGAGCAATAATTGCTCTGAGGAAAAAGCCCCTGCGCCATTTTTTTACCGGCCCCACCATTTTATTTAGATACGACTCACTGATCCGTACACCTAAAGTCACAAAGAAGGTGGTGTATGAGGTGGGAGCTGCTCTATGGCTGGTTATACAGTCACGCTTATCGCGCGCAGATTATTTTTTTTTTTTTTTTTATATTAAATGATTTTACTCTTGACCATAATCTAGGCCAAAGGCAGAGATATGGTCTAGAATCGAGCGAGTTCACCCAGAAGAAGCCTATTCACTCTAACTTTAAAAAGATTCAGGTTATATGCGCTCGGAAATACAGACGCAGGCAATGAATTCCAATCCTTAGCTGTGCGCATAATAAAAGAAGAGGAAAAGCGCTTGGTACGAATAGGTTAATTCTAACAAGGTAAGGATGGTACCCAGCGTCCGATATCGAATCGAATCGTCCGATAGAAGAAAGGAGAAGGTGGTATAAGTTCGTGCAGTTCTTGAGCACACTCTCCGAAGAATATTCTGTAAAAGACACATAGGCTGGCGACTTTGCGTCTATGGTTAAGACTTTGAAGTTTATTTTTTATGAGTCTTTGGTCGCCTATTAATTTCCTGGCCCTGCGGTCCACCGAATCCAATGCGGCAAGGTGATATTTGGCTGAGCCATCCCAAAGGTGCTGCAATACTCCATGCATGACCGGACTTGCGCCGTATAAAGTGTAAGGAGTTGTCCTGGAGTGAAGTATCGCCTAACCTTGTTCAGGATGGCTAGCTTTTTGGCCGCTGTTTGAGCTTTGGTTTCGATGGAAGTGCCGAAGTTAAGGTCAGAAGACAATTTCATGCCGAGGAGTTCAAGCTCATTTGCTATAGGTACTGAAACACTACGGAAAGTAGGAGACAAGTTAAAAGGACTCCTTTTAGCGGTAAACAAACACGCCTGTGTTTTGGTAGCATTGAAACTAACCAAATTTCTGTCACCCCATTGGGACACTGAGCTTAAGGTCGAGTTTACACGCTCTACCATGGCCTCTCTCTCTGAACAAACTTCTGCTCCGCTAGCCCTAGCGCTGGTCAAATATCTCTCCATGACTGTACTATCATCTGCGTAAGCGACTACGCCAGGTGACAGCATGTCGTTGATGTGTAGCAGGAAAAGAGTCGCGGAGAGAACAGACCCTTGAGGAACACCGGCATCAATAGCCATGAGGTCTGAGGAGCAGCCGTCAATGACTACTCGGATCAACCGTTCACTCAAGAAGTCAGATATCCAGCCACAAAAGCCTGCAGGGATACCGTACGCAGGAAGCTTGCTTAGCAGACTTGCATGCCAAACCCTATCATAGGCCTTCGAGATGTCGAGTGACACTACGAGAGCTTCGCCGTGTTTCTCAATGGCCTCACCCCAACAGTGCGTGACATACACTAGAAGGTCGCCAGTTGATCGTCCCCGGCGAAAGCCGTATTGAGCGCAGATGGTAAGCACGACCGAAATGCCATAGCAGGGGCTATCCGCGCAGTTTATTTTACTATGTAGCGATCCCTTGACACTTATAGCTCCACGACGCTTACCAACCGCGCTGGCAAAAGCATCGCTGTAAAACCACCCTAATTTATCTCCATCAGCAGGCTGACAGGTTATACAGACTATGGATAAACGAATCTAAGTTGGTGCTATTAACGACTATGATAAATATGAATATAATGAACTATTGAAGATTAATTTAACGATATTAATTGTAGGTATTTCTAAGATGTGCAATTAAAAAAAAACACTTTTGTTCTAGTGTAAACCAGGCTAATAAAAGCGACTGGGTAGGTGCCATTCAAATTGGCACCCTGTATGTGTTACCCATCTATAAAACTATTGAAAAAGTAAATAATCGATGAGATTTGTTGTTAAAAACACAGGTACAGTTATAAAAAGCACTAACTCAAACACTATCGGCCACCAATCAACACATTTATCAAATTGCCTCGCCCGCACCGTTCGAAACTGGGAAATCAAATAAAAATATTACTTTATTCCGTTTTCTTTTGAGAATATGCATGATGCAAACAGTCAGGTATAATTGCATTTGTTTTGCAAAGGAGAATAAAGGAGACTTTGTTTGAATTCTTCACACCAAAATATTGTTTATTAAATTGCGTTTAGGCCACAGACACAAAGTTAGCGGGCGCGGGGCGGTGGCGGCGGCGCCGGTGACGGCGAGTTAGCGGCGCGTTTTAATGCATAGATTATATATGGAACTGGCCACGAAGACAGAAGCGTGATGAGCGGCGAACGAATATTATAAATATAAATTTGTGTCAAAAAGATGTTGTCGTTGATTTTTAGATATTTCGTTCGCGAATACAGACACCATCTTTCATTAACGCAACATTAAGCCGCTCGAAAATTTATAAGGGGGTAGCCCTTATAAATTTTGAAACGCTTTATTCACGTCATAGTTTACTATGCTTTTTAGCAAACTTTGATGCCAACCAAAACATATTGGAGACGTATTTGTTCTATTGTCAATTAAACACTAAATAATAAAGTAAAGCGTGCCAAAATTTATAAGGGCGACCCTCTTACAATAAATGATAAAGTAAAGCGTGTCAAAATTTATAAGGGCGAACCCCTTTAAAAATTTTGAAATATTTTTTTATAACTGCCAACCCTGATTAAGAGCCAAGTTCATCTAAGTCCAAATATTCCCGGGAAAGTTCCCGGGAGTATCCAGAAATATGAGGACTTTGGAATATTTCAACATTAAAATAGAATCAGCTTTTGCTTATTCCTTATAACATTTAATAAGAGCTAATTAAATGGTTGATACAGAAGAAATCTTTTACTTTGTTACAGCAATATTCCCCAAAATTCCCAATTTCGAAAATATTTCCGGAATTTTCGCGGATATATTCCCAAAGTTTCCAATATTCCCTGGAATGGCACATCACTATCTGCGAAGGTACATGTTTCACTTCGAGGTTTACCTTGAAAAATCAAGAGTGGAAAAACACGGGGTAAAACAAGTCCAAAATAAATCCAAGTAGACAAGCTGTAAATAAATATACAGCTAATAAATGTCCACAATCATTCACGTTGCGACCAAATTAAAGTCGCTATCGATCCCAAAATTAACTGTTAATATCTTACGTATATTGGAGACTTTTATATTAATAACTAGCTGTTGCCCGCGACTTCGTCCGTGGCAATTTCTGTTATTATGATTTCCATCATTTTCAAAACATTTTTATTGATGCTTCGCTCCTATTTGTCGCAGCGTGATGTTTTATACCCTAAAGCCTTTCTCAATAAATGGACTATCCAACGCAATAAGAATTTTCCCATTTGAACTAGTAGTTCCTGAGATTAGCGCGTTCAAACAAACAAACTCTTCAGCTTTATAATATTAATATATAGTGTAGATGTCACGTTACATTATTGGATAAAAATGAGATATGACACGTGATAATGTCCAAGTATTCAGTATTGCCTTCATACTGATAATTTACAATAGCGGGAGGTTTTGAGGAACTTACGTTAATTTAACTTTACGTTGACTTTATTTTTATGGATAACGGCGTAATTTATGGTATACTCGTACGTATGCCTTTTGTCCACAGCCACAGCTCCGCTCTTGCGAATTTAGATCCCTCGATAATAGTTTTTATCCTGCTTAAAGGTACCCTATGTCCTTTTACGGGCCTCGAACTATCTCCATATAAAATTTCATCAAATTAATTATGACGTTGAATCTTGAAGATATAAAGACAACCTGACAGATAGAGCTACTTTGGCTTTTACAATACTACTAGTTTTAGAGTTGATGGAGTGATAAGGAATACAAGAGATACTTAAAAATATACATACCAAATTAATTTCTCGAGGTTTGTAACGTAGATTCAGAAAATTCAAACATAAGTATAAAAAAAACTAAATTTTGCCAAAAAGTAAACTAGTTTTTAATTTTTATTCACATTAGAGACTAGTTCATGAAAAATATATCATCATCATCAGGTCTTTTTAGTCTCCACTGCAGGAGCATGACCCTCTCTGTACTACCGGAGACATACTTGACCAGAGCAGACAGAGGATTTGGCCTATACTCTCCTCGCTGGCCAGACGGGTTGGAGAGGTCTCATTGATGTTTATGAGCTACAAAAAAATTAAAAATACATACAAGAGTTGAATCACGAGAATCACATAACATTTGTGAATAAAGCACGCGCCTGCAGCGGATCTAAATCTGAATAACGGAGAAACTCTATTACGTGCATTGAAGTAACTAATGTACACACGAAACACGTCCGCGTGTATATCCGGAGCCGTTACTAGCAAAATTACCAAGGTACCAAAATAGTGCTTGACAATTTCTATAGCTAGAATTTACAACAATGGATTTCATTGTTTGAGTGCACCGCTGTGTCTACTGGTATGGAAGAAGATAAAGCACATTTTTAAATAAACTTTACGGCTAACGTCTATTCAGCGTGATTATTTATCACCGGCTTTCTCATAAAGTAGTGACTTAGTCCGTCAATATGAATAACTTTTCCTATGGGACCAATGCTGGGAACTTGGATTCGAAATCACTACTTAGTATAAAACAAAGTCGCTTCCCGCTGTCTGTCTGTCTTATGTATGCTTAGATCTTTAAAAGTACGCAACGGATTTTGATACGTAATACGTGAAAAATAATATTAATATAATATGCGTATAATTAATGTTATTTTTATTTTTTCAGATCGGGAAGTGTGAAAACAGAAAGGGGAGGCTTTCCCCAGCACTGAAATATGACAGGCTAAAAAAATAAAAATAAGTATAATATATTTTGGTAAAAGTGTATTAAAATGATAGTCATCACAAGCTTGTCGTGAATGTTATACTCAATCTTTTTGGGAAATTCTAACAACAATTTATGAAAATCTATGTGGCTCCACTAATTATCTTACTGTATACCAGATAAATGAATAAGCTACAAAGAAATTACTTAATTATCTAAACATGTTTAACTAAAAAATGTATGTAGTCAATCAAAACTAGAAGACCTTTTTAACCAGTTTTAACATCAAAAATACTGGCTTTCAAACAGATTTTTCTAATGGTACAACATAATTTCTAAACTTAGTTTCTAAATATGCATTACAATAATATATCTCTCCATTAACAAATTACATTCCACAAATGTGCTAGTCATTCAAAGAATCACCATCAGAAATGAGCTGCAGCAGGAAAAGTAGGTTAGGTTGGGTTAGAACTGCAACCCCAGTAGAAAACGAATCGGCATCAGAAACGAGCTCCTGCCCGAAAATTGAGAACAACATTTTGTTCAAAAAGAATTAATATTAATTTTGTGTGCATATTTGGTGTGCAAGTCAGTATTTTTGGTGTGAGATTTAAATATTTTATTTGCAAATAGGTGATTTTTAGTTATGGGATTACATTCATTTTGTGTGCAAGTCAGTATTTTTGATGCGACTTTTGAATATTTTGTTGGAAAAAAGGCGATTTATAGCTATAGGATTAAATATCCAATCTTTTTGTATAATTTATAATTGTTACTCGTCTGAGGGTATACCATTCCACACTGAGGTTTAGTAGGTGAGAGTGAGTGAGGAGTATTTATCATAAACTTTCTGATCTTCAGAATTTTAGTAAACTTTAGTTCAAAGAGATTTAAAAAGGTATAGTAAGCTATAGTCGTAAGATAAAATGCTAAATTTTTTTTCAGCGGGTGCCGCGCGAACCCAAAACGTCGCTACTGCGCAAGCCATTAGGCTGCGCAGAACCATTCGGTGATTAGGAAAAAAGATGGAAAGTCTTAATATTTTCATAGTTATATCTTTATAAAAAAAAATAAAAAAGGGGCGACCTCCGAGACGTACATACAAGTATTGTCATGTGATAATTATTGTTTTAGACGGAAAAATTACAAAGTTTTCGAAGAAAAATGCTTTTAGATATCATACCATATATATATCATTCTTAAATTTCATATGTATCTGTTTCAAATCCCAACAAGGGGGCAATCTTGTTCAAGGATTGATCTAAATTATACTAATATTAATTCAGCGCATAGTACTAGTGATTTAAAAACACGTCAATTTTCAAAATTTCGTGCAGTACCCTAATCTAATGCATAAACAAATATAGTTATTTTACTTATAAAATAGAACAATATAAAACTGCCGAGATGAGTGTAAGGTGCAGTATTAATTTAAGACCAAGTTACCCCATCTACCTACCGGGAATGCTAAACACTATTTTTCGATAACAACCCAAGTTTCAGAATTGTATCGCAAACGTAGAATTCTAGGAACTACAAAATGATTTCCAATCCCTTACAAATAAATCCCCTAAAGCAATATAACAATATTGAACGGAGTTAAGATGAAACAGTTTCAAATAAGCTTCCTAATAATATGAGGTTACCTACACCTACATCTACACTTGAGGGAGCAGAGTGGTGAGCAAAAGGCGTATATCATAAATTACACCGTTATCCATCAAAATATAGACTTTATTTGTAAAGCTAAATAATTTATTATTATGTAAATTCGTCAAAACCTTCCGCTATTGTAAATCCCAGTACGAGGGCAATAAGAAATAACCGCACATTATAGCCTGTCATGTCTCATTGTTATCCGATAATGTAACGTGACATTATTAATATAAAAGTCCCCACTATGAAGTCAGGTATTAACAGTTAATTTTCCGGCCGGCAGCGACTTTAATTTTCGCAACGCGAATGAGTGTGGACATTTCATTATCTCCATATACATTTACAACTTGTCTATTTGGATTTATTTTGGACTTTACCCCGTGTTTCTCCACACTTGATATGTCAAGGTGAGACGCGAAGTGAAACATGTCTTATTTTGCTCTATGACTCGACGAGCACAATGCGACTGACAAAATGACATTAGAAAACGACAAAACTGAGGACAAACATTTCTTTTTTACTGAGACTTGAGACATCGGACAGTCCACTACCTATGGGGTAAGTAATATAACATATAAACACAAAATATATATAATTTAAGATAAATATCAACGAAACATATAATTTTGGTCAGTATAATTATCAAGTAAGATAAAAATCGAAAGAAATAAGTTTAAAAAAAACTAAAATCTTTTATTATAACAATCATTCAACATATCAAACCTTTATTATACCGTTTTATTATTATAAACTTAAAAAAATCGATTAGTTGTTATGTATAATAAACTTTATATATACATATTAGTACGTATAATAATCATTGGTTATACGAATTAATTGGTAGAAGATTCTCAATACATACCTAATAAATAAATTTAAAAAAAAACCTAACTCAATTTTATTGTACGAGTTTCTTCCATATCTCCAAAGTTCTTCATTATATCTTCACCAAATTAAAAAGGGACCTACTTGACAGTAAAGGCGTTTAAATTAAAAAAAATATATCAAAATCGGTTTATAATTGGTGAAGATATCGTGTAACAAACATACATAAAAAAATAAAGTCATACAGTCGAATTGATAACCTCCTCCTTTTTTGAAGCCGGATAGTAAATTATGTCTTTTTATAGAACGCCTAGCCGAAAATTAATAGCCACCTGATGATCTCGTAAACGCAAAAAAAAATCAAATTCAAATTCAAAAACGTTTATTTTATATAGGTCATTTGGACACTTATTAATTGTCATATATTATCAACTGAGAATTGTTGACGTAAAAAAAATATTAATAAAGCAAGAAGAAAAAACAATATAAAACGAATATCTGAATATTACGAGTGTGAATTTCTTCGAGCTATAGTCTCTAATATAGAGACTATAGCTCGAAGAAATTCACAGGTTCATAAGTTAAAATAAAAATAAGAAAAATAGGTATACTAAAAAAATACTTAGAAAAATTGTGATACATACAAAATGCGCGAGCATTTTGTATGTATCACAATTTTTTTAAATTCATTTTTACTTTGTCTTAATATTTACTTACAATAAAATATTGTATAAGTTATTTTTCTACTTTAAAAAAAATTGTGATACATACAAAATGCGCGCGCATTTTGTATGCGCGCGCATTTTGTATGTATCACAATTTTTTTTTATTATCATGACAATATTTACTTACAATAAAATATTGTAAAAGTTATTTTTCTACTTTAAAAAAAATTGTGATATTTATTTACAATTTTTTTTATTTATTTCATACTTTGTCCTAATATTTACATACTATAAAATATTGTAATAAGTGCTTTTGTTTGTAATAGTTATTTTTTTTTTTGGAATCCTATGATGTTCATTACTTTTTGTTTTACTTTTCGTTTGCTTTACTAATAAAATCGATTACCTATTATATTTACTCCGAATGTTTTACAAGAAAATGAAGTTTATGAGCTTGCGCGAATTTGAATTGTTTCGTAGGTATTACTGAAATAATTCAAATTCGCAAAATAGACATGGGTTTATACTAATTAGCTGGTATATTTTCTACGTCATATATTTTTAATACGTATACATTTTGATTTCTATAGATTTTGATTCATATTTATTTTAAATACTATACTTTTTGATTGGTATACATTTTGGCATGTATACTGCACGAGTTGTATAACAGGTGATATTTAGTATTCATAAACGTTATAAAAAATGGGTTTATGCATTTCGAATTGAAAATTTTATGAATATTATAGCTTTTAAGAATATAATCAGTAATGATTATGTCAAGTTAACATTATATCTTATGAACTTTATTGAAATGAAAATATATAATTTGTAATTATATCAATCAATACGTACCCCTACCTATGACCAGACAAGACGGTCACATATCTATTATAAATAATTCTGTTTTTTCCTCGCCGAGCCTACTCACATTCATTGTTTTTCAAATGGGTATGCGCAACTACAATGATAAGATAATGAGAAAGATACAATGAAGCGATGAATTTCAGAACTGAGGTATGAGGTATAATTTTAATGTTGTGCAAAGTTTAATTTTTAGGCGTAATATATAAGAAAATTAAATTTACTATTCGGAACCAAATATACCAGCTGCTTCTATTACCGCGCAGATCGTAAAAGCGGATCCAGGTATTGGGCGGAAATCTGAGGAATCATATAACTAGGCTATGCGGCTAGCAACCCATCATTATGTTGAGTCTGTTTTCCTTCTACACGCACACCGACGTACCATACGTGGCTCTTACGACTTATAGACATAGGCTGTGCCTATCCCGCAAAGGAACAAGACGTAATAGTATGTTTATGTATATATTGGTTAAAATACCCAATAAATAATTAATCAGCCGCCTATAAAACACCCCTAGTTCTATAGATTTAAGAACAATTTTCTGTTGTGCATAGACAGGCTGTGCCAAGTGTAGTTTTGTTTTCATAGCCATAAAAATGCGGAACTAGGCCGAAAGCATCAATATTATCCTGTTGTGAAAATTATTATGTTTGGGTTTGCCAAATAGGCAGAAATGTTTTGGTCTAGCTGTTAATCAGAAGTCCTTGTGAACAAGTACTCCCGGTTAGGCTATATTTACACCAAAGCTAAAGTATCGCTTCGTTTTACCATGATCATCATGCCAGGCACACCGAACTTTCCAGGTTCAATCCCCGCTCAGGTCTAGAAGAAAAATTAACTTTTTCATATTGCATTGGGTCTTGCATTTTTATCTATATACGTATTTGTTAGAAAATATATTATCGTTTAGTTAGTATCCCATAACACAAGTCTCGAGCTTACTTAGGGGCTGGCTCAATCTGTGTGATCTACTCCTATGTAGTCCCTATATATTTATTTATTTTCCTAACCTTATACTCGTAGCATAGCTCTGGTAGAAGCAGCCTAGCTAGAAATGTGTTTCGGATTTTGACGTACTGCAAGTAATAAATGTCATATGGAACATTTCCTTGATCACATACTCCAGTTATATGTATGTATTTATATGATGGTCAGTCAGTCTCGTAGTCGCTGTCATGAACAACTTTTCCTATGGGAACAATGCTGGGAAATTAAGCAAAACATTGACATTCCTATACAAACTGGCCGGGTGGCGGAACTCTTTTGTATGGAAATGACGAAATTTTTTTTGAGTTCCCGGCATTGGTCCCATAGAAAAAGTTGTTCATACTGATGGTCTGAGTCACCCGTTTAAGGGTCCAAAACGATTAAAATTTCACAATGTATACATACATATTATCATGTCTTTGTGTGTGTTAATGAAAAATCGGTGTAAACAAATTTAAGGATTTGTTAAATATTGTATTAAAATATCTGCGAATAGTTTTATGGGAAATGAAAATCGTTGAAGTAAATTACGATAAAATGATGGGTTCCCCTTAGGATCTGTTTACCCCGTAAGGGATAAAGACGCGTTTAGTTTGTCTTGTATTTAATAAAAATCTGACACCAAAGTGAAAGTACAGTCGAGGGCAGATAAACTGATCCCTCCAAAAACAGGTTTTAAATTTTAAGGGGTACCAAATGTTTAAGACTAGCCCTGCAACTGGTACGAGCCTGTTCTATCTCATAATGGACAGAGGATTGCTGTATATGAATTAATAATATTTACCTACAATTGCAAAAAATTGCGTCTCTCTGAGTTTCACTTAATTTTACTGTATATATCGCTTTATGTTTACTTCATTTCTCCTTAATCCTGTAGGCACCACTAATTTTCTTGCTTTTCTGTCACCTGATGGTAGCCTGTAAGAGATTGCTTAGGCGATAAAGCCGCCAATTGTACAACAATCTTTTTGTTTACATATTTTAAATTTGTATGATACTAGTGCATTAAAGTGTTTTTACTTTACTTACTTTACAATGTATTAAAGCGTACGGGTCGAAGAGCGGTTTGAACGAAGGCGATTACACCTTGACTTACTTTAACTTACCTCGATTCTTCCTAGTGTTACCTGGTCTTCCTGTGCACGAATTCTTCGCGACGAAAGGCCAGATTTATCTGCTCCCGACTGTACAGTCAGGGACAGAGATATCTGACCAGACCCTGTGCCTATATCTTGAATTTTCCCTTTAACACGAAAAAGTAGGTATATACAGAAAGATTTTTGAAGTTTTTCATAATATACATTCTCATGTTAATATTATTTATAGTTTAAGAGAAAATTCAAAATATAAGTAGAGGGCCTGGTCAGCTATCTCTGTCTATGACTGTACATAGCTATTTGATGTAAAAAACCAGCAAGGCGGCGATTTCAAATGACACGGTTATCCGTTTGGGCCTTATACAATATTCATACCGCAGCCGAGGGCGCCAATACAGTTACAATACTAAAAAGCTTTACAAAAGGAAAATATTTTAACAGATTTACGAGTATACTTGTATGGCGAAAAAATCATGATACCCTAAGAATTATTTTTCTTCTTCTCATTAAAGAGCTAGGCTTTTGTTTGTGGCAGTAACCAATGACCTCAATTCCTCCATTTACAGAATTATTATCTGTAGAATTTTAATAGAGCAAAAATGTTAAATTTATTTGCTATTCACAGATTCACCTTGCTCTACGAGTATGTCTGCCTGATGTGTGTATGTATTCGATTCGGTTAAATATAACTTAATTGCCGGTATTAGATAATAATAACTCCTCAACTTAAACTTCAGGCACAAAGTTTTGTAACCAATCGGAAAACACTTTATATTATATTTTTTCTGGGCAAAGTCGCCCCTTTTATAATGGTAGGTGCCATTATAAAAGGGTATAGTCTCATTCAGGATAGGCATAATGTAGATTGTACTGGTAAAATATTTTTTCAAACCGGTCCAGCCTTTTTCAGCTTCGCAGCCTATTCAATCCAAACACAATCCAACTTGCTTAATATTTATTATTAGTATTTTTCTAGTAATATTATGTGTAACGTTTTATACTTTATGATTAAATTTTCCTGTGCATAATGACTGCATTGCCTTACGTCATTCCAATTGAACATTATAATTCTTGTATATTTCTTCACCAATTTTTTAGGGTTCTGTAGGAAACGAGACCCTACGTATTACTGACACTTCGCTGTAAGTCTGTTTGTCACTCACTGTGTTTTTGGAACTGTCAAAGGACTTTATTATTTACACAGAATATGTATTTTAGTTGCCATAATAAAAATATGAAAAATTAGATTAAAAATAAAATGTGTTTTAGCATATTTTGTAGCTAAATATTGTTTGGTAGAATCCTGCATGTGTGAATGCAAATTACACTGGACCGGATTTATTTAAAAAAAAATGTTAAGCTATTATAATTTAGATCTGTCAGAAACAAAATAAAACACCGTTGAGTAATAAACTAATATCGTATTTCAGTAAATAATAAATTATACTAAAGCTATATCGGCAATGGGGTTCGTATCGAAGTAACTCCCGACGCTTTTGTATATCTTCTTCGCACAGACCGACAACAGGGGCTGGCCGAATTCCGCGGAAACCTGCTTCCAGTTGTCATTCAGGAAAGCATGCATGGCATCGCCTGAAAAGAAAAACAATTTCATCATCATCATAACCATCATCATCATAATTTGAATGGAAAAAAAAATGTGTTCCTACAGATTCTGATTCTACTAGCAGCACGACGATAGCATTCCCGTTTACATATTCTCTGTACTACCGGAGCCATACTTAGCCAGAGCAAACAGAGGACTCTCCTCGCTGGCCAGACGGGTTGGAGAGGTCTCATTGATGTTTATGAGCTTTGTTTAGCTTGTATTTCCTAAGTCGCCTCTTACGACATCCACGGGAAGACTTGGAGTGGTCCTATTCTACTCTGCCGGAAACCACACGGCTAAAAACAATTTATCAGTATTTCATTTATTTTTGGTCTACACGATTTTTCTTCATGACTTCAAATTGATTGACTATAGTAATGCCCAATATTGCAGTTGTAAAACTGTAATTTGGATCGGAGCGAAAGCGCTCTCAAGTTCGTTAGAGTACCTAGTACTACGTTTATAACTCGCTTCGGCATTTTTCGATGGCACAGAATAGCGCAACCTACCTCCGACTCAAACAGAATGAAAAAACAAACTTAAACTTACTACATAAGATTTAAAATACAAAAACAACAAGACTCGTGCTGTCTCGCTCATAATACTTGTAGCGCGCGGCGCTGCAGCGAACTCCAGACATGGCGCGTACGCATCAGCTAGTACAGACGGATACTATCGCGCCATGCAAAAATTCGATTACTGCGCAGTTTTTTTTTATGAATAATTTGAGTGCGTTTTACCTCGCATAATGAAGGAGGGGGCGAAAAGTGCATCGGTGAAACCTAAGCGAAACTTATAAAAGTATTAGTACTATGCGGCAGAATTAATTCAAGCCTTAGTAATTAAGGACGTACGTTATACATATTTAAGAGACGTTGCGTAACGTGCAACAAGCAACAGTAGCAATTAACCCTGATTTTCAAAGTTATTAAACGCTCCATACAACGGGGAGTGGTGCGGGGACTCTATATAACGGGAGACGCTGCGAGTTTACTTTCTGAACATAAAAAATTATATTAATTCTGTTACAAAGGCATGCCTAAGGATTTCAGGAAGTGGAAACAGCCTGCATCCAGCATTTCCCACCGCAACCGTGGTCTAGTAGCAGCATCTGATCGGTGGGTATCCGACACGGTACGTGATCGCCATTCGAGAACTTTTCAACTTCGTTGGTTACTTCTGCACGCTATGTGACTCGTCCACTGCCACTTCAATAAGATATCGAGGCGACTCTAGGGCAAATATCATATCATACGTTTCGATAAGAGAAAGAGAGATTGAAAATACTTACTGAGGTCCTTATTTCCATTGAACAAGTTGGTGAGGGTGAAGTGAGCATTGCCCATAACGTCGAACTCAAAGCCTAGCTTCTTTGGTACTAGGCGTTCCTTGCCGTCTGTTCCCTTTTTCATATCGTAGTCGATGACCAGCTTTATATTAATGTCTCCTGAATAATAATAAAAAAAATTGTAAATTTATTTACTTATATGGAAAAAATGAAGCTTTATCTAAATCAATTAGTTTTATGCACAAGCTTGAAAAAAAATACTTAAAACAGGCCTGATATAAACTTATTAAACATTTATTTTCATATAAATTGAAAAAAGTTAATCCTTTACGATAACAATGTAATTTTCTAGGGTCCCGTACACAAAGGGTGAAAACGGGGCCCTATTTATATCGCTCCGCTGTCCGTCTGTCTGTCTGCCTGTCTGTCTGTCTGTCCGTCTGTCTGTCTGTCTGTCTATCCGTCTGTCACCCGGCTGTATCTAATGAACTGTGATAGTGAGACAGTTGAAATTTTCACAGATTATGTATTTATGTTGCTATTATAATAAAGAATCCTAAAAAATAGAATAAAATATATATTTAACGGGATTTTTTTTGCTTATTTTTGCTCGCTATTGATAAGGGCAACAGGTAGACGCTTGAAATATTCACAGAATATTTACTTATATATTCACAAAAATAAATAATTAAATAAAAATATAATTAATATTAAAAGGGGGCTCCCATACAACATACATGATATTTTTGCCGTTTTTATAGATAATGTTACGGAACCCTTCGTGCATGAGTCCGAATCGCACTTGGCCGGTTTTTTGTTATGTTGCATAGCGCAAATCCTTCCATATACATTAATATTTTATCATAGTATTATCTTAGTTGTGTCTAACCACGAGACAAACGGTTTTAAAAACGTGGGAAATGTTGTGCCTCCGGTTCTCATCTCGTAGTTTATTTATTGCCTACTAATTACCCATGGTACTAGCCATTCATCTAATAGTTGTAATTCATCTTACATTTACTTATACTATACTAGCTGTGCCTGCGACACCGTTCGCGTACATTTGTGTGGGGGCCAAGTCTTATCATAACTGAAGAAAAAAGTTAAGTAGCATATCCTGTGTCGTATACGTCTAAATTTTTATCTACCAAGTTTCATAAAGTTCTGTTAATTCTTTTAAGAGTTATAGAGAAACATACATACATACAGAAAACTAAAAATCATCAATTTAGTTTCAGTTTTATAAAGCTCTATAAAGCTTATAAACATATCTCTGAAAACAATTATCTTACTCCATGACCAAACCCTACAGATTTATTATTAGTATTGATTAATAATGATGATTAAACGGTTAACTGCAATCTAGTCTTTCTTTTTCATTAGATGGTAATTTTTTTTTTTTTTTTTTTAACTTTTACGCAGGAGCTTTTAATACCAAACAATGTCCTCGGATGAAGGTACAAACTAGAGAATAACGCGGTATCCAGCATAGCATTTCTTTTTACTAAGTTTTGAAGTAGGCATTTGTCTCCCATCTCACCTGATGGTAAGTGACGATAAAGTAGTGGTAGATGGTAAGCGAGGATGACATGCCTATCCAAGAGATTCTACTTTTGAATGTCCCGGGACTGTACTTGACTGGGAATATAGACGCAGGCGGTTCATTCCACACCTTAGCTACTCAAACTAAAAAGGAACTGTCAAAGCGTTTAGCATATAGCATACATACAAATTTATACAATGTAGCAGTATAGCATACAAAATAGAAACTAACATTGTTACAGAATCCTGAACTTCATACTATTTTACATGATTATCAAAATTGAAAAATTTACTCAGCAAATTACCACCACAACTTTAATCAGGGATAAACGTCACCGCATAAGAGAAAAGACTGGCGACCCATTTGGGCTTTGGGTCATTTATAATGCAATAAATAATCATACCTCCCCAGCGCGGTAACTATCTAATGTTTTGGGCACTTTTACGAAACCCTAAAGACGGCTTATAAAAGTCTGTTTTACGTGATTAAACTGCTTCAGGAAATAATTTACTCACTCAGTTTCAGTTTCATTTGTCCATCTCCGCTAATAGGCAGGATTAATACTCGGCCCGAGGCTGTGTAGTGTCCCTTCAACGTGCAATTGGCTGTAAACTCCACCGACAACTTCTTCTTTTGGGTATTAAAACTGCCAAATCAAAAATGATAGAGTGATAAACTAAAGAACGATTAAGTATTGAAAAGTTTGCTTGTAAATTTACATCATCATCATCATTTCATAAAGGTGACACGGTCAATCGACCTTGCAAAATTACATGGAAACCATTGTAGTAGCTTCTGATATCTTAATTGAGTAGTATTTGTTGTACATAATATTTATTATCTGTGTAATTAAAAAATCGACGAAAGATAATAACGCAATAATTACTACAATCTATCAAAATCGGTACCAAAGATGAGTCGCTACGGTAGTATACACATACCTAGACTTCTGAGATGATTATGATCTTTAATTATGTAAGACTATCTTTCACCCGCGGCTCCGTCCGCGTAAATATGGATCCCGGGATAAAATGTACACTATGTCCTTCTCCGTACCCCAGACAACGGGTATGCAAAATTTCATGACGATCGGTTCAGTAGATAGGGTGTGAAGGCGTAAAAAAACAAACAAACTCGCTTTCGAGTTTATAATAATTATTACTAGCTATCGCCCGCGGCTCCGCCCGCGTCAATGTCGATCCCTCGGGAACAGTTCTTTTTCCCGGGATAAAAGGTAGCCTATGTCCTTCTCCGTACTCCAGAGAACTTGCGTGCAAAATTTCATGATGATCGGTTCATTAGTTACGGCGTGAAAGCGTAACAAACAAACAAACTCACTTTCGCATTTATAATATTAGTAAAGATAGTAAGGATAAGGATAAGGTTTATTAGACCACATGAAAAAATATATTGCCTAACGAAAACATATCATTTCCAGATCTTCTTCCAAGAAGTTCTATTTTGCTATACAGTGAATAGTTAAGAGCCCGACATATGCCAGGCGGCGTGGCGATACAAACGCGGATGGTCTAAACGCGTTGGCTACTTTGGATATTTTCGTTTTTTAGGAATATTCAAGGGTTATTTGAAAAAGAAAAACATATGATGGCTGCCTTATCTGTAATGCAATAATAATCAAAAGTTTCAAGGTTAATTTTAATGTATTTGGCGAATAATACTATATACCGAGTAAATTAGACGTGATTTGGAGGCAACTTTGCAATTTTTTTCTATCGAGAAAATTTTACGCAATCGTGTTTTTGAGTCATATAGTTACCAGAGTTAGTCCTGAACTTTGCTGCATTTTTATTTCAACTTGAGTATTTAATTATTATTGATATAACAGTCAATCATGCAAAGCAGTGTGAGGTAGTACGGACCCTTAAGTAACTTGAAAATCCGCTTGAGTAATTATAGCTGAACAACAATAAATACAATTGCCTTTACTCGAAAGAAATGTGTGTCATTTAACCAATAATGACACTTTACAATTAACGTCCAACCAAACGACGGGTCCAATCATTAAATATGATTGGACACGTCGTCAATTTATTTCCTGGAAGACAGAAATTGTGCAGTACTACCATCGTTTTTTCAATTATTCAGAGTGACGTCACAGCCAGTAAAATAAAATAGATTGTTTTATCTCAATAAATCCTGTAATTTTTAAGCAAAAATTATTCTTTGTTTGGTCTTTCTTTATTCAAAAAGCAAAAAATACCTATATTCTGTCAATTGGTCAATTATAACTTACGCAGCCCAATAAAACATTATAATGGGTCTATGAAAAATAATCTAGCGAAAAAGAGATAAAAATTAAATTAAATTAGAACTATGTACTATTATAATTTTTCAGTTTATTAATATTTTACGCACATAAAATTGTTGGATCTAGAAAACAACTTAATGTACTTACTCTACGTTATTGATAGTCAATCCCTTGAGCCCCTTCAGTTTTCCTTCCTTCAATCCAAATTGTAGGCCAGAGAGGTCAAAGGTCACGTCGTCCATATCCAATATATCCAGAACATCTACATTGTATTCCGGGATGCCCCCCATGAATACGGGTACGGCATTCTGGAACTCTTTAACTAAGCAGGGCGAGTCGTCTAATGCGCATTTACCCACGGGCAAAACTGAAACAAAAAAATAAATTGTAAGCGTTTTTTAAATGCATAGCGGTATTTTACATGCATTAATACTATAACGCGTCTGATCTTCGGCAAACCAAGTCAAAGACTAGCACAGCAGCAGCGGCGGCAAAAAGCCTCAAAAGGCGCAAGTATTTACGTAAGTATGAGAGACATCTACATATCTGAGCCTTTTGGGCTTCGACCATAATTATGATCGAAGCTTTTGGGATTGAAACCTTGGGTCTGTCGGTGTTCCAATAGGACATCAACTCTATGAGTTTCTGTTAAAGAGGCTAACCGAGGTAACCCGTGACCAGGCTGGCAGTTACTTGGCTCAAAGGATTAGCTTTGCCATCTAACGTATTGCCACTTTGGATGGTAGATAATGCTAATCCTGCCAGTTGCCAGCCTATTGAGCACGTTTTCGAGGGGTGACGTTTTCATCATCATCATTTCGAGTAGGTGTCACGGTCAATCGACCATGCACACCCTGGTGTCAGAGTTCTTTGGAACCGCCTCTCGGCCTCTGACGTGGTTCCTTTAACGACTACCAGATGGCAGCCGGGACCACCGGCTTAACGTGCAACGGTGACGTTTTGCAGGGACTCTACAGCGTGTAAATGTACCCTCGAATGCCCCTTAAAGGTGTGAATCAGACCATCAATATGTACAACTTTTACTATGGGACCAATGCTGGGAAGACAAAAAAAATTGGGCATTTCTATACAAAAGAGTTCTGCGGCCCGGCCAGTTTGTATGGGAATGTCGAAAAATTTTGAGTGTTCCCAGCTTTGTTCTCGTAGCAAAAGTTGTTCATATTGATGGGCTGATCGCCCCGTTAAGGGAACGTTGAGGGTCAATTTACGCGCTGTATAATTTTTTAATATTTCAAGTAGTTTTAATGAAGTACTTAAATAGTATTTAGATAATCAATTGTCAGTGTTAGTATATTGTTATTATAACTTATGTTTAACATACCTACATATTATCATGTCTTTATCCCTTACGGGGTAGACAGAGCCTAAAGTCATAAGACCTAAAGGCCACGTTTAGCGTGTTAGTGGGCGGTAAAGGCGGGAAACGGAATCAAAATAGTGATGGGTTGCTAGCTGCATCGCCTATTGTCATGATTCTTTAGATTTTCGCCCATTTCCTTGACCGGTTTCTACGGTAAGCGCGGGAAGAGAAGTAGCTGGCACATACTACGTTTTTTTTTTTCTGCCCGACCAGCATGGAATCATGTTTTAGTTTATATATCTATGTTTTATTTTATATAATTCGTCATTTATCAGAGTATGTGTTCTGATATGATGTGTGTCAATTGACATTGATGATGATCTTTTACACATATTTTAAACCCATATTCACTTATGTTTAGGATCACGCAATAAAGATTGGACTATTAACTTACATTTTTATTAAATTTACACTCTTTAAACAAGCTATGACGATAAATACTATAGCTATCGTCATGTGTTAAGACAGTAAATATATATTAATAGCAATACATGCTCGGTTTAATATTAAAATCGAAAATATGTGATGAACAAATTCGCCGCGGTGATTTGAAGCTACGGCAGCTCAGTGGTTGAGAGCATCGACGGGCTAGATGTCGAAGGTTTGTGGGTTCAAATCCTACCTATAGCGAAATTTTTCATCACATATTTTCGATTTAAATAGTAAATATATAGCAGGAAACTCTTTAAATTACAAAGCCTTTTTTTGTGAAGCTCTAAGAAAACTTTCTTGCAAATCATTATTTTTCCCAAACTCGTGTACATTTATAAATCTTAATTCCACAATATAGAATGAAATTAAATCCATTTTTAAAAAATATACGTTTAACTTTTTTATACAATAGTAATTTACACTATTCGTTCCATCCTGGGGTGCTATTTTATAATTAAGAGACTGCATTGAACGAGTGATTTACCATACAATAATCGTGCGCATTGGTAAATTTGGCCCGTTCAAAAGTAGTACTGCCCTTGGTGTGTTTCTTTAAACTACCTAGACAATGGCTTATTAGAATATAGAATGGAAACATATAGGTTAGTTATGCCTTATTAGAAAAAAATGTATGGATATATGATTATAGAGGCGAGATATGTTAGGAAACTATGCAATATGCTGCGTCATAAAACGCATATCCAGAAATTGTGTAGTGATTATAAATCAATTAATAAACGACCACACTGGTGATTTGAATTCACTCTTCCTACGAGTATAATTAATTTGAATGCCATTAGCATATCATTATCATAATCAGGTTTAATTAATCATCATTGAAAGGCTTAGTCATAATAATTATAGATTATAAAAATGTGGGCCAGTAAAATTATGGATAATGAATTAAATACTAATATCATTAAAAGAAATAGTGGCTGTGACATACGGACGACAGACATGACGAATCCATAAGTGTTCCGTTTTTTGCCATTTGGCTACGGGACCCTAAAAAGTGCAATTCTTTGCGATTTTATTTTTACATACATACATATTATCACGTCTTTATTCCTTACTAGGTAGACAGAGCCTAAGGTCATAAGAACAAAAGGCCACGTTTAGCGTGTTGGTGGGCCTAAAGGTGAAAACGGAATCAAAATAGTGATCGGTTACTAGCCGCATCGCCTATTGTCATGATTCTTTAAATTTTCGCCCATTCCCTTGACCGGCTACTACGGACTGCGCGGGAAGAGAAGCAGCTAGCACATTCTACTTTTTTTCTTTTCTCTGAGACCAGCATGTATAATATATTTAAGTATATTTTTTATGTTGTACAAATAACAAAGAAAGCTTTTATTATGAGCGAACTCTTACTGTAAAATTTTATGATCAGACCGTAAAGCATGGAGGATCATCATCATATTAGCTTCATGGCTCTATTAATAATGTAAATAATATAATAATAATTTCCGTCAATTTTATATAAGTATGCAACTTTTTAGGTAAGCAAAGTGAGGGACGCCCTCCAGCTAGATGGAGCGGCGATCTGCGTAGGGTGGCTGGCAGCAATTGGATGAGCTTAGCTGGGGATCGAGCAAAGTGGCGCATTTTAGGAGAGGCCTACGTCCAACAGTGGACTGCTGCAGGCTGCTAATGATGATGATAATGCAACATTTTAACTCAATTGAGCGTAAGCAATAGCCGTGTGGTTTCCGGCAGAGTAGAATAGGACCACTCCTAGTCTTCCCATGGATGTCGTAGAAGGCGACTTAGGAAATAGAAGCTAAACAAAGCTTATAAACATCTGTGAGACCTCTTCAACCCGTCTGGCCAGCGAGGAGAGTGTAGGCCAAATCCTCTGTCTGCTCTGGCCAAGTATGGCTCCGGTAGTACAGAGAGGGTCGTGCTCCTGTAGTGGAGACTAAAAAGGATCTGATGATGATGATGATGAGCGTAAGCAAGAAGTTCTAAAGCTTCTGAGATTCTAGGTACTTTTCAAGATTGACCATATTTAACCCAGACAAATAGGTATATAACGAATTCACGATCACAGCAATTGGTGATACATACACACGGCACACTTCATTAAGATAGCAAGGTGAATGAAAGCGTGTAAAAATATACCAAGTGAGATGTACCGTGCGATCAACATAAACGGAAGCAACGCCTTAACTAAATAAATATCCTTACTAATATTATAAATGCGAAAGTGAGTTTGTTTATTTGTTTGTTTGTTACGCTTTCACGCCGTAACTACTGAACCGATCATCATGAAATTTTGCATACAAGTTCTCTGGAGTACGGAGAAGGACATAGGCTACCTTTTATCCCGGGAAAAAGTACTATTCCCGAGGAACGACATTGACGCGGGCGGAGCCGCGGGCGAAAGCTAGTAAATAAATAAAAGACATATCACACAAATAGAGTAAAACAGTAAGTTGTGAACTTGTGTCATAGAATACTGACTCAACGATACTATATTATTAATCGACTTCAAAAATAGAGGAGTTAATCAATTCGGTTGTATGTTTTTTTTTAATGTTTGTAAACTCTGAACTCCGTCAATTATGACTATCGGATTTTTTGGAAAATTCAAAAAAATCTTATTATGTTTGAAAGGGTATGCTTACAAGTTGATCTCATTTAAATTTCATCACAATAGGTTCAGTAATTAGATAGTAGTCGATTTTTTTTTATTTGAAAGATTACATAATAGATACTTACTTATATAGATAAACATCCAAGACCCAGTACTCTTATTTAATTAGGGGTAAGCGCGATTTGAACCTGCGACTTCAAGTCGTACATAGACTTAGGGTCGCAGGTTCAAATCCCGACCGCTTATATTTTATTGCCTTCACCATATTTTATTTCCTAATTTAATAAGAGTATATCAAAATAGCTAGCATTGTGAATGCAAAATATAAACACTTAAAAATATCCAAGACCCAGGTCAATCTGAAAAAGATCGTTTCCCATAAAAATACATAAACAATTGGGCCCAAGGGAAACTCGTTCTACGTTCGATTAGCGCATTTCACAAACGCAGTAACGTCTAAATATCCTTACTCATATTATAAATGCGAATGTGAGTTTGTTTGTTTGTTACGCTTTCACGCCGTAACTACTGAACCGATCATCATGAAATTTTGCATACAGGTTCTCTGGAGTACGGAGAAGGACATAAGCTACCTTTTAACCCGGGATAAAGTACTATTGACGCGGGCGGAGCCGCGGGCGAAAGCTATTTTAGTATAAACGTGACAAAAGGAAGTGAATTACTGTCTTTTGTCACATAAATTTATTATGGTGGTAAAAACAAGCCAAATTTGATATAGAGTTACGCAAACATTCTACTTAAATAGCATGCGAAAAAATTACTTTATTTGGCGTGAATCGAATGGAGCTAGGAAATGACGTGGTTTTTGTATGGAGATATATTTCATCATCATCTCAGCTGCAAGAAGTCTACTGCTGGACATAAGCCTCCCCAAGGATTTCCAATACGACCGGTTGGAAGCGGCCTGCATCCAGCGCCATCCTGCAACCTCAGTTAGGTCGTCCGAACACCTAGTCGGTGGATGCCAGTATACTACCAAATTGCTTTCGCAGAATTATTTACGTTTCTATTTCATTCTGTATCGCACATGAGTTAGCTTTTCAAATAACTTTATTTATATTTCTTATGTATTTCCTTCTATGTTTTATCATGCTCCTATGACAGACAACCTTTGTATATTTAATCGCGTTTAAAATTAGTTTCATTTCCAAGATGTCATCATCATCATCACCAGGTCTTTTTAGTCACCACTACAGGAGCACGACCCTCTCTGTACTACTAGAGCCATACTTGGCCAGAGCAGCCAGAGGATTTGGCCTATACTCTCCACGCTGGCCAGACGGGTTGGAGAGGTCTCTCAGATGTTTATAAGCTTTGTTTAGCTTGTATTTCCTAAGTCGCCTTCTACGACATCCACGGGAAGACTACTTACAAGATGTCTTTAGTCCTTTCTTTAACATGTTTACTTTATTTTCAGGGTTCCGTACCCTAAGAGTAAATACAGGACCCTATTAATATGGCTCCGCTGTCTATCTGTCTGTCCGTCCGTCACCAGACTGTATCTCATAAACCGTGATAGCTGGAGAGTTGAAATTTTCACAGATTATGTATTTCTGTTGCCGCTATAACAACAAATACTAAAAAACAAAATAAAATATTTAAGGGGGCTCTTATACAACAAACGTGATGACATACAACGACATGATTTTTTGTCTTTTTTATAGATAATGGTACGGTACTTCGAGCGCGAGACCGACTCGCACTTAGACGATTTTTTTACCAAGTTTATTTCCTTACAATTATAAAACAATTTTTAAAAATGGGTACAAATTATTTTAAAAATGATTTGATGTCTTTAATTATTGAAATTATTTATATTTAGCCTAATTTTTATTATTCAAATTATATTCGGTATTTGGCGGTTTAACTGTTTATCGGAATAGGGTAAAGACTATTTTGTAAAAAAAAAATATCTGTTGTTAAATGACTTACAAAAATAATTCTAAGGATAACTAGTTCCATTAGCATATTCATAAACGTGGTAAGGTATAAATATTGTACACGTGACCGAATATGTAAATAAATATATAAGGACAAATCGCACAGATATTAGAAACAATAATACAACATAAGGTTATATATTTCATCGTCACTTACCATCAGGTCAGATAGAAGACAAATGTCTAATCCAACACTTGTAAAAAAAAAAATAAGCATTAATTTGCAATGTTTTTGGTAAGGTTGTTGCCCCAGGTTTTTGATTATTAAAGGAGGTCAAGACCAAGGCTCACTTTGCGTCGCTGCGCCATATCGGTAAACTTTTTTTGTAAGGTTGTTTTTTGACTTCGAGTAAAATGTATTTGCTTCACTCTTTTGAAACTTAAGGCCAATATTTTTACTACATATGGTTTTTATTTTAGTTTAAAAAACACAAACGACTGACCAAAAATATAAAGTTTTTAAAATTAAACTCTGACTACTAATATTTTATGACGAAGCATGTTGCGAATATATATTTATCTATGCACCTTTAAAGGAATCGTTTCGTGGATACTTTCTCTGTATTTTTTAACGAAGCATGTTTGCTGATGATTCATTGTGATGTGAACATTTGACGAAGCATGTAGCTGATGACTCTCTGTAACCATTTGACGAAGCATGCTGCTGATGATCCTCTGTGATATTTTGACGAAGCCTGTTGCGGATAACCGTATGTATATTTAAATATTTATTTTCTTGGTATTATTTACACTTACTGGAGAATAATATTATACACCATGTAACAAAACCAATGACGTTCCCGTGAAGGGGTGACTCCACCTGTCAAAATGAATAATTTTTCCCATGGGACCAATGCCGGGAACTCAAAAAAGAATTACATTTTTATACAAAAGTGTTCGATTGACCCGGCAATCAGTATGAAAATGACACAAAAGTTGTTTTTTTTTTTACATGCAGAGCAGTTACCCCGTCACGGGAACGTCGTTGGTTATATTACACGCTGTATAATCCTTATCCTTACTAATATTATAAATGCGAAAGTGAGTTTGTTTGTTTGTTTGTTTGTTACGCTTTCACGCCGTAAGTACTGAACCGATCATCATGAAATTTTGCATACAATTTCTCTGGAGTACGGAGAAGGACATAGGCTACCTTTTATCCCGGGAAAAAATACTATTCCCGAGGGATCGACATTGACGCGGGCGGAGCCGTGGGCGAAAGCTAATAGGTATATAAATTTAATATTTTTGCATTCTACATACAAACACCTCTCACGCAATTTTTTGTTATCTATAGAGCTCTATTTTGAATTCGGTGTATCGTATGTCAAGTTACAGTAGTCATTTGCTTTTACTTTTTTTTACTGCATATACAAGGAAATAAAGGAACGTACATACATATTTACGTTTTAATACATACATGAACTCTTAATTTTAAACAATACTCTCCTTTTTTGGACAGTCGTGTAAAAATGAATCAAAGACATAATAAGGAAGCATTAAATACGAGTTTAAGAAATTTAAGTTCAGTTTGACTGCAGAACCCTGATATAACAACTTGAAATGTATCCGTAACCTTCAAATGACCATAGTTGTAAATCGATCGTTTATCTCGAGACGAAGATGGAGATAATTAGCCTCTACATATTATTGTGTACTTGATATCTAGTTTTCCTTGTAATTTTCTGGGATAATTATTCTATGGTTGGTAGAAGGAAAAGACCTATGTCCAGCAGTGGACTAGTATAGGTTGATGATGATGATGATGAGACGGAAAAGTGATGAAAAATAACGTATACGCTATTACTATCGTATTAGAATGTTAGTTACATTAACTAGTTGTCAAGTAACATCATCAATCTTCAATAAGTAGTACTCTTACACACGCGAAAAGAAAGTCAAAGTAAATTAAATTATTCTTCAATCTAGAGACGGTGTAACTGATAACGAGAAAGACCTGTATCAATGTGATTATATTGTAGATTTTCACCATAGATTAAAAAAAGCTTTTTTTCATTAAAAATCCGCGTGAAAATTTAATGATTAAAACGATTGAATCATTTAATCATTAACTTTTGGTGCAATCTTATCTTGATGTATCTTCTCTGCATCAATACATTTAAAATAATTATTATTCATATTATCTGTATAAATAATAATAATGATTTATACACATATTATATATTTTTTATTTAAATTTTTACTTAAATGCGGAATCAAACAAAGTCGCATTTACATTTATAAGATTATTCAATTGCTTCCAATGAAGAAAAACCTAGTAAGAAAGTGGCCTGCTTATCTGACAACAATACATATTGCTGCAGCGCCAATATTTTAAGTCATACATCAAATTGGTTGAGTAAGGGTCTTTTTTCAAAACAAATTCATCGGAAAATGTTCTAGTTCGTTAATTAGGTATAAATAAGTGGTAACATTAATTTGCTTATTTATATAACCGGATTTATATCACAAACCAACCCAATTGGTAAAATTGATAGGGAATGCCTAATAACAAAGGTTATATGCAAGGCAAGTAAAAAATTAGCACTAGACATTGTAAAATTGCAATGCCTCCAGAACGGCTTATAGAAGAATATAACAAGTTATTTACCTTGAAATTAAATGTCTGCTTCTGTGAAAAATAAAACAGTAACTACAACAGTATTCTTTTATTTAAATTTAAAAAATCCATTACTTTTGAAGCTTTTATCAAGATCAATAACTAAGTGACATTTAAAATGCAGTGGACATGATAGCACTCATGTCATGTGTAACTTTAATGCCATGTTTAATGCCCGTGCTACGCGTAGTGAGTAGGTACATAATGACAATTAAAATATAAATCATACGTTGACATTTAAAAAATAAGATTTTACAAAACCTACTTCATGTTCAAGATTCTAAAATTAAATCATGGTGTCCGAGCAGCCATTGTCATTTCAAGAAAGATTTTACTGATATTATATTGTGGAATTTTACTTTGAGACAATTTACTTTGCGTGCTTCCGCCACCAGTTAGTTCATGCAAACTATTGCTGACCAGCGCCCGCCCACTACTGTTAGTCCCTTTATGCCCGCCGCCAATAGTTTATGCATGCAACCCTGGTCGATACTGCTGCTTGGTGGGCATGAAGGGACTAACAGTAGTGGGTGGGCGCTGGCCAGCAATAGTTTGCATGAACTAACTGGTGGCAGAAGCACGCAAAGTAAATTGTCTCAAAGAAAATGTAGCTTTGGCTTCCGCAAAGTAACACCTGAATCTATTAACTATTATATTGTGGAAGTCGATGTGAGGATGTTTGTAACTTTTTTACACTAAACCTGGATGGATTTTGATGAATTTGAAAATGCTATAACTTATTGCATCAGTATATCACATTGGCTATAAATCACGCAGACGGATTGATTAAAAAGCTATGTACTTATAAATAATGGAGTGGAATATATGCCTTAAGATTTATACACCTACTATTGAGAAATATTTATTACATTACATTAATTATATGATAATTATTTTTATGTTAATAAAATAGCACTGAGAAATAAATACGTGTACCTATTGTAGAGGAAAAACTGGTTTTTCTAGAATCTTAGCACTTGTATGACCTCATGCAATGGTCAATAAAAGGTCAGTTATAAGAATTCAACCTTAATTTTATTTGAAGGTAGATACCACAAATTCATCTTGTTTAAAATATATTATGAGAGCATGTGTATCTAGAGACGGTGTAACTGATAAATAGAAAGACCTTTATCAATGTGATTCTATTGTCAAATTTAATCAGCGCGACTTATAACTCCAACGTGGTATTATTATCATCATAGATTAAAAAAAGGCGGAATGAGAAATGAAGAAACAACTCGTACGTCACAAGCCTCCACTTATCAACTTTGATGATTTGTTTTATTTATGTATACACTTGTTTTGTTTAATTGCATACACACATACATAGTATCACGTCGTTTTCCTTTGCAGAGTAGACAGAGCCTCGGTCTATAAGATCATATTATGGTCACATTTAACATGTTCGAAGGCGTGCAGATGGAAAACAGAATCAAAACAGTGATGAATTGCGGCTTCTATCGGCTAGATATGTATATATGTTTGATTAAAAAAACAAAATATATAATTATCTAAGTGATTGACTAGTTAAAATATTATAATTTTGACCCAGGAAACTGCCTCTAGCAAACCTCTGAGTTATAATAGACCTAGAAGATCACACCTGAAGACGCAACCAGAAAAACGTTGAGAAAAGAAGAAGGAATGGGTACTAGAGGAATATGTACGTATTTTCAGGGATATCTGGATCTTATGTCCAGTAAGCCCAGCTGCATATAATTGTTGTTATAGCATGTGACTCTATGACCGAAACCGGACCTTTTGTGTGTCTCAGCCGAATTCAAAACCGAGTCATATAATTTTTTTAACTAATAATAATTTCTAATGATTTTATTTACTAAAAGCCACTATATTTTACACATACAGAGGGGGAAAACATGTTAATAATTACCGTCATATCAAAAAACTGTCTTCAATTAAACTACTGAAGTAATTTGAATCATTAATGGAACCAATTTATAAGCCTACCCTTTCAAACAAAAAAATTATTTAATATACTTGTTCATATATAACGGAGTTCTGAGGTAACAAACATTAAAAAAAACAACGGAATTGATAATCTACTCCTTTTTTTTTAAGTCAGTTAATTATCAATAAAGTCAACACTTATTTATAAATTATATACACACTACTAGACTGAGCTGTTTATTGACGCGCGTGTTGCGACATTAATTCACCCGAATTCGTGAGTTCGGCAAAGCCGAAGTTTCGGCCGATTTTACGCCGAAACAGAAGCTGTCGCTGAAACTTGCCGAAACCGAACCTCCACCCTACCCGAATGGATTAAAAAAAAATGTGTTCCTACCGATTTCGATTCTACTAGCAGCACGTTGATACCATTCTCGGTTACATATTCATCTATGGTGCATAGAGATCTAATAGAGATTGCTTATAAAAATTAAGAGCACTCTGCCGTCGCCTCAAATGCCTGGTGAAGTAGAAAAGCTCACTTCGAGTCAATATAAAAATATATATGATTGCTGTATCGATTTGGTAAAGTTTTACAGCCTGCGCCCTAACTGACACCAAACTTGCTTGGATATAAGTACTTTGAGATACTCTTTTTTTTAATCTTTAATACATACGACATTTATATAAAGAAACGGATTAAACCTGATCACAAATGGCATATTTACTGCCAATATTTTTAATGTATATTTTGTTGAATATTAGTACTAGTATCTAGATAGCCATTTGGCGAGTTATACTTGTATTTTTCATGTAAATGAAATAATGGTGTAAATCATTAACGTACTTCGATTGAGCATCATCATCATCGTTTCAACTGTATACGAATAATTCTTTGTCCAGCAGTGAACGTTTTTCACTGCTGGACAAAGAATTATTCGTCTCATGGGAGGATATTACCATGCTCACGCTTGACAGACGAGTTGGCTAGGACAGTTACTTTAGCTTCTTGTGTTTCAGATGCTGCTGCCTTTTGAAAACATTTTAGTTTCGATTGAACGATTGACTGAATTCTTCGAAATCTATTAATTACAGATGACGCTATGCTACAAAATCTCACTACAACTGCCGTTTACTTTATTTATTCAACACATTTCGTATTATAAATAGAATAAATTTGCGAAACATAATAAAACCGTTCTTTTAAAATTTCCGTCACAAAGTCGTTGTAAAATAAGCAAAATCAGTACCAAAAAGTTGCACTTTATTAGTTTAGATCAGATCGACGGATGTTCGAAAGGACGATTGATTTAACTATAGATGGCTAGACATAGCGAAGGATAGAGATGGGTGGAGAATCCTGGGAGAGGCCTTTACTCAGAAATGGGACACAACATCGATATGCTAGAAAAAAGATCAGGTCGAGGCTGGATAGGCTTCTGGTTTTATGTTGTTTTATTTCTTACTTTGATTTGATGGTCTGGGAGAAAAGATAAAATACATAGAATGTACCAGCTGCTTCTCCTCCCACGCTCCCAAGATCGTGAACGCCGATTGAGGGAATGGGTAAAGTCTGAGGAATCATGTTGATAGGCGATGCGGCTAGCAACCCACCACTATTTTGATTCCATTTTCCACCTAATACCCACCCACATGCCAAACGTGGCCTTCAGGTCTTATAGACCAGGTCTATAAGACCTTAAGGCCAGAAGAGTCTAGGCTCTGTCTACGCCGCAAAAGAAAAAGACGTTATACTATGTATGTTGATTTAATAATAATACCTTTAAATAATCACCTATAAATAAGTATAAATCCAGTTTCTAGCATTTTTTTTGGATCGAGTTCAATGGCTCGCTCGACGCATGTAAAGCAACTCGCGCGAGGCCAATGGCCTAGTGGCCGTGAGCATAATTAGCGCTTACGCAGGTTAAGCGTCCCTGGGCGCAGTGTCCACTAGGATGGGTGACCGCAAGTGGCATAACAATATGTCGAGCTCCTCCGTTGGTCCCGGCTTTCATCATTGATGGCAGTCGTTAAGCTATGTCAGATGCCTTTAGGCAACTTGAAAAATCTAACACCAGTTTTGGCCACTTACACACACGAAAAACAAACAAGCATCTCGCGGTCTCCTACTCTACAAGTGGTATAAAATGTCTCGAGATCCTCCGTGCTTCGTAAGGCTTCGGTAAGCCGTGGTTCCCGGCCCCCGACTGTCATGGAGAGTACAGACAGTCGATATACTAAGTGGGATGCCTGCAGCTTATAAAATATGATTCCAGCGCCCGTAGCATGGCACCAGCGACGCCGTTTTTATCGCGCGATAAACTATCCACATCTCGCTCTTTGATATTACGGAAAACAAGATGGCGATAGTCGATAAACGCTGTCGCGTGTGCCATGCTACGGGGGCAGTTGGTGGCCACTTACTCATACGAATAGCAAGTCAGCAAGCATTTTAGGTATGGCTAACTGCAGTCGTTGATAAGTCAAGGACAAGGGATAAAATAATGTATCCAGTGGACTGCTTCTACCAAGACACATAGATGATATACCCACAGCATACAACGTGATTTTGAACCCCCTAGCTATATTGAAATCTGGGAATCAGAATCCCTAATGGAACACAGAATTGCAAGAAAATAGGGTAAAAAACGAAAAAGAAAATTAGGTTTCCCATACAAAGTCGCCGATCAGCTGGACGAATTTCTATAGAAGGTTAAATTTATTTTTTCGTTTATTACCTTTTTCTCTTACAATCCTGTATTCTATTAGGGATTCTGATTCCCAGATTTCAATATAGCTAGGGGGTTCAAAATCACGCTGTATAGCACACGTTATATACAAAAGGTATTTTAAATTTTTGCGATCTTATTTTGGACTCTAATCTGTAGTTAAATTGAATATCTATCAAGAGCTGCACATGAAAAAATATAACAAAATTTTCTTCTCAAATATTGTTTAAAGACCAGTGTTCAAGTGCTGTCCCAAACTTGACCACTGCTGTTCTTTAAAAAAAACTTACTTGTGTTAAAAAAAAAACCTTGATTAGGTAATAAATAATTCTTCTGTTTTTCTTAAATCGGTGTTGTTTTAGTTGATAATTGATTTCACGGATATTTAAAACAATTACTGTGATCTATATCGCATCGTCATTGTATATCAATTATACAAGATCCATTTATATATATTAAAGACTGGGTCTCATATGTCATAGAAATGCTTTAGTAGCAAATTTTAAGAACTCGCTCGATTCGCTAGTTTTTTTTTGAACTTCATACGAAATAATTTTTTTTTATTGAAATCGGTACATCTACAATTTTGATTTTCGACGTCAGCGACTTAGTGTCTATAGTAAATAATAATAAAAAAATATTGGCCAAGAAACTGTTTTTTTGTACACAATATGATTTTTCGTCTTTTTTTTTAAATGTTCAGGTCCAGATATTCTCGAAAACTAGCGTGTCGTTTCTTTTATTTTACTTCTAAAGTAATTTTCTAGCTTATAGGTGCCAGCCTCTAAAATATTTGCGCTTAATTTAAATTGACCTTATATTATTGTACTTATGAAATTTTTTATTTTAATTTTTGCACAGACGTGGGCTATCATAAAGAATAATTTGTTAAGACTTGAGAAAGTCAATATTTTAACCCCTATAAAGTATGTGATATTTTCAATATACTCATTGTAATTAAAACGTTTTGAGATTTTAATTTTTCTCCCACTTTCATAGATCATGGTCTTAAAGGAAGAAACCATTATTTTTTCCTAACGCTTGTTAAAATATTAAAATAAAGATATACAATAAAACTCACCATTTGCAGACGCCCCGCCGAACAAACACACAGCAAAACTTAATAATATAAATGCAACCATTTTATAATCCAAGTACCTGTTCCCTAGGTTAAAGTATCACTGCTGCAAGACGGCGAGCCTTTGCCTTAATATACCCATTAGTAAGTCTCACAATGACATTGTAATTAGTGCAGGATAGTTTAGCACTTCGTAAGTGAGGCTTTAGGAGTCCGTAAATGGTTTTTTATTAGTAAACTCGGTGAAAGTTATTTACAAGTGCGAGTCGGTACGGTGTTCCGTACCGTAAAAATCACGTTTGTTGTATGGGAGCCCCCTTAATATTTATCTATTTTATTTCATTTTTAAAGTATACTGTATTGTTATGTATACTATAATATTCTGTGAAAATTTCAACTGTCTTGCTATCACGGTTCATGATATACAGCCTGATGACAGACAGAGATGCATGACGGACAGTGGCGCCACCCTTTGGGGAGAACCCTAAATAGTAACCTTTTTTATAGGTATTATTAATATAGAAATATAAATAATAAAAATTAAAAATAAAAGCTGTTAAATATCTAATATGTAACAGATTTTGTATTGTTCAGAAAACTAAGAATTTTATCTTGCCTTAAAGGCACTTACATAATAATAATATAATAAATGACTACATCGTTGTTAGCTTTCCACAACTGACTGCTGGGTATAAGCCTTCTTATGTCTGCGCCATCTTTCTCTATCCCTATCCTTCGCAATCCATCTTACCTTACCAGAATCTGCTATAAGTTGTCGAACCACCTAGCTGCTAGACGCCCAACACTACGTTTCCAATTTCTGGGATACAACTCGGTGACAACAACCGACCATCGTTCCTTTTAGACAAACAATAAATACATACTTCATAATAAATCATAATTACGATATTAAATTTTAGATTAATGCCGTGGTTCAAATGCACATCTATTCTATTAGCTGGTAAACCTCACCTTCTTAAATACTGCAGCTTTAGATATCCTTAAATGCTACAGATACTCGTAAGATAGATGAAGAATTAGGTCGGGGAAAAAGTCTTTTAGTAATTTCTATGGAGTCTTTATATCGGTTGATACAAAAGAACTGTGACTTTGAAATTGAAAGACAAAAAATGCTAAATCGAAATTGTGTTTAACTACTACCCCAATTAAACACAAATTTGATGTAGTATTTTTTGACTTTCAATTTAGTTATCAAAGTTACAGCTTTTTTGTATCAACCGATTAATTGGAATTGCAGTCGCTCACCAACCCGCCTGCCAAGCATGTGGTGAGTATGGCAATATCATCTCATGGAACGGAGAATACTTGGGAGATAATTTTGTCCTAATTGTGGACTTATTACGTCTGGAATGATGATGAAAAATGGGATTGCAGTAGGTTCATTAACATGAAAGTTTTTGCAGCATTTTTGCAGCGCGTCGGCTATGCTATAAGGTGAATGAAAATGGTTTTTATGCCACTATGCGCAAGCGAGCAGCATTTATGATGCGGCGGACTCGTGACAGCGACAACAGTCACCTGCGTGTTGTTGGAGATCACATGGATGGTCCTTTTATGGCCAGTTGGGTCGCAGTATTAAAAATAATTATTGTAATTATGAATATATTTATGATAATAGGCGTAAGTTTAATGTTTACAAAGAAAAACGGACTGTTGTTCTTTGTATCAATGATTTATTTATTGATTGATTGAAAATTTCTTTATTGATCTGATTCATTTTAAATGACAGAAACGTCATTTTAAAAAGCAAGAATTGTATTAAAGAAACTTTTCATAAGTATTATTCATGAAAATGTCACATTTCTAACGGTAACAAAACCAACCAACAAAGATACATACAGAATAACTGAAGATAATTTTCTACAGATTTATACATAAAAATACGAAAAACTTTTTCCCCGATTAATATTATTAAAAACAAATATCTTCACATGGGCCGTATTGAACTGAGGTTTTGAATAAAGATTACAATCCGACAATAATGTAAATAATTGACAAATTTGTAAAATTTTACGACAGGTGTTATTAAACAAACCTTACAATTATATACGAATGTTACAAATATAAACGTTACTAACATTGTAATAAACTACAATTGCTGTTTAATAAATATTTACAGTGCAAAGAATGTCTGTAGGTTTCGATGAAATATTGTATGTGCAAATTTGTAGTTGTGAGTTACAACTTACATAAAATGTTAATTTTTATTTAAATTAGTCAATGTGGGTAGAAAAGATCACATACTTATTTAGAAAAATGGTTCATATTTAATGTTTTACTGGGTATAAGAAGCAGATGTTATGGCCAAATTCTGCCTATTACATTAAGTACCCGATGCCAAAAGAGGTTGTTAAAAGTTTCTCCTGCGTGTCTGTGTGTTTTTGTTTTTATGTCTGTGTGTCTGTCTATATCATTGTAGCTCTCAAACACAGAAGAACCAATATTTTATTAAGTTTTTTAAACTCCAACGAAAACGTGTGTTTTCGTTAGGGATTTCATTTTCAAAACTTCTTTACTTATTAGTAAAGAAATTTTGAAATCCCTAACAATTTAGTGTCTTAACCTAATAAGGTTAAGACACTAAATTGTAAAGTTCTGATACATGACGAGTCCACCTGTCGAAATTGTACTAAAATTTACAAAATATGTAAACTTGTCATTACAGTAATGTGTTTAGTAAAACAATTTTTCGTAAAAATATATAAATTGTCACCTGTAAAGAGAAAATGTTTATTGACAGAAATATGTAAAATTGTAGGTACACTTTTGTAGATTTTCCACTATTGTAAATTTGTAAGTCGAAATATTTATTAAACAGAAACTTGTATAATTGTCACTTGTAAAATACAATTACAATTTACAGTTTGTAATCTTTATTAAACAAAACCCGCCTGCCACGCGTGGTGTCTATGGCAATATGAAGGATATTGCCATACTCACCACGCTTGGCACGCATGGACAAAGAATCCTTGGGAGAGACCTTTATCCAGCAGTGGTCTTCTAATGGCTGGAATGACGTGTGATTGACTATTTTTATTTAAGACTAGCTGTTGCCCGCGACTTCGTCCGCGGCAATTTCTGTTATTATGATTAATTAGTATAGATGAGTAATTTATTTCCCCGATTTCAAAACATTTTAATTTATACTTCGCTCCTATTGGTCGCAGCGTGATGTTTTATAGCCTAAAGCCTTCCTCAATAAATGGACTATCCAACACAAAAAGAATTTTCCAATTTGAACCAGTAGTTCCTGAGATTAGCGCGTTCAAACAAACAAACTCTTAAGCTTTATAATATTAGTATAGATATGTAAAACGTAATGAATTTTGAAGTGACTATCAAAACGTTGTACACTAAGTTAGCCGGCAGGTCATGATAGAATATATTCTTTTATAGATTAACCTGGGCCTTAGATCATCCATTATCGTCATTCCAGCCATTAGAAGACTACTGCTGGATAAAGGCCTCTCCAAAGGTATCTTCGTCCATGCGTGCCAAGCGTGGTGAGTATGGCAATATCCTTCATATTGCCATAGACACCACGCTTGGCAGGCGGTTTGGCGACCGCAGTTTCTTTGGCTTCTGACGATGCTGCCAAACGGAAGCATTTTAAAGTTTGGGAAGGATAGGAATTTGTTAGATTTGGAGAGGGAGTGTGGTTATTAAGGTGATACCACTGTAAATAAGGTCGTTCTGAACCTTATTTATCTCGCAAAATACTTAAATTAGGAGTTTCAAATCTAAGTAATATGATTTTTGACTATTTTATCTCCAAAAATTGAAGATGAAAACACGTTTTAATAAAATTTTCTCGAAAGAAATATTTTTTGAAAAATGATCTTCGTTCGCAGAGTTTTTGTTATTGTAGCTCAAATGCAACGAATGAAATAATGATTTTTAGACTAAAAGATAGGTTATTAGTAATTCATCAAAATGTAAATATGAAAATACAATTAACCGGTCTGATTTTATATAAAATAGAAATTACAAATTTGGCGCTTACGTTTTTTTCTTTGAGCGACTCGAGACTATCTCCTATCTCATCATTCACGGGCTAAACCGCCAAGCGCTATCCCTTGCGCGCACTTGATCAGTCCTTTGCCGAGCGAAGGTACCAAACATTTGAGGCCTCGCCTTAAGATACTACTTACTCGGATGAATGGGGAAAGTAAGTTGCGGCTCAGGAGGCCGGGCGCACGTATCCGATGCCATACTTGCAACCACCGGACAAGCCGATTAGGATGTCACCGACAATGGGCCTTAGATGCTTATATTAATCCTTATCCTTACTAATATTATAAATGCGAAAGTGAGTTTGTTTATTTGTTTGTTTGTTTCTTTGTTTGTTACGCTTTCACGCCGTAACTACTGAACCGATCATCATGAAATTTGGTATACAAGTTCTCTGGAGTACGGAGAAGGACATAGGCTTTTATCTCGGGAAAAAGTACTATTCCCGAGGGATCGACATTGACGCGGGCGGAGCCGCGGGCGAAAGCTAGTATCTTATAAATACATCTACACTAATATTACAAAGGGGAAATATTTGATTGATAGTTTCTTTGCATTGGCTTCGAAACTACCGGACCGATTTGAAAAATTATTTTATACCAGTAGAATCCTACATTATCCCTAATAAATAAATAAATATATACGGACAAATCACACAGATTGAGCTGGCCCCGAAGTAAGTTCGAGACTTGTGTAATGGGATTCTAACTCAACGATACTACATTTTATAACAAATACATAAATAGATAAACAATCAAGACCCAGGCCAATCTAAATAAGATCATTTTTCATCTTGACCTGAGCGGGAATCGAACCCGGGCACCCTCGTGTCGCAGGCTGGCGTGTTAACCACTGCGCCACGGAGCTGTCAAATGTTAAATGTCAAAGTGTAATGAACTTGAACTTGAAGCCGACGCGGGTCACTAGTGCCGAATAAAGTCATCTAAAGACCTTCATGAAGGAGGACATCTGGCCACAGGGAGACGTGTATCAGAAGTGTCGATAATGAATGACCTGCCTGTTGATACTGCGCGCGCCTGTGGCCATAATGCGTAGAAACTAGTTTTTAAGATATTTTTGTATTTTCGTTACGTATGTTAGTATCCATGACCTGGGTCTTGAATGTTTATCTACAAATAAAGTATCGTTGAGTTAGTATCCTACGACACAAGTTCACAACTTACTGTGGGACCTAGCTCAAGTTTAACATGCCTCTCAAAGCACGGAGGAGCTCTTGTGGGGAGACCCATCCCAGTGGGGACTACGCCCGGGATTGCTTTACATGCGTAAACGCTTATAAAGTGCACGCCAACTGGGCTATCGAGCTCCTCGTCAAATTAGGTATTAAAAAACCGGCCAAGTGCGAGTTCCGTACCGATATCTATAAAAATTGCAAAAAAAAATGTGTGATGTCATGGGAGCCCCTTCTAATATTAATTTTATTTTTAATCAAATATTTATTTTCAGAGTGAATATATAACTAAATATTCTTTGAATATTTCAAGCGTCTGTTACCGTTATCAATATTGAGCAAAAACAAGCAATAAAATCACGTTTATTGTTTGGGAGCCCCCTCAAATATTTATTTTATTCCAGTTTTTAGTTTTTGTTGTTATAGTCGCAACAGAAATACATCTGTGAAAATTTTAACTATCTAACTATCACGGTTCATGAGATACAGCCTGGTGACAGACGGACAGACAGACAGACGGACAGCGGAGCGATATTAATAGGGTCCAGTTTTTACCCTTTGGGTACGGAACCCTAAAAAAACTCTACTTTATCTAATTAATAAAATATTTACCTAAACAGCGTGTCGTTGATTATGCCAACGATATTCTCGTAAAGGGGTGACTCAGCCTGTCAGAATGAACAATTTTTCCAATGGGACTAATGCTAATGCTGGGAACTCAAAAAAAACATTTTTAAACAAATGTGATCGGCCGGCCCGGCAATTTATTAAAATGTCAAAAAATACATTTTGTTCCCAGCATTGGTCCCATAGGAAAGTTGATCATTTTGATGGGCTGAGTCACCTGTTCACGGGAACGTCGTATGTTATGTTACACGCTGTATATTTTTAATGACAACACATAACATCTATGATTAAGTTGAGCGGCAAGATTAACTTTACTTATGCATGCAAAGTAGCATCGTTCGTCTTCTTAGGTGTGAAAATGCTTACGACCTAAACTGAATCTGAAATGAGTATTTTAATAAAAAGAGGCACCAGAACTTTCTTTACAATATTTTTCTTTTTTACGATATGCCTTTATTATAAAAAATAAATGCAATTAAGTCCACGTCAATATAAAATCAAATGTGAAAACATTTGATACGTATTTGATTTAAACACGGTTTATCTTCTTGAGTGTAGAAGTTTATATGGCCACCTTCCGACCTCATTATCGGACAATTTGGTTTAAATAAGCGAAATCTTCTTTAGCGGCACATTGTTGGGATGGATAAAAAATATTGAACTTGCGTTAGGACAGGTGACCTTATCGAAAATTCGTAAGACGGACACGTGATCTAAGACCGCCAGTGCGGCATAGGAGAGGAAGTCATATCCTCCTCTCTTTCTACCGCGCGGCGAAAATGTATGCCTGCTCCTGCTGTTTCGTTTAAACGGCACAAGGCGGGCGCTTGCGCAAGTGTGCGTGTGTGTTTGTACTACAGCCTGCTACGCTAGTACTTTTATACTGATATGTATGTGTGAAGAAAGCATAGGTTTTAACCTACTTTGTCATCACACAAAACTAGGTTCTTATCTCCAAAAAATAGGTTTTTAACCTATTTTTCATCACACACCTAACCTAACCATTCCAAAATATTTTAAAAATGCACAAGGTCAATGTTCAAGTTTTCACTTCTGCCGGCACTACCGGAGTGCAACCCGTTTTGTTTTACGATTTATTAAACCAGTGAAAACAACCTTTATATACAATAATTAACACGTCTCTATCCTATTTGGGGTAGAGCCTAAGGCCGGGTGGAAAACGACCATAGTAATTGCAGTGCACGTTAATTGGATAAACTTCTTATGACAGAAGTTCATATTAATCATTCAATTAATGTAAGTGTATGTTGTTTTAATACTATAGTCAGTTGAGTTATTAAAGTACATACAAAAGACAAATTTATTTTATCGTTCTATTTTCAAGAAAAAGCATACAATATGCCAGGTAAATTTCACCTGCATATCGTATAGTAATTGGGATAGGATAGAGTTGTATGTGGCGCCAGACCATAAGATAGTTGTAGACAACAATTTAAAAAATTGCATTGCCATCCAACGTGGCAATGCTGCCAGCCTTTTGGGCACGTTGCCGCAGAATGACGGTTTGCAAGGACTGTATAATTTGTAAATAATTATATTTTTTAAGTAGTTTAATTTATTATTAGTAAATTAGTATTATTTTATGTTACATTATTTAAAAAGTTAAAAAATACTGACGTTCTATTCTATGTATATTTAGGACATTTGTATATAGACTTTATTTTCAAACTAGCTTTTAAATAGTGAATGTTAATGCCTCAGGGTTAGGGCCTTTTTTATGGGATGAAAAGTAAAATTATTATCTGAGCTAAATTTACTTTATACGATTTGATCTAACTTAGTGCAGTGGTTGAAATGTAAAAATATTACAGACTGGCAGATTTTAAATTGGTGCCACCGTCACCTTTCTACAACCGCACCGCTCGCCACAGGAGTAAAGTCCATCCCCACATCCTTGACACTTGGGTCTCCAAAAATGTCAAAGCGTCACGTGTTTTTTTCCTCGTAGGTTTTCCCTGTGTGCTATGGCTCCTTCAAAAGGCATGTTTACAGGTATCTTAAGAGTCGGCAACCATCGGTTTGCCGTCAAATATACATAAAAAAGAAAAACACTTGTGTAAAAGAAGACTGATATTTTTATACACTAGACAGAAACAACTGGGTTTACGAAATGCCAAAGTCTAAACCTGCATTCTTATTCAGAAGAAACCAGTGATATTTCCCAGTTTCCCTAAGACGAAACACTTCGCTCGAGTGAATTGAAAAATAGGTATTTGTAAAATCTATTGCTGTCGCGCTGTGTGCTCAAACAACCCCCGCAGAGTGCGATAGAGACAACTGCAGCTCAGACCGAAAATACCTATGAAATTGCACGAAATCAACGCTTCGTAGTCTAAAACATAACTGAATTAATTACTTTTTTCATTAAAAATTTAAAATAAACTATGGCTTTCAATATTCTTACCAATTTTCCAGGTTTTTGAAGGTTCATATGTCTTTAAATAATGCAATTATGAAAAAAAAATCAAACATAGAGACATGCTACTATATCTATGGATATAGTAGCATGTCTCTATGTTTGAATTTTTTGACATGCTACTATATCCATAGATATTTTTGGTAAAAAATCATTGCTCTACTGGTACTATCCGGCGAGGAATCAGGGGACTACGCTTGTATGGAAAATCGGGCCAACAATTTTCTCTTAACTGACTTTTACACTTATCTGAGAAGATTCACTTTCGAGCTCATTTCCAATAAACATAAGAAATTAGTTATCTATTTCGTTTTCATACATTCCTTACAGGCTAGACAGAGTCAAAGGCCATAAGACCCGAATCAACGTTTTGCGTGTAGGTGTTGAAATATATTGATGAATTGCTAGCCATCGCCTTTTGACATAATTCCATCTATTTTCGGTCATTCTCTCGACTAGCTTTTTTTGCCGCTGTAGCAGTTGGTATATTCTACGTTTTTTTATTTAGACGATCATGAAATACAATTTATTATCGTGTAAAATAAAATCTTTTTTCGTAAAAATTGTCATTGGTGTTTTTTTTTCTCTGTGACATGGTAAGATAAATGAATCTTGTATTCTTGTAATAAATATCATTATATACCAGTCACTTAAAGCTATCGGTAATTGCCTAGTCCACACGTAATAATAGCTGCATCACGCTACGGCAATTAATTCTAATGTACATTGAAATGACAGAAGACTAGGATATTATAAAAATGACCACTAATCACTAGTGTTAAGATAAATAATAATTATGGTCATTTAATAAGAAAATGAGGTAAAAGAATGTTTCTTGTCACCCTTGTAGCACGTTTCATGCCGGCGTTGAAGATAATTATCTAAAAAGTAAAATGTGTGTGAGGGAACGTACTCATATTACGCGTGACCTGTTCAGTGTGGAACGCATTTTATTTTTATAAATCTAGTAGATTGAGGATAATACAAACAACAAAATATGGCCTGAGCTGCAATACATGTCCGGTCATCGCATAGGTCATCGACATTTCTATATTTATTTTTCTAAACCAACCGAAACTTTTTTATTTATACAGATGAGTACTTATTATAAAAGTTATTTTGCTTTTAGTTTTATTATAACATGTTGAAGTTTATTTAGTTTCTTTAAACTACTCATTACACAGATAGATTGACACCGAAGGTCGAGGTAGAGTCAAATAAACCTTATACAAAAATAAATGGACAAGAACAGATTGAATAACCTACACGAAGTAGTTCTATTTTTTCTTTTCGATAAAATGCAAGTAATTGTTCACAGTCATATTACCTGCTATTAATAATACTAAGGACTTACGTGATTAATCATGATATGTCCGTGTATGCCCTGTGAGTTCCCAGTTTTTGTTCCATAACAAAGTTTTTTTTTTAGGTCACCTGTTGGTAAACGATCACCGCTACCCATAGACTACTGCAACACCTGGAGTGTGACAAGAGCGTTGCCTGCCGGCCTTTTAAGAAAACATAGACTCGTTTTTCAAGGTTCGGTATCGATCCGGGAATACCGCCGCAGACAGTTCATTGCACAGTTCGGTCGTACGTGGCAGGAAGTTTCTGTTAAATCATACGGTGGTTGACTGCCAGTTATCCAGGTGGTAGGGATGAAATTTTAATTTATGACAGTTAAAGCAGTAATGGCTCAGTGACCTAAGAGCGCAACCTATGAGCGAAAGGTTCCGAGTTCAAACCCCGCCCTGTCCAAAATGTACTTCTGAGGTTATAGACCAATCTGACTCAAGTATGGTCATTTTCATCGACTACTACTTACTTCCAGTGAAGGAAAACATCGTGAGGCAACCGGCACAATCGACTAGAATCGACAGTTTCATATACTAATATGAAATGGTGAAGGCAATGGCAAACTGCTCCATTATTTCCTTCCAAAAATTATAGTGTGCGTTTCTCTCCACACAATGACACTGACAAGAGCCTAGCTCTTAAATGTTAGAGAGAGGAAAAGTTGATATCAAAATTTGTTTTTCGTGTGTGGAAAATACTGGTAAAGGCAGCTGACATAGCTTAACGACAAGTGCCAATAATGCTCATAACTACTGGGCCATCGGGCTCCTCAATCGACGGTCTGAGTTGCCCCTTCAATAGAATGTCAAGGAGATTGGAGTGTTAAGGCATTTAAACCCGGTAAACCATTGGTGTTCCAATAACAAATATAGTTTTAAAAACCAACAAAAACACGCTTTTATCAAATTAAATTAGTATTGTCATCGGTTCTTAATAAGTTTACAAAAGTTTAGTAAATCTAACCGTTTAAATCTCGTGCACAAAAGTCGGTTACAAACAAACAAGCAAACATACAGGTGAAGCTAATAAAAAGCATGTAGAAAAAGCCATTGCGTCCATATGTGCAAATAGGGTTTCATTTTCGTCAGTGCTCCGGAACCCCAAAAATCCCAAAAAAGGTTGGAGTTGCGAGTATTATTGACATCTATAACTCTTAACTTTGATATTTATATTTTTTACGACGTGCTAAAAGGACAAATAACGTACATTTTAAACTCTGAAGGGTACTCAACATCATAAAAATGTAATGGAAAAAACTTGATGGCAACTTTTATATTTGATTACAACGTAATTGCCAATTATAAATTCCTAAAATCATTTTGTATAGTAAATAAAATAAAACTCAAATTTATAAAACCATTACTTTATTTTAAATGGTATTAAAATTATTATTGTTATAAACAATTAAAACTAACACAAGATAAGTTTATTACAGAGCCACGGTTTTAGTCATGTTTATCAAGTCGTAATCGACGACTAGGTGACATGGCGGTATTGACACCCTTAACATTCGCCCTGATGATTTTCGTTATACGTAACAGACCAAAACTAGTCAGCTATGCAGACTAAATAAACGTGAATGAAACTGTGATTATATAATTCATTATTATAATTAGTGCATAAAGCTTAACATTATCAGGGGTTCCGTACCTAGGGTAGTAAAGTATGGTAAAAGCAGGCCTTTATTTACTGATCCTCCGCTATCTGTTAGTCCGTCCGTCATAAGGCTGTCATCTATTAAAACATAATGGACAGGGACGTGTTGTATGTAACCTATAGCCGCTTTATCAACATTATTAATAAAATAAAATTAACAATTTTGGGAGCCCTGTACAAAGAACGTGTTTTTGAGCGTTTTTTAGGGTTCCGTACTCAAAGGGTGCTAAAAGGAATCCTAATATTGAGCCTGATATTTTTTCGTCCGTCCGTCAATCCATCTGTCACAGGATGTATCCATTGAAACTTTAAATTTTCACAGAATGTGTATATCTATTGTCGCTTTAAAATCAAATAACAAAAGTATTACAAGAAACGTGTTATTTTGGCGTTTTTTCACGATTCTGTCAAAATTGGTACTTATTTATTACTGGAAATTCCAATCACGGATATTAAGAACAATAATGTTTGTGCTCAAAAGAGTATGATTAACCTCATAAGAGAGGTCGTTCGGAAGTGGTTTTAAGCGTATATAGGTACTTAGTTATACATCAAACCCCAATCAAGATACATGAATTTTCTTGTTAAATATTAAACGATCGTACGGAGCCCTTGGCGTGCTTGTGTTCTAATACGGCTCACACTTGGTCATTTTTTCTTGTAGTTATACTTATATTGTATAATGGTACGGAACCTGATGTTAGCGATTCCCCACTAGGCCCGTTTATCATAATAATTTAACACTACTTATAGATAATTTTTTTCAAGAGTTCTTTTTTATTTTAACGTAAAAAATACTTTCTTTCTGTTTTTGTAACTTATCAGTCTTTGTTTAAATTAGAAAAGAGGTGTCCTCAGAAGAAGAACTTGCTTAAATTTTCTAATTATGTACTATTTATAGGACAACTCTCTACAATTTAGAACTCACTTACTCTCGTTTTACTACATTCTAGTTGTCTTAATGAATCCATAAACAATATTTTAACCTTCTTATTAAAAAAAAAATAAGCTAAAGTTAGTATAACATTAAAAAAGCAGTCATTTTGAAAACTGCAAAACTAATTATTAGTACCCGGTTTAAATCATTTCCAAATAGATTAAAACTTGATAACTGAAATACAGAACTAGGAAATTCTAAATTTATTTTAACTTCATACTTTATTGTAGTCATACGACAAAATAAATGTTGTTTGTAGGCATTTATTTTGTGATGTATGACTACAAAGTTTTGTCATACAAAGTTTACATCTGTGATAAATTTGCTTAAACTCTTAGCTAGTATTTTGATTAGCCGTGAAACTTAATAAATGCGATGTATAAAACCGAAGAGTTAGTATCGAATGGTCACAAACGTAACAAGTCTAAAGTAGTGACGTAACAAACTTATCAAAACATCTACCACGCAACTCGAAACTTGTGTCAGTGCAACATATCTAAGTAGCAAGCAGTCTGAAATATAACTTGATCTGAGTTTTAGGTCCTTGAACTACCCGTAGTGGTTGTTTATGATATTTATTTATTTATTGGTGCACAAACAGTTTACAACTAATACAGTTTTCTATGTATATAATACCCTTCCATGCTGGTCTGGGAGAAAAGAAAAACGTAGAATGTACCAGCTGCTTCTCTTCTCGCGCAGATCGTAAAAGCCGATCGAGGGAATGAGTAAAATCTGAGAAATCATATTAGTAGGCGATGCGGCTAGCAACCCATCACTATCTTGATTCCGTTTTCCACATTACTAACCATTAGATTTTTAGACCATGGGCAATTTAGACTATTTGCTACTGTAGACTACTTAACATGGTGACCATTCAATTCTAACTCTAACCAAGAAGTAGGTACTAACTTTGGTCCGCGTTTTACAAAAAGACGGCTATTGTTTACAAAAACGAATCCATCAATGTCAAACTTAATAACAATACTTAATCATAATTTTGATGTGGCTTAAGAATCTATAAAATTTTCCAAGGGCTGTGAACTTAAGTACTTCTTCAAGACTGCGAAAATTTTTTGGTTGGGGGTTTCGAGCATAGGCTGCCCGAACTCAATCGATAGAGCCTTCCAGTTCTCATTCATGAAGTTGTGCATCGTATCACCTGAAAATCAAAAGAATTTATATATATACCTACAAAAATACAAAAAGCCAGTAAGATGGAAAGAAACATTTTAAAGAAAAAATAAAAAAGTCCCGCTTGATGTCACCAAGCACAAAAAGTGAGATCTATAATTTTTATTGTATTTTTATTATGGGTTACATTTGTTTACTCGAATCTTTATTGACCGAGCGAGCGAAGCGAGCGAAGCGTCTCAATTTCCACTGGCCCAAAATTCTTTTGTCCGTCTGTCTGTCTGTCTGTCTGTCTGTCTGTCTGTCTGTCTGTCTGTCTGTCTGTTCTCGCCTACAGGTCGCATTTCTCAACCGATTCTCATGAAATTTTCTGAGCAGGTTCGGTAATTATATAGAATTTTTTTGTCGTGCCAGATTTTCTAAATTTTAAAAAATGGCGGAATTATGGGGGTCCGAAACTTAAAAAAACTCATAGCACAGCTATTTGGAAAAAAAATCAGAAATGTCATTAGACTTTTTTGTTATTCTCATTAAGACGCAACTTTTTTGTCCGAAAAAAACAATTTATACGATAATCTTGAACGTGTTTATAGTCGGCAATTTGCCCAAAAGTTGTCTGAAATCGATTTTCTGTATATTTATGAAAGAAGTTGAAGTACGTGAAGTGGGAGAGGGAGTGAAATTGAACAACTTTCCCTAAGGAACAAAAATTAAAATATGAAAAATATTTTTTGGCTTAAAGCATGATACTGCGTATTACTTTTATAATTGAAAACACTGAATAAACTTAGAATCCTGAAATAAAAATTAAAAATAAATAAAAAAGATTCACATGCTATCCTGTGACTTGAACCCGGGGCTTATAGATGCCGGCCACTTCTTAACGTAAAGTCCGCATGTTTGTCTGCCATAATAGTTGAAAATTAGCGTCCTATTAAAATTTTGACCAATTGGTAACATAACAACTATGAAACCGGGTATTTAAACTTTGCCTCCTATTCACCCATGCCAAGTTCGCTATTCCGATATTTCCGATCTTGAAGAGGATTACTCCAACTTAGTTAATATGTACAAAATCATAATAAACATGGTGCTCAAGGGCCGTGTTTCCATACAATAGCAGTCCCCTGATTCCTCACCGGATAGTACCAATAGAGTAATGATTTTTTACTAAAAAAATCCGTATCTTAAAATTTTTTCATAATTGAATTATTTAAAGAGTTATGAACCTTCAAAAACATGAAAAATTGGTACGAATTTCCGTTGTGTTCAAACATCAAGAAAACAAATTTAGGCAATTATATAAGAAAAAGAAACGCAGAAACACAGCCATAGCTTATTTTAAATTTTTAATGTAAAAAGAAATTAAATCGATTAAGTTTTGGAGAAGCAATCAGAGGACTACGAAGCGTTAATTTTGTGTAATTTTTTGTTAGTATTTTCCGGCCGAGCTGCAGTTATCTCTATAGCACTCTGCGGGGTTTGTTTGGGCACGGATATTATAAATATCTATTTTTCAATTCTCTCGAGCTTAGTGTTTCCTCTAAAAAAAGGGTCTGGTCGGGTCTTCTGGTAAGGGGAATGTAGGTTTAAATTTCCGTTTCCTCTGGTACCTAATTGAGAGCAGCGGGGATTGGGAAATAGTAACTGAAGGAAATCATCCTTTAGTCAATTAGCATATCAGTAACAGATATATTTTAGAGCACTGGAGGGCAAATGTGGATGTTGGTTGTAAGGGCTCGCGAGGTCTACTGTTCTCGCAGAACCACTAGTTTATATAAGGTTTACGGACGATAATTTTACGTGATACGGTGGAAGAGAGACGGTGCGTCACAAGCCGAACACTTAGGTCGATCGTGCCTCTCTATCACTTGTTCCGCGATCTCGCTCGCTCACGAAACGTGACACATTTTTGTGCGTGCACCCGGTGTTCATCGATTTATAAAACTTTATCACGTCAATTTACAAGAAATTATTGTAGTATTAGTTTCTTTTTTTGTTTTGTAACGACGCACCCTCTAACTGACAGTATCATCATCATCATCAGGTCCTTTTTAGTCTCCACTACAGGAGCACGACCCTCTCTGTACTACTAGGGCCATACTTACAGTACATCTTCCTAAAAGTATGCAATACAGAGAAAAAAAAACTTTTTCTTTACTTTGTTAAATTAATTTAATGACAACCTTAACTAGTGGTTCTGCGAGAACAGTAGACCTCGCGAGCCCTTACAACCAACATCCACATTTGCCCTCCAGTGCTCTAAAATATATCTGTTACTGATATGCTAATTGACTAAAGGATGATTTCCTTCAGTTACTATTTCCCAATCCCCGCTGCTCTCAATTAGGTACCAGAGGAAACGGAAATTTAAACCTACATTCCCCTTACCAGAAGACCCGACCAGACCCTTTTTTTAGAGGAAACACTAAGCTCGAGAGAATTGAAAAATAGATATTTATAATATCTATTGCTGTCGCGCCGCGTGCCCAAACAAACCCCGCAGAGTGCTATAGAGATAACTGCAGCTCGGCCGGAAAATACTTACAAAAAATTACACAAAATTAACGCTTCGTAGTCCTCTGATTGCTTCTCCAAAACTTAACCGATTTAATTTCTTTTTACATTAAAAATTTAAAATAAGCTATGGCTGTGTTTCTGCGTTTCTTTTTCTTATATAATTGCCTAAATTTGTTTTCTTGATGTTTGAACACAACGGAAATTCGTACCAATTTTTCATGTTTTTGAAGGTTCATAACTCTTTAAATAATTCAATTATGAAAAAATTTTAAGATACGGATTTTTTTAGTAAAAAATCATTACTCTATTGGTACTATCCGGTGAGGAATCAGGGGACTGCTATTGTATGGAAACACGGCCCTTGAGCACCATGTTTATTATGATTTTGTACATATTAACTAAGTTGGAGTAATCCTCTTCAAGATCGGAAATATCGGAATAGCGAACTTGGCATGGGTGAATAGGAGGCAAAGTTTAAATACCCGGTTTCATAGTTGTTATGTTACCAATTGGTCAAAATTTTAATAGGACGCTAATTTTCAACTATTATGGCAGACAAACATGCGAACTTTACGTTAAGAAGTGGCCGGCATCTATAAGCCCCGAGTTCAAGTCACAGGATAGCATGTGAATCTTTTTTATTTATTTTTAATTTTTATTTCAGGATTCTAAGTTTATTCAGTGTTTTCAATTATAAAAGTAATACGCAGTATCATGCTTTAAGCCAAAAAATATTTTTCATATTTTGATTTTTGTTCCTTAGGGAAAGTTGTTCAATTTCACTCCCTCTCCCACTTCACGTACTTCAACTTCTTTCATAAATATACAGAAAATCGATTTCAGACAACTTTTGGGCAAATTGCCGACTATAAACACGTTCAAGTTTATCGTATAAATTGTTTTTTTTCAGACAAAAAAGTTGCGTCTTAATGAGAATAACAAAAAAGTCTAATGACATTTCTGATTTTTTTTCCAAATAGCTGTGCTATGAGTTTTTTTAAGTTTCGGACCCCCATAATTCCGCCATTTTTTAAAATTTAGAAAATCTGGCACGACAAAAAAATTCTATATAATCACCGAACCTGCTCAGAAAATTTCATGAGAATCGGTTGAGAAATGCGACCTGTAGGCGAGAACATACAGACAGACAGACAGACAGACAGACGGACAAAAGAATTTTGGGCCAGTGGAAACTGAGACGCTCGCTTCGCTCGCTCGGTCAATGAGACGCTTCGCTCGCTTCGCTCGCTCGGTCAATTATAATTATAAAATGAAAATTCAAAGTAGGCACATTATAAAAATCAATAGCTAGATGATGTTCACTTTATTTTGCAAAACTATTTGAATCGAAATCTTGCCTAATCATTTGAATCTCTAACGAAGTTAATCTCAAGTATTGTGGTTCTTGAAGACCCTTGAAAGCTCTAAAAAGACAAGGTCCTGGGCATTCTGAATATAGATGTGGTAAGCCCCTTAAATAGCCCTACCTACCATTACGCCCTACCATAAGGTAACTGTAGGTACTATTAAAGGGATACAGGTCCTAAATAATCTCCATTTTTCAGCTGGGAAGTGCTAACAGCTGGAATGATGACGTAATCTGGTATCGTAGCTCAAAGTCCTATTTGTAGTTACGTCGTACAAAGTTCGTAGCTAGCCGGCTTTTACGAATGGAAAGGTGTTTAAAGATAGTCAAAAGGAGCGACTAGTCTTCCCCAAAATGATATGAAAAGCACTTTTTGGGCAATGTAGGTCCGATTTGACAGAAAACATGTCGCAACTTTCGAGAAAGGCGTCTCAAACTTTAAGCACATCACGAAGTGGTGGTGACAAGTATCTAATAATTATGATTTTTCGTGCATTTCAACTTTAATATATATCAATAACATATTGTTTTAAATATCATCTGATATGCAAATAGCGGTTTCTTTAAAAACGGTGCATGTCATTAACAACTAAGTGATAACATAAAATTTTCATCCCCTGTAACTTATGGGGTGGCGACTGATAGAGATAAGGGCGCTAAATCAAAAAATACAGCGCTGCCTAAATACTTACTCAGGACTTTGTTCCCGTTGAAAAGGTTCGACAGGTAGAAATTCGCGTTGTTTTTCACATCGTATTTGAATTTGTAGCTCTTCAGTTCGATCACGTCTTTCCCGTTTGAGTCTTTCACTATTTCGAACGGCATGATCATCTCAATTTGCAGGTTTTCTGAAAAAAAAGGAAAATAGGGTGAGCTTTAGAATAGCTTACTCGTAACACGAATTTTAAGTCGCTATATGTATAATCGCAATATGATTTTAATAGCGAGGAGACGTTATTTATACTTATTTCCATAGGTACTAAATAGCACTAAAACAACATCATTTTAGGTTAGTATTTGGGAGTTTGTAAAATTAATATAGATACACATTATGTGAAAAACAAGAATTTTAGGTTAGTTGTTGGGGACGCTCGCTCGCTTCGCTCGCTTGCTCCTGTTTGGACTACTAATATTCTATTGGCATTTTGTGTACATACCGAGGAACCTACCAAAGAAGTTTTTACATAATTGATAAAACGACATGCTTGTGCACTCCTAGACTTATATTGTCAGCAAAATCACCGTAAATGGGTTTAAGATTTATACCGGAAGAAAATGTATTTATACGAGTACTTGTCAAAGTTCCGCCATTTCATAGAGATTTTTTTTAAATAATAAGTATTTTTAAAGTAAAGTAATGGTATCCGGCAGAGTAGAATAGGACCACTCCAAGTCTTCCCGTGGATGTCGTAGAAGGCGACTTAGGAAATACAAGCTAAACAAAGCGTATAAACATCTGTAAGACCTCTCCAACCCGCCTGGCCAGCGTGGAGAGTGTAGGCCAAGTCCTCTGGCTGCTTTGGCCAAGTATGACTTTAATAATACAGAGTGGGTCGTGCTCCTGTAATGGAGACTAAAAAAGGACCAGATGATGATGAAAGTAAAGTAAAGTAACTTGTCCACTGACGAAGCTTATAGCCATGTCTACAATTTCATATAATGCTACGTCTGATGATGGTACGTCATATTTTTATGGGTTAATCCTTAAAAAATATAATGGGGGAGGTGGGGACAGACCGCCGCTAGCCTTAGCTACGCCACTGATCAGTGAATATTAATTATGAATAGAATAAATGTATATCGTTGTAAGTGCTCTCGTTTTTCAATGCACCAAGCCATAAGTAACGATGTTTTCCTGCTGGCTCGCTGCCATTCACAAGTTATAAATCTGACAATTGGTCGATTCACAACTTGTGAAGGTACCCAAGATGCTTATCCTGGGTGCAAGTCACCTGGAACCGCCGTACCTTGTGGCAACGTAGCTTTCAGACCGTATAGAACAAAATGAAAATCGTTACTATCTTAAAGCTTTTGCTATTATTTCTCAGATTGGATATTCAGTTATGCACGCAATTTTATTTTTATTTTTTTAACCTACTAAGTAGGCAAACAGGCAATATCAGAGTTTGCTGCCTCTCCAAGCCTTGCGCACATAGGAGAAGCCGAGGTCCGTCCCTTCTGTTGGGTTTTGGGGGTGTTGTATATACAGGTTGAGGGCATTCTGCGAAGTGTGAAGTAGCGAAGATTGCTTGGAGCTAGCTACATAGCCAATTAAAAAAGACCTACTTCCACGCTTCCCTGAGATCTCCTGATTTTAGAGAAACATTGGAGGGTCATTTTTGTAACGGCGTTGCCAGTCGCTAAGTTTACATACATACTATAACGTCTTTTACCCTTGCGAAGTAGACATAGCCCATGCCGTTAAGACCTAAAAGACACTTTTAGGTTCGCTCAATTGTAAATCTGCCAATTTTTCTGTACCTTAAAAATATATGTTTTAAAATATAGATATTTTTTTCCATTTTACTAAATAGTAGACTTACATCTAACTGTTTATAGCATTTTAAAAGAAAGCAAGAGTCTTCTATAGATTTTTCATCTGGATGAATATCAGGCCAGTAATTTGACTTTGTTTATTTACGTGTCTCATATGAATTAAGAGAAACAAAAATATAAAGGAAATCAAACAGCAAACGCCACCTAATTTAAGGTGTATGCTGTGACATTTGCTAGTTTCACTAATAATAAACCAAACCTCTACAAAGCCACCAAATAAGTAATGACATTATCCTGCTGGCTCGCTGCCATACGCTAAGTTGTAAATCTGACAATGGTCGTTATAGCTTAGTTATAAATAGCGAGACAGGTAGCTGGTTTAAAGTATTAAGAGTTTGTCACTAACAATGTATATTTATGTAATAACTGTACTACCCTCAAGCGCGAGAAACGCAAACAAAATGGATTTTCTATTGAGTCATGGTCACTTGAATAAATAATTTTTCATTCATTCATTCATTGTTATGTGGACTTGGTTGAGAGGTCACCATAAATAAAATATATATTGTAAGCCTTCCATAAATTTTTCAGCCCGCCCCGACTCCTCTTCGGCTTTGAATAGCCAGAGGAATCCCACAATTGACCCCGTCGCACTCGCTACCGGAATAGAATGCGTAGAGTAGGATTAGCTCCGATTACTGGTGACCGCCCAGCGGTCCCGGGTGACTTGCATCCAGGATAGATCCTTCTGGCAACGTAGCTTTCGACCCATAAGGCAAAAGATGAGAGTTGCTGCTCTCCAAAGGCTTTTCCCACAATTTCTCAGACTGACCGTTCAGGCTATGCATGCACATAATCGCGGCCCATCAGGTAATATGAGAGATTGCTGTCTCTCCAAGGCTTGCGCACACAGGCATCGCCCAAAGCCGAAGTCCGTCCCTCCTGGGGGCCCTTTGGTGATGTTGTCTATAAAGGCTGAGGGCAATCTGCCCTTGCCTCAAACGCCCGATGAAATAGCAAATTATGCTCACTTAAAGCTAGCTACATAGTCAATTAATAAAAAAAAATGCTGGATGTAAATCAGATTAGTATTTGACCCCTATCCGAGTTGCATTAAGACTTGTTTATAGACGTATCTCCCATGTAGTAAAAGAAACAATAAATATAAAGGAATGTTTAAATAAAAAGCAAAAGTCACCTAATTATAGGTGTATTTGTTAGTTTCACCAATAAATATATTTAAATAGAGAAAAGGATATATTTAAATAGACAAAAGGCGCCTAATTAAAGGTGTTTGCTGTAATATTTGCTAGTTTTACCAATAATAATAACCCAAGCCTCTAAAAGCCATCAAATAAGTAATGATATTTTCCTGCTGGCTCGCTATCATTCCCTAAGTTAATTTGAAAAATTTTAAGTAATTTCTAAGTAAATCTGACAACGGTTAGTGTAGCTATGGAGTAGACAGCGACAGATAGTAGCTGGTTTATAATATAGAAAGTTTGTGACTAACAACATCAATTTTACTAATAAGTAGATTTTCTTCACTGCAAGTAGCGTTTAAATAGAGCAAAAGGCGCCTAATTAAAGGTGTTTGCTGTTACATTTGCTAGTTTCACCAATAATAACCCAAGCTTCTAAAGGCCATCAAATAAGTAATGATATTTTCCTGCTGGCTCGCTATCTTTTCCTCAGTTAATCTGAGTAATTTGTAAGTAAATCTGACAACGCAACGGTTAGTGTAGCTAAGGGGACGTCCATTAATCGCGTCATATTTTAAAGGGGGGGGGAGGGGGTCAACAAAAAATCGCTAATGATCACCACAGGGGAGGGGGGGGGTATGGACACGTATCACGTGTAATTTTTTTGTTCCTCTGTGCTATACTGTATTATAGTCAATAAAATAAAAATATTAGTTCGCTATTATTTTTTAAATCTCTCTGTACTTCTGCTCCAAAAAAAATTTGCATAATCACCGTCAAATGCATCGGAAGACAACAGAAATGAGGGATACAAGTTTTGAAAATGCTCTTGCCTGTCCATCACGGGTGCTCGCAACGCGCCGTAGTGCTCGATTAGCTCAGCATGAGCGGACAGAAGTGCGTTAAAGAGAGAACGATGACGCGGAGTGGCAATACGAGCAAGACATCGAATATACCGACGGGATCCCAGAATCTGCGGACGATTCATCCATACCAAACCTTGTCAGTATTGAACAAAATCTCACAAATTTGTGGGGAGAAAATTAAAATACGAAGATATGTATACATGTAGTTTGATTTTTTTACCCTTCACGTGTACGTAAGTTTATGTGTTAGAAATATGTTCTTTAGTTAGCGAAAAAAATACACGTCATATTGGACGGGGGAGGGGGGGTTCTTAATAATATCACTAAAGATCACCATGGGGGAGGGGGGGTCTAAAACAAGCCAAAAACGTATGACGCGATTAATGGACGCCCCCTAAGTAATAGATAGCAACAGATAATATAAAGATAGATATATAAAGAAGCTTGTTTATAATATTGAGAGTTTGTCACTAACAACATAAATTTTACTAATAAGTAGATTTTCTTCTTACTGCAAGTAGCGTTTAAATAGAGCAAAAGGCACCTAATTAAAGGTGTTTGCTGTTATATTTGATAGTTTCAAAAATAACAAACCAAGCCTCTAAAAGCCAAATAAGTAATGATATTTTCCTGCTGGCTCGCTGCCATTCCCCAAGTTGTAAATCTGACAATGGTTAGTGGAGCTTAGTTATACAGCGTGTAACATAACCAACGACGTTTCCGTGAAAGGGTGATTCAACGTCAAAATGAATAACTTTTCGTATGGGACCAATGCTGGGAACAAAAAAAAAAATACATTTTCATACAAAAGTATTCGGCCCAGCAATAAGTATTAAAAAGGTCAAAAAAAAATAAGTGCCCAGAATTGGTCCTATAAAGAAAGTTGTTCATTTTGATGGGCTAAGTCACCTCTTCGGGGAACGTCATTGGTTATGTTACATGCTGTATATTTCTTTTATTTCTTTATTAGGTGCACCGATGGAATGCTATAACGGTACATATAAATGTTAAATTACAAAAAAACTGTGAAAACCCTCGAAAGTTTTTTTTTCGTTTGTGCAGATTTTTCAAACTGCCTTAAGCCATCTGACATAGCTTAAGAGCGCACCAATGCGACCCGGCTGAAGCCATTTCGCACTCCGCGCCCCGCGCGAAAGCAGGATAGATCTAATGACCGTAACGCGTAAAAAATGAGAAGAAGATAGTGGGTAGGCACAAGCGGGTGTCCTAGAATTAGCGGGCGTAAGCGCCAAATCACTTAATTGTTATTTAAAATAAAAGTACGAGGTTAATGAGTAAAAACAACTTTGGCCAGATTTTAGAACTAGTTATTGCTAAGCTAGGAAACTAAAAATAATTTCTTAAGACCTTAGGGTTTCGCCGTTCTGACCACAAACATCAAATAAAGGGGCTATGTTTGCAAAATAAAAGTATCGAGGCTTTTGTTATTATACGTGTTTTCAGGTTGGACAGTTTTAAGAAAATATGTTGAAGTTTTATATATAATAAATAACATGCATGTAGTCGTTATAGATATAGACATCTAGACGAATGTTCATTGACAAGTTTCGCATTCGTGCCCTCTTAACGACTCGAAGGTGAACACCACTTATTCTACAAATTTTATCGTCATTTACCATCAGGTGAAATGGGAGACAAATGCCAACTTCAATAATTAGTAAAAAAATATATATTTTTTGGCCTATTACTTTTAAAATCACTTAACAATCAGTGTATAAACTATATGGCATGCACTTACCTGCATTGTATGTCACTATATCAAAGATTATCTACATATTAATTAAATAATTAACGATGTAATTTGCTCGTTATATTTGGAGGTTGTCCCTTAGTTTAGTAGATAAGTAGGCGTTGGTTTACGATTTTTTATTTACTACTAAATTTTGACCGCGGCTCCACTTGCTTTACTTGCCTTACCACTTGCTTAAAACCCTAAGTACCTTTCTCTGGGATTAAGTATACCTTTTGTGCTTTCGATAACACCAGGTTACGTGTATGCAAAATTTTGTAATGATCGGTTCAGCACTTATAACATGAAATCGTAACAATCAAATGAACAAACGCTAATTGGCATAAAAAAATTCGTTAGGATTAATGCTTTATAAAATATATTAAGTACTTCGTAACTTTGACATGTTATATAAATTTTAATAAAATAAGTCACGCCCAAAAGAAAATTCTCTGTATCTTGTCAACAGCTAAACTGATTTTTATCAACCATATTTATAAACCATCGCTAGAACATCTGATTTCAAATAAAAAACCGCATTCATAAAGGTTCGCCCGTTTACGAGCTACGACGATACACACACGCAAAGATGTATTAAACTTATACTTTTTTGCGTCGGAGCGGGGGTTGCAAAATCTGGCATTAGCAACTTTTTTAATTGTTAATAAAAACTAACAAATTTCTTTTAAAAATGATTTTTATCACGCCTCTTACCCATGGGAGTACGCAGAGACTACCGATGTCCATTTGTTATAAACCTTACAAATCACTGGCTTCGGGCTACATCAATCACTCTCTTTTTTTATGGAAAAGGCTTTTTAAGATATATTTTCACTATATATTTATTCAAATTTCAAACTCATTTCTTTTTGATTGTCGAAAATTATGCCCCGATTCTCTTGATATCTTTGGTATCAAGATAATCATGGTATCTTTGGTATCGACTGGCCCTTACAACTGCTGCTACATATATCATGAGAATCATCTACTACAATGTAATTAGGAATACTGGAACATTTGTACGTACATGTGCATCAACCTATCTATTCTGTAGTAAGTAGTTCTTGAGTAGAACGATAAACCAGTAGGTACATTGTTTCTATAAAACTACTTTAACTATATTATATTATTGAAACTAACGGAGATAAAGTTATTTTGCATAAAAAGGTCGGCAATCCCGACGAAATAGCATATTAAGCATAATAATAATTTATATTTTCCGGGAGACAATTTTAATATTATGACTAACCGTAAGAGAAAGGTCATAAGCGCCTATTACACCATCCTGATTTTAGGATCCGATGGGAGGGACACCGCTGTACGTTAGAAATGATACAAGATATCTCCAATCGTATCGCACGTATAGCGGCGTCCCTCTCATCGAATCCGATTCAGGATGCGATTCAGGATGGTATAATACCCCCTTTAGCTCAGTAATATTTTATTATAGATAAACGAGCATTTACTATACAGACAAAGATATCAGTTATAGAACGAAATAGGTATAAAATCACCAAAGAACTACTTATGGGAGTCACTTCTACTTATTTTGGATACCAGATTACAGGTCAAGCTCAGCAAGTGCAATAAAACTGGCCACGCACTGACATACATGGCTACACTCACTACTCATATGGGAACATATTCTGTTTCTATTGAAATATGCCATGTACGTACACGGCGGCCTATGACTGCTTACGGTAGTTTAACAGTATGGATGGCTTCTGTGAACGTAGCATGCATGTACATCCTACGCCGCAGTAAAAAGACGACTACCCCAATGAGCGGGGTAACATGCAGGGACCTTAATACAGTGGGGGGTACAGCGAGCCCCAATTCTGTACGTAAGTACTTGTGAGAAAATATTCTGTGACTAGATTCTAGTAATCCTTATCCTTATCCTTACTAATATTATAAATGTGAAAGTGAGTTTGTTTGTTTGTTAGCTTTTACGCCGTAACTACTGAACCGATCAACATGAAATTTTGCATACAAGTTCTCTGGAATACGGAAAAGGAGATATTACTATTCCCGAGGGATCTACATTAACGCGGGCGGAGCCGTGGGCGAAATCTAGCAAATCTAAGAGTCAATAAGAGTGAATAAGACGTGAAAATTCGTATAAATACAGGGTATAAGAAATAGCGGAAAGTCACCAGGCGTTACGTGCGACGCTAAAATGACCCTTAATCTTAAGGAAACAAATACAAAGCTATAAGAGCAGAATCGTGACCCACTAAAGTAGCAGATGAAAGATTATTGCATGTTGCGGAAATGATAATGTTGAGATGGATATGTGGTGTAACGCGAAAGGACAAAATAAGAATGAATACGTAAGAGGAAGTATAAAAGTAGCACTTGTGACTGAAAGCTTAAAAAGTAATAGTATAATATGACCATGTTATGATGACGTACTAAAGGACTAAACTCATGTAACAAAACAGTTTTGGGAATAGAAGTGAAAAGTCGTAAAAAGCGGTCAATTGCGAGTCTGACTCACCCATGAAGAGTTCCGTAGTAGCAAGTAACATACTATAAAAGATTGCGGTTTACGATTTATGACGTACTAGCTTTCGCCTGCGGCTCCGCCCGCGTCAATGTCAATCCCTCGGGAACAGTACATTTTCCCGGGATAAAATGTACCCTATGCCCTTCTCTGTACCCCAGATAACGTGTATGCAAAATTTAATGATGGTCGGTTCAGTAAGTACAACGTGACAGCGTAACAAACAAACTCACTTTCGTATTTATAATATTAGTTAGGATTAAGAAAAAACTACTTATTACATCTCGTTCAAACCAATTTTCGGAGGAAGTTTGCAAGGCATGGTTAGGTGCATCATATATATTTTTTAGTTTTATCATTCTCTTATTTTAGAAGGCACAGCTAGAGACAATGTGCCCCCTCCCCGGGCACATTGTCTCTAGCTCAATCTATTCAGTTTAGAAAAAAATATATTAGAAACCTCAATATCATTTTAGAAGACCTATCCATACCCCACAAGTATGGATTTGATGAAAAAACAAACATTGAGTCTGAGAAAAGGTAAAAAAGAAGAAAACTGGTACAAACTTACTGAGTTTGATGATAGTTTCGCCGTCTCCGCTGATCGGCAAGATGAGTAGGCGTCCCGATGCTTTGTATAGTCCCTTCAGTACTATGTCGGCATGGTAAACCAGGTTCAACTGCTTCTTAGCCATATCGATGCTGGAATTTTGGAAAAAGAATCTATTACTGTGTGAAAAACAATATTTTTATCTGAAAGTCGTAATCAGCTTCCGATCCACATTACAGAAAATCTTAAATCAAACAAGATAAAGTATAAAAACTAAAATCCGAGTACAAAATATAAATCTGGGCATATTTTGCAGTTTCAAGGGAGAATAGTACAATATTTAAATATTAATTATATATATTTGTAATTTACACAAAAATATCTTTCATCTCGTGCCAAGCACAATATATTTCAAAAGGCTCTTTTTAAACTTTGCGACATTTTGTATTTTAAAGTTTTAAATTTGTCTATAACCAGTGGATGATTAAGACGCATCTAACGATGTATCATACGTCAAGCTGATAAGTTAAGGAGATACCCGTAAACATACATAGTGGCCTAAACCATAACCACAAAGAAATCCGAATGCAACACTCAGATACTCGTAAACGCAAAGATAAAAACTCTTTACCAAATACTGAACGGCTATAGCGGTTTTAACAATTAAACTTCTATTGTGTCTCGATTAAATAACACTTTGACGGACACTAAATGTCCGTCAATGTGTTATTTTGGATCGCAAGTACCAAAACATCCCCGAAACAAAAAAAGGGCAACCCTTTTTTTTGTTTCGGGGATGTTTTGGTAGTTGTCCGGAAGTGCCGGCAGAAGTGAAAACTTGAACATACATTTTCGCCGCGCGTTCGAAAGAAAGGGGATATTACTTCGTTTCCTATGCCGCGCCTCAAGTCACAGGTCACGTGTCCGTCTTACGAATTTTCGATCAGGTCACACGTCCTGACGCTAGTTTAATATTTTTTACCGATCCCTAACGCCGCTAAAGAAGTTTTCACTACAAAAAAACTAAAATCTGATCCAGAGATAAGACTTGTAAATATTTAATGAAGACTGAAGCTAGATACCTACTTTTGGGTAATATTTTCTCAAATTCGTAATTCAATTCCGTAAAAAACACACGGCCTAAATGAACTTATTTCCCTTTTTAAATGACGAGGATGCCACCTTTTGCTAAATGTCCCCTTGGAGGGAGCAATTTGCTTAAACACATTATGCAAATATGGAAAATGCAATTAGGCGTGCATGAAGAGGTACATGTAAATGATTAAGCGCTGAAATTTCATTACAAATGAGTATTTCAAAATGTTGACCAAGTCGCTTTAAATTTGGAAGCTTTTATTCATATTCACTTTATTACAATTTAGTAAATCCCACTGTGCAGGTAGTTCTATATAAAATGGAAATGAAATTAAAAACATACTCGTTCGGGTTTTTATGGTATATGAACTCCGAAATATCCATTATGACCATTTTAAAGCATTGAGGAAATAAGATTTTTCGGATTACATAACGGAACCGGACTAGGAATAAATGAAATAATTCTTTACTACTTTATAGGTACCAATATCTTCCTAACAATTATCGATTATTCTATAAAAGGTACTCCTTTTTTACCTAATTTGTTGCTTACTGGCAACACTGAGACTTACATACTTTGTAGGTATACACGTGTCTTTATACACTCAAGGGGGGACTCAGCTCGTCAAAATGAACAACTTTTCTTATGTGACCAATGCGATATGTTTTTCATTGGCCTGGGTGGTGGATATTCATCTATTTAAGTATGATTGGGTTGGTATCCTACAATACGGTGTATATAATAATAGTGGGGCTAGCTAGCTCAATCTGTCTGATTTGTCCCGATATATTTATTTATTGATTGAGACTAGAGTTATTCAGTGTATCTACATGATATGTTGAACACGTCTAAATAAGTGTTCTGAGCAAGGGGGAATATAAAGAAACCTAACTAATTTTATCTTTATCTGCATTCTTCGGTCCCTTCACTTCAGCATTCTTTTGGCCAACTTGAGTCCAACCAAGTCAATTATGATGAATATACGTATATTTTCCAGTGGTTTTATATTAATTTCTGTTCATCCTGTCTGCGAGATTCAACTTATGATGTGTGTCTATTTTAAGCAATAACAATACCGATTAACAAAAATAAACCTCATTTGTTTTATTTATCACAGTCTTCTTCAGTCTCTTCACGTCAATTTCCTTGATAGCCAACTGCAGCCCAGCCAGGCCAACCTTTATGAGGTCCACGTGCATGATGTTTAGTGGTTCTGTGTTCATTTCTGGCATTACAGCCACGAAATTCAGCCTATGTTCAATGTTTTCTAAGCAATGACGAAATCAGTTAACAAAGATAAACCTACCTCATTTTATCTATCACAGCCTTCTTCAGTCCTTTCACGTCAGCATCTTTGATGGCCAACTTCAACCCAGCCAGATCAACCTTGATCAGTTCTACGTGCATGACGTCCAGTGGTTCTGTCTTCATCTCCGGCATGCCGGCTGTGAGGGTCGGCACCATGCTCTGAGCTGATGCCTTCAAGCATGCTGAGTCGTCCACTTTGCATTTCTGGACTGCTTGTACTGGAAATAGAATGTGTTTGCGATATAAATTTTATATTGTGTTGGGCATATCAATGAGCTTTATCCATATACTAGCTGAAGAACTTGACTTATTGACAGATTAATCGTGGTAAAACCACGCTACCGGCAAATTTATTTCTGTTTGTAGCATGAATGGGCCGGCTCGTCCGGGGAATTACCACACTCGCACAGAAAATCGACGTCTGAGTAGAAGCTTTACCGCATCTATGCTTCGTTTGGTGAGTGAGAGAGTCGGAGTTGTATTTTTGTACTGTCCTAATAAAAACCTAAAATTTAGATTTCTCCGTTCTAAAGTTTATTTAGAAAGAAAATATTCACTTCAGCTATGCTTAACATGTCACCAAAAATCAATATTTTTTTAACTTATATGTAGATGATTCAACAAAAATTAGGCAACTTTTGGAAGTCATTTGTCCTAAGTATTTTTAAGATGATTTTACATTTCCCATTAGTTTAATTGATAAGTGATTAATCGCTTTGGCCATATAATAGAGGGCCAATCACATAATGCGGTATTCTAGAAGATATTTAGAAATTTGCAAATCCTAATCTAGGGACTGACAGTTCAATGAGCTATGGATGTATTTAGAATCATATTTTTCTAGTGAGAGAATGTGATTGGTTACATGTATTCAATGCATACTGTTACCGACAATCTCACACTTAAAATCCATCGTCAATTGTTTGACAATCTCACACTAAAAACTCGCTTTCGCCCGTCGCGCTGCTCGCGTTTATGTCGATCTCTTGGGAATAGAACAGCACATTTTTTCCAGATAAAAGGTATTCTATGTCCTTCTCCATGTGCCCTAGACTATGCGTATACATGGCATGATAATCGTTTCAGTAGTTAAGATGTGGAAGCGTAATAAACAAGTAAACAAACCCACTCTTACATTCATAATATTTTTAGGATACTGTTGGTAGTCGACTAGGAATAATGTTCTTCAATATACATCATTTTCTACAAGAAACAGAACAATAATCGGAAAATGAGAACGCCTTTTTTGTCTCTACGTTACGTAGTAAGTTCTTATATTATACCTTATGATTACATAATAATGTTATTGCGTGACGAAGAAAACAATAGACCCCAGGTAGAAAGTACCTACCTATATTATGACACGAACAATGAAAGTATATAATATCATGAATAAGTTCTCTAAAAATAAAAATAAATAAGCAACCCAAAATCTTTTATCATTTTGATAGAGGGATTTCCGTATCGGGGCTTAACCGATTTTGATAAAACATGTCAAATAATCATTGCTAGAAAACTTGCTTTAATATAAAAAACGAAACTTATTAACAGCTTTTTTTTTATTTATGCTTAATAATTAAGAGTGTCAATTAATTTAGAAATTTTTAATGTCATTTCTATGCTGTTTGAACTTTGACGTCTCGTGACTCATTCGTGAAAACAAGCAATGTTTTCGAACGGACTCAATATCGGAAATATTTTCAATGTAAATAGAGAGCTATATTTAGCCTTTTTTTTCTATCATGTTTGCCAGACGAGCAGAAAAGCAAATGTGCGTATGGGATATTGACCTTAGGTATTTTAGTATTTGAAATATAAACAAAATGGCTTTTGCCCTCAGATCCGCCCGCCTGAATGAATATGTCATTTTTAATGCTGGGATGAAATGTAACTTATCCCCCTTTATTGGTTGAAGTGTGGGGTAAAAAAATATAAATATACTAGCAATCCCGGCGAACTTCGTTCGCTGTAAGATAAAACTATCCTATCATTTATGTTGATCCAAATTACAAATAGTTAAGAAGTTTGATCAAATCGGTTCAGTAGTTTCAGAGTTTATCCCGAACATACATCATGACACGTATGTATTGACAAATTACACAGATTGAGCTAGCCCCAAAGTGAGTTCGAGACTTGTGTTATGGTATACTAACTCAACGATACTATATTTTACAACAAATACATATACTACAGAAAAACATCCAAGACCAAGGCCAATTAGAAAAAGTTCTTTTTCCATCTTGACCTGACCGGTGATCGAACCCGGGAACTCCGATGTGGCAGTCTGGAATGATACCACTAAACGTGAAACAGACCTACAGAGATTACTCTGTATTATATCTACTACGAGACTCTATTATAGGAGCCCGATGGCCCAGTGAGGGCGTGAGCATTTTTAGCGCTTACGCATGTCAAGCAACCCCAGGCGCGGTCCCTACTTGGATGGGTGACCGCAAGTGGCATAAAAATATCTCGAGCTCCTCCGTGCTATGAAGACACGTAAGTCGTTGGTCACGGCTGTCATCATTGATGGCAGTCGTTAGGCTAGTCAGATGTCTTTAGGCAGTTTAAAAAATCTGACACCAGTGTTGGCCCCTTGCATGAAAAACAAACAAACAACTCTATTATATCTACTGTACTCTATATCTCTTCACAAATTAAACTGGAATTTAATTGTACTTTTCCACTAAGTTAAAAATAGCTCCATTGTGCAATTCGCATAACGTACGCATGTGCAAGGCTTAATTAAATATAAGTTTAATGAACCCAAATAATAAAAACACACATTATAAGAAAGGCAAGTGTGGTCGCTGGCCCTGACCACTGCATTAATGCCAAACTAAGTGTAACTTGCCGGCATTTGATCGGTTGAGAAACCAGTGGAATTTTACAGATAATCTTATCAAGGTGCCTATCGTTTTTTAAACGAAATATATTAAATAAATGTCGAAATATCCTGGTACATATTCTACACCATACGAATATTTCGAAATTTGTTTTTCTTTAAGACGCAGTACATGGCTTTACGACGGAAAATACCTTTAAATTAAAATCGAAAATATGTGATGAAAAAAAGATTTGAAGCTACGGCAGTTTAGTAGTTAGGAGCATCGACGGGCCAGATGTCGAAGGTCTGTCGGTTCAAATCCTATCTGCGGCGAAATTTTTTCATCACAATATTTTCGACTTTAACATTAAACCGAGCATTGTAATGCTATTCCTATAATTAAACCTATACAAATTCCAAAGGTAAATTAATATTTTAAATTTGTTTTGTTTTCGTGTAAGTGGCCAACACTGATGTCGTATTCTTCAAGCCAAACTTAGCCTAGTGACTGCTATCAATGATGATAGCTGGGACCAACGACTTAACGTGCCTTGCGAAGCTCCGCTTTGGAAGCGGCATTAAACTTAACTATAAGCAAATTATTGACGTCAACAATTCTCAGTTAAAAATATCTGACAGATAATAAGTGTCCAAATTGAGTATATTAAATAAACGTTTTGAATTTTGAATTTGAATTTTGAAGCACGGGGGGGGCTCGGGGTATGTTGGAACCACACATCCAAGTAGGGACCGCGCCCGGAATTACTTAACTTGCGTAAGCGCTAATAATGCTCACACCTACTAAGCCATCAGGCTCCTTAAAACAAAAAAAACATAGCAATTAAGTTTTAAGGCTGTAATTTAATATGGAGAGCAACATTCACAAACAAGTTATTTAAAAATAGGTATACCAGTTTACAAAAATAAATCCTCCTTTTCAACTTAATACTAGGGCGCTACTTAAGTTCTGTCGTCCTTTGTGAAATATTTTTTTTTCGAAGTAATCACTATTTGCAGCAATACAGGTTTCATACGTATAAAATAGGTGCTGAATACATTGCTCCAGTATCCCTGTGGAACACAGCCGCATCTCCTCAATAGCCCCTCATCGCTCGTCAACTTGCGTCCCTTTAACTTTTAGGGTTCCGTACCAAAAGGGTAAAAACGGGACCGTCTTAATATCGCTCCGCTGTCCGTCTCTGTTCCATCTGTCACCAGGCTGTATCTCATGAACCGTGATAGTTAGACAGTTGAAATTTTGCACAGATGATGTATTTAAGTTGCCGCTATAACAACAAATAGGTACTAAAAACATATAATAAAATAAATATTTACGGGGGCTCCCATACAACAAACGTGATGTTTTTGTTTGTTTTTGCTCGATATCGATAACGGCAACAGGTAGACTCTTGAAATATTCACAGAGAATTTAGTTATATATTCACATTAAAATAAATAATTAATTGAAAATAAAATTAATATGAAAGGGGGGCCTATAACAGACATGATTTTATTGCCGTTTTTATAGATTCCGGTACGGAAATCTTCATGCGCGAGTATGACTCGCATTTGGCCGGTTTTTTTTTAAATAAGGAAATAGAGCTAGGTCCGGACTATAAGTTGTCAAAGTAATTTGATACCAGCTTGGTGCAAATAGTCCGCTGTTTTGCCGGCTCGATGTGCAGGGGCGTTATCTTGATGCAATAACCAAGCATCGAGTCTTAAGTTTGGTCGTTAATTTTTAAGCTTTGTTTTATGTATCATCATGTAAGGCATGGGTTAAGTACAAAATAACCCAAAGGTTAGACGTGCTACCGACTCTGAGTCGGCCCCATCGAAGATAAGATAAGATGTATCATCATCAGGTCTTTTTAGTCTCCACTACAGGACCACAACCCTCTCTGTACTACTGAAGCAGCCAGAGGTTTTTTTATTGTATATTTGTCGGCAAACGAGCAGACGAGCCACCTGATGGAACGTGGTCACCGTCTCCTATGGATATCTGCAACACCAGAGGAGCTGATGATGCGTTGCCTCTAATACACGTGGTTAAAAATTCTTCTGTATACCATACAGCGGGAACAGTCTTCCCTTATCAAGTACAACCGTAGCCAATATTCATAACTTAGTAAAAATACAGCAAACATTATTTTCTCTGCAGATTAGGACATTTTCACAGACGTCGGCGGTGGTTCATCTTTAAACACCCACACTTTGCTCTGGGATTTGTAGATATGTCAAAATAATATAGCCAGGTTTCGTCACATGTAGCAATGGAGTTCAAGGAGTTAGATCGGTCGTCTTCAATTTTTTTAACATATACAAGACCAAGTGACACGATGCTCTCTCAGCACGTCAGTCATCAAGTGTTGTGGGTACCAAGAGAGAACAAAGTTTCCGTACTTTCAAATTTGGCGAGCTCCGTGGCGCAGTGGTTAACACGCCAGCCTGCGACACGAGGGTGCCCGGGTTCGATCCCCGGCCAGGTCAATAAAATATAGTATCGTTAAGTTCGTATCCAATATCACACGACTCTACCTTACTTTGGGGCTAGCTCAATCAGTCTGATTTGTCTTCGTATATATTTATTTGTTTAAATGGTCATGAAGAATCCGATGAACAGTTGGTACACTTAACTTGAGGGTTTCCTCAATCTGTCGATATGTCACACGCCGGATACAGCCTCAATGTTATTATCGGAAGAGATCGGTAGTCACTTCTATCAGCCTGCCGGACCTTGCATCATCCTCCAAGTTTAATTTCCACGGTTGAATTGAATATACCACTATTCTATGGTCCTTACAGATGAAAAAGTTTCCCTCAGGGCACTATTGATTTCGTCGAAACATTTTTGTTTAGTCAAGCCACGGTTAAACTATACGAAATAATTACGTGAGCATCATAACAAAAGATGGCCGCCATTTTAATTTAAAAAAATATTTAATAAATCGAACAGACGATTCCTTGCCACTATAGATTTAAAAAAAAAGAGAGACTTCATTTTTCTATGCTTGCCACTAAATAATTTAATCCTTATTTTAAATTATTTTTTTTTTTAGCTGTGGCCTTGAATTACAATATTATGATATGTAGTTTGCATACGACAAAACTTACGTAGCACCCTACTATTAATATTATAAATTACTAATGAATTACGATGAGTTGTATATCAGAATAAAACATAGGCTACAAATAATACAAATGCATAGATTACTAAAAAAAAAAACAAAATTTGTAAATAAGATGCTCTATACTATAGCATTTTACTAACCATTAGCAAAGAAAGCGTTTTCTTAAGAGATAATTCAAAAAGGTTTTCGGCTCAATTTCCGCATATGAAGCGCACTCAAGTACTTCTGCGTGAGCTGAGTATTTATTTTGCCATTGTGAGGAAAATAATGCGGTACCGGCATATATTTTTATCCGACCGAGACCGAGAAAGAGGATAATGCGTTTCGGGTAAATGGCTTTAAGTTAGTCATTTTACAGCCTCCGTGGTGTAATGGTTAGCCAGCCTACTACCTGGGACAATAGGTTCGATTCCCGGGTTTGGGAAATGACTTTGAAAATATTTGTACTTCAGTTTCTTCCATGCTGGTCTGGGAGAGAAGAAAAAACATAGACTGTACCAGCTGCTTCTCTTCCACCGCGGACTTCGATCATGATCGAAGACCGCGGACCGTAAAAGCCGGCCAGGGGAATGAGCGACAATAAAAGGAATCATGTTATTAGGCAATGCAGCTAGCGACCCATCACTATTTTGATTCCGTTTTCAATCTATACGCCCAACACGATAACAGAAGTTTTCGTTTTTATGGCCTTAGGCTCTGTGTATTATATTGTCTTTGGCTCGTCTACCCCGAAAGGGATACAGACGTGATAACATGTATTCATTTTCACAGGTATTTGTCCGCGGTGGAGCTGCCTAAGTGGGACGCGCCTATAACAGAATGAATTCTTCATTTTTAAACTTTCGCGCTTTTAACATATATGTATATATATTATGTATATAAACGGGACTTAAAAAATAATAAAAAGATTCGTGCTAAGTCCCGTTTATCGTCTTAATAGTGGACCCCGGCTTCGATGCATCACAGCTGAGAGTTGAGAAAGCGGTAAAATGGATACGGTGGAAATCTTCAAGTTAGTCACTTAATTAACACTTACATAATTAAAAATTTCGTAGCTTAAATTATTAAAATTAAATATATTCTAAAATAACCATGTGACTATGCAATTTAACTTATAATCAGTAACAACAACTTGTGACTATTGATTGACATTAAGTAATAATAATCTTTCATATTAAAATCCCGACGTCAATAAAACTACTGATTGACCGATTTTGATGAAATTTGAATAGAACCAATTTAAAAGCAGACTTTGTCAAACAAAACCAAAAAAATCATGTTATAAACGACGGACTTAAACGGTAACAAACATAATACTAAGTAATAGAAATATTTAATTCACTCACTTTTCCTATTTTGGGTTACTACAGATTTATTAGTCTAAAATATAATATAACTAACTTAGATAAATCTATTCAACTGAACGGCACATCCATATTTGCCATTCAGTTGAATAGATTTAGCTAAGTAAGATTATAAAATTTTAATTTAATTCCTAAATCTGTAGCACGGAATCTGCTTCAAAATACTTGAAATATTGATTATAAATACTTTAATCGACATAAAAAAGTATGTCAATGGAAATAATCGCGCAGAAAAATTTGAAAACATTTTTTTTATTTATATAAAAATAATTACAACACATAGAAAAATATATGCCTTCAAAAGTCACGGAGGTTTGTATAGAATGCACTTTATGTGTTTCTGCGCACAATTTTTATCTATAGTACATATGAAAGTTTACTTATACAACTGGTTCTGATTACTCGTATAGTAACCAAACGCCATTTATTTACTGAACTATATAAGTCACCATCCAAATTATGTATGTTTACTCAGTCCAGCATGTACTTATTATTTCCTGCGGCTCTGCTTGCGTTAATTTCATTCCTACGTGAACATTACTTTTTTCCGAGATAAAAAGAAATCTCCGTATTTTTGATTAGCATAAGTAATTTTTGACGGGCCGATCAGAATTTTAAAGCATAACAAACATATAAATTAACAAACGCACTGTCACATTAATAATATTAACTAGGATATATCATCGCCTATTATTAATATACTAGATGTTGCCCGCGACTTCGTCCGCGTCATATTCTGTTATTATAGGCATATATTTATTTATTTTTATTTATTATCACACAAACAGAACACAACTATAACTAAAAATAATACAAAATTTACTTTTTAATACTAAGTTGCAGTCCACAAAACGTGTGTACATATGAATTAAACAACAGAGGGTCAAAAGTGAAAAGAATATAAACAACTATCATTATTAAATACACAAAATCAACAAAAAGAGACGAGAAAAAAGGAAATTATAATAATAAATTGACGCTCAATAATAAAATAAAACTAAACAACAAAGAGTAGGAAAAGAGAAAGGAAATAAAAAAAAATCTTAATACTATTTATGTACAATGTTTGCCAAATATGTGCATTGAAGTTTACAAACCAACAGACCAAACAAGGTCCTAATATAAGTGTTTTAGTCTGCTGGTCTGTGATAAAGGATATCTTTTAATATCCTTATAAAACAAGACAATTTCGAATTAAAAATATCAAACTCCGAATTATTTTTAGTGTATATATACTGTCGCAGACATTTTTTTTAGTTCGTTTAAAGAGGAATAATTCTTTAATACATACGTCAACTATGAATAATTTTCCCCCGTTATCAAAACATTTTATTATTGATGCTTTGCTCCTATTGGTCGCAGCGTGATGTTTTATAGCCTAAAGCCTTCCTCAATATGTAAATGGACTATCCAACACAACAAGACTTTTCGATTTCTAGTAGTTCCTGAGAATAGCGTGCTCAAACAAACAAACAAACTCTTTAGCTTTATAATATTAGTATAGATTCATCACCATATTTTTGTAGGTAAGTAAATTGTTTTGCCTGATATTTATAGTAACTTATTTTGCGTTAAGCGCAATCTCAAACTCTAAGTAAGTTTTAATTAGTTTTCTAAATATTAATAAATCTATTTAAATACATATTTATACCTAGGTATTTCTTAATAAACTCTTAATCGCGTGTTCACATCTCATGTTTTAATTTTTTTAATGTTTCTTTATAACGAGTAAAAATACTTTTACTAGTTATTTTAGTGGCAACGCGTATTTTCTTTGAATTTTCGAATAAGAATAAAATAAACTCCAAAAACACTTACATGCCGAACATAACACCGACAATTGCATACAAATAACAAGAATATTGAATATATTTAAGGCACTCATTTTCACTGTGTCAACGCAACCTATCGCAAGCTCACACTCAAGTCAATAACATCCGTTCTCTGTTTTATATAAGTTGCATCGGCATTGCTCAGTGTCAAGGTTAATTATAATTCGCATTGCATTAGTTAAACGCGGTTCAAGTCGTTAATGGTCAATTTCTACTATGTCATATCTTAGAACAACATATTTTTGGGTTCCCTAACCAAAGGGAACCCTATTAACTAAGCTACGCCTATTTACTACGCCTCCGATGTCCGCCCGTCTGCCACGGGGCTGTATCTATTGAACCGCAATATTTAATACAAAACCGGCGAAGTGCGTTAGGACTCGCGCACGAAGGGCTCCGTACAATTATCTATAATACTCGTAAGTTTAAAATTATTAAAATATTTTTTTATTATGATGTAACTAAAAATGTAAGTAAGCCTTTCGTGATTTTTCTTTTATCTGTGCTTAATTTTGAGTTCAAGGGGAATTCCCTGTAAGTTCCCTGTAGATTCTCTTTTTACATAAACGGCTGTATCTTTTGATTTTGTTGGCAGTTGAAGTTTAATTTTTTTCAGCTCCAAGATACAGTAGGCTTGAGTATTTGATATTTTTAATTTCAGCTTGATATCTTCATGCGTTCCTGAGAAAAAGGATCTTGACAGACAGACGGACAACAAAGTAATCCTACTTATAAGGTTCCGTTTTTCAGGGTAACGTACCCAAAGGGTAACAAAGGGCCATAAATATGACTCCGATTTCCGTCTGTCTGTCTGTCTGTCCGTCCTGTCATTAGGCTGTATCTCATGAACCGTGACAGTTAGAGAGTTGAAATTTTCACAGTAGGTGAATTTCTGTTGCCGCTATAACAACAAATACTGAAAAATACAATAAAATAAATATATTTAAGGGGCTCTCATAAAACGAACGTGATTTTTTTTTTGCTCGTTTTTGTTCGATATTGATAACTGCAACAGGCAGACGCTTTAAATATTCACAGAAGATTTAGTTGTTATTTACTTTATAAAAAATAAATAGTAAAATTAAAATAAAACAAACTTTTAAGGGGCTCCCACCCATACAACAAACTAGATTTTTTTGCCGTTTTTATAGATAAGGTACGGAACTATTCGTGCGCGAGTCCGACACGCACTTTGACGGTTTTTCCTTTTGGGATACGGAACCCTAAAAAACGAAATAATATTTATAATTAAAGGGGGATCCCATGTAAATTTGTGTTTTTTTAAAGTTTTTACGCAATGTAGTTTTTTTTTAAAGGACTAGTAGGTAGCTCCAAGTGAGCTTTCGCTACTTGACCATGCGTTTGAGGCGAGGGCAGAGTGCCCTCAGCGCAGCCTATATAGACAACATCACCAGGAGAGACGGACCTCGGCTTTGGGCGTTGCCTGTGTGCGCAAGGCTTGAAGAGACAGCAAACTCTCATATTGCCTGATAGGCCGCGTATACGTGCATGCATAGTCTAAAGGGCCAATCTGAGAAACAATGGGAAAAGCCTTTGGAGAGCAACAACTGTCATATTTTGCTTCTAATAACTATAAACCTTTCTAAGCGGAATAAAAAAAAAACGGGTCTTTGATTCATATAGATCTTTTTTTTATGTTATAGGATGGCAAACGAGCAAGCGGGTCACCTGATGGTAAGTAATCACCACTGCCCATCGACAACTGCAACACTAGGGTGTGACAGGTGCGTTGTCGACCTTTCAAGGAATTGGGGGAAGGAAATGCGAAGCTGTAAAGCTTCTGCTCAGACGACGATTTTCTGTGAGATTATGGTACTTCCCCGGACGAACCGGCCCATTCATGCTACTAGCAATTCATTTGCCAGTAGCGTGGCTCTACTACGACTAAACTTCGTAACGTCAGTATCTCGAATATATAAAACAAACATAAACGCAGTAAGTGGTACTTACTGCGTTCATTAATTATTCATAATTTTAGTGCAACTCCTCCAGTTGTACTAAAATTATACATAGAGGGCGTTACGTGTTACATTTGATATACTCATACTAGAACCCTAAAACCACATCTAGAACAACTAAAAGCATTTTCAAGTATAAAATTGATTCATATTACATTTTTGACGTGAACAAGCAATAGAGAGGTACGATCGATCTAAGCGTTCGGCTTGTAACGCATCTATCTCAGCTTCCGATGGGCAGCAGCGTCAGAAGCACATGAAGCCAAAGAATCTGCGCTAATCAACCCGCCTGCTAAGCGTGGTGAGATGGCAATATCCTTGGAACGAATAATTCTTGGTAGAGCCTTTTGTCCAGCAGTGTACATCTAACGGCTGGAATTATGATGACTTTTTTTATTACAATGAGTCTTAAGTCTATAGAGAGTAAAAAATATAAAATTTTCCACCGCTTTAAATTCAACGCTTTACTTACTTTCCTTATGAAACGAGAAGGTTCCTAGAAACGAATTCAATAACAAAATCCGCAAATGACATTAAACTCGTACAAAGTACAAAGCATCAGTGTCAATGGCAGGGCTTTTCATTGAACTTTGCTTTACTCATAATTTAATAAAACAAGGAACTGTACTGCTCTTGAGAACCAGTTATTTCACTTTCCGACTAATTTGTGACAATGCTTGTAGCGTAAAATGAGGAGAGCTGGGTTATGCTTGCTTTGTTTTTCGTCTACGTGGCTAACACTGGCGTCAGATTTGTCCAGCTGCCTAAAGGTATCTGATATAGCTGCACGACCGCCATCTTGTGATGGTAGCCGAGACCAAGGACTTACCGTGCGATCTGAAGCACGGAGGAGCTGGTATTTTTTTGTGTCACTTCTTGGTGTCAGATTTGTCACTTCGCGAAAAAATATACTTTTTAAGCCCCGCCCGCTTTGATCTACTTTGCGTGGTGTTAGTTTTTGAGCGCAATGCTGCTTTCATACATTTTCTAATTCGATGGGTTGTACTCATTTAGATGAATGGGGAATAAGCAAGTAGTAGCACGGGAGTCCGGGCGCGTGTACCCGATGATATACCTACAACCACCGGACAAGCACTTCATAATACCCCTGACCTTTATGACACACCTGCCCTTGTCTTTTCTGTTTTTTTTTTTGTTTTTTTTTTTTTATAGATCACCTTGTTTGTACTTGAAACTATAACGTTAATTATATGTACTTAATCCACATACAGACCTGTTATGTAGGTAATCTTTTGATGACGGAAGCAACTACTTCGTGACTTAAAGGTCTGGGGTCAATAATAGATGCAAAACCAATCATTTTATTCATTACTTCAATTTGATTAATAGTCCAATGTCCAAGTTCACTTATCAATAATAATACCTAAGAATATATCTGTAAGGGTTGGTCATGAAGTTAGTTACTTCGTTTTCAGAGATATCATGTTAATAAGCTCAATACATGATATTGAAGAAGAAGGACCTAAAATTATAATGGGGTGAGTTTTCAAGATAGAAACATTAAATTTTAACTTAAAAAAGGGGTCAAGTACGAGTCGGACACCCCCATGAAGGGTTCCGTAGCAGCAAGTAACATAATTTAAAAGTTTCCGTAGCCATTTGGCTACGGAACACAGAAAAGGAATGCGAAAAAAAAATTCATAAACGCAATCGAAGCAGCGAACAAATGCTTGATTCTTATACTACTTCAAAACTCTGTGTCTCAAAAACTACGGAGCCGATTTTTATGCAATATGCAGTATTCCCTTAGACTATTACCTAGTCCAACTAAAAATAAATTGTTACAATCTGACTTTAAGTTTTTAGGATATGCGCAGACAAACATACAAAAATGCATACATACACCTATGAAACTTAGTAAACATGTTTCGATACTGGTATAGAATAACATTCACAAAAACTGTGCAATTCTGACTATATTATTAAGTACATACGGACCGAATTGATAACTTTTTTAAGAAGTCAGTTAAAAAAACTGACGGGTCTAAAGTTTCGGACGCCATTTTACAACAGTATACTAAGCTTTTTGCAATAGCTTTATCCTTATCATTAAACCAATGTGTAAAGGAAAAAAATAATTTGTTTATTTTCCGCGCCTTGTTAGCCTTGGTTACGCCGTAGACACACATTTAAAATAAAACTAGACGTTTTAAGAAGAGAAAGCCAAGGCAGAGATTATATTGTGGTAAAGCCACGCTACCGGCTCTACCACAATATAATAAAAGTCGTTTTTGCTAGTAGCATGAATGGGCCGGCTCGTGCGGGGAAGTACCACACTCTCATAGAAAATCGACGTTTTGATTGAGTAGAAGCTTTACTGATTTTTTGCTTCGTTCGGTGAGTGAGAGAGCCGGAGGCCCATGCTTGCCCAGTTCCTCCCCCCCCCCCCGCATATCCTTCCCCCAACTCCTTGAAAGGCCGGCAGCGCTCCTACTGCTCCTAGTGTTGCAGTTGTCCATGGGCGACGCTGATCGCTTACCATCAGGAGACTCGCTTGCTCATTTGCCGGCCTATAACATAAAAAAGAGATACTTCTCTTTCATGGCGCGCATGTTAGCCCTCTTGAACTAAAACTAGAGGAACGAACAAGAAATGTCTGGGCTAATGCTACAAGCACAAACAAGAGACGTCTGAGCCAAAACTACAAGCACGAACAAGAGACGTCTGGACTGAAACTACAAGCATGACCAAGAGACGAATGGGCCGAAACTACTAGCATGAACAAGCGACGTCTGGACTGACACTACAAGCACGAACAAGAGACGTTTAGGAGGAAACTACAAGCACGAAAAAGAGACGTCTGTCGAAAACTATCAGCACAAACTTTGTCTTTATTATCTTGTCCGTCTTTAGCAGAGGCTGTATAAAATATTTTTACAATCATAATTTGTTATTGTATTATTTCTTCCCACAGTCTCTTTTCACGATTCATCCACCATCAAAACCTGTGGGTCAGTTATCTCTCATAATGAATTGATTTCCTAATTGATTAATTTATTAATCCCCTTAGTTATATTGCTTATAGTTAAGGATATTACTTATCCTTATCTTTACTAATATTATAAATGCGAAAGTGAGTTTGTTTGTTTGTTTGTTTGTTTGTTTGTTACGCTTTCACGCCGTAACTACTGAACCGATCATCATGAAATTTTGCATACAAGTTCTCTGGAGTACGGAGAAGGACATAGGCTATCTTTTATCCCGGGAAAAAGTACTATTCCCGAGGGATCGACATTGACGCGGGCGGAGCCTCGGGCGAAAGCTAGTAGTTAATAACCAAGACCTATATGGAAATCCCAATTTTACAAAACCGACATACTATTAAAATTCTAATTCAAATAAGTATCAACACATGATGCTTTGCGGTAGACATAGGTTCTAGTACAAATGACTAAGTGTCACTGTGACATCTCCAATAAATCGTTGGTAGCTGCAACCCGAACTTCGCAAACTTACATCGAATCGGAATGAGCAAGCTTGCATTTGAATAAATAAACATAATTAACGGATCTTGATCCGCTATTATAATTTAAGAACCGGTAGTATCGAAAATAGCAGCGAAATAGTTGCTCAATGTTCCATATACAAAGATAGTTGCGTCCGCTATATAATACAACCATGTGATGGTGGCGTCGTTTCTAGATGTGGCCAGAACGAATCGGCTGATCTTTTAATTGGATGGATTATGTTTATGTCAAGGTCGACGGCCACGTTTTATATGTTCACATGTATATTGCGATATGAAATATTTATGTTGTTAACTGCTTTTGCAATGTTGTCAACGACCTTCCGTTCTGCGGGATGTTTCGTTATAAGGGCTGAAATATTATAAATATATTTTTTTATTATATAGGTATATTAACAATATGCTTAGTTTTTACTTATTGGAACATTTATTTACTACGATATAAATTATGTTAAGATAATAAGAATCTAACCTAGGTGTTATCGTCAACTGCTGTGCCGGTGGTTGCAGCTAGAGTATCGGGAACTTGCGCCCGGTCTCCCGAGCCGCTGCATGCAAACAAGTGTACTAGGAGAACATGCACTTGGACCTTGTTCATTTTAGGAAAAAAGTTATTAATGTCCGCTCTAAAGTTGAGGCGTTTGCTCGCGTTATGATCACTTGAGTCTATATCTTGAGTCGCTTGGTCACTTTGCTCAGTCGCTCGTGTTATGGTCACCAGGAAACCTAGCGAGCCTAATGCACTTTCTGTGGTTAAGTTGAATGAGTACGAATGCCTCTACTATCACCCCACTTTTAACCTAATCAACGCTTGCGCGCACGTGTTTTATGATTATCACATAAAACCTAACGAACCTACATACTTTCTGTGGTCAAGTTGAGTCAATATTATTGCATCTACTATCACTCTACTTCCGCCCTAATCTGAGTCGCTCGCTCACTTTGCTCACTCGTGTTATGGTTACCGGTAATCCTAAAGATTCTTCTATGTTCAAGTTTAGTGAGTATAAATGCTTCTGCTATTACTCTACTTCCGTGGTAATCTTGAGTCGCTCGCTACGCTCGCTCAGTTTTATGATCACCAGATATCTATCTATCCTAACATACACCCTGTGGACAACTTGAGTTTTTTTTTTTATACAAAATTTTGGGTTAGTTAGAATTAATGCTATGGAGAGATATTCAAATAAAAATAAATAGTGTTAAGAAATAATCATTCTACTTAATTTGGAAATTGAGTATTTAGCAATAAATATTCTTCTTCTTTTCGAGTCAAAATGGTTATAAATGAAACTTTTTCTTATACAGTCAATAGTTAATAATTATAGCAATAAATATTTTTTCACATAAATTGTTTGTGATACAAAAGGTTGGGTGTTTATCAAGTAAGATTTTATGCAATAGTTGCATGAACAAATTTCGTAATTTAAGTACTGCACCAGCTTTCATAATACTTGTTCACACATTTATCTGTTGTACTGAGAAGGATCTTTTATCCAGGAAAAAAGCTGCTGCTCCCAAGAAAACTACACAAAGACGAGAAATGCCGCAAGTGGAAGCTACTCGACTATAAAATAGATACAATAGGTGCTTCTATTTCATAAGTACGACTTCATACATATTCAAGTCCCGATATCACAATGGGACAATACCTGACGACCACTAATAGCTTCCGGTGAATGAAAATACTGACTTCCTGTAAGTATTTTCATTCACCTGCATACTAGAACAATTTTATTATAACACTAGCTGTCGCTCGCAGCTCTGCTCACGTAAATGTCGATCCCGCGAGAACAGAATTTTTTTTCGAGATGAAAAGTAGCCTAATGCAGGTAATACCCTATCTGTGTGCAAAATGTCGTCAAAATCCGTTTAGCCGTTTTGACGTGATTGAGTAACAAACATCCCTAAATCTATGTATCCATAAAAATTAAAAAAATTTGACGTTTCTAATATTAGTATAAGTACTAGTACTTATTCTATTATAGGTATTAGTAAGGACTAAGGCATCCGGTACTAATTGATATCAATATAAGATATGAGAAACTCAGTAGCAAAAGGGTACACGCCTCAGAACATACATTTTTGACTAGCTGTGCCCGCGACTCCGTTCGCGTACATTACATTATGTTTTACGGCCACGTCTTATCATAACTGGAGAAAAACATAAGTAGCCTATCCTGTGTCCTGTACGTCTAAATGTTTATCTACCAAGTTTCATCAAATTCAGGTAATTCGTTTCAGAGTTATGAAAATCTATTTAGTTCCAGTATCATGTCTACTTATCTATAATTTAAGAACTGTGTTCTTGTCAGTGGAGTACTCTCCATGTCTCTCGGTTCTCAGGCATTCTCTTCACGTCTCCATATGACACAACTCCAGCCTTTTCCTTTATCTCATCCAAATATGCTCTTCTTGGTCTTTCTTTCCTTTTGTTTGCCTCAATTTTTTTTCCTATAATATTTTTCATTTATAGAGCTTATAAACACGATATCTCTGAAAACAAAGTAACTTACTCCATGACCAACCCTTACAGATTTATTATTAGTATTGATGATGATGATAAGCGCTCCTTTTTAAGAAAGTCCTGTAAAAAGGAGAAGAATATTTTGATTATGCCTTTTTACGCTACTGCATACCTTTATCCTAATATTTAATTCCAAGTCTCGTCTACCTTTCATTTAATTCCTTGCTCGATATAACTCCGAGCCTTAATGTAAAAGTTTCATCGCGTAGAAAATTAAATTTCTTTTATTTTCTACAAAGCATTAGGCTGGATTCTTTCCAATCTCGGTATAATCGGAATTTCATTTCAGTTTCAAGTCGCGACTTGCGACTTCTTCTCGTTTCCATGCAAATAGGCACAATCGTATGACGTCTGAATTATTTAATCGACGATTTAGCCGAAGCTGGGAACTATTTGCAAAAGATCACTCGCAAAAGAACCTGAGATACTAAATACCTGATTGATTATAAAAAGATAACAGCCCTCAATATACAGGATCTCTCGTCGATATGGGTCAGTAGTCAAAGCCTAAGTCGTCTTTAGCAGGTTTTACGTTAGTTACCTATAATCCTGTATAGGTACTTACGAGTTCTCTTTATATTTTTTAAGCGTTATGGATTATATTCATCATCATCATCATTTCCTTTAACGACTACCAGATGGCAGCCGGGACCAACGACTTAACGTGCCCTCCGAAGCACGGAATCATCTTTATTATCAGACAATCAGGTCATTCTGTGGAATCAAATACATATACAAAGTATGCATCCCGTGGGAATCGAACTCACGGCCCCCGGGTTAACAGGCAAACGCCTTAACCACTGGACCACGGAGGTAGTTATGGATTATATTATTCTTTTTGCAGTCTCTCATATACCTTTTGATTAAATATCGATTTCAAAACTCCATTAGCTTCCCAATTTTGTCGATACCGACTTATCAAGCATTCTAACTCTCACATTCAAATCCTAGTAAACTTTCAATGCTTGTGCAAATTTTAATAGTCTACCAGTCATACTCAACCTGTGGCCCGAGGCCCATTCTGAACTTTTCAAGTGGCTTATCAAAAATTTATTAGTTTTATAATATTTCGCTAATAATTGACTTCTAAATTCTGATTAATATAAAGTTAAACTTTCATTCGATTTATATGGCAACAAAACTTGACAATTTATGAAAAATGATCACAACTTAACGATTGGAAGATTTATATATTGTACTTTGGTCTTTCAGAAATATTTGATTGGTCTCGCCATTACTTCATTTCAGACATAAGAAGTCCTGCTGGACTGAAAAAGCCTCTCCTAAGAATTCTTCATTCCATGGTACGATATTGCCATACTAACCTAGTAATATTCTGATATCAATGCTCACCATGTTTGGCAGGCGGTTTGGCGAGCGCCGTTTCTTTCGCTTCTTGTGCTTCCCACGTTGCTGGCCCATTAGAAGCATTTTTAAGCTGGGAAGAGGGGTAGGATTTTAAAAGGGAATGAAGTTATTGGGATAATCTGACATGGATGAAGCAAGCAGCAACTCAGGAGGCCGGGCGCGCGTCCTCGATTCCATACCTGTAACCAGCGGCCAAAAAGTTGAGGATGACATTCTGACCATAATAGGCTAGCTTCCTGGGTCGTAATAATAACATAACAATTAGTCCGTCAGTTAGATAATCAAAAAATATTGGACACGTATTATTTCTTTTGTCAAATAAACAATTAATAACAAAGATAAAGCGCGTCGAAGTTCAGGAGTGGGGGCTCGTGATGTCAAAGTTTGCTAAAAATTGTAGCAAACTATGACGTCACACGGAACTTCAAAGGGCTATATCTTTATAATTTTTTGTTTAATAGACAAAAGAAAAAATACGTGTCCAATATTTTTTGAATATCTAACTGACGGACTAATTATATTATTTTAGGAAACTAGCCTATTGCATTGCATGTCTCTCAAGTGTAAAGTGTATTATAAGATTATCGTTTATAATGACACACAATTAAATGTACCCTAATGTAAAAACACGCTATGAATAAAAAGTTTTAGAACCACTGTTCTTCACTAATCATTGGTCCAATCCAGCCAAGCTTCGCCTATGTAGATTTATATTATTTTAATTTCCTCGTAGTAGCTCAGCCATTTCCTTTGACTTAATAACTTGAGCGATGGAAATTACAACGTGAACGGTTTTAGAATATGAATCTAATTGCGAATTTAATATTCCGCCGACTTCTTGACTAATGCTATCGAGATATGCTTTGGCACCGAGCAATTTACTTTTTATGGATGGTTAGGAAGTAGTAATAATTTTATTTTAAAAGCATTTGCATATTTGGGTAGATCAAGATTTTTTCGTAAAATATTGGACCGCGCAAGGAAATAAGGTTATATCTGCATACAGTGATGGTATTTATACCTACTTGTAGGTATCTACCTACATACAAATAGCACCTAATTATTTGTATAATGTTAATATACCTAGGTATGTTTTGCAAATGGAGGCCCAGTCCGATCCCTCTCTGGCTCGGAATAGCCAAAGGAATCTCACTCTCCACCCCCCTTGTACTCGCCACCGGAATAGAGCGATTACAATAGGCCTAGGTAGCTCCGATTACTGCTTATTACTTGAATAAAGCTACTACGACGAGAAAAAGCAGCTGACGCATCTAGTGGTAAGCCGGTACTATTATAAATAAGAAGAAAGTTTCGTTTTAGACCATATAGAGTGATACTAAAATACGTAGGTACAATCTTCTTTAATAAATTACACTAAGGTAATTTTTTGAATGGACCCAAATCCCAATCTAACTACATTCAAGTACACTCCTATAAACAGATTGATTGTGAATGTATTAAAAGGCAGTATCTAATCAACAGTGAAACAGGATTGACAAGTCAAAGTCTATTTTATTTAATACAGGCACGCTTACGGCAGTTACATACAGGTATTATTTTTAAAACACTTTGCACACAGTTTGGTTCATATGCACATGCCAATTAATAGCTTAGTCTATCGACCTAGTAGTAGAAATCTTTTCTATAATACTTTATTTCAGATAAAATACAGTTCAAATTTGAATAATCACAAAATTGTTCAAACCTCCCAACAGATCAAAGCCGAAACCACCAAGAATATCGAACAAAGGGACCACGTCATTATTCGCTGAAAATGGCACAGTAAAATACCTGTTTCCTTAAATGCAAATGCTGTAGAAGCGACAATCACTGCGCAATTTATTGCACCGGACCAATGCAGCACATTTCGGTGTAATTTCAATATGGTATACCCCATATTGAAATTACACCGAAATGTGGAATAAGGCCTCGTTCTAATTAAACGCGATTAAAGCGCAAATAGAGCCATACTTAGCCAGAGCAGCCAGAGAACTAAGTATGGCTCTAGTAGTACAGAGAGGATCGTGCTCCTGTATTGGAGACTAAAAAGGGCCTGATGATGAAAGCGCAAATTAGCGGTGACAAAAAATTTGTTTGTAAAAGGCGCAAGCTAGCGTTCGCACGATCGTAGGTGCAGAGCCCGTGTCTCAATTACATTCCCATTACATCAGCAATAACTATGGATATCGGGGTCTCGATAGAATTTTAAATCTATGCTCGATAGCGAAGAAAAACCCCTTCATAGCTTCCCGATCATCGCGCAAATGGTGTTAATTAGTACACCAACTACCATTCTTGCGATGGCCCAGTGGGCTCGAGCATTAATAGTACTTATGCATGTTAAGCAATTCCGAGAGCGGTCCCCGTTGGGATGGGTGTGATAAGTGGCATAAAAATATATCGAGCTTCTACGTGCTTCGGAAGGCACGTTAAGTCGTCGGTACCGGCTGTTATCATTGATGGCGGTGGGAATTTGGTTGCTGGAAAAATCTGTCACCAAATTGGTCCACTTACACACACAAAAAACAAAAATACTAAGTATCTATGTGCACTTTCGACATCATTAAGTTTGATACCCGTTAGTACAATCGAGGTCTTTTTATGTTAGATCACGGATTTGTAGGACTTAAAACGCGGGCAAACGTGCAATGATCGCATGATCGCGTTCAATTAGGACGACGCCTCAATTGGTATAGGCTGCCTTTTTCAATGTTAAGGGCCCGCCATAGGCCAGGCGGCGTGGCGGTACAAAAGCGGATGGTCTAAACGTTGGCTACTTTGATATTTTTGTTTTTAAAGCATAATCAAGAGGTTTTCGAAAAAAAAATCATGATGGCTGCCTTATCTGAAATGCAATTATAATCAAATGTTTCAAGGTTAATTTTAATGTATTTGGTGAATATTGCTGTATACCGAGTAAATTAGACGTAATTTGGAGGTAACTTTGCATTTTTTTATATTAGATTTAGTTCTAAACTTTGCTGCATTTTTATTTCAACTTGAGTATATCATTATTATTGATATTACAGACAGTCACACAAAGCAGTGTGAGGTAGTACGGGCCTTTAATGTTCCTACCATTTATCTATTTTTCTCTTCCCGAGCATACCTATAACAAAAGCCGGCCGAAAGAATAGGCGAAAATCTAAGGAATTAGTTTCTGAGATTGCGTTAGTAATTCATCACTAATTTCATTTTCCATATCATAAGAATCTAATTTCATTTCCATTTCATTTCCCATATCTACTTCCACCTACACCTTAAACGTGGCTTTTGGGTCTTATGGCGGCAGTCTCTGTCTACCCAGTAAGGGCTATTATAGACGTAAATCATAATTAATATGCATGTGTTGACGTGCGAGGAGCTTGAAGCTATTGATCGCCTACTTAGGACACACCACACTCACTCGCCTGACTGAAATCTACGATCAAAGGTTTTATTCTATTGCAAAGTGGTTAAATTAAATCCAATGTAGAAATTGGTTGTCTGTATAGTCGGTTTACAGATAATTTTAGGTACATGATAGCGGTGAGAAAGTGAAAGAGAGATAGATGCATCACAAGTCGAACGCTTGGGCCGATCGTGCCTCTTCATCGCTTATTCCGCGCTCTCGCTTGCAGACGGAACGTGACATTTTTTCGTGCATGCGTCTGGCGATCAGTAAAAGACGTTATCACGTCAAAACAGTATTAATAGTATCTAGATACCTTCTAAGTATTAAACTTAGCAAGTCATAGTGTATTTTGTTACTTTATGTAGTATGCTAATTTTAGGGTTCCGTACCCAAAGGGTAAAAACGGGACCCTACTAATTTCGCTCCGCTGTCTGTCTGTCCGTCTGTCACCAGGCTGTATCTCATAAACCGTGATAGTTACACAATTGAAATGATGTATTTTTGTTGCCGCTATAACAACAAATACAAAAAAATAGAATGAAGTAAATATTTAAGGGGGCTCCCATACAACAAACATGATATTTTTGCTTGTTTTTGCTCGGCTGTATTGATAACGGCAACAAGTAGACGCTTGAAATATTCACTGAATATTTAGTTATATATTCACTTTAAAAATAAATAATTAAATAAATATAAAATTAATATTAAAGGGGGGCTATACAACAGACATGATTTTTTTGCCGTTTTTGTAGATAACGGTACGGAACACTTCGTGCGCGAGTCCGACTCGCACTTGGCCGGTTTTTATCGTGACATATCGGGGTTACCTACACGCCAGCGTCCGTATAAACAGCATAGCTCTGGAAACGTGATATGCGGGAAAATTACAGGAAATTAAAATAAAATGAGCTGACCTGAGTGGCAATGGCACGTGAAAAATACCTGTTCCTCCGTAGGTAACTATAGAATGATGCTGGTGGTCAAGCGGTGAAAGGGCACAAGGCACAAATTATCATATATTATATATAATCAAACTCAGAGGGGTTGGAACCCAAGGACCAATACACTCGTATTGGTCCTTAAGTTTCATTAAGGTCATAATTTCTAAACCTCAAAATTTGTAAAGCACTCTGGCACATTCTATGTATGGCCAATTTTCATTGACCCTTACTCCTCAGGCGAAAGAAAAACATGTGTACGGGTCATTGTATCTCCGTGGTCCAGTGGTTAAGGCGTTTGCCTGTTGACCCGGGAGTCGTGGGTTCGATTCCCACCGGAAGCATACTTTGTTTAGTTGTTTCCAGTTTGGTTAGGATATTGCAGGCTTGAATCCCCTGATTGTCTGATAATAAAGATGATTCCGTGCTTCGGAAGGCACGTTAAGCCGGTGGTCCCGGCTGCCATCTAGTAGTCGTTAAAGGAACCACGTCAGAGGTCGAGAGGCGGTTCCGAAGAACTCTGACACCAGGGTGTGCATGGTCGATTGACCGTGACACCTACTCGAAATGATGACGATGATTATTCACGCATAAGCTAAAACCATGTGGTTTTAGCTTATGCGTGAACAATCATACAATTCAATGTAAATACTCGTCGAAGTACGCAGAGCTGAGTATCATTTTTGAACGATCTTTTTTGTATAGAAAACTCACTCTTCTTTGTGATGTTTCTCTGATATTTAAGAAGCTCTCGTCGGAGTCACCCGAACGAAAATATTACTCTGTATCAGAATTCAGTTTGCCATAATTTTATTTTAATCTTATCGACGGAAAACAACAGCATATACAAAGAGGGGACATTATAAGGATATTTCAGTGGGTAGGGTGTTTTTTCAATAAAAATATTAAAAGTAAGTACAATATTTTATTGTAAATATAGATTTTTCGTGAGATTTCTTAATCTGTTAGTCAATTCATTGTGTTTAACACGGCATTACATTTTCACATAAATTAAAAGATTATATATGTAATCAAACTATTCTATCACTATTTATCAGTTATCACACAACTTGTTTCAGTGTTTATATGGTGGCCAACATTATATAAAACAGGATTGTTTTGATCTAACGAATGTTCATAATCACGTGATTTTAAAGATTTGGAAATAACGTAATGTATCATAAAATAACACCGAGCTCAATCGTTTGTTTGAGCTCGGGGTTTTTTTATAGCTGAACTAATTTTGATACAAAATCTAATCCGTTCATAAATGACGGAGTTTTGAGATAACAACCATAAAAAATACAACCGAATTGAAAACCTTTCCCTTTTTAAAGTGGGTAAATAAAAGTCTATACATAGCCTTATGATGAAAATCAATTGCACTGATTAGTGGGGCATATATATTTAGCAATATCATGAACCTTATGCCACATATATAAGGTTGAAATTGCAATTATTTTTAAATAGTATCCGTAGCTATATACGATTTTTTACTTAACTTCTCTATGGACTTTTGCAGGCGACCGTACGTATACTGGCAACCACGATACAAATAATACAATAAGTGACACGATTTGACTAAGAAAAGTATCTATAGTATATTATCTACCTGTCTTCTTTATAACTAGGCTTACCATGCGTCTCGGTTTGACCGGGACTGTCCCGGTTTGAGAGTCCTGTCCCGGCGTCCTGGCCGGTGTGCATTAGCGTCTCGGTCAAACTTGAACAACACTGACATTCCGGACGATCGTTCCCCCGCGCCAAGCTGCCGCTGCACTCGATTGCAAAATGTTTATACTAATCTTTATCTCGTTTTCTTTTAATAAAAATATTGCACTTCAAAAATGAAAGACACAAAAGCAAAATGAAAATGAACCTCTTGCTCTTTTGCGTCCCGATTTGGCTCTTTTCAATTATGGTAAGCCCTTATTACGTATTCGTAGGGTAAGCCTATTTATTACTACCTCTTGTCAGATACATGATTGCACATCTGCTTGCTGAGTAACTAAATAGGAATATGATAATAACACAAGCAATTTTTAACCGAAAATCCCTAATAAATAGTTGTTTAAAAAAAAGCCTAATAACATATAATAATTCCATACGTTCATAATTGAATGCTATAGGGTTTATGAGTTTTTTTTTTATTAACATACAAAACAGATAACAACTGATACATAAAATAGTGAAACTAGTTGCCATCCAGAACATGTGCGAGAAAAAAACATCACTAGAGAAGAAACGGACGATGATTGTATGGAAAAAAATACAATATTCGAAAACTTATTTTAGTGCAGGTCGCATATTATATGTTAGTGCAGGTCTTACTCACTATACTCTCAATCATTAGAATTAATTTAGGGTTATCACAATATCACGATTGAGACAGTAAATTCAGCTGACAATCAAGCGCCTCTAACGATTTATTATTTGTCAAATAATTGGTAGTTTCGCAGATATAAGGCCCACATGGAAGTGTCTCAACCGCCTTCGAACTGGGGTGGGTCGCTGTAGGCATAACTTAGCGCGGTGGGGTTACATTGATACAACCGAAGCTCAGTGTCAGTGTGGTCAAGTCGATCAGACCATGCTGCATCTTCTCTCGTGCCCAATGTGCCCAATCAGCTGCATAATACACGATCTATACTCAGCGACGGAGTGTGGTATAAGAGTCGACACATACTGGAGGGACAAAATTAAATTTTAATTTAGGTAATTTGAGCCAATCGACACGTTAAAAGGAGGCAACAAACAAACACATACATAGCCCCCAAAATCATAACACGCCATTTAGCTTCACCGTAGTTAGGTAAGAAACCAGATGATGTGCGGTCTGTTTCTAACAATGCTGTAACTACTTCAAATGTAGTATTTTTCAGATTTTTCTGAAATTTGGATCAAGTGAGTTTCTTTCTCATATTTGCTTACAATAATGGTGATCTCTGAATTTTTTGTTATTTTTACAGATACTAGTAATGTTATATAGGGTCCGACATCGTAAACAGTGATATTAGGTTAGTTATGCTTTTTATCCCAATAATAAAACCTCTATAATCACATTATTTGTACCACTAAACTGTATGCTAATAATACGGCCCAAATTCGAAATTATTTGGACATTACACAGCAACATGTTAATTGGATATCGAATAACCTAATATATTTGTATTATGTTTTCCAATGCTAATATGTTAACGATATCGTTTCCGATGTTTTTGTAACACCTACCAGATACATACTTATATTGTAATATACTAAGCTTGCCACGTGAAGTTATACAACCTGTAAATAAACATTAATTACTAAGTACGTACCACGGACCATAATTGTACGATCTAGGTAATTAATGACTAATTTTATACTCCTACCTAAGGCTCATAAACACAGTAGTTAAAATAATTAATACTTATATTCGAACATAAATTATTTATAAGTTAAACTACTTCATTACCTATTAAAATATCACTTATTTCTATTCTTAAAGAGTGACTAAATTCTTTAATTTTCTACGTAATCAAATCTTGCATGAAATAAGGGTTTCCTAAAACGCTCTACACGCTATAGCACTCCTGATAGCATTGACATGATAGGCCGATGACCCGCTGTCATGATATTTGACAGGCTTAATGTTTCACAATAATAGCTCACAAGACCCGACGCCTCAGTGCTGCCGCCAGTAAGTTTAGAAAACCCTCATTGCATACAAGTGGCTGGCCAGACTGAACACGCGGGATGGCGCGATGTAGTGTAAGTGTAAGGGCAGGCGGGCGCAACAAGCGGCGCGGTAAGCACGCGGGCAACTCAAGCCATAGCACCTTCATACAAGTGGCCGCAGTGAGTGAACGGGCGTCAAGCGGCAAACGGAGCGGACGGGCGTGCATCTTAAAACATTCCGAGGTACGAACCGCGCGCGTGGTAAGTGACATCGCGCGCGGCCTCATACCCGCGCCGCCTCTTTTCAGTCTGGTCAAGCACTAAAAGTTATCGTTACAAAGTAATACTGGTAATATAAGTCTCGACTAACTTAAAATTAACGCAGTAATTCTCGCCTCGGCATGGCGTTTCAAACAAGCGCCGTCATATTTATGCCTGAAACTTTATATCCGTTCTCACGATATTGTGTATAACTATCAGGATCGCCACCGCAGACTGAATTCAAGTACTTAACGTACGTTAGTTAAAGTCGCTCGTCTTGTAAAGTCACCTGGGATACTATTTTTGAATATTTCCAAAACGACCCATTTGTACAATTTTCTGACGACTGGTTGCAACGGGCGGTTTAGGCCGACTGTTTAAGCGGCTGCCATTTGAAAGTCACATGTTTCGATTTTGTTTTATTATGCTACACTTAAAATTTTAAGTCTTCTACTTCCCATCATGTCGCTCGTCTGCTCTTTAGCCGTCAAATTGACATAAAAAGAAGCGATTTAATATTTCCTTTTTTTTCGCTGAGGCTTGGTTGCACTACAGCTCAAGCGAGGGTTTCGAAAATACATCAAAATGGCATTTCGTGATTTGGAAGACAAGTGTGACTTGCTGACATCTTGTGTTTTGGCCTATTTTTCTCAAAAATTGCCCTATTTGTCTCACTCTCAGAACAATATATTGTTCTGAGGTCTCACTTGATGGCACTGATGCAATTCAAGTGTCAAATAAGGGCCTAGTTTTTTTTTAAATTTATTTATGACTTTCGCGCGTGACTTATTTAGCCAGTATAAAGTATAAATTAATTACCCGCGCTTTTTTTAGTCTTTTTAATCAACGTAATTCAGTTCAGTCGCTTCGTGCGCGAGCGTAGAAGCAAACACTTATTTAGTTGCTATTTAAAAGCAGGGAAGACCAACCTTAACACCGCAACATGTTCAACTGTGCTAAGTGCAACAATCAGTCAACTGACGGTGCGGCTTGCAATTCATGCAAGCGTCGTTTTGATTTTGCTTGTGCCGGGATAACCGAAGGCGGTTTCCGCAAATTAGGTGACCGTAGAAACATCTGGCGGTGCCCTGACTGTAAGAGTGGAGTATCAGGACTGGCCCCTAAAGGAGGATCTCAAGAACCCGGTTCACCTCTGTTGTATGAGGCCAAGCTTAACGACATCATGGAAAAGTTGGAGCTGTTAAAATCATTATCAGATGATGTCAAGTCAATAAGGGAGGACTTGGCTGGATTGCAGAAATCTGTTGACTACGCCCACAACACAATTAGAGAGTATGCGGAGGTAATGAAATCCTTTGATTCAAGACTGAAAGCTGCCGAGGAACAGACTGAGCAAATCCCTGCATTGCAAGCTGAGATTGCCAAAATGGGACAACAGTTGCGCGAAAAGGAACAATGGGACAGAGCCAATAACATTGAAATTAAGGGGGTCCCCTCCAGGATTAATGAAAACCTATATGACCTTGTCCTTGAGATTGGAAACTATGTCAGCTGCCCTCTAAGGAAGGAAGATATAAATTATATTGCGAGAATTCCACCTCATCAACCTGGCATACCGAAGCCTATAGTTGTCGCCTTCAACAATAGGTACAAAAAAGAGGATCTCGTTGCGGCAGCCCGTGCTCATAAAGAACTATCACTTAAGGATTTCGGATCCAAGTTCCCTAAAGGAGGCCGATTTTTCATAAATGATCATCTTACTGTGTACAACAAAAAGTTATTGACGAAGGCTAAGGCTTTAGCGAAAGAAAGAAATTTTCAGTTCATATGGGTAAAGCACTGCAAGATCATGGCAAGAAAAAACGAGTTAGCGCCGATTTTTGTCATAAAGTCAGAAGAGGACCTCTTAAAAGTTGCATAAGGAATATTAGTTTATCATATAAGCTATACTACTATCTATTTTTTATAATGTACAATATTGTTATGTATATAATATTGTTTCCTGCAGTCCGCGAGTTGGTTAGCTCTGCACGCATTGAGCGGTACATTCTGTGCCTTACCTATCGCTATTCATATCTTGCCAATGGATATGCACTTACGAATTGTTGCAATTGCCTCTTGCTAGTGTACCTTGCTGCGCTGCCTTTAAGGTTTATTTTACTATGGAATTTACTTAACCATAAGAGTTTGCTATTCTCATATTATAAAATATTAGTGATAAATACTAAACGCACTGTCTTTTTTCGTAATGCAAATGATGTTACGGACTGTATTAATTGCCCGTTTCTTGTCTGTATAATTAATTGGGAACTATTGTTTAATCCACTTGTAACAGGTGTCATTTTTGTGATGTGTTTTGTGCATCGGCTGACTTTGCGTTTCTGTTTAATTTATTCTATTACTCCGGTGCTCATTTGTGTTTTAAAACCACGAAAACCTAACCTTAAATTAGAACTTGAAGTGATATTGTTTATGTATGTGGCAGTGTGGAGACAATTTCGTGGAATATCGTGTAACATATTGCGGCGTAAGTACCTACATATTATTATAAATTTTACTGGTAATAGATTTTTGTTAATATTGAAAGGCTGGTACTCGCTTTTTTATGCACTTTATTTTAAAACCCCACCTACACACATTAAATCGTTATATCACAATAATTTATCAATAAATATCAACTGTTTTATACTTAAACCTAGTCACCCTCTTAGTGAAGGGCATTTATCTATAATTAAGGGTTACCTACAATGGATACTTACACGCATTTTTTTCAAGTTTAAACACACTCGATATAGTATATTGTTTTTAATCAGTTTTAATGATTTAAATGGTATTGCATATGACTGACACACTTAATATTTATTACCAAAATGCTCGGGGACTGCGTACGAAAACAGCTACTTTTAAAAGAAATGTATTTCTTAATTCTTATCATGTAATTTCGATTACCGAATCATGGCTATTAGAAAGTATTAGGGACCAAGAACTGTTTGATGACAGATATGTCGTCTGGAGGAGTGATCGGGACTATAGCTTAACTAAGCAGACCCTAGGTGGTGGTGTTCTACTTGCGGTTAGACGAGATATAGCTGCTGTGGGGCGCCCTGAGTGGCGATCCTCTGCAGAGGATCTCTGGGTGACTGTTTCCCTCAATCCTCCAGGTAGCAGACAGACACAAAGGATTAACTTGTGTGTCCTGTATCTCTGTGAAGAGAATGAAGGTAATAGCGTAAACATTCAGTTGGCAAATTACTCAACTAAATTATTTGATATTGTTAGCTCATGTCCCGATGAAAAATTCATCATAATAGGAGATTTTAATTTTAGTAAGATTTGCTGGCATATTCAGGGCGATTATCTTACTCAAAGTGGCCCATTTACTAAATATCAAGTGGATTTCTTTGATACACTAACACAATGTGGATTATTGCAACGCAACCCAGTGCGAAGTGATAGTGGCAGGTCACTGGATTTGGTTTTCTCCAATGACGTACTCTCAATTTCTCCCTGTGATGACCCCCTCGTACCAGAGGATATACCTCATCATAAATCTATTCGCATTGAAGCCTCCTTTGCTGTCGTAAACTCGTTAGGAGTTAATAGAATTACTAAGTACTTTTATAATTCGGGTAATTACAGTGCTATATGTTCAGCCCTTGATAGCATTAATTGGCATGAACGTATTAATGAGGGAACCCTGGAGGAAGCGGTAAAGTTCTTTTATGACACATTATATAGCCTACGTGACACTCATATACCTCACAAAAATGTGTCACCTAACTCTTCTCCCCCTTGGTACAACACTACCCTTAGAAAAGTACTACGTGAGAAATACAAGTACTTACGTAAATTTAAATTATACGGTAATCAAGAGGACTATCTTACTTTTTCTTTTTTAAGGAAAAGGGCAAAGAGGATGGAAGATTTATGCCATAAAAATTACATGCAAGCGGTTCAGGATGCTGTAGTCACTAATCCCAGGTCTTTCTGGTCTTATGTGAAACAAAATAATAAATCGACTTCAAAATTACCTTCGGTTATGACTTAGAGGGCGAAACGGCAAACAGTGGCGATACGGTATGTAATTTATTTGCTAGGTATTTTCAGGCTAACTTTCGTACACCGGGTAATGCAACTTATAATACCAAATGTGACCACGACAGTCATAACTTGTATAATATTGGAGATATACGTATTGATTCCTCAGAGGTGCTTAGGTTGCTTAAAGCTGTAGATCTGAACAAAAGTGCTGGACCAGACAATATTTCTCCCGTATTAATCGTAAATTGTGCCAAGTGTTTAGTTGTTCCTCTCGTTATGATTTTTAGACGATCGTTAGAGGAAGGATTAGTACCTAACGTTTGGAAGTCTGCATTTATTACACCGGTCCATAAAAGTGGAAACAAGAACGATATTAAAAATTACAGACCAATTTCAAAGCTATGTATATTCGATAAAATTTTTGAGCGCATAGTACATAGTCAGATTTATGCCACCCTATCAAATTGGTTTATCCCAGAACAACATGGATTTTTAAAGGGTCGTTCAACATTTTCAAATCTTCTTCTATCCACTAATTTTATAACCTCTTGTATGGACTCAGGAATGCAGGTGGACATGGTTTTCACGGACTTTAGCAAAGCTTTTGACCGCATTGATCATAATGTGCTGCTTCAGAAATTATACTTTGCAGGAATACATGGGAACTTGCTCAGATGGCTTTCATCTTATATAGAGAATCGCACTCAAGCTGTAGCTATTAATGGTTTTAAATCTAATTGGTTAGCAATTCCATCAGGTGTACCCCAAGGCTCTCTCCTTGGACCTCTTCTTTTCACCATATTTATTAATGATATATCATCTTGTTTTCAAAATTCAAAATTCTTATTATATGCTGATGATGCAAAAATCTTAAGACAAGTAGTCACCACTCAGGATTGTCTCCTCTTGCAGGAAGACTTAAATCGGTTTGCATCTTATTGTGATATAAATAAACTAGACTTAAACATTTCTAAATGCTATTCTATGAGTATAACTAGAAAACATAATATAATTTCATATATATATACTTTAAAAAATCAAATTCTTGCATCAACTAATAAAATTAAAGACCTTGGTATCATCTTGGATTCAAAACTATTATTTGATGAACATGTGGATTATATTGTTAAGAAGGCATCTAAAGCGCTTGGCTTTCTTATCAGAACGTGCAGCAATTTTAATAATATTAAACCTATAAAAATTTTATACTGTTCCTTCGTACGCAGTATCCTTGAGTATGGCTCTGAAGTGTGGAATCCATTGTATGACGTATACATAAGTAGAATTGAATCCATTCAAAAAGTTTTTTAAGATATCTACAATTTAAATGTAAGCACTACCTTCCAGACTATGAGTCCAGATGTCTTAAATATCATTTTATCCCGCTAGAGAAACGCAGAAATATTGCGGATATTGTGTTTCTGAACAAAATTTGCAACAATCAGATAGACTCTCCGGAATTATTGAAATCAATTAATTTAAACGTTCCTACCAGATCTTTGCGTAATAGGCATTGTCCTTTATATATTCCAATGTGTAATACAAATTATCGTTTAAACTCCTTTATCTGCAGGGCATGTGCACAATTCAACAAGTTCGTAAGTTGCAATCCACACATCGACATTTTTAATAGTAAGCCCCCGACAATAAGAAGGCTACTAACCAACTCGTTCTTCCTTTAAGTAATGTTTTATAATTATTATTTTTTTAACTTTCTTGTACCTACAACTTTATTTTATTACTTCCCTACTAAGTCTCGATTATATCTTCTATCTGTGAAAACTTGTAAATGGCTCATAGAAATTTACTAAATATATTATAAAATTGTAATTCATAGCTGTAAGTTTTCCAAAGAAATAAATAGAAATAGTAATAATGGTCCATTTCGTTAATTCTACGGAGCCCCGGACAACAATTTCCACGAATCCATTGGCTTGATCACAGACGACCCAACGAGGCAGACAACCACCAGCCCGCTAAGTAAATCTCACTACAGCCGCACCATGACAGTTTATTTTAGTTATGCCACACATTGTTTATAAACATGGACATTTATAACACCAAATTACACCGATTTCACATTATAAAGTCCACTAGAAACAATTAGCAAAACAAGAGCCGTGTAGTCCACCGAAATTCCCGCCAAGAACTCCCAGTTTTACCAACGACTTTTTTAAAATTGTTTTTTTGAAAGTCCTCGTTCGAAGAACCTCATTTTGTTCTGTTTATTAAACACCTTTTCCTATTTACAGCCAGAAAAAATATAATAATCTATAAACGTGCACACACGTAACCTACCATTAGAATTATAAAATATTATAAAATTCGGTTTAATATACATTGTAGACTTTATATTTTGATAAATACTAAACCTAATAGCTCATACCATACCAGCATAAACATTTAAAAAATGTATGACTTATTTGATCTAGGTCTTTTTATTTTATTGAATTCAGAAATATAAAAATACGATGTAGAAAAAAATATTCAAATACAAATTCGTGGGAGTAAGGGTCTTTCATACAAACGGTACAGAAATTTCTGTACCGTTTGAATGAAAGAGAAAGATAGTGTTCCTGTCTCTTTTATACCCAAAAAGAGAGAGAACATACGCGTCGTCTTCGAGGTCAAAAACGTTGTCTTCGCTTTATTGTATGTAGGTGAGATTTCCATTTCATCTCCTCGGTGATGATTTAAAAACCGACAAAGTTTGTGCCAAGTAGTTCAAAATTTATAATGTGATCACAATAAATACTAGTATGAGTTTAAATTTTTAACCATATTTCAGTCAAATACTATATTCTCTTCTATTTTTGCAAGTGTGGCTTTACCAGGCCTGTCTCACTCCCCGTGTCGGTATCAAAACGTTACTACGCGCGACGACCACGTCGAAGCGGCATAACCGGGCAAATCCAGTAGCAACAACGTGCGTTTGGTCACATATGTGTTCACCGACTTCATCGAATTATGAACTATAAGAATTAAATTGGCTTGCAGTGGATTCTGTAGGTATTTAAACGAAGAGGTGCTGCGTTATAACGCGAGCTAAATTACACCGTATCGCCAACTACATTGAGTTGATATTTCTTTGAATACCTTTACAGAGTGCGACATCTGTACGTAAGTACTAGTACTTTTCTGTGACTTTACGAGTTATTTATCCATTCAGGGATCGCCCGTTCAGAAATATTACTCTCGGTTAATATATAATTTTCAAGTGAAATCATATGACAATTTACGTAATGTCCTGATCAACGAGCGCAGTTTGCGACATAGAGATCTGCGTGGTTCGAGGTAGCGGCCTGACTAGCAACATCTTGACACACGGCGCTAACAGATATATCAACACCGCCGCTGCCACGATAGATATGACACAAAGAGCCCATTGGGCCGCTTTGATGGATATCGCCAGGTCCGTGACGGGCGTGATCAGCCGGCAAGTGGCTGTGATGGAGCGCGAGACATTGTAGGGGCCGGATAGACGCGCGGTGGCGCCGCAGTCTGATGGAGCGAAGCCGATCCAGCCGGCCGGTCTGTTAAATAGCACCTGAAACGAACAAATAGATAAAAAATAAAAATATTGTTTATTTTTCATCCACAACAATATAAAGTTCACCTAATGGTGACGGTTTGGTTGTTGTAGAGGACTGGTGCCTGAACTAGGTATTCTAAGAACCAGTCTTATAAAATTCTTAAGATATCCATCCCCAGCTCTAAAATGCTTCTGATGTGCAGCAGCGTTGGTAGCACAAGAAGCCTAAGAAAGTACGCTCGCCAACACGCCTATAAGCGTGGTGAGTATGGCAATATCCTCCCATGGAACAGAGAATTCTTGGGAGAGGCCTATGTCCAGCAATTGACTTTGTATGACTGTAATGATGATGATGACGTTCAGATTTTATACTTTGAATTTCAAATTGCTGCAACCACGCGCTCACTTAAAAGTTAAGAGTAAATAATCCTTCAAATAAAAATTACAAACCGGACTAAAACGATTCAGCCCGTCGATATGTCATGTACTTATATGTGTAATTTTTCCTATATCGACATTTTCATAAAAAAAATCGACAATTTCATACACATTTCCGGGACGACCGAACACTTTTGCACTGAAATGTCGTTCTGCGAGTTCCCAGCTTTGGTCCGCAAGTAGCTCATTTGAAGGGCTAAGTCACCCCTTTAAGGGAGTATCGGTGGTAAATTTATACGCAGTATAGGTAGATCTCAAAAGCAATAGTTTACTTACAAGTAGCCCCTCCATAGCGGTGTACCCCAACACCGTTTCTTTGCCGCCTGCCTCGATGCCCAGTTTGTAGCAGAATTCGGACACTGTACCACTCTCACCACTGCTATTATGCGCACTTGCGACCCGCATGTAGTTCTGAAATGACGTATTATTTAAATAGAACCCAACTACATAAAACGAATGACAAAATGTCTTGCATGATGTCCTAATAAGTGAACTTTGTAATGTCACGCCGAAAACGATCCACGTAAATCTCAAGAGAATTAAGGATTTAAGAACTGCTTACCGCCAGAGAAGCATAGGTCCAATAAATTGCTGTCATTGGATAATATTTGATATGCAGCATTAATTGCTATTAAACACCTTGTTGACCAATCAAAGCTACCGGACCCGAAATCTGAGTCTCCGTCTCTCTTATTAAAAAAACCCCTATAGCTAAATCATTTAAATCAAAAGGGGTTTATCAAAGTTGATCATGTTTGGTGATTGGTGGTCAGGGTTTGGTTGGTCAAAGTTGATGACTATGCACATTCTGCGAACGATGGACATTTTGCGAAATGGACATTTTGCGAATTGGACTGTTTGCGAATTGGGCATTCGGCGAATTGGACATTTTGCGACTAAACGATATGTGTAAAAAAATACTTTCTAGGAAGAAACGAACCTGAGGGGGTATCTCCAGTGTAAAGTATTGGAGATCAGAGTCTGCACTGAGGAGATCTATAGCCAACCACGGCAATGACCACTGCTGTGGCTCCGGCCAACAGGCTGCCTGAAATCAACAATATCATGGTGATACAGTAGTAATACTTTTATAAGTCACATCGGCGCGTCGGCTTGTTCGGCGGCGTAGAATAGCATTATCAAACCGAATAAAAATATCAGTGAAATAACGAACTTATTTTATACTACATAAGATTTGAAATTCAAAAACAACAGGGCCCGTGCTGTCTCGCTCATAATATTCGAACTGCGCAGCGCCGCAGCGAACTCCAGCCTGGCGCGAACGCTTCAGCCAATTAGCGATTGGATATTTTCGCACCACGCAATAATTTTATTTCTACGCAGGTACAGCGGTGTAACTTCGGTACTACCTCTATTGAAATAAGATGAGGAAGGATGTTTGGTCACCTTATATGACACGATCAATTTATGAAAAGTGTTATAGAGGGAAAAATTGAGGCAAGGACCCTCTCCTTGCCTCAACTTTTCCCTCTATAATACTTAAAGAAAGACCAGGTAAAGCATATTTGGACAATCATCTAACGATTAAATTTAGAACTAAGTTTTAAAAGCCCAGGCGGGCGCCGGGCGTTTTGTGTGTGACTGTCTAGTTTTTATTACTTGATCGAATATGTGAGATGTGAGTTTTTATTCACCATAACTTCCAAATACCAGCCGGTCTATTTGCTAACTTAGTATACAATGTTTTGATAGTCACTTCAAAATACATTACGTTTTATATATCTTAAATAAAAATAGTCAATCATACGAAAGCCGCAGTGTAATTTGAAGTGACTATCAAAACGTACACTAAGTTAATATACTGGCTAATAGGCTGGCTCGACCGCTTTGGATGTTATCATTAGACTTCTTACGTAAATAGGTTATACAACTTTTCGCAAGACAATCGCAATTTTACTTCTCTTTAAAAACTTGATAATAAAAGCATTATGCTGTGATTAATTATTTTTACAACAACATAAAATCTATTAGCTCACCTCAGCGCGGTCCCAAAACTGATCTAAAATTATATTGGATGGATATTGTCTATTTGATGCCTGCACTACTTTTTTCAACTGATCAACAACCTGAAAAGTAAGTAAAACTGACATGAGTTCATTAATATTTTGTCACATAAGGGGCTTAGACCAATGAAACTAGGCCTCCCACCATTTTATTCTCTTACTCTAACTTAAACGCGATCAAATAAAAAAATTGGATGTCTGTAAAGTCGGTTTACGTACTGGTTTCTAATGTTTTCGCGATTGTTAATGACATGAAGAATAGACGCTCAACCAAGTCTGCAGTCTGTGAACATGCCTTAGACAAACCCAACCACTTCATACGTTTTGATAATCCTCAAGTCCTTGCAAAGAAAACAGATACATTCGAAGAATGCTTCGTGAGGCTATTGAAATCAAAAAACATCCTAATTTCAATAGAGAGGATGGTTGGCAGTTACCACCAGCTTGGGATCCTGTCATCAATTTAATAAAATCTCAAGCTCATCACAAGACTGCAAGACCTTCCGACACCGTGAGCCAATACTGCGTGCATTCGGAACGTTATCAATAAATATTGTAGGCGGTAGTTTTGTATAGGTAGTTCTTATCCGTGGTTCTTATAACACAAAGACTAATGTCAACTTAGTCTCAATGCGACCATGAAAACTGTAAAGATTTCGGAACGTTAGGTGTAAAAAATAATGTAATATTCGCGATAATACCGTATTAAAGTGATTTTATTTAAATCGGTTTACGGACGAAAATTTTACGTGATAACGGTGGATAAGATAAGCGTCACAAGCGTTGCGCTTATGCCGTTCGTGCCTCTCTATCGCTTGTTCCGCGCTCTCGCTTGCACGCGTAACGGACGTGACACTATTTTGTGCGTGCAGCGGGCGTTCATCGACTTATGAGACGTTATCACGTAAAAAAAAAATTTGAAAATTATTATTGAAAAGATACATATAGTATAAACTAGAAAAGCCCTAGCTTTCGCCCGCAGAGTAATTTATAAAGCACTGGCTTTCGCCCGCAGCTTCGCACGCGTCAACGTCGTTCCCTCGGGAACATTATACCTACGTCCTTCTCAGCACTCCAGAGAACTTGTATGCAAATTTCATGATGATCGGTTCAGTAGTTACAGCGTGACAGCGTAACGAACAAACTCACATTCCCATCTAAATATATAGCTGACTGACTTACTGACATAGTGATCTTGATAGATCACTATGTCAGTCAGTCAGTCAGTGATTTGGGCTATGCGTTGATACGCATAGCCCAAATCACTGGACGGATCGAGCCGAAATTTGGCATGCAGGTAGACTCCCAAGGGGATAAAATAGGGGATGAAAGTTTGTATGCAACTTTGTCAATTTTAAACCTCGGGCTGAATAAAATCATAACGCGAGCGAAGCCGCGGGCAAAAACTAGTTTATAATATATCTAACCATAGGATGTTGAAAATGCCAACGGTTTGAGAATAAACTTACTCGTCTAAATAAAGCATCTGGTAATCTAATATTAGTGGTCCCACTGTCCAATATACTCTTCTGATGATTCAACTTTTGACACATGTCTACGTCGAACTCTTGCGCATCAGCGGTGACGTTTGGTTCTATTATTAGTTGCTCTGTTCTGTTTGTCAACACCCTTATGGATAGAACTCCCACTTCGTACCAGCGTTTGTGGAGTACTGGCGTCCGGAATACTATGTTACTTTCATCAATGCTGTCTGTGTCTGTAATAGGAATAGAAGTGATTTATTAAAACATTACCAGTATAAGATAAGGATATATTGTTGTGCGGGCATTTTAAGCTCTCCCTTTTTATACACATTCGATGGGCACACACAGTGCATCTTCCTGGTTCAAATAATTTAAATTAAAATCAAATATTGTCCCTCCAGTATGTGGCGACTCTTATACCACACTCCGTCGCTGAGTATATGCCGCGTATTGTGCAGCTGGTTGGGCACATTGGGCACGAGAGAAAGTGCAGCATGGTCTGATCGACTTGACTACACTGACACCGAGCTTCGGTTTGATCAATGAAACTCGACCACGCTAAGTTATGCCAACAGCGATCCAGCCCCAGTTCGAAGGCGGTTGAGACACTTCCACAGGTCTAGATAATAATATGCCTATGTCTTACAAAGAAATTATTGATTCATAGATTTGCATGAAAAAACAAAGTCTGATAGACTTGGGTTAATGAGTGAATAAAGATTTTCAGAAATCTTGCTTGGTTTTACATACAAGCAATGTTAATATCCAGTAATGTGTGATTTTGTGAGTTTTGCTAATATAAAACCCTTAAGAACGGTCCCGCACTAGGCAGCCATTCAAACATGTGGCGGTTTATAGCTGCCTAGAGTAGGTACTCCGCCATATGTTTGAGATCACCAGGTGATGATGTCTTATTATCATCTTTTGATGGTTTTGACTGTCGCATCCTCGGCTGAAGTGCGTCCGAACTCAGGAATCACTATTATGACAGGATTCATAATATAATATGATTAGGCAAACTTTTTACGGCCAGCTGCCTGCCTCATTCCTATCCCCCTAATTAATGGAAAAATTTAATGAACAAGGATTCAACTTACCCATAAATCTTAAATTACCATAATGTGTGGCATTAGTCACACTCTGTGGTCCACATAACTTCAATTCAAAAGAAGTAGGTTTCTGAAGCTTGGCGTCAACAGAATCGACCCAAGATTCCACAATTACATGGTCACCCCATGCTCCTACTGGCAGATACGCTAAGCCTAGCAAACCCTGTAATAAATAAAAGATCATTTGTATTTAAAAAAATTGCAGACTCTGGAAAGGTCGAAAAACAGAAAAGAATGGAAATGGTAGGCCTGTGTCTATGGGACGGAGCTATTCCCAATAAATATTTATAAAATGCTTATGCAGTTACTATAAGATGAAATATAACAAGTTGGATATTCGAGTATGTTATGATTTACTACGCACTGCAAATGCAAAACAAAACGATTGCATGGACTTTAATGAAGTTTTTCATAACATTATTTCTGCATACTATCTACATTATCATAAGTAGGTATTTTTTATTACACAACTGTCAAGCGAAATATTACAATACTTAATCCTAGAAATGTCATAATCAGGTCTTTTTTTAGTCTCCAGTGCAGGAACATGACCCTCTCTGTACTACCGGAGCTGTTCTTGGCCAGAGCACACAGAGGATTTGGCCTACACTCTCCTCAATGGCCAGACTGGTTGTAGAGGTCTCATTGATGTTTAAGAGCTTAGTTTAGCTTGTATTTCCTAAGTCGCCTATGACGACCACCATGGGAAGAATAGGAGTGGTCCTATTCTGCTCTGCCGAAAATCACATGGCCAATATCCTAGAAATATAAAAACAGCTAACCCATCCCTGAGCATAAAATATTTTTCTAAAAATCAAATCCAGACAACAATAAAAAAGAAAATGAAACTGTGTTGGTATGTCTGCATGTAACCTTTTTAGTTTACAATTCAACCACTGAGCTGATTATTGATGAAAGGCCTAGGACCAAGGGTGCCTTTCAGCCCAGAAGAGATACCTGACATATTTACCTTCATTACCATGAGTAAAGTTTGGGCGAAAGTAAAGACTTAATATTAATTTGCTCACCTGCCAGCCAGATCCATTAACAAAGAACTTGTGACTTTTTGTTATAATAGCCATGTTGGCCCTGACTTCAGGTATGTTGGTTAAGGATGGTATTTCTACATAGTCAGAAGCCAATCGTCCCACCCAATTGCCTTGTGAGTATTTAGCTTGAATCTGAAAGTTAATATCTTTGATCATCATCATCATCATGACATACTTGGCCAGAGCAGACAGAGGATTTGGCACGGAGCATGCTCCGTGGTATTTGGCCTACACTCTCCTTGTCAGCCCGATGGGTTGGAGAGGTCTCATTGATGTATACAACCTTTGTTTGATGTTTATGAATGAATAAATGAATTATTTATTTATTTTCGAGAAACGAAGTCTCATAATTGGTTAGTAAACTTGAGCTCAATATCTTTGACACTTTTCTTTGTAAAAAAAATTACATGACTGAGAAACCATCTTCAAGGAAGAATTGACTGTCTAGTGCACTAATATATTTTATGATTGCTGCAAACTTCAAATAAGATGATTCCATTGGTCTCCTATCTACTTGTTGATTGACTTTACTAACAAACAGTTACAGCCCATCTTCATCAAGAAGATTCCTATGAAAAGATCTCACCTGCATATACAATGAACTGAAGCCAACATTTTCTTTTTATCTTCTTTACAACAAGCGAAACATGGCTCCTATGTCCTTTCCTAAGTACATTCTTTCTGTGATTTTCCATACTTTTAGTATAAAAGAGACAGAGATAGGTGAGATATCTATAGAGAGAATCCTCGTGATATCCTGTGATTTTTTCCCCAGAGAAAAATTAAAAAAAGAAAAAATTAACTGATTCATAAAATGGTCTAAGTAATCAATAGGCTAGTTTCCTGGGTCGTAATAATAACATAACAATTAGTCCGTCAATTAGATAATCAAAAAATATTGTACACGTATTTTTATTATTTATTGTTTATTTTGTCAAATAAACAATAAATAACAAAGTTATAGCGCGTCGAAGTTCAGGAGTGTGGGCGTCCAAAGTTTGCTAAAAATTGTAGCAAACTATGACGTCACACGGAACTTAAAAGGGCTATATCTTAATAATTTTTTGTTTAATTGACAAAAGAAAAAATACCTATGTGTCCAATATTTTTTGATTATCTAACTGACGGACTAATTATATTTTTTTAGGAAACTAGCCTATTCAGTAAGCAATGGTGCTAGCAACCCTTTACTATGAATTTTTTCTGTCTATACACCCACCAAATAGCCAAACATGTCCTTTTGGTTTTATAGGTTAAGAGTCTAAGCCATAAGGTATGAAGATGTGATAATAGTATGTTGAACTATCAACTCATCATTATTTTGTGTATGTGACAGAGTCTATCGGCCATGCACACCTGGGTGTCAGAGTTCTTCAGAACCGCCTCTTGGCGCCTCAGATGTGGTTCCTTTAACGACTGCCAGATGGCAGCCGGAACCAATAGCATTACGTGCCTTCCCAAGCACTGAATCATCTTTATTATTAGGTGATTCAAACCAGCAATGTCCTATCCAAACTGGAAGCAACTAAACAAAGTACGCTTCCCATGGGAATCAAACCACGACCCGGGTCTACAGGCAAATGCCTTAATCACTGGACCACAGAGTGAGTTTCTACTACTATCTAATTATTACTAGTTTCTTCTAACTATCAACTTAAATACCTGCATTCCACTGTCTTGTATGGTTGTTGAATTTTCAGTACTGAAAAACTTATCATGTTCCCGTCTAGGATATGAAGCTATTGCAAGGGTCGTGCTTCCAGTATCCACTATTACATTGAGCTGAAAAACAATATGAAGTTTAGTAAGGATCCTTATATTATCCAAAACTTATTACCTGACTCGCTGCACTGTTATAATCAGATCCTTTTTAGTCTCCACTACAGGAGTGCGACCCTTTCTCTACTAATAGAGCCATACTTGGCAGAGCAGCCAGAGGACTTGGCCTACACTCTCCACGCTGGCCAGACTAGTTGGAGAGGTCTCACAGATGTTTAAAAGCTTTGTTTAGCTTGTATTTCCTAAGTCGCCTTATACAACATCCATGGGAAGACTTGGAGTGGACCTATTCTACTCTGCCGGACTGTTATAATGGACTGTGATTATTATAAATAGGTATGATAACACGGTTAAAACACTATGTATGTCTCAATTTAAGAATCAATGAACATTCTTTGATCCATAATAGCCTTAAAACAGCAACATACACAAGCCTCTCTTGGCTTATTACCTTTTGCTTTGGATGACCCAATGTAATTTCTATGGAATACGCTTGACCAGCCTCTCCAAACAGATTGTAGTCTTCACCATGGCCAAAACCAAATATTGTAAGAAATAATAAAAGAATGCTTAGCATGTTCGTCATGATGTCTTCAGCATAATGTTGTAAATCCCATCACAGAACGATATTACTCTTAACGGCCGTCAAGTCAACACTTAAATTGATTAGAGTAGGAAATATTGCTTTTGTAGCATGCGATAACCGCTGTTGTTTTATTTGGATTTTAAAACAAAACAAACAATAATATTCAGCCGAAATTCTAATAGGTATTCATGAAAATGTCACTGTCAATGTCAAATTAGCTGACATAAAGATCAGTGTTACCAGTATGATGCTATAAAGTTAAATTTTTCTAGCTAGTTGTACTTCCAGTTTGTAAATGAACTCTAGACTCTGACTGAAAAATAAACTGGCTGGCTGGATATAATTTCTGAGGATAGATACGTACGTACCTACAAAAAAACTGGGCAGCTAGAAGTGGTGAATGTCAAAAAAGTAACTAAAAAGAAATCAAACTGATTGGCTTAGCTGATTTGTTTTTAGCGCCACCTAGTAATAGCTGGTAGAACTACAATAAATTCGAGAAAAGGGCATATTTTATTATGCAAAGTAACTAAAAGATGGCGTTGTCTTATTTAAGAATAAAACGTTTATAATATTTTTGGAAATGCGAAATCGAATGCAACAAAATGTAGCTCCATACTGCAAGCGTTTGGTAACAAGGAACAACCAAATACAATCGCATTCTCGCGTGCATGGCGAGGGACTCAGAACAAGATCTGAGCCGACGGAGCGTAGAAGTTGTATGTACTGTAACGGTATTCGTTACAAACTTATCCTAATAAACTATCATCTTAAATCTAATATAAATATTACAACTATCAGCATAATTTAAAAATTACTAACTACAAACCATTTATAACCTAAAACAATAAAACTAAATTAAAACTAGGTATCTGATATTTGTTTCGCGTTCGCCTGAGGTGTTTCGTCCGCAATGATGCGTATAAGCAATGGAGTACCTACACTACATACCTACGTTACTTATTTGTTCGACGCCTCGCCCCGCTTTTCGACCGCGCGGCAGAGCAAAGGTATCCTCCTTACTGCTAACTCGCTGCTGGTTCTGAACGAACATTTATTTCAAGTTGTGAATATTAATATTTTTTAAATTATATTGAACTTAATCTTCAAATATTGTGTAGTGTTTAACCCCGATATCGGGTGAGTGTTGCAGATTATTTTCGTAGATATAAGCTAATTGTAGATTAATTATCCGTTTACCTACCTCATAGAAAAGTTAGATTTAGTATTTGTATTTAGTGCTTTTCTAATGCAATAATGCAAGTTATTATTGCGTATTGTGATTTACTTCACCTGTCTGTTATCATTGTTTATCATTGCCGAATTCTTCTGTTGGCTAATTCATGTTTAATCATTTCACCTAAAAGTCGTACCTACAATTATCTTGCTAGAATGTCTAGATTTACAGTTGTATTTGGTTTAATAAATAAGTTAATTAGCTAAGTAATGGAAATGTAATACATAGAAACAGAGATTTTATTATTACTTATTGTAGTTAAATAATATGGTTGTTCGTACGACAAAACGCATAATTTTTATTCATACACGAATGACCTAAAGTTGATTCGTACCTGCTAAATCTTATTTGTATGAATGCCACATCATTGATCACAGTTTTTGCCTAAATCATTCCATCTGCCTTGCTCGGACAGTGATGTTGTAGTCATACAGAAAAATAGGGCAATCAGTAAAATGTCTGGTATCCGGTTTCCAGGGTCCTTCATTCTGGGCAAGTTGACTACTAACTGCTCAGCCACTGTGGAACTTTTCTTCAGCCAGTTTCCAAGATATAACTACCTGACAGCTGACTCAACCCTTTGCCGGCCATCAACGAAATTACAACAATTCCCACCTCCATCTACACTTCCGAGGGCAGTGGTTTGGTTATTTCCTAATTACCGGCGGCGTTGCGGTGTGATACTATAAGCCCACGACCTCTTTTACTGCATCTATTAACTTTAGTATATATATATTATTTATACCCGTACGTACAGTACCATCCAGGTGCAATCTTAGTGTTAGTCACTTAATCTTAGGTTTATCTTTTTTATTTAATCTTTAGAACTATTGTTCTTTTAATAAATAGTTTTTGTACTCAAATACGGATTTTATTATATTCTCCGTATAGGTTACCTATATGTTACCTGCCTTCTAAAAGGCTACGGTACATTGGCGCCCAGCATAGGTTTATTTTATCGCAACCGTAGCGTAACCGTGGGTTTGTGGCAATTAAGTTTTCTTTGGTGTTGGCTTATTGTAACTTAGTTTTAAGGTTGATTCTGCAATAATATTTTGATAATCTGTGAGTGGTCAAGTGTTTTGCAATATTTAAGACCTGTAAGCTGGTTATGTAAACACTGTGTTAAATTATTATACGATAATTGTTACTTCTTAATAGTTGCCTTACCACGCACTGGTTACAATTGTAACATGAATCATTGTAGTTAGTTTTCTTGTATTTAATCTGTATTTAGTCGTCATTATTAGATTAAGCTCAAGTTGCAACACACACCCCGTTGTCTCAACATGTCATACCATATTAAGTTCTTATCTTTACAAAAATCAGAGTTGCAGTATGAAGTTGAACTTCGAGGCGGTTCAGGTGATTCGGTCCAAGAATTAAGAAAAGAAATTGTTAAGCTAAGTCAACTAAATGCTTCTGAAGACATTTTAGAGTCACATTTAGATCCTAAGGAGGATTTGAAATGCAGTAAAGAATCTTTACTCAAGGCTCAAAATGCAATAAGTAGTTTGAAAGCAAAATTTGATAAAAACTTGTTCTCTAGAACTGAAAACTTGGTGAATCACTTGTATCACCGTCTCAATCGAATAAATAAAACACCGGAAGTTGCTGATGTATATAAAGTATGCGTTGCTAGCTTTGATGCTGCGTTAAGAGAACTTTCTACGTTGAAACCTCCGAGCAGCCAATTGAAGGCTGCATCAACTTCCGAGTCTAACATGGATACTCCTGCTATAACTGTGTCTTGCGAACGAAGCCTAACGGCGGATATAGCGAAATTGAAATTCTCCGGCAAATCTTGCGTTCACTCCTTCATTTTAAAGGTAGAAGAATTTGTCCAATCTCGAGGTATTTCTTTTGACAAAATTCTCTCTTTAGCCTTCGAAATCTTCACGGATGAAGCGCTTCACTGATATCGTTACCACAAAAACAATGTAACTTCTTGGCAAGAGTTATGCACGCTCCTTAAACATGATTTTAGCGATAGCGACTACGACTACCGCTTGGCCGCAGAAATTCGATCTCGCACGCAAGGTGAACGAGAAAACATTGTGATCTATATTTCTATAATGCATGGTCTATTCTCTCGTCTCAGTAAACCGTTCAATGAGGCAGAAAAAATTGAAATTCTGCTGCATAATATTCGGCCCTGTTATGCAAACACATTAGCGGCTTCGCCTGAAATTAAAACTATTGAAGAACTTATAACAGCGTGCCGTAATTTTGAAAATGTACAAAATAGATTCGCTTCATTTCGTGAGCCCCCTAGTGTATCAAATAGTACTCTTGTCCCGGAATTTGCTTACAAATCTGGACCATTCTATTCTAATAATAATAATAATTACAATCTAAAATCGAATCCGAACAAATATAAATATAACTCTATCACACAAAATAAAAACAATATTACAGCAATTGATGATCAAAATGAATTAAAATTAAAAGGTGATAACAATATCGAGATTAATGCACTAGTTCAAAATCAATTCAGACCTACATTTTGTCCTAGATGCAGAACAACCGATCATTCGTTAAGAAACTGCACTGCAGAGCGCGTCATAGTTTGTTTCAAATGTGGAAAGAAAGACTTCCGCTATCCCGATTGTCCAGATTGTAACCCTAATCATAATAAAAAAAACTAATAACGCAGGATTGGAAACACAGAGTTACAAGTCAAAATTACTTAAATTCAAAAAACTTTGACATAACGGATTGGCAAAAGTGGTTACGATTTGTCTCTTCCTTTTCTACGTATAACTCTGTATCTTCAATCCGCACTAATTATTCTAACGTGAATGTATCCCGACCCCATGTATCAGTTAATATTAACAATGAAAAGCTTATTGGTCTTCTTGATACAGGTTCTTCTACCACCATTTTAGGAAATGGCAGCCATGAACTTTTCTTAGAAGCTGGCTTCCAACTACATAGATCTGACACCACACAGTTCGTAACAGCTGGTGGTGACAGACTAGATTCACTAGGCATAATCTACCTCCCAGTAACTTTTTACGGTCGAACTCACACACTAAAGGTATACGTAGTTCCCAGCGTAAAAAACGGCCTTATACTTGGTATGGATTTTTGGAGGATTTTTGATCTTTTCCCTAAATATATGGATCAAATAATTTATACAAACGACAGTAATAGCTTATTCACTTCTGATTTGAACCGCTCTCAATCTCAAAATTTGTGTTCGTATGAACATTTAAATAACGAACAAAAAGTTACGGCAGATCTTATGATATCACATTTCCGGGACATATCGTATGAGGAACGTGGTCTAGGGCGAACTACACTCATTACACATCCTATCGACACAGGGGATGCAGCTCCCATCCGTCAACGCTATTATAGGATGTCACCTGAAAAACAACGCATACTGGTAGATCAACTAGACGAAATGCTTAAGGAAGACGTGGTAGAACCTTGTGAAAGTCCATAGTCTTCTCCAGTCCTATTAACACCTAAGAAAAACGGTGACATGCGCTTTTGCCTAGATAGCAGGAAGCTCAATGCTGTGACTAAGAAGGACGCGTATAGTCTACCCTATATCGCTGAGATCTTGGATAACTTACGAGATGCAAGATATCTGTCAAGTATAGACTTATCTAAAAGTTTTTGGCAGATCTTAATCAAAGAAGAAGATCGGCAAAAGACCGCCTTCTATTTGCCTTCTAGAGGTACCTATCAGTTCAAATGCATGGCGTTCGGGTTAACTAATGCACCCGCTACCCAACAAAGGTTGGTGGACAAACTGTTCTACGGACCTGAATTTGAACATAGGGTCTTTTTATTGATGATGTCATAATTATTTCTAATAGCTTTGAACAACATATATCGTTGCTAAAAAGGGTTATAGAAAAGCTTAAAATGGCCAATCTTACAATTAACTTTAAAAAAAGTCAGTTTTTCAGGAGTCGGCTTAAATATCTCGGCTACATTGTTGACTCTAATGGCTTAAAAGCCGATCCTGAAAAGGTCGACGCTATAATAAATTATCCTACCCCTTTAAATAAAAAAGAAGTCAGACGATTTCTAGGCACCGCCTCGTGGTACCGAAGGTTCATTCCAAATTTTAGTACCTTAGCCAACCCTTTAAATAAACTAACAAGCCAGGGAAAAAACTCACCCCCCTTTGCATGGACTGAAGAGGCTGACAAAGCGTTCAATAAACTAAAAGAATGTTTATCTTCTACACCAATACTCTCTTGCCCTGACTATACAAAACCCTTCGAAGTTCATACTGATGCGAGTGACTACGGCATGGGAGCAGTGCTCACTCAAAATCAGGAAGGCAAAGAAAGAGTGATAGCCTATATGAGCAAATCTTTCTCTCAATCAGAACGCAACTATAGTGCAACAGAACGAGAAGCTTTAGCCGTACTCACTGCAGTCGAACATTGGCGGTGTTATTTAGAAAATGGTCTGAAATTCACTATTTTCACAGACCATTCTTCCTTAAAATGGTTTTTTAACTTAAATAACCCAACGGGAAGATTAGCTAGATGGGGAGTGCGTCTTTCGGCTTATAACTTTGACATCAACATCGGAAGGGTTCAGAAAATGTAGTGCCGGATAGTCTATCACGGGCTGTCCCTATTTCCTCTATCGATGTCAATCCAGACATGTTACAAAAAAGTAGCGACTCTTGGTACGTAAATCTGCGCGAGGGTTGTATAAAGTCCCCCACATCTTTTCTAAATTATCGTGTCGAAAACGGTAAACTATTTCGGTATATGAAGTCACTCAACCCGTTTACTAGGGAATTTGAGTGGAAAGAGGTAGTTCCCTCGGAGTATAGGAATGAGATAATTACTAAAAATCATTCTGAACCTACTTCTGGACATATGGGTATCTACAAAACTCATAAGCGTCTCAGTCTCAGATATTTCTGGCCTAATATGCACCAAGATGTAGTTAACTTTGTCACTAGCTGCGACATTTGTCTTGCACACAAACATCCTAACCACTCTACACTTGGTATAATGGGCAGGCCTAAAGACTGTTGTCGTCCCTTCCAGATGCTAAGTATGGACCTGATCGGACCGTTACCTGTGACTAGGAAGCAAAATACGTTTTTGTTTGTAGTTACTTGCTGTTTTTCTAAGTATTGCATGCTATTTCCTATCCGACGTGCTACAGCGGACATTATTTCTAAAATTATTGAGGAAAAAATTTTTCTTGTCCATGGAATCCCTAGCACCGTTTTGATGGATAACGGGCGACAATTCACTAGTGCGACAATGAAGAATTTGTTCCACCATAACAATATCCCTAACGTCTTTTACACTCCGCTGTAAACGCCGCAAATAAATACTGTTGAGAGGTACAATAAAACAATTATTACGGCGGTGTCTACTTTTATTGAAAACGACCATAGGACATGGGACACTAATATTCCCAAAATTCAGTTTGCCCTCAATAGCGCTGTCAATGAAGTCACAGGTTTTTCGCCCTCATTTTTAGTTTTTGGAAGAGAACTTATAAGCTGTGGCTCACACTACATTGATTCTGACTTGGAAAACCATATAATTTTTACCCCTAGAGACAGTTATGCCGAAAACTTAGGTTCATTACACAAAATATTTGATAAGGTGCAATTATCATTAATAAAGTCACATTCCAGAAACAGTACGAATTACAACTTACGACGTAAAAATGTTGATTTTAATGTAGGTGACATAGTCTGGAAAAGAACATTTTATCAAAGTGACAAGGAAAATAAATTTTCAAAAAAATTGGCACCTAAATTCCTCAAATGTCGTATTATAGGGAAAAGATCAAAGCTGGTTTTTGAACTTGAAGATATGTCCGGACAAAATTTAGGAACATGGCACATAAAAGACTTCAAATTAACGTAACTAGAAAATTATTGTATAAATTAAGTGTATTTTATTAGTAAAATCCCTATCTAAAAAGGGGGATATGTAACGGTATTCGTTACAAACTTATCCTAATAAACTATCATCTTAAATCTAATATAAATATTACAACTATCAGCATAATTTAAAAATTACTAACTACAAACCATTTATAACCTAAAACAATAAAACTAAATTAAAACTAGGTATCTGATATTTGTTTCGCGTTCGCCTGAGGGGTTTCGTCCGCAATGATGCGTATAAGCAATGGAGTACCTACACTACATACCTACGTTACTTATTTGTTCGACGCCTCGCCCCGCTTTTCGACCGCGCGGCAGAGCAAAGGTATCCTCCTTACTGCTAACTCGCTGCTGGTTCTGAACGAACATTTATTTCAAGTTGTGAATATTAATATTTTTTAAATTATATTGAACTTAATCTTCAAATATTGTGTAGTGTTTAACCCCGATATCGGGTGAGTGTTGCAGATTATTTTCGTAGATATAAGCTAATTGTAGATTAATTATCCGTTTACCTACCTCATAGAAAAGTTAGATTTAGTATTTGTATTTAGTGCTTTTCTAATGCAATAATGCAAGTTATTATTGCGTATTGTGATTTACTTCACCTGTCTGTTATCATTGTTTATCATTGCCGAATTCTTCTGTTGGCTAATTCATGTTTAATCATTTCACCTAAAAGTCGTACCTACAATTATCTTGCTAGAATGTCTAGATTTACAGTTGTATTTGGTTTAATTAATAAGTTAATTAGCTAAGTAATGGAAATGTAATACATAGAAACAGAGATTTTATTATTACTTATTGTAGTTAAATAATATGGTTGTTCGTACGACAAAACGCATAATTTTTATTCATACACGAATGACCTAAAGTTGATTCGTACCTGCTAAATCTTATTTGTATGAATGCCACATCATTGATCACAGTTTTTGCCTAAATCATTCCATCTGCCTTGCTCGGACAGTGATGTTGTATTCATACAGAAAAATAGGGCAATCAGTAAAATGTCTGGTATCCGGTTTCCAGGGTCCTTCATTCTGGGCAAGTTGACTACTAACTGCTCAGCCACTGTGGAACTTTTCTTCAGCCAGTTTCCAAGATATAACTACCTGACAGCTGACTCAACCCTTTGCCGGCCATCAACGAAATTACAACAATTCCCACCTCCATCTACACTTCCGAGGGCAGTGGTTTGGTTATTTCCTAATTACCGGCGGCGTTGCGGTGTGATACTATAAGCCCACGACCTCTTTTACTGCATCTATTAACTTTAGTATATATATATTATTTATACCCGTACGTACAGTACCATCCAGGTGCAATCTTAGTGTTAGTCACTTAATCTTAGGTTTATCTTTTTTATTTAATCTTTAGAACTATTGTTCTTTTAATAAATAGTTTTTGTACTCAAATACGGATTTTATTATATTCTCCGTATAGGTTACCTATATGTTACCTGCCTTCTAAAAGGCTACGGTACAGTACCTTAACATTATAGCTAGACAAAAAAAATATACTTAGGTAGTGTAGATACTTCTGTAATTAACTTTTTTAGAATCTCTTTCGTTATAGGTTGCTTGGACAATGGACAATTTGTTACTTATCTGGAGTGTCAATGTCACAATACTAATATCAAAAACGCACCAATACCTTTATCGTATTGTAGGTAAATAAAGCATGAGCAAGGGCCAAAAGACTGCAGCCCCTACATCTCTTGATATAACACAATATTGTAAAAGTTCTTTCACTCTTACGTTTGCTGTGGAAATTCTTGGGATCGAAGTGTGGCACGATTGTACTGAAGGCTGGTTGGACTTAGGACCCTGCGCGGATGGGTTGAAACTGCAGTACCAACTGTATCCGGCGCAAATCTATGAAGTGGATATACTTATATGGCCGCATGTTTGCAAGGTACCTACCATTACCAATAACAGCTTGACTTTTTAGAATAGGCTAGTTTCCTAAAAAAATATAATTAGTCCGTCAGTTAGATATTCAAAAAATATTGGACACGTATTTTTTCTTTTGTCGATTAAACAAAATATGATAAAGATATAGCCCTTTGAAGTTCCGTGTGACGTCATAGTTTGCTACAATTTTTAGCAAACTTTGACGTCACGAGCCCCCACTCCTGAACTTTGAAGCTCTTTATCTTTATTATTTATTGTTTATTTGACAAAAGAAAAAATACCTTTCTAATATTTTTTGATTATCTAACTGACGGACTAATTGTTATGTTATTATTACAACCCAGGAAACTAGCCTATTGCATGCTACACATTTACAATACACAAAACAACCTAGGTATGTACATAAATTAAACCCCCACTTATTACCCACTTATTAAAAAAACCGGCCAAGTGCGAGTCAGACTCGCACACGAAGGGTACATTAGGTAATAAGTTTGAAATTATTAAAAATATTTTTATTATTATATATAACTCAAAATTAATGCTTCTCGCAATTTTTTGCCTGAATTTTAATTATTTCAGATTGTCATTGTATGTCAGTGTATTTGAGATCATTTAATAAAAATATTTTTAATAATTTTTCAACACTCGAGGGAATCAAAATCTACAGGGTACTTCCCGTGAATTCCGAATCTAGAAATTTGGTACTAAGCAATGTCTTAAAGTACAGATAAAGGAAAAGTTGCGAAAAGCTTTAATTTTGAGTTATATCATATAAAAAAAATATTTTTAATAATTACAAACTAATTATATACCTATAATGTACGGAAACATTAGTGCGCGAGTCCGACTCGCACTTGGCCGGTTTTTAATAGATAGTGATTAAACAGGAAGGTTTATATGTATAATTTATCGCACCTAGTGCGAGCTGAAGCGGGTCGCTAGTATTTTATAAATTACAAATCACTTTAATCGAAACGAGGCAAAGAAACAGGCAATCACGGATAATTCAGTTCGCAATACAAAATTTAAGCATTCCTTGCTAAATAGCTACAATTGTAGAGCTAGGTAAATAGGTGTTGCGTAACACGTTACATATTCTCTAGAACTACTCGTTTCATCACTGTTTTCGTAAAAACAATTTCAATGTAAGAATTTAGGTATCTTTTGATAAGACCTGATCGTAAGAACATTGACCTACGACAGTCATTTTTTTTTTTGATAATATTTAAAGTTCAATGTACACATTATTGACCTAACTTGGGGTCTTCGAGCTTAATGTACCTACCTAGGGGCTCTGATAGTTATGGTTAAATGAGATCTAGCTTTTACCTTTTTAGTTAAAATTTTACGTGTTAAAATATGATTAACCCACTGCTGGGCAAAGGTCTCCCCATTTCCTTCCAGTAATTCCTATCTTGAGCCATCTCTGATTCTGTATTAAAATTCCGCATATCATCAATTCTTCGCGTTCGCGGCCTACCTCTATATAGGTTAAAAAAAAAGAGATATGATTAACATATTCAACAAACCTATCATTTTACAGAATGAATGAGTAACATATAAAGTGTCTTATTAGTGGACCTCAGGCTTTAATTATCTAAGAATGCTACCAATCGAACAGAAGGAGATAAGGGTAGAAAATATATTTACTTTAATATGCTTTTATTTAGTTCCTGTACCGATGTTTGTCTGTAATCAAACTATGCGAGTTAAATTTGATCCACTTCCCGGTTACCGATTGAGCTATAATTTTGCAAAGATACATGTGGAAATCGGATGACAATACAATGTGATGGAATCGTTGCGCTGGCCTGATGATAGACGGAAGGTGGCCATAGGAACTTCTTAAAATAATAAAGGTACAACAATCGTGTTTGAACTCATTAAGCCTGTAACCAAAATTGATTTTTTAGCTAAAAAAATCTTGTTTTCAGATCTGGTGCGGAAACCAATACGCGTGGGTAAGAACTTGGCAGTTTCTACAACGAAGATGGCTGTCGTTCTCAATAAAACATCTATTTCCTGTACGAGTACTGGAATTTCAGGATTTTATTGCGACTGTCAACCCCATTCATGGACTTGGAACTCTTGGGGCAAAGTAATATGAGTATTCTTTACTTTTTAAGCTCTGTGGCTTAGTGGTCAACATGCCAGACTGCCTCATCGGAGTTCCCGGGTTCGATTCCCGGTCAGGTCAAGATGGTAAATTCAATTCACATGTGAAAATCAGATTGACATGGGTCGTGGATGTTTATCAATATGTATTTGTTATAAAAATATAGAATAGTTGAGTTACCCATAACCTCCAACTTATTTTGGGGCTAGCTCATTATGTGTGATTTGTTAAAATATTATGTAGACGATTAATTAGCAGGCGTCGATTTTTCTTTGTGATATGAGTGCATTTGACTCCTATCTTGTTGGATGGGAAGCCACAATGAGGTCAACACAAAAACTCAAGTGCTATACACACTTGCTTGAAAATTCCAAAATTGTATACGTGTCGGGAAACTGCGATTCGGGGAGGGTGTTCTATTTCTTTAGGGGTTTGCATAATTAAGGAGAAAGCGAATCTAGAGGTGCGATGAGAAGGCATATCGACCACGTATGGACGGTATCCCTGTCTACGCCACGTCTTCCAATAGATTCTCTAAAATCACAAAAAGCTATATATTATTTTTTGCACGTACAGCAGAATATGCACACTTTTTAGGGTTCCGTAAATTAAAAGGAAAAACGGAATCCTTATAGGAACACTTTGTTGTCTGTCAAGAGACCTTTTTATCAGGAACGCATGGAGGGAGGTATCAAGCTGAAATTCATATCAAATACTACTGTCCCTTGGAGCTGTAAGGAAAATCAGAGTTCTAAGCCATGGCAAAAATGCCATGGCATTAACGGCTGTATTCTTTTGATTGCAAAAGAATACAGCCGTTAATGCCGCAAATTTTCGACATTTTTGATTTTTGTAAGGAAATCAAAAAACCTACAGGGTGCTTCCAGTGAACTAAGAATCTTGAAATTTGGTATGAAGCAACGTTTTATAGCACAGATAAAGGAAAAATTACGAAAAGTATACATTTTTAGTTACATCATATAACTGGTTCAAATTGGAAAATTATTTTTGTGTTAGATAGTTCATTTATTGAGGAAGGCTTTAGGTTATAAAATATCACGCTGTGACGAATCGTGTACGAGTCCGACTCGCACTTGGCCGGTTTTTCATTTAATGCTTTGCCTCCTTAATTTATTTCGGATCTATATCGCTTAAACGCATCTTTATCATCATCATCATCATCAGGTCCTTTTTAGTCTCCACTACAGGAGCACGACCCTCTCTGTACTACTAGGGCCATACCTGGCCAGAGCAGCCAGAGGACTTGGCCTACACTCTCCACGCTGGCCAGACGGGTTGGAGAGGTCTCTTAGATGTTTATAAGCTTTGTCTAGCTTGTATTTCCTAAGTCGCCTTCTACGACATCCACGGGAAGACTTGGAGTGGTCCTATTCTACTCTGCCGGATACCACACGGCTAAACGCATCTTTATAGTTGCAGTTAATTTTACAAGAATTGTCCTGAATTAAAATAATCTGAAACAAAAGTTGGAATAAGTTTACCTATCTATGTTAATGTCAAGTCTAATTTCACAGCGCCAAAAACGATAAGAACACGGAAGTGTACTTGCCTCCTTTGCGTTTCGGCGAACGGCGCTACTTCGCTCCCGTGAGAGAAGTTGAAGAGTCCACAGAGAGTTTTGTGTATGAACTAGTTTGGAAGATTGTTACCAGTTTCATACCAGCCAGTATTGAAGACGGCTTGTATGACGTTCCGTTCTCGGTAGAAGGTAATTTAACATAATATCTATTCAATTCTTTCTATTTTACAACCTTTTATTTAGTTTCACCTGTCACGATGTTTGTTTGTAATCTGCTTGCAAGTTTGACAAATTTGATTTAGGTACTTCCCGGTTACCGATTTAGCTGAAATTTGACATGCACGTGCAATGACAATACAATATTATGGAATCGTTGTGCTGATGGAGTCGGAAGAAGAATTTTGCATTAAACATTCACATGCTGACTTTTGTCGACAAAATATGTAAGTTATTATATTATATAAGATCTATTGTACTCATATTTTTTGTGAATAAATGGCTGATTACTGACTGAAGGTGGCCATAGAAACTCTTAAACTAAACAAGGTACGCCAGCCGTGCTTGGGCTCATTTGATTTGTCTTGGAAAGCACTTTACAGTGTGGATTCTTTTGTAATAAAAGGTTGTCACAAATATGTAATTTTTGCAAAAAAAAACTGGTTTGCATTAGCTTTGACAAGAAAGAGATGGCAAAGGTTTTATTATATAAAATCGAAGAATTAAATCAAAGGTAGGTAACTCAAAAAAGTGGACATTTCCAATCAAAATGTTGGGCCGCCCGGTCAATTTATATGAGAACGTAAAAAAGTCAGTTAAAAAAGAACAACTTTTTCTATGGGACCAATGCAGGGAGCATTGGTCCCATAGAAAAAGTTGTTCATATTAATGGGCTGAATCCCTTCAAGAATCGGACAGAGTTTTCTTTACATATTGCATAGAAGAAATCTGGCTTGGTCGCAGAGGTGAGGATTCAGATCACAATGTTCATATACATATATGTAGTTTGCATATAATATACACTACATATATGTAGTGTATAACATTCATAAGCGTATTATTTAGTTTCAGATATAGGTAGCTATTTATTTCAGGCATAAGTTAGAAGTAACCGTAACGGCAGCCGTGTGGATTCAGGCAGAGTAGAATAGGGCCTCTCCTAGTCTTTCCATGGAGGTCGTAAGAGGCGACTTAGAAAATACAAGCTAAACAAAGCTCATAAACATCAATGAGACCTCTCCAACCCGTCTAGCCAAAGGAGAGTGTAGGCCAAATCCTCTGCTCTGGCCAAGTATGGCTCCGGTAGTACAGAGGGGTCATACTCCTGCAGTGGAGACTAAAAAGATCTGATGGTGATTTGATGATGATTGGTAGTAAACGGATATACCTAAAGCTGATTTTAATAAATAACTTAGTACATTTGTCGACCTCTGTGGCCTTAATGGTTATCAAAGTAGGCTGTCAAACAGGTGGTCCCTGGTTCGATCTCCAGATCAGACCTCGATAAGATGGAAAATGGATCTTTTTCAAATTAATCTGGGTCTTGGATATGAATTTGTTAGAAAAATAGTATCGTTGAGTTAGTATCCCATGACACAAGTTTACATTTAGTGTGGGAATTTTTTAGTAATCTATGGTGTGGGGATAGCATAATTTGTGTGATTTGTCTCTATATATTTTATATTTATTTATTTATACCACCATCATATTAAACAAAACTGATCTATAATTCCCTATATGGCAGGTGCTCTGTCTCTATTGTACCTATACCTTAGTCACATAAAGGTGCTTTTCTATCGTCGAAGCAAGACATGCGAAGCAAAACAAGATGAATAGGTACGAGAAAATATATAGTCGTCGCCCAGTGATTAGGTAGTAATAGTTTTTCTGAGCTAACTGTGTATTGTATCCCTAAGTAGCTCTTAAGAACTTTTGATATCTAATGATAAAAATAGGTACCCACGCAGTTTTACTACACAAATGAGGCTTATAAATTGCTCTATCTATGTTCTAAAGGAGATTTTGATAATGAGCCATGAGGAAAGCCATTAAATCTAATATTGATTTCAAAGCATTGCTTAAAGTTATTAAATGCTTAAAAAAGGTAGTAGGTGTACCTACGCGAAAAAAACTGCTGCCGTTATGTTTATCTATTAATATATCTTTCATCTCATCTATTCAAAAATCAACGATCGGTTGCCCAAAAACAGGGTCATAATTTATCATTCACACGGGACTAAAATAAAATTTATTCAAAATTCAAAATTTTGATTCTCAACACAATATTGTTCCGAAAATGTCGGATCTGAACAAGTCAGATCAAAATTCTTTGACTAAAATGGTACAATTTCATTTTTGTAGTTTTACTGGCCACTTGATAAAAAAGCTCTTAATACATTTTATTCTACTTATTTCAGCCTCCTTTAATATCAATTAATTGCGTTGCCTTATTGGTGGAAACTCACCTTAACGCTTTAAGCTAAACCTCGGTCGTCAGGTCAAGAGTCCGGTCCGGTCGGGATCGTTGGCACTCGATTCCAATCCAATTTCGAACCTTCATGAGTATCTCCTTTATAATAAATTTCATATTTAGGAACTGCTTCCCGGAAGTTTGAAATAGATTACTTATATCTTTATATATCATTATTATCATTTATATTTCCACTTAGTGATACAATTAAAGTAATAAATTATATAGGAATTAAATTAGTATAAAACTAACTAAATTAGCCTCTAGGTCAATGATTTCTCATAAACTTAATTGCTATTAAGGTGTAGCAGGTAAACTACCTGCTACGACATGGTTAACTGGTAGAGAATGCCATATGGGTAGTAAGTCTACTATTTGTAAACTTCCCTTTAAATTGAAGCATTGAAGAATAAATAAATAACCGTGATCGGTGATTCAGCCCGTCAATAATGAAAAACTTTTCCTTTGGGATCAAAGCTGGGGACATACAATTTGCCCAGCTAGGTTGCATTCAAGGCTATGTCGAACGTAAATTTACATCTGCGCCGTGAACGAAAAAAACCTAGCACCCACCTTCCACTGTTCCATACCAAATCTCTATAATTTTTTGCACCACCCAAAAATAACAGCTTTTGACAGAGTAAACAACTTAAGAGAGACTTACAAATAAGAGACACGTTCATATATAATCTTAACTTAATAGAATCTATTTCATATTTTCTCCACAAACTGGTGTATTACATTTTACGAAAAAAAAAACCTTGGTTTTCCTATCTTTCGTCCAGTTACATAGACCGCAACGTACTTTTCGTCTACTCGGTGGTAGGGGTGCGTTCGATACTCCAGTTGGTTCTAATTCTGGTATTATTATTTCGAATACGGATTTGATATGCTGTGGAATATGAGTGACAGAAATTCTTATATGTAGATGTGGTTTAATCAAAGAAATAGCCAACGTTTTCATAAACTTCCTCTAGTAGGCCAAGTCCTCTGGTTGCTCTAATAGTACAGAGAGGGTCGTGCTCCTGTAGTGGAGACTAAAAAGACCTGATGATGATACAAAGATTTGTCTTGACACCGCATAAGTGCCAGTCATCTGATCAACTACATCGACTCCGCATTTGAAGGCGTTGTAAACAGTTATTATTTCACCAGTTTCTTCATCAATTTTGGCATTTCGTATCAATTACAATAAGATAAGAGACACATTCAGTACGCAGGGTAATATGAGCCTCGTGAACATAAATGTGATGATGTTCTACGTTTACACAAAATAAGCCTTTGAGAAAATTCTACCGTAGCCATAGAGGAAATTCTCTTTGCTTGTAGCACAGCATCCATGGGCTGAATCGGAAGTTCGAGCTGGGTTCTATCCTTTTTTCGTGCACCCGCACCATTTTTATATAGGATAAGTTGTTCAGTATCATAAATAGTTCCTTTTCTGTGAATATTGCTCCTATTTATATCAAATATCGCGACTCCGCGCGCATAAATTCGGGAACAATAAGTAAGTTATTCCGGAATGAAATCCTATGTCCTTTCACTCATCAAACTATCTCTATACCAAATTACATCTAAATCGGCGAAGTGGTTACGGGTAGAGTAGTAGAGTAGATACGAATAACGAGTAGATAGTTAGACAGAGTAACTTTTGTATTTATAATGTTGAGGGGGGTAGGGAGTAGGTACACGGATCTCCGTTAAGAAACAAGGTGGGATCTCATCAATCGCGAGAAACGCAGACACAATTGATTATCTATTGTTATGTTTCCCGATTGGGGCGTTCGGTAGTTGACCGGTTAAGCTTTAACTATATGAAGTATTTTTTTTTAGATATAAGACATCAAGATGCTGTAATAGAAACCGTCCAAGATATAATTTTGAACACAAAGGTTCCCGAAGAAGTTGTCGTAGTACCTGAACTAGAAGCCCAAAAGTCAAAGTCCAAGGTAGATAAAGATAAGAAAAAAGTTGAAGCGCCTAAGGCAAAGTTCGAAATTAAAATAATAGGAGACGAAATACTAGCAGGTATTTAATATTTTAAAATAAATATTGAAAAATATATCGAGAGATACGTATATCTCTTGATATATTTTTTTTATATATTCTAAAACTGAAAAGGCCTGGATTAACACATCTATGGTTCGATTCATCCTGCTTGCGTAGTACTACGCAAGCAGGATGAATCGAACCATAGATGTGTTAATCCAGGCCTTTTCAGTTTTGGTGTGCCGAGTAATGAAACATAAAAACATGACTACCTTGCCAAAAAAGTTAAGGGCAAAAATTCCAACCCTACTTCACACATACAAACCAGTTGAGGTATTAGAGATATAGTAGAAATAAAGCAGGGCACACCTATGTGCCCTGCTTTATTTCTACTATATTCTATACATAACTAATCTCAAAATTCGTGATGTGATTAATGAAATAGATCGGCTATTTTGCCAGAAAGTGAAAATCGATATCTCTAACCGTGGTCATGGTGGACATTTGTATGATATGTTTTTTTATTCATAATTGCCATAGCTTACTCTTTTTAATACAGTAAAAATTTCGATCATTGGCAACTAAACTCATTTTTTTATTTTGATTTAAAGAACAAAGTTCTTAATGATGGCTCTAACAAACTGTTTTTATAGTGTCAATAACTTTAATTCTCTAGTTACTTTGATACTTCAATTTACATATTTTTATTCTTAATATATTACAGATTGTACCCCATTATATTTTATATGAAATGCTTTTTTCGCAGGAGCGGGAAGAATAGTAAAGTTTGAGACGGTTGGTGACCGCCCCACTGATCTCGGGGAAATAGTCACCCTCATCAGTAGTTTCAACTTACCTGCCCAGGATGACTTACCAATACTCTTCGTCAACATAGAAAATTTATTTGATATACCTTTGGACTATTTAAAAAAAATCAAGTAAGTTTTATTTTGATCCTTCTTTGACTCTAGTCAAAACGGTGTTATTTCGATTGCACTGGAACTTCAGTCATTCAGACGCACGAACAACTGACTTCAGGTAAGCCATCGGTCAAATGGCTTTCGCACTCGAGCAGTAAACCCGTTTACATTTCTATGTTTTATCTGAAAGTTGTAGATATTTAATCTCTTATGTTGATTATACCTTTTTTTAGGATATCCCAAATATACACAAGATGGATAATAGACAATGAAACACACGACTCTGAACCACAAACTATTAAATCTAAAAAGGATATAAAATTCAATGACCACCACGCTTTGGCTCTCCAGCAAACGAGCGCCTCAGAAGTGACTGCGAAGTTTCTGGATTGTCCATTTGAAATTCAAGTAGGTATTTAGGGGTGATCTGTAAAGTGTTGCTTTGATATGTCGCACGTAATGTTATTGATGTGTGTGTTGTTTATGTTCAGTAAATTTCTTAAAATAAATCGATATGTAGTAGTCCTAAAAATTCGATTTAGGTTTTCCTGAGTGACAGCATGTTTATTACATCTAGTAAAATACATTTAATATTTGATATCAAATAAAACTATCTTAATAATAAAATTCTTCTAGCTACGTGGAATACGATCAACTATATTTATCGCTAACGAAAAACCAACGTTTTTTGGGTACCTAAAAAATGACCGTGATTTTGGAAAGAAATCACCTCCAAAACAAAAAGAAAATGAAGACACAGACATCCTTATTGCAGTAACACAAATCAATGGTCGTACCATTGCAAAGGGTGTCAATGAGTTTATTAGGGGAGAGTATCCCTTATATCCACCCTCTACTCCCATTGCAGATTTAGAAAGGCAAAGGATCTGTACGAATGACATTAATGAAATAGGACGGAGTACTAAACCAGAAGCAGTTGTTCCACCATATGTTATACTAGAAGCACAAATGAGACTAGAAGCTTCGTTAGGATTGGTTGGCTGTCGATTATTAAGACTTGAATCAAGTTATTCGAGATTGTATGCCTTTATAAGTGACAGAGAGAGTATAGTAGATATAACTAGATCAATTTCTGATATTAACAGTGAAATTATAGAACACGGAAACAGATCCGACTTATTGACAGGCTTTGCTCTAGACACAGGTGATATTGTGCTGCTATACCTTGAAGGTCCTAGAGACGGAGTAATATTAAAAGTTTGGGAATTGACGGCAGATTACTATCCTGATGTAAAACCTATATTTTCCTCATCAGCCAGATTTCATAGAAGAATTTATGAACGTACGTATACTTTTCCTACCAAAAATCTATTAAACCATTTATTAGCCCTACTATATATTATTAATAAGAAAAACAACGGTTTACACTCCAGGAGTGCGGGCAGAAGTGAAAACTCGCCTTTTCAGGTCACGTGTCCGTCTTATAAATTTTCGATCAGGTCACGTGGCCTGGCGTGAGTTTTAATTTTTTTACCCATCTCAAAAATGCACAAAGCCGTTTAATAAGTTTTCACTTCAAAAAAATTACACTATGAATTACCAAAATTAAGAAAGGGGCGAAGTTACTCTTGCAAACGAATGGTTTTATAAAAGCATCGTAACATTGCTCAGACAGAACAAGGAAACGTAGTCTTTAACTCCGCCCTGACACATGTCAATTCCAATCAGAAACGTCCCTTTCGCAAAATGTCCCGCTTCTAAAAATACAATATAAAAATATCCGTTCCTTCGCCACGAATTGAGAATTAGCAGCAAAACGATTAAAGTCGGTAGCAGTCGTCATCCGCTTCGAAATATATAAGTCTTGACATTTTTAAATTGCGTCAGACCACGCAATCCAGACCACCTGGTATACGTCGTGTGTGACATTATAGGTCAGCAGATTGGGATGGATTGCGAGAGTTTTATGCATCCTACCATTAGAGACGGTTGTGCTTCTCATCAGAAAATCCTGACATTTGTGCGAAAGCTGTCGCCGAGGCGATACTGCTGGGCATGGAGTGCTACATTCCCAGCTCGGCGGTTCGTATCCGAGGGCGGTCTCAACCTTGGTTTCGATGCTCGTCTTTGCGTGCCGCCCACCTCAAGCGCGAAGCCTACGAAGCCTGGGTTGCTGCGCGAAATGTCAAGGATCGTAATACTTCTGATTTGAAGAAGCGGTTCAACGCAGCTTCAAGAGCCTACAAGAAGCAGATCACTGCAGCAAAGTTTGCGCACACTGCGCGCATTGGTAGGAGATTGGTTGGCTATCCCTCCGGGAGTAGAGCATTCTGGTCTCTTGCTAAGGCAGCGCAGGGGAATTTCTGTCGCCCTTCACTTCCATCTCTGCACAATCGTCAGGACTCGCTGGCTCACTCCGCAAAAGAGAAGGCCGATCTCTTGGCTACTCTCTTTGCGTCAAATTCTACCTTTGACGACGGAGGAGCATCGCCGCCCTTTTTACCGCGATGCGAGCACTCAATGCGGGAAATTCGCTTCACTCAAAGTGCAGAGCGACGTGCTCTGTTTTCCCTCGAGGTCAGGAATTCCAGCGGGCCTGATGGCATTCCAGCAATTGTGCTCAAAACCTGCGCTCCTGAGTTGGCTCCGGTGTTAGCACGCCTATTCTCGCTGTCTTACACCTCAAGAAAAGTCCCGTCTTCGTGGAAAGTAGCCTACGTTCACCCTATTCCTAAAAAGGGTGACCGCACAGACCCGTCTAACTATCGGCCTATTGCGATAACCTCCCTGCTCTCTAAGGTGATGGAGCGTGTGATAAACATCCAGCTCCTTGGTTACCTTGAAGATCATCAGCTAATTAGTGACCGTCAATACGGGTTCCGCTACGGGCGTAGTGCTGGTGATCTTCTTGTGTACTTAACGCACCGATGGGCAGCCGCCATCGAGAGCAAGGGAGAAGCACTGGCATTTAGTCTAGATGTCACAAAGGCTTTTGACCGGGTCTGGCATAAGGCTCTTCTCGCGAAGTTACCATCTTTCGGGCTTCCTGAGGGACTATGCTTGTGGGTCGCTAGTTTCTTATCTGGGCGTAGCATTCAGGTCGTTGTAGACGGATTATGCTCCGATATCATGCCCATCAATGCTGGCGTCCCCCAAGGATCTGTTTTATCACCTACGCTGTTTCTTCTGCACATCAACGACATGCTTAACACTAGTAGCATCCATTGCTATGCAGACGACAGTACGGGTGATGCATATTATGCAGGTCATGCAAATATCCCTCAAACACAGGTGGAGGAGAACAGAAAGAGACTTGTGTCTGACATTGAGACCTCTCTGGAGCAGGTCTCTGAATGGGGTAAACTAAACCTAGTTCAATTCAACCCTACTAAGACACAAGTCTGCGTGTTTTCCGCTAAGAAGACCCCATTTAACATAGCACCGAAGTTCCGGGACACCTCTCTTATCATTTCTAAGAGTATTGGGATCCTTGGCGTCGATATTACGAAGGAGGTCCAATTCCGGAGTCATCTGGAAGGTAAAGCCAAAATGGCTTCTAAAAAACTTGGGGTGCTCAATGGAGCGAGGCAGTACTTCACTCCGGGTCATAGACTTTTGTTATATAAAGCTCAAGTCCGGCCCCACATGGAGTACTGCTCTCATATCTGGTCTGGTGCACCTCAATACCAACTCCTTCCTCTTGATTCCATCCAACGCCGGGCAATTCGTATTATCGACGATCCCACACTCACAGACGATTTAGACACCCTCGGTCTACGGAGAGACGTTGGCTCTCTGTGTGTATTTTACCGTCTATACTATGGGGAGTGTTCTGAAGAACTTTTTGAATTGGTGCCACCGTCACCTTTCTACCACCGCACCGCTCGCCACAGGAGTAAAGTCCATCCCCACATCCTTGACACTTGGGTCTCCAAAAATGTCAGAGCGTCACGTGGTTTTTTTCCTCGTACAGCAAGATTGTGGAATGGACTCCCTCCCGAGGTTTTCCCTGTGTGTTATGACTTGAGGTCCTTCAAAAGGCGTGTTTACAGGTATCTTAAGAGTCGGCAACGCATCAGCAGCTCCTCTGGTGTTGCAGATGTCCATGGGCGACGGTGACCACTTTCCATCAGGTGGCTCGTCTGCTCGTTTGCCGTCGGATATACATAAAAAAAAAAAAAAAGAACTTGCAGCTGAATAAGTCGATCCTGATGGTCGTAAAACATGTAGGTTTTATCTGTACGAAATCTATTAGCTTATAGTGTTTAAACTCTTTTTTAAATGGCACAAAACTACCCCATCCTTAATCTCTGATCTGTGGGTGTGGCGGTAATTGTATTGTACAGAAATTCATTAATATAAAAAGTTGAAGGTTATTTTTAGGTTACAAAGGAAAAAAACTAAACTCTTATAAGATGAGTTAGTTGTCCGTCTGTCTGTCTGTTTGTTAAGATCCCTTTTCTCAGGAACTCGTGGAGTTATCAAGCTGAAATTCATATCAAATACTCAGGTCTACTGACCCTTCCAACGCAATCGAAAGATACAGCCGTTTATGTCGCAAATATTCGACATTCGCAAGGGAATTTTAGTTATATAATTAAAATATTTTCATAATTTTAAACGTATTATAGATAAAAGTACGGAACCCTTCTTAGTGAGTCCGACTCGCACTCTGCCGGCTTTTTTCTTTTGCGAAAGGGACATTTTGCGTAAGCATAGGAGTTTGCGAAAGGTATATTCTGCGGCAGGTAGATCTTGCAAAAAGGGCATTCGGCGTGACCTTTATGTCTAGTATTGAAAATATTTGAGCTTGGATTTGGACACGTTTTGCGCAAGAACATGACGTGATTTAGCTAGAATTATCTCGGTATAACCCCAAATAGTATTGGGTCCTCACCTATGAAATTGGCGTTTCGATAGACAATTTCGAGTTAATTGAATTTTTCATACTCACGTTTTTAGTATAATTTCGGGTTTGATAAATTCATATAAAGTGAAATTTTGAATGTATTTACGGACGGATAACATACGGATATATAAAGAATAGAAAAATAACGACATTTTTAATCAAAACGGACAACATCTGAAACGAGTTCTATTCATGAGCTTTTTCATAATAAAATTAATTAATTTAAAAAAAATTAATTTAGTAGAAATTTAAAAATATAGTCTACTTTCAAGTTTAAATAAAAAAAAATTTGTTTAACTGAAAATCATAGTCATTAGGAACAAAATGGCAAGTGGAAAAAATGCATATTTAATAGGCAAAGACAAGGTATAGACCCATTCATTCATTCATTCATTTCGAGTAGGTGACACGATCAATCGACCATTCACACCCTGGTGTTGGAGTTCTTCGGGACCGTCTCTTGGCCTCTGACGTGGTTCCTGCTGGCAGCCGGGACCACCAGCTTAACGTGCCTGAGTGGCCCATTATAATGTTTTAATTATTAAGACCCATTATAATGCCATGAAAAGTTTCTAGATCACAAAAATGATAGGTAATATATGATGGAAGTTTCAAACTTTGATACTCATGCTTGTTGATAGTGCATAAAAACAAAATATTTTAGTCAACCTCTGACTTAACATATTCCTACAAATTTTGTTTCCACAGGTACGGGTCCGACGTCATCGGCGTCGCCTTTCCTTATTCTAAGGATGTACATACCTCTAGGTGTTCTGTTAGCATGTCCTCCAGTTTATGCACGCCCAGCTCTTCCCATTCCAGCAAGAACCGTAAGTATGCGTCCAAGGTAAATGCTCAGTAATGTAGCGGAACTAAAAGCCTTAGCAGGCTTGACAGGCACTCGTACAGGAGATGAGGGAATTGAGAGATATTTAGAGAAGATAAGCGTTTGGTTACATGCTTTAACCGACATCAACGAACTTTGAATCGTTTGTTTATAATAAAGTATAAAATTGACTTACTTTAGGTATCGAAACTAAAAGGTACTGCGTTCTGACGCGAGCTAAATTACACCGTATCGCTAACTACATTGAGTTGATATTTCTTTGAAGACCTTCGCAGAGTGCGACTTCTGTATGTAATTACTAGTACTTATTCTATGGTTGAGTTTGTGTGACGGCGCATTAGGTTATAACTTTACAAAAAAATTATATTTTGACTCCACGTTCCAACTGTGACCATAGCCTAAGATGTTTTACTGTTAAATATGATATACACAGTAAAATAGCCTTGGTCATCCGTCCAAAAAAATTGCATACTTGGAGACCGCAATATTGTTGGAATTCTAAACAATCAGAGCAGGAAAATAAATAAACAGTTGGTAGTTAATTGCTTTTCCATTAAAAGATTTCTTACACTGAAGTGCTATCAATGATTGCATTCCGAGAAATAGCAATCAATTTACCTGAAAATTTAAGAAAACTCTTATAGGTAATTTTTGTCTTGATGATAAACTGCCTGTGGTGTAGAGATAAGAGTGTTCGGCTCTCACTACGGAGGCCGCGGGTTAATTTACAAGCAGTAATAAAAATGTTGTGTTGCTGTTTTAGTTTGGTTGGGACATTGCAGAGTGATCACCTGATTGATCGATAAAAAATATTCCTGCTTTCGAAGGGCACTCCGGTTACACAGAACCATGTCAGGCCTAAAAGGCGATGTAAAAACGACACCAGAGTTAATCGGGTCATTCTCTAGTCCTAGAACCCACACGACATTATGATGATCTCGTTCATTATAAATAAAATGATATACAGAAAACTGGCCCAGAGTGTGTCGGACCACGCGCAGTGCGCGTCATTTGGTAATTCGTTGACTTGGTGGACCCTACTTTGCTGTGATAGTTTACCTTCTAACTTTGTTATAATATATGCTACTGGTCTGATTTCGTTGTGGAACAAACACATTTCACTCCATAAAAAAAATATAATTGAAAGTACTATCTGACATCCACCGCAAGGAAGAGATTGATGAGAAAAAAAAGACAACAACGGGTTGCACTCCGCGCGGTATAAATTTGAACTACTTCTCCTACGCCCTCAATGCGGGAAATTCGGTTCACTCAAAGTGCAGTGCGACGTGCTCTGTTTTCCCTCGACGTCAGGAAGTCCAGCGGGCCTGATGGCATTCCAGCAATTGTGCTCAAAACATGCGCCCCTGAGTTGGCTCCGGTGTTAGCACGCCTATTCTCGCTGTCTTACACCTCAAGAAAAGTCCCGTCTTCGTGGAAAGTAGCCTACGTTCACCCTATTCCTAAAAAGGGTGACCGCACAGACCCGTCTAACTATCGGCCTATTGCGATAACCTCCCTGCTCTCTAAGGTGATGGAGCGTGTGATAAACATCCAGCTCCTTGGTTACCTTGAAGATCATCAGCTAATTAGTGACCGTCAATACGGGTTCCGCCACGGGCGTAGTGCTGGTGATCTTCTTGTGTACTTAACGCACCGATGGGCAGCCGCCATCGAGAGCAAGGGAGAAGCACTGGCATTTAGTCTAGATGTCACAAAGGCTTTTGACCGGGTCTGGCATAAGGCTCTTCTCGCGAAGTTACCATCTTTCGGGCTTCCTGAGGGACTATGCTTGTGGGTCGCTAGTTTCTTATCTGGGCGTAGCATTCAGGTCGTTGTAGACGGATTATGCTCCGATATCATGCCCATCAATGCTGGCGTCCCCCAAGGATCTGTTTTATCACCTACGCTGTTTCTTCTGCACATCAACGACATGCTTAACACTAGTAGCATCCATTGCTATGCAGACGACAGTACGGGTGATGCATATTATGCAGGTCGTGCAAATATCCCTCAAACACAGGTGGAGGAGAACAGAAAGAGACTTGTGTCTGACATTGAGACCTCTCTGGAGCAGGTCTCTGAATGGGGTAAACTAAACCTAGTTCAATTCAACCCTACTAAGACACAAGTCTGCGTGTTTTCCGCTAAGAAGACCCCATTTAACATAGCACCGAAGTTTCGGGACACCTCTCTTACCATTTCTAAGAGTATTGGGATCCTTGGCGTCGATATTACGAAGGAGGTCCAATTCCGGAGTCATCTGGAAGGTAAAGCCAAAATGGCTTCTAAAAAACTTGGGGTGCTCAATGGAGCGAGGCAGTACTTCACTCCGGGTCATAGACTTTTGTTATATAAAGCTCAAGTCCGGCCCCACATGGAGTACTGCTCTCATATCTGGTCTGGTGCACCACAATACCAACTCCTTCCTCTTGATTCCATCCAACGCCGGGCAATTCGTATTATCGACGATCCCACACTCACAGACGATTTAGACACCCTCGGTCTACGGAGAGACGTTGGCTCTCTGTGTGTATTTTACCGTCTATACTATGGGGAGTGTTCTGAAGAACCTTTTGAATTGGTGCCACCGTCACCTTTCTACCACCGCACCGCTTGCCACAGGAATAAAGTCCATCCCCACATCCTTGACACTTGAGTCTCCAAAAATGTCAGAGCGTCACGTGGTTTTTTTCCTCGTACAGCAAGATTGTGGAATGGACTCCCTCCCGAGGTTTTCCCTGTGTGCTATGACTTGAGGTCCTTCAAAAGGCGTGTTTACAGGTATCTTAAGAGTCGGCAACGCATCAGCAGCTCCTCTGGTGTTGCAGATGTCCATGGGCGACGGTGACCACTTTCCATCAGGTGGCTCGTCTGCTCGTTTGCCGTCGGATATACATAAAAAAAAAAAAAAAAACGCCGCGCGTCATTTGTCCGTCTTACGAATTTTCAATCAGACCACGTGTGCGGACGCGAATTTCACATTTTTTCACCCATTTCAAAAAGTGCACAATGCTGCTAAAGAAGTATTCACGTCAAAAATATTCCCACTTAAAATGTAGGGGAAAAAATCAATCAAATCAATAAATTTTTTTTTTTCGCCCTTTTATGGTATTGGCAAATATATATATTCATACTAAATTACGGCTTTCTACTAGTATTATTAGCCCTTCCGTGCTTCGGAAGGCACGTTAAGCCGGTGGTCCCGGCTGCCATCTGGTAGTCGTTAAAGGAACCACGTCAGAGGCCGAGAGGCGGTTTCGAAGAACTCTGACACCAGGGTGTGCATGGTCGATTGACCGTGACACCTACTCGAAATGAATGAAAAGTAGCCCTGAACTCGGATAATGGACAGACAGGCAGACAGGCCGACATGGCGAAACTTAAAGGTTTCCTTGTTTACAACGGATCACTTAAAGCCATCATCAGTCAAAAGAAAGTCTTTGATCTACTCGAACAAGGCTCAGATATAATGCGCCCAACAATCTTCAAACTGAATGCGGTTGATTGTCAGATAAACGACTAAATCTCCATTAAGATTAACCATTAGAGATACTTGCGAATTAAATGGCGGTAATTAAATGTTTATCCTTCGGAGGACAAGTTAATTTATATGAATTCCTGCTGCCATTAGATAACAGCTGGGAAAGGCCCTGAAATAAAATGCTACTCAGTTGAGTATCATCAGCGTTTTTGCGGTGGCTCCTCAACTGTGTGTATGAGGCCGGATCCGCTATTATTACACCATACATACTATCACGCCTTTCTGATATCTGACCTTAAGATACTAACCCTTAGATACTGGACTATACTGCTTGTATTTACATCACATTTAATTTTCTCTTTCTATTGTTTAGTTTTGAAAACTTATTTTTCAGGCTCTATTGAAAATAGGTCGTCTGGTAGCGGGAAGGCTTTCAAAAATACCATGTGGCTGTGACCTGCCTACAGAAGCAGAGCTACACAGCTTCCGCCTCGAGTTATGCGTTGTTCTGCGGTCACCCGGGACTGTTAAAGGAGAGGATGCCAATACTGATTCAAAGCTAAACAAGTTGTGTCCTAAATAAAACTAATTATGAATAAATTGTGCCTTATTCATTTTATTCAGTGACCAGACCAGATGCGAAGACCGTTAAAGCTTGCTGAGGTGAATAGTGATGTGTTGCTTGCTTGCCGCATCGCCTATTAATATGATTCCTTAGATTTTCGCTTATTCCCTCAGCCGGCTTTTACGGTCGGTGCAAAAGGAGAAGCAGGTCGTACACTAGGTTTTTGTTATTTTCTCCCAGACCAGCATGGAAGAATTATAATGTAGGTATGTTTGAATTCGAAAGCGCAGTCCGAAAATATTTATTTATTTATTTATTTAAACTTTATTGCACAAATTGACAAAAGTGTACAAATGGTGGACTTAATGCCATATGGCATTCTCTGCCAGTCGACCATAGGACCAAACAGAGAAATTGAATTTGGGTGGTGCGATATAGTGCGTATGATATATAAACATTAACCAAAAAACCTATAATTACATATTATAATAATTAAATATCATATAAAATAAGTGTAAATACTTATGCTAATACATATAATAATAATAAATATATATATTTATATATATATACATATAAATATAGATAGGGATGACTATTATTTTAATTAGAGATTCCTTGAGAAAAGGAGACTTCCTGTAGTAATAATTTGCGAACCGCACGCTTAAAAGCGTCTCGACTTGGTGCTTTTCTTACTGAGTCAGGGAGAGAATTCCACAGCTGAATGGCTTGGACTTGAAAGGATTTGGCCATGAAGTCAGTACGGTGATGAGAAGTAGCTAAAACTAAACTATTTGAAGAACGAAGAGAGCGGGAATGAGTGGAACAAAGGAGTTGGAATTTAGATTTTAAATAACAAGGAGAATTGGGATCATTAAGGATAGTATACAGCATACAAAGGATTCTGGCGTTACGACGCAAAGGGATAGGGAGCCAAGATAATCGAGATCGAAAAAAGGAGATATGGTCGTATTTTCGAAGTCCAAAAATAAATCTAATACAGTTATTTGCTAATTTATCTAATTTGTGGAGAAAAACTTTATTTAAATTAGTGCAAGCAACGTCAGCATAATCTATTATAGGAATAATTAAGGATTGAGACAAGGATATTTTAGTTTTTAGGGGGAGAAAGTTTTTATACCTGTAAAGAGAGCGCAGGGTAGCAGTGACTTTACGACTGACTTCAGTGATATGGTTGGACCAACTGACAGTAGAATCTATATACAAACCAAGATTTTTGACACTAGAACAAAATGCTACTTAATTGGCAATACAGGATGTTAGGGTAAACACCTTTTTCCTTCACACCAACAAATTAGCCCGGAAAAATGAACAGCTTTTCCTATAACACCAATAATGGGATCTCAAAAAAATATCGACATTCCCATACAAACTGACTGGGCGGCAGAACAATTTTGTACGGAAAAGCCGTTTTTTTGAGTTTCTAGCATTGGTCCCATAGGTAAACTTGTTCATATTGATGGTCTGAATCACCCCTTTAAGGGTCCAAAACGAAAAATGTTACCATGTATACACGCTGTATGTAAGGTTGTAAAGAATGTGTAATGCAAATGCACTGATGGGTAAAGGTAAAAAAAATCTCCTCTATCACGTGGTAAAAACAACCTAAAATTCTTATTAAAAATAAGAAGGTAAACTTAGGCAAGGAAAAAGCTTCAACTCTTATGATCATTATGAATATACATACGATAATACTTGACCCATTATTAAACAGAGTTCCTTCTATAGTTTAATATTATGCGTAGTACCTGTTCCATATAGTACATATTAACACAGATAGTACCTGCTAAGAGCAAATAAATTTCCCGGTTAGGGTTTCGTTTGTGGTATAAAGTTGACTTTCATTTTGAAAAAAGGTTTCAATTTAAAACTGAAAGGTAGTTTCGCAACTCAAACGTTAATTTTGTGGAGTTTGTTTGCTTCCTCACCGCGCAAAGCTCTTGAGAACAAAGCTGCCGTATGCACTTCATTAAAATCTAGTTTGGAAGAAATAAATAAAAGTAAAATGTACCTGCTAGAAGCTGCTTTTCCTCACGCGTAAATCATGAAAGCCAAGGGTATTACATATGGATAAAAAGCTGAGGAATCCTATCAATAGGTGATGCGACTAGCAATCCATCACTAAAATAACGTTTTCTACCAACATGCTAAACATAAGGTTTAGGATGATTTCAGAGTGACACCGCGAGAAGCACGGTTAACCAGCGCGTTTCAACAGCGCGTTCTTGAACGGAGTGCGCTGTGAAACGAGTTTTAGTATAGCGCGTTTTGTTGCAATGTACAGTTATGTATAGTCGTCATCATTGGGATACATATAATAACAAGATTAACTAAACTCTAAAACAACGGTTTACTCACGTATTAGTAGTCGTATTTATGTTGGTGATACCGACTAATAATACGTGAGTAAACCGATGTTTTACAGTTTAATTATGTCTCGCGGAAGTTTTAATAATATAATAAGATTGACTGTTTATTTTCTATTGAAAATAGTACAACAGCGATGTCGTAAAAAAACATTGCAAATTGATTATTGAGCGCGCGCTTCGGCATCACTGGCCGGTGGTGGCGCGCGTTTCCATAGCGATGCATTTCAACTACGTATGTTTGAAAGGGCACTACTATCTAGCGTAACTGCTAGCGCGTGTCTGGACGGTGTAGTTAAAACGCGTCACTCTAAAATCAGCCTTAATAGACTCTGGCTCTGTCTACGCTGGCCAGACGGTTTGGTGAGGTATCACAGATGTTTTTAAGCTTTGTTTAGCTTGTATTTCCTTAGTCGCCTTCTACGACATCCACGGAAAGACTTGGAGTGGTCCTATTCAACTCTGCCGGATACTACACGGCATCCGGATACCACACGGCACGATTAGTATGTACGAGTACATTACTACTTGATTCAATATTTAGCAGAGTTACTTGCCAAGTTTAATATTAATTGAACCGGTTTCCAGTATATTAAAACATAGGTGTGTTCTAAACCGTTGGAAAAATTAATTCCCTGGTAAGACTTTTTTCAGTGGCATAAAGTTGGCTTTAACCATACACCATAACGGTTTTAATTTCAAACTAAAAAGCAGTTTCACAACTCAAACGGTAATTTTACGGAGTTTGTTTACTTTTACACCGCGAAAAGCTCTTGAGAATAAAGCCACTGTATGCATTTCATTAAAATTGTACCTAACTTTAGTTTTTTATTTGCATTTTACACACATACATGTACATAATATCACGTCTTTTTCCCTTGCGGGGTAGATAGAGCCCAAGTCTTTACGACCTGAAAGCCACGTTTAGCGAGCTGGTGGGCATTAGGTGGAAAACGGAATCAAAATAGTGATGGGTCGCTGGCTAGCAACGATCACTTTGCAACCATCACTATTTGGCATCGCCTATTAACATAATTCCTCAGATATTACCCATTTTCTCGATCGTCTTTTACGATCTACGCGGGAAGAGAAGCAGCTAGTACATTCTACGTTTTTTCTTTTCTCCTAGACCAGCGTGGAAGAGTTGCATCCATTTGCATTAAGTAGTTATTAACCACCGACCAAAATAGGGGTTCTTGATTAATCTGCTTGTTTGTGTGTCTGTCTGTGCTTTGTAGGATTTGCATTCATTTTTATTTAAATTGTTGACTGCATACCTATATTTAGCTATATTTTTCTAAAGTTTTTTTACGTCTTAGTGCGTAATATGAAGTCATGGGGTTCATCTTCAATTGCTTGTCCGGAAGTAGGTTCCAAAACCCAACAAACTCATATCCTTCCCCAGATTTAAAATGCTTCCGATGGGCAACAGCGTCAGAAACACAATAAGAAACTGCCATGCTCGCCAATCGGCCTGTATCCTGTAGCGGTATCCTCCCATAGAACAAAGAATCCTTGAGAGAGGCCCCAGAGGTCCAGCAGTGGACTTTTTGTGGCTGTAATGATTATGAATGATGTTACTATCCTACACCCGATTTTAGGATAAACTCGTTTTGCCAATAAAAAACTAGTTAGGTATGCTGATTGTAATCTACTAACACAAGTAATTTGATCACAATCAGATATTGACGAGCTCTGTGGCCCAGTGGGCATAATGCCGGGCTGCCACATCGTAGTTCTCAGGTTCGATCCCCAGTCAGGTCAAGATAGAAAATTATATTTTTTTGGATTAGCCTGGGTCTTGGATGTTTATCTTTATATGTATCACTACTCACTGCATAGTATAAAACAAAGTCACTTGCCGCTGTCTACTATATGTATGCTTAGATTTTGATACTGTTTTTTTTATTTATAGAGTGTTTCAAGAGGAAGGTTTATATGTATAATATATCGCACATGTGCGAAGCCAGGGAGTTCGCTAGTTTGTTACAAAATAGAGTAGCGTTGAGCTAATATCCCATAACACAAGTCTCGAACTTACTTTAGGGGTAGCTCAATCTATGTGATTTGTCCATTTATATATATTATTATTACTAGTGGTTCTGCGAGAACAGTAGACCTCGCGAGCCCTTACAACCAACATCCACATTTGCCCACCAGTGCTCTAAAATATATCTGTTACTGATATGCTAATTGACTAAAGGATGATTTCCTTCAGTTACTATTTCCCCATCCACGCTGCTCTTAATTAGGTACCAGGGGAAACGGAAATATAAACCTACATTCCTTTTACCAGAAGACCCAACCAAACCCCTTTTTAAGAGGGAACACTAAGCTCGAGAGAATTGAAAAATAGGTATTTATAATATCTATTGCTGTCGCGCCGCGTGCCCAAACAAACCCCGCAGAGTGCGATAGAGATAACTGCAGCTCGGCCGGAAAATACCTAAAAAGTACACAAAATTAACGCTTTCTAGTCCTCTGATTTCTTCTCCAAAACATAACCGATTTTTGTGTTTGTGTTTTCTTTTTCTTATATAATTGCCCAAATTTGTTTTTTTGATTTTATGTTTGAACACAACGGAAATTCGTACCAATTTTTCATGTTTTTGAAGGTTCATATCTCTTTAAATAATTCAATTATGAAAAAATGTAAACATACGGATTTTTTTAGTAAAAAATCATTGGCCTATTGGTACTATTCGGTGAGGAATCAAGGGACTAATCTTGTATGGAAACACGGCCCTTGAGCACCATGTTAAGTATGCTTTTGTACACATTAACTTAGTTGGAGTGATCTTCATCAAGATCGGAAATATCGGAATAGCGAACTTGGCATGGGCAAAGTTTAAGTACTCGGTTTCATAGTTGTTGCCAATTGGTCAAAATTTTTATAAGACGCTAATGTCAACTACTATGGCAGACAAACATGCGAACTTTACGTAAAGACGTGGCCGGCACCTATAATCTATCTATCATCTTTTTTATTTATTTTTAATTTTTATTTCAGGATTCTAAGTTTATTCGGTGTTTTCAATCATAAAACTAATTCGCAGTATCAGGCTTTAAGTCAAAAAATATTTTTCATATTTTGATATATGTTTCTTAGGGAAAGTTGTTCAATTTCACTCCTTCTCCCACTTCTCGTACATACTTCAACTTCTTTCATTTCAATTTATATTTAACTTTTGTACTACATATTGTCTGTGGGTTTGTGCAATATGGGAGTGTAGTTTATTTCTGTGTAATCTACTCATTAAATCCTTTTATTTGATACCGCACATGGTATGTTTATATAAAAAAATATTTTTTCTCTGTATCGCCGACGTCTCAGTTACTACGCACCATTTTCATACTTGTCATACCATAAATTGTATTTACCACATTATACTGAATGCACTAATACAAAAAAAATATATAGAAATCGATTTCAGACAACTTTTGGGCAAATTGCCGACTCAAGTTTATCGTATAAAAAAGTTGTTCAGACAAAAAAGTTGCGTCATAATGAGAATAACAAAAAAGTCTAATGACATTTTTGATTTTTTTTTCAAATAGCTGTGCTATGAGTGTTTTTAAGTTTCGGACCCCCATATTTCCGCCATTTTTTTAAATTTCGAAAAACTGGCACGACAAAAAAATTCTATATAATTACCGATCCTGCTCACAAAATTTCATGAGAATCGGTTGAGAAATGCGACCTGTAGGCGAGAACAGACAGACAGACAGACAGACAGACAGACAGACGGACAAAAGAATTTTGGGCCAGTCGAAACTGAGACGCTTCGCTCGCTCGGTCAATAAAGCCATTTCTCCGTGATCTTTACCCCAAAATACGTCGTAAATGTCGACCCACGTCGAATTTATATGAAATATAATGAAAACTATCTTCAGCTATCTTGAATCTAGAAAATAGGTACCTCATGTTTGTATTTTCGTGATTTCTTATTGTTCGCCCATTCTAGTTTCCACAGTCTGCGCGAGAAGATAAGCAGCTGGTACATTCTACGTTTTTCCTTCCCACCCAAACACGTATGGTTGGAAACCTAGTGCAACCAAAAATATATTTTGCTATCCCACGTATTGTTTTTGAGATAGGCGCAGGAAAACATATAAATATACATACATAAAATCATGAAATTTTGAACTCATTTTAAAAGCTGCTTAAAGTAACATACATAAAAACTGTGCAATGTTAACAATAGTACATACAAACGAATTTCGAGTTCGAATTAAATTCCTTATTTTAATAAATCAGTTAATAACCTCCTTTTTTAAAGTCGGTTAACTAAAAATAAAATTACAAAATACTCGATACACTTGTCGGAGTTCGTGTGATTCAGACTTGTACATCTAAATATATAATAACTCAAAGGTGACTGACATAGTGATCTATCAACGCACAGCCCAAACCACTGGATGGATCGGGCTGAAATTTGGCATGCAGGTAGATGTTATGACGAAGGCATCTGCTAAGAAAGGATTTTGATCAATTCTACCCCCAAAGGGATAAAATAGGGGATGAAAGTTAGTATGAAACTATACTTCTTAACGCGAGCGAAGCCACGGGAAAAAGCTAGTTACATTATATATTTTTTTTATTGCCTACTACGATCTCAATCACAACAAGTCTAAAAAATACTCCCAATTTAAGAGTTCGCGATCATAAAAAGGGAATAAGTGCGCATTTGCGACGGCAATAAATTGTGGTGTCATAAAAACGAAAACGGGGAAGCAATAAAATCTGTCATCTTAAGTAATGCCGTCGTGTTTTAGGCTTATCTGCTAACGATGACAGAAATCTTCGCCGAGGAAATTGGTAAGATGGTTTAGGGGTTTCGTTACTTGTGTCTCGTTGGGTATTAGGTTTACGGATTTTGACGAGGCGATAAAAAAGAATACGTGTCATAAAGTGCAATTTTCGAACAGGCAAGTCATGTCTACCGAGTGGTTTTGGAAGGAGCGCTGGGTTGTGTATTCGGTGTATGTATTTTGACAAGGCGATAGGTAAGTTTATGTGTCATTACCTGAAAGCAAAATTTTCGAACAGGCAAGTCACTAACGACCAGTTTTGGACGATGCGCTGGTGAGTGGTTTATGGATTTAGAAAAGGCAATAATTAAGTATTTCTATCATTAGCCTAGAGTGCAAATTTTAAACAGGCACGTCACCAACGAGTGGTTTTGCGAACAAGCCATAAAATGATAAGTTTTGACATCGTCTATCAATAACATTAAGTGTAATGAAGGCTACCGGCTACCCAATATAAATATAAAATAATTAAATAAATATGTACGGACAAATCACACAGATTGAGCTAGCCCCAAAGTAAGTTCGAGACTTGTGTTATGGGATACCAACTCAACGTAACTATATTTTATAACAAATACATATATAGATAAACATCCAAGACCCAGGCCAATCTGAAAAAGATAATTTTCCATCTTGACCTGACCGGGGATCGAACCCGAGCACCCTCGTGTCGTTGGCAGCACGCCATGCTCGCCATAGAGATAAGATAATGTGCTGGTGATTTTTTTAGCTCACTGATTGGCGTCACTGTAGAGTAAGTTTGCGAAAAAGCTTTTCATTAGACGCGTGGAAACAAAATTTACATTTCAATCATATTGAATGCCTACATAATCTGCATAAACTTATTGCTTTAAACAAACGATTCTTGTAAATTTCTAAAATACTAGCTTTTGCCCGTAGCTCCGCCCTACTCAATGTCGATCTCTCAGGAATAGTAAGGTAGCCTATGTCCTTCTCCGTACGCCAGAGAACTTGTATGCAAAATTGATAATCGGTTCAGTAGTTACGGCGTGAAAGCGTAACAAACAAACAAACTCACTTTCATAACCTTATTGCTTTAAACAAATGATTCTTGTAAATATGTAAATTTCTAAAATACTAGCTTTGCCCGCGGCTCCGCTCGCCTCAATGTCGATCCCTTGGGAATAGTAAGGTAACTTATGTCCTTCTCCGTACTTCAGAGAACTTGTATGCAAAATTGCATGATGATCGGTTCAGTATTTACGGCGTGAAAGCGTAACAAACGAACAAACAAATTCACTTTCGCATTTATAATATTAGTAAGGATAACCTAAGAAATAGTTTTAAAAATTTCGTTATAATATTGTGTATACGGTGAATTTGCATTCATTTTGGACTATTAAAGAGATGATTTAGCCCGTCGCGATATGGACAGTCACTGTAAAAGTCCATACATAGCCTTAAGGTGAATATTGATTAGGGAGGCATATATATTTAGCGATATCATGAATCTTATGGCCCAAGCATAAGGTTGAAATTGCAATTATTTTTAAATAGTACACGACTTTTTACGCAACTTCTATATTGACTTTTGCAGGCAACCGTACAATGTTTTCTATGGGACCAATGCTAGGAAAACTTGTTCATCTCAACTGGCTGAATCATCCCTTTATGTGACCAAAATGAAAATTCACATATATACGGGGTTATGGGGATGAAAGGTCGATATAACTGGGTTTTATATCTGGGCAGATATGTTTTCCCATCTTGTATGTTTTCAAATCGCGGGTTCTTGGATATTAGTTCTACTTAATGGCATTTTGGATTTTCGGATATCCTCTTCCATCCTGGCCTGGGAGAAAAGAAAAAACGTTGAATGTACCAGCTGCTTCTGTCCCCTCGCAGATCGTAAAAACCGAACTCGGAAATGAGCAAAATTCCCTGAAATCATGTTATTAGGCGATGCGATTAGCAACCCATACACTATTTTGATTCCGTATTTTACCATGCCATAATGCTACACGTGGCCTTCAGGTCTTATAGACCTTGGCTCTGTCTACCTCGTAAGGGAAAAAAGCATGATGCTAGGTATGTATGTATATAACCCTCATTCAGTCGTATCGACGGCCTCTGTAGTGCAGTGTTGTACACGCCAGCCTGCGGCAAGAATGTTACTGGGTTCGATTTCTGGCAAAATACTAAATACTCGTAAACACATGTAGTTTCTGTGGTTCTGGCTACAGCAGGTAGCCAGCTGTAAAAACTTTTACCAAATGCTATTACAGCATGAGTGCTTTCGTTATAGTGAACTCCAGGCGTCGCAACAGAGGATGCAACAAGATAAATGCTGAGATGAGGATGCGGAATTGTTTCAATATAGTCCCAGTCAAGATCAAATATTTTATTAATCGTAGGATATTTTCAATACCTGCGAGTATCATTTGGGGAACGTTAACTTTCATTACCCGTTATATTATTATTGTTAACTTCAATAACTTACTTACAGCTAAGTTTACGCCGCTTTCAAAGCGGAGTGAAGAAGCGGCCACAAATTTTGTGCAAGGATCGACCTAAATTACACAAATACATTTGATATATTTAATTTATTCTAATAGTACTAGTTATTTGAAAACACTCAATTTCCACAGTTTCGTGCAGTACCTTATTTTGGGTAGCTTATAAGAATTTAATTGTAGTTATTACTAAGTGCACTTAATTTAATAAACCTTATTAGCAGAATGATCTAAAGCTATGGATTACGAACTACTGTAACTATATGTATATAATAGTACATACATAAATGTCTCCTATATTGATCATTCAAATCCAGGCGTGGCTGGTCTCACAAGGCCCTTGGGCAAATCAGGTATATAATATTATCAAAGCACACGAGTGACATACGTATGTAAGTAGTTATCTGTACGGAAAATAATAGGAAACCAGTGGCCAATAATAGCCAGTCAAATTCGCTTATTATTTGTAGCAGCAAACATAAATTAAGGTTATCCTTATTACTATTACTAATATTATAAATGCGAAAGTGAGTTTGTTTGTTTGTTACGCTTTTACGCCGTAATTACTAAACCGATCATCATGAAATTTTGCATAAGTACAAGTTCTCTGAAGTACGGAGAAGGACATAGGCTACCTTTTATCCCGGGAAAAAGTACTATTCCTGAGGGATCGATATTGACGCGGGCGGAGCCGCGGGCGAAAGCTAGTATAATATAAATCTAAGCCGTGTGGTTTCCGGCAGAGTAGAATAGGACCATTCCAAGTCTTCACATAGAGGTCGTAAGAGGCGACTTAGGAAATACAAGCTAAATAAAACTCATTACTGAGACCTCTCCAACCCGTCTGGCCAGTGAGGAGAGTGTAGTCCAAATCCTCTGTCTGCTCTGGCCAAGTATGGCACCGGTAGTACCGAGAGAGGGTCATGCTCTTGCAGTGGAGACTAAAAAGACCTGATGATGAATATAAACCTACCTACCCCTGACCATATAGGTTTATATGGTCAGGGGTAGGCAGGTTTTATTGCCGGTCCAGTGGTTAAAGGTACGGCATCGGGTACGCCTGACCTCCCGAGCTGCTACTTGCTTTTTCCCATTCTTCGAAGTGAGTAGTATTCCAATACCTTCATTTCCTTCCCAAATTCAATAAATTCCTGTCCTTCCCCAGTTTAATAATGCTTTCAATGAGCAGCAGTGTTCGAAGCAAGAAGCCAAAGAAACTGCCGTCAACCCGCCTGCCAAGCGTGGTGAGTATGGAAATATCCTCGCATGGAACGAAAAATCCTTGGGAGATTCTATTGTCCAGCAGTGGACTTTTGCGGCTGTAATGATGATGAAGTCGAACATATACCTAATTAAGTATCCACTTAACGTATCCCAAATATTTAACTTTACTTTCAAAGGATTTCAGCGAAAGCCGCAAAATTGCGACGCGTTGGAATGCTTTTTCATTGCTGATTTTATGTGTCCAGTTAATACAAACCACATGCATGCTTATACAACCCACATGCACATGAATGCTTTTTCACTGGTGATTCTTTGTGTCCAGTTTATACGAACCACGTGCATGCTAATACGAACCACATGCACATGAATGCTTTTAAATTGGTGACTTTTTGTGTCCAGTTAATACGATTTCAGCGAAGCCGCGAGATTGCGACGCGCTGGAATGTTTTTTCATTGCTGATTTTTTGTGTCCAGCTAATACGAACCACGTGATGGTTATAATCTCGAAGGCTTCGAGATGTCGTCTGACGTAATCTTTGATGGTTCATGCTTCGTTTCCGTCGGTCGCCAGTTTGACTATAATGTATCGGGGATCGGGACCCCCTAATATGTCAGAAAACAGGCTATAGCCAAGTTTTACAGCCGGTGGCCTGTCTGATGCCAAGCCTTCTTGGATACCTCCAGAATGGTAGACAATACCTATAAAAAGTACAAGTATTTGCCGGTTGGATTCGACCTGGAGTAGCGCCTCGCTGTTCGTCTTGCATCACCATGGTGTCCCTATGACATAGGGGTCTCAAAGAGCAAATCACGTTATATCATACGAGTATATCCGCGTAACTCAAATAAAAAGTAACGTATAAAATATCAGTTACAGGTCAGGTATTATCTTAATGTACACTACCTCAAGATTACGTAAACGGAAGAGAGATAAATAAAAAAGAAACAGATTAACCAACAACTAACTCACATGCCTACTTATTTGTGTCAAAATATTTTTTAAGTGCTGGCTAGTAAATGGATTTCAATTTTAAATTTTATAACTTTTAAGATGGTTTTAACATAAGCACATTTCAAAAATAAACGATGCAGTTTCGGCTGTTTGTAGAGATGACATAGGTTTGACTTTCCACACGTTAGCGCTAGGCATAAAAATAGTTGCCAAGGAGGATCTTAGAGTTGTGGGTGCTCCACTGTTGGATGAGTCAATTTCTAGATTTGTGGATGAGCAACTGCTCATTTTCCTTTCGAACTGGAAAAGTTTAATAACTCTTCATATCTTTTATTTAAATTGAATGCGCATATTGCTTTTTTTATAGTAAAGTGCTGTCTTTTTGTGCCTAGGTTTACCTACGTTTTGTGGTGCTCTCTCTTGTGGAGGCATAATAACCAGTTGCAGGTACGAGCTTATTCGGAGGTCTGTAATTAAAATCTGTAACTGTGAAATTTCTGATGAAGCCTGGCAATTTGCCTCTATTCCGGTACGTTTCGGAGGCATCGGGGTGCGCGGGGTATCCGCGGTGGCCCTTCCCGCGTTTCTAGCATCCGCATATGCTACATCCTCGCTGTGCGGTAATCTTCTTGGCCCAACTTTGGGTTGGTCGAGAGGGAATCAGGATACTGGTTGCAGGCTCTTCCGTCTGCACATGTCGGCACTCTTCCGGACTATTACTCTTTTGCACTGGCCATCGGTCTTTGCTTAGGTGCAAGGATTAATCAGCCTCACTTATGCCTTTATGAGATGGCAGTAAATGGGTTGGGCCATCATGATCTTTCATGTTCTAGAAGTGCAGGCCGAATTCCACGACATGCCTCAATTAACGATATAATTAGAAGATCCTTGGCCACTGTCGGTGTTCTGTCACTTCTGGAACCGACTGGAATCATCCGCACTGATGGCAAGAGGCCAGATGGTGTTTCTCTGATTCCATGGCGGCAGGGAAAGTGCCTTGTCGGATGCCACATGTGTGGACACACTAGCACCTACGCACTTACCAGCCACATTTAGCCAGGGGAGAGCAGCTGCCTGTGCGGCGGAGGCGGGCAAAAGACGTAAATATGTAGCTCTCAGAGAAAATTTTATTTTCCTTCCCTTCCCAGTGGAAACGATGGGTCCCTGGGGCCCAGATGCTAAGATTTTTTTATAGGGACATCACAACTCGTCTAATTGAGGTAACGGGAGACCCTAGAGCGGGCTGTTATTTTGCTCAACGAATCAGCATTGCTATACAGCGAGGTAATGCTGCTAGTATTTTGGGCACGTTGCCTCAATGTGACGAGTTGGAACATTACTCCTATTTATAAGTAGTACATTTATATGATGATCTCAAAAATACAATACTATATGCCATCAATAGTGGAGGCAACATAGGTTCATAAATGTCAATATGTTGATTTTAAGGGATTTCAGGATCAAAAGAGTATAATAAACAGGATAACAAACATTGTTGGAAATCACCGAATTCATAAATAAAAGAAGCCCGATTCCACCTCGATTTTACTAGCTTTTGGGGTGATTAAATCATGCATGTAATTGTGCAACAGTTGGTCTTCAAATAAATTTACGTTTCATTTTAAGGCCAGCTGTATACCTATTTGTAAATTAACGTTTATCTACCAAATTTCATATGTTTCAGTTTTTTTTAAAAGTTAGATGGAGAAAAAAATACATACATCCAGAAAAAGAATCTTTTAATCGTCATTTCAGTTACAGTATTATGTATAGAACTTATAAACATGATATCTCTGAAAATGAAAATGAATAATTTTTATTCAAAGTAGGATACATGTATCGCTTTTTGAACGTCATATGTTTCTGTTGTTTATTTTTCTTTCTTTTGTTTGTAAAATCGAAAAACTACTAGCGTTTTGGAATGACCACTGCTGAGAAGAATACGCCGAAAGAAACTCAGTCCAGTCTTGGTCTCTATGTGCCTGAAGGGCTCGAATATAACAATATATTTTACAAAAATTAAATTTAACTACATTAAAATATACATTTAAATTATTACCAAGCATTTTTATCGAATAAATAATCTTTTATACAATAATAAGCCCTTTTAAGTAAATGATTTTTACAGCCGTTTTAAATTGAATTAATGGCAGACCTAATATTTCTGCGGGAATTCTATTATAGAAGCGTACTCCAAGACCCAAAAAAGAATCCATAGTTTTCTGCAATCGCAATGCTGGTGTAAATAATTTATTTTTATTTCTAGTGTTTCTGCTATGTATATCACAGTTTTTTTTTATATAAATGAATGTTATGGCGCACAAACATAATATTAGAAAAGATATACTGTGAAGGGAGTGTCAGAATATTAATATTTTTGAATAACTCTCTAAGAGATTCTCTGGCGCCTAATTTATATATTGATCTAATAGCGCGTTTCTGTAGAACAAATATGGTATTTACATCTGCAGCGTTTCCCCATAGTAATATTCCATACGACATAAGTATGAAAGTAACTAAAATATACCAAACGCGCAGTATCAACATCAGTTAGTTGTCTTATCCTCCTAACCGCGTAAGCCGCAGAGCTAAGTTTCCCTGCCAATTTTTCAATATGGGCACCCCATTGAAGCCCAGCATCAACAGTTATTCCAAGAAAAGTTGCTTTGTCTACCAATCCTACTGTTTCATTATTGACGACTATACTTGTTGAAACTTTTGCAACATTTGGTAAGGAAAATTTAATACATTTAGTTTTACTAGTGTTCAACAAAAGATTGTTCGCAGTAAACCAGTCCAAAAGACAAAGTGACTTATTCCATGAGCAACCCTTCAGATTTATTTTTAGTATAGATTGATTGAAAAAGTGATGTAGACGGAAGAAGTATTGTGTGAATAAATAGGTCAGTAATATGATGTTGTATCTATCTACTGTTACGCTATAACTAATTCTTGACTTAAGATGGTACTGCACGAAATTTTGGAAATTGACGTGCTTTCAAATTACTATACTATGCGCTGAATTAATGAAATACATCAAAAGCATTTGTATAATTTAGATCGATCCTTGCACAAGATCGCCCTCTTGTTGGAATTTGAAACAGATACATATGAAATTTATAAACCTATATAATGTATATGTTATGATATCTTAAAACATTTTTCTTCGAAATTTTTGTACATTTTACGTCTAAAACAATAATTTTCACAAATTTATATTTACATTTCGGAGGTCACCCCCTTTCTTATTTTTTTTAAATATAAATATAAAAATATTTAGATTTTCATTTTTTTACGTAACTCCATTAGGCTTTGCGCAGCCTAATGGCTTGCGCAGTCACGACGTTTTTCGTTCGTGCGGCACCCGCTTAACTGGCAGTGGACCTACTGCCGTCCAACGACGACTTTTAGAACTAAGTTTGCCAGAACCCTAGAAACTTACTAGAGTACGTGCCGCCAGAAGATGATCTAATCTGTAGAATTATGATAAATATGGTAACACAGTCATGCTGAGCAGTCTTGTGTATGAAATGGAAAAGGCCATGGCAAAACTAGAAAACACTACATTATTTTCGGCCATTTTTTTTATGTCTATGTTTTCTGCCATCTTAGTCATTGTATGCGTTTAATTCCTCACGATTTTAGCCTGGCTTTTTAATATCAGTCATCGATAATGTATGACCTGTGGCTTAGATATGAATTGTACTGCCTATAAAAAGAGGTCTGCCAAATCTTCTTGTCAATTTACAGGCTACGCTAAGACGACACAATGCACTCCCTCAAGATTTTTTCGGTCCTTTTGATCGCTGGCAGCGTTTACGCAAGTAAGTATTTTTTAGTTTTTGATTAGACCTACTGATACAAACTTTAGTTAAGTAACTTTTTAGCTTATATTTTAACTGTCTGTTGCTCGCGACTTCGTTCGCGTGGGCTTAAATCATATCGTGCAATCTATCTTATCCCTTTTCAGTTGTAAAAATATTTTAAGATTTTAAGCGACTGCTGTAATATTGTGAACTTTCAATATTTTAAGCGTATCCTTTAAAGTTTAATGCGATTATATATTTTTTTACATATCATTGAATGAGCTTATCAACCTTACAGAATAAGACCCCAAAATGGGTGGAAATGCTTGGGACACAAGCCCTGGCTTAATCATGTCGTGTTCCCGCTCTATTCGAATGATTTTTGTTTGGCATAATGTAGTTTGCAATTTAAGTATTTTTTCACGCATTTCTCAACGTTTTTAGAGAGGATTCTAGTTTATGGTTGACAAAAGGCTGCCCTTCGTCTTTATCAGTTTGTTTTACCGCTATTGTTCGTTCTACCGTTTTAACAGTAGGAAAGGTTTTATAGGTACGGTCAGTGAATCACATATTCCTTGTCCGATTAGGTACTTTTATATCTCTTCATAAACATTGTCTTATATCGAAAATTATTTAAAGAGAACAAACTGATCTCTTATTATTTATCCTTTTAGTCTTTCTTCAAAAGATCCTGATTGGTTGGAGCTACGTCTTGAAGGCCCGCAGCCATATCTTTCTATTTTGCTTATGAACATTTAATAAATATTGTACCATAATTAATTTGATTGAACAGTAAAGAACTATGATCTTTGAACCTCCCTTGTTTAACTCTCAATCTCCTAAAAAATGTGAATCTATAATTTAAATAATAGCATAGTTTAATTTTGTAAAATGTAGCTTTATATATTATATAATAGCATTTTAATGTTGTTATTTCTTGACCTCGAAGTGGTCAATAGCTATATGCTAGAATTCGTGTTCTGTTTAATCCCAAGTAAACCGATGCGACATAACTTGAAAATGTATGTTAGTGATTTGTAATAGGTACATGATTTTGCTGTTACTTTATACATTACTAGCTTTCGCCCGCGGCTCCAACCACGTCAATGTCGTTCCCTCGGGAATAGTACTTTTAAAAGGTAGCCTATTATGTCCTTTTTCGTACTCCAGAAAACTTGTATGCAAAATTTCATGATGATCGGTCCAGTAGTTACGGCGTGAAAGCGTAACAAAACAAACAAACTCACTTTCGCATTTATAATATTAGTAAGGATTCTGAACATTTTGTTAGTGTAAGTTTGGAAAGGGTTTACTTAATAAAAATCATATAAAGGTAATAATAATAATTTAATTTCACAAACATATCCATTATGTTGGGCTCGTACATCCTTACTTATAATTTAAATGCGAAAGTGAGTTTGTTTGTTTCGCTTTTACGCCGTAACTACTGAACCTATCATCATGAAATGTTGCATACAAGTTCTCTGGAGTACGGAGAAGGACATAGGCTACCTTTTATCCTGGGAAAAAGTACTATTCCCGAGGGACCGACATTAACGCGGGCGGAGTCGCGGGCGAAAGCTAGTTTTAAATAAAGGCGTTTGTATTTTTGAGATTCTAATATGTACCCACTTATTTTTATTTCAGCCCCATTGAATGATGGAATGCAAACATTCCTCAAGGAATTTGCAGCTGGTGATGCTGAAAAGGGAGTTAAAGCTATGGACCCTATGATCATCGGGAACATCAACTACCCTGAGGAAGCTTTGGGAATTAACAGTCACTTTCCAGAATTGATTGTAACTGGATTAAAGGACGCCGTTGTGTCTGACTACACGTAAGTATATTTTAAGATAGATAATAGATTCAGGTGTTACTTTGCGGAAGTCAAAGCTACATTTACTTTGAAATAATTTACTTTGCGTGCTTCCGCCACCAGTTAGATCATGCAGACTATTGCTGGCCAGCGCCCACCCACTACTGTTAGTCTCTTCATGCCCGCCCACCAATAGTTGATGCATGCAATCCTGGTCGATACTGCTAAATCCGATGAGGCTGTAGTATCACTCTCGATCAAATTGATGAGTTTTATAAGTTTTACTTGTTAGACTGTATGTAAATATGTATATGTGTGCCTGTGTGTCTTATTGTAGACCATAGTGCATGGATTAAAACTAGATTTAGTAGGTTACTTTCTAAGACATAGTTCGTGCAAGTTTAACAACTCGGATAAGCCTCGATCGATTAGGTACTTAGTTGAATATTGCAGTTGGATCATTGATTTTAATTAAAAAATATCCACTCCGTACTCAAAATAGCGAGTAGAATCTCACCATAAAGTTAAAAGAGTAAATAATTGAGCAAATTCAAAAAAATCATACATTCGGCCGATGATGGATCATTAGAGTCAGGTAAAAACAAAATATCCTACCGGCTAACAAGCATACGTTTTACAATAAGTTACCGTTCGACATTAAGGAAGTGAAAACCCCATTTTTTTCTTAACTTTACTAAAATAAATAGCAGTGAAAACAACATCAAAATCTCTTCAGAGGTTTGCAAGATTAGCCTATACAGACAGATATTTGCGCCGGGGGATTTCTTTTATACTTTGTTTTGATTTTCGCTCAATTGTAAGATATATTAGCCGAGAAAATGCTAAATAATGATAGACATTGGTTTTAGGTTTTAAAAACCTGGGCTCCGCCTACCCCGCAAGGGATATTTCGCGGTAGTATGTATGTTTGTATTTGGCAGAGTAAACTGTTGACAAAGCAGGAATAAAATAAATTAAGGTGACGGGGGATCGTCCTTCCAATTGCAAATAAGTTAACCCATCTGTAATGCTCTTACATGCAGTTTTGCCAATTCTAAAGAAAATGAGCGACGGTCTTTTAAAAGCCTTGCTTTTAAACCAACCAAGTCCTGGAAGTACGTTGGATTTTTCAACTACGAAATTAAGGCACTTATTTAAATAATTTGGCACCTAACATTTTCAGCAAAAACGACCAAGGTGTCGCTCACCTGGCTCTGACCTTTAGCTTGGATGCCGAAGGCCCCGTGAGCCTCCAGTTCCCTAAGAAGAACAAGCAACTTGATGGAACCATCAAATATGAAGCAGGTATGAAAATAAGAATATATTACAATAAATTGTCATACTTTATAGTTTTTCACGCTGGCCTAGCATAAAAAAAAAAATATGTAAGAATTGATAGATTTTTCCATCTTTAGGCCCTACATCGAAATCCCTCTATCTTGTAAACGGCCAGACCAATTTTGATAAAATATATTGAGGAACCATTACTAGAACCAACTATGGGATACAAATTACTACATCTAAATCTGTTCACCTGCTTAAGAGGTACGGCTCCTCAGCCAGACACACACACTCTCTTTCGTTAAGGAGTTAAAAAATAAAATACTTCTAAAATGTTAAATTCATATTATTTTATGATTAACGAACTCTGTGGCCTATTCGTCAACATGCCAGGATGCCACACCGGAGGTCCCGGGCTCGATTCCCGGTCAGATGGAAAATGATCTTTTTTAGATTAACCTGGGTGTTGTTTGTTTTATCTATATATGTTTTTGTTATTAAATATGGTATAGTTGAGTTAGTATCCCATAACTACAAGTCTCGAATTTACTTTAGGCTACATAAACCTGTGTGATTTGTATTTATTCATATACATATAATTATTTATATCGAAGTGAATAATATTTATGTTTTTATAGACATCAAAGCTGACGTCACGTACTCCATTTCGGACAAAGAAATCGGACCAGAGACCGTTACTTGCGAAGCTTCCAACGCTAAGTACACCATTGGCGAGAAATTCATCCAAGTATTGGAAAACGGTAAGTAATAGTACTGTATACTACAGGTCTGAATATCCAGAGCGATTTTTGGGTTATCGGGTCTCATGTGTTTCCAAATCGATACTCACTCGATTGAAAAGAAAATCATCTTAAGCAAGCCTGATACAGTCTTTATCTCACTCTGTTAGTATATTATATGCATTATGAAAATATTTTTATCACTCTCCTGCATAATGGAAAATTTAGCATTAGGCGTATTCGACTTCAAACCGCATTGAATGTGAAAGGTTTATTTAGCGTGAAGGTAGAGAATTTTGCGTGAAGGTCTCCGTACCTACACAGAAGTTTACACACCACCTGTTACATAAGGTTTAGCCAATACGATTCTCGGCGATGAAAAATACTTGTACTTCGTTTTCACAAGTATTGTACCACGTTTCTTGAACTAGCCCTAACCTAAAAGGGTTTAGACCAGACAGGCGGTAAATCGTAAAATCTTTTTGCCAAATCATATTACCGGATTACTTACTTACTTCCCAGGCGCTACAACCATGTATGGGTCTTGGCTTCCTCTACAATCTCGTTCCGTTTCGCTCTGACCCTAGCTTCCCGTCTCCAAGATGTTTTCTTGCCTAGTCTTTTCAGGTCCTCCTCCAGACAATCCTTCCGCTTCCTAGGCATCTTTTCTGTTGTGGGATCCATTTATATATGTTTTTGGGAGCTCTGGTGACGTCCATTCTTTCCAGATGATTTCTTGCCCATCGCAGCTTTTGTGACTTGCAGAATATGACAAAGGTTTCTTTGTTTATCAGATCCTTGAGTTTACCCCTCCGATACACCACAGCTGTCGTTGCAACCGGGAAAAATTCTCACATGATGATGATGAACCCTCAAAACCTGCATGACATTATTAAATGTCCTCCGGGTCTCAAGGAAACTATGTCATAAACAGGGTCTTGACGGGTTAAACCATCTTGTAAATAAAATTTATATTTTCCAGACCCTGACGCGTCGGCTGTGGAGCCCCAATACGACAGCATCCACAACGAACACGTGAAGAACGTTTCATGCGAGCTGGCAAAAGCCATGCTCAAGGTTGTCCTTGACAACTTTAGGGCCTTGGTGAAAACCGATCTGTAAATTTAATTTTTACAATCAAAAATAAGTATCAATTTTATTTTCATGATGTTTTATCATTTATCATGTTTTCATTATGAAATAAAAAGTTGATTGACGATTGGCTTGTTTTATTGAATACTAGCTTTCACCCGCGGCTCCGCCCGCGTCAATGTCGATCCCTCAGGAATAGTACTTTTTCTCTGGATAAAATGTAGCCTATAGCCTTCTCCGTACTCCAGAGAACTTGTATGCAAAATTTCATGATGATCGGTTCAGTAGTTACGGCGTGAAAGCGTAACAAATAAACAAATAAACAAACAAACAAACTCACTTTCGCATTTATAATATTAGTAAGGATTACCATGTGGTAAAGATACCTTCATCTCATATACACATACATACATTACTATGTATGTATGTGTATATAAGACGAAGTCACTTCTTTATCCCTGACGGGGTAGACAGAGCCAACAGCCATGGGCCTTATGGCCGTTGGCTGTATCTACCCCGTCAGGGAAAGGTCATGTTTAGCGACTTAGTGGGCGTACAGGTCGATAATGGAATCAAAATAGTGATGGGTTGCTGCCCGCAGCACTCATTGGCATATAGACTAGCTCCGTGGCGCAGCGGTCAACACGCCAGCCTGCAACACGAGAGTGACCGGGTTCGATCCCCGGCCAGGTCAAGATGGAAAATGATCTTTTTCAAATTGACCTCAGTCTTGAATGTATATCTATTTATGTATTTGTTATAAAATATTGTATCGTTGAGTTAGTATCCCATAACACAAGTCTCGAACTTACTTTGGGGCTAGCTCAATCTGTGTGATTTGTCCGTATATATTTATTTATTTACTAGCTGTTGCCCGCGGCTCCGCCCGCGTTAATGTCGTTCCCTTGGAAACAGTAGAAATGATAAAAATTCCATACAAACCCCTCCCCCTCTGCTTTTTCCCCTTAAGGGGGAATTTAATACATTTCACCTGCATAGATCTTTAGCCCATAAGGGGGGGATTTTGCCCATTTCACCTACACATATATTTTTTTATTGTAATGGAGAACTTCTTATTGTCATATTTCTAAGTGAATAAAACCACACAAACTTTACCCCACCTATTTTACACCTTCAAGGGGAAATTTCGTCCATTTTAACTACACAGATCTTTTCAATTGTAATGTAAACATATATACTTATTTTTATACTTCTATGTCCAGAAATGAGAAAAAATCCATACAACCCCCCCCCCCCTTTTATCCATTAAGGGGGGAATTTATCTTTTTTAATTGTAATCTAGAACGTATATATTTCTCTCTGATGTAATTGTTTCATACTTCTAAGTCTAGAAATGAAAAAAAAAAACCATACTAACTTTACTCCCCTATTTTATCCCTTCAGGCGTAAATTTCGTTGGTTTTACCTACATACATCTTTTTAATTGTAATCCAGAACGTCCAGAAATGAGAAAATTCCATACAACCGCCCCCCTCGCGTAAGTGTCGATTTCTCAGGAACAGTAGAATTACCCGGAATACATTAGTTCATGACTTTTAATGAAACACCTTAATATTGAATTTCAATTGAATAACTTCAAAACTTGAAAGTTTCATACTAACTTTTCAGTCCCGTTATAACCCTTAAAGGATGATTTTTGAGAAAAATATTTTACTCGTGTTTCATGCCTTTCAGTAAAGAACCTTCATGCTGAATTTCATTCGACTAACTTCCAAAATCGCAAAGTTTCATGCTTACTTTGCACCCCTATTTTACCCTCTTAAGGGATGATTTTTGAGTAAAATATTTTACTCGTGTTTCATACCTTTCAGTAAAGAACCTTCATGCTAAATTTCATTCGAATCACTTCAAAAACGGCAAAGTATCATACTAACTTTGCAACCCGTTTTACCCCCTTAGGAGATGAATTTCCAAAAATCCTTTCTTAGTGCTCCCCTACGTTATAAAAGGAACCTCTGTGTAAAATTTCAAGTTCCTAACCCTTATAGCTCAGGCCCTGCGTTGATATGTCAGTCAGTCAGTCAGCTTCTCCTTTTTTTGGTATGGATTACTATGGATAGTATGGATAGGTATAATGCTGTCGTATAATGATGATGAATTAACTTTGGATTTTATTTTTCTTATGTCACTTATTATTTTATTTTATTTTTGCTATATGTTTGCAGGCAAACTCATGCCTTGAGTTCATTCAAATGACGATAACTTGTTTTTTAATGAACCGATTTTGATGAAACAAACTTTAAATGTTTTGCTAAGTTAAAACAAAGCAATTGGTGAAAGTTTGAAGTAAATCGGTTCAGTATTTTCGGAGATAATTGTGATCATACATACAGACAGACAGACAGACAGACAAGAAATTCCAAAAAAAATTTTTTGCTTTCTATTATTCTTTTTAAGTGTCCCTCTATCCATTTCAGTCAAAAATTCTAAATGTACAGACAAAATATTTTTACTGTTTTATTATATGTATAGATTATTATTTATTTATCATGCATGATCCTTTAGATTGTTGCCCAGTCCCTTATCGGCTTCTACCATCTGCACGGGAACAGAAGCAGCTGGTGCATTCTATATTTTTTATATCCTTCCAGACCAGCTTGGAAGATATCTCATACATATTTACTAACAACTCTTTGTCTCTTGTTGAAGGTGTCGTTGGTTTGCATATTGCTCCATTCCTCAATACAATACCATCTTAGATAGACAAATCATCTCTTTTTTCTAATTCTCCCTAATCTAATTTTCTAATGTAAGTCTTACATACATACATACTATCACGTATTTTTCCCTTGCGTTTAGCCTGTTGGTGGGCATGTAGGTGGCAAAAAGAATCAAAATAATGATAAGTTGCTAGCCGCATCGCCTACTAATATGATTCCTCAGCCACCGACCAGGTGGTAGGGCGACCTAACCAAGGTCGCAGGAGGGCGCTGGATGCAGACCTCTTCAAACCAGTCATATTGCAAATCCTTGAGGGAGGCCTATGTTCAGCAATGGACTTTTCGCGGCTAAGATATTAATAATGATGAATCTCATCTCAGAACAGGCAAGTTTTTGCCCAGGAAAGTGATGTATAGCCCAAATTTTGAATCTCACTCAACATATTGAGGATGGTTTTGAGGCAGGTAAAATAACAGGACTAAGTTTTAATCGATCTGACAGCTGGTCTGATGCGTCATTACCCGTCAATGTGGACAACACCTTCAGCATTAAACGGTGTTGATGCATCGTGCAGTGGATAAACGGGAGCGGAGCGGTGAAGCGTGGGTGCTGGGTGTGTGACCCTACGCTAATTAACTAACATGAATAGCAGTTAAGTTAACATTATTACGTCATATGATGCACGTGTCTTCAAATCTCTTCTTTTTTAACGACAGCATGATGTACAACAGTATCTTTGAGAGATTAATTATTTATCAGCGCTTCCAAACGCTCTGTTCAAAAAATCTCTGCTTCAGTCTACTCCGCTCCATCCTGCTGTGCTTCTTGCTCTGCATGCCCTTGTTGGTATAGACATTACTTTTGTGGCCCATACCTAATACCCATGAACAAACCGACTAACTGAAAATCTAGATGAAACGACCTCGAAGGACTTTTTAAAAATCCCAAAATAGACAAAATAAGAAATAAAAATATATATAGTAAATATCAATGTATTTTATAACTTTCCACAATATATGATTATTTAAATAATAAATATTTTCAGTAGGTTTGTCCTTTATATTCTGGTCTTTGCATGACTCTTGATGTTTTCAACGACTACTTTGAAAACGGCCTGCGCCATCGTACAAACAACGCGGTCTTCATGTTCTTTATGGATTTGATAGAAGCGTTCCTTTACACCTGTTGTATCGATATCTGGAAAAAAAAGTTTGCTAGTTTATGTTTGTGTGTGGCTAACATTAGTGTTAGATTTTTGAGTTCTATAGGTCTGTATAGGGTATCTGACGTAGCTTGATGATTATCTACAAGAACAACCTGATCCAACAACCTTGAACATGTACCTATATATGTATTTCTTAAAAAAATATACGTGGCTACGGTCTCATAACCAAGGATGCCGAAGACCGTGCGAAAGTGCAAGGGTGGAAAGCGGAGCACTCCGCGAGCACTTCAAGTGAAAGGTAGAGAGAGAATTTGCTGTAAAATATATTATCGTTGAGTTAGTATCCCATCACACAAGTCTCGAACTTACTTTGGGGATATTTGGCTCGACATAATGTATCTAATACAACATAATTTTTGAAGAAACTTGTGAACCATACTGCTGCATAAAAACACAAACTCATATAATGTTCTAAAGGGTAATGAAGGGACTACTGTAATAAAATTTTGCAGTATCTGAACCCTATATAAACTTCTTGCCGAAATCTGCTATAAAGTTTGAACATTTCGCTTTGCTTTGACTTTGCGTCAATATGAGTTGAGCCTGCTAGCTGACAGTACCCTTAATAGCTTTTTATGCACAGGGTGCAAGTATATTTAACTATGTCCTTGATTTTGAACTGATCTTGTATTTTCTGCGACCCTCTAGTGTCTGAGCCACTATTGGCTCCACCCCAGTTACGGCACTGTTCGTTATACTTACCACTCTCAAGAAGGCGAATCAAATTGTTGTCAATAACAGTCTGGCTGTGATAAGCATCGCAAGAGGTTGTTTCTTGTCCAATTACTGGTTTTCCATTTTCAATTGAGAGAGGATATGTGATTTGATACTCCACGCCTGAAATAATAATTTTTTTTCAATTCAATGTCTCTTATTTCATTAAAGATCGTTTTTATATACAATATTTTGTTAGTGATTGCATTCGCGTACAGTTCTTACAATTCACGACGTCAAACGCGAATCTCTTGTAGTGTATATGTATGTATACCTGTCACAGTGTGTATTATCAGATTGAACGTGGGCATATAACCATACATATGCATCAGCACCTCCTTTGGTGTTGCAGATGTCTATGGGCGATAGTGACCATTTCCATCAAGTGGATCGTCTGCTCGTTTGCAATCAAACATACATAAAAAAAACCTAAATAAATAAACATACAGAAAAAACGCATGACACCCTTGACTATATGACACCCCTGACCATATCATCCTTCAGAAAACTGTCCATGAATAAGTAAGACAGCCAGGGCCAGCCAGACAGGGCCATCCCTGTCTAAACCAAGATGTATAGACTGCATTAATTATGATACAAGCGCTAAAATCCTTATGCCTCTCCTTTTGGGGAAAATTTCGAGTATGCTTTGCATAAAAAAGAAGTGGTCTGTCCATATAGCTATTGTGTTATTTACACAAGCATCATCATCATCTTCATCAGGTCTTAATAGCCTCCACTACAGGAGCACGACCATTTACACAATACTGAGAGCGTAATCTAGGTGTGAAAGTCGAAGGTGCAAAGAGCTGAGGCGCAATCAAGGTGCAAAATAAATTCAGGTGCGAAGGGTTCCGTACCACCATCTATAAAAACGGCAAAAATTGTCTGTTAAATGGGAGCCCCCGTTAAATATAAATTTTATTTTAATATAATTATTAGGGTAACGGTGGATGGGCAAGACATACAGTACGTTGAGGAGTACACTTATCTTGGACAAATAGTCTCCTTCATCGATCGACAAGGGAAGGAAATCGCACAGAGGATTGATAACGCATGGAAAAGTTATTGGTCGATGAAGGAGCTATTTAAAGGTAACTTACCAACTAGCCTTAAAAAGCGACTCCTTGACATGTGTATCTTGCCCATTCTAACCTACGGTGCCCAGACTTGGTCATTGACCAAAAAACAAAAGCTCAGGTTACAGGTTTGCCAAAGAGCGATGGAGCGCAGTATGTTAGGTATTAAAAGGACAGATCGTGTCAGAAATACCACGCTGCGCTCCATCACTAAAGTAGTCGACGTGGGAAAGAAGTCCGCTAAGCTAAAATGGGATTGGGCGGGTCACGTATGCCGTATGAGCCCTGAAAGATGGGCACGTCTGATAACGTCATGGGAACCGACTGATGGAAGACGTTTAAGAGGGAAGCCAAGAACGAGATGGAGAGACGAGCTGTTTGCTTTCAATGAGGGATGGCAAAACATGGCAATGAATAGAACAAGGTGGAAAACAGAAGGGGAGGCTTTTGCCCAGCAGTGGGACCTAAATGGCTACTAAAAAACAAAAAAAAAATATTTATTTCTAAAGTAAGTATATAACTAAATATTCTGTGATTATTTCAAGCGTCTATATGTTGCTGTTACCAATATCCAGCAAAAATGAGCAAAAGTTACGTTTGTTGTAAGGGAGCCCCCTTAAATATTTATTTTATTTTTTGTTATAGTGGCAATAGAATACATCATCTGTGAATATTTCAACTGTCAGAAAAGTGATACAGCCTGGTGACAGACGGACGGACAGACAGACAGAAGGTTTTTACCTTTTGGGTACGGCACCCCAAAAAAGAGATAGCAGTACTAACCTCCTTCATATTTAATAGTGCCAGCGAGGCTCTTGTTTTTCTTGGGGAACTCGATGTTCACGGGGCCATTAGCAATGAAGTCAAACTTCAGAGCCAAGTGAACGATATCGTTTTTGTCCTTCCTAAAACAAAAAGCATATTTATGCTGCTATGCTGCTATCAGCATAGCACTAGTAAGTGGAAATATACAAAAGGTGTTCGCGCAAATATGAATCGATGCGAGATATTTTCGGTACCTGGGTAGTTTTTCGCTCCTGCTTTATTCCAGATGCTTTATTCTTTATTTAAGATTTTTTTAAACTACTTATGTAGGCAAATAGGCAAACGGCCCACGTTTGCCTATTTGCCTACATAGTTAAAAAAAATCTTCCGCTATGCGTACAATATCACGTTATGACATCATAGACGTGTCAAACTTTAATAGGGCGCGTAGAATTTTGCGATATTGTGTTCTAGACCCGTATTCTCGCCGCATAAATTCGATGTAAAAGAGTTTTTGTGTTAACGAATATTTTCGGTGAAGTTACTGTGAAGTATCTAGATTACACAAGGATATTTTTTGGAAACTATCGAATTTCTTATTACTTCACGTTTTTGAGGTGTGAGGCAATGATTTGAACGGTGAAGGTTAGAGGCTACGAAATAATTATTGATAATAATTTAAGATCCTCGCGTAGCATGATACTAAAACTCGATAAGATTAAGTTAATTTGTTTAAATCTACTTATCATATTTTTTGTATTCTTTTGAAATAAATAAATAAATATTTTTACACTTTTTCAAAATTTTTTTTCTCCTTGACAATAAATGACACTTACAGGAAGTTTTGTCAATGAAGATAATTTATATACTTTCAGAATTATATCCTAGCTTTCGCATGAGGCTCCATTTGCGTCAATGTCGATCCCTCAGAAACAGTAACTTTTCCGGGGTGCAAGATACTCAAAAGATACTTTATGTCCTTCTCCGCAGTCCAGAGAACGTGTTCACAAATTTTCATTATGCTGAGTTCAGTAGTTACGGCGTGAAAGTGTAACAAACAAAAAACAAGCTAATTATCGCATCTTTTGAATTGAGGGAAACAAAATATTGATTGAAACGAAGAGATGTTGTAGATTTGTTGTACTGACCTCAGAACAAGGAATAAAGCAGTACTGACGTAAATTAGGTACCCATTACTTCCATGTTTTGTCAATTCGATATTAAAGATTTAACAGAACCACTGGTACTTGGAGGCCGTCAAACATTTATCACATATATCTCGAATTAAAAACATACATACTCACGACTTTTTCGTTTGCGGGATAGACAGGAGCTGCTATGAAACTTAAAAGCCACGTTTACTAAGCTGTTCCGAAAATTTTTAGCTATACCTAAAATATACTTCCGTAGGATTTAGTTTCTACGCCAATATGAGGGTAATTTATCTATTAGGCTGTGTACGTAATTTCGTAAACTATCTTCGACTAGTTATATTTTTATGATTTTTTGTGAGGACCGGCCCAATAGTGCTACCCGTTGAACTTTTTTTCACCAGGACAGCGCTTCCGCCCACACAGCTGCCGGAATAATAGATTTCTGAACAATTCTGGGGTTCAACTCCTTACAGCCCAGACCTGGCTCCGTGCGATTCTTTCCTCTTTCCAATAGTGAAAAAAATCTTCTTGGGCGCACTTTCTGGAATTCGAAAGAGGCTGTAGAAGCATTCCGAACGCTTTTTTTTTATTTACCGCATTATGCATTTTTAAAATGTTTTCAAGACTGGTTTGAAAGAATAAAGAAGTGTATTGATGCAGAAAAGAAATATTGTAAAAAGCAATAAATAATATATATCAAAATACTTATTAGTTTTTATACAGCTAAAAACTTTCGGAACAGCCCACGTAGGTGGTTTGTGAAAGTGTAGGTGGAAAACGGAATCGAAATAGTGATGGATTGTTGACGCATCGTCCCTTTACATGATTTAGATTTTTGCCCATTCCCTCTGTAAGAGAAGAGCTAGTACCTTCTACAGTTTTTCTTTTCTCTCAGCTCAGTATGGAAGGCGTGTAACATACCCTAATAATAGAGAAACCCTAATTGCAGAGTATGAATGATAAACGTTTACTTACGAATAATCGTTCACAACTACGTCTTTCAATCCAGTGATTGTCAAACTTGGAAAATGGGTATTCAAGCCCAATGCTTCTTCGGGAACGTTAATGTTTTCAATTACTATAGGGTCCATTGGTTTTATTCCCTGTTCGGCATCACCAGCAGCGAACTCCTTTATGAAACTTTGCATTTCCTGCTTCCAGCAAGCGTCATCTTTGCATTGCCCATGTGGTATTAAATCTAGAAATTGAACATATACAGATAGTTTATCAATTTAACTAAGATGTCATTCAAGAATGACAAACACCAGTAGAGTGAATTTGTTTTAAAATTACTTATTAATAATTCAAGTATTGTTCAGATTTATGATCAATCTTTCTATTTTTTACGTGACTTATCATATATATATAAATAAAAAAAAAATTTGAAAACTTTTCCAGCGAATACACAGTGGGATATCAAGAGAACAGTCAGTATCTTAAAGGAACACATAATAACAAACGCCAGTTTCTCTTTTAGTGTGAAGTGAATATGAATATCACAAAGTCACTCAATGATATGACATAATAATAAATTTCAAGACTGACGAACACCAGTAGAGTACATTTTAAAACAGTTAATTTTAAAACAGTTCAGATTTATGAAAAATCTTTCTATTTTTTAAGTGCCTTATAATTGTAAATAAAAAAAAATACCTTACCAGCGAATACACAGTTGGATAGCAAGAGAACAATCAGTATCGTAAAGGAACACATGATAACAAACGCCAGTTTCTCTTTTAGTGTGAAGAGAATATGAATATCACAAAGTTACTCAATGATATGACATAATAATCAAGCGCGCATCGCAAGCACAGCTAAGGGTTCCGTATTTCAAATATAGCACATCTGAAAAATTCAACAAAAAAGTGTTTTCTATTAGAAATACTTAAATAAATATACTTCGTGTTAATTTAATAACGACATTCTATCGAAGGAAAGACTAAACTTCTCAAAATGAACAATTTTTCCTATGGAACTAATCATCATCATGTCAGCCGCAAAAAGACTATTGCTGAACATAAAGATTTCCAAAATGACAGGTGGAAGTGGCTTGCATCCAGCATTTCCCTGCGTCCTGAGACAATGGTCAAGTCAGTGGGTGTCCGATGCTGCGCTTGCCAGCCGGAAAGTTAATTAATCACACGAAAAAAAAAAATTCGCTTAAATAAAAAGTATTATTTCTAAATTTGCCACTAATAAGTTTTAGAATCAATATTTACGGAGCAAAAAATATTTGAAAACCAGCCGGCGTTCATGCTGAAAATAATTGCTGAGAAAACCTAAATACAATAAATATATAGATGAATAAAAATCTAAATATATTTATGGGTTTAATTTTTGCTACTTAAGAAACTCTAATAATATCAAAGTGATATCTCAAAGGTCAGGTACTGTTTGTGAGCTCACATCGGTAACCAGGCTCAAAATTGTGGATGGATATGTATTTGAATATACTGGAACTATAATAATATGATGCAAATAGCATGCAATATTTGATGAACGCGCATGAAACATAAACACAATTTATAACAAATACTAAAAGTAAACTAAAAATATAATACACCTGTTTGTGGTTAATCCATATATATGTATCAAATACATATAATATGTCATAGTATGCGTGGGATAAAAGAGGATTTGGTTAATGGTGTCATCCCCACCTGCCTGTCTGGTGGTTGCAGGTTTGGCATCAGGTACGCGCGCCCGGCCTTCTGAGCTGCTAATTGCTTTTCTCCTTTTCATCCGTCTGAGAAGTATCCACGAAGTATCCCATCAACCTTCGCCCGTTCCCCTATCCCAATAAAATGTTACCCTTCCCACGCTTAAAAGTGGTTTCGATGGGCAGCAGCATCGGAACCGAGATAAGCCAAATAAACTACGCTCACCAACCCGTTTGCCAAGCGTGGTGAGTATGGCAAAACCCCCTTGAAGATTGATAACGAACCAAAGGCCCCCAGTCCCCGGCGGCGGCCCCGCTGTACCTGACTTCGGTAGCGATCATGGTAACGGCGGGGCAGGGGGTGTGAAGAATCTCCGTAAGAGATCCGGCTACCACCCAAACAGAGAATGGCCCTGGTGATACACAACATTCGCACAATGAGGCTAGATGAGAAGGTTGAGAAAGTGGAATAGGAGATGAGTAGGTTACGATGGGTCATAGTGGGTCTGTCTGAAGTCCGAAGAGAGGGAGAGGGCACGAGAACCCTAAAGCCTGTTAACCTACTCTATCACCGGGAGGGAGACTTTAAAAAATCACAGAAAATGAGGGACTTGTGGACGAAAAAGTGTTGGATTTTTCGTCCACAAGTCTCTCATCAACAACGTTATAACCATCGAAAGCGTTTCCAGCAGAGAGTATCTAAAAGATACTTGTTGAAACTAGTTCAGGTATATATGCCGGGAAATACTCAGATGAAGAGGTGGAAGTGGTGTATGAGGACATTAGTAGGGCCATACACGCTTCCGAAACTTATTTTACGATTGTTATGGGAGATTTCAACGCTATACTTGGCAAGCGGAGCGATGGAGAGTCCAGGGTGGGACAATTTGAATATAGAGAACGGAATGACATACGCTGGCGGGCGAAGACGGAATTACAGCAGAGCTTCTGAAAGCCGGCGGAACGCCGGTACTGAAAGTCCTTCAGAGTCTCTTTAATTCCGTTCTATTCGAGCGAGGGCATTACGCCAGAGGCGTGGAACAGGCGAGGCTACATGGCCACCTTATGGCCACATTGAGCATGTTGGAGGGCGTGTAGATGGAAAACAGAATCAAAATAGTGATGGGTTTCTATCCGTCTATTGACATGATTCCGCAGATTGGGAAGAGAAGCAGCTGGCATAATCTACGTTTTTTCTTTTCTCCTTTACCATGGAAGATCGCGGTAGAACACTATTAATTTTATAACTTTTATATCTAGTTTACACCATAACCCGCCCGAAACAAATTAACACTCCCCAACCGATCACCTTGAGATAAATATCACTTATTTTGTTTCCTCATCTGCATGCATTGATAAAAATGTGACCTGTGCATGCATTGATAAAAATGTGATATGTTGTGGCTGGTGTATTATATTTTGTATATTGTAGATAAAACTTACATAACCTAAGGTAATATATAAAGGAGAGTAAGCTACTACTCGCGGTTATTAGCTGGCTACACTCGGACAACACAATGTTTTCCCTAAAAGTTTTTACCGTTCTTTTGGTCGCCAACTGCATTTTTGCAGGTAAGTTTTTGAACTCTTTGACTGTTGGGGTTTGGGCAGATTAGAAGGATGGAGTATAAGTAGGTAGTTCTTAGGTAAAAAATCATTTTAAATATAAGTTTTTTTAGTTATTTTTAGTTATAGCTAGACTTTTTAGGATTCCGTACAAAAACGGGACCCTATTAATATAGTTCCGCTGTGTTTCTGCCCGTTCGTCTGTCACCAGGCTGTATCTCATGAACTGTGGTAGATAGACAGTTGAAATTTTCACAGCGGCAACAGAAATACTTCATGTATTTCTGTTGCCGCTGTGAAAATTATATATTGCCGCTATATATAAAAAGAAATATGTAACGGCGCTCCCATACAACAAATTGGATTTTTTTTGCTCGATATTGATAACGGCAATGACGCTTAAAATATTCACAGAATATTCAGTTATATATTCACTATAAAAATAAATGATAAAATAAATATTTATATTTAAAGGGGGCTCCCATATAACAGACATGATGTTTTTGCCGTTATATAGACGTAACTCATCGTGCGCGAGACCGACAGGCACTTGGCCGCTTTTTTTTTAATTGACTATTTAGTTTAGCTCCAAGTGAGCTTTCATCACCTCACCAGGCATTTGAGCCGAGGGGAGAGTGCCCTCAACCTGTATAGGCAACATAGGGCCTCCTGGTAGGACGGACCTCAGCTTTGGGCGTTGCCTGTGTGCGCAAGGGTTGAAGAGGCAACCAACTTTTACATTGCCTGAAGGGCCGCAGATGCCTATTCTGCACAGTTACGCGTAGTAGATAGTCATTTGGACCTCGCAAACATTTATTTAAATATATTTTTGAAGGTCGATTCTGCGGGGACAGTATTAATTCCAAGATACATAAAAGGTCCCTAAGTCCTTCTCCGTACCCCAGAAAATGTGCATGCAAAATTCCTTAATTATCTGTAGATATGAAAGCGAATAATTGACATGAAACTAATAAATAAATAAACCCCATAAGTTGTGGGATACTAACGTAAGTTCGAGACTTGTGTTAAGAGCCATAACACAAGTCTCGAACTTGTGTGATTTGTTTTTAATATAGTATTAACTTAAGGTTCCTTTCGTAATTTTTCTTTAGAAATACTTGTTTCAATCATATTGTCGTACCTACTCAAAATCTATCACTTCACTTTTTTATAATTTGTATTTTACCATACATTCAAAATACATTAGATAATAAAGTCTGTCCAGGCAAATAGTTTGCTGTACACCCACAAGAGATTAGGGAAAGTAAATAAAAATAATAAAAATATTTTATTTGCCAAAATATTTTTTATTAGTACAAAACTACGAATAAGTAATAAGGCAAACAAAACATGAAAAATTAAACAAATTGCTAAGAACCGCCTTTATCTTCCATTTTTTTTTATTCCTGTACTTTATTTACTGGCTGCATAGCAAAATCCACGCGACGCATCAACGTGCATCTGTATAGCGCGTGCCGACTCTTTGAAGCTGCCGATAGCCTCTTTATATACATAGCACTTCTTTTGTCGATTACCGGCGTCGCCTTGTCAAAGCGCGTAAACCATTTGGATAGACCATACTTGTACTTAATATTTCAATATCTTCATATTATTATTATATGATTCTTCAATTTGTTTATTTTACTTTTCAGGCCCATTATTGGATGATAAAGAATGTAAAAGCGACTGCTGGGTCGAGGGAATGAAGAAATTCTTTGTAGAGTTTGCCGCTGGTCAACCCCAAATTGGAGTTAAGCCCATGGACCCGATGGTCGTGAAGAACATCAACTTCCCTGAGGAGTCACTAGACATTAACACCTACTTCCCGGAATTGAAAGTCACTGGACTAAAGGATGTGGTCGTCGAATCTTTTTCGTAAGTATTCCAATCCTTATTACTTATTCGTAGATTCCAATCACATTTTTATTTGCATCATTAAGCAAATAATTTTAAACGGTTGCGTTATCTTTGCAGATATTTCAGATGATGTAATATTTGGTCGGGGAAAAAGGTTTTTGTATTTTGTGCCTATGAAAAAAAAACCGGCTTAGTGCGAGCTGGACTCATGCACCAAGGGTTCCGAACCTTAACTACAATAAATGTAAAATTATTGAAAATATTTTTACTATTAGCTTTAGCCCGCGGCTCCGCCCGCGTCAATGTCGTTCCTTTGGAAAAAGTACTTTTCCCGGGATAAAATGTAGCCTATGTCCTTCTCCGTACTCCAGAGAACTTGTATGCAAAATTTTATGATTTATGATGATTGGATCAGTAGTTAAGGCGTGAAAGCGTAACAAACAAACTCACTTTCGCATTTATAATATTAGTAAGGAAAAGATAAGGATAATGTAGTAACATTATCTTTATCTTTTCTTTACTAATATTATAAAGAAAAATTGCAAAAAGCATACATTTTTAGTAAAAATTTATGCTTTTTGCAACTTTTCTTTTTTCTGCGCTATAAAACGTTGCTTCGTACCTAATTTCAAGATTCTGAAAACACAGGAAGTACCCTATAGGTTTTAATTCCCTTGCGAATGTCGAAAAACACGAAAATTTGCGGCATAAACGGCTGTATCTATTGATGGCGTTGGCTTAGAAGTTTGATTTTTTCACATCACATCATAATATTTCACAGGGGCATCTAGATTGTCTTGCCATCCATCTCTTGCCAATCAATGCATATTTACACCTTGACATTATTTTTATTTGACATGATAACGTCTTATAAATTGATGAACGTCGCCTGCACGCACGAAAAAGTGTCACGTTAGAGCACCGCGCGAGAGCGCGGAACAAGCGACAGAGAGTTTCGGCTTGTGACGCTTCTATCTCTCTTCCACCGTTAACACGAAAAATTATCGTTCGTAAACCGAATTTACAGACAACCGTGTTTTTCATTTTTAGTAAGGCTAAGGATGCGGATATTGTTACTGCTGTCCTGAAATATAACTTGGTTGCTGAGGGACCCGTGACCCTCCAGTTCCCTAAGAAGAACAAGGATCTTAACGGCAACATCAAGTACGAAGCAGGTACGTAGATAGAGCGCTATCAACCTTCTTCCTCATCAATAAAGCGTATTTTTGCCTGCATCATCTGTGCCTGGTATCCGTTATTGTTAAGTTTATATATATATATATATATTGAACAATTTTCTGATCATACCCCTTAGCCTAGAGACATTTCCGAACTAACAACATCAGTTAGCTTTCATAATTACGTGGTTAGGTTTACTTCGTGGCACAGAGTTAACATGCTACAACATGTAATAAAATAGGAGTAACAATACTTAAGGGACATGATCAGCCCATAATATTGAACAACTTTCTGATCGTGCCCTTGAAGTTTAACATGTTGTGCTATACTATACGATTACTCAATATATACTTAACTCATTCTTAAGTCTCGTGCTGTCTTGCTAGGTAATAGGTTAATCTTGAATGTGATAAAATGACATTTAAGATCGTTTTTATAGTTTTTAGTTAGGATACTGTTGACTGATAAAAAAAAATCCGGGTTTACTCGTTAGTCCCATAGCAACAATAATAGTGATAATATTATTACCTCGAAAGTTTTGCCAGCTTTATCTCGTTTATTTGACCTTCAGATAGGTATTATGTATTAAATAATAAGCACTCAAGATAACCTCTGACACTTTTAACGAGATATATTGATATACAGATAGTTCTTATGAAAGAGTGCATTAAGCTCCTTTTTGATTAAAATTAATTTTGAAAGACGTGACGCACGCGTCTGTTGGTGCAACACACACATACACAATGAGTATGTGTCTGTGTGGCGAATCGAATTTCGAATTGGTTATAGGACATAGAACATAGATTTAAAAAAAAAATTTTCGTCTCTCTGAATAGATGTCACATTTTGCCATTTTTGTATGGGAACCTAGTGTGTCATTAGCGGGGGTGTGAGGCAGAGGAAAGGGAGTCGTGGTTTCAGGGGTGCTATTTGTAAATGAGTGACTCGATGAAGAAGAACAAATTTTCCATATATCATCGGTCGTTTAGTACACACGTCGATTCGAAAATAGCACTCATGACGTTTGACGCCGCTGTCATAAGAGATGTAACAACACCGTGTAATATCGATATCGAGAAAAACCCACAACAAGATTTCGTGTTTCAGTTTGACTTTATTTAAGTAAACAACATATGAAGTAGTAATAATTATATAGTCATAATCAACTAAGAGATTCCCTGGTTCCTTATACTCCTGGCATCTTCAGTTGTGCTGCGTCCAAGCCCGGGGTCCGCTATTATGACAGCATTCATGCTGTAATAAGAAGTATATATTCCATGCTGGTCTAGATGAAAAGGAAAAATTTAGAATGTACCAGTTGCTTCTCTGATAGGGAATGCGACTAGCAACCTATTACACCTTTGATTCAGATTTCCACCTACATACGCCCACAAACACGCTAAACGTGGCTTTTGGTTTCAGGCAGAGGCCTACACCGTAAGGGTGAAGATCGTGATAATATGAATGTATGTATGTTTTACGGTCCAACGCCAATTCTCCTTATGGAACTCCAGTAACGCGGACATACATAAATATGAAACTGAAGTACAAGTTTTTGCCTGCGCCGGAAATTTAACCCGGTACCTGGCTCGTTAACCACTGTACCATGGAGATTGTCATTATCGTTTATGATATTGTAATTAAATGTCCTTTGCATTACTTACATGTGAAAAGTCACAGGTTGTGGTTTCCCTTTAGCATTTTTTACAGTATTTTTGCAGGATTTCACTACACAACTAGGCATGTTTATAATTATAAAAATAAATTTTCGTTCAGCTCATAAGGTTCCGCTACAAATAATACGACAGACGTCAGAGGACTGAGGCCGCAAAAAAGCATACGCTGTTTTAAGAGTATGAGTAACAAGACATGCCTCTAGAGACGTACGAGCCTTTGTATAAAAAGTAAGACGGGTTGGGCTCTCTTAAATCCTGTATGTATTGAGGTACATCTCTTATGGTGTTGCGCAGACCGCAAGAGAGGGCACCATCTAAGTAAAACACTGTTGTCATAACCAAAACCAAGATGATTGGCGAAAGCCTACTCCCATTGTGTTCCAAGTGCAACGTATGATCTGCCTGCTGAATAAGGTGGTTCGCCATCTGCTGAAGTGACCCCGTGGGTCACTGCTGGGTCATCATGCTGCCCAAGCACTGAGCGGGGTGCCACGAAAGCTCTCACAGGTGTTCATGAAGCAGATCAACTACTAATGATGGCAACTAATGAAGTGGCAGTTGCGCTGTTAGTATATGGAAGTGAACATGGACAGCAACAACAAGTACAGTTTTCGGTACTTGTTGTATTGCCTCGTGACGCACCAAGCCCTCGCCTGGGAACGTCAAAGCTGACGTCACTATGCTATCGGCTGGACCAATACTTCAAGAGTGAAGCGAAACAGTGAAGACGACGGCCAAGCAAAGATCAAAAAGACCTACCTAATGTATCAAGTATCTATCAAAGCTACTTCAGACTGCCCCAATAAATAGTTACTATATACTCTTAACCTCAAGGAGGTAGCGGAGAAGAGCCTGCTGCTGTATCGTTGATGAAAAAGGCTTCAAAAAAGTATAGTAGTGATTAAAATGTCCAAAATAATTTTATTTATTATTTAATTGCAACTTTTAATGAAAAATAGTGCAAAAAACTATGATAATATCTAATCCTTATAACTCAGTTCGGACTGAGTTTAGAGTATATATGCCCTTATAACTTTATTATGTTATTAACTATCGGGAAAACAAGGTATGGTTAGTGGCCGCGCGAAAACAAAAAGACGCCAATAACCGGCATTGTCCTTTTGGAATATTATCCATTTCGGTTCAATAGATACAGTCATGTGGCAGATGGATGGACGGATGGACGTCGAAGGCTTAGTATTACCTTTCCGTTTTAACTCTTAGGGAACGGAACACTAAAAATAATAAATTTGCGGGAAAGTCGTGGACAGTGAATTTATTATTATTTATTTCTTGGCATTAACTTTATTACTTATATTATTACACTCATCTGTATTCATGTAAATTATCGATGTTTGGCAAAAAATAACAAAGTGCATTACTATGCGTCTTTCCGCCTTTCACTGACAATGGAATTTGACGTTTTTAATGGAGGATAAATATGTTTATAATATTGTAAATAACATGAACTTGCATTACTTAAATGAGAAAAGTCCAGCGCGATAGTTTACTATAATATTCATTTTAGTATTTTAGAAGGACAGAACATCAGAAATTGGCCTGTTTATAATTTTAAAAATTAAATTCCACTCTGTTACATACCCCTCGACAGGCGTCAGAGGACTGAGGCCTAGTGTATAGTATACGCTACTTTTAAGGGTATCAGTAACATGACGTATCAAGTAATACGCTGCTTCTAGAGACTTCATACTTCTATGACATAGAAGTATAAAGTCCTAAAATCATAGATTTAAAAAAATGGCGTCTTCAGAGAGACGCTATTTTTTTAAAATTTATGGTTATTTGTAAAACACTAATAACCTTGCAGGACTAAATTGCTAACATAATAAACAACAACGTTTGTTCTACGACTTTCATCCTGACTTATGCAAATGTGAATGAAATGCGAAAGTGAGTTTGTTTGTTTATTTATTTGTTACGCTTTCACGCCGTAACTACTAACCCGATTATCATGTAATTTTACATACAAGTTCTCTGGAGTACGGAGAAGGACATAGGCTACCTTTTATCCCGGGAAAAAGTACTGTTCCCGAGGGATCGACATTGACGCGGGCGAAAGCTAGTACTATAATAAATGTTCATTTAATTTTCCGGTTTAATGTTAAAAACTCAATGCTCATCGCAAAGAAAGATGAGGTACGCTTAGTGATGTGCCGGAGAAAAATTTTCTGTTCTCATGAATTCCTTCTCACGCAAATTTGCGGGAAATTTACAATAATTCTCGGAGTTTCTCAATAATTCCCGCACTTAAGAATAAGAAATTCTCGGAAAAAAATTTCGACTCGTCTTCTCGAAAATTTCGAGCACGGCACAACACTAGTATGCTATGCGCGAGCGTCGCGTCGCGTCATCCTTTCATTTACACAGACTTACAAATGTCACCACAGACAGGACAAACTTGAAAAATATTTTTTATTTAATTTATTAAGTTATGTCAAAACTCGTAGAACAAACGTTATTGTTTCATGTTAGCTATCTAGTCTTGTGAAATTATTAGTTTTTTACAAATAATTCTGTACATATTTAAGTGGATCTCATACGCCGAAGACCAAGCTAAAGAGGCTTGCACATTCATAAGAGAAATCTTTAATGGTGACGTTTATAATCAGAGATATTAAATTTTATTTGTTTATTTTTTTGCAGTCATTGATGGTGAAATATCGTACCACTTCACATTGGTCAATGGTAAAGGAGTCATAAGTGAACCGAAATTCTCTTGCGAAGCTTCAAACGCTAAATACACTATTACCGATGACTTTATTCAGGTTTTAGAAAAAGGTATGTTATAGTTGTTTTTCTTTTCTTTATTTCTACATCATGATCATCATCATTAGGTCTTTTAGTCACCACTACAGGAGCATGACCCTCTCTGTACTACCGGATATACCATATTTGGCCAGAGCAGACAGAGGATTTGGCCTACATCACCTCGCTGGCTTCTACAGTAATTTTGATTTTCACAATTTTCGCCTTTGTTTTAGGGCCAGCCAGGCCCTATCCATTGTTAGTCGTAAAATTTTTAATATTTTTTCTTTCCATAACACACTCCGTTCGCCAATTATTGGGCCTACCTCTGTTCTGGTGTCCAGGAATTACCACGTCCAATACTTTACTACTAAAATGACAACACACCACACTCTATTCAACATTTATTGGGCCTCCCTTTGTTCTAATTTCCAGGAATTTCCACGCCCAATACTTTCCTGTTAAAATGAAACAAAATTATTATAATTACTAGCTTTCGCCCGCGGCTCCGCCCGCGTAAACATCGATCCCTCGGGAATAGTACTTTTCCCGGAATAAACGGTAGCCTATGTCCTTCTCCGGACTCCAGAGAACTTGTGTGCGAAATTTCATGATGATCGGTTCAGTAGTTACGGCGTGAAAGCGTAACAAACAAATAAACAAACTCACTTTCGCATTTATAATATTAGTTAGGATATTTTACATTATTTTTCTCTTATTATTAGTTTAGTTTTATATTTCAATTTTTGAAATTTAATTCCTTATTATTTTAAAGTATCTAATTAGTTTTAATTCGGGTTTTTTTTTTTATTTTTTAGATTCTGACGCGTCTGCTGTTGAGGCTAGCTACGACAAAATCCACGACGAGCACGTGAAGAAGGTGGCGTGCGAAATCAATGAGGCTGTTTTCACTAAAGTGTTCGAGAACCTCAAAGTTTTTGTAGAAAGTCTTTATTAAATTTTATTAAAATAAAAGCTTAATTGATAATGATTTGTTTGGTTAATTAAATTGTATATCATTAAGCTCCTGCACATTATGTCCATGGTCTAGACGGTGCTTTAGCCGCGCTTACTGCTGAAAGACAAAATCTTCCATCTGTAATTTATAGGATCCTTTAGATTTTCAAAGAGTAAATCTATAGTAGTGGTTTTAATCTAGCCCTCAGCATCTCAGCAGAGAAAAACATGCAACCTTAGTGGTTGCATGTTCCTGGATCCAAGGTGGACAGGAAGCTGGGAACGAATAGCCAACGACTGGGCTACGTGCCGGCTGGCTAGGGATCTTCTTGCTTAAATAGTATTTTCTTTGTACTGTCCTATACTGCTACAGCACAATCACATACCCGTGATAAAGATTAAGGGTTGTGTTGGCCAGTAAGTCCTTAGACGTCTTTTTATTAGGCATTGTCTCAGCGCACGCAAGGTATTTTATAAGCCTAGATCGCCATTATTTTTTCAGACTCAGGGCGAACAATCACTCTTTGATGTGACAAAAAGGAAGTAAATATGGGAAAATGGAAACAAAAATTGATTTGGGTTTTGAAGTTAGTGATCATGACATCATGACTGACTGAAGAAAATTTCTGGTTACAGCAACGTGGATAAACTGCTATCAACAATATCCAAGAAATTTCGAAGTGCTATTTACAAATGTGAAATTGAATACCAATTTACTTGTAACACTGTCATTTAGCAAATGATCGAAAAGCAATGCCACTACGTAGATGTGTTAGTTGCCGGTACGAGTGGTAAATAATAAAATCTTTTGTAATAACTGCCAACTGGGGTGCCCATCCTTTACGCATAGAGATGCTTCCTGATCGCCTTAGGTAACTGGAAATGGGAATTACAATATCACGTCTGCAACTAGGTAACTTACTGCTTTTGTGTTAGTTTGTGTGTAAGTGGTCACAGGTGTCAGATTTTTCAAGCTGCTTAAAGGCATCTGACATCATTTAATGACAGCCATCAATGATAACCTTGCCTTCCGAAGTACGGAGGACAGTCGTAATATTTTTATGCCACTTGCGGTCACCCATCCCAGTTGGGACTGCGCCCGAGGTTGCTTATACCGAGGAGCCCGATATGGTTCAGTGGTCCTGAGCATTATTAATGCTAACGCATATTAAGACACCGGGACAAAGCTCTAGGAGGTTAAAAACCATATTTACAACTCGGTAATTATTAATTAACAGATTTTACAGAAAGAAAGAAAAACTTTATTGGCAAAAAAAAAGAACTGGAAAGATTTGATTGTTTGTTTGTTTGCATTGAATAGGCTCTGAAACTACAGAACCAATTTGAAAAATTTATTCACCATTAGAATCCTCCATTATCTTTGATGAACGTAGGCTATAGAATATATTCAAAATGATAGAGATCCGTATGAAATCTTCGATAATGTATCTACCCGTGCAAGCCGGCGCGGGCCCCTAGTCATTATGAAGAAATCTTTTTGGTCCTGGGTACCTTTTACCACACAGAACAACAAACACATTAGAAGTGATATCACGCGTGATTTCTATAAAAACCAGCGTCGCCTCATTTCAAGCATACTACTAACGTAACACAATTATGGAGAACCTTCTGCTTGGGTCAAAGTTTCTCTAGGACTTCTCACTTTACACGTTAGAATAGCACACGTGTGCATTTTTCGATTTTTTTTTTCACGTGTGAGCTGATCGAGCGCTTTGTCGGCGCGCGTGCCACGCCCCCTTGCAATTTCTAAAGTCTTTGTTATTCTGTTTTCTACCATATTCTGATAATCTACCCATAACTTGCTTTACTAATTGCATTGCTTTACATAAATATACAAATCTATCAAAATAGATAACGATTGACCCTGTTTGTTTATGTATCACTAAGGACGCTGATACTTGCAACTCCCTATATAAAGTCGCGTTAGCAAAATCTTAGATTACTAACCGGCGTCTAGTAACGATGGGATTACCTAATATTGTGGTTGTACTTTTGTTTGCACACTGCGTTTTTGCAGGTAAGTTTTCTAATTTTTTATACATACATACATACTATCACGTCTATTTCCCTTGCGGGGTAGACAGAGATTAGGTCTATGAGACCTAAAAGCCACGTTTAGCAAATTGGTGGTGGTTAGTTTTTCGTCTTCTGATATTCCAGATCTAGACGGCTGTTATTACGGAATAATATGATATTTTTACTTGTATTTTATATGACTGCCCAAGAATGATATGCTTTAAGTGTTCATGTAGGTATATGTGTCAGAAAAGATGGATGGATTGTGTCAAGGAGAGTGTGAATAAGAAAGGAGTGATACAGGATTTTTAAGCTGGGAAAGTGTAGGATTTTTTTGGATTTAGTAACGAAAGAAAGGTATTGGGATACAACTCGCTCGGATAAAGCGGGGTACCAAGTAACAGCTTGTAGGGCGCGGGTACCCGATGCCATACCTACCTACCATCGACCAAGTAGTTCAGGATGATACTCCTAGCCTATGATTATTATTAAGAAGAGGTCATGCTGTTGCTCGTGTTCCTTTAGTCAAAACTGAATTCGCAAGAGTGCACTTTAACTCAAGGTCACCTTTCTTGTACAACAAGTTAAATAAAGAATTATTTATACATGGTAAAACATATTATGAGTGCAAATCACTGCCTGGATAAAAGAACGTACCTATGATGAAGTGGAGATACTTGTTAATTATCTGCCTCTTTAGTTTAGTAACATACTTTATTTTTATCTATACATATTTTATATTGGCATTTATATATATTAGATTACTTCTTATATTTATCATATACGTATTTTATTCTAAATATATAATCAAATTGGCCCGGCATAAACATATGATTGTTTAATTTAACAAATACTGTAAAATTGTAGTACAATATATTCTTATTTAAGGCGCTGTATCCCTTAACCGATTGTAGCGGACATCGCGCGATATATTATATACACGTAATGAAATGAGGTTGAAAGTGGCGACCAGTTGGCCTGTCACCAGTCTCATTTCAAACACGTGTCTGCCATTTCCGTGTTAATTTTCATTGATAATTTTTGTCATTGAATAATTATAAACAGATATTGTATTTTTTAGGTATCTTGCTTATTTAGTTATACTTTTAATAGATGTAAAAAGTAAATTGGTAGATGTCGCTGAAATATCAAGTAATTCGCGACAAACTATTTCTGGGCATACCCAGAAATAGTTTGAAATATATATAGCCATAGCTTTTTTTGATATATTATTTGCTAGATATTAATATTCTTTTTTTTTGAAAATATTTTAATGTAATCATTTACTTTGATCTTTGAATTGTACTTCATGTTTTTTTTTTTTTTTCCATGATAGTATTCCTTGAAAGATAAGGCTAACTCTACGACGAAAAAATAGACGTTTTACGGTTTTCTTCTGATGCACAGCGCCTTAATGGTATCGAAGGAGCGGAGTTCCCTGACACAAGCTACCTTTGCTTAAAAGGAGTCTCCAATACGGCATCTGTTATGTACATAACTTTATGTTAAAGAAATAAAGATTTTTTGATTTTGATTATCCAGACGTGATACTATTGGATTTTACGACATTATAAATTAATCGTTCTTCGCCTATTCGAGTCGAATTAATCGTTGTTTCATTGAATTATATTTTAATATTTATATATTGTGATGTTCCAGGCAAATTAATAAAATCGACATGTGATGATAAAGATGGTGATGAATACATTACCTGTACCAAGGAAACTCTTGAAGAGTTCTTTAGGCAGCACAGTACTGGGGCTTCAGACAAGGGAATCAAGTCCATGGATCCCGTGACCTTAGAACATATTGACGTACTTGAAGAGTCTATACAAACGAAATATCATTATACAAACATGAAAGTAACTGGGTTCAAAGACGCAAAAGTGTCTGATTTCACGTAAGTTCACGTTATAAATCGATGAATACCGGCTGTACGCACGAAAAAGTGTCACGTGTGCAACGAGAGCGCGGAACAATCGATAGAACGCGATCGGCCTATGCGTTCAGCTAGTGACGCAACTATCTCTCTTCCACCATTATCACGTAAAATTATCGTCCGTAAACCGACTTTACAGACAACCAATTTTATTATTATACAAAGCTAACATCCCGATATTAGTTGGGAACTTTGTTGCTTTCTAATTAAAGTGTTATTTTATATGGACATTTTCAGGAAAATGTATGAATTTCTTATAGAAACAGCCATTTATTAGAGTCAAATGTCCTAAAAAAGGTTGCAGACATGCTGACACAAACCAATTGACAAATATAGGTATAACTTTTTGGATTTTTAAAACTGTGTTTTTTGACATTTATGCCTATGCCTCTATGCCATAAAACAAATCTCGAACTTACTTTAGGGCTGCTCAATCTGTGTGATTTGTCCTTATATATTTATTTATTGATTTATTATAAAAAAAGATCAATGTGCGTGCTCGAAAGGGTATGGTTGACTTCATAAGAGAGATTGCTTGGAAGACATTTTAACGTCGGAGTCATCATACAAAAAACGTGGTTTTTACAAGCTTTTGTTTAACTTGCACTCCATATATGTAACTATGTTTGTCCGGTGGAATTTTGCAACTCAATTTTGAAGCAGATATTATCTTCTACCGATCGAGCTGAAGTTTAGTATACTCATTAGTTTAGTTTGGATGATAACGCATGGTTTGCTATGTGACGTCAAACTAAATCCAACATGGCGGAACAATGAAGATGGCGGACTAGCTATTTGCGCTCCGACCATGATTGGACCATGATCGGACCATGATCCGAGACTCCGACAATACCAATGGATATTAAATTCCTTTAATTTAATATCCATTGGTATTGTCGGAGTCTTGCTAATAAAAAAAGTAACTCGAAAAACCTAGATAAAGCATAAGAACTTGTTTTTAGAAAGTTTTTACTTTTAATTTATTGCAAATTAACATTTTACGGTGGTTCGGAACCCTTAGTAATATGATTTAATGCGACTCACACTTGACCGTTTTAATTTTTTGTATGTTAATTATCATTATAGTGAAGTTGAACTTAAGAAAGATACGGAGTATAAAGTTACATTGACCCTAAAATTCGACTTCGTTGCCGAGGGCCCTCTCAGGATTGAAATCCTCAACAAAGACAAGACTTACTCTGGCAATGTTAAATACGAAGGAGGTATGTATAAATACACGATTAACTCATACACGCATGTTTTACTCTATGTTTAAATAGTCAGATTTACGAAGAAATTTGACACATTCATAACTTTATAAAAAAGGGGTAATTGTAATAGGCTGTGAAAAAAGATGAAATGTTTACTGGACTTATTTAGGGTGGCCATCCGTCCGGGATTCCCCGAATTTGTCCTAGTCCGGGACTTTCATTTGTAGTCCGGGTATAAAATTTAAAGATTTAGGCTGCCGTGCCGCAACAGCGAAGAACTGATGATTAAAACAAATTGTAACAAACTGTAAGAAGATTTTATTTTGTTACATTTAAAATGATGATAATATTGTCTAAAGTTAATTTTAATATCTTTCAAATTTAAAGCAAAAATATTGTGGTCTATTAAACTGTTTTTTTTTTATTGTAACTACTAGGTTTTCCAAGAACTTGTTGACATGTTCGGGTTTTGGACTCCAACTGAGGTTTTAACGCGTCTTGTGATTGTTGCTAAATTTTAGAGATTGTAACCCTAGACTTATTACAGCCCTAGTACAACTAACACAAATTTGGTTCAAGGGTTTCTTACTGATAATTTAGATATCAAATATGTTATGAACGGATTAAATTTGCATACAAAATACTATTATATTCCTTTGTTCTATTCGAAGCATAATTCATTGTTTATTTCGCTTTTTCTCTTTCTCTGATATTTAAGAGCTGTTGTCGGTATTATTGTTTGGAAAGACACTCACAAAATGATTAACTTTTGCAGGAAATTATGGAGTGAATTGCCATTGTTTTCCCCACTTCACACACTAATGAGTAATCAACTAATGAACAGGTTGTCTCACGATGTTTTCATTCACAGGAAGCAGGTAGTGGTCGACAAAATTACCGTACTTACTTAAATCAGATTGGTCTACAAATTCAGGGGTACAAGTCGGGTATGATACCAATTTTTAGGAAAGCCACTATTTTTTCTTGATGTTTACTATCATTGCACATTCGATCGCTAACATGAATTTCCAAAATAATTATGTATGTAATGAAAATTGTGATCATTACTAGAAATAAAAAAAAAGAAAAGAAACATAGTTATACAATTAAAAACCCCTTCAGGCTTGGACGAATAAACCACCTTCAGGCGACGAGGTGACCAATACCGTTGAAAAGAGTTTCTTTTGGCGTTTCGTCTCTACAGTGGTCGGTTCCGTAACGCTAGTAGTCTGTAGGTTTTGCACATCAATTAATAATATAAATATTACTAAATTGGTTGCTTTAAAATGTGTTTTAACGTGAAAAAGACTGCAACGGCCTATTTTCTGAATACACGTTTTGATTTCAATCTTTGATTTTCATTTTCAAATATATTTTTTTCACAGGTGCAGTTGGTGTTGTGACGTATAGTTACGAAGTCAAGAAGATTGATAATAACGAAGTGTATGAACTGGGACCAGAACAAATAACTTGCGAATCTCAGCACGCGAAGGCTACTGCTAGCGAAGAATTGCGCAAAGAAATAGAAAGTGGTAATTACGTTTTAAATCCTAACAAAGAACATCAGGATGTTTCTATAGAGTTCAAAGAGTGTGTAATTTAATTGCGAAAGATGAAGGTGCGAAGTGAACCTTCGGCGCGAAAGAATGTAAGCGCGTAGAGCTGCGGCGTGTATCAGATGAGAAAGAGAGGACACGGAGGATCAATGTTTTGAGTTAAAACAACGATCCTAATGACTGTTTTCATCCGTGCACGCAGAAAGAGAAAGCAGAAAGTTTGATATGTTTGTTTCTTTGTGGCACCGTATCTCTCAAACTGATAATGGTCAGGTATTTTGTTGAAAATATTATTAAATTGAGATTGTTCCTAGCTATATTTGATTGAAATTAAATAATTCGTTTATAAAACACAGGGTTATTTTGGGTTATTCCAAGGCTATGCAGAAATATGTACGCTTAGATCTTTAAAACTACGCAACGGATTTTGATGCGTTTTTTTAAATATATAGAGTTCAAGAGGAAGGTTTATATGTACATTGCACTCATGCGAAGCCGGGGTCCGGGTCGCTAGTTTATCATATAATTGTAACACGAGAAATGGCTGGTACATTCTACGTATTATTTTTCTCTTACGTATATACTTTTTTCTTCTAGATCAATATGGAATATCATCGTATATAGTCGCACGATACAGTATATTGCAAATAAATTATGATTTTTTTTTTGCAGCTGCCGATTTACAAAGTCTAAGGGATCAATACGCGAAGATCAAAAAGGACCACCAAGCCAGGGTTGTATGTGAAGTGGCAAAAGCAGTTTTGAAAACAGTTATCGAAAACCTTCGCATATTGGGGCGCCAACCTAATCTTTAAAAGTAATGATTCATTTTTACTTGAGCAACTATAGAAATAAATAAATTATCAATCATTCGTTGTCTTTTATTTACCTAACGCCCACGCATGATCCACGCGGCTTTTAGGTCTTAAAGATTTAGGATTGTATTCTTAAGTAGGTATGTGATTATCTAGCTTAAATTTTGACATAATTATATTGTTTGTAATTCTAGACATTGTTCTGGGATACATGATAATGATAATTTATTCACATGAAATACATGTCGAGTATTTCGAATCATTCATTAGGCTCGGCGCAAAAGGGCGACTGAACACAGCTGTTGGAATCACCATATATTACTTAGGAATCTCATTAAAATAAAACCTCAGTCTTCATTGTCGTAGTTTATTTTCCTACAACTGTTAATTCAAGAATGAATCCCACCTTTTTTTTTTTCGGACGAGAATCGAGATATCTCCAATCTTTGCGGGGCGTCCCTCTCATCGGATTCGATTCACGTTTGTTGTATGGGAGCCTCTTTAGTATTTATTTTATTCTATTTTTTAGTACCTATTTGTTGTTATAGCGGCAACAGAAATACATCATCTGTGAAAATTTCAACTGCCTAGCTATCACAGTTCATGAGATACAGCCTGGTGACAGAAGGACAGACAGAAGGACAAAAAAAATTTCGGCCAGTCGAAACTGAGACGCTTCGCTCGCTCTTTCAATAAATATGAAAATATATATTCAGAAAGATTTTTAATACGACTTCCTAAATATACATTTTCATGTTATATTATTTTTAGTTTAAGAAAAAATTAAAGATATACGTAGATAGTCAGATAACTATATACATTTAACATGAAATGAAAAATATAAGAAAAAAAAATTAAACAAAAAATAATTTTTCGTTTTTGCCACCAACGCTGGATGCGTTCCCCTGTTGGATAGCTATGCTAATCCGTTGGGCGACAAAGCAGCCAGCCCTCTGTTCTCCAGCAGCCGAGATGAGCCGTGGGGCAATCTCTTTATAGAATCCCCTTGCGCTGGGACCCCAAGGTCCTAACGTCTCTACGCCAAACGGCACAAATATATCATTCTCAGCTAAGGTTGCATACTTGCGCCATTTGGCGACCCCAGTGCCTTCGGCAGCAGATCCGCCTCTCATGTCTGATCCCCTGAGGTAGAGAAATTGAGCCCCAAAGTAAGTTTGAGACTTTTGTTATGGGATACTACTATGGAGATCGAAAACGGAACCACCGGTGTGACCTGACATTGCCTGCCTGACAATAATAATCAATGACCTGTGTGGCCTAGTGATTATCACTAGGCAACCAGAGGCCGTCGATAAATATTAGGGTTGTTCTATCATTTCATTAATTTTATACTTTTGTTCATTTTCTATCTCAATGGCTACATATATGAAAAAGATACACTGTAATATTATAATTTATTCTGAATTATATGCAAAATGTATGAAGAACGAAATACGGTAATGATTATATTTGTTAGTAATTCGTATTAGTTTAATAATATAAAATATTTATCAATTCAATTCAATTCAATTCAATTTATTTGCATAAATGTATGTGTTACAAAAGTTGTTAACCTTATATTAGAGTGTCAATACATTTTGCCTTACAAAGGCGTGCAAATTTAACATTATTGTCAATATTTGTTAATTAATTACATATTTATCTTATCAGTCAAAAAGTCTTCTATGCTGTAGTAACATTTGTCAATTAGAATTTTCTTTAATTTAATTTTTAAAAGTTTATTATTTAACCCTTTCAATGTGTCCGGTAATTTGTTATACAGTCTTGGACCGATGATATATACAGTTCTATTATATGTAGCCATATTAGAATTCTGTTGCGGCAATATTTGAATTTTGTTTCTAGTAGCTCTGGGATGCTTATTAACAATTTGCCTAAACTTACTCATATTCTCTTTAATATATACACATGCTTCTAAAATATATAGGGAATAAAATGTTAGTATATTAAGTTTTTTTAAATAAGGCACACAGCTTTCCCTTTGGTTTGCTCCAAACATGGCTCGAACGCATTTTTTTTGAGTTCTAAATAATGGCAATAAGTGTACGTTCGCAGCATTTCCCCAATGTAATACGCCATATCTTAAATTTGAGCCTACATATGCGTGATATGCACATACAGCAGTTTTTTGAGACACATTCTTAGTAATGGTCCTCAATACATACACATATTTACTAATTTTTGAAATTAAATTATCAATGTGTGGTTTCCAATGTAGAAAACAGTCAATAATTATACCTAAAAATTTGATTTGTTGTATGAATTCAATATTATTATTATTTAAATTAATTGTAATGTCTTTTGGCTTATTTTGTGGAGTGTGAAATTGTATGGCTTTAGTTTTTTCAAGTTAACTACTAAATCATTTAACTCAAGATACTTTACGGTGTCATTAAGCGCTTCATTACAGTGTCTTTCATAGTCCTCGTTATTTTTTTGTGTAATTAATATAGAAGAGTCGTCTGTAAACAATACCATTTTTTGATTCACATGGCTAGGAAGATCATTAATATAAAGTAGGAATAATAATCCTAATATACTCCCTTGAGGAACGCCATTTTTCACCGTTCTTAGTTTTGACTTAGCATAACATTCAAGATTGTTGTCACTTATATATGTGATATGTGTTTGCTGCTGACGATTTCTTAGATATGATTTAATCAGGTCATACGCCGGTCCTCTTACACCATATGAGTATAATTTTTTTAGCAAGATTTTATGATTGACAAGGTCAAATGCTTTATTCATATCCATGAATAAGGTCGTTATTGGATGTCTGTTATTTATGCAATCTGTAATGGTCCGTAACAGATCATGTATGGCATCATTTGTACCCTTTTGTTTTTGAAATCCATATTGCTCCTTACTAATTATTTCATATTTGTTAAGGAAGCTGTTTAAATTATCGTAAATAACTCTTTCAAAAATCTTAGATAGCACTGGTATAAGAGCAATAGGACGGTAGTTTTCACAGTCAGTTTTAGTGCCTTTTTTGTGTAAAGGTTTAACTATTGATATTTTTAGCTTATCCGGGTATACTCCTTTGCAAAGGCATAAATTAATGATATGACTTAAAGGGGACGCTAGTTCTTCACTGCAATATTTAATTACTTTTGTACATATTTGATTGTTATATATTATTTTTTCTATTTGATGCATTGGTGCTTGGGACTTATTTTTATTAATTATTTTCCATGAGGCTCTAGTTACGTTTTTTGCATTTTTTATATATTTATGATTTTGTATTTTTTGTGAAACACGCATGGATTTCTTTAATATTTTATTGTATTTTATGTAAGCATCTTGAATTTTTGTTTTTATGCTCTGCCAATATAGTTTCCTTTTTGTTAAACTAGATTTTTTTAAATCTGGTGTTAACCATTTTAATTTTTGTTTAAAATTTATACGTTTTTTTATCACTGGGAAGCAGAGGTCATAAAAGAGTTTTAAAATGTCATAAAAAGTATCGTAAGCTATGTTAGGATCGTCGATCGAGTAGAATTCGTCAAAAGTTAAGCTTTTTAAGCAGTTCTTAAATTTTTGCATATTTTCAGCGCTATAATCGCGTCTGGCCGTATAATAGAATTTTTTTGAATAATCAATTTTAATTGGATATTTAAATAGAAGTGCCGAGTGGTCAGACATGCCTAGGTGAAGAACTTTACCTGCACATGCACTGCGACTCTCATTATGAGCTATGTTATCGGGGCACGTTCCACTTATTGGTCTAGTTACTTCTTTAAATTGTAATGAAAAATTATAACTTTTAAGCAAATTTGTAAAGTTTTTTGTAACTGTCTCATTTTTTAGAACATTTACGTTAAAATCTCCACATATGACTGTGTTTTTGTTGCAGAGTGTACTTGTCTTTTGTAATAATTTTTCTAATTGGGAAAAGAATGCTGGCAGATATTCTTTTTTTGGTACTCTATGGATACTAACTATAATTAAGTTATAAGCTGAGATTTCCACTGCACTGCACTCAAAAGCATAATTAACTGATAATTGATTTATCTCAGTTAATTCTTTGAAGTCAATACCTTTTCGTGTAAGAATAATTGATCTACCTCGTTTTTTTATACGTGAATAAGAAGTTGCAGTTTTATAATTATTTAAATATAAATTATTTTCATGTCCCTTCATGATAAAATGTTCTGTCAAACAAATCACGTCCACTTGTCCATGTTCTTTGCATATGTAATGTAAATTAATTACTAAATCCTCAACCTTACTTAGTAAACCACATACATTTTGACTTAGTATAACTAATTCTTTTTTATTTATCTTATTTTTAAAAGTTCTATTATTCACGAAAAAAGTCTGAGTTCGATAAGTCAATGTCCTGATAGCAATTATTATTCTTAATGTATTTTATTAGATTTACTAAGTCGTCAAATATTGTCTTAAATGCTAGTTTATTCCAAGAATTAAACATATTACAATTATATGATAAGTTTCTATTACAATCTAATATAAATGCATATTCATATGTCAAATTGTCTAAGTATAACAGATTATTGAACACTTCTACCCTTTTATTGAACAAAGTTTTTTTATATGAACATCTAAAGGTAGGTAAACAAATGATTACATTAGTATGTTGGACACACATTATCTTTTCTCGTATATAGTCAACAGTGTGGACATAATTTTCAGTTTTAAAAAAGTCATTTTCTCCAACAAATATTATGCAAAAATCATCGTTTGTAAAATGTTGAAGCTTTTCTTGTAAATTCTTCAGCATTTCCTTTATGCCCCCACCTGGAGTTATATAGTGGCATATTTTTGAATTGTAATAAATTTCTTTTGCCGTCTCCAGAATACTGTTTCTTGAATTGCTGCTAATTATGCAAATATTATTTGATTTGTTGTTTGTACGTGTCAGTGACGTGCACAGACATTTGTCATAGGGTACACATAATTATAAAATTTACTTACAAACATACCACCTATATACCTTACCTCACTATACGGCTAGTTATCTACAACTCGTTTAATATTATGATAGTCTTTCGATCTTCGACCGCAAAAGTATTCAAAACAAGCGAAAGATAAGAGATATGATTACAACCTGCGAGCCACGTACCACGTATCATACAGTTTAAGATTAAACTTTAGAATAACTAACCATAACTAACCGGTTACTTGATTTGTTCAAAAGCAAGCAAGTTCACATAACACTTTATATTTCGGTTTCGGCATGTAAACACTAAGCGACACAACTTGCACATGAAAATATTTTTGTCACAAATGAAATTTAACTGATAAAGCAATTAATTTTAAAATAAAACTTTCCTCTTGGATTGTTTGTAAACACGCAAATCAATAACATTGACATAAGTATGATTAATATCTATAATGACATTGACAAGTGACGATGACATTTACATCGCGCGCGGCAGCCAATAGAAACCTCGGAGACAGTGTCTTCAATTCACACACACAGCGCAAATTTGATTTGCATGTGTGAGTCGATGAAAGATGTTTACTTGTACTACTACAAAAGCGATTTCCTATAGGTGTATAATAATTTTCTATGTGTGCGTGAAAAGTCAGACCTTTGAAATTTTGTCTTACGCGGCTTACGCGTATAGATACTGCTTAGCGTGGGCACGCCCGGGCCGCGGCCGCAGCGCCGTACTTGAACAAAATCGACTATAAAGTATTTGCTAGCAGAATTTTGCAGGCGCACCTAATATAATTATTTTTTTGTAAGAAAAATAAATTGTATTTATTTAGCGACTGCAGGGTAGACAGTGTCTAACAGTCTATATGGACTGCACGTCACTGGTACGTGTGTTTGTTTTCTTCCGACGAGTGACATTGCTATGTGTTAGTTCTGCGTTTTCTAAATCCTCATTTTGTTTTGTATTATTTTTTTGATTAGTAAGCTCATTTGTTGTTATTTTCTCCGTGTGTGTTTTATTACTTTTTATATTTTTGTTTTGCTCCGAAATGTATTTTGGTGAAGATTTACAGATTTCTTGAAGTTCTTTAATTCTTTTGTTTTTTTCAATGTTTTGCTTCTTTAGGGTACTGATTTGTTCCTTTTGTTTTTCTATATTTTTTTCGGCTTTTAATAGTCTAATCTTTAATTCAATTACTGATAATTCATTCCACTCTTGTGGTAAGTCATCAATATCCTCATCTTCTGTGTCTAACGAAAGTGATTAGAAAGAATTTTCAGTTGAAATGTTAATAATTTGAGCATTTTGAGTATCACTATCTACCGGGGTACTTTCTCTGTGTTTGCTTGTGGTTGGGATTGACGGTGATTTAGGCATCGTTTGTGGTGCCAGTTGTACGCATTTTTCACATTTCCAATTTACTCTGTGTTCCCCAGTGAGTGTATCATTTAACTAGCAACTTTCCCGTGACTTCATCTGCATAAATTATAAATAGAAATATAGGGACAAATCACTCAGATTGAGCTAGCCCCATAGTAAGTTGTGAACTTTTGTCATGGGATAATAACTTAACGATACTCTTTTCATAAATATACCTGTCTGTCTATATATTGACGTGAAAGCAGAACATACAGACAGACAAACATTTTGAAAATTGGTCCTGTAGTTTCGGAGCCTATTCAATGCAAACAAACAAAACAACAGTTAAATATTTCCTCTTTACAATATTAGTATAACTAGCAATTTTCCCCCGACTTTATTCGCGCAAATTATAGCCTATGTCACCCACTGATTAATTAGATTTCTATAGGTGAAAGAATTTTGAAAATCGGTCCAGTATTTTCGGAGTCTATGCAAATAAACAAACTTTTATAAAATTAGTTTAAGCTAGTAAATATGAATTGTAATAACTTATTTATATCTTCAAACACAGACATGTAGCGACATGTAGCGTCCCCAAATACCGTTACAATGGAGTACTTCGCTCTCGGTCAATCTCTCCTTACCTATTGCATTATATCGTGGGGTGGAGCTTGCAAAACGGCCTTTATAAAGGTAGAAAGAGCTCAGAGAGCACTTCTAAAGGTATGCACCTTTATGCCTTTTCAGTTTCTTACTGATGAGCTTTATCTCTAGAAACAAATTTTAAAATGGTTTTTAAAGCGCACTAGCATCAACCACACAACAATATTCAACCACAATATACCATATCATAACAAAAACGCGCACTGTAACTTACCCGCTTCTTCTTTTAAGTACGTTGATGATATAATTACAGTTTCAGTGGGTAAATTCAAAACTGAAGAAATTATTATGCTACGTTTAGCAAAGAGTTGTAATAAGATCGAAAAGCACGGATTATTACAAAAACAAGTATCAAAAATGTCTTCAATTTTAAATTTATCCACTGGAAACATAAATTTATTATCAAAATAGCTTCAGGACTTAAAAAAAAGATATGGGATAAGGAAAGTTCAACAAATCCGTATAAGAAATCATTACCAGAATGTTCTGTTCATTACCGTTCTTCTTATTAGCGGAATGGGAATGATTTTTCTTCACACTAATTATGTTTACTCTTGATAAACAAATGCAATCATGGGTATATTCAACAAGAAAGTTCTAGAGCATAATGTTGTTTACTTAGGCACCCAGTACAACAAAACACCGTAACATTCATATTAAAATACCACTGAAAACACACACAGTAATGAAAAATTGCAATTTGAACAAAAGGTAATGAATATTTTTTTTGGACAAAAATATTTTGTTGCATATTAAGTAAAAAAAGTAATAAATCTGTTCAAACTGTCTTAGTTTTATTCATTTATAAATACTCTACCCATATCAGTTGATAAACCTAAAGAAGTTTGTGAACTTCTTTAGGTTTATATCACAGTTACTTGATTATTTAATCTTAAGTTTCGAAATTTGTATTCCGACCGAGCCGGTTTTGAGATTTCTGTACGTTTTTAATTTTTTTATGTATTTATATTGCAATAATATAACATATTTTGATATCACTAAATAAAAAAAATATATAGAGTTTAATATAACTCCATAATCCTAGTCTTTTTTCAACCAACATGCGTGTTTCACAAAATGGTAGAACTCGCGGCTCCGCCAGCGTTAATATCGGTCGACCCTCGGGATCAGTAGAATTTCCTGGACTTAAAGGTTCCCCTATGTCCTTCTCCGGGCCTCAAAATACCTCCATACCAAATTTCATCCAAATTGGTTCAATGGATGGAGCGTGAAGAGATGACAGATACACAGAGTTACTTTCGCATTTATAATATTAGTATAGATATGGATGGATAGTACAAATCGATATCATTGTTTTGCATCGTTACATTGTGTAATATACCTCAAGAAGTCCATTAAGAGCCCGCCATATGCCAGGCGGCGTGGCGATACAAACGCGGATGGTCTTAACGCGTTGGCTACTTTGGATATTTACGTTTTTTAGGAATATTCAAGGGTTATTCGAAAAAGAAAAACATATGATGGCTGCCTTATGTGTAATGCAATAATAATCAAAAGTTTCAAGGTAAATTTTAATGTATTTGGTGAATAATGCTATATACATTATGTACTAAAAACGGGTCACTCACGTGCTATTTCGTCGGTCGTTCAATGATATAATGCTATATACCGAGTAAATCAGACGTGATCTGGAGGCAACTTTGCAATTTTTTTCTATCGGGAAAAAACGCAATCGTGTTTTTGAGTCGTATAGTTACCAGAGTTAGTCCTGAACTTTGCTGCATTTTTATTTCAACTTGAGTATTTAATTATTATTGATATAACAGTCAATCATGCAAAGCAGTGTGAGGTAGTACGGACCCTTAAGAGAGATAGTATTTGACCTGTGATTACCCAGGCGCTTGCACCTCTCTATATAAAGCCGAGTAAAGAGGATATCTACGTTATTCGCGACATTTTGTTACCATGATGGGCCTACCGAAGTTGTTTGTTCTTGTGCTCTTATTTGCACACAGCGTGTTTGCTGGTTAGTTTTTGATTTAATTTTTCTTCTACTATTTCAGGATTTGGGTAGGGCTTGATCTTACACTTTTTAATTTGGTTTATGTATTTAATTTAAATATATAATTTACTTTGTCTTTTTTAAATAATATGTATAAAATTAGTATCAATCAAATATGTATAATATCTATGTAAGTCTAGCTCCTATATAATATAATAACTAATATACATATGACAAAATAAGAGTTGTTTATATTACTTCCGAGAAATTACTTCGTATCTATTCGAGTCGAAGTATTGTAACTATTTGATTTTTCTTTTACGTTTAATATATCCAAACAAACCATTGGTGTTTGTCCGTCTATTGAAACAAAAAAGGAAATAAGATTTAATGTGCCAATAACAGAAAGACAATCAGCTCTCAATTAAATCTCTATTACTGATTTCGAGTAGCAAAGTTCAGCATTATTACAACTAACTCATATTAATAATGCAGAATGACTATCTCAAACTCAAGCTTTTTCATAGTTCGAGGCGAGCTCCGTGGCGCAGTGGTTAACACGCCAGCCTGCAACACGAGGGTGCCCGGGTTCGATTCCCGGCCAAGTCATGATAAAAAACAATCGTTCTCAGATTTACCTGAGTCTCGGATGTTAATCTATATAAGTATCTATTAAAAACTGAAGTATCGTTGAGTTATTATCCTAGTAGTTGAGTTAGTAAACAAGTTCACAACTTACTGGTGGGGCTAGCTCAATTTTTATGAAATGTCCCTTTATATTTATTTATTTATTTCATGCTGTGTTGTATTCTGCTTGTATGCAATGCATGTTAATCTGTTTAGCTGGCAGTCGTTATGTATAAAACCATTCCATAGGATTCTAAAAAACCGACACAACGAAAATGAAAATAATCCTGTTACTTACCATTCGCTCCAATAAACTGTGATTTTTCAGGAAGACTATCAAAAACAACATGCCAAGACAAAGATGGCGCTGAGTATGTCACCTGTGTAAAAGAAACACTTCAAGAGTTCTTTAAGCTGCGCAGCGCTGGCGTTGCAGACAAGGGAATCAAGCCTATGGACCCTGCACTCATAGAGCATATTGACGTTGTTGATGAGTCAATAGACATGAAATCTCATTTTTCAAACATTAAATTAATTGGGTTTAAAGACGTGAAAGTTGTTGATTTCAAGTAAGTATACTTTACCTTAGAACAACGTTATGACTCGGCCCAATGCGCGGTGCTGATCTCGTCCCGTCTTTTACATAGGGTCAGTACACAAGTCAGTAGCAGCACCAGTGCGCTTGAACACAAAATTTACGAAAGCGAATTTAAAAGTCAGCGCTGACTTTACACCGCGATACTGACTTCAAATCAATTTATATTAAATACACGTAGGATTCGAGGTCGCTATAGTTTTCTTGAACTGTATTAGGTTTGCCCCTTTTTCAACATAATTATAAACAAATTTTTTCAAGGAAACACAAGATTACTTCAAAGAATTCAACAGACAATAATGTTTCATCAAAAAACAATCGGGCGGTTTGCTATGTAAAACTCGTAGTGTATTGTAGCTATAAGCTGTAAGTGTGTAAACTGTAGTATTAGATCTCTTTCATGTCACACCTATTATCTTTTTGCATAAGGTATTCTTAAAATCCAGCGTAGTTGGATGAGTGCGCTTACCCACGGTCCTAATTTTGTCATTTTAATAGGGCAAAATCTCCGATATCCGTCTGTTCGTCCACCCGTCCATCTGTCACAGGACTTTATCTATTGAACCGTAATAGGTAGGGACTTGAAATTTTCACAGATTGTGTATGTCTATTGCCGCTATAACAACTAATAATAAAAAACTAAATAAAGTTAATAGTCAAAGTGAGGCAAGTTGGAATTTGGTGTTTTTTTTTCGATTCTGTCAAATTTGCCGCATAACTATTAATGCTGCTTATTTATTGAGATCACTTGGACGAGGTTTAAAGCTTACTAATTCGTCCGAGTACTAACCACATAGATTTTGTTTTCAAAGATAGTAAGAAACTTTTAGTGTATATGTGTGCTAATTTGACTTACATTTGGTAAGTTTTTACACTCGTATGAATCTTTCTCGATAAGTATCACATTTGTTATTATATCGCATAAGTAATTCCACATCAATCACCTTCAAATCAATATTACAGAGAAGATGAAGAAAAGGAAGGGACAGAATACAAAGTAACGTTGTCCTTAAAATTCGACTTCGTAGCCGAGGGCCCCGTTAGAATCGAATTGCTCAAGAAAGAAAAATCTCTCTCTGGTAACGTGAAGTACGAAGGAGGTATGTAATATACACACATACTATCATGTCCTTTCCCCTTACGGGGTAGACAGATTTCAAGTCGTTAAATCCTAAAAGTTCCGTTTTGCATGTTGATAGGCATTAGGTGGAAAATTGAATCAAAATAGTGAGGGTTGCTATCCGTATCGTCTACTAATATGATTACTTATTCACATTTTCACCCATACTAGCGTGGAAGAATACTAAGTAATGTCACTCAATGTATTTTGTTCACATAGGCTATAAAATACTTACTACTTATATGGTCATGTCAATTTTGCCGATGATCTTTTTCAGATTGGCCTGGATTCTGGATGTTTATTTATATATGTATTTGTTATAAAATATAGTATCGTTGAGTTAGTATCCCATAACACAAGTCTCGAACTTACCTTGGGGCTATAGCTCAATCTGTGTGATTTGTCCGTATATATTTATTTATTCACTTCAACCAAGTCTATATTAAAATAAAACTTGTTTGTATTTGACTAAAGTATTTATTGAAGCATTGCTTATTTTTAAAATGTATTTCGTATACTACAGGCGCAAGTGGTGACATATCGTATAATTACATAACGCAGAAGGTTGATGACAAAGAAGTTTATGAAATTGGCTCAGAGGAAATAAAATGCGAGTCTCTGTATGCTAAGTCTACTCCTAGTGAAGAACTGCGCACAGCAATAGCAAATGGTAAGTACTTTGAACAACAACGTCGTAGTAAGCTGTGGTAGAGTCACGCTGCCAGCAAAATTCATTTTTGCTAGTAGCATGAATGGGCCGGATTGTCCGGGAAATACCACACTTTTCACAGAAAGTCGACGTTTGAGTAGAAGTTTTACCGCTTCTATGCTTCGTTCGGTGAATGAGAGAGCCGGAAGCCCATCTTTTTCTCCCCCTCCCCCTCATTTTATCCTCGCCATGTTCTCCCTCAATATCCTCCTCCCAACTCCTTAAAAGAATCAACGCTCTTGTTGCACCCTGATGTGACATGTTTATGGGCAGCGTTGTTCGCTTACCAACAGGTGACATGCTTGCTAGTTTGCCCTCCTAAAGCATAAAAATGACGACGTTTTCAATTTATTGATGTTGTTTCTACCCTCCCTATTGGATCACTCTTTATTAATTACGAGGCCATTAAAGAGCAGAATATAAACAAAAAGATGCCCCAGGAAGAGTAGTAGTCAAATTATATTACAACATGATAAGCATAAGATCTAACGTAGTTTCAAATGGATTCCGAGCTCCAAAACATCTACCAAATACATTATATCATGTTTATTCAGTCGGAATCGCCGACGAGTTTCTGTCTGTAACGACAACCATAATCAAGGCTAGTGTTAAGGGTGGCGACACCCCGGACATTCCCTTCTCTCAAAGCACTGAGGGCAGGCTCGCTCGTCGCCGCCTGCGCCTCTGTCCGCGCTGCATAGCTCGAAATGATTGCTGGAGGTACATTCTGATAACTATGACTGGAGGGGATGTCGAAAATTCAATCGGTGTTGCCTGGTGTATTTCACCATCACATTCTCACAGTATAATTAGCGAACTTGTATGCATTTTTTTCAGACCCAGATGCACAAGCTGGTAAGGATAACTACGAAAAGATCAAGACAGAACACCAAGCTAAGGTTGTATGTGAGATGACGAAAGCACTTCTCAAAACCGTTGTTGAAAACCTTCGTGTATTGGGACGTAACCCGACCCTTGAATAAAAATTATTAATTTCCCATGGCAAAGAAAAATAAAATAGTGAAAATTTATTTATTTGTTTTATTAATAAACTATGTAATTTTTGACATTGAAATATAAAAACACTAGCTTTAGCTCGTAAATCGCTGGCTCCTCTCGCGTTGATGTTACTCTTATTCTCTCAGGAACAGTAGTATTTCTGTAATCGTCTCCATATCCCAGGTAAGCCTTATGTAAAATTTAATGATGATCGATGCAACAGATAAGTGTAACAGACAAACACACACATTATTGATGGGTCTCCGATAATCCCATGATCTCATCGATAATCTAAGAGCAGTTAGATGTCCAATCTATGGGAAAAACTAAGACTAAGAGCAATTTTTAAAGTTTCAATGTTCAATAGGTGTCAGCGGAACCTTTTTTACTAAACCTATAAAAGACCATGCTGGTCTGGGAGAAAAGAAAAAATGTAGAATGTTGCAGCTACTTCTCTTCCCGCGCAGATCGTAAAAGCCGTTCGAGGGAATGTGTAAAATCTGAGGAATCATATTAGTAGGCGATGCGGCTAGCAACCCATCACTATTTTGATTCCGTTTTCCACCTAATGCCCATCAACATGCTAAACGTGGCCTTCAGGTCTAAATCTAGGCCCTGTCTACCCCGCAAGGGAAAAAAACGAAATACTATGTATTTATAAAAGACCATCCACCCATCGACCTATCAATGATGTAAGTATTTGCCATTGTTTGATAAAAACAATGACTACTGCAACTAAATAAATTGTCAATGCGTTATAATAATGACACGTTATTAAAGTGAAAGTTAATGTATGTTTAATAAGTATCCCTTCACGCAAAAAGCACTAGACGAATTTTAATAATACTATATAGGTACCATATCATAGCTATGATATGGTTTTATACATATAAGCTAGCTTATACGTTAGCCCGTTCGTCTGATATTCGGATGCCTTAGCTTCAGACTGATTGGAAAACTGTGGTGGATGTTGAACTTTCAAACTGTTTCCGTCCATATTAGACTTTAATTATATACACAATTAACTAATCAAGTTAAGCTAGGTATATCTGCTACAAAATACCGCCACAAATGGAAAGCGATCGGGAAAAAATTGGTTGGCTACATCATGGCTTAGGCCTGAACGGGCGACTGAAGGAGGAAGTAGATAATGTAATTTTTAGTAAGTAAATAAATATACAAATAAATAAAAATCAAGGTAATAATTTTTAAAAGCTTTTATTTAACGTTTATGCAACTCAATTTTGAAACAACTATCATTTACCGATTGAGCTCAATTTTTATTTACTCATGTAAATCGGATAACAATGTAATATTAAGGTACCAAAGAGGTCGAAAGGTGGTCATAGGGACTTCTAAACATAAGAAGATTAACCTATCGTATTCGGACCTGTAAGATATGTCTCGGCACTTTACAATAAGAATCGCTCATGATAAAAACTGCTTAAAATTCATTACAACTACATACTAAACATCTTTAAAGTAAGCAGATTTGGGTATAATCCGCGCAGAAGCTCTAATATTGTGAACTGCCGTCACGTAGACCGTCTTGACTATGTCGCAGATGATCTGTTGTCGAGTTTTGTTTGCTACAGCATTGTAATTTTCTGTTAGTCCATTGAAATCAGCATCTGAAACAGGGATAGAAGAAGACAATTTTATAAATAAATACCTATATATTTATTTATATAAACATTGAGTATCACACAAATTGACTTAGCCCCACAGTAAGTTGTGAATTTGTGTCGTAGGATACTAACTCAACGATACTATATTTTATAACAAATAAATATATAGATAAACATCTAATACCCAGATCAATCTGAAAGAAAAAAATGTGTTCTATCATGACCTGACTGGGGATCAAACTCAGGATTGTGTTGCAGGCTGGCATGTTGACCACTGCACCACGGAGCTCGCCAAATGCCATTATGTTTTTAATATCGTCATTCGCCGCCACTAAACAGGGCGGGATCTTAAGAGTCGGCAACGCATCAGCACCTTTTTTGGTGTTGCAGAGGGTAACGGTGACAACAACGCCCCGCGCGCGCGCTACCGAACGGACGTGTTTAGATTGTTTTTTATATTCATTTGTGTTTACGTGATCAAGAAAGATATCTTGACTACTGTCAATGATATGGAGACTAAATGTAGCGGCTGCGATGCCGTAATATACGACATATCATATATGGAGTGTTCAAAAGAAATATGCAGAAAGTTATTTCACTTGAAATGTCTGGCGATGTCGTCTGCAACATTCGAAGCGCTTACAGAGGAAAATAAAAAGCAATGGTTGTGTCCGGAATGTGTGAGTTCTATGCCGAAGAAGGATAATATTAATACCCCAGTTCGAGGATATATCTTGAATCAGACGTTCACCCCTAGCTGTAACGTCAACACAGCGCGAGGTAATCTTCTTCAAGCCGATTTATCGATGATTGAAAATGACTCTAGGATACTGGAAGAACTACGGGAATTCCGAGCCCAAATGATGATTCGTTTTGATAATCAAGAAGAAGCATTCAAGCAGTTACAGGCCCAATTTACTAAAAATCAATCACAGTTTGAGGAATTACATAAAAAATGACGGTAATTCAAGAAAAAGCCAATAAAGTTCCTATACTAGAAGATCAGATAAAAGTGCTGACAAGTAAAAACGAATATCTTGAAGCGTGCATTAGTGTCAAAGGAAAAAAGGAAGAAAGTTCTCGGCCAGCTCCATGCAAACAATCTTTTGCAAATGTAACAAAGTCAAAAGTACGGGAGGTACCAAAAGAATCGTGTGGGGCCACGAAACAAAATTTTTTACCGGTGACGGAGAATCGACCTGAGGAGGAAGGAGTTTACTTAGGCAGCAGTTTAAACGCTACAGAACTAAATAAAAACAAATTAGAAGAAGACAACTGGACAGTGGTAAAAAGAAGAAATAGATTTCCCCATAGCGAAGTCAAAAGAGGTGGGAGCGCGAGCTCATTAGAAATTCAAGGAACTGAACGAAAGAAGTACTTGCACGTGTGGCGCTTAAAAAAAGAGACATCGGAAGAAAATTTAGAAACATACGTTAGGAAAATATGCGGCAAAGAATGTCCTTTAAAAATTGAGAAAATAAGCCATAGGACTGAAAGGGACTACGCTTCATTTAGAATAGGAGTTCCTGAAAGTGATTATTTTAAATTGTGCGAGCCGGACGTTTGGCCAGTGAACGTCGAATTTTGCGAGTGGATTTGGTTTCGCAAATCAAGCGACGCGACAAAAAAGCTCGCATCGATTAATTGAAGTCTATTACCAGAATGTGAGAGGTCTTCGGACAAAGTTAGAAGAATTTTACGCAGGAGTAGCATCTACGAGTGCAGACTTATTAGCGATAACCGAAACGAGTTGTAATGAATCCATCAAAGACGCCGAAATAATCCCGCCAGGGTATAAAATAATTCGTTGTGATCGGACGGACGGCCGTAAACACGGCGGCGCATTTTTAGTGGCCACACCGTGTTTTGACCTGCAGAGCGTACCGATACCGGGCGACGTCAACATAGGTAATCAGATGTTTGAACTGGTTTGTGCAAAGGTGTTTTCACGCGGTAAACTATTATTTTTGTGTTGCGTTGTTTACATTCCTCCGAGTAGTAATGACAATGAATACTTAATAATGTTTAGAATCATAGAGGAGATTTGTTATAGATATAAAGATCGAGTATTAGTAATAGGGGATTTTAACCTGTACTCAGCTTCTTCGTGTACTAACAATTATTTTGAATATTTTCAAACATACTGTGGATTCACTCAGAGAAACGGAATAGATAACTGCATGAAACGTCAACTAGACTTAGTATTAACAACTATGAGTGAGGATGTAGTCAGTGTGAGTGCCGCTTCTGAGTCGTTAGTCAATATTGACCCGTGTCACCCGCCGTTGGAAATATCAGTGGTGTTGGTGGCGGGCGCGTCGTCCGCGGCGGCGCCACAGGTGGGAGAGAGTAGCCGCGACACGGACGCACAGACATGTCGACAGCAATGGAATTTTACTGGCGCGGATTACCCTCTATTGTACAGAAACTTTGCTTCTATTGATTGGTCACCTCTTTATGATTTTGATACTGCGGAGGCGAGTATATCCTATTTTTACAATGTTGTTAACAATGTTATTAGTGACTGCGTGCCATACAAAAAGCGAAAGCGTTTGCCTTCGAGGTACAGTTACCCCGAATGGTACAATACGGAAATAATTCGCAACATTAAAACTAAAGCATATTATCATAGGAGGTACAAAGCAACTAAATCACAAGACGATTACGAGGCATTCGCTGAGTACAGAAAGGAAGTTAAAATTAAGATTATAAAAGCTCATAAACTGCATCAGGATCGTGTTCAGAGTCAACTAATAGAGGATCCGAAATCATTCTGGAAATATGTCAAATCGTTGAATAAAAATTGTAAGGTTTCCAAAATATCTAAGGATGGAGTAGCGTTAGAGGGACATCAATGTGTGAAAGAATTAGCGAGTTTTTTTCAGTCGGTGCATAGTGCCGTGCACCCTAAACTTGACGTGAGCGCAGCGATAGCGGAAGCGGGCGGTGCTAACGGAGCAGCTCATGTTAACCTTAACCAGCTCCGGCTAGGAGATGTGGAACAGGCACTCGCTAAGCTGAAGCCGAAAAGGTCTGCCGGTCCAGATGGTATCCCAGCATTCATCTTTAGAGACTGTCGTTTCGTACTGGCCGAGCCGCTGTTGCACATTTACAACCAGTGCCTTATGAATGAAGTGTTCCCGGATATGTGGAAAACAACTCGCGTAGTGCCAGTCCCGAAGGGGAGGGCCGGCGGTGGTGTGCATGAGTGCAGACCGATGGCAATATTATCTACACCGGCCAAAGTATTTGATAGTGCGTTACAAATGGTAATATACGACCAAGTACGGGCTCAGCTGTCAGACGCACAACATGGTTTTAGACCAGGTCGCAGTACCACCAGTAACCTGCTCAGCTACATGACTCAACTTATACCGGTGGTAGATAGTGGGGGTCAAGTGGACGCAGCCTCCTTTGATTTTCAGAAGGCGTTTGACGTCGTGGATAATGACATCCTGCTGATGAAACTGGCTGGTGTTGGCTGTACCCCACATCTGTTAAGATTTCTAGCCAACTATATGAGTGACAGGCGGCAGTACGTTGAGTATGCAGGATACAGGTCAGACCCATATTTTGTTAGATCTGGGGTGAGTCAAGGCTCCAATATTGGTCCTCTTGAGTTTATTATAATGATCAATGATTTACCGGAGGTGATCAAGGACTCATCCTGCTTACTATTCGCTGACGACCTAAAAATGTTTCGACCTATTAAGAACGTTGCAGACTGTGAGCTATTTCAGAGCGACATAAACAGAGTGATGTTATGGAGTGAAACTAATAATCTACATTTTAATGATTCAAAATGTGTTACCATTACGTTCATCCGAGCGCATAAACCCATTTCCCACGAGTACCAAATTGGAGAAATGAAGTTGAAAAGGGTGTCCGAAGTAAAAGACTTGGGGGTTAAATTCAACACACATTTGCAGTTTCGAGATCACATCGTTAGTGTTTGTAAGAAAACATTCAGGAATCTAGGGTTTATACTTCGCAGGTCCCATGGTTTTAGTAATGAGAAAGCCATCATTGCTCTTTACAATGCGTTGGTCAGAAGCAACCTTGAAAGCAATGCAGTCATTTGGGCTCCACATGAAACTAAATATAGCCTCATGTTGGAGCGCATTCAAAACAAGTTCATTAGGCACTTATATTATAAGAAATATGCGGTATTCCCTTTTTACCCGTTAATGTACCCTACTTTATTTATACTGGGTATGGTGGGGTACAATAAGTTGCAGGTTCGTAGGGAATTGAATCTCGTGTCCTACATATTTAAGCTGCTTAGAGGAAAGCTTCACAACAGTGAGGTGTTACGGTACGTGAGCCTTAATGTCCCTGATCGATACGTGTGGCGCCGCCGCCGGCCTCCGCCGCTGACCGGGCCGCGCGGGCGCACCAACTTGCTCAACAAGGCGCCGCTGGCGCGAGCACTGCACGTTCTTAATCAAGTAGCTGAAAGAATTGATCTATTTTCCTGTTCTCTGAGTGAATTCACTAGGATGGCCTTATTTATTATAAGTTATAATTAATAGTTAGATAATAGTTACATTATTGTATTAGGTTAAGACCTGTAAAAATAATGTAAAAGCAGTAAATAAATAAATAAATAAATAAACTTTCCATCAGGTGGCTCATCTGCTCGTTTGCCGTCAAATATACATAGAAAAGCTCTTTTTTCGCGAGTTATTATTTCTGTTTTTTGGATTCTGTACTGAAAGGGTGATGAATAAGACACTAGTACAAAGCCTTCAAAGTCCGTCAGTCATAGGTCTGTGTCTATTAAATAACTAAAGACTTGAAATTTTCACAGAATATGTATATCTTTCGCAACTAAACAACATAAAACCTGAAGTGGGTTCCCATACAAGAAACTTATTTTTTTAATATTTTTTCTTAATTCTGTTAATAGCAACTTATTTATTTCCAGGACAAACAAACCACAGATTATTAAGAACAATAGTGTCTATAAAAATATATATTTAGGGACTAATCACGGACTAATCACACATAGAGCGAGCCCCACAGTAACATGTGAACTTATTTCATAGGATAATAAATCAACAATACTATATTTTATAATAGGTACACATAAAGCTAAACATCTAAGACCCAGGCCAACTTAAAACGGTCGTTTTCCAGGTTGGTTTGACCGAGAATCGAACCCGGTCAAGAAAGAGGTTACTTAACCTTACAAGAGGCGTTGTATGGAAGAGGTTTCATGCGTCTTTCCTTATAAATACACACATGTGTGTGTGTGTGTGTGTGTACTAACACACAAAAACCGTGTTTTTTGTAGATAAAATATCCTCCCATAGGTACTTTTATAAATGAGCAATCAACTGATGGATTTTCTATGGAGTTTTTAAGGCACTCCCAGAGTGGAATCCGTTGTTTTCTTTTTCGTATTACGGGGATCCCCATGGAAAGTTGTTTAATTATAATGGGTTGACTTACCGGCTTGTATTGAAGATACTAGTTCAGGACTCATAGTGAACTTAGGGTCATCTAACGCTTGGCAAGAGTTGCTTTCGGGGCCCACTTCATAGTGTTCTACGCCTTTGTCATCAGTTCTTATGTTGTAGCTGTATTGGGCGCCTCCTTCAGCAGCTGCAGGTAGATAATGTATTTTTATTTAGGGAAAATTTAAAATCGGTTACTCACGAATTAGAACGATTGTGTCGAGTGTAATGAAAAAAAAATCAAAATATATCCTAATTGAATCCTTACAGTGAGAAAACACGTCTTTGATTTTTTTTGTTTTATCCTTAAGTAGCTATACCGGCGAACTTGGTTGTGCTATTTTTATTTGTCGTAATATTTTTTTATATTTTAATAGTTATTCTGCTATTCAGGATGATAACAAAATCTACAAATTAAAGATTATAAAATCGGTTCACCCATTCTTACGTTACAAGTGTTTTATAGATATATGTACTTAGATGAGAAAATTTTTGCTTACAGTATAATTATAACGTAGGTATAAATTCCAATAATATCCATACTTGAAAGTTTGTAGTTTCAGATGTTTATGAGTTTATATCGGATGTTTGTTACTCAATCATTTGAAGCTGCCTCAAACACATGGGCTGAATTTATACTCGCATAACTTACTTCGTGATAGTAAGACCTGCGCTGATCTGATCATACATGAGGATACTTTTATACTCAAATATATGAAACCTAGTTTTAATACTATGGAAACCCAATCGGTAAGCATATACAAATGTTAGTCTTTTGTAGGTATAATAATATGTTTAAACAAACAATCAAATCAAATATTGATTAATAAAACTGTTGTGCGACAAACGCTTCATCGACAGACCTATGACTGATGTAAAGGTCAAAAATAATCACCTGCATTTTAGAATTAGAGGTCAAGCTTACTCGTAACTATTTAATTTTAGATAGTTCACGATAATACGATGTTTATGTCTGTTGAGTTCGTGAACTGTCAACAAAGTTCATAGATAAAGTCAATTTTAAGACACAGATTATTGAAGCGAAACATGTAGCTATAATATTATGGGTCTATATTAGTTCCCCTATTTTTTATATTCCTGATATAGATAAACGCACAAATTTTTCGTACGATACCTTTTAAAAAAATTAATTGATCCGAATTTAGTATAGTTTTTCGCTAAGCTGTTTATTTAAATATTCATTAGGTCTAGTACTTAACAACTTCTATATTCTCAATTAATTATATATATTTCACAAAAAATAAAATCGCACGAAACTGTTACGCCTTATCATATTATATATTATTTTCTATTAGATGCTATTGCTATGTAGGTATATGTTATGGGTGATATGGTATCATCCTAGTTATGATTTTATCATAACTAGGATGATACTATTTGGCTTATCAACTTAACTTAACTTAATCATATAATGTAATGGCATATCGTGTGCAAATATTTTTTGTGAGTAGTTCTTTCTGTTGTGTGGCTTGTGGTGGCCTAAGAGCCACCACTATAGCGCTTTGTCATAAGATTTTTTTTCTTTTCGTCGAGCACGGCGGCCGATATTGCTGCAACCTCAACGGATGCAGCAGTATCGACCAGGGTTGCATGCATCAACTATTGGTGGCGAGCATGAAGGGTCTAACATGGGGGCGCTGGCCAGCAATAGTTTGCATGATCTAACTGGTGGCGGAAGCACGCAAAGTAAATTTTCTCAAAGCAAATGTAGCTTTGACTTCCGCAAAGTAACACCTGACTCTATTTATTATTTTTATTTGTTTTTATTTTAGTTGTGCATTAAATGTGTTTGGAAAGTTATAATTATTTGAAAATATTGTTCAAAAATAGTTGCACATGTATATTTGCGAGTTGTGCTGCAAATATACAGGGCGTTACGTGCTACATTTAAGAATATTCATTCACTATAACTAACAAAAAAGCATTTTCGAAACTTACAATTATTCAAATTACATTTTATTTTTTAAAATCAATGTATAATGTCTATTAATACGCTTTAACACATTCAAATAAGTCGGTAGTTACTTAGCACTGGATATAATGCCATCTAACGATGACTTTTGGAACTAAACTTACCAGAGCCCTTGCCAGATATTTATTCCTTTAGATTTATAATATCTATGTATATCAAAAATTAGAATTAGAATGTGTCGTATATATACTTACTTCCTTCACCTTTTATTGTCCCGGAAAGGGATTTGGATGGCTTGTGTAACTCTATAGTAAGATCGCTATTGAACACTACGTCAATTTTAGTTTTCAAATCCACTGCTTTAGTATTTTTCTCCAATCTGTAAAATAAAAGACAAACCAATTCACCATCATCAGCATTTCAGCCGTAAAAAATCCACTGCCTGATCTATGGAATGTAACTTTTATATAAATACAACTTTTATAATAAGGTTGGCATGTTTTTTGGCAGATGTAAAACTAAGCTATATCTAAAGGTGTGACCGAATAATAAATAAACAACAAACAATATTTTTAACAAACGTTGATTATAAAAACGGTCGTTAGCGTTTTCATATCTCAGTAATTTATTAGTAGTTTATTGTTGAAATAATTAAGGATATTAATTTATTTGGAAGTCAAAGTTTCATGCACTTTGGGTTAAATTACTTTGTGTGCTTCCGTCATTCTGTGTTAGTTCGAGTGGGCGCTGGCTCGCAACTTACTGGTCGCGTTTAAAAATGACACACTAATTTTTATGAGTTCAAACTCCGTAAACGAACTTACTTGAAAGAGGAAATCTTCTGATCCTTAAAGCCATTGACAACGATATTTTTGAAATGTAACGTCAGTCCAACGCCCTCCGGGGTAACATCTAAAGATGGAATGGTTATGGGGTCCAAGGGTTTTATGTCGAATTGTGGTATTCCACCACTAGTGTTATCCAAGAAATTTTGTGTTGTAATGGTGATACACTCAATGTCCGTGACCAGGCATGGGTCAGCGAGTAAATTTAATTCTGAAAATATATTTGGACAGCACATTATAAAATTATATGACAAGATACAGAAACCTTTCAATAGGACACAAAATCGGATTACAAATATTCCTGAACCAACTCCTATTTAACTAATGTTTTTAATTGTCGTTTTGTTTACTGTGTGTGTAAGTTGTCAATACTGGTGCCATAGTTTTCAAGCTGAATTAAGGCATCTGCCGTAGGTTAACGACTGTCATCAATGACATCAGCTGGAAACGACGGCTTAACGTGCATTCGAAATACTAACTACCGTTTTCTGTGTGTGTAAGTAGCCAATACTGGTGTCAGAGTTTTTAAGCTGAATAAATGCATCTGTCATAGCTCAACGAATGCCATCAATGATATAAGCCGGAAACGACGGCTTAAAGTGCATTTTGAAGCACGGAGGAGCTCTAGTTGCTTAACATGCGTAAGCGCTACTATTACTAGGGACCACTGGGCCATAAAATTCCTCATTATAAATTAAAAAGTAAAATTATGAATATTTTTGTTCATTGACAATTTCAACGCACACTTCGTTATGGAACAAAATCTACTAACATTAATCACAAACCAGAGAAACACTTCACATACCTGAAAGAACTGTTTGAAAACACAAAAAGCACCACAAAATATTGAAAACGAACATTGTAAGGAGTCTACTTTATAGAATTAAGCCGGCAAACTAACTGCAGTTGCTGATAAAAACAAAGTTATATATAGACGTTAAATAATCTGTTGTGCAAACATGGCTCGGACCGTGGATGGAATGTGATATCGCAGGTCAGAAATTATCATTTACACATGCCAGAATATGCTACGTCATGAAGCACATACCGCAAATCTTTTAATATTGTATGTTAATAAACAACTTGTTTCTCTCGGTCTTAAGTCAAAATATAACATGAATATAGTCACATACTTACAATATAATTATATACCACGATAATTATATAGGAACGACGTTAAAGGAACCTTATCAGGGGCCGAGAGGCGGTTCCTAAGAACTCTGACACCAAAGTATTAATGGTTTATTGAAATGATGATGATGACGATAATTTATTAATAAATTAAAAAAGTAGGTAATGCAAAAATATTCCTTCATGATCATCATCATTACAGCTGTAAAAAGTCCACTACTGGACAAGGCCTCTCCCAAAGATGCTGCGTTCCATGGGAGGATATTATCATATCACGCTTGGCAGGCGGGTTGGCGAGCGCAGTTTGTTTGGCTTCTTGAGCTTCCGACGCTGCTGTCCATCAAAGTATTTTAAAGCTAGGGAAGGATAATAATTTGTTGGATTTGGGAAGAGAATAGGTATAGGGAGTATCCCTATACCTATTCTCTTCCCAAATCCATTATTGCCATGTTCACCACGTTTAGCAGGTAGCAAGCATACTTTCTTTGGCTTCTTGTGCTTCCGACTATGCTATCCATCGGAAGCATTTTTAGCTGAGAAAAGATAGAAATTTGTTGGATTTGGGAAGGGAATAGAGGTATTGGAATACTACTCACTCGGATGAATGGGAAAAGCAAGTACCAGCTTGGGAGACCGGGCGCGCGTACCCGATGCCTTACATGAAACCACCGGACAAGCATTTGAGCATGACTGCATGACAACCCTGACCTTCCTATTTATTATACTATTCTTATTTAATACTTCCTATTTATTAAATTCATTCAGCTAGTTAATAATTTCAATACGCGTCCCATTTCGTCATCCTTCTGCACTCCGCTTTGGAAGCGGCTCTAAACTTAGCTTTAAGTAAATTAACGTCAACAATCCTTTGTTGTAAAATAAATGTTAACGTTCACCAAATGGTATGTAAAGTATCTTATGATGAATAAATTATATTTGAATTTGAATTTGAAATTCATCAACCACGTTAAAACTGATTGATATGAACCGAAGAACATAAGAGTGGTTACCGCTTGCCTATGCTTGGCGTGGTGCAAAAAAAAGTCGACGAACTTTCTCAAATATCAATAGGTATTTTTTTTTAAATCAGAGAAGAGTTGATAGACTCTTTAGATGTGGCAGGAATGGTTAACACTGATTTTGTATCGGCCGTTAATTCGCCTGTTTCTTTTTCTTTTCCCAAAGCTCGCTCGCTGCTAGCAAGCAGTCTGTTTGCCCCTTGACGACCTATGGTGTCTCTGGATGATTCCACTGATGAGTTTATTATGAGTATTTCGTTTCCAGTCTCGTATAGTAAATCCCAAGTCTCATTACTACTCATAATGATAAAACGATCAGCTTAGCCAAATACTGGTCAAAATATTCTAATTGGATGGAACCACTTTGACCCGATAAGAACAAGAAGTACTAATAGAATTTAGAAAATCTTAACATCAGGATGACATGACATCGCGCATGAAAGCACAAAAATAGAGCATGAGAGCTTAATTCATAAGTGACTGGGTTTTCTCTACCGCCCGTCATGCCAAAGAAACCCAGAAAATTTTATAGGGCAAGAGAAGCACCCAAGCTACATGCCAGTATTACTGGATCCCTCGTAACAGCATTCCTCACGACTTTATTTTACACACAATTCTTGTTTTTTTCTTTTTTTCATTTAGTAAATGTCGTACCATCAGTTTCGTTGAGTTTTTAAGTGTTATATTTTGCATTCACAATGCTATTTTGATATACACTTATTAAATTAAGAAATAAAATATGAACCTGCGACGCAGGTTCAAATCCCGCCCGCTTGAAAATTTCACCATATTTTTATTTCTTAATTTAATAAGACTTCGTTTAGTATTTCAATAAATATTTATAGTATTTCGATAAATATGTAAAGTTCAATGTCGTGTTGTTATTGAGGCTACATTGTTGACAACTGCAAGAAGATAGTAAGACCAGAGTGTGATCATGCATTTTTGCTATACAGAAAACCCAAAAACAAATGAGATTGATTTATTGTACATTGTTATTCGACTGAGCGAGCACAAAGCGCGAGCGAATGAGATAATATTAATATTAATAATAATAAATAAATTAAAAATAAATATATACGGACAAATCACACAGATTGAGCTAGCCCCAAAGTAAGTTCGAGACTTGTGTTATGGGATAATAACTCTACGATACTATATTTTATAACAAATACATATATAGATACACATCCAAGACCCAGGCCAATCTGAAAAAGATCTTTTTCCATCTTGACCTGGCCGGCAAGCGTGTTGACCGCTGCGCCACGGAGCTAGACGGAATATTCTCTTGAGCTTTGCGCTCGCTCAGCCAAAATTTGTGCAGTCCAGCTGTTTTCTTCTACAGGTCACATTTTTCAACAGATTCTCGCAAAATTTTGTACTTGCTACTTCATTAATTACATACATAATTATATTTTTGATGTTTCAGTTGTTGAAAATTTTTCAACATGGCCGGCGGAGTTGGCACAAAAGACCTAAGATTTTGTTCTTATCTATCCGTTTGGGCATCACGGAAAGATGCAAAGAAAACGTAACTTCTCTTAAAACAAAAGTTCTGTCGTCAACAAAACTGGTACTGTAGTTTAGAATTCCTAAAGGTTCCTGGAAAATTGGTTTTGATCAAAACACTTTCTGGAAACTTTAGCAGAGTAGGTATTTTATACAGCGGGTATATTGTTACATAAGCATTCCATCTATAGTGATTTTTTTCTTTTTATCGTGTTGATGGCTTGGTAGGGGTAATATTTTCTCCAGTAGTTGGAAACTATCACCACTTTCGAATGCAGAGTATATGTTCTTCTTCTTTCTTTTTTGAGTCCGTAAAGTATATGTTGTTAATATTGTTAAGTTTCATCGAAGTCAGTCAAGTAGTATTTGGCGTGATGAAGTTACGAGTATTGATCCAAACACCCTCACAAATTTACATATTTTTTCATACTTTTACGATAAGTGATGTTAAATGATTTTTGTGTGCATAATCGCAAAGAACTGCTTATTAGGCGAATCATTTTAATGATAATATTATTATTTTTGTTACATTTTACTTTTTTATTAATTTTGCATAAATGTGGTACCCAACTTTAAATAATGAACAAAGGATTTTTTGCATTATTTGTGATAGAATTGTTTATTGATTACGTATTAATAAGTTAATTCACTCAAGAGTTAATTAATTACTGATTCTGAGTGATTCAGTGCAATGATTAAGTAGATTTGGTTAATGAGGTATGTTAAATTATAACGTCAATAATATTATGTGTAATAAACTGAAATTTGGTATCATTTCGGTAGGGTAAGGGTTCTAAGATTAGAAGGTCGACGGTAGATGATCAAGATATATGTACAGTACGTCAAAGGGTACATTTACTTTAAACAAATAGTTATTTTTTCAGGCGTAGAAGAATTAGTAATTGACTATTTAAAGGAGAATTACTGTATGCATTAGAAAGACTTCTTCACATGTATCCTAAAATTGGCGAGCTCTGTGGCGCAGTGGTTAACACGCCAGCCTGTGACACGAGGGTTCCCGGGTTTGATCCCCGGCTAGGTGAAGATGGAAAACGATCTATTGCAGATTGACCTGGGTCATGTTTATATATATACCTAAATATCTATTATAAAATATAGTATCGTTGAGTATGTATCCCACGACACAAGTACACAACTTACTGTGGAGTGTGGAGCTAGCTCAATTTGTGTGACATGTCCCTATTAAATAAAAATTTGCCTACCTATAAATAAAAGTTCAAACTACAGGTTTGCCTAAGAGCAATGGAGCGCAGTATGTAAAGAATAAAAAACCGGCCAAGTGCGAGTCGGACTCGCGCACTAAGCACTCATTCGCGAGAATTGGTTGAGCAATGCTATCTGTAGAGGAGCTAGAGACAGACAGGCAATCAAAAGCATTTTTGCCTAAACTGAAATGGAGATGGAAGCGTCTTACTCTCTTACTATCGTCAAAAATTACAAGGAGGGGTCAAAATTCACTTGTATTATGCAAATGAAAACTTTTGTTTAAAGAGTCTAACAATACCTCACACGTCAAAATCTGATCAGGCATGTAGAAACGCAGTTACGTATCAGAACATAATTTTGTACATACGTGAACTTTTAAGAGAGAACACTCCTTATTTGAACAGTCATGTAAGAATACCATGTCCAAGGTAGTTAAATGGTAGTAAAGTACTGAGTAAGGTTATCATTGTGTCCTAAAAGGGTTACTATGCTACTAGTTAAATTGGGCACGTATCTCGTTTACAATTTACGTTAGATGGGTATTAAGCAGTGCACGTCATAATGCCATTTGCTAGTAGCGACGTGTGTGAGATTCTAAGCGCTGCTTACAGTTGTTGCAAGTACCATCATTCCCTTTAAGGGCTCGTACTACCTCACACCGCTTTGCATGATTGTCTGTAATATCAATAATAATGAAATACTCAAGTTAAAATAAAAATGCAGCAAAGTTTAGGAAACTTTGAAATCTTACTCAATAACACGATTGCGTTAAATTTTCTCTATAGAACAAAATTGCAAAGTTGCCTCCAAATCACGTCTAATTTACTCGGTATACAGCAGAATTCACCAAATACATTAAAATTAACCTTAAAACTTTTGATTATAATTGCATTACGGATAAGGCAGCCATCATGTATTTTTTTTTTCGAATAACCTTTAACTATTCTAAACGAAAATATCCAAAGTAGCCAACGCGTTTAGACTATCCGCGTTTGTATTGCCACGCCGCCTGGCCTGTTGCGGGCCCTTAAGGAGCCCGTCAAAATAAACAACTTTTCTTAGAGAACCAATGTTGAGAACCAAGAGGTTGACATTTCTATACAAACGAGTTTGTTCGGCCTGGTAACTTGTATAAAAATAAAGATTTTTTTTAGTTTCTAGCATAGGTCACTGGAATGTAACATTTTGACCGGTTGAACAATCGCGCTCTTTCAAGAATATATCGATGCACCATTTACACATGTATAATATGTATTTAGGGAACGTGTTAAAATTGTATTGAATAGAGAACATAAAAATATGCATACAGAATGTTAAAAAATCATACACCACCTTCAATAAACATGGCTAACAAACACAACGAAATTTAAGTGACTCATAAACACATAAAGTATAAAGTAAACTTTGGCCTCCCACAAGACCTCAAGAGGGCAAGGATATATAATTTATATTTCTCTATATTTAATGTGTTTACATATACTCGTTTATAACTCAGAAGAATATCAATTAAAATAATTATGTTTCATAAATACTGCATTTGTGCTACCTTTCACTTTTATATACTTAATTTCAATTTAACATTACTTATCAGGTATACAATTTTAAATGATATCACAGCGCGTCTAGGTAACAGGAGACCCAAGTGCTGGCAGCTTTTTGCTCAGCTAATAACCCTTGCAATACAGCGAGGAAATGCTGCCAATATTTAGGGACTTTGCCTCGATACGGCGCGCTCCATTAAGGTTACAATACAATACAATACCCTTTATTGCACAAAAAATAACAAGTTGTATGTATATTTATCTAATACTAACAGATTGTGCAAAAGGCGGCCTTATCGCAATGCAATTTCTTCCAGGCTTCTTTTCAAGGTTCTTATTTATAACTAGCTTTCGCCCGCGGCTTCGCCCGCGTCAATGTTATTCCCTCGAGAACAGTATTTTTTTCTGTGATTAAATGTACCCTATGTCATTATCTGTACCCCAGATAACATGTATGGCGTGAATGAAATGAAATGAATGAAAAACGATAACAAACAAACACACTTTCGCAATTATAACATTAGTTAGGATTATAGTTTAGTATAGTTATAGTTTTTTAGCTAGCTTCGTGGCGCAGCGGTCAACACGCCAACTTGCGACACGAGAGTGCCCGGGTTCGATCCCCGGCCAGGTCAAGATGGAAGTGATCTTTTTCAGATTGGCCTGGGTATTGGATATGTATCTATATAATATATTTGTTATTAAATATAGTATCGTTGAGTTAGTATCCCATAACACAATTCTCGAACTTACTTTAGGGCTAGCTCAATCTGTGTAATTTGTCCGTATTATTTATTTATTTCATTTAGTTTTTTTTTTCATTATTTAAAAAACTCCTTTAACTATAAAAAAGAAAGATACATAAGTTTGCTAACATATATTAACTACAAACTGCTACGTACGCTGCAAACAGTCTATTGTTAGAAACAAAGTTGTAACCTTAATCTACATTGTGCTAAGTTTCAAATCACAACATTAAGCCCAAACATAAGTAAAGTTACTGGTATGACTAGGAAATTTTAATAAAGGTCAACAATACCCTAACCCCTTAAAGCAAGAACAACAGTCTACTAACAATAAAAGCGCTTCTTATGCAGAAAGTAAGCTCACTGTTTACGCTTTATCTTGTCTGTAGTTGCTTACAGCTGAACTTGATATCGGCTTATCTAATTGGTTTGTTAATATGTGTTTTCTTATCGTACAATAATGTACGTTTTCCTTATAATGTTGTTGTCAACTTTGCAATACTAAATTTGAAAGTTTATATAAATATATAGAGATGAGAAGATTTAGGGATTTAGAGGTAGAGCCACGCTACCGGTAAAATTCATTTTTGCTAGTAGCATGAATGGGCCAAAATTCATTTTTGCTGGTAGCATGAATACCACACTCTCACAGAAAATCGACGTTTGAGTAGAAGCTTTACCGCTTCTATGCTTCGTTCGGTAAGTGAGAGAGCCGGAGGCCCATCCTTCCCCCATTTCCTCCCCCCAAGCCCTTTCCCCAACTCCTTGAAAGGCCGGCAATGCTCCTGTCACACCCTGGTGTTGCAGTTGTCCATGGGCAGCACTGGTCGCTTACCATCACGTGACTCGCTTGCTCGTTTGCGTCTAATATGATAAAAATAAAGATTCGTTACTTCATGCAAAACATCTACTTAGAAGGATTTTAATGATTTTGTAAAATGTAATGAATAATATATGATTAATTTCATTGCGTTGACGAATTCATGATTAAAATTAGTAACAATATCCTGATAAATCTATTAATTACCTTTATAAGTATAACTATACGGCAACTTACGAACAAAATAATTTTGGACAGGATGCAATAGGATGCATTACATAATGCGTTTTAGTCTAGTTACAGTTTTGTTCAGAGACATCGATGTTGGTGGGCACATCAGTGAATTTAGGATTGTAGATGTACGAGCTTTCATCGCACATTTAGGGGGCACGCTACAGTGGTCCAGTGGTTAAGGCGTTTGCCTGTTGACCCGGGGGTTCGATTCCTACCGGAAGCATACTTTGTTTAGTTGTTTCCAGTTTGGTTAGGACATTGCAGGCGTGAATTACCTGATTGTCTGATAATAAAAATGATGCGTGGTTCGGAAGGCACGTTAAGCCGGTGGTCCCGGCTGCCATCTAGTATTCGTTAAAGAAACCACGTCAGAGGCCGAGAGGCGGTTCCGAAGAACTCAGACACCAGGGTGTGCACGGTCGATTGACTGTGACACCTACTCGAAATGATGATGATGATAGGCGGCACGCGGCCATGTAAATGTAGGATACGTGTCAGTGGTTTTGTTACTATATTAGCATCAAAATACTTATCATTTACGGGATACTATCGTACAGCCAACGACAAAGGACCCGTCACATTCCGTCAAGAAGAAATAAACCAATGTGACGTTGTCTTGTATCTGCGCAAAATCATCTGCCACCCATCAGTATAACATCTCTTAATTTATGATGTTGGGCCTAACAACTTGCCTGAACCGTACAGTAGAAGTCAGAAAAAGAAAAACAATCTAAAATTTGTTCAATGAATTCTTTAGTGTTAATACTGATCAGTTCATTGACCATACATTGATAGTAAAGTTAAAAAAAATTATATACAAATATTAAAAATGTGAAAATGAGCATGTTCGTGATGCCTTTACGCCCTATCTACTGAACCGGTTGTCATAAAATTATTTATAAATTAATTTAATAAATATCGTTTACTTTATTTAGGTTGCAATACCGTATAAATATTTTTTCCAATATGTTATTCCTTAAATAACCCTGTTTACTATAACATAATCATAGAAAGCAAGATTTAAAAAAACACAGGCTACGTGCGAGTTGGACTCACACACGAAGGGTTCTGTACCATTATCTTTAAAAACGGAAAAAAAATCACGTCTGTTGTATAGGAGCCCCCTTTGATATTAATTTTATTTTTAATATTAATCATTTTTAAAGTGAATATATAACTAAATATTGTGTGAATACTTTAAGCGTCTACCTGTTGCCGTTATCAATATCGAGCAAAACGAGCAAAAAAATCACGTTTGTTGTATGGGAATACAACAAACGTGCATTTTTTAATCGAGCAAAACGAGCAAAAAAATCACGTTTGTTGTATTCCCATACAACAAACGTGATTTGTTTGCTCGTTTTTCTCGATTATATATTTTTTATTCTATTTTTTAGTATTTATTTTTAAGCTTTATATTGAAGAAGCTGAAAGAAATCTTTGCACTTACCTATTTATTTTTATAGCGGCAACAGAAATACATCATCTGTGAAAAATTTAACTGTCTTACTATCACGGTTCATGAGATATACTCGTAGCCTGGTGACAAACGGACAGATAGACAGACAGACAAACACAAAGAAAAATAGACAGACAGACGGACAGTGGAGCGATATTAATAGGGTCCCATTTTTTACCCTTTGGGTACGGAACCCTAAAAACAGGTAAAGGTTCAAAATATTTTCTTAAGACACCAATGGTTTTAAATTTATAAGCCTTGTAAATGCTTACAGATTGTTATTCTAACAGCTTTTTAGTTACAACAATGTTTAATTTCTTACAAGCGAGTCATCCCGAGTTCCTAACCCGGAACTCGGCCTTATTCCCCCTTCAATATTTAAGTAGGGATTACTAACCACGACGTTTCCTGAGATAACTCAAAATAATTATTTGTGTTAAATATTTGTGTGCGGAAAGATTATATTATCTTCTGCGTCAATAAACAAATTAGCGAGCGTTTAAATATTGCTTATTATTGTTCTTTTGTAATCGAAAGGCCACGTTTAGCGTGCTGGTGGAGATGGGTTGCTAGCCGCATCGCCTATTGTCATGATTCATTCGCTTTTCACCCATTCCCCTGACCGGCTCTAAGGTCTGCGCGGGAAGATCTTTTCTCCCAGACCAGCATGGAAGAAATCTTTTCTCTATGGTTACAAATATCTCTATGGGTACAACCATAGAAGTATAAAGTGAAACGCATTTTTTTTTAAATCTATGGGTACAACAAAGGCTATGAACATTTGAAGTATCGTCATTTTTATTCTTATGACATCACGATTGACGACAAACAATAATGGTAACAGCCGTTTTGACGCGTATATTTTTCTGTATGTATGTATGTTTCTCCATAACTATTATGCTAATTAGCTGAATTTTATAAAACTTGTTACATAAACACTTAGACGTAGAGGACACAGGATAGGCTACTTAATTTTTTCTCCAGTTATGATAAGACGTGGTCCCCATACAAATGTACGCGAACGAAGTCGAGGCCACAGCTAGTCATTATACAGGGTGAAATTGAATTCATTAGTGATTCAGACCACAAGCAACTTTCATTATGGGACCAACTTCGACTTTGTGAAAAAATTATCCGCTCTTTCATACAAAAGTGGAATATCTACGTGGCCAAACCAAAATCTATGGAACAGCTGTTTTTTTTTGCAATTTCGGAATTGGTCACTTAATGAAAGTTTTTCAGATTCGTGGTGTAAGTCACTGCTTAAACGTTTGCTATTGAATTTAATTTCACCCTGTATAGTCGTTGTCTCTGAGGTAGCATGAGGAGCGCTCGACAGACGATGTAGACGCTTTCCAGAATCGACGATGTAGACGCGTTCTATCGAAGAAGCGGAAAGAAATCTTTGCACAGCAATGAGACAATGCACAGTCGATGGCAAAAAACAGACCCCTTTAACAACATATTTTAAATTGTAGGGGGGTCAAATTTATATGTCCCCGACTATACGTTAAATAAAAATTAAAAAAAACTACTTATGCCATTCGTCGAAAATAGCATGAAGCTCGTAAATCAGAGAATTATACTTTGTTAACATATTGTTATAAAAACAGGCCAATTACGAGTCGGTATCGCGCACGAAGGGCTCCGTACCATTGTCTTAAAAAATGCATGTTTGTTGTATGGTATGCACTCTTAAATATTTTTTTAATTAAACTATTCATTTTTAAAGTTAATATATAATAATTAAATAATCTTCGATAATTTCAAGCTTCTACTTGTTCCCATTATTAATATCGAGCAAAAAAAATCATGTTTGGGTCATGGGAGCACCTTAAATTTTTAGTATTTCTTGTTATAGCGCCGTCAGAAATACATCATCTGTGAAAATGTCAACTAGGTATCTAACTGTTACCGTTCATAAGATACAGCTTGGTACATAAGATACAGACGGACAGCGGAGTCATATTAATAGGGTATCTTAATCCTTTGGGTAAGGAACCCTAAAATGGGCTATTTTGGAATATGTATGTACATCTGCGTAAAAGAAGCAAGCCCAAGCAAGTGGAGGAGCACTGATATGACACAAAGCAAGAAGCAAATACTTTATTGAAGGATGTCCTAAGGAATATATTTGATTTAGTTATCAGACCCTATCCTGCTTTACATGGGACGAGGCCTGCATACATTTAAAAGAAACCCTTATCTTTCCTTATCCGACGCACATGATTTTCCATGAAACAGAGAGAGTGAGAAAATATTAAAATGTAATATGAAGCAGGTAAAAATGTTTTATTTTATATTTGTCACAGTAACTCATGCCATATTTTATTTAAAAAATGCATATATAGGCTTATCTTTACCTAAAAGAAAGAAATTTAATCATTTTTACATTCGGGAATATTAGTGTTTTCTTTTTAAGCAAAAATTATAATTTTATGCTAAAATTATTCAATTAAAGTTGTTCTATCAATTGTAACTAAGGAAGTACCGGATAAAAGTCGAATATTACCATCTCTTGTAAAAGTGCCTTCACTTCACACAAAAGTCGGGTAGTTGTGTTGGGTGACGTAAGCCTTAATAAGTATATGGGGAATGGGATATTACTTAATATTATAAATGCGAAAGTGAGTTTATTTGTTTGTTTGTTTGTTACGCTTTCACGCCGTAACTACTGAACCAATCATCATGAAATTTCGCATACAAGTTCTCTGGAGTACGAAGAAGGACATAGGCTACCTTATATCCCGGGAAAAAGTACTATTCCCGAGGGATCGAGATTAACGCGGGCGGAGCCGCGGGCAAAAGCTAGTTTCTTATATTTTAATAGTGATTCTGCTATTTGGGGTGATCCAAAACCAACAAATCAGAGATGAAGAATACTTCCTAATCATAATGTTAGTTTGACGTTCTTCGTGTGTAAGTGGCCAACATGGCCGCACGGAATCAATATTTTTTTATCTACGATCAACTAATCATCATCATTTCGAGTAGGTCTCACGGTCAATCGACCATGCACACCCTGGTGTCAGAGTTCTTCGGAATCGCCTCTTGGCCTCTGACGTAGTTCCTTTAACGACTACCAGATGGCAGCCGGGACCACCGGCTTAACGTGCCTTCCGAAGCACGGAATCATCTTTATTATCAGACAATCAGGTGATTCAAGCCTGCAATGTCCTAACCAAACTGGAAACAACTAAACAAAGTATGCTTCCGGTGGGAATCGAACCCACGACCCCCGGGTCAACAGGCAAACGCCTTAACCACTGAACCACGGAGGCTGATCAACTAATGAGCATAATAGTATTTACTCATTGAATTGTTTAGCAAGTCAAGTGTCACTTTTGGTTAGCAAGGTTATCTCTTCAATAAATTATGGCAGCTTATTAATAAAATTGATGTCGAACACCTTTATTTTTATCATCAATCTTATTATCGTGGAAATATTTTCTTAAGGATGACGCCTTATTTTAATTTTTAGGATCGTATTAGTCACAATCACAACAAAGATAATCATATATTCTATTCACGTTTTTAGCCCTTGGAGGTAGACAGAGCCTAGAGACCTTAAGCTACACGAGTATTTATAGAACGTATAGGTTCATAATATGATTAAAATAATGACGGTTTGCTAACAGCGTTGCCTATAGACACAAGCCCTTAAATGTACGCCCATTTCCTTGACCGGCTTTCACGATCTTGAGAAGAGAAGCTAGCTGCTTTCACGATTTTGAGAAGAGAAGCAACTAGTACATTCTATATTTTTCATTACTTCCAGCGATTTAAGGCTGCAATGTCCTAACGAAACTGGAAATAACTAAACAAAGAATGCTTCCCGTGAAAATCGAACCCACGACCCCTGGGTTTACAGGGAGGCAGTCCTTTTTTTAGAAAGTAATAGGTAATGTAATTTTTCTCAGGTCCTGAGACATGATCGCTATCGAGAAGTCGCGAGCAAAAGGTAGCGTGCCAATATCTCACTATCAAAAAAGGAAAATAACTAATATAAAGTCAGTAAAAATGACGTATTACCACAGAGTAATAGTACTAACGTAGAATTACTCGGAAATGGACTTAATCAATATCAGTTGACAACAATAGCTCTAATTTTACAACGAACCCCTGCCCGCTTAAATTACTCAGCAAAATACAGTCATTTCAAAAGATAATCGTCGGATGTAGCTATAGCAGCTCCTTTAATTTCCTGCTAGCCTTAATATTAATAAACTTACGCAAAATTTTCCGTTACAACAGATTACTATGCGCAATAAAAGGAATTTCGCTTTGGGTTTCCGTGTTTGGAGTAAACAATTGTAATTGTTATTTTTTGTAGGTGCTTTCTTTTAAATAAGCTTTGTTGGTAGACGATGCGAAGACGATGCCTAATTATATTAAACTAGCTTTCGCCCGCGGCTCCGCCCGCGTCAATGTCGATCCCTCGGGAATAGTACTTTTTTCCGGGATAAAAGGTAGCCTATGTCCTTCTCCGTACTCCAGAGAACTTGTATGCAAAATTTCATGATGGTCGATTCAGTAGTTACGGCGTGAAAGCGTAACAAACAAACAAACAAGCAAACAAACAAAGAAACAAACAAACAAACTCACTTTCGCATTTATAATATTAGTAAAGTAATAAAGTAATAATAAGGACATATTGCGTTACAGTTTTACAAGTATCTTTATGAAAGTGGTTAATGTTTTTCTTTTATAAGTAACTAGCTTTCGCCCGCGGCTCCGCCCGCGTCAATGTCGATCCCTCGGGAATAGTACTTTTTTCCGGGATAAAAGGTAGCCTATGTCCTTCTCCGTACTCCAGAGAACATGTATGTAAAATTTCATGATGATCGGTTCAGTAGTTACGGCGTGAACGCGTAACAAACAAACAAACAAGCAAACAAACAAATAAACAAACAAACAAACTCACTTTCGCATTTATAATATTAGTAATAAAGTAATAATAAGGACATATTGCGTTACAGTTTTACAAGTATCTTTATGAAAGTGGTTAATGTTTTTCTTTTATAAGTAACTAGCTTTCGCCCGCGGCTCCGCCCACGTCAGTGTCGATCCCTCGGGAACAGTTTTTTTTCCGGGATGAAAGGTAGCCTTCTCCGTACTCCAAAGAACTTGTATGCAAAATTTCATGATGATTGGTTCAGTAGTTACGACGTGAAAGCGTAACAAACAAACCCACTTTCGCATTTATATTATTAGTAAAGTAAAGTAAAGTAATAATAAAGTAAGGAGGTAAGGATAATCTTCCTTTGGAAGCACTACGTTTTTGACAGTGCTGCATATAGTATTTACGCTATATTGCTATTTTAAAAGTTCTAATTGCCTGCCACCTGAGAGTCCCACGTTCGATTCCCGCTTTATCACTCGTTTCGGAGACAGATATACCTAGTAATAGTTCCCTGCTTAAATTTAATATTATTAGGCATCGTCTAAGAACGAAGCTTATTAAAAAAGAAATACCGACAAAAAATAACAATTACAATTGTTTGCTTCAAACACGGAAACGTAAAACGAAATTCCTTTTGTTGCGTTTAGTAATCTGTTGTTACGGAAACATTTTGCGGAAATTTATTGACATAAAGGCCAGCAGGAAATTAAAGGAGCTGCTGCTAAAGCTACTTCCGACGATTATCTTTTGAAATTACTGTATTTCGCTAAGTAATTCAAGCGGGCAGCGGTTCATTGTAAAATTAGAACTTTTGTTGTCAAGACAACTGATATTGATTAGGTTCGTTTAGGAGTAAATTTAATTTTGTTGGGGATTTTCCTTAATTGATAGTGAGATAGACGCATGCTACTTTTTGCTCACAACTGCGACTGCGATCATGTCTAAAAACTTGAGAAACATAAACTATATAAAATATACTAGCTTTATTCCACGACTTCGTCCGCGTAGAAGTTAAAAAATTGGACCAAGGTTAAGTTTTGATGTAGGTAAATCACGTTGTCCCATACAAACTTTGCCCCCTTTTTCACCCCATTTATGGGTAGAATTTCGGAAAATCCATTCTTGGTGGATGTTTACGTCATACAACCAACAACGCCTCTAGTTTCAGGTTTCTACGGTCAGCAGTTTAGGCTGTACGTTGATCCGTCATTTAGGACAAAGCATTTATGTATATGTACAGGGTGTAAATATACCCTCGACGGTCCCTTAAAGGGGTGACTCAGACCATCAATATGAACAACTTTTCCTTTCAGATCAAAGCTGGTAACTCAAATAAAAGCTCGACATTTCCATGCAAAAGAGTTTTGCCACCCGGCCAGTTTGTATGAGTGTCGATTTTTTTTTATTTCCCGTTGTTCCCGTGTGAAATGTTGTTCATATGATGGGCTGAGTTACCTCGTTAAGGGAACGTCGAAGATCAATTTACATACTGTGTGTAGATTTAAAACAGGCCGAATATAATCTTCTGCTGGAAGTAAAGAAAGAATATAGAATGTAGTAACTGCTTTTCTTCTCGAGGAAATAATGAAAGAGGGATAAGGAAATGGGTGTTACCCGAGGACTTCTGTCAATAGACAATGCTGCTAGCAATCCATCGTTTTTTTGATGCTTTTATCCACCTTTACGCCCAATCCATAGCTTAATGTGTCTTTTGGATCTTATGGCCCTAGGCACTGTCTGCCCTGTACATGCAAAAAATCGTAAAGAGATATATAAGTATCTTTGTTGTGCCTAATACGATCCCAAAATTTGAAATCAACGCGTCATCCGTATGAAAATAATTTCACGACAACAAGATTGATGATAATTACATAAGGCCTTCGACACAGATATCCATCAATAGCTTTCATAATTTATTATCGCCTGAAAAATATGCGGAATAAAAATAATCTTGTTAACCTAAAGTGGGTGCGTGTATTTCGTTAATGCACTGTATTATTGCCTACTTCATACGAGAGTTTCCCGTAACTTCGTCCATATAATTTTAAAATATTCTGATGTTCATCAATCGTTTATTTATTCAATTTACTTAGCCTAGAGTAAAATTATAAATAACTAGCTTTCGTCCGCGGCTCCGCCGGCGTCAATGTCGGTCCCTCAGGAACAGTACTTTTTCCGGGATAAAATGTACCCTATGTCCTTCTCCGTACCCCAGATAACGTGTATGTAAAGTTTCATGATGACCGGTTCAGTAGTTACAACGTGAAAGAGTAACAAACAAACTCACTTTCGCATTTATAATTTTAGTTAGGATTAGGATTAGGAAGTTAGGACTATGATCACTACTTTCTTGCGACAACTCACCACGCTTGGCAAACGGGTTGGTGAGCGCAGTTTATTTGGCTTATATCGGTTCCGACGCTGCTGCCCATCGAAACCACTTTTAAGCGTGGGAAGGGAAGGAATTTATTATGCTGAGGGAACGGGAAAAGGTATTTGGGATGCTACTTGCTCGGAAGGATTGGGGATAAGAAAGTAGTTTTGCATAGACATTCTTTTTCTGCCTTATCCTTATCCCACTATCTATGCGGGGTCGGCACAACATGTAAGCTTTTTGCATTTCGTTCTATCTCCAGTCTATTCGTCCGACACTCCCTTCCTTCTCATATCCACCTTTACACATATTCTGTATTGACATTGTTGTTTCAAAATGATTTATTGAAATTGTAGGTATTAATCCATCAATCATTTCACCAAAAACCGACCAAGTACGAGTAAGATTTGCGCGCGAAGGGTTCCGTATCATTATCTATAGAAACGGAAAAAATCATGAATGTTGTTATAGGAGCCCCTCTTAAATATTAATTTTATGCTGTTTATTTTAGTATTTATTGTTATAGCAGCAACAGAAATACATCATCTGTGAAAAATTTAAACTGTCTAACTATCACGGTTCATGAGACAGACGGACCTGGCCTGGTGACAGACCTCAGAACAATAGTTATTGTTCTGAGTGACAGACGGACAGCCCTTTGGGTACGGAATCATAAATATGACACATTTCGGGATGTTTGAACAAGAAAGGTAAGGGTACCTTGTCATCCATTTTATTCCACGTTTCAGATTTTAATTAATTTATCCGGGTTTACTTTTGAGTGATTTAGCATGTTTTATAAGTGTCGGAGATAAATTGGTAAATATTGAGAAATTTAGACATAGTAACGACCATAAACTAAAAAAAATGGCGACACGATATAATGTACATATAGAGTTCGGCGGACTGCACGGCTTTTGTTTTAGATTGTTTTGCAAATTGTTTCTAGTTGACTTTATAATGTGAAATCGACGTAATTTGGTGTTATAAATACCCATGTTTACGAACAAAGTGTGGAATAACTAAAATAATGTCATGGTGCGGCTGTAGTGAGATTTACTTAGCGGGCTGGTGTTTGCTCGCCTCGTTGCGTCGTTTATGATCAAGCCAGTGGATTCGTAGGAATTGTCGCCAGGGGCTCACTCAGTATTGTATTCAAGTGCATTTATTCCAAAAAAAAAGGTGTTATTGAGGGAATTTTTACTAACGCAAGCGGAGCGGCGGGCAAATGCTAGTTCCTCATATCGAGTATTAAATACGTTTACGTACCTTTGTAATAACTTTCGAGAGCAGCACAGTCCTTCTGACATTTTGACCGAAAATTTGTTAATAACTTATTTAGAATCAGCCCAACGCGATCTACAATAATCTTTATTCCGTTTTTTCTTTAACCTAATGTTAGATGGTGGTTAGAGCTAGTTAGAAGGGCAGAGTAAGTTTTTGTATACAGGGTAAGTAGTATCTACTTACCCTGTAATAAAATAACACATAACCTCCTAAAGACGACTTAGGTACATCAAGATTAACTACGTTTGCTATATGACTTTGTGAAATGCGATGTATGCTTTTTTCATAAAAAAAAATTAAATGCAAAAAAATGGAATTCTACTTGTCTTAATTCTGGCAATCAGCGCTACGAGGTAATAATAGTAGGTACCTACGCTCACAACTATAGTAGAATTAAACATAGACTTAACGTTTGATAGAAATTCACGTAAAAGCTAATGTTTGTAAAATCTTACTATGTATTACGTTTAGGTAAAAGTCATAGAACAAACGTTGTTAGTCATGATGTACCTAAGTCGTCTTTAGCAGGTTATGCGTTAGTTAACTTTAACCCTGTATAATATGTAAATAACGGGCGTATTTAAATGTGTTAACCTAGTCCACCGTATTATTTAATTTTATTGTTTTTAACCTGGCAAAAAGTCAACATTATCCGAATTACGTGAAACCCAGTAAGCCGGCACTAAACTTTTTTGCTAAATCAAACACAGCATAAATGTTGTCATAATAACTGAGAGTTGCTGAGATTGCAACCCAGAAAATGCTCAAATCAGGACATAAAATAACGCAATACCTGCACTAAATATAATAATTTAATTCAATAAAGAGCCATTCAGGGTTGTAAGAATTTACGGCCGCTAGAGACACGCCCATGCCACCCGCGTTTAATGCTTACCAATAGAACGGTAAAATATGCACTTAATATAAATTAAACTGGGATACTTTTACTGTTTAAATAACATGAGAGGGTTAGGGGCTTTTCACCCACAAAGAAAATCATGCCCGTGTGTCGCTTTTCCAAAATACGATGTCGGAAACTCGGTCAAAAATTTTTTAATTTAATTGTAAATTCCAGTGCGACACAAGTTTTTTTGAGTCTACCACAGATTCAAAAAAAATTGCTTCGCTCTTCTCTTAAATCGGTTAAATAAAACACTTACTAAATCTCGTATAGGTACCGTATACCGGTACATTAGTACCGTATGTGGTACCGTATGTATGATACGGTTTTGAGATTATAGACTAGCTTTTGCCCGCGGCTTCGCTCGCGTAGACTACACATATAAGATTTTTTTATAACTTAATTTATCTAACGTAGGACTATTTATCTAAAATTTTTTGTCACTCGCACAAAACATTGCAAAGTCTATTAATATACATTTGCAATCCCTAATAAACACCCGGGAATTTTTTTAAATCCAAATACTGGATTATTATTTTTTACTAGCCACTAATTCAAAAATGTCTTATTTTATGTCTTTTATATATCTTTAAAAATTACGAAGCTTTGTATAAACTGGCAACCCCTATTTCACCCTTTTGGGGTCGGAATATCTAAAAATCCTTTATTTCTTGACAAATAGAAAAATAACGTGTAGGTATTTGTTTTATTTGATTAAATGAGTCTAAAGAGACTTCGCCTAACGTAGGCGATAATCGATTCAAGTGTACTATATAAAGTAAGGTAAAGAATACAAAGTCTAAACCAAAGCTCCTCCAGACATCCTAAAACAAGCCAAGTACAAACATAACTTAATAAAAACATATTTTCATCAATTCCCAGTAGTTCAAGTCAAAGTGTTAACGTCTATATTTGTTTCATATTTCGGAATATCCCAAATCTATCTCGTATATCACCGTTATTTTTCATCGCAGGCAACATGGGATACGCAAAGAAGCTCTTTTTAGAGTAAATCATAAAGTGGGTCATAAAACTTTCATGTCGCTATTCATGTAAGCACCTTTGCCAAATGGCTATGTGAGATGCGAGACGCCTATAAAAAACAAATCGGGTCAAACAGTAAGATTCATGATGTTTGGATTTCGTGATATAATACACATTTTTTATATCTGGGTGCTTTTATTTTACTATACTATAATACTGGGATACTATTGACTCTTCCATGCTGGTCTGAGAGAAAAGATAAAACAATGAATATACCAGATGCTTCTCTTCCGCGGGAATAGATGAATATTTGAAGAATCATGTTAGCTGGCTAGCAACCCGTCACTATTTTGTTTTCGTTTACCAACTTCACGCCCGCTAACATGCTAAACTAGGCTTTTAAGTCTCATAAACCTAAGTTCCGTCTACTCCGTAAGGGAAAAGACGTGATAATATATACATATTATCACGTCTTTTTGTATGTTTAACTTTTGACTAGTTAGTGACTGATTGGTCTCTGTAGTTCTGTACTTCTCAGTTGGGAGTTTCTTTATTTTTAATCGACTTCAACAAAAGGAGGAGGTCATCTATTTTGTTGTATGATTTTTTTTATGTGTTTTCCTCAGATCTCCGTCATTTATGAAACTATTTCAAAAAATCTTTTTTGTTTGATAGGATATGCTTTAATGCTGGTCTCATTTAAATTTCATCAAAAACGGTTCAGTTGTTAGATTGAATTCGGTTTTTTATATGAAAGATTATTAGAGAAAATCATAAAGTGGGTCATAAAACTTTCATGTCACTATTTTTGTAAGCACAACATAAAAAACAGAAAAAAAACTTAGAATGTACCGATCGAGGATAAAGGCTAAAATTGAGGAATCATGTCAGTAGACGATGCGGCTAGCGATCCATCACTATTTTGATTTCGTATTCCAACTTTATGCCCACCAACAATGGCATTATTAATATACATATCCATACCAAATTACAGATTGTAGTACATAAAGTATCTGAGTTAAACCGCGGATGGACAGACGGACGGACAAACATAGCAAAACTATAGGGGTTTATATACTACGGAATCCTGAAAGTCACACATTTTTGTCGCTTGTGTCCAAAAATAGCACTCCCGAGCTGTGTTCTGAATGGTTTTCCGAAAAATATTTCATTGATAGCCGAGCAGTGCAGTTTATCTACGAGTATTTCAGCTGCCGCTGCATGAAATAGGGGTTTGTATATCTATAGGGTTACATACGATATGATATTTGAACGCAGTTTAATATAGTGAAACTGACAGATACTGAAGAGTAAAAATATTTTGAATTTATAATTAATTAATTCATTAACCAGGCCGATTTTTTAAAATTTTAGAACTTATTCGTAGCTGAAGTCATTATTGCGAGCACCATATACATTATAATTCAGCCAGGTGAGCAATATAACAAAGAATAAAACATGGGGAAAGTCCATGCACAGATATAGGCATAGTGGATATCTTATCGACCAAGTGATACATAGATCAACAAAAAAATTCTGACGCAGTTTGAAATAAGTACGCAACTAGAAAGAAAACACACATAGTAAAATAAATGCATTCAAAAATATAATATGAATCTGTTGGGTCTAGGAAGTGAATGAAGGTAATGGGTCGGTATATAGTATTTATATTACTTTTATATTTCACAAGACGACACTAGTATCAATGACCAAAGTGCCAAGGCGTCAGAACTAGTCACTCATATGAATGAGGGAAATGCAAGTAGCAGCTTGGCAGGCCGGGTATGCTTAAATGATACTGTACCTAGTACAGAGCATAATCATCATTTCGAGTAGGTGACACGGTCAATCAACCATGCACGCCCTGGTGTCAGAGTTCTTCGGGACCGTCTCTTGGCCTCTGACGTGGTTCCTTTAACGACTGCTAGATGGCAGCCGGGACCAACGGCTTCCGAAGCACGGAATTATCTTAATTATCAGACAATCAGGTGATTCAAGCCTGCATTGACCTAAAAACAACTAAACAAAGTATGCTTCCAGTGGGGATCGAACCCACAACCCCCGGGTCTACAGGCAAATGTCTTAAACACTGGAGAACGAGGCAGTTACCTACTCGAAATGATGAGCATTAATAAAAGTAATAATACCACAGTACCTATGAAGTAATTGTTCAGTTAACAAGTACTCGAACAATCAGAAACTGCATTTCCAACTTTATGAAAAGAATGAGTTTCATTTCAGCAAATTTCACTAAAAAAGGGCGATTTGTTCCGCCCCGCCATTTGTCTCGAGCCCGGGATGTGATAACATCGACATTTTCTTTTATTCATAGCCGTATAAAGCATACGTTATTAGAATGATAAAGGATTTAACGTTACATCTTTCGTTTATTAGCGTTTTCCTGGTTGCATCATCGACTGTTAGATTTCCAAATTTGAAATGAATCCATTTTTTCGTCGTTGTGCTATTTTAAAAATAGTTAATAGATTCCGGTGTTACGATACGGAAGTCAAAGCTACATTTACTTTGAGATAATTTACTTTGCTTCCGCTATCAGTTAGTTCATGCAAATTATTGATGGCCAGTGCCCGCCTACTACTATTAGTCCCTTCATGCCCGCCACCAATAGTTGATGCATACAACCGTGGTCGATACTGCTGCATCTATTGAGGCTGTAACAATATCGGCCGTCGTGCTCACGACACGTGTTTTGCCTCTACACACGGCATCTCCTATTTTTGTGTAAAGTTAATTTGTATGCTTTGTTTTTTTAATATTATGGTGCAATAAAGAGTATTTCATTTATTCATTCATTCATCTTCAGGCAGTGAAGCCTAGACGTTTGTCGTTCGAATGAAAAGCAACGAATGACTATGAAAAAAAACTTGCAGAAACAGGCTCATCAGTGAAATAAAATAGAGATTTCATTCGTTACCCGTGGCACTACTGCGTGGCACTATTAGCCGGCCAATTTGCTAACTTAGTCAGGCCTGTCTCACTCCCGGTGTAGGTATCGAAAACATACCTACGCGGCGACACCTTCGAAAATGAAAACCGAACAATCCGAACAAAAACAATAGGAACGATGCGGCGACGATGGTGAAGGGTCCGACGCGAGTTAAATTACACCGTATCGCTAACTACATTGAGCTGATATTTCTTTGTATACCTTTGCAGGGTGCGGCTTTTCTGTACGTAAGTACTAATACTCATTCTATGACTGAGTGTACAACGTTTTGATATTTACTTCAAAATACATTGCGGATTTCGTATTTTTATACTTAAGCCGCAATGTATTTGACTATTTTTATTTAAGATATAAACTTAATATATTTTGAAGTGACTATCAAAACGTACACTAAGTTAGCAAATAGGCCGACAGTAGATGCGGGTTGAAATCTTATTTTTTTTCGATTGGGACGTTCTTATTCAAGGAGATTGCATATTATGTAACACGTTCATATTATTATCCAATAACATCTCGTAGGCGTGATGCGAAAACTTTGTTCGGCAGCTATGTCAAATAATGAGTTTATGGGATTGCCTCATAACAAATATTGCAATAAATTTAGAGGTCTTCTGTGGTAAGTAATATTATTAGAAAAACATCACCATCATGTAAACAAATTTTGACCAAACAAGATCGATTGATATCAAATTAATAGCTCTTAACAGTCCTTGTCGGCTCGATGTATGACAGAAACATTTTTCAAAGTTTATTTTTCATGCATGATCTTGAAATGAACTTTTACATTTGGCTACCAACCTGACTTCAGATGTTTTTATACGAGAAGTGATATTTAATTACTCTATGTCATCTAGGGCGGAAACTTCCTACTAGACGGACAGTCCAAATGCACCAAATATACTGCACTATATCGTGTCGTGACGTACTATGTCGTATCTCGCATTGACGAAACGCAATTACACTTCTCAAACGTTGGAATGCAATATTATATTTTTACACAGCTGTTCAAAAGAAGCGTTTATTCAGGCTTCATTTAAAATCTTACACACATTTTAGTATGTGTGTCTATGTAAAGGTACCTATATTGTGTGTGTAAAGTACCTGAGGCTTGAAAACGATTAGTCACCAAGCTCTTCAAGGCAACCTCTTGAATAGGGATCCTTTTCATTGTAAGGAAATCGGATTCAGGTGCTCGTACGTTAAACCTTCGCTTTCTGATATACGTAATAAGTATACGTCATAAGATTTATTGAGTATTGATCGGAAGTCATTTATCAGAAAATTCAGGTAACTATGCTACAAATGCGACATCCTCAACTACCTGTCCGTGGTTTCAGCAGAAGTGGCATCCCGAGCTGCTTCTTGCTTTGTTCCTATTCATCCGAGTAAGTAGTTTCCCCACCTTCATGCCCTTCCCAGACCCAACAAACTCCTATCCTTCCCCAGCTTAGAAATGCTTCCTGCCAAGTATTGTAAGTATGGCAATTTTCTCCTATGGAACGACAAAACCTTGGGAAAGGCCATTATCCAGCAGTGGACTTCTTACGGCTGATGATAATGAAAAAAAAAAATCAACGATCCAACAACATTTTTGTATAGAAATGTTAAAAAATTAATTACCTAGCATTGGTCATGGGAACAATTGATCGTATTGACGGGTTGAGTTACCCCTGCAATGTTTAAACCAATTCCGGAACTCCATTAAACCGAAATTTGTATGTGTATTTAAGTTATGAGCATAAAATACTTTGCTATAGTAGAATCAAAGCTTCGCTATACCATCAAGTCTTGGTGACAGCAATACAAATAGAGCATTTGTTTCACAAAAGGGAGCGATTCGCTCGATTGTACGATGAAGACCACAAGAGGCGAGAAGTAGACCCAGTTTCAGTGGCTAGAAATCCTGACAGTACCCAGTTTGTACCTACATACTGGTGATTTTTATTTCTTTTAAAAAAACAGCGCTTTTAATTTAAAAAAGGATATAAGGAGTTTGTTATAATAACATTAAGGACTTCTTTAACTATACATCTTAAATGGATACATTTCATATGCAAGTTAATTTTAATTGACTAAAATATTTATTATGCTTTGGTTTTCTGTACATTGTTTGATCTTTAATTCAAGACACAATTATAAAATTGTTATTGAATATATTAATTAAAATTGGATGACAATGCAATATTAGACATTCATAGTGCTAATCATAAGATGAAAAACTGTTCAGCGTGCTGAACAGCTCGCACGTCATTAAATTTTACAGTTTAAAGTAGCTCGAAATAGAGGATAAATACATATTATTTATATTTTAGTAAGAAATTTTTTACCAGAAGCTCGTGATAATGAAATTGACAGCAATGAGCCAAATTATTGTACAAACATAGCAGTTACAGGCGAGATACCTACTTTCATGGAAAAATCGTTACATCGACTTTTTTTTTACTTCGAAAGCCTTTCTTTGATACCTCTATACTGCGACATGCTGTTAAATCGACGTCGTCTTATTGCAATGTTTTCTTTACATCGAAAAACTATAGTGCGAACGCCTTTACTGCGATCCAGGGTCTTTTTATTATCAGTTGCGCACTAAGACCACTGAATCACAACTACTTCAAAATCTTTTCTTGAAAAAGATTATATGGAATGATATATTTAAATGCTAACACTAAGTTCATGATGATTGATAGCAAAGGGACTATTAGTTCCATGGATGTTATTACCGAGACGATGGTAATTAATAGGGAAGCGGTAGTTAACAACCAATAATTTAGTTTTCAACTTTGCGTTTGACATGACGACATGTCAGAGTAAGTAATTAATTAGAAGGCATTTGATTGATTTGGGAGTCTGTAATTTATTTATTATAATAAAAGGAGAAGCTGACTGAATGACTGACTGATATATCAATGCAGAATTTCATTCGAATAACTTATCTATTCCGATATGTCAGAAACTTGAAATTTTGCACAGGGGTTCCGTTTATAATGCATTAATAAAGGATTTTTGGAAATCCATCCGCCAAGGGGGTATCCCCTTGGGGTTCAAAGTTAGTATGAAACTTTGCCGTTTTTTAAGTTATTCAAATTAAATTCAGTATGAAGGTTCTTTACTTAAAGGCATGAAACATAAGTGAAATATTTTTTTCAAAATTAATCAATTAGTGGGTTAAACGGGGGTGCAAAATTAGTATGAAACATTTCCATTTTTATAGTTATTCGAATGAAATTGAGCATGAAGGTTCTGTATTGAAAGGCATGCCTTTCAATAAATCCTAAAATCCCTAAAACCTCTAAAACACGAGTAAAATATTTTTCTCAAAACTCATCTCTTAAGAGGGTAAAACGGGGATGCAAAGTTAGTATGAAACTTTCCGTTTTTGAAGTTATTCGATTAAAATTCAATATTAAGATGTTTGAAATGTCATGATTTAAATGTATATAAAAAGTCATGAATGAAATGTAAAATATCTTTTCTAAACTAGGGTGGGTACACTGGTACCAGTGGCGCACCATGTACCAGTGGTTGACCAGTGAATATGCAAATCAATATTTATGTCTGTATTTGTCATACCAATATGATTCAATACTGGTCCTAACTGGTCATCCTTATCCTTACTTAATATTATAAATGCGAAAGTGAGTTTGTTTGTTTGTTACGCTTTCACGCCGTAACTACTGAACCGATCATCATTAAATTTTGCATACAAGTTCTCTGGAGTACGGAGAAGGACATAGGCTACCTTTCATCCCGGGAAAAAGTACTATTCCCGAGGGATTAACCTTTACGCGGGCGGAGCCGCGGGCGAAAGCTAGTAGATTATAAATGCGAAAGTAACTCTGTCTGTCTGTCATCTGTCTAGGCCTGAGGAAGGATCTATCATTACGGGAAATTCTACTGTTCCCAAGGGATCGACATTAACGCGGGCGGAGCCTTGGGCAATAGCTAGTTTATTATAATGGTATTTATAGAAAACTAGCTTTCGCCCGCGGCCCCGCCCGCGTCAATGTCGATCCCTCGGGAATAGAACTTTTTCCCGGAATAAAAGGTAGACTATGTCCTTCTCCGCACTCCAGAGAACTTGTATGCAAAATATCATGATGATCGGTTTAGTAGTTACGGCGTGAAAGCGTAACAAACAAACAAACAAACAAACAAATAAACAAACAAACAAACTCACTTTCGCATTTATAATATTAGTAAGGAAGTAAGGATAAGGATAAGGATAAGGATAAGGATAAGGATAAGGATAAGGATAAGGATAAGGATAAGGATAAGGATAAGGATAAGGATAAGGATAAGGATAAGGATAAGGATAAGGATAAGGATAAGGATAAGGATAAGGATAAGGATAAGGATAAGGATAAGGATAAGGATAAGGATAAGGATAAGGATAAGGATAAGGATAAGGATAAGGATAAGGATAAGGATAAGGATAAGGATAAGGATAAGGATAAGGATAAGGATAAGGATAAGGATAAGGATAAGGATAAGGATAAGGATAAGGATAAGGATAAGGATAAGGATAAGGATAAGGATAAGGATAAGGATAAGGATAAGGATAAGGATAAGGATAAGGATAAGGATAAGGATAAGGATAAGGATAAGGATAAGGATAAGGATAAGGATAAGGATAAGGATAAGGATAAGGATAAGGATAAGGATAAGGATAAGGATAAGGATAAGGATAAGGATAAGGATAAGGATAAGGATAAGGATAAGGATAAGGATAAGGATAAGGATAAGGATAAGGATAAGGATAAGGATAAGGATAAGGATAAGGATAAGGATAAGGATAAGGATAAGGATAAGGATAAGGATAAGGATAAGGATAAGGATAAGGATAAGGATAAGGATAAGGATAAGGATAAGGATAAGGATAAGGATAAGGATAAGGATAAGGATAAGGATAAGGATAAGGATAAGGATAAGGATAAGGATAAGGATAAGGATAAGGATAAGGATAAGGATAAGGATAAGGATAAGGATAAGGATAAGGATAAGGATAAGGATAAGGATAAGGATAAGGATAAGGATAAGGATAAGGATAAGGATAAGGATAAGGATAAGGATAAGGATAAGGATAAGGATAAGGATAAGGATAAGGATAAGGATAAGGATAAGGATAAGGATAAGGATAAGGATAAGGATAAGGATAAGGATAAAGATAAGGATGGTATAACTGTCACTTGCATGTTTTGTTTTAAAGTTGATCCTCGTAGCTATTATCAGGAGTTTCCATCATGTTTTAGAATCTTCCATGCTGGTCTGGGAGAAAAGAAAAAAACGTAGAATGTACCAGCGGCTTCTCTTCCCGCGCAGATCGTTAAAAAATGTTTTAGAATGTAAGGTATATAGTACCGTCTACAAAAAATAAGTCAACAAAGAATTAGTGTTTCCTTGAAATCGTCTCTATATATTAATAAACAGAAACAAAGTAAAAAATAGCTAACTTACATTGTTAGTTGCCTTTTCGTAGAAAAGTTTATTTAAATACCTGCAGCAAATACAATTAAAATTGTAACACAGTACGAAAAACTTTTTTAGTATGGAACATGGAATAGCTGCAGTCCAATATTATTTCAAAAGAACAGGTGCAATAGGTTTGTTTCCAATTCGCATCTTTCTGTTTCCTTTTGTATTAAGGTTAAACATTTTCCGTCCAATAAAACGATGACTAACCGTTCAAAACAAATTTACAATGACAGTTGGCAAATGTCAAAGAATAAGTGTTGACTTATTTTGGTCGGTTAATGGTTTAAACCAGGAACGAATGTTAGCCTTTTATAATAAGACGCATTGTATAAAAAAAAAAATAACCTTTTGCAGACGGCCCTTAAACAGCGTGTATCGTCAAATTGGAAAATTCTTTTTGTGTTGGATAGTCCATTTATTAAGCTAGGCTTTAGTCTATAAAACATCACGCTGCAAGCAATAGAAGCGAAGCATAAAAAAAAATGATTTGAAAACGGGGGAAAATTATACATCTATATACTAGTAAAAAAAACTAATTAACCATAATAACAGAAATTGCCACGGAAGAAGTCGCGGGCAACAGCTAGTGCTATATATATCCGTAAGAGCTACAGATTTGGAATTTTCACTGAATATTCATCTATTGAGGCTGTAAAAACGAACAACAAACAAAATACAACATTAATAGATACCCTTCAAAAATAACATGTTCTTGAGCGTTTTTTGTACTTAAATAATGTATAGAATCTTTCGTTTGTAATATTGGCTCGCCTTTGACCGGTTTTATTTATAAAAAGTAACAGCATGGACAAGAAATAAATTATACTTACTTTAATAAAATTTAAGTGAAGGTTTATAAATAAACTCTAGTACACTACTGACTGTTTTAGTACTTAAATATTGTATGGAATATTTCGTGTGTGATATCGGCTCGCACTTGGCCGGCTTTATTTATAAAAAGTAACGGCATGGACAAGAAATAAATTATACTTACTTTCATTAAAGTTACGTGCAGGTTTATAAATAAACTCTAGTACACTACTGACTGTTTTGTACTTAAATATTGTATAGAATCTTTAGTGTGTGATATCGGCTCGCACTTGGCTGGTTTTATTTATAAAAAGTAACAGCATGGACAAGAAATAATTTATACTTACTTTAATTAAAGTTAAATGCAGGTTTATAAATAAACTCTAGTACACTACTGACTGTTTTGTACTTAAATATTGTATAGAATCTTTAGTGTGTGATATCGGCTCGCACTTGGCTGGTTTTATTTATAAAAAGTAACAGCATGGACAAGAAATAAATTATACTTACTTTAATTAAAGTTAAGTGCAAGTTTATAAATAAACTCTAGTACACTACTGACTGTTTTGTACTTAAATATTGTATAGAATCTTTAGTGTGTGATATCGGCTCGCACTTGGCTGGTTTTATTTATAAAAAGTAACAGCATGGACGAGAAATAAAGTATACTTACTTTAATTAAAGTTAAGTGCAGGTTTATAAATAAACTCTAGTACACTACTGACTGTTTTTGTACTTAAATATTGTATGGAATATTTCGTGTATAATATTGACTCGCCTTTGGCCGGTTTTTTTTTTTTTTTTTTATGTATATATATTTATTTATTTTATTTAATTATTTATTTTATAAAAGATGACCAACAGCTAATACAATATAATATAGACATTGAACAGAAAATAGTTTAAAAAACAAAGCGTGGACATAAATGACTGCAAAATAACAAACTTATTTATAGTAACAGCATGGACTAGAAATTATACTTACTTTAATTAAAGTTAAGTGCAGGTTTATAAATAAACTCTAGTACACTACTACTGACAAAAAGCCAAAGAAGCTTAATTAAAAATGCAGTAGACTCGAGTTCATCCAAAGAGCATCAGGCAATTACGGGCTAAATCCAGCGAAGGCCATGCCAAGTCCGCATTTTCAAGATTCACCCATTACGGCCAAGAGCCCAATTTTCTGGTAACTGTTAATCTCAGCATAACAGCTCCATTAGGCAGAGGCTTTTATTTATTAATAAAATATTATAAGGTCGAAGCGTATGGCAACCGTTACATAAAACAGGATAAAAAACAAGTGCGAGTCAGACTAGCGTATTTCGGGTTCCGTATAGAAAGTTATTCCTTTTTGAGTTGTAACTACAATTTACGGTTTTCGGATTGTTCCTATGTTTGTGCTATAAGATCTCTCATAATAAAAATTTCGTAAATGTATTTAACGGAAAATGTCCCATATATTTTGATTAAATTCCGAGTTTTAGCAAATTTGTAAAATATCCGATATAACATAGTAAATAAAATATAAAATAAAACAATAGATCGTAATGCAATTTGCGTTTAAATGAAACTGTGTAAACCAAATTTACACAGCTTCAAGACTCTAATATCCTTACTAATACTATAAATGCGAAAGTGAGTTTGTTTGTTTGTTACGCTTTCACGCCGCAACTACAGAACCGATCATCATGAAATTTTGCATACAAGTTCTCTGGAGTACGGTGAAGGACATAGGCTACCTTTTATCCCGGGAAAAAGTACTATTCCCAAGGGAACGACATTGACGCGGGCGCAGCCGCGGGCGAAAGCTAGTAGGAAATAAATTCTTATAAAATGATCTACGTTTTTTTTTCTGCATTGAGATCATTGCAGGAGACATTGCAACGAGAATACACTTACATTTAAAATAATGTCTGTACGTCCACATAATGAAAATGTTTTCCAATTCATAATTTTTTTAGTAGTACTACAATATCCATTGATTTTGTTACATCATGCATTTAATTTATATTATTAGTTTTATGTACCAATACAACTCAAATAACTCGTTAGTTATACAAGAACATTTTAATCCTTTGCATTGGTACTGATCTTTCCAGAACCATATTCTATTCATGTACATTTTAGTAAATACAATTCATATTTCCTTTCAACATCTAAGCGATCATACATCAGATTTTTCTTTTACCATTACTTCGAGACTTTACTCTTTGCTTAACTTAATATATCATCGGGAAACATCCCTTTTTGGTAATGTGTTTTGATTTCCTTATGTATTACCAATATATACAGCATAAAGCTGCATCATGTGATTTCAAAAGGCACAAAAAGCCGTTGGTCCTGGCTGTCAGATTATGTCAGATGCCTTTAGGCAACTTGAGAAATCTGACACCAGTGTTGGCTACTTACACACACGAAAAACAAAACAAACACGTGATTTCTTTGAGTTTAAAGTATACCTTCCTTAGGCATAAGGTTTCATATGAATTTCAACATAAGTAATTTACGTGTGCTATGTTAAAACTTGACTTGACAGGCAGATAGTCAGACTGTGGTCTTTTAAGTTTTCTAATTCACCTTTTGAGTCACGGAACCTAAAAAAATATTGCATGTTGTTACGTTACGTTAAGTTTTGTATGGAAAACTTGGGAGGTCTGTTGAATTCTATTGAGTTCAAATGATGACCAAAATATGATTTATGTCCCAGTTTGCACGACAAAGGTAAAAGGTAAGTTCAACTATATTATACTAATATCTAAAATACGCTAATAACATAATGTCAAAAATGGGTATCACTGATGTTGAAAAACTGGAACTGGACGGGATATGTCGGTAGGATGCATCGCGAGAGATGGGCCAGGATAGCAACAGTGGTCGTCGTCGCCGAGATAGGTTGAGAAACCGCTGGAGAGACTATTTAGATGCTTTTAGAAAAAACTGGCCGAAGTTACCATCAGAAAGCCTTTGCCCAGCAGTGGGACAAAAAAGATAAAAAATATATAAAAAAACAATACCTATCGTGGAAAGCAAACAATGAAAAATAAATTGTTAAATTACCATAGCTACGTTCATTTTAATAACGATTAAAATGGGTGTTACACTAAGAGGATTAATTCGTGATGCCGTAAAATCGTTAGTTATTATGTTAAAATATTAATGATTCCGACTAACGAAATGCAAAAGCTCATACACGTCGTAATGTTTCAGAAAAGGGACACAAGTTATCTGGAAAATGGAAAGCCAGACGCAAAATCTAGATCAAACTAACAGAAAATAAAGTGAAAGAAACTGTGACACTCCGTCTGTCACACTGCTGAAAGATTTAGATGAAATATGGTATGAAGATAGCTTGAGACTCGAAAAAGGACAAAGGAAAAAAAACTTCTTATACCTAAGATGAACAACCTGTCTTAGGCATAAGAAGAAAAGTCTAAAAATAAATATAAATAGTCGGCCATATAAAGCATTACGCGACAAAATTGAATAACACAACAGTGCTGAAACGCTTGGCATCAGAAAATGTTAAGTACTTCTCATTTGTCAGTCTTTATGAAATAACCGCTATACGTCTTCATGAAAATAATTCCCAACGAAATATTATGCGATACCCGTAATATATTTTATTACGGGCAACATCGTAAAGAGGGTATGTGGATAAGATTTTATGAGTTACAGTGCATCGCAAACATAGAAAAATAAAACCAAACCGAGCACAACATGCATATTTTTAGGCTAGTTTCCTGGGTCGTAATAATAACATAACAATTAGTCCGTCAGTCAGATAATCAAAAAATATTGGACACGTATTTTTTCTTTTGTCAATCAAACAATAAATAATAAAGATAAAGCGCGTCAAAGTTCAGGAGTGGGGACTCGTGACGTCAAAGTTTGCTAAAAATTGTAGCAAACTATGACGTCACACATAACTTCAAAGAGCTATATCTTTATCATTTTTTGTTTAATCGACAAAAGAAAAAACACGTGTCCAATATTTTTTGAATATCTAACTGACGGACTAATTATATTTTTTTAGGAACTAGCCTATTTAGTGGCATCTTTTTTTTATTTCTTTAGAAATGATTCTTAAATATCGTACAATTATGTTAAAGTGATAATAAATAGTAAAAGAGAAACAACGGATTGCACTCCGGGAGTGCCGGTAGGAGTGAAAACTCCGCGCGGTAGAAAGAGAGGAGATTATTACTCTCTCTCCTACGCCGCGCCGGCGGTCTCAGGTGTCCGTCTTACAAATGTTCGATCAGGTCACGTGTCCCGACGTAACGAATATAGCATTTTTTTACACTTCTCAAAAAGTGTACAACGCCGCTAAAGAAGTTTTCACTTTTAAAACAGGGCTGAAAATTGTGGCATACAGAAAACCGACTTCAACTAAACAACACAACCGATTTTGATGGAACTATAGTCGGCAATTCCGACGAAATAGCAGTGCGTGACCCGTTTATAGAACATAAATTGGAATGGGGTTAATTTTAACTAATCCTCTGAAATGAAAAAAAAATTTTTTCAATGTCGGTTCAGGACCTTCGAATGATTAGAGAACATATATTAAAAATAAAAGACTACGACGAATTGAGAGTTGTCTGTGTTTTTGAAGTCAGTTAAAAATTATGCCGGTACTAGTTGCGAAGTCTTTTTATTGTATTTGCGTCCGTATTCCTAGTTGCATTGCATGTGCTACCGCGATGCTTCAAAACGTCTACCTTGAAGTATATAACAGTTTAGATATTATATGTCAAGCTGGGAAATTATACCACAAATTTCCCATGGATATGCTTTTATTAAAGAGATGTTAGTGCTTTTTCTATTATTTGTCCTTTATGAGTCTTTGTAGTAAACTTCAAGGTCCGAAAATACACAAATATTGTATCGATGCAAAATTTATATTTGCATCAATACAATTTTCGTGTGTGTAAGTGGCCAACACTGGTGTCAGATTTTTCGAACTGCCTTAAGGCAATACAAATAAGCAGTGTTCAAAAAAAGGTTTATTTGTTTATTGTTGTAAAAAATCACATCAAATGTTTGCTCGCAAGCTTTGTGACAATTTTCATCTCTGAGAATTGCATAGATAAACTACTACTAGTAATGGTGATTTATATAATTTTGATGGTATTATGGTGCTTTATGCAATGAAAGAAGCGAATATAAAATATTCATTATGTTTTACAGCTACATTTAGGGAATAAATAAAATTTGTTAACAAAAAAAATAACTTTCTTTAATTCGTCAATTTTTTTTTTACTTACTTTATCGAGGCGTTCCTTTATGTATTACCTTCTTTTATTGTTAGTCTATGCTGTCTCATTGCTAAAAGTACTATAATTTAGGGGAAGCTCGCTGTTAAAGGAATTTTAGCTATCAAACTTATCCGAGAATGGGGGAGAGGTGCCGGAACGTCATATGCGGGGGTCGCTGCGAGTTTCCATTCTGTACGTTAATATTATATTAATTCTGTGCTTTTAGTTTAAACGAGGAAATGGAGCAACTTATAAAAGTCGATTATGAACTACATAAAATGAAACAAAGTATCAAACAAAAAAGCCTGCTGAGAAATAAATATATAGGGACATATAACACAAATTGAGCTAACACACATATTCCACACACACCCTCTAGTACAACACACACACACACATGCCCATATTAAGTTGTTAACTTGTTTCGTAGAATCCTTACTCAACGATACTATGTTTTATAATAGATACTTATATAAATAAACATCCAAGACCCAGGTCAACCTGAAAAAGACCGTTTTCTATCTTGCCCTGACCGGGGATCGAACCCGAGAACCCTCATGTCGTAGGCCATGGACCTCGCCAAAATATTATACACTTACATTCATGCAGCAGCTTTATTGCTGTTTCCTAAGTAATTGTAACAAAGCTCTAAGATAATACATATTCAAATTTTATTCTCTTTGATAATACCAAACATTTAAATGTCTTATCAGTCCCATATTTGTCACAGTGTTCAGAGATTTATTTGGCAAACGACGGCTTTCGATGCAGCGGATATTGCTGCGATGTTCCTTTAAGATAAGCTTATTTTTTATCAGGAAAACCTCGGGGTATATCTGAGCTGCCGATTTTTCTGGCTTTGACTCAAATTTCCGGCGATAATACACAAGAAAAGAATTTTGATTATGAAAATTTTTGTGGGTGATTTTAACATAAGGAACATTTCTTTCGATTTGTTTTGTTCGGTTTCGAAACGGAGATGTAAAACTTGACCAAATCAATACGGTCAAGCGTGAGTAGTATTTATAAGTACAGGTTTAAGTACCTCTTAGCAATATTTACCACCCGGTCTGCTTCCCAAAGCCTAAAAGCTCCTTTGATATTGTGCTATTTTAAATAATCATCATCAGGTCTTTTTAGTCTCCACTGAAGGAGCATGACCCTTTCTGTACTACCGGAGCCATACTTGGCCAGAGCGGGCAGAGGATTTGGCCTACAATCTCCTCACTGGCCAGACGGGTTGGAGAGGTCTCATTTATATTTATTTGTGAGCTTTCTTTAGCTTGTATTTCCTAAGTCGCCTTTTACAAAATCCATGGGAAGACTTGAAGTGGGCCTAGTCTACTCTGCCGAAAACCACACGGCTATTTTAAACACACAGTACCTTATATCAGCTATGATAACTATCAGGCTTCTTTCAACTAAACCAAACAACTTCAGCCCAAGGGGAATTGAATCCTGAACACATGGGTTGCATTTAGGATTAGCAACTCCAAGAAACTTGTAGACGGAGTAACTTACTCCCTTAGCTTTATAATTAGTTCAGAGAGTATGAAATTTCTGTAAAAACTCTGATTTAAATGGTTTCTATTCATCTCACGTTGCTTCGTAGCCAGTAAAGTTTAGCAAGATATTATTAAAATACTAGTCCCTGCAGCTTTGTACAATTCCTCTTAAATTTTTCCTTTTCTTTCTATGACGATTTAAAATGCTTCTTTTATATTAGTTTTTAGAGCTACATAACTAAAAAATGTCAACGGAAATCTATTACTAAGTCACTGATATCTGTCCGCCCATCTGTTGTACAAGGGTTGTGTTAATTATTGTAAAACATTATAGGTAAACAGTTGAAATTATTGCCGCTATAATAAAAAAGGTTCCCGAAAAGAACTTCGCAATTTTGTCAAAGGTGGTGCTGATTATTTACTTACACTTCAAACCACAAATATTAAGAACGCCAAGAAAGAGTTTGGTGGACCTTATCATAGAGGCCGCATAGAAGAGGTTTTGTGATCAGAGCACGGACAATATAACTTCAGAGCCTACATACAACAAACTTCGTTTTTGAAGTTTATTATTGTACAGTGTACCCCTAGCGTATGTGAATCCATCTAGCACTCAACCTATGGTATTTATTTCACAACTTATCTTTATTTGTGTATGAAAGAGAATAACTCACCAAATGGTTCAACAGTAGACACTGGCTAAAATCATCTTATGAATAAAGATTGATAGCAAGAATGCAAGAAAAAAAATCAATTATGACAACAAATTTTTTCCTTTGCATTAGTAAAATTAAGAGGCGATTGTCGTGAAGGAAAATAAATATTTTTTTTGTACAGAATAAACGTTTTGTACCATATAATAATTAACTACAGCAACCACTTTTCTTGTAATCTGATGTATATGTGTGCATGTTATATTTAAATAATTCTTCGTGACAACCCCAGGCAGTAACTGAAAACCTGTGCACTGCTCTTAGAGCCTATTTGTACCTAAGTGACACACGAACTATCACGTACTGTTTTATTATTAAAGTTGTTTTTTGTCTGCTTATTTCATTTTTTTTGTGTTTTTTAAGGTACAATAAATCATTTATCTATCTATCTAATTAAGGGACACATCACACATAATGAACCTCTTCCATGCTTTAAACTTTTTCTTGCATGGACGTTAATGTTTTTAATTATCTGTGTTTTTTTTTGCGTGCGATAGTAGATTGGTTATCTCAGGAATAAATTACTATCACATTTGACAAAATCTAAAAAGACGTCAATAACACTTTTCTGTAGGGTCTGGCTTGGAAAAGCAAAACAAAATAAAAAATTTAAGCCTTTTATTTTATTATTTTTTATTACAGCGGCAATAAAATTTTAAATATCTACCTATTACAGTTTAATAGATACAGCCCTGTGACAGGCGGTCGGACAGCAGAGGCGTAGTAGTAGGGTCCCTATTTAACCGTTTTTACCCTTTGGGTACCTAATCGTAATAAAATACAGTCTTAAACATTTAAACTAACTTCAACTAAATTCCTAAACATCTATTATTTCTTTTCTTCAAATAAGACTAATATTTTCAGAAATTGTGCTCGTAATAACTGTAAGTCTTGGCAATTCATCAACGCACATCAAAACTCGCTGAACTTCGAACTTGGAATTTTCAGGCTGCTTAACTCTTATGGGCGCGTGTAGAAGGATTTTGAAAACTCAACAACCGGCGCTAAACTGTTTACTTAGCAACATTATAGTAACTGAAGCGAGCTACTTACGTAGCTTACACGAACTATAAATTGTAAGTGAGGCAATTTTTTAGTCATACTCAGTTACCTATTCCTTTTATGTAATACCTTGTTGTTGTTGTACAGTGACTTCCAGGCTGGTCTACTAGAAAAGAAAAAACCTAGAATGTGCCAGCTGCTTCTTTTCCCGCGCAGATCGTAAAATCCGATCGAGGGATTGGGCTGAAATCTGCGGAACCATGTCAACAGGCGAAGCGGCTAGCAACCCATCACTATTTAATTCCGTTTTCCATCTACACGCCCTACATGCTAAATGTGGCCAATGGTCCTCTTTTTCCCAGAGCCTAGGCTTTGCCTACCCTGCAAGGGAAAAGGACGTGATACTATGTATGTATTACCTTGTTGCGTTAGAGTTATAATAGTGGTAGCTGTAGTGTTGTACAAAACTCGAGTCCAGGAGTCTAAATATTCTCTGTAAATTACAAGACTCGATTCATAAATATACACTTTTATACTCGAAGTGTTAGTTAAATTTAATACTCTTCTTCTTCTTCATCTTTTCAGCATATTTGCGTCCACTGCAGAACTACTCAATTTAATACTCAAGCTCCCGTAATAGACTCGAATTCGGTATAAGTTGCTCGAGTCTAATTATGGAGTGAGTCGCGCAGTGTAAAATGTATTTATTTGTAGTGTACCAATCATTAGTATCAAATAAACTTTTGAATTATTGTAATGCTTTCCTCCGACCTCATATATCAAGTAACTATGTATATATGTTTACGCTTCCTTTGGCTAGCTCCGTGGCGCAGCGGTCAACACGCCAGCCTGCGACACGAGAGTGCCCGGGTTCGATCTCCGGCCAGGTCAAGATGGAAAATTATCTTTTTCAGATTGGCCTGGGTCTTGGATGTGTATCTGTATAAGTATTTGTTACAAAATATAGTATCGTTGAGTTAGGATTCTACGAAACAAGTTAACACCTTACATGGCATGTGTGTGTGTGTGTTGTACTGGTGGGTGTGTGTGGAGTGTGTGTGTTAGTGTGATTTGTCCGTATATATTTATTATTATTATTATTCCTTGGACCGAGATAATAATAAGCATTGCCATCGAAGGTGGCAATGCTGCTAGCCTTCGCGGTATTTAATGTCTGTAATACTCATATAAATACCTACCATCTTTTTTACTACATTTACATGGACCGCTACAATCATCATCATTTCCTGTAGGTAATACGGTCAATCGACCATACATACCCTGGTGTCAAAGTTCTTCGGAACCGCCCCTCGGCCTCCCACGTAGTTCCTTTAACGACTACTAAGTTTAGAGCGTTGGAGTTTGTAGCCCACCATAAAAATAGCATTTATGCTGCATAGGATATGGTGAAAAAAAACTGAATGATCGTGCTTTGTACCTATGAACTAAATTAAAAAACTGGAATCAGAATCCATAATTAAATACAGAGTGTAAGGTAAAATAAAAAAAAAAAACGAAAAGAAAATTTTGAATTCTTATATAAATTCGTTCAGCTGATCGGCAACTTTGTATAGGTAGACCTCCTACTTACCTATTTTACCTTTTTTTTTGCAATTCTGTATTTTATTAGGGACTAGCTTTCGCCCTCGGCTCCGCCCGCGTCAATGTCTATCCCTCGGGAACAGTACTTTTCCCCGGGATAAAATGTACCCTATGTCCTTTCTCCGTACCCCAGATAATGTATATGCAAAACTTCATGATGGTCGGTTCAGTAGTTACAACGTGAAAGCGTAACAAACAAACAAACAAACAAACTCACTTTCACATTTATAATATTAGTTAGGATTCTGATACCAATATTTTAATATAGTTCATAGGTATTCGTACAAAAGCACGCTGTATATAGTTGTTTACAATAAAATGTTGGTAGGCTCACCTGCCGTGAAGGGATGTCTGTTCATATTTCAAAGAATCAGGACCCTCCGTCAGCGTTTCTTCAAAGGCATATGTTTGCTTTTCCGCATCTATAAAAACATCTTTGAGTGCTGCCAATACTGCCGCATTTGCATTAGCAATCTGACTAAATCACAGATGCGTTTACAGGTTTATATGTAGGTAAATTGTGTTATCTGTTGGTAAGCGTAGATGGTTGGAAAACGATTAAAAAGGATTCAATTTTTTCTGGCATGTTATAAGTTAAAATGAGATATTCGTAAAGTTAAACATCCTCGAAACTTAACATACCATATACGTCTAGTAGATGCTAAGTAATTTAGAATAAAAAAAAACCTATACTTCTTTACTAATATTATAAAGCTGAAGAGTTTGTTTGTGAACGCGCTAATCTCAGAAACTACTAGTTCAAATTGGAAAATTATTTTTGTGTTGGATAGTCCATTCATCGAGGAAGGCTTTTAAGGCTATAAAACATCACACTGCGACCAACAGGAGCGAACCGTCATTAAAAAATGTTTTGAAATCGGGGGGACTTTATTCTACTTATACTAAGAAAAAAACCTAATTAATCATATTAACAGAAATTGCCGCGGACGAAGTCGCGGGCAACAGCTAGTCTCTCATAAATCTGTACGTATTTCAACAAACGTAGGGTATTTTATATCAGCGTTATTATTAGTATTTTTACAAATACAATATATTTTCTTTCCCGACAATTTTTAAAGACATTCTTTGAGCCGCGTTTGCATTCAGCAATCTGAAACGCAGGTGCGCTTATCGTTTATATGTAATCCCACCAAAAACATATAAATGATGTGGAAGCAGGGTTCAATATGACGATATTATGAGTTATCGATATAACCTATGGATTTATGGATACTTAGTTATAATTACGATACGTATATAATTTTTTTTACCTTAATTATTTTGTTATCAAAAGTGTGCTTTCTCAAATTGCAATATTCGAACTATTATTACAGGGTAAATAATAAATGATGTAATTATGTAAATGTGTTGTCTGTAAAACTAGGTTAGAAAATGATAAAAAAGATACAAACTATACCTAATAGCGTAAAATATAGTGATTTGGATTGAGATAAGGTAATTAATACGTCTTTGTAAGTAAGGATATGCTACACCATATATGTCAGGCTGAATGTGGTAAGAATATTCTTCTTGTATCTGTTTGTATTTCATCAAAACAGGACCCTTTCCGTCAGCGTTTCTTCAAAGGAATATTTTTGCTTTCCCGCTTCTGTAAAAACATCTTTTGAGCGCCGCCAGTAAAGCAGCGTTTGCATTCAGTATTGCGACTAAATGCAGCTGCGTTTACTGGTATACTGGTAGATATATATGCATTTTGTATCATCCATAGACAAGCATTTGGAATATGATAAAAATGATACAACATTTTATCGTGCGATACGTAAAAAGTTGAAATGAGGCCAAGTAAAACGTTCCCGTAATATTAGACATGCTACGGCATACAATAGATCTTATATCCTTACTCCTTACTAATATTATAAATGCGAAAGTGAGTTTGTTTGTTTGTTTATTTGTTTGTTACGCTTTCACGCCGTAACTACTGAACCGATCATCATGAAATTTTGCTTACAAGTTCTCTGGAGAACAGAGAAGGACATAGGCTACCTTTTATCCCGGGAAAAAGTACTATTCCCGAGGGATCGGCATTGACGCGGGCGGAGCCGCGGGCGAAAGCTAGTATTATATATATTACACCCAATAAATGCATAAAAAACCTATGAAATTGTCGTTTTTATCCGTTTGCTATTTTGTTCCTAATGACTATGATTTTGAGTTAAACACTTTTTTTTATTTAAACATGAAAGTGGAATATATTATTAATATTCTACATGCATTAATTTTTTATATATTTAATGAGTAAAAAATGCTAATAATTGAATTTGTTTCAGATGTGGTCCATTTTGCTCATAAAATTGTAATTTTTCTATACTATTTAAAATTTTTATTTTCTATTTTATTATTTTTTTAATTTAATTATTGAAAAATGCTCATTAATGAATTTGTTTCAGATGTGGTCCATTTTGCTCAAAATGTTATCATTTTTCAATACTATATAAATTTTTTTGTAAATTTTATAATGCGTAAATCAAGCTTACTGTTGTCCGTAGCAAATACATACAAAATATGAGTTGAATATATCAAACCCGAAATAATTCTAAAACTTGCGTGTAAAAAACATATTTACTCGAAATTCTCTACAAAAAACGACGACTTCATAGGTCCAATATTATATATAGTAGATATTGACGAAACTATGAGCTGTTTTTGCTTTCCTTTCAGTGAGCCACCACAACGTCTTATACCTACCACGTTTGCATTCAGAAATGAGATGATTTATTTCGCAATGAATGAGTAGGATTACTGTGTTATAACATAAAAAGTCCTTTACATTTAGCCAAAGCTGGCATGCAAAATTCAGTCAGTATCAGTATGATGCTAGTATTATGTAATACTCAATTAAAAATAATAACATATACTCGTTATTAAAAGGTGGGATTACTTATACTGTTATGTATGTCGAACGTATGTGACTGCGCTGGAAAAGACGTAAGTTTCTACATGATTATACAAAAAGAGTGTATTTTCTCAGAGTAAGTGTCTTTAAAATTGTTAGGTAGCATAAATTCCTGTTATTAAGTCAGATCAGAGATTGACCCACGTTTTGCCCCATCTTTTATACTTTCATCTTGTTTATGTGTATTAAAATACCCAAAAACAAGATTCGAGTATGAATAAATGTAAATGTACACAATAAAATGTTTCCTAGCGCACCTGGCATGAAGGATCTGTTATACATATTTTAATAAAAGCGCCTTCAGCAGTGTGTATGTATAAGTATATTGGACATGCGTACATTGTTTGAAAAAAGGTTGTAGTATTTGTTATGATGGTAGGTACTACAAACTTACAATATTAATATTTTTTCCCTTACATGTACGAAATTACCTTACTTCTTGCCATATCTTTGAATACTAGATCAACAGGAAGTACCTGGAAGTACAGTAAGTGCCTGGAAGAAATTGCTATGCGATGAGGCAGCCTTTTGCGCATTTTCCTATTTCTAAGTTTAGTTTGTAATCTTTTGTATTTTTTTGTCTATGTGCAATAAAGGGTTTCTATCTATCTACCTGTAGGTTTTGATTTTCTTGTGAAAGTTAGCAAGTTTATATATGTATAATATAATCATAATCCTTAATGTGTCAATTTATTTTAACTTCGTCTCTCCGCGCATTTCTGAGAAAGAGTAACTTAACAGGCAGACAGTTTTTATTATGTATTTTTAAATTGATTATAGGTTTTTGTTATCTTTTGAAGAACACTAAAACACCCTTTGAGCAAAACTGTCACTTATTAAAGAAAGGAACCGTCGGATGATAATCCCGAAATAACTGTGGTAAATAAAAACGAGATGCTTTAAATTGAGTTTCAATAACTTGTAACAAATAATCATCGTTCAGTACCGTTATTATCATGAGCATCATGTTCAGTGTACCGTTAAATAACGGCTGTTTAAAATTAAATTATACATTATTAACTGCGCTCCAAAACGGTTATAACAATAGCTTTTCGAGAGATATTATAAAATGAACCAATTAATATACAAAACGTCAAGAGCAGTGCGCTGAGCTATAAATTTGCCAACTCAAAGATATTACTTGCCATTTATTCATTAATTTATCAGTACTAGTAAATTTTCAATGGGAATTAAATTAGATGAAGAACTGTATTTTTTTTTTATCTGCGTATATTCCATTTTCAAGAGGTTAATATGTGGTAACAAGTAAAATTGCTAGCGATATAGCAAAAGCATAAAATTGTGGCGAACCTTCATGGTGGCGCCCCTGCGGACATAAAGAAGATTTGTGTTTTTTGAATATATAATACGTCAGAAAATATATGACAAATAAAAAATGTGAATTGTCTTGCAAAAAGTGTATTGTGAAATAAATATTTCCTCAACGAATTATTTAATTAGCGCCTGTAACTATATAAACAAATCCCCTACCATCGGCTACAGTGGTGACCCCGGGACTTACAAACATCATCCGCAGAAATCGTTTATGGTAAACCGTTAAGGCTTCCAGGAGAATTCTTTGATTCCGATTTTACGAACGCGTCGACAGATTTGACAGACTTTACCGCTCGTCTAAGAAAAATTACACAGAATCTCAAACCGGTCCCGACTTCACGGCATGGCAAGAAAGCCATATTTGTTTTTAAAGACTTAGCCGACAAACAGTCGAGATACGGACGCCACGTTCGCTTCCCAGACTATTATTGCCCGTAACCCGCTCTCTGGAATAAATAAATATTTATTTATTTCTAATAAATATTTATATATTTCCGGTGAAATAAATATTTCCTCAACCGAATTATTTAATTAGCGCCTGTAACTATATAAACAAATCCCCTACCATCGGCTACAAAATCAGTGACGGAATAAAACCGGCCAAGTGCGAGTCGGACTCGCTCACGAAGGGTGGAACCCTTTACCGTTATCTATAAAAACGGTAAAAAAAACATGTCTGTTGTATGGGAGCCCCCCTTTAATATTAATTTTATTTAATAATTTAGTTTTAAAGTAAATATATATGTAAATATTTTGTGTATATTTCAAGCGTTTATCTGTTGCCGTTATCGATATCGAGCAAAAACTAGCAAAAAATGACGTTTGTTGTATGGAAGCCCCCTTAAATACTTATTTTATTCTATTTTTTAGTATTTGTTGTTATAGCGGAAATAAAAATACATCATCTGTAAAAATTTCAACTGTCTAATTATCTCGGTTCATGAGATACAGCCTAGTGACAGACGGAGACAGACAGATAGACAGACGGACAGAGCGGAGCGAAATTAATAGGGTCCCGTTTTTACCCTTTAGGAACGGAACCCTAAAAATATATTTCATTATAGTCAATGTAGATATACCATTAAATTGTGTGTGTCATACTTACCCTTGTGAGATTACAAATCTCATAAACCAAGTCTCTTTGAATCCTCAAGTAACAATCACAGTCTCATAGGTTTTTGCAAATTGAAAATAAAATAAACATTTCTGACTCGTTTCTGATTCTTAATTTGCTGCATTTGTAAGTATAATAAAAACGTCATCAAATTTTCATCACCACATTAAACAATGTCAATGTTTGCTATCATACGGTTTCTCATTCCTTGAAATGATATTTTTGTCTCGACTCTCTGTTTTCTTTAAAAATGTGAATGTAATTTACATACTAAGTCTCATATAGCTCTGCTTTAAAACGTTGATATTAAAATGAATGTTTTCTATTATTGCTATCTTCAGAAACTCGAGTTTTATGATATCACTTGTTGTGCCCGCGACTTCGTTCGCGTACATTTTATGTTATGTTTGTATGGGGGCCACACCTTATCATTACAGGAGAAAAAAAAAAAAGTAGCGTATCCTGTGTCCTGTACGCCTAAATGTTATTCAATCAAGTTTCATAAAATTCAGTTAATTCGTTTAAGAGTAATGGAGGAACATAGAAAAAATATTCTAAAACTCCATAATTTAGTTTCAGTATCATGTAACAAAGTAACGTACTCCATGACCAACCCTTACTGATTTATTATTAGTATAATGAATGATATTGATGATATTGATATTTATTATAAAAAGGTACGTATATAATTAATCTTATACCTTTAAACAAGCATTCTTGTATATTTATATAGAAATTTATTTCTATGATCTCGGAAACGACTCTAACGATTTCGCTGAAATTTGGGCGTTTTCGGGGTAAACAATCGATCTAGATTAGTCTTATGTTTGGGTTATGATTAATACGCGGACGGCAAGAAATTAGTGTTACGGGTTCGAAAACACCACCATGTTACAATAAATAGTAAAAACCGAGCTAAGCTCGGTCGCCCAGGTACCATTTCTAATAAAACGTCACCACGGTTTAGCCTGCCGGAGAAGTGCTGGTCGCCTATCTTGTCATGGTACTTTCAATGACATCTGAAGAGCTCTTGTATCTGTCACAGTTCCAGCTGTTTTAAAGCCGAGCGAATTGATGCGGTCTGATGGCAGGAGGCCGGATGGCATGTCATTGATACCATAAAAGCTGGGCAGATGCTTCATTTGGGACGTCACATGTACCATCTACTTCAACGCGAGTGGGCGCATCTTTTATTAAATATATTAATAATCGTATATACTTCATAAATTTAGCTGCAATATTTTGTAGAAATTTTAAGTCTCTTTAATGGTTCAAGTGATACAGCCTCTTGACAAAGTCTAAATATTCGTTCATTATATTACTGATCCTCTCTCTCTTGAATTATTGTTTTGTTTTATTGTTTGTGTTTATACGAGCATGAGAAATTTATATTATGTGAAAATGTCAAGCATGCCTATAAAGATTCAAAAGAATGCTGGTCTGGGAGAAAAGAAAAAACGTAAAAGCCGATCGAGGGATTAGGGCTAGCAACCCATCACTATTTGATGCCGTTTTTCATCTACACGCCTTTAACATGCTAAATGTGGCCACGAGGTCTTATAGACCTAGGCTCTGTCTACCCCGCAAGGGAAAAAGACGTGATACTATGTACTTATTCTTATTTCTTTTATCTCCCTTCTACAACTAACTTTAAATAAAAACGCCAATTAATTTTGTTTTATTTGCTTTAAAAAAAAATTTGGGTTAAGATAAAAATGTTTTCTGTCAAATAACACATTTATCGTGTAGGCTCAGCAGTATTACGGGAATCACCTTTGAGCAGTGTTGTCCGATTATGTAGGGTTGGATACGTTTTACGGAACATCAAAACGCGTAAAACTCTCTTCAGGAATATTATTGCTATTTATTTTATTACATAAAACACCAGCGCTAAATTATTGTAACTACAAGATTGGCAATAAGGGGTGTATTGTTTTTAGAGTTCATGTACGTATGTAAATATGTAAGTTCTGGCTTCTGCCTGAGACTCCGTTCGTGTGAATTTCGAACCCTCGGGAACAGTATTTTTTTTGGGATACATCCTTCCCCAGGCCTCAAACTACCTCCATTATGTAGACATATTTTATCTCTGTGTGTCACAAAAAATCTTAGTTATATCTAAAGCCGTATTCGGTGTTATGTTATTAAATTAAAGTAGACTTGGCGCACTTTGGCCTATTTCCTGAACACTGTCTAGTCACTTGTTTTCTCGACTCGAGTTCACTTTTATTGTTACTATTATTGCATTGGCTGAAATGAGACAAGGACGCGACCCGTTAGAATTGCCAAAATGGCGAATATGCCGACATTTTCTTACCATTTACCTCTAGACACATTTGAATTAAACAAAAATTGGAAACTACTACAGGAATTATATTATTTGAAATTGAATTCGCAAAAATCAGATGTGGTAGATTTATTTTATCCCTTACAAAAACACAAAAAAATCTTATCTCTAATATTAGTTTAGTCGTCGCTTTTAAGGCTTTTAATACATCAAGTACTTAGTATGTAGTAAATGCTCTTACAGAAAATGAGGCCATTACGCTTAATAGCGTAAAACGTTGCAAAGTAGGTTTATCTTATTAAATCTACGACACGGTAATATTTCATCTACATCATCTACTCCGTACGTGGGTGTGTTGGAAACGACTTGCTGACGATTCGGACAAGAATATGTACATGCATACAATTTTTCATGTCTTTTCTTCTTACTGGATGAACAGAGCCCAGGTCTATATGACCTAAACGCCATGTAAGCGGGCGTGTAGGTGGAAAATTCTAATCCCAATTTTAAATCAAATGTGATTTGTTTATATATTTTTACTAGCTTTCGCCCACGACTCCGTTCCCGTCAATGTCGATCCCACGGGAACAGTACTTTTTCCCGGGATAATATATACCCTATGTCCTCCGTACCCCAGACAACGGGTATGCAAAATTCATGATCGGTTAAGTACTTACGGCATGAAAGCGTAACAGACAAACTCACTTTCGCATTTATAATATTAGTATGGCAGTTACCGTGACATATGGAGACGAATATATATAAGGTACCATCATGGAATAAGTTCTACTACCCTCACTCAGGCCTTTGTCCAACACTGGCACATTTGTTTATGGCTCGTAATAATAATAACAATAAACTCCTGGATATGGCTCGAATTGTTAGAAGGTTTCTCTCGCTAGGGCCCTGACCGCCGGTTTGAGCCCTGCGCCACTACTGACGGCATTCTAGGTATAGGTTATTTATATGTTTGTATTATATTTTACTTTTAATATAAATATTATGAACGCAAAACTTTAGATTAAAAAAAATTATCATCATATGAGCAGCAGGTGAAAGCTAGACCTAAAAAGAAAGAACTTTTTGAATTGGTGCCACCCGTTCCACCACCACCCGTCACCTTTCTACCACCGCACCGCCGGCCACAGGAGTAAAGTCCATTCCCACATCCTTGACACTTGGGTCTCCAAAAATGTCAGTCATGTGGTTTTTTTCCTCGCACAGCAGGATTGTGGAATGGACTCCCTCCCGAGGTTTTCCCTGTGTGCTATGACTTGGGATCCTTCAAAAGGCGTGTTTACAGGTATCTTAAGAGTCGGCAACATTATCAGCACCTCCTCTGGTGTTGCAGATGTCCATGGGAAACGCGACAGCTCCGTGGCGCAGTGGTTACCACGCCAGCCTGCAACACGGAGTGCCCGGGTTCGATCCCCGGCCAGGTCAAGGTGGAAAATGATCTTTTTCAGATTGACCTGGGTCTTGGATGTGTATCTATATATGTATTTGTTATAAAATATAGTAATGTTGAGTTAGTATCCCATAACACAAGTTTCGAACTTACCTTGGGGCTAGCTCAATCTGTGTGATTTGTCCGTTTATATTTATTTATTTATTTATTTACTATCCATCAGGTGGCTCGTCTGCTCGTTTGCCGTCAATTATATATAAAAAATACCTTAATTAAGTTATATTTTTCCGATGAAGGGCAGGCCTAAAGCAACCCTTTAGATAGCGATAGATAAATATAATGTGTTGTTACAATGTTTTATTACAATTTACGTGTGCCAATACTGCGAATATCGGTAACGTTATCAGTAAGTATTGTAGGCGGTAGTTATGCTTATTATAACACAATAGACAAATTACCTGCGAACTAAAACTGCATAGGTTAGATTTGGTTAAAAATAATGTAATGAACGCTATGAAACAGTTTATGTAAATTACAAATAATATATATAGAATATATTGAATAACTAAACCACCGAATGCTCTAATGAGGTGCGAGTACATTACGCGGGCTCGCGTTGATTAGTACCTCATGTGGATTTATTAAATTTGCGGTTCGAATTACCGTATCCACGGTTATATCGATTACTCGATTCTGTTAAATAAATATATATACGAACAAATTATACAGATTGAGCTAGCCCCAAAGCAAGTTCGAGACTTGTGTTATGGGATACTAACTCAACGATACTATATTTTATAACAAATAGATATATAGAAAAAAAAGACCCACGCCAATCTGAAAAAGATCATTTTCCTTCTTGACCTGATCGGGGGTCGAACCCGGGCACCCTCGTGTCGCAGGCTGGCGTGTTAACCACTGCGCCACGGAGCTAGCCATGTATGTCGATGGATGAAGATAATGAAATTAAATAATAATTTGAGACTTTTCATTACAATGCAATGTAATGTATTAGGCATTAGGCAACATAAATGCTATATAGAATACAAAATTATCATGTGTAAATGTACCCTCGAGATTCCATTAAAGGAGTGACTCAGTTCATCAATATGAATAGCTTTTCCTTTAGACCAACGCTGGGAACTCAAAAAAAATCCGATATACCCATACAAAAGTCTTACTATACTATTATATGAAAATATCGAAATATTTTGCAGTTTCTTTGCATTGGTCACATAAGAAAAATTGTTATATTTATTGACTAAACTGACTGTAATGGTGGAAAACGCATTCAAAATAGTGATTAGTTGCTGGTCTTATCGTCTATTGACATGATTCCTTAATTTTTGCCCATACCCTCGGCTGAGCTAAGTCATTGCAGGGTGATTACCTGATTGTGTGATAAAAAAGAGGATCCGTGCTTCAGAGGGAACGTTTAACCGTCGGTCCCGGTCGCTGTCTTTGACAGCCGTTGTTACACAAAACCAAGTCAGAGGTCTATAATGCGGTTTAAAAACTCTAACACCAGTGTTAGTCACTAACACACACGATGAGAAAGATAGATAATAATTTACTGCTACTTACATATAATATCATAATTTCATTATGAAATGGTTATAATAGTAATTATTGCTAGTGACCTACCTAGTAAGATATTTAAATTAATGTGATGACTTCCATGCTAGTCTGGGAGAAAAGGAAAAACACTGTAGACGTGGGTAGCCCTGGCGCGTGTTTATGTGCGGCGCGGCGGTAGGCATTTAATTCAAGAACATGCACGAGTTACAATACTGTTAGATATCATTACCGTGACATTTACTCGTACGTGTGCCAATACTATAAATATCCGGAACGTTATCAGTAAGTATTGTAGGCGGTAGTTATGCTTATTATAACACAATAGACAAATTACCTGTAAATGAAAACTGCATAAGTAAGTTGCTGGCCTCATCGCCTATTGACATGATTCCTTAACTTTTTGCCCATACCCTCGGTTGGCTGACATGCATGGAACAACAACTATATCCTTTTATGTCTAATGTCTAGTTATAACTATATTAGGATCACTAAATGACTTTATTCAAATAAACTAGTGTGTAGGCGGCACCGTAGGCAAATGAAAATTTTACAATAAATGTAATCTAATATTACTATATTCATATTTTAATGCCTACATTTACAATATTTGAATACTGCGATATTTACTCAACTTACCCACTTTATACAATTTAATATGATAAAGTTTTATCTGAAGTGCCTTTCAAAGTCACACATTATTTATGTTTAGCCATTCGCTCGTGTCCAATATGAAAATACGGCGGACCATCGATGTAGCGTAACAATTGACGCTTGCATGCGGTTTATTACCGAGACATAGAGTCGATTTTAAACTGCAAAGTAACAAATGATGTATGGTAGACTATACATTACATAGTCGAGAGCCTCAAAAGCAATTAGCGTCATATGCACTGGTATTGTGGTGTGTATCGGGTGGGTGCTAATTTGAGAGCGACAATGTAGCTGTCACACATTCGTTAATCAATTAAATACTTTTTCTTTTCCAACTTGGTCTATATATATATATATATATATATCAAGGGCAATAAACACATTTTGAGCTCATTAATTGCTTTTGGTAAAAGACAATGATAAAATTACATGAAAATCTAGATCACAAAATGAAGATGGCCATCTGAATTGGCTGACACTTGTCGGCGATACCGACTAACGATACGTGAGTGAAACTGTTTGTTATAACAGTAATAATGTCTTGCGTAACTTTTAATATTATTGGATCACAAAAGTTTATTATTATAATAATAGCAATTGTATTAAAAGCACATTTCCATGCCAGAGTTTTCCAATGCGCGCCATTTTCCGCTTCGTAGCGAGTCAGTCACGTACGTAGCCTACGGATACGATACGCCAACTTTAAAAACCATTCTCTATTAACTTGGCTACATAGGCAAGGAATAAAAAGTAAATAGCTTTAATAGATGCTTTTTAATTTATATAGTAATGAGATGAAAATGCAAATCGAAAAAGAAAAAAACCGGCCAAGTGCGAGTCGGACTTGCACACGAAGGGTTCCGTACCGTTACCTATAAAAACGCCAAAAAAAATGTCTGTTGTATGGGAGCCCCCTTTAATATTAATTTTATTTTTATTGCATAATTTATTTTTAAAGTGAATATATAACTAAATATTCTGTGAATATGTCAAGCGTCTACCTGTTGCCGTTATCAAAATCGAGCAAAAACAAGCAAAAACATTACGTTTCTTGTATGGGAGCCCCCTTAAATATTTATTTTATTTTTTAGTATTTGTTGTTATAGCGGCAACAGAAATACATCATCTGTGAAAATTAATAGGGTCCCTTTTTTACCCTTTAGGTACGGAACCCTAAAAACGAATCATGTCTATATCCTTAACGGAGTAACAGAGCCGAGGGCTACCAAATCGAAAGCGGTTAATCTACATCAAGTCTGCAGTCTGTAAACTATCTTACTCTGGACAAACCCAACCACTATATGCGTTTCGATAATCCTCATTCATCAAGTCCTTGCAAAAGAAAACAGGTTCATTCTAATAATGCTTTCCGAGGGTGAACATGAGAGTAAGTTAACTCCTTATTCTACCTGCGAGACCTGCGAACATGAAAACATTTAAAGTTTTCGAACGTTAGGTGTAATAGTAATGTAATAAATGCCATAAAACCTTATAAAGTAATTTAATTTACATGTGTAACAATTCCGAAACATTAAAAATAAACTAAAACAATTGTTAATATAAAAATTTGTATCGTAACCGGAATACTTGGACTTAGAGAAGGAATACAGAACAATCTAATGTGAAAATTTATCTAGACAGTCCACAAAACTACGTTTTAAAAACAGTATGAAATGAAAGCTGAGCAATATCGTTTTGTTGTCACCACATATAATACGAGGTGCCTCCGCAATAATTTTCAAGTGCCGCATGCTTTGAACGCGTTTAAATTCCGACTACATTTTGAAACGGCGCTTCACAGTTTACGAGAAGCATCCGCATTTTTTTCCAAATCTGTGGAAGCAGCTAAAAAATAACGCAACTGAGAAAAATTCATAGGCTGATATCACAGTGACGCCGGCGAGACGCGCTGTTGACGACCGCGTTCCAATAGCGCGCGTTTGACCAGCGTGCGCTGTGAACCAAGGTTTCAGACAGACAGATATAATAACAGGATTAGATGTTTATTTTTTATGAAAAACAGCGACATCGTAAAACGCGCTTCGGCAGCGGTGGCCGGCAGTACGCGTTTCACGAGCGGCGCGTTTTAACTGCATTAATATGAAAGGGTACTACTATCTAGTGTAATTGTAAGTGCGCGCGTCTGGACGGCGCTGTTCAAACGCGTCATACTGATATAAGCCTAAGAAAAAAAGTAAGGAACTGTCCGATGTGGAAATCTATCAAGACATTCCATCGCTTGCATTTCTATCGCTTATTTTGCGCTCTCGCTTGCACACGGAACGTGACAATTTTTCGTGCGTGCAGCCGGCGTTCAATGATTTATAAGACGTTATCACGTAAAAAACTAAATACAAAAATTACACTTCATGATGTCCACAGTTATTTATGAGTTCCTAGATATTCTTTCGTTATAAACTGATTTATCCATGCATTATAAACCTTAAACTCATGCTATAAAGTAGAAATTAAAAAAAATTAACGTCATTAGCTTTCGGAATTCAAAATTCAGATGTAAAAGGAAAATTTGCTCCCAAATATTTAGTGGTCGCATAACTAGCCAGGACGCTTTTTAAATGGAATCCGTGTATCTAGATTTTATACTTGTTCGAAGATCCAAGCAACAAAAATATTTTGTTTTATTTCCTTATTTCAAGACATTATTTAATGCGATTTTATAAAGAGACTATGTTCCCACTGCTGGGCAAAAGCCTCCCCTTCATTTCTCCAGGCATCCCTATTCCTAACTTTCTCATTCCAGTCAATCTCTAAATCACATAAACCGTCTTCTATTAAAACTTCTTTAAATACGCAGTTTAGTTTAACGTAGGTCCTACTTAGTGTAAGAAAACATACCGTTCAGAGCAGAAATTCTGTCACAGCGTTTTAAAAAGTAGGAAAAAAGAAATCCGGGGCAATGTGGTGGTGTTGTCACCACATACATTACACAGTGTATCCGCAGGCTTTACACTCCGGCGCTATTCATTCCGCGGCGTGCTCTGAACGTATTGAAATTCGTCTACACACAAAAGCGGTGCTTGGCAGTTAATATGAATCATGCAACTAAAATTGGGTAATGGGACATGGAGCAGTCACTGACCATCAGGATTTTAAAATAAAACTAAGCAGCTGGCGCATACCAATGCGCATTTTAATCTACTAGGGACAATTTATAGGGACTACGCATATGTTGGTCGGTCGGATGCTCAGTAAGAAGTGTGGCTTTCTCTCAGGCTATGACGTCATATCATACCAGTATTGCAGTCGCGTCGGTTCATGACATGGTGGTTTAAGAGAAAAGAAAAACCTTAGAATGTACCAACTGCTTCTGACGCAGATCTTAAAGGCCGATCAAGGGAACGGGCGAAAATCTGGGGAATCACATTAGTAGCAACCTATCACTATTTTGATTCCGTTTTTCACCTACCCACCAACATGCTAAACATGGTTTTGACTCTTGGCTCTGGGCTGTGTCTATCCCACAAGGAAAAAAAAGTTAAAAATATAAGTATACTTGAATTTTCTCCTAGTTTTTGACTTATGTACCTCTAAAACTAAAAATCTATCCAGACGTTCGAGTTTTATTTCCTTCTTATTTTTTACGTGTTGTGTGACCACGTAAATTACGTGGTGCATCCGCAGGCTTTTCACCGCGGTACTATTGTTTTCGCCTCGTGAAATTCCGACCTCATGCTAGAGCGACGCTTGGCAGTTTATATGAATCATGCGACTAAAAATTGTTTGTAGTATAAAAATATATGCATATCGATGGAAGAAGATAAAGAAGTTAAATAATAATTTGAGCCTTTTCATTACAATGCAATATAATGTATAAGGAACGGGGACTGTAACTCAGTCCTGTGGATCCAGCGGGTAACATTTCTGAGCCGTACTTAAGTCACCATTGGTAACACAGATTGCGTGAAGACTTTTTTCTTGTATTTTGGATGAGAAGACACTGCGGAGCTTTTCTAACGCTGCTATGCTGAGTCGGATTCATCGAAAGATGTCGTGCTTAAAACCGAAAATGCATGCCTGGATCAACTTTTTAAACAAATCCCAAAAGATTAATACCGCTTGGGTTCGATCCCCGGTCAGGTCATATGATAGCAAACAATATTTTTCAGATTGACCTGGGTCTTGGATATTTATCCTTTCCTTACTAAGTAATATTATAAATGCGAAAGTGAGTTTGTTTGTTTGTTATTCTTTCACTAAACCGATCATAATGAAATTTTGCATGCAAGTTCTCTGGAGTACGGAGAAGGACATAGGCTACCTTTTATCCCGGGAAAAAGTACTATTCCCTAGGGATTGACATTCACAACTTACGCCACAAGATCACAACTTACTGTGGGGCCAGGTCAAATTGTGTGATATGTCTCGATATATTTATATAATTCACTTTCCTATATGTATTTAAAATGTATTTCTACTATTATATTTATTTTGCCATTACGTAGCAATCTTAGTTTAATCCACAGTGCAACATTATTAACTAAGTGTATGCGGTCTCCAGCAGCATGTTACAATACGGAATGCTATTCCAGAAAATGAGACCATGCCGCTGGGAAGCGTAATAATGGTTTAATTCCAACCTCGTCGCGTCGCTAAGTGACCTTATTATAACTATGGCACGTCACTATTTCATACTAAGAGGCAGCTTTTTAATCTGTTTGTCACTGAAATTAATCTCCGATTTTTATGAAACCCGTGGTGCTATCTGGCGTTTTGCCAACTTGCACAGAAAGGCGCTACTTGAATTTTGAATGCCAACCTCGCTTCAAATTCAGTAAGCAATAACAGATGTTTAAGTATTATGCGGAGCTTAGTTGAAGTCTCTCTGGGGAAGTTATAGTCATTTTAATTAAAATTAGTTAAACACTTTACGGGACAACACGCCAATAAACGTTATAATTCTATTCTTATTTCTATTGTATCTGATTCAGTGACTGTGAATTAGTTAAATCATCATCCTGGTTTTAGCCGTCCACTGTTTGACAAAGATTTCTCCTAAGGAGTCTGTATTCCATAGCATTCCATTATGTTTGTAATGCATCATCACCTGCTCTAGTGTTGCAGATGTCCATGGGCGACGGTGACCACTTTCCATCAGGTGGCTTATCTGCTCGTTTGCCGTTAAATATACATAAAAAAGCGATTTGGCGAGCGCAGATTCTTGGCTTTTTATGCTACCAACGTTGCTGCTGCTACCATCGAAAGCTGAAGCAGAATATTAGGAATTTGTTACATTTGAAGGGAGGGAATCAAGGTATTATCAACAATTATTTTCCACTTAGGTAGGCTATAGAGACTGTATATATCCACATACTATGATCCTGCAATATTTTTATGCTTGGTAGGTGCATTGTATAAAAATATTTCTCGCCTCGAGCGAATCCTGACAAGATGCGCAGGCTATCAGCTCGGTTTAGAAAGGTGCTCCTGAATTTTGCATCTCATCACTAAAGTTACTTGTATGAGTAAAATAAGTCTACAAACAGGTCTCATAATCTAATATATAATATAAATAATAATTAATACTTTAATTAAATGCACTTTCCTAACAATATTATAAGGAGGCATTACTGTTTGTATCTCGTAGCAAATATTCCCTGTATCTCTTAGTAAACGCGACGATGAGCGAAGATAAAGGGCTAAAAACTCTCGCCCTGACAAAATACGCGGACTTGGGTTAGGGAAGGTGCTCAAACCCACTCATGCTCGCTGATATGGGACGTGTCCTGAATTTCCCGACATATCTTCTTAGCTACCTTTAAGATAAGGTATCTTAAAATATATGTTTTCTATTTTTAGTTATATTTGTTAACAGCGCAAAGTTTTCTCTTTTTTTATATCAGCTCATTTATATAGTTTGAAATAAATACAATATTAAAGGCTAGTTAAAGGTATAACAAAAGTAAGGTACACAATACAGCGTGATTTTGAACACCCTAGCTATATTGAAATCTGGGAATCAGAATCCCTAATGGAATACAGAATTGTAAGAAAAAATCGGCGACTTTGTATGGGAAACCTAATTTTCTTTTTCGATTTTTACCTTTTTTTCTTGTTCTCTGTGTTCCATTAACGAAATATAATCGATAATCGATAACGAAAAAGTTTTCTCTAGTTCCATTTTAATAAGAAAAATACGGACATAAAGTTTGTATTGAGTTATTATAAGGACGGGAGAATTAATTGCTTTTTGTGATTTACTAAAAGTCACTTGAACAAACTAACCGATGTAACAGAGGTTTAGGTAAGTGAATACCGCAAATTGAATATCCTAAATGGGAGGCAGTAATCAACGCACGCTGGACGTAATGTTGAAATAAATTGTGGTTAGTTTCGCAAATTGAATAGCAATTGATAAATAAACTAACTTTTCCTTTGACTGGATGAATCTAAAATCATTTCGAGGTGTACGGTCAAGTATCAATATTTTCGATATTACAGATTTTAAAAACGAAGGATTACTAAGATACTAAGTAAAAATAATTTCGCGTGTTGTCGTCACGAAATTCGTGGACGCATTTCTACCAACGTCGATTTAACACTATTTAATTATTTTTTTTGGTAAAACATCGTATTTTTTTAATAACAAACTTCATACTTAAAGTTTTTTTAACATATTGATATTTTTGCCAAATTCCAATAAAATAAAAATACATCAGACCTGCCGTGAAAATGACGTCACTTTGTAAAGACTTCGATTTACGTTTATGAATAAGAATTTGGTAGTAGATATCAAAGTGAACTAATAATGGTTCTAAGCGTCATAATATTGCGGGGTAATGCATTGGGATAATGGCGCTTAGGTCTTTTGTGTCAAATTAGCTATTTTGATTTTTTTTCAACAACTGAATCGATAAAAATATTCTATTTCATTATTTAACCGTCTCACAAATTTTCGCGAGAATCAGTTGAGAAAATTGACCTGTAGAGGAGAACAACCGGACAGCCGGACATACAAACGACTTTTTGCGTAAGCTGAAACGGACACATTACGCTTTATATTATAATCTTATAACATAAATGATTTTATAAAAAGATAAAATATTCATTTCAAAAATTAGAAGGTACCCAATTGCAATTAATAAAATTAATTCGATTGTTAATACGAAAAGGCAAAACAATTAGACGGCATCGCTCTCATATTAAAAATTTATGAATGCCCAATATTTCATATATTATGTGAGATATTTACCATGACTCTCTTCCAAATTTCAAAAGTAAAATTCAGTCATCGTATGCACATGTAAGTACTCGTAACTAAATTATTTTGTATAATATTTGTTCTCTAGTTAATTTATCACATTCAATTATAATGTTTGTTAACTTTGTTTCATAAGTAGTCTTCGCTTAAACTTATTGATATTTTTTACCAAAGTTGTGTCCACCTATAATTGGGTTGCATGCTAGCATATTCTATAAAATGTTATTTATAAGCTTTGTTCATGTAACCTGTTGGTGAACCTAATAAACAAATAAATAAATAAATAAATCTTGAAAAATACGTATTTTATAGGTCACAGAGGTAAAACTTAAGTAAATACCATAAATTAAATGAACCAAATAAGCGACACTAACCATCGCGCTCTAGATGTAAATATTAATTCACTGCGGTTAGCTTTGATCACATTGGCTTTAAGTTAACGAATATTTGTAATTAATGTGTTAGCTTGCGACTTCATCAACGTTATGTATAAATTATTATTTGTGATTACACGCCATTTATTAGCATCACCTCTTTTTTTACTATATTGAACTAGGCATTTGTCTCCCATTAACCTGTATGTTTTCTTGCTTGTTTGTTTATAACTGACTTCTTTGCACCCGATTTTGACCCACTTTAAACATATTTAATTTAAACGATATGAATCATTTTTCCTATGGGATCAAAGTTGGGAACTCAAAAATAAAATGGAAGTTTCCAAACAAAAATGTTCCCTTTCAAAATATTTTAAAAATTATTTTGAAAGGGAGCATTTTTGTTTTCGGTTCATAAATGACGGAATTCTGAGGTAACAATCATTATAAACAAAATCACATACTACTGAATTGATACACTCGTCCTTTCTTTGAAGTCGGTTAAAATATCTGTTGTACACTGAAACTTGTGTAATAAAGCAACAAAAGTAAAAATAATTGTAAAGGATAAATTTCTTACGAAATTTACGTCCACACCTTCTGATTGAGTTGACTTAGAAATTAGACCTTTTTCTCATCTTCAAAGGGCAACTCAATATGTGATATTTATTTCTTTTTGGTACATACGTTTACGCATTCCTGAGAACCATTTTTTTACAGTCAGACGTATAAATCAATGGTCACCTATAACGGTAAGTACGGAACTCTAAAATGCACCCGTTATTACTTCATTGGTTTTACGAAAAAGTTTAACCTTTCATTAAAAGTGAATAAAATCCGTACTGGGGATTTGCTCCATCACAAACCATCGTTAGCCGGATGGTATTTTCAATCAACTGGGATGCTCCCGTGGGTTTCATTCAAAGATTGAATTCCGGATCTACAGTTATAGATGTAGTTCTACTACTTTTTCAATAGAATAAATCGTTTGTATTTTACTGGTTGCCAAGAACATTTCATTTTGCTGTTATGGAAAAAGAGTATGGCTGTAACCGTGCTAGTAAAGTGAAAGATAAATTCGCCACATTTTTCATTATCGGATTGGCTTTTTTATATATTTTGTGATGACAGACAAGCATACAAAGCAATGATGGAACGTGTAATCTTAGCCAATGGACATTTGCAATATCAAAGCTTGGGATCCTGTCATCAATTTAATAAAATCTCAAGCTCATCACAAGACTGCAAGACCTTCAGACACCGTGAGCCAATACTGCGTACATCCGGAACGTTATCAATAAATATTGCAGGCGGTAGTTTTGTATAGTTCTTATAACACAAAGACAAATGTCAACTTAGTCTACCTGCGACCATGAAAACTGTAAAGTTTTCGAAACGTTAGGTGTAAAAATAATGTAATATACGCGATAATACCGTATTAAAGTGATTTTATTTAAATGTGTAACAATCGCTAAAACATCAGAAACCAATATCAAAGTTACTGTCAGTGCCCTGGCGGTCTTTTCAATAGGAATCTAACCATCTTTTGAAGGAACCCAGGTCATAGCTTCGGAGAAAAACAGTTGAAAGAAGCTCGTTCGTTGAGCGAATATATTAATAAACATAAAAGGCATTAATAAATTTCCACTTATAGTTACAATAAAAAATATTATTGGGACCGCTTCCATAGCATCAATTTAGTAATATTAAGTTATATTTAGCATTTTATTTTGAAAACTTGCTATTTTGTCGAGATTGCCGACTATAATTTCGGACTCGTCAAGAGTTCATTTACAAGGCGAGTTCCTCTGCTAGTGCGCAGCGCGCGGCTCTGCGTGCTGAGCGCCGAGGGCAAGCAGTAGGGGCCTGGGATTCTTCTGCGTCGCGCATCCTGAACTCGCCTTGACAATGGACTCCTGACGAATTCGAAACTATAGTCGGCAATCCCGACAGAATAGCACGTGAGTGATTCGTTTTCAAAATATAATGTACTAGCTTTCGCCCGCGGCTCCGCCCGCGTCAATGTCGATCCCTCGGGAATAATACTTTTTCCCGGGATAAAAGGAAGCTTATGTCCTTCTCCGTACTCCAGAAACCTTGTATGCAAAATTTCATGATAATCGGTTCAGTAGTTACGGCGTGAAACCGTAACAAACAAACAAACAAACAAACAAACAAACAAACTCACTTTCGCATTTATAATATTAGTAAGGATAAGGATAAGAATTTATCTCACGTTAGTTTAAATTATATTATATTTCGCATACACTAAATCTGTAGTAGTAATATGTTGCAAAAATATAGAGCAAAGATTATGCAATAACAAATACCTCATCACACGTACATAAACCTGATCCACGAAAAATGGTGTTTTAGGGCATAAGACTTTTGGCTGAAAATATTAATATCAATTTCAGACGAGTACTTGTTGTAATTATCACAATTTTTATATAAAACCGAATTTTGGCGATAATTAGTGGCTGTCACGGGCATGAATAATGAAGGATGTTTCTGAACATTCTTAGGGCTGCGAGTAATCTTTAATTTTTCAAGAAGCTAGATCAGTCATAATGAGCATTTACAATACGGTGCAAAAAAGCAAGGTCTGAAAGTTCACGGCGATTTACTAAACGTTTACACGTATCGACTTAACCGCTGTTCGGTCCGAATTGTTTATTTTAAGATTCAAGATAGCCGACGTCACTTTTTATGAAAATTCCACATGGATGTCGTTTTCGAGGTATTCTGGTGTAGATAGATCACAAAAATGATGTCAATTTCGAGGTTGAAGATAACCGACGCCAGTATGTATGCAAATTAGACATGGGTGTCGTTCTTGAGGTACTTTGGCTGTACAGAAATGAGGTCAAGTTTTGATCAATCTACTTAAAAGAAGACCAGGAATGTATTATGTTAATGTAAACAAAAAACAGTAAATTCTTATTTCATTTTTTTTATTTTCGATCTAGGTACTTACACTAGGCGTAACTAGTTTATCCAAAAATTGCGTTTGGCCGATAACATAAATAAAAATGAATTCACTAAATTTTTTAAAGAAAATATTAAAGGTTAAAAATTTAAGGAAATTATCTTAACGGATTCTCCAAGACTGCACTTCTTGTTTTTACTGGTATCGGAAACGACACTAACCCGAATAGATGCCGTGATCCTATGCAGCCTACACGACTCCACAACGTTATTGAGTATTCTACCATCAATTTGAGGCTTTGTTATCGTAATCTGTAATCATTGATCCCTTTTCGTTCCCTTTGACATCCATAAAACTGAAATAGATAGTTGTTCGGCACTGGAAATATATGAGAGTAAGGCACTTGCTCCATGGTAAGGCATCTATGCTATCCAAACGATTTGCGTTTTAACTTAATATTGCGTGTTTATAAATTTCTCTATCTATCAAAATAATTACTAGAGGTCAAAGTTTAAAGAATCACTGTATAGATATAAAATAAACGTTAAATTTTTTTCATTAATATTTTTATCTTTTTAGCATAGAAGTATAAGACGGCTATAAAACGTTATGCTAATGAATAAAGTTTTTAATCGTCGCAGCTCCTGCGGTGCTGTAAGCTTTGGATTAACTACTAGCAGAATTAATTCGCAGTTTTGCTAATGTTAGGTCTGGTCTTACTGAAAGCGGGAAGTGGAGAGGACGATCTTGTACCGATAGGACGTTCGAATCTTAGAGCCCTAGTGTAATTTGTTTCTTTAAGAGAGATTGTCCCGCAGTTGATCTACGCCGCCGGGGACAAGAGAGCAGGCTGCAGTTTAGCGTAACTAATGTAATGGGTGAACTTAGCCAGCGTTCTTACCATCATATCACATGGACAGGAGTTTAGAGTTTTCTAAATTTAAGAGTATTTTTTGCATGTTTTACTAAGTCTCTCTCCATGTATATCGTAAATTCATCATCAGGTCTTTTTAGTCTCCACTGTAGGAGCATGACCCTCTCTGTACTACCGGAGCCATACTTGGCCAGAGCAGACAGAGGATTTAGCCTACACTCTCCTCGCTGGCCAGACGGGTTGGAGAGGTCTCATTGATTTTTAAGAGCTTTTTTAAAATTGTTTTTCCTTAGTCGCCTCTACACACTGCTAAATCCTAAATTAGGTTAGTAAAAATAGTTCTATAATATGTAGTAGTTAAGAAAAAACATTTCCTTAAGGATTTCCAAAATGACCGCTTAGGCTTCTATACAGCGTTTTCCTGCTATCTTTGGTTGTTTATCTAACTGGAAATTTTGTCGAGTGGTCGCCTATTGCTTACTGAAGTGTCAATTGACACTTTCAATGCACATCAATGTGCGGGCTAGGAGCTAATCGCTGAGCTAAGTCGATAATCTCTATACCACGTCATTTTGCACCTCTGAACTATACTGAAATCCTGGAATTAGAATTTCTTATGGAATACAGAATTTAAAAAAAAGTAAATAAAGAAAATAAAAATAAGGCTACAAAGTCGCAGCTGGGCGAAATTCTATGGAAGGTATTGTTTTTTTAGTTTTTTACTATTTTTCCTGCAATTCTGTATTCCATTAGGAATTCTTATTTCCAATTTGATTGTTAAAATGTAATATCTTCTATTTTCCTAGCTGATTTGTAACATAAACAAATAGTGGGTGCGTATTTATAATAATGTTACCTTTCACAATGCGTTATTCTTAGCTGCAATATATTTTGAAGACATATAACCTTTATTAACTAGAAGAATTATATTATCTATTAGACAATCATATTCATAAATCACTATATTATTCCTTTTTATTAATACACGTATTCCTACAGAAATTATATAATTTGGTACTTCACTATCGTAACTTGTATTTGAAATTACAGTGTTAAATCAATCAATGACGAAGTACACGTTTAGAGGAGAGAAACTGATCAATCAGATCCTAATAGTGCAGATAATCCCCCATTATTGAAGCACACACAAACACAGCTTTATTTCTCAAAGTTCAAAGTCGTAAAAGAATATTCTTTTCGGATTTGACTGGCTCTTGGATGTTTACCTATATAAGTATATTTATAAAATTAAGTTTAGTTAGTATTCTACGACACACGTTCCCAGCTTACTATAGGGATAGTTTAATTTGTGTGATGTAATAAGTCAGGCCGTTATATAATTATTTGGGCAGCAAGGTTTTACAATTGGGGCAGAAGAGAAAAAAATTGGATAACCTTTGGCTTTCCACTTGGAACGATTGTGGGCAGAAAAGAAGTTACGTTCAAGTAATTTTTTTTTATAACCGACCGGGTGGTCGGCTGATGGCAGAAAAGAAGTTTCGCTGACAATAAGTTGCTGCCCAACTATATATTTTAACTGATCGATTACGTTATTTTTGCTTACAAAAATACGAATATTCAGCTAACCGTTTAAAAAACACTCTTTATTTATTGGTTTGAGAAATGTTTGATTTGGTATTTTTAATATTCGGTGTATTCAAATTCTAAACATTCATAGTCGTAATCGTCCTCCTAAATCCTAATGATAAAAAATTGTCATTTTGTGATTTAATCATATAAAGAAAATAGGTGGAATAATGAATCGGCAATATTATATTCGGAATTATTAGTATCGGAATTAAGTTTTCCGAATTTAAGTGCGATCTTGAAGTCAGGTGTTATAATTATACATGGTTAAATTTTGATCGTTCTGGACCCTTTAAGGGATGATTCAGCCCATCGATATAAAATATTAGCAATAAGATATTAGCGTTCGCAGGCAATAAACTGGGTATTGAGAATAAAGAGTATTTATTATGTCACGGAATATGGGAAATATGCATTACAACCAGATTCTTTTTGAGAAACCTAGGAGTGAGTTTAGAGCGGCAGTGTATATCTTTGTTCGTATCATCGTAAAATATATTATGGCAACGTAGATTTCGGTCCATTAGGCGAAAAATGAGAGTTGCTGCTCTTCAAAGGCTTTTGCCATAGTTTCCCAGTTCGGCTCTTCAGGCTGTGCATTCAAAACGCGGCCCATCAGGAAATACGAGAGTTGGCTGCCTTTAAAAATCATGTGCACACTGGCAACGCCCAAATTCAAGGTACGTCCCTTCGTCTTCTTTTTCGTCTCGAGTCAAAATGGCTATTCTTTATAAAATTATTAAATATATACGGACAAATCACACAGCGCATGAGCTAGCCCCAAAGTAAGTTCGAGACTTGTCCGCTCCGGGCGTCCGACTGTTGAAGGGTTATGAGATACTAACTCAACGATACTATATTTTATAACAAATACATATATAAATACACATCCAACACCCAGGCCAATCTGATCTGATCATTTTCTATCTAATAAATCTGAAAAGATCATTTTCCATCTTGACCTGACCGGGGATCGAACCCGGGGCCCTCGTGTCGCAGGCTGGCGTGTTAACCACTGCGCCACGGAGCTCGCCAAACTTGCTTGCTTTATTCTTGTCTTGACCATAATTTGGCCCCATCCATTGTTCAGCGCTCGCCTCAAAAGCCCGGTGTAGCAAAAGCCTACTTGCTTCAGCCAACTAAAAAATAAATAAATAAAAAATATGACTTTTATTATTAGCTTATAAAAGGATTACAGTATAATAAAGTGTTAAGCAAACGATTGGAAAGATTTCATGATACAATGCTCTCTATTAAATTTGGTCGTCTAATATTTTATGGCGAAACATGCTCCCGAATAAGATATGGGCGTTCGCATGTAGTAAACATAATACAGCGTGATTTTGAACCCCTAGCTATATTGAAATATGGGAATCAGAATCCCTGATGGAATACAGAATTGCAAGAAAAAAAGGTAAAAACCGAAAAAAAAATTTACTTTCTATAGAAATTCGTCCAGCTGATCGGCGACTTTGTATGGGAAACCCTAATTTTTTTTCGACTTTTAGCATTTTTTCTTGCAGTTCTATATTTCATTAAGGATTCTGATTCTGAGATTTCAATAAAGCTAGGAGTTTTAAAATCACGTTGTATTACGAATATTACGAAACAGTATTTTTCTCAAACATGCTCGGAAATGTAGGCATTATTGTAGTAAAATGAAGCCACGAAGTTTGTAATTCTTGGCTAGTGCAATACTTTACCGGCCTAGGCCAGGAAAGTAAGTATGAAAATTAATTCCTGGCCGCTGCTCAAATCTTTTTAATTAATCTATGTAACTTGTACTATCTAACTTGTCATACAGCCAATGGCTACCACATTATAAAAAAAATGCACTCATCGAGCATATCAATTTATGTATATGAAATTAATTTAATTAAAATGTTGGTAAAATCACACAAAAATATGCCAATAATAAAAAGAAAAAACGCGGGAAAGCAGATTTTTACGGTATTAAATTTTTTGGGTAAAATATGCCTTGGCTGTATAGGCTGATTCCTTAGCACCAAATGACAATTGAAAATTAAAAAAGAAAATAACGCGGGAATGTACTATTGGAGTTTCGGAGGACTGCAAGATTGTTGTTTTGGATTGTTTTGCAGATTGCTTCTAGTGGACTTTATAATGTAAAATTGGTGAAATTTGGTGTTATAAATGCCTATGTTTATGAACAATGTGTGGAATAAGTGAAATAAAATGTCATGGTGCGGCTGTGGTGCGATTTAGAGATTTACATAGCGGGCTGGTGGTCGCTCGCGTTACAGGCTGTAACGCGAGCGTAACTTACAGCGTCGTCTATGATCAAACCAGAGGATTCGTGGGAATTGCCGCCAGGAGCACTGTCGAATCAACGAAATGAATTACACCATCATTTCTTTGATAAAACGTTGCGTAGAACGCCAAAATGCCGTAAAACAAATATGAAAATAAAAATGTAAATACTATTATCGTTTTATCATATTATACTCATTTATTCCCAGTATTACGTCTTTCATAATTTCCTCGCATTTATTGAGAAAAGCACAATACATGCCTTTGCCGGGAATCGGCTTGCCGGACTCGTAATTATTGCCAAGGCCTCGCTAACGCTCGGCTTTGAAAACTTTACTCGTCCGGCAATCCCTTACTTCCCGGCCTCTGCAGTAATGTACTATTTCAGTCACGAAACATGGAAAATATGCATTACTAGCCTTCGCCCGCGGCTCCACCCGCGTCAATGTCGATCCCTCGGGAATAGTACTTTTTCCCGGGATGAAAGGTAGCCTATGTCCTTCTCCGTACTCCAGAGAACTTGTATGCAAAATTTCGTGATGATCGGTTCAGTAGTTACGGCGTGAAAGCGTAACAAACAAACAAATAAACAAACAAACAAACTCACTTTCGCATTTATAATATTAGTAAGGATGATATTATTGTGTTTTCGTAAAACCGAGGCATGGAGTTTACTTTGGCTTTAGTATATTTAGTATATACTAGGTAAATGAGAGTAAATAAGTATAAGTTCAAAAATATATAATCACCACACCAGGGAGTAATTGGTTCGAAGCTCGTCTCTTCGCGTAAATACGATATTGCGAATAAACATAACGTTATATTACTTACATACATACATAGTATCACGTCTTTTTTCCCTTACGGGGTAGACAGAGCCTAAGATCATAAGGCCAAGGCCACGTTTAGCGTGCTGGTGGTTGGCTGGTTACTTATCACGCCTTTTTTCTGTGGCTAGCTCCGTGGCGCAGCGGTCAACACGCCAGCCTGCGACACGAGAGTGCCCGGCTTCGATCCCCAGCCAGGTCAAGACGGAAAATCAGATTGGCCTGGGTCTTGGATGTGTAGCTATATATGTATTTGTTATAAAATATAATATCGTTGAGTTAGTATCCCTGACACAAGTCGCGAACTTACTCTGGGGCTAGCTCAATCTGTGTGATTTGTCCGTATATATTTATTTAATTGTATCTTTCTCAATTGGGGTAAAAGCTAAGATCCAAAAGCCCAGGCTCAGCCTACAACAGTCTCCAATCTCCTTAAATTGGTGTTGGATATTTCCTAGCGATAATTTCTGTATAGAATCTTTGTACAATTTTTTGGAGAAATTAAATGACTTTTTATCTTATCTTATCTTCAAAGCCAAATTCAGCTTTTTATGTGTGTATAGGTAGGTGCAAAATAAAATGAAAACGAATAGTGATTAATTACTGCCCGCAACACTTTTTGACTTAAAAAATCAAACTTACGCGCATTCTTTGGACTGGTATATTTAGTAACTATACTATCGTATATTCTTTGTTTTTTTATTCCTGTGTTCCGGACCTGCCTGGAAGATAACAACACTTTACGACACGGAATATGAAAATTTGCATAACGACGGGATTGTCTTCCCGTAAACCATGGCGTGAAGTTTAGGGAGGCAGTAAATATATTTATATGTAACAACAAAAAATATCACCACCTTACATCTATATCACTTTTTTCTTTCAAATATTTTCATGTGTGATTATTACCTAGCTAGTTAGTTAGTTACATTTTGTATACTAGATCTACCGACATTAGTGTTTGAAAGTTATACGTTATTGACCCCATTTTTAGGGTTCCGTACCCAAAGGGTTAAAACGGGACCCACAAAAACAAATACTAAAAAAATAAATAAATATTCAAGGCGGCTCCAATACAACAAACGTGATGCTTTTTTCTTGTTTTTGCTCGATCGAATATAATCGAAATATTTAATTATATATTAATTTGAAAATAAATTATTAAATAAAAATAAAATTAATGTAAAAGGGGGGCTCCCATACGACGGACATGATGTTTTGCCGTTTTTATAGATAACGGTACGGAACCCTTCGTTCCCGAGTCTGACCCGCAATTGGCCGATTTAGATTTTAACATACTTGCGTATTTTACGTACAGTCAGCCACCGAGATACCTGACCCCGCCCTCTACCTATATCTTGAATTTTCTTTTAAACTTACTTTATCTAATAAAACTAGCTTTCGCCCGCGGCTCTGCCCGCATCAATGTCGATCCCTCCGGAAGAGTACTTTTTCCCGGGATAAAAAGTAGCCTATATCCTTCTCGGAATTCCAGAAAACTTGTATGCAAAATTTCATAATGATCGGTTCAGTAGTTACGGCGTGAAAGCGTAACAAACAAACAAACAAACAATCTTGCTTTCGCATTTATAATATTAGTAAGGATTAACATCAATCAATTAATCAATCAAATTTATTTGCTTTAAACATGGTAGATACAATGATGTTATAATAATAATGTTGTTCACATGTTTATCCACAGTACAGAGGCATGCAAAATTAAATACCCTAAAAGTAAAACTAAATATAATTAAATTTACAAAATAAAATTAATATAGTTCAATAATTTCTAATAAGATTGGTAATTGTATTCACATCTTATGTCAATGTTACAAAAATAATCCCTCATATTATAATAACATTTATCAATTCCTTTTTTCGTAAATATAAATTTTAACTTACAAATGCTTACATGTTTTAATTCTTCTGGTAATTTATTGTTTATACTTGGGGCCATCTCCAGTACACTTTTTTTCATTAAAACCGTTCTAGACAGGGCAATGTTAATATTTTTAAGGATTTAAAATATGGTTCACAAACATAAAAGTGTATATTCAGAAAGTCTTAATTGAATAACCACTAATTTATGCCTTACATGTTTTTCCCTTGCGGGGTAGACAGAGCCTAGGTCTATAAGACCTGAAGGCCACGTTTAGCATGTTAGTGGGCACTAGGTGTTAGCGGTATCGCCTATTAAAATTATTCCTCAGATTTTACCCATTCCCTCGATCGGTTTTTACAATCTGCGCGGGAAGAGAAGCAGCTGGTACATTCTACGTTTTTTCTTTTCTCCCAGACCAGCATGGAAGAGTAACACTAATTCATGGACCAGACATAATAATGTTGAGTTTTTCATTAGACATAAGCGGGAAGTGGTCATTAAAATTATTACTCTCGACTTAACCTCAGTCTTTCAAATCGGTATTCTTGTATATAATATAATGAATACGTAGGTCACTCGATAAGTTTTGAGATGCTCGTAATTTAAAAATGGAATGCATCTGCATTATATATTTTTAAAAAGCAAATTTATTTAGAAATAGAATGCATGTAGCCAGATGGCTGGTAAAAAAAAGAAGAAAGATGTGCGAGTCATTTTACGCTTCCCGCGTTTTTCTTTGCAACGATGGAGCTTTACCGCGAACATCTGCGCGCTATAATCTTTTATGATTATAAATTTGATTTAACTGAACAACTTAGCCTTCAACGATTACAAGCAGCGTTAGGGGAGTCTGCTCCATCCTGAGCAACAGTTTTTAGATGGTTCAGTGAATTTTAAAAGGGGTAAAATAAACCTCGAAGATGACCCTAGAAGTGGTCGCCCACAAGCGGCAGTAACTGCAGAAAATGTGTGGACCACGAATTACATACTCGGACATCGAGAAGATTCTTGGCGTTAGTTCGGGGAGTGTTAGTGTTATTTTACATCAGCATCTAGGAGTGGGGAAGCTTTGTTGTCGTTGGATTCCGCGTTTGCTCTCAGACACTGAAAAATAGGCCCGTGTGGATTGGTGCCGCGAAATGCGTCTACGTTTTGAAAATGGATCATCAAGACGTGTTTCGGAAATCGTCACAGGCGACGAAACGTGGCTTTACCAATATGATCCAGAAAATAAGAGACAGCCGTCAGTATGGGTCTTTTCAGAAGGAATGTTGCCGACAAAACTGCAAAGACCTCGTAACGTTGGTAAAAAAATGGTGGCCAGTTTTTTTTCTCGCAGCGGGCATGTGTCGACAATAATGTTGGAAAATCATAGATCTGTTAACTCGGAATGGTATACAACAGTAGCATTGCCAAAAGTTTTCCAAGCTCTGCGAGAGAGGAGACCAAGGACCGGGCTTCGGGGAATCATGCTGCATCACGACAACGCTTCGTCACATACGTCCCTCAGAACAAAGGCGTTTCTTGCAGAATCCAGTGTTGAAACCTTGCCCCATCCACCGTACAGTCCTGATTTGGCTCCCTGCGATTTCTTTTTGATCCCCATAATCAAATAAAAAATAAAAGGGAAATTTTTTTCGTGCGATGAAGCGGCCGTGGCCGCCTACGAAGTAGCAATTTTAGGACCTATCGGATCAAGACTGGCAAAAGTGTTTTAATAGTTGGTTTAGGAGAATGGAACTTTGCATAGATAATGAAGGAGGAAGGAAAGGAACAGGAAGTATTTCGAAACAATGAAAAATAAATATTATGAATATCTTGTATATTTTTTTCTTATCTCAAAACTTATCGAGTTACCCACGTATTAATGGTAAGAACGTCCCTCGGCTCATGACCTTTTCTCAGGCGGGGTAAGAAAACTATTGCCAAACTGCCAATTTGAGAAAACGACTCAATGTACAAGGATATAAATGGCAGTGAGCATTTTGTAAAATGTTAAAATTAGTCGTTACTTAGTTTGGTGTGTCCGTTTTGTAACATTCTCACCCTTACCTTAATTTTTCCTATCACCCTCTACTCCATGTAACATTTAAGGAAACTAATTTTCATTATTTAAACAAGCGTAATCGTCGTCATGGCCAGAAAATGTGATCGTTTATTTGTCTTACAAGGACCCGTACGTTGTGTTTTGTTTAAATCAGTTACGAAGTAGTTGTTTAATACATTTGATTAAAGGAATGCACGCATAAAAATAAAAGCAGGACTAAAACTATCACTTAGCTTTGAATTACTGCCGACGTTGATACTGAGTCGCCTCAGTGATGTAGTGACGCCTCATCATGTCCCGTATGATAATCTCGCCTCGCGATTTCTGTCGTCTGCCATATCAGGAGTGTCTCGATTCGCGTTCACGCATGAAACAGGTTTTCCCACAAGTTTATATTCATATAATAGAAATATGATGGGGTCTTACAGGTCATGTTATAGTAAATAAAATATACATATAATATTCAAGTTAAACTAAGCTATAAAAACCAATTTAAACTCCAAAACTCCATCTAGAAGAAAATGTATTGAGGCAGGTCATAAGACCTGTAGAATTGGATATATGCGGGTCTCCCATCCATCCTAGCAACCCGCCCACACTATAGCCAGTTCCAAGACAGAATTGGAGGGTGCTGATGTTCCACATGCACCTGGCTATAAGTGTCCTGCGACCTGGCTGATCGACCTTCTAACCTAGATTCCCTAGACCCTATTTCCTATCCTACTTCGTCTGCAGACGTCTTTAACCTACTTTTCCTAAGCCTACGCTACGCCGGTGACTCTTCCAGATCACCTAGCTCTAGATTTATAATTACAGCTATCAATTCCAGACTCAAAACCTCATTCTTTCGACAATATTCCCTAGAACTGCGGCTGTCTACAGTTAGCTTCCCTCGCTGCGGCTACTGCCGTATCTAGACGAAAGCCTTAAGCTTTGAGTAGAAAATTGTAGCTACTATGTCTTATGACTGCAAAATAATTATAATTAAATTAATTGAGTAATAGTGATATGGTGGAGTCTACAAAAGTCACCAGACGCTCTAACTAATAAAATAAATTTAGTAATAGCTTCTGATAATTTAAGAAATGTTACAAAAAAGCAAGTGTCAGAGTAAGGGCTTGATGAAAATACGTCCCTATCAAACATCTAGTACTATTTCAGATCCATTACTATATTGACATGATCTCCAGCTAGACATCAAGCCATTCACAAGAAATAAATACTTAAACAAATATGTATAATGCAGCGACTCATAATCTCACTTTTCAACGTAGACTGGACTGTACAACCTCGCCTTCTGACATTATCATACAATGTTAATTGTCATGCAAATATATGAAGAAATACAATAGAATAATAAGGTTTATAAAATGATAAAATATAAATTTCATACAACCTTTGTAGCGTGATGTTAAATTTACCAGGAGATATCTGCGCAGTCTTGTGAAGATTCGCCCCTACTTCACTAATCACTTAATTATATATTTAAAATTTACAGCAGATTTTTGATTTTCATATTAATTTAACGCGAGATTTAATACAAATTATTTTAAAGACTCGGAACAACAAGCTTGTCTCCCGTAATTATCGAATTAAGTGTGATTTTCTAATTTCTATACGTTGTTTTAATTAATTTTCTTTGAGACACTCCCGACTAACTCAAAAATCGATCCGTACACGAAACTCTAATAATTAATCTTTGCTACGACTATGCGTACACGCATCCCAAGCCTGACTACCTGATCCCTTCCACCCCCGTCACTGCCAATCTCCCTGTCGTAGCCACACCCCTAAATTCTCCGAATTTTACTTAATTCACCCTGAATGGCTAAGGCAAATATAGCTATCCTTTTCTTTTATTGATAAATGCCCCTCCTTAGAACATTGAGTCAAAGCTAGTTTTATTTAATAATTGTAAAGCACAGTATTATTATATAAGTATATAAATAAAAAAAATATACGAAGAAAATTCTGTAAATGACTGTGTCTGTTACCGAGCGCCCCTTGATGAACGATAAATTTTATGATAAGGAAATTTTGAGTGAATCACATTAGATTATTGTTGTTATATTATAAGATTATAGCCTACCTTCTAGAACCATATATTCTCATTCTGATTAGAATCTAATCATAATAGTTTCAAATAAAATCCATTGTTATTATATAATTTTTGTTACGCCTTAGAGAAAGATTCATGTATCAAGTTACATGATTAATTAAAGTTCCCATTTATTATGTTGATCAATAATAAAGTCTTCACATTGTTTAAAATGCAAGAACGTTATATTTAATTAAACTATATTCTAATCAATTCAGTAGTATTGAACTATTATAAATCGACCAAGGCAAACGCAATACGTATTAAACATAAAGATTGAGTTTTAATGCTGATGAGGTTATAAAATTATTGATCAATTTGAAAGTACGTACACGTATGATATTAACACATTCTTATCCAACGTGGGCCAGCTAGTGTCCAAGGTCACAAAACCCGATTATCACACTCAGCGTTTTATTGAACGTATATGTAGAGACGTATACTAACGTAATCAATACAGTGATGGATTGCTAGCCGCAGTGCCTTAAAGATACATAGTATGTTTTAACAACATCACAAGTATTCGTAACTAAATATTACCGACTCTACTTTCTTTCTCATCCGTGTATATTACGATCTAAGTACATATCCTATATCCTAACTAATTTATAATGTATGTTTGCTTTAGTTTTCCTTTAAATTTCTCTGCTCTTTTTATTTTATTGCCTTTTTATTTAAATAATAAATAACAAAGAATTTATATTACTTAAATAAAAAAAAAAAAACTTTTCCTAAAAATTGCGCGATATTTTAGCATAAGTAATTGGATTTCATTCTATTTTTAGAAATTGTATATTTTCTATAATTTACAGACAATATCATTATCCATACCATGCAGACGATCACGCTATTTTAAACTAATTAATACACAATGAATTATTGATCACTTAGCTGAATTCGTATGTTCGGCAACGCCCCTATTTCAGTTGCCAGCATATGTCCATCTTTAACTTAGGCCCATTGCAACCTGAAATTGATTTACATAGGCTATGATTACTAAATGATATTGAGAAATTTGTATGAAATAACATTAATTTTACAGAAATGAATTATTTGCAGTCTTATTTCAAAACCATATGAGGGTTGTATTGTGTTTAAGTGTTGCGATAACATAACTCCAAGTTCCTAACCATAAATTATGGTCCCTTTAAGAGCACTACTAATTTTACATAACAAGTTGTTTATTCACACTTGTACCTTATTCAGAATCCCACGAACCTTATCGCTCAAAGATTTAAGTAGGTACTTCATTTGCTTTTATCGAATCCGAGACTTTTTACTGCGTAACAGACCCTCTTTTTTTTTGTTTTTTCAACATGTGCAAGCCATGTTTCAAAAATAGCTTATCTTTACTGCAGGGCATAAAGAACAATACATATTTGTTGTATTGTTATTGTTAACCGTTTCTTTCCTTTTATTTCTCCCTTAAAATTACGACCAATAACTATTATTGCCATATAACAAAGGTATAATATACATGTAATAATAAAGAACTAGTTATAAAATCCCCAAGAATCCACTTCTAGCTTTTTTATTTATTTATTCATATTATTCTTTGCGATCCTTATGAATATTATTTTCCCAAAATCATAGAAGTGTACCTGTATGTAGCCCTATTGTATGTGTTTCGAGGGTAATATGTTTTTAAACCGAGAGAGTATTCGTTATTGTTCAAACTTCAGCTTTAAGCTTAAAACTTCAGCCTATAAACGACAATAACTTTTTACAATGTTAATTCAATTTTTGGACAGTGTGAGGTTGTGAGGCTCACAGATCCTATTAATCCTACAATAGCACATACGATCTGATTAGACTTTCTAATCAGGAACGTATCTACCATCATGTCCATCCATAAAATTGATCAGCACTTATAGCAAAAACGATTATAATCTATATCCCGAAGTCACACCTAAAACTTACATCTAAACAACTCCATAATACTGTCTTGGAAAATGTATAGTGTAATTTCATCATAGCTTAGCTTCTTGTGGAGTATGGAGTTTTATACAGGTGTTATAACACTTGGGATTATTTCCAAAGGATGATTATATCCATGGAATAATAAAACTAACATAACACCAAAAATCCCCCTATACAAAACTCGTGTCTGTGATGTGTAGTTTCTAATATTTGGGTAAATAATATTTAAATTTGGAATTCACAAAAGAATGAACCCTATATTTCCCTAAGATAAACATATCCCCCTTTTTTTTGTTTGATTCTCTGTCTACCATAGCCTAAAATTTATTACCTTTATTTTTTGAAACCACTTAGTGTTTAACTTAAAGTGTGACGTGAAATATTATGCCATCAACAATCCCATAAATAAAAAACAGTACTTCACAACTCTCTTAAGTTCTCGAAAGTTACATGTTAAGATGTTTATTCCCATGCTGCACCAATTCAAAACGTCAAAATTACCAAACTTTACGATGGGTACCTTTTTTTTTTTTTTTTGTTTTTCTAATGGACATCTTTATTGCCGTCAATAACTCGGGAATTTTACGAAGTTGTGAGACAATAGCTCCACTAACACGTGCAGATAATAAATGGGTCTCGTAGGGTCATATTGCTTTAGTCAAATTCTTATCTAATTTTAAAACTGCTAAAGAAATTGTATAGGTTTTTGTTCAACAGAAATGCCTTTGTTACCAATTTCGAACATAAGATTTAGTTTTGATTATTTACTTTACTCTAAAGCGGACCCGCCATAAAATCAAGGATAAAATTAAGCATCGTGCTATTTATTCTATTAATCTTGGAATTCTCGTCATCCAAAACATTATAGAAATCATAATATCAGTTTCTTCATTTACAAAACAGTTACTATCTTACTCTTTAGAAAGGTATCCTAATATTATAAATTAGAAAGTAAATTAGTTCGATCATTAGTTCGATACGTTTTCAAGCCTCAATCAATGATCCGATTGTTATAGAATTTTGCATACATACTTTCTAGGTACAAAGAAGGACATAGGCTTCCAAAAGGAACCATTTCCAAGGGACCACTAAAGATGTTAACGAAGTAGCGGTAGAAATTATAAAATAAATTATTATTTCTTCCTTCTATTCATTAGGTAACGATATACCACATCATTTCGTACAGGGATCGAACCTGAAACTTTATGCCTTTAAATTCATTTCGTATTAGTATTAAAGTAAACTAATATTTCTTCCTTCTATTTACTAAAAACTAAATATCACAATATTTCATACAGGGATCGAACCTGCCTGCAATTTCATGCTTCTTATTTTATTTTCTTATACCCTAACGTTTTCTTGTGGTTTCAGTCAGCGATACAACTAAATAATATATATTTGATTGCCATAAAAATTAGTTATTTAAGCGGGAATCGAACCCACCTATATTAAGTATCGTTTTAAACTAGTATCAAATAAAAGAAAATTACATATTTTAGCACGGTATTTGAATCCGACTAAGAATTTGTTGGTATTTGTATTATTCTATAAAAACACCACATCTTTTGAGATGGAATCGAACCTCTCTTAAATTTATCCATGCTAAGTCAAGAACAGATCTATTAAAAATATTTATATTAGGTATAGTTATTTGTTGCACAAATCATATATCAAAACCTGATGCTGTATGTAATATATATTTTGCGTAGGAAATGAACCTACAGTTTATATAACATAAGTTTCTATAAAACTCTTCATAAATCGGCAAATAATATATTTTTTTATTGTTTAGGAGTCGAACCTAAACTAGAAGTCTATAATTGACTACAATTATTTGAAATATAACCATTCACCCTTCTATCATTCTTTATTTCCTTTTAACCATAACTACTCAACAATGCAATAAACATATATTTAGAGCACAGAAAAGGATATATTTTACTTTAATAAAATCGTGAGGAAACCAAGGAAATCACCTACTTTTAATTTTAAAAGCAATTAAATTAACTGAATATGTGATTCAGGATTCGAACCCGACTATTTCTCTCTCTCTCTCTGAATAATCTTATTCTATGATTATAATAATTTTTGTTACTGACCCTAACTGTTTCGCCCCTAGCTCTTAATACTTATTCTCAATAAAATAAAATAGACTTACGGAGTATGATTATAACTAAGCAATAAAATATTAAACTTAAATAAAAATATCATCCTTTACATAACTAGTTCAATTTCAACGATGTTGAACAGTTCTCTATTTTGTAATAAGAGTTAAACCTACAATGCCTTTATCCTACATATTTCCATAGCAACTTCCAGGTTCTTTTAAATGCGTTCTTGAGCTCAAAGAGTTCAAGATTGTATGACGCACATCCTGGTCACGGCACCACTCTGTAACATTCTCACCCTTACCTTAATTTTTCCTATCACCCTCTACTCCATGTAACATTTAAGGAAACTAATTTTCATTATTTAAACAAGCGTAATCGTCGTCATGGCCAGAAAATGTGATCGTTTATTTGTCTTACAAGGACCCGTACGTTGTGTTTTGTTTAAATCAGTTACGAAGTAGTTGTTTAATACATTTGATTAAAGGAATGCACGCATAAAAATAAAAGCAGGACTAAAACTATCACTTAGCTTTGAATTACTGCCGACGTTGATACTGAGTCGCCTCAGTGATGTAGTGACGCCTCATCATGTCCCGTATGATAATCTCGCCTCGCGATTTCTGTCGTCTGCCATATCAGGAGTGTCTCGATTCGCGTTCACGCATGAAACAGGTTTTCCCACAAGTTTATATTCATATAATAGAAATATGATGGGGTCTTACAGGTCATGTTATAGTAAATAAAATATACATATAATATTCAAGTTAAACTAAGCTATAAAAACCAATTTAAACTCCAAAACTCCATCTAGAAGAAAATGTATTGAGGCAGGTCATAAGACCTGTAGAATTCCTATGAAAAAATTGGATATATGCGGGTCTCCCATCCATCCTAGCAACCCGCCCACACTATAGCCAGTTCCAAGACAGAATTGGAGGGTGCTGATGTTCCACATGCACCTGGCTATAAGTGTCCTGCGACCTGGCTGATCGACCTTCTAACCTAGATTCCCTAGACCCTATTTCCTATCCTACTTCGTCTGCAGACGTCTTTAACCTACTTTTCCTAAGCCTACGCTACGCCGGTGACTCTTCCAGATCACCTAGCTCTAGATTTATAATTACAGCTATCAATTCCAGACTCAAAACCTCATTCTTTCGACAATATTCCCTAGAACTGCGGCTGTCTACAGTTAGCTTCCCTCGCTGCGGCTACTGCCGTATCTAGACGAAAGCCTTAAGCTTTGAGTAGAAAATTGTAGCTACTATGTCTTATGACTGCAAAATAATTATAATTAAATTAATTGAGTAATAGTGATATGGTGGAGTCTACAAAAGTCACCAGACGCTCTAACTAATAAAATAAATTTAGTAATAGCTTCTGATAATTTAAGAAATGTTACAAAAAAGCAAGTGTCAGAGTAAGGGCTTGATGAAAATACGTCCCTATCAAACATCTAGTACTATTTCAGATCCATTACTATATTGACATGATCTCCAGCTAGACATCAAGCCATTCACAAGAAATAAATACTTAAACAAATATGTATAATGCAGCGACTCATAATCTCACTTTTCAACGTAGACTGGACTGTACAACCTCGCCTTCTGACATTATCATACAATGTTAATTGTCATGCAAATATATGAAGAAATACAATAGAATAATAAGGTTTATAAAATGATAAAATATAAATTTCATACAACCTTTGTAGCGTGATGTTAAATTTACCAGGAGATATCTGCGCAGTCTTGTGAAGATTCGCCCCTACTTCACTAATCACTTAATTATATATTTAAAATTTACAGCAGATTTTTGATTTTCATATTAATTTAACGCGAGATTTAATACAAATTATTTTAAAGACTCGGAACAACAAGCTTGTCTCCCGTAATTATCGAATTAAGTGTGATTTTCTAATTTTTATACGTTGTTTTAATTAATTTTCTTTGAGACACTCCCGACTAACTCAAAAATCGATCCGTACACGAAACTCTAATAATTAATCTTTGCTACGACTATGCGTACACGCATCCCAAGCCTGACTACCTGATCCCTTCCACCCCCGTCACTGCCAATCTCCCTGTCGTAGCCACACCCCTAAATTCTCCGAATTTTACTTAATTCACCCTGAATGGCTAAGGCAAATATAGCTATCCTTTTCTTTTATTGATAAATGCCCCTCCTTAGAACATTGAGTCAAAGCTAGTTTTATTTAATAATTGTAAAGCACAGTATTATTATATAAGTATATAAATAAAAAAAATATACGAAGAAAATTCTGTAAATGACTGTGTCTGTTACAGTTTTCAACTTATATTTTGAGGAGACCGATGACCCAGTGGTCGTGAGCATTGAAATCGCATGTTAAGCAACCCTGGGCGAAGTCCCTATTGTGATGGGTGACCGCAAGTGGCATAAAAATATCTCGAGCTCCTTCGTGCTTCGGAAGGCATGTTAAGCTGTTGGTCTCGGCTGTCATCTTTGATGGCAGTCGTTAAGCTATGTCAGATGCCTGTAGATAGCTTGAAAAATCTGACTTCAGAGTTTGCCACTTACACCCACGAAAACAAACAAACTAATATTTTGTTAATAAAGCACAGAAACATGCCACATAGTTTAAAGTAGTGGCGAAAGAAAGGCATAGGTGGTGAATGATTTTCTTTATGAAAACAAACCTTATTTTCACGTTCATAAAGATCCTTGTAGCACTGTATGGATGTAAGACTCTAACATCGACCACAACTCTGCTCGCGGCCACGCTACAATGTATGACGACATGAACACAGCGGTCCACGTTTACGTTAGCTAAACATTATGGCTACAGGACTTTTGTCCAACCTAGAAAAATATCCAGAGTAATAAAAATGTCCAACTATAAAGATTTGGCGTGGACGTAGCGTGCGTCCGCATCCTTCGCCGCAGTATAAAGCTTTCTCAACTATGTAGAGATTGTCTACTCTTAAAATTTAACGCCTTTCTATATATCTATCAATATATGTATAAGGTTCATTTAAATTAAGCGCAAATATTTTATCCATAGTAGGTAATAGTAAAAAGTGGTTGGCCATGAAAGCGTTTATTTGTACACAGGGTGTTTTTTCGTCTCAACTTTTACCTGTTCGGGTCCAGATATCTCGAAAACTAGCGTGTCGATTTTTTTTATTTTGCTTCTAAAGCATTTTTCTAGCTTATGGGTGTCAGCCTTTAAAATATTTGCGCTTTATTTAAATTGACTTATATATTAATCTCGTGTCACGATATATGTGACATTTTGTTAGCATCAGTTGAGGCTGCAGCAATGTCGGCCGTCGAGCTCATTGCTGCAGCCTCAACTGATGCAGCAGTATCGACCAGGGTTGCATGTATCAACTATTGGTGGCAGGCATGAAGGGAAATACGTTTAGCAACCCCGCAGCTCTTAAAAAAAAACCAAAATTATTTGAATACTTATAATTTTTGAAAAGTAGTTACAAAGGAAATGTTTTCATACTTTTTCTTAAAAATTAAACTAACATAGATTCGACCCGATCGAAGTATCAAAACGGAGTGCGCCACAAGTCATCGAGAAGTCGGTCAGCGGCGGTGCGGCGTCAGCACTTTAACAGCGGCGCGTATAAGTCACGTTGTCCGGCCGGTGATGTCCAGTCAGCGTTTACTTCAGTTGCGGGGAATGATGCAATTTGTTCTAGGTCTTTCCATAGTGCCGTGTGCAACATTATGATAAGGTCATCATATTACTATAGGGCTGTCAACTTAACAAGGGACTAACAGTAGTGGGTGGGCGCTGGCCAGCAATAGTTTGCATGAACTAACTGGTGGCGGAAGCACGCAAAGTAAATTGTCTCAAACTAAGTGTAGCTTTGACTTCCGCAAAGTAACACCTGAATCTATAAATAGTATGTGAGTGTAATTGGCAATGATAATTAAGGAGAGACATTCAGTTTTAGATATGAAAATTTCTTTAAACATTACTTTCAACAATAATAGTCTTTATATAATAATAGTCTATAGTTTCCTGGGTCAAAATAATAACATTACAATTAGCCCGTCAGGTAGATAATCAAAAAAATATTGAACACGTATTTTTTCTTTGTTCAATTAAACAATAAATGGAAAAGAAAAAGCGCGTCAAATTTCATGAGTGGGCTTGTGACGTCAAAGTTTGCTAAAATGTGTAGCAAACTATGACGTCACACGGAATTTCAAAGGGCTATATCTATGTCAATATCGAATTTTAAAAAACTATTACGCACTGACTTGTTAGAAAAGCAGAAAACCCAAAAACCAACAAGTCGCCGATAGCTATCGCTGCCTCTGTTAGTTACACGCATCTACTTATTATTTTTACTTTCCTGTCCTTCTGTTATTCTTTTTACGCCTTGTATTGTGTTTATCTGTGTAATCATATGATACGAGTTTAAATTATGTACAGATATTGATCATAAAGATAAAGTCTATTTAAACATTTTGAAACGCCCTGAACATTTTGAGCTCTTTTATCTTTTGTAATAATCATAGATGTGCACTCGCACTTGACAGGCCGTAGCTGAAAATCAGTGAGTTGCCCTCTGGGCAGCACTAGCATTGAGCTATGACCTTTTTGGATTGCTGCAGCACACAGATACAAAGGTGCGTCTTTTCTGTATGTGGTGTTTTTCTTCTTCACGTTATGTAATTTTGTATTTCTCCTGTGTATGTGTGTGACTTCAGCTACAAATAAATCACTTATCTATCTATCTATCATTTTTTATTCAATCGACAAAAGAAAAAATACGTATCCATCCGTAGTCCGTCAGTTAGTTATTAAAAAAATATTGGTATTTTTTAATTACTAACTGACGGACTAATTATATTTTTTAGAAAACTAGCCTATTAAGGAAGATACTTATTCTAATGAAATGTGAAATTTCTAGTACGATGCTCTCCATTCTGTTAACGGTTTTATACTCATTATTTACTCTCATTAAACTGTTAGTATTCATTACCATTGGAAGCAAGCACTTTCCAATTTATTTATATTTAATAGCTGCAATAAATGGAGCACCGTAGGCCATTAGCCCAACTCTCGGGATATTAGAAAATCCAATATGCGCTTGAAATTTCAGAGCTCTTTTAGCATTCAAAAAGCGGGGTCATGATTTATATTTTTTAGGCTTTACTGGTTTATTTTCATCTTTAAAAACTTGTGCTAAGTGACCAATGAGAAAAACTCTAATTTCTCAGAAAGATTTGCATCAGCATCACCCACAAATATTTTTAAGTGTTATATTTTGCATTCACAATGCTATTTTGATAGACTCTTAATTAACTCGTTCGCTGACACTGAACCAGATACAAAAGAAATAACGATAGAATTACGTCTACACGCGATAAGTGTCAGCGAAAGTGTTAAATTAAATTAAGAAATAAAATATGGGACGAAATAAAATACGACTACGATAAAGTCGCAAGTTCAAATCCCGCCCGCTTGTAAATTTTTCACCATATTTTATTTTTTAACTCAATATAATAAGAGTATCACCCACAAACTTAATATATTTAGCTCTATAGTCTGACCTGCCTGCCTACTCGCAAAATTTTGACCTTTTTGACACCTACATAGTACATCGTTTTGATGTTCACTTCATCATCCATTACGGTTTATATATCTTAAAATAAAATAGTCAATCATACAAAAGCCGCAATGTACTTTGAAATGACGATTAAAACATCTCTGTTCCGTAGCTGTGAAAAGTTAGCAAGGCGGTCTGCTGACTGGCTGTATAACTTATGTAATTAATCATTTCACACTAAGAGAAAAATTAAGTCCCTCTCATGCATTTTCCCAGTTGTTGCGGTGCGTCAGATCCTACGAATCTATATCCATACTATCCATACTTCTATAATCATATTGAGTGTTGAAATTTTTGATACGGTATCAGTGAGTAATGCGAAAATAACTCTATCTGTCTGTCACCTTATTACCGCTCCGCTGTCCGTCTGTCTGTCTGTCTGTCCGTCTGTCACCAGGCTGTATCTCATGAACCGTGATAGTTAAACAGTTGAAATTTTCACAGATGATGTATTTCTGTTGCCGCTATAACAACAAAGACTAAAAAATAGAATATAATTAATATTCAAGGGGCTCCCATACAACAGACGTGATTTTTTATGTCTGTTTTTCCCCGATATTGATAATGGCAACAGGTAGACGCTTGAAATATTTACAGAATATTTAGTTATATATTCACTTTTAAAATGAATAATTAAATAAAAATAATATTAAAGAGGGACTCCCATACAACAGACTTGATTTTTTGCCGTTTTTATAGATAACGGTACGGAACTCTTCCTGCGCAAGTCCGACTCGCACTTGGCCGGTTTTTTTTTTTGATATAAAATTAATGTACATATTCATTATTTGTAAATTTTTGTAGGACTTTAGTATCTCTTCCTCTGCAAGCTTAATATTTATGCATACGTGACAAGGCAGTAGCATATATAACAAAGTTAAAAGGGATTCACAGCTAAGTAGGTTCACAAGTCAAAGAGTTAACTTATAAAACGACGTGCAACTACGAACACTGCACTGCACGTGGCTTTATTTCGATAGTATTCACTTGCATCCTTAAATACATAGGTTAATATTCCATTAAAAGAGTATAAAGATATCAAGAAGAATAATGTTTTAAAATGTCTGAAATTAATAGAAGTTTCAAGTTTGTTCTATTATAAATTCAACTGGAAATTCAAAGTAAGAAATAATGTTCTTTCATAGAACTAAAGAGAACTAGCTTTCTCTTGTGAATAGAGGTGGTAATTTACCTTTCTCTGTAGAATATAAATTGTAATTTAGCGGCGAAACATTGTCGCTTCTACCTTCTGTACAAAGCGTGGCGTCATAATGCATAATTGCATCTTCAGAGTATGACAGTTCCTAAGCATATTCAGGATGCGACGACAAACGACATATTTTGCAGATAGTTTCAAACTTAGACAGTAATAGATGGCTAAAGTTTTGGAGCAATATTGGTTATTAAATTTAAAGGCCTGGGCACACAGGGGTTTTAGATGGGGCGTCACTGTTATTATTAAAAAAAAAACATCATCATCAGGTCTTTTTAGTCTCCACTGCAAGAGCATGACCCTCTCTGTACTACCGAAGCCATACTTGGCCAGAGCAGACAGAGGATTTGGCCTACACTCTCCTCGCTGGCCAGACGGGTTGGAGAAGTCTCATTGATTGTATTTCTTAAGTCGCCTCTTACGACATCCATGGGAGGACTTGGAGTGCCACCACATGGCTATTAAAAAAAATTACGGTGACTTTTTAATGTTGTTATATTTTTTCGCAACAATTTAACACCACGTAGTAGTATATTAATATGTTTTATATTACTCGTTAGCAGAAGAGTATAATATTTTCTAGTATTATGTAAATATGTTAATATCTATGAACTTAGTATGTTATGTATATGAGTTTATTTATTTAAAAAAAACTTGCAAATGCCTCAACGGATTTCGACGTATGGGATATCGTTAGAATTCCTATACCCCACCGAGTTACATAGACTATCAATTTATGACGAGAAAACTGCCTTGAACCATATAAAAAAAAACCTTGATTGTGTTGGTGATCGGTCGGTTGTTGTGAGTGATTCACTCACGCATACGACTTATGCAAATAAACTATAAAAAACGATTGTTATGAACAGAGAAATAAACGGGCTATCCTCCTGTTACTATGGATAAGGTACGTTTTTCATTTTTAGGGTTCCGTACCCAAAGGGTAAAAACGGGACCCTATTAATTTAGCTCTGTCCGTCTGTCTGTCTGTCTGTCCGTCTGTCACCAGGCTGTATCTCATGAACCGTAATAGTTAGACAGTTGAAATGTGATGATGATGTATTTCTGTTGCCGCTATAACAACACATACTAAAAACTAGAATAAAATAAATATTTAAGAGGGCTCCCATACAACAGACATTATTTTTTTGCCGTTTTTACAGATAACGGTACGGAACCCTTCGTGCGCGAGTCCGACTCGCACTTGGCCGGTTTTTCCTGTTATCTACCCTAATCTTTGGGTTTTGCGAACTAGTGTTTGTTTTTTTTACTGATGACAACCGGGATCAAAGATTTAACATGCCTAACGAAGCACAAAGCGCTAATTAATTGTGATACTAGATCATCAAACTTCTATTATGATACTAGCGGTCTAGTAGAAAAAAGGTATTTCCATAGCCTTTCTTCATAAGGGCTTTCACCAGGGTGTGCATGGTCGATTGACCGTGACACCTACTCAAAATGATGATGATGATAAGGGCTAATGTAGGAATCTAATTGTGATAGAATTTTCCAAATCAGTTTTATAGTTTCGAAGCCTATTGAATGCAAACAATCAAATCTATTCTCTTTATAATTTACTCGAGTGTAGATGTTGATGTAGATTTTCCCTATATTCACGTGTTAGTTTACGTGCTGCTTAGTGGGGTTCTATCCTAATATGAAGATGGCAGGTGTCATCGCAATTGAATACAATGTTGCTTGTGTTTTAGATAGATTTATTTTTTTCTAAGATAAATGGACTTTGTTCTCTAAGTAACAAATAGTGTTAAGTGTAAGTTTGCTCCGCTGCCCTAAGCCAAAGCGAAGTATCTCATTTTACCAAAATTTTACAGGAGGACAAAGAAAAAGGCATTTACTATTTTTAACATAACAATATGAAAAAAAAAACCGCAAATATAGTAGCTCTTCACTCATATTTAGAGGCATGTTAAAAATATTTTTATTAGCTTCTTACAGTATGACAAGCAAAAAATCAAAATTCATCTTGAATAAATTATAACTTTATACCATTCTACTCTAAAAATAAGTGACATAATTGACAAATATCTGGTCAATATGAATTACAAGCATAGAAGTACGGACGCTATTTTTTTTAAATCTATGATAATAAGTATCTCAGTGAAGACTAACTGAGTTTTTGACTTAAAACATACTTTGCCTAAGCGTAGATTTATCTAACCAGAAAAAAAGTCTTAAAATACTTTACAAAAAATTTGCTTTTATTTCCAAAATAAACTTAATAAAACAATAATAATTGGCTGACGCTGACTGAAAATAAAATTATATATTAATATTTAAAAAATGAGTTACTGGAGTTTCGCTTAGGGCAGCCGCGCACTAATCAAACAAAAGTCTATCCAAGGAACAGACAAAAAGCTCAAGAATTGTATCAATGAGCGATGTGTGTGTAACGATACAAAGTAAAACATTATCAATCAGAATAAATATTTAATCAACTCAAATGAAAGCAAGGCTAACCTGGAGGGTAGCCTTGCTTTCAATTTGAGTAGATAGCGTCATCAAATGGACGGTAACAGTTTTCGGCCGTCGCTAGCCAACAACTAAAAGTAGAACAAGCATTTATTATTAAAATGGGTGCCGAGCTTTTGTTCTAAAAGTGTCATGTGTCAGGGCTACCAAACTAAGAGATTTAGGCTTTCACAACTTACTAGCCTAATCTGTGTGATTTGTTCTATATAAAGTACGAGTAAATGAAGATAAATGAGGAGTTTAATACTCCTTGAGGGCGTTTCTTTCCATAATATGACACCTAGAGGAATCTAATTCTTATCGATGCTTAAACTAGTTATGGATTTCTTGATTCCATAGAGGATCTGACGTAGCTATCAATGATGCCATCTATTGACAATAATCATTTTTACATACCAGTGAACAATAGGCAACTGGCGCGCTGGTTTATTCAAAGTATTTCCCCTTTCACCGAGAGCATGTAGTGGTCGGTGAAAATAACAGTACTTACATGACCAGGATTAAACTATATACACAAGGGTAGAAGTGACACCCTTTGGCCATTAGAACCAGAAACCAGAACCAGTGTAGGTTCTGGTTGTTAAAGAAAGAATCTCAAGAACAAGCTCCGCTCATAAATATTCCCCAGGGATAAGAATAAATATACCTATTTGCATAGGGGAAGATGTGTGCTGTGGGACGCAACTTGCGTCAGACTCAAAAGACTGAAAAAACTTGATGATGATGATGATTATATTCCACAAAAAATAAATAGATTTAAGTTTCAAAGTAAAATATTTATGTAGTCGTACTCGTATATGTTTAATTTGTGGACTCCTTAAGGTAAAAGGCCTCTTCCAAAGAAGTCATTTTTTTTTGTCTTTGGCGATGGTCATCTAGTCTCTTCCTGCATTGGCTACAATCTCGTCCTGCTACCAGGCGCACGGTGGCCCTTTTTTTCTCACACCAAGCGTCCGTTCCATTTTGTGTTGTACTATAAGCTGCGCGGATGGTAGCTGGAAAAAGCTGCACTAAATATTCTCTTTTGACTCAACAGTATGAATTTCCAGTCGCCCCGTTGAGACGGCTGGCCCTGAAGCAAAGAGCTTTATTAGTGAGATAAGGCGCCGTCTAATTCTACCACCGCTATGGATGGTACCTGACTCAAAGGATATCTATTCCCATAGACTAGCTCCGTGGCGCAGCGGTCAACACGCCAGCCTGCGACACGGAGTGACCGGGTTCAATCCCCGGCCAGGTCAATATGGAAAATGATCTTTTTCAGATTGGCCTGGGTCTTGGATGTATATCTATATATGTATTTGTTATAAAATATAGTATCGTTGAGTTAGTATCCCATAACACAAGTATCGAACTTACTTTGGGGCTAGCTCAATCTGTGTGATTTGTCCGTATATATTTATTTATTTATTTATTTATTTATTCAGCGAGGCAACGCAGCCAGTGCAGACAGACTAATTACGAGTATCTTTGGGCATTTAGAAGAATAGGTAAGTACCCAAAAAAATATAATAAGACCGTCAGATAGATAATCAAAAAATATTGGACACGTATTTTTTCTTTTGTCAATTAAACAATTAAGGTTAATGATAAAACGCGCTCAATATCTAGCCTATTCTTTTAAGTATCTAATTATAACTATTTTTTTTAAGTGTCTAAACCTTCTAAGTGTATAAAGATATATTTTTATTTCTCTAAAGGAGATTTCCTGATTCCTATTTCGTCTCTGATAGTCAAGCAAAATGCTGAAATAGCCATCGTGATCCTATTTCAAAGTTAGTATGACTTTTGTGCATGTTTTTTCAAATAAGTACGCTAAACAAACTATTAACAGAATATCGCTTCAACCTGATACTTGCCAACCCTATATATTTATAGGGACCTAGATGTTTCGGGATTCAATGAAAGTAAAACTCCACTCTTAAATAATGAATCCCGGGCCAGGATACGTTACCGCTGACCCATAAACTCCGCGATATAATTTTCAAGAGGGGCACTATCGGCAGAGGCTGGGAGCTATAAGAAAATAAGGATATTGGTAATAAACGTGGGATGAAACGTCTGGAACAAATCATATATTTAATTAAAAAAACACTTTAATTTTACATTTTATGTATCACTGTTGCCCTTGTTAGATTCTTAAACATTTTGATAGCTTTCCTTTTAAATCTTATGTCATTTTCTGTTTAATATATAATTATCTTTAAAAAAATAAGGAAAAGAGTATAAAAGAATATGCAGGTTACAACAGTAAAAACTGTATTCAAATCCATTCAGTGTTGTTAAAAATAATGAAGAACATACTTGGTGTTACGGTCACAGCCTGAAGTGCCCGGGTTCAATTCTTGGTTTAATAATTAGTTTGGATAAAGAAAACCTCCGTGGTGAGAGCTACTATAGAAGGGTTATCGTCAGGCAGGCGGTCAGTTGTAAAATTTGTGGACTGTAAATGTGATGTAATATTTAAATAATATGATGTAATATTTAAATAAGTAAATTTTAAAACACTTGAACTTCTGGCAAACGGCTAAGAAGGATGCGTGAACATGAAAAAAAAATCTTAAAGTTTGACAATCTTTGTTTTTTTGTAGAAATTAACAATTATATATTGACGTATAGTGCAGTTACGCCCCTGTTACTATATTGCACTGCGTATCAATCGAACTGTGCGGCGCAGTAACGACGAGTTGCCCGACGTGTACCGTTATATGCATCTCCACTGCAGTGCAATGCCGCTTCTTGTATATTAAGTTAATTTTTTTAAATATATACTATGAATACCATAGGTAAAATCAAATAGCAAAGTCATAGCTTTATTGCTCTTATTGCGTAGACGACCTGTAGCATAACTACGAACTTCTTCGCTACGAGTTGTAGCTGCTACGAATCGTAGACTAAGCTACGAATCGTTTTTAGCGTGTACAAAAGGAATAGTTTTCCGAAAGAACCTGTTAACGAATCGAGATAAATTATAAATATATAATTTTTCAAACCGCAATAGCCCAAATCAAAAAAAAATTTTTGAAGAAGAAATATTTGGACAAAGCGAACCACTCTGTGCATTCAGACAATCGAGCGTATGACTCCTGGGAATTAGCCATCAGGCAAGCGACATTCGGAATCCAGCAGTAAACTTGTACTGCACCAATGCAGTTTTCCTAATAAAATTACGAATTTATTTTAATATATAAAATATAGCTATAATATTCCTGACCGCATCAACCCAAACCGCTAAATATTTTGAACAAGAAATATTTTGACAAAACAAACCGCTCTGTGCACTCGGACATTCGAGCTAATGACTTCTGGGAATTAGTTATCGGGCAAGCGACATTCGAAATCCAGCAGTGAGCCTTGTACCACAGCAACGCAGTTTTCCCTAGTGTCTTTGCGCATTTATCTTTTGTAGCGCTTTCCCTACAAAACTAACTCAAAGGTGCAACAATATCAAAGCAAAGTATTATTATTAGGCGAGCTCAAATCAGAAATTATAACTGTACACCGTGTTCATCTACCCCCGACATTTCTATTATGCTAAATCATCCGATTTAGCATGTAAAAATGAACATATTTCCCTTTAAAACCAAAGCTGGGCACAAAAAAAATAATCCTTATCCTTACTTATATTATAAATGCGATAGTGAGTTTGTTCGTTTGTTTGTTACGCTTTCACGCCGTAACTACTGAACCGATCATCATGAAATTTTGCATACAAGTTCTCTGGAGTACGGAGAAGGACATAGGCTACCTTTTATCCCGGGAAAAAGTACTATACCCGAGGGATCGACATTGACGCGGGTGGAGCCGCGGGCGAAAGCTAGTATTTTTTTAAAATTGTCAGGCCAGCTGAACACAGCTGAGTTATCCCTTCAAGGGAATGTCGGTGTTTTATATACACGCTGTATATGTTTTATAACTTTACTGGAAATTAATAGCTAAAACCAGAGGCGTTGTAGTTTCACATGTAAGCCTCTGTGTGTTTGTATATCTATCTGTAGCATCGTAAGCATCCCATTAGTGGAAATGATATCACCTGGAGCATATTGAAGGCATCGTGTGGCCAGTTTTTTTTTTATGAATTTGTATTGGAGAAGTAAAAAAAAATCATATTTGGTAAGATAGATAAGGTGGGAGAAAGATTTTTTTTTTAAATTATTTACGTATTCAAATTTATTTGAAATTTAAAGCACTTTTGTAACTGTGGTATGTTACTGTCAAGTCAATGCAAAGCATACCGGGAATAAATAATCGATTAATAGAGCTATTTAAAATTTCGTGGAAAAGTCAATTAATTTATTTTTATGTGTTTATACTTCGAAATAGCCACAAACATATTATTAGTTCACCATTAGCACTTTTTCACAGATCAGATAACCGATATTGTTCTTCGAATTTTTACCTATTGTAATTGTAATTGTATCTATTGAAAGCTTTAAGTATTGTCATTTTTGGCTTTATTACTCTAGCTTAAAAGAAATTGTTACATGAATATCATCATTTATCGTAATAATTATATAGTTGACAGTTATTATTAAAATCAAATGTTAGTTTTTTCTTTTTTCCTGTATTTTTTATAATTATTGGTTACCTACATCAAACACTAGTGTCAGATTCCTCAAATAAGCAAGCATTTGACATAATTTAACGTTTGCCATCTAAATTATAAGGGGATATTAATTTAACGTTATCTACATACCTACCTAATAATTGGTAGGTAATTAATACTAGTAAAAAGCGGTGTTTTATGAAGCCTTGCGATTTTGTGATAGATGTACCATAAAAATGCAAAGAATGTGGTATTGTCTCAAAGCCCACTTTGCCCCCCTATATTAGATCATTTTCCGCTATGAAATTAAATGTTTTTTTGTTTGTTTATAATATCTTTATTGTATGAGAAAAACACAGAACATAAAACATCGCTTGCCAGGATCGCTACCAGTCAGCCAGCCAAATGATTAAGAGGATGTTTACTAATTTGTTTTTTTATTAAATTTGGATATCGTGTGTCTCTTTTTGAACGTCATATTCTTATTTTTTAATCTTTGCAAAATCTATAAACTATAGCGATTTGGCACGATTGCAGCTGAGAAGAATACGCTGATAGAAGCTGAGTCCAGTATGAAGTCAAAATAATATAAATTAACTCTGATATTTTATACGCACATTTTAATTCAAGCAAACAATCGCGCGAACCTGACATAAATAGTTCACTAATGTATTAAATAAATATTGTATATGGTAAATTTGTATGCATAGATACATTAATACTTATGGTACAAAAAATATGACCGAGAAATGGTGACTTACGCAATCTATAATAGGTGCGCGCGGAACTGAGTTTCCGGACTCGCATCACGCTATTTAATGATAGAGATATTTCTTCTGTGCTGGTCTGGGAGAAAAGATAAAACGTAGAATGTACCAGCTGCTTCTCTTCCCACGTAGATCATAAAAGCCGAGAGAGGGAACAGGCTAAAATCTGAGGAATCACGTAAGTAGGCCATGCGGCTAGTTACCCACCACTATTCGGATTCCGTTGTTCACCTACACACCCACCAACATGCTAAACGTGGCTAATAGGTCTTATAGACCTAGGTCCTCTGTTTACCCGGCAAGAGAAAAAGACGTGATAGAGTGTATGTGTGATAGTTCCTATTACTATTAGCGGACTTGAGTAGACTTAAGTCCAATAGTTTCATATTTGTATAGTTTATTCGGAGTAATAATTTTAAGAAAAACGATCCATAATACGATTTTGCATCCATAAAATAATTCCACAAGTTCTATAATTCAATACTGCGAGCATTTTTAACAGAACCATCAACCTAAATGTATGTAGATCCTGAATCCAATCATCTTCGAATCTGCACATCACTAAATTTGACTACCTAATAAATTATTCATTGGCTCATATTATGTGAAATTCAACTCATTTGGGAGCTTCTGCAATAACAACATTGCTTTGTGTATTGGACATTTCATTTTATAGACCAGAGCCGATAATTTTTGAAACATATTTTAAATTATAGTAGGATAAAACCTATTACAAATGGAAGAGAATATACCAAAAACTAAATGAACAATATATTACTGGCGATCTGATACTGGTGATCTGGTCGGGAAGTGGGAGGGGGTCAGCCCGATTTCCGTTAAAACAGCAAGTTCTGTGGAAAAACGTTAAATGGTAACTATGTAGGTAATAATAAGGTCTACTCTTTTTGTATTTACACTTTTTCACATAATCTCAAAATGAATATAAAAAATTCAAATAAGCAAGTTGTTGGTTTCTTATTTTTGTCTTTTGCATTAATTTATCTTTTTTCACGAAATTTGATTAAACTTACCTTTCTATACCCCAAACACGCTGTATTTGTTTTTATTCTAATATATTTATTTATTTCACCTTTTTTGACTCAAATATCGAAATACAAAAAAAGGAAAATCAGAAAATTAAAAGTGGCTTCGTCTTTTCCAATACACCACTCTGGATGTAAGTTTTTATTCTTGTGGACGTAGGCTCTGTCTACCACGTAATGAAAAACTAAATGAAATTGAATTATTATTAATATAATGTATAATTTAATTTTTTAATTAATTTAAAAAACAATTACTTTTACGAATAATATAAATTAACTTAAAATCTACTTACTATTGCTTACTATAAATAAACTATACTATAAATAAACCTAACTATATTCATACTAAAAAAAAACCTTAAATATAAAATAATAATAAGAATTAATAACTAAAAATCTAAACTAAGGTGTTGCCCGTGTGGTAAAGTGCCAAGAACACTAGCTGCATTCCCCCGCTGAATAGCAATTGCAATTCTTTCCGCGAGGAAAGAGCCAGCCCTCTTGTAACCAAATTTATTTAATTAGGTACATGTATTTTGAAGTCGAATTTACATTCATTTTGCAAACTATTGCTGACGAGCCCTCTATTGTTAGTCCCTTCATGCCGGCCGCCAATAGTTTATGCATGCAACTCTTGCCGATATTACTGCATCCTATAAAGCTGCAGGAACATCGGCCATCATGCTAGTGATACGTGTTTCGCCTCTACACGAGGCATTTTCAGGCAGTGAGCCTAGATGTCGGTCGTTTGAATGACAAGCATCGAATGACACAAATTACTTTTTTAAAGGGTTAAGTAGCTAGCTCTAAGTGAGCTTTCGCTTCTGTACCGGACATTAGAGGTGAGGGCCTCAGGACGGACGGAGCTCGGCATTGGGGAGGCAGCAAACTTGCATAGTGCTGATGTGCCGCGATTGCATGTATGTGCTTAAAGGGCCGATCTAAGAATCACCGGAATAAGCTTTTGGAGAGCAGCAACTCTTATTTTTCAACCATTGAGCCGTTCTTTACTACCATGATTGCCCTTTTGTTCGCCTCACTTGATGAGAGCAAGATTTTGAGCTTTCTGGGCACACCTAGAGGTGACCTATCAATTGGATAACACAACAGCCGCACTCACTGTTCTTGGAGAAACTCCACCTGACTCTATTTTCGTGGCATCACCGACACCATGAACTAGTTAGTGATAGCACACAAAGCCATCATCATCGTTTCAGCCGCAAAAGTCCATTGCTGGACAAGGGCCTCTCCCAAGATTCTTCTTTTCATGGAAGGATATTGCCATACTCACCAAGCTTGGCAAGCGGGTTGGCGAGCGTTGTTTCTTTGCCTTCTTGTGCTTCCGGCACTGATGCCCATCGCAAGCATTTTTAAGCTGGGGAAGGATAGGAATTTGTTGGATTTGGAAAGGGAATGATAGGTATTGGGATAATACTCACTCGGATGAATGGGGGGAAAAGCAAGTAGCAGCTGGGCGCGCGTAGCCGATGCCATACCTATAGCCACCGGACAGGAAGTTGAGGATGACATCCCTAACCAAGTGCATGAAAAAGGCATGATTACTAAGTCACGTTGGAATCAGGTAAAATACATCAAATCACTTTCGTTTCATTGTAAATGCATACTAACATTACAGGCGGACAATCGTTCTCAATTTTATTGAGCATCGTGCTCAGTTTTGCTACTACTGAATAGCGGTTTCCGACAAAAAAGATATTTGTGGGAACTTTTAAAAACTGTTTGCTCCAGATTTCGGCTCTTTGTTCGGGTCAAGCGTCCTTTGGGATCGTCTGGCAAAAGTCGACCGTAGCTATTCCGTTTAGTCAGAAAATACGTCTTTTTAAACTATTTCAGTCTGTGGCTTGATCTGAAATTCAAACTTCGGAAAACAGTGTTTGGGTGATGAGGTGTGACCTATTCTAAGCGGAAAGAATATTTTCGCTTAGAATAGGTCACACCTCAAAAAATGGAAGAGCAAAATAATCTACGTATTTTCACTCTTCCGTTTTTTACTGTAAGAAACTTAGGTAAGAAAGTTAAAAAAAAAACTGCTTCTCTTCCTTAAAAATTGATCCAGTAAATCAATAAAATCTAAGAAATCATATCAATAAACGACGAGGCTAGCAATCCATGAGTATTTTTATTTCATTATTTTTATTTTATATTATGTTGACGCCCACCAACACACTTACTTCGTATTCATAAATTATCCTTTTATTTCCTCTCCGATATTTACATAAGTTACATATTACATAATGTTATCGGTGTCATTGTATGGAATGAAATGAAATAACTTTTATTGGCTAGTCACAATACGACACTTAACAAAATATTAAACTATAAATTGTTCATATCAGTAATCTTAACTTTTTAAAATTGAAACTTAATATTATTTTTATATTTTTATATTATATATTTTATATTACATATATCCGGAATGGATGTCTCTTCCATGCTGGTCTGGGAGTGAGGAAAAAACGTATATGCCAGCTGCTCTCTTCCCGCGCAGACCGTAGAAGTCTGTCAAGGAAATGTGAAAAAATCTATAGAATCATGACAATTGGATTCCGTTTTCCTCCTTTATGTCCTCCAACACGCTAAACGTTGCCTTTCGGTCTTATGACCTTAGGCTCTGTCTACCCCGTGAGGGATAAAGACGTGATAATATGTATTTTATGGAAAGAAACGCAAACAGTGACTATTTTTCGCAGGATTAATCGCGTGGTTTTTCATTCCTACTTCATTTCACACATTGTAAATTAACTGGTGGGAGTCATGGTGTTTTCTTTCATCGTAAGCAGGTAGTGGACGACGAAAATGATCGTACCGTATATGAACATGAGTCAGTACCTATAAGTCTATTTTTCTTGGGGGTTATATTCTATTAGAAATTCTAATTCCGTCATTAAAATATTGCCAGAAATAAAATCAATATTAAATTGACGTCTTTGTTGTGTATAGTATAATGGCTAACGACAACAACTTTGCTACAGAGTTCCTAATAGAGTAAACCTTCGTCACCCATGTAAATTGTTTCATAGCACGGTTTGTCGTACCAACGCTGGTAAAATATCACTACTACACCGAATGGTTGATTCTTATAACAATTTATTTAATGACTAGCTGTTACCCGCGACTTCGTCCGCGTAAATTTCTGTTATAAGGTATAGATGAATACTTTTCCCCCGTTTTTAAAACATTTTTTATTGATGCTTCGCTCCTATTGGTCACACCGTGGTATTTTATAGCCTAAAGCCTTCCTCAATAAATGGACTATCCAACAAAAAATAATTTTTCAATTTGAACCAGTAGTTCCTGAGATTAGCGCGTTCAAACAAACATACAAACTCTTCAGCTTTATAATATTAGTATATTAGTATAGATATAGATGTTGACATTCTGTCAACACGTATTGGTGCATTTAAATTAGCCATATTTAAATGCACCAGCACGAACCACAACTCATGAAAAGAAGAGAAATATCTGTAATAATAATTATTACTAGCTTTCGCCCGCGACTCCGCCCGCGTCAATGTCGATCCCTCGGGAATAGTACTTTTTCCCGGGATAAAAGGTAGCCTATATCCTTCTCTGCACTCCAGAGAACTTGTATGAAAAATTTCATGATGATCGGTTCAGTAGTTACGACGTGAAAGCGTAACAAACAAACAAACAAATAAACAAACTCACTTTCGCATTTATAATATTAGTAAGGATAAGGATTAGTATAAATATTAATGTAGCCCTACCAATCTCAACTTCCTATCGAACTTTTTGTTTTCTCACTATTAAATATAGTAATCGGTGGTTGGCGATATTGATGGCACATTTATTTTCCACTAAATCTTCCTGTAAGTCTTTCCTTTTTAGTATTATACAATGTACCATTGTTAGCTTACCCAAATAGATTGAAATTTTTTTTCGCTCATTCCAAACATTGTGCTTAGAAAAAAGCAGCTTATTTTTTTTTAGACACAAAGCTCGGAAAAATTAAAATAAATATGCATTCATTGTCGCTTATTACAATGCAATTTTATTAAAGTTATTTTAAACGGTCGTTTCCGAATTTAATGAACTCACTATCCTCAACGTTTCTCACCTGCAGTACTGAATATTAATGTCATTTGAACTAGCGATGTGGTAGTATGATTTGAATATACTCATCTACATCTACTTCTACACTTATATTATAAAGAGGAAAGAAACTACTGGGCCGAATTGAAAATACCTTTCACCATTACAATTCTACATCATCCCTGATGAACATAGATTATAGATTAAATACCTTTATCTATGTGTCGCTAGTTAAAGATAAAACCTATTTAGGAAACATAATGTACACAATTCTTCTAGTATTGATTCGTTTTTAGGGTTCCGTACTAAACAAGGAACCATTACAGTTTCCCCATATCTGTTCGGCCATCTGTCCGTCCGCGGTTTTACTTAGAGACTATTAGTAGTAGAAAGCATTTTTTTTATGTTTATTTGACGGCAAACGAGCAGACGAGCCACCTGATGGAAAGTGGTCGCACATGGACATCTGCAACATCAAATGAGGTGCTGATGCGTTGCCGACTCTTATGATGCAATACTTTTAAGCTGTGATTTGGTCTGGATATGTATATTAATCATGCCAAAAAAGTGAAAAAAATAAAATCTTTATTTCTTTATTAAAAGTAACTCCCATACAAGTAGTATTTTTTCTCGACTAATACAATGTTTAAATTGGTTTTTGAAAATATTGTGAGCTTGTGAATATCATTTTTAGATTTACGCATCCGTTTCTGAAATATTTGGTTGCAAATTTTTGTTGAAGTCAAGTGCCTGTCCTTCTACATTCTACAGTCAGCTTTATCAATAAAATCCAAAAATTGTAATCCTTATCCTTACTAATATTATAAATGCGAAAGTGAGTTTGTTTGTTTGTTTATTTGTTTGTTTGTTACGCTTTCACGCCGTAACTACTGAACCGATCATCATGAAATTTTGCATACAAGTTCTCTGGAGTACGGAGAAGGACATAGGCTACCTTTTAAAAAGTACTATTCGGGAGGGATCGACATTGACGCGGGCGGAGCCGCGGGCGAAAGCTAGTATAATATAAAGAGTTAATATTTTTTAAATATACAAGAGATATACAAATCTGTATTAGAGAAAACAATTCCGTTTAAAATAACCGTTATAAAGACAGTACCTAAATACGAGTAGCTAATAAATGCTGAGAAACGAAACCAAATATAATGGTTACATTCAGTCATTGCAGCGCTTATTACTATGCGAGTTCAGTCACATTATTTTAGCAGTTGTAGTTTCTACACTAAGCGACGTCACTTTCAATGAATTGCTATTTTACTCGACTGCACTGCTGTATAATGAATGCTATTTGAACTAGTAGAGCGACAATTCGACTTATATAAGACCTATTCTTGAAACGTATTGTATACTTAATGCTTTTAGTGTGTACTTTACAGCTAAGCTGCATCCTTATCCTTACTAATATTATAAATGCGAAAGTGAGTTTGTTTGTTTGTTTGTTTGTTACGCTTTCAGGCCGTAACTACTGAATTGATCATTGCATACAAGTTCTGTGGAGTGCGGAGAAGGACATAGGCTACCTTTTATCCCGGGAAAAAGTACTATTCCCGAGCGATCGACATTGACGCGGGCGGAGCCGCGGGCGAAAGCTAGTCTTGTATAAAATATAAGATGCAGCTTAGCTTAGAGGCGGTTCCGAAGAACTCTGACACCAGGGCGCGCATGGTCAATTGACCGTGTCACCTACACACGGATGTGTTAGTTTTAGTATTCGCGTTTAGAACAATATGAAGTTTGGAAGTGAGCTTATTGTCCCGCATAAGTCCGTGCTCCGTGGTGCGGAATAATGTAAGACTGTTCATTATGTGAACGATGATCGCCACACTACCTCGCGGATCTACCTTCCTATTGCATCATTGAACCTCGTCCTAAAGAAACCACGTGAATTACTACCCTTCACTTCACTCCTGAAGTCTGCATCTCCATGCGAGTGAGATGTATGGTCCTTCGAGCCGGATTTCAACTATTTCGACTTTTTTATTCCATCCGTTAGATGACGGGGGAAATGGACTAGGGACCATATTTTTTATGTTAAATCTGACGCGTGATATTAACATAATAATCAGTCATTTATTTACATGAATACAAGAAATGAGTAAAGATCTTAGAAAAAATTATGTCGAATAAGGTTAAAACATGTTGGCATGTAGCTGGCTTTGTACTAGAGTAACTCATTTTAGCAAATTAGTCCCCTATTTCATCATAAAATCTCTTTACAATCAACTTTTTTTGGAAGAATGCAAATAAAATTGTGTCCTATATACTAATCGTTATTTTTTCTTACATTCTTATCGATATAATTAAAACAGGTACTAAGTAGGGGGGAATAAAATGGAATATGCAGGTTACATACCTGCGTTGCTCATTACCTAGCAATTTCCGTTACATTGTTTCAGCAGTCGCATTAACTGACGTCACTTTGCAATTTAGCTTAACTGTGAAACTGTATAATTAATACCATTTAAACTAGCGAAGTGACACTTATAAAAGACATATGTAACACTAGTACGTGTGAGTAACTAATTTATCAAATTCTTAGATAAATTTTGAAACTATGTAGATCAAACCCCCCAGTCTTGAGATAATCTAATACAAAGTTAAAATTTGAGGTGTCCCCCCACCGTAACTTTTGAAATATTACTAAAATAATTCTGAAAAAAAATGTGGTATATACCTCAAACTATGTACTTAAATTTAATAACTTTTCTAATATTTTTATACATTTCGACCAACTTATGTAGATACAGTCGGCCGAACAAAATGTATGGAGTCAACCGCAGTTATCGTTGAGTTAGTATCTCATAACAAAAGTCTCGAACTTACTTTGGGGCTAGCTCAATCTGTGTGATTTGTCCATATATATTTATATTTATTTATTTATATTTAACCGCAAAATGAAGATTGTATACAACATTCGACTTTTTTTGCCGTTTTGTATATAACGGTACGGAACCCTTCGTGCGCGAGTCCGAGTCGCACTTAAACCCTAAAAATTAGCTACCGACAAGGAAATAAGAAAAAGGTATAAAGATACCAACTAAATGCAGAGAAATGAAACGAAATATGCAGAACTCATTATTATGGCGTTTCTTTCACATTATTCTTGTGGTCGTAGATTTTGCATTAACACTTTGCAGGACACTAACCGAGACACAATGGAAGTTTTATTGATATAACGGCTATAGCCGTGCAGTGTTCGGTAAAAAGTTAAGTGACGTCATAGAAGTTTTATTGATATAACGGCTATAGCCGTGCAGTGTTTGGTAAAAAGTTAAGTGACGTCACCATTACTGAATTACAATTTCACTTAACTGCGCATTTGTAAACTAAATGTTATCCGAACTAGCGAAACGACGGCTGAACTTAACCCGCAGTTCGTCGCTACTGTGTAAAAAAACACAGTATTAGTAAAAACACGTGTAGCTTTTTTCTATGTAATTAAAGGACTTGCCACTTTATATACATTTCTGTAAAAGAATGGGCGTGGCTGACAATTACCTTGGTCTCGACAAAGAATATATACACTAGTCTCGACGATGTTCTGGAGTGCGAATGGGCGAAAAATACCCGGTAGCGATCGTATAAGTAGCTATTGCTTTTTGATAAAACTTATATTATAGTTTATGTTTTTATATTTTATGTAAATATTACTATGGATATCTGAATTAGTTATAGCGCTATAATTAATTTCCTACAAAAACATGAGTATGAAATAATGTCAGAAACTAAAGATCTCTAGAAGAACAAACAGTTATCATGACACCAATAATAAGCAGAAACTGAATTTTGGTATTTTTAATGATATTTGCAGGTATACTATTTCGTTTATTCACTATTTGAAATAGTGTTATAGGTGAAAAAATGCGTCCAAACGCGTTGGTTGTCAAAAACTGAATATTGATATTGACTATTATAGTGAGCATGCGCATACATGAATTGTAGTCCCTAAACTTTTAAATGAGCAAGTGTTGCTATATGAAAATTACTTTAAATTAATCAAATTGGACCATTGATTTAATAATAATGAAGTGATGTTCGAGATTAAACTGTATTTGTTGCTAGTAAAACTTTTTTTCAAAAACCATATGTGGTGTTGGTGTAAATTTGTACGTTGTAAGATTTTTTTTCAAACTAAGTATTGAGTACTGTAAATAAACTTATGATCCGAGTGATAAATCTTCGACGAAACTCTCCCAAAAATTTTATGGTCTGTCGCAATGTTTGACGTTTAGGAAGTGTTATTTATCACCGTCGTAAATATGTTTCTTGCAAAATCAGTGAGTCCGTAATATTTAGAAAATACTAGCTTTCGCGCGCGGCTCCGCCCGCGTCAATGTCGATCCCTCGGGAATAGTACTTTTTCCCGAGATAAAAGGTAGCCTATGTTCTTCTCCGTACTCCAGAAAACTTGTATGCAAAATTTCATGATGATCGGTTCAGTAGTTACGGCGTGAAAGCGTAACAAACAAACAAACAAACAAACAAACAAACAAACAAATAAACAAATAAACAAACAAACTCACTTTCGCAATTATAATATTAGTAAGGATTAGTAAGGATAAGGATAAGGATAAGGATTAGTAAGGATAAAGTTAGTTAAAAAGTGTAAATCAAGCCAAAAGGGGTTATGGGATCAAATGTGAGATCAACCCTGAAATCACGAGAATAAGTGTGTGGCTTACATTTTGTCACGCCGTTGAGATGGATATTTATATAATATTCAGCACGATTTCGCCGTAATCCTACTCAAAACAATGTTGTATTTTTTCTCTCTGATAATACTAAAGTATAGACTTGTGAGTATTACTAACTATAGCATTTCATATTACCATTGTCGAAGTAAAATATATACAAAGCTTTCGGTAGAGTAACAAATTTTGTAATTTTTGTTGGTTTTATATATGTGTAAGAGGGCAACACAGGTGTCAGATTTTCAAAGCTGCCTAAAAGCTTATGACATAGCTTATCGAATGCCATTAATGATGGCAACCGGGATCAAGGGCTAAATGTGCCTTCCGAAGTACGGAGGACCTCGAATATATTTATGCTTCTTATGTTCACCCATCCCAGCGGGGGCTGTGACCGGTATTATTTAGCAAGAATAAGCGCTAATAATGCTTACACCCACTGAACCATCGAGGTCCTCAATTTTATAATGGATGAACTAAATACAGTGTACAGTCCTTGCAAATTAAGACCACGTGTGACATTACATGTAGTTGTATGCAACAAAGTACAGTCAGGGACTACACACAGGGGATACCTGTGTGTAGAATATATATAGAACAAATCTTAAATTTTCTTTAAAACTATAAATAATAATAACATTAAAATTTATATACAGGAAGAATTTAATTAAGTCTTTCTTAATATAAATTTTCATGTTAATATTATTTATAGTTTAAGAGAAAATTTAAGGTATAGGTAGAGGGCCTGGTCAGGTATCTCTGTCCCTGACTATACGTACATATATACAAGTACTACCTACAATGTGTGCATACACTATAAGAACAAGCCAGCATGTCAAAATATAAATTACAACTCATCTGTGGGGCCTAAGTTTTCTTACCCACTCCATGTCTGTGGCGCCCGTAGTACGATCATTTTTATTCAATTATTTATTTAATCCTTATTGTAAAAATACAATGTAAAAGCACAATAAGCGGACTTGATGCTAAAAGCATTATCTGATAGTCAACTTTTGGGTTATGCTGGAAATTTAAAGTATTAACAAAAAGATAAACAATAAAATTTGAAACATTATAATAATTGCATACATAAATCCAATTTTTATTTAAATATACATGAACATATAAAAATCTACATATACATATATGTCACAGATAAAAACATACCTTTTTTACACGTGAAAAATGCGTTATACAGATCAGTATCTGCTATGGGGGTACAGAACAGTTATGCGCGACTCGCACTCGCTAAAAACCACATGATTACTCTCTTTACGCCATATTACCATAATAGTGGGCACGGTAGAGATACCAACACTCTTCCACAATAAAAAAAAAGAAAAAAAAATGTGGAACGCTTCACGACTTTGCGTGTCATCCTTGCGCAGGGGCCATGCTAATCTTTTCTGTATCGTTTCAATTTTAGTATATGTACTGCCGAAGCAAGTACAGATAAAAACATGCGTAATTAATAAATTTGTTAGATGCAGTAATCATCAGACGTTATATCTGCCAGAGCGACTAGAGGCTGTTTTCACGAGTCACTCAAGGATCTGTTTTATCATTAACGTTGTTTCTTCAACATGTTAATACGAGGTTTTTACTAAAATTTGCACTTAAAGCCTTTGGAAATCAATGATAATGATTTCCATATGGTCTCCACACTTTTGCATGCAATTATTAAAATATGTATCAGCCATAAAGTAATCTGCTCATAAAGTTATGTGTGTGTGCCATGACCTTAAACCTTAAACATATAAACTTCACATAAGCAAATGGAAGAGTATGGTTGAGTTATTGCTAGACTAGCAAAAGCACGAAATAATACTAAAATTTCATTAAACTTTTTTCGCTTAAAATCAATGCATGGCATTGATGCCCACGCCTATATATTATACCTTTATATATTATAGATACCATTTTTATGCCCATGCGTCAATTTGCACACACAGTTTTGTGTATACCATAGCCTTGTTGAGATACCCTGTGAACATTTCACATGACATAAGCATTATGAAACATTGCCGAGTTATTGCTAGAGCAGACGGTTTTAACTTTTCAAATAGTCGACGGACTCATGTTAATATCTCGGAATAGATTCAGATTTGCGAAGACGATTTTAATACAAATGGCGTATTCCTTCGCATCTGAAATTTAAATTCTTCTAGCGTTGAATGCCGCTGCAGCCGCGGAACGCCAAAAGCCAGCACTCTCAAGGAGAATAATCTTTTCTTTACTTTTTTAGCTTGAGAAATGTAGTTTAGCTTGCTTAGCTGATTGTGATTTTTTTTTTTCAAGTGGTATTTTTATATTATTAGTAAGTGTAATTTATTTCGTATTTTTAGGGTTCCGTATTAATTAGAAGCAGGTAGTCGACAAAAACCGTTAAGTCAGAGTGGTCTACATACTCAGAAGAAATACTTTCCCTTATACATACGTCGCGCTCTTAGACCACTAAGCAATCTCTTGAATATGCAGAAATTAAGTTATGTGGTATTTTATCATTTACCAACTATAATTATAAAATTAAACGAACTTACCTAAGTGAAGTTCTATCTTAATTATACGAAGCTGCTCGTCCGAGATAAATACATATAACGTGTAGTACGTCTCACGTACTGTGCCAATTCACTCGTCTTTTATAGCTGAAACAAAAAAAACAAAAGACCACAGACGTCTGTCGTTTGACTCGTACCTGTCAACTTGTCATATCGTTGGAAGTTATGTTTGTATAGTAGTAATAAATGGACCTGAAGTGGTATATCCCAATACTTCATGTCCATACATGAACAACCCTTTGACTGGGTTAATACCTCAGTATTGATGGGAGGGATATGGGTGTATTTATCTCGGACGAGCAGCTTCGTATAATTAAGATAGAACTTCACTTAGGTAAGTTCGTTTAATCTTATAATTATACTAGCTGCTCGTCTTTCGATAAATACATATAACGTGTAGATGTTTAAAGTTAGGGTTGTGAATGAAAAGTAATGAAAATCATTGAATAATATGTCATATCACAATAATAACAAAAAACTTTATTGAAAATATTTACTTAGTAGATTTAGTTAATAAATCAAAACGTGGTTTGCAGTAATTACTGGAATGTTTTATAACTTATTCAGCACTTGCACCCCTAAGTATATAAATAAAAAATTCAATCACCAAGTATGGTGTCATATACATATCACTTCACTAAAGTAAGTAATGTTTTGGGTAATAACTAGGTCTGTTAAGTTATAATAATATAATGTGCTGCAACAGTTTTACTGTGGTATGCTGAAACCCGCTATAATAGCTTTTTATATGTTAAAATCAACCTTTGAAATTGTTGCTCAAGGGTTCAGTTACTTGTATGTATTTGAGCATTTTATACTATGCAAATTTACGCATTGTTATTATATTTTTCAGATGAAACGATGGGTGAGGTTTATTAATACATTAAAAAAAATATATAATTTCAAGTTAATAAGGAGATTATTTTTTCCCTCGGACCCATAACTAATGCCAGAATAATGACTTTCCTTGTAAGTAATTGTAACAAGATGTTTGTTGTGAGTTGTGGGGCTAAATAATCCACAACCACTGCGAGGCCGAAGGCTTAGAACTCTTTTATAAACCTTTTTATTCTATCATCCCCTCCTACTGGTCCTATGATCGTAGGTCCTATGATCAAAGGTAAGTCAGATCTTATTAAAATAAGTGATCTATGTGACATGACCTTCTTAAAATCTCTCACGAGAGGTGTAGATGCTTCAAATAAATCCATTTTAAATCTTTTACAGAAATTCCACAAAGGTTTTAAAGCAGTATTATATTGTTTCGTCGAGTTAGCTGACAGCAAATGTAATAAAGCTGGTGTTGCTTAGTCTGAAGTTGCTTCTGTGTATGCTATCCTGATAGCATCCCTGCGGTCATGGTAAGTTGTTGATAGAACGGCTGAATCTCGATAAAAGGTGATGATAGTGAATTAGGACTCGGTTCAAATATAATTAGGTCTCCCATTAACAGGGACATCAAAAGAAGTAATGCTTGAGATGGCCAGTACGGAAAAACTAAAATATCAGCAGCTTTATCTGAAGAAGCAGAACATTTTGTCGCATTAATAGCTATGTAAGCTATGTGTATATAAGGGTAAGGGGACACTTAACATTAACATTTGTAATTCTGGAAACAACCAAGTCCATATCAGGATAGCCAAAGTTGGATACAAACCGAGAGAAAGCCATGTGACAGTTCCCATTCTATGTTGACTTGTCTAGATTCCATATATGCTTGGACATTATTTTTGATATTAATGTAGAGCACATATCCAAATATTGCTATCTTCACACCATTCTCAATTTATCTTGTAATACTAGAAATTGAGTGCCTCCCGTTTTATTGATATACACTACTGCTATCATGTTTTCTTCTCTAAACAATACTTCACAATCCTGTAGGTGTTAAGCGAAATAGTAAAGTCCAATGAATGCAGCTTTGAGTTGCAAATAATTAATTTGGTATTGAGATTCAGAGTACGACCACAACCCGGGTGTTCTTTGTTGACCACTAACAGTTTTCCAACCTGTGTGTGATGCATCAGTGTAAGTTTTTACCACTGGACTTTAATAATGCCAAATATTTACATTTCTTGAGTAATTTAGTATAGGCTCTGTCTACCCCGCAAGGGAAAAAGGCGTGATACTATGTTTGTATGTATTTAGTGTATACCCAGATAAAAAGGAATATCAGGACATTTTTCACAAAGTGATTCTGTCAGTTAACTAATTTTCTATTATACTGCTGTACTCTTTCTACTTAAGTTTATTCATTTTATCAAACAGTAATAGTTGTTTCTGTTTTAGTTCATCAACACAAAGACAGGTTTCTAAAATTTAAAATACATAATCCTTGATATTTACAAGTTTTGTCTTAATGAAAACACTCTTTTAATATAATCTTTCTTTTGTGAATTTAACATTTTCCTGACATTTCCCTCTTGTTTTTGTAAACATCAAGTTATGCTCTAAATAACATGATAATTAAACATTATTCCCTCTTAAGTAAGTACACACTGGTTTGAGTCTCATTGTGAAAATAAATGGGGCTGTACAAAGTCCCTCTGGGCTGCAATAATTTGAAATAAATTTCCTCGATAAGTATTTCTTTAAGTTTTCTGTTCCTGGTACTGACAAGCAAGCCTCGTTCAAATCAATTGTGGCCATGTAACAATTTTGCACATCTATTTACATGTAATGATTATCCAATCCTGTGGTGTTCCCAGGCGTTCACCCATCCAAGTACTGACCACGCCCAACATTGCTTAACTTCGGTGATCGAACGAGAACACGAGAACCATTGTTTTCAACATGGTATGGACGTTGGCTCTGATTAAAAGTGTACTGTTTCAATAAATTTATTATGATGATGTTAGATTTCAGATTAATCTATAGCTGTCATTACTTTTGGGAGCTAAGAATGTGGGTGAAGGGTCAGAGGAACACATAGGTCCCTAATTTAGTTAGATTTTCTATTTCTACACTAACCAACCTTTCTTTTCTGACCAGTGTAGTAACTGTGTTTGAACCACTGGAGGTGAGATTTTTAATAGCCTTGAACCCAGTTTTGGGATTACAGGGTTCTGGGTGATTGTCTTTCAATCATTAAGACAAAATTGTATTCTACCTGCGTGTATCTTAGTATCAGCTAGCAACGGTGTCTCAGTTGGAGTCTGTGACTTTGGTGTTTCCTGTAGCGATGGCTGCTACTCTGTTTTCTCTTAGTCACTGGATGGTGTTCACCGCGATCTCGGTTTGGTCAACTTCGGTTTTACTTCTCTTATATGGAAGTTTGTCCCAGACAATGCTAAGAATCTTCGTGATGTTGAGACCTGATGGAAATTTTCAGTTGCCAGTTTAGCTGCATTGCTTATTTCTTCAGTTATTATTTTTCTGTTATGTTTTGGTTCTTTGCATTGTCAGGTCCGACATAGCTGCCTTGATCTCGGGATTCATCATTGGTGCTATACCTTTGGAGAAGTTTTGTGGAGTTGGATATTTTTAGATACCTAATTAGATCTTTGGCCTCCATGCCCTAACCCTCAGTCATGATTTTCGTCCAACAGTTTGCTAAACTGTTACCTCCTCTTCTTACTGTCCTAGGGCTTCTAGGAAGACTTCAGGTATGATGTCATCATCTTCAATGTTTTTATCATTGTATCGGAATGTACGACTCGACCTAGTCTATCCGCAGTGTGATAGCGCTGTTTAGGGAGTCTTGCTACTCAGTCAGGGGGAGATTGAGTTGCATGAAAGGTAAATTTTGTCTATCCGCTAAGTGATAGCTCTAAAAATTTACAAAACAAATAAATTCATTACTATTGTATTGCCAAACTATGTCTATCCGCTTAGTGATAGTTATTCAATATTCAGTTTTGAAAAAAAAAATATCATCTATCCGTCCTGTTGAGGTGATGTGTGTCTCGACCTAGTCTATCCGCTGTGTGATAGCGCTGTTTAGGGAGTCTTGCTACTCAGTCAGGGGAAGATTGAGTTGCATAAAAGGTAAATTTTGTCTATCCGCTAAGTGATAGCTCTAAAAATTTACAAAACAAATAAACTCATTACTATTGTATTGCCAAACTATGTCTATCCGCTTAGTGATAGTTATTCAATATTCAGTTTTGAAAAAAAAATATCATCTATCCGTGCTGTTGAGGTGATGTGTGTCTCAACCTAGTCTATCCGCAGTGTGATAGCACTGATAAGGGAGTCTTGATACTCAGTCATGGAAGGAATTATTAGGCTTATCAGGATGGGTTGCATAAAAAGTAAATTTTGTCTACCCAATGAGTGATAGCGCAGAAAAATTTACAAAAACAAAACAATTGCTATTTGTATTGGCAAACTATGTCTATCCACTTAGTGATAGCTCTTCAATATTCCGTTTTGAAAAGGAGTTTCATAAATCCATCCTGTGATGGTGATGTGTGACTCAACCTAGTATATCCGCAGTATGATAGCGCTGATTAGGGAGTCTTGGTACTCAGATCATGGGAGGAATTTTAATATTAATCAGGATGTTTTGCATATGAAGTTCCTAAGTTTTGTTTATCTACTGAGTAATAGCACTAAAAATATTACAAAACAATTAAATCAATTGCTATTGTATAGGTAATCCATGACTATTTGCTTAGAGATAGCGCTTCAATATTCAGTTGTAAAAAGAAGTTTGATCTATCTGCCAAATGATAGTACTAACTTTGGCTGATTACCCCATTGTGAGTACCCAACCGTTTAAAGTTGATAAAATTTTGTAGATCATATACCTTTATTCTTAATCTGCAGTCTCATTCTCCGTAGTCACCATTGACTGCGCAGATGATGGTGATTTTTGTGTGTTCCTCGAGTTCTCTTTTGACTTTTCCTTTAAATGTATTCTTCATATTTTTCGTTAATCTTCTTTTTTCTCTATGCACGCTAGTTTAACTCCTATCGTATAATCATGTACTCGTTACGCATCTTGAAGTTAACTTGAACTCAAGCAGAAAAAACAAAAGAACATTCGAATTTGTCGTTCCTTGTAATTCAAAATCGTTTCGTTTTGACATTTTTGGCGCGAAATACCTACCGGCCCGTTGTATAGGTTATGAAGTTATTTATCATTGCTTGTACAAACTTTTTCAATCATAAATCATAAAGACCAGTAAGAACATAATCATAACGTATCTTACCTTACGTTTGATGACCTTCTGTAGTGGACAAACTAACCAAACAAACTTACTTGAAAAAAGTAAGAACACAAGCCGGTCTTCATACATAGGTATTTACTTCCTTCTGACTTAATTATTATGCACTTGCGTTTGCGTATGTACCTAAAAAGCTCACAATTATTCAAAACAACCATTTTTAATTAGAATTATCAAAAATAAATAATTTTTTAACGACGGTAATAGTGAATGACACAAGCACTCGAAACATAATGACAAGTTGACAGGTACGAGTCAAACGACAGACGTCTGTGGTCTTTTGTTTTTTTTTGTTTCAGCTATAAAAGACGAGTGAATTGGCACAGTACGTGAGACGTACTACACGTTATATGTATTTATCGAAAGACGAGCAGCTAGTATAATTTACTCCAATGTCCCCTTTTCAGCCCACCTTTAAAATGTTATTTAAAATATTATCCATGCTGGTCTGGGAGAAAAGAAAAAACGTAGATTATACCAGCTGCTTCTCTTCCCGCGCAGATCGTAAAAGCCGATTGAGGGAATGGGTAAAATCTGAGGAATCATGATAATAGGCGATGCGGCTAACAACCCATCACTATTTTGATTCCGTTTTCCACCTAATACCCACCAACATGCTAAACGTGGCCTTCAGGTCTTATAGACCTAGGCTCTGTCTACCCCGCATGGGAAAAAGACGAGGTACTATGTTATCAATCATAATTTACAACTGTATATTGAATTCATAACTATTAAAATAATATGTGCACGCTTTGGCTTGCCGTTACAGCGCGCAGTCGTACTTTTCGATTGGCCGGTGTCTCCGGAAGACCAGCATCGGGGTATTGCAAAATGCCAATACTCATGCTGAGTGGAAGTCAGATTAGCGTTATGTTTAGGCTAGTAAAAGTACTGAAAGACTTTGGTAAACCTCGCAATAGAGGTCGCATAAAAAAGGTTTCATTATGTGTATGAGATTTGTCCCCTTAGTGGCCCCGTTTTTGGACGGACTTGGCCGGTTTTTCTACCTTTTTCGGGTTAATAATGATAGTGAATGTAAATCTGTGTTAATAAGAATTTGATTATTGCCTGTCATCTTTATCTATACATATAATAAAACAGTAAAATTATTTTGTCTGTACATTTCGAATTTTTGACTGAAATGGATAGAGGGACACATAAAAAGAATAATAGAAAGCAAATAAATTTTTTTGGAATTTCTTGTCTGTCTGTCTGTCTGTCTGTCTGTCTGTCTGTCTGTCTGTATGTATGATCACGATTATCTCCGAAAATACTGAACCGATTTACTTCAAACTTTCACCAATTGCTTTGTTTTAACTCAGCAAAACATTTAAAGTTTGTTTCATCAAAATCGGTTCAATAAAAAAAAAGTTATCGTCATTTTAATGAACTCAAGGCATGAATTTGCCTGCTAACATATAGCAAAAATAAAATAAAATAATAAGTGACATAAGAATATTAAAATCCAAAGTCAATTCATCATCATTATACGACAGCATTATACCTATCCATACTATCCATAGTAATCCATACTAAAAAAAAAGGAGAAGCTGACTGACTGACATATCAACGCAGGGCCTAAACTATAAGGGTTAGGAACTTGAAATTTTGCACAGGGGTTCCTTTTATAACGTAGGGGAACACTAAGAAAGGATTTTTGGAAATTCATCTCCTCAGGGGGAAAAACGGGTTGCAAAATTAGTATGAAACTTTGTTGTTTTTAAAGTTATTCGAATGAAATTCAGCATGAAGGTTCTTTACTGAAAGGTATGAAACACGAGTAAAATATTTTTCTCAAAAATCATCCCTTAAAAAAAACGGGTTGCAAAATTAGTATGAAACTTTGTTGATTTTAAAGTTATTCGAATGAAATTCAGCATGAAGGTTCTTTACTGAAAGGTATGAAACACGAGTAAAATATTTTTCTCAAAAATCACGGGGATGCAAAGTTAGTATGAAACTTTCCGTTTTTGAAGTTATTCAATTAAAATTCAATATTAAGGTGTTTCATTGAAAGTCATAAACTAATGTATTTCGGGTAATTCTACTATTCCTGAGAAATCGACACTTACGCGAGAAATCGGCAAACCTGACTTATATATCAACGCACAGCCGAAACTACTGTGCGCAAAAACTTAGGTGAACCAGACAACATTCTCCCTTGAAGGCGTAAATAGGGGGTAAAATTTGTATGGAATTTTTCCATTTCTAGACTTAGAGGTATGAAAATAAGTATATACGTTCTAGGTTACAATTAAAAAAGATCTGTGTAGATGAAATGTACAAAATTTCCCCCTTAAGGGATAAAGGGGGGGGGGGGGGGGGATTGTATGGAAATTTTCTCATTTCTGGACATAGAAGTATAAAAATAAGTATATATGTTTACATTACAATTAAAAAGATCTGTGTAGTTAAAATGGTCGAAATTTCCCCTTGAAGGGGTAGAATAGGTGGGGTAAAGTTTGTATGGATTTTTTTTATTTACTTAGAAATATGACAATAAGAAGTTCTCCTTTACAATAAAAAAATATCTGTGTAGGTGGAATGGGCAAAATCCCCTCCTTAAGGGCTAAAGATCTATGCAGGTGAAATGTATTAAATTCCCCCTTAAGGGGAAAAAGCAAAGGGGCAGGGGTTTGTATGTAATTTGTATCATTTCTATTGTTCCCAAGGGAACGACATTAACGCGGGCGGAGCCGCGGGCAACAGCTAGTATGTATTAAAGTAGAGGAAATAACCTTTTCCAATCTCTTTAAGTAAAAAAGTTAAAATTATTGTTAGTAAAACATCTGTCAAAATAAAATTACATGCTTTGATAATCGGAAAACGGTTTTTCTAGAAAACGAAACATATTTAATTTAAGTTTCTAGACACAAATTATGTATAAAAGAAGCTACCTGGCATTTGAAAATTCATCATCGTTTTTAAATAAATTAAATTCGAATAGAAAAAATTCGTGAGTATGATAGGTTACCATGGGGAACCCCAAAATGTATTGTGTTTTTTTTTTCTATTTTTGTGTGAAAATCTTAATGCGGTTCTCAGAATACATTTACTTACCAAGTTTCAACAGTATAGTTCTTATAGTATCGAAAAAGTGGCTGTGACATACGGACGGACAGACAGACACGACGAAACCATAAGGGTTTCTGTTATTTTCATTTTGGCTACGGAACCCTATAAAGAAAATACATTTTGCATTTTATTTCACGCTGTGAAATAAAATGCTCTTAATTAGTTGATACAAAGAAACTAAAACAGCCGTGGCTATCGGCATTGGCGTGTCTTTGCTTACTTTAGTAGTGCCTTTGTACTATATTTTACTATAAATATTTTTCAAATGCTTATTCTTGTGAGCATAAACTTTTAAACAAATATAAAAAAAGTCTAAAAAATCTATTTTCGTGCTTATTGTTCCACATCGCCTTTAATTTGGGTTTCACAAAGAAACTCAACCTGAGAGTATTGGCTTCCGAAGATATTTATAGCTACAAGAAGTTAGCTTGCTCGCTAACACAATAACAAGAAACAACTGAACCAGATAGCTGCCGACATCTTGTTCTCTGAGTTAGAGATTTACTACAAAATGTTTTATATTTTACGGGTTCCATGCCAAGTCTTGTCTAGGTGTAAAGCATAAATTATTACCAAGTTAGTTGCATAATATAACGAACATACAATTATTAACAATTTTCTTGTACCATGAGTCATAATGTGAACATTTCATGTTTTATAGTTGGGGAGCCCAAGAGGGGATTTCGGGATCTACTTTTTTTTACATATGTACTTAAGTATATTTGAATAGGCTAATATTATTACAATCTAGCTTACTAGTTGATTAATGAGTAATTTAACCTTGACCTACATAGATTATTAAATTAAGTACAGAATAAATTAAATAAAGGCACTGCCCCTTTGTATTATTTTTATTATAAATATTTTTTCAAATGCTTATTCTTGTGAACATACACTTTTAAACAAATATAAAACAACTCTAAAAGAAAAACTTTTTTCGTGCTCATTGTTCCACATCGCTTTTAATTTGGGTTTCACAAAGAAACTCAATCTGAGAGTATTGGCTTCCGAAGAGATTTACAGCTACAAGAAGCTTGCTCGCTAACACAATAACAAGAAACAACTGAACCAGATAGCTGCCGACATCTTGTTCTCTGAGTTAGAGATTTACTACAAAATGTTTTATATTTCACGGGTTCCATGCCAAGTCTTGTCTAGGTGTAAAGGATAAATTATTACCAAGATAGTTGCGTAATATAACGAACATACGATTATTAATAATTTCCTTGTACCATGACTCATATGTGAACATTTCATGTTTTATAGTAGGGGAGTCCAGGAAGGGATTTTGGGATTTACTGCTCTACTTAAGTATATTTCAATACCACTGTCCGTTTTAACAGCAACTTCCTGCCACGTAGACCGAACTGTAGAATGAACTGCCTGCTGCGTACTCCCGAATCGATACGACATTTGAGCCTTCTAAAAATGAGTCTATGTTTTCTTAAAAAGCCGGCAACTCTCCTGTCACACCCCAGGTGTAGCAGTAGTCTGTGGGCAGTGGTGATTTACAATAACCTTCAGCACTTTGTTTTGGAATCGTTGGATAATTTCTGTATTGCTCTGTTTGGTACATCCCCATAGCTGTATACCATAAGTCCATACTGGCATAAGGACCTGTTTATATAAAAGTTATGTGTTGTGTACTGACAGAGCAGAGTGTCTTCCTAGTAGCATAGAGTAGTAATACCTATATGTGTAATTTTTTGTAGGTTATTCCTCCACGAAGCGTGGGCTCAATTTTTCTAGATATCGCTACATTGACACATACTTTCGACTGTTTTTCATCCAAAGAGATATTGACACGTCTCGGCGGCCTTTTCACATACTACGGGCATCGCGTAAAGATCTTCGTGTCAATAGCGTCATATTGTTGGTCAGCCTGTAGATGTGAATATGTCGCCCCTTAGGCAGGGGTGTCATCCACAACTTGTTTGCAGGTAGGGCTTGTGTCCATTGTTTGCAGGTAGGGCTTCGGGTATGCTCGCCCGGCCTCCCGAATTGCTAGGTACTTGATTTTCCCCATTCATCCGAGTGAATAGTATCCCAAGATCTTAATTCCCCTCCCAGATTTAACAAATTCATTACCTTCCCCAGCTCGAAAATGCTTCAACGCAGCGTCAGAAGCAAAAGAAACCAAAGAAACTACGCTCGCCAACCCACCAAACGTGGCAAGTATGGCAATATACTCCCAAGGAACGAAGAATCCTTGGGAGAGGCCGTTGTCCAGCAGTAGCCTTCTAACGGCTGGATTGATGATGATGATAATAAAAGGCATATGACTTAGCTTGCAGACTTCTTAAAGGAAGACTGAGTTTGGAGGATGTTTGTTACTTGTGGCTGAACAGTTTTGCATGGAATTTTGCATGTCGGTAAAACATGACCTGACTGATTATCAGGATTTCGAAGATTGGATGGTGTCGCGAGCAAAAGCTAGTAAAATGTACTTCAAAATTTAAGAGAAATGCTAATATAAAATAGATAACGTGTGATTTAGGATAATTAATGGGTCTGCAGCATGGCAGATGGCATATGGCCCGAAGGCACCTAATAAAGCATCCAAATGGCCGAACTTCCCTAACGTGAATGTGCAACAATTTCGACCAGCCATAATTTTGAACATTTATAACTCGGAAAAGCCATTGTATTGTTTTCAAAAAGCAGAAACATAATTGACTGATTCGCAGATGTTGAAGCAAACAACAGTTAACAATAGAATTTCCACTAGAGACGGAATGTTCTGGAAAGAGTTGATGATAAAATACATACAAATACTTAGGAATTCTATCAAAGAGTAAAGTATTTTATTCATTCAATCTCAACAAGTATTTCAAATAGAACGCTCATTTCTGTCAATGTTTATGTGGTTCCTGGAAAAGGTTTATTTCATTTATCCGCATGACAACAAATCTGTTGATTCCCAGTCGAATAACCAATAAAGCGGTTAAATAATAGCCAAAAATATATTTAACAATCTAATAAATTTATCTTAATGGAAGCTTTCAATGGGATAAATGGCAAACAATACATGCGGTTTGATTGAAAGATAACACAGGATTCGTTTTCAATTATTCGATTTGGAGCTTTTGTCCGCTATTTTTTGGCATTGGGTAAAAATCGACGTTGAAAAATGAGACAATTTCTGTTCCTTTCCTTCCTCATTTAAACCGTGAAGCGTTATTTATTATTTTCTTCGAGGCAGATTTTATCGATGATGATCATGCCGTTTTCGCGAGCTCCGTGGCGCAGTGGTTAACACGCCAGCCTGCGACACGAGGGTGATTTTGGTTTGATCTCCGGTGAGGTCACGATTGAAAATTATCTTTTTCAGATTGGCCTGGGTCTTGGTTGTTTATTTATATACGTATTTGTTATAAAATATAGTATCGTTGAGTTACTATCCCATAACACAACTCGAACTTACATTGGGGCTAGCTCAATCTGTGTGATTTGTTTATAGATATTTATTTATAGACAACAGAGAATTTTTTTGCATAAAGTGATTTCGGCAGCTGTTGTTGACCAAACATTATCATTATAATTTCACCATGAGAAGTTCACTGCTGGACAAAGGCCTCTCCCAAGTGTTCTTTGTTATATGGCATGATATTTCCGACTCATCACGTTTGGCAGGCGGGTTAGCGACCGCTGCTTCGTTGGCTCAAAACGATGGCTGAAGGGGATGTCAACATTGTTATCGTTGTATCCTGTGGTGTTTCATACTCCAAACACTTCCCCTAATGATGGTCTTTGTAACAGACTGAAACTACTCGGTGAATCCGTGGCGTATAACCGTGTTTCTCTAATAAATTATGACGTTTCACGGGTAATGTTACCTTATGGAGGTACCTCTTAATACGTTTAGACAAAAAAATAATACAATTTTACTAAGCTTAAATAAACACAATGTCGTAAGCGCCAACCTCCATAAGGCACCTTGACCCGTGGAACGTCACAATTTATCCCTTGTAAGTTTTAATACTAATATGACTTCTTATTACGTAAGTTCCAAAGATGCCCTGTCACAGACGGACGGGCAGAGAGCAGAGGTTAAATAATAGGACATTCTTTGACTACGGAAACCTAAAAAAGAATCAGGTAATGTTCATTTCCTTATAATTTCTTGTTTTTCTTTGATATTTTAGATTTTTTGTTGCTTTGAAATTTATCTTTAAGCAAATGATCTCAGTAAAGTAATTGACAATGTTCGGTTTTAAGTAACTTGGGCTCAAACGTTGCTTTCAAAAAAGTTGCTTCCAACACAGGCGCTACCTAGTGTAGAAACTAGAGGTATTTCTTTATGTCAAACATTCGACTCCCACTACCAACCAAAATGTTATTACGCTAAATAGATTTCTGTATGTATGTATGCATATAATAAAGATAGATTATTATTATTACAATAATTTAAACTAATTGAAGTCAACTCAAACTCTCGCTCGAATTCAATGAGTTCTCTAATATTAATTTCCGTTATTAATTGGAAATAGTTTAATTCATTTCTGTATAAATTCCCAACTGGCCCCTTTGAGATACTTAGATACCATTTCTGATTAACTCTCTTGGAAATCAATTTTAGTACGAGACGAACTTTTCAGCGTTTGTCAATTTCCCACGATGCCACGAAACGTGTGTACATTTTACTACTTATTTTAGTACATAGTTGGTTCGACGGACATCGTGGTCCTGTTTGTTTGCTTTTCATTTGCAAGTGGCGACAGCACTTGTCCAGTGGAGGGGTAACATATGACTCCACTTAAAAAACGAGGCCCTGGTCCTAATACCCATCGTGAGCAAATATATATTACATTTTTTAGAACCTGTAGGGATTTTAATATTAATTTGTGTTAAAAAAAGTGTTCTTCCTTCATATTTTTCTCAGGAATGCTTGAAGGTTTCAATTTATACGTTCCTGACAAAACGTCTTCATAGACGAATGGACATAATTAGGACAGACACATAAGGAAGTGTTCTAATTATGGGTTCCTTTTTTACCTTTAAGGCACGTTACGAAAGACGTAATCTTTAATGCAGATTATAAAGTATCCCGGCTGTCTCATGTTTTATGGCTATACCATATCATATACTTAAAAGCTTTGATATATAAGGTCCATTTAAATTAAACGAAAATATTTTAGGCGCATGCAATGTACCTAAAAGCTAGATAAATGCTTTAGAAGCAAATAAAAAAAAAACATGCTCTAGTTTTCGTGATAGCTTGACATGAACATTTAGAAAAAAAGACGCAAAAAGCATCCTATGTACAAAAACACTTTCTTGGCGGCGAACTTTTTACTATTGTCTACAATGGATACTAAGGGGTGTTTATTGAAATACGGTTTTTTTGACATCGATTTACATTTCTCAGAAAACTATTCCATGTTTTTATTATGCGTCCTGCGACACGAGAGTGCCCGGGTTCGATCCCCGGCCAGGTCAAGATGGAAAATGATCTTTTTCAGATTGGCCTGGGTCTTGGATGTGTATCGATATATGTATTTGTTATAAAATATAGTATCGTTGAGTTAGTATCCCATAACACAAGTCTCGAACTTACTTTGGGGCTAGCTGAAGGGGGATCGAAGTTTCATATTATCGAACAATATTTGATAAAAAATCTTTCAAAATTGTTTCTAATCCTAGAAAAACGATATATCGAACTTACATTTCAGACACTTATTAAGATATCGATAAAAGCATTTATAAAAAAATGTTTCAATATGTATGTAACGGTGTGCATCTTAACTTTTAACCACAATAACGTTTCATCAAACGCTGAAAATGTGTTGCGGTCAGTTCTATGTTAATATATGTTGCTTGACCCATTACAGAGTAATAATTATATATATGGTGAAATTTTTATCGTTTTGGACCCTTAATGGGGTGACACAGACCATCAAAATGAATAACTTTTCCTATGGGAACAATGCTGGGAACACAAAAAAATTCGACATTCCCATACAAACTGGCCGGGCGGCGGAAATTTTTGTATGAAAATGACGAATTTTTTTTTTGAGTTCCCAGCATTGGTCCCATAGAAAAAGTTGTTCATATTGATGGTCTGAGTCACCCATTTAAGGGTCCAAAACGGTCAAAATTTCACCATGTGTATCCATTATAGATATTAGCCGTGTGGTTTCCGGCAGAGTAGAATAGTACCACTCCAAGTCTTCCCATGGATGTCCTAAGAGCGATTTAGGAAATACGAGCTAAAAAAAGCTCATAATCATGAAGATGATGATTATAGATTAATGCAGCAAGCATTTCTGGGTGGCTCCACCTGAAGACTCGCTTCGTCGACCTTCGCGCGAAGGAATAACACTCTAGAATATAATAAAGTTGAGCCACGTGTAGTCAGGGTGCTCTGAGATATTTCCATATAGGTGTACATTAACTCTAATGATGTAAAATCTGATGTTTCAAATATTTTGCGAACTGAAACTTACATGGAAGTAAAATTATGAGTAACAAAACTTTGATGTTTCATTGTGTCTATAAAAATCATAAAATATAAAAAGTAATAACGATAGACTGTTTGTGAGTAATGAATAATCGTGTTGAAATTTCGGTGTAAACAGATTTTAGGATTTGTTAAATATTGTCTTAAAATATCTGCGAATAGTTTTATGGGAAATGAAAATCGTTGAAGTAAATTGCGATATAGTGATGGGTTCCCACACAAACACATAAGGTGTTTAAGATTTACAGCATTTTTAATTCAGTTATTCCCAGTCACACAAAACTCATGTTTTTACCATTGCAGTCATAAAATTCATCGTGATCATCTACCTACCTTTTATACGGTCGTTTACGCAGGAAGGCCTTCATTTATTGCCGAGACATACTAAGTTCCTTCAGTTTTTGTTTTTTGTTTTCCATGTGTTTCATTCTTCCCTGTGATAAATAAATACAAATGTTTTGTCCCAAAATCATATTTAACAATATGTCAAAAATTTATAAGTCATAATAATCGTATTGGAAATCCTTGGGGGAGGCCTATGTCCAGCCGTGTCCTTCTTGTGACTGAGATGATGATGACATGAATTGGTGATGGACTAGTAAGTTATCACTATTTAGATTCTCATCTTCAAATACACGCACCGTATTTACATAGATATGGTCTATTTACTAAAGGAATAAACCGTAATATTTTATTTTCGTGTTCAGATTTATATCGCTTTTAATTTGGTATTTCTTCCCAGGTATAAGGAGCTTCGCCGTCATAAAATTCCTCGTGTTCATCCCACCTGTCTTTTATTCGGTCGTTGAGGCAGTAAAGCCTTCATTTACTACCGGGATACGCAGTTACTGCAGTGACGCAAATGAAGCTTTGTTATTTTTGTTGAAGGCCTTTGAATATTTCTCGTATATGTACACAGGTTCTGGTTAAAGGGACCAAAGGAATATCATGTAAAATAACAGTTATATAACTACGTTATTCTTAGACTAACTTTTTGCTGCAAGTTTTTAGTGGTCAGGAATATCATCCTCAACTACCTGTCCGGTGTTGTGGTTAGGGCATCGAGTACGCACACCCGGTTACCCGAGCTGCTATTTGCTTTTGCCCCGTTCATCCGAGTGAGTAGTATACTTTTCATTCCCTTCCCAAATTCAACAAATTATTGTCCTTCCCCAGCTTTCAAATGCTTGCGATGGGCAGCAGCAGTAGCACAAGAAGCCCGAAAAACTGCGCTCGCCAATCCGCCTGCCAAGCGTGGTGAGTACGGTAATATCCTCCCATGCAACGAAGAATACTTGATATCCCTTGTCCAGTACATTTTTGTGGCAGGATGGTAGGTATGATATTTTCGTCTATATGGACTGCACGACACTGCTAGTGCGGTGCGGTTCTATGTTTTTAGATTTTGGAAAACAAGGTTTTCTAACTAATCGCCTAAGTAATGTATTTTTTTGGCTCACAGTCTCTCGCTTCTTTTCGGCGCGAAAAACGTCGCTACTGCGCAAGCCATTATGCTGCGCAGAACCATTCGGCGATTAGAAAAAATGATGAAGTATTAATATTTTTATATTTAAATGTTTATATAAAAAATAAAAAAGGGGGCGACCTCCGAGACGTCCATATAAATATTGTCATGCGAGAATTATTGTTTTAGACGTAAAAATTACAAAGATTTCGAAGAAAAATGCTTTTAGATATCATACCGTATAGGTATATATCATTTTTAAATTTCATATGTATCTATTTCAAATTCCAACAAGGAGGCGATTTTGTGAACAAAATCGCCTCCTCTCCAAATCACTTGTTGAAACAATTGATCTAAATTATACAAATACTTTTGATGTATTTAATTAATTCAGCGCATAGTACTAGTGATTTAAAAATACGTAGATTCGTGCAGTACCGATGAGAGGCCAGTAGTTGTGTCATATTAAAACTTTGAAACTAACGTGAGGTTTGATCAATGTGTATAACTATTATACATACTATTTCGTCGGGATTGCTGACATGGCTGACATGACTTGCTAAAATGGGCTCATGACGAGCCCAAAACTATAGTTTTGGGCTCGTCATGAGCCCTTTTTAAAGGCGAGTGTGGTACTTGCGGTGGAGGGTCCCGAACTTAACGGTCGCGGTGTGTCCGTAAAGAAGTGTAGTCGGCAATCCCGAGGAAATTGCAGGTGAGACTAAGAAGTTGTTACTAAGAATAATGTTCTTAAAGAGAACCCAAATTGTGTGCACATTTGGAAGGTATTAATACATTTAGATCCATTCTCCTCGTACTTAAAAATATGCCTGTACTCACCCAAATATTTTCAGGTAGCTTTGTTTTTTTGTTAAGTAATTTCTTTTCAACAATTAAAAAACAAACATGCCCACCCATTTTGTGACTGGAATGTTTTCGTCCAATATTCCAGTCTTTTCATTGTACAGGTATTGTGACAAGTAGGAAACTTCCGAATTTCGACAGTGCCCTGTCCACAAAGCTAGTCTGTTGTGGAAATTTTCTATACAGTCGTGTAAAGACTGACATGTCGCTTGATGAAAAATTTAATATTTTGTTGAGGTTCCTACGAAAAGAAAAAAGGAATGCGCAGACTAATCGACTACGGGGAATATAATGCAATGCCATGGTCCTAGAAGTAAGAGCCTAATGCCATAGGAACCAAAGGCCATGTTTAGCGTATTGGTTGGTGGTATAGATGGAAAAGTGAATCAAAATAGTGATGGGAAGCTAGCCGCATCGCATATTAACATGATTCCTTAGATTTTCGCCCACTTCTTACTTTTCAATATATTTCAAGTCTATTTTATTTATTTATTTATTAGACTTTATTGTACCAACTTAAAATTGTTATAACTGGCAGACGTAATGCTATGGGCATTTTCTCCCAGTCAACCTTAAGGATAAAACAGATATGTAACAGTCTATCTATGCTAAAAGTGAATCTCTCTTTTAAAATGCACTGTATTCAGCACGTATTCTTTTAAAGCATTTTTTATTGTCTCCAGATGGCATGCAATTTCCGCGTCGTGGCCATAACACGGCCACAATGCATCCACAGCCTTTGTCAATGTGTTCTGTTCTATATTAAGTAATGTTAACTACAACTGGTACATGTACGAATACTGGTATCTTTATTTACTTTCTTTTAATCTGTCATTTATGACTACTAAAACAAAAATTGCGAACCACAGACTGCGATGGCACGCCACTGCGATTTACGCTATAACTGCTAATGCACGGTACTGCGTAAAATGTCATAGCGATTCCTTACTACATCAAATGACCGAAACCAGGCCGGAATGGACAGGATTGGCTAAAATCAATTGTAGACTTGACGTTTAATCAAATCAAATCAAATTTGGTGTTAATTGCCTATTTGTAACAAAATTAAACCTTTACATACTTACTTTGCTGTCAACCAAAACTCTTTTACTTCTTATTCAATCCCAGTGTTATATTTTAAAATAAATATTAATAAAAATTGTTACCTACAGTTTCTACTGTAGCTTTAAATAAAATTGTGACTAGGATATGTTAGTTTAAAAGTGGCATTTATTAGGAAATAATGTATGAGGGTATTTATGATGCCAAAATGAAGGATTTTATTGTGTCTACATGTTTGTACGCGCAGTTTGAAAAAAACAAATAATGTAACAAGCTTTTATTTCAATTGCAATGTAACATGGAATGTGTGTTTGGGTCAAATTTATGAATGAATGAATGAATGAATGAACAATTCTTTATTGCACCAAATAAACACAAAATGGGAACAACAAATCTCACAATTGGTACAAAGGCGTACTTATCGCTAAGCGATCTCTTCCAGTCAACCTTAGGGTAGATGGAAACTAAACATCATAGGCGTAGGTGCAGCAAAACAACATATTATAAAATAAAAATACACTATACCAATAAGATAATAAATATATGTATATAAATTTACACAAATAAAATACATTAAATAAGTTCTATAATAAATACATATTCATAAACATACATAAACTACAATACGACTATAAAGGAAATATCAAGTACAAGTGGAGAGATAATGAGACTTAACGAGGTTCTTAAAATTATATATTTATCAACTTAATTTTGAAGGACTTATCCATAAGCGGGTGCCATGCGAACGAAAAACGTCGCGATGGCTTGCGCAAAACCATTAGGCGATTATGTAAAAAGATGAAAAGTCTAATATTTTCGTATATACATTCTTATATAGGACACTTGTTGCGACACGATCAGTTAATGAAAACTATTATAGAAGGTAAAATAGAGGGAAGGAGAGGGAGAGGAAAGCCCAGGCACAGCTATTTTAAACAGATAAAGGAAAAAGTGGAAAGGGTTTCGAGAATGTGAAAAGACTGGCAGAGAATAGACCAAGATGAAGGGAGCTCCACCGACAAGAGCGTTGCTCTTAAATTTTGATGATGATGATGATGATTCTTATAAAAATATAAGAAAGGGGGCGACCTCCGGGATGTAAAAATAAATATTTTTATGTGAGAATTATTGTTTTAGATCTAAAATTTACAAGCTTTTTGCTCCTCTGCTTCAAATTCCAACAAAGGGGTGATCTTGATCAAGGATCGACCTTTATACAAATACCTATGATGTATTTTTAATTAATTCAGCGCATAGTACTAGTGATTTGAAAACACGCCAATTTCCACAATTTCGTGCAGTACACCCTTTTTAACTCATTGAGATCTGGTGATGGAGTCATCTGACTTGAATCAACGACTAGACTAGAATTGATATTCGTCAATCCGGCCCATTACAACCAGTCATTTGATGTAATAAAGCTTCGCTGTGACATTTTTCGCAGTTACGTTAGCTTAGAGTTAATCATAGTGGCGTGCCTTCGCAGTACTGTAGTTTGCAGTTTTGGCTTTAGCAGTCTAATGAATGACTCTCTTTACCTTTAAAGTGATTGGCTATCCTTATCTTATCGGTGATACGAGAAACAAATAAATCGTTGTCAAAATTAGATTATCTTAGGAAAGTTGTAATTAGTTTTTATATTTCTGACATGGTTAGTTTGCTATTTGCCGCCCATTGGAGCTCCTGAAGCCACAAGCGGGATTTATAGCAGCTTCCGGACACTGCACGAGTTTTGCATCCCCACCCTGATTTATGACCAACAAGCTCCAAACTGCACTATCAAACATTAAACGGTAATTTTATTCCATTTACATAATAGCAAGCTAAAAATATGGTCCAAACTTTTTTCATAAACTTTTGCTGAAGTAGGTAAACCAGTTCTCTATTTATTGTTTTAGATGATATTTATTATTCGCCCGCGGCTCTGCCCGCGTCAATGTCGATCCCTCGGGAATAGTTTCTTTTCCCGGGATAAAACGTAGCCTATGTCCTTCTCCGTACTCCAGAGAACTTAAGTGCAATTTTTACGATGATCGGTTCAATAGCTACGGCGTGAAAGCGTTACAAACAAACAAATAAACAAACAAACTCACTTTCGCATTTATAATAATTAGTTAGGATTAGTTAGGATTATATTCCGTTAGATTAGAAACATACCCAATTTTTAGAGACATATCAAACCGATTACTAAAACAATCAGTTATTTAAATGTTTTTGAAATAATTTTATTAGTACTTTTAATTTATAAGTTATTCATTTTTGTAATAATTTTTAGGGAATCGTGGTTTAGCAGGATAGGCTGACTCAACCCTTAATAAATTTACTTTTTCTTTACCCAATGCAATATGTCAAGTGATTTATCAGTCTCCTTGTATAAAATGTATAAAATTTGTAGCCTGTCTGCATTAGGTATGCGCGTCTCTAACGTCGCGGTGCATTACACACGCTCCACGGCTCTGGGACGGTCTATTTCTCATTCCTTTTACAACTGTAATACGCTATGTAACGTTGATCCTATAGCAAAATAACCAATTTTTGTCTGCGATTCTTTATACTTTTACCATATTTCTGAAAAAAATCTATCCGAGTTTCATTTTAAGGAACTACGTTAATACTTAAGTTTTCATCGTGTTTAGAGATACATAATATGGCTAAAGTTTTTAGTTTCGAATCTGTGCTGCTGGTTAGAAATATAATAGAATTGATGGTCTTGCTCATTAACAACATACAAGTTAAATGCTATACTCTCAATAAATTAAGAAATAAAATATTTTGAAAAATTTCATGCGGGCGGGATTTTAACCGGCGACCTAGGTCTATGTACGACCTATGCTCTGCCATCTGAGCCACCGCACAATTTAATCTCGGCGCCGAAATTCTCCACCATATCCTATTTCCCCTTATACGTATTAAGGCTTACGTCACCTACACAACTACCCGACTTTGACAAGTGAGGTATTTGATTCAACTTATTTTACAATGAATTTGAAAATCAACTAATATGTAGGAAGCCAAGCCATTTTTTTATGTATTTTATTTTGCATTCACAAGAAATAAAACATGGTGAAATTCGCCATATCTTATTTCTTAATTTATTGAAAGTATATAAAAATAGCATTGTGAATGCAAAATAAAACACTTATAAAAAAAAATTAAATGCTAGTTTTATATCTTTTTATTCCACTCCTCATCCCACTTTATGTGTGGTCAGGACAGCATGGAAGTCTTTTATTCTTTCCATGCTGTAAAAAGTTTCGGCTTAATTTATGACTGGCTTTTTATATAACAAGTATAGGTATATGACTAAGACAAATTGCAGCTTGACGTGACGACACGTACAGTCACGAGTAAATATGTGTCTACACTATGATAAGGTCTAAAATGGAATACTAATAAAGACATGATAATATGTATTTATTTAATTACTTGATCATTTCAATTCAATTTAAAACGTTTATTCAATATCGGTTTCTTTGAACATTTATTAATTGTCATATTTCACTTCTCAACAAATTGTTGAAGTCAATAATTTACATGTATATAAAGACATACAAAACATAATAATATAAAGACGTCTACTCACAATCTTTGAAAACCTTAGAAACGAGTACTATCTGTTGTCCAACTTATTATAACTAATATTGTAAAAGTAAAGGTGAGTCAATTTGTTGGTTTATTTATTTGATTGTTTGATACGCTTTCACGCTCTAACCATATAATCGATCATCATGAAATTATGATACACGTTGTTGCGGATACGGAAAAAGACATAGTATACCTTTTATCCCCAAAAAAGTAGTTTCCGAAGGACGTGCCACGGCAGATAACTTACCGTTAATAATTCTGTGAAATGGAACAGAGCCCAGCTAATACTGCCAAAAAAAATCGTATTTGATTCAGCACTCCACAAATGTTCATCATAACTAAGCAACCTAATTTTCTACTACATACACATTCCTACAAAAACCAAACGCTCAAAGAAATATTACTCTATACATCCATGAAAAATAAAATACAAAAATGTATACCTTTAGAAGTTTTTTGGTACAAAAGGATCGGAAATAACAGGAATAGGCTTTTATGTTACGAATACGTGTACAGACAGAAATGCGTACTCCGGAACTTCAATCGGTTTAGCTATATCAGAAATATCGTTCGCTCTGTTTGTACGTCGTCAAATGTGCGCAAAATCACCTTTCATTTCACAAAAAGCTAGACATACCTTTTAACTTTTAAAGAAATGAAAACATAATATAGAAAGGAAGACAGACAACAAAGATATAATCCTTACTTATATTACAAACTAGCTTTCGCCCGGGCTCCGCCCGCGTCAATGTCGATCCCTCGGGAATAGTACTTGTTCCCGGGATAAAAGGTAGCCTATGTCCTTCTCCGCACTCCAGAGAACTTGTATGCAAAATTTCATGATGATTGGTTCAGTAGTTACGTCGTGAAAGCGTAACAAACAAACAAATAAACTCACTTTCGCATTTATAATATTAGTAAGGATGCAATGGGAGTTTGTTTGTTTGCTTTCACGCCTAAAATGCAGTTTAGGCGTGAACGATTGTGAACCGATTATCATAAAATTTTGCGTACATGTTGCCTGGGATAAGAAAAAGAACATTCATATTGGAAATAAGTACTTAATATTTCCGAAGCTTCAAGATTAACGTGAGTGGAGCCGCATGCGAAAGCCAGTACCTAATTTATTCAACATGATTTATTTAGGGTGTTTCAGTATCTCACTTTTGCATGTGTCAGTGTCAACAATAGGAAGCAAATCAAAAATGAATGTAATAGTACGCGCTTTGGTTTTATTTTACGGCATTAAATTTTATTGCTTGATTCTCTTTTGTTTAATTTTACCCGTGGTTCTACTAGTAGATTAATCGGTAATATCACGGGTAACGAACGACAAAAATAAAGTTTATAAAATACTAGCGATCCGCCCTCGCTTTGCATGGGTACGTTAAGTTATATATATAAACATTCCTCCGGAAAAGATAAAAAATAAAAAATATCATACAAAGCCCTTCAGGCAAGTAGGCGAACAATACTGTTGAAAAGAGTTTCTTTCGGCGTCTTCTTCTCTTCAGTGGTCGATTCCGAAACGCTAGTAGTTTGTAGCTTTTGAACAATAATAAAAAAATTTAATATAATTTAATAAGTATTATTTAAAATGTGAATTGACGTGAAAAAGTGCCTGAAAAGGCCTATTTTCGGAATAAATCTTTGAATCTTGAATGACTCAAAAAGCCGCATTGAAATCCGTTGCGTAATTTTATAGATCTAGGCGATAGGGAAAAGATCTATGGACAGACAGCGGGAAGCGACTTTGTTTTACACTATGTAGTGGTAGTGATAGTAGTTTTTTGAACGTACGGTTCAAAACGGAGTTAGCTCTTTTTAGAGAAAAGATTAAACTTCTACGCAACGCAATTAAAAGGTACAGCCGTTTATGCCGAAAATATTTGACATTCGCAGTGAAATCAAAATGAACAGGGTACTTCCCGTGAATTCAGAATCTTGAAAATTGGTACGAAGCAATATCTTATAGCACAGATAAAGCAAAAATTGCGAAAAGTATACATTTTGAGTTACATCATATTATATTTTTTGAATAATTTTAAATTTTATAGATAATGGTATGGAACCCTTTGTGAGCGAGTCCGACTCGCACCTAGCCAGTGAATTGAATTGAAAAGAATTGAATTTTTTTTATATAACTTTTCAGGCCTGCCACGCTTCCTATCACTATCATCAGGTAGCCACTTCAATTTTGAAGCTATTTTTGATATAGCAATATTTAACATATCTACTGACCAAAGTTCTCACATTGTTTTCACATCGCGTCTTCTTCTTCCCTTACTTTTTCTATTATGTCAGTTTTCTCCATTTTGTTCTGTCTAACACTCACTGTTAATAAAGTGGACTAGAAGAAATATATTGTATCAAGAGTATGAAAAAGACAGGAGTTATAATTTACTCCTTTCTTTTTCATACTCTTCTTGATACAATCCATCAATTTTTTTCAGGTTCCTTTCACTTTAAATCCAATGCCTTCCTATTGATATGACTTTTTTTTCCTCATTACATGCACGAATACAAAATGGTTATTATGTGACGTAGCATGTTGTTTTTTCTTAGCGGCGTTCACACCAAGAGAAAAATTGTGACTTTGTTACCGTTCTAGAGTTTTTGAGCTATCAAGGTAATTTTTCACTGATAAACTTATTTTTTAGAGATTTTTCCATAGCACAATAAAATTAATGTAAGCACGTTCCCCATCTTTGTATATTTGTATTGGGTACAATAAAGATTATTTTTTTTTTACTATAAGAGTATCAGACGAAGCGTGCCGTAGTAAAATAATTTGTGTCACTACCTGCATGTGACACCCCTACTTCCACAGCCATATATCTATCGTGCACGGAAAACGTTCACAGAACGTAATTGAATTGTCAGTTAGAAGACAATTGTCAGTGAAAATTCGAACATACATCATGTGAAGTGCCAACACTCATGATAAATGTCCGCTCCGCTATGGATTTGGTTTTCGGGAACAGATTTACATCATAAATAACATGTATGCAAAGCTTGCTTTTATTTATTACCTGAAAACACTGCAGTACTGGCACAAAATAAATAATCTTAAACTAGCTTCCTAAAAAATAAAAATAAAAATTTCAGCTCTGCCAAAAATGTGTAGCTACTACTATTTGGGTGGTTTTAAGAATTCCAAAGATATCAAATGTAAAGATATTTGTAAGACACAATGGTGAAATAATACCACATACATTATTATATATATAAAGTTAATAACATAAACTTGCCCTGAAACTTGACTTGCACCAGTTTCGGGCCGTCGAGTAAAAATCTAAACCATGGAGCGTTTTCATTGCTATATCGAATAGCTTAAGTACAGATAAATGATGTGTATGCATGCTAATTGTCTGTAATAAATAATACGAAAGTATAGTATAAAAAAACAATAAAAACAATGTGAATTATTGGCGGAATTTCGGCAACTGCACGGCTTTTTTTTGGATTATTTTGCAACTTCTAGTGGACTTTATAACGTAGAATTGGTGTAACTTGATATTATTCATGACTATGTTGATTAAAAATGTGTGGAATAACTATAATAGCGGTTTTGTAAACTGAAGACCTCGCGAGATTCAATCGTATCACAGCGAAATCACAATGATTCTAAGCGCCATATAGCCCAATAGGGCTATATGGCGCTTAGGGCAATAAATTAGGTCATTTGGCCTGCTCTGCCACTTTGAAAAACATCCAGTAACTGAATCGACAAACATATTCTACGTAATTATTATCACAAAATTTTACGCGATTAGGTTTTGAAATGGAACATATAGAAGAGAACGGATAGCCGGACATGTGAACGATTTTTTGATAAGTGCTCAATTGAAGACGCTTTGCTCGCGCTTCACGCTCTCTTGATCAATTGCCGTTGCGTCGTCTATGTTCAAACCAGTCTATTTGTGGGTATTGTCACCAGTAGCTCTGTTAAATTATTACACCATCATTTCCTTGATAAATAACGATAACTCGCCAACTGGCGATAACAATGGAATAAGGCTCTAAAGGACTTTTATCCAGGACTGAAAAAAAACTATCAAAAAATGTCAGCAAAAAGACAGCATTCAGTGAATACCTTCGAACAAGGACTAAAGGTGAATACTCAAATATACATCATGCCAAAATGCCAACACTCATGATAAATACCCGACACTTTTGGTTTCCTGTAACAAACACACGACACAAATTACAAGTGCTCTTAGCTGAGTTTTAATTAAAACCAAAAACACTTTGATAACAATGCCGTGAAAACCTGTTCATTTCGTTAAAAATTTCATTTCATCATGTCGTTTCATTAAAAATAATGTAAGTCTAGCTTATAAAAGACTCATTTAAATCAATGCCATGTAAAAAAAGGCTATACCCGAGAAAATGTAAAAGTCCAACAATATACCATACAGCCAAGTCTGTAGTCTGTATCTGTGTTCTTATATCGAAACCTCACGATATAAGAACACACATCTGCAATGGTGCTACACCCTAAAAATATTTACAATAATTTTTGGGAATTCTAGTAAGTCCATAAGCTCCATTTACAAAAATCTGAAAAAATGTCCACACTGATATATTTATGTGCATGACAATCACTGGATGAAATGAATTGATAAAAATAAATTGCAGGAATTACTGAACTGTCCGTTAAAAGACTAGTCAGTGAAAATTCTCGCATACATCATGTGAAAGTGCCAACGTCCAACACTCATGATAAATGTCCGCTACGGATTTGGTTTCTGGTAACAGATATGACAGATACACAACACAAATCACACGAATTCATTCTATGAAAAGCAAAAACACTATAGTAATAATGCTCACATCTACACCAACGGGGCTCAGGGGCGAAGCCCCTGCCATAGCAAAAAAAGTGACAGAGGAAACACGAAAGGGGTAACGACAAAAACAACCTAGCCAAATAGTCCGGTAGCGCTAGGTTTTGAGGTTTCAAAAATGCTAAATATTTTGTTTTTCTACATATAGGCTCCAAACCATATCCTATGGCCTAATATATGTATTTGTGTCACTTTTTGAATGTGCGTAGATGGAAATTTAGGTATTTTTATTTTTGAGCTTTATCGGATGAAAAGAAAATTAAGCATCAAAATTTTATTTACATGATGATTATTAGATAATAACGTATGTAAATTGGCTTTTTGTGTGTTCTTGGACCAGTGGAATACGGTTATTTTACCAGTACCAATCAAGCTGGTTAAATGGCTCAAAAAGAATATTAATCAAGATAAAAAAGGTATTAGCGATTAAGAATACAGATATCTGTTGTCCAAAATATTTTGTGTCGAATTGATTCCGTGCATTTTTCCTTATTTATTTTTTTTCCTTTAATATGCTATAAAAGTCAGAAAAAAAAATTAAAGTTATTAGAGTTCACGCCTTTAATATTATTTAATTGCAATAAAACGCTATTCATAATTTGTGTAATATTTATCAATAGAATCTTTAAAAAAATAAACTTTTCAATTCATTCACTTTTAAAAAGCGCGCGCTCAGTAACTAGCAGAGGCCGCATAAGTACGAGTAGTTATTCAGTTCCAAGGCTAGAATACAATACATTCAATCTCCGCCTTTATTTCTTGAGCTTTAGATTCGAATTTAGATTGACCACTCAGTGGAATGGTGTGCGTAAAATAAGTTGAATGAAAATAATAGTGTGAGTTTGTTTATAGTCCTAATTAATTTTGTAAATGTGTATTTTTTAATGCAGCACGCACGAGTTACCGACCACACCTGTGTGTTTCACAGGCGCAGAGCGGCATTTCTCTGTTAGGATTCGGCGCGAGTTGCAAGTTGCAACATGTTTTTTTACATATTCAATTTTTTTAAGGAGTAAGATTAGCCCAGTGTAAGCATCATTATCGCTTACGCACGGGCGTGGACCCGCTGAAATGAATGGGTGACCGCAAGTGGCATACAAATAATCCGAGCTCCACCGTACTATGGAAAGCACGTTAACCCGTTGATCCCGGTTGTCATCATTAATGGCAGTCGTTAAGGTTTGTCAGATGCCTTTAGGTAGCTTGGAAAGTCACCAGTGTTGGCCCCTTACACATATAAAACAAAACAAAACATTTTAAGAGCCTGCGCACACCGCGCATCATGACAACCGTTTTGATGCGTGATTAGACGATAGGGTTGCCTACCAACAGTTTTTGAGCTGATTTTAACATCATTTGGTTCATGAAAATATTCAATTTTGACAAAAAAATTGTATCTCTGCTGATTTCACACTTATAAAGTATTGAACTAGTAATTTGTTTAGAAAATTGAGAATCATCTGTCATATAAAATCTGTATAAAAGGTTACTGGAACATGAGTTATCCAATAAAAGGTGTTTATCTTGATGCTTTGTATCATAGACATTAGCAGAGTAGGTATTTTATATGTGTCAGATATTAATTTCAGCCGCAGATCGCAGAAACAAAAGGTTTATGACAAAAAGCGGACATCATGATGCCATGTGTCCGTAGAAATAAGAAAAACAAGCTTTTTTAAAGTCATCAAAAATGGAGTCTGAAGGTTTTTAAATTTCTCACAAACCTTTTATATTGTTTTTTTTTTAATTACTTATTGTTGGTTTGAGGGGATTTACACTTCTATATCTTCATTCTAAGGTTTGTGCCAAATTATCTTATGTATACAAAATGCGCGCATTTTGTATGTATCACAATTTTTTTAAAGTATTTTTTAATTATACCTATTTTTCTTATATTCACACTAGGAATATTCAAATTTTCTCTTTATTATATTGTTGTCTTTCTTCTAATTTTATTAACATTTTTTGCGCCTACGAGAATTTTCGACTAGGCGTTGTTTAAAAAAAAAAATTATTAACCGACTTCAAAAAAGGAGGAGGTTATCAATTCAACTGTATGTTTTTATTTTATTTTTTATGTATGTTTGTTACGCGATATCTTCGCCAATTGTAAACCGATTTTGATGTTACTTTTTTATTTAAAAGCCTTTACTACCAAGTTGGTCCCATTTTAATGTGGTGAAGATAAAATGAAGAACTTTGGATATATGGAAGAAACTCCTAAAATAAAATATAAGTACTTTTTTTTATTTAATTATTAGGTATGTATTGAGAATCTTCTACCAATTTATTCGTATAACCAATGATTATTATATGACGTTTTTTATACATAACATAACAAATAATCGATTTTTTAAATTTTATAATAATGAAACGGTATAATAAAGGTTTGTTATGTAGAATACCTAATTGTTATAATAAAAGAGTTTAGTTTTTTAAACTTATATCTTTCGATTTTTATCTGACTTGATACTTATACTAACCAAAATGATATATTTAGTTGATATTTATCTTAAAATATATATATTTTGTGTTTATATGTTATATTACTTACCCCTAGATTAGTGTTATGTTTGGAATATGTTCAAGCTGCGAACAGCAGGTATTATTATAAAGATTTTGTGGGCTATTATAGCGTAGGTATTTTCGTTTTTGTATCTGTTACGTATATATATTGGGATACATGATTGGGAGTGATGTATCTGTTACGAAGGTTATACGAGATATGCGAAACGGGATAGTCCACTGTATATATGGTGGGGAGGTGCGGAGAGTATCTGAATTTGCCTACCTCGGAAGTGTTGCATCGTGCTCGGGTGGAACGGATACGGAACGTCCGTATCCGTTCCACCCGTCACATGTCGCATTAACAAAGTAAAATGTGCCTTTGCGAGTCTCCGCTGCGTATGGCGATCCAGACATCTTTCTAAGAGAGCGAAACTGAAAATATATCATTTCCAATATTAAATCGGTATACGGATGCGAAACTAAGAAAGTGTTTGAAGAACTAACACCAGATCCAGGTCTTTGTATATCGCTGCCTGCAAAACATAATGGAGATCTTCTAACCAGATATTGTTCTTTCAAACGGAGACTTATGGAGACTATGCCATGAAGAACCCATAGACGTGCAGACCCACTGACTTAAATGGCGTTGAATCGGCCACACGTTGCACTGTCCACACAAACACATTCCCAGAAGAGCTTTGATTGGAACCCACAAGGCAAGTATAATATAAAATAGTGTACAAGGCCTGGACGCCCTAAACAAACGTGGTGCCGCACTGTCCTAGCGGAGGCAAAAACGTAGCGAAATCAAAAACGTAGAGTTGTACGGAACCAAAAAGGTAGAGTGGAATTTTGTATACCCTTTGCGCCAAAAGTATTTTTTTAGATACAGAATTAGAAAAAGATTTGTTGTTATAGCTGTGTCGTAACATTTCAACGTCTCTACTTATTGCGGTTCAAAAGATACAGTACAGCCCTTTAGCAGACGGGCAGATGGATGGCATTTTAGGCACGCTAGCTTATATAGAGATATTAAAAAAAATGTGTTAGGTAATTAAACACATCTTATGGATAAAATTTCTCGCAAACTACGGAATAAAAAGTATTCAATGTTTCAATTGAAATAAGAAAAGATCGTTTTCAATAGACACAAATAAAACTTACTACAGACATACAAGTACATACATGAACTCTAAAAACATAACACTATTTTTTGGACAATCGTATCAACGCAAAAACCGCGGCCATATGTTCTAGACACCCTTGACTCTGTCTACCCCGTAAAGTTAAATACTTGATTCTGTATGTGTACATAAGTATACACATACTTGTAAAAATGGAAGAAAACACACAAAATTTTACCTTTAAATATTTTCGATACAAACTTTTAACCCCTATTTTGCATCCTTAGATGGTGAATTCTAAAAAACCGCGAAACACGTATTCAATTAAATGTTTTTAAAAGCATGTATCTCAATTTTTATCAAAATGGTTGCTGGTTTAAACATTTTCCATACAAACTTTCAAACCTTATTTCACCCCTTTAGGGTTAAATTTTTTTAAAATCCCGTCTTAGTGTGCTTAGCTGTCCAAATTTCACGTTTCTGCCATTACCGGTTAGGGCTGTGCGTGCGTCTATATGTCAGTCAGTGGGAACTTCTCCTTTTATATATCAATATATGATTTAATTCATGAAAATTGTTGAAATTAATATACTAGACTGATTTTAAAAATTATTTGGGTACTAGCTGTTGCCCGCGGCTCCGCCCGCGTTAAGGTCGTTCCCTTGGGAACAGTAGAAATGATAAAAATTCCATACAAACCCCTGCCCCTTTGCTTTTTCCCCTTAAGGGGGAATTTAATACATTTCACCTGCATAGATCTTTAGCCCTTAAGGAGGGGATTTTGCCCATTTCACCTACACAGATATTTTTTTATTGTAATGGAGAACTTCTTATTGTCATATTTCTAAGTAAATAAAAAAAATCCATACAAACTTTACCCCACCTATTCTACCCCTTCAAGGGGAAATTTCGACCATTTTAACTACACAGATCTTTTTAATTGTAATGTAAACATATATACTTATTTTTATACTTCTATGTCCAGAAATGAGAAAATTTCCATACAATTTTGTACATTTCACCTACACAGATCTTTTATAATTGTAACCTAGAACGTATATACTTATTTTCATACCTCTAAGTCTAGAAATGGAAAAATTACATACAAACTTTACCCCCTATTTACCCCTTCAAGGGAGAATGTTGTCTAGTTCACCTTAACAGATCTTTTTTAATTTTAATTGAGAACTTTCAAACTTCTTAGTCCAGTAATGAGAAAATTCCATAAAACCTCAACCCCTTTGATTTTCTAAAAATCCTTTCTTAGTGCTCATTTACATCATAAAAGAATCCCTGTGCCAAATTTCAAGTTTCTGCGCACAGTAGTTTCGGCTGTGCGTTGATATATAAGTCAGGTTTGCCTTTGGCCCGCGGCTCCGCCCGCGTAAGTGTCGATTTCTCAGGAACAGTAGAATAACAGGAATACATAAGTTTATGACTTTCAATTAGGTACTTTCAATTACCTTAATATTGAATTTCAATTGAATAACTTCAAAAACGGAAAGTTTCATACTAACTTTGCATCCCCGTTATATCCCCTTAAGGGATGATTTTTGAGAAAAATATTTTACTCGTGTTTCATGCCTTTTAGTAAAGAACCTTCATGCTGAATTTCATTCGACTAACTTCAAAAATGGCGAAGTTTCATGCTTACTTTGCACCCCTATTTTACCCCCTTAAGGGATGATTTTTGAGTAAAATATTTTACTCGTGTTTCATACCTTTCAGTAAAGAACCTTCATGCTGAATTTCATTCGAATAACTTCAAAAACAACAAAGTTTCATACTAACGTTGCAACCCGTTTATCCCCCTAAGGAGACGAATTTCCAAAAATCCTTTCTTAGTGCTCCCCTACGTTATAAAAGGAACCCCTGTGCAAAATTTCAAGTTCCTAACCCTTATAGTTTAGGCCCTGCGTTGATATGTCAGTCAGTCAGTCAGCTTCTCCTTTTTTTTAGTATGGATTACTATGGATAGTATGGATAGGTATAATGCTGTCGTATAATGATGATGAATTGACTTTGGATTTAAATTTCCTTATGTCACTTATTATTTTATTTTATTTTTGCTATATGTTTGCAGGCAAACTCATGCCTTGAGTTCATTCAAATGACGATAACTTTTTTTTTAATGAACCGATTTTGATGAAGCAAACTTTAAATGTTAAACTGAGTTAAAACAAAGCAATTGGTGAAAGTTTGAAGTAAATCGGTTCAGTATTTTCGGAGATAATCGTGATCATACATACAGACAGACAGACAGACAGACAGACAGACAGACAGACAGACAGACAGACAAGAAATTCCAAAAAAATTTTTTTGCTTTCTATTATTCTTTTTAAGTGTCCCTCTATCCATTTCAGTCAAAAATTCGAAATGTACAGACAAAATAATTTTACTGTTTTATTATATGTATAGATTACTATGGATAGTATGCTGTCGTATAATGATGATGAATTGACTTTGGATTTGAATTTTCTTATGTCACTTATTATTTTATTTTATTTTTGCTATATGTTTGCAGGCAATCTCATGCCTTGAGTTCATTCAAATGACGATAACTTTTTTTTTAATGAACCGATTTTGAGGAACAAACTTTAAATGTTAAACTGAGTTAAAACAAAGCAATTGGTGAAAGTTTGAAGTAAATCGGTTCAGTATTTTCGGAGATAATCGTGATCATACATACAGACAGACAGACAGACAGACAGACAAGAAATTCCAAAAATTTTTTTTTGCTTTCTATTATTCTTTTTAAGTGTCCCTCTATCCATTTCAGTCAAAAATTCTAAATGTACAGACAAAATATTTTTACTGTTTTATTATATGTATAGATTATGTTCATTATCAACGTGTATTAAGGGCTATATTTGATTACTTACTCTTAAAGTATTTTTGTACTGGAACTAGCTTGTGATTTTTGACCTTGACAACCAAGTGACAACCCTATAGACGACAAAAGACTCGTATTGACATAATAGACGTGGAAATGGTTCACTTGCATCAATTTAGTAATAATAATAACGCATCGACAAATACAAAAAAGATATGTACGAAAGTGAATACTTTGTACCTACGTATGTATGTAGGTATGTACATACCAATCACGTCTCTTACCTTTTACGGGATAGAAAGACATACGGGCTTATTAATGACGTGCGTGCGTGATTTATAAGATATTCGCACAATCCCTCAACTGGTTTGTCGGTCTGCGCGGGAAAAAAAGTACCTAAACATTCTATATCTCGCAATACCTATTTCGGTTAACTTACACCAACATGTTAAAATACATATATGTTACATGTCTAACAAGTAAGTAGGTAAGTAATAAAAAAACGTCTAAATGCTTCGAGATGAGGTAGGTACCAAGTGCCCTTGCGCTTCGCTTGACGATATCTATATTTTAGGTATAATAGTTAACGAGCGTGTGTGCGTTACGGACAATACGAAGATCCACACGGCACGCGCGTCTCTTCGCGCTCATTGCCGCCGCCCGCAGCCCGGCGCGGCGCCATTTTTTTATCGTTTGAAACGTAGAAATTGTTTTTTGTATTTTAGTTAATGGACTCAGGTGTTACTTTGCGGAAGTCAAAGCTACATTTATGGGCAATGGGTATGAAGGGACTAACAGTAGTGGGTGGGCGCTGGCCAGCAATAGTTTGCATGAACTAACTGGTGGCGGAAGCACGCAAAGTAAATTGTCTCAAAGTAAATGAATTTTTGTATTTTATTACTTATGCACTGCTTAAAAACGACACAAATTGATATTGTAAATCTTTCATGCATTAATGATTTTGAATATGTGAACTCTAATGTATTTAAAATTGTTTTCGAACGTTTTTGCCTTTAAAAAGACAAATAAATAAAAATCTCAAAAATCCATTACGTAAACCGGCACAAATTTATTTATTATACATATTTAGGTGATCGGAAATGTGTTATATTATTATTTTATCTTTTAATTTTCTTTTGACAATGTTGTTACATACTGGCCCTATGTCAGTATACACAAGACAAAGACGGCACAAACTAGGTTTGCACACTACACAGGCTATCTTATATTCAATACAGTTATATTTTTTAACTTAAATTTAATTTTGACAGCGTAGTTATGAATTAAATTTATTTTTCACATTTCATTAAATTCCGGGTAACGCACATATACGATTCGACACAAAACGCAAAATTGTGTTTTTTAAATACAACAGCATCCTCAGGCCAAAAATAAGCCACTTTAGAGTTTTTGAAAGTTATGACCCGAAAATCGGCTAGCGCTATCGGACTAAAAGAAGAAACATGAAAGGGGAGAGCGGCCGAGCCCCCCAAGTAAAGTAATAAATATGACTCATTATGTAAATAGTGTCCGATGTACGTATGCATGAAAAAAACATAAAAAAGACACTGCATGAAAAACACTGTCTGAAAATCGTAACTTCCTTATATAATATAATAAATGTGAAAGTGAGTTTGTTTGTTGCGCTTTCCCGCCGTATAACTAATAAACCAATCATCATAAAATTTTGCATACAAGTTGTCTAGAGTACGGAGAAGGACATAGGCTACTTTTCATCCCGGAAACTGTCTACTGTTTCCGGGGGAATGACGTTGAAGCGAGTGAAGCTACGGGCAAAAGCTAGTAAAACAATAAATATATTTTTTTGGAATAATGGAAAATGTGTGCAGGACTGCAGGTTCCGCATACACCTTTATTCATTTTGCTATAAAAAAAAACTGCTAATGAAGAAGACAATAATTGCTACCGAAAAATCAAGTAAGATTAAAACCCTTTTCATAATTAAGGGAATATTTTTCCACCAAGCTACGAAAAAAAAATGGTGGGTATTATTTATATTGGTAAATAAAAAAGGGTTAAGAAATGAGGGTTTACAGAAATGCTTACCACTGTGTCGTAGAGTGCGAAAACAAGCTGCTTTCATTGGAAAATATTTGATAAGCAGTGACAACTAACACGTATGCCGATAATAAAATAGAATACTCTTTATTGCACCAATTATCAGATAAATCAGGTATATAGAGAACAAAAGTAACAAAGTTGGTACAAAGGCACGCGAAAATCAAACAAACAATCCCTCATTGTGCCTCACATTCTTTTCTCACTTTTCCTCACATTTTTAAATATCTAAGGTTACCTAAAATTTAAATCTGTGCATGCATTTAAAAGGTTTGATGGAATACATAAACTCACAAAAAACATCCATTTTTGGACAAGCAAAGATTTCATTATTTTTTTGGGTCAGTAAAAATTTAAAAGCTCCTTTTATGAAATAACTTGGAAAGTAAACATTGTTGTTTTAATACATAACAAATATAGCTTTAATAAAATAATAAAAATATAGCCCGTCGGCTCATAAACTTTTTAAGTCATTAAGCCGAAAGCTGGTTGAGGTTTCGGAAGACCAGAGGGCTGGCAATTTTCTAGGACAAAGAATAAGCATTGCCATCCAACGTGGCAATGCTGTCAACCTTCTAGGTACCCTTCCGCGTGACAACGAACTGCGCGAAATTTTTTATATATAATGGTTACTTTTAGTAAAGTAGGTTAGGTTATTTTATTTTTAGTTAGTTTTATTTATAAGTAGTATTATTATATTGTCAAAGTAGATCTATGTTTACTGGTTGAATAAAATAAAAAAATAAAAAGAAACATATTTAATACCTAGGAAAAATAGTGCCAACAGTCATGATGAATGCTCGAAATAGGTTCGCATTTACTTTTGACCACAGATTCTGACATATATCCAATTCTCTAACACATATTTGTTGAATACACAGACTCAAAAACAAACATTTGGCTTTGAGCAAACCTTACATAATTATTTATTTAGATAAAAACTGAAAAAAGTTTAACATTTACAATGACGGTGTAATTTCTTGTTATGTTGCATAGCGCAAACACTTCCATATGAATAAAAATTACATCACATGGTTTAACGTCTTTTTCCCTTGCGGGGTAGACGAAGCGGTAGGGAGCTGAAGGCCACGTTTATCATGTTGGTGAGCATTAGGTGGAAAACGGAATCAAAATAGTGATGGGTTGCTAGCCGTATCGCCTATTAACATGATTCCTCAGATTTGACCCATTCCCTCGATCAGCTTTTACGATCTGCGCGGGAAGAGAAGCAGCTGGTACATTCTACTTTTTTCTTTTCTCCCAGACCAGGATGGAAGATATACGATTAAACAATTAAATCCTTACTTATATTGTAAACGAGAAAGTGCCTCCGTGGTCCAGTGGTTAAGGCGTTTGCCTGTAGACCCAGGGGTCTTCGGTTCGATTCCCTTGGGAAGCTTACTTTGTATAATTGTTTCCAGTTTGGTTTGGACATTGCAATTGGTAGTCGTTAAAGGAACCACGTCAGAGGCCGAGAGGCTGTTCCGAAGAACTCTGACACCAGGGTGTGCATCGATTAACAGTGTCACCTACACGAAATGATGATGATGAACGAGAAGGTTTGTAAGTCTTTTACGCCAAAACGGCTGTAAGTATTTTGACGAAATTCGATAAATGTGGATTATCACAATCATATGTCATCTTTCATGCCCGAAAAAATACAGTTCCCACGGGATCAACAGTAACGTGAGCGGAGCCGCAGCTAGTGTTTTAATAGTATATTTTAATATAATGTTATTTTATTTGCAACTTACTTCAGTTCTTAATATACGAAAGAGAAACCCATTTCATCGATAAATAAGTAAATGCATGCATGCATAAATGGGCCGGCTCGTCTGGGGAAGTACCACACTCTCACAGAAAAACTATGTTTAAGTAGAAACTTTACCGCTTCTACGCTTCGTTTGGTGAGTGAGAGTCCATTCCCCCACCCCATGTCATTCCCCTATGTCCTACGTTCCGGTCCCAAGGACCGCCGGCAACGCTTCTGTCACACCTTGGTATTGCAGTTGTCCATAAACAGCGTTGATCGCTTACCATTAGATGACTCGCTTGCTCATTTGCTATCGTGAATGTTGAGCTATCTTAAATTCCTGAATCTCGTTAATCAGCATTCAGGGAATTTAACAAATCAATTACATATCATTAAGTAAATTATCATCGTCACTTAACATCAGGTGAAATGGAAGACTCAAATGTCTCATCCAAGAATTTAAAAAGAAACATTATTTAAAAAAAAAATATTAATAGTCTCTCATATTCTTAAAAACAAAGCGATTTTTTAAAGCTTGGAGTCTCAAATAAGAAGCAATATAAAAATTGCCGAGTGATATCCTGCTTTGTCTTCCTGGAAAAATGATTACTTTAAATTATTCTGAGGAGCGAAATCACAACAAAAGAAATTATGTGCATTTATTTTGAGGTTTTATAATTGGAAGTCGCTTGTATTCTTCCTTATACGTTTTTTCCTTCCCAAAAATAACATCTTTGCTTGATAAATGAAGACGAAAATGAGAAGCAGCCGAAACAGACTATTTTCTCATTTGTAATAACAAATTAGGACAAAAACATCTACGATATTGCATATTTTTAGGGTCCCGTATCTAAGAAGGAAAAACAAAACCCTTATAAGATCATTTGGTTGTCCGTCTGTCTGTCTGTCAAAAACTTTTTTCTTAAGAACGCGCAGAGGTATCAAGCTAAAATCTATATCAAATATTCAGGTCTACTGTCCTTTGAAGTTGTAAAAAAATCAAACTTCTAAGTCAACACAATCATAAGATACTCCTACAGGTTATGCCGCAAATTTTCGTGTTTTTTAGACATTGGCAAGGGAATCAAAACCTACAGGGTACTTCCCATGAACTCAGAATCTTGAAATTTGGTACGAAGCAACGTTTTATAGCACAGATAGAGGAAAAATTGCGAAAGAGCATTCATTTTGAGTTATAAAAATATTTTTAATTATTTCAAACTTTTTATATTCTGACTCGCACTTGGCCGGTTTAATTGAATACCCAGTAACTTTAGTTCTGGGAAGCTCACTTGGAGTTAGCTACTAAGTCAATTAAAAAATTTACTACCGTCAATGTGAAGAACATGCATCCTGCTTTAACAATATATTTGTAAGATATTAAAATGAAACTGCTTGTTGTCAAAAACCTAGACAATATTTCTCTAGATCCTTGATATAAGACCACATCAACACTGTTTAAAATATAACGACTATTTTAATTTTATATTAAAATATGGAACACTTCAACCGGCTTAATTAAGCAATTAAATAGATTTTAGTATAAAGACGCCTCAATTATTGTTTTCAAAAACTCCGATAACTGGCCCAGCGGTCCCGGGTGACTTGAACGGATAGGCCCTTCTGGGAACTTAGCTTTCGGCTTATAAGGCAAAAGATGAGAGTTGCTGCTCTCCAAAGGCTTTGTTTCTCAGATTGGCACTTCAGGCTTTGCATGCACGTATACGCGGCCAATCAGGAAATATGAGAGTTTGCTGTCTCTCCAAGCCTTGCGCACACGGGCAACGCCCAAAGCCGAGGTCCGTCCCTCCTGAGGTCCTTTGGTGATGTTGTCTATATAGGCTGAAGGCCCTCGCCTCAAACGCCCGGTGAAATAGCGAAAGCTCACTTGGAGCTATTCCTTACAATGTTTTTTTCTTCTAATTTGGCGTAAATAAAATATCAAGAAAAAGATATGCAATCAATTGAGATAAAAATCCGTTTGTGTTGAAAGGGAAAATATTTTACGCTTTAAAAGAGTCTTATATATGAACCAACTAGCGGCACCCATCATTTTATTTCTTTTACAGCTAATAAAGAAATTAAAACTTTACTTTGATCTGATGTCGGATACAGAACGGTAGTTTCCTTTTTCTAGATTACTTGTAATATTTTAAGCGTCCCTTTGGGTACGGAAGTACCCAAAGGGTAGGACTTGCGCAACCCTTCGTGCGCAAATCCGACTCGCACTTGGCCGGTTTTTGGTATTACTTTTCTTTATTGCTCCTTTGATAAATTAAGAGGATTGTTGATTACCCCCAAGAGGTCCCTTTTAGCAGTAATAAACGATTCTTTTTATTGAATTGTTGCAAATTAGCTATAGCTAGTAAAAACCTGCTGAAAGCGAAGCTTTTAAAAAAAATATTTTTAAAAAAGATCGCAACATGCGTGTTAAAAGTATGTAAAAGATATAAGCATTACATACGATACAATCACTATATCTGGAAGTAATGGTGGAATAAAAACTGACATACATACATACATACTTATGTATGTATGTCAGTTTTTGATTACATACTTATGTATAGAGGTAATATAAATATTTACAAATTATATTCTCCCTGCAAACCGTCATTCTGCGGCAACATGCCTAAAAGACAGCATTGCCAAACATGATTTTTCTTACCTTCGTACTATTTATATTGTTAAGAAATATATAAACCGAAAATAAAAAAAATAATCAATCAATACTTATAACTGACTTGTTCTTACCTAAAAAAATAATATTACCACAGCTTTTACTGTAGTCGACAGCAAAGAAAAAAGTAAACTCTGACTTGATTCATAATGACTGTCCATCCACGTAATTCACCTTGCGAGTAGATCTATTTCACACGGAATGGAACACATCGACAAAGGCTGCCGATGCATGTGCATTTGTGCCCGTGTTGTGGCCACGACGCGGAAATTGCATGCCATCCGGACACAAAATACGACTGCTTTAGGAGAAAAATTCATCATTCATTCATTTCATCACACATTACAAGTCTACTGCTGCAGCTTCTTTAGCTTCTTGTGTTTCTGACGCTGATACCCATGAAAAGCATTTTTGAGCTGGGAAAGGATTGGCCTTGGCGAGAGGCAAGTTATTTGGGATACTACTCACTCGGATGGATTGGGGAAAACAAGTAGCAGCTCGGGAGGCCGTCGCGTACCTGATGTCATACTTGCAACCTTCGGCCAAGTAGTTGAGGATGACAGTTTTGACCTAAATAGAAAGATGGGGTACATATTACGAGTTAGGCATGAAAATCTTTTACCCAATTGATCTAAATCACACAGATATAGATGCTTTGTAAATAAAAAAGAATATGTGTTATCTTGTGCGGGAGATCGTGCACCATGGCGTACCCTGGGGTAGGCCTACGTCCAGCAGTGGACTGCAATAGGCTGATTAATTGATTGATGTTTTATCTTCATCTTCAAACTAGGACACTCCAATTGCATCATAAAATCAGACATATTTTCAACTAAAACTTACGTTCTATCCAAAATCCAAACATTATATTAGCATGTCAGCATTATTGAAATCCTCTTTTTTAACTTTTTAAAACATATACAACGTATATTTATAAAACTTAGCACATACCTTTTATCTTTTCTAAATATTGCACGTCCAGACGAGGAATAATAAATATCAGCGATACGTGACGAAGACAGTGCACAGAATTAGTCGGCAATCGCACGGAATATCTCAGCGTAATGTGTTGGCCGCGATCCAGACCCAATAACGACAATCGAACCTTCTAATGCTGGAGATTTATGTCGCTACAGATTGCTTCTACACTCGCGACAAACCCTACCAATTGCGGTCTATGGCTGGTACTGCTTTACATATAAATAAGCACAATGCTAAGTTAGCCAGGTGTATAATATCAACATTGCTAGTGAAACTAAACGTAGCCTTACTTGGATTGGAATGTAAAAATGGCATCAAACAAGTCTACCGCGCTAACTACTTAATGGCAATCGTTAGTATATATTCAAAAGACTTAGCACAAAGCTTTTATTAATATTGCACGTCCAGACGAGGAATAATAAATATCAGCGATACGTGACGAAGACAGTGCACAGAATTAGTCGGCAATCGCACGGAATATCTCAGCGTAATGTGTTGGCCGCGATCCAGACCCAATAACGACAATCGAACCTTCTAATGCTGGAGATTTATGTCGCTACAGATTGCTTCTACACTCGCGACACACCCTACCAATTGCGGTCTATGGCTGGTACTGCTTTACATATATATGCACAATATGCACAATGTTAATATATGTACACAGTGCTAAGTTAACCAGGTGTATAAATATCAACATTGCTAGTTTAACCAAATGTAGCCTTACTTGGATTGGAATGTATAATAATGGCATCAAACAAGTCCGCCATGCTAACTGCTTAACTGCAATCGTTAGCAGTCGCTAACGATTGCCGTTAAGCTTCTAGCTACCACCTCTTAGCAGTTGCTAAATACAATAAGATAGCTTATAAAGTCTGGCTAATAATGATGGCTAATACTTTATATGACTTAAAGAGATAATGAATTTATACAGCATCTGCCTTATAAAGTGCACACAGTTAGCCGACAATCGCATAGGATATTTGGGAGTTATGTGTTGGCAGCGATCCAGACTTAATAACGAAGATCGAACCTTCTCTTTCCGGAGATTTATGTAGCTACAGATTGCTTCTAAGAAATTCTATTCCACAGTAAATCTGCGACCACCGCTGAGTTCCTATAAAGGTGCATATATGCATGCCTTGGTAATGGCTACATATTTAAGCCGTTCGGGGGGAGACTATGGGGCCGTGGCGTTCTTCAGCTCATAAATTGTAAAAAATCATAAATGAAGTCTAGGTATCTGGTGAACAAAGGACAAGTTATGTTTGCACAACGCATTAGCATTGTCATCCAACGTGGCAATGCAGCCAGTCTATTGGGCAACCTACCGCAAGGCAAAGACTTGCGTGATATTTTTTTATTTATAGGTAACTTTTTAGTGGGCTCCTGACGAGTCCGAAACTATAGTCGGCAATCCCGACAAAGTAGCACGTGAGTGACCCGTTTATTGTAGTACATAACTTTTATTGTAGTGGTCCGTTTTAAGTTTTACCTATTTCTAGTTTTTAGTTAATGTAATTTTTAATTATTATATTCCATAATTATATGACAAAAATCTTTGTTTGTGACAGTGCAACAAATAAAAACTTCAATAACTTCTAGGTTATTTGCTCCTCAGAATGTAAAAGGAAAAAATTGTAAATCATAGCTAGGGTTACTTAATAAATATATACAGACAAATCACATAGATTGAGCTAGCCCCAAAGTAATTTGTGTTATGGGATACTAACTCAACGATACTATTATTTAAAAGAAACATATATAGACAAAATATTATTTTTCATCTTTACCTGACCGGTGATCGCATCCCGGACCTCCGATGTAATATCCTGGCATGATGACGACTAGGTAACAAGGGTCATCAACTTGGTATTAAAAGACATCAAAAAGTTATCGAATAGTATATTGGAATAAAGCTACCCACATACCTTCATATATTATGAAACCAAATCACCTAATTATTGCGCAGTCGTGCATAAAATTGTACGTTCAAACGAGCAATAATAAATTTCGGCGATACGTGATATATATACGTAGACAGTGCACAGAATTAGCCGACAATCGCATGGAATATTGCAGCGTAATGTGTTGGCCGCGATCCAGACCTAATAACGACAATCGAACCTTCGATTGTTGGAGATTTATGTCGTTATAGATTGCTCCTAATCGAAAGCCTCATACGCACTATCAGAGACGCTCTGGTTAGATTCCCAGCATAGAAAATTGTCTTTTTCTTTTTTTCTTTTTATGTTATAGGACAACAAAAGAGCAAGCATGTCACCTGTTGGTATGGTAAGCGATCGACGCTGCCCATGGACAATTGCGACACCAGGGTGTGGCGGGAGCGTTACCTACCATTCAAGGAGTTGGAGGAGGTCATTGGGGGAGAACATGGGGGTAGAAATGAATGGGAAAGGGGAGGATGGGCTTCCGGCTCTCTAACTCGTCGAACAAAGCATAGAAGCGGTAAAGCTTCTACTCAAACGTCGATTTTCTGTGAGAGTGTGGTACGACCGGACGAACCGGCCCACTCATGCTACTAGCAAAAATGAATTTTGTCGGTAGCGTGGCTCTAAAAACTAAATTAAATAAAACTTAAAAACTGTTGTTTAGACTCGACTGATCAAAAAGTTCCAATAACAAAAAAACAATAATTTGCCAATGTTTATTGGTGATTGTTCTTCTATAGTCTAGAGCGAAGTATGAGGCAGTCTACGCAGAGACGCGTGTCGTGTCGTGAGTTTGCATGAGATATTACTTTTGATTGCGTGACGCACGGAAGACCCAGCGGAACGCACACCTTCTGTCACCGACGCCGCGTGTTCTGACAGGCGGCGTCAGTGACAGGCGTGCGGGGTGATGAAATTGACGCAAAATATCAAATGATACTAAATAAAATGTATCTAATCATCAAAAAACCGACTTGAGACAACATAATAGCTTTTTCTTTATACTGCGCAGCATATGAGCGAAACATAACTAGTGTGAACTCCGCGACAAATTCTGTGAACGAAAGATGTAGGTAGCTCAATATATTTTAAATCGTGTGGTTAACGCGCTCGTCCTTTTGTAAACAGAAACAGTTAATCGTGGTAGAGCCACGCTACCGGCAAAATATATTGCTAGTAGCATGAATGGACCGGCTCGTCCAGGGAAGTGCCACACTCTCACAGAAAATCGATGTCTGAGTAGATGCGTTACCGCTTATATGCTTCGTTCGGTGAGTAAGAGAGCCGGAGGCCCATCCTTCTCCCTCCCTTTTTCCTTCCCCCAACTCTTTGAAAGGCCGACAACGCACCTGTGTGTGACGGGTGCGTGCAGTGTGACCTGGTGTTGCAGTTGCCTATGGGCAGCGGTGATCACTTACCATCAGATGACCCGCTTGCTCGTTTGCCGCCCTACATCATTAAAAAAAGGAAAACGCTCCTCGCACCGTGACACGTTTACGTAAACAAGCCCTTAGAGCTAAAGCATTGTGTAAATAAACGAATTACTTATAAACCTGTTATTTGAGTAAGCAGTCTTGCCTCTTTAGTCATTATTCCTATTATTGTATGTTGTGTTCATTATGAAACCGTGATGTTTTCCTTTTGTGAGAATAATATGATTACTATTCAATCAACATATCACTTACATTGTTTATCAGGCTATACAGAGTATTGGTTATATTTCCTTTCTATTCTTGAATCATTATTCTTTGGATTGCATTTTTTTTTATGATATAGAACGGCAATCGAGCAAGCGAGTCACCTGCTGGTAAGCGACCAGTGTTGCCCATAGACAACTGCAACACCAGGGTGTAACAGGAGCGTTGCCGGCCTTTCAAGGAGTTGGGGAAAGGACATGGGGGAAGGAAATGGGGGAAGGACGGGCCTCCGGCTCTCTCACTCACTGAACGAAGCATAGAAGCGGTAAAGCTTCTACTCAAACGTCAATTTTCTGTGAGAGTATGGTACTTCACCGGACGAGCCGGCCATTCATGCTACTAGCAAAAATGAATCTTGCCGGTAGCGTAAGTCTATCACAACTCTATAATATAGTCATGCTTGGCCTCCGACATCACGCGCCATTCTTCCCTATTCTATGCCACCTCTGACCAGTCGGATACTTCCAACTCTTTCAAGTCTTTGACGACTTCATCCTTCCAATGATAGCTTGGACGCCCCACTGGACGGCGCCCGGAAGGTTGATGTAAACAATCAAAGTTTAAAAATCGAAGTGATTTCTCAAACTTTAACGACGACGTCTCTACATAACGAAGTTTGAATGAAGCAAAATGACGTCACTTATAACTATCGCTACGAAGAAACTTGTTCAAAGGGAATATTAAAGCAGTGAGCCAGCTTCACCAGAACTATCTCTTAAAACATTCACATACGTCGAACCTCGAAACGCGCGCTCAGAAGTACTGTCTGAAATATAGATTCCTCAAATGAAGGATTTTTACGACTATCAAAAAATGGGGTGTTATACACGTATTTCGATAAAGAAAGATCCATAACCAAGGGTTATTGTGCAGAAACGAAGAATAAGGTATAGTCTTATTTAAACAATTCCCAGGTTTATAAAATCAAAATCTCTGCTTATTTAAGATGGTAAAGAAAACAAACACGATTGCACAATAATTGTGCGGTTTATACAAACAATCTCTACTTTGCTTAGTTAAGACGGGAAAAAAAACTAACACTATTGCACAATAATTTCGCAATTGTGTTTTATAATAGCATAGTTGATCTAAGTTACGGTAAAAGGGATCATTTGTAATAAAATATAAAAACCGATTTCAATTAAAATAAATTAAGACTATTTTAAAAGTATGCTCTTTTAAATAATCAATTCATAAATTACAGAGTTATGAGTAGGTAACAAATATAAAAATAAGTATTTTAACTTAAAATCCAGTACATTCGGAGTAAATTGGCTGTGTCAGCCACACGAGTGATGGGTTCCGGTTCTCAGAACCCTTAAAATGATGAATCCTCCTCCTCCTTTTTTGACGTGATAACGTCTTATAAATCGATGAACAGCTCCGTGGCGCAGCGGTCAACATGCCTGCCTGCGACACGGAGTGACCGGGTTCGATCCCCGGCCAGGTCAAGATGGAAAATGATCTTTTTCAGATTGGTCTGGGTCTTGGATGTGTATCTATATATTTAAATAAATATAAATAAATATATACGGACAAATCACACAGATTGAGCTAGCCCCAAAGTAAGTTCGAGACTTGTGTTATGGGATACTAACTCAACGATACTATATTTTATAACAAATACATATATAGATTTTATTGTTATAAAATATAGTATCGTTGAGTTAGTATCCCATAACACAAGTCTCGAACTTACTTTGGGGCTAGCACAATCTGTGTGATTTGTTCGTAAAAAAAAAAAACAACGGCTGCGCGCACGAAAATGTGTCATGTTCCGCGTGCAAGTGAGAGCGCGGCACAGGCGCTTTAGTAAGGCACGATCAGCCTGAGCGTTTAGTTTGTTTGTGAAGTGTGACGCATTTACCTTTCTTCTACCGTTATCACGTAAAATCAGTGTCCGTAAACCATCTTTATGGACAGCCAATTTTTGAAGTGGATTAAAAATTACGCAGATAGCCACCTAAAACTTATACAAACATAGCAAGATCTAAAGCAATATATTACTATAATATAATTCGAAGAGTATCTTTTAACTAAAACATGCTGAATAAATGCTGTAAAACACCGCAGCTACAATTTATCAAAAACCGGCCAAGTGCGAATCGGACTCGCACACGAAGGGTTCCGTACCGTTATCTATAAAGACGGCAAAAAAAAAACATGTCTGTCGTATGGGAGCCTATGTAAATTTTTTTTTTTTTAATTTTTTTGTTTTAAAGTGAATATATAACTTAATATTCTGTAAATATTTCGAACAAAACGAAAATATTTATAGCAAAAAATACATGTTTGTTGTATGTGAGCCCCTTAAATATTTACTTTATTCTACTTTTTAGTATTTGTTGTTATAGCGGCAACAGAAATTCATCTGTGAAAATTTCAACTAACTATCACGGTTCATGAGATACAGACTGGTGACAGACGGACAGACAGACAGACGGACAACGGAGCGATATTAATAGGGTCCCATTTTTACCGTTTGGGTACGGAACCCTAAAAACTATCAAGACACGTTACATCACAAAAACTTAAAGAAAAATATGCGCTCATTTTTGAAAAATGATAGTCCAGTTCTTATCGTATATATAATTAATGACATGTCTTAATGTTTCAGATGATTTGATTGATGAGATAATAAAAAGACATATTACGGGTTATGAATAGGTTATTTTTGTACAACGTAAGTTTAATATTTTATTGAAATGCTGAATTAAGTATTAGTTTTATTTTTAGAGATACATGATAACCAAATTGGAATAAAATTTTATTTCATTTCATAAAGGCGAGAAAAGTTAGGTGAGCGAATATGTGGGTAAGTGGAGAAGTGCTTGCTAGCCGCATCTACGATTAACAGATCGCTCAGATCGCCCAATTTCTCTACCGATTCTTACAATTTACTCGAGAAGGGAAGCAGCTGATACATTTCCTTTTTTTTCTCCCAAATAAATAGAGTAATCATCTTACAATATACAAAGAATGAGTAAAAGTAATAGCAAAATTACAAGCTTCTTTATTTGACCCCGTAACCCTGATTATATCAGACGTAAATCATTTGCAAATGATATGAAATGATATGAAATGATGCCTTTATTAGATGAATGAGATATAAGAATAAAGTTGATTAACCATTAGTAGTTGTATACACCGTGTTAATAAAAAAGCGCAAACCCTGAAATTATTTTATTCAGAATCGAGAGTAGAATCGATTCCACAAATAAAAATAGGGGTCAAATTTTAACCAATGAAAATTTTATTTACGCCGTACTTTCGAGGCGGCGCGCGAAGCGGCAACGTCGACTTAGCTCGCGCGTAATTACCATAGACTTTTAAATTTGCAACAAGCACAAGAAAACGAAAAAAATAACGTTATTTTTTTTCGTGAATAATTCGAGAAAATTAAATTTAATAATTAACTGATTTCATAATAAATATAATTTGGGGTGTCATCATCAGATCATAATGTTAATTGAATAGCTTTCAATGGGAGGCAATTTTCTTATAATTTTACGACACGTATGTCGTAACAGACAGTAGGGTTAAGGGCATGTAACTGGCACTCGCCCAAGGGAAGTAAAAAACAAACTCTAGCGGTATCCGTTCCCAAGAAAAGAGAAAGAAAAACATACGAGCTGGCAACATTGTAGGAAGTGTAGCTAATAAATAAACTCACAACTGGTGATTTATTTGCGAATCTAGTAAGTCTCTTGAATAGGGGTCAAAGTATTGAGAGAATTCATGATGAAAAGAATTGAAATAGAATTTAAGCTACTTGGTATTTTTAGTACATTTATTTCTGTGTGTCCATTAATAACGCTCTTTAATTGATTTTTAGCTACTGTTCATACAAAGTCGGGGCGTTTGTAATAACGTAATTTACAATAATTAAGGCAATTTGTTAAAATTAGTTAAAATATGTTACTATATGAAAATATCTCCAAAGTAATAAGATTTCTGAAATAATCGAATTCAACATTTCACTTCTATAAGCGAATGATATTTTAGCCGCCACTTATAATCAACGTATATGGAGACGACTTTAATGTTAGGATTGTTAAAGTAAAAACTTCTTTCCGTTACCGTTACCGATGCCCCAGTTACCACTTCTGTCGGTCGCCCCTTAACTACTGAACCGATCGTTATAAAATTTTGCACATGACATAGTCTGGGGTACGGAGAAGAACATAGGATCAAATTGAGGAGTGGAGCGCCTGCTGAAGCTAGTAATTAATACAATACAATACAATACAATTATTCTTTATTGCACCATAAATAATAAACAGAAAAAAACAAGAGAACATTTAAAACAAATCATGCTACAAAGGCGGACTTATTGCCAGGCAATCTCTTCCAGCCAACCTTTGGGTAGAAGGAGATGTAAGCGGTAGAAATATTGGCGGCGCAGAAAATTAATAAATACATAAACATTACATAAATAAAAATATAATATGATACATAACCATTACTACATATCTTATACAATATACTTACACAAATAACAATACAATATGAATAAAAGGAAAACATGATGAGCAGCTAATCTCAGTTAAATAAAATTCCACTAATTAAATTAAACGATTATTACCATTATAACAGAGAAAGATAATGAGCTTTTAAGCGATTCTTAAAGCTTGACAAAGTTTGAGCAGTGTGAATTTCATGGGGCAAAGAGTTCCAAAGTCTTACAGCTTGTACGGAGAAGGATTTTGAATAATATTTTGTTGAATGAGTAGGTATTTTAAGGCGAAAGGTAGAGGAACTGCGCAGGTGTCGATTAGAGACCTCACCGAGAAAAGTGAAACGCTCTTTTAGATAATTCGGAGAAGAGGGGATAAAGAGTATCGTATACAGAAGGGAGAGGATGTGATAATTACGACGAAGCCTAATGGGGAGCCACTTGAGTTGGGCGCGAAAGTTAGAGACATGATCATATTTGCGTAAACCAAATATGAATCTAATACAAAGGTTTTGTAGGCGCTCAAGTTTATTTAATTGCTCTTCAGTGAGGTCCAAATAACATGTGTCGGCATAATCAAGTATGGAAAGGAGTAAAGATTGGGAGAGCGAAATTTTAGTCTTTGTAGGAAGGAAATTCCTAAGTCTTTTAAGGGATCCTGCAGCACCGAATAGTTTCTTGCTAACTTCAGTTATTTGATGGGACCATGATAAAGTTCTGTCTAACATGACACCCAGATTCTTTACCTTCTCACTAAATTCTATCACGACATTATTAAAAGTAATGGGAGGAATAGTAGACCAGTCAATTCTCGATATAAGCCAAGGACTACCTATGATAATTGCTTGGGTTTTCTTTGGGTTAATAATGAGCCCATGAGATCTAGCCCATTCCGAAATACGGCACAGATCTTTGTTGATAATACTAATCCCATTGGGCAGGTCATCAAAAGACGTATGACAGTATATTTGTAAGTCATCAGCATAGAGATGATAGGAAGTACAGAGTTGAAAAGTAATGGAGTTAATGAACAAAGCAAAAAGTAATGGAGATAGCACACCACCTTGTGGGACGCCGGAAGTAGTGTGACACCAAGATGAAAAATGATTTTCCATCCGAACTCGTTGCCGGCGTCCATGAAGATATGAGTCGAACCAGTCTATAACTGAAGGAGATATGTTCAGTTTATTATATTATTTTAATTACATTAAAAATACATTAATAATATTATTTGAACTAGGAAGACTTCTAAAAGCTTTTAAATTAAATCACTTTATATGGTTTTATCGCGTTTATTTGATTCAGATTCAGATTCAGATATTTGATAAGTATTGAATAACTACATCTAACGTTTTAAAAACCTAACAGTTTTCATGGTCGTAGTTAGACTAGGTTAACCTTTGACTATTAATTTATCAGAACTATGCATAACTACCCATCAGATATTTATTGATAACATTCCGAATGTACGCAGTATTTGCCCACGGTGTCAGAAGTTCTTGCAGTCTTAATCTTGATTTTAAAAACTTCTGAAAGCTGTAGGAATCAAACAATACAAAATATAGTGAGTGATATAACTAGTCTCGCCATTATATACGGTTACATATAAATATTTCTTTTTTTTTTTTCAATATTTTAATTATTTATATTTGGAACGCGTTTATTATTTTAAAAAGCCCTTTTGATTTCGCGTAATTCGTATCATATATTTTTTCGTGTTTATTATCAAATTACTTTATGGAATGGGGTGATAACTAGGTGATAAAGAAAATAGGATTGCGGTGATCGCCTTGCACAAGGTGGGTATAGACCCGTCGGTCATATTCCACACACTTCAAAAGCTTGGTATCAGCCGTATGTTCGTATATCGTATCTATCAACAAATAGAACAATACTTCCTTAGTTGAAGACCATAAAAGATCGGAGCGGCCGCGTGCTGTTAGACTTACATAGGCTGGTAATGCTGTTAAAGCCAGAATTCACATTAGGAAGCAAAAAGTCTTATAGTGAGAAATGAAGATTTCCGCTAGGACTATGTCGCGTTTAATAAAATAAAACCTGAAGCTCGGTGCTTATCGTTGATACAGGACATGCCCTAAATCAATCTTTACAATGAAATCAAAACGCCTTCTATTGCGATACGCAGGTGAAGGGCTTGAAATATTATCTTTACTGACGAAAAAAATTTCACGATTGAAGAGCACTACAATAAGCAAAATTATCATTTTGCACCTGGTCACAAGGCGAACTACCCTGGCTTGAAACCAACGTTCCGGACTTTATAAGAGCTGAAGATTGACCTTCATCTAGCCCAGACCTCAACCCTTTGGACTACAATATGATAAGTTTGAGAGGACATAACTTGCTCTAAACGACACGGCAACATTAAGTCTCTTAAAAGTCTCTGAAGCAAATTGTTGTGAAATTTCCCATGGAAACAGTGCGTAAATCCATAGATTCGTGTCCCGTCAGAGGTCTGTATAAAAGCTAAAGGTGGCCGTTTTAAACAGAATATTGTTTTTATTTTTTGCTGCGACTTTAATAAATATGTACATACAAGTTTAAAATCACACACACACATAAGTCTCTTCCATGTTGGTCTGGTAGAAAAGAAAAAGCGTAATGTGCTAGCTGCTTCTTTTCCCGCGTAGATCGTAAAAGCCGATCGAGGGATTGGGGTAACATCTGCGGGATCATACTAATAGGCAATGCGGCTAGTAAACCATCACTATTTCCAACATGCTAAATGTGGCCATAAGACCTCATAGACCTCTGCCTCAGTCATTACCCCGCAAGGGAAAAAGACATGATACATGATGTATGCACGTATAAGTTTGAGTAATATTACAATACATAATAAAAAAAAAATGCATTTGTAACAGAACTTATGGCCAGACTAGGTATTCTTATATTATTATGATTACGTTTAAATTACAAACATAGAAGAAAGAAAGGTAGGATCAGTAACGCGTTATAAATGCTTTTGATACCAAACAAAGTAGGTACGAACAAAGGATTTTTAAAAGCCTATAGCCAACTAGCGGACAATCCAGACGCTTCTGACGTACTTATGTTAAGTAGTTTTAGGGGGCGGTATGAGGCAACAAACGAACATACAATATACTTACTCAGCGGCCAAAATCATAATCCTCCTTTGGGTTTGCCGTTGAAGGGTACGTAACTACGAGTACTTAGAGTCTAGCTGAGCTTCAAGTATATTTTCTAACGTAAATTAAATTTCGCTCCATCGCTCGGAGCGAAGCATCCTGGGTGTCACCAGGCTAGATACAGTGCCAAACACTGTGCTTCGCTATAAAACTGGCATTGTTGATGTGGGGCACAAAGCCGCCAAGCTCAAATGGGATTGGGCGGGTCACGTTTGCCGAATGCATCCAGACCGATGGGCTACTATAGTTACAAAATGGACTCCGGAAGATGGATACAGAAAAAGAGGTAGGCCTCGAAAGCGTTGGTGTGATGATATCACGAGCCATGAAAAGAAATGGTAATAAAAAAAAACACCTTTCTACAAGATCTTTATATTACTTATAGGTCTGTGATTTTATATTATAATAATGTTCATCACCATAATTTCAGCAGATTAGGGTTTCCAATACAACTGGTTGGAGAAGTGGCTTGCGGAATAATGCATAATGAAACAAAAAAAAAAAGAATTCATTCAGATTCGGAAACTAAGATAAGAATAGATATTGTTTTTTTTTTATATTATTCCAAAATAAACATTTGATTACAATATGCGGACTTACGCTATGAACATTCCTCCCAGTCAACCAAAGGGAAAAACAGAATAAAAGGAAATTAGGTCTATCACATACTAAAGGTACTAAGGGAATAATAAATACAGATAGTCGCGTAATAAATATTATATATACTACACACATACCAATTATGAGTTAAAATTAAGGGGGACAAGGAGATCAAAAGTTTAGAAAGAAAGAGTGAACCTTTTTTGTAGGTGAATTTTTGAGAAGGTTATTTAATGTCAACGGGCAAAGCAATCCAGAGTCGAGAAGTAAAAATACTGGAAGAATTTGACATCAAACTTGTCCGAAAGAAAGAAGTATATAGGAGACGCGTATTCGTAGAGCGAAGCTGCCGATCATTTCATGACCTGTCCTTAAACAAACATTTTAGATAACAGATGTATAAAGACACCAGTGGAAAGAATCTTTGCGAAAACTTGAAGTGAATATTTTAAAATGCCCAGCTAGCGGGAAAATCTGCAGGGAAACTTAAACGTTCCAGGATGCACTTACAGGGACAAGACTTTTTTCTTCGTAATTATTCTGCTCAATCACTCAGCTGCTTTACTTTTTGACTTACATTTTTATACATTGTGATTTTAAACAGCTAAATTGAAATCTCAGAATCAGAATACCTAATGAAATATATAATCTCGTGCAGATCGTAAAAGCCGATCAAGGGAATGGGCGGAAATTTGCGGAATCATATTAATAGGTGATGTGGCTAGCAACCCATCACTATTTTGATTCCGCTTACCGCCTGCACGCCCACCAATATGCTAAACGTGGCTTTTAGGTCTTAAAGACCTGGGCTCGGCCTGCCACGTAGTGGAAAAAGACGTGTCGTGTAAAAGTATATAGGTATGTATTACAATGAAAAGGTAAAAACGAAAAAAAAAGACATAGATTTCCCCTGATCTGTGACTTTGTATGTATAATTTATATTTTCGTTTTTTTACCACACTTCTTGCAATTCTGTATTTTAATTAGGTATGCTTATTCTGAGATTTCAATATAGCTCAGAGGTTCAAAATCAAAATCACGACTAAGGAGTCACTTTTTTACGTACTAATATTGTGTAATTTTGAAATGTAAGAAAACAAAACAAAAACAAAATTGAGAATTCGTCAGCGGATGCACAGCCTCTCGCTGAACCTCGAAGAAATGGAATTCCCTCCCCACGTCGCTGTTTCCCGACACGTTCGAAAAGGCATTTGAACGAATAGGCAATGAGTTTGTGCTGAAATTATGTATGCATTATATGAAATAATAATGTATTGTCATCAAATCGGTGCGCAAATCTGCCGGCCTATTAGCTAACTCAGTGACTAACGATTTGATAGTCACTTCAAAATACATTGCGGGTTTCCTATGATTGACTATTTTTCTTACAGATATATAAAACGCAATGTACTTTAAAATGATTATTAAAACGTTTGACACTGATAAGTTAGCAAATAGGCCGGCTAATGATCGAATCAGAAGGTGGCCATAGGAACTCTTGATCTAAACAGGTACACCAATCGTGTTTGATCTCATTTGATTTGTCTTTTGTCTTGGAAACACTTAACAGTGTGAATTCGTTTATTATAAAAGCTTGAAAATTCGTTTATAATTAAAAAAACAATCTGCAAAAAAAGAAACTGGAATATGCAGAAGGAACTAAGAATAACAAAGCAGAATGTATGTACATATGTGTGTGTCTATTGAATGGAGGGAATCTCAAACAAATGCATTTTCAACGAGATTGAAGGATTAGGGAGGGGGTAGAGTTAAACTTACATCTCATTAAGGGGTATTTAAAAATTGCTTATATCGCCTCACGTAATTTATTGATGGCTAACTTTCAAAATTTGAACGTCAGATAGAGAAAGGGTATCTTGATTCAAATACCTACGAAGGATGCCTTGAATGAATAGAATTTATTTTGGCAGTAAATTAAATAAGCCTCTTTAGATGCAAATGGGTCACGATATAAATACAGAATCTGTATTGTTTTCATAATCTTTTAATTAAACATGAAATCTGTAATTTAATCAATGAAAGTTAGAATTCCCTTTCTTTATTTTATTTTTCCATCTCTGTCTAAGTTCCTTTCTGAGGCGTTGTTATGTTTTCAGAGTTTATGTTTGTTTGTGTTTTTTTTATACTACTATACATTATTTCTCAATACCTGAGCAAATTTATGTACCTATGTAGTATGCGGTTAGAACCTTACATCATTCGAAATTCGAAAACTAAAGAAAGGGGACACACATTTTACCACTTTAGAAGTGTCTCTCGCACAAACTATTCAGCAAAGAAAAACATTTGGAACCTCAATATAATTTTTGAAGATCTATCACCTCACACGGGTTATGTAAAAAAGTTTTTGAGTTTCATTTCTAAGTATGGGGAACCCCCAACTTTTTTCTATTTTAGTGTGAAAATCTTAATGCGGTTCACAGAATACATTACTTACCAAGTTTCAGCAGTATAGTTCTTATAGTTTTGAAAGACAGACATGATGAATTCATAAGGGTTCCGTTTTTTGTCATTTGGCTACGGGACCCTAAACTAGACATTAAACGTTGATGGTCCTTGTAGAAACGGGATTATCAATTATTAGTTGACAGCTTTCTGAATCTGCTTTATGCAAAATCAACCAGGTCCAACTGGATAAACTTAAAACTCATGAATGTAATCAATAAAGTGTTGAATTTCAAATACGCTTGTTACACTATCATCAACTGTTGTTTGGTTGGTTAGGACATTGCAGGCGTGAATCACCTGATTGTCTGATAATAAAGATGATTCCGTGCTTCGGAAGGCACGTTAAGCCCTTGGTCCCGGTTGTCATCTGGTAGTCGTTAAAGGAACCGTGTCAGAGGCCGAGAGGCGGTTCCAAAGAACTCTGACACCAGGTTGTGCATGGTTGATTGAACATGACACCTACTCGAAATGATAATGATGACTATTATCAAGCAAAAGGACTACCATCTTCGTGATAGATAATAGTGTTACAAAGATAATTAGTATAATTATTATCGAGCATTTATATAGTAATTTATTCAATATAACTAGCTAGTAGCTAGCTTTAACCTACGCCTAGGTGCGCTTGCCTTAACATTTATCTGTTAAAATACTTTTTGGAATAATGTATCCTGTGTCTTGTTCCTTTCACTGGAGTATATCATGACGATGCATTTAATAAAAAAGGACTCACGATCACATTATAGTAAGGATAAAAATAGTCATATCGACACAGACATCTCTAAACATTTGCAACTATTGCAAATGTTTGAAAACAACACAATACATGTATAATTCGACAAGCGAGCGGCAGGTTGGGTCGCACTGTTCCTATTTCCTATTCCACATTCATCAATCAAGGATTCGAATAAGGTACCCTAAAGGTGGCAGAGCCTACATTTTAGACTTGTTTACTTGATTATTTTTACCGTGAGATTTCGGATATTCGTCTCTTAAATAAAATATATTATGGTCTTTTTTCTTGTTTTTGTTTGTAGCAATATCTCCTTTCTCCATTCCTTGAAGAGTTCCTAATTATGCTTCCTAATTATAGTCTACTAGCTTTCGCCCGCGGCTCCGCCCGCGTTAATGTCGATCCCTCGGGAATAGTACTTTTTCGTAAAATGAAAATTGGTATGTAAGCTAGTATGAGTACATAAACAATAAACAACAAAAATAAACGAAATCTTGGCACTTTTATTCCCACCCCTTAAACTAGGGGATGGATGTTTGTTTCGAGAGTAAAGGTCTGAAAATAAATATAATGATCCTTATTATAAACTAGCTTTCGCCCGCGGCTCCGCCGGCGTCAATGTCGATTCCTCGGGAATAGTTCTTTTTCCCGGGATAAAAGGTAGCCTATGTCCTTCTCCGTACTCCAGAGAAGTTGTATGCAAAATTTCATGATGATCGGTTCAGTAGTTACGGCGTAAAAGCGTAACAAACAAACTCACTTTCGCATTTATAATATTAGTAAGGATAGTAAGGATGAAACTTTATCGAAAAATCCTCGAAAAGCACAATAAGTATTGTAAATATCCCGCTATATAATAAATATAGGGACAATCATACAAATACTAATATTCATCTCTATAGTCATTTCTCAGAAGACTTACGTTAAATACTGTTATATATACAAAATATATTTCAGAACACAACTTAATCTTCAACACTTCAATTTTAGGCGGTAGCACAAAATATACAAAGGATATTTTTTTTAATAATAATAGAATGAACTAACCCCACATTAAATTGTTTACTTCTGTCGTGGATTACTAACTTATCAGTTGTATATTTTATATAGAAAAGGATCCAATACCCCAGGCCATTCTGAACATATTACTATTTATAATTTACTAGCTGTTGCCCGCGACTTCGTCCGCGACAAGTTTTGTTATTATGATTAATTAGTATAGATGAATAATTTTTCCCAGTTTTCAAAACATTTTTTATTGATGCTTCGCTCCTATTGGTCGCAGCGTGATGTTTTATAGACTAAAGTCTTTCTCAGTAAATGGACTATCCAACACAAAAAGAATTTTCCAATTTGAACCAGTAGTTTCTGAGATTAGCGCGTTCAAACAAACAACAAACTCTTCAGCTTTATAATATTAGTATATATTATTGTTTACCATCTAGACATGACCGGGGATTGAACCTGGGACTCAAAGGCCCTTGCGGTACCGCTATACCACAGAGTTCGTCAAACGGTTTCACATAACGTGAGCGCATCCATAGGCAAAAGTAGAAGATAAGCTCTTTGCGGTCATAATATTATCAGACAATGCGATCAGAAGACTCTGGTTACTATGTAATAAAACCAAACGGAGCTTACTCGTGGAATAGTAAGTTAAGGCCACAGTGTGGCTCCGAGAGCGGTTACACCCCAAACCCCGTTCGAACTAATTAAAACTATAATTGCATTCTAATTCAATGCTTAAATAGTATAAATCCATATTATAGCCGTTTAATTTAGGAATTGGGATGTTTTTGTGATACTTTTAGGAATATTTCTTAGAATAGCTGGTTAAGATCAAATACCATAACTAAAGTACAAAGGCTCTAAATATAATTCCGTCATCGAACAAAACGGAGCACACTCGAAGAACTGCATCTAGAGGCCACAGATGTGGCTTTGAAAGCAGTTACATCCGATTCAAACTCATTAAAACTGCAATTGCATACTTAATGCCTGCGAGTTAGCTCCATTCTTCCTAAGTGTTTCACAAAACCATGATATGTACTTTGTTCTATAATTGTAGTTTAATTTGATCGTAGAAATAAGAAAATATTTAGCAACTTAAAATATATTTGTAGACCCGATCAATGTTATTCACATCCAAATATTATGTAACTAAGCCACTAGACAAGTATGTAATAAAACTAAACATAACTGACTTGTGGAACTGTACGTTGAGGGCACAGATGTGGCATTAAGAGCGGATACACCCGGTCTGAACTAATTAAAACTACAATTGCATATTCAATGACTGCAAGTTAGCTCCATTCTTATGTGTTTTCCAAAACCATTATATGCACTTTGCCCTATAATTGAAGTTTAATTTGATCATAGAAATAAGAAAATATTTAGCAACTTAAAATATATCTGTAGACGGGATTAATGATATTCACATCCGAATCTTGAATCCACACGGGATGACTTGCCAAACGAAACACCGAAAATAACGATGGCCATGACGATGGGAAATTTATTTATAAATTTTAAGTTGCAACAGACTCAGATAACCATTTACTACATATAGTATTACTAGCTTTCGCCCGCGGCTCCGCCCGCGTCAATGTCGATCCCTCGGGAACAGTACTTTTTCCCGGGATAAAAAGTAGCCTATGTCCTTCGCCGTACTCCAGAGAACTTGTATGCAAAATTTCATGATGATCGGTTCAGTGGTTACGGCGTGAAAGCGTAACAAACAAACAAACTCACTTTCGCATTAGTAAGGATATTACTATGTAATTAAGACACAAGACAAGTATATAATAAAACTTAATAGAACTGACTTGTGGAACTGTACGTTGAGGTCACAGATGTGGCTTTGAGAGCGGATACACTACACCCGGTCCGAACTAATTAAAACTACAATTGCATACTCAATGACTTTGACTTATTTGCACGCTAAACTATGTGTTATATAACACCACTATAATATGTCTAAATTTTGTTTATTTTTTTCGTACAAATGGCAGCACATTTGTGAACAATTCTATTTGTAATAGACTGAAAAAAAAGTGGATGTCGGTAAAGTTTTTTTTTGGGAATAATGTTAACTTAGATAATTTTAGGTGATAAAGGTGGAAGAGAGATAGATGTGTCACAAGCCGAACGCTTGTTCCCTGCTCGCACTTTCATACGAAACGTTATTTTTTCGCGTAGATGACGAGCGTTATAGCGTTTTAGGAAATTGGAGTAGTGGAGACGGAGTTAGAAATTTAGTGCTGGTTTTGCTTCACGTAATAAACTAAACTTACTTGAACAATAGTAATATTTGTGCTGGTCTCTCACAACTTATTTTTTAAAGTTGCGCCACTGATGTAAACTTCTTGTGCACTGCAAAGTAAAAAGCATTGTGCATAAATCTTTTGTGGAGAACACTTAAAACTCTTTGTTATTCCCGGAGACATTTTCCTCAGAAATTGTGAATAAGATTTATTTTATTTTAAGTGTCAAGTGGTAAATTTTGTTTATATCTTTCTCTGTTTGCGTGCTGCCATAGTTTGGCACAATAAATAATATTTTTGGGAAACTAAAGTCGTGGAAACAACGTCTTCAGTTTCCCAAAATATTCTTTCTTACCTTTTCAATAACGGTTAAATAAACTTAATTCGTTTTTAATAATCCTTAATATAAAAAAGATAGACCTTAGGAACAGGCGAAAAAAAGCCAACATTATAACAATAGTTATCTTTGATGTACAGGTTAGTGCCGAAAGTTTCAAGGCCAAATACAAAATAGCGCTCCTTAAAAGACAAATTGCTGTAGAGAGTTTAAAACGTACCTATTGGAAGGATCTAAACTTGACCCGATTTTTTGTTTTTGAACGTATATAATTAACTCTGCTAAATTCACGCCACACTTACACATTTTACACACCACACTCGCAAAAAAACACACCTCACACTTAACCACTGTTACAGTTTACTATAAAATGTTTTCATTATTATTATATTTATGTTTTTTTTTTCTAATATTTGTCAAAAATTAGGAACGGCAAGACATGTAAATAATATATTTTATCTATTTCCTCGTATCCATTTAAACCAATTAACACTACAGTACACGCGCCCTAATTTTATAATATTTTACTCGCGTGGGGTGAATATTCAGACCAATTTCATTGATCGATTTTAGGTAAATAAAATATAATATAAAATAAAATGCGTTCAAATAGTGAAAAGTATTTATTATTTATTCTTACTACTACAGCAATTTTGAATGTTTATTAAATGAACAAAAACAAAAATGTATTTTAAAAATTTGTTGCACTAAAATATTGTGGGATCTCGTTCTTGATGGCGGTGGTGGTGTTTTGAACCAACGAGTGCCATTTCTAGATTGGTAGTAGTTTGAAAAAGTACTCAGAGGAATATTGTCATCGCTTGAAAAGCTATCCTCAATATTTTCTTCCATATCTTTATCTACATCTACCCTCTCTTCTGTGCTCCTATCTTCCATCTCTTCTGTGCTCCTATCTTCCATCTCTTCTGTGCTACTTTCATATTCTTGCTCTGTTTCTGAGTCATGTTTAAGTTCTGCAACACATTCCTCTTCATTATCTTCTGTATCACTAGGTGCAATATCACTCTCAACCTCCACATCTTCTAACCAGCTTCGTATCATATTTTACTGACGTTCGTCCATAATGGCGACAAATCTGTAATGAACAACACAATTAACATAGCTAAATATACAAAAGTCTTATAGAAACTGAGAACATCTCGAATAAAAGAAAAAGTAAAACGAATACTTACAAGAAACACTTCAGAATCGAACGAGAGTTTTTGTAACGCCGATAGTCGCGTGAGGTGGAATTCCGTCCCAAACACTTTCTCACCCCTTTTTTTTGCCACTAGCGTCCGCGACGAGTGCCGGTGACGTACTGACCTTGAAGCTTGTTTACTTGACGAGGATTACACTAGGCGACACAGTCCGTACTCAAGTAATTAAAAAAGTATTGATGAAAGCGTTGGTCTGGGGCGAATATTCACCCCGCGCGTGTACTGCAGTGTTAAGGCAATTTAATTTGTTAAAAGTAAGTTAAATATTCAGCCCTCTTATTACATGCACTCCCGCACTCGATCTCAGGAAGAGAGTTGCCTGAAAAACAGCGTTATGCCGGAATAAGGTCCATTCCGGGCTAACAAACGCTGAGGCATTCCTTTGCCATACATTACAAAAATCGACCTGAATTGTACGTCCTCATTGTTTAAAAACGTTTTTGTAAAAGTGGTTTGTTTTGGCAACTTTTTTATTATTATTTATTAAGTTAAAGGTTAAACACCGTTAGCTAGCCCATCAAAATGAAAAAAAAATCCAATGGAACCAATGTTGAGAACTCATTTCAGAACTCGAAATTTTCATACAAATAGCCGTTCTTGACGAACACTTCTGATAAAAAAAAAATTTTGTGTTTTATTTTGCATTCACAATGCCATTTTGATATACCTACTCTTCTTGATTTCTTAATTTAATAAGAGAAAAAAACTGTTTTTTAGATTCCTAGCATTAATCACTTAAGAAAAGTTATTCATTTCCAAGGGCTGATTTAGTTGGTTTGAGGGAAAATATTGTTTTATATTATCTAACCCTGTTTAAATACTTTCTATGTTAAACATCACCATTAAGTCACAAACATACGCCGCTTTATTAAAATCGCCCCAATAAAAAGCTTTTACGTGGATACTTTACGAAATAGTTAGAAAGAATTACCTATAAAAGATTTTACGATCTAGTTAATCCCGTATTTGGGTTAATCAGTCTCAAACCCAACTTAACTATTTTCATGTAATCGTCATTACTACGTTGACATACTTGTATTTTGTCTGATTTGTTTCATCTTCGACCTGCCCGGTCCAAGTAATAGCCTAATAATTAAAAAAAAAAGTAAACAAAGAATACTCATATATTTTTACTACCATTACTGTTTTCTTTTAATCTATGAGCCAAAACATCAATACCAATTAATAGGTATGGCTTTTATTGTTCTTTTTGATTTACAATCCGACGGAGTTGAGTAGAGAAGTTATAGAATAGAATAGAATAGAATATACTTTATTGCACCAATTTAGAAATACAATAATAAATAAAAGAAGAAAACAAAGTTGGTACAAAGGCGGACTTATCGCTTAAGCGATCTCTTCCAGTCAACCTTAGGGTAGATGGATACAGTACATGTAGCAGGCGCAGAATAAATGAACATAAAAACAAATGGTGGAATTCATAGATAAAAATATAGATTGATACAATAGATAAATATAATAAATACATACATACAATACATACATACATATTTTAACAGCTAGGAAATTTAAGAAAGAGAGGACAGATAGTAGGACTTAACGAGATGTTTGAAAGTGGTGATAGATTGAGCTTTTCGAATATCCAGGGCATTCCATAAATAAACCGCTTGGACAGAAAAGGATTTGGAGAAATATTTGGAATTGTGAGCAGGAGTTTTTAGCCTGAGGAAAAAAGTACTACGCAAACCGCGACTCTCAACATCACTGAAAAAACAAAACGATCCTTTAAATAAGGAGGAGAATAAGGATTAAATAATATTGAATAAAGAAGAGTCACAATGTGCATGTTGCGACGAAGCCGAATAGGGAGCCACTTGAGTTGAGAACGGAAAGTAGATACATGATCAAATTTACGAAGTCCATAAATAAATCTTATGGATAGATTCTGGAGACGCTCAAGTTAGTTCAGTTGCTCTTCAGTGATGTCGAGGTAACACGTATCAGCGTAGTCAAGTAAAGGAAGAAGAAGGGATTGTGCGAGCGCAATTTTAGTGTCAGTAGGCAAGAAGTTACGTAACCGTCTAAGTGAACCAATAGCAGCAAATATTTTTCTGCTGATCTCTTTGATATGCTGTGACCACGTGAAGGTCTTATCAAAGAACAATCCCAAATTTTTCACAGAATCACTAAAGGGGATTGACTTATTGTTAAAAGTTAGGGATGGCAATGAATTCCAATCAATACGGGAGATATAATATGGGTTACCAATGATTATTGCTTGTGATTTATATGGATTAATAGTAATACCAAAAGAATTGCTCCACTGGGATAAACGCGTTAAATCATCGTTTACAGTAGCTATTGCATTAGGTAACTCAGACAATGAAGTATAAAAATAAATTTGTAGATCATCTGCATACAAGTGGTAAGAAGACTGAAGATTATCGGAGATACTATTAATAAATAAAGCGAATAGTAGAGGAGATAGTACACCGCCTTGTGGAACCCCAGCAGAAGTGTGACACCAAGAGGACACATTATCCTCAATGCGCACACATTGTTGACGGCCTCTGAGGTACGAAGAAAACCAATTAATGGCAGATGGAGATACGTTGAGAGTGCTCATTAGACCTATGAGAACGTCATGATCAACGGTATTGAATGCATTGGTGAAATCTAATAAAGTGAGGATAGTCAACTGCGAATTGTCCATAGCCAGACGAATATCATCAGTTATAGTGACTAGGGCGTCGTATTGTGTCCAGCCCGAAATCCAGATTGATAAAGATTAAGGACATTGTTATTTCAAAGGAAAGAATTTAATTGTGAGTGAACTAAACGTTCAAGGATTTTAGATAAGAACGGGAGGATGGAGATAGGACGAAAGTCAGAGAAGGAAGAAGGATTATGTTTTTTTGGCAGAGGTGTAATAAAGGCTTTTTTCCAGAGAGAAGGAAAAATGCCGGATATCAAGGAGTTATTAAAAATTTGGGTTATAATGGGAAGGATAATATCAAGGATAGGAAGGATCATTTTACGACTAATATCGTCAGCCCCCACTGCATTCGAAGTCATGTCTTTAAGACACTTCTCAACATCACATTCCGCAATTGGGTCAAACTTAAAAGAAGAGTAGTCGGGAGGAGAGAGAGAAGAAAGGTGGTTTAATATAGAAGTTTTATCATTGCCACCAAATCCGCTGGAAGTGGAAAAATGCCTATTAAGGCCATTAATATCAAGATTCTTGGAGACATTATGATTATTCTTTCCTACTCCCAGTGACTTTAAAAATTTCCAAACTTTACTCGGATCACCGTTTTCGACGGATTTATGAATATGGCGGCGTTGAGCCTCCCTACACTTCTTGTTGCAGATATTTCGAGCTTCAATATACTTGGCGCGAAATCGGTCAGGGTCAGATTTAAACTTTGATTTAACGCTATGTTTCTTGGCAATACAGGCTTTGATTTCCTCAGTTAGCCAAGGAGCAGGTAAATGTTTGACCCTGACAGACCGTATTGGAGCATGTATATCATAAAGCTTGACAATTATAGAGTTGAATGTATTCACTTGGTCGTCGATCGAATCCGAATCAAAAACTGATGCCCAGTTACACTTAAAGGCATCTTTACGTAGAGAATCACAATTCATGGCACTAAAATTGCGCTGCATGAGGATTTTGGACTTGAACTTAGGAGGGCGAACTTTGAATGAGAGATAAAGCAGGTCATGGTAGGAGAATATGTCGGCATTACATTGCCCATGTTTAGCAATAAGGTCAGGAGAAGATACTAATATAAGATCAAGTAGCGAAGGTTTACAACCTGGAAAGTGATGAGTAGGCTGTAGAGGTAAAATTGATATATTACAGGATTCAGTAATAGATTTTAGGGAATTAGCTCGGTTGTCACCTTTTAATAAACACGTGTTGAAATCTCCCATGATTATTGTATGTTTATAAGCAGGTACGATATCTTCTAGCAGAGTCTCAAGTGTTGAAAAATAATTAATATTAGAGGAGGAACTGTAAAAGACTTCAAGAAGAATTGGAATATGGGAGAGTGTGACTTCAATAAGTAGATACTCGGCTTCAAGAGAAGAGTCGGTAATTTGAGAAACATTAATAATATTGAAAGGTATGTGATGACGGAGATAAATAGCAACGCCGCCACCGCCTTTATCAGGACGGTCATTGCGAATGAGTTGGAAGCCAGGTAACGAGTAAGAAGTAGAAGGAATTGAAGGATTTAACCAAGATTCGGAAACGAGAATAGCATGTACGTGTTTACTATCAAAAGCCATAAGAAGATGAGCATAATGATGAGGAATGCTTTGAGCATGAACTACATTAAAATTTTTTGCTACATCCGAGAAGCAATTGTCCACAGTCTCGTTAAGTGGAACAGGTATAGAGTAATAACTATCATCATTGGAAGAAACTGAAAGAAAGCTGTCATTTATAATACTACTATTCATATTGATAATTATAAATAAATAATATATAAATTAATAATCAATAAATAAAATATTAATTTAGTACCTTAAAATTATGAAACAAAACACCAAGTACCTAAATCATCTACCCGCCAGCAGAAGGGCCAGAGAACAAAACATCATCAACATTGAAGAAAAATAAACTAAACGAATCATAAATTAAAACGAATTACATTGCTTCATGATATATACTGAAGCCAGTATCTAGCAAAAGGAAAAAAAAAGCAAAAGTGATATTCAACTGTCAACGTCATTGCAAACGAGCGATGACAGCTGACATCAAAACAGAATTTACAAATAAGAAAAGGTGGAATTAAAAATTTTAGTTTAAAAATAAGAAGGTGGATCTTCCAATGGCAAATTATTCATTACCTACTTATAGCGGCCAGGTAGCGCTACTTTACGTTAAGTGTATGCACATTAAAAGAACAATTTATAAAAACAAAACATAAGCCATCATTGCGATGACGAGCTAAATGGGACATTATTTCTTGGTGGTAGCTCCTCGTTTTGGTCGCGCCGCTGCCACTGTGCCTATCGCTGCCGCTGAAGTCTTTGGTACCACAACAGAAGAAGCACCTATATTCGGCGAAGATGCTGCCACCAGATCTGTTGCTTGCAGACCTTCCGCAGAATCTGACGACCCAAGAATTCTGTTCACCTCTTCGATGGTGTACACTCTGTGCCTCCTACCGTCGTGGGCGATAATGATAACGCAGCCATCCTGTGTCCAACACTTACTTACACCAAAGTGTTGACGTGCAGCCATGAAAGCTTGGTGCCTTGATTTGGTCAGGAACTCTGACAAGGTTAGGCCACATCCCTTAAGGCACGTCTTAGCCTGCCAAAACTTGTCCTTTAAGGAGATATTAACAAATTCAATCAGAATTGGCCTAGGCTTCTTACCATCAGTATTGCGGCCCATACGATGACAGCGGGCAATATAATTATCTGAGAAATTAACAATCTTCAGCCTATCCACCGCCATCTGGACTACAGCTGCAGCCAGATCTTCCTTTGTGTCTTCAGCCAAACTGTGCAGAAGCAGGATATTGCGCAGAGTGTGCATTTCAAAGTGCTCGGATTGCTTCAGGAGCAGTCCAACTTCATCCTGGAGTGACTTGACGGCTGACATTATAAACTTCCGGAATGCATTGAAGTCAGCTGAAAGTGAAGTGACTGACGGTGTTGGGCTGGCTTGTTGAAGTGTGTTTTCAAAGTCCGCCATTTTGGTGTTGAATAAAGCCATCATGTCAGCAATTGATTTTTCGACAGATTCCATTATGTACTGTTGTTTAAATGAGGAGATTTAACTGCTGGCAGGTAGATTATGTTATTTAGTTTTATTATTCATAAGAATAACAACCAAGATTAAACTTTAACTTGTTTAAAATAAAATAAATTCAGAGGAGTTATAGAATACGACTTTTTGTTTTGCTGCTACCCGCCAAAAAAGTTAAAAGTAGATATCAAAATTTCTTTGGACTACTTTCGCGTCATCAATACGGAACTGCCAGAGGTTAAAGGCACTTAACCTTATTTTACTTCAGAACACTAACAACTGTATTATTTAGATTTCCCGCACGATAAAGCCAATTAGAAAACAGGGCGACGCAGCGAGCTATAAAAATGGCTGCCGCGATTACTAATAATTCGATAATGCCTAAAAGTACCTCATAATCTTGATAGACGCAATCATGCAATCACACGACAAAGGCCTATTTAAATCCCATCGAGCTTAAAAGCCCAAAACGGAAATTAAAGAGCGAATCGCAGATATTATTCATAAAAATAATTACTACTTCAATGAGTTTGGACAGAAGATGAATTTGCCGTGATAATAAAAAAAAGTGGCCGAAAGTGACATTTTCATTTGAAGTTTTAAATTCCAATTTTATCGAAGCCCAGTCTATTTGAGAAATGATAATTTTGGGCTTAATACTCCACTTCATTTGCATTTATATCGGTATTTTTTTGGATAGCTCAGTTCAATCAGCTGGCTTCGGACAGGTGCGGTGGATGAATTTAATTAAATATTTCCCGCAAATAAAATTAACACCTTTATATCAGAAACTTTATATTATTGTATCAATTTGTTTCCGAGAAATTCGCCTCGTTTATTGAATAAGAGGTATTGGACTAACAAGACTAAAATTGAATTATTTAAAGGCTTTAAAGCGAAATTTAAATTAATTCATACCGGCTCAATTTAATGTTGTTTGTATGAATGTTATTAACTACTACAGTGCCCGAGACTTTGGTCGCTAACATTTTATGTTATGTTTGTATGAGGGCCACGTCTTATCATGACAGGAGAAAAAAACAAGTAGGCTATCCTATGTCCTGTACGCCTAAATGTATATCTACCAAGTTTCATAAAATTCAGTTAATTCGTTATAGAGTTATGTGGGAACATAAATACGTACATACATACTCACATACAGAAAAAATCCTCAATTTAGTTTCATTATCATGTAGATCTTATAAATACGATATCTTTGAAAACAAAGCAACTTACTCCATGACCAACCCTTACAGATTGATTATTGTTATTATAAGTGTATGCTTCAAAAGTATACAAAATAATGTCTGCCGTCCTTAAGGCACTATGTTTTAGAAGATAATCTGAAGCATGGGACTGTTAAAGGTTTAGATTATCTTCTAATACCAGCCAGTCTCAATTTCAGAACAAAATAACCTAAAGTGGACGACATACTTCCGATTTATCATCAGTCCAAGCGAAGATAAGAAAAAGTAAAAATATATTTTCATGCTAATCTTATAGCTAAAATTAAAATATTTTAATTAGAATAATAAATTATTCTAAACATTCTTTATTAATAAATTCAGTCATTAAATTGCAATTACACCTGGCCTATACAAATTAGCAAGAAAATGTGTAATTATCCTTTACTAATCGTGTTTTTATTTCAATCTACGAAGACTGCTGACGCGCCATCTGGTGTATTTAAGTTTCTGAAAGTCACTGAAGGTAAGTAAGACGAGAAAATAAGTTTATTTTGCCAATAAAATTAATGAAGCTGAAAAGTTTTCTTTATTTATATTGCCACTATTGATATTTGAACAGATCTCATCATCATTATTATTTCAGCTCAAAGAAAGCCGATCCCAAGAATTCTTCGTTCCATTGGAGGATATTTCTAATTTTGGTTTATTGTGCTTTTAACGCAGCTAATTGGAACATTTTTAAGAGAGGGATAGGTATTTGTTGGGTTTGGGAATAGAATTAAGATATTGGGATACTACCCATTCGGATGAATGGAAGAAAAGCTAGTAAAAGCTCGGAAGCACAGATTTGAAAGATTATATCCGCTCGGGAGGCCGATGCATTGTCTTCAACCATCAGTTGTATATATCTGTAAACTATTTCACGTTTAATAAATCTAATAAAAATGTAGCATTTATTATTTTAATAAAGTACGAACCATATTTGGGCCTAAAGTGTTCTACTGTGAGTACTTTGCTCTCACATGCATAGTTCAGTCACAGTGTTGATATCTTTCTTTGATCTGTAAAGTTAACTGGTCTGTCTCGCTACCTGCATAGTTCAGGATTTTAACGACAAATGAGAAAGTGATCGAGGTGACCAAATACGACGTGTACGCTATATATTTTGTATTGAAACAGCTCACCCATCATGAAGAGCTTGAAAAGTGAGCTGTTTCAATTGAAATTTATATATAGCGGTCACGTGAAGCACGAAAGAGCTTGAAAAGTGAGCTGTGAAAAGTGAGTGCTTCATAGCAAAATTTGTTAAACTTACTCGCAAACTTTTACTTCCCATTAATGAGTCGCAGAATAAGCGTGGACGCCCAAAACTACGCGCTGCGTCGGATAGAACCAGATGGTGCCAGCGTGTATCTGCTCTTCACCTTGAAGCCGGGAAGAAGAATGAGTCACAGACTGCTTGTGTTTAGGTCAATATTGGTCTAGGATTATTACTCGTAACCGTTACGAAATGTGGTACACAAACCTCTAAACAAATGCAAAATATCAAAAACTATAATCGTCACGTTAAACTATCGTTAGCATCTCGTATCGTTATGCAAAACACGTGAAGTTATCTTCAGACTATTTTGTGATTAAGAGCACTATCTTGCTACTTGAATAAAATAGGCCAAATTGATAATTCCAATCTTAAATCCGTCTTAATAGAACCTTGGCAATTGAATCTAATTTTGAAGCATAATATGGTTAACTCATATTGGTACAAGTAGTTTAATATATAAATTTATTAATTGTAGGCACTACGAATAATATTTTCTATAAAAAATCGACTTCAACCCAAACTAGTTACCTGATTTTGATGAAATTTTTATTGGTAAGCATACTTTACCTACATTAACCTCATAGAATGTGATCCTAGTTAGGATATCACAAATATTTAAAAAATAATAGTTTTAGTAGAAATGGTTTACGGATGATAATTTTACGTGAAGAAAGATAGATACGTCACAATACGAACGCTTAGGCTGATCGTGCCTCCATATCGCTTGTTGCACGCTCACGCGTGCACATGGAATGTGACTCTTTTTCATTCGTGCAGCCGGCATTCATCGATTTATAAACCAAATTGAGACCCTGCTCCTTTTTTAGTCGGTTAAAAGAAACATGAATATAATTGAAATAATTGATATTAAATATGAGTCTCTCAGTACCGATTACATATTATTGCCGTTTGGTGTGGAAACGTTGGACCATTGGGCCCCAGTGCAAGGGCTTTTCTGAAACAGATAACTCCGTGCCTGATCACCGCCGGCAACAACAGGTCTGGTTACTTATTTACTCAATGAATTGGTATAGCTATTAAGGGAGGAAACGCAGCCAGCGTTCTCGGCGCCATGCCGCACGGTCATAATCTTTTAGATTAGGTTTTATTTTTAGGTTTAGTTTGTAGTTAATCGAAATTGTATTTTTTTCTTACAAATAAATTATTTGTAACCAACATATTGATACTTCAATATTTTTATCTGAAACTATTCTTCGGATTTTTATCGCCCTTTGTGATTTGTACATACATATACCTAACTTTAATCTAACTCGATTCTATTCAAAGCTGGTTAATATTCTGAAGTTTTTCCATAACCGTCGTCATGCGTCCTTACAGAAGTGTCACTTGGTTAGCGCATGCGTGTTTGGGAAACCCTACTTTGCTTCAGTGTATTCGTACAGCCGTTTGGATACGGACCTGGCGAGGGCTAGTTGCTGTTGGTAGCCCTCCAATAGTTACGATATTCAAAATTAAATTTGGAATTAATTTCAGTGTCGAATAAATACTTGACTTTTATTTATGCATAGTGCGTACATTATACGTGCTATAAAATCTGTTTAAGCTTACTTTAACTACAAATTAACTTTTGTTTAAAGTTGTTTTAAAGTTAAGTTACTGTGAATTAAAAGTTTAGTGGTATTAGTGTTTAGTGTGAATAGACTTTAGGGTTTAGTTGATAAGGAAGTTTTGTGTGACGAAGATACAACAGTGATCTACTTAACTGTAAGTAAAGTTCGTTATAATTTTTTTTTTATCACTTTGTCTACTAATATTCAATCGGAACATGTTTGGTAGATATCTTAATTTTACAAAGTAATCAAAAGGATCACGAATAGGTTATTTTTACATTATTCATACTCGTAATTAAATATTTTTAAATATGAGGTATCATTTATGCGTTTTAGTAATTTTTTATTTTTTTACTCAGTAATTAAGGTTGTAAGTGCTCAAAGAATATATAAAAAACAGGCTAAGTGCGAGTCGGGATCGCTCAAATATTATACCGTGCCATCATACGGAGTCGCGCACGAAGGTTTCCGTACCATTATCTATAATAAGTTTATAGTTATTCAAATATTTGTATTATATGATGTAACTAAAAATGTATGCTTTTTTGCACAGAAAGTAAACCTGTAGGCTTCGATTCCCTTGCGAATGCTGAAAATTTTCTGTATCTTTTGATTGCATTGGCTTAGAAGTTTGTTTTTTTTACAGCTTCAAGGAACGGTATATTTGAGAATTTGATATGAATTTCAGCTTGATATCTTGACGCGTTCCTAAGAAAAAGGGTCATGACAGACAGATGGACAACAAAGTGATCCTATAAGGGTACCGTTTTTTTCTTTTTGAGGTACAGAACCCTTTAAAGGTGAAAAACATGTTTTTGTACGTAAAAGTTAAAGAGAACCTTATTTACGGTTCAATACATAACCATATGACAGACGGACGAACAGCGGCTTATTTATAGGTCCCGTTTATGCTCATTGGATGCGGAACCTTTAAATTCATAATTGTGATATGATTTTTATCACCACAAGTCTGTTTGGTAAAAACTCTACTTTTGATGTACAAAAGATGACCAAATTTCTCAGAACGGAATTTGAACCGGTTTTTTTTTTCCATATTTGTTTTACGGCATTTCGCTTTCTATGCCTTTTAGCCCTTCATATTTTTCTACGTGTTATTACCGAAATGGTGGTTTAATTAATTTCGTTGATTCAATGGGGCCCCTGGCAGCAATTTCCACGAATCCACTGGTTTGATCATAGACGCAGAAGCAGTAAGGCGAGCGACCACCAGCCCGCTATGTAAATCTTACTACAGCAGCACCATGACACTTTATTTTAGTTATTCCACACATTGTTCATAAGTATGGGTATATATAACATCAAACTACACCGATTTCCCGTTATAAAGTCCACTAGAAGCAATTTGCTTAACAATCCAAAAGAAAAACCGTGCAGTCCGCTGAAATTCCCGCCAAGAACTCCCTGACCAGGAAATTCAAACCAGAATAGTTTCTTTAAAAAAAAATGTATTGGTTTTTTATAGCCAGTGTTACTCTGGATGATGTAAGGATTCCAACCTAACATACCTATGTTAGGTTACAATACTAGTTACAAACAAATCTATTCAAAGAGAAGAGAAATTGACATACATACATACTTACATGGAATCTAATAAAAAAATTACTCTGCTGTTGTTGGACAAAGTTGTGTTAAACTGTAATAAGTGTTAGAATCTTCATCGAGTACATACATGCATCATCAAGTACAAAGGCCACACTTAGCGTGTTGGTAACAGCCTCCGTGGTCCAGTGGTTAAGGAGTTTGCCTGTTGACCAGGGGGTCGTGGGTTCGATTCCCACCGGAAGCATACTTTGTTTAGTTGTTTCCAGTTTGGTTAGGACATTGCAGGCTTGAATCACCTGATTGTCTGATAATAAAGATGATTCCGTGCTTTGGAAGGCACGTTAAGCCGGTGGTCCCGGCTGCCACCTGGTAGTTGTTAAAGGAACCACGTCCGTCCAGGCCGAGAGGCGGTTCCGAAGAACTCTGACACCAGGGTGTTCATGGTCGATTGACCGTGACACCTACTCGAAATGATGATGAGCGTGTTGGTGGACGTACAAGTGACAAACAGAACTTTACTAAAGAGAGTGAAAGAGGTTTCACGCGTACTTAGGTATGCATTCAGGATCCTTAAGCAAGAAAGTTGTTTTTTTGTAATGAAACATTGTATCACCATACAATACGAAACCCTTGGTATGTACGAACCCGACTCAAACTTGACCGTATTTAAGGTTCTGTTATTTTAGAATATACATTCATATAGTTATTCTACACATAACATAGATGAAAATTGACCATATTGTATATTCCAACTTTGTCTCCGAAACCACTAGAACAAAAAAAAATGTAAACAAAGAAAACCTATAAGTAATGTATAGTTTAATTATTGGGGGTATAACTAAAGAAAATTACATTACTCTTACGGAACTCTCCCCACATGGGTTTAACTCGCACTTGGCTGTTTTATTGCCCATATTGGTACATTTCGAGTATAAAATACAAAGCATGTGATATAGAGGCCCATAACGCTGACTAATGCTTTTAATTTTCATGTGATATCTCCCACTCGGATATCTAAGACGGGAACATTTCGGATGTTTCATTTCCGACAAGTCACGGTGACGTATGTGTGGTATTTGTTACCTGACTTTCCTTGTTTCCGGGAAACTTGCGGCTACAGCGCACAATATATTTCATTCATTCATTCATCCACAGCTGGACAAAGGCCTCTACCTAGAATTCTTCGTTGAATGGTATCTCAATATTGCGATACTAAATAAATAAATAAATATATACGGACAAATCACACAGATTGAGCTAGCCCCAAAGTAAGTTCGAGACTTGTGTTATGGGATACTAACTCAACGATACTATATTTTATAACAAATACATATATAGATAAACATCCAAGACCCAGGCCAATCTGAAAAAGATCATTTTCCATCTTGACCTGGCCGGGGATCGAACCCGGTCACTCCGTGTCGCAGGCTGGCGTGTTGACCGCTGCGCCACGGAGCTAGTCAAAGATACTCGCCACGTTTGGCAGGAGGGTTAGCGCAGTTTCCGTGGCTTCTTGCGCTTCCGACGCTGCTGCCCATCCGAAGCATTGTTAAGCTCAGGAACGATAGGAATTTGTTGGATCCGGGAAGGGAATAAAAGTATTAGGATACTACTCACTCGGTCAGGCGCGCATGCAACCAACCTGCAACCAACCACCGGACAGGCAGTTCTGAATGACACCCCTGATCATAGCACAATGACGTTTAAATCTTAGACTTAGTATATTACTGCAGCGACCGGCAAAAGAGGCATTGATGGACGAAACTGAGAATGTGGGCCTAGGTGAAGCAGAGGCACCACATTACTCGAATGCTTTTTTTACGGTCAAGGCTTGTTAGTACTTTCCAAATAATGCGTGGAATTTTCAAACAAAAAAGTATAAAAGAAAAACAAAACAATGCAGTCATCGAGCGCCAAAATGTTTTTTTTTTTCTTTTTATTTGCAAGCCAGTTCGAATTTGAAATAAAAGCTTTGCAATGTTTTTTGCTCCGTGGTAGCATTATTTCGGAGCAAACATTTTAAGCTTACCTTATATTTATGAGTTTTCATAATAAATGGATTTTCATACATATGTACCATGTTGGCATGAACTGCAATATCGATTTATCTTAAACAAAGTTGCAAAATAGTGTTCGAATTTCTAAGCATGTTTGAGAAAAGGACACTTATTTGCAACCTATTTGAAGAGGCTGGTAATAGTACTAAATATAAATGTATATTTAAAGTTATAAAGGTAGGGTTCAAAACGCAGAATAAATAATTAACGTTTTTAATTTACGTCACTATAAAAATATATTTTCAATTTACCAAATTCATCACAAAAAACAAGGTTGTCAAAATAATTTTCGAATTTCCAAGCATGTTTTAAAAAAGACACTCATTGGCAACCTAATCGTACAGGCTTTTTTTTACTTAGTATTGAATTAGGCATTTGTCTCCCATCTCGCTGGTAATTATGATTAAACTTAATATTAAGAAATAATAAATAGGTTATATGTACCCAATAATTACTATATAATCGAAATCGACTTGTATTAAATTGTGTAAACCAAACATTGTTATGCTATTAATATAATTAATTACTATATACTTATAAAAGTAATAAAACTGGGGTTCAAAAACACGGGCACAATAAAAAATTGTTATAATAAAAATATTTATTGTAGAAACACAAAATACAATTATAAAAACATAAAATATTACAACTTAGTGTGTTGTGTACTACAATAGGTGACGGCTCGGTGTTACACTGGACACATTTGTGTGTATCCAGCACTGATTTTCAGCCGTCACCTTTTGTGACATCAAGGACGCTCCAATGCTCTTATGATCATAATATTATACTGTAGTCAGTTAGTTAGTAGGTACTACACCATGATCATACCACGGACTAATGTTTTTTTCGTGATCTGTCACTGTCACGCCGAATAGAAATGCGGGTGCCACGTGAATCTTTAGTCGAACTTTAAATATTTATTTATTTATACATATAATAATAATAATAAATATATACGGACGAATCACACAGATTGAGCTAGCCCCAAGGTAAGTTCGAGACTTGTGTTATGGGATACTAACTCAACGATACTATATTTTATAACAAATACATATATAGATAAACATCCAAGACCCAGGCCAATCTGAAAAAGATCATTTTCCATCTTGACCTGGCCGGGGATCGAACCCGGGCACTCCGTGTCGCAGGCTGGCGTGTTAGCCACTACGCCACTATATATATAAATACAACAAATACAAGGTTTAAAATACAATTCAATATTAATATTATTAAATGTGTGTGTGCATGTTTCACCTACTCGAAATGAATGAATTAAATTACTTTGTTACGCGAGACATAATTATCACAACAAACGGTCTTACTTACGTATTTTAGTCGGTATCGCCGACAAACTTCAGAGATGCGTGATGGGTACAGGCGGCGAACCTGAACATCAGTGTTCAAGGGACTGCCGTGTCACGACGTCCTTGACACTCGCCCTTAAGATGGCCATCTGAATTGGCTAAAACTTGTTGGCAATACCGACTAAAATACGTAAGTGAAAACGTGTGTTGTAACAGTAATTTAGTATTGTTCGTCAAACATCTACACAGTTTCAATAGGATATATATTAATCACTTCTTTATCTTATACCAAGTACGGGGTACACTTATTATAAGATTAAGAAGTGTAGGACAGAGTCTGTAGGTCATATTTATTTATTCATTTTATCTTACAAGCTAATATACGTGACATCTAAAACGCTTACTAGATCAATTGTCAATAAAGAAAATGATAAATACAATTATGCAAAGAAAACATTAAAAATAAAAATAGCATATGAGCTATGGCAATGTTTTGGTGGGAGTGTACGCGAAAATAATGATGGATTGCTAGCCATATTACCTGCTGACATAATTCCTCAGATTTTTTCCATTCTCTCAGGCGAGTTCGACATTTAGGCATTTAACGTATGGTCACTTAAATTATTATTGTCTTTTTCTTTTGCGGGGTAGACAGAGCTCAGGTCTTAAAGACCTAAAAGCCATGTTAAGCATGTTGGGCATTAGATAGAAAACTGAATAAAAATTGATATTGGTTACTAAACGCATCACCTACTTACATGATTTCTCACTTTTTCGCCCATTTCCTCTATTGGCTTTTACGATCTAGACAGTAAAAAAGCAGCCTTTCTTCCCAAACTAGCCTGGAAGAGTTGAATTATTACACGAAATAACGATGATTTACTTATATTCTAAGTGTAGGCCAAATCATCTGTCTGCTCTTGCCAAGTATGGCTTGGCGAGTACAGAGAGGGTCATGCTCCTGCAGTGGAGACTAAAAAGACCTGATGATGATGATGACTTATGTTCTGAAAACGGGTCACTCACGTGCTATTTTGTCGGGATTGCCGACTAAATAGCACGTGTATGATCCGTTATCAAAATACAAAGTATTTATCTCACGTTAGTTTTGATGTTCACTTGTTTCAAAGTGTAATTAGAAACGTCAAATTGTTATTAGAACTTTTCTCATGTGCAAGACTTACAAACATTACAAGTAGGCGCTGGGGAATTCCATTGCGTGGCGAATATATCGATACGCCAATACTGTGCAACACTCTCGTTGCTTCCAGAAAATGATTTCTGCTCGAGAAAATATTTAAAACGTTCCACTGAACGAAAAAAGATACATGGACTGATAAATATTGAATGACGACATAATACCTGTGTCGGTAAGAAAAATTGATCAAAAAATCTAATCTTTTATCATTCTACTTCGATTACTAACAGTTACTAAGTACCGCACTATTATGTGGATTGATCTCAGTAACCTGTGAAAACATAAAGTACATACATTAAAAATAAGCTCTTCTTTGTAATCAAAGTACTTGCTTACTGATAATGGAACTTAATATCGAACAGCTATGAAAAAGTATTGGCACAATAAATAACAATTAATGTTTTTATTTTTTTAATGATATGGGACGGCAAACGAGCAAGCGAATCACCTGATGGTAAGCAATCACCGCTGCCCTGGACAACTACAACACTAGGGTGTAACAGGAACGTTGACGGCCTTTTAAGGAGTTGGGGGGAGAATTTGAGGGAAAATGGGGGGAAAGATGGGCCTCCGACAGTCTCACTCATCGAACGAGCATAAAAGCGGTAAAACTTCCACTCAAACGTCGATTTTCTGTGAGAGTGTGGTAAGTACTTCCCCAGACGAGCCGGCTCATTCATGCTACTAGCAAAAATAAAGTTTGCCGGTAGCGTGGCTCTACCACAGCAGAAGATTAACTAAATCCAATTATTTTTGTAAGGTTTCTCGAGCGCAGACTCTTTTTTGTTGCTGACATAGATTACACACTTAAAACAAAAAATAGAAAGTCTAGTCACTTTTCAATTTATGTTACTATAAAAGATATTTTGACATATAATAACATATCCTATGAGTATTTTTATAGTTGAAAGTAAAAATAAACTGGTACACATAGTTTGCGTCCTCATCGATATGATGCGTCAAGGTTCGTTATTCAACCCTCTCTATTTGGCTCCAGAGTTGCAAAAAAATACCTGTGAAATAAAAAAACTGGCCAAGTGCGAGTCGGATTCGCGCACGAAGGGTTCCGTAGCGTTATTAATAAAGAGGGCAAAAAAAAACATGTCTGTTGTATGGAAGCCCCCCTTTAATATTAATTTTATTTTTATTTAATTATTTATTTTTTAAATTGAATATGTACTTTTACTATTCTTATATATTATATTTCAAGCGTCTACCTGTTGCCGTTATCAATATCGAGCTAAAACAAGCTAAAAAAACACGTTTGTTATATGGGAGCCCCCTTAAATATTTATTTTATTCTATTTTTTAGTATTTGTTGTTATAGCAGCAATAGAAATATATCATCTGTAAAAATTTCAACTGTCTAACTATCACAGACAGACGGACAGCGGAGCGATATTAATAGGGTCCCGTTTATACCCTTTGGTTATCCCACCGAAGAGGCCCGTGCCCACCTTCGTTTCTTGCAACGGCGAGTCAAGGAACGCATCGCGGAAATTAGGAACGAACGCTGGGGCGATCTCCTTGCCGAGATGACGCCCTCCCACCAGGCATACTGGCGACTAGCCAGAAGCCTCAAGACCGACACGGTTGCGGCCACTCCCCCCCTCACACGTCCAGACGGCTCCATCGCCTTCGATGATGATGAAAAAGCTGAATGCCTAGCAGACAGCCTGGAGAGCCAATGCTCCCCTAGTCGTGAGCCAGTAGACCCCGATCACCTTCGCGAGGTGGAATCGCACGTAGAACGCTTCGTGGCTTCTAAGACGATCCCACCGAATACCCCCCTTGCCCCGACGACACTTGACGAAGTGAAGTCAAACATCCGCGATCTCAAACCCCGGAAAGCGCCCGGCGCTGACGGACTCTCGAACGGAGTGCTCAAATGCCTCCCACAGACCCTCCTCCTCCTGCTCGTAAGCATCTTCAATGCTTGTCTTGCAAATTGCACTTTTCCAGCCGCCTGGAAAGAAGCAATCGTGATCGGGATCCCTAAACCAGGCAAAGACCTGAAGAACCCCTCCTCCTACCGGCCTATCAGTCTTTTGAACTGTATAGGCAAGATCTACGAACGGATCATCCTCAAAAGACTCAAGGACTACGTAGAGTCCAAAAGTCTCATCCCCGACGAACAGTTTGGATTCCGGGCCAAACACGCGTGTCACCACCAACTGCACCGCCTCACGGAGCATATTCTCAAGTTGAGAAATTGGGGACGTCCTACGGGAGCACTCTTCTTCGATGTAGCGAAAGCCTTCGACAAAGTCTGGCATTCGGGCTTGATATCCAAGTTGACCAACTTGGGCCTGCCGGATAGTCTCGTGCACATCATACGAGACTTTTTGTCGAATCGGTCTTTTCGGTACAGAGTAGAGGGATGCCTCTCGAGGCCCCGTCCCATTAGAGCCGGCGTCCCGCAAGGCGCTGTTCTCTCGCCCCTCCTTTATACGCTGTACACAAGCGATATCCCAAAGACCCCAGATGTAGAAGTGGCACTATTCGCCGACGATACGGCCCTCTACACGTCCCATCACCTTAAAACGGTCATCGTGAATCGTCTTCAGTCCGCCGTGGACGCTCTCGGCGGGTGGTTCAAGAGGTGGCGCATCGAAGTTAATCCGGAGAAAAGCACAGCTGTGTTTTTCTCAAAGGATAACCAAGCTGTGACACGTCGAAAAATCACCATGTCCGGAGCAGAACTCCCCTCGTTAGGATCAGTATCGTTGTACGGAAAGCCCATTCAGTGGGCAGGCAAGGCTAAATACCTTGGAGTCGTACTCGATAGCGCGATGACCTTCGGCCCCCACATCACCAAAGTCCGCAACCATGCCGCCTTCGTATTAGGCCGTCTCCACCCCATGATAGGCAATGCTAAGATGTCACTTAGAAATAAGTTGACACTCTATAAGCTTTGCGTCCGCCCTATCATGACCTACGCCGGCGTAGTCTTCTCCCATATCGCGCCCTCCCACATCGATCGGCTGCAACGATTGCAGAACCGTTTCGTCACCCGTGCCACGAATACGAGTCACCACCGGTACTTGCGCATGACAGACTTACACCGTGACCTAGATCTCCCATCCATTCGCGGCTATCTCAAAAACGCCTCCAAGCGTTACTTTGAGAAAGCCGCACGCCACCCCAACCCGTTAGTAGTGCAAGCTGCTAACTACTCCCCCAACTTACACGATACGACCTTACGTCGTAGACGTCCTAGGAACGTACTAGACGATCCCGATGATCCTATTGACATCGCACAAGCCCGCCCCGACCCCTCTTCGGCTCCGAACAGCCAGAGGAATCCCACTATCCGACCCCGTCGCACTCGCCACCGGAATAGAGTGCGTAGAGTAGGATTAGCTCCGATTACTGGTGACCGCCCGGCGGTCCCGGGTGACTTGCACCCAGGATAGGCCCTTCTGGCAACGTAGCTTTCGGCCCATAAGGCAAAAGATGAGAGTTGCTGCTCTCTAAAGGCTTTTGCCATTGTTTCTCAGATTGGCCCTTCAGGCTTGCATGCACGCATACGCGGCCCATCAGGCAATACGAGAGTTTGCTGTCTCTCCAAGCCTTGCGCACACAGGCAACGCCCAAAGCCGAGGTCCGTCCCTCCTGGGGGCCCTTTGGTGATGTTGTCTATAAAGGTTGAGGGCACTCTGCCCTCACCTCAAACGCCCGGTGAAGTAGCGAAAGCTCACTTGGAGCTAGCTACATAGTCCTTTCAAAAAAAAAAAAAAAAAAAAAAAAAAAAAACCCTTTGGTTACGGAACCCTAAAAATACAAACCTTGTGGCGTTCACTGCACCACGAATATCGTAAGCTGTGATATTTATTTACGCTATGTGAGGTGAATATATTTAAAAAATAATAGTGGTCGTTATAAACAACTAGGCAGCAACATCGCAGGGGTGCGATAAGTTATACATATAAACCTTCCTCTCGAATCACTCTATCTATTAAAAAACCGCATCAAAATCCGTTTCGTAGTTTCAAAGATATAAGCTTACATAGGGAAGGAATGCAGCGAAAAGCGACTTGTTTTACACTATGTAATGTTACGTTTTCTATTTACTGCTGCACAATTTCAATATACATGATTGCTTTATTTTTGAATATATTATGTTATCGGTCGAGTGTGCAGTGCAAAAGTACAAGAGTAAGACCAACCTTTCCTGGTAGCACCCGCTCATGAGTTGTTGTATAGATTAGCCATCGCTAAGCTCAAATATAATAGAGGGAACTCAACAATCCGGTACATGACGGCGGCCTCATCAGAGTTCAAAATGGTGGCGGCACCATTTTGAACTCTGCATCCGAGAGTGGTGTCAGAGTCGCCACATACTGGAGAGACAAAATCTAATCCCTTGAGCCATCGATACGAAAAGACGAAGAAGAAGAACATTATAATGAGCATGACTTACTCAAACTCAAAAGACATTGTTAAGCAAAAATACTAATCATGCACATTTGATGATCGCAAACATTCACATGTTTTACAGTGAATTAATTTTGGGGTTTATTAATGAAATTGCCATTTTATTTTTAATGACTATGATTTTCAGTTAATCTCATTCTTTTTATTTAAGCTTGAAAGTGGACTATTAACATTATATTTTTTCTTTTTCTAAATTTAATTATTGAAAAATTGTCTTGAAAAGAACTCGTTTCAGATGTTATCCGTTTTGATCAAAATTCGTCATCTTTCTTTATTTATTTTTTCTAACTTCTTGTAAATTTTATAATGCGCAAATCAAGCTTACTATTGTCCGTAAATACATGAAAAATTTACAATAGATGAATTTTATGAAACCTAAAATGATATAAAAACATATGAAAAATTCAATTTACTCGAAATTCTCTATAGAAAACGTCGATTTCATAGGTAAAGACCCAATAGTTCATTCTATACAATCACGAGTCGATTCTATACTCTTAATAAATTAAGAAATAAAATATGATGAAAAAAATTCATGCGGGCGGGACTCGAACCGGCGACCTAGGTCTATGTACGACCTAAGCTCTGCCATCTGAGCTACCGCACGATTCCATCTCGGCGCCGAAATTCTCCCCCATACCATACCATTTATTAAGAGTATATCAAAATAGGTTTTGAATGCATAATAAAACACTTATAAAAATATTGAATCTATACCATCCTACATGCATCTTACATTAATACTATCGAAATATAACCGTCTCACAGGTGCAGCAATAACATTTATTACTTGTGGGATTTCCGCGTCGCTACATGTTACAGCGTTTTCAATAAATTTGTATTCAACTTGATGGCCTTTTTGAACTACATAAACTAGGAGAAGTTTAATGTGTAGTGTTTTAACGAAAAATCTATTTGTTAAATTATATGTCTATAAAATCTGTGGATCATCATCATCATCACAGCCGTAACAAGTTCACAGGTGGACACATAAATTCTTTGTTCCATGGAAGGACATTCGAGGCGAGCTCTGTGGCGCAGTGGTTCAAGACCCAGGTCAATCTGAAAAAGATTGTTTTCCATCATGACCTGACCGGGAATTGAACCCGGGGACCCTCGTATAGCATGTTAATTAACCACTGCGCCATGGAGGCTGTCTAACCTTTCTCATCATACGATTATGCCTATATATTTTCAGCAGACCATTCTCACAAGCTTGGGTACATACATTAAATTATGTAATCATACAAAACTATTCACATCCAAAGATTATTTAAAATATTTGGCCAATAAATGTATTTATAGTATTTGTTCGCGTGTACTTTAGTAATCAGGGTATATATATAAACATATACGGACAAATCACACAGATTGAGCTAGCTCCAAAGTAAGTTCGAGACTTGTGTTCTTCTTCTTTTCAGCATATTTGCGTTTACTGCTGAACATATACCTTTTGATGGGACTTCCACTCTGATCGTGATGCGTTTCTTAGATTAAATGATCCTGGTATACTACAGTACTTCGCTATAAACAACATTTTTTTACCAGGTTTGAAGCTGGTACTAGAATGAGCAAGCTATTTGGTGCACTAAGTGCGAGGCGAGCGAGACGAACGAAACTAAGAGCGGGTCTCTTAGTTTCGTTCGTCTCGCTCGCCTCGCTCTTGGGCTCTTGTTAGTGGAACTTTTTCCATTCCTCTTTCTTCTGCTATTTCCTGCTCTTTTATATAAAAACAACCTTTATTTTTTCTAAAAGATAAAAAAGTAATATTGTAGTAGTAGTGTGGTATAGTAGTAGTGTAGCTCCCGTGAAGTAAAAAGAGGAGTTTTTTTTTTTCGCGGCTAACCGAACTTGTGGGGAATTGTTGAATAAATTCTTTTAAAAATATTGTGAGTTTGTGAACATAATATTCCGATCAACTTATCTCATCGTCGTCTGAATCAATTCTGAAATGAAATATTTGGTTTTATAGTCCAAATTTTTGTTAGAGTCAAGTACCCCTCCTCTATCTACTAAATGGTTGTATATGAACACGTAAAAAATTCACAGCAGTAGTATATATAACGGAGTTTAAATTAAAACTATCAGAGCTAGGTATTTATAAATATAGCCGACCAACTTATAAATGTACTCGGTTATAGATTTAGTGTATTTATTTTTAAATCAAATCTATGTAAAATATCTATTGAAGAATATTACTCAGGCACTTAAAAACAGTACACTTCTTTTGTAAGCAATTGTGTAAAAAAAAATTGTATTTTACGTGTACCTTAACAAGACTATAATACATCTAGCTCAGTATGGCTGACCACGAATCCTTACAAAGAGCAGTGTATTTTTGTAAAATGAAATATACAACTTTTATATCACAATGTTGAAACCGCCACCGCACCGCATCCTGCAAGCGGGACTGTACGGTAAAAGCGACTGAGCGAAAAAATTGTATTGCATAGTACTTTTAATGTGTTGTTCACTAACATTTCCTCCCCCCATGTCCTTCAAAGGCCGGCAACGCTCTTGTTACACCTTGGTGTTGCAGTTGTCCATGGGCAGCGCTGATCGCTTACCATCAGGTGACTCGTTTAACGTCATATATCATAAAAATAAATATAACTAGTAAGCCCCTTAGTAAATTTGAGCACGACGCGCGATGTACATAAATTTGTACATACTACATGCACATGTATGTATATATGGATTTTGTATTCGGGTTAAACAACCCTGCAATTGAATTTTGAAATGCTGCTATGATCGACTGAGATGAAATTTTGTACCTTAAAGCTGATCTGATGATGAAGTTGTAAAGTGGCTTTCCGTTCCGTTTGGTGACATTAGGTTACGGAACCCTAAAAAGCATTTCTCGGAAATTGATTAAAAATATACCGATTTTATCAATTCACTTTTAAATATTGATAATAAGTTGTGCCAAAATTAGCACCCCACATTTTTAAGTTGTGAGTAGGTACAATTAATAAGATCGTGCTTATAAAGAATTTTAACACAGTCACTTCTACAATTTTTTTAACAATTTCTCTACTTTCAATTTTTCATAACTCCTATACTCTTCCTAATCGGATGTAAGAAATAGGATATTTATGTTCACTAACTAAGTCCCCATCCATACATTATAATCTCCAGACACTACACACTCTTTTAAATAAGAAAATCACGTTGGGACGACTGTCTGGTTTGCCATCGCCTTCTTCATATTTGATTATGTTATACGGTCATTATTCTTATTAATATTAACACAATGCAACCCAAACAAGTTGCTAGTAGCATAAATGGGCCGGCTCGTCTGGGGAAGTACCACACTCTCACAGACAATCGTCGTCTGAGTAGAAGCTTTACCGGTTCTATTTTTCGTTCGGTGACTGAGAGAGCCGGAGGCCTGTCCTTCCTTCTCCCCTCCCCATTTCCTTCCCCCAACTCCTTGAAAGGCCGATAACGAACCTGCCACACCCTGGTGATCACTTACCATCAGGCGACCCGCTTGCTCGTTTGCCATTGCCACCTAATATCATAAAAAAGAATGAGATATTATTCGATGTAAAATGCTTAGGAGAGATAGAACTATTGAGTGTGAAATTCTTTGTAAAATGGCAAATTTAAAACCTTGTACTCTTCACAACTTACAAAATTGTTGTAAAGAATTTCCATCGCAGCTTTAGCGTCTGCCGACAAAAAGTAAGAGCTCTTTTATTTTATTTTTTGCTCTGCCTCCCAGATTACTATTCCAGGCTAAATGTACACTTTTTATCTAGAGATAAACACGTTGGCACAATGTATAAGTCTCTATCTACCATTTTTCATCGGTGGCCATACTTTTTGATACATCTATATCCTTACTTCCTTACTAATATTATAAATACGAAAGTGAGTTTGTTTGTAACGCTTTCACGCCGTAACTACTGAACCAATCATCATGAAATTTTGCATACAAGTTCTCTGGAGTACGGAGAAGAACATAGGCTACCTTTATCCCGGAAAAAGTACTATTCCCGAGGGATCGACATTGACGCGGGCGGAGCCGCGGGCGAAAGCTAGTTATATATATATATAACAAAGTCAGGTAAGTTACATTTTCTCTTTTGTAACGTTCTTATCGTTGCGTGACTTTTGCTTTTTACTTATTACTATCTTTCATTACTTTTCAATCACTGTCATTTCTATGTAATGTTTTACTTTTTTTATTAAAAAAGCGGTTTCACTTATTGAATTCCACCCATTTTTTCCACCTAGCCACGAATCTAAAATAAATGTAAGGGATCGGCTGGCATCTGGGATGATTTCATATCGTGCCGTTTTACCCTCATATCTCAATCGAATGAATTCCCAGCTAGGAAATATTCTGCCAAACCTCTTGGCATAGTTTGCGTAGCTGACCTTTTTGTCTCCTAAATTGTAGGTGTATATCAACCAAATTTTCTTTAGCTTTTACTTTTGATAAAATAAGTATATTGATAGATAAAATTTCAGAACAGAAAGAAATGTCCAATATGCATGACATTGTTCGGCTAAGTGGAAAATAGTGGATGAGACTAGCACAGAACCGTAGAGAATGGCGTAAAAAAGGGAGGCCTATGCCCAGCAGTGGGCTGATGTGGGCTGAAAATGATGATGATGATGATGATGTCCAATATGCAAAAATACTTTTACTTCGGGTAACATATTCTGAATCCCTCGTTTCACTCTGGAGTTTATTTTAGAATCTCTCGCTACGCTTGGGATTCTATTCTAGACTCTTTCGTTCCACAATGCCCTCACCAAAAAGGTATCATGTTCGGCTCTTGCGTCACAGTACGTTGTACTACTAACATACATACAGCAAAATATGTATATGTACTGAATAAATCCATTTTTTTTAACTAGGTATTGGTTGTCAATAGAGTCGGTTCACAGACGATAATTTCACATGATAACAGTGGAAAAGAGATAGATGCGTCACAATAACACGTCACACAAGCGTTCGGCTTGAAAGCTTAGGCCCATTATGTCTCTCTATTGCTTGTGCCGCGCTCTCGCTTGCACACGGAACGTGACACTTTTTCATGCTTGCATTCATCGATTTATAAGACGTTATCAGGTCAAAAAATCTATCGGTCAATAATTTGTATGACACTACTTTGATGTAATGTATTTTCAAACATGGCATATATATTCAGAATGGTCAAGTAAATCAGATATTCATGGTATTCGCAAATATAACAGTAAGATTAAACACAAAACGGTCTTTGCAGTCAAACACGGCAAGATTTACTCATATAAAGTAGCACATCAATTTTAACAACTGATTTCGGAAAAGTTGTTCATATAGAAGAGTCAAACACTTCTCCTTCTCCTGAACAATTTAGTATAGGAAAATTCACAATAAAGTTCCTCGAATTGGTCCCATTAAAATGTTGTTCATGTTAACAGGCTGATTTGCCTTTTTAAGCATATATTGAAGGCATAGAGAAAGTATATATATATATTTATTTAAGATTGGCAATGGAAATTGTATCAGATGGTCATAGGCCCTGAACTACATGTATATCCGGTAGACCTGATGGTTGTTCTTGTGCCTAGTATACCACTCTCATAAACCTAAGCTCTGCCTTCTTTTTCGTGTCTGCCTTTTCTGTCTCGTAACAGAAAAAAACAACGTGATAATATGGGTGTATGTATGTTCCGTATTTTATTAAAATATGCAGCATCATAAATAGAAAACTTACAGTTGAAGTATACAGCAAAAAAACCTTAATTGCTTACTATTTTCCAGTCCAGTTAAACAAGCTTTAAATATCCATATTCATAAATTCAGTTCTGCCATTTGCGTCATGCAATTTTCCACAAACGATTAGTGGCATGTGCGTTGCTAAATGCTTGCACATTTTAAATGTTGTATAGTTTTTACAAAATACAATATAATATTACTTTTTTATCTTTTAGAAAAAATAAAGGTTGTTTTTATATAGACTTTTTTATCTTTTAGAAAAAATAAAGGTTGTTTTTATATAAGAGACCCGCTCTTAGTTTCGTTCGTCTCGCTCGCCTCGCTCTTGGGCTCTTGTTAGTGGAACTTTTTCCATTCCTCTTTCTTCTGCTATTTCCTGCTCTTTTATATAAAAACAACCTTTATTTTTTCTAAAAGATAAAAAAGTAATATTCTATTGTATTTTGTAAAAACTATAAATATGGCAGAACTGAATTTATGAATATGGATATTTAAAGCTTGTTTAACTGGACTGGAAAATAGTAAGCAATTAAGGTTTTTTTGCTGTATACTTCAACTGTAAGTTTTCTATTTATGATGCTGCATATTTTAATAAAATACGGAACATACATACACCCATATTATCACGTTGTTTTTTTCTGTTACGAGATAGAAAAGGCAGACACGAAAAAGAAGGCAGAGCTTAGGTTTATGAGAGTGGTATACTAGGCACAAGAACAACCATCAGGTCTACCGGATATACATGTAGTTCAGGGCCTATGACCATCTGATACAATTTCCATTGCCAATCTTAAATAAATATATATATATACTTTCTCTATGCCTTCAATATATGCTTAAAAAGGCAAATCAGCCTGTTAACATGAACAACATTTTAATGGGACCAATTCGAGGAACTTTATTGTGAATTTTCCTATACTAAATTGTTCAGGAGAAGGAGAAGTGTTTGACTCTTCTATATGAACAACTTTTCCGAAATCAGTTGTTAAAATTGATGTGCTACTTTATATGAGTAAATCTTGCCGTGTTTGACTGCAAAGACCGTTTTGTGTTTAATCTTACTGTTATATTTGCGAATACCATGAATATCTGATTTACTTGACCATTCTGAATATATATGCCATGTTTGAAAATACATTACATCAAAGTAGTGTCATACAAATTATTGACCGATAGATTTTTTGACCTGATAACGTCTTATAAATCGATAAATGCAAGCATGAAAAAGTGTCACGTTCCGTGTGCAAGCGAGAGCGCGGCACAAGCAATAGAGAGACATAATGGGCCTAAGCTTTCAAGCCGAACGCTTGTGTGACGTGTTATTGTGACGCATCTATCTCTTTTCCACTGTTATCATGTGAAATTATCGTCTGTGAACCGACTCTATTGACAACCAATACCTAGTTAAAAAAAATGGATTTATTCAGTACATATACATATTTTGCTGTATGTATGTTAGTAGTACAACGTACTGTGACGCAAGAGCCGAACATGATACCTTTTTGGTGAGGGCATTGTGGAACGAAAGAGTCTAGAATAGAATCCCAAGCGTAGCGAGAGATTCTAAAATAAACTCCAGAGTGAAACGAGGGATTCAGAATATGTTACCCGAAGTAAAAGTATTTTTGCATATTGGACATCATCATCATCATCATCATTTTCAGCCCACATCAGCCCACTGCTGGGCATAGGCCTCCCTTTTTTACGCCATTCTCTACGATCCTGTGCTAGTCTCATCCACTATTTTCCACTTAGCCGAACAATGTCATGCATATTGGACATTTCTTTCTGTTCTGAAATTTTATCTATCAATATACTTATTTTATCAAAAGTAAAAGCTAAAGAAAATTTGGTTGATATACACCTACAATTTAGGAGACAAAAAGGTCAGCTACGCAAACTATGCCAAGAGGTTTGGCAGAATATTTCCTAGCTGGGAATTCCTTCGATTGAGATATGAGGGTAAAACGGCACGATATGAAATCATCCCAGATGCCAGCCGATCCCTTACATTTATTTTAGATTCGTGGCTAGGTGGAAAAAATGGGTGGAATTCAATAAGTGAAACCGCTTTTTTAATAAAAAAAGTAAAACATTACATAGAAATGACAGTGATTGAAAAGTAATGAAAGATAGTAATAAGTAAAAAGCAAAAGTCACGCAACGATAAGAACGTTACAAAAGAGAAAATGTAACTAACCTGACTTTGTTATATATATATATATATATAACTAGCTTTCGCCCGCGGCTCCGCCCGCGTCAATGTCGATCCCTCGGGAATAGTACTTTTTCCGGGATAAAGGTAGCCTATGTCCTTCTCCGTACTCCAGAGAACTTGTATGCAAAATTTCATGATGATCGGTTCAGTAGTTACGGCGTGAAAGCGTTACAAACAAACTCACTTTCGTATTTATAATATTAGTAAGGAAGTAAGGATATAGATGTATCAAAAAGTATGGCCACCGATGAAAAATGGTAGATAGAGACTTATACATTGTGCCAACGTGTTTATCTCTAGATAAAAAGTGTACATTTAGCCTGGAATAGTAATCTGGGAGGCAGAGCAAAAAATAAAATAAAAGAGCTCTTACTTTTTGTCGGCAGATGCTAAAGCTGCGATGGAAATTCTTTACAACAGTTTTGTAAGTTGTGAAGAGTACAAGGTTTTAAATTTGCCATTTTACAAAGAATTTCACACTCAATAGTTCTATCTCTTCTAAGCATTTTACATCGAATAATATCTCATTCTTTTTTATGATATTAGGTGGCAATGGCAAACGAGCAAGCGGGTCGCCTGATGGTAAGTGATCACCAGGGTGTGGCAGGTGCGTTATCGGCCTTTCAAGGAGTTGGGGGAAGGAAATGGGGAGGGGAGAAGGAAGGACAGGCCTCCGGCTCTCTCAGTCACCGAACGAAGAATAGAACCGGTAAAGCTTCGACTCAGACGTCGATTGTCTGTGAGAGTGTGGTACTTCCCCGGACGAGCCGGCCCATTTATGCTACTAGCAACTTATTTGGGTTGCATTGTGTTAATATTAATTAGAATAATGACCGTATTACATAATCAAATATGAAGAAGGCGATGGCAAACCAGACAGTCGTCCCAACGCGATTTTGTTATGTAAAAGAGTGTGTAGTGTCTGGAAATTATAATGTATGGATGGGGACTTAGTTAGTGAACATAAATATCCTATTTCTTACATCCAATTAGGAAGCGTATAGGAGTTATGAAAAATTAAAAGTAGAGAAATTGTTAAAAAAATTGTAGAAGTGACTATGTTAAATTTCTTTATAAGCACGATCTTATTAATTGTTCCTACACACAACTTAAAAATGTGGGGTGCTAATTTTGGCACAACTTATTATCAATATTTAAAAGTGAATTGATAAAATCGGTATATTTTTAATCAATTTCCGAGAAGAGCTTTTTAGGGTTCCGTAACCTAATGTCACCAAACGAAACGGAAAGCCACTTTACAACTTCATCATCAGATCAGCTTTAAGGCGATACCACTGTAAATAAGGTCGTTCTGAACCTTATTTATCTCGCAAAATACTTAAATTAGGAGTTTCAAATCTAAGTAATATGATTTTTGACTATTTCATCTCCAAAAATTGAAGATGAAAACACGTTTTGATAAAATTTTCTCGATAGAAATATTTTTTTGAAAAATGGTCTTCGTTCGCAGAGTTTTAGTTATTGTAGCTCAAATGCTACGAATGAAATAATGATTTTTAGACTAAAACATAGGTTATTAGTAATTCATCAAAATGTAAATATAAAAATACAATTAACCGGTCTGATTTTATATAAAATAGAAATAACGAATTTGGCGCTTACGTTTTTTTTTTTGAGCGACTCGAGACTATCTCCTATCTCATCATTCACGGGCTAAATCGCCAAGCGCTATCCCTTGCGCGCACTTGATCAGTCCTTTGCCGAGCGATGGTACCAAACATTTGAGGCCTCGTCTTAAGGTACAAAATTTAATCTCAGTCGATCATAGCAGCATTTCAAAATTCAATTGCAGGGTTGTTTAACCCGAATACAAAATCCATATATACATACATGTGCATGTAGTATGTACAAATTTATGTACATCGCGCGTCGTGCTCAATTTTACTAAGGGGCTTACTAGTTATATTTATTTTAATGATATATGACGTTAAACGAGATCAGACAATCAGGTGATTCAAGCCTGCAATATCCTAACCAAACTGGAAACAACTAAACAAAGTATGCTTCCGGTGGGAATCGAACCCACGACCCCCGGGTCAACAGGCAAACGCCTTAACCACTGGACCACGGAGGCTGTTAATCAATATACATCAGTGATTAATGTGAAATAATTAAATTTGTTACAAATATGTGAAAGCGTAGCCATTATGGCACTAGGGACCAATACTGGACTGAGTTTCTTTTAAGTTTCTCCTCAGCAGTCGTCGTTCCGAAACGCTAGTAGCTTATCAATTTTGAAAATATTAAAAATAATAATAATGACGTTTAAAAAGACATACATGGTATCCAAATTTGAATAAAATTCTATTTCATTTCATTCACGCTCTGTATCGTAGAAGTTATATATTTCATGTAACAAACATACGCTTTGTTAAGTGGATCCGCGGTCAGACAGCCTATTTATTCAGAGTAAACTGCATTGTGTACTCGAATTTATTACGGTCTAGCAGACCGAACGTTTTGTCTCACGCAATTTGTGTAAAACCTCGCAACTCGACCTTGTTGGCGTCGCGCGAAGTACATAAATTGTACATACTACATGCACATATATGTATATATGGATTTTTTATTCCGGTTAAACAAAACTGCAATCGAATTTTGAAATGCTGCTATGACCGACTGAGATGAAATTTTGTACCTTTAAGCTCTTCTGATGATGAAGTTAGAAGGTGGCTTTCCGTTCCGTTTGGTGACAATAGGTTACGGAAAAACGGAACTCTAAAAAGCACGTCTCGGAAATTGATTAAAAATATACCGATTTTATCAATTCACTTTTAAATATTGATTAATAAATTGTGCCAAAATTAGCACCCCACATTTTTAAGTTGTGAGCAGGTACTAATAAGATCGTGCTTATAAAGAATTTTAACACAGTCACTTCTACAATTTTTTTAACAATTTCTCTACTTTCAGTTTTTTTTATCACCTATACGCTTCCTAATCGGATGTAAGAAATTGGATATTTATGTTCACTAAGTCCCCATCCATACATTATAGTCTTAAGACACTACACACTCTTTTTCATCAGAAATCTCGTAGGGACGACTGTCTGGCTTGCCATTGCCTTTTTCATATTTGGTTATGTGATACGGTTATTATTCTTATTAATATTAACACAATGCAACCCAAATAAGTTGCTAGTAGCATGAATGGGCCAGCTCTCATAGAAAATCGACATCTGAGTAGAAGCTTTACCGGTTCTATGCTTCGTTCGGTGAGTGAGAGAGCCGGAGGCCCATCGTTCCCTCTCCACTCCCTATTTCCTTCCCCCAACTCCTTGAAAGGCCGACAACAAACCTGTCATACCCTGGTGTTGCAGTTGTCCATGGGTAGCGGTGATCACTTACCATCAGGTGACCCGCTTGCTCGTTTGCCATTGCCACCCAATATCATAAAAAAGAATGAGATATTATTCGATGTAAAAAGCTTAAGAGAGATAGAATAATAATTCTTCACTCAATAGAGTGTGAAATTCTTTGTATAATGGCAAATTAAAAAACTTGTACTCTTCACAACTTACAAAATTGTTGTAAAGAATTTCCATCGCAGCTTTAGCGTCTGCCGATAATAAGTAAGAGCTCTTTTATTTTATTTTTTGCTCTGCCTCCTAGATTACTATTCCAGGATAAATGTACGCTTTTTATCTAAACTATCTAAACTTATATTTCTAAAAGGTAATACTTGAGTATTTGTATGTTTGTGGGTTAGTTTGTAATTTATAAACTCAAAAACTACTAGACCGATTAAAAAAAAACATATTTCACCAATAAAAAGCTACTTTTATTGAGAAAATTTGAGATCTATGCAAAATTTGTATTAATATAACCCGAGTATGTAAACCATGTAACAAAACTAAAATCCCACACGAAAGAAGTCGTGGAAAACAACTGTAGTTCTATAAATTAAAGATATAGGCGGTGACGCAGCTGTTACCTCGCTAGCCTGCGACGACGGATTCGACTCCCGGTGAAGGCAACTACTTGTACTTCATTTTCACAAGAATTTGTCTGAGGTTTAGGAGATTGCCAAGGAGGGCTGGAGTAAGGCAGTGGTCGTACAAACTTTCACAAATAATAACACAGCATGAATGTTGTCTTACTTTTGTCTACTGTTTTTACGTTACTTACCCCGGGATCAACTCACCAAAGCTAAGGAGAGGACGCATCGCTAGGATCAAGAGTAGTTATGTAAGGCTGAGTTTAATAGCCCAGTAGGCAGGCATCATTACTACTTAGTCTACTTACACAGAGTTAGGAATTCTCTGACTGTACATCTAATAATACTTTGAGTTACAACATAATATTTTAATCTAATTTGTTTCCTTAATCTAAAGAGTCACTATTCAATGCAGCCGCTAATTAAACCCACCATGGCGGTACGGCTGCGGCCCCCTTTCGATATTTTTTGTTCTTGTCTTCCTTCTGATTGACTTGAATCTTATTAATTTAATTAAATAAATTAGTATGGAAGTCCGTACTTTTGTTAATAGGTGAGTATTTTATTTTTAAAATTGGTTGAAAAGGTTATCGGGGTTTGATTGACTATATATATTTTAGGTGAAACATGTTAAGATAATTAAGTAGTTAATTTGTAGCTCAGTAATTTTTCTGGTATGCAGTGAGATGGAGAACATAATTTGGATTGGAGATACTTAGTTTGCAACTTATAATAGAGTATATACTATATTTATAATAAAAGTAGACAGTTAAAAATATGCCACAAACAGAAAAACCAAGAAAATCTTTAAAATATATAAATGAAGTTATTTGTATTCATATCAAAGTGGCCTCCTCTCAGCATAATGTTTTGGCAGGGACCACAACGCTAGCCTGATTCTCGAGAGGAGAGATAACTGACAAAAAACAAACGATTAAAACAACTTATGTAGGTACATAAACCAACGCGATTGCTTCTTAAAATAGAAACCTGAAAGGGGATGCTCAAAAAATTATATTTTTTATTAAAACCTTTGTTGACATATACCGCACACTGGCATAAACAGAACAAAAGCGCTGCCTGACACCAACAGGGAAAAAATGCTTTATATTTTCTTGATGACAAAAATCATACAAAAATAAAGTATAAGTTGTCGCCATGTTTCCCAAACACTCAAATGAGAGGAAAATCCTTCCTTCGAACACATTTTTCTGAAGAACTTTTACACGATATTGAACATATAAGTAGCACAAAAAGTTTGTGCCATCATTGTATCGTATGCCGGCAGTTATTTGTCTCTCCTACGTAAATATTCGTCAATGAGTTCATTTTTGGGGTTCCGTAGTAAACAACCCTTACAGTTTCACCATGTACGTTTGTCTATAACCGCTGTCTAGCTCATAGACTAGAATAATCATAATTTGGCTTGAGTAGTCGTATATATGGAAACTAGCAACCCGGATCCCGGCTTCGCACGGGCGCAACATTAAACCTTGCTCTTGAATAACTTTATCTATTAAAAATATCGCACTTAAACCCGTTGCGTAGTTATAAAGATCTACATAGGGACACACAGATAGCGGGAAGCGACTTTGTTTTATACTATGTAGTGATTAATCATGCTTATAAAGTGGTAAAAAAAGGATATTCTTTTATCGTCAATCCCTTTCTGTAGGGTATTGTTAGATAGGTCGTTCTACATTATTTTTCGATTTAGCGATCCCTTTGCGTTCAAGCATTTAAAATACATTTTTTTCTTGAAAATAAAAAACGTCGTACCTGGAAAAATAGAGTAGTAGCATAATAAGAAAACCTAAAAAGTAAAGCTATCACAGCTTATAGGGTACACAAGTCAAAAATATATAATCTACCAGCTAATAAAATCACTTGTAATTACAAAACCCTACATAGCTCGTAGCCCGACACGCACTTGGCCACATTTTCTTATTTCTAGAACGCTGAACTATCGCGGGGTGTAAAATAGGTCGCTTTCACATCGCAAGAGGGTTAATTAACTGTTATTATGCTTGTATATTTTCTCCTTTCATGAAAAGAAACACTGGTGTTGGTCTCCTGGAAATATTATTTATTTTTGAAAAGGTACGATCATAGATAACATAACATTACTAGGGTACGATTCATGATGACAATATTCGAAGTCAAAGTAATGCCAGTGAGAATAATATATTCTTCTTCTTTTCGAGTCGTAATGTATTTTTAGTAATTATACTAATTTTGCCCAATATGTGGTCACGGCCACTGCCCTGTCATTTGCAAATAATATATTAAGGAAAAGTAAAATCTTGCCAGTTACATTTTGAGGTTAAACAGTGCAATTGCAGAAGTTAACGATGTCATATGCGTCAATAGCCAACATGATGTCTAATGAAATGTTAATGAGCATAATAGGCACGATGAATAAGGGTATTTTTAATCTTTTTTTTAATGAACTATCTATAAACCTCTAATATGCAATGTTTTTATGAATAAGACTGTGGGTGATTTCAATAGAGAAGAAGGTCAACTTCATAATCTACTTCATCAATCAATCAACTTCATAAATAAATACCTAAAATAATGTAAGACCGCATATAAACTCTTCCATGCGACTTCTCTTGTAAGGTTAACCAAATTCTTTCTTATCACGGACATTATTGTTCTTATTTATGTTAAGCCTTTTGACAGAAATATATAAAAAATGCCAAAACCCACATTTCTTGTTTTCCTTCAATGTTATTAATTGATGTCTCTTCTACTAGACCGGGAGAAAAGAAAAAAACGTAGAATGTGCCAGCTACTTCTCTTCCCGCACAGATTATAAAGCCGATTAAGAGATTGTGCTAAAATCTGCGGAATCATGTCCATCTACGTTTTCCATCTACACGCCCTCCATGCTTATAGACCTAGGCTCTGTCTATCCCGCAAGGAAAAAAGGCGTGATACTATGTATGTATTATATTTTGTCATAGCGGAAAAATATATCAAAGAATCTGTGGAAATTTCAAGTGTCGTACACGTATTTCAAAAGATACAGCCCTGTGACGGATAGTGAAAGCTCAGTAATATGATTCCGTTGGAACTTTTTGGGAACGCGAACGCTAACAACCTTGTAGTCTAATATGCAAGCCAAACTTTCATTACAAATGGGACAGGAGAATTGTAGAATACACAAAGAAGTTATTCAACCCGCTGCAGCGCACTAACGACGTCCTCAGGGTATACTTTCTTAAATTTTCATCAGAAGATAACAAGCGGGATGAATAGAAGGGTTAATTTATATGAAGTTCATGACCCGCGTAGTCAGGGGACGAATAAATATGAACTACTGTTGTTTGAAATAACTCTTTCTAACCGTCTCTTATGAGTTTGGATGTAATGAAATATAAGAAAGTTTACTTGCTCAAACTAAAATCGACCTTAGATCAGTTATTATAGAACTGCTTTTTATTTACGCTGCGTAATATAAGAGTGGTGTTTGACGCGTGATCCGCGGCGTAAAACGCCACACATGCACCGCCTGATGCGTCGCATTTTCGTCAACGAAAGTATGTTTGAGACCTTTATTATGTTTGAGAAAGAGCGTGCGACGCCGCGATTTTCGCTGCGTGCAACGCCGCGGTGGACACACACGTCTTTCCGTAATCAGCAAATACACCACGCACCGCCAAACGTGCCGCAAAACGTGCCACAAAACGTGCCGCAAAACGTGCCGCAAAACGTGCCGCAAAACGTGCCGCAAAACGTGCCGCAAAACGTGCCGCAAAACGTGCCGCCCAACGCGCCGCCCAACGCGCCACCCAACGCCCTGCCTCTCCGTAAACGAGTCCTTAGTGCATATGAAACCAACTCGCACTTTGCCAGTTTTTTATAAAAAGGTGTATATCATACTGATATTTACATATATATTTAGTTATACCTACCGACATATAAAGTACGTACGTCAGCAGATAGAAATTCATAAAATAAATACAACAACTACATCGCGCCCTTTGGCCCGGGCACCATGATCCATTTACTTTTTATTACGGCCCTCTTTGAAATAATGCCCAACAGTAAAAAGAAGATTGAGGCGTTAACATTATCCTTAACGTTGAAAGGCTAGAAACAATACTCTGTGAAATTGCAACTGAGCAATTTGCAATATATTCCAGTATTTTCAATCAATTGACATTGATATCGAATACATTATTGGTGTATGTATTTTTATAGGAACTTATATTTTTTTTCTTAATCAAAAATTAATTTAGTATGATACAGTTTTCTGTCTGTCTGATATTTACCATTAAATAAATATAAATATATACGGACAAATCACACAGATTGAGCTAGCCCCAAAGTAAGTTCGAGACTTGTGATATGGGATACTAACTCAATGATACTATAGTTTATAACAAATACATATATAGATACACATCCAAGACCCAGGCTAATCTGAAAAAATATCATTTTCCATCTTGACCTGGCCGGGGATCGAACCCGGGCACTCTCGTGTCGCAGGCTGGCGTGTTGACCGCTGCGCCACGGAGCTAGCCAAACTTCTAGCCAAACAAGGCACCATTGCCTTCTTCATTTTACACATCAGTGAACAATCAACTAGCAAGTTGCCTTACGATGTTTTCCTTCACCGAAAGAAGGTGTTCGATGAAAATGACCGTACTTAAGTCAGATTGGTTGATAAACTCAGAGGTACAGTCAGTCACCGAGATACTTGACCCTGGCCTCTACCTATATCTTGAATTTTCTCTTAAACTAAAAATAGTATTAACATGAAAATGCATATTCAGAAAGTCTTATTTTAAAACTTCCTGAATATATATTTTCATTTTAATATTGTTTTTAGTTTAAGAGAAAATTAAAAATATAGGTGGAGGGCGGGGTCAGGTATCTCGGTGGCTGACTGTACAGGTCGGGTCTGGCGGGGTTTGAACCCAGGACCTTGCACTTACGAGTACCTATAGGTTGCGCTCTTAAACACTGAGCTACTACCGCTTCTATCGATGAAGGTTTCAACAACTATGTTTAAATAATGAAAAAAGAAATAATACCATAAGATAGCCCTCAAAATTTACAGCAACTAATTGTTAAGATACCTATCCTTTATACGCAATTAACTAAGCTGCCAAATAAAGTTCTCACATGATGCGTACGAAAAGCTTAATGTCTACGTCTCATCTGCCAAGTCTTTTCAATTGACTATTCCGAATAAGTCGAAAAAATACTACTTTGTAATCTTTTCTAACTTAGCCAGGGGTGTCATCCACAACTGCCTGTCCGGTGGTTGAAGGTATGGCATCGGGTATGTTCGCCTGCCCTCCCAAGCTGCTACTTGCTTTTTTGCCATTCATCCGAGTGAGTAGTATGTAGTATCCCAATAACTTCATTTCTTTCCCAGATCCAATTAATTCCTTTGCTTCCCCAACTTATAACTGCTTCGGTTAGGCAGCGAGTACAAGAAGCCAAAGAAACTGCGCTCGCCAACCCGCCTGTGAGTATGGCAATATCCTCCAATGAAACGAAGAATCCTTAGGAGAAGCCTTTGTTTAGCTGGAAAGATGATGATGAAGATGAACCTTTATAACAAGGAAAAATATTTTGCCTGTAAGTTTTTCATGTCGACGGGCTGAATCCCAAATTGTTTCAAGGACAGGATTTTCTTTACATATTGTTTGGCGAGAAAAATGATTTGGCAAAGATATTTCACTTCATCATAGTCATTTGTCGTTAAACATTATAGAGATATGCACATAAAGCAGCTAAAGAAGCAGCTAATGGCGCTATTATTTGTGTTAAATGTTTCCAGCATTATGGAACTAAAAACAAGTTTGCATGTTTCTCCACGACACATACGGGTTCCTGTGCCAAAAGCTTCTGTATCTTGCAACGAATTTCAATTTTGTTGCTTTATTTACACAAGAATTCGTTTGAGTGAGATAAAGTTGTACTGAAAGTGATTAAATGTAAATGTGAGTTTCTAATATTTTTTCTGTTTTATTTTACGTAAATTTGAAAATTAATATGTGGATGTGAATTTTGTTGGAGTTTGATACTTTATAAATACAACCATCGGCCCGCCCGGGTAGATATAGGTTTTTAATTCTATAGCCTTCATTAGGATGGGGATAATGAAGGATTCTAATGGTGATACAATTATTCAATGCAAACAAACAATCAAATTTTTCGCTCTATAATATTAGTGTATATATGTTGATATTCTATTTTGAGTATGAAAAAGTTGTAGTCTCTTCCGTGTGACAAGGACCTGCGGGACGGAATTTATTTAATAGTTTTAAATTATTTTTTTATATTTTTAGATTGTTTTAGATTTCATTCTTAAATACTGCCTATTATATTTTAGTTTTATAAATTAATGTTTAATTGTTGAGTTGATTTATACCCACCATAAATACAATACTCAAATAATTGCAATGGAATAAATCGTTATTCTGTCTAATCTATAAGTTTTACTATTGATTAAAAACATAATATGTGTGTTATGAACATGTTAATAGTTTCAAAGGAATATTCACATATTCATTTTCCTGTTTAGACATTTTTATGGTCATTATTATTACTACTTATGAATATTTTTAGTATCTAAGGTTGTCATTATAGTATCTGTCATAATTTTAAACTCAGTTAGTTTATCTTTTAATATTCACTACACAAGGTTACTATGAGCTTAAGGCAAGTTCTTTGTAACATTGAATTCAATAAGATTAAATACATAATAAAATCCTAACTATTTCTTTTCTTCCACTTCTCTTTTTTAATCATGTTGCTGATTCTCCTTCATCGCTGTAATTTCTTCCAGTAGCAGATGAATAAAGGAAAATAAACCCAACATTTTACGGCTGGTAAAATACCTACTTTATTTCGATGATCACTTTCAAAGTCGTATAAAGTTTTCTATGCAAATTAGACTGCTGTCTTGAGATTTCCCACTTTATAGCTCTCAAAATATATGACCGTCTTGTATCTTCAAGTTTTACGATTAATTTATTATCTCACTTAATTGTGTCATTAATTTCATGTTACTGTTCTTTATGAAATACGACATTTCATGCACCAAGATAATAGTATAAATTTTGACAAAGATGGCTCATGAAATATGTTCTGTAATATTTTATAAGCCCTTATTCGTATAATATTAAAATGTGGTATAAATAACCTTTTTTTTTATAAATTGTATTATGATTGCACCTCAATGGAAAATAAAATAGAAAGTATAGCTCACAAAACATGGTAAGATTTATCACATCACCTTTTTTACGATACTTCACCCAGCAGCAAAAATAAGAATAACATATACACTCACGTGTGCCGAATGGTGTCGGAAAGATGAGCTTATAAAACAACCTCATGGTTAACTACTGACAGAAAACGATCTAGAGGCAAGCCAAAAACAAGATGGATAGACGACTTGTCTGCTTTTGCTAAAACTTGGAGAGAGCCGGCAAGAGATATATGAAAGTGGATAAGTAAAAGGCTTTTGCCCGGCAGTGGAATCTAGCAAAAACTAACAAAGAAAAAATAAATAAAGAGTGGCTCCACCGACAAAAGCCAAGATCTTAAAAAGGAAGAAGTAAAAAAGATGAGTCCACGTATTTATTCTTTTACATTTTTTTTATCCTTGTTATATTCTATTCTAGATTATAAGCACAGATAATGTAATGCTTGCATTGTACCCAACCGACTACTCTATCAGTTCGTTGTTATAAAAGATAAAATTATTCTTATGTATTGCGTAGTTGCTTGTCATCATCACACACATAAACGTTAATTCTACGTGACGTTATGACCCAAGTTATTACTAGTCGCAACCTGTAGGAACTTAGTTATCATATCAGCTGCAAGAAGTCTACTGTTGGACATAGGCCTCCCCCAAGAATTTCCAATACGACCGGTTGGAAGCGGCCTGCATCCAGCGTCTTCCTGCTACATTAATCAGGTCATCCGACCATCTGGTTGGTGGATGTCCGACACTGCGCTTGCCGGTACGTGGTCGCCATTCGAAAACCCTTCTGCCCCATCGGCCATCGGATCTACGCGCTATGTACCCCGCCCACTGCCAAATTTAATAATAAGTAATTTCAAACTAGGAACTTAGAGATAAAACATTATTACAAACTATGGATTCTCCGAAATACAAAGAGCTAATAATCATAATGTTAAAACAACATGATCTATTTTATGTCGAAAATCGAGGATTCATCATTCTGTCATGCCAAACACAAATTCCAGAAACGAATTTAGTCTTATCAAATTGTGGAAAGTTATATAAACAATAATTGAATTCGCTTTACATTCCGTTTCATAATTAACAAGATAAACATTTTGTTCCTGGATCAAAATTAACTGGTGCGAAGGCTGGCTTTATCATTATTATTTTCTTCTTCAATTTACATCGTGTTTATATTTTTTTAGAAAATATTTATTATTTAACAAAATACCTTATAAGACAAGCAATGACTTACCGCTATACTAGAATTATAAACTAAAACTTAAATAAAAAATATATAAACAATTGGCCGAGGATAGGTAAAACTGTAAATCACCCCACCGACAAGAGCCAGGCTCTTAAATAGAAGAAAGAAGAAGAAAATCAAATATCAAATTGGAATATAATCTGAAGTCCTTAAATATGAAAATAATTTTAAGAATTGTGTTCTACGAAAATAAAAACGCTACGTAAACACTTCAGATACGAATATAACATCTTCTTAATATTTACTGCAACATTCTTTCTGGTTATCCGTCGGTATAAAATCATCCAAACCCATTTTAGGAGTTGCCTTTGAAATCATTATTCTATTCAGTGACACCTCTATACAATAAAAGTTTATTCATACGTTCCCAAATTCTGTTTGAGATGTGTAGAAATTATTGATTACATTTCAGTATAAACTCTTGTTTACATGAATTATTCGAGCTTACAAATTATTCAACCCATTATCTCGATGTCAAAATGAGCCTTGAACTTTGGTTTGAAACCTGCAAGGCGTCACTTCAAATTAACTGCAAACCAAGGATTTACTGACAACCCTATCAAACTCAAAGGCAAAATAATGTTATTCACCTCTGGAAGTTTGCCTAACTAGTAATCCCTTGATCACAAGGGTTCAACATTTACCTTACGATAACCACCTTAGTTGACCCTTGAAATACTCCAAAAGTCAGTTCGAAATAGCATTGAAACTTATTTTTTTTTTTTTATTTGATGAACACCTTTACCAAAAACATTTTCATATAAAATGTTGCCAAGACAAAACTATATTATTATGGCTCGCACTGTAAAAAATATCAGACCACAAGCATCAATATTTGTGGATTATATTATAGGTTATTAAATGTTTTTTTGTTTGTGTACCATACCAACTTTCTAGAACTTCAGGAATTACGAATTACCATAAGAGAGAAGATCATCAGAGAGTGAGTCAGTGACAAAATCGGAGTTTTTAGATAAGCCATCAATAAAAACTATGCAAGTAAAACTTAAACCTTTTAAGTAAAGCAAAAGTTTCATGAGTACACTATTATCATAATTTATCTGGTAGAATCCAAATCCAAGTTATCAGGGTTAAGAAAACGACGAAGGCGTCGTTCGAGAGAAGGACTAGGGAGCGCCCTTGCGCTTTGCTTAGCTCGTCTTGGTGGCATCACTACCGTGTCCCCAAATATTCGGCATCATCGTATTTGGGTTTTTTATTTTATGTGACTTCGAAATATTTAAGATTTCCTGCTAATTGTTTACCAAGTATTGAAAGCTTTACTCAAACTCTATATAAAAGCTAATCTATTAATGTTTATAAGATAGATGCCTTATTTGATGGAAGTGGAATTGGGTGGGATATGTTTGTCGTATGCGGTCAGAAAGGTGAGCTAGGTTGGCTACCTTTTGGATACCGAATTGTCGCCGAGTTAGAGGTAGACCAAGAAGGAGGTAGAGAGATGATCTCGACAAGTTTGTTAATTTGAAATTTAGAAAAGTGTCTAGGGCACAACGTCGCCAGTCACTACATCGCCGCTCGCTGCATCGAGCCCGATCCATCGACGGTTTAATGTAGCAAAGGTACACAATATCGCTGGTACGCTGCATCGACAGCCAACCAAATCGATGGTAACCTGCATCGAAGGCGCACAGTATCGATTGTACACAGCATCGATGGCGCACTAAATCGATTGTAGCCTGTATCGAAGTTGCATAGTATCGATGGTCAACTGCATCGATAGGGTCCCAAATCGATGGTAGGCAGTATCGAGGGTGCACTATATCGAAAGTAAACTGCATCGAAGTGCTCCATATCGATGGTAGACAGTATCGACGGCACACCAAATCGATGGTAAACTGCATCGACAGTGCACCATAAATACGTGTATTGTATGTTTACTAAGGTATCCTTCAACAAAATCCATTGATTGATTTTATTAAAATGAAACATTATTGACTTTCTGTAACGGTCGGTTGAACTTTTAATATTCCTCTTTGATCGTAAAATATGAATTATTACTTAGATCGCTGAAGTTTTGTAACTAAAAACAAAGTTAAAGTTGTGTTATCGTTACAAAGACTGTTTGACAACAAACTCTAAACTATGTTATAAATTTATGCGATCTGCAAAATTGTTTCAATAATGGTTGGTATTGTATATTCATGCTTATAATATATAAATACTTTCGATGGGCAGCAGCGTTGGAAGCACAAGAAGCTAAAGAAACTGCACTCGCTAACCAGGAAGGCAGAAAAAATTGGGAGAGGCTTTTGTCCAATAGTGGACTTCTTAGGGATGTAATGATGTTTATATATTTACAAACATTTGGTTGTGTAATCAAATTTATATGATTCAAGCACAAATAAGAATGACGGGCTCCGTGGCGCAGTAGACTACGCACAGATTAAAAAAAGCGGCCAATTGCAAGTCGGATTCGCCCATGAAGGGTTCCGTAGCAGCAAGTAACATAATATAAAAGTTCTTGTTATATTTGAGTTGATTGAATGAAAGGTAAATTGCGGTTTACAATTTATGACGTAAAATGAGATATTATGGTATGAAGTCTTATAATGAAGTAAGTATGCCCCACACTTGCACGGTACATCAGGACCTCAATGAGGCGTATGATAAGGCGATCAGCGTAGCCAAATACTGGTCAAAAGTAGTGCAATTATTTCGACTTGAAAGAAGAACAAGAAGTATATGATATTAATTGGTACAGTTAAAATGTTGTATATTAATGTAATGCGGATGCAGGGTTTCCAGCACCCATGGCATAGAGCTCGCGACGCCTTTTAAGGTCTATCCCCACACATCAGTGCTGTGCCCGGGCCGTGACAGGAGCCCGTCAGGGGCCGCCTGTTCACACACATCAGTGATGTGACCGGGCCGTAGATAAATCACCTCCTTATATAATATGCCTTTCTATTATTTAATTTTGTTCGCGTGTATATAGAGAATAGTAAAGCCTTAGTGCTGTGTGGTGAAACAGACTAAAATAAAGGTTATACAAGTCATGGCTTTATTTAAACTCGACACAGAGGAGTTTCTATTAATAGCTCATCGTTCATGTTTACCTACAAATAATTCAGTAAACTGCAAGGAAAATATCAATCTCATGCACGGCACGGCAACGGCAATGTATACTTGCGCACGTGACGGCGGCGTCGACCCGAACAATGAAGTTCCGTGGGCGGCACGGGACGAACGTGTATGTCGAATCCATAGACAATGTATGTGTAAGCATTAACTTTAAAATCCAAATAAAATTACCTATCTGTGTCCCGTTTCCGTTTCCCCTCCCATACATACTTTTTTTTTGCCGTCGGCGGCCTGTGATTGGTCGCCCAGAGAGTTGAAAAAAATATGGCGATCGAGTCTTGTGGAGCGCGTCGCTTGCGCTAATATAATTTCCAAAAATAACGACCCTAAGAGCTTCGCTGGCCGAAAATAACTCTAAATCCTCATCCGCGAGTGTGTGATGGTGTACCACAAGTGTAGGCAGTGAGAAAAGGAATACAGTTCAAACCAGGGAGGTTCCCAGCCAGCCGCCACGAGGCCTGCCGCAGGTGATCCTTCCCAACGTCCTGTTCACCGAGAATCCAGGTTAGTGTTTACTGAATTTTCCCTTGCTGTGATTCTGGGGTTGATCGGAGAATGCAGTGACTCTTCCAGGAAGTCGCAACATTAATTTATGGTGCCTCCTGTGAGGACATTCCTCACGTACTTATTTCAAATTTACCCACTTAATTTCAATATTTCCAATTAAAGTTATTTCCAAATATGGATAACTAATTTATTCATAAATAGACTTATTATAGATTCAAATTAACTAGGTACTTACCCACCTAGCATTTGTCTATTTGTCGAACAATTTCGAATCAAACAGGAAATTCCATACCTGTGCCATACCATAGTAAATACCTATTGCTTACGAGTACATACTTCTTATCTCGTTAATTCCCTTGTAATAATCCCTTAATCGTTCGATTTGTATGCCATAAGGTACTATCTTGTTACTCAGGCTTTCGAACTATTTTGGATAGCCTAGATACCTACCTAAGGTTAATTAATAGCAGCGAGGTGTGTATTTATGATTATAAGTAATAGTCCGTAGTTTTAAAACCTACGTGTTTTGTGAATATCTGTTCCATTACTCAGTTTCCATTTAAACTTTTGCTACTTACCTACCTTACTCGTACTTTCACAATTAGTGCTTAGCGAAAACATAGCAGAAGGAGAATTAATGTCAACCATTAAAAAACGTGAATATGAGTTTAAAAATATGCAAATACTTTATGACTTAGCAAAAATTACGAAAGAAAATAAAAATAAATTAGCATCCTTTCGAGCTAGGTATAAAAGAATTGATAAAATTCGTGATAATTTCTTGGAATGCAACGATCGTGTAAACCAGTTGCAACTTAAACTAAATCCTCAATTTGTTATCGATAATAATGCTTTGTTGTCATTTGACGAGTTATACTATTTTGTCATTGAGTTTGCTGACTCTCTCGACGTAAGTTCGCGCTCGGAACTGTGTCAAGGTCATGCGCATTCCAACTCTCAAGTGAAATTACCTAAATTGCAAATAGCTAAGTTTGATGGTAATATAGAGAACTGGCAGATGTTTAAAGACAGTTATACGTCGCTTGTGCATAATAATGTTTCGTTGTCGGACACAGAGAAATTTTACTATTTATTGTCATGTCTGACAGGGTATGCCCTGACACTAGCTAAGGGTGTTCCTATAACATCAGCTAATTATTCTGTTGTTTATGCAGCGTTGCTAGACAGGTATGATAATAAACGTATTTTAGCCACCGCTTATTTAGAAAAAATAATAAAATTAAATCCGATCCAACGGCCATCATTATCAAACTTATCACAATGAACCAACACACTTTATGAATGTGTTAGTGCCTTGCGCGGGTTAAATATTGATGATTTAAGTGAAATTCTTTTATTTTACATAGCGTCTCGGCCGCTTGATACAGAAACTAGGAAAAGGTTTGAATTACAAAATACCGAAGAAATTCCTAAATTTAATAATTTGATTGTTTATTTACAGAATTATATAAAGGTATTAGAGGTTAGTCAACCTAGTAATTTACCGTCATTCAATTGTACAAATAAACAAAACTACAATAATACAAAGAAAGATAATTTTTCTCGGCAATCAAATTATTTCTTAATTACTTCTTCGAACTCAAATAATAATAAACCTAATCAGGCTGTCTGTGCGTATTGTCATGAAAATCATTCAATGTCTCGCTGTGGTAAAGAACATTCTATGAATATAGGACAGCGACAACAATTAAAGAGTTACAATTATGTCAAAACTGCTTAAGGCCCGGTCATACTAGTGCAGACTGCAAGTCTAAGTCCATGTGTTTCATTTGTAACTCAAAACATAACACATTATTACATGAAGAACATAAAAGTTTATTATCTAATACCATTGACCTAAAGGCTTCTGAGAATTCCAATATAAGCACTTCCCTAACTTGTACAACTCAGCCAAAAATGTCAAAGTCACTTATGAGTACCAAAATTATTGGTTCAGCAGTGGTTCGGTTGTGAAGAGTGGATGGTTCATGGCAATATGCTCGTGTAATCATAGATAGTGGCTCGATGGACTCTTTCATTACAAGTAGCTGTGTGCGACAGTTAGGTTTACATATAAAAAAGTGTAATTTAAATGTAACCGGTCTCGGTCAAAATTATGTATGTAATATTAAAGGTTATACTTTTGGCTCTATTGTGCCTAGGTCAAATGACTCGCCCCAATTTGATATACCATTAGTGGTTTTGCCTAAAATCACTTCAATGGTTCCTTCAACTTCGTTACCGTCGGTTGTCAAGGAAAAGTTTAAACATCTGGATCTCGCCGACCAAGATTTTCATAAATCGGGTCCGATCGATCTGTTGTTAGGAGTAGACTGTTTTGACCAGATATATACTGGTTCACGTTCTGCCCAGGTCCTGGTTTTCCATGTGCACTGTCTAGTGTATTCGGCTGGGTGATAAGTGGTCAGTTTCTTCAAAACGTGGTGGCTCAAACTCCAGCCACACCCGTTACGTCACTCATCGCGTCTTCTAGTGCGCTCGATGAGAGCGTTCAACGGTTTTGGGAATCTGAAGAACCGTCGAAATGTAAAATTTCCGGTCCGAAGGATGAAATATGTGAAGTGGCTCAAACTCCAGCCACACCCGTTACGTCACTCATCGCGTCTTCTAGTGCGCTCGATGGGATCGTTCAACGTTTTAGGGAATCCAAAGAACCGCCGAAATGTAAAATTTCCGGTCCTAAGGATGAAATATGTGAAGTGGTTCAAACTCCAGCCACACCCGTTACGTCACTCATCGCGTCTTCTAGTGCGCTCGATGAGATCGTTCAACGTTTTAGGGAATCCGAAGAACCGCCGAAATGCAAAATTTCCGGTCCTAAGGATGAAATATGTGAAGTGGCTCAAACTCCAGCCACACCCGTTACGTCACTCATCGCGTCTTCTTGTGCGCTCGATGAGATCGTTCAACGGTTTTGGGAATCCGAAGAACCGTCGAAATGTAAAATTTCCGGTCCTGAGGATGAAATATGTAAACAAAAATATAAAAATGGCACATATCGTACCTCCGAAGGTCGTTATGTTGTACCAATTATGCTTAAAGATGATACTCCAGCCTTAGGAGAATCATATCATCAGGCTCTTAACCGTTTTCTCAACTTGGAAAAGCGTCTTGCCAGCCAGACTGAGTTGAAAACGGAATATAAGGAATTTATGCAGCAGTACGAAGATCTGGGACATATGCAGCCTGCTGAATCTTTGTCTACTGATCGTTATATTATTCCTCACCATTGTGTAATAAGACCCGATAGTACAACGACACGTTTACGAGTAGTCTTCGATGCCAGTAGTCGGACCTCGAATAATCTGTCACTCAAGAATATTGTTCATGTGGGTCCTAAGCTGCAAGTGGATATTGTCGATTTAGTGACAAAATTTAGACTTCACAAAATAGTTTTTACTGTCGACATCCGTTGTATGTATCGGCAAATATTGATAAGACCCGAGAAAGGGACTACTAACGCTCCTCGTCTTCTTAAGGATGTTCCTCCTGAATTTTGTCAAAGTTCTAAATCCTTCGATGAATCGGGAAATGAGTTTGTCAAAATATTAGGGATGCGATGGAATCCCATTAATGATTCTTTTTCATATGCCTTTTCAGACTCGTTCGAAGTCAAATTTACTAAAAGATCCATACTCTCTTTAGTAGCTCGCATTTTTGATCCACTCGGTTGGATATGTCCAGTAGTCTTTGCAGCAAAATCGCTGTTGCAAGAAATATGGCGGTTAAATTTATCGTGGGATGATTATTCCAAAACATTTAATCAAACAATGGCATTTAATAGCGGCCAATTTGTCTGATTTACAAAGGATTTCTCTTCCGCGGTTAGTTATGCCTTCCAATCCGATGGAAGTACACTTTGTAGGTTTCTGTGATGGTTCTCTGAAAGGCTATGGTTGTTGTGTGTATATTTGTGTGGTTACTAATGAGCCCAGAATTTCTACTGCGACTAGTTTACTGATTGGAAAATCTAGAGTAGCTCCTTTAAAACCTACCACAGTAAATAGACTTGAGCTAAGCGCAGCGGTGCTTCTAGCAAAAGTTCTATCGCACATGTATAATTTGCTTAAAGACCATATAACTATTAATTCTATTCGAGCTTATTCAGACAGCAGTACTACCTTGTCATGGCTTAATACAGCCCCTCATTTGTTAAAAATGTATGTAGCCAATCGTGTCATTCAAGCAACTGACTTGATTAGTACCGATCTCTGGTATTATGTTTCATCTAAGGATAACCCGGCCGACTGTTGTAGTCGCGGAGTGTCCTGTCCAGAGCTTATAGACCATCCTCTGTGGTGGAAAGGTCCTTCTTGGCTACAGGATTTGCCTAGTCAATGGTCTAACAAACGGGTTCTACTTCCAAAAGAATACTTACCCGAGTTTAAATCACTAGAAACTAAAAGTCTTCACGTGATTAATGTGAGAAACCCACTTCTGGACTTAATTGCCAGACATTCCTCTTTTACAAAAATTCTAAGAATTGTAGCATGGTGTATTAGATTTATTTCAAATTCGAGGGTTGCAAGGCAAAATCGAATTCTTTCATTTCTCAGTAGTCCTGAACTCGAGAAGTTAACCAAAGTATTATTTAAATTGAGTCCGTATCATTATATGTCTTCCGAAGTCAGTCGAGTGCGAGATAATGACCCATGTGTAAAATCCATTCAAAAACTTTCACCTTTCCTGGACGATGATGGGATCGTGCGGGTGGGGGAACGCATCGATGAGGCTAATCTGTCACCATCTGCGTTACACCCTTTTTTGTTACATAAACAATGTCCAATATCTAAAATTATAATAAAACATTTTCATAAAAAATATTTGCATTGTGGACCTCGAACCTTACAATCTCTTATTCAACGCCAGTTTTGGATGGTTGGATTGAGACTTCTGATACGTACCGTGCTGTCAAAGTGTGTTAGATGTTTTATTTCGTGTCCGCGCTCTCGTTGGGTCATGCTTAAGAAAATTACCCAGAGATTTTGGCGCGTATGGCAGCGTGATTATCTTCATACATTACAACGAAAGAACAAAAGGTTCGTACATGAACCAAATATTAAAATAGATAACTTAGTCATAGTTAACGAACCTAATCTTCCGCCGATGTTTTGGAAGTTGGCACGTATTGTGCAAGTGCATGCTGGTTCGGATCAAGTAATCAGAGTAGTTACTTTCCGAACTGCTAACGGAAAGACCTTTCGTAGGCCGGTAGTAAAGGTTTGTCCCTTACCAATTAGTTAAGATATTTTTTTTTCATAAATTACTAAAACATAAATACACACTATCCTTAGGCTAGTTAAAACTTATTTATTACTTTATCTTTCGAAAATAATATTTCTAGATATTCTTGCAATAGTGCGTAGCTATTGCTTTTGTTTTTTTTATCCTTCAATTTGCATTCTCTGTGAAACCCTTGTGGATTTCAGGTGGGGGAAAATGTGTAAGCATTAACTTTAAAATCCAAATAAAATTACCTATCTGTGTCCCGTTTCCGTTTCCCCTCCCATACATACTTTTTTTTTGCCGTCGGCGGCCTGTGATTGGTCGCCCAGAGAGTTGAAAAAAATATGGCGATCGAGTCTTGTGGAGCGCGTCGCTTGCGCTAATATAATTTCCAAAAATAACGACCCTAAGAGCTTCGCTGGCCGAAAATAACTCTAAATCCTCATCCGCGAGTGTGTGATGGTGTACCACAAGTGTAGGCAGTGAGAAAAGGAATACAGTTCAAACCAGGGAGGTTCCCAGCCAGCCGCCACGAGGCCTGCCGCAGGTGATCCTTCCCAACGTCCTGTTCACCGTGAATCCAGGTTAGTGTTTACTGAATTTTCCCTTGCTGTGATTCTGGGGTTGATCGGAGAATGCAGTGACTCTTCCAGGAAGTCGCAACAATGTATGTACCGATATTGTTTAGACTCCGGACTAAAAACGTTCCGGCCACGTCCCGGTCACTGTCCTGATGTGTGTGGATTTAGGATTCTTCATTGGAGATAGTTCTTTAAGCATCCAAAAGCCGTAAACCACATACTATTTATCTGCTGATAGTTTGGTAGATTTCTTTACCAGTATGTAGATATAAGCGAGTGCACACATTACACCGATTCGGTATCGGTTGCACCTTCATACTGATTAAGAGCCTACATGATTGCTGTAATGTGCGCACTTGCTTACATATTACATCAGACTATCGGCCGATAAAAAAGCTGTAGTGTTCCGTGATTCTAATACTACGGAAATCAAGATGGAGGAATCGAGTCGAGTCGAATAAATAGAAGCCGATAATAAAAAAATATGCGTTTAGTTCACGCTATGCGTTACTTGGTATATAAGTAGGTAGCTTATATACCAAGTAACGCATAGCGTTACTTGGTATATAAGCCAAGTAATGATGAAAAATGAAATAATATGTTTTCACTATCAAAGAAATGATAGTGAAAACAGATTTTCATTAAAACCTCTACTCCTAATGGATGTCACAATATTGTATTATTGCTATTAAAACTTATTATTTCATTTCATCGCAATCTGCCCCAAAAACAAAGTAGCGCAGTGTTAAGTGGACCGTAGCACAAAGCGGGACGAAATGCATAACTAGGAAGCTGCAGTCTTGAATTAATCTTATTAAACTTCTAGACTCGGTGTTTTGAGTGTATTCCTGTTATACCCAATTTTCGAAGGTAACAATATTTTGATAAATTAAGAATACTTTGACTGTTATTTTACTTCAAGTAGTGCTCTATAATTTTATTAAAGCTATTATTATTGCTTTCAAGTATTAACTTGAAAAAAAAAAAACAAAACATGTAATAAACAAGACTCACATTAAAATATTTTAATTTTATCTCATCGTCATCCAAGGCAATACAGCTGCGAGTAGGCCTGGACCTGGTTAAGTAAAATTGTCCATTCGGATCGAAAATTTTAGTTTATTTGACCTTCAGTTAAATTATTAATTAGACTGTTTAGCTTTGGGTTCAAATAATTGTTGTATACCTTATACATCAATTATTTGAACTCTAAGCTTTTTTTAAATAAACCCTCAAAATCACTTGACATTTTAACATAACATTTTCCGATTTAATTTGACGAATATTTGTACTGTCACCCGGAGAAGCACTATTTGATAAATTGAAATTAACGCGTGCGGAGCCTCGAGTGATAGTTAGTGAAGTATTAAGTATATCAAGTACTTTCATTATTAGCACTTCCGGGTCAAACAAGCTAGACTTACAGGGAGAATGTACCAAGAAGTTAGCCTTGCAGTATGAATATTTCTCAATACTAACTTGCTATGCTAAGAGCTCTATAAGTTCCATGGGATTACTTTTATCAACGCTCGCATCGTTAACTCAATTAAATAACATCCAGTTTTTTTCACATGTTATCTCACTGTTATTACTCGGATTATTTCTTAAAACTAATTGTGCAACAATTTTTTTAGAGATTGTCACAATTATAAAAAAATAACATTTATCGGTCCACAAATTGTCACTTTAATCTTTAAAATAAAATTAGAGAAACCGTTTTGGTTATATGCTGCTAAGCCTATTAATCTATTTTTGTATTGGTCTATATTTTTCCTTTAATTTTTTTTTATTCTTTCATACCATTTTCTTACTATTATCTATTTTTTCTAAAGATGAACGGTGCCCAAGACAAACACTTTTGCTCAACTCTTTAACCTCTCTCCTCCGACTGAAACAGTTGATTCTCTAGGGATCTTCTGCATAAATTTTGTATTGGACATATTCATCCGGCCTGCTTTCATATATAACTATAGATTTTGTATGATTTTGCATTTTTCATATATAGATTTTATATAATTTTGCATTTTTTGGACGTCTGCTACCCAATAAACATTAATAAATAATTTGATTTAAAATATATAAGTATGCACCATTAATACCACGTTTATCCCATCTAACTGGTTTTATGATGTCTTCTAAAATGTCATGAAAATCTTTGACGTAATTAGTATGCGGCCACTAAGTTTATACAGACGTATTTACATATTTACCGAGTTACATAACTCCCGGAGCTGATCAATGTATCGTTTGTCTCTATGTCAGCGATGATAAGTAGATTTGAATTCAGTGCAGCCCTCGACGCTGTCGGAAGCTTTTTATTGACTATAAAAGCTTAGGCGTAAAGCCTCACGTAAATTACTAGATACCTCGAATACGGTACCCTTTTTCGGGATAAAAGATGTACTATGACTTCAAACTATCTTCATAAATTTTAATCTGAATCGGTTTAGTAGTTGACGCTTGAAGAGGTTACATACAGACAGAGAGGTACTTTCGCATTCATAATAATAATAATATGGAAATTACAAAGCAAAATAAAATAAATTATTTATGTAAAACTTAGTACTTATATTAATCCTGTGGTAAAATATATTTTTTTTTCAACATGCTAATTTGAATATTAATTTGTCAACCTTGTTTAAGATGATTGCCATACTGGCGAAATATACGCCAGCATTCTTACTCCGTGGCCAGCATCCATTAAAATGTTACCAAAAAATTTAACATTTCAATGAACTAACATACTTAGAATTGAAATAAAATTAAATTTGTTTGGCATAAATGTCGTATAACAGTAGGAATACATTCAAATAATGGAGTTGCACTTAGCCGTTTTCATCACACAAAATTAATACATAAATACCTCAAGTTCTACAACATAATTATATTATTTTTAAATGCAAAAACCATTTACACAGTACACCGGTGAAGTCAGTATAATGAAGTCATCAGTAAATTTATTAAAAATATATATTGTATATATAAATAATATTATTGTATATTTGGCTCTAGATATTCATTAATGGAATAAAATGTTTTTTCTACTAGCCAGTCATTTAATTGGCAGGGGTTTTAATTCTTCAGGTACTCTGTTAAAAATTTTTACACACATCGTACCGCATTCTCTAGAACAGATGACATTTCTACTAGCAGGCAGCAGCCGGCGATCCGGAAATCTACAATTATTACAATACCCGCTTTCTGAATAAGCATTGCAACAACATTGAAATGTAATATTTTTTTGGGTTTAGTTTTATGCAAACGCATAAAACTAAACCCAAAAAAATATTACTCTGATAAACATCAGAGGACGCAATTTTATTTTTTCGATATGAAGGGGGAGGGGGGGGGGGGGCGTTAATATAAAGTTAAATTCAAATTTGTGGGATGTATGTAACTTTTCAATGGACTATGTATGAAAATCCATATCCGCGTCGTGTTTTAGCGGAGGGCTAAATCACTATGAAAACTCAAGTTTTTAAAAGAAGTTTTTAATTAACTTTTAAATTAACAAGATCTAATTTTAAATTCAAATGTGAATCTGGCTTACAAGAAAAAGCAAAAAATAAAAATATGTATGAACATTTTGGCGATCAAAAAATGTATCTTGTAAATAAATATTATACTATATTGTTTGAATTTCCACTATACTATACAAACTTTGTCCGCAATGAGGCTTTGGATGGACTCAAGTGATGTGGTGCCTCGGCTTCACCTGGGCTCACATTCTCACTTTTGCTTCTCAAAAATGTGCTATTTTACACTTAACGCATTTGCGTTAAGTGTAAAATTTGGTCGGCAATGTTTTAGGTGTGTATTAATTTAAATACACACCTACAACATTGCCGACTCAAATGTAACATCAGAATTAGATAACATGATTTGATTAATTAATGTCATAACGTCGACAAACATTCTAAATGAGCCTCAAATAGGATTCAATTGTAATCAAAATGAATTAATAGTTGTATCCGAGTCGGTTATTAGTTATATCTTTTCTGCGAAAATTTCAGTTCGTCATCAATATTTCGTTTTTACCCGACACACATAATTAAATTTTAATACGACTGCCTATTTGGAATTAATGATCCAAATTATTAATGTGGATTGATGTTGGCCAGATTTCATAAACGGCTTTGCTTACGGGCAACTTAACTGTCAGTAAATAGTTTAATTTACACCCTCCGGCAATATTAAAATTACAGAATCAGGGTCATTAAAATATTAAAAAAGGTGGAAAACTTTTAAATAAAACATAAGACCTATAGAAATTCGTATGTAACTATAAAGTTACTATAAAGGATATCGTACCGTCGTCGTCGACCTTCCATAATTATACATGGTGAAATTTTTATCGTTTTGGACCCTTAAAGGGGTGACTCAGACCATCAAAATGAATAAATTTACTGGCCAGTTTTTTAGAAATCGACATTCCAATAAAAACTGGCCGGGCGGCAGAACTCTTTTGTATGGAAATGACGAAATTTTTTTTGAGTTCCCAGCATTGGTACCATAGAAAAAGTTGTTCATATTGCTGGTCTGAGTCACTCCTTTAAGGGTCCAAAACGATCAAAATATCACCATGTATAAAGTAGTAACTTTATTCGAAGGTAGATAGATTGATAAATGATTAATTTTACCAGCAGAGACATAATTATCTAATCATAGAAGAAAAGTTGTGGTAGAGCCACGCTACCGACAAAAGTAAATTTTGCTAGTAGCTTGAATGTGCCGACTCCTCCGGACAAGTACCACACTCTCACAGAAAATCGACGTTTGAGTAAAAGCTTTATCGCTTCTATGCTTCCTTTTGTGAGTGAGAGAGCCGGTGGCCCGTCCTTCCCCCATTTCCTTCCCCCCATGTCCTTCCCCAAAGTCCTTCAAAGGCCGGCAACGCTCCTGTTACACCTTGGTATTGCAGTTGTTTATGGGCAGCGCTGATCACTTACCATCAGGTGACTCGCGTACTAGTTTGCCGTCCTAAAGTATAAAAAAAAAAATAAGGAAAAGTTAGAATGTCATAGTTTGTGTCGCAATGTTACAAAGAGGCAGTATATCAATCGAATAGCAATGCACTGTTTTTCAGTCAATGCCTGGGGTCGTCACAAAGCATATGCAGCATAACAGTCGTGTCATTCCTGTCCATTTAGTGTCCACATAATATGTTCATACGTTAGACAAAAAACAATTAAAACAAGAGCTAAAATTAAATTTAAAAGCTCTAAGTAAGTTTTATTGTTACAAATTTGTACTCTGTTAGTGTTCTTGATTTTAAAACTTAAGAAAAACCGGGTAATTGCGTTTCGGACTCGCGCACGAATGGTTCCGTACCATTATCTATAATAAGTTTAAAATTATTAAAAATATTTGTATTATATGATGTAACTAAAAATGTATGCTTTTCGCAAGTTTTCCTTAATCTGTGCTTTAATACATTGCTTCGTACCAAATTTCAAGACTCCGAGTTCACGGGAAGTACCCTGTAGGTTTTGATTCCCTTACGAATGTCGAAAGAACATGAAAATTTGCGGCATATCCAGCTGTATTTTTTGATTGCGTTGGCTTAGAAGTTTGATTTTTCCACACCTCCAAGGGACAGTAGACCTTAGTATTTAATATGAATTTTAACCTCTTCGCATTCTTGAGAAAAAGGGTCTTGATAGACAGACGGACAACCAAGTGATCCTATAAGGGTTCCATTTTTTTTTCCTTTTGAGGTACGGGACCCTAAAAATACCTAAGTAAATTAAGAACTTGTATAAAACAAACAAAACCCGTATTCAAAAACAAATAAGTAATTTATAGGAAATAGAACATCTTATTACAAAGACAAATCTGCCCGGCATCTAATTTGATTACGAGCTCAAGCGCAGTTAAATGTCAAGATTAGAGATACGCTTTGAAAAAGGCATTTAATTAAAGTCTGAAGTTTATATGAATTAAGCAAATAACGCTTTATTGGAGTCTACTCGAGCGGAGGGTGCGTATTAAGAGGATTCACGTTTAAAATGAGGCTTCATGCAACGTTGTGGAGGCGCTATGACGCTAGTGCGGCCACTAAACAAGCGATAGGTATGATTTTTAAACTGCTTGAGCAGATTATGGAAACGTCTGCTGCTCATGAGGTAAAACGACTGTACAAAAGTTACAATGGTTTTCATGTATACCTGCAAATACATTAACACTTAAAACGATGCACCCTTCTTGATTGCACACCTTGATGGTTATACATTTTAGTACAGCCACGTTACCAGCGAACTTCATTTTTGCTAGTAGCCTTCTTTCACTTCTGTTTCGTTCGGTTAATGAGAGATCCGAAAGCCCATCCTCCACCTCTCCGCTATTTCTCCTCCCAATGTCCTCCACCCTACTCCTTAAAATACTGAGAACGCTTTTGTCAAACCCTAGTGTTGCAGTTGTCCATGGGCAGCGTTGATCGCTTACCATCTGTTGACTCGTTTGCCGTCCTATAACATAAAAAATATATGCATAAATAATATATATGTATATATCTGCTACCTGTTTTCCGTGGCTTTGACCGCGTATTAATTATACGTATTCCATCCGGGCTCCCGGGCTGGGTCGAGTCCCATCCTCCGGGACCCGGGGACTGAAGCATTTCAGGTGAGGTTGTAACCACGAAACAAGCTTTGATGAAAAAAATATTCATTTAATACACTGTATCCGAGTCCAGGGCTGACCCTGGTCACTGGACCTAGAGTTTGTAAGCATTTCGGGTAAATATTCTAGCCATTTTGTTATCAAAACATTCCATTTTATAATATAATTTATTAAGTCATAAAATAAAATAGTTTTGTAACTTTGGATTTTGTTTCCTTTAATATGTATCCGATATGTTGTGATTCACATTTGTAGATTTATTCCGTCTGTGACTCTTAACCTGTGAAGACCCATTGTTTTACTGATTTCCTAGAGACCCGCATGGCATTCCATAATGCCACGGTGGGTCTTGAAAGACGACACCTTTGTATGTACAAATCACTACTTGTGTCTTAAGTATCTTCCAGCAAGCATGAATCTCTGAATTATGCGAAAAATTTATATAACTGATATCTATACTCTCGCAATACTCATGGCCCTATGCTTAAAAGCTTATAAAGGGGTAATGTTTTCAAACTCTACAAACGTTCATTGTTTGTTTAGGGATGCGTGCGTGACTGTACCGTCGCGTATAGACTCAGTTCCGGATACATAATATTAACTTAAAAATTATATGCTCCTCCTTTGTTTAAATAAAACAAAGAACTTTAAAAACCCTCATGACTATGCATTTTTACAACAGTCATATGGTTTACGGGTGTTCATGGTTATTTTAAACGATGCTATTTCCATTGTTTTTAATTATTTAATGGTTCTTGCGGAGAGTAAATTCTGATTGCGTGGGTACAATGTTAGACTATTTAATTCTCACTATCATAATAAATATAAATTCGTAAATAAAACCCTGTCCGTTCCTTGAAGAGGTAATTCAGCTTGTTGATATGAACAACTTTTCCTATGAGACTAATGCTGGGAACTCATCACTCGCGTTTCTATACAAATTGACCGTGTGGACGAAAATTATTGTACGAAAATGTCATTTTTTTTGAGCTTTCATCTCATATGAAAAGTTGTTAATATCAACGAGCTGAATTACCCCTTCAAGGATCGGACAGAGTTTTCTTTGCATATGGTATAGGCAAATCACACAGATTGAGCTTATCCCCAAAGTAAATTCGAGACTTCTATGATGGAATACTAACTCAACGATAATGTATTTAATAACAAATACATGTATGATAAATATCCAAGACTCAGGCCAATCTGAAAAGGATCATTTAGAAAAAGGTAAAAAAACAAAAAAATATCTCAGGTACCCATAAAGAATTTCAGGCAACAAATTGGCAAATTTGTATGGAGAGTAAAAATTTTTCCTTTATTTTTCTAACAATTTTGTGTTCTGTTTATGATCCTGATTGTGACATTTAAATATTTCCATGAGGTTCAAAGTCAATCTAAATATTAATTTTCTCGTTTGTGGTTCATTTTTTCTGAACAATGACGTAAATTTCTTGTATTCAGAGAGTGACATGAACAAACTTATTTATTAAGATTATATTTTAATACATTTAAATTTTTTGTTTCATTTAATTTTGTTGTATTATTTGAATATTATGTATTTTTTTTAAATTGTATTTTGGGCATACATACATACATAGTATCACGTCTTTTGCCCCTGCGGGGTAGACAAGCCTAGGACTATAAGATGTAAAGGCCACGTTAGCATGTTGGTGGGCATTATATGGAAAAACAGAATCAATATAATGATGGGTTGTTAGCCGCATCGCCTATTAACGTGATTCCTCAGATTTTACCCATTCCATCGATCGGCTTTTACGATTTGCGCAGGAGGAGAAGCTGATACATCTGCGTTTTTTTATTTTCTCCCAGATCAGCATTTTGAGCCCACATGACTATTTTCTAAGGTTTACTAAAATTATGAATTGACGTCTTTTGGAGGAAATGCGCTCTACATTTTTTTGCCGTTTCTTCTGCACTCCGCTGTGGAAGCGTCATCTAACTAAGCCATAAGTAAATTATTGACATCAATAATTATTGTAAATAAAATATGACGATTAAGTGTTCAAAGACACCTATATTAAAAAAAAACATATGTATCTTAATCTTATTTCCGTATCGAAAAAACTTGAATACAAAGCTACAAGACCAAGCGTGTAAAATGTTCTATTATAAGTAGGTAATTAATCACAGAAGTTTTTTTTTTTTTTTTTACTAAATATTGAATTAGGCATTTGTCTCCCATCTCACCTGTATGGTAAGTGACGATGAAGACGAGGATGTTACATGCCTATCCAAGAGATACCCATTTATTCTACTTTTGAATGTCCCGGGACTGGACTGTAAGTAGGTTCTAATGTCACGTATGCGCCGTTACTCATCAATAACGACCATATAGCAAATGAGAGGAAATCCTGACGGCAGTCGGCTCCAAGATATCACGCGTATGTAATAACATGTAATTGGCTATACGCTCGTTACTTTTTATTATCTTTGTTATTCTGCGACCCTTCTTTTTGATTAGTCGCAATACGGAAGACTCCAAAATGTTTTGATTATTTAATAATAAGCTGATTAAGTTGCGAAATGGCTGTTTGTTACTAAATATACTTAGCAACATAATCCATATTATATAATTTTTTTTAATAAAACTATGTCACTATATTAAAACTAAAAATGTCACTATATTGACTAGCTCCGTGGCGTAGCGGTCAACACGCCAGCCTGAGACACGGAGTGACCGGGTTCGATCCCCGGCTAGGACAAGATGGAAAATGATCTTTTCAGATTGGCCTGGGTCTTGGATGTTTATCTATATATGTATTTGTTATAAAATATAGTATCGTTGAGTTAGTATCCCATAACACAAGTCTCGACTTACTTTGGGGCTAGCTCAATCTGTGTGATTTGTACAAAAAAAAAAAAAACTCAAAAATAAGACAAAAAAAACTTAAAATCTAAGCTAAGGTGTTGTGGCGTAGTACCAAAAATACTAGCTGCATTCCTCCGCTGAATCGCAATTGCAATTCTCTGCGCTAAGAAAGAGCCAGCCCTCTTGTCACCAGCGGCATCGACAAGCCTAACCTCACCTCTTAAAGATTTTTTTAGTGCTAGGACCCCATGAACCAAAAGTTCGACACCAAGCGGAATAAACATGTACTCACTAGTAAGAGCAGCATATATTTATCTTTAAGAAGATTTTGAAAAATGTAATTGATTACAACATCATTAATTCTACCTGTAAAACCAGAAAAATAAGTTAAAATAAATTGAAGTTTATTTACAAATGTTAAAATCCAGCTTATCATGAAATAATGAATTCATGTTTACTTTATTGAATGAAATAAATAAATACGTCATAGTAAATGGGTAAATCAAGGCTCAGCAGTAGGCGGAAGATAGGCTAAGATGATGATGAAGAAGACAATTACGAAACAAAAACGGCAACTAAATAAATAAATAAATAAATAAATATATATGGACAAATCACTCAGATTGAGCTAGCCCCAAAGTAAGTTCGAGACTTGTGTTATGGGATACTAACTCAACGATACTATATTTATAACAAATACATATATAGATAAACATCCAAGACCCAGGCCAATCTGAAAAAGATCATTTTCCATCTTGACCTGGCCGGGAATCGAACCCGGTCACTCCGTATCGCAGTCTGGCGTGTTGACCACTGCGCCACGGAGCTAGTCAACTAGCTTATTTATTTTTGTATCTGATCTTTGATTTATTGATATGAATTATATTATTTTGAGGGGATTAGCACCCAGGCTTGTTAACGCCGCTGGTGACAAGATGACTGGCTCTTTCTTAGAATTGCAATTGCGATTCAGCGGGGGAATGCAGCTAGTGTTTTTGGCACTATGCCACACGGGCAACACCTTAGCTTAGATTTTTAATTGTCTTATTTTTAAGATTTTTAGTTTTTAGTATTAATATAGATAGGTTTATTAAAAAAAAAACAAATAATTTAATATCTTATGGATTGATATTACTAAGTACCTATACTTAGTGATTAAAATATATGTATATAATTCATATCATATATGAATTTTCAGTGAAATCATTGAAAAATCTGACACTAGTATTGGCCACTTACTTAAGTGGCCAATACTGGTGTCAAGCTACTTAACTCGTTCACTGACACTGAATCAGACACAAAGAAAGAACAATAGAATTACGTCTACAGGCGGGCAGTGTCAGCGAAAGTGTTAAAAGGCAAGGGCTTGATCGATATACTTTATGCCACCTGTGATCACCCATCTGAATGGCGACCGGCGACCCTGTCATGCTTTACATGCTTAAGCGTTAATGCTTACACTTAACTGGGCTCATTAATACGTAAAATATAGAAGCGGATTTATCACTAAAAGCTATGAGGGTTACAGAGAGACATTTAACTTATAAAATACTTGACACGCTCTTGTAGAAGCTTCTAAGAATGAAAAAACTTTGGAACTTTCAAATAACTCAAGTAGGTACTTAATATGAATAGACACGACAATATCGAAAACTCAGCAAAATCTTTTTCATAGCTTTTTCCAATTTTTCCAATCCGAAACTAGAGTTAAAAGTGGCTAAGATTAATAAGTGCCCCAGTTTAGTCTGGGCAGCAAATTACGGAAACTTTTGATTTACTGCAAGCCGGACCAGCTTTAAAGTTACTCGGAGTGGGTTTACTTCGACTTGTTGACTCATCTTCAGATTGTCTTGTAACCTCTTATTTTTATCGTCGATCGGTTCGGAGGTTCTGATTCAATTCATAGCATGCTGATAATTGTTTGATGACTTGTGCAGCCACTATTGTATCTCGATGCAATTTAAATAAATGGTCTTCGATGTATGTACATAATATAAAATATCTTTGAGTTAGTTCAGATTTAGTGTTCAAACTAGCTTAATATGTGTGATTTTCCCTTATATTTATTTCATTGTAAAATTCATACTCATATTCTTCTTGGCTTCCTATGTCCCCCCGTCGGGGCAAAGGGCAGATACTAGTTGGCGCCATCTGGTCCTATCCGACGCAGCGTTCTTAGTTTCACTCCAAGTGTATCCCAGCTTCTTTGCCTCAGCTATGACAGTGCGGCGCCACGTTTGTTTTGGGCGTACTTGCTTTCGCTTGCCCTGCGGATTCCAGTCCAGAGCTCTTCGGGGGACATGGTCATGAGGGCGGCGCAGCGTGTGCCCAATCCAACGCCACTTTCGCCGCCGGATCTGGACGTCTATCGGTTCTTCGTGACATAGTCTCCACAGATCTTCGTTGGAAATCACGGTGTCAGGCCAGAAAATTCCCATTATAAAACGAAGGCATACTTATATTATAAAAGCGAAAATTGTGCCTGGCTGTTACATTTTCACAGTTTTACCATTGTTACGCACATCATCATCATCAACATTTTATTAAGACCCAAAGGGTCTTAATGAAATCTAAAGTTAGTCGATTATATTTAAACATATTATACCAACTAGTTTATGTCAGAGTCTAGACCAAAAACTCATATATATATTTAAAATATATTTTTGTTAGATAAAAAAAATAATTTAGAGAATTATAAGAAAAATAATTACGGTAACAACTCCGATATAAACTCGTTGCCAAGTACGAGTATACTCATAATACAAAATAAAATATGCATTGTTATAAAATTCCAAAGTTTGATTAAGAGGCTTAAATCACCGAAACTAAAAACTAGCACCAGAAAACTGACCATTTTTGGTGGTATAAGGAGATCTGACTCAATATTATCATCACTACATAGTATAAAGCAAAGTCGATTCCCTCTGTCTGTCTGTCCGATATGTGAGCTCCATGGCGCAGTGGTTAATACGCCAGCCTGCGACATGAGAGTGTCCGGGGTGAATCCCCAGTCAGCATGATGGAAAACAATCTTATTCAGATTGACCTGGGTCTTTGGATGTTTATCCTTTCTTCCTTACTAATATTATAAATGCGAAAGTGAGTTTGTTTGTTTGTTTGTTACGCTTTCACGCCGTAACTACTGAACTGATCATCATGAAATTTTATCCCGGGAAAAAGTACTATTCCCGAGGGATCGACATTGACGCGGGCGGAGCAGCGGGCAAAAGCTAGTCTATTATAAAATAAGGTATCGTTGAGTTAGTTAAAAAAAAGATGTATGCTTAGATCTTTGAAACTACGGCTACGGGACAGAATTTGATGCAGATTTTTTTATAGATAGAGGAAGATTTGTATGTACATTGCACCCGTGCGATGCCCGGGATCTGGGATCCAATATACAATAATTAAAAGTAATACCAAAAATATCCGTAGTACAGATTTTTTTTATTCGATCTGATTGAGGCGTAAGAAAATAAAATGATGGGTGGCGTGACGCTAGTTTTGCTGATCTATGCCACTTAATTAATTCCACCAAACTGCAAAATGATTCGTTTAAAACGTCTGCAACTTGCAATAACCCAAGTAACAAAATAAACCACGATTGGGGACAGAATAGCGGCTATCCTTTTGTCCCAAACCCGTCTAATTGGGGCGCCATTGCAATTAAAATGGGATTTTGCAGCAAATGGGTGACGCAGGACTTGAATAAACTTTAGAATCGTTTTCATATTATACCTTTTATTAATGGAAAACATACAAATATTCTTTTAATAAATAGAATATATACATACGCTTCTATATTATAGGTTATCCGAACAGCGTTAAATCACGCCCCTAAGGTTTAGGGAAACATTAATTTCTGCGTAAAATTATGTCGTATAAGGAAATATTTCTTAACTATGTAATTTTATGTATCTTTTCGTAAATGATCTCTGACTTCAACGTGCGTCATTTTGAATATCTTACTTTGAACGTAACAAATGACCTAAAGTACATTTTCCTAAAGAAAGTCTCATAAGTAGGGTAGGGCTAGTAAGACTATTTTATTGATCATACATAGTATCACGTCTTTTTCACTTGCGGGGTAGACAGAGCCTAGGTCTATAAGACCTAATGGCCACATTTAGCACGTTTGAGGGCGTGTAGGTGGAAAAGGGAATCAATATAGTAATGGGTTGCTAGCCGCATCGCCTATTGACATGATTCCGTAGATTTTCGCCTATTCTCTCGATCGGCTTTTACGACCTGCGCGGAAGGAGAAGCAGCGGGCACATTCTACGTTTTTTCTTTTCTACCAGACCAACATGAAAGCATTGAACATAGGCTGGCTATTACCTATTTTTTTATTAAAAACGATTTATTTTATATTTTAACAATAAACATAAATTTATATTGAATATTACCTGACCCGACAGACGTTAAATAGACTATGGATAGACGTCAACTGTCATACAACTAGCGTAACGATGCTAAAGGTTACATTTCAAAAAATAATAACGTCTATAATTTTTAAGAACCTCCTAAGAAACAGCAAACACGACAGAAAAGGATTTGCCAAATCGGTTCTGCCATCCATACGTGACCAAGGAAAATAGAAATATATAGATGAATAGTGAGGTAATTGAAAAAAATGCTGAGTTCCACGTTACCATCTACAGCCGTTTGTGTCGACTCCCGTTTATAGAACGGAAAATTTCAGATATCAATAAAAAAGAATAATAAAGTCTTTATTGACCAAGATTTCATAAAAAGGTATTAAATATTACGAAATAGGATGTACAATGGCGGCCTGATCGCTAAAGTAATTTCTTACAGGCAACCAATTAGGTAGGACTTCAATGAATGCGAGATGTATGTAAGGCGCAGAATTATAATCTAAGTTAAAAATCATCATCATCATCATCATCAGGTCTTTTTTAGTCTCCACTACAGGAGTACGACCCTCTCTGTACTACTAGGGCCATACTTGGCCAGAACAGCCAGAGGACTTGGCCTACACTCTCCACGCTGGCCAGACGGGTTGAAGAGGTCTCTTAGATGTTCTTGGAGTGGTCCTATTCTACTCTGTCGGATACCACACGACTAAGTTAACAATATGCTAAATAAACTACTTAAATACTTACATAATAATCATACATAGCGCGCAGAACCAATGGCCGATGGGGCAGAAGGGTTCTCGAATGGCGACCACGTACCAGCAAGCACAGCGTCGGACACCCACCGACCAGTAGGTCGGATGACCTGACTAAGGTCGCAGGAAGACGCTGGATGCAGGCCGCTTCTAACCGGTCGTATTGGAAATCCTTGGGGGAGGCCTATGTCCAGCAGTGGACTTCTTGCGGCTGATATGATGATGATGATGAATCATACATACATAAAATAGATAGTGAATATATACTATAATACATACATATTAGACTTATCAAAATCAATAATACACACAAAGAAAAAGGAACAACAGCAAAGCAAGATTAAAGGAATACCTACCTATAAAAAGAAAATCTACAGTTTGAGGTTCAGCATGTTCAGTCAGACTGAGACAAGAAATGTGATTTTATTTACTCTTAATAAATGAAGAAATAAAATATGGTAAAAAAAATTCATGCGAGCGGGGCTTGAACCGGCGACTTAGGTCTATTTACGACCATGCCAACGTAAGCCTTAATACGTATTCGGGGAAATGGGATATGGTGGAGAATTTCGGCGCCGAGACTGAATTGTGCGGTAGCTCAGATGGCAGAGCATAGGTCGTCGGTACAAGTCCCGCCCGCATGAAATTTTTTCACCATATTTTATTTCTTAATTTATTAAGAGTATATCAAAATAGCATTGTGAATGCAAAATAAAACACTTATAAAAATGTGATTTTATTTGTCTCTTAAAACTAGTTAGTAGAAACCATTCGCATTCATCTAAATTAATTTTGTAGTTGTTAAAAACACTTGTGTGGACATTCTCGTTTTGTTTTGGTTAGAATGATATCGAATACAAAACACGAGGTAATTTATCAATGTTTCCCTTTTTTGTTAGCATCCCAAAAGTTCCGGTTCGTTGGTGTCATAGACGACGGGAGGTTTTATAGGGAACGTTTCTTTACTTTTCAAATCACGTAGCCATCAGCAAATGTATTCACCAGTAGCCACGCATGCGTTGCAGGCAAAAACGAATAGATTGTAATAGAAGATAGAGGCTACGACACTATTTTTATAGATATGTATAAAAATACTTAGAACTAGTAGAAGGGAAAATACCAAGAGGCAAAAGTCCAACAACATGGTCAGATCAAATAAAACAACAACTGGGGACATCAATTACAACGGCGGTCCGATATGCAGCAGACCGAGACAAATGGCGAGAACTTGTCTACAGCCATGTTCAGAGGGGCCACGATCCTCATCAGTGAGGGAACGCATTAGAGAGAGAGAGATAAAAATACATCAGGTTCCCATGACCATTTTCAGATTGACCTGGATCTTGGATGTTTACCTATACATGTGAAATTTTTATCGTTTTAGACCCTTAAAGGGGTGACTCAGACCATCAAAATGAACAACTTTTCCTATGGGAAAAATGCTGGGAACTCAAAAAAAAATTTCGACTTGGCCATAGAAACTGGCCGGGCGGCGGAACTATTTTGTATGGAAATGACGAAATTTTTTTTGAGTTCCCAGCGTTGGTCCCATAGAAAAAGTTGTTCATATTCATGGTCTGAGTCACCTTTCTAAGGGTCCAAAACGATACAAATTGCACCATGTATAAGTATCTATTAAAAACTATAGTATCGTTGGGTTAGTATCCTTCGATACAAGTTCACAACTTACTGTGGGACTAGCACAATCTGTACGGTATGTACATACACAGCGTGTAAACGAGTCTCGACATTCCCTAAATGCACATTAAAGGGGTGACTATGCCCATAATTATGAACAACTTTCCAATGGAATCAATACTGGGATAATTTTTTTTTATCATTCCCATACAAATTTTCTAGGTGGCTGAACACTTTTGTATGAAAATATCAAACATTTTTTTAAGGTCCCAGCATTGCTCCTATAGAAAAACTTGTTCATATTGATGCTCTCAGTAGCACCTTTAAGGGAATGTTAAGGATCAATTAACACGCTGTATATTTATTTATTTATTTACCTTTTAATAGCTTGTATTTTCATAAAAGTTAACATATTTTTGTCAAATCAAATGAAATCAGAAAAGTTTTCAAACATATAATCAAAAACCTGTATGTTTATTGTGTGTGCATAATAGTGAAATGCACGGTTGAAACTCTCGTTATATAATGAAAATGAACACGTATGTATTACTAAAGTTTATACATCAGTCAGTTTAACTAGTACATAGATACTTACATATTATCACGTCTTTATTCCTTACGGGGTAGACATAAGACTGAAAGGCCACATTTAGCGTATTGGCGGGCATAAAGTTGGTAAACAGAATCAAAATAGTGATGGGTTGCTAGCCTCATCGCCTATTTTCATTATTCTTTATATTTTCGCCCATTCCCTTTAACGATAGATACCTACAAATGGATATAAAACAAAATAACTTATTGTTAATAGTACCAGTGTTAAATATAAGTAGGTACTAAGTCTATCTAAGTGTGGTTTATTCGTCCAAGATCTATGTACTATAATAATAAAACTTTAGATAACTTTAATACTTACAGTATTTAATATTGAAGGGACCATTTTTGGAAATATTTCACCGGGATTAATGTTTTCTATTATAAAGCTGTATTCGCTAATGAAGCCCCCATTATATTTGATGAAGGTTAGAGTGAGGTCACGATTATATGGAGCCATTTTTATTTCTTGGGAAATATAACCTATAGCAGTCTTTTAGTAGGAAATGTTGCCATCGCATAAATACATACATAAATATTAGCACGTCTTTAATGCACGTAGCCGGCCTCCGTAGTCCAGTGGGACTCCGTAGACCCGGGGATCGTGGGTTCGATTCCCACGGGAAGCATACTTTGTTTAGTTGTTTCCAGTTTGGTTAGGGTTAGGGCATTGCAGACATGAATCACCTGATTGTCTGATAATAAAGATGTTTCTGTGCTTCGGAAGGCACGTTAAGCCGTTCGTCCCGGCTGCCATCTAATAGTCATTAAAGGAACCACGTCAGTGGCCGAGAGGTGGTTCTGAAGAACTCTGACACCAGGGTGTGCATGGTCGATTGACCTTGGCACCCACTTAAAATGAATGAATGAGCGCGTCTTTGTTCGTTGCGGGGTACAGAGAGCCTAAGGACATAAAATGAAAAGGCGACGTTCAGCGTGTTGATTATCGTAAAGGTGGAAAACGAAATCAAAATAATAGGTTGCTAGCCACATCGCCTTTCGATATAATTCATACTTGGACAAATTATAATATCTACGAGCTTTTTTCGTGACTCCGCTCTCGATAATGTAAATTAATTAGCAACAGTCCTGTTTTTCTGCGATTAAAGGTAACCTAAGTTCTTCCCTGTGACCCAGACAACGTGTATGCAACATTTCATGATGATCTGTTTAGTTTGTTTGTTCTTCATGTGTGTAATGGTCAGGGGTATCTTGCTCAACTGCTTGTCCGGTGGTTGTATGGCATCGGGTACACGCGCCTTCCAAATGCTACTTGCTTTTTTTCCCATTTGTCTAAATAAATAAATAAATATAAATATATACGGACAAATCACACAGATTGAGCTAGCCCCAAGGTAAGTTTGAGACTTGTGTTATGGGATACTAACTCAACGATACTATATTTTATAACAAATACATATATAGATAAACTACCAAGACCTAGGCCAATCTGAAAAAGATCATTTTCCATCTTGACCTGGCCGGGGATCGAAACCGGGCACTCCGTGTCGCAGGCTGGCGTGTTAACCACTGCACCACGGAGCTGACACGGATTTATCTGAGTGAGTAGTATCCCGATCTTCATGCCCTTTCCAAATCCAACAAATTTTTATCTTTCAGAATCAGAATCAGAATCATTTATTTTGCATAAAATATGGTAGTTACATGAAGATGTTATACATAATAAATTAGTTCACATATTTAACCAAAAATTGGCATGCAAAAACACATTATACAAAATTTAAAATTAATTAGTATGAAATTATAGTTTATCTTCTAGGAATTCTTTTACACTGTAGTAGGATTTGGTCAATAACATTTTACATAATTTATTTTTAGCCTTTTATTTTTTTTCCTAGCTTTAAAACGATTCCGATAGGCAGCAGCGTCAAAAGCACAAGAAGCCAAAGAAACTGCGCTCGCCAACTCGCCTGCCAAGCGTGGTGAGTATGGCAATATCCTCTCATGTATCTCTGGGAGAGGCCTTTGTCCAGTAGTGGACTTTTTATGGCTTTAATGATGATGACGATGAAAAGGGCAACACTGATGTCAGATATTTTAAGTTGCATCTGACATAGCTTGATGGGTGACGTCAATAATGACAGCCAAGTCCAACAGCCTAACGTGCCTTCCGAAGCACGGAGGAGCTTGATATTTTTTGCCACTTGCGGTTTTACCCATCCTTGTGAGGATCGCGAAGCGCTTATTATGCTCTAGGCCATTAGGGCTCCTGAATCCATTTACTGCTTAAGGCGTACAAATATAACTCACTTCCGTATACGTAATATTATTAGTTGGGATTAGGATAAGGATGCTCGTATGCAATCGTATGTTGTTTATATTATTCCTTTGATTAACGTCAAAGTATATAACAACTAGCTGTTGCCCGCGACTTCGTCCGCGGCAATTGCTGTTATTATGATTAATTAGTATAGGTGAATTATTTTTCATCGATTTCAAAATTTTTTTTATTGATGCTTCGCTCCTATTGGTCGCAGCGTGATTTTTTATAGCCTAAAGCCTTCCTAAATAAATTGACTATCCAGCACATAAAGAATTTTCCAATTTGATCCAGTAGTTCCTGAGATTAGCGCGTCCACACAAGCAAACAAACAAACAAACTCTTAAGCTTTATAATATTAGTATAGATTATATTCCAAATTAAATCAGAAACAGGAAAGTAGAAGCAATTAAGTCATTTGTATCAACATTTTCATTAATAAAACCCTACAGGTCACGGCTGGACATTCTTGTCTAAACGGGACAATATAAATTAATAAAGTTCTATTAATCCCCTGACAACAAACAATCAATCATTGAATTTAATTTAAAACTTTGCTAAATTGAATTGTTCAGCGGAAATACGTTATTAAAAAGATACCTACCCTTGTTTTAATTTTGGCGTGATAACGTCTTATAAATCAATGAACGCCGGCTATACGCACGAAAAGGTGTCACGTTCCGTGTGTAAGCGAGAGCGCGGAACAAGCCTAAGAGATCGGCTCATCTTTTTTTTTGTTAGCAGTATTCGATAATTTTACGTGATAACGGTGGAAAAGAGATTTTTTTTTAGTTATATCTCTATAGAGGTGAAATGGGGGTTGCAACTGCGGACAAATCACACAGATTGAGCTAGCCCCAAAGTAACTTCGAGACTTGTGTTATAGAATACTAACTCAACGATACTATATTTTATAACTAATACATATATAGATAAACATCCAAGACCCAGGTCAATCTGAAAAAGATCATTTTCCATCTTGACCTGGCCGGGGATCGAACCCGGGCACTCTCGTGTCGCAGGTTGGCGTGTTGACCACTGCGTCACGGAGCTAGTCGGTAATAGATAGGTGCGTGCGTCATAGCATCTACCTGTCTCTCTTCCACCATTATTACGTAAAATTATCGTCCATAAAAAAGAAACAACCAATTTTTCTTGATTACTTTTCATCATGATCTGTATGCTTGCTGTGTCTTTATTATCTTGCAATTAGTTTGACACAGTCATGAACCGGTAAAATTTGCGTTGGGTTATTGCGACTGTAGTTGTGTTAAGTTGTGCCATTGGAAACACTTATCTGGGGTGGCACAACTAGTTGTGCATACCAGTTGGTCCATTAGGAAAACGTATATATTGCTTCCAAAAAAGTTTAAATTTCAATGTAGGTACATTACAAACTGGTCGCAAAATATTATTTAACCATTTCCGTGCGGAAAAAATATTTCTACTTTTTTATTAAAACAACTTATTCTTGTCTCAATATCGGAAAGTTTTTTATCCTGCGGAAATAAAAAATGGCCTTTAAAAATTCAGTTTTCGCGAAGCAACTCTTGAAAGATATTTTTATGCATGGCCGAAGCTGGAAATTTTCAACTGAGCGGCACTGTGGCTCAACTTGCTCAATTATTTGGCAAATTTTGTTTCGCCACTTTGGCTTTACGAGTATGCCCAACTTAAGACTTTGTTTTGAAAAGTTTATTTGTACAATAGAACCGAACTTCGAGAAAACGACACGTGAATTGTTTTATTTTTATTTTAGGCAGTCCCTTGTTACCTACAAGGGACTGCTTGACAAAAAAAAGAATAGAGTATAAAAGTCCAGGTTTAATGCAACCATAAATTGACAGCTCCGTGGCGCAGCGGTCAACACGCCAGCCTGCGACACGGAGTGCCCGGGTTCGATCCCCGGCCAGGTCAAGATGGAAAATTATCTTTTTCAGATTGGCCTGGGTCTTGGATGTTTATCTATATATGTATTTATTATAAAATATAGTATCGTTGAGTTAGTATCCATAACACAAGTCTCGAACTTACCTTGGGGCTAGCTCAATCTGTGTGGTTTGTCCCTATATATGTATTATTTATTTATTATTTATAAATAAAATAAAATATTATTAACTTATTAGTTATTAGTGCACAGATACCAGCAAGTGAATTTAACTCAGAAAATAATTTTATTAAGGTTTTTTCATTCAGTACTTTAAATATTATCTTATTCCCTTACCACCCACCTTAAACACATCACGGTGCCTCTGGCTGACTGAAAACAATATTTTTTGACTGATGTACTCTACTAGTGTTAAGGTACTTAGTCCTACTGCTAGCTAGTAGTAATGGTAGGTATTTTAATCCAGAGTTACCTTTTAATTTTGAAAAATTCTAGCTTCGATAGCCAAGTATTTATTTAAATTAATGACGAGCTTTTGTTTGTTTTTCGTGTGTGTAAGTTGCCATCACTAGTGGTAGAGTTGTCAAGCTGCCCAAAGGCATCAGGCCCAAGAGCCATACTTGGCCAGAGCAGACAGAGGATTTGGCCTACACTCTCCTCGCTGGCCAGACGGCTTGGAGAGGTCTCATTGATGTTTATGAGATTTTTTTAGCTTGTATTTCCTAAGTCGCCTTTTACGACCTTCATGGGAAGACTAGGAGTGGTCCTATTATGCTCTGCCGGAAACCACACGACTAACCCATACAAAGCGCTATTATATATTACTAGCTTTCGCCCGGGGCTCCGCCCGCGTCAATGTCGATCCCTCGGGAATAGTACGTTTTCCCGAGATAAAAGGTAGCCTATGTCCTTCTCCGTACTCCAGAGAACTTGTATGCAAAATTTCATCATGATCGGTTCAGTAGTTACGGCGTGAAAGCATAACAAACAAACAAACAAACAAACTCACTTTCGCATTTATAATATTAGTAAGGAAGTAAGGATAAGGATTATTTTTCAACCTATTTTCATACAACTTTATTAGCAGATCCGGTAGTTATTCACAAGTTATTTTAAAGTGAAAAGCGGAAAAACTTCTTTAGCTGCGTTGTGTATTTTTGGGGATGGGTGAAAAATTTCAAAATCTCGTCAGGACACGTGACCTAAAAAATTCGTAAAACGGACACGTAACCTGAGACCGCCGGCGCGGCACAGGAGGGGAAGTCATATACCCAGAGAGACCATAGAAGTAAATTTTTTTTTTAAAATCTATGCATACACCCCTTTCTACCGCGCGGCAAATATGTATGTCTGTTCCCGCTGTTTCGTTTGAGCGGCGCAGGGCGCTTTCGCGACCGTGCGTGCGTGTTTGTATTACAGCCTGCTACTGTAATACATTTAAACTGATAAATAAGCAATTCGTGCGAAATTTCCTTATCATTGAAAAATTTACAACTTTAATGTTGAAGTTTTCACTTCTGCCGGCACTTCCGAAGTGCAACTCGTTGTTTTTCTTTTTTTATCAACTGAGTTTTAGAAATTTTTCAACTCGGGGGAAATTGGCCCTAAGTGCCATATATACTGTTTATGACGATTGTGCGTCCGCTGTTATAAAACTAGTGAGATCAAATAGCTCACAGAGCCATTCGTTTTAATTACTATTTTAAAACTTGATCGCAGCAAGCGCTATTACGCACTAGCTGCTCGTTTAACAGCTATTGCGTAAAAGCATTGCCCCTGACACTGGATTGACGATGTTATTTTCAGCCTTTGAAACGCAAACAAGAAATTGTTAGCTGTGAGTCCGTGTGTTGTGTGTGTTAATGGCCACAAACTCACTGCGAGCGCTTCGTTCCGGCACCTCCTGGAATTGGCTGTTGTTTGTGCAAACATATTCAGTTTGGCAATTAAAACGTCAAACGCACTAAAACAATGTTTCCGATCCAGCAAACTGTCCGAGCGGAAATGTCTTTTTATTCATCTTATCGAATCGATGGTCAAATTCCATTTTTCATTCAATACTGTGTAATTTATGAATCTTAATTTTTTTTTTTTTATTATGTCTTCATTATCATTAACATCATCATCAGGTCTTTTTAGTCTCTACTGCAGGAGCATGACCCTCTCTGTACTACCGGAGCCATACTTGGCCAGAGCGGACACTTGGAGAGGTTTCATTGATGTTTATGAGCTTTGTTTAGTTTGTATTTCCTCCTCTTACGACCTATATGGGAAGAATAAGAGTGGTCCTATTCTACTCTGCCGGAAACCACATGGCTAATAATAATGAATAAATCTTAGTTAATCTTAATTAATAATTCCGTTAATCTTAATAATGTTATACTCGTATAGGGGAAAATGAGGTACGTTAAAACGAGGTTTTAGCAGGCCGTTAACAGCACTCCGAAAGGTCATGTGTGCTACTGACAAATTGTCTTGAAATATATTTTATTTATTTATTTTAAAAACTTAATCGGAGACTTAAAAAAAAAAATTATGTTATATAGTGCTAAAAATAAACTAGAAATTGGTGTTAGTGAGTTTGTTAGAAATTTTGGGCAAGCACTTGCTGGAATTGTTTGTTGTTTGTGCAAACAGAGAAGCAAGTAAAATATAACTTCATATGCTCTGACATAATGAATAGTCTTTTCTATTTGCTTGCGTCATATAAGTTAAATATCATGAAAGTTGAAGTATGAGTTCTTGGCGGGAATTTCGGTGGACTGCACGGCTTTTGTTTTAGATTGTTTTGCAAATTGTTTCTATTTATGGTGGACTTTATAATGTGAAATCGGTGTAATTTGGGATGTAGGGGATAATTGGTCAAGCAAGAAAATTTTGTCAACTGGTCAAGCGTTTTTTAACCGCTCCTAAAATGGTTTATTCGTCAAGCGGTGCAAAATGGTTAATTCGTCAAGCCGTTAATATTGGTCAATTGGTCAAGCCTAAGTTATAAATACTCATGTTTATAAACAAAGTGTGGAATAACTGAAATGTCATGCGCGGCTGTAGTGAGATTTACTTAGCGGGCTGGTGTTTGCTCGCCTCGTTGCGTCGTTTATGATCAAGCCAGTGGATTTGTGGGAATTATCGCCAGGGGCTTCGTAGAAATCAGCGAAATGAATTACACCATCATTTCGTTGATACACAAGCAAGAATAACTCGAAAATTAACTAAACACTGGCTAAAATAAACTTCTGAATGAAGTTTGAGGGACAAATAGAAGAAAAGAAAAAAAAGTTGGCGTAGTACCAGTTTTGGACAATTGTTTTATATATTTATTCACATTTCTATTACCCAGGGCTTTGCAAAGTCTTGTTGGAGGCTGCGCTGTTTGGTTTTTAGTTCAATTCATTTTAATTAACAAACAGGTAGCACCAATGCCAACAAAAGAGAACGAAAGTGTTGCAAACATCCTTACTAATATTATGAATGCAAAAGTGAGTTTGTTTGTTACGCTTTCACGACGCTTTTAGTGAACGGATCATCGTGAAATCTTGCACACAAGTTCTCTGGAGTACGGAGAAGGACATAGGCTACCTATTATTCCGGAAAAGAGTACTGTTCTCGAGGGAACGACATTGACGCGAGTGAAGCTGCAGGCGAAAGCTAGTCCTTACGAATATTATAAATGCGAAAGTTAGTTTGTTTGTTTGTTTGTTTGTTTGTTACGCTTTCACGCTGTAACTACTGAACCGATCATCATGAAATTATGCATACAAGTTCTCTGGAGTACGGAAAAGGACATAGCCTACCTTTTATCCCGGGAAAAAGTACTATTCCCGAGGGATCGACATTGACGCGGGCGGAGCCGAGGGCGAAAGCTAGTTTCTAATAAAACAGAGGTACAGTCATAATAAAGCAAGTAATACAAAAATAAACAATAGCCGAAACAGTCTGCGTGCAGTATTCCTTACAAAAGCGGTTTTTGCTGTTGATTGTGCCATTCGAATATAAGCGTTATTTTGCTGTAAGTAACTATGTCTTTTGGCGGTCAGTTGCAATACGCTGCTGGTATTTTCGCTGCATATTCATGCGAATGCACGCGAGTGAAATTGTTCATATGGAAAGTACATTTGTTTACTTTTTAATGTTTCTAGACTTGATAACTTTCTGTTTCATCATCATCAGGTCTTTTGAGTCTCCACTGCAGGAGCATGACCCTCTCTGTATTACCGGAGCCATACTTGGCCAGAGCAGACAGAGGATTTGGCCTACACTCTCCTCGCTGGTCAGATGGATTGGAGATGTCTCAGTGGTGTTTATGAGCTTTGTTTAGCTTGTATTTCCTAAGTCGCCTCTTACGATCTCCATGGGAAGACTAGGAGTGGTCCTATTCTACTCTGTCGGAAACTACACGGCAATGGCATGATTTTCTGTTTACTCTTATTAAACTAAGAAATAATATGTGGTTAAAAAACTTCATTCAAAATTGTAAAATGAGTTCAATATTATACCTCCCTTGTAAAAACCGGGTAGTTGTGTTAGGTGACGTAAGCCTTAATTAAGGGAAATGGAATATGGTGAAGAATTTCGGCGCTGAGGTAATTATCATGCGGTAGCTCAGTTGGCAGAGCGTAGGTCGTACCTTGGTCGCCCAGCCCGCATGAAATTTTTTCACCATATTTCTTAATTATATATCTTATTTTATTTCTTAATTTAATAACAGTATATCAAAATAGCACTATGAATTAATTGTTTATATGTATTATTTATTATTAATAATAATAATAACGAAAATATATCCAAATAGCATTGTAAATGCAAAAGAAAACACTTATAAAAATATTACTTTCTGTTTTTTACGATAGTTAGAACAATTATAACACTCAATACAAAATGAAGTACTCTACAAATAAGCTTTTTCTCTTGGTCATACTATTTGTATATGCTAGAGTGACCACGCAAATATAAATGTCCTCGTAGTTACACTATCCTTTTTAATGTGCTTTTAAAGTTTGATGGGTCAAGAATATTTTTACTAATTTTAGATAAATACCTAGACTAATTTTACGATGTTATGTCACACAAACGGACAGACAGCTTGAAGAGTAGTTGGTTGCTAGTTTTGTCTGAAAATAGAAAAGGAATAAAAAGGATTGAGATTCACGTCAGCGGTAAAGCGCCTTACTTTTTTACTGCGATTATTATTCAAAATAAAATCCTTATATTTTATTTTAAAACCAAAATAAAGAAAATATGCTATCATTATTATAAATTAAACCTAGCCGAACGTGGATCGTCTCGATTAGTACACATACTAAATGTTCCGTAACACTGTATAATATTATAAAAACCATGTAAATTGTTTGGGAGCTGATGTATAAGTAAATATTCAACCTGCACGAACATTAAATAATAATGTATAATGTATTGTTTGACGTCTCAGTAATAAAAAGCATCAACTTTGAGAGAATTGAGAAAAAACGCCAATGTAACACGATTCTAGGATTGGATCCCTGTTTAATTTATAATTTGTTGTTATAGCGACAATACATAGGTATATACATTCAGTAAACAGCCAGCCCTGTGACAGACTGACAGACTGATATTGTTACCTTTTGATACCTTAAAGAAGCAAAGTGATGTAAAGAATCGGAACGAAGTTACAATGGCTCTTATAAGCCTAATTAGAAAAAGAGTTTGACACTTTTTCTAATTAGACTATTGACGTCTATCGTTCTGAGCTACTAGATTTATTGCTACTTTTAAAATTAGCTTTCTATCACATAGTTCTTCTTTGGGTGACGCTTACAAACAAAACGCTGTTACATGATAAAAGCGCGCATATAGTAGAACTATTCGTAGCCATCCATAAATAACCTTGTTCCAAGAATGTGTAAGCTCATTTCTCATCTTTCTCAAGCTTATAGTAAAAAGATCTTAACTTGAGATTCTAGCTGGTTCTAAAATTTATTATCCTATTCAACGATATTGTAAGTCCACAAATATAAGGCCCTCAGCACACAGCGTATTTTAAACGTGCCGACGACGCGCGTTTCAGGAACACGCATTTACGGCGCCGCTGATGTCGATTTTTGCGTTTGAAACACGATACATATTGTATCGTGTTTCAAGCGCGCTTGAATCGGACTATACAATACAGTAAGCGCGTGTTAAATTATGGCTCCGTGTGCTTAGGTTACAAGGTTGCGTTTGAATCTCGTTTGAAGCGCGTATACGCGCTTCGTATATATACGCGCGTCATCTGCGCGGCGTCGCTGCGCGTCGTCGCGCGTTAAAAATACACCGTGTGCTGAGGCTCTAAAATATCATACAAAGCCCTTCAAGTGACTAGTTAACTAATACTGCTGATAACAGTATCTTTTGACGTTTCTTCTCTGCAGTGGTAGGTTTTGATACGCTTATTGTTTGTAGCTTTTGAACAATCATTCATTATTTATCATCATAATATCAGTCAGGAGAAGTTCACTGCTGAACATAGGCCTCTCCCAAGGATTTTCAGAATGACTGGTTGGAAACGGCCTGCATCCAGGGTTTCCCTGTGACCTTGGTCAGGTTGTCCGATCACTCAGTAATCCGACATTGCGTTTGCCGGCACGTGTTCGCTATTGCAGAACCTTTTTGCCCTTTCGACCATCGGTTCTACGCGCTATATGCCCCGCCCACTGCCACTTCAAAGAGCTAATCCGCTGAGCTATGTCGATGACCTTTGTTCTTGTACGGATCTCCTCATTTCTGATGCGGTCTCGTAGAGAAACGTCGCGCATAGCCATCTCCATAGCTCTTTGGGTGACTTTGAGCAGCAAAAGGCGGATTCGTCGAAAGAACTCGTAATTGAAAGCGGAACTGCCTGCCTGGACAACTATCCCAGGTAGACATATTGGTCTACAACTTCAAAGGTGGAGTTCCCAACATAAACCGGTGACGGCCTTCGACTAACTAACTAACGAATTATTATTTGAATAGAAGTAAATAACTATTACATAAAAAGTGTGTATTGACGTGAAAGTGTCTGAAAAGGCCTATTTTCTAAATAAATCTTTGAATCACATATTTTTAAATAGACTTGCAATCGTTGCTTGTGATTGCAGAAAACTATGGATTCTTTTTTGGGTCTTGGAGTACGCTTCTATAATAAAATTCCCGCAGAAATATTAGGTCTGCCATTAATTCAATTTAAAACGGCTGTAAAAAATCATTTACTTAAAAGGGCTTATTATTGTATAAAAGATTATTTATTCGATAAAAATGCTTGGTAATAATTTAAATGTATATTTTAATGTAGTTAAATTTAATTTTTGTAAAATATATTGTTATATTCGAGCCCTTCAGGCACATAGAGACCAAGACTGGACTGAGTTTCTTTCGGCGTATTCTTCTCAGCAGTGGTCATTCCGAAACGCTAGTAGTTTTTCGATTTTACAAACATAAAAGAAAGAAAAATAAACAACAGAAACATATGACGTTCAAAAAGCGATACATGTATCCTACTTTGAATAAAAATTATTCATTTTCATTTTTCATTTGTGATATAATCCTGTTCAAAGTTGTTAAAGTCTTATTACGGAAGAACAAGACGCCTAATATTTGTCGTTATTACCAGCCCGCAGGCAACATGCGTAAAACACGATTATATTTATATAGAGACATCACACGCATTATTTTGTAGAGAAACTTGAACGTCCTGGATATTCTTCTTTTACTTTACATATATTTTATCTTTAATAATTTTATAAAACGAATTTGTCTACGTATAATAATATATAAACATTAAAGTTTTTCCAAAATGTTGATAGAAATGACAATATCTATTTTCCATTCTGGTCTGGAAGAAAAGAAAAAACGTAGAATGTGCCAGCTGCTTTTCTTCCTGCGCAGACCGTAGAAGCCGGTCGAGGGAATGGGCGAAAATCTAAAGAAAGCACTGTATTGATTCCGTTTTCCAACTTTATGCCTACCAACACGCTAAACCTTGGGTTCTATCGACCCCGTAAGGGAAAAAGACGTGATAATATCTATGTATGTAAATGACAATATTTTAATCACTGTTCTTCTTTTTCAGGTATTAAAACCCAGCATTCATTATATCAGGTATGTGTTACCGTATTTGATTGAACTCATAAAGTCGACATTACAATTTTGACACAAGCAATTTTTCTCCCGAGGAATTCTTAAGACTTACGTATGAAAAACAAGATATATCTTCGTCGTTATCAACAGCCTTCAATGTTGTGAGGCAAAACACGTAAAACAAGATTACCTTTTACATATCACATGTATTAACTTGTTGCCAAGGAACATTCTGAATATTTTTCTCTTTCAGTTGAATGTTTTTGTTATGTCATAATACGAACTTTTCGAGGAAACGCGCCGAGGCGAGGATTCGCAGGCCACAAAGAAATTTTTCATTTTTCAACGCTGTATAATTTGTTGATTGTATGTTTGTACAAGTTGCGATTTGTCACTTATTTAATTTTGTTCACGCTACATATTAGTATTAAAAGTTGCACTATTCATTGAGAGATCTACTGCTGACTCTCAGGAATTTCCACTTAAGACCCCATAAATGTTTTATTTTTTCATATTATTTTATTAACAATGGATGTGATCTAGTGTTTTATTTCCAAAATCAATAAGTCTACTGAAAGAACTAACAAAAAAAAATATGCGCCATTTCGAAATACTCAACGGGTAAAAAACTTACAGATATGAACTTGAAGATCCTTTCCAAAAAAAGGTTTGAAAAGAAAAAGGAAAAAAATTATTAGCACTTCGGGAGTGCCGGCAGAAGTGAAAACTTGGACATTAACGTTACAGTAGGAGCAGGCTTACATTTTCGCGGTGGTAGAAAAAGAGGAGAATATTACTTCCTTTCCTACGCCCGCCGCGCCGGCGATCTCAGGTCACGTGTCCGCCTTACGAATTTTCGACCAGATCACATATCTAGACGCGAGTTTAACATATTTTACTTATCCCAGAAAGTGCACAACGCCGCTTAAAAAGATTTCACTTCAAAAAATATTTGCTTCGAACTAATTAATATTTTTTTGTCAGTCCGTTCTAAACTTTATACAGATATTATTTAAAATTACTTGTAAATATTCTAATTAGACGTGAAATGAGATCCGATATTGTTTTTTTTTATTTTTGCTCAGTTCGATATCATTTTGCAAGTGGAGAGTACAGACGACAGCATAATTAAAATCGACGTGTTTTAATTACGCCAACCGCCATTGCCGACGATATACAGACATTAGCCTTTTGAGAAACGCTGAGTAAACATATCTTTTCAGCTAGTGCAGATGAATTTTCAGAATAGCGGAGTAGTCTGATCTATCAATATTGAAAGGGAAAAGTATATTTTATAGATTTTAAATATTTGCAATTATGTTTTTGTATTTATGTTTTAAACTAGTTTTCGCCCGCGGCTCCGCCCGCGTCAATGTCGATTCCTCGGGAATAGTACTTTTTTCCCGGGATAAAAGGTAGCCTATGTCCTTCTCCGCACTCCAGAGAACTTGTATGCAAAATTTCATGATGATCGGTTCAGTAGTTACGGCGTGAAAGCGTAACAAACAAACAAACAAACATACAAATAAACAAACAAACTCACTTTCGCATTTATAATATTAGTAAGAAAAGGATAAAAACGTCATTTATTGCCTTTGCTTACAATAAACATAAAAAGAAGATTGCAATCTTCTAAATATAAATGGCAAAGCTTCAGCTTGTGTTACCTTACCACGTACCTACGTAGTGACGCTGTTTTACAGGCCCTCTCCCTGAGATCTCATGCGGGAGTTTATATAGTATGGGGCTTCACAATTTAAAAAAATAAGTGGAAAAACAAATAAATATGAAAAACGAGCCGTGTGGTATCCGGCAGAGTAGAATAGGACTACTCCAAGTCTTCCCGTGGATGTCGTAGAAGGCGACTTAGGAAATACAAGCTAAACAAAGCTTATAAACATCTAAGACACCTCTCCAACCCGTCTGGCCAGCGTGGAGAGTGTAGGCCAAGTCCTCTGGCTGCTCTGGCCAGGTATGGCCCTAGTAGTACAGAGAGGGTCGTGCTCCTGTAGTGGAGACTAAAAAGGACCTGATGATGATGATGAAAAACGAAATGTGAAAAGTATGTAAATATTACATATTTCTTATTTACTGTACGTTTCGTGAATACTTAAGAGTGCGACAAATATGTGTGAGTGTGGTGTGGTGTAGTGTAGTATGGTGTGGTATGGTGTGGCGTGGTGTGTTGTGGTGTGGTGCAATGCTATGCAAAGCGATAGCATGTTTGTACTTTTACATAGGGTATTTAAAAATATTCAACTAATCTTAAATCCTTCCAGGAGGCACGAATTAAATTTCTTGCAGCAAGTTGTTTTTAGAGTTCCGTACCCAAAGGGTAAAATCGGGACCTTATTGATTTCGCTCCGCTGTCCGTCTGTCTGTCTGTCCGTCTGTCACCAAGCTGTATCTCATGAATCGTGATAGTCAGACAGTTGAAATTTTCACAAATGATGTATTTCTGTTGCCGCGATAACAACAAATACTTTAAAATAGAATTAAATACATATTAAAGGGGATCCCATACAATAAACGTGAATTTTTTGCTTGTTTTTGCTTGATATTGATAACGGCAACAGAAAGACGCTTGAAATATTCACAGAATATTTAGTTATATATTCACTGTAAAAATAAATAATTAAATAAAAATAAAACTAATATAAAAGGGCCCCTTTTCCCATACAACAAACATAACTTTTTTCCGTTTTTATCCGCTTCGCCCGCGTCATTGTCGATCCCTCGGGAATATTATCTTTTTCCCGGGATAAAAGGTAGCCTATGTCCTTCTCCGTACTCCAGAGAACTTGTATGCAAAATTTCATGATGATCCATTCAGTAGTTACGGCGTAAAAGCGTAACAAACAAACAAAGAAACAAATAAACAAACTCACTTTCGCATTTATAATATTAGTAAGGATGATGAATGTATGGAACCCTTCGTGCGCGAGTCCGACTCGAACGAGGTCGGTTTTATTTTAATAGAGCAGCTTTGTATTTTAAAACGTTTTCCACTGAGTTTTTTCCTCAGCAGAGAGGGCAGGTCATTCCACATCTTTGCTACAGTGAACTTGAAACATATCGAGGGCTTCAAGCCATAGGGACGTATGCGCCAAAATACGTTTTTTTTATTATTACGTATTTCGATTCCTCTATTAACGCCACACCCGTTCTACTTTTTTCATAAATTTTATTTTATTAGTTTTTGAGAAAATTAGCAAAAAATATCTAGCGTATGATTGAAAGTAAGATATAACTGACAAACCAAATGGCCGTATAGCAGCCGTAAGAGCCACACAATTTAGAATGCCGCATATTTTATCGTGCCACATAGACGTATACGCATACGACACTAAATATCTAGATTGGCCTTAAAATTGTGTCAGGCCATAGAGACGTATGCACATACGAATATCGATGGTCTTTGTTGGTCACCAAACTATGTCAGGCCTTACAGACGTATGCGCATACGACTCTCAATTAATATGTCGCTAACCTAAGTTGTGTCAGGCCATACAGACGTACACGCTTACGGCTCTACATTTTTGAATTGATATTATAATTTCGTCGGGTCAAAGAGAAGTATAATTTCTTTTTATTCTTACTTTTGGGTTACTTACCTACAACGAATACCTTCAGATTTTATACACAGTGTTAAAATTGTACTTGTTACATTTATATTCAATAAAGTGTAAATAAATAAACAAATATCAACACTTTGTTTATTTAATCGGCGACTAGCTCCGCCATCTTACAAGGTGATTGACCTTGGTTTCAATGAGTGGACGGTGGGTGACCGCTCAGTGTGCAAGCGTTAGGCGCCCAAATTGAACGTTCAACGATGAAGCGGAGCAACCACATCCTTAATTTGGCTTTAAATGGTGAGTGGATAATTTAAATTAACTAAATATGTTTATTTTATCTATAAGATTAAAAGTTAAATTCTTTTAAAGTTTATACTAGTCAGGTTTAGTAAGTAGGTACCTACCTATTCTTATTCTAACGCCTTTATAATATAAAACAAAACTATTTTATTCATCCATTTAAGTTCCGCTTGAAATATGTTAAGTATATATTTTTGCCTAAAACTGACATAATTTTGGTTGTTGCAAAGGTACCTATAAATAGGATTTAGATTTATAAGAACATCTGGTTTGATGTTAATACCTATTGTTACATGGTAACCAACTACTTACTAGCCTACTTGCTTATACCTACTAATTCTTTGTCACTTGCCGATTTCATTATGCTCTGTTGTTCTGGTTACCATAGTTACTAGGTTTATCTTACTAACAGAATATAGACCTTCAAGTAATTCTGATTCTTGACGGTCACAGGTACAAAATTAATAACACGTTCAGAACGAAAGTTCGCGTAATATGGCTTGCTTACACCGCTCCCTTGATCTATTACTATGTATTAGGTGGCTTAAAAAACAGGGTTAGTTGGAAGACGCACGCTGCTCAAGGATTCATAAAATATAATGTTTAATATCCGATAGGGCTCTTACGTTGGGAGCAAAGAAAAAACGTAGAATGTGCCAGCTGCTTGTCAACCCGTGCAGACCGTAGAAGCCGGTTGAGGGAGTGGGCAAATTTCAGCAGTCATTTCAATAGGCGATGCGGCTAGCAACCCATCACTATTTGATTTGATTTTCCACCTATACGCCCACCATCTTGCTAAACGTGGCCTTTGGTCTTATGGCTTTTAGGCTCTGTATACCCCGTAAGGGATAAAGACGTGAAACTATGTATGTATGCCCGTATAATTCATTTATACTAGTAGCCTGAATGAGCTAGTTCGTCCGGGGAAGTACCACATCCTCACAGAAAAACGACCACACTCTCACAGAAAAACCACGTTTGAAGTAGTAGCTTTACCGCTACTTTGCTATGTTCGGTAAGTGAGAGAGCTAGAGGACCCCTCCCCCTCCCCTCTTTTCTACCAAAACCCTAATAAATCGTATCTTTCCCATATCCCATCTCCTTCTTTAAGCCTACTCTAGAATTGGTTCTGGTTTACCCTTGGGGGTATGGAAGTCAGTCGCTGTGTGTAAAAATCAGCAACCTCGTCCAATCACCAAGTTTAGGCAAGCGAACCCCGGGTTCTGAAGTTACCGCTGAGGATGCAACCGGAAAAACGCTCGGACGAAATAGACATGCTATACAAACCGCATATACTTCGCCCCTCAGCTCTTAGCACTTCAGCATCAATTCATTCGCGGCTCAGCTCTTTATTAGTTTATTCGCACCTCAGCTCTTCACATTCAGTTCATTCGCACCTCAGCTCTTTGCGCCTTTGTCGCACCTATTTTAGGCTCTCACTGTACCATACATAGCATAGGTATATGTATGCTTACCATACGAAAATTTTAATGGCGAAAATAATTACGTGCCTACCTAATATAAAAATCATTTCCAGGATCTCAAATGAACCATGAATATGCATCAGTTTCAATCGAAGAGCAAATATTGCATTCTGAACATTCACCTCGGATGGTATCACCGATGGAAGTACTAAGGGAATCTCCCCTTACACATGAACAACAGATGGTAGCAATTGAAATGGAAAACCTGGGTTTTAGCGATGATTCTTATTTCAAGGACAAAACAGGAGATCATATACACAAAGATGTTCCGTTATATTTAAATAACTCACCATTATCAGTATTTACAACAGCTAAGGAAACAGAACCACTTGGTCCAAATTTTCGTTCCGTTGAAAACCAACCACAACTTACACCGCTTTTTACGCCAGTATCATCTGTACAGCCATTGTCAAGCCCTATTATTTCAGAAATATGTAACATCTCACCGAGCTCAAATACCCCGGAACAAGTGACTACAAATTACGATAGTGACGATTCTATAGCCGACCCAGATTACGTACCTCATGATAAAACCCCGCCAACATCACGGATATCATCGTCCCCATCAATTCTTACTCAACCAGAAATGACGATTGCTGTTTTACCCCAAATAAAAGCGCCTTCCTCAACTGACAGGGATATTGAAAACCAAGAAGAAACTTTGAAAAATTTTGTTCGCAGAAATAAAAGACCAATGCCAGAGACTTGGAAGAAAAACATAAGATTGTCAAAAAGAAACAGCGGAGAAGAATATATCACAGCCAAAGGTAAAAATAAACCAGCGAGAAACTGTAGCAAAGAAAATTGCAAGTGTACACAAGCCTGCCACACAAAAATCGATGTAGATACAAGACAAAATCTTTTTGAATCATTAGGAGATATTAACAGACAAAGAGATTTTCTTGCCTGTAACGTATCTTCCACTGAGGCAGCAAGACCACGGGCAACGAATTCTAGAAGAAAATATACATTAAATTACACTTTGATGGTTAATGCGAAAAGGGTAAGTGTGTGTCAATCTTTTTTCCTCCGCACATTTGACATTAGTGACAAGATGGTTCATACTGCTTTGAAGAAGGCGCGCAGAGATGTAGCCCGTATTCCATCACCTGACAAAAGAGGTCGACACATACCATCAAACAAATTTCATGAAGATGATATTCAATTTGCCATTGATCACATAGACTTATTTCCGGCCGTTCCCGCACACTGGTGCCGTAAAGATACAAAAAAGACATATTTAGAGTCCATCCTCAATAAAGAGAAAATGTACGACTTGTACAAAAAACATTGTTCTTCTCATAATAAAAAACCAATTGGCAAGACTTCATATAAGGAGTTGCTTATAAAAAAAAATATCGAATTTCATAAACCCAGGAAAGACCAATGCTGGTGTCATAAATTTGAACAACTTAGTGAGGAAGAGCAAAGGAAGGGACAAGAAGAGTACGAAGACCATATAAACAGAAAAGATTATGCAATAGAAGAAAAGAAATCTGACAAAATGAAGGCAAAAGAGAATAGCAAAGTGCATGTTTGCACTTTTGATTTCGAAGCGGTGTTGTATATTGTCCATTAGTGCTCGGCAAACCCGTTTTCTATAAAAGAAAGCTAGGAAGTATGAATTTTAGGATCCATAATTCAGTAACTAGACAAGGATAATTGTTACTTTTGGCCAGAATACAAAGGCAATCGAGGGTCTAATGAAGTCGCAACATGTTAGTATCGCTACATATTGAATCTAAATGAAGTGGATCATCTAATTTTATATTCGGATTGTTGTCCAGGACAGAACAGGAATTCTGTAATAGCAACTATGCTCAATTGTGTTATACGGTCAGCTGAAAGTAATATCAAAACAATTGATTATAAATTTCTTGAGCCTGGCCATACGTACATGGAATGTGACAGTATGCATGCAACCATCGAACGAGCATCGGAGTTTGCAAAAATTTACATTCCGGAAGACTGGCTCAATGTGATACGTCTAGCTCGTAAAGACAATCCATATTTAGTACAAGAAATGAATCACAGTGATTTTTTGAACTTTAAAGAAGTACGAGGTGCAATTCTCCCTAAAGCTATTAAAACAATTGATGGGACTGCCATGGAATGGAGCAATGTAAGATGACTGCATTTTAATAAATATACGCCTGATGCCTTCTTTTTTAAATCTGATTACTGGGAAGATTTTAAAGAGGTAAAGATAAAAACACGTAACACAAGATCAGGAATATCTCAATCTGATATTACGAAACTGTATTCAGGACCAATTTTAATAAAACCAGTTAAACATAAGGACTTAATTTCAATGTGTGGAGATGGCACAATAGCAAAAAATTATCATGAATTCTATGAAAATCTTCCCATATCAGTAGATTCTTCATCAACGCCACAGACTACTGCAAGTACTGTAGATGATGACGAGATGACTTTGTCTTCTACACGGGCCTCCTACCTTAAACGTCGCCCAAGAAAGAAAATTAAAAATTACTTTTAATACATACTTTTATTTCATCTTTATCGAATATTTCTAGAAGCATATTTTTGTTACGTTTTGATAAAACGTTTAGTTTTTCGTTTTTTTCCAAATATTTTTAGAAGTATATTTTTTGTTTTATTTAGAAAAAAAAGAACGTTTATTTTGTCAGTTTCAATGAAACTTTTTTTTTAGTTTTTAAATATTTTAAGAGAAGAGAGTTTATTAAAATACTTTTTAAAATACTTCAAAAGTATTTTAATAAAAACGTATTTTTCGTCATTTTCGAATATTTCTTTGTTTGATTTTTGTGTTGAATAAACGTTTATGTCGTCGTTTTCTAATATTTCAAGAAGTGTTATAACTACTTATTGTGTTTTATTTTGATATAACGTTTTTTTTATTATATTTTATGCTACACTTGCTATTAACAAGTCTGTTTAAATATTTTTTTATTTTAAGTTTACATCTTACTCGTAATACAAAAAAAAAAATATTTTTGAAGTGCATTTTGATTATTAAACGGTAATAATTTTCAAAATAAAACTCTGATCTCATTCTTTTGTATTTTTAATATAACATAATTCCTAATCCTAAAAAAAAAGTTTGTTAGTTTTTAAAAGAAAGTTAAATTCTCTAGATATATAAACTTTGGAATTAAATGAAATGGTGGTAGGTATTATACTTCCAGAATTAAAATAAATTTTATAAGAGCTTTATACTTCTCTCTTTAAATAATGCGATTTCAATAATTTTATCATGCCAAAGAGAAGTATTAAATAAAAAAAAAAATAGAAGAAGTTGAAATACCGCCACTCTATTATGCTAAATTTATTGTATATCGATATGTTATATTATTTAGACTTCTACTTAATTAAATTTACTAACAGGAAAAAAAAATACTATACTTCCACAAAATAATAAGTGTTTTTGCAGAAAATAAGACTATGCTTACTGATAATTCTGACAAGCTAAAGGGACGTAAGCACCAAATCACTACTTTAGAGATAATATAATAAATAAATAAACCGAACATCTTATCGAGAACATCTTTTTAAAACCATGTATGAAATTACAACACATTAGATTTACTACAACAAAAGTTATAAAGTTTTTTTCGTTTCCTGTAAAATTGGTGTTTTGTACATACGTCTCTTTGGCTTGAAGGCCTCGATATTGAAACATAAAGAATACAATAACTACGCGTCATCAAAATCGCACATAAAACACACATTAGGCGTAGGGTAGACAGCCCGGGTTAACGTGAAAACGTGGCCACCATCTAAAAGCATGTCTTTTATTTGAGAACAGTGTCGTTAGCCACAATATGTGCTACCTCGAGAATATACGGCTAGCCCCTTTATTGCCCCGGAGATAAATGGCGGTAGCTGCAGGCTGAAGGACGAAAAAATTTGTACATGATGTAAACATGCTTTTTCAGAGTTCTTTACCCAAAGGGTAAAAACGGGACCCTATTAATATCGCGCAGCTTCCGTCTATCTGTCTGTCACTAGGCTGTATCTCGTGAACTGTGATAGTTAGACAGTTGAAATTTTCACAGATGATGTATTTCTGTTGCCGCTATAACAAAAAATACTAAAAAATAGAATAAAATAGAATAGAATAGAATAGAATAGAATAGAATAGAATAGAATAGAATAGAATAGAATAGAATAGAATAGAATAGAATAGAATAGAATAGAATAGAATAGAATAGAATAGAATAGAATAGAATAGAATAGAATAGAATAGAATAGAATAGAATAGAATAGAATAGAATAGAATAGAATAGAATAGAATAGAATAGAATAGAATAGAATAGAATAGAATAGAATAGAATAGAATAGAATAGAATAGAATAGAATAGAATAGAATAGAATAGAATAGAATAGAATAGAATAATAGGCTTGATAGATAATAATACATACATAGATAGTGAATTGAAAACAGCAGTATTAAAAAAACGCATACATACTTGGAAGTCGAAACCGCTTCACGGTCAATTCCACAACTCCATCCTTGAAAAAACTAACATTGATAGGGAACTTTCTTTCAATTGGATCAAAAAACAGCAGGTGCCATCTTCATTAGTCTCATCCATTTTTGCTATTCAGGACCAAGCAGTAGCGACCAGACAGCATGAAAGAGATATCATGAAAAAACCCGTAGACGGCAAATGCCGTCTATGCACGGTAAAAGATGAAACCGCCCAACACCTAATATCAGGTTGCGAGAAGCTGGCTGGTCACTATTATGTCAAAAGACACAATAATGTAGTGCAATATATATTCTGGACACTTGCTGTTAAGCACAAATTTGAGGTATCCAAATTCTGGTGGAAGGAGCACTTGATCCAACCAAAAGTAATTGAAAACGATGAGGCGAAACTAATGTGGGAGATACCGGTTCAAACAGACAGGACAGTTGCACACAATAGACCCGACATAATTTACGTTGACAAAAAGACTAACAACACCTACCTAATAGATGTCACAATACCGTCAGACTACAATATAGGAGCTAAGGAAGTTGAAAAACTAAGCAAATATCATCTTCTCAAGACCGAAATAGCCAGATTATGGAATACCAAAGCGACAGTAGTACCCATTGTAATAGGAACAACCGGAATAGTAGCTACAAGCCTACGACGGTATTGTGACCTATTAGACTCGCAGATAGACATAACAATAGCCCAAAAACAAGCCGCATTCCACACATCCAAAATTTTGTCCAAAGTATTAGGAGATAGTGTATTTGTACAAGGGGACGCGGAAACTCCTTCTCCCTGAGGGTCTCAGGGCGGGATTTCCGTTAAATACCGACTTTTTGAAGGTCGAGAAGGTTTAAACCTAAGAAGAGAATAGAATAGAATAGAATAGAATAGAATAGAATAGAATAGAATAGAATAGAATAGAATAGAATAGAATAGAATAGAATAGAATAGAATAGCTGGCTGGTCACTATTATGTCAAAAGACACAATAATGTAGTGCAATATATATTCTGGACACTTGCTGTTAAGCACAAATTCGAGGTATCTAAATTCTGGTGGAAGGAGCACTTGATCCAACCAAAAGTAATTGAAAACGATGAGGCGAAACTAATGTGGGAGATACCGGTTCAAACAGACAGGACAGTTGCACACAATAGACCCGACATAATTTACGTTGACAAAAAGACTAACAACACCTACCTAATAGATGTCACAATACCGTCAGACTACAATATAGGAGCTAAGGAAGTTGAAAAACTAAGCAAATATCATCTTCTCAAGACCGAAATAGCCAGATTATGGAATACCAAAGCGACAGTAGTACCCATTGTAATAGGAACAACCGGAATAGTAGCTACAAGCCTACGACGGTATTGTGACCTTTTAGACTCGCAGATAGACATAACAATAGCCCAAAAACAAGCCGCATTCCACACATCCAACATTTTGTCCAAAGTATTAGGAGATAGTGTATTTGTACACGGCGACGCGAAAACTCCTTCTCCCTGAGGGTCTCAGGGCGGGATTTCCGTTAAATACCGACTTTTTGAAAGTCGAGAAGGTTTAAACCTAAGAAGATAATAGAATAGAATAGAATAGAATAGTATTTTATTTGAAAATGCTAAAACACACACAAAACAACAAATAGGACAAATTCAACAATAAAGATTATAATCATTATAGCTTGTGAGCGTTGCAGCATTTCAAAAAGGTTGTAGGCTGAGCGTTACGCTTTCCTCACATAAAATAGATATAAAAGAGGGCTCCCATACAACAAACGTGACTTTTTGCTTGTTTTTGCCCGATATTAATAACAACAACAGGTAGATGCTTGAAATATTCATAGAATATTTAGTTATAATTATATTTACTTTAAAAATAAATAAGTAAATAAAAATAAAATGAATATTTAACCGGTTTTATACTTACTATTTCTATGAGGAAAATAGTAATTCTTCAGCTTTCATGTTTGTCTATATCTCAATAGCCTCTCAGTTTGAAACACTAGGCCGTCAAGATTATACTGTGACATGTCGATGCTACTTGAACATGATATGCATACATACCTGTATTACAAGAAAGGAGATATGGTTGCAGATATGCAAATCTGTGCTTTCGAATTGTACAATTATGCACTTAAACGTAATTAGCTAAGAAGGCATAAATTAGCCGTGTGGTTTCCGGCAGAGTAGAATAGGACGGGTGCTAATTAAACAGGATTCTTTTTAATAGCATTATCCGCCTCTAAAAATGTATGTTGCCTTCTAAATTACTAAGTCAGCCACAATTAACGAGCATCTAAATAATACCATCTTAGCCACTAGTTATCTTCTATGTAAGCCACTCTAAATACAACTCAGCATGATGGTTATTATTTAGCATCTAAATATGTAACTTGCATTCTAACAGTAAACTTCTAAAATACCTACTAATATTTGACATCAAAAAAAATATTTATTTAGCTTCTATTTTTTTAACTTAGCATGTTTAAAATGTAACTTACCCCAAAATAATTGATCGTCAATATTTAGCTAAAATTGTCATCAAATAGTATATTATGGACACTAATATTACCAGTAGCTATTGAGGAGAGACAAAATAAGACTTTATTTTTGAAAAAAAAATGTTTATTTATTTACCCTAATTTTACTAATAGTAGGAGAGCTGGTACAAATTTTTGGGCAAGTATTTGAAGCAAGCTGAAAACTTGTGACATACCTCTCCTATTATACCCCAACACGGAACTGCAGACCTAACTGGTTAGTGGTAAATAGCGGGGCTAAATCAACCCCTAGTTTTTTGGCAGCGTGGCAGGTAGAAATTCCCACCAAAATAGTACCCTATTAAAATTTCAACCTGCCTCAAATTGATTTTTTATATTTTTTTGCAAATTTTTTTGCACGCATCTGGTAATGTTAAAACCCCGACTAAATCGTCTGGCTTATATTTTTTATACATAAAACATAAAAAATTGCATATTGCCACAAATATCTATATTTTTGGTAATGAAAAAAGAATATAAAAAAAATAGGGGTTGATTTAGTCCCGGTACTCACCAGGCAGGTCTGTAGTTCCGTGTTGAGGTAGAGGTATGTGACAATTTTTCAACTTGCTTCAAATATATACGTTCCCAAAAATTGGTACCAGCTCTCCTGCCTATCGATACATGAATCACGCCATATCATATAGTGGCTATTTTTACGATAAAAGAATATGATGTATTATTTTACATGCTAAGTTATAATAAATGATGCTGACTGTAGGAGTTTTGATGCTGTAAAAAGGAAAATGGTGACGAAATATAAAATCCGTGGCCGAGTTAGTAAATTAGGTGGCAACGTATAAATAAGAAGGACAAGTCATAATAATTGATGATCTTTATTTGACGCTTTCTATAGAATATTTAGTTGGCGGTGTAAAAAAGACGAATTAGTTTATTAGAGGCTAGGTAATTTTCCCGTTGCTTAGTTATGAAATTAGAAGCTTGCTCACGTGGCCAATAAATAATTTTGTGGCTTGATTTATTATTTCCCGAATAGGACCACTGGTCGTAAGAGGCGACTTAGGAAATACAAGCTAAACAAAGCTCATAAACATCTATGAGACCTCTCCAACCCGTCTGGCCGGTGAGGAGAGTGCAAGTATGGCTCCGGTAGTACAGAGAGGGTCATGCTCCCACAGTGGAGACTAAAAAGACCTAATAATGATGTTGATGCATAATAATCACATGACATAAAAAATAAATGCATTACTATATTGATTTTTAACATTACAATAAAATAATTTTTGATTCGTGGTTTTGGCACTCTCTGTCTCTCTGATATTTTAGAGGTTAGTTCTTGTCGGTGTCGGAAAAATTAACGCACACAATTGTCTATTCTTGGCTGGAATATAGCGCAGTATGCAATGTAATTGTTAAAACCATTTTCACAAAAAAAAATATTATATATAATGGAAAACGATATATTCTCGTTATTAAAAATTTTGGATACATTGTTTGGTCGTTTTGCTATGGAAAAGCTTCAAAACATGACATATTAGCGATGAAATACATATTTCAAAAATATATCTTAGATATACTTAAATGTCTATGAATTTGCTACGTCCCACGCAACATTATACGCAACATGTGAGAACTTTATTCGGTAGCTACATAAATGTTTCTTTCATGGTAATGGCTTCATAATAAAAGTTGCTATAAATGTAGTGGACTATCTAAACATTAACTCTCTCTCTCTTTCTTTTTACAAATTATTGAAGTAGGCATTTGTCTCCCATCTCACCTGACATCTTTTGAGCATTTTCCCGGTTGTAACCTTGGCTGTGGCTGTGGTGGAGAACAGAGACCGCTATTATGACAGCATTCATACACTAGTGGAGAACAGTAGACCTCGCGAGACCTTACAACCAACATCCACATTTCTCCATCCAGTGCTCTAAAATATATCTGTTACTAATATGCTAATTGACTAAAGGATGATTTCCTTCAGTTACTATTTCCCAATCCCGCTGCTCTTAATTAGGTACCAGAAGAAAAGGAAATTTAAACCTACATTCCTGTTACCAGAAGACCCGACCAGACTCTTTTTTAAAAGGAAACACTAAGCTCGAGTGAATTGAAAAATAGGTATTTATAATATCTATTACTGTCGCGCCGCGTGCCCAAACAAACCCCGTAGAGTGCGATAGAGATAACTGCAGCTCGGCCGGAAAATACCTATAAAAAGTAAACAAAATTAACGCTTCGTAGTCCTCTGATTTCTTCATTGGGCAAATTGCCGACTATGAACACGTGCAAGTTTATCGTATTAAAAAGTTATTCAGACAAAAAATTTGCGTCTTAATAAGAATAACAAAAAAGTCTAATGACATTTTTGATTTTTTTTTCAAATAGCTGTGCTATGAATTTTTTTAAGGTTAGGACCCCCATATTTCCGCCATTTTTTAAAATTTCGAAAAACTGTCTCGAGAAAAAAATTCTATACAATTACCGAACCTGCTCACAAAATTTCATAAGAATCGGTTAAGAAATGCGACCTGTACGCTACAGTAGCCGCCCAAGTATTTATGTGCTTCCAGTTTTCATATGCGATTGCGTACCTAATAGTAGAGTCCAAGAGGAGATTTTAGGATTTACGATATATGAGGTATATCTCAGACACAGTATATGTACATCGAACCCATATATGACTTGAATATAAGGGTATTTCCTTTTTTTTTTGCTGCATATATGGATATGATAGATTACGTGTTCCGTTATTCTTGAATTATTACCTTCTAAGAGAGCCAACTTCGACGCACAAATTTCCAGCTGCTCTCCCCACTGGTGGAATAAAAAATATTATATACTATTTCTTTCTATCACCTAAATAATCTGTAAAGTTTAAAGTTCAAATACATTTATTCACACAAAAATATCCAGTGAAATAAACACCTGAAAAAATGCTTCGGTTTAGTTCGTCGAAACAATTTTAATTCGCATTAACAGAGCGCTGAGACTATGTGACCCTCGGTTTCTAGGGTCAGAACTAGCTCACGTGAGGCACGTTTTAGAAGCAAATGTTTATGGTTGGAGGCAAAGTTGGAGAATAACCGCAAATGAAGCCATGCACATACCATCAGCGGATAGAGCATTATTATACCTGCCATTTGTGAAAGGGGTTACGGACAAAATCGGACAATTAGTACGCCGTAGATATTGCATTAAGACCATTTTCCGGCCTCTTACACAAATAAGGCAGTTGGTTCGCTCTCCGAAGGATAGAGACCCATTAAATGTCTCGGGAGTATACGAAGTCCCTTGTGACTGTGGGAAGAGTTACGTTGGTGAAACTGGCCTCAATGTATCCACCAGGCTGAAGGAGCACATCAGAAGCTTGAAGAATTTGGACAGGAACGGGTCGGCCATCGCCGAACATACTCTGGAAGAGGACGTCACCCATTATATCCGGTTTGACAAGGCCAGAGTCCTTTCTAGAGAAAAGGCATTCGTTCCCCGAAAAATAAGAGAGGCCATAGAAATAAGTAGACGCCCAAATTTCAATCGGGATGTAGGTTGGACTTTACCCGCAACCTGGAAACCGATTCTTCAAGGGAATGATACTCGTAACTTAAAGCACACAGAGTCAGTAGAGGCCGATACGATTAGCTCTTTCCACACACACGTACCGTCACCAGACACCGACGAGGAAGAAATGGGATCCACTACCTCCGTGACTACTCATCACCAGGGTCCTGCGACCGACCTGGCTATCCCCTCCAAAAGGGCGGCACGAGCCGCCGCACGAGCGGTGCGTCGAGAGCAGTTAGTTCGGGACCCTCCGCCGCGCGTCTCGCACTCGCCTTGAAAATGGGCTCCTGACGAGTCCGAAACTATAGTCGGCAATCCCGACGAAATAGCACGTGAGTGACCCGTTTTTAGTACATAATGTTTGTATCTCACGTTAGTTTCAATGATATAATTTAATTCGCATTATGCAAATTGAATTAAATTGCCGAGTTAAATCTTGTGTTTTCGCTGAATATGTACATTATGTGTAAATTTGTGTTAATTATTGAAAAATAAGCTCGTATAAAATTAATGGATCATTTTCGTGATATTGCGAAATCTATGTAGAGTTGTGATTTTATTTTGCTTTTGTTAACTTTATACAATAAAGAATCAAGTTCTTACTTCAATTACTTGATTGTTGATTTTATTTGATGATGGAGTTGAAAATGAAACATAATAAAGCTTCTTTTGCCTTTTTTGATTTTGCCTTATATTTTTTATACAAGCTTTGTTAAATTTAATGCTGCACAGCATTTTTATTTTTGTGGCTTTAAGGTCTTAAAGATCTGGGCTCTATAAATGGTGAAATTTTTAGCCTTAAAAGTAAATTCAAGACTTGTGTGAAAGGTCACTAACTCAAAGATATTACCATCATCATCATAATCAGTTCTTTTTTTAGTCTTCCCTGCAGGATCATGACCCTCTCTGTACTACCGGAGCCATACTTGGCTACAACAGACAGAGGATTTGGCCTACACTCTTCTCGCTGGCCAGACGGGTTGGAGAGGTCTCATTGATGTTTATGAGCTTTGTTTAGCTTGTATTTCCTCTTACGACCTCCTTCGGAAGAGTAGGAGTGGTCCTATTCTACTCTGTCGAAAACCACACGGCCGAAAGATACTATATTTTATAACAAATACATAATATAGATAAACGATCGAACTACCCAGTATCCGATCGAGCTAAAATTCAGATACATGTAAATTGTACCAAGCGCTTTTCCTTGTCTATTATTATGCGCACAGGGTTTAGAATGCGTCGCCTGCGTATGTACTTCCAAGAGCATATAACCTGAATGGCTTTAAAGTTTATAGGCTTCTTCTGGGTGAGCTCACTCGATCTTAGACCATATCTTTGCTTTGTATTGTATTGTATCTTTGCCTTTGGCCTAGATTATAGTCAAGAGTAAACCCATTCATTATAAAAAAAAGAAGACAGTGCAATAATTCTCCATTATTTGGTTCTAAGTTAGAAGAATCCTTAATTCCGCATTATCTCAAATATTTTTTACAAAATTTTGCTAACTTGGCTTAGGAAATATAATTGTTGAAAAGAACCTACTTTATTCTTCCTTTTATCTATAAAATGTGTTATCAAAATGCTATTAGTTTTGGTTTGTCTATTACGGGCGACGATCGTTATATGTAGACAAGTAAATCAATCTGAGATTTGAAAATATTGCCAAAATGTAAATATAAGTAACACTTTAAGATAGATTACCATAATCGAAAGATACAGCATCCGTAGCATAGCGTCTGCTACGCCGATTATATAGCTCGATAAACCATCCCCATTTCGCTCTTAAATATCACAGAATACAAGATGGCGGTAGTGGATAAATGATAAATGTAGTCACGCGTATGTAGTGGCCTATTTACACTGCACATAGTGGTGCATCACAGATTTAAAAAAAAAATTGCGTCATAGAATGTTAACTTGTCTATCATAGTTCTTGGCGGGAATTTCGGCGGGCTGCACGGTTTTTCTGTTATGGATTGTTTTGCAAATTGTTTTAAGTGGAGTTTATAATGTGAAGTCGGTGTAATTTGGTGTTATAGATGTCCATGTTATGAACAATGTGTGGAATAACTAAAATGAAGTATCATGGCGCGGCTGTAGTGAGATTTGTTTAGCGGGAAAACACCAGTTTTCTCGCCTTGCTGGGTCGTAATTGATCAAACCAGGTAATTGATCGACAGGGGTCCGTCGAATCAGCGAAATTAATTACACCATCATTTCGTTGATATACAAGAAGAATCGAAGATTAACTAGACACTGGCTAAAATAAGCTACTGAATGAAGTTTGAGGGCTAGAAAAGAAAAGAAAAAAAAAGCTTGTCTATCTTTGTTTTAATAATTATTATTTAGTAATTAGTTACAATTATTATTATGATGATCTCTTGTGTCTCAAGACAGTGCAATTTTGTGTTTCATTTGATCATCATAAAAGTACGCCAAACGTATTCTGCTAAGGGGGCTAATTCAGTACTGCATAAATTTTCATGAAAGGCAGACAGAATTCAAAGTCACTTTTAATATTTCCAATATCTAAGCCATAAAAGTGTTTTCGTGTTTTTAATGTTAATTACACCCGCAACTTGATATTTTCGACCTCTAATTACCACGAAACCTTTTGAAACGAAACTCAAACTCGTTCTAAAAGCAACCCAATTTATTCTGAATAAGTAAGTGTGTTGTTTAACTTAACAAATATTTAATTGTTAAGTCAGTTACAAAACCCTGTGTTTTCTTTTTAAATCGCAAAATTAGCTAAAAGAAAGAGAACTGTTAAGAGGTTCTTGATATTCAGCTAACTTTTTGAAATACAATATTTTGTGATTTGTTACGAATTATTCGACTTTGTACAGGGGTGTTATCCTCAACTGTCTGTCCGGTAATTGCAGGTATGGTATCGACTACGCGCACCCGACCCTTCGAGCTGCTACTTGCTTTCCCCATACATCCGAGAGAGTAGTTTCCCAATACATTCATTGCCTTCCCAAATTCAACAAATTCCTATACTTTCGCTGCTTAAAAATACTTCCGATGGACAGCAGCTTCGGAAGCACAAGAAACCAAAGAATCTGCGCTCGCCAACTCGCCTGCTAAGTGTGACGAGTTTGGTAATATCCTCCCAAGAAACGAAGAATCCTTGAGAGAGCCTTTTGTCTTGCATTTTTGAGAGCTGAAACGATGATTTGACTATAAATTTTATAATCCAATCATTCATCTCTGAAGAGATGTTTTTTTTGTTCACATCAAGTTTTGTATGTCAGAACAGCAATCAAACACAGGATTCAGATCAAGACTATTTTATTTTGTACGAGGGTTAACTGTTTTACAATTTGTCACTACCTACCTACCATACATTGTAAATTCGTGTCAAAAAATTGCAAACAAAATAAATTACCTGATAACTTACATCTTCTCAGTTTTATCTCCTTCCTACATCTCCCTACTTACATTTTGAGCCCCCCCTGAGCCTGAATCATCCTTAATTCGGTATTGGAAAGTGATATTAGCTGAGAATACCCAAAAGGGTCGCGTTTATACCACTGAGAGGGTGTTTATGTACATTTTGCGCCAAAAATGGCCGATAAGGAAAAGTTTCAATGGAAATCCGATAGCACCCTCGATTATGATTACGTTTGTACAATTTTATCGTTGTTTATCGCACTAAAAATGTATTAGGCTAACGTTTTGGTTCACGCAATGAAACAATTGGAACTGAGGTGTAGTTTCAACATTTTCTCATGAAATGTTTTTATTATAGAGACTTGCCCAAACTTTACAAGGTCAGCTATTTACATATTAACATACTTTTTAGATTCAGGAGTGGTCACTAGTGGGCTTTTCGGTTGTATACATACTTATACTTATTTATATAAAAAAAAAATGTTCTTTAAATTATTAAGAACAATTTTTTTTTGTAGAGCAATATTCTGTACATCTACGTTCTTTTAAACCATTATTATAAAAAAAAATGTTATTTTGAACCACTATTACAAGGTATGATAATATACCTACTCTGCTCTTTGAAATGTATTATTGTAGTTTTAAACGGCATAAGAAAATTAGTAAACCAAATCATAATACGCAAGGTAAGTGTCTCAAACTAGAAAGAATAACCTCGCAGTGTGATAAAAAAAATAGGCAAAGCAAAAAGGGGAGAAACACTTTAATTTTTACATAGCAACTATGTAAAATTGTTATATGTTGAATCTTGAAGTTTTTCTTGTGATTTTTGATTAAAATATGTCGAAAAGTGACACTTGATTTCGTGAATGGCATGTACTACTTGAAGTAATCTAAAAAAACTACAACTTGGTACAAATTTCCTTTCCAAATATTAATATTGTACGTAGAGCGGGTCTTCCTGCGGTTTCGTAGAATAATAAACTAGCAGTAAATTTTTAAACTTTACATTTTTAAACACAAATTTCTTCACACAATTTTTTAATATTTAAACTGACCGCGGTAAATACTGAGTACTTGCAGACATTTACATCTACATATATAATGTATAAACTCCTAATGTTTGTTTTCTTTGTGTGTTCTATGTTATTTATATTGCTCGTTTTACTTGGCTCAGATTCTGAAATAAATTTGAAAAAAGTACCATACGACCTCTGTTATATAGCGCGCAGAACCCATGACAAAAGAGTCCTCGAAATGCGTCTACGTACCGGCAAGTGCAGCGTCGGACACCCACCGGCCAGATGGTCGGATGACCTGACTAAGGTCGCAGGAAGACGCTGGATGCAGGACGCTTCCAACCAGTCGTTTTGGAAACCCTTGGGGGAGGCCTATGTCCAGCAGTGGACTTCTTGCGGCGGATATGATGATGATGATCTTTGTGGCTCAGTGGTACTGCAAGTGCCTATGAATCACAGGGTTATTACGTTTTTTAGATTGGCCTGGGTCTTGGAAATTTATTAAGAGTATTATATAGTATCGTTGAGTTATTATCCCACGAGTTCACCACTAACTGTGGGCTATCTAAATCTTTGTTATTTGTATAATTCTAACAGGCATTTTAACTTATCTGGCAGCTTGCGCTGTGGCAAGGGCTACGGCAAGCTTAGTTTCAAAAGCCATAAGTAGCATTTAAATTAGTCATATTAGAGTCACATTTCGTTTCAAAATAGTACATTACTGCAGAGGCTGGTAAGTAAGGGATTGCCGAACGAGTAGAGTTTTTAAATAAATTGGAATAAATACGAGTCCGGCAAGCCGATTCCCGGCAAAGGCATGTATTGTGCTTTTCTCAATAAATGCGAGGAAAAAATAAAAGACGTACTACTGAGAATAAATTAGTAGGTATAATATAAAAAACGATAATAGTATGTACATTTTGTTTTTCATATCTGTTTTACGGCATTTGGTGTTCTACGCCTTTTCCTTTATATGTTTCAACGTTTTATCAAAGAAATGATGGTATAATTCATTTCGTTGATTCGACGGAGCTCATGGCGACAATTCCCACGAATTCTCTGGTTTGATCATAGACGACGCAGTAACGCGAGCGACCACCAGCCCGCTATGTAAATCTCTAAATCCGCACCATGACACTTTAGCTAGTCCACACATTGTTCATAAACATAGCCATTTATAACACTAAATTATACCGATTTTACATTATAAAGTCCATTATAAGCAATCTGCAAAACAATCCAAAACAACAACCTTGCTTGCAGTAAAATAAATAATAGTACATTCCCGCGTTATTTTCTTTTTTAATTTCAATTGTCATTTCGTGCTAAGGAAACATAGCCCATACAGCCCAGGCATATTTTACCCAAAAAATGTAATACCGTAAAAATCTGCTTTCCCGCGTTTTTCTTTTTATTATTGGCATATTTTTGTGTGATTTTACCAAAATTTTAATTAAATTATATTCATATACTTATATGCTCGATGAGTGCATTATCTTATAATGCCATGTAACTTGTCATATAGCCATTGGCTGTATGACAAGTTACATAGATTAATTAAAAAGTTTTGAGCAGCGGCCAGGAATTAATTTTCATACTTACTTTCCTGGCCTAGGCCGGTAAAGTAATGCACTAGCCAAGAATTACAAACTTCGTAGCTTCATTTTACTACAATAATGCCTACATTTCCGAGCATGTTTGACAAAAGAGATTTTATAAGGATCCGATTCGAAATATTTTCGTATACAAATCATTATTACTTTGTTATTAATTATATAATGCAGTCTTCTTCCTAAAATAATATAAACCCGAAAATATTCTATAACTATTTCCGTGAGTTCCAAAATAGGGTAATTGTGCGCATATTTTATCCTTTTCCGTAACTATCCTGCTTCATTCAGCTCATTGATATGGACGACGGGGACCATTTCTTGATCATCCTTTTGTGGGAGGTTTTTACGCAAGGAAATGGAGGCAGGAGCGTGGTTCGTGGGTAACTGCTGTGATTAAGCGGATAAAACGAGAATAGTACGAATATGACTCGAGTGGCATAGCAATTGGGGTCGACTCTTGGTAACCTTGGTTTATGTTTGAGTTATCATGTTAGTACTATTTTTATAGATAAAATATTTGAGTCAGCGCAGTAAATATTTATATAACAAAACGTGCTCCGAGGTAAAAACATCATCACTATAATTTATTTTTTCATTGTCAAATACCTACAGCAGAATGCGAAATTCTTTTTTTATTTACCTAGTACATTATGTACAACGTGATGAAGACTTGTTAATTTTCATGAAATTCTAAATTATAAGATATAGGAACTTTTATTTAAGATGATTTGTGCGTTTTATATTTAAAATATCTAAGATAATTTCGGTAAATTACTACCTATTATAAATATTTATGATTTTTTATTTCAAATTTCTTTTTTTTTTTTGTATTTATGAAACAAACTCTGTACTATAAAAATAAAAGAACTAAAATATCGTTGATGAAGATACTATTACTAAAGATGATGATCAATTCATCGCCTTTTAAAACTTAAACTCGTTTAAATTCTCTTTGCTGAGGCAATACGCTATTAAAACTTAAACCATCTTTATTTTCCACGGCGTAGTTAAAGAGGCCATCTTTAACTACGCTGTGGAAATAAAGATAGTTTAAACCATTATACAAGATAAATTTACCTACTTGAGAATAAGTTATTAAAAAAGTGTTGAATCACATTGGTATAAAATGTTTATAACAACAAATACTCTACTTACATATTTCTTTTGGAAAATGTTAATTTATTTCTGTCTTTTATATTATTATTTAATGTGTCAAAAAATAGAATTTTTACTATCGCGGCTCTGCACGCGTTAATGTCGATGCTTCGGGAACAGTACGTTTTCCTGGAATAAAATGTACCCTATGTCCTTTTTCGTACCCCAGATAACGTGTATGTAACATTTCACGATGATCGGTTCTGTAGTAAAAGCGTGAAAGAGCAACAAAAACAAACGAACAAACTCACTTTCGCATTTATAATATGAGTTAATTAGGATTTTTGGCAGAAGTTTTGTTAGTCTATATATAAAATCCATAAATTAAAAAAATCTATTTAAACCCATTCAATAAAAAATAACGATTTTTTTTGAAGTATTAATAAAGGCATGATTAGCTGCGAAAGCTGGAAGAAGCAGTTTAACCCATTAGGAGCCAAATGAAAACACGTGGGAGGATTTTCAAAATTTCTTTATTAAGTCATTCTTTGGAGATAACAGAAAAGATATAAAGTGGCAAAAAGGAAAAAAAATTTTTTTTCATGATTTTACAAGGGTGTTCCCAAATTGGCACAGTGGCCGCTTATGAGTGGAGATCAGCAAAGTAAGATTTTTCAATGCAAAGTGTTTTTTTACATTTTTTTATATCTCCTACGGCCTCTCATAGACAAAGAATACATCTTATACGCTTTGATAGCTTTTCAGGAACATGATCTTTACTACCTAATTGTAAATCTGCAATATTAGATGACTAACTTTCGCCTGCGGCTCCGCCCGCGTCTATGTCGATCCCTCGGGAATAATACTGTTTCCCAGGATAAAAGGTAGCCTATGTCTTTCTTTGTACTCCAGAAAACTTGTATGCAAAATTTCATGATGATCAGTTTAGCAGTTACGGCGTGAAAGCGTAACAAACAAACTCACTTTCGCATTTATAATATTAGTAAGGGTGAAGGGCGAGTTTTGGATCTTTGCAATGATTGTCTTAGGTAATATCTGGCTACGCTTCGTCTAAATATAATGATCCATAGGATCTTCTCTCGACATCACATGAAGACGCCATGCATATGACATAGTCATGTCAATCATGTAAGTAAATAAAACTGACCACCTTTTTTTACCGTGAATTTCGATCCGGTAAATCGATATCACTTGATCCAATTCATCTACTCCACCCATAACTTTATTCTACTTAATTTTAAAATAGATGTGGTGGAATCTAAAAATATATTTCCGTCCCCTCAACCCTCAAGTGATATTGAAATTGTCTATTATTTTGACTGGCATATAAATTACTAAAACGGACAATCATTTCATATACTATTTCATCAATTTTTTTTTTCGAAAATCTGAATTGAGTTCAATTTATCAATTTCCTTTTACGCGGTTTTCGCAAAGTAATCTCTCTCATCGTTTTCATCATAAGTAGTTGTATCTGAAGTACGCTTTCGCCAAACTGGAATATTCATAGTTCGTCGACGAGGCGGGACAGTACTACTCAGTTCCTCAGCAGATGACGTTCCAGATCTTTTTGTGAGTCGTTTTCTTTCGTGCCCATTTGGCAGCCAATGGTTCAGCGTCATTGCTGTCATCAGAGTGCGAAAGTGTGCCAACAGGGTGAACAAAAACTCCAATGATAGCTGGAATATCTTTGGGCAAACTAGATTGCATGAGATCATCATCAAATCCCTCTTCTTCATCAGTTAAAATGCTGGGTTCCGGTGGAATTATAGGCACGTCACACAACAGACCATCATCACTGTTTTACAGTATAGCGTGGATTGCTTCTTCAAACCCTTTGTAATCATTGCTGGCGCTAAATGTTTGTTTTTTATTCATCTTGATTTTCTGAAAAATACGTATAATTTTGATACACTTGTAGCCACTGTGCCAAAATTGGCACAGTATTTTTTATATAACTATATATTTGCACACGTTGGATAGAAGTTAGTATAACTGTTAACATATCTTTATTCATCTTTTTCTTAAGTTATATCAATAATAGTTGGTACAATATATTATAAACAACCATCATAAATATACATACAATGTACTCACCTCGACGCTTCGCAAAATGAAAATATTCAATAATGCAAATAAAATAGATTTTCTAATTGTTACAATATAATTTAACAGTAATAAATTCGCACGCACTATCCACTTCTTAAAAAAGTAACGCAAAATTACTTGCTGTCAATACTTTTTTTTATATACCCTCAAAATAAAGTGTTCCAAAATTGGCACAGCGGACGCGAATGGGTCAAGAAACACCTACATGTATTACCAGTGTTTTTTACATATCCTCTCGGCCGTGTACATACTGAGAGGAAGGGAAAGAAATAGTCATAGGAATGCATCAGTGAAACAAAAAATCAAATCTACTTATACCAATCAGATTATGTTTTGATTTAAATAACATATTTTTTTTTTGGGTTAAGATAAATCACTTAAGCCGAAGATATTTTTAATAAATTTTCAAATTAGCCCACAGAATTGGCACATTGTACCTTGCATTGACCTGTCAACCACCAAGCGGCCCAATGAGGCCACATCCTAACTAATATTATAAATGCGAAAGTGAGTTTGTTTGTTTGTTTGTTACGCTTTCACGTTGTAACTACTGAACCGATCATCATGAAATTTTGACATACACGTTTTCTAGGGTACGGAGAAGGACATAGGGTACATTTTATCCCGGGAAAAAGTACTGGTCCCCAGGGATCGACATTGACGCAGGCGAAGCCGCGGGCGAAAGCTAGTAACAATATAAAATCCTGTGTTTCTCGCGCTTGAAGGGTATGAGGTAGTCCCAATATATTTATATCTCAATATAGATGTAAAGGTTCTGTTATATAGCTCTGAGGGGGTTGAAATATTATGCCACTTGCGTTCACCCAGTAGGGACCGCGCCCTGGGTTGCTTAACATACTTAATCGCTAATAATGGTCACACTCACAAAACTATCGGGCACCTCACTACAATACTTGCCCACGTTTAAAACTTTTAGGCATAATTCTTGGAACATTTCCTCTCAACAAACTCCCCCAAATTTAATATATTCACAGTAGAGCTCACTTGAATATCCAAAAGGTATTATATAGAATTACAGCTCGTTTCATAGAATTTTGAAGTCATAGCAAGAGACGACCGACTGCAAAGTTATTCAATGAATTCCATTTTCAGTTTTCATCTAAACATTCTTGCAGTTTGAAACGGGGACGAAAAGTTATTTTTTGTTTAGAATTTGTATATAACAATTATGTATTCATCATTTCGAGTAGGTGTCACGGTCAATCGACCATGCACACCCTGGTGTCAGAGTTCTTCGGAACCGCCTCTCGACCTCTGACGTGGTTCCTTTAACGACTACTAGATGGCAGCCGGGACCACCGTCTTAACGTGCCTTCCGAAGCACAGAATCATCTTTATTATCAGACAATCAGGTGAATCAAGCCTGCAATGTCCTAACCAAACTGGAGACAACTAAACAAAGTATGCTTCCGGTGGGAATCGAACCCACGACCCTCAGGTCAACAGGCAAACGCCTTAACCACTGGACCTCAGAGGCTGTCATATTTTTTACTTACATATAATTATATATTAATTATATGTAAGTAAAGTTCAGGTGAAAGAAAAGGAATTATTTAACAAAGCGAGCACGATGCCCGTGCGAAGCGTCTTGAACCATTTCAGCTCGGGCAAAAAGTCGTTCGTATGTCCAGCTAGCCGGTTGTTCTCCTTGAAGTCGCATTTTTTTTGTAAGATGGTTTAATAATTACAAAGAATTGTTTAAAATATATCGTAATGGCGAAATTGGCACAAAGGATAGGTGATTTTGGTCGATTGACAGTGTCACCAACATGAAATGATGATGACTTACTTTACTTCTCACTATGTTAGCAAAACTATATTTTCTGGCAAATATGAAATAACTTTTAAGAGTTAAGTAAAAAAGTCATAACTAGGAGTCATAGAGAAGAGTAGATACACTTACGTCACACAAAGCTTAAAACAGTGCAACGCTGAATATGTTTGCATATAAATTCAACACTTTCTGGTATGTAAATCCGAGTGCTAGTGTCAGACTAAACAAATACACATTTATATGAATATTACACCTCGAGACACTTGCACCACTCCTTCCCAAATATTCATATTAACTTCAAATTTAGTCCATGGAAATTGTACTAAAAGTAGGCAATAAATTAAGTTCACAATTATATCATTGAAACTAACGTGAGACACAGACATTACGACGAAATAGCACGTGAGTGTATTTTTAGTACGTACATAATAAATTAGGTATTTCTATTTTTATTATTATTTAAGGACTAGCTTTCGCCCGCGGCTCCGCCCGCGTCAATGGCGATCCCTCGGGAATAGTACTTTTTCCCGAGATAAAAGGTAGCCTATGTCCTTCTCCGCACTCCAGAGAACTTGTATGCAAAATTTCTTGATGATCGGTTCAGTAGTTACGGCGTGAAAGCGTAACAAACAAACTCACTTTCGCATTTATAATATTAGTAAGGATAAGGATAAGGATGGTTATGTTAAAAGTTTTCGAGCTCGAGTGACATCCGGAACATTGTAATTTTTTTGGATATCTGTCAAAGAACGTTTTTTTGTTTTTACGTTGAAGATGTATGTTGCGCAAAAAGTTACTGAGGTAACATTTCGAGTAAGTACCTAAATTTCATTGGCTATAAAATAAGATCAATGTGGACTTGCTAGATGTAGATATCGGATAGTTTCAAATAATTATAGTACTCCGAATATCCCTTGAGGTTGAAAACTTGGAGATTACATAACCATTGCATCATTTATTGATATAAAAAAATTGGAACTACCTCTTTTGATGCACGGCAAAATGCACCAATACCAAAGAATATATACACTACCAATACTGAAAGCTTATCAGCCGGCCTATTTGCTAACTCAGTGACCATCGTTTTGATAGTCATTTCAAAATACATTACGTTTTATACATCTTAAATAAAAATAGTCAATCATACGAAACCCGCGATGTATTTTGAAGTGACTATCAAAACGTTGGTCACTGAGTTAGCAAATAAGCCGGCAGGACATTCATTAATAATATCTTAGTTCTATGTGATTTATTATCCTTACAAAAAAAAAATGTTATTTAAAACAGTTTTCTTTGAAATCAATATATACTCTTTCATATGTATATAAAACTGATTGCTCTAAGTAGATTTGACTTTAATACTAATCTTTACTAATATTATAAAGCTGAAGAGTTTGTTTGTTTGAACGCGCTAATCTCAGGAACTACTGGGTCAAATTGGAAAATTCTGTGTTGGAATAGCCCATTTATTGATGAAGGCTTTAGGCTATGAAACATCATATTGCGACTAATAGGAGCGAAGCATCATTAAAAAATGTTTTGAAAACGGGGGAAAAGTGATTCATGTATACTAAGAAAAACCTAATTAAGAGCCCGTCATATGCCAGGCGGCGTGGCGATACAAACGCAGATGGTCTAAACGCGTTGGCTACTTTGGATATTTTCGTTTTTTAGAAATATTCAAGGGATATTCGAAAAAGAAAAACATATGATGGCTGCCTTATCTGTAATGCAATAATAATCAAAAGTTTCAAGGTTAATTTTAATGTATTTGGCGAATAATGCTATATACCGAGTAAATTGGACGTGATTTGGAGGCAACTTTGCAATTTTTTTCTATCGAGAAAATTTAACGCAATCGTGTTTTTGAGTCAGATAGTTACCAGAGTTAATCCTGAACTTTGCTGCTTTTTTATTTCAACTTGAGTATTTAATTATTATTAATATAACAGTCAATCATGCAAAGCAGTGTGAGGTAGTATGGCCCCTTAATCATAATAACAGAAATTGCCGTGGACGAAGTCGCGGGCAACAGCTAGTGCATTCATATAAGAAGCCCATTATTTATTTCCCCTCTATATCAGTATCGGTTGTGTGTATACCGCGCAATGGCTCACATGGTACGGTATGTACACGGCCAAGTAGATACTCGTATGTGAAAAACAATGGTAATACATGTAACTACATACATGCCAGAAAAGGCAGCCAACTTCAATTAACTTCTGTTCCCAAACAGAAAACATGCAACAAACAAACAAAAAGTGAAACTTGTTTCTTTTTGGGTTCCTACAATATTCTCATTTCAAAGTCAATCAACGAGAGAGCCAATTGGAAGAATTCCTTCGTTCATTATACAGTCAGCGAAACGTAGAGACTGAAGACTCACAAACAATGGATTTTTCTGAGCAAAATTGTTATTCTCTTCAAAGAGAATTGTTTGTGAAGGTGTAGTAAGCGAATCGAAAGGCACGTACTTACTGTAAAAATAAATATTTCGTTACATAAGCCCAAATGGCACTCTCCTACAGAGGTTGTATCTGGTTTTGAGACTCTAGTGCAGATAACTAGACTAACCAATGGTATCTGTTATTCATACCTACCACAAAACACCAGTTGCTTGCTTTTCTTGTAAGTGGCCAACTCTGTGACAAAATTCAAGCTACTCATATCTGAAATAGCCTAACGAACAGCTTAACGTCTTTCCGAAGCAGGAAGAAGGTCAAATTTTTTTTAATTAAACATAACAGGAGTAAAAAGGCTGACGTTTTTGAAAATATATGACCTCACAAAGACCTATTCTAGAAAAAAAAACAATTTACTATTTATACCTCTTTATAACTACTAACCTAATACTCTTATTAAATAAAGAAATAAAATATGGTGAAAAAAAATTCATGCGGGGGAAAAATTGTTCACCATATTTTATTTCTTAATTTAATAAGAGTATCAAAATCCTTACTTTATATTATAAATGCGAAAGTGAGTTTGTTTGTTACGCTTTCACGCCGTAACTACTGAATCGATCATCATGAAATTTTGCATACAAGTTCTTTGGAGTACGGAGAAGGACATAGGCTACCTTTTATCCCGGGAAAAAGTACTATTCCTGAGGGATCGACATAGACGCGGGCGGAGCCGCGGGCAAAAGCTAGTAGTATTATAAATGGAAAATAAAACACTTATAAAAATACCTTCTCAATGTTAATGCTTAATAAAATGGAAACGAATTTCAGGACGATTTATTTCTATGTCGTGTAACATTCGTAGCCCTTTTAGAAAATTGAAATAGAAATTAGAAAACTTTATTTATTAACATGTGATTCAGGGGTCAGAAAAGCCACATAATTCAGTGCCGGAGCTTTATTTGGCGCGTTTCGAAGCATATGGTGTAGACAAAGTGAAATTTAATATCTCACATAAAGCGATGAACACGCAGATAAATTAGTTTTGTTATTTACACTGTACATTAAATCGTTTGGACCATTGACACGATAGAAGAAGACTGTACAAAGTTACACTCTATATCGATATGGGAACTAGAATTCGATATTTTCAATGGACAGTTTATTTTTCAGTGATTTGCGAGACATTTTTTATCTTTAAGTTATTTGTTTTTACTGCTAGGTTTGCTTTCTCTTTATAATTTTAACTTTTTTATAGTTACGTTGAAATTTAGTTTTTATTTTTTTCAATTATTACTGTTATTTTAAGTATTTTTTTTTTCAGGAATACTTTAATTTTGATTGGGTGAGAAATTTTCAATTAAAAGAGATAAAACAATGAATAAAAGATAAATTAGGTCTGAGAATCGGCAGACAATCAATATTACATTTCCTTATTTGTGCTCATACAAAATATATATACGCCTCATGTTTGTTAACATAGAAAAAATAAATTAGGTACATCTTTGTAAACATCTGAATCTGTATTTCTGTCTGTGACTATTTGATAATTCTTAGAACATAATTTTATTTTATTATGATACCTTATGTAACTAGAACTACTTAACTTAATTTTTTTTACAAAAATGTTATATTTTTCATGCCTTTATAAGTTTAAAAGTCAGATTCCTTGTACCTAATAATAAGAACTATTGTACCACTTTTAAAGCAAATAAATGATTATGATTATGTATTAGTCCAATCAAATCATACCCGTCATTTCAATAAAAAGAACAACCTATCCCTCAATACCTAGTAACCTAAGTATTGAGGGATAAGTTGTTCTTTCGAGCGTGAGCAGTAACGGCTTGGCCTTTTAATTATAAGTATATTCGTCTCATGAACACCAATAGTCCTGTTACGAAAAAAATGAGCTTAGATATCCTGGAAGGGATTTTCATGCTGATTCCATTTCAACCTTTGTAAATGCAGCCTACTGCCCCGGTAGTCCAGTGGTACCATATAATCACATTCTGGTTTTAACAAATTGACAGCAGTTAATATGAGCTACATCTTAAAATAATCAGTACAATGATTCATTATAAAGATTCAAAATAAAACGTTTTTTTCCGCCATTAATTCTGGGGACTAAAAATGCGTTACATACAAATCAATTTGTGAAAGTTAACAGTGACGGATAGCCTTAAAACTGTTTAAACGAGTCTGTTCCTTTTGTAAACCCGTCGTCCAGTGGTTAAGGCGTTTGCCTATAGACCCGGGAATCGTGGGTTCGATTCCCACGACAAGCATACTTTGTTTAGTTGCTTCCAGTTTGCTTAAGACATTGCAAATCATTTGATTGTTTGATAATAAAGATGATTCCGTGCTTCGAAAGGAACGTTAAGTAGTTGGTCCCGGCTGCAATCTGGTAGTCGTCAAAGGAACTAAGTCAGAGGCCGAGAGGCGGTTCCGAAGAACTCCGACACCAGGGTGTGCATGGTCGATTGACCGTATTATCTAAACGAAATGATCCTGATGAATATTTGATTCGTTATAAAACATGAAAACATTATTTAAAAAATAAATTAACATTCTATATAGTATAAAATAAAGTCGCTTCCGCGGTCTGTTCCTATGTATGCTTAGATCTTTTAAACTACGCAACGGATTTTCATGCTGTTTTTGAAGTAAAATCCTGTTGAGCGGCGTTGTGAAGTTTTTGGGATGGGTAAAAATGAAACTCGCGTCAGGATACGTGACCTGATCGAAAATTTTTGAGACGGACAATGTGACCAGGGTCCGACGGCGGCAGCGCGGCGTTGGCGCGGAGTTTTCACTTCTGTCGGTACTTCCGGAGTGCAACCCGCTTTTTAGGGTTCTGTACCCAAAGGGTAAAAACGGGACCCTATTAATATCGTTCTGCTGTCCGTCTGTCTGTCTGTCTGTCCGTCCGTCCGTATCTCATGAACCATGATAGTTAGACAGTTGAAATTTTCACAGATTATGTATTGCCGCTATAACAACAAATACTAAAAAAATAGAATATAATAAATATCTAAAGGGCTCCTACACAACCAACATGAATTTTTTGCTTGTTTTTACTTGATATTGATAACGGCAACAGGTAGACGCTTGAAATATTCACAAAATTTCAATTAGTTATATATGCACCTTAAAAATAAATAATTAAATAAAATTAATATTTAAGGGGGGCTCCCATACAACAGTCATGATTTTTTTGCCGTTTTATTAGATAACAGTACGGAATCCTTTGTGCGCGAGTCCGACTCGCACATGGCCGATTTTTTTTTTATAGATAGAAAGATTCAAGAGGAAGTTATATATGAACATTGCACCCTTGCAAAGCCGGGGTCCGGGTTGCTAGTTTATGTATAATTTTATTGAGAGGAAAGTTATTTCAATATCAAACATTTTTCCTATTACTTCATTTGAGTTCGTTTCTTTCAATTGATCTCAAACACAGGCGGATGCCTTTTATTTGCTGGCATCTTAACTTTTGGTCCTCTTATCATATCTTTACTAATATATTTTTAATATTATAAAGCTGAAGCGTTTGTTTGTTTGAACGCGCTTATCTCTGGAACATTCTTTTGATTCAAATTAGAAAATTCTTTTTCTGTTGGATAGTCCATTTATTGAGGAAGGCTTTAGGCTATAAAACATCACACTGCGACCAATAGGAGCGAAGCATCAATAAAAAATGTTTTGAAAACGGAGGAAAATGATTCATAGTTGAGGACATCCGACGCGAGCGATGCGTAAACGGTTCAAGTCACTCAAAAAATGTGTATTAAAAATTATACCTCTTTAAACGAACTAAAAAAATGTCCGCGACAGTATATTTCTATAATAACAGAAATTGCCGCGGACGAAGTCGCGGGCAACAGTTAGTTATATGATAAAAAGACAAAAAATCAAGATTCACTCGATGCCTAGTTTAGTTTTAGCAGCGTTGGCTTGGCCTCGAATTTTCTGTTATCGCCCTCTGACGCACGCCAATGGCCGTGTCACGTGATAAATGAACTAAGAGACGAGGGATATTGGCCTGTCTTAGAGAAAATCTTCTTATTCTTATGGTGATTCCACCAGTCATCCTTTTTTATACGCGGACTCATCTATATAACCTTATATTTGAGACAGAAAAACAAACGTTTTTACCATTTCCATATGGTTAAATAGCATTTTGGAGCGGCGAAATGTCTGAATATGTTTTATGCCAATCTAACCAAACGCCTCATTAAAAGACAAAAAATAACTTTTCCAATATAACTAGATACGGTTTGGAGCGTTGGCCTGGTTCAAATTTTCGTATAAGGGCCTTATCACACTAGCGAGTTTCGAGCGAGTTGAAAGCGGGGCGAGTGCGCAGCGAGTTCACCGCGCGTTGGCAACGTGTGCGCGGCGAACACGCCGCCACCGCGGGAGCGCAGCAAGCTCGCGGCACTGATTTGTATTGGCACTGATTGTATAAAACGCTTGTTTTTCCTAAGTCACCTCTTACGACATCCATAGGAAGACTAGTAGTGGTCCTATTTTACTCAGCCGGAAACCACACAGCTAATTTAGGAAATACAAGCTAAACAAAGCTCATAAACATCAATGAGACCTCTCCAACCCGTCTGGCCAGCGAGGAGAGTGTAGGCCAAATCATCTGTCTGCTCTGGCCAAGTAGCTGGCTCCAGTAGTACAAAGAAGGTCTTGCTCCTGCATTGGAGACTAAAAAGACCTGATGATGATGATGTATAAAACGCGGATCGCCCGAGGCGAACTGGCTGCGCACCCGCGGTGTCTTCGCGCCGAGCTTGCTGTGCACTCGCGACATCTTCGCAGCGAGTTCGCTGCGCACTCGCCCCGCTTTCAACTCGCTAATGTGATAAGGCCGTAACCTTCTTTTCACGTATATCAACGATCGTGTCATGTGACAAATGAATTATTAGATGAGTGATGTCGGCCTCAATTACTGTCTGAGAAAATCTATGATAATGCTACCAGTCGTCTTTTTAGGGCCCGCGGACGAATGGAAATATAAAAAGTAACGTTTGTATATCTATATGATTTAATATTTTGACTGCAAAAATACGATCACAGATTGGCTAAAATTACTTGATTATAATAATACAGAGCTACTCTTACAGCACATACAATAAAGTTCGCGTGAACAGCCTTAATAATATCCATAACTTGTCCATTACTTTTACATAGATTAAGATGTATTTTAATTTTGTTTGAATTTTGATTTCACTTTGATTTAATTTTGTTTGAATATTGATATAACTTTGATTTAATTTTGTTTGAATTTTTGATTTAATTTTGATTATATTTGTATTGGATATAATTTGATTTAATTTTAATTTAATTTGTGTTTAACTTTTATTTAATTTTGATTTAATTTTAATTTAATTTTGATTTAATTTTAATTTAATTTTGATTTAATTTTAAATTTAATTTTGATTTAATTTAATTTAATCATATTTATTATAATTAATACAATGTTTTGGTTACTTTTGCATGTTATGAAAGGTTTTCCTAAACTATTTTTAAACGATTTTTATGTAAGTTTATATAATATGAATAAGAATAACTGTTATGGAAGAGCGAAATCTCCTAATACAGGCATTACTTGCTTAAAAGGAGGTTTCTAACACTAATGAATGTAACACTGTATTTTGAAGAAATAAATAATTTTATTTATTATTATTTATTTATTTGTATCTCTCTTATTTCACGGGTGTTACCCCGGTTCTTTGAGAGGCTTGCGTGGGGATATAGATCCAACACGTAGAGGCCCTTTGGAGAAGTTGATGTTATGTTGGTCTCTAGCCAGAACCCGTTCCAAGAAATACCAATGTGTGATATGCCCTTGAACAGGTCTTGGCCGGAGGAGGAACTATTGCATTTTAAAAAGGAAATTAATGGGTTTATTGGATTGAGATTTGGGTGGACTTATGCTGGGTTATTGCAAAGGGACGTGCACCTGCCATAATCATGATAACTGACTACAATTGGCAGGTGGTGGCTTGCCGCCCACTAGATGGGCCCCTCAAAATAGCCAACGATTAATGCCGGCAAAAGGGGCAACACCGGTGTGGGCGACTCATTATTTATTTATTATTATTATAACAGTATATTACGCTGTAAAATGTAATGGAACAACAAATTATATCTGAATTTGTCGTCATCAAATCAGACACACACATGCCGTGTGGTATCCGGCAGAGTAGAATAGGACCACTCCAAGTCTTCCCGTGGATGTCGTAGAAGGCGACTTAAGAAATATAATCTACATACATAACTACAAAGCTTATAAACATTTATGAGACCTCTCCAACTCGTCTGGCCAGCGTGGAGAGTGTAGGTAGGCCAAGTCCTCTGGCTGCTCTGGCCAAGTATGGCTCTGGTAGTACAGAGAGGGTCGTGCTTCTATAGTGAAGACTAAAAGACCTGATGATGATGATGAAATCAGACACGTCATTAGATGAATAAAATAACTTTCCCCTCAATACCTAATCTATATAAATTAAACAAAGTCCGGTTAGTTACACCAGGCTAGATAGATTTTGATGAAATTTGGTGTGGAGGTAGCTGATACCTTGAATTAACATGTGAGCTACTTTTTACTCGACTACCTAAAAAGAGGCGGTACAAAGTTCACCGGGCCATCTAATTTTAAACGATACTTCAAATTTGGATGACATGTAAAATTGTCTTTTTATACATTATAATTACTATGTTTTAATATATTCAGAATGGATAAACTAATAAGGTTGGAACTATAATTGCTAAGAAGAATACGCCGAAAGAAACTCAGTTTAGGAGCGAAGGCCTGGCCTCAAATGTTACGTTGTATAACCGTCTGACGCACGCCAATGGCCGTGTCACGCACGTGACAAATGAACTATGAGAAGAGGAATGTCGGCCTCAATTCTTGTCTATTGTAAAATCTCCTCATTCATACATATGGCGAATTCACAAGTAATTTTTTCTATATAATTTTGTGCCACTAAACACTCGATATCACAGTTATAATCATAAACGGGTCACTCACGTACTATTTCGTCGGGATTGCCTACCATAGTTTCGAATTCAGAAACCCATTTTCAAGGCGAGTACGAGACAAGCGGTGGAGGGTCCCAAACTGATAAATCAGACGAGAAAATGAACTTCTGATGAGTCCGAAAATATAGGCGGCAATCCCGAAACTATAGGCGGCAATCTCGACGGCGAATCAGCACGTGAATGACCCGTTTTTCGTACATAATGTCTGTATCTCACGTTAGTTTCTCATATAGTTATAATCATGTTGCCTTTGTACGCTATTTTGTTCATGTATAGCAAGGCACGAGGTACCCAATATGGTTCGTTTCAACCTAATCTATTCTGTAATCTAATATGACACAGTAACACAAGTTCAAAAAGATCTTCTACTAACTAGTACGACATGAACTTGGATCACGCGAAAATATATTTAAATATCCCATAAAGTACTGAACCGTTTTTTACATCAAACGAATTTAAATATTATAAATTATACTACTGGACATCTATCGCAATTAATAGAAACCAATGGTGCATAAGAGGTGAGGCCTTTGCCCAGCAGACAAAATATTAATTTATTTATTAAAAATTACGCTTGGGATGAGTTGAGAATAGAAATAGGATGAGTGAGGAAAGAAATAAGTAAAAAATTACATGGTATGAGAATTCGTGGGATGAGTACGGAATAACCCGCATTGGTTCGAGAGTTATTGCGAAACAAACATAGCTACGTAGACATTTAAAAGCATGTTATCGCCGATACTTGACTTGAGTCTGCTCAATTTGCTCGCTCGTAAAAAAAAACCTGCATTTTATCCACCCACAGGCTTTGCAGCTACACAATGTACAAATGCACAGATAGACGAATGAGTATATCTTATTATCTTATATTATTTTTATGTTGGTACGGGGTTAATAATAATTATAATTATTGAATCTCGCGATTTTGAAATTACTGTAGTGTATGTTAAAGCATACTAATATAAAATCGTCCTAACGCCCTACAATACATTACGCTTAGCGTGTTGGGTGCGTATGTGTAAGATATTGATAGGTTGCTACTAACCTATCACAATCTTGATTTTGTTTTCCACAACATCGCCTATTGACATGATTTCTCATGTTTTCATCCATTCCATCGAATTGCTTCTACGTTCTGTGCGGAAAGAGCCGCAGCTCGTATATTTTTCGTTTTTTTTTTTTCTCCTAGACCAGTTTAAAATATAGTAGAGGAAAATTTTAGGAAACAAACATACAATGACTGTAAAACAGACCGGGGTAAAATAATGAACATTAAATTACAACGATGATATATTGTTTAATATAGAGGGATAAAGTTAAGTTTTTATCATAGTACAGCCCATTGACGTCAATAGCACTAAGATATTATGCTTTATAAAAAACAATAGAGAAGAGAAAATTAAACAAAAGCTATTAAATAGGTCAATATTCGCCTTGTAAGTATTCGTCTTGAACACTGTTTTGCTTGGACGAGCGAGCTGCGCAAAGTAATTAAAAATACATTACTGAACCGCAGTAATTAGATACGTCTTAGTCGGGGATAATATTCTAGCTAGAACTAAAGCGAGTACCTAGTCTTATGTCTTAAAGTATCAAGATACAAGGTATTGTTATTATGTGGCGAGGCCTCAAATGTTTGGTACCTTCGCTCGGCAAAGGACTGATCAAGTGCGCGCAAGGGATAGCGCTTGGCAGTTTAGCCCGTGAATGATGAGATAGGAGATAGTCTCGAGTCGCTCAAAGAAAAAAACGTAAGCACCAAATTCGTTATTACTATTTTATATAAAATCAGACCGGTTAATTGTATTTTCATATTTACATTTTGATGAATTACTAATAACCTATCTTTTAGTCTAAAAATCATTATTTCATTCGTCGCATTTGAGCTACAATAACAAAAACTCTGCGAACGAAGACCATTTTTCAAAAAATATTTCTATCGAGAAAATTTTATCAAAACGTGTTTTCATCTATAATTTTTGGAGATGAAATAGTCAAAAATCATATTACTTAGATTTGAAACTCCTAATTTAAGTATTTTGCGAGATAAATAAGGTTCAGAACGACCTTATTTACAGTGGTATCACCATACATTTTTGAGTAGGTACTTAATCATTATTTTATAAGAGATTATATGAATGGGACTTAATTTGTAAGGTTTATAAGAAAAAATTACATTTATTGTACAACAACAAATTTATATTCAAGTGTCATTGTACTAACAACTAACACAGTCGTAAGGACGCCCCATTTTAATAATGAATATTTTTAGGAAAATGTTAAAATATATATATACGGACAAATATATACGGACAAATCACACAGATTGAGCTAGCCCCAAAGTAAGTTCGAGACTTGTGTTATGGGATACTAACTCAATAAATAAATAAATAATAAATAAATAAATATATACGGACAAATCACACAGATTCAGCTAGCCCCAAAGTAAGTTCGAGACTTGTGTTATGGGCTACTAACTCAACGATACTATAATTTATAACAAATACATATATAGATACACATCCAAGACCCAGGCCAATCTGAAAAAGATCATTTTCCATCTTGACCTGGCCGGGGATCGAACCCGGTCACTCCGTGTCGCAGGCTGGCGTGTTGACCGCTGCGCCACGGAGCTAGTCATAACAACAAAGGCAAGAGGCATGTTTAGGTTTGTTATTTTTTTTAATTTAATGTTCTTTATACAATCACAGGTCAAGGGTGTCATCATTACCAGCTTATCTTTTCGTTGCTAGTACGGCATCGGGTACTTTTCCCCCACCCATCCAAATGAGTAGTACCCCAGTACCTTAATTCCTTTCATTAATCCAACAATTTCTCATGCTTCTCCAGCTTAAAAATGCTTTCACTGGCAGCAGCTGGGAGAGGCTTTTGTCCAGCAGTGGACTAGTTAGCTGAAATGATGATGATACAATTTAAAGGATTTTAATACAAGTACACAAAATATCTTCGTATTGTATAAAGAAAGGCTAATTTTTTTTTTTTTTATTTGGTATGGGTAAGTTTAAAATTTTAAATAAAGATCTAAGTACTATAGGTAAAATTGCAACCAAAAATATTAATGGATTACAGATAGGGAGAAGGAGACAAATAGGATTATGTATCATAAAAAAAAATGGCAAACAAAATATAACATACTAAATATATAATACACTAAACAAACCAAAGGAAATAGTGAGTGCCGAGACAAAAGGGGGAGTCAGAAGCATTGGTTCTTATTTCAGGAATTTTATTTTCATGTTCAAATTTTAGTTAAAGTTTTAAGTAATAATATATATGTTGGTCAATAGGAAATATCACTTTAGTTAATAAATAAAATTTTAATATTTCACAAATTAACAGAATTATTTACAGTAACATTGTTGCTTGCGACTTCGTAAAGTCGCATGAATAAAATAAATAAATAAATAAATATATACGGACAAATCACACAGATTGAGCTAGCCCCAAGGTAAGTTCGAGACTTGTGTTATGGGATACTAACTCAACGATACTATATTTTATAACAAATACATATATAGATAAACATCCAAGACCCAGGCCAATCTGAAAAAGAACATTTTCCATCTTGACCTGGCCGGGGATCGAACCCGGGCACTCCGTGTCGCAGGCTGGCGTGTTAACCACTACGCCACGGAGCTGTCAACTCTCAACAACTGAAACAAATGAAACAACTAGTGTAAGAATAATATCAATGGTTAACACTAAAAGCTTTGACAACGATAGTGTTTAACTTTCAGCTGACTTGCTTTGTCAGTTTGTCATAACGCGAAATTAACGTTCGTTCAGCTAACACATAATTGCGCTGCAATTTAGTTGCAAAAATTAAAGCTTATAGTTGGGAAAATTGTCTTTATAACAGTATTACATTGCAAGTATTGTAAAAGCTTTCAGGTTTCATGTAATTAGTCAAAGAACTAATGATGTTTATGGATAACTAGCTTTTGCCCGCGGCTTCGCTCGCGTTAAGAAGTATGGTTTTTGACAAAGTTTCATACAAACTTTCATCCCCTATTTTATCCCCTTGGGGGTAGAATTGATTAATGATGATGAATTATAATTTTTAAAGCGTGAGTAACAAGACTTTTATTCTGATTGTTAAATAAGTCCCTACACACCTAGTTAAGATATATATAATATGTAATAGAAAGAGAGCTTTTATAATAGCTTATATATTTTAGTGATCAATACACCTAGAATAAAAACGTTATGTGAAGTAATTCATCATCACCATCATTTCGAATAGGTGTCACGGTCAATCGACCATGCATACTCTGGTGTTAGAGTTCTTCGGAACCGCCTTTCGGCCTCTGACGTGGTTTCTTTAACGACTACCAAATGGCAGCCGGGACCAACGGCTTAACATGTCATCCGAAGCACGGAATCATATTTATTATGAGACAATCAGGTGAATCACGCCTGCAATTTCCTTACCAAACTGGAAACAACTAAACAAAGTATGCTTCCTGTGGGAATCGAACACACGATCCCGGGTCTACAGGCAAACGCCTTAACCACGGAGATAGTTACGTGAAGTAATTAGAAAAGCATATAATACAAATAATTAGTAATCTGCTTAGTGGACAGAGGTTCTTAGGCTCGGCGCAAACGGGCGACAGATCCCAGCCACAGCCTAATGAGTCTGTCACGCCTCATTCGTAACACATAGAAGCCGCCACATTGTACTAGTATAACCCATTCTCTGGTGCACTTTGCTTACGCTATTGTTAGTACGCACAGCACATGACGCTGTGACCACCTTTATTGGTTTCATCAAACTTTAACAGATCCAACATAAAACATAGCGACAGTAGCGGGTGTCTGCGTCTTGTGTAGTCTGCAGTAAGCACAACTGTGCGGCAAGTTGCAACAAAATGTATGAAAAAGCGTATGAATTGCTTGTCAATGGCTATTGGTGGCTATCGGTCGCCCGGTTCGTGCCGACCCAGTATCACTATTTTGAATGTGTTCGTTTGAAATCTTTTTCATTTTATTATAAATGTCTGGCTGTTTATATATTTTATTACAATTAAAATATATAAACGCTACAAGATTTTGATGTGATAATATCATATAATTTGAACTCCGGCTGCACGCACGAAAAAGAGACACTTTTCGTATGCAAGCGAGAGCGCGGAACAAGCGATAGAGAGGCACGATCGGCCTAAACGTTCGGATTGAGACGCATCTATCTCTCTTTCACCGTTATCACTTAAAATTAACGTCCGTAAACCGACTTTACAGACAACCAATTTTATTTTTATTATAAAACTCGACGGCATTGCCAATAAAAAAATGGTTCGTGGGACACGGGGTGTTATAATGTATAAGGATTATAATGACACTACTCGCATCCAAATTTGTTCAGGCATTGAGGATTTATAGTGGAATAAAGAAAAGTAAAATAAATACATTGTTTTTTTTTTTAACTTTCGCGCTTTAAACACATAATTATGTATATAAACGGGACTTAGCACGAACCTTTTTATTATTTGTTTCCGTTGACGTTTCAATGGAGTTACATCCATCGTGGTCGCAACGAGACTGGAGTACTGCGGTGTCATCTTGTGGTGGTGGACGCAGTTTCACTAATAATTTTTGATAATTTCACTACCCACATAAAGTTTTGTTTTCAGGCATTAGCCCCGGTACACACTACACTAACAGTGTCCGACTTTTTATTCAACTCCGGACGACGCAGTTTAATTTTGGCAATCACTGGATTCCATGCTGATGATAATTTGTATCCGTCTTCTCTGTTGAAATTTTTAAACTTTTTAATTTCAACATCTTCCCGTACTATCCTCTTGTAATAGTGCCGGTCAGTGGATAGTATTTTAGGCTGGTGTAATTCAATCCAGTGGTTGCAGTTGGTGTCCATAAGATGCTCAGCAATGGCGGACTTACTGGTCTGGCGATTCTTTACAGCTGCGATATGTTCTTTGACCCTTTCTGCTATGGTCCGCTTAGTCTGTCCTATATAAGAACTCCCGCAGCTGCAATCTATTTTGTAGACACCTGGTACGGAGTAACATCTTTCGGTGAACGTATATGCCTTGTTACTTTGGAGTACGGAGTGTATACAGCCTTAATGGAGTATTTTCGTAGTGCCGCTCCAACTTTATCCGTAACTCCTTTCACATACGGCAAAAATACTGGTTGTCTGTCCACCTCAGATTTTCTTAAGCCCCGCTTGCGTCGACTATGTGCTTCCCTCACCTCATAGCCATTCAATTACAGTACCTTCTGTACATGCTCAATTTCTTCTTTGACATGCTCAGGGTCACAGAGGTCGTGTGCTCGTCGCTTAAGCGTTGACACGACATATTGAAGATGACGAGGATGATGATGTGAGGTAGCATGTAGATACCTGTCAGTGTGTGTCGGTTTTCTGTAGACAGGTGAGCCAAGGAGCCATCGGATCTCACCATTAATTTGACGTCCAAGAAAGCTAATGATCTGTCAGTCTCCATTTCATACGTGAACTGTATCTTAAGGTGAATGGAATTCAGATGAGTTACATATTGCTCCACTTCATGTGTACCACCCTTTATAATGCAGAAGACGTCATCAACGTACCTTATCCAACAACGTATAATATGTGGTCCGGTGGTAAGGGCTTTCTGCTCCATATGTTCCATCCAAATATTGGCAACCACTGGGGCCACTGGACTTCCTATAGCCACGCCATCAATTTGGAGGTAGTATTTTAACCAGTGTTCCAGTAGAACAGTGTTCCAGTAGAACAATATATTTATCTGACAGATCATTCCTCTCAAGGAGTTCCTTAATCACCATCATACAATCCTTTATCGGAACATTGGTGAAGAGCGACTCGACATCATAGCTCACCATAATTTCGTCCGGTTCCAATTTTACCTCTTGAATAATGGTAATAAAATGGCGTGAATCTTTCACGTACGACACTGTCTTACCCACTAGGGTGGAGAGAAAAAAATTTTTTTTAAACTTTGTTACTCCTGTATTACCAATGGATGATCGACATTCTTAGATATATAAAAATAAAATTTTAAGATCCTACGTGTATATCTAAAGGTGTCGCATCAACTTTAAAAGTTAAAGGAAATAACAAAATTTGCTTTTTATAAAGTTTTTATTTGATACAAACTATTTATCAAAATTAAAATATTGAAGCTTAAATTAAGTATAAGTACTTATAAACATACAAAATATATTTAATAAAAGCATTTTAACACTCGGAAGATGAAGCTACAGACTCTTCTTTTTGCTTAAAAAACTGTGATTTTGTGTCAAATACTGGTATTTCTTGCCTTGCCTTTATCCTCGTGCGAATGAATCCATCTCTTGCCTCTGGCCCACAAACAGATGATGAAGCCTCAGTAACGAGCTTGTCGCACCGTTCTACTGCCTGAGTGTGGCAAGGATACTTTTCGATTTCAAATAATTTGCTACCTGAGGAAATCACGCTTGAAATTTCTGCGTCAGTATATTTCATGGTCATCGGAGGTTCTGTTATTTTTTCATTTGACCAGTCAATTAAATCATAATAATTCGATGCATCGATTTTAAGATTTGGGAGTTGAAATTCTCTTACTTTCTTTCCTTTAAACTCTTTTATTGCCTTTAACACTCTACGAAGTCCTAGTTCCCTTATGTGAGACTCATCATCTTGTAACATTGCTAATAGTATGTTTTCTGGATGTGCAAAGAAGGAATTTCTCTGAATAGTTTTTATAACAACGCTTTTTTGGTCATCCGGTAGATACAAACATCTTTGAATCATGTTAAAGATATGAATTGGACCATTTTTGCAAGAAGGTTTTATTTTAATGTCAAACCAAGTTGGTGCATAGACTTTGATTATGAAAGTTGCAAGATCTTTTAAAGATTTAGAAGGTTTCGTTGTTCCAACATATAAACGAAGAATTCTATTAGCGCAAGTCAACCACCGTGAATGTGCAAGTTTACCAGGATCTTTGCTGGCTAAGTTTTGTGGGACCGTACCTGTCGAAATGGCAGAGCATATTTCATATAGATATTTCTGATCAGTGCTAAGGGTATTAGTATTCAAATCCGGTAATTCTATGAGAATGCATTCGAACACCTGTATTTGATAATTTTGGCAATTTTCTAACATTTTCCCTATGGTCCCAGAAAAACTGTTTGGTCCTGTAGTTGTACCATCAAGGCTAGTAAATAAATGACGAAGTGGTAATTCATTTGCATGTAACAAGCACACAAACCATTGCAATGGTCTTTGTAGATGTTTTTCTAATAAAGTTATTACTCCATTTTTATGTCCTGTATTTACAGCGGTACCGTCACATCCAATAGCTACCAAATATGGCCGATATTCAAACTTTGACTCAAGAAACTCAATGATATGTTTCACAATTGTCGTGGCTTTCCCAGAATTAACAGAAAGATGACCGATATATTCAGAACCAGGCTCCGAAATAATTGAAATATGTTCTTCAGTAATATTCTTCCGTTGTGAGATACTGCCACTTTTAGTCATGATTAGAGTTTTATCTTTACGACCATCAAAGTAAATAGCCGTCAAAATTTGTTTGCTCACAAAGCTTTGTAAATCTTTGCGTGCCTTTTTCCGCTCTCTACGTATTTTACTTCGATCTATTACTTTTGACGAGTTTTTAGCGCTGATAACGTTTAAATCCAACAATGCAGCATTAACGATGAATGCAGCAGATCGGTCAGAAACTCCAGTTCGGTCACAAGCAGTAGCTAAGTTTTGCAATTTACTTCTCATTTGTTACGTTTCTCTGGTTGATTGAGTCGTAATTTCTGTTCTAAAAATCACATCTTCATCCTCGTCTGATGCTGCAATGGACGAACTACTAGAAGACCAATTAAGAACTGGATCAGAAGAAGTACTTGGGTTAGAACTCGCTTTTTTTAAAAATTCATCATACTTTCTCTTCCTTGTCTCTTTACGGCAGATAGATTTAGTAGACACTTTATCAACAGACCCAATATACATTTTTCGTTGATTTCTTTGGTCTTTCAAAAAGGTTTCTTCCGCAAAAGGGACTTTAATCACACACTTACAAACTTCTCTGGATTCACATTTACAAGTAGCGATGTCAAATAATTTTGATTCAGATTCTTCGTAGAACATTTGCTTTTTCTTTTCATTGCGTAATTTCTTCACATTCTTGTATTTATTATAATAGGAAATCAATCGGGCAACTATTTGTTGATGGCTTATAATGGGAATTGAGGCCTTGTTCCAAATTTTCTCAATATCAGCGGCTATCATTTCACACAAATCTTTTACTGCAGGATCTTTACCCTTATTCAGTTCCAGTAAGTCATTTCTTAACCACAAGTAATATTTTATAATATCACAATAAGTTGGTAACACATTATCACTTAGTTTTATTGGATCGCCAAACAAGGGGCATCGCAAGTCTTTTCGGGTTTTTGGCATTTTATTGACGAAAAATCAGACTTTTTTACACTTGTCGTTACCACTTAAATGAGAAAGTTTAAGAAAACTATGCAAAGACGAACAAGTTAACCCTTTGAAGTAACGTGAAATATAAGTTTTATTACATATTAGATACACAATAACATTGACGTGCAGGTACACGATAGACTTAAAAAATGTTTAATTTTTCAAATTACCCCCATAGCGCGCCACCTCAAAATAAAGTCTCAGGGTTTTGATTTTTAGCATGAATAAAGCTTTTATGTACGGTCATCGGTTAATGACACAGGAAAAGTGAAATTCCAAAAAAAAAATTTTTTTTTCTAATTCACTCCACCCTATTACCCACAAGTGGTTGAAGTACTGATGCAACGTGTTTCGCTAAGTCATATGTAGGCGAATTAATCTGCCTGACTATTGGTCGTAGCGGCACGTTGTTATTTTGCACTTTCGGTAAGCCATATAGTTTCGGTGGTTGTACTACCTTCGGCGAATAAAGACGGTGGAAATCGTCGTCCGTAAATAGCTCCTCATTTGCTTTGGTCAAGGATCTTGTACTACGTGTTACACGGGCAGTAGGGTTGTATTTGACGGGTTTGTACACGTTTTTGTCACTCAGCAGTGTTTTTATCCAGTGATTGCCAAAATTAAACCGCGTCGTCCGGAGTTGAATAAAAAGTCGGACACTGTTAGTGTAGTGTGTACCGGGGCTAATGCCTGAAAACAAAACTTTATGTGGGTAGTGAAATTATCAAAAATTATTAGTGAAACTGCGTCCACCACCACAAGATGACACCGCAGTACTCCAGTCTCGTTGCGACCACGATGGATGTAACTCCATTGAAACGTCAACGGAAACAAATAATAAAAAGGTTCGTGCTAAGTCCCGTTTATATACATAAAATAAATACATACAATCATGAACCCTGAAAAACACTATACTCCATTTTGTGCAGTCGTGTATTAAAACAACTTTAGTTAAATTTCGACTGTTTTATAATGCGAAAGTGAGTTTGTTTGTTTGTTACGCTTTCACGTTGTAACTTCTGAACCGATCATCATGAAATTTTGCATACACGTTATCTGGGGAACGGAGAAGGACATTTTATCCCGGAAAAAAGTACTGTTCCCGAGGTATCTACATTGACGCGGGCGGAGCCGCGGACGAAAGCTAGTAAGTAATAAAATGTACGTGAATGTGTGAGATATAACTCAACATATATCAAATATGAAAGACAGAAAAAGGTTATAATAACGGCAACTTGCGTATGGTATGCGTCGCTCTGAATTACCAAAATGCTCAAAATAATAGCAGCGTATTTATTTCAACCAGATAAAATTACATTATTTCAGAATTACTTTTCTAAAATATTCTGTAAATATAACTTTCAAAATACCTAAGCAAACCAACACTTGTGGTTAATGTGTCTACATAGGATTACATTCAGTTCGCCTAAGCAAAGAGGTTTTAAATAATGAGTTGGGTCTGAAATTCTGAATGCTACAGCCTTTTGTATTATTAACAGGGCACGTTCCTGCTCAGACTTGGTGAAACACAGGATTAGTATCTGTATGCTTAATTAAACTACAACAGTATTCATAACACTTACGTCTTTTATTCTTTGCAATAACTTAGGTATACTTTTAACATGAAACGAGTCGACTGGTTATATACAGCGTGATTTTGAATCCCCTAGCTTTATTTAAATACGGGAATCAGAATCCCTAATGGAATACAGAATTGTAAGAAAACAAGATAAAAAATAAAAAAAATAAATTTGACCTTTCATAGAAATTCGTCCAGCTGATCGGCGACTTTGTATGGGAAACCTAATTTTCTTTTTCGTTTTTCACCTTATTTTCTTGTAATTCTGTGTTCCATTAGGGATTCTGATTCCCAGATTTCAATATAGCTAGGGGGTTCAAAATCACGTTGTATACAACGTAATTTCGAAGCTGTGAACTACATTGAAATCTTGGAATCTGAATCCCTAATGGAATACAGAATTGCAAGAAAAAAAGGTAATAAAAAAATGTAGAGCTCCCATAGAAATTTGTCCAGCTGATCAGCCTTGTATGGGAAGCCTTATTCTTTTTTCGATATTCAGCTTTTTTTTTGCAATTCCATATTTCATTAGGGATTCTGATTCCAGAATTTTAATATAGTTCAGAGGTTAAAAATCACGCGGTATAACTTTAATAGTAGCCCGACCCGGCGCGGGCGCGCATAGGTAGAAACAAGTACTTATTTGGCTTGTTTTGGTATTTTTTACCTTGAGTTACATTATCAAAGTATGAAAATTGGGTACCTTACTTTTTGAAAATATTCTATAGCAAATGTTCATCAGGAATAATGTAGGATACTTACTTACTTACTTCGCTGGCTCAGCGACCCGAAGTGGATCTTGGCCTGCGACATTAAAGTGCGCCATTCTTCCCTATTCTGTGCCACCTCTGACCAGTTGGATACTTCCAACTCTTTCAAGTCTTTGGCGACTTCATCCTTCCAACGATATTTTGGACGGACTGGACGGCGCCCGGAATGTTGACCATGATAGGCTTTGTCATGTGGAGAGGATGGGAGATGATCGAGCCGTAAAGAAAGCCTAATGTAGGTAGGATACTAATAGTGAAATAAATTTTCAGCTCTAGTAGTTTCGGAGCCTATTCAATGCAAACAAACAAACCAGCTTCGCTCGCGTCAACGTCATTCCCTCGGGAACACTACTTTTTTTCCGGGAAGATAGGTTGCCTATGTCATTTTCCGTACTCCAGAGAACTTATGTAACGTATAGAAAAATTCATATTGATCCGTTCAGTAGTTACGGCGCAAAAGCGTAAAGACAAACAAACTCACTTAAGCATTTATACTATTAGTAAGGAAGTAAGAGTAATGATTAGTATAAAAGTAAAAGTCTAGATATAGCAGATAAGTATAAGTTCCTTTTATTTTTATCTCGAGAATTTATACATAATTTTATGACTTGCTGAAGTTTAAGTGCTTTTAACTTATAATTGCTTAGTAGATGGCCTCATAACACAAAGGTTCGGCATAATATTTGGTTAGGTTCAGTACCATTTGTCAGCGCAGTTTGTGGCAGCAAAACTATTCGCGTGGTCCACACAATTTTGATAAAATTGAAAAAATGGCACAAAAATATGTACCTTTTTTTACTTTCTTCATCATCATCATCATTTCGTGTAGGTGACACGGTCAAAGACCATGCACATCCCTGGTGTGAGAGTTGTACGGAACCGCCTCTCTACCTCTGACGTGGTTCCTTCAACGACTACCAGATGGCAGCTGGGACCAACGGCTTAACGTGCCTTCCGAAGCACGGAATCATCTCATCAATCATAATTTTGACTATAATTTAATGGTTTACCAAAGTTTTTAGGGACATCTGCATGTCACACGCTAGCATTGCTCGGGTATATTTTTGAAACAATTTGTTAGTGTTTTTATCCTGACGTCACGTTTTATGTAATTTACAGGAGAAGACTGAGTTTTCTTCTTATGTGTACTTACAAGGTACATGTACCTAATTTTAATAACTCAAATAATTAATTGGCTCAACTTAACAAGTAACTTTTAGGGATTCCGACAGCTAATAAGATTTTATTATGGTCAAATAAATGTTATATTACTGGGAGGATCACAATAATCAAGGGACGGCTGTGCCGCGATGTCTTTGACACTCGCCCTGATCATGGCGCCATCTAAACATAGCTTGCTATAAACTTATCGGCGATACCAACGTAAAAAAACGAGAATGAAACTATTTGTTTTAATAAGCAAAGTTGTATAGCAATTTGCAGCAATAAGTAACTGTTAGTAAAATATTGTAGGTACACTAGTTGTCGCTCGCATCTCTGCTCTCGTTAATGTCAATCCTGCGGGAACAGTTATTTTTACCGGTATGAAAGGTAGCCTATACGAGCCGAGATTATGGCGGTAATATATACAGAACTTTATGATTAAGTGTGCCGCTAATAAAATTGCAACGTAGTTTCAATATTTTTTCAAGAGGTCAGCGAGCAATCTTGCGGATCTCGGAGGAAATTAAGGTTACAAGCTATTAGTGTACTCAGTGATTCAATTACTTTAGTAGGAGTCTGTTTATTACTTTGTGAATGAAATGTGAAAATTCAAAGACATCCATACTAATATTATAAATGCGAAAGTAACTCTATATGTCTGTCTGTCTTCTTTTCACGCTTTAACCATTGAACCAATTTGAATGAAATTTGGTGTGAAGGTACTTTAAGGGTCGGGGAAGGACATATTCTAACTGTTCCTGAGGGATCGACACTAACACGGGTAGAGCCGCAGGCAACAGCTATCTATATGTGTGCAAAAAGTCGTCTAAATCCATTTAGCCGTTTTGGCGTGAATGAGCAACAAACATACTCATAAACTTTCGCGTTTATTGTATTAGTAAGGATGTCTTTGAATTTTTACATTTCATTCACGAATAAATAAAAAGACTCCTACTAAAGTAATTGAATCACTGAGTAGAGCGCCAATAGCTTGTAACCTTATTTCCTCCGAGATCCAAGAGATCGCTCACCGACCTCATGAAAAAATATTGAAACTACTTTGCAATTTTATCTGCGGCTCACTTAATCATAAAATTCTGTACACATCATCGCATAATCATGGCTTCTTTTGAATTCAATGCTACTTTCATTAATGCGTTTTGAATTTCCACATATTATCATTTACAAACAAATAAACAGACTCATACCAAAGTAATTGAATCACTGAGTAGAACGCCAATAGCTTGTAACCTTATTTCCTCCGAGATCCGCGAGATCGCTCGCCGACCTCATGAAAAAATATTGTAACTACGTTGCAATTTTATCTGTGGCTCACTTAATCATAAAGTTCTGTACACATTACCGCCATGATTATGGCGGTAATGTGTACAGAACTTTGGCTCCTTTTAAATTCAATGAGGCTTTCATATCCGGGCTAGCTTGACAGTGCAATTTATATACATATATGAGGTTCATTTAACTTAAAAACAATTGTTTAAAGGCCTGGCAGTGCTGGCACCATAAGATAGAAAAATGCTTTAGAAGAAAAAAATTAAAAATTTACAAAAATATTTAAAAGCGCTTTCTAGTTTCTAGGCGTAAAACATTTTACTATTATACACATCTTTTTTCTTACGGGATAGACAGAGCCCAGGTCTTTACGACCTAAGAGCTACGTTTAGCATGTTGGTGGGCGTGAGCTGCGATTTTTAGGGTTCCGTACCTCAAAAGGAAAAAAACGGAACCCATATAGGATGACTCGGTTGTCCGTCTGTCTGTCAGTCTGTCAAGACCTTTTTCTCAGGAACACGTAGAGATATCAAGCTGAAATTCATATCAAATACTCAAGTCTGCTGTCCCTTGCAGTTTTGAAAAAATCAAGCTTCTGAGCCAACGCAATCAAAAGATACAGCTGGTTAAGTCGCAATTTCTCGTGTTTTTTCGACATTCGTAAGGGAATCAAAACCTACAGGGTACTTCCCGTGACCTCAGAATCTTGAAAAATTGCGAAAAGCATAAATTTTGAGTCACATCATAAAAAAAAATATTTTTAATAATTTCAAACTTACTTACTTACAAATTAATTTCAAACTTACTTACTTAACGGAACCCTTAGTGCGTGAGTCCGACTCGCACTTGGCCGGTTTTTTTATCATCCTTACTAATATTATAAATGCGAAAGTGAGTTTGTTTATTTGTTTGTTACGCTTTCACGCCGTAACTACTGAACCGAGCATCATGAAATTTTGCATACAAGTTCTCTGGAATATGGAGAAGGACATAGGCTACCTTTTATCTCGGGAAAAAGTACTGTTCCCGAGGGATCGGCTTTGCCGCGGGCGGACCCGCTTGCGAAAGCTAGTATAATTATAAAAGTAAAATACTTGTTCATCAACACAGTAAAAAATATGAAATTATTGAACCCTTAGTGTCCGTTTGAACCAGACTTGCACTTTATTTATTATTACACGAAAATAATCATTAGATAATAATGTGGCCGTAATATATCTGGTGCATAATTATTATATAATTTAACATCGGACATTTCGATTCACTATATCATCGTAGGAGAAGCTCGCATATGAATTTCACGTGTGTGACACGCTCCTGAGATTGTGTACCAATTAAATTCATGCATGATCATTCCTACATTACCTACAATCATGATCATTCATTACCTTCAGTCAACATGTGTATAATAGTAATTGACTACTGTGTTCAACATGTTCAGAAGCAGCGTGAGATGTCATAAGCGCTATATCTAACAATTAAGCTTAACTGCTGTCGCTGCTTGGTCATTTTTGAACATTTCAAGATTGGTTTACTTATGTGTTACCTTGCCCTAAATAAATAAATAAAATTATTTTATTTCAGACCACAAATGTCCATATAGTTGTTTGTAACAGATAATCTTACTCTACGTTAGTAGGAACTTATACTAAGGTGCTGGTTGACGCAGTGCTTTATAAAGCGACTGTCCAGCCTATCTGCTATCATGCTTAGGCATTGACATATGTATTAATAGGGTGGTGGTACATGGTGATTCTACAACTGAAGTCTGTAATGGCGCCAGCGCAAGGTTATACAAGGTTACATCGTACGCTTGTACAACACGGCATTTCGTAGTTCGATCGATTTAAAACAGATGGCGATACTGTTTCCTTGTATGATGAAGGTTTATGAAAAATGTTCCCGTGGGCGTATCCTTACTTTTGAAATCATTGTGCTTAGGATACTATTGTTGCTGCCGCGCAGTCTGCGCAGTGCCGCCTCACTCCGTTTGCGGAGCACCGCATAAAAGCCATCTACATGTGCATCCGCAAACATACCAGATGCACTGCACCACCGCGGCAGCCCCAATAGTGCCCTAAACGCATTATTATATTGAACACGGAGAGCACTGATCGATCTCTTCCAATAAACCGTCCACAGACTACAGGTGTACAGTGATGTGCAGTACGCTCTTAACAGGATTAGTTTTACCTGTGCTGAGCACCTCCTGAATCTGTGAACTATCATCATATTGGCTCTGACCGACAGTGCCCTGAATTCCCTCTCCATTTCAGCATCCTAAATCTTAGAAGATAAATTAGAATATTTATTACTAATTGTAAATGATGTTTACTTAAAATATGGCAACAAATGGCTTGTTATTTATTTATTTAGACACAGAAAACTCCTATATGCTGGGAACTGACAGTTGAAAAGGGTTTCTTTCGGTATTTTTTCTCTGCAGTATCGGTTCCGAGCTTAAGAGTTCCGTACCGCGTTACAATATTATAGTACTAAAAATACGTTTCTTGTATGATCTCTGATGTTTATACATTATATATCCAATGTATCATCTATTGTAAGTATTTGTGAGACTTACCAAACTCTTTCTTGCATAGCCACACACACACACACACACAACTGTTTTATTATCTTAATTATCTGTGGTTTGAGTAGCCCTCAGAATAATTCGCGTCTTTAGAATGAAACCGACTTAACTCAAAAAATCTTAAATTTGAGTTAATGTTTCCGAACGACTCTACACATCGTATTCTATCGCTTTGTTAATCGGAAAATGGCCCAACTGTGTTAGAAGAGTACGAACGCACAATTTTCGTCTCTTTATTACTGGACGCGAAGAGGTCCCGGGTCGGAACGTCAATGCCCCTTTTAGGGTTATTCCCGCAGAGGCAAGCGCAACACGTTGACGGAATGCAAATAAAGTGACCAATTAGTGCTTGAGGCGTTTTCATTCCTAAAAACGGTAAGAATTACATTTTAATTTTTGTTATTAAAATGACCTAAAAGGCTTTAAGTCGATACTCTTCCGAATATTGTCATTATATTTACGACTTATTCGTGCTTACGCCACTTTATTACTAAAATCTGTTTTACACGTCTTGACTTAACAACAAATAAGTCACTTTTTTATAAAACTTTTCGTCATGTTCTTTGTCCTATTATGGATTAAGTCTCTTTTATATTAAAACGGTTATTGATAATACCGTCCTTTTGAGTTTTCAGTCGATTTAATTCCAATGCTACCATAAGTTTTTTATTTTAGGTCATTGTTTTTTTAATTCGTGAAAGAGGAAAAGGAGAACGCTCATGACTTTGGAAAATACTACAAAAAGAAAGAGTGTGGACGAAGACGAGAATGAGCAGCAGGTAAGCATATTTCGTTTTATACTCTTAAGTTGTGAAAATACTCTGTTTTGACCAATTTATCATTAAAATATAGATAGCATAGCATATAAGCATAAAAGCACGAATTGAACGGCGCATTGAAACTTTTGCTAATAATAGGTATAGCATAAAATTTAGTAACGTATATTTTTAAGATTTAGTTTGCTGCTTTGGGTGATATGAGCTTTTATTTTTTGCTTTTTCAGGAAGCACAATTTAATAGTGAAAATATTTCCCCGAATGCGTCGTTTATTGAAACAGCAAGATCGTGAAAATCAAGAAACTAACCATTTGAATCTGATTGAGGCTGTAAGTAAAATATTCATTAGACCGTCGTCCCAACGCCAATTTCTGATGGATAAGATAGTGTTTAGAGACTATAATACAAAGATGCGCACTTTATTGTTGAACATAAATAACCAGTTTCTTACATCCGGATAGGAAGCGTTTAGGAGCTAGACAGTTTAAAAAATGCTAATTTTGTCAAAACAATATAGTTTGTAGTAGGTACTTGATAGTGTAAAAATCCTTATCAGCACGAACGGCAGCACTGTCCTGTGCAGGTTAGACCAATTTCTGTCACGGGGTCAGGAAGCATTTGCCCAAACAGACGCTTTTTATAGTACCTAGAGATTTTTGTTCAAAATGTATGTATTTGATAGTGTGATGAGACCTCATCCAGGAGCTAGGGCATCTTTTACACAGCCAATAAAACCATTGCTTTCTCAATTCTTACAAAGCGTTGATGAGATATTAAGATTTAAATGTTGCAACCAAGCGTGGCCTAAGACAATGTTACGTATACAAAAATAGTATTTGTGCCAAAGTGACATTTTGGCTGACAAATACAAGTCTTATCAAGCATCATGTGCTAATTTATAACGACATCAGCATCCCCCTATACTCTCTTTGTTCATACTGCATATAACATTATACACAGGGAGCCCCTCCGTGTATAATGTTATATGGAGAGTATAATATAGATTTTGTTAAAAATTTATATATTTCATAGTGTGATTGATAAGATTACCTCCTTGTGTAAGTTCACCTTTTACACACTTAATATTTTTACTTACTTTATTTAATTAAACTTACAATTATACCTACTTTCTAAAGTAAATAATTGTTGTTAATTCAAAAAATACTAATAACGCGCCAAAGAGATTGTTTATTTAAATTTGTTCTTGTTTATAAGTACATACATTTATTTTTTACTATCTAATCGTTACGGATAAGTAGATGTAAGAGTTCAAATGTTAAACCTTTACTTATTTAATGAATGTACTTAATCTTTAGTTAAATCAAAGTAATTAAATAATATGTTACTTGTGTTTATTTCAATATAGCCTTTTTACACCTATCTCTGAATCCTTAGAAACCATACTAGTAATTCTAATCTGAGCGTATCGGTTTGCACCCTCTAATGACATGGGCTCGATGGGACCTGATGTATACTGTGTGTAATTTATGAATAAGTATAGCGTATAAATACTCTTAAACTTTCGCGCTGCATATTTACTAAATGCATTAGCGGGAATTAGCGCGAACATACCGTTTTTCTCTAGACGTTTCGACCAGATTGCACCGGCCGTGGTCACTGGATGACTGATACAGCGGTGTCAATACTCCGTCAGCGCGGTGGTATCTTCATCCACCGGCATATTACTTTTTATCCAACTACCAGCACACACTACTGAAGAAAAGCGGTATGTTCGCGCTAATTCCAGTTAATGCATATGGTAAGTATAGCTTATTTTATCTTTATTTGTCTCCATGCAACCATACTAGTAACTGATAGTAATTTATTTGGAACAATGTATGTTATTAATGATGTATTTAAACGGGACTTAGGTCGAACCTTTTTATTAAACCGCGTCGTCCGGAGTCATACAAAAAGTCGGACACTGTTAGTGTAGTGTGTACCGAGGCTAATGCATAAACATTATACTTTAAGTGGGTAGTGAAATTATCAAAATTATTAGTGAAACTGCGTCCACCACCACACGATGACACCGCAGTACTCCAGTCTCGTTGCGACCGCAATGGATGTAACTTCATTGAAACATCGAAAAGTAATAAAAAGGTTCGTGTTAAGTCCCGTTTATACAACGTGATTTTGAACACCCTAGCTATATTGAAATCTGGGAATCAGAATCACTAATGGAACACAGAATTGCAAGAAAAAAAGGTAAAAAACGAAAAAGAAAATTAGGTTTCCCAAACAAAGTCGCCGATCAGCTGGACGAATATCTATAAAAGGTTAAGTAAATAAATTTTTTCGTTTTTTACCTTTTTTTCTTACAATTCTATATTCCATTAGGGCTTCTGATTCCCAGATCTCAATATAGCTAGGGGGTTCAAATTCACGTTGTATACATAATTATGTGTTTAAACCGCAGAATTTATGTTATTCTCTGAATACAATAAATAACTTGAACACTTTGATCAAAACTGTTTTGTAATAAAACCCAAGTTTTTATTACAAAACAGTTTTGATCTAAGTGACTTTGACCCGACTTACTCTAACTTTAATACGAAAATGACATAATACTTAAGAGGCCATTCACCAATTTTAAGTTATTAAAACGAAACTGACTTAATACATATTAAGTCAAACGATAATAAAGATGTTCGGTCAAAAAGTGACCTAATAGTGACAAGTTTTTGAAAATCGTTATTTCAAAATATTATTTATTTAAATAATTAAAAAAAATGTCAATGAATATCAAGCCTAATAGTTATTTAAAACATATCAGCAATCAGAGAGCAATTATCTTAATTAGTTTGGAAGATATATTTAAACTAATGCAAAAATGACTAAAACTCAAATCTTATTTTGCGATTTCCCAAAAAGTTGAGTTTTTGAATTAAGCCACTTTCGTTCTAAAGAAGCGAATTAGTAGCCTGTAAACTACTTTGACAGATTTGAAAAAGGAAAGAGAATTTACAAAATAACACGACAATAGATATACACATTCTGGCTATTGCACTTCAAACGATACAGTCCCATATCAGGACGACGGACTAACAACAGAGACTGAGTAATCAGGGTCCCGGTTGCATCCTTCGGATACGAATTTCTAAAAACAGTTTCATAGCTATTATTACAATGTATCAAGACAGTGAAGTCTTTGGTAGACCACATGGTCACTGGAAAACACTTTTGCAGGCAGATACGTGATTTGAAAACTAAAGGAAAGTTCCCTATAAAACAAACCCATTGTCTATAGCGCCAACGAACCGGATTTTTTGGGACGCGAGCTAAAAAGAAAACAGTAATAAATTTCTTCGTGCTTTCAATTCGATAGCCTTTTTACTAAAAACAAATACGTTTATGCCACCGTCAACATCAAATAAATGATCGTCTTCAACAAACTACTGAACCATTTGAAAGGAAATTTAATGGAACGAAATCGATTCATAAAAATATATGAGTACTAAATATACCTTATGAAATATCTATAGAATGGCCGTATGAAAGATTTCACATTGACTTTTAGTCAAAGGTTTTAAGTCTATGGTCAAAGGGCTATGATTAGTAAGGCTTTGCTTACAAAGAGGCGGCGCGTTGAGCGGTGCGTGCTGTCAAAATCTCAAACATATGGCGAAGTTTCTGCGAAGTATTGGACCGTTTACGGAGAGGCGTTTCGAGCGTTTGTTTATCATATGAAGTACAATAGAAACCATAGGTAAAGAAACCAAATATTTATGCCAAAAGTTATCACAAAAGAATATTTATGCCAAAAGTTAGTACGAAAGCGTACTAAACTCAGTACAATTCAGTGACAGCTGTGGACTTGACAGATCAAGCAAATATAAATTTTGGAGAGGAAATTAAAACGAATTTCTAAGAAATATGCCGACTTTTGTAAATAAATTCAACAAATGATAATGTAAAAATCTACGAAGGCTTTTTGCTTATTTCCTTATGTTTATTCTGTAAATATAATATTTATAATATTTTGATTACTGGTACCTTTATTATGGCTTAATTTTATTTTATGAAAATCTTCTCAATAGCCTTTCAATAAAAGGTACTTATATTTAATCGCTCTGCATCACCCCATATATTCATTGCATATAAAAAATGCAAAGCAGATATTATTTTTTTTAAAAACAAGCTTTTTTTATTCAATTTATAGAAAAAATGTATTTTCCCTTCACTATTTAAATAGCTTTTCCAGTATTTTGCAGCCTTATTTACTGCTGCACGGTTAATCTCTTCAGTCTTATGAAACTAGTTTCCAAGAAGCAATTGAGTAGTAATCTCAGGACTCTCAACCAGTCTGGGACACTCGAGGATTTTATCTTGTATCAGTTTTATAGCTTTTATGAGATTTCTATTTTACCAAAACATCCGTGATCAATTTTAGGATTTAAAACCTAAAGGTTAAAAACGAAACCCTATTAATAAGCCTCTGCTGTTCGTCCATCTTTCATAGGACTGTATCTTTTAAACCTTGAACTTTGATTTGAAATTGGCACGAAATGTGTATATTTAATGTCGGTGAAATAACCAGTAATAAAAAAATATTGAGACCTATAAAAAAACATGTTATTGAGCGTTATTTTGTAGTTAACTTGAACCCTCCTTGTGCGACTGCGAGTTGCACTTGGCTGGTTTATTTTACTTATTCATAATATTTTTGCAATTTTGCCATAATTTTAGTTTAGGTTGGTATATAGAAGATTAATTAATATAAGAAAGTTTGTTGATTTAAAGGTTTCAATACATGTTATTACAGGTACTTACTTGCTTACTGCAATGTAGCAGCGACCCAAAGTGGATCTTGGCCTCCGACCACAGACAAGGGTGCCTCCGACACTAGAAGGCGCCATTTCTTGCGGTCGTTGCCAATTGCAAATACCGAGGCTTTATGGTCTTTCATGATCTCGTCACACCAGCGATACCTAGGACGGCCGACCGGTCGACGACCATCCGGCGTACCCGAGTATGCTCTCTTTACGGCTCGACCCTCTCCCATTCTCTCTACGTGTCCGAACCACCGAAGACGAGCTAATTTTATTTCACCAATGATGTTGGGTTCGGACACTAGGTCTTAGATATCCTGGTTCTTCCGGGCTCTCCAACTCCCATTTTCTCTTTGCGTTGGTCCCAGGATTTTACGAAGGATGTCATGAATCACCTGATTGTCAGATGATAAAGAGAATTCCGTGCTTCGAAAGGTACGTTAAGCCGTTGGTCCCGGCTGCCATCTGGTAGTCGTTAAAAAAACCACATCAGAGGCCGAGAGGCGGTCCCGAAGAACTCTGACACCAGGGTGTGCATGGTCGATGGACCGTGTCACCTTACTCGAAATGAATGACAACCGTACATCAAGATTGGTTTAATGACCGTTTTGTCTTGATATTCCTGCGCAATAGCTTGGACACTAAAACTTTGTGGAGTGCTACACCAGTTGTTATAAGGGGTACATACAGCTAGTTAAAATTATATGTATTTTTTTAATTTTCCTATTAATCAATTCAAAGTAATTTAGTATTTTTCGTACCTTTAATTATTATTCGTCGAGTAACTACTTGTAAATATTCAATATCATAAAATGTATAGTTGAGCCTCGTGTTGAATCTCTCTATATTACATAGTTAAATAAAACTTGAACATGCAAAAGATGTACTTGTAAAACAGCGTCAAATTTCAAACTTATTTTACGAGAGATAAAGTACAATATCGCTTTATTTGTTTGAGTTAATTTAACACGCGTTTTGAAATTTCTTAAAGTAGCAGTGTAATAAGGCTTTTCATTTATGGAAATTGAGGTAGTGTTGATATTAGTTAAATACTAAGTCACGAATATAATATTTAATTAGTAGCCATATCTGCCCGCAGGTTTCTACCCTTTAATATGACCTTTATTTAGATTTTACTAGCCCCGGCTTCGCAAGGGTGCAATGTATACCTTATATGTATTATGCATATAAACCTTCCCCTTGAATCACTGTATCTATTGCTGAAACTGCATTAAATCTCGTTCAGTAATTTAAAAGATCTAAGCGAACCGACAGCGGAAGTGGTTTCATTTTATACAAACAACAAATAAACAAACAAACTCACTTTCGATTTTAGAATATAAGTAAGGAATTAGTAAGGATAAGGATATAGTAAGGACTTAATAGATGATTTGCAAACAAATGATTCTTATAGTTAATTAATAATACTTACGCTTTGAAATATATGGTAAGTATATTAGCTTTCGCCCGCAGGTTTGCTCGCGTCAACGTCGTTCCCTCGGAAACAGTACTTTTTCCGGGATGAAAGTAGCCTTCCTTATCCGTACTCCAGGGAAGTTCCAGAGAATTTATAATATTAGTAAGGATATATGGTAGTAGGATACTAGTAGAAGGATTCTACGTGCATTACGATAAAAGTATAAACAATGTTTAGGTATACCACTTCTACTTCTTGCTGCAATATGAATCCAATTGAAATTTTGCCTGCTTCTTCTTATTCTTTTAGAGTCGAATGTGTTATGTATTATAGTACTACCACTGCCTGTCATTTTCCTCCTCTAGATCCTACATCAGTAGTTACCATCAGGTAATCGAATTCATACAAATTTGATATATAAAAAAAAATACGGGTTGCATTTATCGCGTTTATTACATTAATATATAAAACCGCATTGAGTGATGTAATTTAAATGTGTTATATATAATCATTATTTACGTTAAATTTAATTTATTGAGAACTAGCTTTCGACCGCGGCTCCGCCCGCGTCAATGTCGATCCCTCAGGAATAGTACTTTTTCCCGGGATAAAAGCCTATGTCCTTCTCCTCACTCTAAAGAACTTGTATGCAAAATTTCATGATGATCGGTTCAGTAGTTACGGCGTGAAATCGTAACAAACAAACAAACAAACTCACTTTTGCATTTATAATATTAGTAAGGATAAAACGGCAAAAGGTCAGGGGTATCATCCTCAACAGCCTGTCCGGTGGTTGTAGGTATGGTCCGGTGGCTGTACCCAATGCGGGTACGCGCGATTGGCCTCCCGAGCAGCTACTTACTTTTTCCCCATGCATCCGAGTGAGTCGTATCCATGTATCTAGCATTCCCTTCCCAAATCCAACAAATTCCTATCCTTCCCTCGCTTAAACCTATCCTTCCCTAGCTTCTTGTGCATAGCAAGCTATGGGCAACTTCGGAAGCACAAGAAGCCAAAGAAACTGCGCTCGCCAACTCGCTTGGCAAGCATGGCGAGTAAGGCAATATCCTCCAATGGAACGAAAAATCCTTGGTAGAGGCCCTTTATTTATTTATTTATCATCACAAAATCCACAGCTCTTATGAATATTACAATAAAAACCTTTAAACCTAAAAATTACACTTACAGCCAATAACGGATTCACATTTTTTAGTTTAATACACATAACACGAAAAAGTACATTCTTAGTCCACCCTTGTCCAGCCGTGGACGTTTTGCGGCTATAATTATGAAAATGGCATTCAAATTTAAATTATTCCCGCCGCCAGCGCCACCCCTTTGATAAGCGATACAACAGACAGACAATAGCTTGAACATTAATAAGTCACCGGTTTATCGTATAGGGAATTAACAATGCCATCGAAAATAAGATTTAATAATACATAGTTTCCTTACAGATAAAGATTAACTTTATTTAGAGACATCAATTACAAACTAGGCTCATTTACAAAAACCTTAAAAAGTTATAATAAAAATAAAAAAAGATAAATTGAAATGGAAAACAATAAATTCTCCATACATGGTATTAAACCTAACTCAGCATTGGCTTGATGTTTAGGTCCAGCGCTGGTCTTCCGTTAGGACCATAGAAGGTGTAATCTCGGATGCTCGCACGGAGTGTATAAACTTTTACTTAAATATTTATAATATTAAAAGCTACATTAATCAATATAAAAAAATTAAGAATTGTAAAAATAACCAACACATTTGAAACAGGTTATTTACAAGTAGAGTGAATAAACACAAAACAAAATTCATTCTTGAATTGATGTTTCCACATGATTGGGACAAAACCTTCATGGGACGAAACGCTCAATTACTCAAATCTACAACAGGCGAAAGACTCTGGTCTCGACGCGTTCCCGGTGAAGTTAGTGATCTTAAAGTAAGAGTAACAAGCATGTGAACAGTTCTTTCAATAGTGACTTGGAGTTTCGTGCTAATATACCCATTTAAAGCTAGTCACGAACGAAGGAACGCGATATTTCACGTTTCCGACGTTTTATCGACGTTCGCTAGATCGAAATGGACTGAGATAATTTGAATTGTTACAAGTTCATGAGTTGAGTGTACGAGTAAGGTTCGTGTTATGTCTTAGTTTATCTCGAAAAGAAGTATTTTCAAGGAGTAATTCTTAGAAATATTTCAATAGCTATAAGAATATTGAGAGTTGAGAAATGTACACTTCAGACACACATTTAGCAATACGCGTTCATACGCCAAATGATATGAAATGCGGACAAAGTGCAACGTTATTCTAATGCTAATAAGAGCGCGCCGCGAACTTTTTGTCTGCTGCTGTCTGTCGTCTGCGTTGGAGCCTGGAGTCCTGCTAGCAGGACTTTGAAACCTTCCGGAATGACGCAAATTTTTCGATCACAGTTTCTTAATAGTGTATAATACAGGGTTCAAAATTATATGAAAAATACAGAATTTCTGTCCTTTTCTTGAAAAAGAGATTTTTTTTCGCTATGCGGTACCGCCCTACAGCAAGCGATGGCGCACGAGCTGTGCGCACGAGTATACACGGCGCGTTCGTACCCAAGGGGCGCTTAAATTCAAGGTCACCGTACTGCCGGAAGGACCAGACAATTTTTAAACAAATTTCGTACTGCCAGCAAGACTTATGGCTTCTTCCTGCAGGACGATTCCCAAAAAATACCCGTCCTACCAGAAGAGCTTCCAGCAGGACGTACCGTCGGGCGATGTATCACATATAGAGCTTAAAGCTATGCCAAATATCACGTTTGGTCGTCTTGGTGGGCAGGTATGTAATGTGAAAATTAGAATAACAAAAAGTAAAAAAATAAAGCCTCCTTTTATGAAGTTGGTTAAATAGTGGATTTGCCAGCCATATCGCCTATTGACATGAGTCCTTAGATTTTCACCCATTCCCTCGACCAACAATTTGCTTGGGATAAGAAGTAGCTGATACAGTCGGGAGCAGATAAATGTGACTTCCTACAATTTAAAATCTGTTTTTAGAGGGGTCAGTTCAGTATTATATGCCCCAGATCTTACATTCAACCTTTTTCCTTCTCTCCCTAAATGCATGGAAGAAAATACATAATGTTTTGTTAAAAATCTTTTCCTCTCTCTACTTTTAGTTGTTAGTAAAATACGACGTGAAAACACGTCGTATTATATATAGTATAAAGCTTATATTTTAAAATAATATATCATGATTTTATGAATGAATGAATGAAAGAAATTTATTTTTTCTTTATTTTTCTTTATTGCACCAAAATGATACTTATAAAATAATTAATTATAGAAGAGCACGACCCTCTCTGTACTACTAGGGCCATACTTGGCCAGAGCAGCCAGAGGACTTGGCCTACACTCTCCACGCTGGCCAGATGGGTTGGAGAGGTCTCTTAGATGTTTATAAGCTTTGTTTAGCTTGTATTTCCTAAGTCGCCTTCTACAACATCCACGAAAAGACTTGGAGTGGTCCTATTCTACTCTGCCGGATACCACACGGCTAATGAAAAATATTATGTGTTATTAAAATAAGTTTTACCGAATGAAGCAACATAGTAGTGAAGTTACTCTAAAATCTTAGACTTAGTTATTCATATAGGTACTATATCTACAAGAAACTATATCCGATTAGGCTTTACAGCCTTACATCGAGAGGATATTGTCTATTCTGTTATTTAATTGGTATGCCGCAAGCGGTTGTTATGTTGGGGTGAAGCGAGGTAAATTAATCTCCTAAACCTGAAGCAATATGTAGGGACGTGTTCGAATTTGTAACCGTAAGCTGAGTTTGCATGTTTATCTAGATATCCTTGACCTTAAGATTGTTTTGTTCTAAGAGAAAAACAGCTTAGGTAATCTAAACTCTTTAGAAAAACTTTGTCTCAATAAACAATTTGAATTAATTGAACTGAATCATGACAAGACACTGTTACTTTAATTACAAGTTAATGTTTGGTTTTTCGTGTGTCATTCATCATCATTATAATTTCGTGTAGGTGACACGGTCTATCAACCATGTACACCCTGGTGTCAGAGTTCTTAGGAACCGCCTTTCGGCCTCTGGCGTGGTGGCAGCCAGGACAAACGGCTTAAATTGCCTTCCGTAGCACGGAATCATCTTTAATATCAGACAATCAGGTGATTCAAGCCTGCAATGTCCTAACCAAACTGGAAACTATAAACATACAAAGTGGAATCGAATCCACGACCCCCGGGTAAACAGGCAAACGTCTTAACCAGTGCACAACGGAGGTAGTTTTTTCGTGTGTGTAAGTGCCCAACACTGCTTAAAGGCATCTGACATAGCTTAACGCTTTATTACTTGCGACGTATTGTTAATATTGTAATAATTAATAATGACTTTTTAATGTTAATTTCACATATTTATGTAATAATGATTATGTATTTTGGTAAGCAGTCTTTTTAATGCTACAGTAATTTTAAATATTTACTCGCTGAGAATAATCTCCGAGTTAAAACTCGGCAGTATAATGTTGAAATATAATAAAAATAAAAAAAAACCGTTTTTATCATTTTTAATGTTGTGTGCCCATTAAAAATGGCGAAAAAGTTTTTTTTATTCGTAAATAAATTATTATATTTTAAAGAAATATGAACCGAGGTCTCGGATGTGCGTACGTGTAGGTAATAAGGGTTTTCAAGGCTCTTCACGCAATCTTATCGTCGAATTTCAAGAACAACGGGATTACGGTCTTTGTTTGCGTAACGCTATCTGTAACAGAAACAAAGCTGCGTATTGTAGAAATGATTTTCTATTCTAACTCCTTTGTGCCGGAATTTTAAGACAATACTAGGTTTTGAGTACATTATGTAAAGACGATTAAGACAATGAGCACTACTCGGATCTTAATGGAAATTGTTATATACTTATATCATAGATGATATAGTCCACAATAGGCTACTTTCCCTTTATTGACCGAGCGAGCGAAGCGAGCGAAGCGTCTCAGTTTCGACTGGCCCAATATTCATTCGTCCGTCTGTCTGTCTGTCTGTCTGTCTGTTCTCGCCTACAGGTCGCATTTCTCAACTGATTCTCATGAAATTTTGTGAGCAGGTTCGGTAATTATATAGAAATTTTTTGTCGTGCCATTTTTCGAAATTTAAAAAAAATGGCGGAAATATGGGGTTCCGAAACTTAAAAAAACTCATAGCACAGCTATTTGAAAAAAAATCAAAAATGTCATAAGCCTTTTTTGTTATTCTCATTAAGACGCAACTTTTTAGTCTAAACAACTTTTTTTATATGATAAACTTGAACGTGTTTATATTCGGTAATTTGCCCAAAAGTTGTCTGAAATCGATTTTATGTATATTTTTTTGTATGAGTGCATTCAGTATGATGTCGTAAATACAAATCTATGGTATGACCAGTATGAAAATGGTGCGTAGTAACTGTGACATCGGCGATACAAAGAAAAAATGTTTTGTATATAAACATACCATGTGCGGTATCAAATAAAAGGGCTTTATGAGTAGATTACACAGAAATAAACTTCACTCCCATATTGCTCAAACCCACAGACTATAAACGTACAAAAGTTAAATATAAATTGAAATGAAAGAAGTTAAAGTACGTAAAGTGGGAGAGGGAGTGAAATTGAACAACTTTCCCTAAGGAACATATATCAAAATATGAAAAATATTTTTTGGCTTTTTGGCATGATACTGCGAATTACTTTTATTATTGAAAACATTGAATAAACTTAGAATCCTAAAATAAAAATTGAAAATAAATAAAAAAGATTCACATGCTATCCTGTGACTTAAACCCGGGGCCGGGGCTTATAAGTGCCGGCCATTTCTTTACGTAAAGTTCGCATGTTTGTCTGCCATAGTAGGTGATAACTAGCGTCCTATGTTGAAAAGTTTCGTGAAGAAGCTCGTAACTGCGAATGGCAGCGGGTGATTAGTGCAGAGTCGGTTGACAAACAAGTTGAACTATTTAACTCCATTCTTTTAGAACTGTTTGATAAGCACGCACCTATACGCCCGGTTCGTGTGAAATATCTCCCAGCACCTTGGTTGACAGATGATATTAAATTGATCCAAGCCAAGAAAAACAAAGCTAAATCTAAATTTAAAGTAGACCCTGATACTTATCGTGAAGCCTACATTCAAGCTCGAAATCACTGTAATAGGGTGTGTAGGTAGGCTCAAAAACGCCATATACATCAGTCCGTACAAAACGGAGATCCAGCTAGAATCTGGAAATTTCTTAAAAGTTTAGGAGTTGGGAAGACCAAAAGTAACAGTCCCAATAATTTTGACATTGAAACTCTAAATAGGTATTTCTCATCTTCTGTTGCTCTTGACGACAACATCAAATTAAATACATTAAATTATCTATCTTCTATTCCCACTCCTAACATACCTTCTTTTACCTTTAGTCCGATTTCTGATTGCGATATTGAGAGTTCAGTACGTTCTATTTCATCGAATGCTGTCGGTGGTGCTTGCATTAGTCGGAAAATGATCTTACCTATCCTTGATATCATTCTTCCTATCCTTACTACCATCCTGAATAATTCATTGGCTGCTGGTGTCTTTCCAATGATCTGGAAAAATGCCAATATTACTCCTCTTCCTAAAAAAGCTAATCCACTATCTTTGTCCGATTTACGTCCAATTTCCATACTCCCATTCCTTTCAAAAGTTTTGGAAAGAGTAGTTCAGCAACAACTTAATCATTTCCTTACAGTGAATAACCTACTCAATCCACTTCAGTCTGGTTTCCGTCCTGGTCATAGTACGACTACTGCTCTCATTAAAGTTACCGATGACATTCGGCTGGGAATGGACAATAAACAGTTGACTGTCTTAACGCTTCTGGATTTTAGCAATGCTTTTAATACAGTCGACGTTGACATTCTGCTGGGTATGTTACGTTCTCTCAATATATCTTCAACAGCTATCGACTGGTTTCAGTCTTACCTGTCTGGAAGGCAGCAACGTGTACGCGTTGAAGAAGAATACTCTTCATGGTGTTCTACGTCTGCTGGCGTTCCGCAGGGTGGCGTATTATCTCCTCTTCTTTTTTCTATATATATTAACTCAATCACTACTCAACTTCAGTCTTCCTACCATCTTTACGCTGACGACTTACAGATTTATACGCAGTCCAGTTTTGAATCCATTTCATTAGCTATTACTACGACCAACACTGACTTGGAACGCATTAACGTCTGGAGCAAGAATCACGGACTTGTTGTCAATCCCTTAAAAACACAGTGTATTATAGTGGGTAGTTCCAGATTGATTAGCCGTTTAAACTATGATGCACTTCCACAGATTCTATTTAATGGTACTGTTATCAAGCTAAGTGATAGCGTCAAAAATCTTGGAATTATTATTGACAAAACAATGTCTTGGTCATCACAATTGTCAGAGGTCAGCAGGAAGATATTTATAGCTTTCGGATCACTTCGGAGACTCAGTAAATTCTTGCCAATAGATACCAAGATTACGCTCGCACATTCTTTGCTTTTCCCTATCCTTGATTATGCCGACAGTTGTTACCTAGACATAACAGAGGAGCAATTAAATAAACTTGAGCGTCTCCAAAATCTTCTTATCCGATTTATATATGGGCTTCGTAAATACGACCATGTTTCTCAATTTCGCACTGAACTCAAGTGGCTCCCTATTCGACGTCGCCGTGACTGGCACATCCTTTCATTGTTATATTCTATCCTTTTTAGCCCTACTTCCCCTAATTACTTAAGAAACCTTTTTATTTTTTACAAAGATGTTCAAAATCGTCCCTTGCGCAGCGCCGAAAACCTTCGCCTTAAAATCCCAGCTCATTCTACGGCGTTTTTCTCACGATCTTTCTCTGTCCAGGCTGTACTTCTTTGGAACTCACTGCCACTTAATATCCGGTGTGCTCAAACGCTGGCCAGCTTTAAATCTCAAGTTAAGTCACATTTCCTATCTTTATGATTTTTTCTTTTTTTTGCCCCCCCTATTTTTTTTTTTTTCCTGTCATCGTATGCATCTTTGCTAACTTCATGTCTTTCTGCTGTTTTGTGTGAGTTTTATGTATTTGTATATGTGTATGTTTATTTATATTGTTATATTTAAGTAGGTTTATTATACATTAAACAATGTAATTTAGTTTGCTTTAGCTACCCCGCACTATTTTTCCCCCCAACATTATGTCTTTTTTCTGCAAAGGTTGCCTGGAAGAAATCGCATTGCGATAAGGCCGCCTTTTGCACAATCTGTTAATATTAGATAAATATACATACAACTTGTTATTTTTTGTGCAATAAAGGGTATTGTATTTTATTGTCCTATTAAAATTTTGACCAATTGGTAACAACTATGAGACCGGGTACTTAAACTTTGCCTCCCATTCACCCACGCCAAGTTCGCTATTCCGATATTTCCGATCTTGATGAGGATCTGTCCAACTTAGTTAATGTGTACAAAAGCATACTAAACATGGTGCTCAAGGGCCGTGTTTCCATACAAGAGTAGTCCCCTGATTCCTTGCCGGATAGTACCAATAGAGCAATGATATTTTACGAAAAAAATCCGTATGTTTAAATTTTTTCATAATTGAATTATTTAAAGAAATATGAACCTTCAAAAACATGAAAAATTGGTACGAATTTCCGTTGTGTTCAAACATCAAGAAAACAAATTTGGGCAAATATATAAGAAAAAGAAAACACAGAAAAACAGCCATAGCTTATTTTAAATTTTTAATGTAAAAAGAAATTATATTAATCGGTAAGTTTTGGAGAAGAAATCAGAGGACTACGAAGCGTTAATTTTGTGTACTTTTTATAGGTAACTGGAGGGCAAATGTGGCTGTTGGTTGTAAGGGCTCGCGAGGTCTACTGTTCTCGCAGAACCACTAGTCTATAAAAGCGGCAAATAATCATCTATGGGAGCCCCCTTTAACATTAATTATAATTATAAAAAAGTGAAGTAATGGTATTTCGCTCTGGACGAAAATCTGCACCATGCCCGAGACTGGTAGCAACTCTAGGAGGGGTCCCCCTGAAGCGTGTCATACAATTTAAATACTTGGGGCACATAGTCACAGATAACCTGAGTGATGACTTAGATTTAGAAAGAGAACGAAGGTCGCTGGCAGTTCGCTGTAATATGGTGGCTCGTAGGTTTGCTAGATGCACAGCGGATGTGAAGGTAACGTTATTCCGTGCATATTGTCAATCTTTCTATACATGCAGCCTATGGGTTAGCTATACGGCACGAGCTGTCGGCAACCTAAGAGTTCAGTACAATAATGCTTTCAGGATGCTGTTGGGACTGCCTCGGTTCTGTAGCGCATCAGGGATGTTCGCGGATGCAAGAGTCAGTGATTTCTTTGCAATTATACGCATAAGGACTGCTTCCCTGATGCGCAGGGTCCGAGATAGTCCTAATAGTATCATGGGCATTATTGCTAAGAAGTTTGAAGGACCAGTGTGGAAGCATTGGATTTCAACTCATGGGTCCTCACATGTTCACATAGATAAGTAAGTTGTATAATTAATTAAATAAGTTATATTTGACGAACATATATGTGAATTATAATGATTAAATGAGAGAATGACTGACATACCTGTAACAAGTACTCGTAATATGGACTATAAAAAAAAAAGATTCTGAAATAAAGAATTTTTATTTTATTTATTTTTATTTTATTAATTTTATTTTTATTTAATTATTTTTAAAGTGAATATGTAACTAAGTATTCTGTGAATATTTCAAGCGTCTACCTGTTACCGTTATCAATATAGAGCAAAAACAAGCAAAAAAATCGCATCTACTGTTTATTTATTTTATTCTAGTTTTAGTTTTTGTTGTTATATCTGCAACATAAATACAACTTCAGTGAAAATTTCTACTAGGTATCTAACTATCACGATTCATGAGATACAGCCTGGTGACAGACGGACAGACAGACAGACAGACAGACGCTCAGTGGAGCGATATAAATAGGGCCCGTTTTCACCCTTCGGGTACGGAACCCTAAGAATATAATAAGTCCGTTAGTAAGAAAATCAAAAAATATTCTAGAAAAATATTCAGACACGTATTTATTGTTTCTTTCGTCAATTAAACATATACTGATAAAGATATAGCACATTAAAATTCCGTGTCACGTCACAGTTAGTTATAGCTGTACCTGACTAACATGTACAAATATGTACGATTTTGAAAAATGTCGAATTAATAACTTTCTTATTTTAAAGTCGGTTCAAAATGATCTTTTAAAACTTAATCATAAATAATACCTACTAACGCACAAAAATATGTTCAGACAACACCAACCCCGGTCAGACAAAAAAGAATAATACATAATTTTGATTTTTAGGTAAATTAAACCATTACAAAACAGCTTTGTAGCCAAGCCTTGAAAATAAATTTGTTTCGAAACTCCATCTTGAATTGGAATACAAAAGTAAACTTCAACAAAAGTACGTAATACGGCAACAATCGAAGAGGGGCTGGCAGTCAAACTTTAGAATATTTGCTGAATTATTAAGGCTACCTCACACACGCGATGTTATTGTAGGCGATTTTGTGATAATTATTCACGATTAGATAGATCACTCTTAATCTTAATCGAAATCAGGATACAATTTTTTTGTACATTTTGTATGTGTCTTGACCAGCCTGATAAGAAATCAAAAAGGCAATTGGCAATAGACTAACCTGATATATTTCTTACGTTTTACAAATAAAATTCCCAGATATTTCATATGAAATGAAATGAAATGAAATGAAATGAAATGAAATGAAATGAAATGAAATGAAATGAAATGAAATTCTTTATTTGCTAGGGTTATACATACAATGATGATTTCCCGCCTCTTTACAGTCAGGCATGCAAAAATTTTTAGTACTTAATATATTTACATCCAGAATTTGTAAATTAAAAACCTGATAATATTTATAAAGCATTCGTCAAAATTATTTGTAAGTATTATGTGTGTAAAATGTCATTGTTATTTGATTGATAATAATTATTAAGTATATATTGATGTCAAGAATTCATTCATATTGTAAAAACATTTATCTACTAGCCACTTAAATAAAGCTCGCTTAAATCTTTTAAAATCCAGCATTTTTATGTTGACCGGTAGTTTATTAAATATTTTCATAGTCATGATATAACAGTTTTTGTCGAGAACTGTACCCTTACAGATTGGTATAAGCAATAACATAGGGTCTCTAGGCCTTAGTCTCGGGTTTAACGATTTGATTTTGAAAAAATCAGGATACAATTTAACAAAACAACAACATTGATGAATGTATAATCCCGTTAATGTTAAAATGTTAAATTTTTTAAATAGCGGTCTATATGACTCCATAGGACCGATACCAGCTAGGGCCCTTATACATTTCTTTTGGCTTATAAAAGCTTTATGGACATCTGTGGAATTCCCCCATAGTAATAAGCCGTATCTGAGGACAGAAGCGACATATCCGTGGTATGCTGTTAAGGCGCATTTAATACCTGCTGTTTGTTTCAGTCTTCTTAGCGCATATGTGAATCTCTCTATTTTTCCACAAACGTTTTTTATGTGTGCCTTCCAGTTACAGTGTTTATCTACCACTATTCCTAGAAATTTTGTAAAATCTGTTTGTTTAAGCTTCTGATTCTCACAATGAATATTTAAATAGGGTCGTTGTGCTTGATAGTTGTAGAATTGAATATAGTTTGTTTTCGTCAAATTAACTTTTAAGTCGTTATCTTCTAGGTAGTCATATATTATTTTGATTGTACTATTAATTAGATTTTCATAAATATTTGAATTATTAATATCTTATGATTCTGTCATGTCATATGGTATAATTAAAGATAAATCATCGGCAAATAAAACACATTTGCTCTCAGTAAATTGAGGCAAGTCATTTATATATAAAAGAAACAAAATAGGACCCAATATACTCCCCTGTGGAACGCCTGTATCATTGAGCAAAGGTGCTGATTTATATGTTATTATTTCTTTCTTAGCATTTAATTTTGATACTTCTACATATTGTGTTCGATCCGATAAATAGCTTTGAATCCAATCCAAAGCAATGCCTCTTATTCCGTTGTTTTCACATTTATCTAATAAAGTTTTGTGATTAACCATGTCAAAAGCTTTTGTCATGTCAAAGAATACAACTGTAACTGGTTTCTTTTTATCAATATTTTCTGTTATGTTTTTAACCATGGAAAATGCAGCAAGTGTAGTTGATTTATTTTTCTAAAAAACCATTTTGTTCTTTGCATATCGCATTGTGTTTATCTAAAAAATTTATAAGTCTACTTTTGAAGGCCTTTTCAAATACTTTAGATAAGATTGATACTAAAGTAATGGGTCTAAAGTTGTTTAGATCTTTCTTATCATTTTTTTTAAATAATGGTCTAACAATAGATGTTTTAAGTATAGTAGGAAAAAGACCATGAGTAAAAGACAAGTTGATAATATATGTCAGTACTGGCACTAAATAAGGTGCGCTTGACTTTAGGATATGAGTGGATAAATTATCAAAACCTACAGAGTTCGTGTTGTTAAGGCTCATTATTATTTTGAAAACTTCATCTTCTGTGCATGGTGACAGAAATATTGTTTCATTGATGTTATTATTTCCTTTTATACAGGGTTTTTTATTCGACTTTTTTTTGGAAGTTCCAGTATTTATTCCATTTACAAAAAAATCATTAAAAGCCTCAGCTATATGTTTGGGATTGGTCTCAGTTTTACCATTTACCGTTACTGCCTTTATGTCTTTGTTTAAGGTTATGTTATGATTTTTTTCTTTTATAATTTCCCACGCTGTTTTGCATTTGTTTTTAGACTTTTTTAAAAGTTTGTGGTTTAAATTTTTTTGAGATTTTATTATACATATTTTTAAAATGTTATCAAACTTCTTTAGTCGCTGTTTTAAGTTATCTGTCTTATTCTTGTAATAATCATACCTAAGTTTTCGTTTTGTTTTACACGATTTTTTAATTCCAGTAGTGATCCATTTAGGTTTAGTATTATCTGATTTTTTCTTGATCTTCATCATCGGGAAACTAATGTCATAAAATGTACATAACGTGTCATGAAAGTAATTAAAAGCAGCATTTAAATTTGTTTCCTCGTATACCTCTTGCCAGGATAGATTTTTTAAACATAGTTTGAATTTTTCAACATTTTCATAACAGTAATCCCTTTTTTTAATGAACCAGTAGTCAACCCTATATATGTTTTTAGTTATGGTAAATTCCAATATTTGGCCAGTGTCGTGATCCGATAAGAATAAGCGATGTGTCGTCCCCTTCGCATCGGGGATATTGCTAATGATATGATCTAAACAAGAGGCCAGTCTTGTTGGTTCATATATATGTAATTTTAAATTATAGTTTGATAATAAATTTTTAAATTCTGTCGTTTGGTTGGATTGCACCAAAGTATTTACGTTTAGGTCACCCACCACAATAAGTCTTTTTTTGACCATTTTAGTACTTAATCTGTGTAATAGGATATCCAGCTTTTTATAAAAGGATTCATAATATTTATCACCCGGTATTCTGTATAAACAAACAATTACGCAGTTAAGGTCAGGTACATCTATTCCGCAGCACTCAAAAATTTTATCGGCGGTTATTTCTTCACAAACAGGTAGAGCTTTTGATGTGATGTGATTTTTTAATAGAATAGATACCCCACCTCTTTTATAGGTTCGACAATAGGACGCGGCAACGTAATATCCCTTTAAAAATATATTTGCCTCGCTTCCTCTTTTTACAAAAGTTTCCGAGAAACATAAAATACTTATATTTTTGTTATTTTCTCTAAATTCATCTAAGCATAATTCTAAACGGTCCAGTTTACTTAGTAGCCCTTGAATATTTTGGTGAAATAATAATATTTTTTTATCATTACTATCATTATTTACGAAAAAAACTAGTTGATGGCAATATATCTGAATTTATATTATTTTCCTTCTTAGAGGGAGGAAAGTAAAATGGTATTGTACCTTTTTTGAATTTTTTTATGTCAGTCTGAACGACAGAATGATTATTTTGTGTATCATTCAAATTAGTTTTCAAAATCGGGAAGTAATATGGGATCGTTCCTTTTTTCGGCCTCATCTGTAAGTTTGAGTTTCGAACAAAACCATGTACATTAGATAACCCAACAGTATATCTAACGGTCCGACAAGAAAAATGCTTGTTTTTAAACATAGGGAGGTATTTTGATTCATAATCACAGCTGTCAATATATAAATTAATTTTGTAGCATAATGTTTCTAAAAATAATGAGTGATATTGACTATTATTATAATAATTAATAAATTTACAATTTGGAAAATTAGAACATATATTTTTAAAACAATTATTTAACTTTATGTCATTCAAGTAATTATTCATGGATACTCCTAACAATAACACATTAGAATGTTCAAAACGTTTTAACACCGCTGAAAGTTCAATCTGTAGTCTGACAGGGTTGTAGTCATTTTCTCCAACGCTTATTATTATATAGTCATTGTTAGTAGCTCTAAGTCTATAACATGATTTGAGGATGTCTGTAGATAATGCATATGGTTTGGTAATAGATGATATATTATATGTTTCATATCTTGTGTTCTTTCTTGATAGAGTTAGTTGTGAAGCCAAACCAACACATTGTTGTCCACCTACAATATAAATATTCTTTTTTTTCAAATTTGATTCCGTTTTTTCTGGTGTTTTTATATTATTTTTGTCTATACTTGATGTCAAAGTAACGCTACTTTCGTCATTGGCTGTCAAGCATGGTGTATCACAATGGAAATTTAAAATTTTTCTGCTTAGATTTTTTTTGTCCTTTTTTTTATTTTTTGTTATTTTGCTCTGTGTAGATTCCGTCGTATTCGCATTTTTAATATTATACGCCTGTTTTTTTTCAAGCTCTTGTTTTAAATAAGTATTTTCTAATAATAACTCATCTATTTGATTGGTAGCACTCTCCAATTGTAATTTCAAAGTGTTTATTTGTTCTAAACAGTCCTCCATGTCTTGACTAGGTCCTGTAGATAGGTCCGGAAGACTTTGAGCCTTATTTATTTCTGCATCTGAGTATTCTGATAATGACGAAGAAATGCTAATGTTCTGCTTCGACAAAGTTTTCGGCTTTGGATTTCTGCGTGTAATATTTTCGTAACTCATTGTTTATGTAACTGTATATTCGCTACCGCCCAAGATCGATCTTCCACTTTTTAAACACTATTTATCCACTTTGTCGCAGTAATATTGTCGTGATCAAAATTCCAAATATAAATTCGTGTTTGATGTCTTCTACTGAACATTTGTGTAAATAGTTTTGGTCGCAAAACGTACTTCTGACTAATGAAAACATACAATATTTACGGAGACTATGTACTTTTGTCAACTATCTATTAGCTCGATAAAATCGCGCTGTGGATAAAAGAATACAGGAAGCGCTCTTGCCAAATCGTGATAAAGAATTTGGCGGTATTATCGAACCTTGTGTGGCATTAGCTTTATTCGTTGAAAATACGAGGATATTTTTTCTTCCATTTTTTATGTCGTGTGTTCCCTCCAACGGGCCATATAGTTCGATCATGTGCCGCATCTTAATGTGGGCTAGGAGCGGGATTGTCTGACTTTCGGGGATGATCGACAAATCAATTTCTTTATTTAGCTAAAAGTCTGTTTTTCTGTCTATAGACAATGTTTTTGTCAAATAAGTTTTATTTTAGGGTCCCGTACCGAAAGGGTAACATTTCTAGACTTTCGATGTCCGTCCGCCAGAGGGCTAACAGCCCTGTGTTAAAAATTTCAAATGGTCACCTAACCTTCGGTTGAGTATTGGAAAGATACTTGAAATTTTCTCAGAATGTGATTATCATTAGCCATAACAACGTAGTGAAAACTGAACAAAAATATTAAAAAAAAAAACAAAGTGGGATCCCATTGAAGAAAATGGTTTTTTAAATTATTTTTTGGTGTATTCTTGGGTTTGTCAAAGTTCTTACTGAGACTTTAAAATACCGATAGTGTCCTAGCAAGAACGAGTTTGGTTAAACTTACAAGAGAAGTGGCATGGAAGAGGTTTCATACAAAAAGCGTGGTACTTGTAGTTTTAAATATTGTACGGAACCCTTAGTGAATGCGACTCGAACTTGGCCGGTTTTATTTCTTGTTCATTTTCTTTGTTTTTATGTGAAGTGTTCGTTAGGTGATTCAATTTAGTGACCATGTTTTTCTTTCGATGTATATATATATATATATATGCAATAAGAAACTGAAACCTTCCTATAGAAACTGAAATAACGAAATAGCGGAATCACCTACATCCATTCCTACATTAGATACCTAGCAGCGGCAGATCTGTATTCAGTGAAATAATGAGGATCATTCTCAGTAGTGCCATCGGCAAATAGTTTTTCTCTCAGTGAAACTTTATTTTCTCAGTAGTTTCAGATCTGCCGCTGCTAGGTATCTAATGTAGGAATGGATGAAGGTAATTCCGCTATTTTGTTATTTCAGTTTCTTATTATATTGAATCACCTAACGAACTCTTCACATAATGTTTTTATGTGAAGATGAACAAGAAATAAAACCGGCCAAGTTCGAGTCGCATTCACTAAGGGTCCCGTACAATATTTAAAAGTACAAGTACCACGCTTTTTGTATGTGGAATCTGAAGTATAAGGATGTATGAAACCTTTTCCATGCTACTTCTCTTGTAAGTTTAACCAAACTCGTTCTTGCATAAACCCACACTAGACCGGTTGTGTACTGGTTGTTATTGCCAAAATGGAGTTAATCCCATATTGAATATGGGCGTAACTCCATTTTGTTAAATGGATGTCGTATGATGTTCGAACTAACTTGGAGTGAAATGAAACAAATGTCGGACGAGTGAATACCTCAGAAGAATAATATACATAGAAGCCGCATAAAAATAGAAACTGAAAACAGATAGTTGACACTGTATTTTTCTTATGAGCTTTCGCTTATGACAGAATGAGACAAAAACTTCAGTCAGTTTCTATTATTTTCATGGTTGTCCCGACTTGAAATGTCAATGGACTCCAATGGACTCCAATTAAATCCGACTAAATTCAAAATAACTTATTACAGTTCAACGTCTGTAATATTAGCATCTTGCCGATTTGATCGGGTTATATATCGACAAAAACATTGCGGCGGAATTGTGATGTCTGCAAATTAAATATAGGATTATGCTAAAATTCTCACGGAAAAAAGTATTAACCGGTGTTGGGTTGGTGCGTTATCAAATGACCATTATACTTAACAATGTCTTGTGCAATGGAGCGATGTAAATCCCATTCAGGACGAACAGAAATAAATTCTGTAAAACATAATTTTCTTCGGTAAGTTTTTCAGTTAAAAGTGCATAATTAAAACCCAAAATACCTCAAAATACAACAATAATATTGTCAATTATATAACGTATTGTATAAATGACAACTTTTATAGGTATTTTGCTTAAAATTATCGTTTTTTCCTTATTTCAAATTAGGTTAGTTTTTTTTGCTAGTGATGTGGTAAAATCACGTATCTACGAGTATATCGATATTTTTTATGACGGTCTTGCTATCAGGGATATTTTTGTTAGTGTTGAGCCATGCAATAGTAATGTAACAAATTGAACCATCATGGTAATTAAACAACCAGCAAAGTGTGAGTCGGACTCGCGCACGAAGGGTTCCGTACCATCCTTACATATAATATTATAAATGTGAAAGTGAGTTTGTTTGTTACGCTTCCACGCCGTAACTTCTGAACCGATCATCATGAAATTTTGCATCATCATCATCACCATTGCACGATCTCTGGAGTACGGAAAAGAACATAGACATAAATTACATCTCAGAATAAGGTACTGTTATCGGGGATAGACATTAACGCGAGCGGAGCCGTGGGCGTAAGCTATAAAAACGCCCGAAATTTTTGTTTGTAATATTTCAACTGTCTCACTATCACGGTTCATGAGATACAGCCTGGTGACAGACAGATGGATATCGGAGTCATATTAGTAGGGTCCTGTTTTTATCCTTTGGGTACGGAACCCTAAAAAGAATCGATTTTTACTAATATGAAGAAAATTATTGTTGAAATTTTATTGCAGCTCCCTGAAGTAAAAGGATAAAAAGGTGTGGATCCGAGGAACTTTCAAGCGACATATTGGACATAAAATGTCATACATACTCGAATTTGTTCAAAATATTTTACTGCCGTGCCGATACATTAATTTCGAATATAAAATTAAATGGAAGCGATTGAAACACGATGCTTTACCTACATTTATATTTGCCGAATTATAAATCAATGGTAATAAGAAAGTTTACGGAAACGGTTTTATTATTTAAATTTAAAATTATGAAAAACATTTTATTTTGGACAGTAATGAAAGTGGGTAAAGTAATCTCTTGTTTTTCTTCACCTCTTGTTTTTCTATTAAGTACCAACACTGTGAATTTTTCACAAATAACACACTGGCACTTTTTTACCCTAGTGTAAAAGTTTTATAAAATAAAAAATATCACTTCGAATTATGTGTTTCTCTTTACCTACCTGATTATGTTTCCTTTACTGACTGTTCCTCAAAGCTAGCTGGGAAAAGCTTTAGATGGTTTTGGAATATGCTGAATGGCCCATTGATCAAGTGAAAAATATATCTGACCTTATATTACCTTTTGATACATGAGCGCCCCATTGCAATTTAGAGTCTATTGTGATTCCTAAGAAGGTGGTATCATTTACAAAGTCTATTTTACCTTCAACTAGTATGTCAACGTTGGACTGCCTCACATTGGGGACTGTAAATCGAATGCATTGGGTTTTTTGCGCATTCATAGGTAAGGTAGGTAAGTAGGCACTGTTTGAATTTCGAAATAATCGAAAATATGATTGACATCATATTAGGTATTCTGCCGTTCGACCAATACTGGGTAAGGCCTAATGACCAGCAGTAGACAGTAGACGCGCGGTGGGTAATGTATGGATTTTTTTTTTACCTATTTATCAGATGAAGCCAAGCGACGCCATGCGATTAGGAGTTATTTAGGTGTATCTTGACGTAACTTTTAAAGTAAAAGCCTCTTTACCGGCTTTGTGCACTTTTTGGGATGGGTAAAATAGAAAACTCGCGTCAGGACACGTGAATTGATCGAAAATTCGTAAGAAGGACACGGACCTGAGTATGCCGCAAAGGCGAGTTTTCACTTCTGCCGGCACTCCTGGAGTGCAACTAGTTGATTTTTTTTTATGAATCGTACTCATTTAACGAATCGATACAATCAGAGTAGAGTACATTTATGACTTTCTTAGGACGAAACATTTAGTCGATAAATATATTTCATCGATATAGTACAACCCTGATCACATCAGTACCCCAGGACAACCTGCACATTTACGCAAATGGCATTGTATATGCATCTCTTTCTGATGCTTTAACAATGCCATAAGTAAAAACAGTGTAGAACATTGTATTTTGTTGTTATTTTAACACGGTTTCTATGCTTTAGTTATTGTTCTGAGGTGAATACTGACTTTAATCGGATAGAATATTCCCTTAAGAGGCAACTAAATGGACAAACACATATGTCCTGTGCAGCGAAAGCATTCTCAAGAGTTGTGGAAGAAGAAGATTCCCTTGAATATGAACAACTTTTTTTTTACATACATAGGTAAGGTACATAGTATCACGTCTTTTTCCCTTGCGGGGTAGACGGAGCCTAGGTATATAAGACCTTGTGGCCACATTTAGCATGTTGGTGCGCGTGTGATGGGAAACGGAATCAAAATAGTGACGGGTTGTTAGCCGCATCGCCTAATGACATGATTCCGCAGATTTTAGCCCAATCCCTCGATCGGCTTTTATGATCTGCGCGAGAAGAGAAGCAGCTGGTACATTATATGTTTTTTCTTTTCTCCCAGACCAGCATTGAAGAATTGATAGTTTAAAAAAAAATTATACATGGTGCAATTTTGATCGTTTTGGACCCTCAAAGGGGTGACTCAGACCATCAATATGACCAACTTTTTCTAAGGGACCAATGCTGGGAACTCATAAAAAAATACGTCATTTCCATACAAAAGAGTTCCGCCGCCCGGCCAGTTTGTATGAGAATGTCGAATTTTTTTTGAGTTCCCAGCATTGTTCCCATAGGAAAAGTTGTTCATTTTGATGGTCTGAGTCACCACTTTAAGGACCCAAAACGATAAAAACTTCACCATATATATGATATGATGCATGTTTAGCATTATAATCTCATTTTGTGTTTTTTTACTGACCATAAATTTATTCGTTTTTGATTACGAACACAAATGAAACCTTCTGAAACTTAATTCCTATATAACATCGTAGGAATGATTGATTATTCCGAACTTAAGTTAAATTTCCAAACTTGATACACATCAGTAGTTTCTAAGGAATTGCGTGACAAGTAGCAATATCAGTTTGTTGGTTATTTTTTATTGCTTTTGTATAGTTTCGCAGGCGAAGTGGAAATTGGTTCAAATGGGTTCAAATACGCCGTAGGGTTGAATGGTTGTAGTTTTTACTCGTAATTGCGGGTGTAATTATGATACGTAAATTGCAATCGCATGTTCAGGTTAACAATAAATATTATGAGACATTCTTATTTGCAATAATTACAAACATTATTCTGTAGTTATGGCAATTTGGACAGCATTTTACAAATTACTCTTGTAATTAAGCTTCAAGTTGTTTTGAATAATTTATGAGTTATTTCAAACTATAACACTTTCTTAATTTACTTATGTTTTTGATTCAGTTCTAATACAAATTCATATAGGTGGGTAAGCAGTTTTAAAAAAATTCGTTCTTTCTCTATCCAGCGTGTAAATTGACCCTCAACTATTTCTTAACGGGATGACTCAGCCCATCAATATGAACAACTCCTATGGGAACAATGCTGGGAACTCAAAAAAAAAACGACATTCCCATGCAAACTGGCCGGGAGGCAGAATTCTTTTGTATGAAAATCTTGATAATGATTTTTGTAATAAAGACTACAATTTGTATAATTACAAAAAAATATATATTACACGTATTTAATATATATTTAATGTGGATTATGTGAAACCATATTTAGCTTTAACTTCTTTAAATATTTTTAATTTACTTAATCTGAATAAATATTTAAATTATAATCATTATTTTTTTTATAAATAAATACAAACATGACCCTATTAATAATTCTTTAAATTACTTCGAATGAATGCGTGATCACTAAGACGAACTTAAGTTATATTTCCAAACTTTATAAACATCGGCAGTATCTAGAAATATAAGTTTGTTAGTTATTTTATATTCTCTTTTATAGTTTCGCGAGTGAGATCGAAAAGCTTCAACTGGGTTCTAATGAGTTCGCGGTTCGGTTAGGTTGAATGACTGTAGTATTTACTCGCAATGGTGCCAGCATGCTATTGCAATTACGTGGCGTTTGCATGTTAAGGTTAACAATAAATAATAACAAAAACAAAGAACTTACCACCAATTACAAAGATTATTATGTAAAAACGGAAATATGTTATATTTTTAAAAATGTTCTTGTAATAAAGTTATAAATTATAATACATTTAGGTAGATTAATTTCAGGCCTACTACAAACCTTAATATTTTAATTAAAATTAAGCTTATTCCTAAACTTATATTATTTTGTAGCCGACACCTGCAACTAATGCTTTGGTATTTTATATCTCAAATATTAGGTACTTAAAAACAGGCAGCTTAATCGTCAAAATTAAGACATTAAACGGGCCGGGTCGGCGCGCATGTTCAATGCAACGAAGAAAATTGGGCTTTATTTTCAGCCTCAAAATTTCATATTTGAATAGAATTAGCAAAACAGAGTTGGCACAAGAAGGACTTCGGCGGACAATCAAATAAAAAAATTTACTTGTATCCACCCATGAATGTATTGTAAGGTTCAATTATCTTTATACACTTGAATGGCCAATTCCACAGATTTATTTTTTCTACTTCTGTTAGTAGAAGAAGTAGAAAAAATATTAACCAAATTGACACAAATTTACAAAAATTAAAATTACCAAGTTTATAACATATTTGTCCTTTCACTGTTGGACTTTAGACCTTACCTTAAGCCGAGCTTGTATCGCAGAGGACTAGAAGTTGTGTTTGCCAAATGAATGTATAAATTACTAGCTTTTGCCCGCTGCTCCGCCCGCGTCATGTCAATCCCTCGGGAATAGTACTTTTTCCCGGGATAAAAGGTAGCCTATGTCCTTCTCCGTACTCCAAAGAGCTGGTATGCAACATTTCATGATTATCGGTTCAATGCTTACGGCGTGAAAGCGTAACAAACAAACGAACAAACAAACTCGCTTTCGCATTTATAATATTAGTTAGGATTAGGATTAATTATAATTATCGCTTGTATGAGAGGATATCCAGGAAATCTAGTAACTACACAGGAAACCATTTTGTCGTAAAACTATAGTTACTAAAATTTATATTTTATCAATGTTGAATAAATTAAGTTAACACGTCTTAATATCCTAGAATGTGGGAAACACAAAACTACCCCAATTACCAGGGCCATTCTTCAACCGCGTAACTACACCACTAAATAACCCTCAGTCGAGTAAAAGACACCTTTATCCCCCACAAGTAGTCGTATCGTACTTAATATACAACCATGCGTAAGATACACACAACATGTAAGTAGGTACTTACTAAACCATTGTTGTTTTGGGTCCCTTCCTAAGATTGAGCGAGAGTACTGGTTTGTGTTCCGTGTCAGTGATTGACGTTATGTGATTATGTTTATTGTTTATTAGATTTTGTGTTAACTGTATAGTCGTATTTTCAATGATGATGTAAGAGAAAAAAAAAAGAATATAATTCTCGATATACATATTTTTGTATAGTATCACAGAAAATAATCATATATTCTCGAAGAAAAAATCATTTCTTCCCGCGCAAATTGTAAAAGGTGACAATAGGCGACGTGGCTAGCAATCCAAAATTTATATTGGATGTAATTACCCGACGCCGAAATTAAAGCAATTTCCCGGCTACAGTGAAATAAAAGGAGGGTTAGAATTTTGGCCGCTATGTTTGTATGTATTGTAAACTCGTTTGTTTCCTCCTATCTCCGATAGTACTCTAATTAATTTCACAAATGACATGATGTTAGTAGCGTCCTTATTGTCCGCTAGTTAGGATATCTGACGTCACACTAAATTCAATATGGCGCCTGCTAGGGCGTCTTAAACTACCTATAAAGAAAAGTCTTTTGTAATGTACCGTGTTTATCAAATGAAAGATATTTTAGTGAACAATGCACAAATTTAAATATTGTATATAAAATATTTCGCGATTTTCAAGGTAATCTTCAAATGTGCTCGTAAAATAAATTTTACCCAAATTTAGTCTTTGACGTAATCATGTTTCCACCTAAACTTGGACCACCGACAGATTAATGTGGACTTAGGACTAGAAATAGCCCTAGGCTTTGTTTATCAAGTAAGGGATATACAGTGATAGTATGTTTGTTCTCGTCATTTTCTTTATTCGATTGTACGTTGATCGTAACAAAATTGCTACTAAACTTAGAATAGTGGATAGTAATAGGAATCTCCTACTACAATTAGTTACATTTGATAACTGCTCATATATGTTCAACATTCATCATTCTAGCCGTAACAAGTCCAATGCTGGACAGCGACTTCTCCCAAGGATTTTTTTCCTTGGGAGGATATTGCCATACCTACTATGCTTGGCAGGTGAGTGCAGTTTTTTTGGTTTCTTGTGCTCTTGACGCTGCTGCCCATAGGAAGCATTTTTAAGCTGGAGAAAGATAAGAAATTGTTGAATTTGGGAAGGGAAAGAAGGTATTGGGATACTACTTACTCAATGTATGGGAGAAAAGGCCAGGCGCACGTATCTGATGTCATACCTTCAACCACCGGACAAGTAGTTAAGGATGACACCCCTGCCTAACTCATATGTTATTTTGTTGGTATTAAATATTAATATTAAATAACTTAGTGAGACATCGTGGATATTATAAATGCGAAAGTGAGTTTGTTTATTTGTTTGTTACGCTTTCACGCCGTAACTACTGAACCGATCATTATGAAATTTTGCATACAAGTTCTTTGGAGTACGGAGAAGGACATAGGCTACCTTTTATCCCGGGAAAAAGTGCTATTCCCGAGGGATCGATGTCGATCCCTCGGGACGCGGTTAGAGCCGCGGGCAAATAAACGCGGGTGGAGCCGCGGGCAAAAGCTAGTTTCTTATAAGTCTGAAACTACAAATTTTGCTTTACGTTAGTATAAATGAGGATCTTTCATCATAGGAGTAATATTGCGACAAAACTGTCCTGTAAACGTACCCTGATACAGTAGAACGCTTTTTCATTGTGACGGCTCGTGGACAGACTTTATTGCAAGCAATCTACAACAGTTTTTTTTTTTGTACATTTTTTGCCCATTTATTCAGAGATTTTCGTCTTTTCTCTTTCTGGTATTAAGTCTAATATTTATTTATTTTTATAGACTAGTCGTAATAGTGACCTAATGATAGTTATGGTGAGAAGCTCAGTGGCTTTTGTTGACTTTTTGGTTTAATAGCCATAAAAAATAGTATGTTTCCTCAATACGATTAAATTTCTTAGACTGCAAAAATAATCCGAAACTTTCATAGTAAAACATTGGTAGTACCTAGACGGGGTATATATTAAAAACTTCATTAGTTAATAAAACTAGAATCAAAGTACGGACAGTCTTTAAATTTCGCTACCGCTTAGAAATTAAGAGTCGGCAACGCATCAGCACCTCCTCTGGTGTTGCAAATGTTCATGGGCAACGGTGACCACTTTCCATCAAATGGCTCATCTGCTCGTTTGCCGTCAAATATACATAAAAAAAACCTCTTACTTGAAGTATTTTTTTTTCACTATATCACCCATTTGACGAACTTAGAAAAAATCTTTGAAAAAAAAAATTATCTCGTCTCTCAGTCCACGGGGCACAATGTCTTTAGTAGCCGTACGGACTGAATATCCTGACAAATAAACATTATTTTCAATAAATACTACTTATTCGTAGATATCTCCGAGTTAGCAATTCAGAACGAGGGTATCCTTGGATAGATTAGTGACTAAAGTAGTCGCAATAAAAGTATACGAGCTTTGGGCTTTATGTAAATAAGGCAGTTGTTAAGTTACGAAAAATACTTTGATTGATATATAACGTTTGACTGCTGATAACGGAACTTAAAAAAATATATTTTTTATTTCACTTTTTTTTAATAAGGCACTATTGAAGATTCATACCAGTAGAGTCAGAATAAGGTGAGGTGATAATGTAATTAAATAAAAGCCCATCTTTTTAGCGTTCATATGTAATTCAAACATACGCTCAAAAAGTAATAATCTCCTGCATTCACGCATATACATAAAAGAATCATAAAAAAGAATCATAAAGAGAAAATTTGTAAAGGGAATATTTATCAGCCCAAATTGACCTGATAATTTATGATGCCTGCAATCATTTGCCGTGTTCCCTCTTTGTCCGTCTGCCCTTTTTTACGGCCGTCCTCCATCTGTCCTTCACATTTATTAAAATTAGGACACCCTACTAAAACGCATTTGAAAGAGTGCCGCCTTTCGAGCGCTGATTGACAGTTAATTTGGAATATTACGGATATTGGAATTTGATTTGAAGCATCTGACTATTGAACATTAAAATCATACTAAGTTTTTTTTTTTAAATCTATGATAAAAATCATACTTACATATTTTAAGGGTAACTTCAATTCTAAATAAACGATATTCAATATGGGTGAAAAATAATGTGCTTCGTTCATTTGTTCTCGCAGTTTATATTTTTTCGTATGAACTCTTCGATCAAGATGTAACAGCAGATTTTTCTGAAAAGCAGTAGTGTCTCAGTAGTCTGAGAGTTCACTTCATTTATTTTCATTTCAAGCCATTAACTGTACCACTGCTGGGCAAAGACCTCCCTCCATTTCTTCCATTCTGTTCGATCTTATCGTAGATTATTCCAGTTCTTTTGGAATTTGTCGAGTTCGTCTCGCTATCGCATTCTCGGCTTACCAGGTCTTCTTTTCGAAGTTGGGACCTAGCATGTGGTGATTTTTGCCCAGGAGTAGTTTAGTCGACCTTGTTTCTGTGGACAGTCTTCAGAGATAGATACATCCGTAATTCCCATTCGAGAGCGCAGTCGAAGAGTGTGACTTATAAATGCAAGGTTCCGGGTTCAAACGCCGCTCGGCCTAAGTCTGTAGACCAATCTGACTCAACATTTTAATCGACCACTTCCTACATATGATGAAGGAAAACATCTCACAGAGAAACATCGTTTACTAGTGTGTGAAATGGAGAAGGCACTACATTATTTCCTGCCAAAATTAGTAATTGTGTGCGTTTCTTCACACACAATGACACCGACAAGAGCGTAGCTCTTAAATATCAGATAGATTTTTTAAAAGTAGAAACGCTCTATGCGTCCATGGAGCCCCACCACTACAAGCCACGAAAGGTTTCATCCAAAGCAAATTGCTTTTCTTTAGCTTTGCTTAAACACTTTGAACATTACTCGAAGCTTGAAAGCTTAAACCGGATAGTCTCTAAAGTTCAAACACTTTTTAAAACCAGATAAGCAATAAACAGTTTAAGACGGTATCCCGGCAAAGTTGTGAGCTCACCTAAATTCGCGGGACATCACCAAAGTTGTGGCTATCTAAGGAGTTCAGGTAGGAATTTTAGCGAAGTTTTCCAACTATGCTAAAGATTGAAGTAAAATCTCCGCAACTCGAGACCCCGTTCCTTCGTTTCTATTACCTTTTAACTTTTGGTTTATATCAACTTAGCAATTAATTTTGTTGCTTAACCTTTTGTTACAAAACTTTTTGACGAGCCTGACTTACAGGTTTGTAAACTGAGGCACAAACTTAATTTTAATTAACAGTTCTGGCACAAATCTGATATTACTAAAGATAAATTTCTAGTAAGTAAATAGTTATTCATCGGCCCAAATTCTTGTAACTATAGAGTACTTATATTCATTCTGTGACTATAGATAACAGTATTCATGTTGAAGTCAACATTTCGTCTTGATATAGGTACCATTGTTGAAATCTACCAATTTGTGACGGCGAACATCTAATACCTTGTGAAGAGCTGGAAAGCTAATCTAGCTATTCATTAATTTATAGAAAGAACAAATAAGAATGGCTTGCTCACTTAATATTGTTCTTGAATGAAAAAAAGGCCATGTGCGAGTTAGACTCGCCAATGAAGGGTTCTGTGGTAGCATGCATAGATTATAGTACACTAATTTAGGTATCTACTTAAAGTACCGATCACCTGGCCAAAATACCACTATCTTAATTTGCCAGCAAAAACTAACCTTATTTTTCAGTGTTAAAATATAAAAAAATATAATGTATATTTGGGTCTTTATGTGTTTATATTTGGGCTCAGAAACTGAGAACTAATATCTTATTCAAACCAATTTTTGTTGAAAGTGTTAATTGACAGGATATTTTACATATTTTTAATTACATGTTTTAAAAATTAGATGAAGGGGAGACACATTTTACTACTTTGGAAGTATTTATTCGTATTCTATAGTACACGATTAACTTTGTTAAAAAAATAGTTAAAGTAACCTCTATGGTATTTTTAAAGACCTGTAAACTAGACAACCCGTACGTATAGGTTTGAAGTAAAAAAAAATGTTTCAATTCTATATGTATATGCAAAGACCCCACTTTATCTTTTTTGTGTAAAAATCGTATAGCGGTTCAAAATACCATACAACAAGTTTAATTTGTGTAGCCTCAATAGTTCCGTTTTTTACCATTCGGCTACGTAACCCTAACAACGATGTAATTATTATTATTCGTTATAGCTACAATATATTCACAAATAGTGCGAATTTTTAAATGTCTACGGATGATGATGATGAATTTCTATTATATAAATGTCTTTGTGGATTCCATCCGTCTATGTGCAGCAGAGATGAACTATTATTATACTTGTGCAGTGCATTATTATACATGTAAGGTGAGCGAGCTCCGTGGCGTGGCGCAGTGGTCAACACGCCAGCCTGTGACAGGAGGGTTTCCCGGGTTCGATCTCCGGTCAGGTCATGATGGAAAACGATCTTTTTCAGATTAACCTGGGTTTGGATATTTATCTATATAACTATTATAAAATTTATAGTATCCTTGATGTAGTATCTTACGACGAAGTTTACAACTTACTGTGGGGCTAGCACAATTTGTGTGATATGTCCATATATATTTATTTATTTATATTTTATGAGCAGTGACAGTGAATGCTTTATAGTAGGGTGCAGTTAGCATCTTTTAGGTACGGAACCCTACAAAACTGATATCACTCTAATTATTTGCCTTTCGTCGTGAAATGAAAACCCCGAGGACATCAATCAAAAACGAAAACATGGCCTAATGCTTCTCCAAAGTTATTAACTTATTACACACACAGAAATATAGCTTATTTAATCGAATCCTTATTTTTAACATACCTTTTTGGCCGCAATCAGAAAAATACTTAAAGTCTTCTTGACTTTTTTCTTTCGATTTCGATTCGAGCAGAACTTACTTTAATGTCTTTTCTAGTCTCGACTGGCAATTCCAACTTTCTCTTATCAATTTGTTGGGGCTTCTTTGGAACAAACCAAATTCCATTTGTTCACTTTGATCAAACAATACACCCTGTATTGTGTTCGTAATTTTCTGTTAATTTAATATCTATACAAATGGTTCGGTTAATTATTCTTCGAAGATAAAGAAGAATATAATCAAAAGATAAGTCAAAAGATAAAAAATTAAGACATTTCCATGATGGTCTGGGACTGGGAAAAAAGAAAAAAAAACTCACCTAGAATGTGCCAGCTGCTTCCATTGCCACGCAGACCGTAGAAACTGGTCAAGGGAATGGGCGAAAATTTAAAGAATCATTGACAATAGACGATGCGGCTAGCTACCCATCACTATTTTGATTCAGTTCTCCACATTTACGTCCACCACACGCTAGACGTGGCCTTTTGATTTTATGACCTTAGCCTAGGCTCTGTCAGTCTCCATGAGGGATGAAGACGTGATCATATGTATAAAAGATAAGATGCGAGTTTAACATTTTACACTCATCCCAAAAAGTGCTCAACGCCGCTAGAAAAGTTTTCGCTTCAAAACTTGTTCACTGAGGCTAGGTTAGGTTCGTTAGGTTTCCTTGTGGTCAAAACAAGCTGGAGCGAGCAAGCTTCTCAAACTTACGGTAAACCCTGCTATCCTGTGTTTGTGTTAACAAACACTCTTAAAATTTGAAAATTGTAACTTCAGTTATTATTTTTTATAGTTGTTACTAGTTTTCAGAAGACCTTTTGATAGCACGAAATAATAAAAAAAAATAGTTACTACCGAATTCTAAGTCATCTTGTTCTTGTCAGTGTGTCATGAACTAGAATTAACCGAAAAACAATTTACACACAAATTACTTATAGGTAAATTATTAATAGATTAATAAATTAATTTACTTTGAGACAATTTACTTTGCATACTTCCTAAATAAATGAATTAATGGTGGGTTCGATTCCTACGGGTAGCATACTTTGTTTAGTTGTTTCCAGTTTAGGTTAGGACATTGCAGGCTTGAATCACATGATTGATGAAAAAGATGATTCCGTGCACGTTAAGCCGTTGGTCCCAGCTGCCATATGGTAGTCGTTAAAGGAACCACGTCAAAGGCCGAGAGGCGGTTCGAAGGAACTCTGACACTAGGATGTGCATGGTCGATTGACTGTGTCACCTACACGAAATGATGATGATGAATAGATTGGTTGGCTGATTTCTCCATTACTAACAATATTCAATAATAATGAATAAACAGGGTAATTAAATACTTAGGCCTTTTTAAAAACACTTGTAAAAACATGCGTGAAAAAAGTCCAGCACACCGATAGCCGTCTAGTACAAATACTATGAACCAATTAAAAGTTTCCTAAAAATATTTTCTAATCCAGCAATCCACGAGCAGTTCACTTGAATCAATATTCAAACTAGAGAAATGGGTTAGACAAACAATTTGATCATTTTATAGAACTCGACGTACGTTTGACTACGTATTTATGTTACTGATTTATTTTAAAGACAGTATGTTTAATTACCTTTCAAGAATAACTGAATGTGCAAAGATCTACTGGCTGCGTATGACATGCGTTCATATCACATATATATGCACAGGCTCTAACGAATGGTTAACGAACTTAACCTATCGTTTGTGATCAAGTTGGGTGGATATTTATGCCCTACTTCCGCTCTAATTTTGAGTCACTCGCTCGCTCCTGTTATGGTCACCAGAATACTGTTGAAAAGAGTTTATTTTGGCGTTTCTTCTCTGCAGTAGTCAGTTCCAAAACGCTAGTAGTCTGTAGCTTTTGCACATTAATTAATAATATAAATACTACTAAATTAGATCCTTTAAATATGATTTGACGTGAAAATGTGCAAAGGTCTATTTTTTTATATGAAATGGGTTAACTCTTAACCATAATTTAGGCCAAAGACAAAGATATGGTCTAAGATCGAGCGAGCTCACCCAGAAGAAGCCTATTCTTTGAACACACATTTTGATTAGTTTGATTGATTTTTTTAAAATATCTATTGATCTTAAACTTCACTTTGTTATCCCCTGCCCTAAACTGAAGATGAAACTCGTTCGCTTTCTTGTTTAGGATGTAATCAACCTTAGCTACCCTCCGTGGACAAATTGAATGGGTATGGCTTTTATCAATGCAGGGGTTCATCATTGTTTTGTGAAATGAACTTCTGATAGTCATATTTCCATGAAATATTGTTCGATAAATTATTTTTTGAAATGTTAATTTTAGGTACTAAATGTTATGAAGGAAATGGATACTTCGTTATTCATATTATGTCATTTATATGATTTGTGAAACATATCTTGGTAAAATAAGTTTTAAAACTATATGCTTGGTGTCCGTTATTTATTTATGAGGAATTTTTTTAAAGTTCCTGAAATAATTACAGGCCGCCTACCTGCTACCTACCTTATGACTCAAAAAAATATGGCATAGAATATCTCATTTTTTTATTACATATGGGTAATGCCGCTTTTCCGTGGCTTCGCTTGATCGGGATTCAAGATAACATGTCCTTTGCCCATCTGGGCATATTTACAAATGGGCATTTACAAATGTATAAAGATTGGTTCAGTAACTACAAAATCTTTATTAGATTTACATAATAATAAAAAAAGAAACAGACGCTATCATTGACTATTATTTATATAAAAAATAACTTTTTGACACATCACCAAAATTCATTTCTATATTAATTATTTAATTTTGTTGTAAATTTCACAAGTGTTGTTTAGATAAATAATATATAGGTATTTATCTCGTTTGTGAAAATACCGTGCCTTTGTAACAAAAGATTTTCGCTGACTGAACTAAACACCAAAAAATATCAGTAACAGCTCTTTGAAACAAATACCGGCTTTGTTTGCGAATCAAAGAAAAAATAACGAGTAGGTAAAACAATATTTTTTTGGACATTATGTGTATGAATAAAACTGTACCAAATGACTTATTTTTTATTTCCATTGTAGGGGTCGCGATCCTAATGAGATGTGCTTTGCTAAAATAAGAGTCCAGAAATCACGAAAATCCTTTTTTGGGTCAGATGTAAGTACCTGTTCGATGTAATAGGTACTTACATCTAACCAATTATATTATCTCTATGCATCTAACACAAAAACAGCTGACGCGGCCCGGACACCGCGCCCGCGTTGCACCGAGCCAGTATCATTTCCTCTTTGCGCATAGCATCATTTATGCATATTAATAAACGTAGGATTTTCATGATTTCTGGACTCTTATTTTAGCAAATCACATCTCATTAGGGTCGCGTCCCAAACATCGGTTATTATTATTTTAATACTTACAAATACATAGGACAATCTCATTGAACTGGGTCATTGAGAACATTTTAAAACTATAGGAGACACGGAAAAATGTTAAAGGAACCATGACATTGATTTTTAAGAAAATTTGATCAATTTTTGAAATACGACACGACGTACTTTGCCGGCGAAAGGAATTTAATTTTGATTAAAAAATTGTTCGCAGTGTATTTATTTTATTCAGGTTTGTCCGTATATATTTATATTTATTTATTATTTGTATTTTCAATTAGGTAGTTTGTGTACAGAGTTTTCTTGAAATGCTGGATTTTTTTGAAAAATGATCCCTTACAAACTATCCTATCCACTTTTGAATAAAAAAATAAGTATTTTGAAGTTGTTTAATTAAAATACACAGCTATTTTTTTTTATATTAGTTTAAATAATTTCTTTATGAGAATTAGTTTAAATTAAAGACACTATTTTATTTTCACATTAGACTATTCAATACTTCTGGCCAAACAAATAGTTCAGTCAAAGGAATTGTGGATTCTTGCGGAAAATTCTGGTCCCTAAATCGTGTCAAATATTTTGGTGGTTAGTGGGTCTGGTAAGTCCGCCCTTCACGCTTTGAATATGTTAAATTGTTTTTGAGATAAGGTAATCGTAATACAAATTTACGTGTTAAGTTCTAGGAGCTGGAAACTTGGCGCATTGGTAGTATTCTAGCGGATGATCTATCTGTATCTGGGTTCAATTCATAGCAGTGTTTTTATCCGTTGTTTACACGTTTGGTATGTTAAGTTCTTTCAGCTTTCAAAATATACTGAATACTCTTTAATTATTGCACATAGAAAATGTATAACTTAAAAATATGGATCGTTTGTTTTATTCACTGTTGGAATTTTTACAGTGTAATTTTCTGTATGGGTGTTAGAAACGAACGATTTTTCCCATTAAAAAGTGATTGATCGGTTAATTGACATATCCACAAACAGTAGCTTTGTGCCTCTTTATCATTAATTACTCCAACGTTCTTTTTATTTGATACTTTATTTTTCAAAATATAAATAAATATACATTGACAAATAGCACAGATTGAGCCAAGCCTCAAATAAAGTTGAAGACTAGTCTTAAGGGACACTAACATAACTATACCATATTTTTTAACAAATACATTAAAAGATAAATATCCAAGACTCAATCTGAAAATCATCATTTCTCATCTTAACCTGACCGGGGATTTAACTTGAGACCATCGGTGTGACAGTCAGGCATGGTGAGCACTAGGCCACGGAAGTCGTTATTAGAAAGTTGAAATCTAACTATCGGCCTACTTACTATGTTAACTTTAAACTATTCAGTTGGTTTCACAATATGACCGCGATATTTATTCGGAAGTGTACATACAAATTTGAATATCAATCTTAAACTAATAACATCAGAGACACCACAGCGGGAAACGTCAGAAGTTGTGTAATATCACAAACTGTTATTGCGTAATGCTGTCAGCTTCAAAACACGAGAATTACACTAATTTATTGCAAACTCAAGTTTACAGTTGCGGAGATATGGATCGTGAATTTCTTTCACAGTAAACATTGCTATTGCCCCTTCTAGTTTATGGCCCTATTATTAATGTTATTATTTATTGAAATATAATCATCATCGTATTTAGTGTTCCGGAGTTACGAGCAAAACTTTTATAGCTGTTCCATATCCGTTTGTCTGTCCAAGGTTTAGCTCAGAGACTATTAGTATCTACAAGAAAGCTACTTGCTTTCTTGTAGATACTAATCATCCGAGTGAATAGTATCTCAATACCTTTATTCCCTTCGCTAATCCAACAAATTCATATCCTATCCCAGTTTCAAAATGCTTCAGTTGGGCAACAGCGTCTAGAACACAAGAAGCTAAAGAAATTGCGCTTGCCAACCCGCCTGCTAGCCTGCCAAGCGTGGCAACGGGGAGAAGTAATAACCTCCCATGGAAAGAAGAATTCTTAGGAGAGGCCTTTGTTCAGCAGTGAACTTTGTACTGCTAAAATATAATGATGTAAATGAACAGATCTATGCAAAAAATATTTTTTGTCTGGTATTCTAGCACACATACTGTTAGACTAATAACAAGTCCCCTCGACTTTCATTGTTATTAGTTTAAATCTTTGGCAGCGGCGGGAAACGTCAAAAGTTGCGTAATAAGTACTGTCAGCTTCAACACATACAAGAATTACCTACACTAATTTATTGCTCACCCAAGTTTACAGTTGCGGAGATATGGATCGTGAATTTCTTCCACAGTAAACATTGCTGTTGCCCTTCTTGTTTATCGCTCCGGCGATATATATTTTTTTATTTATGACTTTACTTAGCTATTAAGGCTATGAGACTACTTACTATATTACGAAAACTGGCATTGTCGCTCAACTAATCTTAATGTTTTAATTAAATCACCTTTATCGCGTTAATTACATTATTATTACACATAACGTTTAAAACTTTACAGTTTTCAAGTTCGTTGGCAGACTGTCCGGACCCGTGAATCACCTAAGTTCTCCACCTTAAAGAACTAGCTATTGCTAAAACCTTAGAAAACATGATTTTAATATTTTACGTTTTTATAAAATACTTACTAATCCTTAAAATTACTGACGTATTACAATACAATTACAATAGTCCTTGACTTGCCTTAAAATGGGTTCGTGACAACTTTGAACTATTTTCGGCAATTCTGACAAAATAGCACGTGACTGACCAGTTTTTATACGAATTAGGTACATTTTTGTTGAAGTTGGATAGAAAAAAGCAAATTAAGCCTGTTTTTGTCATTAATGCAGCCAAACAGTCCTGTAATGTAAACGATGTTCACATTTTCGATCCCGTGCTCCAAAGTGATTTATCACACATTCATCTCATGAAGCGAACCTATTCACAATACGTGCCTGTTGTTATCTTGGCGAAGATTGCTTAAAAACCAATTCAATTTTATACAATTCAACTGAGTAAGCTTATTTACTCTTTACTTCTGATATAATTTCTTGCATTAAATAGTAAATTTTGAGCTACGAAAAGTGGCATTACCGATCATATGATCTTGCAATTTTACATTAATTTTAGTAAAGTACTTATCCCTCAAATTACTACCTTATTACCATACAATTACAATATTCCTGAAATTGCCTTAATGTAGGTTTGTGAAAACTCTGAATCTATTTTCGGCAATCCGGACATAATAGCATGTGACTGACCATTTTTTTCTGATTACGAAACATTGGGTTTGTTGAAGTTAGATAGAATAAAGCAAATCAAGCCTAGATCTGTACTGAATAAGCTATCTCCATTTCAATTCCACGCTCCAAACTGATTTATTAAACATTCATCCCATAAAGCGAAACTATTCATAATATGCCGTTTCGCGCCTATTGTTATGTTAGCGAGAATTGCTCAAAACCCAATTCAATTTCATACAACTCAACCGAGTAAGCTTACTTACTCCTTACTTCTGTCAGGACATTTCTTGCATTAAGTAAGTAAATTACGATTTAAGAGTTTGGGAACCATTTGAATTTTGTACAATTTAAGTGAAAAAGGTTTACATCTGTTTCTGATAATACAGGTTTTGCCATTAGACAAGTAAATTTGGATAGGAAAAGTGGCATTGCCGATCATGTGATCTTGCAGTTTTACATTACTTAAAGTAAAGTACTAACCTTTAAAAACTACTACCTTATTACAACACAATTACAATATATCCCTGAACTGGCCTTAATGAACCTACTTTAACGTACCTACATAACGTGACAACACTAAAACTAATTTTGGCATTCAATTGCAAAAGTATGACCTGATTTTCTTAAATACATTCGTTTTGTTGAAGTTTGACGAAAGAAAGCTAATAAAGCCTCAATTTTTTCATCAATGCAGCCTACCACCAGTCACGTTGGTATTGTTGATCGAAGCGTTGTTCACATTTTGAACCCGCGCTCCAAAGTGATTTATCAAACATTAATCTCATAAAGCGAACCTATTCACAATGCACCGTTTGCTTTGAACTTGGTGAGGAATGCCCGAAAACTAATAGAGTTTCAAACAACATAAGTGATTAAGGTTCTTATAAAAGATTTATCGCATTATATATGTAATATTATATAAGTAAAAAGCAGAAAAGTGGCATTAGAGCTTTAGGGATCGTTGCCGAGATTATAATATATTATTTTTAATATAAAAAAATAAATCTGTTGTGATTAACCGGTATTTATTTGATTTATCAAACATTCATCTTATAAAACGAATCTATTCACAATTAACCGTTTTGTGCCTGTTGTGAGCTTGGCAAGAATTGTTCAAAAATCTATTTAATTTTATACAACTCAAGTCAGTAAGCTTACATCTGCTTCTGACAGGATATTTCTTGCATTAAATAAGTAAATTACGAGCTAAAAGAAATTGTTCGGTTACCATTTGAATTTTACACAATTTAAGAGATTTAGGCTTACATCTGTTTCCAATAATACAGGTTTTACCATTAGACAAGTAAATTTTGAGCTACGAAAAGTGGCATTGTCAATCATATGATCCTTATGATTTACATTAATTTTAGAAAAGTACCAACTAAGCAATCCTTGCCTCAATGTGGGTTTGTGACAACTTGGAAACTATTTTCAGCATTCCTGACATAATTGCAAAATCATGTCAAGACATTTGACTTGATTTTATTCTTAAATACATCCGTTTTGTTGAAGTATGACGAAAGAAAGCAAAAAAGGCCTCAATTTTTTCATCATTTTTTCATCAATGCAGTCTACCACCAGTCCTGTCAGTTTACAAGTTACTGTAAGGCTAACTTAATTTGTGTGATATGTCTCTATATATTTATTTATTCATTGTTTCAGATTATTCGAATGCCACGTTCAACGGATGTTTATGGAGCAGGAACTATTGCGAGATAGGACTTTCTTTAAAAGGCCTGGAATCTAATGCTGCACCCATGTTGCTTGTGAACCATGAGTGCTTGGTGCTGTATCGTGATCATGATGTCCACGATCAGTACGAGTGTGCTCTCACCGGCGCCACAGAAAGCTGAGGTCAAAGAACCATATGGTAAGCATAATTTTCAGTAGCTTTTTGTTACTCTATATCTTTCATTCTCATTCGAAAAAGGTGCACTTTAGAATAGCGTGGCAAGAATTTGTAATTTCTGTGAATTCAATATAATTGAATTTTCTTTGCTGTTCTTCACAATATGACTTTTATCCATATATCATTTTACTCCTTAACGCTATGGATTTCAACATTGTATCATAAGCTAACCAAATAACTCAAAATAATACAAGAGCTTGCCTAAGATATAAGAATCAACTCCACCTCCTAACCGTCAAAGAGTTTAACCTTCAGCTCAAACAAATATCCTAAAAGGATAAACGTGTCTGATGTCTATGTTAAAGTTTTTCTCTTGATATACGCGAATAAAAATAAAAATATTTTATTTTTACTCATATAATGTTATAAGTGCAATATAAATTAACTAGTAGTTCGCTGCGAACGTGGACCTCGCGATTATTTAATTTTCCTTATAATTTCGTGAGATAGCCACTATTTTACTGATTTTGATAAGCATGTTGTCATAGTGCTATTATTTAGATGACTACATCCTCGTCTTCATCGTCACTTACCATCAGGTGAGATGGGAGACAAATGCCTAATTCAAATTTTGTAAAAAAAAAAAAAAAAACTACAAAAGCACTCTTTTTATTTTACTTACCACGACTTATTTTAAATTAACATACAATGAACACGATGTCCTTACTTTCTTGTACTAATAGTTAACATTCATTTCTATCCAAACAAATAAACTACCGTACAATGTTAAACCCCTTTTTTATTACTGTTGCAAGAATAGTTGAAATAGTTTTTCCCTTGCAATCCCTATGTACGAGTAGAAGTTCATCTAATTAATATGACAAAATATAAACCAGCTTTTAATACAACATCTGTGAGGCGTTTAGCTCTCGATAGTGCAACGTGTAGCTGAAGAGCTGCGTTGCACTATCGAGCAAAATTTTATAATTTCACTAAGGGACAAATAAATGTAACAGTTTCGTCATATCTGGTCATATCTTAAAGACTATGGTTATTAACGGAATCACAACATTGGACATTTTATAAAAATAATTTTCGTACCAAATATTCCACAGGCGTTTTTGAGTGTTTGAAAATGTCAATAGGCCTGCGACTTCAAGAAATAGAAATATAAAATGCCAGGTATTCGGGTGACTGAGCATCGGTCGGCTCATTTTTCATTTGGCTTTTGTTTTTGTTTCTCTCGCAGAGTGCTGCACTCCCATACTCCTCTTTCTATGCTTCGGGTTTACCTTCCAAATATGGTTTTCGTACGTTTGGATTCTACATCTGAACTTATCTTTCGCCCACCGTACCCCATTTCTTTGTCTTTATTGTGTCTGTTTTGCGGAATTATTTGTTTCTTCTTACACTACTTTTTTCATTCATTTTTATTGTTTCGTATAGGATTATTTCGAAACGGGACCCTATTAATATCGCTCCACTGTCCGTCTGTCTGTTTGTCTGTCTCTCCGTCCGTATCTCATGAACCGTGATAGTTAGACAGCTGAAATTTTCACAGATGATGTATTTCTGTTGCCGCTAAACCAGGAAATACTAAAAAATAGAATAACATAAATATTTAAGGAGGCTCCTATACAACAAACGTGATGTTTTTGCTTGTTTTTGCACTATATTGATAACGGCAACAGGTAGACGATTGAAATATTCATAGAATATGTACATATATCCCCATCATAATATTAAAGTGGGGCTCCCATGCATCAGACATGATTTTTTTGCCGTTTTTATAGATAACGGTACGGAAACCTTCGTGCGCGAGTCCAACTTGCACTTGGCCGGTTTTTTTACCAGCTTTTATTGTGAAAGGATTGAAACTGTAAAATGTTGTAAACGGGATGTTCATCATTAAATAGCTCGTCATCTTCAAATCAGATCAGTGATTTTTTATAATTATCTTCCTCTACCATAAAGTTAAGTACAATGCGAAATTGCAGTTAAATTGGTTGTAAATAACTGCTTTAATTTTTGGTTGCAGGCTTAAACCCGAACAAACATATACACACTTAAAATTAAAGATAAATAAAAACTTATTAAAATATCCCTGCGCATTTTTGGACCTCTGTCTCCATCTGTTGGAGAAATTTGGAACTAACAAGAATTTATTATGGAAATTGTCGTGGACTGGTATTTTTCTGTTCTAAAGGAACAAAATATTGTAAATTAAAAATAAGAAAGTCACTTGGAATTTAACTTGGAACAGACAGCGAAAGAAATATTTGCAATCATTGAAAAATCAAATTTTCTGGCGCGGCTCGAAGTACATAGAGCATGGATAAAGCAGGCTTCAACGAAATACCCGCCACCTAGCGGCGGCTGTGGTTACCTTCAAAATTAAAATTTATTTCAGCGCCATCTTGTAACATATTCAGCCTAAACGTCATTTTCATTTTTCATTTCTCGAAATTCTTTAACATTTATTAAAATATCTCGTAAACGGCTGAACCGATTTTGATGCCCAACGAACTTGAAAATTGTATTTATAAGACCTATATATATTGTAAATTTCATCTTAATTGGAGCATTGGTTCTAAAGTTATCGTGGAACAAACATACATACATACATACAAAAAATGTCTTTTCGCCCCAACTTGAATTGAAGACCTCGCTCGCTTCGCTCGCTCGGTCAATTAAATTCAGTTGACAGTTAGTACCCACAATTAGTGTAGTTGACAGTCATGCACAACCTCAAACTCTCCGCTTTAGGCGTGAAATATATATTGTTTCGTTTTTAATTTTCAATCTACCTATACTCGATACTAATTGCGTTAGCAAACTAGATATTGTAGTATAACGCCCACGTATTGTATTATCAATTAATAGGCTTCTTTTGTATAATTAATTGATTTAGGCGTTAGCGAAAGGTGTCCGTATACCTTTGATACTCAGTCCACATACTTAATTTCTAAGATTTTCATAAATTGTAAGTTGTCGTCCTTGGAGAAAATGCGCTGTGCAGTTTGTTGCCGCTTCTTCTGCACTCCGCTTTGGAAGCGGCGTTAAACTTAGCCATAAGTAAATTTTTGACATCAACAATTGTTGAGAAGTGAAATATGACAATTAATAAGTGTTCAAAGAAACCTATATTGAATAAACGTTTTGAATGTTGAATTTTTTTGAATTTTTGAATTGAATCTTTCGAAACATCCGGCTCGGAGGACTATGTTTCGCATGGTATGCGGGAGATACCAGGAATCCCTATTCGTGAGGTAAAGAAAACTTCGATTAGACTAGAGGACTGTATAAGAAAAATAAAATAGGTCTACTACTATGCGTAATATAAAGTTACTTTCACTTTGATATTAATTACTTTGTAGGCTTCTCCCTCCAGCTAGTTAATACTATTACTAAAAGCAATAAAAAGAGGCATAAGATTTTTTGATTTGCAATTCACTGATCAAGTTGTAAGATATGCTTTCTCCTCATTCACGAAGATAGAAAAGTACTTTTCACTTATGTTGTTTCTCAGCTCTCCTAGTTATTGGAAGGTATACTGCTATCTTTCTACAAATAATAGTGATATTAAATGACAAAATAAACACACACATGAACGATAGCAGGTAAAGTACAACAAGAGATTACAATCACAGTTAGCAGACAAATGACAAACACGAGGTACGTATATGCTGTTGTGTGAATCAACCTCTCCACTAAGCCCCTTTAACTCGGGACAGGTCACGCAGGCTTCATGTCATTCAAGCCTTGTCTAACGTGCTAGAGTCTAGATGGCTTTGTCGGTCATGTAGATTCATCTGCAATTCAACCTTTGATTGATATATTATGATAGATTCATCTAAAATTCAACCTAGTTCTGCTTGTAAATTCGTTCGTGTGCATCATATAATGTTATAACTCTCGCTATTACAGGGATGTGTGTATGGCTTTTTCAACTATGATGTAATTTCATCATAGTTGAAAAAGCCGTCTATCTCATAAAAAGCTCCGATGTTTTGTTTATGTAGAGGTATTAATAGATAATATAATTGTTAAAAAAAAAGTAAAGTCAGTTTACGGACGATAATTTTACAAAATAAGGGTGGAAGAGTGATAGATGCGTCATAATTCGAACGCTTAGGCCGATCGTGTATTTCTAATATCGCTTATTCCGCGCTCTCGCTTGCACACGGAACGTGACAGTTTTTCGTGCGTGTAGCCATTCATCGATTTATAAGACGTTATCACGACAAAAAAGGAGCTTTAAGCACCAATCCATTACAGTAGAAACCATTCCCGCGGGTGAACTATACGGATATTTATAAACTCAGTTTTTTGCTTAGATGTTTAGTATGTAATGATGATGTATTACATACTATTGTTACAAAAATAAGATTTCAGCATCCGTCATTCAATACATGAGAAAGCTTTCCCACGGTTTTACGAAATAAACGTGGAGTTGGATGCCACGGATTTTAACTTTCATTTTAGTTTCCTGAATGTAAATTACAATTTACGATGATTATTAACACTATTTATATTATTTCTCGTGAATATTTTTAGATTATTTTAGATATAATCCAAAAGTTCAACATAATCATCAAAAGATTTTAAGCGTGCCGCTCAACTTTTTAAACTCAAATTCTTTAACCTTTTAACTAAAGACGTGAAATTGTAGAGACCCCGCCATTTATATGTCAATTTTACAAAATAGTATTTTACGAAATTTTTACGAAACTTTTCGTATGAGTGGCAAAATGTTTATAGACCCGTGTGAGGAACCTTAAGTTGCATAATGACATTACATCACATATTTTTCTTTAATAATAAATATCCATCCATTAAAACAATTTTAAATTTTCAAACAAAAAATAATGAAGTCTTATGTAAGTAATGTAAGTAGAACAGGGATGCCAGGATTTCGCCAAAGAACCGCGCATGTTAGTTTTTGCATAAGCCACGCCCCCATTTTGACATCATTACTAGCAAAATAGTAATGTCACATTGCACAGAAATAAATCGCGTCAATTCGATGAATAGTACAGACTAGCATGTGTTCATGTCGGAACGTGCGCGCTGACTGATGAGCGTTTAACGAATCTTGCTCTATCGTGCAAGATTGCGACACGCGTTCACCGGCTACTTGGCCGTTCTATCTTGATATTTTTCTGTATACCTACACCTACGACCAAAGTTAAAGTTTGTGTTACAAAAAAATACCGACCATAGTAGTTAGCCGCGTGGTATCCGGCAGAGTAGAATAGGACCACTCCAAGTATTCCCGTGGATGTCGTAAAAGGCGACTTAGAAAAACAAAGCTTATAAACATCTGTGAGACCTCTCCAACCCGTCTGGCCAGCGTGGAGAATGTAGGCCAAGTCCTCTGTCTGCTCTGGCCAAGTATAGCTCTAGTAGTACAGAGAGGGTCATGCTCCTGCAGTGGAGACTAAGAAGGACCTGATGATGATGATGATAGTAATTAAAGGTTATAACACAAATATAAACAGTTTGAGCAGCCATCATTTATTTTTGTATATTTTTGGACCTGTCTTAAGAAAGCATGTCTATGGTTCAGACACGAGACTAATGTCTGCCGCAAGATTAACGAACTAAAAGCGAATCTCGAGCAAATTAATGAGAGCTTGCTGCGGATTTTGTCCGTGTCATTTTTGTTTCGGTAATTAATAACAACTTTACGCATGATGACGACGAATGTATAAATAGGAAAGTAAAAAAAAAATCAGAGAGCCTGATGTCTTCACTAAGCGGTTTATTATGATACTAGCTTTCACCCGCGGCTCCGCCTGCGTCAATGTCGATCTCTCGGGAATAGTACTTTTTCCCGGGATAAAAGGATAGGAGCCTATGTCCTTCTCCGTACACCAGAGAACTTGTATGCAAAATTTCATGATGATCGGTTTAGAAGTTATGGCGTGAAAGCGTAACAAACAAACAAACTCACTTTCGCATTTATAATATTAGTTAGGATAAGGATAGTTAGGATTAGGATACGAGCGTGTTGCTATGCTCACCATTATACAGATTATTTATAATTTCCTAGAAACATTTCAATTTTGGAATCAGAATTCCTTTTAGAATATACATCCACTAGAAAAAAAAGGTAATTTATAAAGAAAATTATTTTCCATAGAAATTTGACCAGCTGCTCGGTGAATTTGTATGGGAGGCTCCGGAGGCTCAATTTCTTTTCATTATTTTTAAAAACGTTGAATTTCAAATAATAATATTTTACAAGTAACTTAATTTACGTAACAAACAAAACCTAAATCAAAGAAATGTTTGTTTTGAGGTTAGTTTTAAATCTATGTAGAGCATATAATGTAAGTGATAAAATATTCATAATGTGTAAACTTTCGCCGAACGTGTGAGCGAAATTCACTCAGCAAAAGTTTGGTAAATTGTGTAAATCTCATAAATTTTCATTTAACAATTTACATACTTACTCCAAATATACTTTGTTACTCGTACAAATTGATGACACATTATTGAAATTTTCTGGATATGAAATTTAATAAGCTTTAGAAATTTTGGCGCTTATTACTCATAGTAATTTTGTTTCCACTTCCAAACGTTATTTTGTGAACAATATGAACATTTTATATACCTGGGAGTATTTGGAATAATGTCTATATTACTTTCTGGCTCTCATTTATTTTTGCTCACAAGCAGATGTAATGTAAAAAGTTTTCTTTCAATGTGAAAGCATGGCAGAATCACTGTTTTAATGATAATGAGAATGATGGCACTGCGAATTTTTTTTTTTCATCATTACCATAATGTCCTTTTTAGACTCCACTACAGGAGCAGGTCCCCTCTCTGTACTATTAGAGCCATACTTGGCCAGAGTAGCCAGATGACTTGGCCTACACTCTCCACGCTGGCCAGATGTGTTGGAGAGGTCTCTTAGATGTTATTATGCTTTGTACAGCTTGTATTTCCTAAGTCGCCTTCTACGACATCCACGAGAAGACTTAGAGTGGTCCTATTAACTCTGCCGGATACCACATGGCTAATTAATTTTATATTCTTTGTTTATATAATAAGAAATATAACCAGTACTTGTTCCATTAAATAAACATCATATCATCATCAGAGAATCAAACAGAACAGTGAATCAATCACAATTCTGTTTGATTATCTGATCAGTAGCAGCATCACTGTGATACAATTTGTATATCAGCTACGCGGGATGTTTTGTAATTCTTTTGATGCCCGTGGTACTACCGATTGTCCTACTAGTAGTACCAGAGATAAAAAAAAATGGATCTTTGATAGCAGCTGGCGCGTAGAATCCTAGCAACATTAGTCATTTAGATGTCACTAGTCTAACATCTTCGTTTTTTTTACATACATTAGTTCATGTTTTTCATTTATGTTAGCGCTCATATAATAATTGTAAAAAACCTAGAAGGCGCAAGTATGTAGGTATCGGAGACAGATACATATTTGAGCCTTTTGGGGTAGAAACAATGGGTCCGTGGGGTCCATCGCCCCATCGTCTCATTGACTTTCTATCAAAGAGACTGAAAGAGGTATACTTCGACCAAAGGGCTGGCAATTACCTGGCTCAAAAGATAAGCATTGCCATCCAACGTGGCAATGCCGCCAGCCTTCTGGGCACATTGCCACACATGACTGACAGTTTGTAGGGACTATATAATTTGTAAATAATTATATTTTTAAGTAGTTTATTATTATTCATCATCATCAGGTCCTTTGTAGTCTCCACTATAGGAGCACGACCCTCTCTGTACTACTAGGGCCATACTTGGCCAGAGCAGCCAGAGGACTTGGCCTACACTCTCTACGCTGGCCAGACGGGTTGGAGAGGTCTCTTAGATGTTTATAAGCTTTGTTTAGCTTGCATTTCCTAAGTCGCCTTCTACGACATCCACGGGAAGACTTGGAGTGGTCCTATTCTACTCTGCCGGATACCACACGGCTTATTATTATTAGTAATAACAAAATAAAGTCCACAGAAAGTAATAATTGTAAGTGTTTAATATTTACGTGATTTTAGTGACATTATTTTTGTTAATACTTAAAACAGTATTTAAATGTAACAATTCCACAAATACTTGCCATGAAAGATATATACTTACGAGAAATAACTATCTAAAAGCACTGGCTAATGTGAAAAGTTATATGAAATTCTCCAATGGATTTTATAGCGTCATTATATGCAAAAATTGCGTCTGCTCCATAAATGCATTGTTACCACAGGGTATATATTCTTTGCCACAGGCTTTATGACAAATGTGGTGCATCTTGATTCATGGGTTAATTTTTTCATACATACATACATACCAACATATTATCACGTCTTTTTCCTTACGGAGTAGAAAGAGCTATGAAACCTAAAAGCCACGTTTAGCATGTTGACGGGTGTGATGGTGGAAAACGGAATCAAAATAGTGATGGGTTGCTTACCGTACCGTCTACTAATATGATTCCTAAGATTTTCGCTCATTCCGTCGATCGTTTCTTTTTTACAGTACTGCCTAAAAAGAACTTTAATAGAGTATCTATGTATGTACGTATGTGAGATTCAGTAATCTACCATAACTTCTCAATGCCAATGGTATCTGGATGTTGAATATCGTTAGATTCATTTACTATCGTAAATCACACTGTGTATATTTCTTTTTTGTCATGAGAGTTTCTGTTTAACGTCTCATCTGATAAACTTGTCTGTACAACCAGTGGGTAGGTATTTGGCTGATAAAAATGCTGGACATGTTACCTAGTATGCGTGCTTTTTGGGAATCCTAACAACAACCAAACTTATTATTTTGTTGTGACGTAGATAGATAGATAGAAATCCTTTATTGCACATCAAGGAAAAACAAAATGGATACATGTCTCATCTTATAATCTAGAAAATGCGCAAAAGGCGGCCTTATCGCAGAGCAATTTCTTACAGGCAACCTTTTATGAAAAATCACTCTAGAATACAGTGGGTGCGGGGTAGTTAAATTATTAATAGAAATATTTATATACTATCAAATAATACTGAATAAACAAATAAATAAACTTAGTAATATACTATTTACTTATATTATATATACACATATATATAATAACTTACACGTTCGGGCGAGATAAAAGATAGCGGTGTGAAAGGACGTAACGAATGATGTGTAAAACATCAATCGTTACAAAAAACAACGGGTTGCACTCCGTGAGTGCCGGCAGAAATGAAAACTCCGCGCGGTAGAAAAAGAGGGAGATATTACTTCTTCTCCTATGCCGCGCCGGCGGTCTCAGGTTACGTGTCCGTCTTTCAAACTAAACAAAAGATTTCGCTTCAGTGCAGCTCATATTAAAGATATCAGGAAGAGCTGGACTCATCGTGGTCCCAGCCTGACCGCTGTGGTCCCAGTTTCCGGAAACCTCATTTATTTGGCTTTGTAAGCCCACAAATTATAACGTTTTGTTTTTTTTTTCTCACCTTCCTAAATATAACATGCTATGTACAAAAAGTCTAATGTTTTGATCATATCTGTTTCACAAGGGATATACATAAATGCGAGCAAAGCCACAAGCAACAGCTAATTTCGTTTATGTTTTGATTGTTATCTTTCCATGTTTTGTTTGAGAGCCAGAATCAGCACATGGGGTTTATAAACGGGTTGTTGTAAATTTACCACAAAAACAACCACATAAGCCGTACTATATTATAGATAAGTATATATATTTACACACGGTGTGTGCTTGGTAGTAGGATGTAAAGCGTTGAAGGGGATATTAGCTAAGCCGACTATAGAAAATTTAAGCCACATTTATCTAATAGAAAAAAACGCAGAATGTTGCTATGAAATAAGTAATTGCTATAAATACAAAATCATCTAAAATAAGTATTAATTATATGCTTAAAAAAAACTAGTGAGTATTCTGTTAAAGTTATTATTAAATGTTTTACTGGCCAGAATCCAAAATGCAGTGACAGGGCGGCAAAAAAACGAGGGCACTGCAGCCGTTGTTGCAAACTACTAGTTTTGCATATATGTAGGACATAGTAAAGCGTAGAATGGAGAACAAAGGCAGCAGATATTTGGTTAAACGGGCATAATTCTGCGGCAACTCGCCGTCCGCCAGTCCGACAAGCACTTGAGCGTTTTTTTTTTTTTTTTACTTATGTACCTATCATGTACAAATATGTAAATAATCTAGTTGGTTACAGAATAACACTATGTAAGCCTAATTTCTTGAGGTCGTGTTGAATTTAAAAAAAAATATATATAATTTTCGAACCCTAACATATTACGAGTAAGGTGTTACTTATATATAATATGTCTTTTCAGATCGCCTGTATTGGTATGCGCAAGCACAAGAAACACTGCAAAAACGCTTGCAATACGCAACGGATAAAAATCCAGTAGCAAAGTGAGTACATTATTTCTACTATTTTTTTCTTCCTTATTTCATTATTAGGTACTGGGACACTTAATATATTAAATATAGGGTTCTAGCTAACTCGGTAAACTTCGTACCGCCTCTGTTTTGGGTAGTCGGGTAAAAAACCTATATGTTAATTCAGGGTATCAGCTACTTCCATACCAAATTTCATCAAAATCTGTCTAGCCGTTCTTGAGTTATCGGTAGGGTAACTGACCCGACTTTGTTTTATTTACAGAAGACAAGCTTTTGCGTGTGGCTCAACCTGCTTTAAGGCTGAACGAGTCGATACTTTTCCCATACTAATTTCGGGGGGGCTGTACTCCATTGTCTCATTATTAATTTTAATTTTACAGATTAGTAAAATAAACAGCTATTAAGAAGTTATGGTCCAACAAACATTAGTTTTTCTTACTAATTTTAACACAACTTTCGGCGTTAATAAGTAATAAAAGAAATATAATATATCGAATACAAAGACCGTAACGACAAAGTTCAATTAACGATGATTTCCATAAACTTTATTTATAATTGATTTATGCAGTAGTTTTTTCATAAATCCCCATATTCCAAAGGACGTTTTGCAATTTTTCACGCGCTCGGTAGTGTTTGTGTGCGTGCGACTCGGCCTATGCGTGTAGATATAGCGTCTAACTGCTCATCCATGTTTCTGTGTGCTCATCACTGATACTATGTATGTCGGACATAATGCTAGGTGAATGCTTTTTGGCCGCGCCCGGCAGTGAGTTCGAGCTCGCGACTAGTTCGTCCTTAATGTCGATACCTCGGGAACAGTAGAATTTCCCGGAATGAAAGGTACCTATATCCTTTCGCGGGCCTCAAACTACCTCCATATTAAATTTCATCTCAATTGGTTCTATGGTTGAAGCGTGAAAAGAAGACAGACAGACAGAGTTAATTTCGCATTTTTTATAATATTATTATGGATGGATACACACGCCAATTTTTCTGTCCGAAAACTACTCTGATGTACCTAGATTAGACTTCTTCGGTACATGTTTGGTTACTTCTTTTTAGGGTTCCGTGCCAAAAGGGTAAAAACAAGAACCTGTTACTAAGCTTCCGATGACCATCCGTCTGTTACAAGGCCGTATTTATTAAACCTCATTAGCCGTGTGGTATCCGGCAGAGTAGAATAGGACCACTCCAAGTCTTCCCGTGGATGTCGTAGAAGGCGACTTAGGAAATACAAGCTAAACAAATCTTATAAACATCTAAGACACCTCTCCGTCTGGCCAGCGTGGAGAGTGTACGCCAAGTCCTCTGGCTGCTCTGGCCAAGTATGGCCCTAGTAGTACAGAGAGGGTCGTGCTCCTGTAGTGGAGACTAAAAAGGACCTGATGATGATGATGATTTATTAAACCATAATAGGTAGCGACTTGACTTTTTACCAAACGCGTATATCTACCTGTTTGCTGCTATAAGAACTACCTAATAATAAAAAAATAAGAGGCCCCATATAAAAAAAAGTTTATGAGCGTTTTGCGTTGGTTTTGTGTTGGTTTACGCTAAGTGCAAGAATCTTTAACCAATTTCAATATATTTTGTACCGATTTTGATATAAATGTCTAAGAAACATCGCTAGAAAACTTGCTTTAAAAATCGGATCCAAATCAGTTTATCCATTTAGGAGCTATCAGATACACAGCCAGTTGGACAACTACACACACATACACACACCAGTTAAACTTATAACACCTCTCTTATTGCGTCAAAGGTTAAAAAGAAACGATCTCAAAATTGAAAACAAATACCTATTATGTTAAAATCTAAATAAAATGCTTAAAAACATAAAAATAACGAGGAAACGCTTTCTATCCTTAAGATAAGACAAATAAAAAATATTATTTTTAACCAAATTTTAAAAATATTTAGGTTTTTTAGAATATTTAGCTCCACGATATAATCAATGAAGATTGTATAAAAAAGAAGAAACAAGCAGAGCGCCCTTACCCAGCAATGGAGTCAAATAAAAATATATCGGTGATTCTCTTTTTGAACAAAACGCCAATTATGCGAGTCATGTTCACCTAAGCAAGCTGAACAATCTAATGATTAACAAATGTCGACCGACCCTCGCTACCTGAACCTGCAAATTAATTAAACAACGCACCAATTTAAAATTTTCCCGAACTTCACAAGTCGTTTTATTTAAAACGAGGAAAATGTAATTCGCTTTAAAAAGGTAGATTTTTGTTAGGACCCTGTAAAAGCAAAAAATCGTAATATTAATAAAGAACCATGCAGCATGCAGTAGGATAATACGGAAAAGTAATTAGTTGGGCCGCTAAATAATTAGGTATTTGGGCAGCAAGATTTTACAATTGGGGCAGCATAGAAAACATTTGGATAAGGCTTGGCTTTCCACCTGGAACGACTGAGGGCAGAAAAGAAGTTTTGCTGATCATAAGTTGCTGCCAAACTAGCTATTTTAGCTGACCGATTACATTTTTTTGGTAACAAAATACAAATATTCTGCAAACCGTTTAAATAACATCCGATAATAAGTTGGTATATGAAGTCCCTTGCCAACCGATCATACAGTTTGTAACCACAATATCATAGATATAATAATTCTACAAGAATTATATCGCCACCGGCGGCGGACTTGTATTGGCAAAGGCTCTGGCAAGCTCAGTTCCAAAAGTCATCGTAAGATGGCAGTAATTCCAGTGTTAGTTAACTAGACTAATAAATAAGTATGTAATCAAGCGGAAACAGGTTGTTTTGCAAAAAATACATTTTTGTGACAAGCTTTTGTTAGAAATGACATGCTTTTGTTAGCGTTACCACCACGTAGGTACCTACGTGGTAAGGTAACACAAGCTGAGGCATTCCTTTGCCATTTATTTTTAGAAGTTAGCAATTTTTATGTTTACTGTAAGCAAAGGCAATAAATTACTTTTTTATTTTTATGAATCCATTAATTCAAAATTCATTTATATATCGCTATCGTATCCACACTATAAAGTTTTATCCAAGACAAATTGTATAGGCAAAGGCTCTAGCAAGCTTAGTTCCAAAAGTCATCGTAAGATGGCAGTAATTCCAGTGTTAGTTAACTAGACTAATAAATAAGTATGTAATAAAGCGGAAACAGGTTGTTTTGCAAAAAATACATTTTTGTGACAAGCTTTTGTTAGAAATGACATGCTTTTGTTAGCGTTACCACCACGTAGGTACCTACGTGGTAAGGTAACACAAGCTAAGGCATTCCTTTGCCATTTATTTTTAGAAGTTAGCAATTTTTATGTTTACTGTAAGCAAAGGCAATAAATTACTTTTTTATTTTTATTTTTTATTTTTATGAATCCATTAATTCAAAATTCATTTATATATCGCTATCGTATCCACACTATAAAGTTTTATCCAAGACAAATTAAATGAGCCCAAACACGATTTGTTTACCTTGTTTAGATTAAGAGTTACTATGCGCACCTTCCGACTCCATCATCAGACTAATGCAATGCTTGTATAGTCATCCGATTTACACATGCATACACAATTTCAGCTCAATCGGTAACCGAGAAGTGGATCAAATTTAACTTGCAAGTTTTCATGAGTCTTTATTACAAACAAATTTCAAGACACGTGAAACTTAATAAATGCTTGTAAAATAGATATTACACATTTATTTAAAACGAGCTGTTGCTCGCGACTTCGTCCGCGGCAATTTCTGTTATTATGATTAATTACAGAATAAATAGTTTTTTTTATAACTATAGATGAATAAGTTTCCCCCATTTTCAAAACATTTTTTATTGATGCTTCACTCCTATTGGTCACAGAGTGATGTTTTATTAAAAAAGTCCTTAATAAATAGACTATCCAACACAAAAATAATTTTCTAATATGAACCAGTAGTTCCTGAGATTAGCGCGTTAAAAAACAAACCAACAAACAAACTCTTCAGCTTTATAATATTAGTATAGATATACAAACGTAATCCGAATAATCAATAATTCTTCGGGAACTCGGCATCAAACAGCGTCTGTCCTCCATCGTCCAGGCACCTTTTCCGGACATGTGTCTCGTAGGGGAAATGCTTCTGTGGAGCGCCTAGTGGTTCAGGGGAGGGTCGAAGGCACCAGACCATGCGGCAGATCACCGATGCATTGGACCGACCAAATGAAGGCTGCACTTGACGGTACACGAGTGTACTATAAAGGCAGCTATTCGCGAGGAGTGGTGTGCGCCACCGACCCTAAATGATAACCACGACCACTCTATAAAGAGCGCAAGTGTAACGACTAAGAAGAAAAATCAGAATGTAATCATGAAATATCAGTTGTAGTACGAATGTAGAGTACTATCAAATGTATCACGTAAGGCCCTCTGTGTATAGTTGCAGCGCAACTTTAGTTTGTATGAAATGTTGTGAAAGCGTGAAAGATGATATTTTACCATTTACCATTACAATATCAAGTGGCTCTTAGCCTTAGTCAGCCACCGAGATACCTGACCCTGCCCTCTACCTATATTCTAAATTTTCTTTTAAACAAAAAGTAATATTGACATAAAAAATTATATTCATAAAGTTTTAATTAAAATCTCTCGTAATATATATTTTCATGTCAATATTAGTTTTGGTTGAAGAGAAAATCCAAGATATAGGTAGAGGGCGGGGTCAGGTATCTCGGTGGCTGACTGTACCTATGATTTTTTTGTCTCAACGGGCACATCGGTCATTGAATAAAAGGGCTGATTTCTTTGTCTCTTCTTTTATACATTGCCGCTGTCATTTATCCTCTGAGGTGGATTTGGTTATTAAACAGCAATGAAAAGAATATATTGATTAGTTATCAATACACAAAACAGGAGAGCTTACATCGCTTTTGAGTAAACTATACCAAAGTCCAATGGGCTCATACGATGTTCATGAAACGTGTAAAGTGTCCGATCAAAAATCTATCAACTCATCTGTATATTTTTTACAATAAATGTTCACAAGTTGCTATTATTGATAATACGCTGACAAAATATTCAAAATTAATATAGAGAAATTTAATTTTAATAAATAAAGTTTCAAACTACATAATACAATATTCTTTAAAAAAATAAGACGTCGAGAAGAATCGTTTAACGCCAAACAGTTTTTCAAAATAAGTTATGACGCTGCTTATAGGCTGAACACTCTCATTTATATTGTTACAAGTCCTTTTTTGAGCAAAATTTTCTGTGATCTGTCAAGTATATATTTCCAAGTCCTTAGACGTCTAGACTAAAAGGAATGAGAGTATTTCCCCATTTTAAACTCGAGGCACGTGTAACCGTAGACGCGATATGAATAGTCAAATAAAATTAGAGTTTTAACAATGCACGTAGTTTTTTGCCAGGCTTTTACAGTGTAGGTCCTGGGTTCGATCCACAGTCAGGTCAAGATAGAAAATTATCTTTCTCAGATTGACCTAGGTCTTGGACGTTTATCTGCAGCGTGTAACATAACAAACGTGGTTCCCGTGTAGGAGTGACTCAGCCCGTGAAAACAATTAATTTGTTTCTATTAAAACTTACCTATTTTACCTTCAGCTCTCGTATTTACCTACATATAAAACAAATCTCATATAAAACAAAATCGAGTAAGTTACAAGAATGGTTGGACCGTTTTTTATGATATTTGCCATGTTGAATTTGTCTTCACCCTCAATAGCAGAATAACAGTTGTTACTGTTAAAACTTAACTTTTTTACCTTCACCTCTCGTATTTACCCACATATAAAACAAATCTCTAAATCGGGTATGTTACAAATATGGTTGGACCGGTTTTTATAATCTTTGCCATTTTGCATATGTCTTCACTCTGAATAGCAGAATCTATTACAAAAACAAAAATGCATATAATCACGTCTTTTTCACTTACAGATTAGACAAAGCTTAGGTTTATGAGACATTAAAGCCACGTTTAGCATGTTAAAGTGGAAAACGGAATCAAAAAAGTAATAGGTTGCTAGCTGCATCGCCTTTTATAATGATTCATACGATTTTCGCCCATTACCTCGATCGGCTTTATGATTTATTAGCTGATTGTTTTTGTGATGTTACTAATACACTTATTTCCTACAGGAACATCATCCTGGTTGTAGGAGACGGCATGAGCCTCACAACCGCTACTGCTGCGAGGATACTGCGAGGCCAGCGGCAAGGCCAGTCCGGAGAGGATACAGACTTGGCCTGGGATACATTTCCAGCCGTTGCCCTGGCTAAGGTACTCGTATGTTTTTTAACGTTTGCAAACTCCTTTGCTTTGATAAAATCTTTAAAATCGATTACTGTGTCCTACTAAATAAACTAATTACATGGCGTATCAAATTTGAAATCTTATTGATAACCACCGAAACCAGAGTTATATTGTCAAAATAAAATTAAAAAGAAAACATAAATACTTCAGTATCATCATCGTCAGGTCGTTTTAGTCTCCACTGCAGGAGCATGACCCTCTCTGTACTACCGGATATACCATACTTGGCCAGAGCAGACATAGAATTTGGCCCACACTCTCCTCACTGGCCAGACGGGTTGGAAAGATCTCATTGATGTTGATGAGCTTTGTTTAGCTTGTATTTCCTTAGTCGCCTCTTACGACCTCTATGGGAAGACTAAGAGTGGTTCCTATTCTACTCTGCTGGAAACCACACGGCTACTAAAATACTTGACTGTAGTTTAATGTCTTTAAAGTAAACGAATCAAGTAATTTTAATGAGTTATCTTTTATTTTTTCTAACATCCGCTTTCAGCCCCACACTGAGACACATAATATATACCTAGATACGTATTACTACAAGGAAGTCCCGCTTAACTTCGTGGATTGCAAGAAGTGTACATAAGTGTTCAACGTTTGTGACGTACTAAACCGGCCAACCCCTACATCAAACTATCGTCGGCAATGTTGAAACTATCGATACTATCGATGCACATCAAGTGTGGGGATCTTGTTGAGGCAAAGTTTGAATCGATTCCTTTGTTTGTCCAGGCTACAATCAAACCGATGTAAAGTTTAATCGATCGTTTAATCTGTATTTATTGATAGCTAGTAGGTACTTATTGCTTCTCTGTGGCCTGATCATGGACCTAAGACTAATATGGACCGGGCGTGAGGAACGCCAAAGTAAGGAAACTTTGGTTACATGTGTGCAGTATAGGGTGACCATTGTCATCAAAAATTACCCAATAATTAGTGTAAATAAATTGTGAGTGGTACTGATGCCTAGTAGCACTAATATTATTTATATTTTTTTTACAAAACGTAACATCTGTATCAGAGAAGTATTATGAATTTAGACATAATGATCCAGAAGGGCAACTGTGAATCAATCTCATCTTTGAGCGACTTTAGAAATTTTGGGGAACTCGATAAAAGGAATAAAAGAACGAAATTATAAATAACATTTTTATTTTACTGTGTTTTAAGTTAATAAATAACAATACATATAATTTTACTTACAGAAAAACAAACCCTCGAGGCCTTATATTGGTGGTAAATTTTAAAATTACTTTTTTTATAATTTTGCAGATTTATAGATTCAGTAGTTCTATAGATTATTAGTGTAATCAATAAATCACCAATATCAAATTCAGAAATTGTTCAAAGTTAAAATCATTTATTCTGACGTCGACAAATGAGAATAAAATACTTTCACATTTACATATAAGTATAAAATATAAACATATCTCTATGTATAAAAAAAAACCGCATCAAAGTCCTTTGCGTAGTTTTAAAAATCTAAGCATACATAGGGACAGACGGACACAGCGGGAAACGACTTTGTTTTATACTATGATCCCGAAATTGACGCCACTTTTGTGATCTACACGCCAAAATACCTCCAAAATATCACCCCTGTTTTGCATCCCATAGGTGTTTTTCGTGATGCACCCAAAAATAACTCAAAGCGACACATAAGTCATATTTTCAAAAAATTGTGACAGTCATCTTGAATTCCAACAGAAAATTGACGTCAGTTTTAACCCGAAATACTCCGAAAACGTCACCCAATTCGATTTTCCATAAATAGTGGTGATGGTCATCTTGAAAACTGAAAATGACTTCATTTTTGTTGATAACCCAAAAATTCCAAAAACGCCACTAAAGTTGACTTTAAATGAAAATTAATGTCAGCCGTCTTGGATTCCAAAATCATCTCACTTCATACATTTATCATCAACACATACATCGATTTTCTAAATTTAGTTCATAAATGATGGAGTTAATACGTAAAAATATGCAAAATGAAATACAACTGGAACTGCTCCTTTTTTTTGAAGTCGAGTAAAAGTATTAATAAGAAACATACCTTTTCTGGGCACGCGAACTTAATCAACCGGCGATATGCTCCTTTTGTCATATAAAAATTGCTATTTTTAAAATGTTCGGAACAAACAAATGAATAATTTGATGGTACCCATGATGCATCCTTTCTATTTCTTCTAATAATATCGATCCATTATTTTTTTACATAAGCATCACGAATGGGGAACCTTAAAAAAAATAAACAAAATAAAATTTTATATTAAAAATAAAGAACAGGAATCTTGAAATCATATTCTGGCAACACCGACAGTCCGACTTACCGCTGCGCTGTCACCGGGTCATTGACTTTTGCTGCGCAAAGAAAATTACAAATCATATTAGTTTAATTTAAAATTGCAGTTGAAACGTGTGTTTAGGTTACCAACAAATTCGTACATACGAGTAACTGTGGTGTTGTGTGTGTAAATAGTATAATTAAACCAAGAAAATATGCGATTGAGTGAAATACTTACATAGTCTCGAAAACAACAAGAATTTTGTTCTTACCTATGATACGTGATACCGTCGGACTTTTTGTGTAGTTTACTATAATGTTTACACTCTTTTACCACACAGCTCGGCATTATTTTATGTTTTTATGCTTATTTTCAACGAGTTTCAAAAGGCAAACCAACTTCGCGGTAAGTACAAGTTTGACATTTCGTGAGTTTGACACGACCGGGGAAAACCTGCATCCATTTGAGTGCCGATGTGTGCGTGAGTTTCGTGTCACGACACGTCTGCATACATTGTGATTTGTTTCACTGCCACATTCTCAAGGCCCTATCCTGATTATTCTTAGATCCATGGACTGATGGTCATCATGCCACGTTGTCACACCGGAGGTTGAGGAGCCCGCTGGCCTAGTGGTGTTGAGCTTGAAATCGGTTACGCATGTTAAGTAACCCTGGGTGCAGTCTCTATCGTGATGGGTGACCGCAAGTGGCATAAAAATATCTCGAGCTCCTCCGTGCTTCGGAAGGCACGTTAAGCCGTTGATCCCGGCTGTTGTCATCTTTGATGCCTGTCGTTAAGCTATGTCAGATGCCTTTAGGCAGCTTGAAAATTCTGACACTAGTGTTGGCCACTTACACACACGAAAAACAAAGAAACAAACCGGAGGTCCGGAGGTCGGGTTCGAGCCCCGGTCAGGTCAAGATGGAAAATGATCATTTTCATACTGACTTGGGTCTCGGATGTTTATCTATTTGTTATAATATGTGATATATATGTTATAGTTTAAAGTATCGTTAAGTTGGAATCCCATAACACAAGTCTCAAACTTACTTTACGGCTAACTAAACTGTGTAATTTGTTTGTCCATATAATATTATTATATTCATTTCAGTACGCGCGAATGATCGTCTTCGTATTTCGAGCTTATTCTTAGTAGCGCACGCACGCACGCCCATTGGTTTGTCACTCACTCGTGTCATCAAAACTATATTTCACAAAACCTAGAGTTTAACTAAATAAAATAAAAAAAGGCTTCTACAGTCATAACTCCACCAACATAAATTTATTCATACCTAACTTGTAAAACGAAATTAACACATTCACTTTCCACTGAGACCGACACGAAAATCTATCAACAGATATAAACACTTCATTTCACAAAAACAACCAGCAGCATATAGGCACAGCACTCGAGAAGTCGTGACAGGAGTATCAAATGTAATCTGTTTTACGCAAACAAATATATCGTACGTATTCATGCCAGGAAAATGTTGTGCGAAACTGAATAACAATAACGATTAATTAAGGGAGGGTAAATAATATAATTCATTTTTAATTAGTATTGGAACAATACGACTAATTGCAGCGTTAAATCCTCGTTATGTTTTCGTTTAATTTCCGTTTTATTAATTAAATAATAACATGTGTTGGTGTTTTATACTTTCATCCATTATTACTTATTCTTTACGATTTTTTTTTCTAATTGATATCTTATACTAATATAATAAAGCTGAAGAGATTGTTTGTTTCAACGCGCTAATCACAGGAACGAATGGTTCAAATTGATGATTGTTGAAATTCAAGATGCTGATTCTGTCTATCTTTATACGATCTACCTTTAGTACCTTTACTGTACTAAACGAATTCCATTTTCAACAATAGTAATATTTCATATAAGAAAACTACCTTCAACCAATCTACTGAACCGATTTTGATCAAATTTAAACGTGACCAATAATTGAAATACAAACCCTTTCAAATAAAAAAATATAATATAAAACGATCCATAAATAACGGAGATATAAGGTAACAAACATAAAAAAGAAAATACAACCGAATTAATAACTTTACCTTTTTTGAAGTCAGTTTTATTATTATACCGTGTCGAACCAACCAAGTAGTCAGTTTCTTATTAAATTTGTTCGTTTATTTCAACAAAAATAAAAGTTAATTTCAATAACGTTTTGAGTAACGTTCAAGTTTTCAATTTACCTTTTTTTATTTATCCGAATATAGATAATATGACCACCTAAAAAAGGTATCTATTTTTATTACATTCTCGTTTATTCAGTGTAGCTCTACCTTTCTCAGAGATTTAATAAAAAGGTCAATGACTCTACTACGTGTTCCTGAGCGTGTATTCTCAGTGGTCGTCACAGGTAGCTGTCGGGATAGTTTGGTAATAAGGGATGCTATTTTTGAGCGGGTGATTTTAGAAAGTTATATATAATTTCCAAATAATAATAGGTCCAAATGAGAGCACCAAATGCTTATAGTTTGTTACTTTAGGCAAAACCTCAAAGGTGACGAAAATGGCTGAAATCCGATATTGATGCGCAATAACCTAGAAAATTGTATCAATATAATACACACGTCCCAAATTGTATCTTTTTTAGGCTTCAGTGCCCAAAAGTTAAAAACGGGATCCTATTAATATCGCTCCGCTGTCCATCTATCTGTCTGTCCGTCTGTCACCAGGCTGTGCTTTTCACAAATAATGTATTTCTATTGCCGCTCATCATCATCATTTCGAGTAGGTGTCACGGTCAATCGACCATGCACACCCTGGTGTCAGAGTACTTCGGAACCGCCTCTCGGCCTCCGACGTGGTTCTTTTAACGACTACCAGATAGCAGCCGGGACCATCAGCTTAACGTGCCTTCCGAAGCACGGTATTATCTTTATTATCAGACAATCAGGTGATTCAAGCTGCAATGTCCTAACCAAACTGGAAACAACTACACAAAGTATGCTTCCGGTGGGAATCGAACCCACGTCCCCCGGGTCAACAGACAAACGCCTTAACCACTGGACCACGGAGGCTGTTTGTCTATTGCCGCTATAACAACAAATACTAAAAAAAAGTTTAAGGGTGCTCTCATACAATAAACGTAATTTTTAGGGTTCCGTATATCAAAAGGAAAAAAATTGTATCCTTATAGGATCACATGGTTGTCGATCTGTCTCTCGGTCTGTCCTATTTCTCAGGAACGCGTAAAGACGCGTTCTTGATTAAAGCAAAGCAAAGTATTAAGCTGAAATTTATATGAAAAACTCAGGTCTACTGTCTCTTAGAGTTGTAAAAAAAAATCAAACTTCTAAGCCAATGCAATCAAAAGATACAGCTGGTTATGCCGCAAATTTTCATGCTTTTTCGACATTCGCAAGCGAAGCAAAACCTACAGGCTTCCTGTAAACTCAGAATCTTGAAATTTGGTACGAAGCAATTTCTTATAGCACAGATAAAGGAAAAATTGCGAAAAGTATTAATTTCGAGTTACATCATATACTAGAAATATTTCTAATAATTTCAAACGCACGTGCACGAGTCCGACTCGCACTTAGCCGGTTTTTATAAATAACGGTACGGAACCCTTGATGCGCGAGTCTGAGTCGCACATAGCCGGATTTTTATGCCTTAGGACGGTAAACGAGTTACATGACAACTTCAACACCAGGATGTGACAGGAGCATTGCCGGCATTTCAAGGAGTTGGGGGAAAACGTGGGGAAGTAAATGAGTGGGGGAAAGGAATGGCCTCCGGCTCTCTCACTCACCGAACGAAGCATAGAAGCGGTAAAGTTTCTACTCATACGTCGATTTTCTGTGAAAGTCTTAATTGAAACACGGGTTCTACAGTTATCTCGCTAAATATAGCTATAATATAACCATACAGTTGATAATCTTAATCCTTACTCGCTCGGTGAATACGTTCAAATGACTACCCAAATAAATCATTCCCACAAGATTTACGTGGCGGCATTTGATGATACATTATCGTTTAACAGCTTTTGTATTAGATTTCTCGGTCAAATTCATTGAAAAAAGATATAAACATGAACATGATTTGAGAAACTAAGTAGATGAGGAATTTAAAAGCTTTACCTTTTTTATAACGTACATACTATTACGTCTTTTTTCTTATGGGGTAGACAGAGCTCAGGTCTATAAGATATAAGAGCGTTGTTTATGTTGGTGGGTGTGTATGTTGGAAGCCAAATCAAAATAATGATGAGTTGTTAGCCGCATCGCCTACTTTCATGATTTCTCAGATTTTCTCCCATTCCCTAGATCAGCTTTTACGAGCTGCACGGTAAGATAAGCAGCTGGTACGTTGTTTTTTGTTTTCCCAGACAAGCATGAATAAATATTTTTCACAAAAATACGAGTATAATGAAATAAACTGAACACTCGTTTGTAGGGCGTTAAAAATCCTTTTTCGTGTACATAAACTCCTTTGTATAACGAAATTATGGTAATTATAACACTACGCGACAACGTGTTTTAGTACAATGCAACTATTTTTAAATACTAGTTTAATTATAAAAGGGCAACAGAAAACTAATCAGAAAAACGAAAGAAATAATTAATGTATTTCTGTTATATATTGAGCCATCTTACCTTGGACGAATTAACCACTGGACGCGAAATTAAAGAAAAATGTATGAAAACTTGTTCAATCAATACTGGGGGGACGGGAGGTAATGACAACATAGAACCGAACAAATATGAAACATACTTACCTCCTGCGACATGCGTCTATATTTAAAATTTTAAATTTATTCGTGTTATGTCAGATGTCATAGACAGTGTTGTTACAAAGTCGATAGTCGACAAATTGAATGAATGATCGGTTTAAAGTATCGCAAAAATATGTAACGAGCCTTGCTCAATTTTTATAAACATGGTCAGCTCAGTTACCTATGCTGTTTATTAAAAGAAATAATGTTTTTTAGGTACTCAAAACAACAATTATGACTTTTAAGATATCTTGCCCTACAACGGGCATTTTACGTAATACGGCGATTGTTTCAAATCAAAATTTTATTTGAAAAATAAAACGAATTTGACAATGACACATTTAATGACAATAGTCACTGTCATTTTCGTATTTCAACCACCTACTGTTTTTAGGATTCCGGCCTTCAGAATGTATCTTCTTTTAAATCACACACACAATCTACAGAACACTAGGTTTCAAGTTAAAAATTATATTACATATTAAGGACTAGTAGAAGCGCTAATGGTTCAGTTGTCTTAAAATTCGAACCATAACAAATAAAACCGAAAGGTCCCGGGTTCAAACCCCGCCTGGCCCGAACTGTATCTCTGAGTTTTTAGTAAAATCTGAGTCAAGTACGGCCATTTTCATGGACCAATACTTGCTTTTGATGAAGGAAAACATCGTGAGGCACCATGAACACTAGTGGATTTTTTGCTAGTACCCATGTAAAATGGAGAAGGCAAACCACTCCATTATTTTCTGGTCAAAATAGTCACTGTGTCAATTTCTTTACATACAATGACACCGTCAAGAGCCTAGCTCTTAAATATTAGAGAGAATGTGTACATAAAAGCTTTATTTGGAAAACAAAAATTCGTTCATTAAACGGTGAACCTATTTTTCAGAATATATTTTTCAAACAAAAATTTCGGATTATTTAGAAGTTTTTATTTAAAATTGTATCAGACTTCAGCAGCCCTTAAATGTAATTGAAAAAAATAATAAAAATATAATTAAATTGTATTTTTCATACATTTGCTCAATAGCAAAAAAAAAAGGACCATATCAATATAATATATTGATATGGTCCTTTTTTTTTTGCTATTGAGCAATGGTCCTTAAAACATCGAAATTAAAATATTTACGGACTACGGATAGGCTCTTTTCTTACCAATCACTATTGTTGATAAACCCCATGACTCAGATGTATAATTGATCCTTTTTCATAAAAACGAACAAAAAGTTTTAGTTTAAATGTATTTGAACATGGAAAGTTAATAAATAGGGCCTTTTGATCAGATATGAATTTGCAGGCTCTATCTCCACTGTTATGGATAAATACATGAACCTTCATGTGTATTTATTATGGATAAATACATGAACCTTCATGTGTATTTATTTGCCCTTAGAGAACTAGTACTTGGGCGACCGAACTTTGCTCGGTTATTACTATTTGTTGTAATATGGTGGTGTTAAGTTGAATCTATATTTATGATAAATATATATTGTTATCTCAAACATTAACTACATTTTTTTATACTTGTCCAAAAACAATAAAAATTAAAAATTATAAATAAAATTTAAAATACAAAAAATAAGTAAGTCGCGGAGCGGGATTCGAACCCGTAACTCGTTTCTTGCCATCCACGCCTTAAGCCGCTGGACCAGATGGACAGTGGCAGGCAAGACGAAATTAGCGACCATATTCTGCGTAAAATGGAAAACGCATGAAAAATCGAAATCACGCATTTTCCCAAACATAAGACTAATCAAGATCGATTGTTTACCCCCGAAAACCCTCATATACCCAATTTCAGCGAAATCGTTAGAGCCGATTCCGAGATCATAGAAATAATCAGAAACCATCATAGAAATAAATTTATATACTTTATGAGAAAAACATACAAAACGTGGCTTTTTAATATCGTAAAGCTAGGTCTTGTCTACTCCGTAAATAATAAAGAGGTGATTCTGTCTCTTTACTTACTGAAACTAAGGTTGTTAGTTTCAGTAAGTAAAGAGACAGAATCACCTCTTCAACAAATATAATTACAAATAATGAGAAAAGTGAAACTGGTTATTTATGGATATTTATACATTTTGAGTATTTACTTAAATTGGCTATTTATCCGCCGCCCGTAATAAGATTGCATTCCTATCGATATCATTCATCGACACGTTCATCGATAGGTGCAAGCTCTAAATGAATGGAATGAACTGAAGAATTAGTGAACGAATGTAACAATGACAGAATTAATCCGACTCGTTAGAGTATGACAACATTCTGGTTGACTTCCAGTTTAAACCAAGGATTTTTTAAGTGGACGTATTATTCGGTCTGATGATTACGCATTTAATTAAATTCACTAGAAAATACTAAGAAATATTGGACAAAATGTGCTTACTGGTGAAAAGAAATGTTGTTTGTGCGACTACTGTAATTTTTACACTGCAATACCGCACACTTCACCATTTTTTACGCAATGTTTTGCCTTGAGTCTCTGAAGTCACACTGACGTAGCCTGTTGTTTAACATAGAAATATTTCATAGTACCGTGATAGAGGGGTAAGGAGTCAAATGTCATAATTTCGCGTCCAGTGGTTAATTCGTCCAAGCATCTTACTTATTGATCTTATAGATATACAGACCAATTTTGTTTTGGAAGATCTATAATAATACTGAATCCCCAGCTTAACTCGGCTTTTTATCAAATTAAATAAAACCGGCCAAGTGCGAGTCGGACTCGCGTACGAAGGGTTCCGTACTGTTATCTATAAAAACGGCAAAAACAGTCAAATGATGTTTATACAAATTTCATTTTGCGGTTGACCCCATACATTTTGTTCGGCCGACTGTAACTACATAAGTTGGTCGAGTTGTTAAAATAACTATCTATTATACCGAGACCGCTATAGTTTTAATTAAAAGTACATACTTTGAGGTATTTACCCCCTTTTTTTTAGAATTATATTAATAATATTTCAAAAGTAACGGTACCTCAAATTTTAACTTTGTATTAGATTATCTCAATACTACAGTACATAGTCTTAAAGCAGTTTTTGTTGCATTTTAAAATGCCTTTTCAAGGATACCCTAATACGTGTGGGTTATCCCAATTTAATTTTTTAAGTTGGACTTTTTAACAGCCTCCGTGGTTCAGTGGTTAAGGCGTTTGCCTGTTGACCCGGGTTTCGTGGGTTCGATTCCCACCGGAAGCATACTTTGTTTAGTTGTTTCCAGTTAGGTTAGGACATTGCAGGCTTGAATCACCTGATTGTCTGATAATAAAGATGATTCCGTGCTTCGGAAGGCACGTTAAGCCGGTGGTCCCGGCTGCCATCTGGTAGTCGTTAAAGGAACCACGTCAGAGGCCGAGAGGCGGTTCCGAAGAACTCTGACACCAGGGTGTGCATGGTCGATTGACCGCGACACCTACACGAAATGATGATGATGATGAGGGGACTGGAATAAAAATCATTTTTTCATAATTTTAAAAACCGACTTTTGGAACTTCAATATCTATCTCTCCACCAATTTTCGTGACAATCGGTGCAGTAGCGACGGAGTACGAGCCCGGAAGGACAGACAGACGGATGGACGGACATGACAAGAATATAGGGTTCCTTGTGAACTACGGAACCCTAATAAAAAGGTCAAAGACACTACGTGTTATAGAGCGTCTATTCTCAATGGTCGTTACACGTAGATATCGGGAAAGTATATATATATGTACGTTATAAAAAAGGTAAAGCTTTTAAATTCCTCATCTACTTAGTTTCTCAAATCATGTTCATGTTTATATCTTTTTCCAATGAATTTGACCGAGAAATCTAATACAAAAGCTGTTAAACGATAATGTATCATCAAATGCCGCCACGTAAATCTTGTGGGAATGATTTATTTGGGTAGTCATTTGAACGTATTCACCGAGCGAGTAAGGATTAAGATTATCAACTGTATGGTTATATTATAGCTATATTTAGCGAGATAACTGTAGAACCCGTGTTTCAATTAAGACTTTCACAGAAAATCGACGTATGAGTAGAAACTTTACCGCTTCTATGCTTCGTTCGGTGAGTGAGAGAGCCGGAGGCCACTCCTTTCCCCCACTCATTTACTTCCCCACGTTTTCCCCCAACTCCTTGAAATGCCGGCAATGCTCCTGTCACACCCTGGTGTTGAAGTTGTCATGTAACTCGTTTACCGTCCTAAGGCATAAAAATCCGGCTATGTGCGACTCAGACTCGCGCATCAAGGGTTCCGTACCGTTATTTATAAAAACCGGCTAAGTGCGAGTCGGACTCGTGCACGTGCGTTTGAAATTATTAGAAATATTTCTAGTATATGATGTAACTCGAAATTAATACTTTTCGCAATTTTTCCTTTATCTGTGCTATAAGAAATTGCTTCGTACCAAATTTCAAGATTCTGAGTTTACAGGAAGCCTGTAGGTTTTGCTTCGCTTGCGAATGTCGAAAAAGCATGAAAATTTGCGGCATAACCAGCTGTATCTTTTGATTGCATTGGCTTAGAAGTTTGATTTTTTTTTACAACTCTAAGAGACAGTAGACCTGAGTTTTTCATATAAATTTCAGCTTAATACTTTGCTTTGCTTTAATCAAGAACGCGTCTTTACGCGTTCCTGAGAAATAAGACAGACCGAGAGACAGATCGACAACCATGTGATCCTATAAGGATACAATTTTTTTCCTTTTGATATACGGAACCCTAAAAATTACGTTTATTGTATGAGAGCACCCTTAAACTTTTTTTTAGTATTTGTTGTTATAGCGGCAATAGACAAACAGCCTCCGTGGTCCAGTGGTTAAGGCGTTTGTCTGTTGACCCGGGGGACGTGGGTTCGATTCCCACCGGAAGCATACTTTGTGTAGTTGTTTCCAGTTTGGTTAGGACATTGCAGCTTGAATCACCTGATTGTCTGATAATAAAGATAATACCGTGCTTCGGAAGGCACGTTAAGCTGATGGTCCCGGCTGCTATCTGGTAGTCGTTAAAAGAACCACGTCGGAGGCCGAGAGGCGGTTCCGAAGTACTCTGACACCAGGGTGTGCATGGTCGATTGACCGTGACACCTACTCGAAATGATGATGATGAGCGGCAATAGAAATACATTATTTGTGAAAAGCACAGCCTGGTGACAGACGGACAGACAGATAGATGGACAGCGGAGCGATATTAATAGGATCCCGTTTTTAACTTTTGGGCACTGAAGCCTAAAAAAGATACAATTTGGGACGTGAGAGGCCGAGAGGCGGATCCGAAGAACTCTGACACCAGGGTGTGCATGGTCGATTGACCGCGACACCTACACGAAATGATGATGATGATGAGGGGACTGGAAAAAAAATCATTTTTTCATAATTTTAAAAACCGACTTTTGGAACTTCAATATCTATCTCTCCACCAATTTTCGTGACAATCGGTGCAGTAGCGACGGAGTACGAGCCCGGAAGGACAGACAGACGGATGGACGGACATGACAAGAATATAGGGTTCCTTGTGAACTACGGAACCCTAATAAAAAGGTCAAAGACACTACGTGTTATAGAGCGTCTATTCTCAATGGTCGTTACACGTAGATATCGGGAAAGTTTGGAAATAACTACATAAATAAAGAACGTTACCGAAGCCTATACAAGGCGTAATGGTTAGGATTTAGGATTCTATCAATATCATACTCGTGAAGTTCGAATAACTTCTGTAATACATGAAAATTAATATTTACCAAAGCTGTCATCAAAGAAATTTGTTAAACAGCTCTTTTAATTTTATTTTAATTAAGTGTTGTAATAGCGTAAAAAGATATACAAATTCTGTGAACATGTCAAGTCTCTACAGATAACGGTTCAATAAATATAATATACATTTACTTTGAGACAATTTACTTTGCGTGCTTCCGCCACCAGTTAGTTCATGCAAACTATTGCTGGCCAGCGCCCACCCACTACTGTTAGTCCCTTCATACCCGCCACCAATAGTTGATGCATGCAACCCTGGTCGATACTGCTGCATCCGTTGAGGCTGCAGCAATGTCGGCCGTCGTGCCTTCGACACGTGTTTCGCCTCTACATTGCTGCAGCCTCAACGGATGCAGCAGTATCGACCAGGGTTGCATGCATCAACTATTGGTGGCGGGTATGAAGGGACTAACAGTAGTGGGTGGGCGCTGGCCAGCAATAGTTTGCATGAACTAACTGGTGGCGGAAGCACGCAAAGTAAATTGTCTCAAAGTAAATGTAACTTTGACTTCCGCAAAGTAACACCTGAATCTATTAAATATAATATAAATAAATATAAATATATAAGGACAAATCACACAGATTGAGCTAGCCCCAGAGTAAGTTCGAGACTTGTGTTATGGGATACTAACTCACCGATACTATAATTTATAACAAATACATATATAGATACACATCCAAGACCCAGCCAATCTGAAAAAGATCATTTTTCATCTTGACCTGGCCGGGGGATTCGAACCCGGTCACTCTCGTGTCACAGGCTGGCATGTTGACCGCTACGCCACGGAGCTAGTCAATAGATACAGCCCAACGACAGATATCCTATATTTTCTGCGAATTAGCTACTTAATTTCATCATCATCATCACTTCAGCCGTTAGAATTCACTGTTGGACAAAGGCCTCTAAAATATATTTTGTTCCATGGGAGGATATTGCCATAGTCACCACGCTTGGCAGGCGTTATGGCCAGCGCAGTTTCTATAGCTTCTTGTGCTTCCGACGCTGCTGCCCATCCGAAGTATCTTAAGTTCGGGAAGGATAGGAATTTGTTGTATTTGGGAAAAATACTTGTTTTGGGGTACTTGATTTACTACTGTCTAATGTAATATCAGGACCGTATTGAAGGCAAGCGTTCACGCGGTCGGTCTCCAACGAGGTGGCTAGATGTTATTAAAGCTGTAACACAGTGCCCAGCAACAAAGTACTCCAAAAAAGCCGCAGACAAAGATACGTGGAGAAGGATCGCAACAGCAGCGGCCATAGACGAGCAACCCAATCCGTAATCACGACCACTCTGTCAAGAGTGTACGACTAAAAAGAGAAAATGTTTTAGACGTTTAGATCAAGATTATATAAATATATATGAATAAAAGGAACGAATTCTAATTTCGACATTTTATTATACATGGTGAAATTTTAAATGTTTTGGACCCAGGGTGACTCAATACGAACAACCTTTTCTATGGGGCAAATGCTGAGAACTCAAAAAAAAAAATTCGTCATTTCCAAACAAAAGAGTTCCGCCACCCAGTCAATTTGTGTGGGAATGTCCATTTTTTTTGAGTTCCCAGCATTGTTTTCATAAGAAAAGTTGTTCATTTTGATGCCCTGAACGCCATTAAGGGCCCAAAACGATAAAAATTTCACCATGTTTAAACGTGAAAATAAGTCTGTATATTTATTTTTCTCATTGAGCTACTGAATCGCTTTTCGTGTAATTCTGCAAATACTATGTTAGGGATACCGAACGGTAGGGTAACTTTCACCCAGAAACAAGTAAAGTAGCAAATATAGTAAACATAGAATAGGTAATAAATTTATTACAAGATGTTTTTGTGTGTTTAAGATGCATGAAGACTATTGCTCTTTCTTTGCAGGATTTAGATTCCATATTTGAATCAAAATTAATTTTGAAAAATTTTGATAAAAATAAACAACGTAGAGCCGGTTCCATAACGCCATTTAATAATGAAATGTATTTACTATTTATAAGGTTCAGTTTCCTCTGTTTTAATGGAACATGCTCGACGCCTCGGTCGGTGTATTATATCCACAACAAATCCATATGCATTAAGCGTGTGGTCGACTTTTAGTGGAGTTATTCGTACAATATTTATGAGTTTTCAATATTTTGACGGTTCATGCGCTATGATCGCAAACCCGACACGGTTCATTTATTATTCAGAAGTTGCGTAGTTTGCTGTACAGAGTTTATTTTGCACATGAATTTTAAAATATTACTTTTATAATCGTATAACGGAGTCTCATAGATAAATGTTGCAATAAAAAGGGTTGACAATGAATGTAGAATGATTGTACTGAGATGTACGATGTACTAAAGAAAGCTCTTAAGAAGTTTTTTCACTGAAAATTAAACTCGCGAAATTGTTAGGATAAGCAAATAAGACCTTATGAAGATATTAAGAAATAAATAAAGTAACATTCGTACACTCATAGCCATTAATACGCTAAACGTGGCCTCTGCCTGTTAAAGACTTTTTATACACAGTGAATTTTCATTCGTTTTGGACCCTTAGGGATGATTCAGCGCATCAATATGAACAACTGTTTCTATGGGACCAATACTGAGAACTCATTTTTTTTGTCATTCCCATACAAATTACCGGGAGACGGAACATTTTTGTATGGAATTGTCAAATTCTTTATTTATTTACCAATGGTCCCATAGGTAAAGTTGTACAATATCGACGGACTGAATTATCCCCATAAGGGTCTGAAATGAATAAAAGTTCACCATGTATTTGATTGTAAACTCAAAATCTGAAAACAATACCTCCATTGTGGGAAGAAAAAAGAGAAGTAAGTCTTGTAAACGATGAAAGTGATGGAGGGGAACTTGGCTCACATAACTCGCTCGCAAGTTATTAAACTTTAACTAATAAATAACATTGTTTGGAAGCACCTGTCACGATTTTCATGAAAACCATTAGAATATGAAGTTTGTCATAAGTTGGAGCATTGTATACTCGGACTCATTCGTGTGTCAGTTATGGCTGGACGACTACATCGGTACTTTTTTTTTAAACAAAAAATACTGTTTATTTTTTCTTAAATCTATGCAATAAAGTTTATTCATCCTTATTATTTTATTAGATCATTATCATCATTTCGTGTAGGTGTCATGGACAATTGACCATGCACACCCTGGTGTCAGAGTTCTTCGGAACCGCCTCGCGGCCTCTGACGTACTTCTAATTAATTTTTTTGGATGATAAAATAAAATTTGTTATATATACATTTTAACGATATCCTTTTCCGGTACACGAAAAAGATTTGCAATATCGTAATAATGATATAATTTATATGGAGATATAAGCTTTCCTTTCAGGAAAGGCCAATAAAAACATCGTTACTTTGATCTCCGCAATATTCCGTAGCAAATACTCGCAATTCAATATATTCAGTACAAATATTATTAAATATTTTTACATTATGAGTTACGACGTATTGCTAGGTAAATTCTTGTGATCATTGATATGTTTCCTGAAATTTTAAATGTTATTATAATGTTTCATATTTTGTTTAGGGTTCCGTACAACTGAGTAACAAAACTAAACTATGAGGTTATACGGATATCTCGTGCGTGTGTAGATAGACCGTTACAGCAATTTACTCCGATTCTACTAAACCCATTTGAAAAGTACACTTAAATATTTTTTTAAAATAGAACATTTAATATTACTGCTATACAATATGTAAAGAAAACCAAAGTACACTTATAGATTTATTTAAAAATAATATTTAACATTACAGCTTTACAATATAAAAAAAAAAACCGACACACCAGCCCGTCAATATGAACAACTTTTCCTCTGGGACCAATGCTGGGAAGCCCTTCAAGTATCGGCTAGGTTTTCTTTACATATTGTATATCGCGGTTTGATAAAAAGTTTACAAAAAGAGAGGTTTAAATTCGTAAGATGGACACGTGACCTGAGACCGCTTTTCTAGATTAAGAGTTTTAACCATACTAGCTTTTCGCCCGCGGATCCCTCGGGAATATTACTTTTTCCCGGGATAAAAGGTAGCCTATGTCCTTCTCCGTACACCAGAAAACTTGATGCAAAATTTCATGATGATCGGTTCAGTAGTTACGGCGTAAAACCTAACAAACAAACAAACTCACTTTAGTATTTAATATATTAGTAAGGATTGTTTTCTTTTCACAGACCTACAACATAGATGCCCAAACTGGGGAATCGTCCGCATGCGCTACCGCTCTGCTTTGCGGGGTGAAAGCAAGGTTCGAAACATTGGGGTTGGACGCAGGAGGCCGATTCAACAACTGTGCGTCAACCATCAACTCGAAGGTCACTTCGCTTATCGATTGGGCTCATGAAGCGGGTAAGTCTATAAAGTAACTTATTCTAGGAGTACCCACCTGGCCCAGTAGTCGTGAGCATTAATAGCGCTTACTTTATTTAAGCAAACCTGGGCGCAGTCCCAACTGTGATGGGTGACCGCAAGTAGTACAAACAACTCTCGAGCTCTTCCGTCCTTCGGAAGGCACGTTCAGCAGTTGGTCCCCGCTGTCATCATTGATGGCTGTCAATAAGCTATGTCAGATACCATTAGGCAGCTTAAAAAATCTGACACCAGTGTTGGCCACTTGTTCAGGCAAAGCCGAACATTTTCGTAGTATTGATATTTTACATACGCAGCGCTACGCGCGACCTACATTTTTATAACAGATTGTAAACGAGCATTTTTAGTTTTTTAGTGTAATAAACGCACTCGGCAAATTCGATCGTCGTTTTCATTGACAGTCTTGGCGACCCGGGTTTGTCTGACATTGTGACATTGCATCCTTAAATTTGACATTATTTAATTGTATGGATCCTAAGCAGGGAACCGTACATTTTGGTCCTTCGAAACATTGACCTTACGCGCGTGTTGTTCTATCCGGGATCATTCGCGGGTGAGGTGAACCAGTGACAGTGGTGAACATTTCACGTTGACATTCTACATTTGCAAGTTAATTTTCGTATCTCGAGATAACTTTAGTGACAGTGCAGTTCAAATATATTAAACATTTTGTGACATTTCGCATGGTGTTACTGTGTGCATCTAGCAGCTAACACTCAGACTCCATCCAGTGCACAGGAGTCTATACATAGGATCATCTAGCAGACCGGAGCTACGTGGCCCACCGTAGTTCCTTGACATCAGCAGCGTAAGCTTGACAAGAGAATACAAGTAAGATCGTTTCATTACTTCCCTTGTATTAATTTGCATTTTGACATTATGGAATCTATAATCCAACGCCAACATGACATTATCCAGAGCTTGGAGAAGATTAACACTAACTTCAAGAAGGATTCATCTGACAGAAAAACCTCTGATTATATTAAGCAAAGATTGGAATTGCTTGATGACTACTGGCAAGATTTTGACTCCAATCACAACCAATTGCAAACTTATCCTGACATATCTCATGAGTATTTTACGAAAAATATGTATCAGCAAGTATATGATTATTATGTCGGAACTCGTGAAATCATAGCATCTTTTCCGGCAAAATCTACTTCGACATCAACTAGCATCAAGAATGACAACACAGTCCAAACTGACACGTCAATGCCACAGGACTCTAAACTTAAAGATCTTTTGAGCCAACAGCGTACCAATTTTAAGGCCCTGCGTAGACAGATACATAATTGCGTAGTGGATGACATTGAAGAGAAGTGGGAATTGGATGATGAGTTAAAGAATTTGCAGTCTTGGTGGGAGCAGATTGACAAGCTACATTGGAAAATCGACAACCTTTCAGGAAATTCTGACGCGATATATGACATGGAGTTTACAGATGTCGAAAGAAAATATCGTGACATTAAAAGGCAACTCAACAGGAAGATCTCATCTACAGCCCATCTCAAGGACTCAACTCCAAGAGTAGATATCCCGATTTTTACTGGAAACTATTCCCAATGGCCGACTTTCCTGGATCTTTTTAAAGAAACCATTCATAATAACACCACCTTGTCTAAAACACAAAAAATGCAGCACCTGAAAGGTAAGGTTAAGGGCGAAGCCGAGAGACTCATCCAGCATCTTCACATTTCGGCCAACAACTATGACACCGCGTGGGATATTCTGTACCAGCGCTACAACAATTTACAGCTTCTTTTCTCTAAACAACTGGAGACATTTTTAAATCAACACACTCTTCAAAAGCAAACCTCCTATGAAATAAAACGTTTACATGACACGAGCATTGAATGTTTGCATGCAATCCAAAATCTGGGAGTCGACACGAAGTCATGGGATCCAATCCTTGTCCATCTCCTAAGCAAGAAATTGGACTCCGAAACCTACCATGACTATCAAGAGTCCCGCAGAGCGCCGAGAGAGTTAGCAACACTTGAAGAATTTTTATCATTTTTAGAAGCCAAGTTTACAGCCTTGGAACCTATAAAAAAGAAAGACGTTTTTGCGACTCAGAAACAACAAGCATCTACATCTGCGAAGCCGCCACATAAATCATATTTTCGACAAGAAAAACCGCAGTACCCCATTAATAGAGCATATCACACTTCGTACAAAACAATTACGTGTCCATTGTGCAATATGAATCATGCCTTATACCAATGCAAGAAGTTCGAATCTATGACACCAGATGCCAAATTAAATGTTATTTCAAATCATAAAATTTGTAGAAATTGTTTATACATTCATGAACACAATTACTGCAACTCGACTAAACGTTGTAAAATTTGCAATAATTCGCACAATACTTTATTGCATGATATTTTTAATAACAACCCAATTACGAAACCGAGTTCATCTACCTCGTTGACCCGGCCACTTACCACTCAGCATAAAAATGTGAACCATGTCGAGAACGACGATGACGAAATATTGCTTACCACGGTGCAGTTACGCGTGCAAGCGGCAAATGGGACATATATTACCTTTACTGGACTCCTAGACCAAGGTTCACAGGTCAGCCTTGTCTCTGAGAACGCAGTACAACGTTTAGGCCTACCTCGAGAACATATTAATGCGTCAATATGCGGCGTCGGTACAACTCCGAAGAAAGGCAGAGGAAAGGTCACACTTAACTGCAAATCCATACACGATGATTATAATTTCTTTACGGAGGCACTTGTCATGCCCAGAGTCGTAAACAACCTACCTAACGTGACATTTGAAAAGAAAAATTACAACCATCTTCGTAATTTACAGTTAGCGGATCCAGATTATCACATTTCCAAACCAATTGACATTCTTCTTGACGCTAGGGTGTACTCAATAATAATAATGGGGGATTACTAAAAGGCTTTTCATCTCAGCCTATAGGCTGAGATGAAAAGCCTTTTCCAACCTATCGCCGTCTGCTGTGCTATAGCACAGCAGACGGCGATAGGTTGGATTATCTCAGGGAGCCACACCACGACCTTTAACTGTCATGTATTGACAAATTGCGATGAGGATTTTTCTCGATTCTGGGAGATGGAAGAAGTGATAGAAAACAACAATAATTTGACACCCCAAGAACAGTTTTGCGAGGACTTTTACGTTTCTACAACACGAAGATTACCGGACGGCAGATACGAAGTACGCTATCCAATGATTGACAATTACGAGCAGCATCTTGGTCCATCCAAACCAAAAGCGGTAGCCCAGTTGAAACAGTTAGAGAACAAGTTATACGATAATAAACAACTCGGTGAGCAATATCACAGTTTTATGCAGGACTATATTACTCTCGGGCATATGCGGAAATGCATTTCACTAAAGGAACCTAGCTGTTTTTTACCACACCACCCAGTTTACAAGGAAGACTCAAATACAACGAAGTTGAGAGTAGTATTCAATGCTTCATCTAAAACAAAGTCTGGATACAGCCTAAACGACTTAATGGAATGTGGTCCAAAATTACATAATGACATACAGTGCCTGCTGATTAACTGGAGAACGTTTCGCTATGTTTATTTAGCAGATTGTGAGAAAATGTTTAGAACTATTTTACTTAAAGAAGAAGATCAGCACTTGCAAAAAATTATGTGGCGTGACGAATTAGGAAACCTTCAGGAGTACCAGCTTTGTACGGTGACATATGGGACAAAAGCCGCCCCATTTATTGCTATGAGAACCATGCAACAACTAGCAATCGACGACGCACATAAATATCCACTAGCATCCAGGATTTTATTAAATAGCATATATGTAGACGATATTTTGGCAGGAAATAATGATTGCCAGGTTGCGAAGGAAACGCAATTGCAACTTATTGACATGTTACACGGAGCGGGAATGAATATGCGAAAATGGTCAAGCAACACACGGGAATTGTTAGAACATCTATCACCAGATCAATTAAAACCCTCTGTTGTAGATTTGAAACACGCGGACTCAATGAAAGCGCTGGGACTTCGTTGGGATCCATTTTCTGACACATTTTCATTTAAAAACAAACTGAAAACTGACATAAAACCTGACAATCAATCTTTGACAAAATATACCAAACGCATGATGCTATCTGACATGTCCAAAATATTTGACCCTTTGGGATGGCTGTCTCCCGTCGTGATAAAAGCAAAAATACTATTTCAGCGCGTTTGGGCGACTGAAATTGGATGGGATGACAACATTTCAGAACCAATTTTACATGAGTGGCTGAGATTCAGAGAGGAAATGACAAGCATTGAAAATATTGACATTCCAAGATGGATCGGTGACACCACAAAGAAGGTGGAATTACATGGCTTCTCGGATGCCTCCGAGAAGGCGTTGGCGTGCTCAGTTTACATTAGATCTAAAGATGACAATGATAAGCAGATGACAAGGCTAGTTGCCGCGAAAACAAAACTTGCACCAAAAAAGAAACCTGAGAGCTTACCTCGATTGGAACTTTCGGCAGCGGCACTCTTAGCGAAATTGTTAAACAAAATAATAACATCAATACCAGCTGACATTGACATTGAAGTTTATGGTTGGACAGACTCCATGGTAGTTCTTGGTTGGCTACATGGAGAAATAAGCCGTTGGAAATCGTTTGTGGCCAATCGCGTCAAGCAAATCATTGACATTTTACCTGCGTCTCGTTGGCGACATACAAAGTCAGAAGACAATGCAGCTGACTGCGCCACTCGAGGCTTGACACCCATGCAACTTAAACAGCACTCCCTGTGGTGGGAGGGTCCTTCATGGCTGAAGGAAGAGATTTCACCATCTGCACAGCATATTATTGACATTCCCAAAATCGACATGAAAGAAAGCAAAGTACATGCCGTAACCTTGACACCGTCCTCTATAATTTTAGAATTACTAAACAAACATAGCGACTTATCACATATCGTCAGAATCATATGTTGGATTCGACGCTTCGGTTTACACATACGTCACCGTGACGCCAATCTGACGCGTCACGAGGACATCCACCTCACGGCGGATGAAATACGATCCGCTCGCCGGCTGATTATAATAAATGTACAAGCGCACTGCTTTATAAATGACATTACACGATTATCTAAAGGGGAAAATCTAAGCTCTAAAAGTAATATCGTGACATTAAACCCTTTTGTAGATGACAAGGGAATCCTTAGAGTCGGCGGAAGACTTAGGAATTCAAATCTAACATACAATTGCAAACATCCTATATTACTACCTCATGATTCACCATTGACAAAATTATTAATACAAGAAGCACATCGTAATACCTTACACGGAGGTCCTGCCTTGACAATGACATACCTACGCGAGCAATACTGGATTATTGGAGGAATTAGAGCAGTGAAGAAGCAGATTCGACAGTGTGTGAAATGCAGAAGATTCACACCACGCGGTGAAAATCAGATAATGTCTGATCTTCCTGGACCTAGAGTGACACCATCAAAATGTTTTACACATTCTGGAGTGGATTTTACGGGTTTTGTAGAGATTAAATCCAATAAAGGTCGAGGAATCAAAACGTCAAAAGCCTACATAGCCGTATTTGTCTGCTTCGCTACAAAGGCCGTCCATCTAGAGCTAGTGTCAGACCTCAGCTTTGAATCGTTCATCGCGGCCCTCAAACGCATGTGCGCCCGCCGTGGATTGCCCAAGCATTTGTACTCCGACAATGGTACAAACTTCGTTGGAGCTTCACGGATCTTAAAGAGGGAATACGAGGAGACATTGCCAAAAATTGATACTGCGTTCTTGAAAGAAATAAGCCAAATGGGTATCACCTGGCATTTCACCGCGCCCTTATGGGCCAGTGCTGGTGGTCTGTATGAAGCTGCAGTCAAGAGCGTAAAGTTTCATCTCAAGCGTGTCATCGGAGAGCAGAAGCTGACATACGAAGAGTTTTACACACTTCTGACACAAATTGAGGCTTGCCTTAACTCAAGGCCTCTGTATGCACTATCCGAAAACCTAGAAGATGACTACTTGACACCCGGACACTTTTTGACAGGAGGCCCCTTACTATCTTCTCCGTTATCAGACGTTAATGGGCCTTCTAATTTGCGTACTCGTTGGCAACTCGTACAGCAAATGCAAAACTCTTTTTGGAAGAAATGGTCTACAGACTATTTACATCATCTTCAGAAGAGATTCAAGTGGCATTACCCTAAACAAAACTTGAAGATTAATGACATCGTCCTTATGCATGAAGATAATATGCCACCGTCGAAATGGGCGCTCGGAAAGGTGGAAGAAATTCATTCTGGAAGAGATGGGTATACTCGCGTCGTGACACTAAAAACGAAATCTGGCTTCCTGAAACGTCCAATTACTAAGTTGACATTGTTACCCGTAAATGAAACCAATGAGACCACGGATTGTGATAACTCACAACCTCCAGCAGAAACTGAAATACCTGGCCCATCTACAGCCAGGACTCGAAGCAGAAGGCCGCGGAGAGGAAGACTGTGTAATAACTTCTTATTTTCGGCACTACTACTTCTAATGACATTTATTTCACCTTCCTTGACACAAGTATGCAACGTGACACAGCTGACACAAAATAACACCCTCTATTTTGAAGAACAAGATTGCTGATATGAGAGTGGTACAAGATCACTGGAATATGGTAGTCTATTACAACATGTCCATGTACTGGCAAGGCATGACAGACATCGAAAATTACATAAGTCACATAAAGAACATCAGTAATAACGAATTAACCTTCATGCCTATAATATCGCAATTTGAGCACGAACTTCAGGAAATCCAGCACTATAACAAAATCATGGTAAACAAGACACCACAATATCGTAACAAAAGAGGACTTATCAACGGGATCGGATACGTAGCAAATTCGTTGTTTGGCGTACTGGATGATAGGTTTGCTCAACAGTACGAAAAGGACATTGAGACAGTCAAAAACAACGAAAATCATTTGCTTGCTATGTTTAGAAACCAGACGTCCATTCTCGAGGCTGAAAACAACATCCTCAAGCGAAATGAAGCCGTTATGCATCAACATTTTGTATATATTAACGATCATCTGAGGAACATCACTTACGAGATGAACCGAGTTGAAAAAGTTACCACTAACTTACTTCAATCCATCTACGTAATGGCAACAGCCCTGTCAGCCGATGTTATAATATCAAATGTCAGACGGATTCAAGAAACTCTACTTGACAGCATAACAAACATCTACCACGGACACATTGACATGCATCTTATTTCACCTACTCAGTTAGAGACTCAACTGCATACAATTTCAGGTCACTTGCCTAGTGAACTAGTCTTGCCTTCAGATAATGTGAGAGATCTCTATAAGTTAATGCACGCACAAGCAAGAATGACAAACAAATATATGATTGTTGAAGTAAAAATTCCCTTACTCAGCCTTGATAAGTTCGAGCTAAATAAAGTGATACCTCTCCCTGTGACAAGCAATGGAAGAACAATCTACAACTTCCCAGCAACTAACCATATAGCATTTAACATCAAAAAAGACATGATTATGCCCATGACAGATATTGACATACAAAAATGCATCCAATACAGCAGTGAGAAATTACTTTGCCATGAAAATCATCCTATTTATAACATCCACTTTAAACAATCACTATGTAATATTAAATTGTTTACAAACAATGCGAATCAAACATATTGCCGGTCAGAGATAAGACGGTGCGCCGACAAATGGATGAAATTGAACGCGCGCGGCGCGTGGCTCTTCTCATGTTGCGAAGAATGCTCAGTCCGCATTTTGTGTCCAGGTGCGCTCATAACAAAACAACTGCATGGCAATGGCATTATTTATATAGGTCAGGGTTGCATATTGAAAGGAGATACATTTATGATTCATATACCGTATGAGTACAAAAACGAAATAGTCTTACACCCAAACATTGACATACCGGAGATGCCTCAATTTACGTCATCACTGAATGAACTGATACAAACTACAATATCTGACAGCGAAATTGATAAATTGGAGAATCATGAGAGATTATTTGATGAAATAAGCCACAACATTGCAGAGCTGAAAGTACAAGATCTACAACAAATACAGGATGACAGCGCCACTCATTTAACAATCATCTACTCGGTGCTCTCGGCCATCATTCTGAGTATTCTGGTGTATGCAGTCATCAAGTGTCGAAGACTACGCCATGGAAGTCGCGAGGCCAGAGACATTCCAATACAACTAACAACCGTGAAGAGTGGGCGTGGCGCAGCAGTCGGGGTCTACGAGACCGCGCTTTCTTCGCCCGCATTGAGTCGCGTCAAAAGTGCATCAGTAATGAGTGTGGACACAGCCACGTCCCCTTCCATGAACAGAAAAGTGACATTTGACAATCTTCCAAAACCTTAATGCATAATTTTTAAATTTTGAATTTATTTCAAATGTCTATAGTGAATTTTTTATATTTAGATTTGTACATTTCCATCGTTTACAATGATTTTTTTATATTCTTATACATTATTCTTATATCTCTATATTTACATTTTTTACATTAACTTATACAATATTTTGCATTTTTTAATTTACATATCTGTTTATCTTTCTTGCCGTTTGGCAGTATGTTCAGGCAAAGCCGAACATTTTCGTAGTATTGATATTTTACATACGCAGCGCTACGCGCGACCTACATTTTTATAACAGATTGTAAACGAGCATTTTTAGTTTTTAGTGTAATAAACGCACTCGGCAAATTCGATCGTCGTTTTCATTGACAGTCTTGGCGACCCGGGTTTGTCTGACATTGTGACATTGCATCCTTAAATTTGACATTATTTAATTGTACGGATCCTAAGCAGGGAACCGTACACCACTTACACACACGAAAACAAACAAACTTATGTTAAATATTTATTGTCTGTAATGGGGAAGTTAAGTATTTAATACTTAACTTTTGCACCGAAAAAAGAATTGTACAATATATACCTATAATTCTTATGGTATAAGCAGAGCCCAAAGCCATGCTTTTTTAAAGTGTCCTTTTCAAGTGACCTGTCCTTTTAAAGTGTCTTTGTATTAAAACAGTTATGGGTAGCAACTAGATTTTCACTCATTCTCACGGCCGGCTTTTACGATCTAGTTGTGTTAGGTGACGTAAGCCATAACACTACAGTACCCGCGCCCTAGTTTTATAATATTTTACTCGCGTGGGGTGAATATTCAGACCAATTTCATTGATCGATTTTAGGTAAATATAATATAATATAAAATAAAATGCGTTCAAATAGTGAAAAGTATTTATTATTTATTCTTACTACTACAGCAATTTTGAATGTTTATTAAATGAACAAAAATAAAAATGTATTTTAAAAATTAGTTGCACTAAAATATTGTGGGATCTCGTTCTTGATGACGGTGGTGGTGTTTTGAACCAACGAGTGCCATTTCTAGATTGGTAGTAGTTTGAAAAAGTACTCAGAGGAATATTGTCATCGCTTGAAAAACTATCCTCAATATTTTCTTCCATATCTACATCTACCCTCTCTTCTGTGCTTCTATCTTCCATCTCTTCTGTGCTCCTATCTTCCATCTCTTCTGTGCTACTTTCATATTCTTGCTCTGTTTCTGAGTCATGGTTAAGTTCTGTAACACATTCCTCTTCATTATCTTCTGTATCACTAGGTGCAATATCACTCTCAACCTCCACATTTTCTAACCAGCTTCGTATCATATTTTCATGACGTTCGTCCATAATGGCGACAAATCTCTAATGAACAACACAAATATCATAGCTAAATATACAAAAGTCTTATAGAAACTGTGAAAATCTCGAATAAAAGAAAAAATAAAACAAATACTTACAAGAAACACTTCAGAATCGAACGAGAGTTTTTGTAACGCCGATAGTCGCGTGGGGTGGAATTCCGTCCCAAACACTTTCTTACCCTTTTTTTTGCCACTAGCGTCCGCGACGAGTGCCGGTGACGTACTGACCTTAAAACTTGTTTACTTGACGAGGATTACACTAGGCGACACAGTCCGTACTCAAGTAATTAAAAAAGTATTGATGAAAGCGTTGGTCTGGGGCGAATATTCACCCCGCGCGTGTACTGCAGTGTTAATACGAGTACGTTAAAGGGGAATGGGATATGGTGGAGAATTTCGGTGCCGAGGTTTGAAACTTGCGGTAGCTCAGTTGGTAGAGCGTAGGTCGTATATAGACCTAGGTCGCTAGTTCAAGCCCTTATCTATGTACCTCTGCCAACTGAGCTACCGCTGACCTAGGTCGCTGGTTCATGCCCCGTTCGCATGAAATTTTTTTATCATATTTTATTTCTTAATTTAATTAGTGACTTGTACACCAATTTTGTATAAATAACAATTGTTTTAAACAAAATAAAAAACACGACCGCATCATTAGCCTATAACATAAGGCAAGCATTTAAACCACATGTCTTTGAGTCCTTACATCAAAATCTTTTCGGGCATTTCGAATGTATGTTGAAATAATGAACTTCTCATACGTGCATACATACTCTAAGAACATGACACTTCTTTCTCAGGCAGACGTGCAAAAAATCCTTTTTTATACTTGTTTTAAAATTTACATTTTTTGTGCCGCCAAAAGGATGAATAACGTTGGCAATTACATATAATCCAGTGTAACCTTTATCTTATTGTCGTTTAGTTCGGGTCAAATTTAACGAATAAAGCATGACCCACATTCATTGTCCGGTTTTGGGTCATATTCAATTAAACCTTTCTTAACACTTTGACGAACTCTAAACGAGACACAACTGTAGTTTTTTTTTGTTATAACAGTTAATAGCCGTACGTGTCCGATAAAGAACAAATCTGTCTAAAATTATGAGACACTCTAAATGAGATAAATAGGATTTCTCTAAGTCCCGGTTATTAGAGAAACATAGTTTGAAATAAGAAGTCGTAGGAATTTGATTTTGTAATATACTTGCGATAGGTATGATTTAAATTTAGATTAAAATTAAACTTGTAATTTCATATGGGTTTGGTAACCCAAGGGTAAAAACGGAATTCTATTACTAAGCCACTGCTGTCCGTCCGTCCGGCCGGACGTCACAGGGCTGGATCCGTAATTAGTAGGCACTTGAAGTTTTCTCAGAATATGTATATTCTATTGTCTATTGCCGTTTGAACAATAAATATCAACATCATCATCAGGTCTTTTTAGTCTCTACTGCAGGAGCATGACTCTCTCTGTACTACCGGAGCCATACTTAGCCAGAGCAGACAGAGGATTTCGCTTACACTCTCCTCGCTGGCCAGTCGGGTTGGAGAGGTCTCATTGATGTTTATGAGCTTTGTTAGCTTGTATTTCCTAAGTCACCCCTTACGACATTCATGGGAACAATAAATATAAAATCAAAATAAAAGTTAAAGAGGTTTTATATAAAAATTATGATTATTGGCTAAATTACGGCTAATTTAATACTGAGATACCACACACCATAGTCAATTAAAAACAAAAGTATCTGTGTAAAAAGTTTGATTACCTTTCAAGAGACGTCGCATCGGTTTTATTGGTACATAAACATCTTTCCCATACCAGTAACGTAGTTCTTTGTAGTTGAATGGTGGTACTGAACCCTTAAAGGTGCGAATCCGACGAGCTTAGACAGTTTTATAATTGTTCTGGATATAAAGTAATTTCAATTCAACAATACAAACGAGGAATTATTAGAAAAAAACATAATAACATCAGTATTAGAATTTTCCGCTGGATTGTTACAACAATGTTCCAGTGAGATTATTTCAATTTGTGTTAATGCGTGGTAATATTAAAAAACAGTTTATAATTGAATAAACTTATTAAACTTTCAGCTTGAAGACTAACTTTAACAGCCTCCGTGGTCCAGTGGTTAAGGCGTTTGCCTGTTGACCCCGGGGGTCGTGGGTTCGATTCCCACCGGAAGCATACTTTGTTTAGTTGTTTCCAGTTTGGTTAAGACATTGCAGGCTTGAATCACCTGATTGTCTGATAATAAAGATGATTCCGTGCTTCGCAAGGCACGTTAAGCCGGTGGTCCGGGCTGCCATCTGGTAGTCGTTAAAGGAACCACGTCAGAGGCCGAGAGGCGATTCCGAAGAACTCTGACACCAGGGTGTGCATGGTCGATTGACCGTGACACCTATACGAAATGATGAACTTGAAGACAGAATATGTAGGTATAAGAAATATAATAAACAAGTTTAGGCTTCAATTAGTTAGGTATTATAGACTTGGAGTGGTCCTATTCTACTCTGCCGGAAACCACACGGCAAGACCATTTACATACATACATAGTATCACGTCTTTTTACCTTGCGGGGTAGACAGAGCCTAGGTCTATAAGACCACCCTGATTTCATTATGTAAAAACACAATGGAGTAGAATTTTGAGCTGAATTATTTTTTTGTTATCGTTTTTAAACAGACGAATTGAAGTTGTTTCACAAACACGTGCTTAGGGTAACCCTCTTTTCACTTGTCATCTTAAGGCTTTATATTTTACAAACGATAAAATATATTAAAATGAAAAAAAAAGTAAATAACACTGCTTATAAATGACTATGTTAAATTGTCTATTTGATAAAAGTTTTAACAATTTTTTTGATAACATAAATAATGTAAATTTGATAATATGTGTCAGATTTCCAAGTAGTAGCTACTTCGCCTTTTACATGATTCCTGAAATATTCCTTTGACCATATTTTACGATCAGTGCGGGAACAAAAGAAGTTTATCCAAATTTCCTTTTCTCCTAGATGGTTCAGAGATATTATTCTCTAATATTTTTATTCAAAATCTGTCCCGGGCTAAAGAGTGTTTCTGGGAAATGTCTGCATGATTAACAGTTAGCCACTTTCAAGCACTCTGAAAGTTTTGCCATTCTGCAAAATTGCGTTGGAGATCCCATTTCAATAGAAAATGTAGTTTGAATAGGTACAAGTCTAACTATCGAATTTTAAACAAATAATCCACTTATTTGTTTAAAATTTGATAATTAAACTTGTACTTGAATATATTCTAAAAGTATCCAATTCAAACTTCTCGTCTTTAAGATTTTTTTTATAAATGTTCGGGTAATTGAACATATTTCAGTGAAATGAAAAATAACACCCACATTTAAAAAGAACTCCTAGATCTTTTTATAAACTAAAAACATACAAAGAAAATCTTGCCAGAATTGTCTATTAAAAAACTCGTCAAGTGAGGGTCAAACTGGCATGAAGAGGGTTCCAGTTATTTATAGGATCACTAAATACTTGTGTGTACAAGTATTTAGTGATCCTATAAATAAAGGTTCCGTTTTGTCAGTTTGTCATACAGAACCCTAAAAAATAATAGTGTTAAGAATAAGAGTATCTTGTAACATCTGTGACAATTTTTATATAACTATAAAAAAAAATCTTTAGTTTCATTAAAAATCTGTCTCGAGCTGTGAAGTGATTCTTGCAAATTGCCACATGTCTGAGAGTTAGCCAATTCCAAGCACTCTAAAAAGTACTTTAACTATCTAGACTGGCGCTTGAGTGTGGCAATTCCATTGTGCAAAATTGCTTTGGAGTGAGCAGTTGTGGAATATGAGAGTTGAATGAGAATTGTTTGATTTTTATAAAGGATTAACTGAACGAAATTGATATAGGAAAAATATTGTCATTTTTCTTCCCAGTTATCGTGAATAGCACACAGTGAATAACACAGGCATTTTCAGCTTGGAACTCCTTGGCATGGAGCTGAGTTCAAACCTCAACTTCAGTACCTTCATTGAGTCTAGAGCACAAACTGCGGAAAACTGGGCATCCTTAATAAGGTTAAGCGGTACTTTACACCTGGATAGCTTTTAACACTTTACAAAGCTCAAGTCCGATCCTGTATGGAGTGTTGCTCAACTAAATACCAACTTGCCACATTTGACTCGGTGGAACGTAGAGCCAGGAAAATAATTTGCGACGAAAGACTGATAGAAGGGCTGCAACCTTTAGCCCATCGGCGTAAAGTTGCCAGTCTGTCAGTATTTTATAGACTACACTACGGGGAGTGTGCACAAGAACTGCACGAATTAATCCCACCTTCCCCTTTTTACTATCGGAATTCCAGGCGCATAGCAGGTGCACGAACCGTTTTTCAAGGTCTTTTATTATGCCCACCGCCAACGAGTGGATTTATTGCCCGCGTCAGTATTTCCGAGTACATATAACCCGACAGCCTTTAACACTCGAGTGAACAGGCATCTTCTAGGCAAGCTCGCTCCATCGTAGATCTTGTCTTTGCCATCTAGGTTAGTCTAAGGTCAAGAGTAAGCCTATTTAAAAAAAAAAACCTAGATCGTACCAATTATTTTTCTTGTTACGCATCAAAGCCAATAGCTTGTAAGCCGTCACTTATTTTATTGCCTTTTCCACTTACATGCCCACCATCACGCTAAATGCCCCTGAGGCCACTAATGTCATAAGACCCTGACGTCTCATGACTTTAGTCTCTGTCTACCCCGTTAAAAAAAGTAGGTATATTAAATTTCATGGGTCAATATAAAAAGCCATCCATTTAGTTACATATGTTAAAAACTCATGAACTCCTTAATTTTCAGCTGTTTTAATAACAGCTGAAAATTAAGGAGTTATAATATTTTGGATACATCTTTACGAAGTACAGTAAATTAAGAAACAATCTAGGTGTTAGTTTACATTAAAAATTTTACTCTTCTTCTTCCACTCCTCATCCACTTTATGTGGGGTCGGGACGGCATAAAAATGTTACTCTTTTTAATAATACCTAAGTAGATTTTTAAATAAAACATAACAATTTTTTTATTTCTTTATACTTAGATCTCTGAATATTTATCCATCGTTGACCAAGCGAGCGCGAAACGCGTGCGAAGCGTCTCCATTATAGCTTAGAAAAACGTCGTTCGTATGTCCGGCTGTCCGGTTGTTCTCCTTTGCAGGTCGCATTTCCCAACCAATTCATGGGAAATTTTGCCAAAATGGTGATACGAGTAAGTCTCGCAAGGTCTAAAGCTCACATATCCTCTAGTTAATAAATAAAGTTTTATCCTTAAAAATCATTTTACTTCTTAAATATCGTTCTATAAGTATTAAAATATACTGCGCCATATTTCTGCAATAAAGTATCGCGGTATTTGCTGCAGCCATAAATCCAGCCCAGCGTGATATTATCCGATACCTGGCGCCTGGAACTATCTTCCACCCGCTGGTCTTACGCTATTTATACAAGACTAAGTTAAAAACGTAAAACCCTTCTAGGTAGTTTTTAGGGTTCCGTACCCAAAGGGTAAAAGCAGGACCTTATTAATATGGCTTCGCTATCTGTCTGTCATTCCGTCCATCCGTCTGTCACCTGGCTGTATCTCATGAACCGTGATAATCAGAGAGTTGAAATTTTCACAGATTACTTATTTCTATTGCCGCTGTAACAAAAAATAGAATAAAATAAACATTTAAGGGGGCTCCCATACAACAAACGTGTTTGTTTGTGCTCATTTTTGTTCGATGTTGATAACGGCAACAGGTAGATGCTTGAAATATTCACAACATATTTATTTATATTATCCACAAAAAAATAAGTAATTAAGTTAATATTTTATTGGGGGCTCCCATACAATAGACATGAATTTTTTATCGTTTTTAATAGATAATGGAACCCTTAGTGGACTCGCACTTGACGATTTTATATTTTTAAACGACCTTAAAAAAAGGAGGATGCTCCTAAACTCGATAGTGTTTTTTTTAAATGTTTGTTACCTCATTACTCCGTCGTTTATGAAGAAAAATAAGGCTATGCTTTCCAATTGGGGCTATTTAAACATTAAAATCTGTATCTCCGTGTACATGTTACCGATATTGTTATTAAATATTATATATTAATATAAAGGGTGATTATTATGTATAATGTCCTAATTTTGTAGACAGTGTAATAAATATAGGTATCATATTCTCTGGATATATTCATAATAGCTGGCTAAAGGTATCGAAGTAATAATTACAGTTTAACTGTTACACCCTAAGTTGGTAACGCGCGCTCGCTTCTGTTTTGGTCACAAAGCAACAGAATATCTAAACTACCCTCTGTGACAAAGTTAGTGTGGTATATTGGGGATTTGCCCTAAGATAATAACGCATAGAATTTAAAAAAGAAATTTAATTTATCCAGCGTGGAAATGCGGCCAGTATTCTTGCTAACATGCCATATGGGCAAGAATTTTTAGATTTTTAAGTTCGGTTTATGTTAGAATGTAATTTTATGGTAGGTTACCTTATTAGTTTGTATTTTTTTTTTATCATAATGTAAAGCAATTTGGATTACAATACGTTTTTTTAAATTAATTTATTAGAAGCCCATGGATTAACTATTCAATCTGAGGTTAGTTTCACTGGCCATAAAAACTTTGTGACTTGACTTATTATTCCCTTTATACTTTAGTCAAGCCTTACAGGCTTGCTTACAATCTATTATATGAAATAGTTAGATAATACTAGCTTTCGCCCGCGGCTCCACCCGCGTCAATGTCGATCCCTCGGGAACAGTACTTTTTCCCGGGATAAAAGGTAGCCTCTGTCCTTCTCCGTACTCCAGAGAACTTCTATGCAAAATTTCATGATGACCGGTTCAGTAGTTAGGGTGTGAAAGCGTAACAAACAAACTCACTTTCGCATTTATAATATTAGTAAGGATAATTAATTCAGCGTCATTATCACTTTGTCTAAATTGATTAGATATTATACGTAATGGTTGGATCATTGCCTAAACTGAGCAGTATTATCTGGTTGGTCATTCATGTTTACAATATGTAAAGAAAACCCTGTCTATCCTTGAATGGGTGATTGAGTCCGTCGATATGAACAACTTTTCTTAAGGGATCAAAATTGGGAACTCAAAAAATAAATACATTTTCAAACAAAAATGCTCGGCCGCTTAATCAATTTGTATGGGAACGTCAAACAAAATTTGAGGTTCCAGCATTGGTTCCATAGGAACGTTCAGATTCAGCTGAATAAGATCAGACAGGGTTTTCTTTACATATTGAATATAATTGGTTATTGGATATATCTGGATTTATATCTTTTGCTGTACCTAACATAATTACAACAGGTGGGCCGTATGCCCGATTGCCTACTAAGTAGTATGAAAAATAATTACATATGTTTCACAGATTATGATTTGCAAGTAACACATTTACGTTTTTGCAAGTTTTAATTGAAATAAAATGATTTACGGAGGAATTTGACGCGAATAATTTTTTATCGTGTCTAGAAATAGTTTAAGCTCGGAAGCTCTGGGAATTGAAGTTGTCAATTTTCCAGTTTTGCGAGCGTGCATATTGTCTCGAACCGTATTCGAGAAATTGGCAGTGTCAATTCAAATTTAACCACCAAAATCATTTGGCATGTATTCCTTTCTTTTTCTTTATGTTAATGACCTAAATTAGTGTCGAAATTCAAAGAACCTTATAAAGACACTAGTGGAAGCTTTTTTAGCTAGGATAGGATAAAAATAAATTGGATTTGGAAAGGAATTAAGGTATAGGGATACGATTCACTCGGAAGCAAGTATCAGCTCGGGAGGCCGGGCGCGCTTACCCGATGCCATATGACTAGCTCCGTGGCGCAGCGGTCAACACGCCAGCCTGCGACACGGAGTGACCGGGTTCGATCCCCGGCCAGGTCAAGATGGAAAATGATCTTTTTCAGATTGGCCTGGGTCTTGGATGTGTATCTATATATGTATTTGTTATAAAATATAGTATCGTTGAGTTAGTATCCCATAACACAAGTCTCGAACTTACTTTGGGGCTAGCTCAATCTGTGTGAATTGTCCGTATATATTTATTTATATCTGCAACCACCGGATATGCAGTTGAGGATGACACCCCTGACCATTACTGTAAGTAAGGTGCAGCAATATCGGCTAGGGTTACATCCGTCAAGTTGTGGTAGTGGGCATGAAGGGAACAGTAGTGGGTGGGTTTTGGCCAGCAATAGTTTGCATGAACAAACTGGTAGCGGAAGCATTCAAAGTAATTTAACTCAAAGTGAATGTAAATATGACTTCCCCAAAGTAACGCCTGAATCATTTCATTATCATTTAAAAACGCTATAACTTTATATAACCAGGCTAATTATAATTTTAATTTTGTTTAGGTAAATCCAGCGGCATAGTGACCACGGCTAGGATCACTCACGCTACTCCCGCGGCGCTCTACGCACACGCACCATCCCGATATTGGGAAGATGACAGCAGAGTCCCTCCAACAGTGAGAAAGGACTGCAAAGACATCGCTCTGCAACTAGTGGAAAACGAACCAGGGAAAAGTATAAACGTAAGTATTTTGTCAACAATCTACCTACAAACTATAAATAGTAAAATTAAGAGTCGCTCACGGCAGAACGATATCAAAGCCAGGAATACACAATACCGCCGATGAGTAGGTGTTATGGATAAGGGCGTTTAAGGGGAATGGGATATGGTGCAGATTTTTGACGCCGGGATTTGAAGCGCGGTAGCTCAAATGACAGAGCGTACCCTTATTTAATAAGAGTATTTAGTCTTGCCATAAATATTGTTTGAAGGAAAAGCCAGTTTTTTTCTTTTGCATTTTACACATTGTGTGTTAGTTTATACAATAATATAAAAAAATATTCAAAGCTTATTCGAAATGATCTCCATTAGCCTCAATACAGTCCTTAAACGTTGATGCCAGGTATTAATTAAAGCACGCTCTTTTTTTGGGAAAATTCTTCACTGCCAATCTTATAGCTTGTTATTATAGGGACTCTAAATTATCATGGCGTTTAAAGCAAGCTATACTCTCTAAAACTAACCATAAATCATAATCTAGCGGATTAAGATCGGGACTTGATGACGGCCTGTCTTCAGCTCTGATGAAGTCCGGAACGTTTGTTTCCAAACCAAGCTTGGGTGAGTCGAGCTTTATGAGCCGGCGCTGTAAGTCTTGCTGAAATGTCCATTCTTGGTTATAAAATATGGTGTTAAGGGGCTTAACCACCTTCTTAAGAATGGTATTTTGATTCACTTGTGCCTATGTTTTGATACCGTTTTCACAAAAATATGGCTCAGTCATTCCTTCATAGCATCACTGAAGTGGGACAGTGTCCACATTGTACTATGTTCACTAATTTAGAAGCTTCTTTAGCTTTGAGCATAAACTCGGTCATTTTGCTTGATAAAATATTGCTCAGTTGTAATATTTTTCTCATCCGTTATACAATTTTTTCTGTACACTCCCTTTGCGTACAGTTTAAGTAGTTGTTTTGATTTTACCACCCTATTCTTTTTTTAATTATTAGTTAAGTAATGAACCGTGCGTCTTCTATAGGCTGCAATTCTTAAGTTATTTTTTAAATACGCGACATGGTTCTAGGACTTATCTTCATATCCCGAGATAAAATCTTTTGCATCTTGGAATACCGGCTTAAACTACTTGAGCTTATTAATACTTGAGCTCATTCACATTTTGTACTCCTGGATTACAATCCAGGAATACTAAATGTAGTAAGCATAATTGTAGTAACACTAAGGGGATTTTTGACTTGGTTGCATATGAGGATGCAATCGAGTAAATACTCAAATGAGGAAGGGCTCATAGGTTTTATATTGAATGGACGAAGTCGTGGCAAAAAGCTGGTGTACAAAAGGTACGAAGAACGCCCTAGGGAAAGGAAACGCTTTAAGCTGATGAACTTTACCGAACTAATATATATTTTTTCAACCATATCCTAAAAGTTTACCCCATATCTGCTAGAACCCGTAAAAGTGTCTAAACGCCCAATAAATATGAAACAGAAATAACAAGTTTTTGCGATTATATCTTTACGACCGTTATATTTTGCTCCCGAATAGCTTTGTAGTTTTGACCAAAGTTCGTTTCACAATTTTCCTTTTCTATATGCTAATATTGTAAAGGGTAGTATTTATTTGTTTTCTTATAATATAAATAGGAAGATTTTTCTTTCCATAAAAATTGGCATATTAAAAATATATTTCCTATTCGGTACAACACTGTGATTACTATTGAATTTTACAAGCTTTTAAGTAGTTACCTGACCCGATATTTGTCTGTATCCAAATCTTGCGAGTTAAATTTGATCCTCTTCCCGGTTACCGATTGAACAGAATTTTGCTTGCGTGTAAATCGGATGATAAAACAATATTATGGGATCGTTGCGCTGGTTCGATGATGGTGTTTGAAGGTGGCCATAGTAACACTTAAATTAAACATCCTGGTTTAGTTTAAGTGTTCCTATAGCCACCTTCACAACACCAATCGGTCGCGTTTGAGTTAATTTAATTTGTCTTGGTAAACTATTTATAGTATGGATTCGTTTACAATAAAAGCTTGTTCCAAATATCTATTTTTAGCAAAAAACATCTTGTTTTATCTTATATGGAATACTGATAGGACTCTGGAAAATTCCCAGGAAGGATTGGCGTCAAGCCCGTCTTAAAACCCTTTCGCCAAGTCATGTTTCACCATGATAATTGTGATTAGCGGACATTTTGATCCGGCACTCAGATGAAAGAAGGACACTGATGAAGTTTTTAAGTAGAAAAATTACAGGGCACTCAGAAAATTCAATAATTTGTTAATAACTTATATTCTTAATAACATAACGTAATTTTTAAGCTTTTTAAGTTTAAGTTAAGGGCCTCCACCTCCAGTCTCAATATGACCGCTCTACCGTATTAAACTGGGATGATTTAAACCTACACTCAAAAAAATTCTATTTTACTTCTTTGTTTGCACTAAAAAAATAATCCATTTTTGTCGGTCCAGGTTATCATGGGTGGAGGAAGGCGCCATTTTATACCAAACGTGACACCAGATCCTGAACACCCTAATCGGGAAGGAAGGAGGCTGGATGGGAGGAACCTCGCCGAGGACTGGGCAAGAGAAAAGAAGAGACGGCGGTTACGAGCCCAGTACATTTTCTCCAGGGAACAACTGGCGAAGCTCGATCCGAGAACTGTCGACTATGTTTTAGGTAGGTCTTTAGCTTGAGTATTACCGTTGTTAAATTTCGTTCTTCTTCTAGTCGTGTCGTTGGCTCAAAACTATAATATAAAGATTTATATTTTATTATACTACCTGAACGCAATAGATCTATTAATAACTGTCATTTGATGATAATGACAGCCAAAGCCAATGGATCATGGCTTATCTGTCGAAGCACGGAGACGCTCGAGGAATTATAGCAACATGTCACGAATCTAGGGGATCACGTCCCCAGGTCGTACAAAATACGCAAATGCTAATAATGTGTTTCTACCATTGAACTCCTTCAAGTGTAGGTCATCATCATTTCGAGTAGGTGTCACGGTCAATCGACCATGCACACCCTGGTGACAGAGTTCTTCGGAACCGCCTCTCGGCCTCTGACGTGGTTCCTTTAACGACTACCAGATGGCAGCCGGGACCATCGGCTTAACGTGCCTTCCGAAGCACGGAATCATCTTTATTATCAGACAATCAGGAGATTCAAGCCTGCAATGTCCTAACCTAACTGGAAACAACTAAACAAAGTATGCTTCCGGTGGGAATCGAACCCACGACCCCCGGGTCAACAGGCAAACGCCTTAACCACTGGACCACGGAGGTTGTTCAAGTGTAGGTAAAATAAGATTATCTTTTCACCGCTCTGTTCTCAATACATGCTGGTAGACTCGCTAACAAGAGTCTTGTCTACGCGTCTGATAATTATTATTTGGAGATATAGGTGCATCAGCAGCTCCTCTGGTGTTGCAGTTGTCTATGGGCGACGTTGACCACTTTCTATCAGACGGCTCGTCTGCTCGTTTGCCGTCAAATACACATAAAAAAATTGGTCTACATTTTCTATACGCATGTAAGAAATTGGATATTTATGTATGTTCACAATTGAAGTGCGCATCCATATATTACAGTATCCAAATACTATATTATCCATGCATTTATATTATGACGTCTTTATTACAGCTTCGTTAGCGTGTTAATATACATATAGGTGAAAAACAAAATCAAAATATTATTTGTATTATTGTGACTAGCATAGTCAAAATATTGATTTGTTTCCTTAGTTTTTAGTCATTCTCTCGGTCGGCTTTTACGGTCTGCATAAAAAGGACAGGAGCAGTTGTACGTTCTAGATTTTTAGGGTTCCGTAACTCAAAAGGAAAAAAATTCATATCCCCCGAAATACTCAGCTCTACTGTCCCTTTAACTGTGAAAAAATCAAACTTTTAAGCCAACGCAATTAAAAGATACATCCGTTTATGCTGCAAATTTTCGACATTCGCAAGGGATTCAAAACCTACAGAGTACTTCCCGTGAGCTTAGAATCTTGAAATTTGGTACGAAGTAACGTCTTATAGCACAAATAAAGGAAAAATTGCAAAAAGCATACATTTTTGGTTATGTCATATAATAAAAATATTTTTAATAATTTTAAACTTATTATAGTACGAAACCCTACGTGTGCGAGTCCGACCCGCACTTGGCCGGTTTTTCTTTTCTCCTTCTCCTTTCTACTACTTTCCCTTCCAATATTGTTTTGAAGTTTTATCGTGTCATATTAGAAGACCCAATATTTTTCCTCTTTTAGTATCTGTAGAGCTAGCAGATATCTTCCAGAAATTAAGCTACCTTTAAGTTCAATTAAAAACTGATGTTGAGTCCGTTTGTTACACATTTTACTTAACTTTTTAATTTCTTAGCCCTGTTTAAGAGGCATGTTTGAAAAATTCAAACCCCTTTCATTACCTGCTCTTTGCATACTTGATACTGGTCTTTTTGTGAAGAAATATCCGGAGCTATTTAGGAAATGAAAAGAAACGTTATCGGTCTAGAGATTCTGCAAAGCTTCTTTTAAGACCGTAAAAAAATAAAATTCTGAATCTAAATTTCTTTTATACCAGAAAACCTGTTTTTTCGTGGTAATTAAATTATTCCATAAAATATTCAAATAGATTGAATTTAATACAAAAACATGACATTCGGACAAAGTTTGTTTAATGTTTTAATACAAAAAATGACTGTTGACTAATAATGTTAATTTATGACATTTTTAATTCACATTAGTAATAAGACTAAATGTTAGAAAATTATAATAATGGTCTTTAATCATCTATTATATATATAAAGGTATTTTAAAATGCAACACACACTTGCATTTTAAAAATGGCAAAAAGTCTTGATTATTTCTAATTAACAAACGGCTGGTCATAATCATGTATCACACTATAATGTGTCACTCCATTTTTAACAACATTATTACATATTGTAAACAGCCGTAAACAGCCCCATACTTCGTCATATGTTTAAGATTTTGACAGCACGCGCCGCTTAACGCGCCGCCCGATATGCCGCCTCTCCGTAAAAGGCCTAACTGTTTTTCTTCTTACTTGTTATTGGCGAGCTCTAAGGCGCAGTAGTTAACACGCCAGCCTGCGACACGAGGGAAAACTATCTTTTTCAGATTGACTTGGTTCTTGGGTGTTTATCTATATAAATATTTATGTATTATTAAATATATTATCGTTGAGTTAATATCCTACGACACAAGTTTACAACTTACTGTGGGGCTAGCTCAATTTGTGTAATATGTCACTATTAATTAATATTATTTACAGTATTAATTCAACATCTGTAAAAAAAATCATACCTGAAAAAAACATATACATTAAAAACCTTACAGACCGAAACAGTAGCAAATTTAATCTTCTCTGAAACCAATTTAATTTATTTATTTGCGGAAATCTTACAAAAGCAAAGTAAAAGGGCTACTATTACGCGGTTACTCAATGTAATTTAATATAATTTTGTGAATTCGGTAAACTCATTGTGGGTTATTAAAGAAATACGAATCTTTTGTGTGTTTAACCGGGTTTCGTTAAAGGGTTAAGCTTACACAGCGGTTTTGAATAAAATTCACTTAGGAATACATTAAGCTAACAGACTTTTATAATTTAATTTATTCATAATTTCATCAATTTAAATTAACTGTGTAAATATTGGGTCTTTACCTATGAAACGTGCGTTTTTTTCCGCTTGCAATTTTGTTCGTAATGACTATGATTTTCTGATAAACAGATTTTTTTATTTAAACTTGAAAGTGGACTACATTATTAACATTTTGCATGCAAACATTTTTTGTTTTTTCTGAATTTTATTAAAAAAATGCTCATGAAAAGAACTCGTTTCAGATAATTTCCATTTTGATCAAAAATTTCGAATGCGTAAATTAAGCTTACTGTTGTCCGTACATACATGCAAAATTTCAATTGTTCTAGTTGAATTTTTCAAACCCGAAATGACTGAATAAATTAATGAATTTGCAATTATTAATAAAATCATAATTATTTATTGCTTTATGAAATATACTACATGCTTTTCTCAAATTTTGCATTTTCATTGATGCCCTGTACCGTGCAAGTAGTGGGCAGTTAGAGCATGATAGAAAATGAGAGATGAACTTATTAGCACCGCACTTACATACATTTTAGTTGTGGTAGAGCGCTACCGGCAAAACAGAAAATCGAAGATTGAGTAGAAACTTCACCGCTTCTATGCTTAGTTCGGTGAGAGCCGAAGGACTGGTTTATAAAGCCTAGGGCTTTATTTAAGTATACTTTTTTGTAAGGAAGTTTAAAAATTAATAAAATAAATCTTTCGCCAAGTTATATCACAGCATGAATTCTATCATGAAAGCGGACCTCGGGTTCTGAAGCGGCACAAAGAGCATGACCAGAAAAAAACGCTGATGAAGATGATAAGTTACTAGAAAGTTACCAGAAGATTAGTACCGTAGGCAACAAAAGGTAATCTGGCCTTAACAAGGCGATAAGCGTTGTAATCTAAACAAAGTTTTGCGGGAACTCTGACCTTCTGCGATCCAGAACACAATTGTATGAAGTAACTGCTAATCCTCATTATTTACAATTTAAATTCTGCTTAGGCTGGGTCAGATATGTATTTGAAGAGATTACGAGTCCGTCGTAGTTATAGCTAAGACTCTAAATACCTATTACAACAGCAATTCCGATTACATTTGTGCTTTTTCGTCTGTACAAATAGTACGGCAAAGTAGTAGCCACTTCATCTAAACTTATTACTGGTTGCATGCATTTTCTCCATGGGGAACTTACATGAAGAGAATATTTTATAAAAAGGTTACTTTTATGTAAGATTCAAGCAATTTTTTTATCGATACAATACATAGCAGTACGCTATGGGAAGTTTCCAATAATATTAGTAGAACTTTCTAATTAGCAATTAAAGTTTGTTATATGATTTGAAAATGACTTTTTAAAATAATAAGACAAAGTTTATATTGAGCTAGACGAAATGTGTACTGTTAGCTGAATTTATTGGAGCAGATACACAATGATACGATAACCTTGTAAACTCTTCTTTGTTATTCTTTATTTTCGTTTTAATTTAGGCATTCCATTTGGTTTAATTGGAAAGGGAAAATCAAAATAGTGACAGACGGGTTATTAACTTGCTTTGCCTACAAAATGATGCTGGGATGTTCGTCCATTTTCTTGACCGAATTTTATCATGCTTTATTTTTATTTTCTTTTAGACCAATATGAGAGTTTTTTTTTTAGTTTTTTATTTTTTGTTTAAATATTTTTAAATATATACGGACCTCAGAACAATAATATTGTTCTGAGATACGGACAAATCACACAGATTGAGCTAGCCCCAAGGTAAGTTCGAGACTTGTGTTTTGGGTAACTAACTCAACGATACTATATTTTTTAACAAATACATATATAGATAAACATCCAAGACCCAGGCCAATCTGAAAAAGATCATTTTCCATCTTGACCTGGCCGGGGATCGAACCCGGGCACTCCATGTCGCAGGCTGGCGTGTTAACCACTGCGCCACGGAGCTGTCAATGCACATGCATTGTAATCCCTTCCTCCTTCCATATGGAAATGGGTTGCATTAACAGTGTTAAGAGCCTAATACCGCGGCTTTGCTCTCCTGAATGTAGATCCCTTGGGAATAGTACGTTTTCCCGGGATGAAAGGTACAACCTAACCCGGGTCATAATATCTCTTCACCAACTTTCATCTCTAAATATATATAAATAATAACAATTTAGTGGTGGAATGAAGAGAAGACGTAACAGACTACAGAGCTATTTCGCATCGCATTGAAATATTAGTACGTTGGTTACGTAAAATATCTGCTATTATTTTGTTCTTGTCTGCTGCTAATAAGTTAAAATATTGTTAACAGGTTTATTTGAGTATTCGCACATGGAATTCAATGCGGAGCGCGGCGCAGTGGCGGACGTGGAAGATGGCCCAGCGGGGTCGGCTGTCAAAACGGATGACCCCTCTCTAGCTGACATGACTCGCGCAGCGCTGTCGATACTCACGAAAAACGATAAAGGATTTTTTCTACTACTTGAAGGTAAGTTATATTAAGAATAAAAATTCATCTTATTCCTGTGTACCGCTTTTAATGTTCGAATAATACAAGTCAAAGACAAATAAATCTAATTAGGAGATAAAATCTAATCGAAATCAATACTTATTTATAATCGTCTGTGATTTGACATCTTAGTAATATAATAACTGTGCAGACCGGCTGTACAGGGAAGATGGTATGAAGAAAAAAAGATTTAGAATTTAAGAGAAGAAGCCTGATTCACGTACACGCGTTTTTACTTTCAGAAAATAGGTACATACACATGAGTTTTACTTTAAGAATAAAAATTCATCTTATTCCTGTTTACCACCTGTGTTCGAATAATACAAGTCAAAGACAAATAAATCTAATTAGGAGATAAAATCTTATCGAAATCAATACTTATTTATAATCGTCTGTGATTTGACATCTTAGTCATATAATAACTGTGCAGACCGGCTGTACAGGGAAGATGGTATGAAGAAAAAAAGATTTAGAATTTAAGAGAAGAAGCCTGATTCACGTACACGCTTTTTTACTTTCAGAAAATAGGTACATACACATGAGTTTTACTTTAAGTTACGAACTGGGCACTGAGAATTAAATGTAGGTCGCGTGCGCATGCTAGCTCTGCGCTAATAACTTGAGTAAGTTCAAAATTTTTCATGAAATCTGAGCTAGTTTTTACTTCGAGAATCAACCGTGTGATCATGTTTGCAAGTCGACCTGCCAGCCTATTACTGCTTCCGTATGATTGATTATTTTTATTTAAGATATGTAAAAAGTAATGTTAACAAATAAGCCCGCTGATATCAAATCCTAATGTATATTTATACGAATATCTTATTTTTTTGTATCGTGATTTGAATATAAATTTGGCAGGAGCGCAAAGAAAAAATGCACTTAAAACATGTTTTTGTGATTTCGCTCAAAATATGCAGATAATATTCACACGTACGCTTACAGCTTACTTAACATTAATTCACTTTCTCCTTTTTGGCAAAATATTTCTTCTCAAACATTATTTTCTAATGTTTAATTCATGGGATGAATATATTTAAATATCGCACCGTTTCCTGACAGATGGGAACCTCCATTATCGCTATGGTAAAAATGAAATTAGAATATTAATAATTTTACCACTTAATATGTAATTTTATTTGGTACAGTCTTAACAAATTATTTGCGTGATTAAAAGATTGCTCCTATTATTAGATACTAATAATATAGAAATAAGTTATGGAACAAAAACATAACTGTCAAAATTGACACTTTTCAAATTTTAATTAAAGCGAAAAAAGTGCTATATTAATTTACTATCCTACAACACAGCCAAAATCATATTTACATCACAAGAGAGTTACAGCAAACAAAGTAATTATCTTAAAAACATGTACCTAAGTAAAACCCCATTTATTTCAAAGAGTGAACAAGTAATATTATTTCAAAAATAAAAACTGACTGCTCTCCATTTTTTTTAAACATCTATAAGAGGGTTTTTGAGACGAATCTTACAATATCTTTAGAAGGTACTGCATGAAATTGTGTGAAATTGACGTGTTTTCAGATCCTTAGTACTATGCCCTGAATTCATTAAATAAATCAAAATTATTGGTATAAATAAATTTTTACATCTACTATAATAATTCTCACATGACAATATTAATATTTACATCTCGCAGGCTTAAATATAATAAATTAAATATAAAATATTTTACTTAATTTTTTTACATAATCGCCTAATGGCTTGCGCAGTCACGACGTTTTTCGTTCGCGCGGCACCCGCTTAATTTTAACTGTCGTAATCCATGCTTCCGTTTGGAAGATAGGAGGTAATAAAGAAATGTCGGAACATACAAGCTAAATACAAAACACTTAACCCTTCTTAACAGTCGGGTAAAAACAGTTATACAATATGTAAAGAAAACCCTGTCTGATCCTTAAACGGGTGATTTAGTCCGTCGATATAAACAACTTTTCATCTAAGCTGGGAACTAAAAAAAAAGTTATTTTAAACAATTATATAAATTTCCAAACAAAAATGTTCGGAACGGCAAAAATAATCTTGAGTTCCCAGCATTGGTCCCATAGGAAAAGTTATTCATATCAACGGGCTGACTCACCCCTTCAAGGATCGGACAAGGTTTTCTGTACATTTTGTATATCATTAGGTCTTTCTAGTCTCCACTGGGCTAAGAAATTTCCTTATAGATAAATGTTATTATTCACTTCAAGATTATTTGACTGATAAATTTTAGACATACCTACCTATTTGTTTTGTTTGACTTGGCCAACATTTTGTCACGCATAAATTTTAATATTATTTTTAATTATTTATTATGTGAAATCTTTATTTTAATTAATTAATTTATAAATAATTGCTTTCGTATTGACTTCAAAACTGTAAATTTTGCATGCCTATGAAGGCTTAATGTGTGAAACTTAAATATGTATATGTATTGTACCACCTTATGTCCACATTTATTGCAAATAAATTATGATTGATTGATTGATTGACTGACTGCAGGAGCATGATCCTCTCTCTACTACCGGAGCCATACTTGGACCAGAGCAGACAGAGGATTTGGCCTACGCTCTCCTCGCTAGCCAGACGGGTTTACGAGGTCTCATTGATGTTGATGAGCTTTGTTTAGCTTGTATTTCCTATGTCGCCTCCTACGACATCCATGGGAAGATTTGGAGTGGTCCTATTCTACTCTGCCGGAAACCACAAGGTTACCGGAAACCAAACGGCTAAGTAAAAAAAAAAAACATATTGTATATGGTTGTCTAAATGGGTGGTAGTTATCAACTTATTCAGCCAAATATATTTACTGAACAGAATTGACGTCGTTATTGACAAAACTTAATTATAAATAAATAAAAGCAAACCTGGCAAGGCTGTAAGTAGATCAGTAATGCAATTTTCTTAAGTAAACCTGACGCAAATTGAAATGATCCGATACTTAAATAAACTTCTGGTTTGAGTCGAGTTTGAGTTACGAAATAAGGTGCGCGGTGCAAATTGCTCTAGTTTAATCTATCTGTACTACTTTGACTTATACAAAAACCCGTACAAACTGAAATACCTAACAAAATTCATATTATAAATAATAAAAATACTTCTTTCAAACTTAAAACAATTTTGATAAACTTATAGTTAAAAATCTTTAATACCACAAGGTAACACTAAAATGCTAAAATAATTGAAAAAAAATACATTTAGGTAAAAATATCGTAAAAGGTATCCTTAAATATCAGCCGAGATAAACTTATCTAGGTAAATCTAAGGCAAAATTTAGCTCTTACATTATTTTACTGAAATATTCTTAGAGGAAAGGTATCCTGAAAACAATTATTATCAACAGGTGGACGGATTGACCACGCTCATCACTACAACAACCCGTATAGAGCTCTGGATGAGACGTTAGAGCTGGAAACTGCATTGCTGGCAGCCTTGGAGAGGGTCAACCCTACGGAAACGTTAATAGTGGTCACTGCTGATCACGGGCATGTGATGACCTTTGGAGGTCAAGCCACGCCTAGAGGACATCCTGTGTTAGGTAAATATATATGATAAGGTAGATTTTGAAGAAGAGCGACCACCGACATCGACTATGCCACGTGATGCGCGATATTAGTCGCGGCAATACGTGATCCTGCTTGTTACTATGGGTTTGTATGGAATGGCTTCAGAACCAAAAGAATAAATGGGTATCGCTTGGATAGGCATGTAACATCCTTGTCTTCATCGTCACTTACCATCAGGTGAGATGAAAGACAAATGCCTAATCCAAGAATTAGTAAAAAAATAACCGCGTTGCTACGTGTGACACGTGCGTAATTTGATACGACTGTTTTATTGTATTATGCACGTTTCTAGAACCATTCCATTAATTGTTAAAATACCTAACTTATAAATTTGCCGGTCGCAGCGACAAATATCACGCAACTCTTTTACCTATGTTTTATTTACTTATCTTTTCATAAAGCATCAGCATCGTCATCATTTCAGCCACAAGAAGTCTACTGCTGTAGATAGCTTCTTCCAAGGGTTTATCGTTCCATGGGAGGATATTGCCTTATTCACCACGCGCCCGTTAGCTTTTCTCCCATTCATACGAGTGCGGTAGTAATCCATAGCCTTCCCAAATCCAACAAATTTCGATTCTTCCCCAGCTTTAAAATGCTTTCCATGGACAGCAGCATCGGAAGCTCAAGAAGGCAAAGAAATTGCGCTCGCCAACCCGCTTGCCAATAGTAAGTATGGCAATATCCTACAATGGAGCGAAGAAGCCTTGGCAGAGGCCTTATTGCAGCAGTGGACTTTTACGGATACAATGATGACGATGTTTAGTGAAAAAACTAATTGAAACTGTAAAAATATAAACGCATTTTATAAACTAGCTGTTTCTAGATTGGTAATTACTGGCGAAAATATATTCAAGAGAAACAGAATTTTTGTAGTCAATAAAATAAGGTCAGAATCATTCTGGTTAAAGTCGTTGATTTTTATGCTTGCATGTGAATAAACATGATTTTTATTTTGTTCCTTTTAATAAACATGACGGTATTATAGTCACAGAGGAAAATATTATATTACATTATAAACGGTATGACCAAGTTAAATCAATTTAATTTTAGAGTCAGCAATGCGATGGTTTTCTCAAAAAACATTCCATTTTATTATTTTACTCTATATTCAACGAGAAAGCAATTTAATATCACGGACCGAATCTACTAGAATAATATAAATTACTTTTGGTTCATAATATCAATAGTCTTATATAATTCTACCTCTATGACACATCATATTATATGTCGACTCTTCCATGCTGGTTTGGGAGAAAAGATAAAACATAAATGTCTTCCCGCGCAGATCGTAAAAGTCGATCGAAGGAATGGGCGATAATCTAAGGAAGGCGTTGCGGCTAGCAACCCATCACTATTTAATTCTGTTTTGCACCTACACGTCCACCAACATGCTTTTAGATCTATAATACTCTGTTTACCCCGCAACGAATAAAGACTAGATAGTATATAATACATAAATATATATATATATATATATACATACATATTCACATATTCTATAATATTTATTTAAAGTAATCAAAATACTTCGGTTTCAGCAGTAATGGATAGGTCAATGTTCGATAGTTTGCGTAGTTCAAACGTAGATTCCAATGCTATACAACCTTATCTAATGACACCAGCTGGGATTAACGGCTTAGGCAGAAACTACAGTGACTTACTAAATAGTTAGTAAGTGCTTAAATTTCTAACAAAGCTTACCTGCTTTAATAATAACGAATTCATAATATTTCATAACTAAAGTTTCGATTTAATTTAAAAGTATCTTGATTGAGTTGAACTTCAAAGAAAAAGTTTCAAAACACTCATAATCTAAAAGATACTTGACATTAAAGAAAATGAAGTGAAAAATACCAGACAAGTTTCTACTTTGAACAATGTCGCTGTTCATCAAACAATTCGAATGGTAAAAGTGAATTTGAATTTAAGGTGCGGACACGGTGGCTTCGGATATTGACGGGATGAGGTATACAACGTTGCTTTATGGCACGGGGCCAGGGCATTCGGAGCCGAGAGCTCTACCTCTCAATTCCAGTGCGGCTTCTGCTGACGCAGTGCATGCATCAGCCGTGCCGAGGCAATGGGCGACTCATGGAGCGGAGGACGTGCCGATTTACGCTTTAGGTAAGTTACGAGCTAGAGCTTACACATAACAATGTATCACAAATAGTAAATTGGATATTTTCATATCCAAGTAGGTATTTTAACTGGCCTTTCTTTTAATTTTAATCTAACCTAACCTAAATTCTTCACGAACTATCAGATAGAATACAAATCAATAAATATGTATAATATATAATACTTTTATATGTATATTGTGGGAGAAGATTTATCTTTATGTATTTTTTTATTACTGTTATTTTGATCCGTAGTATGATAGTGGCAACACAGAATAAAAGAAGTGAGGGTCGATAAAAAGATGTCGGCTGTGAAAGTTGTTGGTTGCGTGTAAGAAGTGAATTAAAGAAGATTAACGATATAATTCCCTGCCTTTTACTTTGACAAATCCCACATAATAAATATTACTAGGGTTGCACTATAATTTAGTTTTATTATTTTGCACAATCTTGCAAAATTCACCTTTTTCGGCACCACCTGTGTGTTGACTGGTAGGTAAAGCCTGTTTAAGTCTTAAGTTAGCCTGTTTAAGGAATAAATAAAAAACCTAATCTTAAGGTTACCCAGGGTATTTTTTTTAATTGGATGTGTTTGACCCACAATCAAATTAGACCAACTATCCGGTGTCCGATTAAACTGTCAAGTTTAATCGGACACCAGATTTCAAGTTAAGTTTTTCCAAAAGTATCATTTTCGTGACAAGCTTTTGCTAAGTTACATTCGGATTTCACCATCAGACCGGCTCAACCACTGACTGAAATAAGAATGCATAATTTCAGCTTATTCGGTTGAGAATAAGGTAGAAAAAATATGTTTGCAAGATTTGATCCAAAAAGCAACATACATGGCATAAGTTAAATAGTGCTTCGCAATAAATAAAATAATAACAACATAATCTTTAATGTAAAAAAGACAACTTCAATCAAACTACTGGATTGATTGTAATGATATTTAAAAGGGACCAACTGAAAAGCATACCCGTTCTATAAAAAATAAAATAAAATCGGTTTATATTAATGACGTAGTTCTGAGGTAACAAACGTTTATAAAAAAAATTAAAAGAATACAACCCAATTCATAATCTATTAATCCTAATTTCCTCCTTTCTTAATTGAAGTCGGTTAAAAAAAGCAGAATGTCATTCTCTCAATAATTCCGACAGTTTTTTTTATTAAATAAAATTTGACTCATACTTGATTCTAAGTTCTGCATCTGAAAATTCATAAAAAGGTTGCAATGCAAAAAAAAGTTGATACATCAACATTTCATAAGGCCTACATAAACAAAGGTTGTTGCTACAAACAAAAAGGTTTATAATGGTGTTTAACTTCTAAAATATTGTTTCAGGACCGATGGCTACAGTCTTATTCACGGGGGTCGTGGAACAAAGTTACATCCCCCATGCTATAGCGTACGCCGCTTGCTTCGCTCACCATTCACGAAGATGTCAAGAGAAGACGAACTTTACCCAACCACCTGTAAGTATATACTTGAAACTAACGACATTATGACCAAAAACTATTTCGTCGGAATTGCCGACTATAGTTTTGTACTCGTAAGGAACCCATTTTCAAGGCGAGTCACTCGTTTTTAGTCAGAACACCTGTATTTTAAATTCAAAAGATATATTTATGTAAACGCATTATGTACATTATTTTGAACGTGCGCAAAATAAGCATATTAATTAAATTTTGAAACCCCTTTTAGCATAAAATAGCATAATCCTTATCTTTGTATAATATGAACTTTTAGGAAGTTGGGAATAAAATTAAGTCATTAAATTTTTACTCGACTGTCCAAAAGCGGAGGGTATCATTTTTAGAGTTCATGTATGAATGTATGTAAATATTTTTGTATGTGAGTTTATTTACTCCACCATAGCTTTAAAAGCTTCCACGAGACGTATAGGGTATTGTTAGTATACCTTCCCGAGAGACATAGGCTATAATTTTTCAGCAAACAACCCTGCTAAAAAAATAATTAGGTCTTAATTTTTATTTAAAAAGATCTTTTTATACCTTTCAGGCCATGAGGTTTTTAAATTATTATTTTGTTATTTTGTATAGGTTAAGCTGCCTAAATGCGTACCACCAGAAGTAAGTAGTGTTTCGGCGGCTGACGAGACACGTAGCGATGGTACAAGTGGTCGTCGCATCGTTGTAGCATCAAGCGTCATGGCAGACGAGCGGGCTCCAAGATCGTCCGCTCCGCTTCCCGCTCAGCTTATCACAAACTGCTTCCTTATGATCCGTCAACTTAATTTCGTCCCATTTTTATCCATCTGGTTCATGATTTATTGATTTCTTATAGCACCACTCTATCACAATGTTATTATGTGCTTTCTTTTGAAGAATATCAAATTGTAAAATTTTGCACACATGATTTAATCATGTTTTAAGGTTTATTGTATAAACGTTTTTGTACAGGGGATGACTGTAGATATGGAGAATGGATAAAAATCATTTTGTAAATAGCAAATATGTAAATATAAATAAAATGGTGATTAATAACATGTCTTTGATTTTCATGATTCCCTCAACCAGAGTTTTCGATCTGAGCAAAAAGAAAAATTACCTATTAGTGATTTTTAGGGTTCCGTACCTCAAAAAGAAAAAACGGAACCCTTATAGGATCACTTTGTTGTCCATCTGTTTGTCTGTTCGTCTGTCTGTCTGTATATATGTTTGTCTGTCAAGACCCTCTTCCGCTGGAACGCGTGGAGGTATCATGCTGAAATTCATATTAAATACTCCGGTCTATTGTCCCTTAGAGCTGTGTAAAAATCAAACTTCTAAGCTATCGCTATCAAAAGATACAGTCGTTTATGCCGCACATTTTCGACACTCGCAAGGGAATCAAAGCCTACAGGGTACTTCCCGTGGACTCAAGATCTTGAAAATTGGTACAAAGCGACGTTTTACAGCACAAAAAGGGATTGCGAAAAGCATACATTTTGATTTACATCATAAATAATAAAATATTTATAATCATTTTAAACTTATAGATAATGGTACGGAACCCTTCGTGCGCGAGTCCGACTCGCACATGGCCGGTTTTTTCTTTTCATCCAGAGCAGCACGGAAAAAGTATATAATGTTTTTAACATTAAAAATGTCAGTACACAACAAAAAGATACATCGCTATTCTATTGAGTTACGCAGAGTACAACAGAGTTGTCAGGTGATAACCCAATCATCACTCGCTGAAATAGCTCACCTTTATTCAGCCTTTGTCTGTATTGGAAGGCTTTGTTTGAGGTTGAGTGCACTCCCACAAGTACACACGGAAGAGCTATAGACTTAATTGACACTGATGGCTTCTTTCAGGGAATTGTTTGTACGACATTCCTGTTGCCAATAGAAAACATAAATAGCAGGTTCTAGTAAGCGTCAGGATCTCTAGACCAATACAGATATTTAATGTTTAGAAAATACCAAAATGCAATACTTTTTTTTATCATATAGGACGGCAAATGAGCAAGCGCGTCACCTGATGGTAAGTGATCACCGCTGCCTATGGTCAACTGCAACACCACACTGCAACAACACAGATGCGTTGTCGGCCTTTCAAGGAGTTGGGGGAAGGAAATGGAGAGGGGAGGGGGAAGGATGCGCCTCCGGCTCTCTCACTCACCGAACGAAGCATAGAAGCGGTAAAGCTTCTACTCAGACGTCGATTTTCTGTGAGAGTGGTGTACTTCCCCGTACTATTTGATACCTAACTTCAAATATTCGGTGCCTCAATCTTACTACCTCAGTTAAACTTTTCGATATCAACATTATCTACATTTAATCAGAGTTCTCTCTTGGTAATACAATTATCACGCACTGACATAGCTCGCATTTATTTAGCTTATTAAAATATATAAATATATCAGAAGGCTTTGATCGAGTTTGAGAATAACAAGGGCCAACAGTAAAAGTAAATATGTACACTTTACCTATCTTGATATTAATTAGTAAAAGTATTTTAAATCAAACCATGTTTGCTGACTGTATTTTCTAAGTGGCTAACACTGGTTTTAAATGTTTAAAGCTACCTAAAGGCATCTGACATAACGTTGACTGGCATCAATGATGACAGCCAGAAATAACGTGTGTTTCGAAGCACGGTGGAGCTCGAAATATTTTAATGCAAAATTAACCCTGTGTTACCTATTTTAGATCACTTACGATCAGGGTTGTAGCGTAGTAGGTAACGAAATTGTCTCTCATTACTACATAATGAAACTACACCTGTTAGCCTTTGTCTGCATCGGAAAGTTTGTTCCAGGTTGAGTGCACTTACCTACACTACAGAACTGTGAAAATGGGTAAAGTATACATTGCCAGTTTTCTGATATATATTTAATCACTAATATTACATCAATCATATTGTGGGACAAAGCAATAGGCTTGTTTCCTAAAAAAAAGTAGTCTGCCAGTCAGATAATCAGAAAATATTGGACACGAATTTTTTCAATTAAACAAAAATTACAAAGATATATCCTGTTGAAATTCCACTTGACGTCACACTTTGCTGCACTTTTAGGGTTCCGTACCCAAAGGCTAAAAACGGGACCCCATTAGTATTTCTCCGCTGTCCGTCTGTCTGTCTATCCGTCTGTCACCAGGCTGTATCTCATGAACCGTAATAATTAGACAGTTAAAATTTTCACAGATGATGTACTTTTATTACTGATATAACAATAAATACTAAAAAATACAATAAAATATTTAAGGGGGATATTGATAACGACAACAGGTAGACGCTTCAAATGTTTACAGAATATTATGGTATATATTCCCTTAAAAGAATAAGAGTTATATAAAAATAAAATTGATATTAAAGGGGGGCTCCCATACAACAGACAGCCTGGGGACAGATGGACAGACAGACAGACGGACAGCAGAGCGATATTAATAGGGTATCGTTCCTCGTCCCCGTTTTTATCCTTTGGGTACGGAACCCTATAAAATACATATTTTTCGATTATCTAACTGAGGCACTAATTATATTTTTTTAGGAAACTAGCCTACCAAATTTTTTTTTCATCCTGTGATTCAAATGCATAATGAGCTATTCTAAAATTCCCTTTATTCAACCTGAAATAACATAAGGCATGATATTTATATCCCACTCTTATCCAAAGTTATTAAAGGTTCCTGTGGAAACAATAAATTGAGTTTTCACGTGGGCGCACAATGGTGCCAGCCATAAAAAATGTAGGTACCTAGTAAAAAAAACCATACACGTGTGGTGTTAAGAATAAATTGCTTTTAGCTTAGTGAAGAAGACATTTGGAACAATCCAGATGCTAAAGTATCCTTACTAATATTATAAATGCGAAAGTGAGTTTGTTTGTTTGTTACGCTTTCACGCCGTAACTATTAAACCGGTCAACATGAAATTTTGCATACAAGTTCTCTGGAGTGCGGAGAAGGACATAGGCTACCTTTTATCCCGGGAAAAAGTACTATTCCCGAGGGATCGACATGACGCGGGCGGAGCCGCGGGCGAAAGCTAGTTCTGTACATAAATGCAAAAATTAGTCTGTACATTTGCTCGTTTGTTATTCTTTTATATTTTAAGAACTGAAGCGATCCTAATGAAAGATTTAATTCTCAGCCTCAATGCAACGTCTACCACGTTGTCAATACATCGAGGCATCGTTTATGGAGAGGCGTACGGCGCGTTGAGTGCCGCGTGTCAAAGTCTCAAACATTATGGCGAAGTACTGGCTATTCACGGAGAGACGTTTTTCGACGAAGAACTTAACTGATTTTTTTCTTTATAAAATCATCTCAAATACGCTGATGATGACTCAGATCTGCTCTCCCTTGGAGCTGAGAAAAAATCAAACTTCTAATCCAATGCAGTTAAACGATACAGCTGGTTATGCCGCAATTTATCGTGTTTTTTCGACATCGCAAGGGAATCAAAACTATATTATTACGTTCAGCGTGATTCCTGATTCCATTCACTTCACTAGGAAAGCTGACAAATATTTTTTCTTTTTAATTAACATTTCATAGTTTTGCAAAACGTGGTTCAGTAAATTATAGACAATATAATTTGTTACTAATTTGAAAAAAAGTTTTTTTTTATATTTATTGTTTTGTTCGGGCTGATTGACATTTGAAAATCAACTCTTGGATCTTCAAATGTCAATCAACCCGTCGAAGAAATGGCCGATGCAGCTAGCTACCCAATTTAGATTTCACCTACACACACGCCCACCATCACACAAAATGTTGCCTCCACGCTTTCTCTAAGCCGTAAGGGATACAAAAGTGATTTGTATAATAATAGCTATGTAATGTTAAAATTCACAGGCTAAGGTATATCATATACTTTAAAAATTACAAAACAAAGTTCATGCCAAAATATTAAACACACCAATAAAAATATTTCTCCTAACCCATTAAAGCTTGAAGCACTAAATATACTTGAAGATGATGACAACAATCAAAGCAAAAACTTATAGCAATTACGTAATTATATTTGTTAACGACAAAATAGAGTTAAATCGATTAAGTATGTAAGGCATCTTCAATTTAATTCATGAAATCAATCAGGAAAACAACTTCGTTAATACGTGGGAATAAAGGAATGATAGAAACCTCTGTGATTTTATTATTAATATATTCGGAATTTCTTGTTTTGTCATGGAAATTGCAAAGAGAATGGAGTTAACACTTGTACATAAAAGTAGACATGGATTGCTCCCTGCGGCGCAATCCACAAACCTCGTGATGGCTATGGCCACGTAAATTACCTTTTGTATGATTTAATAAAACTTAGTTCCATATACAAGGCGAAATTTTGATCGTTCTGGACCCTTAAAGGGATGATTCAGCCCGTTGATATAAACAACTTTTCCTATGGGACCAATGCTGGGATTTCAAAATTTTTTTTTTGGCGTTCCCATACAAATTGACCTTGAATTTTTTTGTATGTAACTGCCTATTTTTTTTTTTGAGTTCCCATCAAAATTTCACCGTGTATAACATCACGTTTTTATCCTTTACGGGGTAAACAGAGCTCGAGGCTTAAATACCTAAAGGCCACGTTTAACGTGTTGGTATTAGTGGAAAATATCTAAATAGTGATGTGTTGTGTGTGATGCTAGCTACATTGCATATAGAATTGATTTCATAGATTTACACAGTCTGGCTTTCTTTAAATTAAAAATTTGCTAAATGGCAGCTGCAATATTGCCGAAATATCAGACAAATTGCAAAAATAGTAAAGGTAGATATTGTTGCGATAATAATTGTAATTGTGATAAAGGAAGCTTAAAATCGTAAGTTACTTAAATAATACTTTATACTTAAAAACTCTAGAACTTACACTTGTACGCGCGTAACTATTTGTATTTTTTAAAATGGGAAATTATTTTTTATTTAATGTATTATAAGGCTTATATGCGCCAACTAGTGCCATCGATCGTTTTATTTCTTTCACTCTTTAATCAGAACAAGTTAAGTTACAGATTCTTTGAATTTGAAATATAACTTCAGTCAATTACCTTTACTTGTAAATTACTTCAAGTAATTAACAGTTCTCTTAATTTATTAAATGCAAAGTAATGAAAAGTGGTTACTATAGTAAATTCCAGTTTATTAAATTTGCATTTAATAAATTCAGAGAACTGTCAATTACTATAAATAATTTACAAGTAAAAGTAATTGAGTGAAGATATATTTCAGATTCAACCTACGATTCGCCTAAGCGTTCAGCTTGTGACGCATCTATCTCTCATCTAACCGACTTCACGACAGCCATTTTTAGGGTTCCGTAGCCAAATGGCAAAAAAAGTCACAGCCACTTTTTTCGAAACTTTAAGAACTATACTGTTGAAACTTGGTAAGTAGATGTATTCTGTGAACCGCATTAAGATATTCACCCAAAAAAGAACAATACATTTTGGGGTTCCCCATACTTAAAATCGAAACTTAAATATTTTTTCATCATATCCATACGTGTGTATCTATGGATAGGTCTTCAAAAATTATATTGAGGTTCCTAATATTATTTTTTTTCTAAACTGAATTGTTTGCGCGAGAGACACTTCCAAAGTGGTAAAATGTGTGCAACCTGTAACTACTAAAATAAGAGAATGATAAAACTAAAACAAATATGGTGTTCTTTTTTCGGTGGAAGTTTGAACAAGATCTAGTAAGTAGTTTATTTTTATTTTTACGGCATAAAACGTATACCGCAATTTACCTTTCATTCAATCAAAGTTACAACGAACTACAAGAACTTTACATTATATTACTTGCTGCTACGAAACCCTTCATGGGTGACTCGCATCCGACTCGCACTTGGCACATTTAATTAATTGAAGGTGTCGAGTGTACAAAGTAATTGTTTTGTGATTGTTGTGCAATACAAATGACGTAATAGTGTTGTATAGTACATAGTAGGTACCTAATTAAAACATTCAATCAAACATTAAAATTGATTTACCTTGCTCTAATTAACTATTTTAATTGCTAGAATGCCACCATTATATTAGATATATTATCTAACCTGATAATATAATATTACGGTAGAATTGTAATAAAACAGGCGCTGAATCCTGTATTACTAGGTTTTCATTTGGGTGAAAAATATATTTCGTAATTGTAAGGGTTCTTCTAGTAAGATTCATTATAATTAAACAGTTTAATATAATATGCATTGAGAGGTTTTCATTCGAGTGCAAATATATTTCATTATAGTGGGGAATATTACATTAAAACGAACATATTAATAAAATTACATAGCAAATTAATATTGAGCTGTCTGTACGCGATAATAATAACAAAATAAGCACATTGTAAATTTAGCAGTGTGGTTTCCGGCAGAAGGGAATAAAACCACTCTTAGTCTTCCCATGGAGGTCGTAAAAGGCGACTTAGGAAATACCTACAAGCTAAACAAAGATCATAAACATCAATGAGACTCTCCAACCCGTCTGGCCAGCGAGGAGAGTGTAGGCCAAATCCTCTGTCTGCTCTGACCAAGTATGGCTCCGGTAGTACAGAAAGGGTCATGTTCCTGCAGTGGAGACTAAAAAGACCATCAGGTCTTTTGATAAATTTCATTATGATCATCAGATCATAATGAAATTTATCAAAATCATGGCCTTATCGTTGAAACTGCGTAAAAATGGAATTACACGCGTACATTTACTGAGAGCCGTAATAAAACGAAGCATGGATTGGTCCCGGCGGCGCAATTCAGAAGAAACCTCGTAATCGTTATGGCCATACAAATTACTTTCTCTGTCTATACCTTAAAAGAATAAGGCACAATTTGACTATACGCTATTCGATGGTTCAAATCTTGAGGTTCAAATCAATACTGATATAATTATAAATGCAAAAACAACTCTGTTATTTTTTTCTCTTCACACTTTAGTCATAAAAACCCATCGTCATGAAATTTTGCATACAAGTTATGAGGAGGTTACGTATATAATCGATACCAGAGGGTCCTACAACAACGCAAATGGAAGTACGAGTGAAAACTAACAGTTTAAATAATATGAGTTTTAATAATTGGTTGGCACTACAACAGACTGTACGTTGGCTTTTTTTAATTAATTTTTTTAATAAGGCCAACAGCTCGAGTAATAAAATATAAACTGTCTATTAAAAGTATAATAGCAAATCCGTCCAAGAGCAAATCAAAGGTCTTTTACTGGTTTTAATAATGAACAGTTTCTATTTAGCCATGTCCAAGACTACACAACTATTTGCATATAAAGTAACTGAGTATTTAATTCCAATAGTTTAAATACTCAGTTACTTTATATGCAAATAGTTGTGGTGCTCGAGGACATAGCTAAATAATAATTATGTGTTATTTCAGCCTTTAAAGGAAAATGTGTATAAATTATTTTTTTTTTTTTATTAAAAGCTACAGAGTATTTTACTCGACATTTATAACTAAGTAATAATATTACTAGGATGCTCATTATCTGTTTCCTAAATATATTTCTCCTCGTATTAAAAATGTCTTAACTCGAAAACTGTTTATTGTACTCAAGTAGGTATAACATCATTAACTAAACACCACGCTTTGAGCATATTTTGTTCCATGATAGGGTACGAGAGCAATGCTGTTACTCAAGTTACGTTACTGAGATTCTATTATCAACATTATAATTCGACCACCTACTAAGCGTACTTTAAAGAGGTTCAAAACGTGTAAAATATTCATTTTGTTATATATATTTTATCACCTGCATACAGTTAGGGTTTACCGGATTTATAACATGTATTCAAAATACAAATAAGGACCCAAATGAGAATCTTGAGGAATTCCTGATGAATTATGTATGAAGTCGGATTGAAGACCACCGTTAAATATTGCCATAGATCTATTTGTTAAATAAGATTTAATTCACCGCAAATGTTACCATGTATGCGTAGACACTCTTATCTAGCATTTGATGTCTTTATAAGTCTGTTTCGACTATGTATTTGCGCGATGCACCTCCCTTACCCGCATATGCCAGTACGACATCGTCAACATACATGAGCAGCCACGGGGGTTCCTTATTTGCATTTTTGATACCATTTGACACTTCATCTAATATTGAATTAAATAAGAAAGGGGCGAAGACCGAGCCTTGGTAGACTCTTGACTGTAAATGGGAAGGGTTTCGTGTCACCAACCAGCAGTCATACCTGTATTTATCCTGTACATGTACCGTGATTCCGATTTTATAGTTTACTTTTTTTTATTTAATGTTGGATTAGGCATTTGTCTCTTAACTCACCTGATGGTAAGTGACGATGAAGACGAGGATGTTACATGCCTATCCAAGAGATACCCATTTATTCTACTTTTGAATGTCCCGGGACTGTACTTGTCTAGGAATATAGACGCAGGCAGTTCATTCCACACCTTAGCTACTCGAACCAAAAAGGAACTGTCAAAGCGTTTAGTTCGACTCTTTGGTATTCCAACAATAAAAGGGTGAAATTTCTGTCTGCGCCTCGTATACTTAGTTATTAAATCAGAATCACAGTACATGTCGTGGATAATTTTAATCAATTTTTCTATCGTTAATATAGATCTTAGGAACCTCTTTGAACCTCAATGCCCACTAGATTATCTTTCGACGAACACAGTCGAAGGCCTTCACCATGTCCAAAAACAGGAGTTGGAGAGGCGTGTTCTTCCTCCTGTATATCTCCATGACGTTCCCAAATACAAAATAGTTTATACTGGACTAAGTTCAGCCCGCAATTGAGCATTTGCACTTTCCGGAGATTATACCTTAAAATAATTGTATTCAAAATACATGGTCTGTTCAGAATGTAATCCACGAAACAAATTACAGTTTGAAACTATGCCATGTAATTTCCTTAATAGACCGTTGGTATTAAGATAGTGTGGAGCACCTCGTTCATCTTCCGAGCGGAACTGAGGTCGTCACTTCACATTCTGGATATTATGATGTTAAGTACCAAATTGTAGGTACACTTTGTATGAAAACACTAGTAATTTACATTTTAGTAAAATAAAAAAAAAAACCTTATAAGGTACAAGTACACTCGTATGATTCTTACACAAGAACAAAGCCAAGGATCATCGGAAAGCGAAAAAGAACATATTTATACAATAAACAGATACCTATATCCTGAAAAATAGTTTCAGTACAATATTTGTTAAGGGCTTTTTTTTTGCATTAACAATGCTATTCTGATATAACTCTGGTATTGCAGATGTCCATGGACGACGGCACAAACTCTAATTAAATAGAGAAATAAGATAAGGTGAAAAAAACCAAGCTCGGGTGGTTTTTTTTTACCATACTTATTTCCTTATTTAGAGTGGTTAAAATACATTTTATGTATCGTTACAAAATTCATTCATAAAATAGGCATAAGTCAAATGTTTCATGAAAAGGTCCCATATAAGTTACAAGTTTACAGAGAATCAGCTAAATCCGAACTAATATGAGTTTTAGTTTGGATACGCTTCGTACCCATTCAAATATTGTAATAGGATTTCAAATAACTTTGAGTAAAAAGCGTCTATGCATAAAATGACCTATGTAAATGTTCATGAATTTCATGAAAACCGCAAATTTCCTGATAGAGCCAAACAATGGTACAAAAAGTGAACTATTGCAATCAATTAATTTAACATGTTGATTATTAAATAGTGTTTTAACCAACTGTTTAATATTATGGTCTACAATTATATATAAACTTAATCTGAAATATATTCATATTGAAATCAGTTGTTTGAATTAAATTTTAAAGACAGGTTCAATTATAATAATTTTGTGTCAGACCAAACAATATTTTGTGCGACTGTTCTGTATTATGTCCTGTTAGTGAAATCAACCTTACAAAATTATTAATTATAATAGGAATCAAATTATATATAACTGAATATAACACAATTATAACTTAATGATAATAGCAAATAGCAATTCATTCATTCAAATAATATGCTAAAATGTAGCTAAAAATCAAAAATTTAATTTTAGCAACATTTTAGCATATTCTGTATAAGGCATTCCGACGACCTCTGTGGTTTTGTGGTACCTTTGAATCGCAACATCCTGAGTTCGATCTCCAGCATGGTCAAGGAAACTATCTCTTCAAATTGGTCTGGGTCTTGAATGTTGAGACATTACAAAATATAGTATCGTTGATTTAGTATCCCACGACACAAGTTCACAATTTACTGTTGGTCTAGCTCCATCTGTGTAATATGTACCTAAAACTAGTAGTTCGCTGCGAACGTGGACCTCGCGATTATTTAATTTTCCTGATAATTTCGTGAGCTAGCCACTATTATACTGATTTTGATAAGCATGTTGTCATAGTGCTATTGTTTAGATGACTTCAAAAGCTTTTTATTTTACTCACCACGACTTATTTCAAATTAACATACAATGAACACAATATCCTTACTTTCTTGTACTAATAGTTAACATTCATTTCTATCCAAACAAATAAACTACCATACAAAGTTAAACCCCTTTTTTTATTACTGTTGCAAGAATAGTTAAAATAGATTTTTCCTTCCAATCCCTAAATGTACGAGTAGAATTTCATCTAATTAATATGACAAAATCAAAACCGGGTTTCAATACAACATCTGTGAGGCGTTTAGCTCTCAATAGTGCAACGTGTAGCTGAAGAGCTGCGTTGCACTATCGAGTAAAATTTGAGTAGTTTCGTCATATCTGAAAGACTATGGTTATTAAGGGCCCGTACTACCTCAGACTGCTTTGCATGATTGACTGTTATATTAATAATAATTAAATACTCAAGTTGAAATAAAAATGCAGCAAAGTTCAGGACTAACTCTGGTAACTATATGACTCAAAAACAAGATTGCGTTAAATTTTCTTGATAGAAAAAAATTGCAAAGTTGCCTCCAAATCACGTCTAATTTACTCGGTATATAGCATTATTCACCAAATACATTAAAATTAACCTTGAAACTTTTGATTATTATTACATTACAGATAAGGCAGCCATCATATGTTTTTCTTTTTCGAATAACCCTTGAATATTCCTAAAAAACGAAAATATCCAAAGTAGCCAACGCGTTTAGACCATCCGCGTTTGTATCGCCACGCCGCCTGGCATATGGCGGGCTCTTAACGGAATCACAACATTGGATATTTTATAAAAATAATTTTAGTACCAAATATTGATCAATATATCAAGCGTGTTTGAGTGTTTGAAAATGTCAATAGGCCTGCGACTTAAAATTCAGGGAATAGAAATATAAAATGCCAGGTTATTTAATAAGTAAGTATCCGGGTGACTGAGCTTCGATCGGCATGATTATGATGATTAAGGTTCTAACGAGACATATGTGTTTTGCTTTCTAAACCTATACTGTCTTATTATAAAACGAGGACTAACTTTAGTACCTGGTTTAAACCATTATCCGACCAAAATAAGATGTCATTTATCACTTCGACGTTAGACAACTGTCATTGTCAATTTGTTTTGAACGGATAATGGTTTAAGCCAGGTACTAAAGTTAGTCCGCGTTTTATAATAACACTGATATGGTTTTGATGTGTACCCGTCAATGTTTAATTTTTTTAGCCCCGATAGACATATTACCCCCGTTTCTTCGCTTGAGCTTTATACTTATAAAACTTTTGGTTTTCATACGTATCAATTTTCTGGCTTGTTTTGTCCGGACAACCCCCCAGCTCCTTTTTCATTTGGCTTTTGTCTTTGTTTCTCTCGCAGAGTGCTGAACTCCCATACTCTTCTTTCTATGCTTCGGGTTTACCTTCCAAATATGGTTTTTGTACGTCTGGATTCTACCCCTCTTATTCATAAAAAATAGCAAACGTTTATTAAACCTATTTTAGTTAAAATATGTTTTGTCCTTATCCCTCTCCCCAACGATGGGCATGGAAAGAACGAGACAAAACATATTTTAACTAAAAAATAGGTTTAATAAACGTTTTTTAACTTTTATGAATAAGAAGGTACATCTGTACTTATCTTTCGCCCACCGAACCCCATTTTTTTGTCTTTATTGTGTCTGTTTTGCGGAATTATTTGTTTCTTCTTGCACTATTTTTTTCATTCCTTTTTAGGGTTTCGTACCCAAAGGGTAAAAACGGAACCCTATTAATATCTCTCCGGTGTCCGTTTGTCTGTCTGTTTGTCCGTCTATCACCAGGCTGTATCGCTCTCTGAACCGTGATAGATAGACAACTGAAATTTTCACAGATGATGTATTTCTGTTTGCGCTTTCTGTTTGGAAACACAAAAAAATAGAATAAAATAAATATTTAAGGGGGCTCCCATACAACAAACGTGATAATTTTGCTTGTTATTAATAATCATAGAATATGTAGCTATATCCTTAAAAAATAAATTAAATGAAAATAAAATTAATATTAAAGTGGGGCTCCCAATCATCAGCCATGATTATTTTCCCGTTTTTATAGATAACGGTACGGAAACCTTCGTGCGCGAGTCCGACTTGCACTTGGCCGGTTTTTTTACTAGCTTTTATTGTGAAAGGATTGAATCTGTAAAATGTTGTAAACGGGATGTTCATCATTAAATAGCTCGTCATCTTCAAATCAGATCAGTGATTTTTTATAATTATCTTCCACCACCATAAAATTAAGTACAATACGAAATTGCAGTTAAATTGGTTGTAAATAACTGCTTTAATTTTTGGTTGCAGGCTTAAATCCGAACAAACATATACATACTTAAAATTAAAGATAAACAAAAACTTCTTAAAATATCCTTACGAATTTTTGGACCTCTGATTCCATCTGTTGGAGAAATTTGGAACTAACATGAATTTATTATGGAAATTTACATGGACTGGTATTTTTCTGTTCTAAAGGAACGAAATGTTGTATATTAAAAATAAGAGAGTCACTTGGAAATTAACTTGGAACAGACAGAGAAAGCAATATTTGCAATCATTGAAATATCAAATTTTCTTGCGCGGCTCGAAGTCTAATCTTTTCGATCGGGTAACTACCGTACTGCGACTAAGCCAACCATTTGATAAACGAAGTATAGAGGAGAAAGTACCGTTCTAGTTTATAATTGTTTATGTTTTGTGTAATAAATTTAATACACAAAGCATGGGCAAAGCAGGCTTCAACGAAACACCTAGCGGCGGCTGTGGTAACCTTCAAAATTAAAATTTATTTCAGCGCCATCTTGTAACATATTCAGCCTAAACGTCATTTTCAATTTACATTTCTCGAAATTCTTTAACATTTATTTAAATATCTCGTAAACTACTGAACCGATTTTGATGCCCAACGAACTTGAAAATTGTATTTATAAGACCTATATACTTTCTTAATTTCATCTTAATTGGAGCATTGGTTCTAAAGTTATCGTGGAACAAACATACAAACATACATACATACAAAAAATGTCTTTTAGCCCCAACTTGAATTGAAGACCTCGCTCGCTTCGCTCGCTCGGTCAATAATACATTACTACCCTTTACTGTTTTGTCTGGTTAAAATTGTAACCTAGTAATACCTTGTAAACCAAACGAGGAGCAAAAAACAAATGAAATTATCATTGTTTTTAATTCGCACCAAAAACTTATCACACCCAACAAACATCCAAATGTTCATACAATTAAATCACCGTTCTAGATTTTCCATTCAAATGGATTTCTATTTATCCTGTTTTTCTGATACGATGGCAAATTTTCAATTGGAATGGAAACTCCCATTAATTTTGTGTATTCAAGCGTTTATAGAATTGCCTCTATTCAGAGCCAGTGAACCGAATATAAGAGAATGTGCACATAGAATTAGCATTTGGAGAGAAAAGCTAAGTAATTAATGAGAGATGCTGCCTGGTAAACCGTAATTTTTTCTTCTAGTTAACTCGAAAATTATTTTTGGCATGATTTTAATTTAGATATGCTGTAATAATCTTCTTCGTCCTTTCTCCACTTGTGGTTATCCCATTTTTCATGGTATATCAATTCTCTCCATTTTGATCTGTCTCTTACTATAGCCTTTGTTGCGCCTTTCATGTTCAATTCACCTTCAAATGCCTTCCGTGTGATATTATCATACCTTTTTTTCTTCTCATCACATGTCCATATCAACTAAGTCTGACTATGGAGCTTAGATATTTGGTAATAATCAGAGAAAAATATAGTTTTAAAACAAACTTAAACAAGCACATATTTAAAAGTTCTTATCAAAAACGGTAAAATATTTTAAAGATACACATTTCGATACCTATATTCAACATTATTTGCTTTTATAGCAAACGCTATTATTCCAGATTTATGTATTTTATTAGGACCATAATAGTGTCGGATTTGATAGACTATCACAGCTTTTTATATGAAACGAAACGTTTTCACTCACGCGATCATCGGTCGGCCGTGTGGCGTCCTAAACACTCGCCCTGAAGATGTCTTTTGAGTAGGCTAAAACGATAATCCTTACTAATATTATAAATGCGAAAGTGGGTTTGTTTGTTTGTTACGCTTTCACGCCCTAACTACTGAACCGATCATCATGATTTTGCATACAAGTTTACTGGAGTACGGAGAAGGACATAGGCTACCTTTTATCCCGGGAAAAAGTACTGTTCCCGAGGGATCGACATTGATGCGGGCGGAGCCGTGGGCGAAAGCTAGTATTTGATAAATATAAAATTATCTCTCTTGTTATTTTCGGTAATATTATATACTACTATACCGAAAACCGTGCTTTGGATAAATATCAGCTACGCTGTTTACGAGATATTTTTAACATAAAATGGCAAGATAGAGTATGCAACACCGAAGTATTAAGGCGCTGTAATATAGGAGGCATACAGGCAGACCTTACCAGGTGCCAACTGCGGTTGACAGGGCATGTTCGGGGGATGCCAGATGAGAGACTTGTAAAGAGTTATTTATATGCAGAGCTTGCACAAAGAAAGCGCTTACAACGGCCAACTCCTACATAAGGATATCAAAAAGCGGATAACGACGTACTTGAGTTTGAAGCCAACCGAGTAGTGGAAGAGGACAGGAAACGCGATGAAGTAAAGGCTAGACACCCACAGCGTACCACTACACTTACAGGAATGGAGTCTTGACGTGCGCATTATGCTCTCGCATGTTTACCGACAAACTGGCCTATACAAGTAACCACAAAGCAGAGAAACAACTTAAACACATGACAGAATAGTCGCTGAGGCCAAAACGGGCCAGCAGGCCTATTTGCTAACTCAGTGTGCGACGATTTGATAATCACTTCAAAATACATAGCGGCTTTCTTATGACAGACTTTTTTTATTTAAGATATATAAAACGTAATGTATTTTGAAGTGACTATCAAATCGTTGTACCCTGAGTTAGCAAGTAGGACAGCAGGATAACATCATCATCATCACTATCAAACTCTTCTAATAGAGGCGTTATTTATAGTCTTAGCCTATATGACCACTAACACGCTATAAGTGACCCTTGGCTCTTACGGCCGAACACTCAAACGTTAAGATTAACGTTTTTTAAGATTTGTGTTAAGATTAAAGGTTTTTTAAAATCTTAGGTTATGAAGAGATTTCATAACCTAAGATTTTAAAAAACCTTTGTGTATTGGGCCATAAGTGCCTTAGGCTCGTACTCCGTAAGGGATAAATACGTGGTAATGTATATTTTTATGTATAGCCGCTATCAGCAGCGTATCGCTTAAAACTTGAAAACAACAATGAACCATTACTTTTGAGTAAAGCCTAACATTTTTACCCGACTGAACTACCCAGACGGAGCGTAGTGTTTTGCGCGCGTATTTATGTATATATGGTATGTCTGTTCCATTGTCGCCCCCTGTATCCTAAATGGCTTGACCGATTATGAGGTGCGAGGTTTTATTAGATTCGTATTCTCGCATGCTCCCAGAAAACGTAGAATGTACCAACTGCTTCTCTTACCGCGCAAGCCGTAAATGACGGCTGAGGGTAAGGGCGAAAATGAGGAATCATGTTAATAGGCGATGCGGCTGGCAACCCATCACTATTTGCATTTATTTGCATTTCGTTTTCCACCTAATGCCTACCAACATGCTAAACGTGGCTTTCAGGTTTTAAATATACCTGGGCTCTGACTACCCCGCAAGGGGAAAAGACGTAATAGTATGAGTATTCTTTCCCGGAGTGTCATAGGCTATGTGACGTTAGCAAAAAAATATATGGCGGACTTAAGCTGTCAAAAAGACAGTCGGGGTATTAATTTTTTGAAATAATCCACTTGTTACATTTTCAGTTTACTTTTTATGAAGTCTACCCCTATCTATTCATAAGTAAATACACCCTTAGCAAACCATGACGTCATCACTATTTGACAGTTAATCACTTACAGTCCAGGCCTACCACGTCACACAGCCATAAATCTTCGTTGGGCAACCTGCCACCTTTATAAATAGATACAACCTTTTTATACATGAATAGGGCATCCTAAAAAGTTCCTCTACACATCATCGCTCCAGTGACATCAAAAAATATACACCAGATTGCGCTGGTTTTTTGCGATATAGTAAGTGAGATTCGCTCTCGCGATAAACCGTTGATGCTGCATGATATTCAATAAGCTTTTACAGAAATATGATAAGGTCTATTTAGTTCCTTTTTAATCTTTTAATAAATATATGTTATTTCGTTTTACCATTACATACATACATATTATCACGTCTTTATCCCTTACGGGGAAGACAGAGCTTAAGGCCGTAAGACCCCTAAGGCTACATTTAGCATATTGTTGGGGCATGTAGCTGAAAAATGGAATCAAAGTAGTGATGGGTTGCTAGCCGCATTGCCTGATAACATGAATTCTTAGATTTGCGCCCATTCCTTCGATCGGTTTTTGCGATCTGCACGGGAAGAGAAGCAGCTGCTACATTCTACGTTTTTTCATTTCTCCCAGACCAGCATGAAATTTAACCATTATATGATGAAATTTTATGTTATAAATATAGGTTATTATAGGTATGTTTCATACTATGTCTGCGTGGATGAAAATAAATAATAAATACTCGTATACACGGGCAAATTGCACAGATTAAGCTAGCTCCAAAGTAAGTTCGAGACTTGTGTTATGGGATACTAACTCGACGATACTATATTTTAAAACAAATACATATATAGATGAACATCCAAGACCCAGGCCAATCTATAAAAGACCATGTTCCATCTTGACCTGACCAAGGATGAACCCGGCACCCTCGTGTTGCAGGCTGGCGTGTTAACCACTGCGCCACGAAGCTCGCCAAATCATTACAATTACATCCTCGCACACCTTTATTGTATTAAAAGACTCATTATAAGCTTAAAAATTTGCCTACTCCAATTCAAAAATGATATAAACTACACAAGGCTTACAAAAATAGGTAAAAATTTGTCACCAAAGTTTAGCAATTCACCAACATAAAAAGAGATCTATTATATATTTATTCAACATTTATTATGTCACAAGTCCATCAATCAAGGCACTCAGAAGGTTGTTAGTCATCTGTGAGAGGTTTGCTGATACTCGTAGCCTTATTTTTAATATCAGGACAGGACTAACGTAGTAAATATTAGTAATCTGTGACAGGACTTGTTCGTATTTTTCCAGTTAAAGAGTCGCAAAATAGACAATGCTGTTACATTGTTTGGGGAGCCTATTGCGAGAGTGTCGTCCTTATAGTATTTAGGCCACGTGGTAACAGAAGTATAAAAAGGGAAAGGGGACTCCAACACTATTCTGAAGATACTATGTAATTTTGATTGGTCCTTTGTGTGACATATGCTCATGCCGTTGTCTGAACTTCGTTACGCTTTTTTTGTTTTGTCGTAAATTTTCACGTTTTAAACCTGAACTACAACGCACATTTCAAAAGCAAAAAAAATGACCTAGCTTTTCTTGAGATTAACCAACATTAATTATTAAATATTTAATAGCTTTTGCCAGCGGCTTCGCCCAGTTTAATGTCGATCCCTCGGGAACAGAAGAATTTCCCGGAATTAAAGGTACCTATGTCCTAGTTTCCAGGCCTCAAACTATCCCATACCAAATTTAATTTCAATTGGTTCAATGGTTGAAGGTGACAGGCAGACTGAGTTACTTTCGTTTTCATTTATGATATTATTATATGGATATAGATATTTTTTTTAAAAGAAAGGTGATGATAATGATCCATAACGCCATCACTTTTATAAAATTAATGAATTACCCTACAGGCTTGCTTGCATACTTAGAGCGTGACGTAGTACACGTAATGCTCTAGGTTCTTACCCTATAATAATAATAATAATAACGTTTATTTTCTTCTTTACAAAGGTGTGTATTATATCTAGTTAAGTTTCTAAATTTTAAGTTTAAAGTACATATTTGGTATTAAGACTTGTTCACCCTTGTTTGGAGACTAGTTCCTGAAATAGGTTCCTATAGGAACCTGTGCTACAGGTAACTAGGCCCCACCCTCGGATCACGTCGTCTTAAGGTTTTGAATTTGAGTCAAAGCTTACACTTCGGGAGCTATTTAGAAACACTAATTGCTAACTAATGTAGTACCTATACGAAAAGCACAGTTAGGTAGGTAAGTGGTATATTAGTGAGTTTTAATGTCAGTGAGAGAAGTGAGTGAGTGGGAGGTAAGTGGGTTGGGTGTGGTTGTGTGGAGGATGGAAGTGAGTTTATGTATGACGTGTGTGTGTGTGTGTCGAGTGAAAGAACTAGGCATGTCTAGCGTACACATAGGGGGGTAGAGGCAGTAGAGGGCGACACTGGTGAGGTGGCGACTACAGATATGTAGGTTAGCGAGTCATTACCTGTGAGTTTTTTTACTAAGTGGGCTAAGTGGATTGGTAAGTAGTAGGTAGGGTAAGTAGATTGGTAAGTAGTAGGTAGGGTAAATAGAGTGAAGTTGTATTAGTACGGTCCGTTTGAGTTGGTATAGGGGAGGGGGCAGGTCCACAAGTAGGGGAAGGCTAGGTCATAGAGAGGGTTCGAGGCATCCCCGCAGACAAATCCAGTAAACAAGTGTTTTATATGATGGGTGTAAGTAGGTCTTCCGTATTGATATAGTTGAGGGTTTTGAGATATTTGGCGACTGTTGTTTTGCATGAAAATTTATGGAGGGGGTAAATATTAAGTTTTTTATTCAGATTATTGTATAGATGCGGTCCAAGGTAACAGTAGAAGTGTTTGGAGGTTGTTGTTCTTAGTCGACGATAGGGACGTATGGCTTTCCTTCTACGACCGTGCGATACAAGCCTTGGGTCAAATTTGAGCTGAGAGTGCTGCTTTATGATGGTGTACAGCACGAAAAGCTGTCTAACAGTGAGCATGTCCCAATACTTATATAGTTCGGCCGTCGGATAGCGAAAAGGTAGGCCTGCCGCAACTTTGAGAATTGCTCGTTGAGCTCTTTCCACTTCAATGAGATTGGTTTTTGCGGTGCCTCCCCAGGATGTGATGCAATAAATCACAAGTGACTGGCATAAAGCATTATATACCGTCTTGATTACTTGTCGGCCAGCGGCGTGTCTTAGGGTTTTGAATATGTATATAAGCTTTCTAAGTCTTGATGCTAGGGATTCTGCGTGGGTTGCAAAAGAAAGTGTTTGGTCCATTATGACACCTAGGTATTTAAGACTCGTTGTTCTTTGAAGAGGAGGGCATGAGCAGTTTGAGTGATTTTGGGAGCAAGTGTGAGCCAATATATTTAAGTTGTCGGGGGGTAAGTAGTTTGATTTTAGAGCGAAGGGGATATATTTAGTTTTATCGATATTTAAAGTGAGTATGTTGTCTGTTAGCCATCCTTTCACTATTTTGAAGCCTTCTTGAGCTATGGAGAAGGTATCTTCCCAGGTATCACCAGCAAAGAAAAGTGCGGTATCATCAGCAAAAGTGAAGATTTTTCCATTGGGGAGGTCGAGCCGGCAGAGGGAGTCGATGTATATAAGGAAGAGGGTAGGAGAGACTATGCTGCCTTGTGGCACCCCAAATGTAAGGGGAGTGTCGTCACTAGTCCACTCTCCTATTCTGGTACTTTGTGCCCCTATAAATCGTCTTGTAAACTGCTACTTTTTTAAACACATTTTTGTAAATGAAAAGAACCGCCCCAAAAAGATTCCTCTTACGTCATTGCTTAAGTGACATCACAGAAAAATAATTTATCGGATAGCACTGGTTTTCACCATATTATAAGTGAGAATCTCTCTCACAATAAACCGTTGAGGCGACATTATATTCAATTGCTTTGTGTCTTTTTAGATGAACTTTATGGTGTCTGTTTCCTTTCATTTATATTTCGAAATCTATTTTTCAGAATATAATAATAATCATTCATTATTATCATTATCATTACAGCCGCAAAAAGTCTACTGCTGGGCAAGGGTCTCTCCCAAGGATTTTTTGATCCATGGCAGGATATTGCCATACTCACCACGCATGGCAGGCGGGTTGGCAAGCGTTGTTTCTTTGGCGTCTTGTGCTTTCAACGCTGCTGCCCATCGGAAGCATTTTTAAGCTGGAGCGGTTAGGAATTTGTTGGATCTGCGAAGGTAATTAAGGTATTGGGATACTAACTCACTCGGATGAATGGGGGAAAAGCAAGTACGAGCTCGGGAGCCGGGCGCGCATACCCGCTTCCATACCTGCAACCACCGTATAGGTATTGAGGATGACACCCTGATCTTCACTGTACTATGTGCTACCAATACAATAATCACACATTCACACATGTGTGTATTGTATTGGTAGTACGTAGATTCATCGCTACATTTTTGACGTAGCAAGCCATCACTATTCTGATTCCGTTTTCCATCTACACCCACTGCTAAACGTGGTTTTTAGGTCTTAAAGACCTAGGCTCTGTTTAACCCGCAAGGCAAAAAGACGTGGTAGTATATAACATAGTAACTAAATAGATTGAGTTTGACTTAGTAAATGTAACTCAATTAAACCATCATCATCATGTCCTTTTTAGTCTCCACTACAGGAGCACGACCCTCTCTGTACTACTAGAGCCATACTTGGCTAGAGCAGCCAGAGGACCATAAATGTATGAAATTGTAAAGTGGTTGTAGTAAACCTATTACATTTTGGGTTGACTGACTTTCATCTAGTCTTACCATTTCTTGTAAAAAATGGCAAGAGAAATCAATTTTAACCGATCTCAAAAAAAGAGGATTTTCTTTGACATTTTTTAAATGTATTTCGCTCATAATTAAAGCAGAATATTTACCTTTCGCAAGAAGGTTGAGTCGGTCAAGGGGTGTGGAGCCCTAATATATAGGTCGTACGTGGGACCGGCCTGAACTTGTTTTATGGAGGTAGGATTGCCGAAAAGTGGTCCGGAATGCCTGTATGTGCACACCTTTATTACGGTGTTTCATGTTCTATATGAATATGATTTTACTTAACTTTCATAGATTGAGCAATTTTTTTTTAGATTTATTCCAAATGCACATTTTTAAGACATAAGTATTTTTATCGTATTAATAGATAAATAAATATATACGGACAAATCACACAGATTTAGTTAGCCCCAAAGTATGTAAGTTCGAGACTTGTGTTATGGGATACTAACTCAACGATGCTATATTATATAACAAATACATATATAGATAAACATCCAAGAATCAAGCCAATCTGAAAAAGATCATTTTTCATCTTGACATCTATTAACATATTTCGTTCAATTAATGTTTCAAAAGTATATCGTCTTAATCAATGAATCTGATACGCAGCGTATGTATGTAGTTAAGTAGTTTATTAGCGTGGAAATATGTTTAATGCTTAATTCTAAGACTTTTTTGTTTGATCATCATCATCTTAGCTCATCTTCTGGCCACTGCTGAAAATAGAGAGAATAAGGATATTATGTCTAGTACGTGATAAGTGATAACCGCCCGCCGACCGTGGGCGCAATGCGCATACAAGAAAAAAACAAGAGACTAGCAAGCTGCTCGGCCCGACGACAGTCACGTCGGTAAATTCAACTGAATAAATTCAACATTTCAATAAATTCAATAATATGTATTTTAATGTATTTACGGTAATAAATAAGTATACATATATTTACGCTGTTTGTCGTATAAAGAACCTTGTCGCAGCCACAACACTCATAGACGTTAAAAACGAACTTATAATCTACTAGCTTTTGCCCACAACTTTGTCCGCGGCAATTTCTGTTATTATAATTAATTAGTATAGATGAATAATTTTTTCCCGTTTTTAAAACATTTTTTGTTGATGCTTCTCCTTTTGGTCGCAGCGTTATGTTTTATAGCCTAAAGCCTTCCTCAATAAATGGACTATCAAACACAAAAAGAATTTTCCAATTTGAACCACTAGTTCCTGAGATTAGCGCGTTCAAACAAACAAAGTCTTCAGCTTTATAATATTAGTATATACGATATAAATAAGACTAATACTGATCGCTGCTCGGTTCATTATGACATTGAATCGGAGATCCTTAGAATGACAAAGTCACCGACATAGATCAGCGAATTAGCTTATTCAAATGAAAGTGGGCAGGTCACATAGCTCGAAGGCATGGATATAATTTAAAGTAATATAAGTATCGATGAAAACACACTAACCAACGATTTATTTGACACTCACCGACCAGCAGGCCTATTTGTTAACTTTTTACAATTCGGTATACGTTTTGATTGTCACTTCAAAATACATTGCAACTTTCATATGATTGACTATTTTAATTTAAGATATAAAACCGTAATGAATGAAAATATTTACCATCTAAACGTTGTTCACTGTAGTTATCATAGTTAGTGAGTAATTAACATCCAGCAGGGAAACGCTGGATGCAGGCCGCTTCCAACCGGTCATTTTGTAAATCCTTGGGTGGCCTATTTTCTGTAGTAGAGTCATCTATATAGCAAGCGGTTTTTTGAGTAGACTGAACAGCAGTGGTGGTTACTGTTAAAAAGATGAATCAAGTATTAATAATTAAAAAAAAATTCAGAGATTTTTCACATGTTAAGATGAAATTAAAAATAAATCTAATAAAAAAGGTTTTCAAGATATTTCGATAAAATTCTCGTTATTATATTTACGGAACAAGCTTTAACGACTTCACAGAGAGGAAAATGATCCCGCCACCATTTGATCGAAGCCCGCCACCCATAACGGTTAAACGTGAGCTTGCGGACGGATAAGGGCCGAAAGGCCAAACGACACATAAATACCGTGACCCGAAAAGATCGCGATAATTTTACGATATCACTTTTCCGGTTCGTATTGTAGTAAAATACAGACTGATACATTGACTTGTCACATCTTTATCATTTACTTAGTACATACAATATTTAAAGAAAATGTCTGTCTGCATGTCGTATACTTGGGGTGATTCAACCCGTCGATATGAATAACCGTATCGACAGGACACGGATTTCTTTACATATTGCATAGTATTCATACTTAGTATATTCTAGCTGTTACCCGCGACTTCGTCCGCGGCAATTTCTGTTATTATGATTAATTAGTATAGATTAATAATTTTCCCCAGTTTTCAAAATATTTTTTATTGATGCTTCGCGCCTATTGGTCGCAGCGTGATGTTTTATAGCCTAAAGCCTTCCTCAATAAATGGACTATCCACCACAAAAATATTTTTTCAATTTGAACCAGTAGTTCCTGAGATTAGCGCGTTCTAACAAACAAACAAACTCTTCAGCTTTATAATATCAGTATAGACTAGCTGTTGCCCGCGACTTCGTCCGCGGCAATTCCTGTTATTATGATTAATGGGAACTCGAAATAACTTTCGGCATATTTTTTCCCGTTGTACCACATGCAACTGCACCTGTTACTTAAGCTAATTTTTATCAGAATATTTTTAGACGCGATAACGTCTTATAAATCAATAAACGCTGGCTACACGTACTGTACACTCAGAAAAAATGTATACATACATTTTTTTATCATATGGTCGGAAATGGAATAATGCCAAAAAATTCAAAATTAAAATTTTATGGATAGATAAGTTAATTTAAGACGCCAAAACTAATTATTCCAAAAAATAAAAATTACAGACATCGCTTACTTAATAATTACAAGTATAACTTGGAATATTACTCCCTAAAAATGCAGGTAATTCTTCTTTTCGAGTCGAAATGTATCCATTTGATTAAAATTCTTGCATAAGCATTCAGGTAATTTGTTTTATGGATTTCAGATCTCTGGCGCTGATGTATTTTGTATTTTAAATACATATGTTTTCATAATTAAATACCTTGAGCGATCCAAACAATGAAGGCGTGTTTTAGAAAATAGTAGCCTATAGGTTTCGTAACCAAAATGAGTTTCATTTATTTTTCTTAAACAGGTGAAAATGCGCTGTGTTTGTTATCGTTTCTTCTTTTTTTTATTAACTCTTCTATAAGTTTCCATGTCTCTCTATTCTGTGCCACTTTCGACCACTTTCTTCTAAATAAGGAAATTCCTACATTACTTATCATCTGATCGTATAAAATAAATTTTTATTTCGTATCATAATCATTATATTATCATCAATCATAATCAATATCATCATCTTCAATATTAATAATAAATCTGTAAGGTTTGGTTGTGGAGTAAGTTACTTTGCTTTCAGATATTGCGTTTAATAGCCCTATTACATCATACTAAGACTAAATTGACGATTTAAAGATTTTTTTCTGCTGTATGTATTTTTCTCCATAACTCTTAAAATATTTCGTTTTTGTTTAGTATAGAAATCATAATGTTTGCAAACAGAGTCGTGGGCACAGCTCGTTTTAAATAAAATTAATTAAAATACAGATTTTTATATTTTAAATACGCGACTTATTTAGTAAGTAAGATATTTGGTACCTATTTGTTATTTTAAATACGTGGAAAACAGCATTTTGTCTTGAAACAAATACCTATTTGCCCAGCCCTGTTTGAGAAGTAAAATACTTTTAAAAATTACTTTCCAATAGCGATAATAATGTCGTCTCGTCCCTCTTGGGCATTCGAGTCTGGACTTTATTTGGACAAGCATTTACGTTTAAATCTTGTTACGTACCTATTTCAATTGTCTCTTGGGAAAACTTAACCTGGCTTAAATATAACTTACTTACTTTTTACCTTTTTCGCCCAACGGATTAGCATAGCTATTCAACGAGAAACCGCTGCCAGCGTTCTTGATACCATGCCACACAGGCAATATTTAGAAAATACATATTTCCAGTACTTTTTTGTTATTATTTCTCACTTATACTTGGTTAAAATCAGTGTAATATTAATAGTTATTATTTGCTTTATTTTAGGGCTTTAAAATAAATAAACACATATTTGTGTACTAAAGGATAAAAAAATGCTGGATTCGAACTTCACGTTGATAACTTTTTCTATGAAGAATACAACTCTTTCTATGTCAAAGAATTAAATAATTTTAGGGATGACATGAAAGTACCTATTAATTTTTAATTTGTCAAGACTTGCTATTTCACGAAGATTATAAAATAAAAAAATACCGCGTCCAAATTGGTTCAGTAGTTAAACAGTTAAGGAGTCACAGACAGACAAACCCAAGCCATCACAGCCATCAAACATATAACACCCCTCTTTTTGCAATAATCAAATCGATCCGTCACTACTTGAAAACGCTACGGACAATACGTAGCAGTACTGCTTACCGTTTCTGTTAGAAACCAAACCGTTTTATATCAAACTAGCGAACCACCCCGGTTTCGCACGAGTGCAATGAAGACACTAATAGCGAGCAGTAAATTATACATGAAAACATTCCCCTTGAATCAATCTATGTATTAAAAAAAAAACCGCATCTAAATCTGTTGCGTAGATCTAAGCATATATAGGCACAGACAGCGGGAAGCGACTTTATTTTATACTATGTAGTGATATACACTGAGTTAGAAATAGGTATACACTTTTATATTCAAAGCATTTACGATGCTATTTGACAACGTACATAACATTTTATGGAAAGTCAATGGCTTAGTTTAACATGTTATCTGTCACCACTGCGGCATTCCACAAGATTTATTGGTACTTTCCCCCGGTAGAAATATGTCAATCTCTTTGATCTATCCCGTAGTGTTTGGTGGAGCTTGCCATAATGCTTCAAGGAGCCATAGTATACGAACGAACAGAAAGCCATCGCTTTTACTAGTTAGGAGTACCCGAAACCGACGAGCATGCATGGAGAGAGTGATGGATGTAGATGAAGCAAGAGAGGTTAGTAAGGATCGTAGCAAGCGGAGATCCCTGGTCTCTGCCTACCCCCACGGGAAAGAGGCGTGATAATATGTATGTATGTTTATTAGTTATTTTTGAGAAAAAAGCAGAAAGAAAAAACTATATATTGCACCTTTATTATAAGAGAAAAAAAAAACAAACAGTATGTAATACAAAACTGCAATTAAAAAGAAAATAACAGGTACAAAGGCGGACTTATCGCTATGCAATTTCTTCCATGAATAAGATCATCTATTCAATATATGAAACCTTCATGTGGGATAAGGAGGTTAAATAACTTAGAATGAGTATCGCGCTAGTATGAATCTCACCATCAAAGGGTATGAAAACGTCAACCCTACGAATAAGTGGTAGTCCTGGTAGGGAGAGACCTTATTACTTATTTGTTTCCGTTGACGTTTCAATGGAGTTATTTAGATACTAGCTTCATGCTAAGGTTCATTCTAAGTCCTATTTAAAACATATTTATGTGTTTTAAGCGCGAAAGTTTAAAAACAGAATTACAAAATATTTTAATAAAAAATATATAGGTTCATACTTAAATTTTCAATACAACAGTTATGTAAAAAAAAGTATTGTGACTAAAATACACTGTACAATTTATGCAACTTTACTAGGGAAATAAATGAATTCCATTTAAGTCGAAGGTTACCTTCTGCTGTACTTTTTTCTATACTATCTACTTTTCGATCTTCGGTTACCCTTTATTTAATAGCCTCTTGATTCAGCTTTATCGGTTATTTTTGGAACCCTTATCTCAAGTTAAGGTAACATTTTGCGATCTATTTAAAGATATCAATAGAGGTGACATAAAAAAGTGTTGGAAATTATCGATTCGTCGTCTTCATTTCAGAGATCTTTTAAAATAATTTTAAATCGTACTCTATCACCTCGTACCTAATGTTGAACTTTTTTCTATTCTAAATCGAGCCTCCATTTATGGGAATCAATATCCGAGATTATACCTTTGTTAGTTTCGATACCAAAGTTTTGTGACAAGAAATTCGAAAATAGATTTTTGTATTAAACCTAAGGATTGTATTTTGAGTCGTAAAATGCCGACAGTTTCAGCTTAATCGCTAAACCATCTTCAGGCGAGTGATAAGGACTTCTTGAACATGGCCGTCCGACGATTACTGAGGATAAAAACATTATTAGAATATGATATTTTACTGATGGGAACTAAATTATCTACTTGCAAGCTTTAATTCATCTTACAATGTTATGTTTGTCAATCAGATCAAATATTGCAATTGGATTTTAAAGCAGCTTCTCTCAATGGACTGATCTGCATATTGCATATTTATGTAATATGTATGATTTATTTAAGGCGAGCTCCGTGGCGCAGTGGTTAACACGCCAGTCTGCGACACGAGGGCCCCGGGATCGATCCCCGGTCAGGTCAAGATGGAAAATGATCTTTTTCAGATTGGCCTGGGTCTTGTATGTATGTATTTGTCATAAAATATACTATCGTTGAGTTAGTATCCCATAACACAAGTCTCGAACTTACTTTGGGGCTAGCTCAATCTGTGTGATTTGTCCGTATATATTTATTTATTAATTTATTTATTTGTATAGGAATCGTTGAGCTAATCTGATTATTGAGAACGGAGCTGGACAGCACGGTTATAAAAGTTTACATTAGCAATTAATTGATGTAATTGTCTCTAGACAGTGAAGTCTGAAAATATAAGATAAGCAGGCTTACCCACTAACTCTTGATTATTCGGTGTACATCGTTTTGATGGTCACTTCAACATCCATTACCGTTTATATATCTTAAATAACAAAGTCAAATATACAAAACCCACAGTTAGTCCATTGAAAAGTTACATTTGGGGTTGCGTTTGTAGAGAGGACGCAATTTTATTTTTTAGGTATGAAGGGGGGTTAGTGTAAATTTAAATCCAAGTTTGTGGGGTTGCAACCCTTGTCCCAAGGCCGCCATCTTGAAAAAACGGATTCAGATGGTTTTTACAGTTTATCTGCCAAACTAAAGTTCTCACAAAAAATATTTGACATTTTTGTTGCTAATACAAATAAAATTATCAACATTTTTAGTTTGATAACTTTTAGTTGTAGATTAAGAAAAAGTTATAAGTGAAGTTCCATAAAAATTAGAGAAAAAATCTGCCGATATAACTTTCGCTAGTACAAGTAAAGTAGTGCACTTAGCGCTAGTGCAAGTATTTTTAACGGCATAGGTTGGACTAGTACAAAGCAATCGAGAATACTTCGTAGTCAAGTGCCGCGAGTTCGTCAAACTCGAGTCTTTTCCAACACTATAAGGGCAAGTGAGTCAAGTGTGATATGTGATAAATAGATTACTCACAGACATTAAGTAGACAAAATTAGTACTAATCGTGCTCTTATAACACTAGTGCGAGCTCACAATTAAGCCGAATGACAAGTGGAATATAAATCACCTTAATTACTATTGATAATAGCAGTTGATGATAAAGGAACTTAATTTAGAATTGCAGAATAATTTGAAGATGCTTCGTCTTAAATATTTGAATTTTAGAGAAGAGTTGAATCGAAAAATGGTTGATGATACGTCCGAAAGTATAATATGGCCGGGAATTTTTGTATGTTGTGCTGTTGTATTGGTTATAAATTCAGAGATTATAAGTTCAAAGAAACCTATATTTTTTTTTAATTTGAGAGGTTTGGTGGCCAAAAAGTCTTTGGATTGACTTATACAAGTACTATAATCGAGCTTGAGATTCGATTGCATGCTGTTTCTTTTATAATATTTATATCATTTTGTTCAATTATGTTTTGAGAAACTGACACAAACGCCCACTGCCAACACATGTAAAATTAAGTATATTGGGCAGTTTAATGCGACATTACCTAAAGCTTCAATAACAGGTTTAAAATGAGTGTCTTCAGTCAAAGGATTCAATTTTTCGCAGTCGGATTCGTGGTCTTAATCTATTTACATAAAGCAAAAACTGGTTTGCTCGAGTGATCCTTTTTTATAATCTTTGATTTGTTGGTTTTGTTATGAACCCAAATAATAGAATAGCTATTAAAATATAAGAAATATTTATGACAAAAAAATAACAGCGAAACAAAGTTCGCCGAAACAGCATTTTATGTATTGTTCGAAAATCACAACTTATTCGAAAAACTTTTTCAGATATAAAAATTATTATAAGTTAGGTATTTGATTTAGGACTTTTGAAAAATGCTCCATTTAAACGCCTAAATAGATAGAGATTTGTGACTTCAAGTACCTAATCATTTTTTTTCCCGTGAAGCGATAAACTGGTTTTGTTAAATATTTATTTTGTGGTATTCATAAAAACAGTTACTTTATATTTACTGGACTATCTAAGGGTAACAAAGCTTTTTAAGCTTTTTAAAAATGCTCATACATTCGATAGAGTTCGCCACATTATATTAAATGATCGAACTTAACAAAAAGTATAAAACTTAACAGTTATTTTGTAAGATACTCTTATTATAAGCATTAAAAACAATTTTAAAAAATCTAAACATCTATCTAAAAGGTAGGTAGCGAAATGTACGTAAATAGCCTGGATAATAAAAAATGTGTTACTTATCTTACTTTTTACTTTCGTTTGATGTAAATGTTTTTGTAAATTTGTTTGTGTAAATGTGCGAGTCTGTCAGCATTTTACAGACTACACTTCAGGGAGTGTGCACAAGAACTGCAGGAATTAATCCCACCTTCCCCTTTTTACTATCGGAATTCCAGGCGCACGTCAGGCGCACGAACCGTTTTTCAAGGTCTTTGATTATGCCCACCGCCAACGAATGAAATTCATTGCCTGCGTCAGTATTTCCGAGTACATATAACCCGACAGTCTTTAAGACTCGAGTGCACAGGTATCTTCTACGCAAGCTCGCTCCATCGTAGAGCTTGCGTTTACCCCCTAGATTAATCTAAAGTCCAGAGTAAACCTGTTTAAAAAAAAATGTTTCTGACGCGCATAGCATATTGAAGAAGTGTGCCCAAAAGGTGGCAGCATTGCCACGTTGTATGGCAATGCTTATGCTTTGTGCAAAGAAATTGCCAGCCCTTTGGTCATTGGACTTAAGTGTAGTTGGAATGTCCATCTCGTGCAAAAGCACGTACTGGTTCTCTCACTAAGATTCAACTATACTCGTAAACTTGAAATTGATTGAATAGATATCCACATAAACCAGTTCAGTGACGTGCACCGACATTTATCATAGGGTAGACATCATAGATTTAAAAAAAAAAATTTCGTCTCTCGTAGACATAATTATAAAACTTACCTTACAAATAAACAACCTATATACCTTACTTTACTATACGGCTAGTTATCTACAACTCGTTTAATATTATGATAGTCTTTCGATCTTCGACCGCAAAAGTATTCAAAACAAGCGAAAAATTAGAGATATGATTACAACCTGCGAGCCACGTACACATATCATACGGTTACTTAATTAGTTTAATAGCGAGTTCACAAAACACTTTATATTTCGGTTTCGGCATGCAAACACTAAGCGACACAACTTTCACATGAAAATATTTTTGTCACAAATGAAATTTAACTATTAAAGCATTTAATTATAAAATAAAACTTTTCTCTTGGATTGTTTGTAAACACGTAAATCAATGACATTATTTATGACATTGACATAGTATGAATACATGAATAATATCTATAATGACATTGACAAGTGACGATGACATTTACATCGCGCGCGGCAGCCAATAGAAATCTCGTAGACAGTGTCTTATATTCACACACACAGCGCAAATTTGCTTTGCATGTGTGTGCCGATGAAAGATGTTTACTTGTACTACTACAAAAGCGATTTCCTGTCGGTGTATAATAATTTTCTGTGTGTGCGTGAAAAGTCAGACCTTTGAAATTTAGTCTTACCCGGCTTACTAGCGCGGGAGAACGCGCGGGCCGCAGCCGCAGCGCCGTACTTGAAGAAAATCGACTATAAAGTATTTGCTAGCAGAATTTTGCAGGCGCACCGAATATAATTAAGTATTTTTTGTAAGAAAAAAAAAATTGTATTTATTGTAGCGACTGCAGGGTAGACAGTGTCTAACAGTCTATATGGACTGCACGTCACTGCTTCTAACTTGATTCCTTTGTAGTTAATTAACCTAGCAAATTGCTACTATTACATGGTGTCTATCGGTCAGTCAGGTGTGAACTATCCAAAGCAAATACGTTCTGTGGGGCGGGCACCGTCCAGAGGCGTCCAAGATATCGTTGGAAGGATGAAGTCGCCAAAGACCTGAAAGAGTTGGAAGTATCCGACTGGTCAGAGTTGGCACAGAATAGGGAAGAATGGCACACTGTCGGAGGCCAAGATCCACTTCGGGTCGCTGAGCGAAGTAAGTAACTAAGTAAATACGTTCTGTATGCATATCGATCTCGACAATTTCCATAAACATAGTCAACTTTGCTTGATACATCAAACAGTCATATTTGAGGGTTGTCGGTTATGTAATAGGTATGAATATATTTAAACACGAAGAAGTATTAATTAATATATGAACTGTCCGTTAAACTCTCATGTAGGTTAACTTTTCAACCATTAAAAGATAAATAGATCATTGGTTTAACTCTCGGTTAGTAAGTTGGAATTTGCCTATTTTTAGTTAGGTATGTGAGTATATAAAGCATTTTTTCAACACAAAACAGATTTGCGACTTCTATGATATCACTGAAGAACGATACACGAACACAGAAATAACTTTAACATTTGCCTCCTTTTTAACCAAATTTTTAAATACCTAACTAACAATAAATTAATTACTTACACTACCTAATTACTAGAAACCAATACCACTTCAGTATTCGCATCACTGAACTGTTAACGCGGCAATGTGTCGCGAGAAAATTATATTTGCCTAATGATGGCAATACCGTGTGTTTGAGTCTAATTAATTTCGTTATTCCATGACTTTGATATTACGAATACGTTTGAGCGTAGGTTTAATTAAATATGGTTTTATTGTTTTATGCTGGAACTAGGTAGATCGAAACAGAATTCATAATTTCTTAAACTCCCGAGCAACAAAAAGGTAACATACTTATCATTCCTCTCCGCTGTGGACAAACCATACTACGATTTGATTTTTAGGGATCCGTACCCAAAGGGTAAAAACGGGACCCTATTAATATGGCTCCACTGCCCGTCTGTCTGTCTGTCTGTCCGTCTGTCACCAGGCTTTATCTCATTAACCACAATAGTTAGGTAGAGGAAATTTTCACAGATGACCTATTTCTGGTGCCGCTATAACACCAAATACTAAAATACAGAATAAAAAAAAAATTACAGGGGGCTCCCATACAGCAAACGTGATTTTGTTTCTCGTTTGTGCTCGATATTGATAACGGCAACAGTAAGACACTTGAAACATTCACAAAATATTGAGGTATATTATTCAATTTAAGAATAAATAATTAAATTAAACTAAAATTAATATTTAACAAAGCTCTTATACAACAGACATGATTTTTTGCCGGTTTTATAGAGAATGGTACGGAACCCTTCGTGCGTGAGTCCGACTAGCACTAAGCCGATTTCTTTTATACGCCAATGTTGCCTACCGGTCTACGGCACAATTTTGGTGGGCGTGATACCACTCTGCGTGACGTCACAAAGTATAATTTGTCATTCCTGCACATTTAAAGGGCGAACGAAGAAACAGGCTAGCCAATAACACATTCGTGTCTCGTAGTTTCTCTATTACAAGTAACCGATTTTTGGCAGTGAAATAGAATTTGGCAGGCATCACATTATATGTATAGAACAAAGTGCCAGGTGAAAAAAGTCATTTCGATCTTGACCCGACCGGGGATTGAGGTCACAGGACCTATGTTGTGGCAGCCTGACCTGGCGACCACATAGGTCATTTATAGCGACAGGTCAAAATCTAGACTATCAAAAATAGGTTTTGGAAGATTTCCAAGACACGTATCAAATTAAGACGGAAACTTTTATTGCCCTCGTCTAGTATGGGTACATTGTTGACTAAATCGAATTTATATAACGTATTCTTAACGGAAACCCACGAAAATACTGGCAACATTGTAATAAACATACAAAGTTTTCTAGTAAAGATGTGGCAACACTTCGCCAGCTATCGTAACTCACTTGGAACATCTGTGGCTTACCACGAAGTAATGAGGCTCACAGCATCTAAATCTAACACAAGAACTTATAAATAAAAAAAATTATGGCCACCACTTTTAAATGTTATATTTTGCATTCACAATGCTATTTTAATATACTTTTATTAAATTAAGAAATAAAATATGGTTAAAAAATTTCAAGCGGGCGGGCAACCTGCTACCTTGAATTTATGTACGACTTACGCTCTTCCAACTGAGCCACCGCCTATTGTAACTTCGACGCCAAATTTTATAAGAGTATATGACAATAGCATAGTAAATTCAAAATATAACACTTAAAAATATTGCATGACAAATTTAATTTGCAAGATTTCATTATAGACAAACATCGGGACAGGTGAAACTAAATAAAAGCTTGTAAAATCGGCCAGACTTTTTAGGTAACAAATATTTAATTCATATTGATGACTTATGACATACACACAAATCAAGGAGTTATTTATAATACCTACTTATGCGTTAACGAACCCCGGAACTTCCGCAATATTTTAAAAGGGTATTACGTTCAACTTGGTACATGGTTGCCATTCGAGATTCATTCTGCCCCATCGGTCATTGATCTAGGCGCAATGCCCACTACCACTTTCAGGACCTATCCGTCTTAGCTATGTCGGTGTTTGCTTTCCTTCCATTTTTAATTTGAGAAACACTCATTGAGCGACCTTTAGCTTTCTTATGAGGCCCATAGTAAGGGACCACGTTCCAAACCCGTAAGTTATCACTGGTAACACAGATTGGTCTACACACTGGCCAAAGACTTTCGACTTTAGGCACTAAGGTATTCTGGACAAGAAAACACTACGGAGCTTATTTTTAATTAAAATGTAGCCTTTAGTTTATTCAATGCAGTGTGTTCTTCGTCTTCTTGACTCGATCGTTTGTCGTCAGCTGTATGTTAGTGCCGATTTACACCGTCTTTATTTTGCAGGTTTTTAGATTATATTTTATACTATATTAAGGGATGATTGGTAGTAAAACATATCCTTCCTACACAGTTTCTTTATAGCATACTGTTGCATAGTCAAAAGCTGAAGGAAAATAACTAAAACGAGCTGAAATATACTGCATTTTACACAAGCCTTATACTATGTAATGGAGATAGGTCCATTTGGTATGATTTTGCCAAACAATGTTGCGTTTTATGTTTGAAAACGTGCATGACTGCATTATGTTTTATTTTGTCGCAGTTTTCTTTATATTATTCTTAGTCTTATCTACTTAATAAAAGTAGAATATTGCAAAGTCATAAATATACATAATAAATAAATACTAAATATACAAGATAAGGTCGAGAATTGTGTTATGGGATACTAACTCAACGATACTAAATATAGAAAATACATAGGTATATTTAAGAATCAGGCTAATTTGAAAAAAAAAATATTTTCTTTCTTGACCTGACCGGGGATAGAACCCTGGACATCCAAGCCAGTCAAGGGAATGGGCGAGAATCTAAAGATTCATGACAATAGGCGATGCGGCTAGCAACCCATCTCTATTTTGATTCCATTTTCCGCCTTACGCCTACCAAAACGCTAAAGGTGGCCTTTCGGCCTTATGACCGTAGGCCAGAGCCTATGGTCATAAGGCGGTAGACAGATCTACCCCGTAAGGGATAAAGACGTGATAGTAATATATGAAATCCTATTAATATAATAAATTTGAGAGTTTCATGACGATTGTTAAGTACTTCTTCAAAAATACTAGACTGATTTTGATGAAACTTTACAATATTTCAGCTGGCAAATTAGAAATGCTATTTATTATTTATTCATATTCGGAAAATTGTGACCATCGTTCCAAATAAATAAATTATTATAGTGATAGTTTAAGTTGCTGAATCCTAAAATAGCGTCATTTTCAAGGCTGGCCAAGTCCGATGGTCTACCTCCATGAGAGAACAGGCGAAATGAAATAAAAAGAAATACCTTAAATAAGACCGACAAAACCGTAGTGAAAAGCTAGTGCTAAGATATTTTATTAAGTCTTTTCACGACTGTTATATAGCCAGAGGCTATAAGGAAACTACTGAAATGCGCTGTAATGTACTGCATTTTACACAATGCATACACGATGTGAGAAAATGCAGCAATGTTAGGTTTATAACGTCGATATGGTGGAAGAGTGGTGGTAGCTCCACCGTGCCCACCATTCCGGTAATATGGCGTGAAGAGAGTAACCATGTGGTTTTTAGCGGGTGTGAGTCCCGCATAACTGCTCTGTATCCCCGTACAGATCAGTATGCATAACGCATTTTCCACATGTAAAAAAAAAAAAAAAAGTTTATAACGTCGATAATATAGACACAAATTTTTAAGTGTTTATACATAGTTTGCATTCACAATGCTATTTTTGGGCGGGATTTGAACCTGCGACCTTAAGCCTATATACGACTTAGTTTGTCATATTTTATTTCATAATTTAATAAGAGTATAGACACAAATGTATGTATTTAGTATACAAATGTAATAAATCGTAAAACATTTGATATTTTGTTTTATAGGAATAAATTAGTAAAAATATCATAAACTAGCTGCTGCCCGCGACTTCGTCCGCGGAAATTTCTGTTATTTTGATAAATTCGTTTTTTTTATTAGTATAGATGAATAATTTTTCCCCGTTTTCCAAACATTTTTTATTGGTGCTTCGCTCCTATTGGTTGCAGCGTGATATTTTATAGCTTAAAGCCTTCCTCAATAAATGGACTATCCAACACAAAAAGATTTTTTCAATTTGAACCAGTTGTTCCTGAGATTAGCGCGTTCAAACAAATAAACAAACAATCAAACAAACAAAGCTTTATAATATTAGTATAGATTAATTGATACTACAAAATAATGTATTTGTACTTTTGCTATGGTGCTTATACTTTTAAATTGAAGGTACATACCCACTTTCAGTATATATTTCATTTTTATAATTTAAGCATAAATAATACAATATGCCGACCTTTTATCCACTCTTGTTGAAGCGTACTGTTTCATAGCTAGAGGGTAAATGTAACTGAAAGGAGCTGAAATATAGGTACTGCATTTTACACGATCCTCACACGATGTGAGAAAATTTAGCAAAGGTACCGGACCTTTGCTATTGTGATTTTGTCTTACATTGTTACGTTCTGTGTCTGGTAAGGTGATTATATATTACCTGCTTGCATTGTTGAATGAACAATACTAGTCACGTTATTCTTCGATATTGTTTAATCAAATCATGAATAAAAAAAAACGATTAAATGTTAGAATTTTGTGTACATGTATTATCCACATATTACATACATATATGTTTGGATTATAGTGTCACGTCTTTTTCCCTTGCGGGGTAGACAGAGCCCAGGTCTATATGACACCACATTTAGCATGCTAGAAGGGCGTGTAGATGGAAAACGGAATCAAAATAGTGATGCTAGCCGCATCGCATATTGACATGATTCCTCACACGGGAAGAGAAGCAGCTGGCACATTCTACGTTTTTTATTTTCTCCCAGACCAGAATGGAAAAATCCGAAATCATATATCTACGTACGATATTTATGAAGGAAAGAAATCGCGTAACAAGTTTTTAAAAAGTTAACTGACAGTGCCGTGAGAGCTTCAACAGATTTGGATATCATTAGAATCTTTACACCTTCTTAAGTACCAGGTCAGAGGTGTCAACTGCTTGGCGGGTGGTTGCAGGTGTGGCTTAAGGTATGCGCGCCCGGCCTCCCGAGCTACTTCTTGCTTTACCCCATTCAGTGACTAGTATCCCACCTTCATTCACTCCCCAGATCCAACGAATTCGTATCCTTCCCCAGCTTAAGATGCTTTCTATGGGCAATAGCGTTGAAAGCACAATCAGCACCTGGCGTGCGTGGTTGTAACGTCTCATAGAACGAAGTATGGTAGTAACCATGGAACGAAGTTTCCTTGGGAGAGGCCTTTGTCCTGCAGTGGACGGTTGTTATTATACGGTTGTTATGAAGTCACATGGTCTATATTTTTTTGGTTTCTAATGGTACAAACCCTAAGTACAACGCATTTAAAATAAAAATAAAATATAGCTCTTTATCCAGTCGGATAAATTCAACATTTGAACCGCATAGGTACCTCGTTACGGTACTTTTATTAAGTAAGGCAATAAAATATTACACTGCCCTTTCCACGACCATTACAAGCCACATAAACATGCTTCATATAATATCCCGACCAACTGCTGCTTCCCAAAAATAATCCTACTTCGAACACTAATGACCCGAACCTTAATTATAAAAGAAATATTAGACAACCCAACGCCATAATTGTATTTCTGGGGAACGACCAGTTTACTCGTAGTAGGTACCAAAACAGCTTTGTATATATATATATTCATAAAAATATTGTGACATCGCGTCTCCACTACTCCGCACGCCCGCGCTTCCTCTCTCCGCAGCCCATTTATAAACTGCAGGGGCGGGCGACCTGGCCTCTTTCGTCTGGGAATCTGGCGAAGCTAAGTACCTACTCTGTCTACACATTTCATCGGACCACGAGACCTAACTCTCGAACCCTGGGATCTGTGACTATTCTAATCAGTGCATTTACCAATAAATTACATATATTCGGCTATCCGTTTCCTTACACAGCCTTAACGTTACAATATTGACATGGTGTTCGAAATCAACTTGTTCTATACAAGTCGCATCGAAATAGGTCAATGCTGAGGCATTTGTGTTTATGTGATAGTCAAAGGAACATGTTTGCAGAGGCTTACGTTGACACCTTTTAAACAATAGTGAGAAAGAGAGTAGCGTCCCTGATGTGTCGGATGGACGGCAGCTTCAACAGCCTTTTCAATACCATAGCCGACTAGGCGGGCCCCTTTTGCAATACTGGACATTACTCCATTTAAGTCTAAAAGTGACATCTAAGTTACAACCAATTAGCTTGTAAGATCGTTCTAAGTTTTATGGACCTTTATTATGTCGTCTGAAATAAATATTACTAAGTTAATTTCGCTCAAAAAATGGTCGTTAGAGATTAGAGAGATAAGAGTTAGAGAAAATCTACTTTTGGGTTAGTTCTATTATGTTTTGAGCAGTATATGACTCGGTATGACTTGTGCGAAATGCGCAAAAGAAATACACGCGGATTTCAAACTGAAGTATCATTCGATGAAAACATCTATTTTGAAATCCTGTTACCCTTTAGTCTTTAGGCGTCAAAAGGGCTCACAGTCGTCTCCTAGACGATGCCTCGGGGGCTGACTTAGCGAGGCTCAGAGCGGTGTCACAGCCGGAATCGGGCGTGTGGCTGCACGCACTCCCATCGCCTCACCTGGACACATTTCTTGACGATGACTCAATGCGGGTGGCCGTGGCTCTCCGCCTGGGCTGCAGAGTGTGTGAACCACATAGATGCATCTGCGGATCCATGGTGGATGCCGATGGTCACCACGCGCTGAGTTGTCGTCGCTGCACAGAGAGGTTTCCACGGCACCATGCGCTTAACGACCTAATCCGTAGGGCGTTTGTTTCTGCCGGTGTCCCATGCGTGTTGGAGCCGCCTGGCCTCAGTAGATCCGACGGAAAAAGGCCCGACGGTTTGACTCTCGTGCCGTGGAAGCACGGAAGATGCGTGGTGTGGGACGCTACCTGTGTCAGCACAGTCGCCGCCAGCCACCTCGGACGAACGGTTGGTACGGCGGCGGCGGCGGCCGAGGATGCAGCGGAGAGGAAACGCTTAAAGTACGCGGCTATGGAGCCACAATATTGTTTTGTGCCCATAGCCGTAGAGACCATGGGCAGCTGGGGTGTGGAAGCTAAGCGCCTAATTAAAGAGATAGGTCATCGCATAGGCGAAAAGACTGGCGACCCCCGCTCTGGGTCGTTTCTGGTGCAAAGGATGGCCATAGCTATCCAGCGCGGCAATGCAGCTAGTGTTATGGGCACCTTTGCACCAGAAACGTAAAGGGACGGGTTATAAAAGCGCCTATGTATGCGACATAATTGTATGTATTGACCTAATATAATTGAATAATATTATCACAAAAAAAAAAAAAAACAAAAATTATCTTATGTATGTATGATTATTATTATTATATTTATTATGTTTGTAACTTATATGGACTTGGAATTACCTAATTAAATTTATTAATCTGTTTTGTATGTCAATAAACAAGTCAAAATTTCTCTTTAGTTCATATTTATAGAGTTTCCAGGGCCCAGTGGGTGTAATGTAAGTACTAATAGCGCGTACGCATGTAAAGCAATATCGGGCACGGTCCCTACTTGATTGACCACAAGTTCGCGCATGGCATTAAATTTCTCAAGCTCGCGCTTCACCCAATGATGAATGATTTTTTTTCGAAATTTGCAAGATTCGGGGTTTGGGTGCATCCGAAATGCAGTAATTTTTGAAAATCTATAAATGCAGTTTTTGTTTTCTCAAAAACGGTGTTATGATACCTTTGACAATATCACATAAAAAAAACTCTCACCAATGACCCACCTGTATGGCATCAAAAACTTAACCTGTAAAAAAAAACAAGTCTTGCAACTTATCGTTAACAGTTGTGAGATCCATGTTATAAGACGGTTAAATTATTCAGTTCCTACTAGAGTTATTACGTAATTAGCTAACCTTACAACATCTTATAAGGGCCGCGTATCAATATTAAAAATATTTTACGTTTAAAATAAATATTTGACTTGGCCATCGCATAAAAACGCAATGTGTCTCACAAGTAGTACATATTATGTATATTAAATTAGATTGTTTAGTGCGATAGCCAAGTCAATATTATTTATTCTATCTACACCATATAAATTACATTATGTTATTCGAAAATGGCCTATACCGTTTTCTACTTGACTTGGCGGAAGACTGCCAAGCCATACCCCCAGATATACAGGTTGATTTTGAACACCAAGGCAACATTTTTATGTCAGAATCAGACTCTTTATAAGAATTTAGACCTGCAAGTAGATAACATAAAAAATGAAAAAAAAAAGTATAACTTTGCCGATTCATCATTATCATCAGCTTTCCACGACTCACTGCTGGGTATATGCCTCTTTTTGTTTGCGCCATTCTTCTCTATCCCTAGCCTTCGCAATCCAGTTTTTACGAGCAATCTGATTTATGTAGTCAACCCACCTAGCTGTTAGACGCCCGATACTACGTTTCCCATTTCTGGAATACCACTCGGTGACAGCCTTACTCCACCTACTATCGTTCCTTCTAGCCACGTGGCTACACCTATCCTGCCCAGTTCCATTTAAGAGTCAAATTTCTATGAGAGGTCTAAATAGTTTTGTTCATAAATTACCTTTTTTTTTTGCGTAATATTCTATCGCAGATTCTAATTCCGTCAATAAAATATTGCCAGGGAGTTCAAAATCAACCGGTATACATACTTTAAAAGCATAATACTCGTTTCTTGAGCAGTCTTAAAAGTTCATAATAGGGATTTCCTTTGGTCTTACAACCCTTTCCATAACATTGCAAAATAAAAATATTGCTTAAAGAGTAGATTCACATCCCGATATTGGCGCTTATGAAGGATATTGAAGAAGCGTAGGAATATTATGGATGTTCAAGAATGATTAATGGTGGAATCTCATTCATTAATCATGATCGAGAAGAACCGGTAAATACCAATGCCTTTTCCACCATCCGCCTCGTAGACTCAAAATATAACAGATGTGGCACTTAGGATAAATCTGCTGATGTATTTACGCTTTGATTGTATAGAATAAAGGTTCCCTTTATTTTTAGAATAATAAACATATAAAAACAAAAAAATATATGATAGAGAACTTTTTGCTTCTCAGTAAGATGTCATCATCATATCAGCCGCAAGAAGTCCAAAACTGTTTTTTTTTTTTTCAATTTTGTAAGCGGCCTGCATCCAGCGTCAGTTACCTTGGTCACGCGCACACGCATCCCGAACTCTTCGGGACCCTCCGCCGCGCGTCTCGCCTTCGCCTTGAAAATGGGCTCCTGACGAGTCCGAAACTATATTCGGCAATCCCGACGAAATAGCACGTGAGTGACCCGTTTTTAGTACATAATGTCTGTATCTCACGTTAGTTTCAATGATATAATGAATCGTTTAATTGCTCGTTTAATGCAGTCACCCCTTAAAAAATGTTTGGTTCACTTAACCGACATATTGAAGACCTTTCACACGGGGCTAATAGCAGAGCCAGGACAGTGAGCTAGTACTTATAAGCCAAGCTGTTGGCTTCATATATGTAGACACTAAGCCAGGCTCATTGAATTAGAAAAACTATGGAAGCAGCATTGCGCTCAAAAACTGACACCACGCAAAGTAGATCAATGCTTGTGTAGTAAAGTGGTGCAGGAAACGTAAGGAAAAACGGAAAAGTGACACTGGAGTAACTTATCATAGCAAGCGAGGCGAGCTGCTTGCCTACTTACCTCTGCTATGTTCACACCATAGCGTTTATTAGATATGTTGACACCGCCCCGTGACCTTGACGTGGCCAATCGCAAACTAGTTTCGTCTATGAGTGCGTTAGTTTTTCATTGTGATTTGAGTCAAGTTTGTTCGCGTAAATGGGACTGATATCGAATCGTTAGTTGTATGAAAGCTTAGAGCCGAGCCAAGCCTTTTCGTCAGTAGTAATAAATAACTCAGTTGGTAAACTTCGTGTAAATGGCAACATTAAGGTAGGCCAATTAGCGAAATAATGTAAATGTTTACCAGAATAATATGATTATTAAAACTTTCCTACCGTCAAAGAGATTTTCAAGGTCATTTTTACAGTATCAAGCTGGAGTAGCATGATCTTGTATTTACTAAACTTTTTGATGCACGTACGTCAATCTTCACAAAAACTGAAGTAGATAAGATAAAGATAAGTGATTACCATATTGAAATAAACGTTTCACGTGATATTATCCACAAATACTCGTAATTTTAATGTTAATGGGTACTTTATGTCCAAAAATGTTTCCCCCGGATAGCAAATTATAGATTGGCTTACTGTAAAACGGTTAAGATAAATCGAATGTCTCAGAAAATGTCCCCATGAATGGAAGTGGATTAGGTAGGTAACACATTAGTTATCCTTCTGTTAATGTTGATATTGTGCTCCCTCTAACAATATACAATTAATGCTCCAATAATTTATATACAACTAGCTTTTTCCCGCAACTTTGCTGTATATATAGCGAAGTACTGCCGTAAAGGATAGTTATAGTTTACTACTTTTATCTTTGCCCACGCAAATCATTTTTATTTGTAATCAGAACCCTATATACCAATTTTCATACTGCTAAGTTCATAAGTAAAAAAATCCACATAGATTTACTTAATCCTCATTTTACCCCTTTAGGGTTAGCATTTTATCCATTTCACTTGCCCAGATAATTTTTAATTGTAATCTTCTTCGTCTTCTTCTTCTCCCATGACTGTTTATCCCATTTCATTTGGGGTCAGCCCTCCTCGTACGCTTTCGCCACAAGATACGACTTTGTGCTGTCTCTGTGTTGACGTCTGCCATCTTAAGGTCTTTTCCAATAGTACGGCTCCATGTAGTAGGAGGTCAGCCAGGGCCTCGTTTTCCATCTGGTATTTGCATCACCACTCTTGTCATGTGATCCTCGTCCTTTTTCATGACGTGACCGTACCATTCAAGCGATTTTCACGTAGTTTCTCCTCTATTTTGGCAACCTTGAAAGATCCCCTTATGTGGTCGTTTCGAACCTTGTCCAACCTTGTCACTCCCCCAGCCCAGCGTAGCATTCTCATTTCCGTGGTGTGAAGCTTTTGCTCCTCGTCTTTTCTCATCGGCCAGCATTCAGAACCATACAATAGGGCTGGTCGTATTGCCTGCTTATAAATTTATTGACATTGAGTTTTACAGCCGGTTGCCACCTGACGCTAAGACTGTGATCTTTCTGAAAGACCTGAGAGCTGCCGTTGACCTTAATTTAGGTTCATCCGCCACCATCTCTTCTGTACCCTCCAGCCTAAAAGTACAGCACTAAGAACGACCTTAACTCCAATTATGTTGAAGCAGCTCGCCGTAGGGGTTTGATAACGGAGTGTCCATCTCCGGCCTGTTAGTCCGCGAGAGGTATTTTATTTCCCTCTTACCCTGCATATCTGCCGAGTACTCCCCTATCCGCTACCTGGGGACGCGTTCTCTAGGGGTAAGGCTCCCCCGAGAATTTTTAATTGTAATCGAGAACTTATATTCCTATTTTTATCCTCTTGAGTCCAAAAATGAGAAAATTCAATATAAACTACACCCCCATTTTTAACCCCTTTAGGGGGTGAATTTCTAAAAATTATTTCTTAGTACTCACTTTCATTCATCATCATAGGAGAGGCGGTTCCGAAGAACTCTGACACCAGGGTGTGCATGGTCGATTGACCATGACACCTAGGTACTCGAAATGATGATGATCATCCTAGGATATCATGATAGGAAGCTTTGTACCAAATCTCAAGTCTATATGTACAGTAATTTCGGTTGTGCGTTCAAAAGTCAGTGAGTCAGGTTTGCCCCTTATAGAGAACTAGCTTTCGCCCGCGTCAATGTCGATCCCTCGGGAATAGTACTTTTTCCCGTGATAAAAGGTAGCCTATGTCCTTCTCTGTACTCCAGAGAACTTGTATGCAAAATTTCATGATCATCGGTTCAGTAGTTACGGCGTGAAAGCGTAACAAACAAACAAATAAACAAACTCACATTCGCGTTTATAATATTAGTAAGGAAGTAAGGATAATATAGATTCTCTAGTCATGAGTAGATTACAATTATTCAGATTATTAAGTTCCTTCATGATTGCCAAAATATATACACGGACACCGACATTTTCTTATGTCATCAAAATGGCTTGAGTAAATAAATACACAAAATTAGTATTTTTGAGAATAATACATCGTTCAAAGATAGAAATAAATACTATAACCAGATGTGCAAGATTGTAAAAAAATGAGTTCTATTCTGAAAGCTCAAAATTATTTCTCATCTAAGCCTGTTCCTAGTTGCATCTTCAGCTTAGTTATGATTATTTAAGGTAAATTTTAAAGTTCGGTTTCATAGATTTGGCGAGCTCCGTGGCGCAGTGGATAATACGCCTGCCTGCGACACGAGGATTCCCGAGTTCTATTTTCAGATTGATCTGGGTCTTGGATGTTTATCTAAATAAGTATATATAATAAAATATATTATAGTTTTGTTAGTATCTTACGACACAAGTTCACAACTTACTATGGGGCTAGCTCAATTTGTGTGATATGTTCCTATATATTTATTTATTTATATAGGACCTGTCATTTCAAAACACTAATTTTCAAAGTTTACCTTTACACACAAACAACACACACACACACTTGGACAAGTATTACACAATCATTACGTCGCAATAGCGACATTGTTTTGGAACATTCAAACATTCACAGAGAATTCTCTTCACAGAAACTAATTTTACATACATACATCACTCACATCACATCACTTCTTTATCTTTACGGGGTAGTATAGGCCACGGTTAGCGTGTTGGTGGGTGTAAAGATAGAAAACGGAATGAAAATAGTGATGGGTTGTAACCGCATTGCCTGTTGTCATGATTTTTTAGATTTTCGCCCATTCCCTTGTCCGGCTTCTACGGCCTGCGCGGAAAGAGAAGCAGCTGGCACATTCTACGTTTTTTCTTTTCTCCCAGACCAGCTTGGAAGGACAAATTTTTCGTGGATAATAAAATGAATCGAAAAAGTGTTTATAAATACGATTAAAACAAGTGTTATCAAATTAAAATAACTGGACTAGAAGCAGGGCTTCAACCATATGGCCTATATCACTCGGTAAAATACAAGTTTGGTATATGAGAAATCAGTCAGCATTAAGTCCACCTTTTTGTACTTTGTTTAGTTTTTATATGTGTGTTCCTACTACATACTACATACATACATACGTACATAGTATCACGTCTTTTTCCTTTGCGGGGTAGATAGAGCCTAGGTCTATAAGACCTTATAGAAACAATTAGCATATTGGAGGGCGTTTAGATGGAAAACGTCATCAAATAGTGATGGGTTGCTTGCTACATCGCCTATTGACCTGATTCCGTAGATTTTAGCCCAATTACTCGGTCGGCTATTACGTTCTCCTCGGGAAGAGAAGCAGCTGGCACATTTTACGTTTTTTTTTTCTTCCAGACCAGCATGGAAGAGTGTATAATAAAGCGTAAATAAATAAGGATTGTAACGGTGCCATATACGAATTAATTTAAGTATTAAAAAGTTTAAAACTCACATACATACATACTCCATCCCTCTCTCTGATATTCTTATGCTTGTCCATGTCATTGTATGGAAATAAACGCACATTGTTGACTGCCGATGGGGCAGAAAGGTTCTCGAATGGCGACCACGTAACGGCAAGCGCAGCGTTGGACCTACCAGGTGGTCTGACGACTGGACCAAGGTCGCAGGAAGACGCTGGATACATGCCGATTCCAACCGGTCATATTGGAAATCCTTGCGGGAGCGTATGTCCAGCAGTGGACTGCTTACAACTGAGATGAAACGCATAAAATAACTATTTTAAATATACATTTGTTTGTCATATATTTTTCATTTCACACACTAAAGTTTATAACCAACTAGTTAGCAGATTGACACGCAATGGTTTCCTTCGCCGTAATCAGGTATGGGTAGAGAAAAATTACTGTATTTGAGACAGATTGATCTACAAATTCAGAGGTCAGGTCGGGTTGGGCGGGGTTTGGACCCGAGACCTTTGGCTCATAGGCGTAGGCCACTGAGGCATTACCACTAATTCAAATCCGCTTACATAAATTCAAAAACACTAAATACAAACTTTTCTTGTATAATAAATAATCACATTATCTATTACTCACGTCACTTGACATTTAATTTCTTATACACAACATTGTGTAACGTTTCTTTTCAAATCTTTTATACTACCAAGCTTTTATTATTTATTTAATTGCGTAGAAGCGACTGAAAATTGTTGGATCTCGGCCAATTTCATATCTGGCGAATTACGTCAAGCTTTGTAAGTTGCGAGATATTAATGCTCTACTTAATTTCAATAACTTTTATTAAAATTTATTGATTAATCTTTATTGGTTGATAAAGTCGCAAAGACAATTGTAAATAGTTGCTTTTTTCATTTTCTTCATTACACTTTATGTTTGATCGGAACAACTGGGTATCTTCTGTAAAGCTCTATTTTAGGACATCTCATTATTCTTTTACACGACTTTACGTAAGGATAAATATATCTATGTATATGAGTTTTTGACTTGATAACGTCTTTTTTAAATTTATGAAAGCCGGCGGCACGCACGATAAAGTGTCACGTTCTGTGTATAAAGGAGAGCACGGAACAAGCGGTAAAGAGGCACGATCGGCTTAAGCGTTCGGCTTGTGACGCATCTATCTCTCTTCCATCGTTATCACGTAAAATTATCGTCCGTAAACCGACTTTACAAATAACCAATATTTTTTATCCCACCATTAGTTCCTCAATGCCTGAAAATAATATGAATATAGTACAACCTTTTTGACTTGATTGTTACGTCAGATAGTTACTACTAATTCTTGACACTTGTCAAAAAAAACCTATTTCAGCTGTCAATCAACGAGCTCTATGTGGCCTAGTGGTCATCTTGCCAGGTTGCCACACCCAGGTTCGACAGGTCAAGATGGAAAATGATCTTTTTCAAATTGGCCTGGGTCTTGGATGTTTTAGTTTAAATATATTTGTTAGTTTAGTTTGTTAGTATTCTATAACACAAGCCTCGAACAACCTCTGAGGCTAGCTTAATCTATGTGATTTATCTTTATATATTTATTCTATTTAGTCCGACAGGTAGTTGTTTGATCATAGTTCTTTTTAACATTTTTACCCATATTTACCTTCACATCTCCATCCGTAGCAAAGATTTATGTACGAACTAGGATTTTCTTCTATGGCTTCTGAATACAAATATGACGGAAGAATGTAAGAATCTTTTAATGGAAATAATTTTAAAATATATGTAATGCAAATATGATTATTTCTTTTGAACACAACAGCAAAAACTGATCGTGTAAAACCTTAGTGTAAAACGATATTGTCATTAAACTGAACAAAGCAACATCACTCTTTTATGCCTTCTTAAAAACAAAATGATGTAACTTCCCAATACGCAAGACCGAAAACAATAGACCCTTAAGGGCCCTTACCGTATTTTAAGAGGGTGTGTCACAAACCGCCCTTTAACACGTTCCCGTCGCGTCAGCTCCGAGCCGAACACTTACGGCGGACGATGTCCTTTTACACCGGAAGCTGACAAAAGAAAAAATGACCGATTGACCGGTTCTTATGTATAAAAAAGTCTTTCAATATTATAAATGGTATAGTTGCAATTGAAGATACTTAACTTTTCGTATGCCGATGCGCAAAAATGCATTGTTTATAAACAACGTTAGATATTTCTGACAATGTTTATAAACTTTACTACTTAGGTACGCTAATTAGCTGACCGCCGCCAGAAGTTAAAAAAAAAACCGAATTCATATTAATGATTTATTGAAATAAAATTACAGAGAGTTAATTAAGTCTGACTATTCTAGTGTTCCATCCGAAGTTAGGAATAACTATGCTGGATGATCGATGTCCGGCGGAGCTGGCGGGCATGGATGACCACATGATGCAGGCACGTTGGTCATCGTCAGCTCTTCTTACTCGTCGCGCTGTCCTGGTTTGATGAGCGAACTCAGCTTTCTTTACTCGAGGAGCTGTTCTCCTTTTGTGTTGCAATATGTTGATCAATAATTTGGCGGAAATGTATGATGGGCAATATTCTATGGCGACGCGTTACATACACGCTACTGAAAATTGACGCAATATGACAAAAATATGCTTACATAGGTAATGCAATATTTATGAAACCTTAGAGATAACTATACTGATGTAGGCAATAAATTTTATTAATGAACTGTTGCTGTTGTACTGTATCTGAATACGGTTCTTACTGTAGTAATGTACGTATTCTACCACCTGTACTCCCTTTTTTTGAAAGAAATATCCTAAGATATAAACCTTTCATTTTGGTTTGAAAATTAAACAGGTAGTCGCTTTGTGAATGTGGCTTTCTATAGGTCTTTTTTTATTGGTTCAGTAATTTTTATATATTTAAACCATTTTTAGGTTTATCTCTAACAAGCAAACATAAAATCCAATTTTTCTTTATTTTATTATTAATATTCTAATAATTTATGGAGAGGTTTTATGGGCAGCTTTACACCTCAATAGCCAAACCCATTGTCAGCTTGGCCAAAGATCCGAGAGCCAAGCTAACCCGTCACTATACCGAAGACATCCCGGACATCAGCCTGTACGAGATTAGGATTGCCCTCAAACAGCTAAAGAACAACAAGGCGCCGGGCGAGGACGGAATTACAGCAGAGCTTCTGAAAGCGGGCGGAACGCCGGTACTGAAAGTCCTTCAGAGGCTCTTTAATTCCGTTCTGTTCGAGGGCATTACGCCGGAGGCGTGGAACGGGGGTGTGGTGGTTTTGTTCTTCAAAAAGGGTGATAATACTCTACTGAATAACTATAGACCTATCACACTCCTGAGCCACGTCTATAAGCTGTTTTCGAGGGTGATTACGAATCGTCTCACGAACAGGCTCGATGCTTTCCAGCCTCCCGAACAAGCCGGTTTCCGAAAAGGCTACAGTACCATAGACCACATCCATACGCTGCGGCAGGTTATACAGAAGACCAGAGAGTATAACCGGCCATTATGCTTAGCGTTTGTGGACTATGAGAAAGCCTTTGATTCGGTCGAAACATGGGCCGTGCTTCAGTCCCTCCAGCAATGCCGCATCGACCATCGGTATATCGAAGTGTTGAAGTGCTTATACAGCAACGCCACCATGTCAGTTCGAGTACAGGAGCAGAGCACGAAGGCTATACCATTGCAGCGTGGTGTGAGACAGGGAGACGTCATATCTCCGAAACTGTTCACCGCTGCTCTGGAGGATGCTTTCAAGCTCCTGGAATGGGAAGGACTTGGCATCAACATCAATGGCGAGTATATCACTCACCTTCGATTTGCCGATGACATCGTTGTTATGGCGGAGACGCTGGAGGACTTAAGTACCATGCTCAATAACCTCAATGGAGTTTCCCAACAGGTGGGCCTTACAATGAACATGGACAAGACGAAAATAATGTCGAATGTCCATGTTGTGCCTTCACCGGTATTTGTTGGGAACTCCGTCCTTGAAGCTGTGGACCAATATGTCTACTTGGGTCAATTGATCCAGGTTGGCAGTTCCAGCTTCGAGGACGAGGTGTTTCGACGAATCCGACTCGGCAGGGCAGCGTTCGGGAAGCTCCGCCATGTCTTCTCGTCCAAAATACCTCAGTGCCTGAAGACGAAAGTCTATAATCAATGTGTGTTACCAGTGATGACTTACGGGTCCGAAACGTGGTCCCTTAATATGGGCCTCATAAGAAAGCTCAAGGTCGCTCAAAGAGCTATGGAGAGGGCTATGCTCGGTGTTTCTCTGCGAGATCGAATCAGAAATGAGGAGATCCGTAGAAGAACAAAGGTCACCGACATAGCTCAGCGGATTAGCTCTTTGAAGTGGCAGTGGGCGGGGCACATAGCGCGCAGAACCGATGGCCGATGGGGCAGAAAGGTTCTCGAATGGCGACCACGTACCGGCAAGCGCAGCGTCGGACACCCACCGACCAGATGGTCGGACGACCTGACTAAGGTCGCAGGAAGACGCTGGATGCAGGCCGCTTCCAACCGGTCGTATTGGAAATCCTTGGGGGAGGCCTATGTCCAGCAGTGGACTTCTTGCGGCTGATATGATGATGATGATGATGATTCTAATAATCAAAATGAGAAAGTAAGGTTATAGTTTTTATTTCAAATTTCATGAAAACATATTTGTTTGTTTGTTTGCTTTCACGCCGTAATTATTTAACTTATCATCATGAAATTTTAAACGTTTTTTAGAGTACCGAGAAGGATATAGGATACATTTTATCCTGGAAAAAAGATTGTTCTCAGAGGATCGTCAATAACGGGAGCGTAGCCGCGGGCGAAAGTTAGGATAGGATTCATATCCTATCCTAACTTTCGCCCGCGGCTACGCTCCCGATAAAAGGTTGATTTAAACTGCGTTATAAATAGAATATCACGCGGACAAAATTGCGGACAATAGTCAATACTGTAATGAATGAAGAAATGAAGAAAATGGCTCATGTTTTTTATCATAATATTGAATTGAAAATATGCCTAATCACGGAGGTGAGAATAAAGCAAAATATTTCAAGCCAAACAACTTAATGGCTTCCTAAATAGCTTGTTTTGTATTCCTCTTTTAAGCACATTTTATCCAGGTTATACTAAAATGAATTTTAAAATTTAATTTTTCTTCTTTCTTAATGTGCTCTTTAATGGAAGCTCGCTTATCGTTGCATTAGCAAATGTCAGGTTTGTACAACATCTTTTTCGTTTTTGTATTGAATTTATGATACTCGTGTTCAAAGAGAAACATTTTTTGAATCTCTGCGAATTTTCTAAGAACTTACTTTGGCCATGGTTTTTACGAGATGTTCCTTCCGCGGCACAACATTGTTGTTCTTATCACATTTTTGTTTTTCAATGCGACGAGTTACAGGCTGTTTAGTACTTGAAAAAAAAACCGACTTCAGTCCAACTACTTTGATGAAATTTAAATGGAATCAATTCGAAATTTTACCCTTCCATACAAATTGATTTTTGAAATACTTACTAATATTATAAATTCGAAACAAAGTTTGGTGGTTTGTTTATATCGCTCGCACGCTTTGACTACTGAATCTCCTAAAATACCAAACTCCTAAATACTGATCTTCACGAAATTTTGTGTACGCATTGCTTGGCGTACAGGGAAGGACGTAGGTTTTTCTTCCTGGAAACAAGAACTATTTCCAAAGAACCGACATTTACGCAAGCGGAGTCACGGGCAGAATCTAATTGGCTCATAAATAAAACAAATATTTACTATATTATTATTAAACCGTTATAAACATACAACAAAACATGTATGTAGTTTCATTGAGAGCCTTCTCCGTTCTGAAAGATGTCTAAAAAAAATTTCGTGCTGTCGAAATAACGACTTGTTTTAAACTATTCGTTCACAGCAAAGATTTAAAAAAAGCCGCTTAAATTGTTAAATAAATAAATATATATAAATAAAAATATAGGGACATATCACATAAATCGAGCTAGCCCCACATTAAGCTGTGAACTTGTGTCGTACAATACTAACTCAACGATACTATATTTTATAATAGATACTTATATAGATAAACATCCAAGACCCAGGTCAATCTGAAAAAGATCGTTTAGAGTATAGATTTAAAAAAAAAATATGTCTCTCTGGTTTACAGTAACGAACGTTTGTAAGATCGTTAGCGTACAAGAAAATTTACTTCACCACTGAAACGAGAAACCACACTATGAAGCAATTTAGCTACAAAGTTTCAACTTTTCTTAAACGTTTAATTTGTCATTCTTAGTTTTGTTATTGATCATTGAATACTATTTAAAACAAGGATTTCATTTTTAGCTTTTTATTATTTGATTAAAAACAACTATGTAGATTTAAATAAAATCACTTTACTACGGTATTATCGCGTACATTACATTATTTTTACACCTAACGTTACGAAAACTTTACAATTTTCATGGTCGCAGGTAGACTAAGTTGACATGTATCTTTGTGTTATAAGAAGAACTATAAAAAATTGTATAGTTCTTATAACACAAATACGCGATAATACCGTAGTAAAGTGATTTTATTTAAATTCTTGCTTTCGCCCGTGGCTCCACCCGCGTTAATGTCGATCCCTCGCTAACTTTTTCCCGGGATAAAATGTACCCTATATCCTTCTCCGTACCCCAGATAACGTGTTTGCAAAATTTCATGATGATCAGTTCAGTTTTTTACAACGTGAAAGCGTAACAAACAAATAAACAAACAAACTCACTTTCGCATTTATAATATTAGATAGGATTAGGATGTAACAATCGGTTGCCGGCCTTTAAAGGAGTTGGGGGAAGGACATGGGGGGGGGGGGGGGGATGAGGGATGGACAGGCTTCCGGCTCTCTCACTCACCAAACGAAGCATAGAAGCGGGCGGCCCATTCATGCTACTAGCAAAAATTACTTTTGTCGGTAGCGTGGCTCTACCACAACTACATTCTTACAAACTCCTACTACTTACAAACTCATTAATAGATTCTACAAAATCGGTTTTAACTTTTTTTAGGGAAAAGGTACATATAATAAAAAAGGAATAGTGTCCACACTTTTTGTTAGTAGTGTTATTCGCGACAATGAGATTGTAAGCGACCAAAAATACTGAATTCACCGTTTAATAGATTTAGGCTTGAAAATAAAAACGAGAAGCAACACTATGCACGAATTTAGCTACAAAGGTTTAACTTTTTTAAAGTTCTATTTATTTTTCTAAGTTTTACATTGGTCGTCATTTACTTATTAGACAAAAATTAACCTCCTCACAGTAATTTTGCATTTAAATTAGTAACAACCTATTAGAATTGTTGTATGTACAAAAATCATTTTTAATCGCGCAAAATATTTAACTTATCTTGTAAGACTGTTTACTAAGTAGTACCTAACAGTTAAATATAGATAGTGTTTGATGAGAGCTTTAGTGTTGAAGTTCACCCGGAAACGTTATCTGAAATGCCACTATATGTACTCGTCTAACTACAAGAAAGTTTTAAGTATTTTTCGTTGTCTTTCTTTTTTTTAGACGTACGTTTATATACATATATTTACAAAAATAAAGCACTACTTATTAACATAAACCAAAAGAAATACTTTTTAGTAAAAGGTGCTCATTATAAGAAATATTAGGTTATATTGTAATAAATCAAAGCAATGTAAAAATACTATTCACAACATTAATAAAACCAAGTAAACATTGAAATGTAATGAACTACCTGTCTAAACATACTCGTCAAGCGACGAAAATTATCTTTCTTACATTTAGCATTGAGACAAATATAATTATAAGGAATTTGTAGAAGTAGCAAAAATAAACTCTATTAACAATTTCAAATATTTAATACTTAATTAAAAGTCGAGAAAATTGTCAGGCAATGGGATATAAATTATAAGTTTAATTCGTAGATACGAGTAATATAGGAATTTTATCTGATTTTTTATGATCTAAATACCAAAGTACAGTAGAGAGAGGAAAGTTCCTCTCTCCAAGTACTGTACTTTTTTTCTCCCTTTCGCGTTTCTTAACTCTTCAAAACATTCTTTTAAAAGATGAAACAATCACATCAGATTTATTATTCATACCGAAATCGTCTGTTGGTTTCGAATTGCTGTAACTATTCGCATTAAAAATTCATGCATTTGCTGACTTTTGCTCGACTTTGTAAGGACGTTGAGCTGCTTTGCCAATTTAACTTCTTTTCTGAAGTTTATAAGATTTACGTAAATCCAATTTTGTAATCAGTCGAATCGATTGTTGGCTCTCATTTTAATTTTTAATTTCATTGAAGCAAAAGCGATCTCGAATACAAAATAAAATGCTTTATACGTATAAAGCATTTATCTTGTATTTATTTTGTTTCACTCATGAGAGTAAAATAATATGAAAAATCCCTTGATGATGTAAACAGCTTAACCAATCGTGAAATAGCATAAATAATAACCATTGCTAGAAAACCTGATTTCCAATTAAACAAACCTCATCCAAATTGGCTCACCCATTTTGCTACGGTGCAACAGACAGATACACAGACAGATACACATAGCGGTCAGACTTATAATACTCGTCTTTTTTACGTTTGGCATTAATAAACATAAGCGACTGATTATAAAAAATATTTTTTTATAGACTAAATTTGATAAGCTATTGGAATACTATTTGTATAATATATACAAACATGCTTCTAATATCGGACTTCGGGTTTCAAAGTGCCACAGCTGAGGAAGCAAACGGAAACGCCCCGGATGTGTGAGAGATATGTACATATCAGAATATCTAATAACTGTCATCTACATATGATATGTGACGAAACCATGTGTAATCTTGATCGTAATTATGTATTTGTGCTCTCATGCGGTACTACGATGCTTTGCAAGTATGCTGTACTGTGTGTTTTTGCAACCACGGCATTCGTAACCACATAAAACAACAGATTTGAACGGTTCGAAGTGCAAGAGAATGTAACGAGGCTTCCAGAGTTTTTATGCTTGTTTGTCATATTTCGGTAAATATAAGTGGACTTTTCAAAGTGACATCGTTAAAGTGACAATGTTCCTAAACATATTTTACGCTAGACACTTTTTAACAGCGAGGCAATAGTAGTGATGGTATTGGTAGATTTTTTTGTCACACGCCGTCGTGTCTCGAAAAGCTTTGGTGGAAACGTAGCCTTATGAGATTATAGCCGACTTCCTACTTGGGTTTGGAACATAATTAATTCTGCTCAATATTCTATTCAAATGTACCTTATGTATTATGGCGACATTTTACTTATCATTCATTCTTAATTTGATGTGTGATAGAAATTCCTGTCACCAGATGTATATCGGTGACAGATTTAAAATAACAAAAAAGATTATATAGCGTCCCTATATACTTTTTTTTATTATTAATTATACAGACTGAATTAGCCCTACAGTAAGCTGTAAACTCTGTCTTGGGACACTATATTTTGTAATATATTATCCAAGACCCAGACCAATTTGAAAAATATCATTTTCATCCTATGATTCAAAAGCACTTGAGGTACCTCTGAGCCACATAAGTTGTCAAACAAGAAACTTTTACTTAGTAATATTAACTGTATAATACTTTAGTACTACTTTCTTCATGGTACATAATACTGAAGGACCTGCACAATACACAACACCTAATGCAGTACAAGTAGCCTAGTATCAGTACTAGGCTACTTGTACTGCATTAGGTGTAGCATAGTATATATAGTGTAGCAAAATATATGAAAAAATAAATAAAAAGATGGCACAGTTGGGGGTAGATATTTATCTGTGTGACCCCCCTACAATTTAAAATATGTTGTTAGAGGGGTCAGTTTTATCTGACCCCGACTGTACACAATAATAAAATTAAGCATTTACAAGTTATAATGCTTGTTATCAAGCGGTTGGTCGTGACTGTATCAGGGGAAAAAATCAAGCAAACCTTATTGATTGTATCAATTCTACTTAAAACAAAAATAAAGAAAATCTCAAATTCATTAACTGCATGTTTTGTGCTAGCGAATTGCGACTTTTTTATCGAAACGCGTAAATTATAGTCGTTACCAACATGCGCGCGGTTTGCAACTGTGCCATATGCATCGAAAAGCTTCGCCAGTGATGTACGCAATGTGGATTTTTATCGACACTGTTATCTCATTTTTAACATTGCTGTTATACCTGGGTAACATTATTTTAAGTAAACGTAACTTAGTTCAGACTTCCTACAATGTCAGTATTGTTTACTAGGCCCTTTTCTCGGAACAACTTTGCATTCTGCACGGACATTTTCAGCTAAAATAGGGTAAATCAACCAAAATTATGAGGAAAGATATTTGGTCATCTTATACAACACAACGTTTTTATCAAAACCATTTCGGAAGGAAAGATAGAAGTCAGAAGAGAAAAAGGGCAGCCATTCATAGTCGAAATAAAAGAGAAAGCCCTTGGTGTGTCATATAAAGAGGTCAAGGAGATAGTGGAACGTAGGGAAAGACAGAAAATACTCCACGTACAAGAACATAGTTCCTAAAATAATGATGATGATGTTAATGACCATATTAGGGTACACTAACGAAGCCTACAATAAATATGACATTTCTTAAGGTAACCGAAAAAGGCCTGGGGTGAATACTGGTAAATACCAAGATATTATTTAACTAGCTTCATCGAGTTTTTTCGAGAGCGAGAAGAGAAGCAGCTGGTACATTCTACATTATTTTTCTCTAAAACCATCATATAAGTTTAATTGTTTACCAGCAGGTATTCAAATTTACGCTTAGAATCAACTTCTTGGTGTCTATCTGTTTCTCTCGCTCTCTCACACTTAGATACACTCTCTTATTCGGAATCACTTAGAGAATCAACCAATTCGTCATTGCCAAAATTCACATACTCTAAAATTTAAATACAACTTGGGTTTCTAAATTCACTTTCTTGTTTCTAATAAATCGCTGTCTGTTAACGTGTCACGTCACTAATAAAGCCATTAAAGTAGAAAATTGCCTAGAAGTTGTATTATTCAAAGATCTCATCTAACAATGTGTTTAAGTATGTATTTCACTGTTTCAGAAGTAAACTTTCTCAACTGTAATAAACTTACACATTGTTTAGCTTCGTATTATGAAATTATAGTTTAAGATAGAGTTAAATTATTTAATAGAGTAGAGTATATCATCATCATCTTCATCAGGTCTTTTTAGTCTCCACTGCAGGAACATGACCCTTTCTGTACTACCAGAGCCATACTTGGCCAAAACAGACAGAGGATAACAGAATATATAACCGGAACGTATTTCGTTAATCTTAAATGTATTACATGCACTATACGTTTTGAACACCTTCATGATGGAGATCTACTAACCCAGGTGGTGTAGGTACCGGAAGTTCTGAGGACTACTGCCTGCTGATATCTCGTGCCTCACGTCATCGACACTACTTTGTGTTCCAAGCAAAAAAGAAAAAAAAAACATATGGGTAAAATTCATTGAATCCAATTAAAACAAACAAAGACTTGACAAAGAAATGCTACTATAATATTAATGATTACTTAAATTACAATTTAATTGAATAGAATTATATAGATTTGGACGAATATTTTATTAGGATAGTAGAGTATTTTTTCATTTTATAAATTTTAACATTGTTTTAAAGTTTTAGTTTGTAAGGGTATTTCCTTTTTATTATTGTACGTCTTAAATAGACAGGTCACAGTGACACCATTATCTGTAATTATAATCTTATTTAACCTGTGTACCACAGTAAAGATATTATTATTATTACAAAAATACGTATACAATTAAAAGAAGAAGTATGCATAAGAATTGTAAAACAATCTTTTATATCGAAAATCCATCTTACCCCTATGATTTAACCAAACTACTAGTTGGCGGTAACTGTTGAATAAGGTTCCGAAAAAGCTTATTATTACGCACGTGGATCCTTGTAACAAGCCCTTTCATTTAAAATGCCACAAGGGACAGTGTGCACCTCTTTTTTTAGGGTTCCGTACCCAAAGGGTAAAAACGGGACCCTATTGATTTCGCTCCGCTGTCCTTCTGTCACCAGGCTGTATCTCATGAACCGTGATAGTTAGACAGTTGAAATTTTCACAGATGGTGTATTTTTATTGCCGCTATAACGACAAATACAAAAAAATAGAATAAAGTAAATATTTAAGGGGGCTCCCATACAACAAACGTGATTTTTTTGCTTGTTTTGGCTCGATATTGATAACGATCACAGGTAGACACTTGAAATATTCACAGAATATTTAGTGATATATTCACTTTTAAAATAAATAATTAAATAAAAATAAAATTAATATTTAAGGGTCTCCCATACAACAGGGCTTGGTAACGATACCAATTCACATTAAAAATACCGTTAAATAACGTTATTTTCGTTTCGATACCTTTGATATCGTTAAAATATTTAACGTTAATTAGGCAACGGAACAGTATTAGAACGTTACTTTTTAACAGTAATTTACCGTTAAAAAGTATTTTATCGATATTATAACGTTACCTTTTAGGTAACGGAACTGCATTATAACGTTACCAGGTAACAATTCTATTTAACGATACTTATATGATACTTCTCCGACGTTGCCGCTCTGTACAATTTGCTCGACTCGACGGCGGACGCGCCGCGCGATTCTCGAGGTGCGGCGGGGTGGGAATCGGTAAGAACGGCAACATTGCGCGCACATCGTCTTGCCATCCCACGCATCATGCGTAACTTAGATCGAAACGCGAGAGTAGTACATGTGTGGGGCCATTTGTAGCAGGTAGCGCTTAGCAGCCGGACACGAAATTATTTTGATTAGAGTTGAAACGACTCTGTAGCAGTATGGGGCGAGGAAGAAGGAACGCGGTATACCGTTTTTCATTACAAATGAAGAAAATAGGTCTTCCACATGCAATCTATGTGGTTTAATATTGAAGGTGAATGCTTGGTTAAAGATTTTTACACGTATAGGTGGACATATGATTTAAAATACAAATTCGTTTTACATGGATTTCATTTTTATAGAAACACCAACTAGTGTTCTGGTATAATGTGAGAGCAAGGAGTATTTTGTTTGCGTTTTGTTTGCATTTTTAAGACGCACGCTTTGTGATCGAAATGCAAGTGTTGCAGTAAAATGGTAGTGTGTGATATTGCTGTTGTTCTGTTGTGTTTCTGTGCTTGTCAATGTATGTACTACTATACCTAACACAGTACAACTAATTCACTAAGGAATTAATAGCTGAATAGCTTTCTGAATTTCCATGATCATATCACGAATACGTATAAGGCAGCTTCTAAAGCCCTTGGTTTTATACTGAGAGTGTCTTCTGACTTCAATGATGCCAGAGTTGCCGTTATACTTTTTAATACCTTCGTTCGTAGCAAATTAGAATATGGTTCAATCATATGGGATCCCTATGAAAGTACCTACGCTCTGATGATTGAAAAAATTAATAAGAAATTCGCTAGGTGGCTATTAAGGAAAACTTACGGGTACTACCCTTATCTTTACCTTTCAATGTATATTCTTGGTATGGAGGGCCTCAATACGTCGGCATTCCGTAGGAAGATGCAACTGTTATTGCACTTTTACCTGGTATTATCAAACGTAGTAAAAAATTAATCTGCTGTTGAGAAATTGAATTTGTTACCTTCCTCAGAACTCCATAATTTATGAAACGATTCCAAAAATTCTTTTTTTGTTTTGAATGGGTATGCTTTAAAGTTGCTTCCATGTAAATTTCATCACAATCAGTTCAGTTGTTTGATAAGAGTCGATTTTTGTTACCTATAAGAGAAAATATCTATTTTTACACTACTTCAAAAAAAGTAAATGTTGACGGTTTAGATCTTGAAAATGACGTCAGTTTTGGAATCCAAGACGGCGGATACGACTTTTCATGAAAAATTTACATGAGTGTCGCTTTCTGAGTTTTTGGGTGAGGATCTCAAAAATGACGTCCGTTTTTTAATCCAAGATAGCGGACGCGAGGTTTCATGAAAACTCGACATGGGTGTCGTTATTTAGGTTTTCTGGGGTGTAGATCTCGAAAATGACGTAAATTTTGGAATCCAAGACGGCGGACGCGACTTGTCGTGAAAAGTCGACATGAGTGTCGTTTTTTAGGTTTTTTGGGGTGTAATTCTCGAAAATGAGTTCAGTGTTGGTTTCCAAGATGGCGGACGCCAATTTTCATTAAAATCGACATGGGTGTAATTTTCTAGGTTATTGGGGTGTAGATTTCGTAAATGACGTTAGTTTTGAAATCTAAGTTGGCGAACGCGACTTGACGTGAAAAAATTACATGGGTGTCGCTTTCTGAGTTTTTTGGGTCAGTGACAGTGAAAATGATTTCAGTTTTGGAATCCAAGACGGCGGTCGCGAGTTTTCATGAAAAATCGACATGGTAGTCGTTTTTTAGGTTTTTTGGGAAATAAATCTTAAAAATGACGTCAGTTTTGGAATCCAAGATGGCAGACGCGAGTTTTCGTGAAAATTCGACATGGGTTTCATTTTCTAGGTTTTTGGCGATGTAGATCTCGTGTGAGCGGTGTAGTATTGGAGATCCAAGATGGCGGAAGCAAGTTTTTATGACAAGGTTACATGGGTGCCGCTTTCTGGATTATTTGGTGTGAGGATCACAAAAACGTCAGTTTTAGAGAAGTTTTTGGGAGAAGATTTCAAAAATGACGTCAATTTTGAAATCCAGGATGGCGGACGTGACTTGTCATGGAAAATCAACATGGGTATCGTTTTCCACATCTTTTGAGTTGACGATCCCAAAAATGACGTCAGTTACAAATTCAAAGATGGCGGACGCGAGTTTTTATATAAATTGACATGGGTGTCGTTTTCTTGGTTTTTTGGGGTGTAAATCTCGAAAATGATGTCAGTTTTGGAATCCAAGATGGTGGACACGTCTTGTCATGAAAAATCGACATGGGTAGCGTTGTCCAGGATTTTTAGGGAATAGATCGCGAAAATTATGTCAGTATTGGGTCCAAGATGGCGGATGCGAGTTTTCATGAAAAATTTACATGGGTGTCGCTTTCTGGGTTTTTTAAGGTGAGGATCTCAAAAATGACGTCTGTTTTGGAATCCAAGATGGCGGACGCGAGTTTTCATGAAAAATCGATATGGGTGTAATTTTCTAGGATTTATGGAGTGTAGATCTCTAAAATGATGTCAGTTTTGAAATCTAAGAACTTGTTGACGACTTGTCATCAGATCTCCATCCCAAAAACCCAGATAACGACACCCATGTCGATTTTCATGGAAACTACCGTCCGCCATCTTGGAATCCGAAACTGACGTTATTTTTGAAATCCTTACTACAAAAAATGTGGGATACGACACCCCTGTCGATTTTTCATGACAAGTCACGTCCGCCAACTTGGATTCCAAAACTGACGTCATTTTCGAGGTCTACACCCTAAATAACCTAGAAAGCAACACCCATGTCGGATTTTTATAATAAGTCACGCGATCGCCATCTTGGATATATATATAGACCAAACTATAATTTATCTTCAAGTATTCAGAAATCGGGTTTGGCCGGTTTGAATATACATATAGGTTTAATAAAACGTATGTTTTGACATAAATAAATAATAAACAAAGAATTTTGAAAATCAGTCCACTGAAAATCCGAAGAACGTTCACAAAAAAAAATCATTCATACTGTCGAACATGGAACATTTACCATTTTTAAAGTCGGTCAAAAAGCACCTTCAAAACAAGTTTGAAACAATAATAACTTATTATACAATAACTGTATTATCCAAAAAATTACTGTACGTAGGTCACTCGATAAGTTTTGAGATGCTCGTAATTTAAAAATGGAACGGATCTGCATTATATATTTTTAAAAAGCGAATTTATTTAGAAATAGAATGCTTGTAGCCAGATGGCTGGTAAAAAAAAAAGAAAGATGTGCCAGTCATTTGACTACGACGCTTTCCGCGTTTTTCTTTGCAACGATGGAGCTTTACCGCGAACATCTGCGCGCTATGATCTTTTATGATTATAAAATTTGGTTTAACTGAACAACTTAGCCTTCAACGATTACAAGCAGCATTAGGGGAGTCTGCTCCATCTCGAGCAACAGTTTTTAGATGGTTTAGTCAATTTAAAAGGGGTAAAACAAACCTCGAAGATGACCCTAGAAGTGGTCGCCCACAAACGGCAGTAACTGCAGAAAATGTGTGGACCACCGAAATGATGGAGCGAGAAGACCCACAAATTACATACTCGGACATCGAGAAGATTCTTGGCGTCAGTTCGGGGAGTGTTAGTATAATTTTACATCAGCATCTAGGAGTGGGGAAGCTTTGTTGTCGATGGATTCCGCGTTTGCTCTTAGACACTGATAAACAGGTCCGTGTGGATTGGTGCCGCAAAATGGGTCTACCTTTTGAAAATGGATCATCAAGACGTGTTTCGGAAATCGTGATAAGCGACGAAACGTGGATTTACCAATATGATTCCAGAAAATAAGAGACAGTCGTCAGTATGGGTCTTTTCAGAAGGAATGTTGCCGACAAAACTGCAAAGACCTCGTAACGTTGGTAAAAAAATGGTGGCCAGTTTTTTTTCTCGCAGCGGGCATGTGTGGACAATAATGTTGGAAAATCATAGATCTGTTAACTCGGAATGGTATACAACCGTAGTATTGCCAAAAGTTTTCCAAGCTCTGCGAGAGAGGAGACCAAGAACCGGGCTTCGGGGAATCATGCTGCATCACGACAACGCTTCGTCACATACGTCCTTCAGAACAAAGGCGTTTCTTGCAGAATCTAGTGTTGAAACCTTGCCCCATCCACCGTACAGTCCTGACTTGGCTCCCTGCGATTTCTTTTTGTTCCCCATTATCAAAGAAAAAATAAAAGGGAAATTTTTTTCGTGTGCCGAAGCGGCTGTGGCCGCCTACGAAGTCGCAATTTCGGACCTATCGGATCAAGACTGGCAAAAGTGTTTTAATAGTTGATTTAGGCGAATGGAACTTTGCATAGATAATGAAGGAGAGTATTTCGAAAAGATGTAAAATAAATATTGTGAATATCTTGTATATTTTTTTCTTATCTTAAAACTTACCGAGTTACCCACGTATTATTCTTTGATCTAAATACGTCCACTTTTCTTGCCGCTCGAGCGCATCGCCCGTTCTCGTGAACACCTGGCGCTGGCGCTTACCTTTGCCGCATGCGCCTGCCTCTGAAGCCCGTTGCAGCCGCGCAACGCGCGTACTCGTGGCATTGCAGGTTAGTTTTTTTAGCCTATCACTATGGCAAACAGGCGTGACTTTATATGTATGTATTTTCGGTTTTGCTTTGCGTTTCGTGTGTGTAAGTGGCAACCATTGGTGTCAAGATATTTCAAGCTGCTTGAAGATATATGACATAGGTGGTTTAACGACCGCCATCTAGCGATGACGGCTGGGACCAACGGATTAACGTGCCTTCCAAAGCACGAACGAGTGAGAAATTTTTCTCCACTTGTGGTCACCCATCCCAGTGAAGACCACGCGGAGATTTGTTTACATGTGTAAGCGCTTACTATGTTACTACCCGTTTGCCTCAAGTTGGCCGTTACTTCCCGCCCGGCTACCCCCTACTTATTTATTAAGTACTTACTACTTTTATTTTATATAATAAATAAAATTGTTTATGAGACAACACGATATCGTGTTAAATTTTGCATAAACAATGTCAAACAATGCAGTAAGTAAAGCCCCCCGAAATCTGTATGGGAAAAGTATCGACTCGTTCAACCTTAAGCGTTAACATCCATAAGGTTCATTTACCAGTGAAACGCCACAATAATTCTAATACTTAACAATGTAACATTTAAAAACTCACCCAGTGCCGGCGTCAGCATTATTGGCACCCTGGGCGATATTTCTACGAGCACCCCCTCTTATTGGGGAGAGGGGTGTGCAATGGGATTGAATCACACTGCGCTGCGTCCTCTGCCCTAGCTTGGTTGTTTGTTTTTCGTGTGTGTAAGTGGCCAACACTGGTGTTAGATTTTTCAAGCTGCCTAAAGGCATCTGACATAGCTTAACGAATGCCATCAATTATGACAGCCGGGACCTTTCTGCCGCTTCGGCCTAACGGCTTAACGTGCCTTCCTTGATTGGTGGAGGCGCCCCTTCCGTATCCAGCGCCCTGGGCGGTCGCCCAACCGCGCCCTAGCCTAACGCCGCTACTCACCCATTCTCAAAACAACCAATCTTTAGACCAAGGTATCAAAGAAAAAGTAGAATTTTCAAATTGTATTGACCTACTATTATATGTAGGTACATTAGGTAACTAGCTGCGCGTACGACCGGGATTAGTCAGACTGGCGAAATAAAGTCAAAATAATGGGGCCTTCTTAGGCCGCGCGCGCGGTATATTGGGTGGGAGGGAAATATCCTTAAGTATTGTTAACAATACCTTTTACTCTTTAACATTAACGCAATCGAGTTTATCGCTAAATGGTTGGAAAAATAACGTTATCCACCACAGGTATCGTTATTTGCTAATAACGTTAACTACGTTTGATAGAAGTAACGTTACCAAATATTAACGGTATAAACATGTAGCGTTAATACATAACGTTAAAATTAATTTTAACGGTATCAATTTTACCGGTATAATGGCACCAAAGTAACGATACTTATAGGTATCGTTATTTTATAAGTATCTAGTACCTTTGCCGAGCCAAATTACCGTTACCAAATTTTTAACGGTATTCCAAGCCCTGCCATACAACAGACATGATTTTTTGCCGTTTTTATAGATAACGGTATGGAACCCTTCGTGCGCGAGTCCGACTCGCACTTGGGCGGTTTTTTAGTTTAGGGCTCCTATTTATTACCCTATTGTAACCCCAAAAGTGGATTTTTTTTTATTAACGCATCTGGTTTGTCATTGGGCTATATAAATCTGTATGTGTGACAAATTTCAACATAATTGATCCAGTATATTCGTAGCAAATTGGCTGTGACAGACGGACATACAGAAAAACGAGAGATACTATAAGGGCATCGTTTTGTCACTCGTTCTTACGGAACCCTAAAAGTATAAGTTTTTAAAATGAAAAAAATGTCCCGCCCGCCTGTAATTTTTCACCACATTTTTTTCCTAATTTATTAAGAGTATATCTAAATAGCATTGTGAATGCAAAATAAAACACTTATAAAAATATTTTTAAATGAAATGCTATATCTAATAGTTATCATTCCTCGAGCCAAACTTTACGCTTGAATAATGCATACTTTTACAGTCTTTCTGTTAGCATAAAATATTGTATTCATTACTGCTTTGAGCCAATATGGTCTGTGATATTGCTTTTTTTTCTGTTATTTTATTCATGACTTACGACTGGCCAAGAATATGATTTATAGGCTAATATTGATCATGTTAGCCTTTGCAAATATTTTTGTAGTTATGCATTTATATTTTTTTTTATCATCGCCGTTCATGGACATCTGCAACAGTGTGACAAAAGCGTTGCCAGCTATTTTTATTTATTTTACTGTTTTATTTATGGCTTTCACGCGTTACGTATTTAGCCAGTATCAAGTATAAATGAGTTCTCCCGCGCTCTAAGTCCTGATAATCAATGAAATGAGGATGTAGTTCATATCGTTGATTCTACGGAGCCCCTGGTGACAATTCCCACGAATCCACTGGCTTGATCACAGAGACGACGCAACGAGGCGAAGCGGACAACCACCAACCCGTTAAGTAAATCTCACTACAGCCGCACTGTGACAGTTTATTTCAGTTATTCCACACATTGTTCATAAACATGGGCATTTATGAACAATTGCCAGCTATTCAAGGAAACATACACTAGTTTTTGAAGGTCCCAATATCGTATCAATTAGGGAATACCACCGCAAGAAGTTTATTTCACAGTTTGACCGTACGTGGCAGGAAGTTTCTTTTAAAACGTACAGACTTCTGTGACTACTGGATGGAATTTTAAATTACTCGTATGTCCAGTGATACGATGGAGAAGTTTTCAATACTTATTAATCATGCCTCTATCCATTACGCAGCGGGCAACATCTAAATCATTACTCTTAAAAGCCACGGTTAGCGTATTGCTGGATGTATGTGTAAAATGGAATCAAAAATAGTGATGGCGGCTATTGATATGATTAGATTTTCGCTTATTACTTTGTTCGGCGTGGGACAAGAATCTGGTGGTTCATGTTATTTTGTAGTATTTAAGGGTATTTGATTAAACTTTTTTATAAGCTTGAAATATTTGTATGCCACTCTCATCATCATCATCAGGTCTTTTTAGCCTGCACTGCATGAGCATGACCCTTTCTGTACTACCGGAGCCATAATTAGCCAGAGCAGACAGAGGATTTGGCCTACACTCGCCTCACTGGCCAGACGAGTTGGAGAGGTCTCATTAATGTTTATGAGCTTTGTTTAGCTTGTATTTCCTAAGTCACCTCTTACGACATCCATGGGAAAACGTGGAGTGGTCCTATTCTACTCTGCCGGACGCACGGCTAACCAGATGCCACTCTCGTTCGCTTATAATGGTTAAGTTCACTCAGCCATTGAGCTCGTCGGTGGATGGCTCATCGAGTTATTTAAAAATATAAATTCATTGTAACACTTGTCCCGAGCTTGCCGTGGTTTGTCGGCAGCAGACTGCAGTTAGCATTGCGGTGTTTGAGAATAATTAAACTAACTTCGAATTAACTACGGCCATATTATTTCGAGCACAGAGCATTTTGCGAGTTTTAAGTGATACATTGTGCTAAAAACAGGATGTTTAAACATTAACGCAGGTGCTGCAAATGTAGAATGCAGTTTGCTATTATGTTCAACTAGTTTACTGCCATGGGTTCGTTTGTTAATTGATCGAGCGAGCGAAGCGAGCGAAGCGTCTCAGTTTCCACTGGCCCAAAATTCTTTTGTCCGTCTGTCTGTCTGTCTGTCTGTCTGTTCTCGCCTACAGGTCGCATTTCTTAACCGATTGTCATGAAATTTTGTAAGCAGGTTCGATAAATATATAGAATTTTTCTGTCGTGCCAGTCTTTCGAAATTTTAAAAAATGGCGGAATTATGGGGGTCCAGAATTTAAAAAAACTTATAGCACAGCAATTTAAAAAAAAAATTCAAAAACGTCATTAGACTTTTTTGTTATTCTCATTAAGACGCATCAACTTTTTTGTCTAAACAACTTTTTTATACGATAAACTTGAACGTCTTTATAGTCGGCAATTTGCCCAAAAGTTGTCTGAAATCGATTTTCTGTATATTTTTTTGTATTAGTGCATTCAGTATGATATCGTAAATAGAAATCTATGGTATGACAAGTATGAAAATGGTGCGTAATAACTGTGACGTCGCCAACGTCAGAATGTTTTTTATATAAACATATTGTACCATATGCAGTATCAAATAAAAGGTAGATTACACAGATAAAAACTTCACTCCCATATTGCACAAACCCACAGACTTTATGTACCTAGTACAAAAGTTAAATATAAATTGAAATGAAAGAAGTTAAAGTACGTGAAGTGTGAGAGGGAGTAAAATTGAACAACTTTCCCTAAGGAACATATATCAAAATATGAAAAATATTTTTTTGGCTTAAAGCATGATACTGCGAATTACTTTTATGATTGAAAACACTGAGTAAACATAGAATTCTGAAATAAAAAAGAATAAAAAGATTCACATGCTATCCTGTGACTTGAACCTGGGCCTTATAGGTGCCGGCCACTTCTTTACGTAAAATTCGCATGTTTGTCTGCCATAGTAGTTGAAATTAGCGTCCTATTAAAATTTTTACCAATTGGTAACAACTATGAAACCGGGTACTAAACTTTACCTCCCATTCACCCATGCCAAATTCGCTATTCCGATATTTCCGATCTTGATGAGGATCACTCCCACTTAGTTAATGTGTACAAAAGCATACTAAACATGGTGCTCAAGGGCCGTGTTTCCATACAAGAGTATTTCCCTGATTCCTCGCCGGATAGTACCAATAGAGCAATGATTTTGTACTAAAAAAATCCGTACGTTTAAATTTTTTCATAATTGAATTATTTAAAGAGATATAAACCTTCACAAAACATGAAAAATTGGTATGTGTTTATTCCGCTGTATTCAAACATCAAGAAAACAAATTTGGGCAATTATATAAGAAAAAGAAAACACAGAAACACAGCCATAGCTAATTTTAAAATTATAATGTTAATAGAAATTAAATCGGTTAAGTTTTGGAGAAGAAATCAGAGGACTACGAAGCGTTAATTTTGTGTACTTTTCATAGGTATTTTTCGGCCGAGCTGCAGTTATCTCTATCGCACTCTGCGGGGTTTGTTTGGGCACGCGGCTCGACAGCAATAGATATTATAAATATCTATTTTTTCAATTCTCTCGAGCTTAGTGTTTCCTCTTAAAAAAAGGTTTGGTCGGGTCTTCTGGTAAGAGGAATGTAGGTTTAAATTTCTGTTTCCTATAGTACCTAATGAAGAGCAGCGGGGATTGGGAAATAGTAACTGAAGGAAATCATCCTTTAGTCAATTAGCATATCAGTAACAGATATATTTTAGAGCACTGGAGGGCAAATGTTGATGTTGGTTGTAAGGGCTCGCGAGGTCTACTGTTCTCGCAAAACCACTAGTAAATAAAAATATATTATATACATAAATAACCTTGTATAAAACAACGATATTATATATCACTAGCGCCCTGCACCGGGTTCGCACGGGTAGATATAGGTATTTGGATTTTCTTTGGTATTTAATTCACACCTTGGGTTATATTATAGAAGTTTCCATATAGATCCACAACTTATTTGGAATTATTCTATAGCATATGTTCATCAGGAATAATGTAAGATTCCAATAGTAAAAGAATTTATCAAATCCGTCTAGAAGTTTCGGAGCATATTTAATGCAAACAAACGAACAATCGAATCTTTTCTCTTTGTTATATCAGTGAAGGCATGTAGATAATAGATACAATATAGTGATAGACATTCAAGACCCAGGCCATTCTGAAAATAATTTCCATCTTGATCTGTCTGGGAATCGAACCCAGGACTCGCGATTCAAAGACACTTGCCGTACCATTGAGCCATAGAGATTATCTAGAATAATAATAAGATCGCTGAGTAACAAATTAAAGATCATATTCAATGTTTGGTAACTATAACACACAATTAAGCTTCAGACAGAATTAAAGTTATAAGTAGCACTCCTCTTTTTTTTCAGAAATAAGTATGTAAACGTTTTCACTGCGTTGTAGAGTTGTGTAAACTCTTCATTAATTGCTACACTTGCATTGGAATTGCCAAGGTTTGTTGCTACAGTTGACATTTTTGTATTTTAGAATAATTGTATAACACTTATACCACTTCATCACTTTTACTTCACTATGATCATATTTTTTTTCAAGCTTTTGCACAGCGCTTTTGCAAGTTTTACGTGATACCTACTTAAAAATAAACGCAAGTGCTTCAAAAACTGAAACTTTAAAGTTTATTTTTGTGTTTCTATTTTGCATTCATAATGGTATTTTGATATACTCTTATTAAATAAAGAAATAAAATATGGTTAAAATTTCAAGCGGCGGGATTTGAATCAGTGACCTTAAGTCGTACATAACGACTTAAGTCATATTGAGTATGGCAATATCCTCCCATGGAACGAAGTATCTTCGGAATAGGCCTTTGTCTAGTGGACTTTTTACGATTATAATGATGATGATGATGATGAATCCTTAAACAAGTAAAAAGAATAGCCAGTCATGGGGATTGCCGTGACGACTGAAGTGAAGACTTAAAACAATGGAATATCGCGTCACGAGCATGTTATGTATTTTGGTAGCGTGAACCCATAAGTTTTTACCATGCCAATATTAGCTCAACGCGGCTAAAGAAGTTTTCACATCTAAAACTTTTTGTGCAGTCACGTTAAAATAACCATAAATCCCTTACAAGAAACACGTTTAAATTTTTTCCATAATACGGTACGGAATAGTCTAGTTTCCTGTGTCAAAATGATAACATTACAATAAGTCCGTCAGTTAGATAATCAAAAAATATTGGAACAATATTTTTTATTTTGTCAATCATAATCATCATTTCGAGTAGGTGTCATGTTCTATCGACCATACTCATCCTAGTGTCAGAGTTCTTCGGAACCGCTTCACGGCCTCTGACGTGGTTTCTTAACGATCCGTGCCTTCCGAAGCACGGAATCATCTTTACTATCAGACAATCAGGTGATTCACGCCTGCAATGTCCTAACCAAACTGGAAACAACTAAACAAAGTATGCTTCCCATGGGAATCGAACCCACGACCCCCGGGTCCACAAGCAAACGCCTTAACCAGTAGACCAAGGAGGCAGTTAGTAATATTTTGTCAATTAAACAATAAATGATAAAAATAAAGCGCATCAAAGTGGGAGCTCGTAACGTCACAGCTTGCAAAAACGTGTAGCTATGACGTCACACGGAATTTTAAAGGGCTGTATGTTAAATCCACAAAAAAAAAATACGAATCCAATATTATTTAACTAACTGACGGACTAATTATATTTTTTAGGAATCTAGCCTATTATTCGTGGGCATTCCGTTACCTGCTCTATTTTATAAAATTAAAGTACTTGATTTGAAACTAATACGTTATATTGTCACATAATTCCTGGCTCCCAAGATAACACGTTTAATTTCCCAAATATTGGTATAGGTAAGCTAATTATATGCCATCAATCATAATGTCAGTTACCTCGCGACCCATACTAATGGAGAAGTTATGTTATGATATTATGTAGCTTATGCAGGTGATTTTGAATTCCTTGGCAATATTTTAATGTCGGATTAAGAATCCTTCATATATTATAGACACGCAAGAAGAAAAATTAAAATAAAAAAAAAATGGGCCTCCCTAATTCACCGATCAACTGGTCAAATTTTTATGGGAAGCTTATATTTGTAATATAATTAATTACCTCTTCTTCTTGTTGATATACAAGTAAACTCGTATTCTATTATGTATTCTGATTCAATACAAATTTGCCAGGAAGTTCAAAATCACCCTGTATTGTACGTAATATATATTTTTATAAAAAATTTGATTTAGTGTCAGTGACCTTATTTTCATCTAGTTCAATAAGGAATCTATACTAGAAATTTCCACGTGTGTAAAAAATATTATTTACTCTAAATATTTTATATGTTCTTAATCCTGATCAATTCAGTGAAATCTAAGTTTTATATCAAAATTTACTATTCTAAGAGTCTATTTAAAAAAAATCTCCTTTTTAACCGACTTCAAAAAAGGAGGAAGTTAGCAATTCGGTTCTTTTTAATGTTTGTTACCTCAGAACTCCATAATTTAAAACGAAAACATAAAGCTAATTTTAATATAATTTTTCATCTCCTGTTACATGATATTAGAAATGTTTACGTCACTAAGTTGTTAACTTACTTTGAAAATAGGAGTCAATGTCACCACACAATACAATATCCTTCAATATCAGTCGCCACTCAATATGTTTATCATATTTTTGTCATAAAGTCGTCACCTCGCAACCTCAATCTCGATGTGGCCAACCCACATCCATATTTATATTTCGATGTGAAAATGGCTTATGAGATGGAATACCCACAGGTTATTTTCTCTGGAATCCGTTTGCTATACCTACTTGTGGCGTATTAAGCATATTTTTCGTGTAAGTGGCCAACACTGTTGTCAGATTTTTCAAGACTGCCATCAAAGATGACAACAGCTGGGACTAACGGCTTAACGTGCCTTCCGAAGCACGGAGGAGCTCGAGATATTGTATGCCACTTGCGGTCACCGCTCACAATAGGGTCTGCGCCCAGAGTTGCTTAACATGCATTAGCGATTTTAATGTTCACGACCACTTAGGCCATTCGGCTCCTCACCCATCGAGCTCCTACAATTCAATCAAATACGAGTATTGACAGTTTCTTCTTTAATCTTAGAAATATAATAGGCGAGAAAGGAACTTACTCTATGATTTAAAAGCAACCCAATTTGAACCTTTATCCTGTTAAATATTACTAGGTGAAACCTAGGTGTTTATTATTTAAGATGAAAGGGGTAAAAGTCCTATGCAGTTCTAAAAACGAAACAGTAGTAATCCTAATCAGCCTATTTCGTCTTATCTAGTAGAGTCTATTATGATTTCTCTTTTTGACAAATAACTACGTTAAAGTGTGATGGAAGACGCTGCTGTTTTATTTTAAGCATTGCACTGTGCTTTTTTTATTTTAAACATTGCAAATTATCTTTTTGTTTCTTTGTTCCTTTTTCGCCTACATTAATTGTAATAAAAAATCTGTCAACAGTTTTGTTCTGTGGCAGCCAAATAGACAAAGGCATACTTTTAAAATCAGTTACTTAAATATATAAAGGAATATAAATAAATAGTCATTCCACATAAATAAAGCAATCACTTGACCCTTTAGAATGAAAATATATGCACATGATTCGGATGCGATGGATTTTTTAGCCCGGGGCAGTAAACCTTTAATACGGGACTGAACCTACAGCTCATATCGCAGCTTTTTTCATTTCGACGCGTCCCTCGTCACTTGCGTACTGGTAGCAATAGAAGTGATAACAAATGTATATCCTACCAAACTAATTTACCGATATGCATACAAAATATTTGTTTGTTTTTCTGTACAACGTTGACTAGACACTGAAATAAACAAAGGGGTGGAAAGTTTTCGATATACGTGATTGTAAACACGAGTGATTTATATCCAGATCAATTGAGTAACTTTCCATGACCAAATAAATAGGTACCTGTTCCGTACAAGGAAAACATGTGAAGTTTGCGTTATCTTCTAAACTAAATATTATCAGTATGCTTTGAATTTAGAATCACCTGTGCCACCCAGCCAGCATTTAAGCATAAGATAGAGTTCCAGCAGGTAGAGTTTGTAACTGCGCATGTGGACACAAGCTGATGCGCTACTCCTTGCGCACTTAACTCCCTCCGCGTTGGTTACGAATACAGGCTCGTGAAACTAGTTGGACACTTAGATAGGATTGGGAGCGTAGGGCGTTGCAGTCAGGATAAGGGTAGCTATTGATGAGCGGTGGACTGTAATGATGGTGTGTGGAGATGAAAGAAAGACAAAGTTTCATAAAAATAGTAAAATATTAATTTGGTAAGATAACAGACCCGACAACAGCACAAACAAAAGCACACTGACTGTCATCAGTTAAGTAAAGTCTATTCTTTTAATTGACATTTACAACCAAAAAAAGTCGCAAAGCAGCCAGTCGGCAACAGTAGCCATGATTTATTCAAATGCGACACTTTATGAAATTCAAAAAGAAATATAATATTATTTATTGTAATGTAAATTTGTTAAATTTAGGAAGCGAATAATGGTATTTAATTAGTGGAATTCTATTTAACTGAGATTAGCTTTTTTTTTTTTTTTTTTTAATGTATATCCGACGGCAAACGAGCAGACGAGCCACCTGATGGAAAGTGGTCACCGTCGCCCATGGACATCTGCAACACCAGAGGAGGTGCCGATGCGTTGCCGACTCTTAAGATACCTGTAAACACGCCTTTTGAAGGACCTCAAGTCATAGCACACAGGGAAAACCTCGGGAGGGAGTCCATTCCACAATCCTGCTGTACGAGGAAAAAAACCACGTGACGCTCTGACATTTTTGGAGACCCAAGTGTCAAGGATGTGGGGATGGACTTTACTCCTGTGGCGAGCGGTGCGGTGGTAGAAAGGTGACGGTGGCACCAATTCAAATAGTTCTTCAGAACGCTCCCCATAGTATAGACGGTAAAATACACACAGAGAGCCAACGTCTCTCCGTAGACTGAGGGTGTCTAAATCGTCTGTGAGAGTGGGATCGTCAATAATACGAATCGCCCGGCGTTGGATGGAATCAAAAGGAAGGAGTTGGTATTGAGGTGCACCAGACCAGATATGAGAGCAGTACTCCATGTGGGGCCGGACTTGAGCTTTATATAACAAAAGTCTATGACCCGGAGTGAAGTACTGCCTCGCTCTATTGAGCACCCCAAGTTTTTTAGAAGCCATTTTGGCTTTACCTTCCAGATGACTCCGGAATTGGACCTCCTTCGTAATATCGACGCCAAGGATCCCAATACTCTTAGAAATGGTAAGAGAGGTGTCCCGGAACTTCGGTGCCATGTTAAATGGGGTCTTCTTAGCGGAAAACACGCAGACTTGTGTCTTAGTAGGGTTGAATTGAACTAGGTTTAGTTTACCCCATTCAGAGACCTGCTCCAGGGAGGTCTCAATGTCAGACACAAGTCTCTTTCTGTTCTCTTCCACCTGTGTTTGAGGGATATTTGCACGACCTGCATAATATGCATCACCCGTACTGTCGTCTGCATAGCAATGGATGCCACTAGTGTTTAGCATGTCGTTGATGTGCAGAAGAAACAGCGTAGGTGATAAAACAGATCCTTGGGGGACGCCAGCATTGATGGGCATGATATCGGAGCATAAACCGTCTACAACGACCTGAATGCTACGCCCAGATAAGAAACTAGGGACCCACAAGCATAGTCCCTCAGGAAGCCCGTAAGATGGTAACTTCGCGAGAAGAGCCTTATGCCAGACCCGGTTAAAAGCCTTTGTGACATCTAGACTAAATGCCAGTGCTTCTCCCTTGCTCTCGATGGCGGCTGCCCATCGATGCGTTAGGTTCACAAGAAGATCACCAGCACTACGCCCGTGTCGGAACCCGTATTGACGGTCACTAATTAGCTGATGATCTTCAAGGTAACCAAGGAGCTGGATGTTTATCACACGCTCCATCACCTTAGAGAGCAGGGAGGTTATCGCAATAGGCCGATAGTTAGACGGGTCTGTGCGGTCACCCTTTTTAGGAATAGGGTGAACGTAGGCTACTTTCCACGAAGACGGAACTTTTCTTGAGGTGTAAGACAGCGAGAATAGGCGTGCTAACACCGGAGCCAACTCAGGAGCGCATGCCTTGAGCACAATTGCTGGGATGCCATCAGGCCCGCTGGATTTCTTGACGTCAAGGGAAAACAAAGCGCGTCGCACTGCACTTTGAGTGAAGCGTATTTCGTGCATTGAGTGCTCGCATCGCGGTAAAAAGGGCGGCGATGCCCCTCCGTCGTCAAGGGTAGAATTTGACGCAAAGAGAGTAGCCAAGACATCGGCCTTCTCTTTTGCGGAGTGAGCCAGCGAGTCCTGACGATTGTGCAGAGATGGAAGTGAAGGGCGACAGAAATTCCCCTGTGTTGCCTTAGCAAGAGACCAGAAGGCTCTACTCCCGGAGGGATAGCCAACCAATCTCTCACCAATGCGTGTAGTGTGCGCAAACTTTGCTGCAGTGATCTGCTTCTTGTAGGCTCTTGAAGCTGCGTTGAACCGCATTACGATCCTTGACATTTCGCGCAGCAACCCAGGCTTCGTAGGCTTCGCGCTTGAGGTGGGCGGCACGCAAAGACGAGCCTTGAAACCAAGGTTGAGACCGCCCTCCGATACGAACCGCTGAGCTGGGAATGTAGCACTCCATGCCCAGCAGTATCGCCTCGGCGACAGCTTTCGCACAATTGTCAGGATTTTCTGATGAGAAGCACAACCGTCTCCAATGGTAGGATGCATAAAACTCTCGCAATCCATCCCAATCCGCTGACCTATAATGCCACACACGACGCATACCAGGTGGTCTGGATTGCGTGGTTTGACCGGATGGAACCACAGCACGTACTAGGCAATGATCCGAGGTTCCCAGAGGGGCATCACGGAATACCTGGTAATCGTTTGGATGTGAGGTCAGAAGAAGATCTAACAAGGCAGGGTTGTGTCCTTCAATATCAGGTATTCTGGTAGGGCCATCAACTAACTGGTTGAGGTCATTTGTCACAGCAAAGTTGTATGCAGCCTTCCCAGCGTAGTCGGTCTTCAGTGATCCTAACCACTCTAAGTGGTGAGCGTTGAAGTCCCCTAGGATCACTACCTCCGCCGATGGGTGCTGCTGGAGAATTTCGTCTATAGACGAAATTCTCCAGCCCTTCTGGACATGCCCGAGAAGTCGGTCTGTTTCAGCATCACCGCTATGGGACATGTAAAGGCACGCGTAGAACCGGATGCGGTCACCGTGATCTACGCGCGCCCATAACAATGACAGGTCTCTGTCCTCAAGGCTGCTGAGACGTCGACAACATACATCCTCCCGTACGTACATACACACCCCAGCATTGGGCATAAACTTGTGCTCCAAGCTGAAACCGGGATACAAGAGATATGTAACGTCGGTCGGAGAGGATATTTGTGTCTCAGTCAGGAAAAATAGAGCCGGCTTAGTCGTTTCCAAGTGATGATGGACGACATTGAGGTTCGAATGCATTCCTCTAACATTGCAGAAGTCCACATTGAATGTGGAAGGGGGTGCCGCTGTAGAAACATGTTTTCTATTTTTCGATCTAGCCATAAAAAAGGTGGTTAACAGGGAAAATTGAGGATTTCCGTAGTTACGACAGTTACATAGGCAAAGTTAAGGAACGATGGCTCGCAATGAATGATCAGTGAGGTGCGCTGCTGGCACGGGGGACGGAAGGGCCCCCGATCCAACACAATGATCAGCCGCCGTGTTCCACTCCGGTCTCCCAGTCTGGCACGACGACCAATCACGAGCTTTTGACACTGGCGGCAGGACAGCCTCCCTAGCCGGGATAGCCAGGGTTCGGGTCCTCTACGTACCAGCGGGCGGCCAGCGGTCAACCGTTTCATCGGGTCTCCCTGGCCCCCGCGCCAACGTCGCACCCCAAACCAGACAGTGCAAGACTCCAGTCCTTAAGGGACCATAAACTGTCGGAACTACGGGAATCGGGAATGAGGGATTGGCTCTCACGCGCAACAGTCGAAACACACCCAACGGTGCTTTACGACAGATTTCGGCATGAGGGTGGTCGCCAGCCAGTCGGACCCCACGAGGTCCTACCACCGAGCATGTCGGGTATTTTTCTCGCCTCTTACGAGATGCCAACCTGACGGGCAGTGGGGAATTGTATTCTACTCCGTCCCCACACAGAGAAAAAGCTGCTCATCATGTTTTCCTTTTATTCATAATGTATTGTTATTTGTGTAAGTATATTGTATAAGATATGTAGAAAGTTATGTAATGTTTATGTAGGTATTTATTAATTTTCTGCGCCACCAATATTTTTACCGCTTACATCTCCTTCTACCCAAAGGTTGGCTGGAAGAGATTGCCTAGCAATAAGTCCGCCTTTGTAGCATGATTTGTTTTAAATATTCTCTTGTTTTTTTCTGTTTATTATTTATGGTGCAATAAAGAATAATTGTATTGTAATTGTATTGTATTGGGACTTGCTTTTACCCCGTCCATTCCAGTGAGTAGTACTCACTGGGTTAAATAGGTTTTTTTTTTATGTATATTTGGCAGCAAACGAGCAGCCGAGCCCCCTGATGGGAAGTGGTTACCGTCGCCCATGGATATCTGCAACACCAGAGGAGATACGTTGCCACGCCTTTTGAAGGACCCCAAGTCATAGCATACAAGGAAAACTTGGGAGGGACTGCTGTACGAGGAAAAAAAACCCCGAATGGAAAAAGCCAATAGAAGCTCGGCGCGCATACCCGATGCCATACCTAGAACCGCCGGTCAAAGAGTTGAGGATTACATGGAACTGTTGACATATACAGTGTGCTATATGCCATATACATATCTGCTAGGTACTTTAACTACTTTTATCAGTTGAATTGTGAGCCTGTTTGTCTGAAATTATAATAAGACTAGCTCTTTCTTGTGACTTCATCCGCGTGGGTTACCGTTTTATCACAAAGTCTATCCAAGCCCCTGGGTTCTGAAGTATCTCAGATGAGGATGTAACCGGTAACACGCTTAAATTACATTATATCTTTCAATTACAATAGTTTTCACAGTAACACAAATTTTTGATACTTTGGGCTATAATGATGCAATTTTTGAAGGATCTCAAATATTTATAAAATAAAAAATAGCCTTTGTTCCTTGTTGATTATGCAGCTTTTTATTGGTTTAAGTATTTTTAAAAACGGTCCTGTATTTTTTAGGTTTATCCATTATACAAATGCACAAACACAAATCTTTCTTCTTTCACAAATCTTCTCTTTATAATATAAAGTATCTAAATGTTCCTAAATCGTTATAATATGGAAACACAGGATAGCTTCTATCGGTACTTGATTTATAAGTAAGTACTAGTGAAACGTTTCACGTGGCAACTCCCGCATTTGTCCCATTTTCTACTTTGCCTTATTGGCACAAAAATTGCGTTATTTGTTTCGTTTGTTTTCTCGAGCTATTTCAGCTCAATATGTATATAGCTCATTAAGTACCTAGATAGACATATAACTTAAGTCACGGTAATGATATCTAACAGTATTGTAACTCGGGCCTTTAGTTAAATGCCTACGGCCGCGCGGTACATAAATACGTGCCAGGGTTGCCTACGTAAAAAGAAAATATAAACCAAACTGGAACAACAACAACACAAAGTCGTTGCCCCCGCCGGGAACCGAACCCGTGACCTCCGTAGTGTTAGCCACTTTTCAACTCTAACCACTACACTCACGGAGGCAGTTAGTAGGTATCTATATAGGCTAGGAAATTTATCTCGAGTCAAGGTATCACTCCATATTTTCTTACTATACCCTAGACTTCCCCAAATACTTATATAAAAACCAAATTTAGCTAAATCGGTCAAGCAGTTCCCGAGTTTCAGTTGGACACACGAATAGCAATTGATAATTTTGTTGATACAAGAAGAAGATTAAAGGTACCTACTTTGTATGTGGAATTCGTGAAATACTTACCTACTAAAAAGAAACAAATTGATACTAAGTAGATAAAAAAAGTATATAATCTTACCTTTCGGTGATTGCAGGTAATGTAAAGAATGTTAAATCTGGGTTGCTAGTTGATGAATTTAAGCAACCAAAAACAGCACAATATAATCTTTATTTACCCATTTTACTTTTACACCAAAATGGATATGCTTATATATAACAATATCTACAAATAAACTTTAAAACAATCACACACTCATTTGTCCGTCACCGACTACAGCGCGTCCTTGATTGCGAATCGCCAGTGGTGTATTGAGAGTGTATTGGGAGTGTAACCTCGAAGCGCGTAGTTTTGACCGTTCGTATGAAGATGGAATGCTGTTGTTAGATATCATTACCATACCCAAGTAAAGGCATGCAGTATCCGAAAACCTAAAATGAAAAGTGGCGGCTACGTGCAATGGAAATGGTAAAGCATTATCACGCCGTTTAAAAAGACTATTATGTAATGCTTCGACCTATGAGTCATTCTTTAACTACATACATCTATATATTAATCACATCTTTATCCCTATAACTATAAGGATAAAGACGGGGTAAAGCCCAAGGCTTTACGACCCAAAAGCCATGTCTAGCATGTTAGTAGGTTACAATGAAAAAACCTTATCAATATTAATGATCAGTTTGATAGCCGTATCGCCTAATAACATGTTTTATCAGATTTTAACCCATTATCTAGACTAGCTTTTATAGTATATGCGGGAAACGGAGCAGCTGGTACACTCTACTTTATTTTTCTTTTCTCCTAGACCAGCGCATGGAATAGTTAAACTTAAATAAACTTTACATATACGGGTATGTAATAGTAAGTGTCGTTGAGAGTTTCAATCTTGTTTTGATTAGCAATAACATTTTATTTTGTGGGTTATTTGTATATTTGTTTTTTTTTTGTTTTAGTTTGTAAAATCTTTATTGTACATAAACACAATATAAAATCTTAAAAGGATAAAAACTTAAACTAAAAAAATATGCAATATGGCAGACATCCTTCGACACTTTCACATATGAAAAACATATTTTTTATAAAACTCATATCTCAGTCTCACTTAACCTAACTGATGTCTACTTTGAGGTGCCTGGTTGGCTGAAAAAGGGGATCTCTTTCAGCATCAAAAGATCAGAAGATGTCTCATTCGAAAGATGTTTTTCATATGTGAAACTGTCAGAATTTTGAAGCTGCCTAAAGTTAAAAAGCCGTTAAGCTGTGTCCGAATCACACAGCTTTACGGCTTGTAATGCTAAGTTTTGATACATATGTACTTACTTATATTTAGAAAAATAAATTAAAACCTCATGACAGAGGAACAATAAAGCCTTCCTTTATTTTATTTTCCCGCAATAATAACTTCCGTATCTAACTTTTTATTGTATTGTAAAAAACTTGTATGGTGCGTGTTTGAGAAAATTTATGGCTCAACTTTGGCCTCTTTGAGAACTTTATGGAACTTTTGTGAAAGGATGAAAGGAAAGGGCCTATTTAATTTTAAACATTTAACAAAAAAACCTTTTAATGTTGACTTAAGGTGAGCCCTAGTAATACGTTTTGAGATAAAAAATTGAAACCGAAAATAATAAGAAAGGAAAGTTTGTCTGTTGAGAGAGGCAAGTGGATGCACCTGTGGAAAAATATTGAACTTTATTAAAGATTTGTTTCAAGATTGAACTCTTAAAAAAACACTAAACATGCTAAGCTAGTTTACTGGGTCAAAAAAACTACCTTATATACTATAAAAAATACTAACTCAACGATACCATATTTTATAACAAGTGCATAGATAAACATCCAAAACCCAGGCCAATTTGAAAAAGATTATTTTCCATCTTGACCTGACCGGGGATCTAACTCTCCTCGGAACCTCCGGAGTAGCAGCCTGGCAGATGACCACTAGGCCACAGAGCTTGTCATGACAACATTACAATAATTCCGTCATTAAGATAATAAAAAACTAAATGGGCCAAGTATTCTTTCTTTTGTGATTTGAACAAAAAAATTTGAATTACTAGCTTTTGTCCGCGGCTCCGCTCGCACAAGTGTCAATGACTAGGGAACAGTAGAATTTCCCGGAATAAATCTACCTGCATACAAAATTTCATCTAAATTGGTTAAATTGTTGAAGCGTGGAACTGTGAATGACAGACAGTTATTTTCGCATTTATAATATTAGTCTGGAGTATGGAAGTATGGATATATAATTATACACAATAAAGATAATAACTGTGTAAAATTATTAAATATTTCTTGATTATCAAACTGATGGACTAATTATATAAGAAACTTTCCTTTTTTTAAGTCAGTTAAAATATAGTTTCCAGTTTGAGAGTAGTTTTAACTCTTACTAGGATATTATACAGTAATTTTGGTGACTGCTTTTCGTGTTTATAATATACTCGTATTATTTACTTTCTAAAATTATTTCTTTGTGTGGGACTTTGTCAAAGCATTAAAACCTACGTGATATTCTAATAGTTACATAATAACGATTTTTTTATCAAAATCCGTGTAGTTTTTGTCACAGACATTCACATTTAGAAATGGTTAAATACTTAGCAGCCCGTAACTATAACCATAGATACACAAGCAGCATAGACTGAATAAATACCGTATTTCTGCATAAGTCCTTTTTCTGAGATATTCCGTCTCAGAGATCTGTCATCAAAAGTCAAAAAAACGTCAAAGAATTTTATTTAAAATTGGATACATGCATAGATTAAAAAAAGTGCGTCTCTCATACTTCTATGGATACCATCTACTTAGTAAGCGGTTCTTGATGGATACATGTATCTCTTTTTGAACGTCATATTTTCATTTGTTATATATTTTTTAATATATGCAAAATCGAAATACTACTAGCGTTTTAGAACTACCACTGGTGAGGAGAATACGCCAAAATAAACATCAGAGATTACATCCATTAATTATTTCAATAGTTACACGTTGAAGTAAATTGAAATATGCAAAACATTTTACTCAGACTAAAAAAAAATTTGGTCAGTTATAAATATAAGATTATTTCATCCATTTGTAAAATACGTTCAATGTACCAAAAGAATTGATTCCAAATTACGTGAATATTTTAGTATAATTTTGAATTTTTATCTAAGCTTTTTCAAATATTGCGATGAGTTTCATTTTAGTTTGAACATTTCTAAATTAACGGCTTGATGAATTATTTTTTAGTCATCGTGAATAACTTATTCAACAGATCAGACGTTTGAAGTACGGCATATTTATATTTAAAATAAATTAGCTCTAGTTTGGTAATTTTAAGGCTAAAATATATAGAAGCAGTATCAAAACTATAATGAAGATATGTAAAGGGTACAAAGAGAGTATTAAGAATTGGTTCTGGACGTTAGATGGCTCATTGCTCAGTTTTTTAAAGTGTAAACTTTTTAGCGGCATTGTTAACGCGTCAAGACACGTGACCTGAGACCGCGGCGTAGGAGAGGAAGTAATAACCCCCTCTCTTTTTACCGCGCAGCGAAAATGTATACCTGCTCTTGCTGTAACAAGTCTGCTGGCACTCCCAGAGTGCCACCCGTTTTTTTTTTTTGAGGATGTAAAATAAAAAGACTTGCAAGCATGACACGTTTAGGTATACGGTCAAAGCTAATGTCATGGACCGATTTCAAAGTTAACTCATTCATGGACACTGAACCAGAAATAATAAACAAATTAACAGAAGAAATTTACGTCTACAGGTAATTCCTTACTGTAGGTTTTATAGTTTTTCTATTGTACAGTCGGCCAAGCAGATACCTGACCCCCTGACTTTTAAAACGTAAATTCACACTTTGCTGTGAAGCGCCACCTACCGTGATTTTTGGCAAGTAGACAGACAACTGCTAGTATAAACTTGTTTCTGATAACCTGCTCAGTTGCAAATTTTGTATTTCTAATAATCTCAGCTAATAATTCAAGTAATCGTCAATGGTAAGAACAAGAAAGAATCAAAAACAATCCTACATGAAGTTCGATTCGAACCATGGACCTACGACTTGAGAAGCTAGCGCTCATCTCAATACGCCAACCGACGATATGACGTCTCGGGAGAAATTGGATATCTATTTCTACTGCTATGACATCATTGTCACCAACTGCAACGCATTGCTTTAACAAATAAATTGAGGGTAATATTATAAATTAATATACTAAATTATACTAAATTAATAAATATGCGCATAAGTGATATGTGATCTGATCTAACATGGTAAGTGAAATGACAAATAGACTTGAACAAGAGCTTCAAAATGGGGGTCACCCTCTCCCATATTAAAATTCATTTAATGCCATAGGTTTACATATTTATTCTTATACTATTATCGAAGCAAAGTTATTCACATAGCACTATTTGACCCTTCACATTACAGTTATTAAAAAAATATAAAACTATGATTAAAAAAAAGTTGAGAGATGTAAATTGTTACTTATTAAGTTACATGTTGGTTCTCTCTACAGAAGATTAATCATAGTTTGAATTAAGTAGGCAGGTATTTATTTCACTGTTAATTTTTTTTGATATAATAAAGTAACTAAACATTTAAAATGCTTTTTATTAACAGTAATTAGCTTTGAAATAAGCGTATCGTATGCTAGGGCTTGTTTTATTTATCAATAATCGAATAGATGGCATTAGTCATCAAGGGTATCAGATTTCTGCTTATTAACTTATTTGTTCATTCACAATTCAATAGATGGCACTAGTCGCAAAGGATATTACACTTGCTTGTATATTTTTATCTTTGGGTTTAAACCACGGATGTTTCTTTAGTTTGCGAAAAATGGCGCTGTTGTAGGGGGGTCAGATATCTCCTTGGCTGACTGTACGATGTTGTTTCCTGAATATTTTATCTTGTATCCAATTTGTTTTTAGTATGTTTCGTAGAATAACTCCCAATCTAGAGCAATATCCACAACAATATTTTGAGAATATATAACGTCAAACACCAGCCGTGAACCAATCATGGGATTCTGAGAGAAGGGTTTCTAATCCAAATAAAATAAAATAAACCGGCCAAGCGTAGGGTTCCGTAGTTGCGAATTCCAGCTTTGAGTTCACGCCTCACGCACGGCTTAATGACTAAAAAGTCTAAAAACGAGCACAATAGGCACCAAGCGCCGTATCATTCCGCCAAACGCCGCGCGCCGTCAACCGTAAACACATAATATTAATAAAGCTGCTATGACTTTATATTTTCTTAACTTTACGCGTTTTCGTTTATTTATATTCAGTACTTAGTTGTTTAACGTAAATAACAACTGTCTTAACTATTTTCAATTAAATTTGTATGAAATGTTACTTTTCCGAGTACATTCATAAGTTGGTCGACTATAACTCGAACTTGTAAACTCTACTTAGCTATATTAGTTTTCCTTTAATTTTCGTTATATATGTAACTGCCGTAAATTTTTCCACGTGTTCATATAACCGTTTAGTAGATAGAGGGGGTTGACTCTAACACAAAGTTGCATATTTCACAAATGAAAAAGTTCATAAACTTATATAACATTCCTTGTTAGGCAATTGTAAACAGCGTGTAATTAAGCAAACGACTTACTTGTGAACGGGTGACTCAGCTCGTCAAAATCATTTTTTTTTCCATGGGACCAATGCTGGTCACTGAATTTTTCTTTATTTTTTTATACTAAAATTGCCGGACTTGCCGAACACTTTTGTATAAAAATGTCTTTTTTTTGTTCCCATCATTGGTTCCATATGAAAAGTTGTTCATTTTGACAGGCTGAGTCACCCCTTCCATGAATCCCTAACAGTTTATATTAAAACAAGCTTTTTTCCACCACTTATATTATAATGATGCTTTTGCTAAACCCGTTAATCGAGAAAGATGTGAGTCTCCTTAATTTACTTTTGACAACGGTAAATGAATTTGAAATCAAGTGACACGAACAGAATTTAGTAACCTTATTCCTAGTTTTAATTAATTGCCTTTAATTTTCTTCAGTTTATTTACGTTTGTTTAATTGTTACAGACCTGGGGCCATCGAACAAGATCTCATTTGCATTACAAATTACCGCAGAAGTTAGATCGTCGTAAGTGTAGCGTTTAGAAGGAAATGAACATTAAAGTTGTGGGATGAATACACATTAATCTTTTTTCGTCTTAAGGGAGTACTTAAAAATGTCTAAGTATAATTCAGATAATAAACTATTATTGTTTTTTAATGTGACTTCAATGTCCCAATATTGGGCAAAGGTCTATAACGGCAATAATTACGGAGTAAAAACACTGTTTGTAACACATCTAACAATCTGGTCTTTATAGCGATGAAAGTCATTAGTCATTATCTTGGTCATAGCTAAAATCTACTCACCTTCACGATGGGGACAGGTACATTTTTTCAACCAAAACTTTCAAAAAATAAGCAGTTTTCGGAAGTCTATCCATAGTACAACGAAAAATAAAACCAGTAAAGTGAGAGTTGGATTCGCAAAAAAGGGTTCCGTACCACGGTGCAATACTTACTAACACAAAAACCACGTTTCTTGTATGTAGTGCTTGGTAGATACCAGAATATTGGTGAACCAAACTCTATTTTTACCGGACACTTATTCCTGGACACAATTATAAAAAAAATGGGATCTTAATATTTTAATTTGTTTTTATTATTTGTGGTGTGTAGTGTTAAATAGATATACACTTTCTATGTCTCAAATCGAAAAAACGAATTATTACCGTTACCGCCTATTACCTATTACCGTAACGGTAACGGCTATTACCGTTCAAGAGATAGATAGACAGATATAGTCTTATGAAAGACGGGCGGACAGAGGAGGCTTAGTACTCACACACATTAGTCAAAGTTTGAATTTGCTCATTTTAAAAGCTTAATTGCGATAGCGAGACGAACTCGACAAATTCCAAAAGAACTGGAATAATCTAGCCGAAGACCGAACAGAATGGAAGAAATGGAGGGAGGCCTTTGCCCAGCAGTGGGACAGTTAACGGCTTGTAATGAATGAAAAGCTTAATTAATTAAATTACTTGAATATAGTAATACAATGCTCGGTATTTTATTAAAATTGAAAATTTGTGATGAAAAAGAACTAGGCCGCAGGTAGGATTCAAACCCACGTCCCTTAAGTTTACGCCCTAAGTGTGATACCAACTTCACCACCGTGACTTGAATAATAATAGTAATCGTTTATCTCAGACTTCCACATTGGTCCATATTACAAAAATTACTTGAAATAAATGTCACATTTTACAGAATTAAACTGTCTTACTAATTAAATTACAATTATGTTCACACGTTGCTAGCCGCATCACCTATTAACATGATTCCTTAGATTTTCCCCATTTCCTCGATCGGCTTTTACGACCTGCACGAGAAGAGAAGCAGCTAGTACATTCTACGTTTTTCTTTTCTCCTAGACCAGCATGGAAGAGTATTAAAGAGCATTATAGCATTACAATTTGGTATATTATTGATCATTGAATTAGAAAAAAACTATGGAGGCAGCATTGCGCTCAAAAACTGATACCACGCAAAGTAGATAAAAAGTATATCTTTTCGCGAACTAGTCTGCCACTCCGTGATGGAAATTTGCGTCGATAAAAGAATTTAACGACATATTTCTTGTAAACATCGGCGAAATCTTAACGAATTAATTCAAAAATGACTTCTTGTGTAGTAAAGTGGTGCAGGAACGCAAGGAACGACGGAAAAGTGACACTGGAGCAACTTATCATAGCAAGCGAGGCAAACTGTGGCATACCTACCTTCGCTATGTTGACACCATAGCGTTCATAGAATGTTGACACCGCCCCGTGACCTTGACGCGGCCAATCGCGTTTTCGTAGTGAATTGAGTTAAGTTTGTTTGCGTAAATGGGATTGTTTTTGAATCTTTAATTGTGTGAGAGTTACGCTTCCATAGTTTTTCTAATGCAATGTTATTGATATTGAAAATATGTGATGAAAAAGAACTCGGCCGTAGGAAGGATTGGAACTCACATCCCTTGGGTATACGCCATAAGTGTGAATAAAAAAAATTTGAAATCTTGTTACAATTATTAGCTGTTTGAAAAAGTAAAAATAATACCTTTCATTTTAAATGTTTAACATACAGTTTTATTTAAATTCAATGAAACCATATTTTGACATTATGTTTCTAACGTGGTTTGTCGTAATGAAACAAAAATTGTTCTGAAATATGAATGATATTTTAGTCTCAGCTACACATGGTACCTCCCTCGAAAACGGAATTAATTTGAAATGTAAAACTACAAGCACAAAAACGTGGTTCTCGTTAACATTTTTATATTTTGTTTTGAGGTTTATACAACGCAAGTTAAATTAAGTTTGTAGACGCCCTCTGAGCCAGCTAGATGATAGACTGGTTAAATTGCACTAGCAAAACGCCTTGTTGATTTAAACTAACTTCAAAAAAGAAAGAAAATTCTGAATTCGGTTGAATAGGTTTTTAGGGTTCCGTACCCAAAGGGTAAAAACGTATTAATATAGCCCCGCTATCCGTCTGTTTGTCATCTTTCTGTATGTCTGTCCGTCAGTCCGTCTGTCCAAGCTGTATCTCATGAACCATGATAGTTAGACAGTTGGAATTTTAATAGATGATGTATTCTGTTGCCGCTATTTTTTTTTAATGTATATTTGACGGCAAACGAGCAGACTAAGATGACTATTGGTTAATTATCTGATTAAGATTACAAAATCATCTTGCCGAATATATGACGAATAAAGCGGATATATCTACAAAACAGCTGACGCTATTCCAAGGCCTTAGAGTGAAAACTAATCAAAAGTCACAGTAAGAATAGCAGACAAGAATTATTCTTTGACCGTAACTACGAGAGATAATCCCAACCCGAGCCAAAAGGCAAGTTTCAGGAAATGATTTAATGTGGGGTATCCCATTTAGTAACGTACGGACCATTCTTATCTCTCTTAGTAAAGTATTTTAAAAATAAGGGAGGTGTAAAGATAAACATAGTCCCTTACAAAAAGCCAGTAATGTTATTGCACATGCACCTTCAGCTATATATATACGGACAAATCACACAGATTGAGCTAGCCCCAAGGTAAGTTCGAGACTTTTGTTATGGGATACTAACTCAACGATACTATATTTTATAACAAATACAGATATAGATAAACATCCAAGACCCAGGCCAATCTGAAAAAGATCATTTTCCATCGTGACCTGGCCGGGGATCGAACCCGGGTACTCCGTGTCGCAGGCTGGTATGTAACCACTGCGCCACGGAGCTGTCATAGCTATTTTTTAGATAATCAAATATTCATCACAAGTTATTAACTTGTTTATACGCAATATAAATGACTATGTATTTGAAGCAACCCAAGGATTGGTTATCGTTTATATGGGTCACCATTCATAACATCAATATTTTGCGCCTCTTCATAGTTATACACTTATATAAAACTGATGATCTTAGCTACCATAAACAAGTGACTATTGGTTAATTATGTCAAATAGGTATATTGAGACATTTTGATTCAGTATTGGCCGCATATGAATACTGCGGCAAGATGCCTAAAAATGCTAACAAAATTATCTTGTTGAAAATATGGCGAATAAAGCAAATGAATCTACAAAATGGCTGACGCTGTTCAAAGACCTTAGGGTAAAAACTTATTAAAAGTCACAGTAACAATGGCAGGCAAGAATTATTTTTTGCCCGCAGCGACGAAAGATAAACCCGACCCGAACGTGAAAGCAAGGCACGGGAAGTGATATATTGTGGGTATCCCATTTGATTATTGACCATTTTTATCTCTCTAAGTCTATGGTCTGTAAAGTATCTTAAAAATATGCGATGCGTAAATGATAAAAAAGTACGACACTTACAAAACCCTGTAACAAATGTACTTACCTAAGCAGTTTTATTTTTCATTGTGCAAATTAAATTCAGCGTGCAATTGTGGTTGGTTAATATTTAGATAGGTGGCTATTAGATGTTCTGAAAACTCATCAATCTATTAGTTCAGTTGTGGAAATCAACAATAGTCGTTCTTCCTCTTCTTATAGTGCCTCTCCATTACTGGATGTTGGCCGTCAGCTTCCCGAAATCCGCTCTATAAATAGCCAAACGAAATAACTTCTCAAATTTCGTTATTCCGGTCCACTCCCTTATGTTCCTTAGCCGCGACTTTTTGCATCTTCCAACAGGTCGTTAAACTATGTCAAATTATTAGCGACAGTATTGAGCACATTAGCAAACTGCCTTAAAAAAGTACAGCCTTTTGCCTAAAATGTGGCAAATAAATCTAAACTGTGTCTGACGCTGTCCAAAGGCCTTAGAATGAAAACTTATCAAAATTCCCAGTAAGAATGGCAGACAAGAATTATTCTTTGCCCGAAGCGACGAGAGATAAACCCGACCCGATCTCGAAGGCAAGTCTCAGAAAATGATATATTGTGGTGTATCCCGTTTAACTACCTACTGGCCATTTTACTACTTTCGTTTTAAAGATATATAAATAAGAAAATCGGCCAAGTGCGAGTTGGACTCGCGCACGAGGGGTTCCGTACCATTATCTAACGTCTAAAAAAAAAGGCCCACATAAGACGGTGGTAACTGAAGAAAGATTTATTTAGTCCTACTTCACAAGGGAAATTAGAAAAAAATACTATCTGTAATATATTTCAGAACCAACGCGAGTAGAGGCAAGGTCTGGTAACAAGATTTTGTAGGTATATTACCTACTTTGATTCCCGAGCGCAAAACCAAGCGGCCTCCTATCGTCCCGCCAAGCGCCGCGCGCTGTCGAAGGTGAACACATTCTTTAATTTTAGGTATTATTATTATTCTCTTTATTCAAAATTAATTTTAAGCCTAGGTTTTATAATATTTGTATAAAAAGTAAAATATAAAAATATAATACAAAACATAAAAACATTATAAAACCTAAACCTAGCTCGCCGCCAGCAGCGGGGCAAGGCTCAAGCTACCGGCGGTTAAGGCTGCAGAGAAAGAAACCTCCTGACTATGCGTGACGTGTCCAGAAGTGCTGCCTTCTGTATCTGGCCCTTGATCCAGCCATCCAGCGAGAGTCTCTTGAGGTGTTGGTCGAGACTCTTTGCTATAAGGCCGTTTGCAGATACAACTATCGGGACAATGATCGTCGAATCCACATCCCACATAGCAGTCACCTCGTGGGCCAAGTCAAGGTACTTGCTGAGCTTGTCCTTCTCGGCTTTCACGAGGTTCTCGTCATGCGGGATGGTGATATCGATGAGCATTGCCTGGCGCGTCGATCGATCTGTCAACACGATATCAGTCTTATTGGCAACAATAGTCCTGTCCGTAATAACAGATCGATCCCAGTAGAGCGTGGCATGACCATTTTCGAGAACTGGCGCCGGCGTGTACTTATAGTACGGTACCTCGGATTCCACAAGACCATATCGAAGAGCGAGTTGCTGATGGATAATTCTGGCTACAAGGTTATGTCTGTGCAAGTACTCACCGTTGGCCAGATGAGAACAACCGGAAATAATATGCCTGAGTGACTCACCGGGACGGCGGCATGCCCGACATATGTCGACCGTACCGTCCTTCAGGATATATCTCCGGTAATTGTTGGTCATCATGACTTCGTCTGCAATTGCACAAACAAAACCCTCGGTTTCCCCGAAGAGGTCGCCGAACCGTAGCCAGTTTACCGACGCGAGCAGATCTACATCAGGCCCTGTTAAGGCCCGGTAGAACCGCCCGTGAAGCTCCTTACTCTTCCATATGTTCTTGCGGTCTTCGGTGCTCAGCACGGATGGTCTACGCCAGTTCTCATTTGCCAAGGAGAGCGGCGTGAGACTCCTATCTACAACTACAATGTCGCGGTGCAACCCACACTCATTGTTAAGGAAGTAATCCCTAAGACTGCACACCTCACGGTTATGAAGAGTCTTGGCGTTCAAAAAACCACGACCTCCACACTTACGTGGGATGTACAGTCGCATAACGGATGAGCGTGGGTGAAGCATGCGATGCATTGTGAGCTGTTGACGGACTCTCCTATCCAGAGCGTCTAACTCAGTTTGTGTCCATCTTAGTATGCCAAAGGAGTATGTGAGGAGGGGCATCACCCAAGCGTTGAATGCGCGCACCTTATTGCCCCCTGACAAAAGGCTTTTAAGCACTTTTGTCAGACGACAAAAAAAACGCTCCCCTTACCGCCTGCTTGATGTCCCCATCCTCAACACTCAGAGACTGTGACATACCAAGATACTTGTAGGTTTCTGACTCCGAAAGAGACCTGAGAGACATTATCTCAGAAAGTTGCAAATTTGTTGAATTTACAATTTTCCCCCGTTGAACATGCATAACCGCACACTTATCTACACCGAACTCCATCCTGATGGAATTACTGAAATCCTCTGTGATTTTTAGTAACTTCACCAGGTCAGGGCGTTTCGGTGCAAACAATTTCAAGTCATCCATGTATAACATAAGGAAATTATCTCCCCGTCTCTTTGAAGGCGGCAGCCCAGCCCTGAATCGCTCAGCAGGGTACTGAGAGGATTCAAAGCTAGGCAAAACCACAAGGGACTCAAACTGTCACCCTGGAAAATGCCTCGCTCTATCCTTATAAAGTCCATCGGATCCAAGGGACCATCTCCACCACCTGGTTGACGAAGGACTGTGGTCCACTGTCTCATACACATGCTGAGAAAAGATCTTAAAGTTGTATTAACTTTGTACAACTCTAAGATCCTCTCCAACCATGAATGAGGCACCGAATCATAGGCCTTTTTATAGTCAATCCATGCAGTAGAGAGGGCTGCCTTTTTCCGTTGGACTTGCTTGCAAATGGTCATGTCCATGAGGAGAAGCTCTTTAGTACCACGGGACCCAATCCTACATCCATTTTGAGAGGGAGCCATGATCTTGTTCGCATCGATGTGCGTATTGATCTTCCCTCGCAAAATGGATGTAAGTAGCTTGTACAATGTTGGTAAGCATGTTATGGGTCTGAAGGTTTTAGGATCCGTGGTACTACCGGACTTGTAGAGCAGGAAGGTGTGTCCTGTAGTTAAGAAAGCTGGAAGGGAACCAAGATCGAGGGCTTGTTGAAATTGTGTCGCTAAGCGCTCGTGTGAGCTTCGAATCCACTTTATCCAAAAGTTGTGCAATCCATCCGGCCCAGGACTTTTCCAGTTCTGTGCCGTACAAATCGCACAGCATATGTCATCGGGGCTGATAGTTACAGCCTCCATGGATTTGATGGCTACACACTCGCGCTCAATTACACTCATCCAACCACCCTCGGTGTGCACGACTGGCACTGACCAAATACTACGCCAGAAATTTATCATAGCTGTAGAATCTGGTAGTTGCCCGTCGATCACACGCTGGTCAGTTCCCTCCCACTTTCTATACACCTTCCTTTGGTCGCTTTGAAAGAGACGATTTTGCCGGAATCGATCCACACGCACTCTGTAGCGACGAATACGCCCCGCCCACGCATAGACTTTCTGCTTCAGGAAGTCAATACGTTCCGTGACTGAGGCCATGTAATCGCGGGACCTTATACCAGTACCCGCGAAGGCCTGATTCACAAAACGCATGACTCGGGGGCGATTGTTGCCCCTCTGAAGCAGATGAGCTTTGCAATGAGAGTCCTAAACGTGTCAATACGCCGTTCAATCCGTACTTGCCACGCGGGGGCATCACCAGCGGGTCGTGGTGCACGATCAGAGTCCGGAAACTTGATACGAGCAACACGACACGCCGCTATGGCCCCACAGTACATAATTGAATGCGTATCGACCAGACCTTCGCTAACCTCAAAGTACGGGGCTAGCAAATCATTTAGGGCTCCCATTAATGCTAAATTACGTCTATTCGTAGGCAGACGAGGTAATCGCGGCCTAGACTCGGGTGTGGATCTATACTGACCAATCGCTTCCTCCAAAGCCCTCCTCAATTGCTCATGAACCTGGGTACTTACGTCTATGGTCACACCGCTCCCATCATCAACACTAAGGACATAAGCCTCTGGCGTCCGAATAACTGGACCCACCAATGTCGTCGGCGGGTCTCGTGTCATGGTGGCAGCCGTGCGAGCAGGTAGCGCCTCCAATCGTAGCCGATCAAGTACGGAATCATCCAAACGTTTGCAACGTTGGATGACCCGCACTTGATCCGACAGTCGCTGTGCAGAAACGGTGATGGCCGGTTCAAGGACCTGAAACAAAGTCAGCATCCGGTCACGATACGCCGTCATGTTGGTTTCCCCCTCTGTAGCCTCATAATAGGCGCGCATGCAGTTCTCATTATTTTGTTGAGTCCATCGCATGCGACGCACTACACCACCGGTAGCGGGAGCCGGGCGCGGGGCAGGTTGCCTCGCAGGCCCCAAGCGTGCCGGCAGCGGGGGTCGTCCACGTCGCGCAGGTGGTGGCGGCGGCGCGGCCGACGGCCCGCGCTCGTCGTCGCTCGACTCGCTGGTGCCGGGTGCAGTGGCGAACTCGTCACCCGACGATGTTGGCGAGGAGCTGGACGACGACGCGGGTGGAGGTGGAGGGCGTGCGACTTGTTCCGCTTGATGTTTTTGGGATCTTGTAATCATTTTACAATTTCTTTGTGTTTTCTTGTGTCAAATGTATGACAATCATGTCATGACAGATGAATTGTATTTGCAGTTTTCGTTTTTGAAAAAATATTATGATATCTGACATTGTTGATGGTAAATATATATATTTTAATGTATAATTGTGTCTGTTCACTGTTTATTATCTATTGATTATGTATCCAAAAACTTAAAATATAAAATCGAAAATGAAGAACAAGTTTCAAGTTGACAGCGGTTTTCTTTTTTATTATTATTATTATTATTAAAACTGCTATGATTTTATATTTACTTGACTTTGCGTGGTTCGAAAATTTATATTCAGTAGTTGTTTTACGTCACAAACAACTGTCTTAAGTCTTAAACTTTTAACTAAGGTTTAATTCAATTTGTATGAAATTTTACTTATCCGAGTACATTTATAAGTTGGTCCACTATAACTCTTTAATTTATAAACTTTACGTAGCTCTGATAGTTTTTCTTTAAACTTCTTTATTTATTCTACTACCGTGATTTTTTTCACGTGCTCATAAACACACTGGAATCTAACAAAATTTTGGACTATAAAATCAAATATTTCCGAAACGAATAAGTAAATCGAGAAATCATGTTCACAAGCTCATAATATTTTTAAAAGACCTGTCCAACAACACCTCACGTGTTGGGGTAGCCGCGAAAAAAATGGACTCCCCTTTTTACTTGCATGGAAGCTACTTTAAAAAAGTGTATTTTTAGGATTTGTATTTAACTGTTTTTTTCGGCATGATTAATATACATATCCATACCAAATTACAGATCTATAGTACTTACACTTGACAGACGGACATACATGGCGAAACTATAAGGTTTCCTTGTTTGGAACCCTAAAAACATCACAATTACTTAATATGATACAATTTTCTTATATCTGGGTAAAATAATGTATACACAATAGTTATTTTAAACTTGGTCTTCATCTATCTTAGAAATATATTTAATTTGCTGTACGTTTTAATTACTTGAGCATAACTCGAATACATACATACTATCACATCTTTTTTCCTTGAGGGGTTGACAGAGCTAGGTCTATTAAGACCTTAAAGCCATTGTTATTAAATTAAGAAATAAAATATGATGATAAATTTCAAGCAGGCGGGATCATCTAATATATAGGATCAACTAATAAGAAGAAAAAAGCCATACAATATTTTTAAATGTTTATATTTTGTATTCTATTTAGATATACTCTTATTATATTAAGAAATAAAATATGGTGAAAACTTTCAAGCAGGCGGGATTCGAACCTAAAAGCCACGTTTAGCATGGCCAAGTTTCCATCTATAATATCTACTTATTATATATCTAAGAACCTAGCACGTTAAAGTGGACTTCAATTAGGTATATAACCACGTTTAAATCCATGCACAAGTTTGGGTGGAAGGGTAGTTTCTAATTCGTGTGTGTGAGATATACGAGTGAAATTTCTATAGCATTTCAATTACGAGCAGGGGTTAAATCATGTTCATCATTTCTTGTAGGTACCATGTCACCTACAAGAATTGATGATAAACACGATGACAAATGACCATGCACACCCATGATGAAATAAATTTTACAAATGGCTGCAGCTTTATTATTGTTGAAATTTTATTTTGGTCTTTACGTTGATATTAACTCATTAAAGTTTCAAATTACGACGTCTGCTGGAAATAAACTCAATATTCGATGTTGGCTGAAGAACTGGAATATTTACAGAGCTCGTTTTCAGCTTTGAGTTGGTCCAATGAAGTCATGTTATTAAAGTATTACTAACTATACAGTTTCTATGGAAAATACTTCTTAGTCATATCGCGCGACTTTATCCGCTAGATAACGTGATATTACACAGTACTATTTTTATAAATTAGTCCTAATCACATTTTTTAATTAGACCAATCACATCACACGCTCAAATCTGATTAATTTGTAATAATTCCAGTATAAATTTTTAAGCATTTTTGAAGTCTATATTTTGGTTATCAAACACAATAAGATTAATTTCAATCGATCATGTAATTTTAGCAAAAAGATAAACAAAATAATCTTTAAATATTGTATTGGTCTTTGCAACCCCAAGTCAAAATTTTAGCACTGTTATATCTTTTATAAAACGTTTTTTCTTTTTCTCACACTTTCTCAAACTTACCGCAGATTGCTACATAAACATTCGAGACTAATCTCTATATGTATTACTATAGTTTTCCACGTTAACATACATTAAGTGTATGTATATACCTACACGTTTTGTTGCAGTATTTTTAGTTAACTACAAGCAAGTCTATGAACCCGCACATGTATTATAAAACATTACTTACAAGCTTACTTCAGTTTCATTAATGATTTAACAAAAGATAACTCTACTTAGTTAAAGGTTAAAAGGGTTTGTTTAACTTCATAAAATTAAATCCTCATAACTCGCCTTAACTTCACCATTATTGATGGCAAGATAAATTCATAGTTTAGTCTTCGACAATGCCTTACATTTGTAATAGCGTCGGTCGGTCGGCGAGTAACTTAATTAGGACTGGATCCCACGGGCTAAACGCTGCGAGTCTTCGCTGAATTATTGATGAAGAGACACTATAAAAGACCTAATCCCTGTTGGACAAACGTCGACCTTGAGACAAAGTCGTAAAGAACACTATTGAAGTTATAATCGTAGAAGTTTTACTGAATCACTGGGTTGAAATGTTTGGATAAAATACCTAGTTATATTGTACTTGTATGTTTCTGTTATTATATGAAGGATTATGTGTCTAAGCTAGGTAATGGATCCTCTTTGATGTCCGTTAATTTACATATTTAATGATAAGGTTAGGTGATGTAAAGTATGGGACGGATAACGGATTATATATATGTATATACAGTCAAGAGATACCAGACCGGGCTATATAACTTTGAGTATTAATAACACGAGAATGTCTGAGAGAAATGAAAAGATTTTAATGAAGTCTTTCTTAATATAAATTTTCATGATAATATTATTTATAGTTTTAAGAGAAAATTCAAGATAGGCAAGATAGGTAGGTTAAATAAAAATAAAATTATATAAAAATAAAAACACAACAGAAATGATTTTTTTTAGAATAAAACACGTGCTTATGAGGGGTGTTAATGACGATGTCATTAGTTTCGGTCCATTTTGACCACGACCTTTGTGTGTGCTGTCTTGAGTCTGCATGGAGGCTGATAATTGTTGGAGGAAAGTGCTTTACAAAGGTGTGATTCCACCTTCTTGGCCATGGAACTTATTGGAACAATATTTTGTTCACAATTCAAACAATATATTCTTGGGAGATGAAAAATATTATACCAACCTAGTACTGTAATGCTATTAAATTAGCATTGGTCTTTTAAAGTTATTATATAAGTATGCTTCATTTGAAAATATAAACTCCCTTCCCTCCCTTCTATAATACCCAAAACGGAAAATTTTGTTTTTCTCTTCTCTAAAGATTCACGATCCATTGGCGTTGCACCCCCCAATTGGAGCAGTGTTGGTGGGAGGACAGTGTTACCAGTCTTATTTTTTTATCTCTGAATGTGCGTAATGTTGCCAGTAGGTAAAATGTACTATGTGTTTTATATCTTCGAATGAAGCGTACTCATATAATATTGATCAAACTTCACTAGATAAAATCGTTTGATCATATATTATATCATTCAAGTTAAGACTAAGTTTAGAAGCTGTTGTCGTAATTGTGTTTGTTGAGCATTTCTTAGTGTATGTCTGTTTGTGTGTTGCAGTATAGAAGCCGGGTAGACGTGCCCTTTAAATTCTAAAGACCTGGGTACTGGGAACGTTATAGTATGTTAGCACATATTGTATCAGTGGTAACTACTACGAAATGTAAACTTCATCTAGAATTGAAATATCTGAGACGGATTTCCTTGAAGTTGTTCCGAGACTGAAATGTCACACAGTTCGGCAGCCAGAGAAAAAACATCCACGTCATATGATATCATGATAAATTGTACGGCATCAGGTCTTAAAGTCAGCGGCGAATAAAAAATAATTTAGTACCCCTTAATGTCTGAAAGTTGGAAATATTCTTTCACTTCCTATTATAAAATATGGTGTCATATGCCATTTATGTGTCACCATTATGTTATTCATGGCACCTTCTAGCCCTTTAAGCATAAACTGTATATTCATTAGCTATATGCATACATTGTTTCATGCTGAACATACCGTAGGCTGTGAAAAAAACATGCATTAGTACTTTAGACACGATATCATATACTCTTAATAAATGAAGAAATAAAATATGGTGAAAAAAAATTGATCGTAAAATCGTCAAAGACCTAGGTCGCTGGTTCAAGTCCCGCCTGGGTGAAATTTTTTCACCATATTTTATTTCTTAATTTAACAAGAATATATCAAAATAGCATTGTGCATGCAAAATAAAACACTTAAAGAGTACATCATTCAAGAGTATATCATTTTATAAATTTTAAAGAGTATATCATTTTCAATTTAATAAGTCAATCATTAGAGGTATCATCTTCAACAGATGGCTGGTGGTTACAGGTTCGGCATCGAGCAAGCGCGCCCATCCACCCAAGCTGCTACTTACTTTTCCCCTATTTATCCAAAAGTCTAATATCCTAATATCTCCATTCCAACCCCAATTCAACAAATTCATACCCTTCCCCAGCTTCTTTGTTAAACGATTGAAAATTTGGCATCTACAAAGCTGTGTCTAGCCGGAACTTGCTCAAAATCCAGAAACAAACCGAAAATTGTTTAGTGTTCCTGATAACTTTTCATTTCATCATGTCATATGACGTAGACATTTTCGCATCGGGCTCACTTACTAAAAGTTGGTGCTTAGTTAAGTCTGATTAGGAAGCGTTGTATCGCTGCACATGCATTCCTGTTAACAATGTTGGTTTCGCTGTGCTCGGTAACAAGATAATTAAAGCAATTCTATCTATAATGAATAAATATAAATATAGCGACATATCACACAAACTGAGCTAGCCCCACAGCACGTTGTGAACTTGTGTTGTGGAATACTAACTCAACAATACTATATTTTATAATATATACTTATATAAATACACATCCAAGACCCAGGTCAATCTGAAAAAAAGATCGTTTTCCATCATGACCTGATCGGGGATCGAACCCGGGCACCTTCGTGTCGCAGGCTGGTGTGTTGAACACTGCGTCACGGAGCTCGCCAAAATCTATGACGAAGAGGATAACAGTTGAGGAATGGGAGTCTGATCTTTAAAAGGCAGGCATTTGATTTATTTGGTTTTAGGATATCTCTGGATGATAACACACCAGTTTCATCTAGCGTCATGGCTTCCTTCAGGATAACGTTAATCAGTTTGGCCACCACAGACTCTCTTGTTTACGTATCTGGTCAAAAGGCAAAATTACACGTGTCTGAGTCATCAGTTCGCTTCCACCACCATCAGGTCTTTTTATTCTCGACTACAAGAGCACGACCCTCTCTGTACTACTAGAGTGAGACTGTAACATACTTGGCCAGAGCAGCCAGAGGACTTGGTTTATACTCTCACGCTGGCCAGACGGATTGAAGAGGTCTCATAGATGTTTATAAGCTTTGTTTAGCTTATATTCCTAAGTGGATGTCGTAGAAGGCCGACATCCACGGGAAGACTTGGAGTGGTCCTATTCTACTCTGCCGGATACCACACGGCTTCTCAGATCGCTTAATTTATGTAAACTATTATATTCTCTTACTAGCTGTTGCCCGCGGCTCCGCCCGCGTTAATGTCGTTCCCTTGGGAACAGTAGAAATAATAAAAATTCCATACAAACCCCTCCCCCTCTGCTTTTTCCCCATAAGGGGGAATTTAACACATTTCACCTGCATAGATCTTTAGCCCTTAAGGAGGGGATTTTGCCCATTTTACCTACACAGATATTTTTTTTATTGTGTGTGGAGAACTTCTTATTGACATATTTCTAAGTAAATAAAAAAAATCCATACAAACTTTACCCCACCTATTTTACCCCTTCAAGGGGAAATTTCGTCCATTTTAACTACACAGGTCTTTTTAATTGTAATGTAAACATTTATACTTATTTTTATACTTCTATGTCCAGAAATGAGAAAATTACCATACAATATCTCCCCCCCCCCCTTTATCCCTTAAGGGGGGAGTTTTGTACATTACACCTACACAGATCTTTTTTAATTGAATCTAGAACGTATATACTTATTTTCATACTTCTAAGTCAAGAAAAGAGGCGAAAATTTAGTCGGTTTTACCTACATACATCTTTTTATTTGTAATCTAGAACGTCCAGAAATGAGAAAATGTCCGTAAAAACTTAAACCATAACACCTTAATATTGAATTTCAATTGAATAACTTCAAAAATGGAAACTTTGCATCCCCGTTATACTAGGGATGATTTTTGAGAAAAATATTTTACTCCTGTTTTATGCCTTTCAGTAAAGAACCTTCATGCTGACTTTCATTCGACTAACTTCAAAAATGGCAAAGTTTCATGCTTACTTTGCACCCCTATTTTACCCCCTTAAGGGATGATTTTTGAGTAAAATATTTTACTCGTGTTTCATACCTTTCAGTAAAGAACCTTCATGCTGAATTTCATTCGAATAACTTAAAAAAAACTACAAAGTTTCATACTAAATTTGCAACCCGTTTTACCCCCTTAGGAGATGAATTTCCAAAAATCCTTTCTTAGTGCTCCCCTACGATAAAAAAGGAACCCCTGTGCAAAATTTCAAGTTCCTAACCTAGTTTAGGCCCTGCGTTGATATGTCAGTCAGTCAGCCTCGCCTTTTTTTTAGTATGGATTACTATTGATAGTATGGATAGGTATAACAAAATTTTTTTTTTTAAATCTATGGGTATAATGCTGTCGTATAATGATGATGAATTGACTTTGGATTTTAATTTTCTTATGTCACTTATTATTTTATTTTATTTCATTTGCTTTATGTTTGCAGACAAACTCAGGCCTTGAGTTCATTCAAATTACGATAACTTTTTTTTTAATGAACAGATTTTGATGAAACGAACTTTAAATGTTTTGCTGAGTTAAAACAAAGCAATTGGTGAAAATTTGAAGTAAATCGGTTCAGTATTTTCGGAGATAATCGTGATCATACATACAGACAGACAGACAAGAAATTCGAAAAATAATTTTTTGCTTTCTATTATTCTTTTTAAGTGTCCCTCTATCCATTTCAGTCAAAAATTCTAAATGTACACACAAACACACAAAATATTTTTACTGTTTTATTATATGTATAGATATTAAAAAATGCAATATAAATCTACACTGCAACTTTTATCTTACTTTCATCTCGTATATAAAGTTGTGTAGGAATTTAACATTCGGGAAATATCCGAGCATTTCCTGAACACGAACGCCATTTTCAGTCATGGCGATCGATTTCAAAGTGAATGTCGTTCTATCCGAATTCGAAGAAAATTTATAAGTGAGCCAGATTTGCTGCAGATTTGAAAGGAGTCCGATATCATTTTCCTCCTCTTTATCTGAATGCTTCCCGGTTACATACTCAGTTGTGGTACGTCGGAGACCGCTGTTGTGACATTAATGTATGCTGTAATACATAATAAATAGAATCACTTCTTTTTCTCTTGCGGGGTAGACAAAGCCTAGTTTTATAAGACCTTATGGCCACATTTAGCATGTTGGACGACGTGTAGATGGAAAACGGAATCAAAACAGTGATGGGTTGCTAGCCGCATCGTCTATTGACATGATTCCGCAGATTTTAGCCCAATCCCTCGATTGGCTTTTACGATCTGCGCAGGAAGAGAAGCTGGCACATTCAAGTTTTTTCTTTTCTCTCAATCCAGCACGCATTGAATATGCTGTACTATGATACAAACAAGTTATTACAACTGGCTGCAAGCTTGAAATCGTCCCTCTTCGGGCATCTTCAAAACTAATATATAAATATATAGGGACATATTACACAAATTGAGCTAGCCCCACAGTAAGTTGTGAACTTCTTATTCTATCGAGTCGTAAAATGGCTTTGCTTCATATTAAAAATATGTGCTACCGTAATTGCCCGTTCGTTTGCGTCATTCAGATCTTGTTGAGAGCAAGAAGTTGAGCTTTCTGGGCACACCAATAGGTGACCCATAGTTGTGTACTTGTGTCATAGTTACTTATATAGATAAACATTCAAGACCCAGGTCAATCTGAAAAAGATCGTTTTCCATCTTGACCTGACCGGGGATCCAACCCGGGAACCCCCGTGTCGCAGGCTGGCGTGTTAACCACTGTGCCACGGAATTGCAAACGAGTACATATTAAAATGAAGTACATACCTTCAATACATGTGTACTAATTCAGAGGCACTCGACTAACATAATAATATAACTAGTACAGTCACAAGCATTGATATATTGGGTATTTAACCTACGAAATCGGCGTTTTCTATGGAGAATTTCGAATAAATTTAATGTTTCATACTTTAATTCATGTTTTTCGTATCATTTTGGTTTTGATAAATTCAACCGAAGTAACATTTTATTCTTATTTACGGACAGCAGTAGTAAGCTTGATTTACGCATTATAACATTTACAAAAAGTTAGAAAAAGAATAGAAAAGTAACGTCATTGAAACGAGTTCTTTTCTTGAACATTTTTATATAATTCAATTCAGAAAAACAAATAATTTATGCATACAGAATGTGAACATTAAAATGCATTTTCAATTTTTAATAAATACTGTTAGTATTGGTCACCTACTCGCCTGAAGGGCTTTTTAATTTTATGACTATTTTTCTTATCTTTTTTTCTTATATCTAGTAATGATTACAATTTTTATTATATACCTACATGGTTATTTTTAGGTCATATTTAGTTAGCGATCAAGTGTGCATGTGTGCATGTATGTGCCCTGCCCACTGCCACTTCAAAGAGCTAATCCACTGAGCTATAACGGTGACCTTTGTTCTTCTACGAATCTCCTCCTTTCCGATTCGATATCGCAGAGAAACACCGAGCATAGCCCTCTCCATAGCTCTTTGAGCGACCTTGAGCTTTCTTATGAGGCCCATAGTAAGGGACCATGTTTCGGACCCGATGGAAATCTCGGCAATGCTAAAATATTGTACAAATTTATAAAAACACGGTACCGTTGATCTGCAAGGTTTAAATGCTTATACAGAAAGACTAAATCTCAGGAGTTATGCTACTCTGTTAGTCAGTGCCTCCGACTCGTAAATAAAAATGGGTTGGATTTCACCGTCCAGAAAATACGGTAGCATTTTCTGAACACCTGAGTTCACGTACGCCGTTTGTAGTCTTGGTAATCGAATTCAAAGTGAAAATCGTTCCTTCTTGAAGACTCCTATTAATATTATAATATGTGAGAGTTTGTGCAGATATCAAGATGTTTTCTCATTCATAAGCACACAAGTAAAGCGTTGCTTTCTCGTAGAACTGCATGAGATTATTCACCTTTCAGACATAATTTTGAACAAAAAAAAAATTTAAAATGAAATAAAGTATAATTGTCCGAATCGGATTACTTTGTAATAGTACAGTGTCTAAAAGGGTGTTAACTGGGCGTTAAAGAAGACATTGAGAAATGAGTGAATACAACAAGCACGAGGCGAAGCCGAGTGCTTTTTGTGGTCCGTGTTTGTAATATCTATACCTAACGCTTGTGAAACACGATGTTTTTCATAACACCGAGAAAAATATTTTTCTTAGAAAATAAATGGCGGCAAGCAGTAGTGAACATAAAACGTATCCACAGATTATGAAAATGTTTTATCCATAGAAGTATGAACTCTCTAGAAGCAGCGTATTACTTGATACGTCTTGTTACTGATACCCTTAAAAGTAGCGTATACTATACACTAGGCCTCAGTCCTCTGACGCCTGTCGAGGGGTATGTAACAGAGTGGAATTTAATTTTTAAAATTATAAACATGCCAATTTCTGAAGTTCTGTCCTTCTAAAATACTAAAATGAATATTATAGTAAACTATCGCGCTGGCACTTTTCACATTTAAGTAATGCAAGTCCATGTTATTTACAATATTATAAACATATTTATTCTCCATTAAAAACGTCAAATTCCATTGTCAGTGAAAGGCGGAAAGACGCATAGTGATGCACTTTATTATTTTTTGCCAAACATCGATAATTTACATGAATACAGATGAGTGTAATCATATAAGTAATAAAGTTAATAAATAATAATAAATTCACTCTCCACGACTTTCCCGAAAATTTATTATTTTTAGTGTTCCGTTCCCTAAGAGTAAAAACGGAAAGGTAATACTAAGCCTTCGACGTCCATCCGTCCATCCATCTGCCCCATGACTGTATCTATTGAACCGAAATAGATAATATTTCAAAAGGACAATGTCGGTTATTGGCGTCTTTTTGTTTTCGCGCGGCCACTAACCATACCTTGTTTTTCCGATAGTCAATAACAAAATCAAGTTATAATATATACCTCTTAACTCAGTCCGAACTGAGTTATAAGGATTAGATATTATATTCATAGGTTGTTGCACTATTTTTCACTAAGTTCATTAAAAGTTGCAATTAAATAATAAATAAAATTATTTAGGACATTGTAATCACTTCTATACTTTTTTGAAGCCTTTTTCATCAACGATACAGCAGCAGCTAGCTTTGATAGATACTTGATAGATTAGGTAGGTCTTTTGTTCTTTGCTTGGCCGTCGTCTTCACTGTTTCGCTTCACTCTTGAAGTATTGGTGCAGCCGATAGCATAGTGACGTCAGCTTTGACGTTCCAAGGCGAGGGCTTGGTGCGTCACGAGGCAACACAACAAGTACCGAAAACTGTACTTGTTGTTGCTGTCCATGTTCACTTCTATATACTAACAGCGTAACTGCCACTTCATAAGTTGCCATCATTAGTAGTTGATCTGCTTCATGAACACCTGTGAGTGCTTTCGTGGCACCCCGCTCAGCGCTTGGGCAGCATGATGACCCAACAGTGACCCACGGGGTCACTTCAGCAGATGGCGAACAACCTTATTCAGCAGGCAGATCATACGTTGCACTTGGAACACAATGGGAGTAGGCTTTCGCCAATCATCTTGGTTGTGGTTCTGACAAAAGTGTTTTACTTAGATGGTGCCCTCTCTTGCGGTCTGCGCAACACCAGTGTAAGTAATGCAAAGGACATTTAATTACAATATCAGAAACGATAATGACAATCTCCATGGAAGAGTGGTTAACGAGCCAGGTACCGGGTTAAATTTCCGGCGCAGGCAAAAACTTGTACTTCTGTTTCATATTTATGTATGTCCGCGTTACTGAAGTTACATAAGGAGAATTGGCGTTGGGCCGTAAAACATACATACATTCATATTATCACGATCTTCACCCTTATGCTGTAGGCCTCTGCCTGAAACCAAAAGCCACGTTAAGCGTGTTTGTGGGCGTATGTAGGTGGAAATCTGAATTAAAGGTGTAATAGGTTGCTAGTCGCATTCCCTATCAGAGAAGCAACTGGTACATTCTCAATTTTTCCTTTTCATCTAGACCAGCATGGAATATATACTTCTTATTACAGCATGAATGCTGTCATAATAGCGGACCCCGGGCTTGGACGCAGCACAATTGAAGATGCCAGGAGTATAAGGAACCAGGGAATCTCTTAGATGATTATGACTATATAATTATTACTACTTCATATGCTGTTTACTTAAATGAAAACTGAAACAAAATCTTGTTGTGGGTTTTTCTCGATATCGATATTACACGATGTTGTTACATCACTTATGACAGCGGCGTCAAACGTCATGAGTGCTATTTTCGAATCGACGTGTTTACTTAACGACCGATGATGTATGGAAAATTTGTACTTCTTCATCGAGTCACTCATTTACAAATAGCACCCCTGAAACCATGACTCCTTTTCCTCTACCTCACACCCCCGCTAATGACACACTAGGTTCCCATACAAAAAAGGCAAAATGTGACATCTATTCAGAGACGATTTTTTTTTAATCTATGTGTTTTATCACTATCATGACCATTAACAAATTCAAATTTGAATGAAGGAGAAAGATCTCGCAGTCCAGTACTTTTTTCGGTTTTTAACAATTCCAAATTTTAATATTTCATTAGTAACGATAATCCCTTCGCATCTCGGTAAGACTCTCCTGGTAATTTAACTATACCATATTCTCATTACTGGTAGATATTATAGAATAGTTATGCTATGTTGTTTTTAGACTCGAACAGGATCACTTCTTCCTATGCGAGCTTCTTATGAGAACTAACATCGTTGCAAACAAGATATCGAAGCTGAAAAAATTGCCCCTCTGAGTAAGTATCTGAGAACACTTGATCAGAAAGATATATAAATTTATTATTCAATAACTAGCGTTTGACCGATTATATCTTTGGCTGGTATACATGCATACAGTGATTTCAAAAGTAATGTAAGTCAATGCACGCATACTACACTGTTTAAGGGCCCTACGGTCACACTGCTTTGCATGATTGTCTGTTATATCAATAGTAATGAAATACTCAAGTTGAAATAAAAATGCAGCAAAGTTCAGGACTATCTCTGGTAACTATCTGACTCAAAACCACGATCGCGTAAAATTTTCTCTATAGAAAAAAATTGCAAAGTTGCATCCAAATCACGTTTAATTTACTCGGTATACAGCATTATTTTACAAATACATTAAAATTAACCTTGAAAATTTAGATAATAATTGCATTACGGATAAGGCAGCCATCATGTTATTTTCTTTTTCGAATAACCCTTGAATATTCTTAAAAAACGAAAATATCCAAAGTAGCCAACGCGTTTAGACCATCCGCGTTTGTACCGCCACGCCGCCGCCTGGCCTATGGCGGGCCCTTAAGCCACGACAGTAAATGCTCTTAGCGCAACATGGACCACTTATTGTCCCTCTGCTGCCATATTCTCATATTTGCAATTTGCAGAATTTATTTCGATATTAACTGCTTTCTGGTTGCAACTGGTTTTAATTCATCCATCCTTCTCTTTTTGTCCCTCTCTCCTTTTCTCATCACAAAGACACTATTAAATTCTGTTATAATACCTCAATATAAAGAATATTTTTCATCTGAACAACCATAATAACGATAATCAGCACTAGACGACTATATCGCTATGTCTGAAATACTCTCAAGATATAATTGTAGTAAGTCGGAGAAAATGCATGTAGCATACAGATACACCTACCCTTAATTACCTGTCTAATATTAAAAAATTGTTGATCAGTTGTATGTTCTGTTACTCATGCGCTGCAGACTTTCTGCTTTTTATTTAAACTTACTACGCTTTAAAAACATAATTATATATACAAACGGGACTTATAACGTCAACGGAAACAAATAATAAAAAGGTTCGTGTGAAGTCCCGTTTATATACATAATTATCTTTTTTCTGGCTGTTCTGCTGCTTGTTAGAATCCCTTTGGCAAAGGCTGTTCTAAGCTGTCCCCACAGTCCTCCCAAATAGAGCCTCAGTCTATAACATTTCATCTACACAACCCGCTAGCTGCCTTTCGCACTTCATTCTCCTATCCCTTTCCTTGGCCCCTTTTCCTTCTCTTCCCATGAATGGATCCTAACCGATCATATTCTTTTAATATATTTAACTATCGCCTAGTCGATTATATCGCTATCTGAGACACACTCGAGACCACATAATAGCTTTATCTCGAACACACGCTCGTAGCATACACAGATACACCGACCCCTAATTGCCTCTTAATCGCAACGGGTGTTATGTTTGCTCCCAATATTTGTACGCGACAGCTTTTGACGAGTTTTAGATATTGAGAGTTGAATATTAATTGAACCCCAAATTGAATAAAGGTTTGAATGTTGTCGCTTGTAACGACGTTTTATTTGACGTCGGAGAGATTTAAATTACTTTTGGTGCTTTTTTTCAATGGATAAAATCCTTACTAATATTATAAATGCGAAAGTGAGTTTGTTTGTTTGTTTGTTTGTTACGCTTTCACGCCGTAACTACTAAACCGATCATCATGAAATTTTGCATACAAGTTCTCTGGAGTGCGCAGAAGGACATAGGCTACCTTTTATCCCGGGAAAAAGTACTATTCCCGAGGGATCGACATTTACGCGGGCGGAGCCGCGGGCGAAAGCTAGTATATTATATTTCTTTTTTGCAGCTGTTGTTGCAATAAACGGAATCTTAAGACTGTTTTAGGGTACCGTATATCAAAAGGATAAAACGGAACCCTTATAGGATCACTTTATTGTCTGTCTGTCAACACTCTTTTTCTCAGGAACTCGTGGAGGTATCAAGATGAAATTCATATCAAATACTCAGGTCTACTGTCCCTTAGAGCTGTGAAAAAATCAAAATCTAAGCCAACCGGATCAAAAGATACAGCCGCTTATGCCGCAATTTTTTTTCATTTGCAAGGGAATAAAACCTACATGGTATTTCCCGTGAACTCGTTTTATAGCACAGATAAAGAAAAACTTGCGAAAAGCATAAATTTTTAGATACATTATCTATTCAAAATGTATTTTTAATACTTTTAAACTAATTATAGATAATGGTACGGAACCCTACGTGCGCGAGTCCGACTCGCACTTGGCCGGTATTTTTTATATTGAATATTTATGCTGGCTCCAATCAAACTTTTGAGCGCTTGAACCATGTGCCTCAACCTGTATAGGAAATATCATCAAAAACACCCTAAGAGGGATCAACCGAGATCTCTTTGGCCGTTGCCTGTTTTTCTTTTTTTTGTGTGGGCTTGTTTGTGTGCTTGTAGGATTTGAGAGGCAGCAGACTGTCTGTACGAGCTTACATCACACATTTAGGCGGCACGTGGCCTTATACATGTAGAACGCCTGTCAGCGGTTTTGTTACGATAATTAGCATCAACACACTTATGATTTTCGCGATACTATCGGACAACCAACGAGAAAGAACCCATCACGCCCAACCAGCAAGATGTATCATATTATCAAGAAGCAATAAACCACGTGACGTGGTCTTGTATCTCCGCAACATCATCTGCCACACTGTAGAGATGTGATGCTAGATATCTCTACATGTATGGTGTTGGTCATAACACAGTACACTGTCATATAGTCTGAAGGGCCTCGATTGCATGCATATTTGCCTGAAGGGGCGATCTGATAATCAAAGGCAAAAGTCTTTGGAGAACAGTAACTTTTGCCTGCTGGGCTGAAACCTATTTGCTGGAAGGGCCTATCCTGGGTGCAATTAACCGGGACGGGACCATATGACTATATTTTTTAAGCGTGCAGTCGCTTAAAAATATAGGGAGGGATATAATAATAGTGGTTTGTCTTTCGAGTTCATGTATGTTTGTAAATAATATATACTAGCTTTCGCCCGCGGCTCCGCCCGCGTCAATGTCGATCCCTCGGGAATAGTACTTTTTCCCGGGATAAAAGGTAGCCTATGTCCTCCGCACTCCAGAGAACTTGTATGTAAAATTTCATTATGATCGGTTAGTAGTTACGGCGTGAAAGCGTAACAAACAAACTCACTTTCTCATTTATAATATTAGTAAGGATAAGGATTTTTGTGTATGTGAGTGTTTTTAATGAAACAATAACTTTTAACTGTAATTTATATATAATTTTGTATATTTCAATAAAAATGGTGATGCAAGCCGAGGCCAAGGGCCGGGAAATAGGTTGTTCGCGGTACCCACTACAAGAACAAATATGATTGAACAAGCGTCACTGACGAAGGCGGTATCTATATACAACGAAGTGTCCCAATACATCCACCTATTTAGCTACTTATTAGTGGAGTGTAAATAAATAAAAAAGAATACTTAATATAAAATCTATGGAAAATAAAATATTTTTACTTAACACCGCAGAATATACATCAAAATATTTGCAATATTGTTAATATCAAATGAAAAAACAAAAGAAGCATAAAATTCTCTTTTGGAGGTGTAAAAAGTTTCGGTCACTTTATCTCACTTTCACTTCCGAGACAGGGCTTAAAATGTTTTATTTATCCCGATTTTATCCTATACTCGAAAAGGTGCTGACCTTCTAGATAAGGTTGCGACTATAATGTTATACTGTATTTTAACAATATAAAAATAATGTTATACCGTTTATATATGACAGCTCCGTGGCGGTGGTTAACACGCCTGCCTGCGACACGAGGATGCCCGGGTACGATCCCCGGCCAGGTCAAGATGGAAAATTATCTTTTTCAGGTTGGCCTGGGTCTTGGATGTTTGTTTTATATGTATTTGATAAATAATATAGTATCGTTGAGTTAGTATCCCATAACACAAGTCTCGAACTTACTTTGGGGCTAGCTCAATCTGTGTGATTTGTCCGTATATATTTATTTATTAATAGAGTAGTCCATTTTTTGTGTATTGTAGAATCAGAGTCATTTATTGCCTCTAAATACAGTAGTATTTTAGAGGTTTTATCCTCAACTCCTTGAGCAAGCTACTGCTTTACTTATAGGTTACTAGAATCAGTCAGAACCATGTACGTATTTGTTTTAAATACACCTATTGGTTACGAGAATCTGAATAATTTTTTGCTTTAAATACAGGGGTTCAAATTAATATTCAGGGGTGTTATCCTCAACTACTAAGCCAGTGGTGGCAATGCCATCGGGTACGCTTATACGGCCTCCCGAGCTACTACTTGGTTTTCCCCCATTCATGCAAAATTAAATAGGCTAGTTTCCTACAAAAATATAATTAGTCCGTCAGTTAGATATTCAAAAAATATTGGACACGTATTTTTTCTTTTGTCGATTAAACAAAAAATGAAAAGATATTTTGAAGTTCCGTGTGACGTCATAGTTTGCTACAATTTTTAGCAAACTTTGACGTCACGAGCCCCCACTCCTGAACTTTGACGCGCTTTATCTTTATAATTTATTGTTTATTTGACAAAAGAAAAAATACGTGTCCAATATTTTTTGATATTATATTACAACCTAGTAAACTAGCCTATTCTTATTACAGGGTGAAATTGAATTCATTAGCAAACGTTTATGGAGTGACTCAGACCACGACTCTGAACAACTTTCATTCTTTCACATAAATTAGATTTTTTTGTAGAGCACAGTTTGTTCACAGCCTAAGCTTTGTTCAAATCCAGGCAAGCCAGTTTTATTTCAGTTAAAGCCGCTTTCGATACGTACATCTTCATTAAAGTGACACTCGCAATCCTCAAACCAAACCAAGCGGATTACATCCAGTTTTTATATCTAAATGACAGTTTGTGGAAAATAAGCCATTTTTTAAAATTTGAGAATTTCTCTTTTTATATATTACTATAACAAGCTCTCGCCCGCGACTTTGCTCGCGTTAATGCCGATTACTTGGAATCAGATTTCCTAGATAAGAGGTCTCTCTATAGTTTTCTTTGTATCCTTAAAAACGTGTTCCTAAAGTTTCACGATGATCTGTTCACTAGTTAAGCGTGAAAGCATAACAAATAAACAAACTCACTTTCCCATTTCAAGTACTGGAAGTATGAATTAGTTACTTGTATAAACCCAGAAATAATATTAATCAGATATTAGTTAAACGCAAACATTTCAAGTAGTTTAACCTATTTCAACCGCTTGACACACGCTGCGTGAACTCAAGGAATTTGATTTTAGTAATAAATTCCAATTTATTGAAACTGAAATAAATCTGAACGCGATAAAGGGTTGAAAGGTCGGGTAATCTCGTTGTGAAAGTTCAGCAAAGGTCAACCATACGCGATCGGGTGGTTCCAACAATGTTGAAACAAATAGTTTCGCGCCTTTGGTGATTCTCGAATGAAATATGAATTATTTATGAAGATTTCTATGCGACTGTAATTCAAGATGCATGGATCTAGGATTTGTTTTTTATCTAGCAATAAGGCACATTATAAAAATTCTAAAACTTAAGGAATACTTTGAATAGAGTAAGTGCAAATTTCACTATTTTGTTATTGCCCTGCCCGTATAGATAAATATTATAGAATAAAAAGTCACTTATTATCACGTCTTTTTCCCTTGCGGAGTAGACAGAGCCCAGGTCTAAAGCCCGGTAAAATGTGTACCAGTGACAAAATGTGTGTCCCCCCCCTGTTACTTCTAAAAATATAAGAAAATATGATGTACATTATCATGCAAACTTCAACCGAACATTGGTTTGAACCATAGATATTAAGATAATCCTGACTTCAACGAGTTCTAGTAATTTACCATTCAGTCAGTCAAAGTTACATCGAACTACAAGAACTTTACATTATGCTACTTGTTGCTACGAAACCATTCATAGGCGAGTCCGACTAGCACTTGGTCGTTTTTTTTTTAAATTTTATTTTGAAAAATTGGAAATCGGCACTAATGTCGTAATTTTTGTAAGATATGAGAAAAAATGATAAAACCGAAACCCACGCGGACAAAGTTAATTCTCAGCTTGTCTCCTTACAAGTTTATAAGTAACTTATACTGGTCTTTTCTATATGTTATTTATTTTATTTTTTTCAAAAGACTTCAAACTTAAAATGCACAACCCTCCGTATCTGGTACTCGTCGGTAATTAATTGCCTCTTACAGACCACTACTTAATGCTGCCTGTAATTATGCTGAAAACTTACAGCAGAATATTACTGTCGGTAATTTGTGGCAGCTGAGCTGAGATATACCTGGATTTTTAATGAAAGGAAAATTAGAACATAGCTAATTTGAGGGTTTAGTTCTAGGCGGGAGAGAGTTGTCGAAAGCCCACTATGTAGGGCATGTGAGGGATCGGAGGAGACAATGAGACACATTTTGTGTCTTTGTGACTCATTGACTGCAAATGTTTGGACTTCTTAGGATCAGATTATCTTGAGCTAGAGGACTACAGGCACTACGCACTGGTCGATTTTCTGAAGCTCATGCAGTTTTTCTTCGGAATACACTGTGTGGATGAGTAAGGCATTGGGTAAGTACAAAATAACCCAAAGGTTAGACGTGCTTTTAATTCTGAATCGGCCACATTGTAGATAATAGGGTTTATTTAAGTTTGTGCTTGACAAAGGTAAAATATTTCAAGAGATACTTTAAGGGCTCCGGGTTCAATTCCCGGTCAGGTTAAGTACTTGTACTATAATTTCACAGGTATTTGTCTGTTTATTTTTAGGGTTCCGTACCCCAAGGGTATAAACGGGACTCTATTAATATCGCTCCGCTGTTCCTGTCGCACCACTGTGCGGTTTGCAATAATGAGTCAGCTAACGGGAATTGGAATCATACACAACTTTCGAACCACATAAATACCCTGGAGTTATTAGCCGCTTTTTATGGGCTCAAGATATTCGCCTCGCATTTCCAAAATTGTAACATATTATTAAGGGTAGACAATACCACGGCTATAGCATATATAAATAAAATTGATGGCATACCACTTAAATAATATTGCACGTAAACTGTGGAATTGGTGCGAGAAATATAATATTTACGTCTTCACTTCATATATCCAATCTAAGGAAAATGTTATTGACTATTATGAATCCCGTCAAACAAACATTGATACCGAATGGGAGTTAGCAGACTACGCTTTCGAACAAATTACATCTTCATTTGGCTTCCCAGAGTTTGACTTATTCGCTAGTATCCAAGATCATAAAGGCGCATGATATGCATCTTGGAAACTAGACCCAAATTCCGAAATTATTGATGTTAAATTTTATGCTTATCCGCCGTTTAGTTTAATTTCTAAAGTTTTGCATAAGATAAGGAATGATCAGGCTGGGGGTATTGTAATAGTACCCACTGTGGTCTTAATTACTGATTTCTGAAGTAATTTATTTTGAGCCCAATAGTGATCTTTTGATGTCGCCTTTCAGAACCGAACACCCGCTCGACTGGTTCCTGACCCTGGTCAGGGAAATTATCTGGGTCTCGCTGCTGAAGCGAAGAGTTCCTGATGCTTTGCTCGACATTTGATATGTCCTCGTTTGCAACTAATATAGTTAATTAAGAATCAAACGAACTTACCTTGTGAAGTTTTAATACTGCATGACAATAATCTTCGGTCAAGACACTCGTATTCTCTATAATTAGATATCAAACTTTACAAGGTAAGTTCGTTTGATTTATTATCCTTCTATTTGTCCGTGACTCGTGTGATGGCTCGCGATGCTTCAGTGGGTAATAACTAAAAATCAATGCTCTGTATTAAACTGACCTAGGGAAACCTAGTGCAGCTTTCCATCACCTTTTGTAACGGTATTCTATTGCGAGCAAAGCGTTTCTGTTTAAGCAAGGGCAAAAATTCTTTCGAATATGTGTTTTTCTTCTCAATTATTCTGAAAAGAACCCTGCTCTTAATTCTGAGAAGAATGACTATCTGTCCCGCTGTCCGGCTGTTTTATTCTACAGGTCATGTTTATCAGCTGAGTCTCGTGAAATTTGTGGGCAGATTCGTTAGTTAATAATTAAAGTGGTGGTGGTGGGCATTTCATGCTGGTCTGGAAAAAAAGAAGAAGGCGAGCTTAGGCAAGCTCCGTGGCGCAGTGATTAACACGCCAGCGTGCGACACGAGGGTGCCCGGGTTCGATCTCCGGTCAGGTCAAGATGGCAAATGATCTTTTTCAGATTGGCCTGCGTCTTGGATGTATATATATAATGTATTTGTTATGAAATATAGAATCATTGAGTTAGTTTCCCATAACCCAAGTCTCTAACTTACTTTGGGCTAGCTCAATTTGTGTGATTTGTTTATTTTTAATGTTATTAGTGTTATTTTTACTGTAGTTTTATTAAAAACAACCCGCCATATTCACTAGCTACTGAATTTCCTCTCACAAACCACTAACAATGCTAATTTTGCTAGAGACTTACCGCAGTATTTTAGTATGGGTAGTTTGTGGCGGCTAACAAAGGGATAATACCTGGATAAAATATTAAATGGTAAATTATTATAATCTAATAAATTAATAAAATTATACTACTGATTGTTTTAAAACCAACAATACTAAATTGTCATTTTCCAAACATAAACACGAAAACACAAATTCATTGCAAAATATTTTAGCCTAAAACTATTAATTACAAAATTACTTAAACGTTTCATCATCGTCATCATCATTAGGTCTTTTTAGTCTCCACTGCAGGAGCCTAACCCTCTCTGCTCGACACCCGTTCATAACTTACTGTAGCCCCACACACAGCTCAATCTGTATAATCTGTATGATTTGTCCCTATCTATACTAGGTATATAATATATTCCATGCTGGTCTAGGAGAAAAGAAAAAACGTAGAATGTACCAGCTTCTTCTCTACCTGCGCAGACCGTAGAAGCCGGTCAAGGAAATAGACGATATAATAAAGAAACATGACAATAGGCAATGCGGCTAGCAACCCATCACTATTTCGATTCCGTTTTCCACCTTTACGCCCATCAACACGCTAAACGTGGCCGACTTTGGGCTCTGTCTACCCCATGAGGGATAAAGACGTGATAATATGTAATATAATATTTACTAAATAACAAAGGCTCAAGTTAAAAATTTGTCAGAGCTATGGAGCGTAGTATCTTGGGCATTTAAACTGTCGGGTAACAAAAAAAACTCATTCATAGATAACAAGAGACGGGTTGAAGGCAACAAAACTAAAGTGGGATTGGGCCGGTCATAATTGCCGTATTGCCGTATGCAGAGTGCATACGGCAATTAATGACAAATCTCAACTGACTGGGTTCCAACAGATAACTATAGAAAGAAAGGAAGACTGAATACGAGGTGGTCGGACGACTTGCGAGCATTCGACAGGCTTTGGAAGGAAAAGATCAAAGATAGAGATAAATGGCGGGAAAGAAGCCTTTGCCCAGCCGTGGGACATAAATGGCTATTAAAAATAAAATCTAATATTTACTACACAAAATAAAATTAAATATAAGTTAATAAAATTATATTACACCATTTATATTATTATAATATGTCTAAAACCTCGCGTACTCGTAATATTAACGCAAAACGAACAATCCGCCGTATTTGGAACGTAAATAATTGCCATTCACAGACCACTAAAAGCGGTAATTATGTTAAAAACTTATCGCAGTATTCAGCTGACAATGGGATAATATCTGAATATTTTGTAAATTAAGCCGTAACACAAATTAATTTAAAGATACATTGTGTCTATGTTTGAAAAATAATTCCATGGTTTGATTAGATATTTTAACACCGTTTTAACGTTTATTTACGGTCTTAAAGATCGTTCATCGTACTACCTACGTTTACATATTTTTTGATGTATTCAATGTTCATTCTAAAAAATATGAAAAGGTTAATAATCGTTAAAAAGGTACCTTTTTGAATCTCAACTTTGTATCATTCGGGTTCAATGTGCCTCACAAATAAAATATTTATATAAGCAACCTTGAAATGGTTTTCAAATTTATATTCGAATAAATTATGGAATGTATAAAACAAAGTTCCCTGGGTTGAGAAATTTCAGATACATAATCCACATAAAACGAAAATAAAAATTAGGTGTGCATACAATATGTAATGCATCACCCAGTCCAACCCAGTCCGATCCTTGAAGGGGTAATTCAATCCATCGATATGAACATCTTTTCGGACAAATCGGAAAGGATTTTCATTTCATATATATATAAAGGCCATTTCTTAAATTTTCAGAAGTACATTGCTTAAACGCATAAATAAGATTTTATTTAAAATTTCGTTAAGTGAAGCCCAGTATATGATCATTACCTACATTATTTTATTAAGTATAATTCAAAGTATTAGGGGCAACCGCCTATTTTTTTGCTATCATTCTAACATATAGGTTATAAATTACGTGATCGAAGTCGCGGAAAAAGCCAGTATTTTACATTTTAACTATGTTAATTAAATTTATAAGATACCATCGAGTAACAACTGTACCTTGCTTGCCGCCTACGCGAGATTTTGAGATTAGCTTGATGGCAAATCCTCAAGACTACTGAATACGTAACTAGTACTTAACAAAACACAAATATCTTCTTTAATTTATTGATTACTAACTTTCGCCTGCGGCTCCGCCTGCGTCAATGTCGATCCCTCGGGAATAGTACTTTTTCCCGGGATAAAAGGTAGCCTATGTCCTTCTCCGTACTCCAGAGAACTTGTATGCAAAATTTCATGATGATCGGTTCAGTAGTTACGGCGTGAAAGCGTAACAGACAAACAAACAAAGAAACAAACAAACTCACTTTCGCATTTATAATATTAGTTAGGATAAGGTTATAATGTCACCATTATTCCTATAATAATATTGGAAATTGGATGAACTTTAGTAAAATACTAGCTGTTGCCCGCGGCTCCGCCCGCGTTAATGTCGTTCCCTTGGGAACAGTAGAAATGATAAAAATTCCATACAAACCCCTCCCCCTCTGCTTTTTCCCCTTAAGGCGGAATAATACATCTCACCTGCATAGATCTTTAGCCCTTAAGGAGGGGATTTTGCCCATTTCACCTACACAGATCTTTTTAATTGTAATGTAAACATATATACTTATTTTTATACTTCTATGTCCAGAAATAAGAAAATTTCCATACAAACTTTATCCTATTTACCCCTTCAAGGGAGAATGTTGTCTGGTTCACCTAAACAGATCTTTTTTAATTTTAATTGAGAACTTGTGTACCTACTTTTAAAACTTCTAAGTCCAGAAATGAGAAAATTCCATTAAACTTCACCCCCTTTGATTTTCTAAAAATCCTTTCCTAGTGCTCATAAAAAGAATCCCTGTGACAAATTTCAAGTTTCTGGGCACAGTAGTTTCGGCTGTGCGTTGAAATATAAGTCAGGTTTGCCTTTGGCCCGCGGCTCCGGCCGCGTAAGTGTCGATTTCTCAGGAACAGTAGAATTACCCGGAATACATTACTTAATGACTTTCAATGAAACACCCTTATATTGAATTTCAATTGAATAACTTCAAAAACGGAATGCTTCATACTAACTTTGCATCCCCGTTATAATTAAGGGATGATTTTTGAGAAAAATATTTTACTCGTGTTTCATGCCTTTCAGTAAAGAACCTTCATGCTGAATTTCATTCGACTAACTTCAAAAATGGTTAAGTTTCAAACTTACCTTGCACCCCTATTTACCCCCTTAAGGGATGATTTTTTAATAAAATATTTTACTCGTGTTTCATACCTTTCAGTAAAGAACCTTCATGCTGAATTTAATTTGAATAACTTCAAAAACGACAAAGTTCATACTAACTTTGCAACCCGTTTTACCCCCTTAGGAGATGAATTTCCAAAAATCATTTTCTTAGTGCTCCCCTACGTTATAAAAGGAACCCCTGTGCAAAATTTCAAGTTCCTAACCCTTATAGTTTAGGCCCTGCGTTGATATGTCAGTCAGTCAGCTTTTCCTTTTTTTTAGTATGGATTACTATGGATAGTATGGATAGGTATAATGCTGTCATATAATGGTGATGAATTGACTTTGGATTTTAATTTTCTTATGTCACTTATTATTTTATTTTATTTTTGCTATATGTTTGCAGGCAAACTCATGCCTTGAGTTCATTCAAATGACGTTAACTTTTTTTTTAATGAACCGATTTTGATGAAACAAACTTTAAATGTTTCGCTGGGTTAAAACAAAGCAATTGGTGAAAGTTTGAAGTAAATCGGTTCAGTAATTTCGGAGATAATCGTGATCATACATACAGACAGACAGACAGACAGACAGACAGACAAGAAATTCGAAAAAATTTTTTTCTTTCTATTATTCTTTTTAAGTGTCCCTCTATCCATTTTAGTCAAAAATTCTAAATGTACAGACAAAATATTTTTACTGTTTTATTATAATAAAGATAATAATAATATGTTTGCAGGCAAACTCATGCCTTGAGTTCATTCAAATGACGATAACTTTTTTTTTAATGAACCGATTTTGATGAAACAAACTTTAAATGTTTCGCTGGGTTAAAACAAAGCAATTGGTGAAAGTTTGAAGTAAATCGGTTCAGTAATTTCGGAGATAATCGTTTCATACATACAGACAGACAGACAGACAGACAGACAGACAGACAAGAAATTCGAAAAAATTTTTTTTGCTTTCTATTATTCTTTTTAAGTGTCCCTCTATCCATTTTAGTCAAAAATTCTAAATGTACAGACAAAATATTTTTACTGTTTTATTATATGTATAGATTTAAATAAGGCACAAATATAATAATTAAGCACTAAATATGCTTATTGATTGTGGAAGCGCGACGCGCGAGCGAAACGTGTTAACTTCAACTAAGGCATTTTTTTTTTTACTAAATGTTGGATTAGGCATTTCTCTCCCATCTCATCTCAAATGCTTTTTCTTATATCCAGCCTAGCTACCAGCATGCATAGTTATTTGCATGAAAGCAGTCAGTCATTAGCTTTCAGAACCTTATTTGGTTAGGATCCTTTTTTATCGCGGATAGTGTACCTAGTTGTTTTATACTTGATCGAAGACGGCCTAACGCCCGTATACTCAAATGTATTAATGGTTAATTGCACATACTCGACACGCCCGAATACTCAAAATCTCAAATCTCGTTCTGTCACTGTCTTGACAATTACCTAGCAAGAGAGCAAGAGAATTTGAGTGAGTCGCCTTTTGAGAATTCGGGGGTTACCCCCGAAATAACAAAACGAGATTTGAGATCGATTTTAGTTAAGATACTCTTAAGATGGTTTTGAGAATTCGGGTGTGTCGATTAAGTATGTGCAACTAACCATTAATAAAAAAAAGAAGTAACTATTCAAGCAAATATAATCTCATCGCATTTAAATTTCCCGTCCGATATTAAACTACCTACGCACATAAAAACGTCAATATTGTTAACATAACCCAATGGGGCCTATTCATAATATCCTCCACGTGTCATGGGGAAAGCTATTACGGGAAAGTAAAAGATCGTTCAGCCCTTGTTCACATTGGCAAGCGATAGCGAGTCAACTAGGGCCAAGACCATAATATTACCTAAAGTGCGTATTACATACGACCCTTTATAGCGTTTTAAGTATTTGATGATAATGTTGATTTATACAGCTTTAATTAAGTTTCAATTGTCTTTGTATCTGTAATTAAATCTAACAAGTTAAATTTGGCGGACTTCCTGACGAATGTTAATCGGAGTGTATACAACGAGCTGATATGGTGATGAAAATCTCTCAACACTGAATAGCTCAGTCAACACATTTTGTAGTAGTAATTGGCTCATAAACATTTAATTATGTGTATAAACAGGACTTAGCACGAACCTTTTTAATATTTATTTCCGTTGACGTTTCAATAGAGTTACATTCATTAAGTGTGTAAAGCACGAAAGTTTAAAAAACTTATCTTTATGATACCAATAACAAATCATTCTTCAGTTTTCAATATAAAACATCCGTGATGCGTAAAAGCGAAGAAAATAATGGTTACTACATGGTGCAGGAGTATTTAAAATTGACTGTAAGTGCGGTTTATCATTCATTGGGCAAAGAAAGAGAAGCATCGGTACCCGTATGAAAAAACATATTGCTGACATGAAGAATAGACGCTCGACTAAGTCTGCAGTCTATGGACATGCCTTGGAGAAACTCAACAACCATATGCGTTTTGATAATCCTCAAGACCTGGCAAAAGAATACAAATAAATTCCAAGAATGCTTCGTGAGGCTATTGAAATTAAAAAAAAACATCCTAATGTCAATAGAGAGGATGGTTGGCAGTTACCACCAGCTTGGGATCCCGTCATCAATTTAATAAAATCTCAAGCTCATCACAAGACTGCAAGACCTTCAGACACCGTGAGCCAATACTGCGTACATCCGGAACGTTATCAATAAATATTGTAGGCGGTAGTTTTGTATAGTTCTTAAACACAAAAGACAGAAGTCAACTTACTCTGCCTGCGACCATGAAAATAGTAAAGTTTTTGAAACATTAGGTGTAAAAATAATGTAATATACGCGATAATACCGTATTAAAGTGATTTTATTTAAAAGTTAAGAAAATATTTTATTTCACACAACGTAGTGGAAGTCTTAATAACATAGCAAATATACATGATTAAAATCGTGATAACCATGAGTGCCAGCAGTAAGTAGGTACCTATTAATATATAAGTGCACACGTTATAATATTAATATATAATAACGTGTGCACTTAATCAGGATGTCAAAACCGCGTCTTCAAAAACGAAGCCCAATCACTTATGCGAGATTCCCTTACACGTAACTTGTTACGTAGAGTGTATCATAATTGAATGCTTTCGCGAAGCGCAACGACTGCTCATAATAATTTAAACGATCTCAAAAGGATTCCGAGTCTGGAGCAAATGTGTCTGAAATATGTACGTTATGTATCATCTGGAAAAAGAAAAAAGCTTAAGTGCGCTTTTTTTACTTGTAATAGGTTATTGTACTTCATATTTCTTAAATATTGCCTTGTATGAATGAGTTTGTTTGTATTAAAAAAAATCTATTCTTGTCAATGGAATGAATACTAAATATGCATTTTTCTCATTAGCAATTTATGTCCCTCGGCTGGGCAAATGCCTGCTCTCTTTCCCTCCATTTACGAGTATCTCTATCTTTGCTCTTTGCCTTCCAAAACATGTCAACTGCAAGTTACCCAACCACCTCGTCTTTGGTCTACCTCACTTTCTCTTGCCATCTGTTGGAACTCAGTTATTGGAGATGTAAGCTCATCTTTTGGAGTGCATACGGTAAACTTGTATAAAAAAGAAAAACGCATATAAATTACAGAGAAAAAAAGAAGATAGCCTATATACTAACGTTTTTTTTTAAACGTTTGAAAACAAAATAAATTTATTTTCAAGCGTTTCAAAAAAATATATAGTCTAACAAAATTTTACGAAAACTCTTATGGGTTTATATGCATTCTATTACAGAACTTGTTTCACGAAGGAAAATTATTGATATTGTAAATGATTCTTTTGTTATTACATACAAATAGACTCCCTTAGGAATAGGTCTATAACTAACCAAAAGCTAAAGTTTTTTTTTTCTACCTATTGATGTATTTTTATGTAAAATGTATACTTTGTTTTCAGTCAGTTTTATTAAATGTTAAGAAGTTATATAGAGCTACATATTACATAACAGCTTAATCCGAACAACTTAACTATGGACTAAAAGCCGACCTAACATTTAATCCCACAGTAAAGGGTCATGAAGCAAACATTGTTTGTAATTAATACCCGCATCCGCCGCCACATGAAAGCCGCTATGTTCAAACAGCAAAGGTCTCTAGGCGCCTGCACTTACCTAAACAATGCCTTCGTTGACGCCGCCTCTAATGACGTCATGCTTGCTTTCTCTGTACTATACGTTGGGATCTACCCTTTATAGCATACATACATACATATTATCACGTCTTTATCCCTTACGGGGTAGACAAAGCCTAAACTCATAAGACCAAAACGCCACGTTTAGCGTGCTGGTGGGCGTAAAGGTGGAAAACGGAATTAAAATAGTGATGAGTTGCTATCCACATTGCCTATTGTCATGATTCTTTAGGTTTTCGCCCATTCCCTTGACCGGCTTCTATAGTTTGCGCGGGAAAAGAAGCAGCTGGCACTTTCTACGTTTTTTCTTTTATCCCAGACCAGCATGGGAGATATTTATAGCTAAATCCTTTATAGCAAAACTTTTTATGTCATAAATTGTTATACGTAAAATCTAAATGGCATAAACTTCGTTTCGCAGAAACTCTTCACGCTCGAGCCTCTTGTTAAACCCTTTATCGTGTGTTTTATCTTATTTTCTTTCTGATTGGTCTACATATTATATACAAGATGTTTAAGTCTTTTATTATTCTTTTCTTCCACGCTGATCAGAAAGAACAGAAAAAACGTAGAATGTACTAGCTGCTTCTCTTCCCGCACAGATCGTAAAAGCAGATCAAGGAAATCAATTTACTTATTTATATTAGTACTCGTTCTTCAATAACACAATCAGTCGGAATTGGTTTCATCTTACAGGAAATTCTATTTTTTATTTTCTATTCGACAGAAAGGTCGTACAGGAATAACTTTAACGAGAAAAGTAATAAAAAAATAAAACGTCTTTAAAAAATTATTTATAAATTAAGATTGTCTTCCCCAAAGTGAATAAAGGCGTGATAATATGTATGTTAAAAAAAATACGCTATTAAGCCAATGACACGTTTACCTTGTGACTGAAGAGTGAATGACACATTTTATTTGAACATATAACAGCCCAAGAAAAGCCAGGTAACGAGTATTTGTTTAAGCCGTGTCTTTCTAAGATAATGAAGAACAACTTCATTCTAGACGATTTTTTTCTTTCTAAATTTATTAAGAACTTACACAACATTTTTACTTAAGACAATAGAGTTAATAATATCGAACCAATAAGGTAGGTTTTCCTATTGCTGCTATAACAACAAATACTAAAAACATTTGCCTGAAACCAGGGTCTAAAATACGTTTTAATTCCCAAGGGAATTGTCAGATGTCAGTGGGAAGGACATAGAGCATCTTTCACTCTGGGAAATTCTAGTTTTCCCGAGGGATCGACATGCACACGGGTGGAGCCGCGGGCAAAAGCTAGAATTGTAAAGATAAAAGTACGTAACACTTCATGCGCGAATCGCACTTTTCCGACTTTTTAGATTACCTATATTTTCCCGCTGATGGGCATAGGTTTATCTAGACCAAGCTCGGCCCACAATATGTTGTGAAGTTCTGTCGTGGAATACTAACTCAACGATAGTATACTTTATAATAGTTACTTTTATATATAAACAAATAAGAGCCAGACAAATCTGAAATAATTTTCCATCATGACCTGCCGGCCTATTTGCTAACTCTGTCGGGGATCAAACCTGCGATTCACAGGCAAATGGTTTGGTAAACAAACATATTTTTCAGATCCGTACCTAAAGGGTGTAATGTAAGGGTGTAAAAAATATGAACCTATAACTAAGCCTCCTATGTCCTAAAAGTTATTTAAACATTGTTGATTAATTAGTCTAGAGCCTTGTGATTTAATAATAACATTTATCAACGCTCGGTAACTACAGTCTGAAAGTAATCTCTTCTTCTGAAATGCTTACAAAATAAAGCTAGAATTCTTCATGCGAAATATTTTAATTAGATCGATGAATAAAATGAAGCTCTTAATACCTGTTCAAAGCTTTCGCTCCACTGGTATAATCCTAATCTGAAAAATGGGCTTTTATTTTTAAGGTTGTTAGAATTATGTAGGTATAATTGATAATGTTGGGTTGAGTCCGAATTGTTATAATGATCCTTTAAAAATATTTATGTGGGTACTTATCGTCCTGGTGATAATAATGTAGTCTGCAACCCAACCGAAGCCTCTTAGTCAATTCATATTAGTAGTCAAAGTTCTCACACATACGAGCAAACAGACAGACGTATAACTAAAGTGTATATTATAACTAACGCACACCGGATAGTCTCTAAAAAAACATACTTTTTGGGCCATGTCCTAGGATGCAGAGGGGTCAAGGAAAACCGCCCACAAGATGGACTGATATCGTTCGTAGGGTAGCGCGCACAAACACTCAGGGAGCCATACACCTGGCGCAATAATTCATAATCGTATCCTCAGGCATGAGGATACGATTATGAAGAAGATATTATAACTATAAGAACTGTGAGCGTTATCATGATGTTCTGAATATGTACTTGTTTGTTTGTTATAAATACTCTTTTCCTCCTCCTCCTTCAGTCGTCTGCTCACTGCTGAGCATCGTGATGTGCCCGACCTAACTTTCCAACGATCTCCCTCCATTTTTTGCGATCTTTTGCTTGGTCCAGTGCCTTGGAGATCTTCGTGTTCAGGTGTTCTTCTATCTGGTCAGACCATCGTATCGGGCTACGGCCCCTAGATCTTTTTCCTTCCATCCTACCGGTCACCATAAGTTTCTCCAGGTTATCGGAGGGTTTTCTGGCTATATGGCCAAAGTATTGAAGTACTCTCTGGAGGCAAGTACTAAGGAGCCTCTGGTCAATTTTAAGTTCCTTCAAGATGGAGACATTTGTCCTGCGTGCCGTCCAGGGTATTCGCAACATGCGTCTCCAGCACCACATTTCAAAAGCATCAATCCGGCGCCGATCAGCTGCCTTCATGGTCCAGGTTTCTACGCCATACAAGAAAATGGGAAATAATAGTGTTCTGACCATATATATTTTAGTCTTTTTCAGTATGTTCCGGTCTTTCCATACTTTTCCTAGTTGGGTCAAATACTCTTTTACAAGAAATTAAAGTTGTCAGTATATGCATAAAGTTGATTGCTGTAGGCACATATTTGGTAAAATCCTTAAGCATAACCAACAGCTATCGCATCAATAATCCATCAAGGGATCAAAGTAAAAATATATTGACTCAATAATTCGTATTTATTTCAAGTCTTCCAGGGAATATTAAAATCGGCAGTGACGATACGCAAACTTGTTATAAATTCTACTTTATTTTTCGAGCTTTTGAGGATTAATTCGAATAAACGTCATTTTAACAAGTGATTATCACAGGTAAAGACAATATAAAGTGGATTTACATAAAATCACTTTAATACGGTATTATCGCGTATATTACATTATTTCTTTTACACCTAACGTTTCGAAATTTCAGACACCGTGAGCCAATACTGCGTACATCCGGAACGTTATTAATAAATATTGTAGGCGGTAGTTTTATATAGTTCTTATAACACAAAGTCAAATGGCAACTTAGTCTACCTGTGACCATGAAAACTGTAAAGTTTTTGAAACGTTACGTATAAAAAAATAACGTAATATACGCGATAATTCCGTATAAAATTTTATTTAAATGTGTAACAATCGCGAAAACATCAGAAACCATTAATATAAAGTGGAGTCAAAAATCTAGGAGTCAATAATCTCTATCTCTTAATCTAAGTTATAAAAACTAACGCGATATTACTTAATTAAATGCTAAAACAGCGGTTCCACTCACATAGTTTTAGTTGGTATTGCCACAGAATTAGTAATTACGTACAGAAGTCGCACTTTGCAAAGGTATTTAAAGAATTATCATCATCATCTTGGCCTACAGTCTCCACGCTGGCCAAACGGGTTGGAGAGGTCTCATAGATGTCTATAAGCTTTGTTTAGCTTGTATTTCCTAAGTCGCCTTCTACGACATCCACAAAAATACTTGGAGTGGTCCTATTCTACTCTGCCGGATACCACACGGCGTGAAAGTAATATCAACTCAAGTTAGTTAGCGCAACAGTGTAATTCAGCTCGCGTCAGAACGCGGCACCTATTAGTTTAGATACCTACAGCAAGCCAATTTTATATTTATAGCTCTGAACAAACGATTCATAATTCGTTGAAGTCGGTGAACACATATGACCAAACGCGCGTCGTTCCTACCGGTTTTTATCCCTTTTTCCCCCTCGAAAGGGTCGCCGCGCGTAAGTATGTTTTGAAACCGACACGGGGAGTGAGACAGGCATAGTATCACCATCTACTTTTAGCAATCCTTTTTAGCGATACCGACTTTACGTGGGTAACTCGATAAGTTATGAGATAAGAAAAAAATATACAACATATTCACAATATTTATTTTACATCTTTTCGAAATACTCTCCTTCATTACCTATGCAAAGTTCCATTCGCCTAAACCAACTATCAAAACATTTTTGCCAGTCTTGATCCGATAGGTTGGAAATTGCGACTTCGTAGGCGGCCACGGCCGTTTCGGCGCACGAAAAAAAATTCCCTTTTATTCTTTCTTTGATTATGGGTAACAAAAAGAAATCGCAGGGAGCCAAATCAGGACTGTACGGTGGATGGGGCAAGGTTTCAACACTGGATTCTGCAAGAAACGCCTTTGTTCTGAGGGACGTATGTGACGAAGCGTTGTCGTGATGCATCATGATTCCCGGAGCCCGGTCCTTGGTCTCCTCTCTCGCAGAGCTTGGAAAACTTTTGGCAATACTACTGTTGTATACCATTTCGAGTTAACAGAAATTCCAACATTATTGTCGACACATGCCCGCTGCGAGAAAAAAAACTGGCCACCATTTTTTTACCAACGTTACGAGGTCTTTGCAGTTTTGTCGGCAACATTCCTTCTGAAAAGACCCATACTGACGACTGTCTCTTATTTTCTGGATCATATTGGTAAATTCACGTTTCGTCGCCTTTGACGATTTCCGAAACACGTCTTGATGATCCATTTTCAAAACGTAGACGCATTTCGAGGCACCAATCCACACGGGCCTGTTTTTCAGTGTCTGAGAGCAAACGCGGAATCCAACGACAACAAAGCTTCCCCACTCCTAGATGCTGATGTAAAATAAAACTAACACTCTCCGAACTAACGCCAAGAATCTTCTCGATGTCCGAGTATGTAATTCGTGGGTCTTCACGCACCATCATTTCGGTGGTCCACCCATTATCTGCAGTTACTGCCGTTTGTGGGCGACCACTTCTAGGATCATCTTCGAGGTTTGTTTTACCCCTTTTGAATTCACTGACCCATCTAAAAACTGTTGCTCGAGATGGAGCAGACTCCCCTAACGCTGCTTGTAATCGTTGAAGGCTAAGTTGTTCAGTTATACCAAATTTATAATCATAAAAGATCATAGCGCGCAGATGTTCGCAGTAAAGCTCCATCGTTGCAAAGAAAAACGCGGGAAGCGTCGTAGTAAAATGACTGGCACATCTTTGTTTTTTTTACCAGCCATCTGGCTACATGCATTCTATTTCTAAATAAATTCGCTTTTTAAAAATATATAATGCAGATGCGTTCCATTTTTAAATTACGAGCATCTCCAAACTTATCGAGTGACCTACGTACTACGTGAGTGATACCGTTTACCATTTTTAATGTAAGTACTTTTATAGCCGACTACAGAAAGAAATAGTATCTAGCTAACATCTTAGAACTTACCAACAAAGTTAGTAGATAATGACATTTTATTCCAACAACTGTGTTCTCTGGGATAACGGTGACCGCACTATTTATCCAGAGACAGCGCTTCGCCGCCTACAGCTGCCTTAATGGCTATGCTGTCTTAGTGCCGTCGCCTTAATCCTACTTGTAACTTTACGTTTAGTTCCCACTCCTTTAAGGGATTTTTGAAGCTCTTTGCGACTTAATTTTGTTAAAGAAATGTATTAAGCACGTAATAAGTTCAATGATTAGAATATAAGGTAAGAATTACTACCTCAATTACATAATGTTGGAAAAAATGTTAGGCATGGATAGGCATGTAACATCCTCGTCTTCATCGTCACTTACAATCAGTAATCTAATCCAACATTTAGTAAAAAAAACACACTATTTATTCAAAAATACCGCCTCGCCGGCTACAGCAGCCCCTTTCAAGACCCACATGGCATTGCGAGTATCAAGAAAATTTTATTTTTAAAAAACCGGTGGCTCTTGACATTTTGATGCTCATCATGGTTTAGCGCCGTCATTACAGATGACGGCGTCCTGCTTATAACATTGCGTTTAGTTGCACTCCTTTTCGGTTAAACCTTTCCACACAGTCGTTTTTCTAAGTTAATAAGTGATTGGCTGAAATCCTTGTTTCTGATACAAGTTTGGCATCGTCTTTCTAAGAAAATATACTTACAGCTCAAATGACATTAAAAACATCTATGTTCCTTAATCTGTCCAACCAAAGAGTTACAATACTCAGGTAAAATGTTAAAGATTCACCTTTATCTGTTTGTCAATTTTTTTCTAAGAATCTTTAACACTTTACCTGATGATTTTACCTTTTAAGATAACTGAAGAAACATAGATATTTATAGTGTCATGCTTTGGAAGGCACGTTAAGCCATTGGTTCCGGCTGTAATCGGTGATGACATAGCTTAACGACTGCCGTTAAGCTATGTCAGATGCCTTAAGTCATCTTGAAATTTAATGTTTGCCCCTTACACACACGAAAAACAAACAAAACAACAGCGCCATCTGCACGCTGAGCTCCAAATATTTGTTTTTAGAGAGTAATACCAAACTTATGAACATTAGAAAAAAACCTTTTCTTTTAAATGTTCGTAGTTTTATCTTATTTTTAACACAAAACAAAAAAGAACTCAATTGCTAAAATAAAACGAAACTCTCAGAAACTTTTTCTTTAAAAAAGCATAAATGTTGTAAATCTGGGTATACGAGGATAATAATAAATTTTGGAGAAGATAATATGGGAATGATTGTTTTGATACTATCTGCTGTTATCTCTACTAGTACTTATTCTGTGCCTATAAACGAATGTAGGTCTTTTTTGCCATTTATTTGCCATACGGATTGATGTAAAAGTTATTATGAATTGAGATATTGTAGTGAATTGTGTCATGTCAACTGCTAGTTGTAAAGAGATTTAATAATACATACATTTTTTTTAATCTATTTGACTAATTTTTCTTTCAACTATAAGAAACGTGTATTCACTTACACGTCATTAAGAGCCCGCCATATGCCAGGCGGCGTGGCGGTACAATCGCGGATGGTCTAAACGCGTTGGCTACTTTGGATATTTTCGTTTTTTAGGATTATTCAAGGTTTATTCGAAAAAAAAAGACATATGATGGCTGCATTATCTGTAATGCAATAATAATCAAAAGTTTCAAGGTTAATTTTTTCCTATCGAGAAAATTTAACGCAATCGTGTTTTTGAGTCATATAGTTACCAGAGTTAGTCCTGAACTTTGCTGCATTTTTATTTCAACTTGAGTATTTAATTATTATTGATATAACAGTCAATCATGCAAAGCAGTGTGAGGTAGTACGGGCCCTTAAGGCGAATCCAATAAATAATATTTCTGAAATTAAGACAATCTTGCGTAAAAGTCACTGACAAAAAAGCTAGTGGAAAAAAAACCAGCAATGTTTACGGGATAATACTGACCGCAGTATTTATCCAGAATCAACGCCTCGCCGCTTACTGCCCTGGCTTAGCGTTGTCGCCTGTAATCCTGCTAATAACTCTACGTTTAGTTTCCACTTCTAGTGAAGACGGTAAGACACTACAACCAAGATTTGCCGCCCTAGACTTAACTTAAGAAATAAAAATACTTAACTAGCAATTTGTTATTTATTTTTAAATAAAGTATTAAAATATGGTAAAAAATTTCACGTGGGCGGAGTTGGAACCAATGACCTAGGTCTGTGTACAGTTTATCAAAAATAGCATTGTGAATGTAAAATAAACACTTATAAAAATATTTATTTTCATTAAAGTACCAGCAAATTATAGCATAAACTGCACAAGTTTTAAACTATTAATTTGGTAAATTTGGTATTGGTGACGAAGCGAAAGGGAGGCGTATGCCCAACAGTGGGCCGAAAACGATGATGATGTTGTGGATATTTAATAATGGCATGTATTGAGATGATGGAATGAAATAGTTTTAATTTGGAAAATCATTTTGATTCCCCTTTTCAGACTATACTCAATTCACAGTCATAAGTTTGCGAACGTATGAGGCATTGAAGAAAGTTTTACTATACCATGGTGTGGTTCACGACTACAAAAAATAATTTCGCAAGTTTTTGAGCATATGAATGAGACACAGGAAATATAATCGCTACCACAAACTATGCGACCACGGTAGGTATTCGCCACTACAAAGGACACCCATTTTGTACGTAACGCAGTGCAGATGCCAATCTAGCCTATATATAAAGGTCCTAACTTCGTGTCCTAAGGCATGAACATGGTTAAAGGCGGAATTTGAAAGAAGCGAAAATGCTAGCTCAACAGACATCTAAGAGAATGATAGACTCACGCCCATACCGCATAGATGAAGATTTTTATTTTCATGAGTAAGTAAAGATGGTCAACACTGGCGTCAGAATTCCTCTGTTTTATCTTTCCCAATCTTGGATTACTCAAATTGCATCACAAAATATGCACAAATATATGAAAATTTTACATATCCGTGAATATCTGGAAATAATTCAAAGTCAATAGTTTATTTAATAACTAAATTCAATGAAATTACGTTTGAGCTCAATAAATTACTTGAATTGGGTAATTTGGCTGGAGTCACTTATAATCCCGGTACTGTATTGTATATATGTACATGTACATTTATAAATGAGGATACAGTTGTTTATTAATGAACCTTAATGATTCTACTGTATCAGTGACGGCTGTGAAAATAGCTCGCAAGTTAGTAAATTAATGAATCACCTAATTGATGTGCCCGAAAAGTCAATCTTCCTTATCGTAAAAAGACCTAAATGAGGCAAACGACCGGGCTTTGTATTGGTTGGGAAATACATTTACAACTCGAAAAAAGAAGTTAGAAGGTTAATAGTTTAATGAGTATCGCTCACATTAAATGAATATTGACATCATCACAGTTAGATTCCAATGCTAAGTTATCTTATAAATACCTACACATTAGAGATAGCAAAACAACTCCGGTTATAGGAAAAGCAAAATAGAATAATCGATGAGAATAAATACATATGATATGACAATTAATAAGGAAACCTATATCCAATAAACGCTTGATTCTCCAATCTATTAAACCCTGCCTCAACCATCATACTTGTATTTATTAAGGTTTAATAATGACTTATTTTCCTATGTCCCCTGGGTGGGGCAGACGGCCGCTACAGTGCTTCTCCATCTTGTTTTGTCTTGGGCAACGCGCTTCACTTCGGGCCAAGGAAGCCCGATTGTCTTCACCTCCGCCGCTACCGATCACCGCCAGGTCTGCTTTGGCCGACCAAGGTCTAATAATAATTCTATATACTAATTAAATAAGCAGCCATCGAACTTGTTCAGCCTTGAAAATGACGCTATCCAATAGCTTCAGCAACTAAAACTATCACTTTAACTATTACTTTAACGATGTGTAAATTTGCCATACTAGTAAATAAATAAATAAATAATCAATTCTTGTATATTGCCACATAAATACACATATCTGAAGGAGAATCTCGAAAATATCTTCAACGATTTCGATAGAATTTTGTGTGTTGCGGCTTATTGTGGTGTACTATTAATCTAGCTAGGTCTCATCCCTGGGGGACTTCTCTGGAGCTCGGTTACACAGATGGTATTTTATTATGTCATGAATCAATCAACTCTTTCATGCTGGTCTAGGAAAAAAGAAAAACGTAAAATATACTCATTCCGCGCAGGTCGTAAAAACCGATCGAGGTAATTGGAGAAAAGTAGGCGATGCAGCAAACAATCGATCCCTATTTTGATTCCATTTTCCACCTTATGTCAATCAACATGCTAAACGTGGTTGAAGACTTGGACTTTGTCTACGCTGCAAGGGGAAACGTCGTGATAGTTTGTAGGTATGTAAGCATGAATAATCTGGACTTTTTTTCGAACATACGAGTATATATTGAATAATATTCCAAACAAAATATAATTTGGGGATAGAGGAACTTCAATTTCAACGGAGCACGTTACATAAATAATGTTATTGGAATAAATATTGTTTGCAACTAAGAATAAACTTTATTTCTATCAATATTTAATAAAGTACCCTTAGGTTATTAAATATTGACAAATTGCGAGCACTTTAACCTCAAAAGGTTTATACTTATTGTCTACAAAACCGACTTGTTACTTGGAAGGCCCGATGTGGGTCTAAATGATTAAGAGTTGCCTTCTTTGTCTTCCGCTTTAATCTCAAGAAGGATGACCTCAGCATATAAAAGGTCCTTTGAAACAAATGGCCTAATCTATCAGGTAGCAATTTGTACATTATGCTCCATTATTTTCTTTTCACCAGACCTTTTGCTATAAGTTTCGAGGTAAAGTAAATTTGATATAGGTTTAAGAAAAATATTCCTACCTTTATAGTTATATAAATTAATTAAAACAAAAAACGCATTAATTTAAACAAATAACGTTCACGTATAATTTTCTTTCCCAAAAATGTTAAACAAAACTGGCTTACTAACTAAGCCAGTTCGTTAATCATAATTAGGCAGAAACTTTGTGCCGATGACTTCCTTAGAGACTATCGGAATAAAGTTATCTATTGAGCAGACTTATTTTCTGAACGATCCTACAACAAAATGCATTTCGTTTTTAAGCTTTATAAGTTACTCACATGCATACATAGTATCACGTCTTTTTCCCTTGCGGGATAGACAGAGCCTAGGTCTATAAGACCCGAAGGCCACGTTTAGCATGTTGGTGGGCATTCGGTGGAAAACGGAATTAAAATAGTGACGGGTTCAAATCGCAGATTAACGTGATTACTCAGATTTTACCAATTCCCTCGATCGGCTTTTGCGATCTGAGCGGGAAGAGAAACAGCTGGTACATTCTACGTATTTACTTTTCTCCCAGACCAGCATGGAAGAGGGTTAAGTTACCTACACGGTTAAAATATGCTGGTTCGCATAATCAAAGGTGCATATACGGTACTGCGTATACTCGTATACGTAGTTTTATGTTTTTGAAATAAATTAGGGAGTCAAACGTGGCTTTCTATGGTCACTTTGGAAATAATATGTATATTAATAAAAACTGAAACATTAGAACAAGCGTGACAGCGGGTGATTGATATTCAAAGGCAGGTTGATATTATTGTTTCTATCGAAAAATTGATAAGGAAAATTTTGTTAACAAGGAATGTGCAAAATTCTACATTTTTTTGACATGATATACAGGGTGAAATTGAATTCATTAGCAAATGTTTAAGGAGTAACTCAGACCAGAATCTAAACAACTATCATTATGGGACCAAATTCGTAATTAAAAATAAAAAAAACAACTATACCATAGATTTTGGCCAAGTAGATATTCCAGTTTTGTATAAAAGAGCAGATCATTTTTTCACAACGTCGAAGTGGATTGTTCTTTACGGCCGTGTGGTTTCCGGCTGAGTAGAATAGGACCACTCCAAGTCTTTCCATGGATGTCGTAAGAGGCGACTCAGGAAATACAAGCTAAACAAAACTCATAAACATAAATGAGACCTCTCCAACCCGTCTGGCCAGCGAGGAGAGGGTAGGCTTTAGCCTACCCTTTCTCTGTGTACTCTGTCTACTCTGGCCATATATGACTCGGATAGTACAGAGAGGGTTATGCTCCTGCAGTGGAGACTAAAAAGACCTGATGATGATGATGAATGAAACGACAAATGTAACTTATAACAACAAAATAACGTCATATTTACTGTAAGCAAAGTAAGTATTTTATATAGTTTAAAGGTCTCCAAATCAATTCATATTTATTTGCTGTAAAAGTGGTTACATATTGTTACAATTTAAGATCACACTTTTAACCTATCTAGGCATGCAAATATTAAAAATGATCCCATAGGAACTAGGTCGTGTATTTTGAAGCACATGCATGGTAGCATACATTGTCTTTGACCGATAACATCCCCATGAGATACTCCATGGATATAAATGTACATAGATGACGTAAATGCACCAACTTCGCGTATCCGAACCCCGACCGAGCTTCAAGGTTGGCCGCGGCTGACAGTCCGCGTGCGACTGTTGTTGCAAACAGAAGACTACGAAAACTAAATAAATTCTCATTGCGTTAAAATTAAATCCAATAGCCCAAAATTACAAGCACCCAAAGACAACGATATATATTTCCTATAAGACTTTTTAACAGCAGGTGTTAAAAAGTAGGCACACTTGGTTTCCATACAATCGTGATATTTGCGTCTTCTATGGACATCTATATCTGTGGGACACCCTCTGTTGTCAAGTTGGTTATATACCAAGTTTGGCTAGCTTCACTTATATTAATGAGCATTGGACCCTTGAGGAATGTGATGAGATAATTCTAAGCGGAAGTTCTTAGCAAGTTGAGAATTGACGTCGTTGTTTACTTAATTGTATGTTTAAAGTCCCAGCTAGCTGCTCATGAATGTTTATAATTAAAGATGATTCATGATCATTAATTATTAACATTGATCGTAGAATTAAAATGGAAGTCTCACTTACAATATACCCAAATGGGATAACGTTTCAAGATCAACGTCAAAGAAGTTTTGTGACGTGGTCGTGCCACGCTACCGGCAAAATGAATTGCTAGTGGCATGAATGGGCCGGCCCGTTCGGGGAAGCACCATACCCTCACAGAAAAGCGACGTCTGAGAAGAAGCTCTACCGCTTCTATGCCTCGTTCGCCCATTCTTCCCCCTCCCCTCTCCATTCCCTTCCCCCAACTTTTTGAAAGGCTGACAATGCACCTGTCACACCCTGGTGTTGCAGTTGTCCATGGGCAGCGGTGATCACATACCATCAGGTCAAAAAAAAAGTTTTCTATTAGTATTGTTTGGCAACAAGGGATTAACACTATTTAATTGCCTTATAGTAACAATTATTCAATAGTTTATCACGCAACGTCGCATCATCTGGAAACCAAAGCGTTAATATTTTAACTAGCTTTCGCCCGCAGCTCTGCCCACGTCAATGTCAATCCCTCGGGAACAGTACTTTTTCCCAGGATAAAATGTAGGCTATGTCCTATATCGGTACCCGAATCAAAGAACATATTGCTGACATGAAGAATAGACGCTCAACCAAGTCTGCAGTCTGTGAACATGCCCATGTTACATGACTACATCATTGCCATATAACGTTTTTCCACAGGACTTGTAATTTTGCCAGAAATCGAGATAAACCGTTTTTTTCCCTTAAAAGCTCACCCCCTCCCACTTCCCGACCTCCGATCGTCCGTAATTTATTTTTCCTTTAATTTTTGTTATATTATCTTCCTTTTGCAATTGGTTTCATCCTACTATAATTTTATTTCACTTTTTATTATTATCAAAGGCTTCAGCACTGGTCTATAACCATCATCAAGTGAAACAATTAAGAATTCTAATATTAATTGTAAAATTGTACTCTATGAGAGTTAGTAATAAAATTGAATTTAATTATGTAAAGTATTTTAATTTTTTAGTGATTTATGATATACTTGTTATGATTTATTGTAAATAGAAATCGATTGTATAATGAAATTCATGAATCAACAAACAACGCCGTGTAGTCCTTAGATATGTGCTTATATAACTTAGCTGTTGTTATCGGTGCTTCTGGTTCCCAAAATAAATAAATAAATATGAACAAATCATATAGATTGAGCTAGCCCCAAAGTTCGAGGGTTTCTAAGATAAAGACTTATCCTAGTTTGGAAATCGCTTTAAACTCTCAACTACCTACTTTTTTTGTAATTGTAACAAACGTAGGTAGTTGAGAGTTTAAAGCACATGTTTTAAAATATAAATGCATTTGTATGCATTTATACGTTTTTAGTAAGTAATCTTGTTTGATTTTGAAAAAGTTTCAAATTTCAGAAAGTACCGATAGTAGATCTACCAGGCTGAAGGGTCTAAATATTTCGAAACCAATCACACATCACTAAACAGCGATATACCCAAATTGATACAACAATACGCTTCCTCTAGAGGTATTCGGATAATAGGGTTTACAGTCATAGCACACCAAGTCCGTACAAACAATGCAACAGTATATTGATCAAGCCGGAAACCAATTATTCGAAAATGATTGAAAGGAGAAACGTGATCAAAAATACAATTCTCATTTTTAGCAGAGTGATATTGAAATCCATAACTCTTTCATGGCTCTTTCATGCTGGTCGGGGAGAAGAGAAAATACATAGAATTCACGGACAGGCCGTAGAAGCAGATCAAGGGAATGGATGATACAATTTTAGGAGCCATGTCAATAGCCATTGCGGCAATTCATATCTATTTGAACCCAATAACAAAATTTCAGAGTGGTGTTGTTTGACTGAACAAACTGAAAAATATATTTCTAGATCATTTCTGTTCATAGGTAAGCTTGCAAAATGAAGCCAGGCAGCTGCTATTGTTGAACCTTTTGTATAAGTCATCATTGCGAGGATTTTGACAAAATTGTTCAGTTATTATTGATTTAAAATATTAAATTATAATGTTAATGAATATAATTACTTTTATTTCAGTTAACTATCCTATAATTAATATGTCGTCGGCAAAACTCGATTTTAGGACGAACGAGTCTAGCCTAAGAAAATGATAGATGAGAGGCTATAGAATGATAGAAAATTAATTTGGCCGAGAACAAATCGACTTTTAATATTTATTTAAATATTTGTGGGAGGTATAGATTTCGAAAATTATGTTACTTTGAGATCCAATATGGCGGCTACCATTTTTTATGAAAAATTGACATGACACCAGAAATTACTCGAACCAGAAACCCATGTCAAATCTTAATGAAAAGTGATGTCTGTCATCTTGAGTCCCAAAATTAACATCATCTATATATACTACAGAACATCTTATAAAAGACACCCATATCAAAGTTTCATAAAAACACCTACCTAGAGAGCGACACCAATGTCAAATTTATATTAAAAGTGACATCCGCCATTTTGAATCCCATAATTTGGCATCATTTTCGAGATCTTCAACCCCTTGTGAAAATTATGAATCGTGCCTACTTTTTTCGCTAGATATTTGACGGCCGTATAACCCTTGACCTTTCTCGTCTATGGTATAAAAGAAATGACATCCAATGGTTTGTTGATTTCCATGGTCACGTTCATTACTGCTTCAGCGTTTGGACACGTTCCGTCAAGAACAGGCATCGGGGACAAATTGCCAGCCGGTCCGGGTTCATGCCGGATACTCGGAACATATTGCCTGAATATTTCTCACAGGAATTCGTAGTAAGCGATGTGGTACATGTTTCGGTTCCGGCTTAATTATTTTGGACATTACTTGATTGTTTCGAAATTACATTTTAATGGGATGTTAACTGCCGCTGCGTGTATGTATATGTATAAATAAAGAGATGCTTATATTTACAAAATATATCTACGTTCTAATAAATATCTCACAAATACTCGTCATACTCCTGAACATTTATGTTGTGATAAAGCTTTAGATTTACAAAAATAACACAAATATGTACACGTGTATCTTCAGACGCCTCCATAAAAGTCAATATGTTACGAATTCATGTCCCTAAATAGTAAAAAGAAAATAATGATAGCAAATAACAGGTAATAATAAAAATATAGTGATCTTACTTGTATTATTGAGCCAATTGAATGGTATCATACTCGTTCTTCAATAACACAATCAGTCGGAATTGGTTTCATCTTACAGGAAATTCTATTTTTTATTTTCTATTCGACAGAAAGGTCGTACAGGAATAACTTTAACGAGAAAAGTAATAAAAAAATAAAACGTCTTTAAAAAAATTATTTATAAATTAAGATTGTCTTCCCCAAAGTGAATAAAGGCGTGATAATATGTATGTTAAAAAAAATACGCTATTAAGCCAATGACACGTTTACCTTGTGACTGAAGAGTGAATGACACATTTTATTTGAACATATAACAGCCCAAGAAAAGCCAGGTAACGAGTATTTGTTTAAGCCGTGTCTTTCTAAGATAATGAAGAACAACTTCATTCTAGACGATTTTTTTCTTTCTAAATTTATTAAGAACTTACACAACATTTTTACTTAAGACAATAGAGTTAATAATATCGAACCAATAAGGTAGGTTTTTGATAGTTTACTTAGAAATATGCGACAATATTAGCTAAAAATGAAATAAAATATTTAATAAAATTCGAATTAATAAATGTAAGTAAACTAGTTTCCTGGGTCAAGATAAGAACATTAAATATAGTCCGTTAGTTGGAGAAGGGTCCTTTGTCGCCACATTTCGTAAACAAATAAAAGAAATTACATTATCGCAGCAAATTGATGGCATTGCTGTCAACAATTTTTAATTCCCCAAATATTTTGTTCCAATACTAACTAAAGTCAAGTTCTACGCAATTATGATTTCACAAAAATTGCCAATATCATTGTTGCTGTTTTGTTCGTACTTATAATTCAATTATTCGTAGATATAAAATGTGGTAAATGAGTAGTTAAAATATATTTAAAAATGTTATGCTTGTTATAATATCATTTATGTATAGTTAAGCCATCTAACCTACGTCCTCCTTGGTACAAGTTGAAAATCAGCGCTGTGGTTGACCGCCATAAGCTGAGCTGGCTGCCTTTTCGGCAGTTAACTTTTCTTAAGTATTTTTCATATTTATTTTTGCTATTGAATAAAGATTTTCCTTCTTTCTTTTTAGACAATCAAAAACTATTAAACACATTTTTTTTGTCAATATATAAGAAATCATTCATTCATTTCGAGTAGGTGTCATGGTCAATCGACCATGCACACCCTGGTGTCAGAGTTCTTCGGAACCGCCTCTCGGCCTCTGACGTGGTTCCTTTAACGACTACCAGATGGCAGCCGGGACCACCGGCTTAACGTGCCTTCCAAAGCACGGAATCATCTTTATTATCAGACAATCAGGTGATTCAAGCCTGCAATGTCCTAACCAAACTGGAAACAACTAAACAAAGTATGCTTCCGGTGGGAATCGAACCCATGACCCCCGGGTCAACAGGCAAACGCCTTAACCACTGGACCACTGAGGCTGTTATATAAGAAATGATAAAAATAAAGCGCATCAAATTTCGTTAGGGGGGGTTCGAACGTCAGAGTTTGCTGAAACTTGTAGCAAATTGTGACGTCACAAGGAATGTCATAGCAATTAAAAAAAAATGTGCAATGTATTGCACATTGCGCAGACTCGACGTTTATCGTTCGCGAGGCACACTCCCTGAAGCTGTATAAAATCAAACTTCTAGGTTATCAATATAAAAAACAGTCGGCTTTAAAAGTGAAGTCATTATAATTTCTCATAGATACAATTAGTATGAGAAACTTTATAGTAGAACAGGAACCCTCAGCAACTCATCATCATCATCATCATTTCGAGTAGGTGTCACGGTCAATCGACCATGCACACCCTGGTGTCAGAGTTCTTCGGAACCGCCTCTCGGCCTCTGACGTGGTTCCTTTAACGACTACCAGATGGCAGCCGGGACCACCGGCTTAACGTGCCTTCCGAAGCACGGAATCATCTTTATTATCAGACAATCAGGTGATTCAAGCCTGCAATGTCCTAACCAAACTGGAAACAACTAAACAAAGTATGCTTCCGGTGGGAATCGAACCCACGACCCCCGGGTCAACAGGCAAACGCCTTAACCACTGGACCACGGAGGCTGTTAACCTAAACTAAACTAAAGGAACCTTTTTAGGGTTCCGTAGTAAATAAGGAACCCTTATAGTTTCGCCATGTCTGTTCGTCCGTCTGTCCATCCGCGCGATTTACTCAGGTACTATAAGTACTAGAAAGCTGTAATTTGGAATGGATATGTTTATACATATTTTATTTTACCCCATTTTTGTAAAATAAAATCTTGAAAAAAATTGTTTTTTAGTTTAGCTTCAATACAAGTAAGGTGGGAGTATTTTTTTTTCTTAACTAATCAAACTTGTGATATGTTGTTGAACAGGTCTTCTAAAAATATTGTGAGCTTGTGAACATCATTCTTTGATTTACACATCCATTTCTGCAAATTTTTGTTAAAGTCAAGTGTCTCCCCCTCTATCTATCTACTAAATCATCATCATCATCATCAGGTCCTTTTTAGTCTCCACTACAGGAGCACGACCCTCTCTGTACTACCGGAGCCATACTTGGCCAGAGCAGCCAGAGGACTTCTTCTACTAAATGGTTCAGAATAAACACGTGAAAAAAATTATAGTGTAGTTTATTTATATTTTTTAGATTTTACAAATTAAAGAGTTATAGTCGAAAAATATATAAATGTAATCGGAAAAGTAAAATTTTATACAAATTTAATTGAAAATAATAAAGACAGTGTAGTTAAGTAAAACAACTACTGAATATAAATTTACGAACCATGTGAAGTTAAGAAAATATAAAACTATAGCAGGTTTTATAATATATATATAGCAACGTGTTTACGAGGCGAGCGGCGTTTGGCGGAACGATACGAGGCCGCTTGATGCCTAAGTGTGCTCGGGACTCAAAGCTAGTACTTATGTAATATGCCTGCGTAACCGAATGGAGCGCCATTCGCTCTACGTTCACTACGCGAGCTCTCTTAATATTATGGTAGTCAAAATGTTTTCAATAAGTTTTACGTTTTAAAAAATTTTTAAGATTTTTTAAAAAACCAATATTAGGATATTAAAAATATATATATATCAAATATATATATATCATATATAATTTCCTAATATTGGTTTTTTAGAATATAAGCTACGAATAAGTAAAAAGTTATCCGCTTTCGTACTTCTGATAACATTATCGCTTCAGTAGTTAAGAAGTATAAAACAAAAAAAACTTACTTTTTATTTAATAATGTTTGTTAATATTCTGTTAGTAAACTACTTACAGTTTTTGATATAAAATTAAATATCAAAAACTGGGTGAGTACAAAAACATATGAAATACGAGATAAATTATTTGTAGCAGATGAAAAGCTAACCAAAATATATCCAAAATAACTTTTCTTTGAAATTTATCTTGGTATTTCACAAGGGTGTAATATGGTCTACGTTCTTGTGAAAGAGCAAGATTTCGACAAATTTCGCATGACTGGCTTCGTCACGAGGACTCTTGAGCAAGAGGTTTCATTATAGCGCTACAATAGTCTGTAGTAGTAATACAATCTGAATAAGCAAGAGCAACTGTAATAAGTATGTAGGAACATCATAACGAGGCATACTTAGACAGTGACTCTTAATATTACTCAATTATTATTTTTTTGCATGAGACCTTATTCAATGTTTAATAATTGTAAATACATACCTTACAATTAGTTTGTCTGCCTGTTTGCCTGTGTGTTACCTATAGTTGCTTCAAACACTGATATAGTTTGAGGCTCGGTTTTAGGACATAGGGTATTTTTTATCCGGGAAAATTACTGTTCCCGAAGTATCAACATTCAAGCGAGTGGAGCTGCGGGAAAAAGCTCAATTTTGCATATTATAGTATTATTATAGCAATTTCTGCTTCCGTGGTCCAATGGTTAAGGCGTTTGCCTGTAGGGGTCGAGGGTTCAATTCCCACAGGAAGCATACTTTGTTTAGTTGTTTCCAGTTTGGTTAAGACTTTGCAGGTTTGAATCACCTGATTGTCTGACAATAAAGATGATTCCGTGCTTCGGAAGGCACGTTAAGCTGTTGATCCCGGCTGCTATCTGGTAGTCGTTACAGGAATGACGTCAGAGGCCGAGAGGCAGTTCCGAAGAACTCTGACACCAGCGTGTGCATGGTCGATTGTTTCTCATAACTTTATCCCATGTAGGTACTTTTAGATATTTCGAAATGAACCCCGATTGCCATTATCTATTTGGATATTTTTTACTTTTATTGTTTGGGTTTTACTCTAGTTTTCTGAAAAACGTCAACAGATGTCAATTATTTTAGAGCAACATTTTTAGAACACTTTTTGAACGAAAAGTGACTCCTTGAGAGACCTTATCGTAGAATAATAAGTCAACGATACTACAAATACTATCTCAAAGTTACTTTATATTATAATTTTAATGGAATGGAATAAAAAATGGCCATGTCCTATTCTTTACATACTTACTTATTATACTTACTAATATTTTTTACTTATTACCTATTAATATTTACGGAAAATATAAATATCCGTTGGTTACCTAGAGCGCAATATTTGTTTCAGCATTTACTATAAATCGTTTGTTTCTGATGCGGCAACTGTTCCAAGTTGTCTCAAGTTGGCTACAGCCCAAACTGTGGTTAATTTTCCCGAGAACGACGTGCGAACTTTTCTGCGGCTCAAATATTGCCAAGCTAAATTTTCCAATACTTGAAACTATTTTCGTTGTCAAATAATGTTAAATTAAGTGTTTTGATCGAAGTCAAGTAGAGTTGATTACTCCTCCACATGATAAAATGAAAGCATTCGTGCTGGTGGACATGATTTGGCAAAGTCTATACGGCTAGCTGTATGACGCTGTATGTGCTTCTCGGATAGTTTCAGCACCGCTGACAACCTGTGCAGACTGGCGAGCACGGAGGACACCGGAGTCCGTCAGTTCAGTTATGTATTGCCACATTAATGTTTGTAGTCTTCCGTCCCTTTCCCTTAAAAGGTAAAAAGGAGCCCTAATAGGATTAGTAATTTGTCCGTCTATCCGTCTGCCTGTATCAAGACCATGTTCCTCAAAAACGCGTGGATGTATCAAGTTGAAATTAATATTACATATTTAAATTTATGTCCCTTGAAGCTGTGAAAAATTAAACTTCTAAAATAACAAGGTCAAAAGCCGATTATGTACATTTTGCCAATTTGCTCAAACTCGCATGGGAGTTATAAACTTTAAGTATATAGGACCCTTTCCGTCGCCCAAGAATTATGAAATTAGCCATGAAATAAGGTAGGAACATAGCAGGCATAAAATAAAGGGACAAATCTGAAAACCGTCATTTGTAATAAGAGGAAAAAAAATATGCACTTGGCCGGTTTTATTTTCTTTCTAGGTATCCAGCAAAAAAAATACCTACAAGACAAAAAGAGTTAGAAAAATATTTCCATATCCAGACAAACCGAATCTTTCTTTTTTCTTTTCTTACTTTGACAAAACTTTCTATTGTTAGGAAAAGTCAATGCTAATTCGACCCTTAGGTCGAATTTACAAAGAGTTTTTATCTTAATTCCCCACATAAATACAAACGAAAAGTCATTAACGGCGTAGTCGCCAACTTCGTTAGGGCTCGTTTAATTATGCGGCGAGTAAATCATTCGGCAGGTGAACGACAAAATTACACTCCACTTTACCGGATATCTGCGTTAAGTATTTGGTAATGTCTGATTAATCTTTGCAATATTTAAGCTTGCATGGTCAAGGGTGTCATCCTCAACTAACTGTCCTGTGGCGGTAGATGATATGACCAACGATAAAAAACCTCTTCCATGCTGGTATGAGAAAAACGTATAATATTGCTGCTCCTCTTTTCGAACAGAACCGTAAAATCTGGAGAGAATAAGCAAATCTCCAAGGAGATATATATGTCAATATGTTTAACGATAGAGCTAGCAATCTATAACTTTTTTGATTTCGTATTTCACCTATACGCCCGCTAACTTTTGGGTCTTAGGCTCTGACTTCCCCGTATACGATTAAGACAAGATTAGGTTTTATTAAAGAGAAGAGTAAATCAGACTAACATGCTGTGCCGATCCTACATTAAAGCTCAAGTCATATTCTACACTCAAACATCAACTTACTCGTAAAACAGAACTAGTTAGAAAACACAACGAAACTTTGCGTAATAAATCTTTGTAATGAAAAATATGTACCATATGATAGCTTACACAAAATTTCTTTTAGTTCTTCTACAAGAAAATGAATAGTTGGACTTCACATTTCCAAGCAGTATTTCTTCATAAAACTTCGAGTTAGTTGTAAGCATACTCCATTTTTCATTTTACGAGAAAAATAGACCTCCTTGCACCCACAACTGCAGATTCAAACTTTTCTCTATCCATTATCTTTCTACTTCGTTACATTCTTTAAGGAAATTTCTTTTAAGTTCCAATTGCTGTGGAAGTACGTCTTAAACGATACTGCAGTATAATGGCCATTTAGTTTTAGACTACAAATGGTGAGAATTCTTTTGAATAGCGTTTGTGTATTTACTGGGACTGAGCCAAAAAGAAATCTTGACTTATATGAGATAAAATAATAAAAATGGCAAAATGAATGTCAAAGTCGTGTTGAGAGGGTATCATACTATAATTTTTTTTTTCTTTTTTACAAATGTGTTCTTAAAAATAATAATTGCTTTGGAAGTAATTCTAAACGATATTGCAGTACAATATCGTTTAGAATTGATCATCTTATCTAAATGGTCATTGTAAGAACAATGGCCATTTAGTTTTAGATTAGGCCATTGATTGCAAACATGCAGCATAAAAGCAAGCATGCAGCATAAAAACAAGTATGCAGCATAAAAGCAAGCACGTTGCATAAAAGCAAGCATGCAACATAAAAGAAAGCATGCAGCATAAAAGCAAGCATGCAACATAAAAACAAGTATGCAGCATAAAAGCAAGCATGCAGCATAAAAGCAAGCAAGCAGCAAAAAAGCAAGCATGCATGTCTAGGTAAAGCTGTATGCTTGGTTGCATGTTACTTACTTTCATTAAGTTTCTTGCTTTATTATTATTGAGAGCTTTACTTATCTTTATGTGAAGAATTAAGTTGGATTTCAGTATTTGTCGTTTAAAGTGGTCAGATTAGATAGAGAATCATCTAAAATTAAAAACTTCGTTGTAGGATTTAAATACAAATAGATTCTGAATGAATAACAATCGTAAATCCATATTTCATTAATATTAATGTTGAATTTTCGCCAAATAATAATTGAACACAGCAAATTCGTATATAAGATAGGTATATGTATATACGCAAATTTTTATATAAGATAGGTATCTTATATAAAAATTTGCGTACGGCCGGCCGCGTTGAAGTGAAAACTTCTTTAGCAGCGTTTTGCACTTGAACACGTGACCTGATCGAAAGTTCGTAAGACGGACACGTGACCTGTGACCGCCACAAAAGCGAGTTTTCACTTCTGCCGGCACTCCCAGAGTTGAACGCGTTATTTTTTTTCTCGTTCATAGCTTGATCCCAAAAGAAAAGTTTTTCAGATTTGGTAGGTAATGTCGAGTAAATTTATACTCGGTCATTGTTGCGTACGTAGGCGTGTCTTAAATAAGTAAAACATTATAGAAACTGTGAAAATTTACATAAACACTGACTAACCCAAACACTGACTACCTATTAATAATCAATTTCGAACGCAATGTTTGAAATAATTAAGCCGAAACCGAAACAAGGGGCACTGAACATCGTTCACCACGCATTCCTGTGAATATCCAGGCAATATGTTCCGGGTATCCGGCATAATCCTGAACCGGCAGGCAATTTGTCCCGGATACCTCTTGATAGGACGTATCCAGCAATGAACTTGAACATGAGAGTCAGCATTGTAAAACATTCATTAGATAAAAAAATTCAAGGGTATTTTTTTAATGTATGTATGATTTATCTCCCATGCTGGTCTGGGAGAAAAGAAAAAGACGTGGAATATACCAAGTGCTTCTCTTCCCGCGCAAACCGTTAAAGCCGGCTAAGGGAATGGGTGAAAATAACGAATTATGTAAATAGGCAATCGGCAAGTCATCACTATTTTGATTTCGTCTTCCACCTATACGCCCACTATTAGGTTTGCAAAATGTAGCCCTTGGGTCTTATGGCCCTAAGCTTTGTTTACCACGTCACGTAACAAAGCTTAGGGCCATTGCGAGTGTCGAAAGGTTATTAAAAATATTTTTACTATACTATGTATGTAACCAAAACGAATATCGAAAAAACATGATGCGTTGGCTTAGAAGTTTGCTTTTTTCACAGCTCTAAGGGCCAAAAGACTTGAGTATTTGATATGAATTTCAGCTTGATACATTTAGGCGTTTCTGAAAAAAGGGTCTTGACAGACAGACAGACAGACATACAGAGAACCAAGTGATCCTATAAGGGTTCCGAGGTAAGGAACCCTAAAAAATGCTTTTCATCGAAATTTACAGTGCTATAAGGATCTAAATGAAGGCCAGTTGGCATCTTGCTAGCCATCACTAAGTTTGTCCGTCCATTTTCAAGCCCGAAACACATGCCAGAATTATAAGTAGATACCTAGTTGTGTAAGAAAGATAGTGTCAACGAAGGATTTTATTTAAGGAAGAAAAAAATTGCCCACTTTTTAAAGATGATTTTTGGTGTAGGACTGTAATAACTACTTAAAGGATGAATGAGAGCGGCAGTGTAATAAAGACAAAGACAATTAGAGTACCTAGCCGTGCCATATTATTAGGTTATTTTAATTTATATCCTATCTTTATGTTGTATGACGTGACTTATCTATTGCGAGTGAAATATCATTGGTTATTAGCTTAATAACGATGCCTAGCCCTTACTAGGCATAGTTAACAAAAAAGTAAGATCTTATTGAAAATTATAATTAGTTTCAAGAACTGAGTAAAATTATCTTTTAAAAAAGGTATCTTTGGTAACGGTTTACAAAAAAACTATCTAGGTATAACCACGCAGTACAAGATTAAACAAATAAGCATACACGCCTAGGATGCTAAGTTGAACTAATTAGTAAATATGAAACTTTGTAAAAATGTTACTTTGTGTCTGTTGTGTTGCCTTATTAAATGAAATTGACGTCAAAAAATACGATCAACTTAATTTTACAGATTTTCATTTAAAAACACGTTTATCGTCTTGTCACGCTATGCCGCTATAAAATCGAGATTGTATTTTTGATCACGTGTCTCAGTTCAATCAATTTCGGCTGATTGGTTTGCAGCTTGTTCCATATTGATCAATCAATTTTAGTGTGTATGATTTGTAGCCTTTGTTTCTATTAATTAATTATTTGTCTGGCCGTGGTGGGCTCTGAAACTGAAAGTAGCTAAATATTTACAAAAAGAGAGTCTGGAGAGTACAAACTATCACAATATGGCACCGTGTAATTTTTGGCTGCTTATCTATATATGTGTTTATTATAAAAGCGAAGGAAACCCTGTAATTTTTGGATGGTTATCTATATATGTATTTATTATAAAATATAGTATCGTTGAGATAATATCCCATAATTTATGTTATTAGTCCTTAAGTAATTTCAAGACATAAGTCTTACTAACTCAATCTGTGTGATTTGTCCGTATATACTTATTTGTTTATTTTAATCTTGTGCGGTTACCTAGAGGTATCAGTAATCAGTCCACTATGCTATGAACTTTGACTGTGATCATAGTACAAATGTTACAACATCCTAGGATAATGCTTACCAAGCAATTATGATAAAAATATGAATTACCCTTTGCATACCTAATTTTTAATCAAATGGTAAAATATTTTTTTTTATTTGATTTACTAGGTAAACTTTCTCTGTAAATATACATAGATTTAAACTAAGAGCGGAACTATGTCAAACATGTTTTAGAAAATATCTTCAATGAATTCTAACGACGATTCCAAAGCTCCACAAAATAAAACTACGGACATTCTCTAGTTTTCCCTCGAATATTTTTAATCAAATTAACACATTTTTGGGCCATAGAATATTTTTCTAACAAATGATGTTGGCTTGAAAAATATTCATACATTGTCTTTGAATAAAAAATGAAGCGAAACTTAAGATTTACTTCATTGTTTCCGTCTGAAAAGGACGTATTTCTTTGATGTTGACCTAAAGGTCAAAATCAAAGATCATTAAGTATTTAATTGGACCTTTCTATTTGGAAATATGTTTCTTACAAATTAGGTCTAAAAACCATTACTCAAAGTAAATAAACCAGCAGAAGTATTTGGAGCGTATAATTAAGCAAACAACGACGTCAATTCTCAACTTGCTCAGAACTTCCGCTTATAATTATTTCCTCACATTCCTCAAGGGTTCAATGATCATTAATACAAGTGAAGCTAGCCAAACTTGGCAACAGACGGTATCATATAGGGACGTTATTGCTTGTACGTCACGACAAGACAACGTCTAAAACCATGCTCTTCCTTATTCACATTGACGCAAGATCTATTAACTATTGAAAATCTTTGATACGTACCTAGACAAGCACACACATGACGTATTTTGCAACAAGAACTTCATGTAACGCCCTGTTTACATGGCTCGATTTTTCTAATATAAATTACATGGATTGCAAGTGATATATGAGAGGTCTGCTCAGTAAATGTGGGGATGAGTATTTCAAAGACGAGCCATTTGTTACTAGCGAGCGCGCTGGATGGTAGTTGTGAAAATTGCAAGGTAAAACTTGGATTTGAATCCTTGTGAAACTTGAATATTATTTTGTTTTCCAAATAGCCACATTGTATCTCGCACTTGCGTCTTTGGAAGTCCAGGGCCTACTATAATAGAATATTATGCCTCGTTGATATTTTGTAGTACATTTTATTCTAGGCAGGTATAATGTAGAAAAATAAATTTAATAAATCTTCATAGAATACTCTGAATGAAGGGATTGTTATTGTTTTAGTCGTTCATTTAATCGAAAATACATTCTCCCACTGAAACTACATTTCATCTAAAGTTAGTGCAAGATAGCACAGCGATGTGCGGGGCTAAATCTATCAATAGCATCGCTTTTTAGCTAGCCTCATCTAGCACAGCTCTGATGGAAATGGACAAGCAAGTGGTCTTGTGTCACTATCAAAAAAAGTTTAAAAAGCACCTGCTGCGTATAGTTGTTACAAATAATTTACAGGTTCGCCATACAGCTTTACGCCAATCAGATGTGGCCACAGCTATTTAATATGTAAGCACTATAGATGGTAAATAAAAAACAAAATCCTAAGCCAAAACTTAACACGAAAGCGTACTAACTCAGTACAATTCAAAGACAGACTGATGCCGATCTGACAGATAAGAGAGATCATCGGGATTAAGTTTTTTAAGAAGAAAATAAAGAATTTACTAAAAAATACGCTGACTTGTGTTTTTAATTCAGCTAACAAAATACTAGAAATATATCTCTAATGTATTTAAGCTTATTTTCATATGTATATTCCATAGATGCATTATTTATAATTGCATGACAAAAGTTGTATGAAACTCTTCACAGTAGGCCCTCCATAGTACTCGTACTAATTACTCTTTAATAGTTCTGTCTATTACTATCAAGTATATTATATTTATTGAAAAAGAAGAATCAGGGATTGTGTCTGAATTTGTCAAATCGGTCCAGTAGTTTCAGAGTCTATTCAGTGTAAAGCGGCGTAAACTTAGCTTTAAGTAAGTTATTGACGTCAACAATATTAATGTTGTTCAGCTAACAAAATACTAGAAATATATCTCTAATGTATTTAAGCTTATTTTCATATGTATATTCCATAGATGCATTATTTATAATTGCATGACAAGAGTGGCTCCGCTGGCGGTTTAGATGGGCTATCGCCACAACATTTGAAAGATTTGTTAAACAGTGACCGTGGCATCGCTGGCGGGGCACTTTTGCGAGAGCTGACAGCTCTAGTAAACTTCATGCTATTGGGTAAGGTGAATAGCAGAATTACAGGAATTTTATATGGAGCAAATGTATGTGCTCTTAAAAAAAAGGACGGTGGTATTAGACCTATTGCTGTAGGTACGACTTATCGTCGACTTTTAGCCAAAATATGTTGCAGAGCCGTCGCAACCACTCTTAGTGACTATTTTCAGCCTATTCAGCTAGGGTGGTTGTGAAGCCGCTGTCCATCCTCTACGCGCATACTTAACAGCTGAAAACCCAGAAGTCCTGCTGAAGGTGGATATAAAAAACGCCTTCAATTCGGTAGATAGAGGTGCCATGCTGAGACAGGTACTTCACAAAATTTCTTCCGTTTACAATTTCCTCTGGCAGTGCTACAGTCAAAATTCTAAATTAATGTACCAGGACAATCTTCTTTACTCAGAAGTTGGATGCCAGCAAGGTGATCCTCTGGGTCCGGTTATTTTCAGCCTCGCCATCCATCCCATACTTGAAAAATTAAAGTCGAAATATAACGCATGGTTTTTGGATGACGCAACGCTAGGTTCAAGTGCGGCCACAGTTTTGAGAGATTTAATGATCATTAAAACCGAATTTAAATCAATTGGACTATCCCTAAATTTTTCTAAGTGCGAACTATATTTAGATGAGGACCTGCCACTGCTATCAAAAATCAAAATTATCTTACAATTTAATTCATTAGCCCCCAACATTAAAATTATTGACAAGTCCACACTCCGTCTCTTAGGATCCCCCGTATTTGACGAATCGTTTCCAAAGTTCATTCAGGACAAAATTCAAAATTTTCAACTGGCCGCCGACCGCCTTTCGGGTATACATTCTCATTTTGCTTTCACGATATTAAAATATTGTCTGTTCGTGCCCAATTTTACATATAATCTCCGATGCAGTCATCTGTGGAAATACCCGGACCTCCTTTCAAAATTAGATGATGTTATAAGAAATTCGTTATCATCAATTCTGAATATTGATTTAAGTAACCAATGTATTTGGGACCAAGCCTCCTTACCCGTCAGGTTAGGGGGGCTCGGAATACGCAAAATTTCCAGTGTTGCCCTTCCTGCTTTTTTGTCCTCTGTTCATAGCGTAGAAAACCTATTTCAAAATATCCTTAAACAACCTACCTATGAAATTCCCTATGTGGCGGAGGCCAAAATAGTATGGTCAGAGGTAAGTCTAAATTCAAAATTTCCCGACATTCCTTCTTCGCAGAGGCAGTGGGACGAGCCGTTATGCAGAGTTGTTCAGAGTAATCTCCTCCAATCTTCTGACAGCAACCCTGCTGAGTGCGCTCGTCTCCTTGCAACTGCTGAGTGGGAGTCTGGTTTATGGTTGCTGGCTTTACCGTCTTATAACCTGGGTACATTCCTAGATGACCACACCTTCCGCTTAGCGACGTGTCTACGTTTAGGAGCCGTCACTAATGTCCCGCATCATTGCCTCTGCGGTGATGCTGTCGACCAGTTTGGACGCCACGGACTTTCATGCACCAGGAGCGCTGGCCGCATAGCTCGCCATGCCAATTTGAACAACATTATCCACCGTGCTCTTGTCACCATCGAGCTACCAGCTGTTTTGGAACCAAATGGCCTGGCGCGAGATGATGGCAAGAGACCAGATGGCATGACTCTTGTGCCCTGGAGATTGGGGAGGCCATTAGTGTGGGACGCCACGTGTGTTGACACACTCGCGCCTTCCCACCTCCATGGCACTAGTTCTAAGGCTGGCGCAGCTGCGGCCACTGCCGAGTCCCTCAAACGTCACAAATATGCATGCCTTGGCAATGGCTACATATTTGAGCCGTTTGGGGTGGAGACTATGGGTCCGTGGGGCCCTTCAGCTCATAAATTATTTAAAACCATAAATAAGCGACTGGTCGAGGTATCTGGTGACCAAAGGGCTGGCAATTTTTTTGCACAACGCATTAGCATTGCCATCCAACGTGGCAATGCGGCCAGCCTTTTAGGCACCCTACCGGAAGGCAATGATCTGCGTGACATTTTTTATTTATAGATAACTTTTATTTAGTGTACATATTATACAGTTATACTAGTTCTAGATGTTGTAAATAATAATGTGTAATTTAACGTTCACCAAATGATATTTAAAATATCTTACGATGAATAAAATATTTTGACTTTGACTTTGACTTTGTAAACATACAAACAAGTTTTGCACTTGGATTTCTGTTTTCTGGATGAAACTGTATACTGGAGTAGTTTTTGATGGCTGCTCATCTGACTTATTGGCTATTAATACTGAGTTATCTCAGGGATCTGTTCTATCGCTTTCTGCTACACATTAACGAAACGCTAAAACAAAGTACAAAGACACATGAATAGAGTGCCTTCCCCTTAATAGAGACAGTAAGAAAAGTGCCGATGGACACATTCTTAAACAATACATTATAAAACTAGGTCAATGTAAAATTACTCATTAGCTAAGTTAAGGCTAGATCGTGATATTATTAGCGTATTTATGCTTTAAATACGATAATTACGATACGCTAAAACGCGGTATTTTTGAGCACTCAGACGATGACACCATATAATACTGAAAGATATTTTTCAAAGAAAAAAATCCTAAAATAGACGATCTCAAGGAGGTAATGCTTTTCCCATCTGGGAATGGATCCAGCCAGTACCAGGTCAAAGCCCTGGAAGATATCGATAAACATGCCAGAAGCATCATTGGTGCTGAGTCGCTCATGGTAGGATGGCTTCAGAGCCTCTAACACCATCGATTTTTAGCAAGTCTGCGTGTCTTCTACAGGTTGCATTGCAGGAGTGTGCTTAGGTATTGTTTCAATTCCCCCTGCACCATTCGACCATCGGTTCGCGGCGTAGACAGAAATTCCATACATATGTGACCAATATTCCTACTCATTGCATCTTTTAAATTCGCCACCTCCTTCAATATGTGAACCGCTTAGGAATGGAACAACTTCCCCGCGTCGCTGTTTCACGGCACGTCAAACAATGCATATTCACTCTAACATTCAAAATCCCTAGATATTTAAGGCTAGAGTGAAAAAGCTTTATCTGATTTTGCGTATCGTATACGCAAAATCAGATAAAGCTTTGCCTAGACCCTATCTTGCCTGACGGGAAGCAACAATGAGTGTTGCTTCCCATCAGGCAAGATAGCAATCACACGCTTAAATAAAAAAATGTTATTTTAAAAATAAAATTACTAACCCGTTCTATTACTTTTTCTCCTTGCCACACTTTATGTCGGGTGACACCATGTTAGTTTCAACCACTTTCCCTATCTCTTTACCATCTTAGGTGAAACATACATACATTTAAACCTAACAAAATCCGTGTAAACTGCTCTGATTGATGTCGATACAAGACGTGTGTGATGAACGCGAGGCTGTGCTGTAATATCACAATCATGAGTAGTACGAGATTGTTGTCACAACTCCGTATAGTGTGAGCTCAAAGGGCTTTATTCTTGTTATTTCTTAATTTCAAGTGTCAAGACAGATTAAATATTAATCAAATTTAATTAAAATACTCTCTCGTCGCGTATAAACCGCACTCATTGATGTCGGCGTAAGACGTGTATTGTGACTTGTGTCTGGCTGTAATCTCGCTGTCCTAGACATTTTTTCGTCGCGCCTCAGAGCTCAAGGAGCGCCATTATTGTTTTTTCTGCTTGTTTTCACGTATTATGAGAGCTTGCGTTTTGGCATACATACCTTGCTTTGCAAGAGTTATATTGCGCAATTCATCGTAGCCTACTTAGTCATAAAGAAGTCTGAGCTGGCTTTGAGTAATCAAGTTAATAGATTATTTGTTTTTTTCATGTTGGCAGAAAAAAATATTGTGAGATGTTTAAGGGTTCAGAATCTTAACAGGTCAAACCTTACGGGATCACCCAGTTATCCGTCTGTATCTCTATCCATCAAGGCCTTTTTTCTATGAAACGCGTAGATATATCAACCCCCGATTTGAAATTTATGTGCGATTTTATTATTCGCATTATTTTTTTCTTACTACTTCCAATTCAATATTTTGTGGGTATTGGTAAGTTTCAAAATGCCAATCCATATAATATATTTGCAAATACAAACTACATTTACGTATAATTTTAAACACTATTTTAGTCTCTTTCCTGTGAGGGCTCAATATTTTCCCATTTTTAAAATCGTTTGTCTCTACTATATATAATATGAATTCTTATTGGTTTAGTTGGTTATATTTAGTACAAGATGTAATTGATAAAAAATTTTACCTTGGTCCCGGTTCGGGCGCCAGGTAATTGTACTAATATTGCACCTGTGAATTTTAAGGATAATCTTGAATAAAAATACCCGGTGGATACGACAAAATGCTATATAGGATGTAGTACTCGAATGTATGACATTGGAGACGCACAACCAACTGTCATTGTGGAATAATTTGGTAAGAAAATATTGACTTGAAAATAAAAGTGTTACAAAGACAAACGATTTTATTAACACTTTACTTGAAATATTATTTTTATTGGATTGTATGTAAACGACGAAAACCACTATGGATTGCCGTTTATGAAAAATTAAGATTGAATGTTGCATAAAAAGTAATTTATATAATACCTATATAAATTACTTTTTATGCAACACTATCTTGCTGCTACTTCATCCACGTAAATCATAGCCTATGTTACTCGCTGATGATGTATATTTTAACAATTGAAATAATTTTAAAATCAGTCGAGGTAGTTTTGAGTTTATGACATCATTACAAACAAACACCAAATTATATATTTTTTCTTTATAATGATATAAGTATAAATAAAACGTTTGCCCACATATTCAGTATCTCGCACAATTCGTCAACGTCACGGACACACCGATCCCATCTCGATGGTAAACATGGCGTTTGTTTGACGGTCGTGTATATATCAAATATCAACAATGAACTTCCATAATAGTTCCACCTATCAAAACAATGATGATAGACTACTACAAGGCTTCTTAGTTTCAAGTTATTAGATATACAATCAAAAGTACACGCCGGCGAGAGTTCTCGAAAATGGTCATGCCACGCTCTACTGGGATCGATCTGTTATTTATCACGGACAGGAGTATTGTTTCCAATAAGCCTGATATCGTCTTGAGAGATCAATCAAAGCGCCAGACAATGCTCATCGATATCACCATCGCACATGACGATAACCTCGTGAAACCCGAGAAGAACAAGCTCAGCAAGTACTTTACCTTGGCCCACGAGGTGACCGCTAAAAGATTTTTTTTTTGTCAATGACACGTATTTTATTTAAATGTGATGTATATTGAAATAATACCGTTGTTCATTTATTTGATTCGTTTACTATGTAAATAATTTAAAAGTCATAAAATAACACTGTAAATACCATACTCTACGCGAATAAATGATTCTGATTCTGATTTTTATTACATTTTGATATTTACTTTTTATATATATATTATAAAATATAAATAGTAAACCGGTCTGGTCACATTCAGTATCACGCACAATTTGTCAACGTCACGGAGACACCGGCCACATCTCGACGGTAGCGATAAACACGGCGGGGTGTTTGTTTGACAGTTGTCTTAATCAAATATTAACGATGAACTTTCATAATAGATCCACCTATCAAAATAATGAGATGATGAGATACACTACTACAAAAATGCTTAAGGTAAATTTTTTAGATACACAATCTAAAGTTATTAATATACACGGTGAAATTTTGATAGTTCTAGACCCATAAAGGGATGATTCAGCCCGCTGATATAAACAACTTTTCCTATGAGACCAATTCTGGGAACTCAACATTATTTTTGATGTTCCCATACAAATTGACCGAGCGGGCGAAATTTTTTTGTATGGAACTACCCATTTCTTTTTTAAGTTCCCAGCACTGGTCCTATAGGAAAAGTTGTTCATATCGATGGACTGAATCACCCCTTTAAGGGTCCAGAACGATCAAAACTTCACCGTGTATATAGTGGTCCGGTCACTTTCAGTCTAAGCTTTCGGTATCACGCACAATTCGTCAACGTCACGGAGACACCGACCCCATCTCGACAGTAAACACATCGTTTGTTTGTAATATATCGAATATCAGAGAGATGAACTTCCGTAATAGCTTCTATCAAAATAATGACAGTAAAAAGCAAGTCACTAAGGAAAACAGATATTTTTCCCGTAACTCTTCAAAATATATATTTTTATACATCAACCTAAGCACTAATACAAATGGGTCTTTCCAACCAACATATTATCTGTTGAGTTTGAAGTTGTATCCTTACTAATATTATAAATGCGAAAGTGAGTTTGTTTGTTTGTTTATTTGTTTGTTTGTTTGTTACGCTTTCACACCGCAACTACTGAACCAATCATCATGAAATTTTGCATACAAGTTCTCTGGAGTACGGAGAAGGACATAGGCTACCTTTTATCCCGGGAAAAAATACTATTCCCGAGGGATCGATATTGACGCGGGCGGAGCCGCGGGCGAAAGCTAGTATAAAATAAAACTGATTATGATAAAAGTTCTTATGACTTTCTGATGACGCCTGACAAAGTAATTAGCGTGCAGAATATCATTATCGATTCAGTAGTTACAATTATACAAATTCACAAATTGTACACACTCGATCGCTTATATAATATGTTCCAATAATAATGTATATAATAAAAATTTTAATCATTACTGAAAAGAAAAATAGTCATAAAATTAAAAAGCCCTTAAAGCGAGTAGGCGATCAATACTGTTCAAAAGAGTTTCTTTTGGCGTTTCTACTCCCTTTAGCTTTTGCACATCAAATAATAATATAAATATTACTAATTAATTAAATTCTGGTAATGTTGCAAAATTAAAAACTAAAACTAACCCTAACTATACAAAAAAGAGAAAACTATAAACAGAAAGCAAACCTAACAGTAAAAACTTAAAGATAAAAAATGTCTCGCAAATCATTGCCCTGCGGAAGTGTGCCCAAAAGGCTGGCAGCATTGCTACGTTGTATGGCAATAAATATTACTAAATTAGTTCCTTTAATTGCCTACAAATACCATTTTCTGAATAAACGTTTAGATTTTGATGTTTGACTTGCATTTATTATATTTATACGGGGGCTCACGGGAGCATATAGGTATTTAATTCTATAGCCTATGTTCATCAGGAATAATGTATGAATGATGAAAGAATTATTCAAATCAGTCCAGTAGTTTCGGAGCCTATGCAAACAAATAAACTATCAAACCTTACATCTTTATAATAATAGTTTAGTAGTTAGTTGCTTAGGATTGATATCAAAAATACTTAATGATCAATCTATATAGAATTATAAATAATATGGCCTGTGCCTAAATTATATTTTCCTATGAGAGTCTTTGTAGTATCAGGCCTATACCCATGCCTGTCTTGGGTCTTGTATGACGTATAAATATGATGCAAAGAGAGCTCAGAGCAAGCACTTTATTTTAATTTTACTGGATAGAGTATACAATAACAAAACTGTTCTTAATTCATGATGTTTCATGAATATGATACGAAAATGCAATTGAGATAAAAATACAACTTAATTACCTATTCCTGCGAACTTATGTCCCGTAGGAAAGTTAGAAATGGAATGTCAGATGATGAAAAGGCCTGTGACGAAGAATTTGAAGATGAAATTAAAATTAAAATGTAATTTCTAAAAAGGTGGACAGGATGAGCTAATGGAGAAACGAGGCGGATAGCAAAATACATCATGAAGGAGATACAGAATGGATACAACATTTTTCAAATTATTAGCTAGGTACTGGTAAACATCTCGACCGATTGAAATAAAATACTCGAATAAGATGTTATAAACCAATCTTCTCTTCTCATACAAAATCCGTTGAAAGTATATTCATATTTTTATAAAAAAACACAAAATATCGCTCCCGATAGTATTAACCATTTGTTAAATAAGGTTTTTATACGCTGAGGCCATCTTTCTTAGGAATATGGAGGGAGAAAAAGAGAGCAATCACTTAGACTAACAGCGGGCCTTTCAAGTACCAAGATGGATTTATGGACATAATGCTTTGAAATTGAAGAGCTCGTAATTGTAAACATTTGATAAATGTACTTCTATCAGTTTCAAGGGGAAAATTCTTATATGTACTTGATAATTTCATTGAAATGTATACTATTTATCTTATCTATATATCGATACGTCTGTATCCCTTACGACGTAGACAGAATCTAGGTATAAGATCTTAAAGCTACGTTAAGTTTTAGTTGGTAGGTGAATTAGATATGTAATTTTTATTATTACCTTGTCTACGCCCGCGATGTCCACAACTGACCATTTCTTTCAAAAATATGTATTTTAAAATTTAATATAGGTATGAGTAGATTTTTTAACATACGGGTTTAACATAAACATTTATTTTATTTTACAAACTAAGCCTATTGGCTAAGTTTGTAAAATAAGAAGAAACATGTGCGTGCATGATATATTATCACATCTTTTTCCCTTGCGGAGTAGACAGAGCCTAGGTCTATAAGACTTTATGGCCACATTTAGATTTAGAATATTGGAGGGCGTGATGAAAAATGGAATCAAAATAGTGATGGGTTGCCAGCCGCATCGCCTATTGACATGATCCCTCAGATTTGCGCTCATTCCCTTTATCTTTATTTTTTATAATTAATCTAGTGAATATGGAATTGTATCTTATAATTCTGGAATAAAGTTATTATTATTATTCTCTTTATTTATTTAATTTCTTAGGTCTAGGTTTTTATAAAACTTATATAAAAAGTAAAATATAAAAAAATATCATACAAAAAATACAACCTTTATAAAAACCTAATCCTAGAGGGCTGCCAGCAGCGGGGCAGGGCTCAAGCTACCGACAGTTAAGGCTACAGAGAGAGAAACCTCCTAACGATGCGCGCAGTGTCCAGGAGTACTGCCTTCTGTATCTGACCCTTGATCCAGCCATCTAGCGAGAGCCTCTTGAGGTGTTGATCGAGGCTCTTCGCTATAAGACCGTTCGCTGAAACGACTATCGGGACAATGATCGTCGAATCCACATCCCACATAGCGGTCACCTCGTGGGCCAAGTCTAGGTACTTAGTAAGTTTATCCTTCTCGGCCTTCACAAGGTTCTCGTCATGCGGGATGGTGATATCGATGAGCATTGCCTGGCGCGTCGATCGATCTGTCAGCACGATGTCAGGCTTATTGGCAACAATAGTCCTATCCGTGATAACAGATCGATCCCAATAGAGCGTGGCACGACCATTTTCGAGAACCGGCATTGGTGTGTACTTATAGTACGGCACTTCGGAATCCACAAGCTCATAACGAAGAGCAAGTTGCTGGTGGATAATTCTGGCTACAAGGTTATGTCTGTGCAAGTACTCTCCGTTAGCCAGATGAGAACAACCGGAGATAATATGCCTGAGTGATTCGCCAGGACGGCGGCATGCTCGACAAATGTCGACCGTACCGTCCTTCAGGATATATCTCCGATAGTTGTTCGTCATCATGACTTCGTCTGCAATTGCACAAGCAAAACCCTCGGTTTCTCCAAAGAGGTCACCAAATCGTAGCCAGTTTACCGACGCGAGCAGATCTACATCAGGCCCTGTTAAGGCCCGGTAGAACCGCCCGTGCAGCTCCTTGCTCTTCCATATGTCCCTGCGGTCTTCGGTGCTCAGCACCGTTGGTCTGTGCCAGTTCTCGCTTGCTAAGGAGAGCGGTGTAAAGCTCCTATCTACTGCAACAACGTCGCGATGCATCCCACACTCATTTTTAAGGAAATAATCCCTAAGACTATACACCTCGCGGTTATGGAGAGTCTTGGCGTTCAAAAATCCACGACCTCCACACTTACGTGGGATGTACAGTCTCATAACGGATGAGCGTGGGTGAAGCATGCGATGCGCTGTCAGCTGTTGACGGACCTTCCTATCCAGGGCATCTAACTCAGTTTGGGTCCATCTTAGTATGCCAAAGGAGTAAGTGAGTAGGGGCATTACCCAGGCATTGAAAGCGCGTGCCTTATTACCACCTGACAAAAGACTTTTAAGTACTTTTGTCAGTCGACTAAAGAAACGCTCTTTCATCGCCTGCTTTATGTCCCCATCCACAATACTCAAACACTGTGACATACCAAGATATTTGTAAGTTTCCTCCTCCGCGAGAGATCTGAGGGACATTATCTCAGAAAGTTGTAAATTTGTTGAATTTACAACTTTTCCCCGTTGGACATGCATGACAGCACATTTATCTACACCAAACTCCATCCTGATAGAACTACTGAAATCTCTTGTGATTTTCAATAGCTCCACCAGGTCAGAGGGATTCGGTGCAAATAATTTTAAGTCATCCATGTATAACAGGTGAGAAACAATCTCCCCGTCACTTCGGAGGCGGCAGCCTAGTCTTGAATCCCTCAGTAGGTTGCTGAGGGGGTTCAAAGCCAGACAAAACCATAATGGACTCAAACTGTCGCCCTGGAAAATGCCTCGCTCGATCCTTATCAAGTCCATCGGATCCGAAGAGCCATTTCCTCTACCTGGCTGACAAAGGACCGTGGTCCATTGTCTCATACACGTGCCAAGAAAGGATCTTAAAGTTGTATTAACTTTATACAACTCTAAGACCCTCTCTAGCCATGAATGAGGCACTGAATCATAGGCCTTTTTATAGTCAATCCAGGCAGTTGAAAGGGCTGTCTTTTTCCGTTGAACTTGCTTGCAGATGGTCATGTCTATGAGGAGGAGCTCTTTAGTACCACGGGACCCAACCCTACATCCATTTTGAGAGGAAGCCATGATTTTGTTCACAACTATGTGCTGGTTAATTTTCGCTCTCAAGATGGATGTAAGGAGCTTGTAAAGAGTTGGCAAGCATGTGATAGGTCTAAAATTCTTGGGATCCGTGGTACTACCGGATTTATAGAGCAGGAAGGTGAGTCCTGTCGTAAGGAAAGAAGGTAGGGAACCAAGCTCGAGAGCTTGTTGGAATTGGGTGGCCAAACGTTCATGTGAGCTTCGAATCCACTTTATCCAGAAGTTGTGCAATCCGTCTGGCCCAGGACTTTTCCAGTTCTGCGCCGTCCGAATCGCACAACTTATGTCATCGGGGCTGATAGTTACAGCCCCCATGGACTCGATAGGCTCACATTCACGTTCAACCACTGTCATCCAATCACTCTCGGTGTGTTTGACTGGCACCGACCAAATACTACGCCAGAAATTATTCATAGCAGTAGCATCCGGCAGCTGCCCATCGATCACACATTGTTCAGTTCCCTCCCACTTCCTGTACACCTTCCTTTGGTCACTTTGGAAGAGCCGATTTAGCTGGAATCGTTCCACACGCTCTCTGTAGCGGCGAATACGTCCCGCCGACGCATAGACTTTCTGCTTCAGGAAGTCAATGCGTTCCGTAACACAGGCAATGTAGTCGCTGGGTCTAATACCAGTACCCTCAAATGCCTGGTTTACGAAACGCATGACACGGGGGCGATTGTTGCCCTCCCTGAAGCATATTAGCTTTGCAATGAGAGTCCTGAATATGCTGATACGTCGCTCAATCCGCTTTTGCCATGCAGGGACACCGCCGACGGGCCGAGCTGCATAGTCAAGGTCAGGAAACTTGACTCGAGCAACCTGACACGCCGCAATGGCCCCACAGTACAAGATTGAGTGCGTATCAACAAGATCTTCACTAGCCTCTAAATATGGGGCTAGCAGATCATTCAGGGCTCCCATTAGCGCCAAATTTCGTCTATTCGTAGGCAGACGAGGTATACGCGGCCTAGAGTCCGGTGTGGCGCGATACTGCGCGATCGTCTCCCCCAAAGTCCTCCTCAAGTGCTCATGGGCCTGGGTACTTACGTTTATGTTCGCATTGTCACCCTCGTCAGCCACAGGGTTCATCCGTACCATTCCCGGTGATTGGGCAGATGTTGGCGACCGATAAATTGGTTCGGCAGATGGACCCCGAGGTATGGCGACAGTTGGGCGAACAGGTAACGCCTCCAGGCGTAGCCGATCAAGCACAGAGTCATCTAATCGCTTGCAACGTTGAATGACCCGCACTTGATCCGATAGACGCTGTGCAGATACGGTAATGGTTGGTTCGAGGGCCTGAAACAAAGAAAGCATCCTGGGACGATACGCTGTCATATTAGTTTCTCCCTCTGTGGCCCCATAATAGGCGCGCATGCAGTTCTCGTTTATTTCTTGAGTCCATCGCATGCGACGCACTACACCACCGGTAGCGGGAGCCGGGCGCGAAGCAGGTTGCCTCGCAGGCTCCAAGCGTGCCGGCAGCGGAGGTCGTCCACGTCGCACAGGTGGTGGCGGCGGCGCGGCCGACGGCCCGCGCTCGTCGTCGCTCGACTCGCTGGTGCCGGGTGCGGTGGCGAACTCGTCACCCGACGATGTTGGCGAGGAGCTGGACGACGACGCGGGCGGAGGTGGAGGGCGTGCGTTTTTTTGTTGTCCCGCTTTTGATCGTGTAATCATCTAATCGTATCCATTATTTATCACACATATTTTAATTGACATGACAGTGTCAAAGTCAATCTATTTCTTGTATTTTGAGGTATTTCTGTTTTTACATCGATACATTCTCACTGATCTATATGGCTTACATTAATTTAATTGTGATTGTAGCTATTGAGGATTTGTATCTATTGTTATTAAATAATATTTTATAAAATTTCAATGGTACAAAGAGATGTTATTATTATTATTATTATTATTATTTATCGGCTTCTACGATCTGCGCTGCGCGGAAAGGGAAGCAGCTGGCATATTCTACGTTTTTTCTTTACTCCTAGACCAGCAAGCTTTCTTATATTGTATTCCTTTACTAACATGAAGTTATAATCTACTTAACTGAATCATTGACTCGACTACCTGCCGTCATACGGAAAAAAGACGCATCTGACATTTTTTCCAAAATTGAGTTACATACATATTCGGAATCAGTAAAAAAAGACGCATCTACTAATATTTTTAAAGTTTACTGAAAACAAACGCTACCCATTAAACCTTACTATAAAATACGACGCATGTGCGATATATCGCTTGTATTACTAATTTGAATAGACATTTCTGATGTATACTAAAATGAAAAGTCATATTTAAGTAGTACTGTCTTATTAACTTATAAAATACGTATGGTTTCATAAAATGAAAAGGAGTTTCTACATCTTAATAATAAGAAAAGATGGTTCTGCGGAGATGTGCCCCTTCATCTTAGCATTACACACTATTAGCTAGACGCAAGTGGCAGTAGCGTCTTTTTTATGTAGTATATATTAAGTGGGGATCGCGGCAGGCTGCCGGTTCAATCAGTTGCGTCCCGGCAGTCGAGGCGACAGACGCGCGCACGCTCCGTGTAAAATTTGCAGCAATATGGTGAGTTAGCTCGAAATTATTTCATGCGGTTATTCAAAAATGTTTGGGTAAGCGGTTTATGTCTTCGAAATAAGGCTGAAATACGTGAAAATATCATTAAATTTATGTATTGATCGATTATATATTTTATGTATATTGTTTAATTAAGTAAAAATAGATGTATGGGTATAAAGAAGGAGTTCTAAATGTATACTTATATTATAAAGCTGAAGAGTTTGTTTGTTTGTTTCATCAATCATCAATCAGCCTATTGCAGTCCACTGCTGGACGTAGGCCTCCCCAAGGGCACGCCACACTGCACAATCTCTCGCTTTCCTCATCCAGCCACTACCAGCGACCCTCCTCAGGTCATCGGTCCATCTGGCAGGGGGGCGTCCAACACTACGTTTGCCGAGACGTGGTCTCCATTCGAGAACCCGTCTACTCCATCGCTCGTCGGTTCTACGACAAATGTGGCCAGCCCACTGCCACTTCAGCTTGCTACACTTCTGGACAATGTCTACACTAAATGTCTAAACTTTGGTCCTCTGCCGGATGATTTCGTTACGGATTTTATCCCGCAACGAAATACCGAGCATAGATCTTTCCATAGCTCGCTGAGCGACATGTAGTCGGTGGGCCAGCCTGACTGTCATGTTCCACGTCTCGGCTCCATATGTCATGACGGGTAGGACGCACAGATTGAACACCCTTCTCTTTAGGCACTGCGGTAGTGTCGACGAGAAGATATGACGTAGCTTCCCAAATGCTGCCCAGCCCAGCTGCACTCTTCTTGCGATTTCGCGCTCGAAGTTGTCTCTACCTAGCTGCAATGTCTGCCCGAGGTAGACATATTCTTGGACAACTTCGAGCGCATTACCATTGATCAAGATCGGCTCCGGCGTGATAAAGTCGTTAAACATGACCTTGGTCTTGTCCAAGTTCATCCGGAGACCGACTGACATTGAAGCAGCATCAAGGCTGTGCAGCGTTTTCTGCAAATCCTGCAACGATTGTGCCATCAATACTATGTCGTCGGCAAAGCGAAGGTGACTGAGTACGCCATTGATGTTGATGCCCAGCCCGTTCCAATCCAGAGTTTTGAAGACATCTTCCAGTGCGTTGGAGAACAGTTTTGGAGAGATGACATCTCCCTGTCTCACCCCTCTGAGCAACTTAAGTGGGTTTCGTCTTGTGGTTCTGTACTTGGACGGACATCGACGCTGATCTGTATAAACTTCTCAGTACCTCCACATATCTCCAATCGACTTGGCATCGCTGCAAGGATTCCAGAACAGCCCAGGTTTCTACGGAGTTGAAGGCTTTCTCGTAGTCCACAAATGCTAGGCACAGCGGCTGATTATACTCCTGCGACTTCTGTATAATCTGTCTTACTGTGTGAATGTGGTCTACGGTGCTAAAGCCTTTTCGAAACCCAGCCTGTTCCGGTGGCTGGAAGGCGTCAAATCTTGCGGCAAGACGATTCGAGAGAACTCTCGAAAACAGCTTATAGATGTGGCTTAAGAGCGCGATTGGTCTATAGTTTTTGAGGAGGATTTTGTCTCCTTTCTTGAAAAACATAGCCACCACGCTCTCACTCCACGCCCTTGGGGTAGTCCCAGTGGCTATGACGGAATTAAATAGCTCCTTTAGCTTTTTCCGCACTGGAGATTCTCCTGCTTTGAGAAGCTCTGAGGTAATTCCGTCTTCGCCGGGAGCCTTCCCATTCTGAAGCTGTTTGAGAGCCCTCCCGATTTCGTCTTCATCCACTTCTGGGAGATCGTCGGTAAAGTGGCGCGTCAGTGTGGCTCGTGGGTCGTTCGCGTCAGGTGGAGGCTTTGGAGCATGCGAGGAGTACAGTTTCTGATAGAAGTCTTTAACTTTGGCGAGGATCTCCGGAACTGACGTGATGGTTTTGCCTTCCGAGGTTTTGAGCTTCGTCAGGTGGCTCCTACCCAGTCTTTTAGCAAAGACTTTTGACCCCCGATTTTGCTCAATCGCCTCTCTTATGAGATTCGTATTGTAGCTTCGGAGGTCACGTCTCACCGACTTGCGGATTTCTTTGTTGAGACGGTGGGTATCCGACGAAGCTCCCTCTGGCATCTCACGTCGAATCTTCATCAGTTCAAGAGTCTCCGCCGAAAGTTTAGAAAAGATCAAAATTTTTATTAATAATAATTGTTATATAAGAATTTAGTAATGTTATGTTGAAAGAAGTTTGTAAAACTGTATTTTTCTAAATTAATAATATTGATCTCGTAGTTTACATTTTATTGAAACTAATGACCTGCAGTACTGCGTACAAGCTTTGAAATAGGAATAAATAGGCAGCATTTGAGATTATATTTAAAATATAAACAGACAGACATTATTTTAAAGATAAAGACAATTAACTTTGTACTGTGTATATACCATACATTTGGTTAACGTGTTAGAATTTATCTAAAACTGCGATGGAGGGGTTGGTTATTAAAAATCAAAAACTATGCAAACAGCCATAACTGGAATATATATTCTAAATGTTATAGATAATTAGGTTTCATACTAAGTTTAAAAGCAGCTAATGGCTAAAACCGTCCTTGTTATTTACTTCACTAGACCCTATTTTTACATCTTTACTGAGTGGAAAAGACGTCTCATACAATAAGAAGTTGAAAAGAAGTATCTAGCCATAAACGTCTTTTCATTACAGTATTCGCGTAATTCTTGATATTTTTTTACTAAGAAGAAAGAGAAAATCCGGTTTATTTACTATATAAAATACAATGAATATTATATTTCATATACATACCTATAGATCGAACCCTCTTACACATTTTTCATGTATGAAAATACATCACAGTCTAAATTCCTTGGCGCAGCGAATTTTTTAAATTTAATAACACATATTATTTTTTTTCTACATTTGCGAGTTTGTGTAGAAACGTCCTTTTTCCATATGACGGCAGTACTAACGTCACCGACAAAATTTTAACTTATCCAGGAATTACTTACGGGTTCCTGCGAATAAGATCCGCGAAAGGGAAAAATAACAGTTCGGATGCCCAGGTTGTATATGGTAGTAGAATAGAGTGCTTTAAAAACAGTATTATGTCTCTCCCATGCATGGTAGACAGAACATAAGAACCAAGGGCTACGTTTAGCGTGTTGGTAGGCGTATAGTTGATCGGAATCCAAATAGTGGTGGGTTGTTCTCCGCATGACCCCTTGATGTGAATCTACAGATTTTCGCCAATTCCCTCAATCGGCTTCTACGGTCTGCGCCGGATGAGAAGCAGTTGATACATATATAATGTTTTTCCTTTTTGTCAAAACAGAATGAAAGATTCTAATCCCATATAATCTATATATAAAACAAAGCCGGGTTTGTTCAAAAGATATACGAATTTTTATAATGGTTGATTTATTGGTTTTGATATCACCCAGAATAACAATTTTATTAGCAAAACGAAGTTCGCCGGGACATCTCATCCTTCCCCCATTCCTACCCCCATGTCCTTTCCCCAACTCCTTGAAAGGCCGGCAAGGCTACACCCTGGTGTTGCGGTTGTTCATGAGCAGCGCTGGTCGCTTACCATCAGGTGACTCGCTTGCTCGTTTGCCGCCCTATAACATATAAAAAAAAAACATCTAGTGTAAGATAAAAACTGCGTTCAAACAATAGAAGAGATATAATTTGACGGCTGAAGCATCACCGTTTTATCAAAAGCGCTGCAGGTCATAAATAAACAACTGTCCGTCCGTCCAGCCTCATTTGTAATTGGACATGTATATACAGTGCCGGGGTTGTAAGCGACTTTACATGCCAGCCGAAATGTCCAATCCACGTAATTTATGTGCATTCATTGAGCTCCAAACGTAATTTCAATTCGTGACCTGAACTCTATTTTCCGGCTTTTGAATTTAGTTCTTAGTTATTATTAGACTACAAGAACTTAATCCCTTAAGGGATTAACATTTTTATTTTCATTCGAAAAAAAATTTATAGTTGAACATACTATGAAATTTTAAATTTATTACAAATAATTTTATCGCTAGTGTAATAATTAATTATAAAGTATTAGAATGCTATTGAATTTAAAGGACATGGTTTATGCCTTTTTCAAGAGCGTACTTATTTTGCGAAGGTCAAACCAATATTATTTATTTAATTCTTAAAACTTTATAATACCAAAATAAAATTATAACACAGTAAACTGATTAGGTATAATAATAAAGACTTTAGATGTATAGAAAATAAAACGCTATATAGTTAACTTTTAAAATAATACAAATCATAGAAATCTTGCGGTAGAAAATATGGGATGATTTTTCGAACAATAAAACGACCAAAAATTCAGACCAAAATGGTGGCATGAGCGCATAAAATTTGTCATGGGATCATAATAATGTGTTCATCATCTCCAATTTTCATTACATACATGGCTTCGTTACATGTTTGCTTCACGTACATACTAAGAAAAGTAATAGAATTTAACTTCGGAGTTTTCAGTCGTACGTATTTTAAGTCACAGTACTAGAGGACATGGCCAACATAATTGGTATTTTCTTTTTTACTTCACCTAGAACATTCTACCTATAAATACGATATATCCTTACTCATAATAATTTTCAAATAGATGCTTTCGACCTTAGCTGCCTAGGGCGATCTCAATTCTACTAACTTTATCTTAGAATTCTTGGTCGCTAAATTTAGGTTTAAATAAGTAAATAAAAACCAACGATTCAAATAAATAAATATATACGGATAAATCACACAGATTGACTTAGCTAAGTGCGAGATTTGTGTTATAGGATATTAATTCAACGACGGTATTTTTAATTACAAATCATCATCATCTGGTCTTTTTAGTCTCCACTGCAGGAGCATGACCCGCTCTATACTACTGGAGCTATACATGGCCAGAGCAGACAGAGGATTTGGCCTACACTCTCCTCGCTGGCCAGATAGATTGAAGAGGTGTCTTTGATGTTTATGTGCTTTGTTTAGCTTATATTTCCTAAGTCACCTCTTACGATCTCCATGGGAAGACTTGGAGTGCTCCTATTCTATTATATATTTCCATCTAGGCCTGACCCGGAATCGAACCCAGGACCACCAATGTGCCAGCCTGGCATGGTAAACACTAGGCCACAGATGTCGTCATAATATAGAAAATCACACAGACATACACCACAGACCGACACATCATCATCATCATCATATCAGCCGCAAGAAGTCCACTGCTGGACAAAGGCCTCCCCCAAGGATTTCCAATACGACCGGTTGGAAGCGGCCTGCATCCAGCGTCTTCCTGCGACCTTAGTCAGGTAATCCGACCATCTGGTCGGTGGATGTCCGACGCTGCGCTTGCCGATACGTGGTCTCCATTCAAGAACCCTTCTGCCCCATCGGCCATCGGTTCTACGCACTATGTGCCCCGCCCACTGCCACTTCAAAGAGCTAATCCGCTGAGCTATGTCGGTGACCTTCGTTCTCTTACGAATCTCCTCGTTTCTGATTCGATCTCGCAGAGAAACACCGAGCATAGCTCTCTCCATAGCTCTTTGAGCGACTTTGAGCCTTCTTATGAGGCCCATAGTAAGGGACCACGTTTCGGACCCGTAAGTCATCACTAGTAACACACATTGATTATAGACTTTCGTCTTTAGGCACTGATGTATTTTGGACGAGAAGACATGGCGGAGAATCCCGAACGCTGCCCAGCCGAGTCGGATTCGTCGAAAGACCTCGTCCTCAAAGCTGGAACTTCCAACCTGGATCAATTGACCCAAGTAGACATATTGTAATAATTATCTCCATCGCTTCACTTAGTTTACACTCCGAAATAAACTGAAACAACGCATCGTATTTATATTCTTTGAGTAAGCGTCTTATAAATTATGGAAGGTGTATATAAAGTTAAAAGCTTTTTTACTGCTATGCTATCGTACTTGGATGCAACAAAAAGTAAAGCCGTGATGTGCCGTGTAATAAAAACGTTTTACTATTCCTTTGCCAGCTAATATTTTTTATTTCATGTTTTATTAAGCACTAATTTAAGCACACATTTTTTGTATATATGTATGGCATCAAACAATTTACGTCATGTCACCCTGTATTAGTCCTGGAGCTTAATTTTTGAACTGGTAGACTCAATCCGCCACTCAGTTCGTATTCATATGTAAATGAAATCAACGATTATGTAGTCCGATTTTTACGTATTTTTGAACCGTATAAACCAGTTTTAAGGCTTCTTATGCTACTTTCTACAAGTTACTACTTATACCAAAAAGTAGTAACTTATCGTTTTTTGGTGCTTGTTGATAATAGATGGTACCCAAGTTACTCGATGGCACCCAATAGGGATCTTATGGGATCACAAGGAACCTGATGACACCCAATAGGAACCAAAAGGGCCCGATGGGATCCGATAAATTCCAATGGTACCCTATCGGATCCTGATAGGACCCAATTGAGTCCCGGCGGGACCCGATGGTACATGATAGTACCAGATTGAACTCGGATGATATTCGTAGGTATTAATAGATTAAAAGTAGAGCTAATTAAGATTCACCATGCGAAAGCCTGACATCGAGAAGCGGATAGATTCTACTAATTCAAAAATTGAGCACCTGAATGTTTGATCATACGCAGGAACAAACATAAGAGAATTGTTATTCCTCTTCATCTGAGCCTTTTTATTGGTTGCGTACTCAACATGAGCAAACGTCGGACCCCAGAATCCAATAATATGACAGCTTTCATGCGGTAATATGTATCAGCAATTTTTTTACGGCCGGCTGCTTACCTGACGCCTCCTTAGGTAGCCCCAGAACCGCAAAGAGATTCCGTAGTAAACATGGAACCCAGTCTGTTTGTCCGTCCGCATTTAGCTCAGAGACTATAATTAGTGAAGTTAAATGTTATAGGATTGTATCGCGTATTGTTTGACTTGTCCTACTTATTTTATTGTCATCGATTGCCGTTTATGAAGTTCACATTAAATTCGTGGGTTCGATTTCCACGGAAAGCATACTTTGTTTAGTTCTTTCCAGTTTGGTTAGGATATTGCAGGCTTGAATCACCTGATTGTCAGATGATTAAAATAGTTCCGTGCTTCGGAAGGCACGTTAAGCCGTTAGTCCCGGCTGCCATTTGGTAGTCGTTTAAGGAACTACGTCAGAGGCCGAGAGGCGGTCCCGAAGAAGTTTGACACCAGGGTGTGCATGTGGATTGACCGTGTCACCTACTAAATGATGAGGATGATGATACTTTGCCTGATATACTACTTATCCAGATTTATGTATTGAATTTACAGGCAAGTCAAACAGAACATAAGTCACAACAAGTTCTGTACTAAAATAACCGACCCTACAAAACAACCGAATCATTTTGACCTCGAGTAATACTTCACTTTCAATATTCCTTTGAATTATTTTCAGACTCTTAGCTTTCATAAATGAATTCCTTTACTGAAATATATTTTTCAGTTTCAACTAATTAACTTAATTAAGATCGCTTTGGTGGCACATTCATTCATACAAAACTAATTCGGCAAACTGACTAGTCACTAAAATACAGAAAGTAAAGTTCGGTATTCCTGACCCTACGTCAAGACTCTTTTTCTCAGGAACTGTTTTATAAATTAATCCTACCAAGTTTATTTTGACTAGCACTATATCACCAATTTGCCCCAATAACTAGCCGCCTTAGGCCGCCCTAAACTCAAATCTACTCAAACTGCAAGCTACATAGAAATCCCGGGATTACTTACACAAATATTTAGACAAAACTATTAAGTGGTCATGTATACATAAGACAAGATCGAAGTTCGAACCCTCAGGGTCTATGAGAGTCAATAGACGTCTTGTAAAAATATGTTAGATAACTAACAGACTCCTTCCCTGAAGGCTATTGGAGAGTTATTCAGAAAACTAATAGCCTTGTCTAAACGTTTCCTCAAGGCGAATGTGACGCGCGCACGGAGTCGTCCCGATTCACACAGTACGAATCGGGACGACTCAGTGCGCGCGTCACATTCGCCCTGAGGAAGACCTCCGGATGAGGTTGAAATATGTCGGCCTGTAGCTGACTTCGTGCGTGAGTAACCCGTAATTTACATATAAATAATGTAAGATTTTTATTTGTTTACTCTATAATTTCTTAGAGACGTAAATCCCTCTTTTTTTCATTCGCAACTATTGACATTAATGTTGAACGAGCTAATACTTTTGCTATACAAATTTCGAGGGGGTCTTACTTCATTGTTTGACATTGTGCATCCAAAGTTTATATCTATAAGTTCATCATCATCATCATCATCAGGTCCTTTTTAGTCTCCACTACAGGAGCACGACCCTCTCTGTACTACTAGGGCCATACTTGGCCAGAGCAGCCAGAGGACTTGGCCTACACTCTCCACGCTGGCCAGACGGGTTGGAGAGGTGTCTTAGATGTTTATAAGCTTTGTTTAGCTTGTATTTCCTAAGTCGCCTTCTACGACATCCACGGGAAGACTTGGAGTGGTCCTATTCTACTCTGCCGGATACCACACGGCTATCTATAAGTTGTTTTACCTCAAACTTCTGCTAACGACTAATTTGTACCCTTCTTACTGCCTTTTCAACAATGTATAGTATTGATAAATAAACTTGTTACGAGTATTATTAATTCTACTAGGCTAAAATCACTATTACAAATTCACATTACTCATTATCAGCATATACTCATTCGCTGAACAACAATAGTTGCTCAGCGAAACATGACCAATAGATATAAATGGCTAACAAAAGTATTCTTTTGTGTAAAAATAGTTTTCCGCTCCTTATCTGAGGGTTTTCGTAGATGCATCTTCAGACGTGATGTTTCACAGCCCGAAGTAAGCTGTTAAGATAGCATTCACGTAGTTATACGATTTAGCAAAGTCAACGGCCGGCCGCCTGCCTGTTGTCAACCCTCGTTTGGTAGCAACTTGTTATCTGTTTTGTTTTTATGCTCAGAAAAATTAACAAACAGTTTTTTATGACATCAAATTCAAGTTGCTTTTATTTTCAATTAAATATATAATTTAAAACGCTGTACGTTCAATTTTCTGTATTTTATTAAAATATTTACAAATACTTGACGCAGATTCCTGGGCTACAAAGTGAAGTGTAATTTTGTCGCTCACCTGCCGAATGATTTACTCGCCGCATAATTAAACGAGCCCTAACAAAGTTGGCGACTACGAGTATGCCGGTAATGACTTTTCGTTTGTATTTATGTGGGAAATTAAGATAAAAATTATCTGTTAATCAAACCAAATGGTTGGGAAAACTAACTTTTTCTCACAATTCGTAGAGCTTTTCGTCTCGTCGAGCATTTCGTGTAGAGTTTCAGTTCATTTTAGAGTTGCTTTGAGACAATTAAAATCTTTTTTCTTTTGAAGAAATATTTTGAATAAAACAGCCACACTTCAGGTAAGCGGGACAGCGACAGGTGTCGCGCTCTATATAAATGAACTTGGTATGGAACGCGACACCCGTCGTGCTTAGTATTCCAGGCCGCTCTAACCTATTTCATTTTAGCAAGGTGTGATTTCACATAATTTTAATGTATAATATTTCACATAATTTTAATGTATAATATTTTACCACTCACCTAATTGTCTTTGCAGGCCAGAGATTTTAATCTATTCGAATGTTGTAAGTAACATTCAAATGTAATCGGTAGGCTATACATACTCCCGCACCACCGCCACGGTGGACTGAGCGACGGGAACCGCAAGCAGCAGAAACCGCCCCACTGGACGGACAGCCCGTAGCAGCAGCGCACAAACGCCGCGCGCCGCGGGTTTCGGCATACAAAATTTAAGATGCGGAATAATGGTTATCTGTCTAATGGTTGTTAACCTGAAGAATTAATTTACAAAACAATGTCAATATGTTACAAATTAACATGAAAAAGGTAAAGTACCTAATATCGATAATCGATGGAGCAGTAAGTTCTCGAATGGCCACCAAGTGGACGCCAGACGGACGGACGACTGGACCAAGATTACATAGAAACACTGAAAGCAGACCGCTTTCAACTTTTGGAAATCTTGAAGACAGGCGTAGACTTCTCGCGATTGATATGATAAATTAAGTTTGCTTAATCATGTTTTATCTACCATGTTTAAAGCAAATAAATTTGATTGATTGATCATAATGTTTATTTACATCATTTAAATCAATGTACATGTACGTGCATACAAAGTGATTGGTGAAAATTTAACTTAAGAGTAATATACATGGACCCTGATAGGGCATAGAATTATTGACTACAACTTAATAACACTGATAAGCAAAAAATTCATTTTATAAAACTCTATTATTACAGCATTATTTAATTTGACTATCTTTTGCCTCAGATTATGAATCGCAGATTCCCGGGTTCGATCCTCGACCAGGTTAAGATGGAAAAACGATCTTCTTCAGATTTGCCTGGGTCTTGGATGTTTGTCTTAATATGTATCCATTATAAAATATAGTATTGTTGAGCTAGTATCCTACAACACAAGTTCAAAACTTTCTCAGGGGCTGGCTCAATCTATGTCATTCGTCCCTATATATTTATAATTATTATTGCTGTCATAAAAGCAGACCTTGGGCTCCGCACTATAGCTTTCTCAGCTATCGAATGAATATCTACTCAACTTTGATTCCAATATTACTCAAAAACGTAATAGAAGAATATACGTTATAAAACTCCAATAACAATGCCGCACATTACTGAACGGAGTATTCTTTTGTAAAAGATTTCAGAGGAAAAGAGGGTTTTTTGCAGTGCAAATATGTGTCAGACGCTAAAGAAATGTGGCATGTTGACATGTTTATGAAAAATATTTATTCTGATATAAAAAAGCTTTAATAATACTTTCAATAAGCTACCTTTTATTTTGAGAGAAAAATATTGATATTATATTTTATATCTAATTCTATCTAATCTCGGAATATTTCTTTGTATTTACACACAAAAGAATGTTTTTACTTACAAATAAGCAAACACAGTATCTTCTATATAAATAACTTAATTTTACGCTTCTAAATATAAAAATGAGCATAGCTTTTTCTTATTTAATTAATATCTGTACAATTCGATATTTCTTCGTTAATTATAAGCTATTTTCATTCTGAAATGTCTTCAAAAAGCATACATTATTTTTACATGAATGAGAAACAAACATCCTAACCTCACATTCGCACAATCTTCGAATAATAATTTGAACCCGGTATTAAAATTAAAGTGTTCTGGTCTGGGAGAAAACCAAAAACGTAGAGTGTATTAGCTGTACACCTACCCAAATCGATCGACGGAATGTGTAAAAAAGTAAGCGATGCAGCTAGCAACCCATCACTATTTAAAGTCCTTTGTCCACCTACCGCCCTCGAACATGTTAAACGGGCTTCAAGGTCTTCCAGACCTGGGTTCTGTCTACCCCGCAAGGGAAACAGACTTAATATTGTGTATGCCGCGTGATTTTGAACCTCTGAAATATATTAAAATCCTAGAATCAGAATCCCTAATCAAATATAGAATTGCAAGAAAAGAACTTTGTTTCCGATACAAAGTCGCTGGATGAAGTACTATGAAAGGTCAATTGTTTTTTTCGTTTTTTACCTTTTTTCTTGCAATTCTGTATTTCATTAGGTATTCTGATTCCAGGATATCAATATAGTTCAGCGGTTCAAAATCACGCTGTGTATGTTTCAAAATTAGTTCAAGTTTTGCACTTAAACGGTTTGTCTCTCACCTTTTTCAAATACTTCCATATCAATAGAAAGCTACATCATCAAGGAGTAACTACGATTTATTTTCGAACAATTTACGATTATTGCAATGGTATATAAGGTACCAAAATTAGCGACGTTTTAGAAAAAAAAAATAGTTTACACATACTTAAAAGTATCGATTTCAAAATTGTATTGGAAAAATTCCTTTGAGAATATTTGAGCCGCAGAAAATTTACTAGTCGTTCCCAGCAAAATTAACTATAGTTTGGGCAGCAGCCAACTTGATACAACTCAGCACTGTTGGCACATCGGAAACAAAACGGCTTAAAGGAAACACTGGAGCAAATACCGCTCTCCTGGTAAACAGCAGATGCTTATCTTCCTCGTAAATATAAGCAATATTGGAATGGAATGGAACCTGGCGATTTGGGGCTCGAATTTGACTTCTTATAAAGTCAGTGCCTATTTTCCAATTAAGCGCTCGTAACAGGTTCTTAAGGAAAATGTTACCGAAACCACTATTAGCTGGTATAAAATTAAATAAATAAATAAATATCGCGCAATCATTCTTAGTATAAGTGCGTACCTGAAATAATATGAGGCTACTTAAAATTATAGCTGCCAGACATAAGCACGCCAAATATTATTGAAACGCGCAATCATCCTTAGTAAGTGCGTACCTGAAATAATATGAGGCTACTTAAAATTATAGCTGCCAGACATAAGCAGTAAGCACGCCAAATATTCTTGTCTGAAACCCGCATATATTTTTGTTCCCCTTGCTTTCGAGACCACAGGGGCATGGGGATCTGAGGCAAAAGCGTTCATGAAAGATTTGGGCCATCGTATTTCCGAACGGTTAAAAAAGTTCGCTCCGTGTCGTACCTTGCTCAAAGGCTTTCCATCGCTATACAACGTGGAAATGCGGCAAGTATAATGGGATCCTTTGGGCCAGGAACGACTCGGAGTGGTCTTTTAGACTAATATTTTTGACGAAGCATGTGGCAGATTTCTATCTGTAATTTCTTTGACGAAGCATGTTGCTGATATTTTTTTGTAAGTTTTGACGAAGCTTGTTGCTGATGAACCATTGTAGCTCTTTGACGAAGCATGTTGTGGATAGTCTTGTGTAAATTTATAAAATAAAATGTTAAAAATTTTATAAATATTAAAAGTTAACAAAATTTGTGTAGGATATCGAATGACGTCTCTTTAAAGAAGTAGTGGACGGGTCACATAGCGAGAACTCATAGCCGATGGGGCAAAAAGGCTCTCGAATGACGACCACGTACCGTCAAACACAGCGTTGGACACCCATTTCAGGTGGTCGGACAGTGGATTTTGTGAAGATTAGTTTCAAAAGATTAATGAAAAAATCCCTTTGGCAACATTTGAGCCGCAGAAAAGTTCACTCGTCGTTCGCGACACAATTGACCATAGTTTGGGCTGTAGCCAACTTGACCCGAAACTGTTAGCACATCGGAAATAAAATGGCTCGTAGGAGATACCGGAGCAAATAGCTCGCCCCAGGTAAACAGAAGATGCTTATCTTTCTCGTAAATATTGCAAAGGGATGGAAATTGGACGCTACAGTATTTGGCGCACAACTTGTATGTCTCTCTGTGATATTTAAGAGCTTAGCTCTTGTCGGTCTTATTATGAATAAAATAAATAAAACTTGTATTGAAAGCTTCAAGTATAAAATTTGTAGATACTTATTAACAATATGAGTTTTTGTAAAATATTTATACAACTTAGGTTACAAAAGTAAAAAAAAAGATTAAAAATACATATAATAAATAATCCAACTAGAAAATATAAGCAATATAATATACAATTTCATTGCAATTTTCTACTCTTACAATTCTTTCTTAACGTTATAATAAAACTTTTCGTTTAAAAGAATCCTCATGTTGTCTCCAGTCATGTAAAATTCACAAGTGTGTTACAAAGCAAATCAAAGAGAACGTCTACATAAAAGTAAATTATTTCTTTATTTACTGTAATATATAAATTGTTTATGCCAACTTCAGTTAATCCTTTTTTCGGCTAAAGTTATTTTAAGTAGTTTAGGAATTTAAAATTTAAATAAAAAAAGAATACATTTCGCGTTAATTACATTACTAGCTCTTGCCCGCAGCTTCGCTCGCGTCAACATCGTTTCTTCAGGAACAGTACTTTTCTCCAGGATGAAAGGTAGCCTATGTCCTTTCCGTACTCCCGAGAACTTGTATGCAAGTGTAATGACGATCGGTTCAGTAGTTACGGTTTGAAAGCGTAACAACAAACTCAGTTTCGCATTTATAATATTATAGTAAGGACAAGGAAATAAGGATAAGGATTTTAACACCTAACGTTTGAAAACTTTGCAATTTTCATGGCCGCAGGTAGATAAGTTGACATTTGTCTATTTTGATATAAGAACTATGCAAAACTACCACTGTCAATATTTATTGATAACGTTCACGGATGTACGCAGTATTGGTTCACGGTGTCTGAAGGTCTTGAAGTTTTGTGATGAGCTTGAGATTTTATTAAATTGATGGTACGATCCCAAGCTGGTGGTAACTGCCAACCATGATCTTTATTTAAAATAAGGATGTTTTTGAATTTCAATGGCCTCTAGAAGCATTCTTGGAATGCATCTGTTTTCCTCTGCAAGAACTATAGGATTATCAAAAAAGGCTGCAGTTTAAGAACATGACTAAACCAACCACCACATGCTTTTCGATAATTTTCTTTTTACATTCTCTTGTTACATGAATTATTTCTTAATACTACAAAATGTCTTTGAATTGTTTTTGTTAGAGTCAACTTCTTATAGATAATTATTAATATAAAATGTATTATTAAAAAGAACATAATGATCAATGTTTTAGTGCTTAAATATTTAAAACAACACTAATAATGCTTGTATTTTGTGAATAGAAAACTTTATTTTGAATTATTAATTCAGAAAAGTAAGCCTGATAACATCAAAATGCAGTCAATCTGCCTTACAAATATACAAAATCTCTTTGTTGTGCCTTTTGATATTCTCAGCCGTCATCCCGTTTTGTTATAAAACAATCCTTTTTATCTTTCATTGTCCACCACTCCCTTTAATAGCCCTCGTGATTGTGCAACTATTTTGAGAGAAACTTGTAAAAGTCACAGAAGCAACACTTTGAGTGACCCTGATCCATACTTCCATACTGCTACCGCATGATTTTGAACTTCTGAACTATATTAAAATCCTGGAATCAGACTCCCTAATAAAATATAGAATTGCAACGGTTTTTAGGTTCACGTCTCGTTACACTAGGGGGCCATTTTTGATTTGGTGTGATAAAAAGATGTTCTATTTGTCAAGTTACGTTGTTCAGGATATATAATGAATAAACCAAGATACATACAAAGCGGCCAAAATCATAATCCGCCATTTGGCTTCGCCGGATTCAAGTAAAAATTAATGTTCTTGTAAAAATCCTGCGATGATATATTTATTATGTTACCTAGCAGCGTTTGTTAAAAAAGAAACAGGCGTTATTGATTCTTTTCAAACTATTTATATTTTGAGAAGTTTGAACCAAATTTTCATTTATTTTCGCGAGTGGATATTTACATGCCGGTAGCTGTGGCCATTACAAGCCTCTTTATCATTTCTTCTGTTCTTCGCTTGGTGTTCTGAGAGAAGGTATTTTTTTTTTCATTAAAACTGTGCGCAAATCGTTTACATTGATCATGGTAGTTTCATAAGTGCCTAGGCAATCATGAAATGCGATTCATCTATAATCAGAATGAGAATATTATCATTATCATGAGGTCTTTTAAGTCTCCGTTGCAGGACCATGACCCTACTGAAGACATACTTGGCCAGAGCAGATAGAGGATTTGGCCTACACTCTCCTCACTGGCCAGACTGGTTGGAGAGGACTCATTGATGTTTATGAGCTTTGTTTAGCTTGTATTTCCTATGTCGCCTCTTACGACCTCCATTGGAGGATTAGGAGTGGTCCTATTCTACTCTGCCGGAAACCACACGGCGAATGAGAATAATTTATTATCAATTACAAGTAAGTAATTGATATAAGCTAGACAAAGCTCATATACATCAATGAGACCTCTCCAACCCGTCTGGCCAGCGAGGAGAGTGTAGGCCAAATCCTTTGTCTGCTCTGGCCAAGTATGGCTCCGGTAGTACAGAGAGGGTCATGCTCCTGCAGTGGAGACTAAAAAGACCTGTTGATGATGATGATGAATTGATATAATCCCATATTGAAAGAAGCTAATTACTCTTCTCTATATAAAACCAGCCTTAAAGTAAATTAAACATGTCAACGAGAGTTATATAATTAAAGTTTAATAAAGTTCACCAAAAATATTTGAAGTTTTTAGTTTGATTTTACTTTCGGTTTTCTTGATGTTAGATAATTTTCTTAATGCAATCTAATAAATTACAGGAACATCAAATATCACAAGTTATATTAACAACTCAAAGAATAGCCTACTTACAGAATTGGCTTGGAACACCAACGTTTATTGGATATCAGAACTAACAAATTGTCGTGGCAGCGGACCCCGTCCAGGAAAGTTACGGAACGAAATAGATTTGTTTCGAAAAAAGTTTTTCATTAGTTTAGATAGCCAAACGATCCAAACAAATTCTGTGACCGAATTTCCGAGGACTGAATGAAACCTATCCTCACATTACATTTGGACAAGGAAAACACTTAAAGGTGTATTCCTTTTGGATTCATAAAGTTGGATCCGAGCGTGCGTCCGTAATATGTACCTTATTTTGACGCTTTGACCCGTTCGTTTGACGTTTGACCTACCGACATCTAACGATAAATTTTGGAACAAAGCTTTCCAGAGCCTATGCCAGAGTGCATGCCACAGGATGATATAATTAAGAAAATTATAATATCTATGCTTATGTATTGAGATAATATATTAATATTTGGCAAATTTCATGATTCCAAGTCAACGGGAAATTGATTTGTGTATTCGCAAAATATCATAATGCATAAACAGTCCCAAGTATCTTTAAAATGCGTTAGACAGCCTTAAGACTTAGAAGTACCTATGACATTTCCACCAATAGAGGCTACAGAGAAGTAAAATTTACCATCAATTCCAAAACCTGAGTGCAGTAACGAAAATAAACACAATTTTTAATTTAATCCATACTTCAATACTAATATTATATATGCCTAAGTAACTCTGTCTGTCACCTTTTCACGCTTCAACCATTGAAATTTTGTATGGAGGTAGTTTGACGCCCGGGAAAGAACATAGCGGGTACCTTTCATTCCAGAAAATTTATCTGTTCCAGAGGGATCGAAATTAACGCTTGCGGAGCCACGGGCAAAAGCTAGTTTAAAGTTTGCTAGAAAATCATATTTTTCTTTCAAAATTAAATACATGTACGCATTTGAACGTTTTGGAACCAAAAACAACAACTTTTTTCTGACTTTAGCGACTCTTTTAAACAAAATAAAAATGGGACTTACTTAAAAGATCGAAGATGAATATACCAACTTGAAGAGCCCTTAGAAGGGACTGAGAAAATACTTGTGTCGACCTTTCCACTGAATAGAAAGTAAAACACAAGATTTCTTGTTAGGCGAAACCGACCTTCCGCCATGAAGAAAAGAGTTGATACCATTCAAGTGGCTCAATGGTCCAATGGTCCAATTAAGATGGACAACATTGGTATGACGCTTTTTTTTGGTAGGGAACTATCATTGATTCTTATTTATTTTGGCCCCGGCGTAATAATGTTTTGACGTCCATTCAGTGAATTGTTGGGATATTTAGTCATGTACGAGTATAGTGTCTACATTCTTGTTGAGTAAATTGATTTTACTTTTCAATTAATTTAGGTAGTTAAATTATTTGTCATTTTTAGGGCTCCGTACCCAAAGGGTAAAAACGGGACTCTATTAATTATGGCTCCGTTGTCCATCTGTCTGTCCGTCCGTCCGTCTGTCACCAGGCTGTATATCATGAACCGTGATTGTTAGACAATTGAAAATTGCACCGATGATTTGTTTCTTTTGCCGCTATTACAACAAATACTAAAAATAGAATAAAATAAATATCTTAGAGGCTCCCATACAAAAAACTTGACTTTTTTCCTAGGTTTTGCTCGATATTGATAACGGTAACAGGTAGACACTTGAAATATTCACAGAATATTTAGTAATATATTCACTTTAAAAATAAATAATTATATTAAAATAAAACAAACATTTAAAATAACAGACATGATTTTTTGCCGTTTTTATAGATAATGGTACGGAACCCCTCATGCGCGAGTCCGAGTCGCACTTAGCCGGTATTTTTTACTATTACATATTTTTTTACTTGTAACATAACTAATTTATACATTCCATAGAATTGGTACATTTGTAATATAGTTATACCAAAATTATGATATTGGTTTATTTGGATAGCTTACCAAGTTTCGAAAATAATTTTGTTTATATACAAAATATTTATGCCGCCATTCCAAATACATAAACAGATTCCGATAAGAATATAACCACCTGACTTTATTCACATAGACAAACACGTACTATAATAATTATCATTACATTTTTTTCATAACAACAAGATCACATTTTAATAAATAATAATGTTTTTTATTGACAACCTCAATTTGGTCCCTTGAACTAAAATCGTAATGGCGGGCGATCCTTTATTCTTCTGAGATCGCTCCGCTCCAAAATGTGATATGACTTGACATTTGGTTTTTTTACGACTATATGAAACGCTCAGAAGATGAAATGACTGCAGTTAATGCCAGATTAAATAATTCTATCTGACAGCGGAATAGTTCTCAGATTAAATCAGACGAAAGCTCCATATGATTTAGTAGTAGAAATTTGGTTGTGTGTTAATTTGGAAACGAACATCACAAAACCGATACATAACGATACTAAAGCCGGCTTTCGACTTCGGAGAATGCGCATGCTCTCTATATCTACGTAAGCAAAGACAATTATTACTTACAAGTATTTCTAACGTATAGACTGCCAACTTCGTACGAACATGGGTGTTGACTTGTTAATTTCACTAGTTGCCATGATTTGTGTTGCCAACACTTTGAATGCATATGTATAATAGCAGGTAGCTGAAGCTTGGTACCTACAACAGTTCCTTAACTCAATAGGCAAAAAGGAACTCTCATAGGCTCACTCGTTAGTCCATTTGTGTGTCTTTTTACTCATATAACTAAAATCAATGGTCCCTTATATCTGTGAATAAAAAAACTCAAGTCAATGCAATCAAAAGATACGGCCGTTTATGTCGCAAATTTTGCAAGGTAATCAAGACCTATGGTATACTTCCCGACGACCTAGAACCATGAAATTTGGCCTAAAGCAAGGTCTTATAGCAAAAATTATGAAAATATCCTGAAAAGCCGTGAATGAGACTTACTACAAAACAAAAATACTTTTTGTACGCAATCCTTGACCAACGAGTCCAACTCACACATTGCCGGTATTTAAGAGCCCGCCATATGCCAGGCGGCGTGGCGGTACAAACGCGGATGGTCTAAACGCGTTGGCTACTTTGGATATTTTCGTTTTTTAGGAATATTCAAGGGTTATTCGAAAAAGAAAAACATATGATGGCTGCCTTATCTGTAATGCGATAATAATCAAAAGTTTCAAGGTTAATTTTAATGTATTTGGTGAATAATGCTATATACCGAGTAAATTAGACGTGATTTGGAGGCAACTTTGCAATTTTTTTCTATCGAGAAAATTTAACGCAATCGTATTTGTGAGTCATATACTATATAGTTACCAGAGTTAGTCCTGAACTTTGCTGCATTTTTATTTCAACTTGAGTATTTAATTATTATTGATATTACAGTCAATCATGCAAAGCAGTGTGAGGTAGTACGGGCCCTTAAGCCGCTTTGCTTCCGCAATTTTCATGTTGTTTCACATTTATTAGCCCGGGTGTTATGCTCCGCACCCGGAGCAAATTAAAATGAGTAAACGCTGATATACTCGTCACATACGCCAGCTGTGTCATCGACCTCCTTAAAAGATCATTAATATTTACAAGTAACAAACAATGGTTCGGCAAGTAGTTTTAGGAAACTATGATATTATTTGTGCTGAAAAGAAACGTTCCGTATTCAGGCCGCCTCTTCAATATACGACAGTGGAAAGAAACAACAAACTTTGAGACAAGTCAGCCTCATCAGCCTAGAAACAACTATAAAGACAATTTCTTGAGCGGCCAGAATCTTGAGACGCCAAATATTGATAAACTAGATCGAGTGTTTGCTATTCCACCATGTCATCCACTTTGGAAATACCATTTATTGGATTTGTTTTTACTTTGATCATTTATTACGTAATATTGTTTTCAATTTTTACTTCTCTAAAATAATATTTTTTGAAAGATACATGTTACGAAAAGCTAAAATAATGGTTTCGAAGTATGTTTATAATGTGAATGTGACAAAACTGAGGATATTTAAAATTGGGAAAGGCCCAAACACTGTACCTATCACCTATTATGTTATGTGGAATATCATTATCTATTGTTAATAAATTTAAATATCTCGGTCACATATTGACAAATAATCTAAGTGATGACGATGACTTAGAAAGGCAGAGAAGGGCAATTGCTGTAAAGAGCAACATGCTCGCAAGAAGGTTTGCCTTAAGCTCAAAAGCTGTTAAAATTGCCGAACATTATACACCGCTCACTTATGGGAAGTATTTAGATCCTCCTCTTATAACACAATCAGAGTGCAGTATAACAATGCATTTAGGGCTATACTTCGCCTGCCGTGGCGGTGTAGCGCGTCCGGCATGTTTGCAGAAAACCGGGTGGATGACTTCTATGCTGTAATGCGCAAATGAAGGCTTCCACTCGAGGCTCCTGAAGTGTGAAAATTTTATAATGAAATCAATTGTTGATATTTTTATTTTAATATCTAATTTTTAGATTTAATTTTAATTTAATTTTAATACGATTTTTAATTTTTATTTTTTTTTTCATTAAATTTTAATAACATCTATAATATTACCGATTTCAATGTATATGTAAGATATGGGACTTAGTATCTGAAATAAATGATTTATTATTATTATTATATAAGATGTTTAGTTTTATTTTTTGTTAGTATTTTTATTTATCACTAATATTATATTTATTGGCGTAAAAAGCGGCAGTTGTACCTATAATGTAGAATTGGTAAGTCAAACACTTGACCATCCAACGTGGCACCGCGGCCGGTGCACACATTCGAGCCAGTCACTATCGGGGTTGGCCTATTCGATTAGCCTTACACTCTTTATTTTTGTTACTACTTTTTTCTATATAGCTTTTTCTTCTGGCATCTTAGTTTTACTTAAGTTGTTTATCGTTGAGTTAGTATCCCATAACACAAGTCTCGAACTTACTTTGGGGCTAGCTCAATCTGTGTGATTTGTCCGTATATATTTATTATTATTATTATTTATTAATTAAGATTAATTTGTCATTTATTTCATTTTAACTGAATAGCTTTTAAGTAAAAACTGAAGAGTAAAATAAGTAGTTATAATTCGTTAAAGTTTTTAAATGGACAGTTAAATAAATATGCAGTGTGCAGTAGGGTCAATTAACAAATCGGAATAAGTCGATAAGGAATCTCATTCTTCACAGTTCTTAAGAAAATTTATTGCGAGTTTTGCCCTTGGTAGGTAACGCTCGCTCGCTCCTATTTTGGTCACAAGGAAACCTAACGTATCTAACTTATCGTCTGTGGCCAAGTAGATTTTGTGTTATTGATGCGAGTTCTGTGTTTGTCTTCTTATCTTACTTCTGATTGACCCACCTCTGTCGCTACAGAGGTGGGTCAATCAGAAGTAAGATAAAAAGATTTTTTATTTGAAAGGGTATGTTATCAAGTTCATTTTCATTTCGTCACAATCGGTTCAAAATACCCAATATAACCATAACGACTTAGCGAAGTTGTTATGGTTATATTGGGTATTTTGAACCGATTGTGCCGAAATGAAAATAAACTTGATAACATACCCTTTCAAACAAAAAATAATTTTAAAATTTGTTTTTAAAAAACCAATTATAAAATTATTTTTTGACAGAGCCATGCGGCAACAAAAAATATAACCTCCTTTTTTTTTGGAAGTTGGTTAAAATGGTTTCAATCGCCGGTCTGTAATATTTTTATTATCTTTAATCTGAGCTCATGTCATCTCAGAAAAGTAATAGAAAAAAAAATATACAACGCCATCATAACAAACGAATGCTTTCAAAATTCAACTCGAACTCAAGTTCTAATTCGAGATGGCGAATTGAATTTCAAATAGCCACTAACTGTTGGAGTCTGTTATATTAATATCTTGTTTGTCCCGTATTTTGAATGTTGAGGGTTAGACCCACATCACGGAGTATAATTTTGATGGAAACAGCAAAATTTACAGCCAAACTAAATTCTTCTGTGATCTCGACTTTTCTAGGGTCGGCTTTTAATTCTTTAGGATATATTTTCATCTTAGGCATTCCCATCTCCTAGTCTATACATATAATAAAACAGTAAAAATATTTTGTCTGTACATTTAGAATTTTTGACTAAAATGGATAGAGGGACACTTAAAAAGAATAATAGAAAGCAAAATTTTTTTTTTCAAATTTCTTGTCTGTCTGTCTGTCTGTCTGTCTGTCTGTCTGTCTGTATGTATGATCACGATTATCTCCGAAAATACTGAACCGATTTACTTTAAACTTTCACCAATTGCTTTGTTTTAACTCAGCAAAACATTTAAAGTTTGTTTCATCAAAATCGGTTCATTAAAAAAAAAGTTATCGTCATTTGAATGAACTCAAGACATGAGTTTGCCTGCAAACATATAGCATAAATAAAATAAAATAATAAGTGACATAATAAAATTAAAATCCAAAGTAAATTCATCATCATTATACGACAGCATTATACCTATCCATACTATCCATAGTAATCCATACTAAAAAAAAGGAGAAGCTGACTGACATATCAACGTAGGGCCTAAACTATAAGGGTTAGGAACTTGAAATTTTGCACAGGGGTTCCTTTTATAACGTAGGGGAGCACTAAGAAAATGATTTTTGGAAATTTATCTCCTAAGAGGGTAAAACGGGTTGCAAAGTTAGTATGAAACTTTGTCGTTTTTGAAGTTATTCGAATTAAATTCAGCATGAAGGTTCTTTACTGAAAGGTATGAAACACGAGTAAAATATTTTACTCAAAAATCATCCCTTAAGGGGGCAAAATAGGGGTGCAAAGTAAGTTTGAAACTTAACCATTTTTGAAGTTAGTCGAATGAAATTCAGCATGAAGGTTCTTTACTGAAAGGCATGAAACACGAGTAAAATATTTTTCTCAAAAATCATCCCTTAATTATAACGGGGATGCAAAGTTAGTATGAAGCATTCCGTTTTTGAAGTTATTCAATTTAAATTCAATATTAAGGTGTTTCATTGAAAGTCATTAAGAGCCCGACATATGCTAGGCGGCGTGGCGATACAAACGCGGATGATCTAAACGCGTTGGCTACATTGGATATTTTCGTTTTTTAGAAATATTCAAGGGTTATTCGAAAAAGAAAAACATATGATGGCTGCCTTATCTGTAATGCAATAATAATCAAAAGTTTCAAGGTTAATTTTAATGTATTTGGTTAATAATGCTATATACCGAGTAAATTAGACGTGATTTAGAGGCAACTTTGCAATTTTTTTCTATCGAGAAAATTTAACGCAATCGTGTTTTTGAGTCATATAGTTACCAGAGTTAGTCCTGAACTTTGCTGCATTTTTATTTCAACTTGAGTATTTAATTTTTATTGATATAACAGTCAATCATGCAAAGCAGTGTGAGGTAGTACGGGCCCTTAACTAATGTATTCCGGGTAATTCTACTGTTCCTGAGAAATCGACACTTACGAGGGCGGAGCCGCGGGCCAAAGGCAAACGTGACTTATATTTCAACGCACAGCCGAAACTACTGTGCCCAGAAACTTGAAATTTGGCACAGGTATTCTTTTTATGAGCACTAAGAAAGGATTTTTAGAAAATCAAAGGGGGTGAAGTTTTATGGAATTTTCTCATTTCTGGACTTAGAAGTTTTAAAAGTAGGTACACAAGTTCTCAATTAAAATTAAAAAAGATCTGTTTAGGTGAACCAGACAACATTCTCCCTTGAAGGGGTAAATAGGGGGTAAAGTTTGTATGGAATTTTTCTATTTCTAGACTTAGAATATAAAAGTAGGTATGTAAGTTCTCGATTACAATTAAAAAGATCTGTGTAGATGAAATTTATAAAATCCCCTCCTTAAGGGGCAACGTTGGGGGAGGGGGGGGTAAGTTTTTATGGACATTTTCTCATTTCTGGACGTTCTGGATTACAATTAAAAAGATGTATGTAGGTAAAACCGACGAAATTTTCGCCAGAAGGGATAAAATAGGGGAGTGAAGTAAGTATGGTTTTTTTTTTCATTTCTAGACTTAGAAGTATTAAAATAAGTACATACGTTCTAGATTACAATTAAAAAAGATCTGTGTAGGTGAAATGTACAAAATTCCCCTCTTAAGGGATAAAGGGGGGGAAATTGTATGGAAATTTTCTCATTTCTGGACATAGAAGTATAAAAATAAGTATATATGTTTACATTACAATTAAAAAGATCTGTGTAGGTGAAATGGGCAAAATCCTCTCCTTAAGGGCTAAAGATCTATGCAGGTGAAATGTATTATTCCCCCTTAAGGGGAAAAAGCAGAGGGGGAGGGGTTTGTATGGAATTTTTATCATTTCTACTGTTCCCAAGGGAACGACATTAACGCGGGCGGAGCCGCGGGCAACAGCTAGTATTAGATATGTATGACATTATTCTTTTAAAAACTTTCGCGCTTTTAACGCATCGTTAGGTATATAAACGGGGCTTAGCACACACCTTTTTAGGTTCGTGCTAAGTCCCGTTTATATAAATCATTATCCGTATGATATTGCCTTACAATGTGATTTTTAGCTATTTAATATGACACAGACATGGCTAGTGTAACGTTTTTCGTAGTAAGTAGTACCTATCAGTTTTTGGCAGTTGATTATCCGGCTTAACAAGAACCTTATGTAGCCGCGACATATACTGTTTTCCTTATATTTTATACTAGCTGTTGCCCGCATTCGTGCGCGGCAATTTCTGTTATTATAGACATATACTGTCGACATTTTTTGGGTAACTTGAGCCGTTTACGCGTCGCACGCGTCAGTAATTTTCCCCCGTTTTCAAAACATTTTTTATTGATTATTCGCTCCTTTTGGCCACAGCGTGATGTTTTATAGCCTAAAACTTTTCTCAATAAATGTACTATACAACACAAAAATCATTTTCCAATTGGAACCAGTAGTTCCTGAGATTAGTGCGTTCAAACAAACAAACAAACTGTTAAGCTTTTTAATATTAGTATAGAAGTATAGATATGACAATAACGCCTGCCAATATTTTCCAAAGAAACGCTGCAGCACATCGCTGACTCGCATAAGGAAAATTATAATCCGGCAAAATTGCATATCGTCTGTTAATTCTGAGCAGTTGTAGAGCAGGTGTTCTATGTTATGGACGTCATAATAATGGTAGTTTACAGTTTGAAGTTTGCTGATGTTTATGTTAGGTTGGTAGCCGTAATTTTGCGACAAGTTGTTCTAAGTAGCTGGAGCTAGTTTAGGTGAACACTTTAATTACAACGGACGTCTCTGGAGCCTTGAGTGGAATAAGATGTTGTAAATATGCTAATGGACGTTAAAGTTAAAATATACAAGTGAGTTTTAAACTAATAGGGCTATTAAACCGATTCCTTTCTTCTTTAGTTTCGGATATAAAACTCATACATAGTAGTAGAACACTCTCGTATAAGTTCACTTTGCTTGCTTCATGTAAGTACTATCTAAGTATGAGGGTTTCTTCCATGCTGGTCTGGGAGACAAGAAAAAAATTTAGAATATACCAGCAGCTACTCTTCCCGCGCAAATCGTAAAAGCCGATCGAAGGAATGGGTAAAAATGTGACTATCATATTAGAATGTGACGCGGCTAGCCACTCATCACTATTTTTTAACCTAACGGCCACCAACTAACATTGCTTTTGGATCTTAAATACCTGGTCTCTGTTTATCCCGCAAGGGAGAAAGGCGTGATACTATAGTGTATAAATACAATATACATGTATGGTTCCAAATATTTTGTATAGCACAGTTAGGTATGTATTTACTACATAATGCTTATATACTTGGGGCTAAGATATTATGTGTACCATTAAATATAATCTAGTCGTGTACAATAGCCGTGTGGTATCCGGCAGAGTAGAATAGGACCACTCCAAGTCTTCCCGTGGGTGTCGTAGAAGGCGACTTAGGAAATACAAGCTAAACAAAGCTTATAAACATCTAAGACACCTCTCCAACCCGTCTGGCCAGCGTGGAGAGTGTAGGCCAAGTCCTCTGGCTGACAGAGAGGGTCGTGCTCCTGTAGTGGAGACTAAAAAGGACCTGATGATGATGATGATTAAATATAATCAAAATCACTAAAGACTTGCACTCTGCTCAGTATTAAAACAAACCCAGTCTACTCACTTGAATTCTTGGTCATGTAATAGATTCTTAATTGTAAGTAGTTCGTAAGAATCATTTAAATAATATCTTCCGGAAGGTGTTGTATGTAAGTGACGTTGTTAGTTTAATTATACTTTTAGTATTTCCTGATTCGGACGGGTGCTCGATTTCTACCATATACGAAAATAGATTAATGGATAATATATAAATAATAATTGCGTGCAACGCTATGCTCTTTTATGGTTCCAATACCATACCCAAAGGATAACAACGGAACCTTAGTACTAAGCCTCAGATATCCGTCCGACTCCTACAGAGCAGTATCCACTAGACCGTAATAGGTAAAAACTTGAAATTCATTCTGTTGCTGCTACAGCAATGAATAATAAAATCGAAAACAAATTAAAAAATCACAAAAATCGTATTTTGTAGCGTTTTTTGTAGTTAAAGATTGTTTAGTGGTATGGAATCTTTCGTGTACGATTCTGACTCGCACTTGGCCGGTTCATTTAGTATATAATGTAATTTTATAATACTAATAATACCTACCAGATGTCAGATGATGACAAAACGTATAGATTTCCTATTAATTGTACCACGAGCAGATGTTAATGTTCAAGGATCAAGCATATATTAATATTTATGAAAGGTTATTGCTATATTATTAACTAGATTAACTTCTTAAGCTTAATTATATGTCTCAGAAAGCTATTTACGAGAAGGAGAAAATCTAAATTACTATTATTCTTAATTATAGTCGTTATATGAGTTCAGATCCTAACTTAAGAAATATTCACGACTGCTAGAGTTACAACTGATTGAAAGTGGTAGCTATATTTTTTATTCAAATTGGAGTACATATTCTAGGATATACTTAGCTACTTTACTGAACAATCAATAATTACTTATTAATTCTTCATACATAATACTCAATGTGTAATAACAAACTTGTGAAGAAACTACAAGGATATTGAGACACCGGCCAGTGAATCATCTAGTTTTTACAATCTATGTAGCAATGTCCGCATTATGTAGATCACGGTAAAGGAAACAATAACGTTTTTTATGCATTCAAAACACGCAGTAATATATTTATTGCACTGGTTTAGTGAACTAGGTACATATGTTAACACCTTGAGGTGTTAGCGAGCATCTTATAAGTACATACTTGACACAAGCTTTATTGAGTACATACTTGACCACGGAGGCTTCCTCCGTGGTCCAGTGGTTAAGGCGTTTGCCTGTTGACCCGGGGGTCGTGGGTTCGATTCCCATCGGAAGCATAATTTGTTTACTTAGTTGTTTCCAGTTTGGTTAGGACATTGCAGGCTTGAATCACCTGATTGTCTGATAAAATATAAAAGGATTCCGTGCTTCGGAAGGCACGTTAAGCCGGTGATCCCGGCTGCCAACGACTGTCAACAGGCAAACGCCTTAACCACCGGACCACGGAGGCTGTTAATAATGATGAGATGCTTACGGTAGAGCGGCTCCAGAGCCTCGAACACCGCCGATTAGTAGCTAGTCTGCGTGTCTTTTACAGTCTGAATTTCGGTGAGTGAGCACAGGAACTGCACGATCTAATTCCCCCTGCACCATTCCATCTTTGGACGACATAGCGTGGGCAGGGATTCCATCCATATGTGGTCGATATTCCTGCTCATCGCATCTCTAGATTCGCCTCCTCCTTCATTTTGCGAACCGCGAAGGATTGAAATTCCCTCCCCGCGTCGCTGTTTCCCGACTCGTACAATTTAGGAATTTTTAAGGCAAGAGTGAATAGGCATTATTTGAGTTTGCGAGTACCACCCTAGACCTCATCGTTGCTTCCCATCAGGCAAGATGGAGGTCAAACGCACTCAAATTTACGATTAAAATAAATATCTCCATCAAAATTCTTAGAAATAGTACCTTTTCCAGGATGAAAATAACAACTATCATGCAGGTCATTGCCCTGCGGTAATGCCCAGATACTAGCAGCATTGTCACGTTGAATGGCAATGGTTATTCTTTGGCCAGGTTAGTTAGCAGCTCTCTTTCTTACATTTATAGTATCACGTCTTTTTCCTTTGGCAGACAGAGCCTAGGTCTATAAGAACTCATGGCCACATTTATCATGTTGGTGGGCATGTAGATGGAAAACGGAATCAAAATAGTGATAGGTTGCTAGCCGCATCGCCTATTGATATGATTATGCAGATTTTAGCCCAAACTGTTACTTTTTTTTTTCATTTATTATCATACTTACAAATCAATAAACTACCATACTAGTAATTGGCCTTAAGCATACACCAAAAATATGAAAAACGAATAAGTTTGGAATACTAATAATTTTTGCAAATTATAATACTAATGTTAGGCGTTGTAATTAAATTATATTTGTATATATTAAGACATTTTTCATGTAATTGTCACAAAGCATAAAATACCTATATTTAAGAAATTTATTAAATTACTAGCTGTTGCCCGCGGCTCCGCCCGCCTTAGTGTCGATCCCTCGGGAACAGTAGAATTTCCCGGAATCAAACATACCTATGTCCTTCCCCGGGCCTCACACCTCCATACCAAATTTAGCGTAAAAAAACGACAGATAGAATTACTTTCGCATTTATAATATTAGTATTAGTATGGAAGTATGGATATTATTTTTACTTCTAAGTCCAGAAATGAGAAAATTTCCATAAAACCTTTACCCTCCCATTTTACCCCTTTAGGAGAGAATTCAGTCCATTTCACCCACATATATCATTTTTAATCGTAATTGAGAACTTACATACCTATTTATTTTCATACTTCATAGTCCAGAAATGACAAAATTTCCAAACACACTTTACCCCCCTTCTGGGGGATTTTTTTCCAGTTAACCTACACAGATCTTTTTCAATTGTAATCGTGAATTTATTTACCTATTTTCATACTTCTAAGTCTAGAAATGAGTAAATTTCTATACAATCTTTACCCCGCTATTTTACCCCTACAGGGGAAAATATCGTCCATTTTACCTACACATCTTTTTTAATTTTAATCTAGAACTTATATACCTACTTTCATACTTCTATGTCCAGAAATGAGAAAATCCCATATAAATTTTACCCCTTTAGAAGTTAATTTCTTAAAAATACTTTCTTAGCGCTCACTCACATCACTAATAGAACCCCTGTACCAAATGTCAAGTTTCTAGGCGCAGCAGTTTAGGTTGATTTGCCGTTTGCCCGCGGCTACGCCGCCGCCGTTAGTGTCTATCCTTTAGGAACAGTTTGGACCCTTAAAGGGGTGACTCAGGTCATCAATATGAACAACTTTTTCTATGGGACCAATGCCGGGAACTCAAAAAAAATTTCGTCATTTCCATACAAAAGTGTCCCGCCGCCCGGCCAGTTTGTATGGGAATGTCGAATTTTATTTTGAGTTCCCACCATTGTTCCCATAGGAAAAGTTGTTCATTTTGATGGTCTGAGTCACCCCTTTAAGGGTCCAAAACGATAAAAAATTCACCGTGTATATTTGCAGGCAAACTAATGCCTTGAGTTCATTCAAATGACGATAACTTTTTTTTTAATGAACCGATTTTGATGAAACAAACTTTAAATGTTTTGCTGGGTTAAAACAAAGCAGTTGGTGAAAGTTTGAAGTAAATCGGTTGAGTATTTTCGGAGATAATCGTGATCATACATACAGACAGACAGACAGACAGACAGACAGACAAGAAATTCGAAAAATTTTTTTTTGCTTTCTATTATTCTTTTTAGGTGTCCCTCTATCCATTTCAGTCAAAAATTCTAAATGTACAGACAAAATATTTTTACTGTTTTATTATATGTATAGATTTAAAAATTGTCTCAAAGTAAATGTAGCTTTGACTTCCGCAAAGTCACACCTGAATCTATTAACTACCTTAGAAAATTATTCGCATAGTCTCCACAAGGTAAAAAGTTGGTTCTTCACATGTTCTTCAAAATAAAATGAGAAGATAATTAATCAGAAACGTACTCCTATATCTTATCTCCTTTTCATTTTAAGTGGAAGCTATCACATTTTTTTTTTCAGTTCCCTGTATTTTTCGTTCCACTCCACGATTCCCCTTCAACTCAATATTCGGTTAAATGTGTAACAACTTTATAATCAGATAGGTACACACTCGTAGATTGAGGGGATTTGGTTATTCCTATTCTCGGCACGTTTCGAGCATTCTTGGGCACATACCTAATTTACATACATGGTTTGGGTACATATATACGTACATACACGCCGTCTAGAGGTTCGAGAGTGGCTATTAGGTGGGTTGTAATTTTCTGGAATAGGGATAATAATGTACGAATGAGAATAGTTTTCATAATTTCGTTACATTTTAGGGTTCCGTACCCAGAGGATAAAAACGGGACCCTTTTAATAGGCTCCGCTAACTGTCAGACTGTTTGTCTGGTCTGTCTGTCCGTTTGTCACTAGGCTGTATCTCATAAACTGGAATAATTAGACAGATGATGTATTTTTGTTGCCGCCATAACAACAAATACTAAAAAGCAGAATAAAATAAATATTTAAGGTGGCTCTCATACAACAGACGTAATTTTTTTGCTCGTTTTTGCTCGATATTGGTAACGGCTACAAGCAATTGCCTGTAATACTCACAGAATATTTATTTACATGTTTACTTTAAAAATAAATAATTAAATTAGAATAAAAAAAAATATTGAAGTCGGCTGCCATATGATACAACAAACGTGATATTTTTTTTGCTCGTTTTTATAGATAATGGTATGGAACCCTTAGTGCGCGAGTCCGACTTGCACTTGGCTGGTTTTTTATAAACCTCCAAACAAAAAAAGGGGAGTTATAAGTTTCACGCTTTGTGTGTATCTTTCTGAACGTGGCATCACAGCCAACGAATGAAATGTCGGCCAAAAATGGAATTTTCTTTAACTGAAACTAAATTTAATTTGCTAGGTTCTTATAGTTCGTGCAACTACGTACTTGCGCAGTTGCAAAATTACCTTGTTAATACAAGTACTGTTTAAGATTTAATGGAAACAGGTGTCAATTTTTTTCTGCAAAGTAATAAGTGCAGATAAATTTTATACTTAGAACACAGAACTTTCTACGCAAATAACTTATGGTACACAGCAAATTCATAAGTTTCTGCATCTTACATAGTTTATTTCATCATAATATCTATACTTTAAGATAAAACAAGGATATATATCTAAAATTAAAAATCCAGAGACCTATTCTAAGTGATTTATAAAAGTCCAGATACCCTTATTAATTTCTGACTAATATACCTATTAGATTCTCACAAGCGTCCAAAGTTTACCATGTGTTATTTCGCTTTGACCATCCCAGCTGGTCTCCTCAGGGATCTGCACTCGTGTTATTTTATGCACCGGCTGTCCTCAGACAATGAAGTAGGGGACTGCAAGGCTACTAGCAAAGCAGTCTAAGTCTATTGTACTACTTTACCACGTACTGAATTATTAGCAGACCTCTTTGATGTCCCGCCTAAGTGGAACGTTACTTGCTTTGTTAAATGCTTTATACAGGGTGATCTTGAACTCTCTGGCAATATGTTAGTGACGGAATCAGAATCCCTAATAGGATTTACCGAATATATCCAAAGAAAAAAAGATGACTAGATAAAATCTTCAAATTTTCTTCTTTTAATAGGCCCTTTTAGAAATACATTACACAATTTCCAAAAGTTAGAATTAAAATAAATAATAATAAATATATACGGAGAAATTACACAGATTGAGCTAGCCCCAAGGTAAGTTCGAGACTTGTGTTATGGGATACTAACTCAACGATACTATATTTTATAACAAATACATATATAGATACACATCCAAGACCCAGGCCAATCTGAAAAAGATCATATTCCATCTTAACCAGGCCGGGGATCGAACCCGGGCACTCCGTGTCGCAGGCTGGCGTGTTAACCACTGCGCCACGGAGCTGTGAGAATTAAACTTCTAACGCATGAGCAAGTAATATTGCTTCTCTCGAAAAATTCATTCGAATTACGTTATACGCCACGATTTCTTTCTTGATTTTTTACATTAAAAATATGCCGCATTTAAATAAATACTTTTAACAGCAACACAGCATGCATCGATTTTATGAGAATTGTCATAATTATGTCAAAAATATATAAACAATGATCTTTACGATAATGAGATATAACGAATGTACGACGAGTCCGAACGTTACAAGAAGTGATGGATCGCATTCCATAATCTAAAAAAATCTGGAGATAAAGACACCGTATACATCCCGTAGCTAATATGTATTTTTCATATAAAAGTAAAATACATAAATGTCGCTATAATTACCGACTCAATACTTTTTCAGTTCAATTTAAAGCTTTCTGAAATCGTAGTATTCATATTCATTGCTTATATAACAACTCTCGATATTATTTAGACATTATTTTTAAATGTATGTTAGGAATTAGAAATTCATCCTCATGATGAAGTATTTGATAGTATGAGTGAAATATTTAAGTTTAAACTAAGATATATTAAAAGTGAAAAAAGTTTTAAATACCAGCTTTTATGTACATATCTTTATGACTAGAGTTATTTTTAACGAGCCCTTTAATTTGGTATACATAATGTCGGAGTGCATCATAAATAGCTAGTCCACTGTCTTGGGTATACCGCCATGTTGAATTTAGCATGACGTCACACAGCTTGCCATGCATTGTCATCCATACTATACGGTATACTTTCAGCTGAATCCGAGGAAGTATCTGCTTCAAAAATGAGTTGTAACGTTCCATCCGAACAAACATAGATACATACATACATTGCAAGTTAAATAAAAGCTTGTAATAAAAAGGCATGGTTCAAGTTATTGTGAGCGTAAAATTTACTTGATATTTTTGAAACTTCTGTCCTTTTCTGATGAGGAGAAAGGATAAGGCTAATTATACGGTTAAATAAAAAAAAATGATCCTAGGTACATGTGCAAGAAACCTACCGCCCTAACAGCCCTGTCTATTTTCAAGGTTAGCAAGATACAGTTCATTGCATCTTATTTTGTGCTTGTTTTTTATTTACAAGAATAAATTACGGCCATACGTACATGGAAATTATTTTTGCTCTTAATGCAATAAAAACGTTCCTCTTACGCAAAAACTGTTTTCGTACGAACGCGAGTGCAGTTGTTTCTGATCTACATCATTGATGATCTCAATTTATCTTCATTAATGTAGAGGGACTAACATATTTATTACTTAATCATATTTTTTATTTTATAATATTTATAACAAACTAGCTTTCGCCCGCGGCTCCGCCCGCGTCAATGTCGATCCCTCGGGAATAGTACTTTTTCCCGGAATAAAACGTAGCCTATGTCCTTCTCCGTACTCCAGAGAACTTGTATGCAAAATTTCATGATAATCGGTTCAATAGTTATGGCGTGAAAGCGTAACAAAGAAACAAACAAACTCACTTTCGCTTTTATAATATTAGTAAGGATTATCTAATAACTTTGTTATTAGCTTATACTTCATACAAAAATAATAGATATCTATATTTTTGGTCGACCTAATAGCGCCTCTGTTAACCATAAAGATAAACAATAATATTAAGGGAAAGTAAGCCCTATAGAAGTTAAACAATTAAAAATATGAATATCAGTAAAATTATAGCAATGTGCATTTATAATCATACTAGCAGTTGGAAATTATAGATAGTTTAGATTCTAATAGTATATAGACCTACAGGAAAAAAAGTTAAAAATGATGAAAAAAAATGGAGCCTCCCATACAAATTCACCGACCAGCTGGTCAAATTTATAAGGAAAGTTGTTTTTTATAAATTATTTTTTTTCTTGCTGATCTATATTTTTTTAGTGATTCTGATTCCAACACTGAAATGTTGCCAAGTAATTAAAAATCACCCTGTATATAGATATTATTATAGGGATCGATTTCACAGGTGTTTGCCTGCGGTGATACAACTATCAAAGGACGATTGGCGTTATGCAGGGTAGCCGGCCGTTAATAAATTCGCCAAATCATATATGTAACAGCATGAATGATGTCATAATAATGGACTTCAGGCTCCGAATATCATAGTTGAAGATGCAACCGGGAAAAACGATCGAGAGGACGAGGGTTATTATGTCATCTGAGTTTGTTGACTTTATACTATCGTAAAAGTTTGATCAGATTGACGCAAGTATTTTACGATGTACACAATCTCGCAAATACCCTGTAAAAGTACTTGTGTCGTACGTGACTAAGCTGTTGGCTCTGCACCAAATCGATGTTAGGGAATTTCGTTTCATGTGTGAAATGCTCAAATATGTCACAAATGCTATGTTGAATGAAAACAAAATCTTAAATTTCAGCTGAAACATGAGTATCGTGTTTTATATTAAAAACGTCTTCAATTTGGTAATTTATCTGCGTTTAACAAAATAAAAATACTTGAAGATATAAGACGTCGCTTTGACTTCATTTTTAATGAAAGATCTCAGCCGTAGTGCTCCGAAGTTTTCCCGTTAAAATATTACAAGCTGTATATGTTTCTTGTTTGTCCGGGTCAAATCGGATTGGAGTCGGATTGAGCATAACCTTTTTTTATTAAACACTTTATTGCACACTTAAAGATTATAAATAAATATTTCTTTTTATTGAAACGGAATAGCACCAAGACTAGAATAATGGATGTAGGGAGGAAAGCAACCAAACTATAGTGGGATTGGACGGGTCATGTTTGCAGAATGCACCCAGACAGGTGGGCAAAGTTAACCACGGAAGAAACAGGGACCTAGGCTAGCAACGAAACCGAGGCCGTCCAAGAAAAAGATGGTCTGATGAGCTAGCAGCTAATGATAAAAATTGGCGATCCTTAACAACAGATAGGGACGAGTGGCGTACAACAGGGGAGGCCTTTGGCCAGCTGTGGGAGCCAATAGGCTAAAAAAAAAAAATATTGTATATAGCGTGTTACTTGCAATGTTTCGTGCTCTGGGATTTGGAAATATACATGGTGAAATTTTTATCGTTTTGGACCCTTAAAGAGGTGACTCAGACCATCAAAATGAACAACTTTTCCTTTGGGAACAATGCTGGGAACTCTTATTTTTTTTTGACGTCCCTTCCAACAAACATGATTTTTTTTGCCGTTTTTATAGATAACGGTACGGAACCCTTCGTGCGCGAGTCCGACTCGCACTTGACCGGTGTTTATAGCTATAGTATGGTATTGACCAGCTGATAGACGTATAAGTAATATACAATACATTAAATTATTTATTACACCTATTAAAAATAGGTACAAATGAGTAACTTTTAGTTTGGTTATGTACAATCAGGTGGCTGGAAACTAAAAGCAATCTCTTCCAGGCGCCATATTAAGAGCTGGAGAAAATATAATAGATTGATTGACAGGTGGTAGACAATATATACTACATACAGCCTGTAAATTGACACTCGCCGTTCACTTAACGGGGTGACTCAGCCTATCAATATAAACAAGTTTTCCTATAGGAGCAATGCTGGTAACTCAAAAATAAAAATGGAATTTCCCATACAAACTGGCCGGGGGCAGAACTATCTTGTATGGAAATGACTTTTTTTGAGTTCCCAGCAGTTGTTAAATAGGATAAGTTGTTGGTATTGGCTGAGTCAGCCCTTTAAGGGAACGTTGAGGGTGCATTTACGTGCTGTATATGCACAAGCAATGAACAAAGACAGAGAGAAACAGGGGCACTCCAAGAGTGCCGACAGAAGTGAAAACTTGAACATTCGGTCTTTCATTCATTTCGAGTAGGTGTCACGGTCAATCGACCATGCACACCCTGGTGTCAGAGTTCTTCGAAACCGCCTCCCGGCCTCTGACGTGGTTCCTTTAACGACTACCAGATGGCAGCCGGGACCAACGGCTGAACGTGCCTTCAGAATCACGAAATTATCTTTATTATCAGACAATCAGGTGATTTAAGCCTGCAATGTCCTAACCAAACTGGAAACAACTAAACAAAGTATGCTTCCCATAGGAATCGAACCCACCACCCCCGGGTCTACAGGCAAACGCCTCAACACTGGACCACGGAGGTAGTAATTCGGTTATTTATACAGAGCTGTCGGTAACGGTACCTAACGGTAACCGTGTCGCGAGTTCAAATGTTTTTTTTCTTATCTCAAGAAAACCCTAACGCGCTTGAAGAAGTTTTCGCTTCAAAAAACTTTAAAGATAAAAGCAAGTGTTTGAGCGCGATGGATACAAATTTGTGTGAAAAATATTTTCTTTTTTATTTTATTACTTTTTCACATTATATTAGCGATCTTGACTTCGAGTTAAGTAAGTTAATGAGTTTGAAATCAACAGAAAAATTTTAGGAATTATTTGTATAATTTTTACCTCCTGCACACTTATTTTTATATCCAAATTTTATTTTAAATCAAGCATTAAACAAATTCCGAGTATTTATGTGAATGAATATACCATAAAGGTCCATCAAGTTTTCACATGAATTAAAGATTACATGATCTTGCTATGAAAGGGGTGGAATCCTCGTAAAGTTCGTCTCTACCTTCTTAGTTACTCGTGCCGTAAACCCTCAAGGCTAATTTAATAGATTTATTGGTGAGGGAAGTCTAATAGTTACAAGTTACTAGGGTAATAACTTAATAACGACAGCACAGAACGATACTTCCCACATACACAAAATTTAGTATTATAAAAGTAAACTTACGAGATAGAGAGGAATGGCGCTGACAAAGGAGACTTATACCCAGCAGTGGGTCGAAGAAAGCTGATGATGATGATAATTACGAGTATTTATTTCAATGGCCGTGTGTTTTCCGGCTGAGTAGAATAGGACCACTTCAAGTCTTGCCATGAAGGTCGTAAGAGGCGACTTAGAAAATACATGCTAAACAAAGATCATAAACATAAATGAGACCTCCAACCCGTCTGGCCAGCGAGAAGTGTAGGCCAAATCCTCTGTCTGCTCTGGCCAAGTATGGCTCCGGTAGTACAGAGACAGTCATGCTCCTGCAGTGGAGACTAAAAAGACCTGATGATTTATTTCAAACAAGAGCAAAATATGCAGGGCCACGCTTATCTTGAATACTTATGTCATTATCAAATTATATCAAATGTAAGAATGTTGACGTTACTAAGCACATAATAAAAATTATGGCGTTGTGGCCGGAGTTCGCGCATCAAAATATAATAATAATAATGAATCGAATGATAATCTATCATGCTGTCATCATATCTTTCGATGATATCCATAATAATGCACAATGTTCTTTTGCACACTAAAGACTAATTTTTGCTTGGTTTTAGTTTGGTTAGGACATTGCAGGCTTGAATCACCTGATTGTTTGATAATAAAGATGATTCCGTGCTTCGGAAGGCACGTTAAGCCGTTGGTCCCGGTTGCCATCTGGTAGTCGTTAAAGGAACCACGTCAGAGGCTGAAAGGCGGTTCCGAATAACTCTGACATCAGGGTGTGCATGGTCGATTGACCGTGTCACCTAATCGAAATGATGATGACTTGAGACTTCTGTGTTGTGTTGTGTTTCCCCGCTCCACCGCTCTTGTGGAGAAGAGCACGTCGACTCTGACGCGTGCCTATGCTGCCACCGCAAATGCTGTTGTCGCTACCCCGGCTGCACTACCGCGTCAGTGACAATCCAAGAGGAACCAACAAAATCCCGATGGAGGTTCAATGAGCACCCGAAACATCGTTCCTCCAGTTGTTACAACGACGATACCTGATACTCCGAGATGCGAAATACGTCGCAGGCCCAACGTGTGCCGTAGGTTTTTTAATATTATACTTATATGTATCTTAGTAAGGTTTTATTCTATGGGCCTGTTATATTGTCACTGTGTTACCTGAATCAAATAAAAAATATTATTACAAGCTCTAAGTGCAAAAAAATCTCTCTCTCTCTCTCTCTCTCCTTTATCCGAGCATGTTTCCAATTGCACCCTTATCTAGAAAACTCTAGAGCCCGGGGTCCGGGGTATGTACACAATATCTATATTTAAAAATAGAAGCAAACTAGCAGCAAAATAATGCTTTTATAGAGACTTATTCGAGTAATACTCGTATTTTGTCTTATTATATTATCATAGATGAACACAAGGTTGCTTATAATATGAATCTGAAAGTACCACGTCGTGGCTTTGCGTTTTAAATATAAATTTGTCTGGTATTTTCGACGAGGAATATTTAAGAAAATAATTTCCCAGACAGTGCTTCGCCGTTCTCGTTTCACACTTGATGTCGCATGGATATTAGTTTAGGAAGCTGACTTTGTTTTCGCGATTACTTCGTTACTTTGTATTTTTCAACGTCGGCAACTTTGAAATTGAATTGTTGAATGAATTTTATGGTTCATGTTTAAGTTCACTTCAGTCAATGGCTACAATTATTTGATTAAAAGGTTTACATCTCTACATCGAGCTCATCATACTGGGGTGGATGACTTGAACAAAAATATTTCTAGCAAATCCGTGCTTCCGAAAGCACATTAAGCCATGGTTCCATAGGGCACCAGCGTCGGCCATTTACATGCTCGAAATTATATTTTTGCTGTAACCTTCAACTTTAAATCTTTGTGTTTATTTAATAATAGTTAGATGACTGATTTATTTAGTTAATGTGCAACTTATTCAAATGGTCATTCGATTCGTTTTGGTGGCGCAAGTGTTATAACTTATTAATTCTTTAAAATATTGCGGATTTTATACGATTTAATGTCAGGAGCCCGATGACCTAGTTGACGTACAAATTATTAGTGCTTACTCATGTAAAGCAACACCGGACTGGTCCCTATGGGATGGGTGCCACAAATGGCATAACAATTTCTTGAGGTCCTTGGTGCTCCGAAAGGCACGGTTGGTCACGGTATGGCAGTCATCATAACATGGCAGTCTTTAAGCTATATTAGAGGAAGATACCATAAGAGCAGCTTATAAAATGTGACACCACTGTTGGCCACTTACACACTTAAGAACAAACAATGTAAGGGCTAAATGAATTAAGGATTTTTAAAGCCATTGCATAGGTATATACAACTAAAACAATAAGCAGTCGAGTTTATTGACATTTTGATGAAATTACTTGTCATAGACATTCACAAACCCGGCAAAAACCCGACAAAAGGCGTAAACCGCGGCAAAGGTTACTTATCACGCGTTAGTACTCTTCATGCGTACACCAGCCAGGCCAACAAGCTTTCACCTATGCATTAGATCATATAGTTATGTAAAATACATGGGCTCATATATCATATATTATATCTTCATAATACAAAGAACCGATATTTTATCGAGGTTATGGATTTCTGCGACGAATGTGGTATAACAGAGAAGAAGGTTTTCGAGGGCTATTCCGAAACATTCGCTACTGAAATCTATATTTCAAGATATTTGTCTTGGAATATAGATTTTGGAGTACGTGGACGTATAACATGTTGCAGGCATTATTAAACAATAAAATCAATATTTTCCTTACCTGTGTCGAATCATATAAAGAGCTGAAACATGGCACCATCCCTAATCGTCTTTTATACATTACCGCTCTCATTAATTTTCATAAATGGATTTGGTTAGCAAGCATCAATGAAAAGCATTTATTGATAAGCTATCAACACACAACTATTGATAGAGGTAAGATTACATCGCTTTAAAGCGCATTGCCTAAAGGCTTCTGACATAGCTTATCCACTGCCATTAATGATGACAGCCGGGACCAACTGCTTAGCATGTCTTCCGGAGTACTCTAGAATAATTATGACTATAACTTATACCCCGGAGTAATTATAACTAAATATATACATTTATTATTATAATGTGAAACATACTAAAAAGGCACTATAAAAATTTATTTTCAGTACCTTGCCCGTGTGGCATGGTGGCAAGAACGCTGGCTGTGTTCCCTCGTTGAATAGCTATGATTCTTATTATATTTAAAATTGTGTCCGTATATATTTTGGAGCAGAGAATGAAAGTTTTATAAGGGCTTTTTTGCATTCAAAATGCTGATCTGATATACTCTTAAGTTAAGAAATAAGATATGGTGAAAAAATTGTACGCGGACAAGGTTTGAACCATTGATCTTAGGTGACAACCTACGATCTGCCAATTGATCTACCGCGCTTCAATCCTGAGAGTCGAAAATCTAAACATTATCCATATCATACCAGATGCCCAGGACTGTAGCGCGAGAGCTCTATTGGCAAAGCGTAGGTCGTATATTGACCTAAGCTTGCTGGTTCAATCCCTGCCCGTGTGGTTTTTTTTACTAACTAACTTTTGTTTTAATATTATTCACTTCTTAACTTGACGACAAAAGTATATATGCGACCACTCTTCAACGGGTGCTGCTAGGGGGAACGATCAGTTCCCTGCTCGGCCTCTTTGAGACTACCGTGTATAATCTTACATAGTACACTCAATCGCTAACATAATAATTGTTTCTAAAAAATCAAGAATACTTATAATAAAACTAGCTATAGCATGCGACTCCGCCGCGGTAATGTAGATCCCTCGGGAACGGTAGAACTTTCCAGAATGAAAAGTCTTTAACTACTTCCATACCAAATTTCGTCCAAATTGGTTCAATAGTTAAAGCGTGTAAAGGTGAGACAGACAGACATACTTTCGCATTTATAATGTGGACATTGATTGCAAACATTACTTGAAATGAAAAAAAGAAAACAACGGGTTACAATCCGGGAGTGCAAGCAGAAGTGAACTGAGGTCACGTGTCCGTCTTACGAATTTTCGATCAGGTCACGTGTCCTGACGCGAGTTTAATTTTTTATACTTATTCTGAAAACTGCACAACGCCTCTAAAGAAGTGTTCAGTTCAAAAAGATAGGAAGGAAATAAGAATAGTCCTTAGAATTAAGCTCTTTCGGCGAGTAGGTGACCAATAGTGTTGAAAAGAGTTTCTTTCGGGGTTTCTTCTCTGCAGTGGTCGGTTCTGAAACGCTAGTAGGCTGTAGCCTTGAGAATGAATAAATAATTTAAATACGAATAATTTAGTTCCTCTAAAATGTGATTTGATAAGTGCCTGCAAAGGCCTATTTTCTAAATAAACGCCTTGACTTTGACTCTGCATGTAAAGAACATACTATGCAAAATATCCCTTTTATTTAATCACTTACTCCCTCTGGTATTTTCTAAATCAAAACAACTTTTACTTAAAACCTAGCCTGAGATAATAATTTTTATTCAACTCGAATATGACTGAAAACTTTTTAATTCACTGACAGAATTATTCTGGACAGGACACTTTTTAGGGTCCGTGCCTAATTTACAAAGGGCTGTATCAAAAAGTTAGCATGTCACTTTGGTATTACAATTTTGTTTGACAAATTTAATAATTGGAACAAGTAATATATTTTTTTATGGTTTTACTGTCATATTAACGTCTGCTGATATACAAGGATTTTATAGAGCCCCAAGGGGTCTTTATCGAATATTCAGTAATTCATGATGTATGACGATTTGGTAAAAAATATTCAGCCGGCCGCCTGTCAGACGCCAAACCTTGGAAAGCTTTAGAAACGCTGTTTGCGTTTCTAAAGCTTTCCAAGGTTTGGCGTCTGACCTGTAAAACATAAATACATTTTTACATAAATACATATTTTCCCGCTCTGGGAATCGAAGTTAAAGCCTCTTGTGAAGCCGAACAGCGGGTTAGCCACAGCGAAACGGATGCTGTAAATTTTTAAAAAAGATTTTCATGCAAAGTTTTAAAAATAATCGATGCTCTTTGACTAACTTAAAGAGAATCGATTATTTTTAAAAATTTAATAATTTATACAAAAAATACTTGTGCTTCCGCCTCGCTCAGTTTATGCAAATTATTGATGGCCAGCTCCCACTAACTACTGTTAGTCCCTTCATGCCCGTCACCAATAGCTGAACCTTGCAACCCTTGCCAATATTGCTGCATCCTTTGAGGCTCCAGCACATCGGCCGTCATACTCGTTACATAATTGTTTCTTCGCCTCGATGCATCTTCAGGCATCGAACCTAGATAAATAAATATATACGGACAAATCACACAGATTGAGCTAGCCCCAAAGTAAGTTCGATACTTGTGTTATGGGATACTAACTCAACGATACTATATAACAAATACATATATAGATACACATCCAAGACCCAGGTCAATCTGAAAAAGATCATTTTCCATCTTGACCTGGCCGGGGATCGAACCTGGGCACTCTCGTGTCGCAGGCTGGCGTGTTAACCGCTGCGCCACGGAGCTAGCCTATATGATGTTGGTTGGTCGTTCGAAGGCAAACAACGAATGATACAAAAAACCTTTTTTTGAAAGGACTATACGTTGCTAGCTCCGAGTGACCTCCGCTCTTTTACCGGGCGTTTAAGGCAAGGGCAGACTGCCCTTAACCTGTATATGCATCATCACCAAAGAGCCCCAAGGAGAGACGGACCTCAGCTTTGGGCGTTACCTGTGTGCGAGCTGGAGGAGACAGAACTCTCATATTGCTTGATGGTCCAAGATTGCATGCATAGCCTGAAGGGCTGATCTGAGAAACATTGACAAAAGCCTTCGTAAAGCAACAACTTTAATATTTTACCAGATTGGCTGAAAGATTAGTTGCCAGAAGGGGCTATCCCGGGTGTAAGTCACCCGGAACCGCCTGGCGCTCACCAATAGTCAGAGCTAATTGTACTCTTCTTACTCTAATCCGGTGGCGAGTGCGAAGGATCGGAAAGTAATACAAATTACACCGCATCCGCCTTACTAACGTTATTGTGGTTTTCAATCAATAATGGGGAAATTATTTGAATGAATTTGTTAGTCAAAAAATAACTAATGCTTAGTGCGTGGATCAGCAAGCGTCAAAAAGAAATGGCAGAAAAATATTTTAAAACTTTATATTCATTTGATGTTGTCCTTTTTGCTTTTATTAACATGGAATTGAATAAACTCGTGTTGATAACCAGAACCGGTATTAAATTGACGGGTTTGACGTCAAAAGCCGCTTCGCTTGTATAATATAAATAAGCCTTACGGGCGTTATAAAAACAAGTTAGATTTGCATTAATTTCTACTAAACGAGTTTTTGTAAACATACGTCAATGCCTGACGTAGTAAATATGACAAAACATCCGAAGTATTGTTTTATATTCAAATTATCTATTTATGGATATTTATCTATTTATTGAGGGATAGGGCTAAAATCTGCGGAATCATGTTACAATGCGGCTAGGAATCCATCACTATTTTGATTTCTTTTTCCATCTACACGCCCTCCAACATGCTAAATATGGTCTAGACCTAGGCTCTGTCTACCCCGCAAAGGAAATAGACGTGATACTATGTATGTATTATCTATTTATGTGTTTAGTGTGATTTATTCGCGAAAATTTAAAGCATGATATATTGTAAAAATTGTTCTATAAGTATTAAAGAAACAAGAGTTGATTAGTGAAGTGCTTCCTAAATACTAAATTGATATAAGAAAGTATTAAATAAAAGACAAGGTTGTTGAATGCATTATACGCCGAAGTTTTCAAATATCTTCCATGCTGGTCTGGAACAAAGATAATTCCTACAAGGTAACAGCTGCTTCTTTTTCCGCACAGATCGTAAAGCCACTTTTTCCACTATAACATGGGGTTGGTATTCTTCCACTTTACTCTGTCACTGGCCATATCCTCTGTAAAACCTTTCTTACTCATGTCCTTTCTCATGCACTTCATCCAGCCTTTCCTTGGTCTCCCCCTATTTCTACGACCTGTTATTTTCGTTTTTAGAATTCTTTTTTGTTACGTGATTTTCATCCCTTCTCATAACGTGACCAAACAAAACTAACCTACTTCTTAACTTTTCAGACAGAAGTGTTACTTTTATACTTCTTAAGTACTCATTTCTTACTTTGTCCTTTTGCGTCACACTACACATCCGTCTCAACATTCTCATTTCCACCAGACCAGGTCAGGGTTGGAATTATACTAAAAATTGTCAAATAATACCTATTACAAACAAGTTAATATGAAATTTAAAAATATTATTAACCCCGATATGAAAATCTTATCTAAGAACTAAAGATTGAAAACCTGCTTTCAAATGAAATAAAAAAAGAACTGCAACCAAACTGGTTCACCCGTTGAATACCTACGGTGTCACAGACAGACACACACACACCCACACACATAGCGGTCAAACTTATAATATCCCTCTTTTTGCGTCGGGGTTTAAAATAACACCCTTCTCTTTGCATTTGGTGTTAAAAAAATTGATTAATTTTATTTGAAAAAGCTCTTGTGCTCTGGTTGTGATGAAATATTGCAGTCTTCTTTGCAATCGCATTTATGTTTTAATATTCTTCAAATTAAAATGTCTCCATTTTCACTTGACTGCACATCTCAGTTCCTCTTTTTCACTGATTCTTTCAGCCCTGTTTGATTAAAATTGAATTACAAAAATTTTATTTAAAGTTATAATAAAACGCGGACTAAAGTAAGTACTTGCTTAAGATCATTGGCCTTCTATAAGAATTGACAATGACCCCTAAGAAAATATAATAGTCATTGGTTTAGACTTATTTGGTAGAATAAAGGTTTAAAACAGGTTCCGAAATTAGCACTCTTTTAAGACTTTATGCGTCTTATATAAAACGAGTTGCTAAGTGTTATGGATTACATAAATAAATTGATCAATTGTAGAAATTACAATATAATAGTAGTAAAAATGTCGTGTTTGTATACAAGATAGTACATCAACAAAAAATAGATGGTTTTATATTCTTTATGTGAGTGTTTTTTCCTCCGGATTCATAAACATAATTTATAGCGTATTCTGATAAGAGTAACATTATAAAAAAAATATTAAAATCTTTTTTTCAGTCTTTACAGGAATATGTAGGTATCTTCAATCTTAACATCTGTATGTACATCTATATTTAGTAAGAAATAAGTAACATAATCATCAATCTTAAAAGTGGTACTGCTTTATGGTCGACATTTATTTATATAACATGTAAGGTCGTCCTTATAATGAAAGGAAAAAAATAATATCACACCTACCTGCTGCGTAAAAAAACCCGACGGTTGTTGAACTAAAACATGTTATTGCAACTTAGAAACAAGTTAATCGTATTTATAACCTGAGATATTTCTGGAATTTCTCTTGGCACTTGCAATATAAGAAATATTGTAATAACAAACAACTGTATCTTATCAAGAATAACAGGTCAAATCTGTACTTGTATCATAAATGGAAAAGTAGAGTTCTTGGCGGAAATTTCGGCTGACTGCAAGGCTTTTGGATTGTTTCTAGTGGACTTTATAATTAGAAATCAGTGTAGTTTGGTGTTATGATGCTTATTTTTAAGAGCAATAAGTGAATATCTAAAATAAACTGTCATGGTGCGGCTGTAGTGAGATTTGCTTAGCGGGCTGGTGGTTGTTCGCCTCGCTGCGTCGTCTGTGATCAAGCCACTGGATTCTTGGGAATTGTTGCCAGTGGCTCTGTAGGATCAACGTTGTGAACTACACCATCATTCATTGATTAATATGACTAAGAAAAAGCGCGGCGTATTTTAATTATACTCGATACTGGCTTAATACGTTATGCGTGAGAGCCATAAAAAAAAGAAAAAAATGGAAAGGTAACTCCGTCACCTCTTCACGCTTAAACCACAACAAATTCAATCAAAATTGGTTTGATTTATATGACTTTTGATATGGAGATAATCTGAGGCCCGGGGAAGGCCATAGGGTACCTTTTATCATGGAATACTATTCCTGAGGGATCTACATTTACGCGATAGGATAGGAGCCGTGGGCAAAAATTAGTAGTTCGTCAAGCAGTGCAGCTTTTCATTGTGATCAAAACATGAGCGAGCGAGCGCCCTCAACTTAAACTTTTATAAAAAACATTCTTACCGGATTCCGATTTGAATACTAATAACTACCCATTCAATTATATTACAGCTCTTTTATAAATCATTTTATTTCAATTAACTGCTCAGTTTTTACTGTTGAACTTGTTAAAAAAACCTACATTTTGTAATTTGAAACTTACCAATTTTACAATACAACTGCCGCCTTAATCAATGTCAAATAAATGCGTAGAGGATATTACTTCCTGCTTCCTTCTCACTTAGATCTATTATTAATAGCCCAGTTATTTCCTTCTCAATATCTGAGGAAAGTTACCTCATACATTTCCATTTGCATTTTTAACGAGGTGATTTCGGAAGGACAAGTGGTCCTCGAGAAATACGTCATATCGTTATTTTTTTGCCAAGTTTTTCTTCGTTATTTTTGTCAGCTTGTTTACCCTATTCAAGACATGCGGATATAAGTACATTTTTATGTCATAATTTACATAAGGCCGCAGCGAAGATTTATTTAAGTAATTTTTATCCTGACTTTGATAGGACAGAAAAGTTTATAAAAACTTTACTTGGTACCTAATTTTAGTTGACATCGTCTGCGTAGAGTACCTATATCCTATATTACTCGTTTATAATGTCGTTTTATAGTAGTGGAAGAATTTTTGTCATATTCTGCAACTCTAACTCCTTTAGCAAAAGAGTTTGTATGTAATAGATAGACTCTTAAGAAAAAAGCCACTGTTTCAATGTGTTTCTTTTCCACAAATGACTCTAATTAATCCGAAAACTGTGCCCTTACTATTTCAGTGCTAAGATATAGAAACCCAGTATCTTTATATTACTAGGATAATGACCCTATATAATGACACAACAGTTATACAATGGTATGACTGTTCCACCTAGGCCTATAGGTATATAAATTCATGCCTAAAGTCAACACAAAGACAAAAGTACTAAACATCATTAAGCGAACTTCGCAAATGGCGTCATTAAGTCGACGTCAGTTACTTAAGAGGTGTCAGACGTTCCATTGTGCAGTCTTGATTAATGCACCATTAAAATCTTAGACATTAGCATGGAATTTAATAAATAAATTTGATTATGGATATTATTATTTACTTCCGCTTCGTATCTCATTCTTATCTTCTTATTTTGATCAACCAGCTCTAGTATTCGTCTAACTGCCTTCGTGGTCCAGTGGTTAAGGCTTGTTTGCCTGTAGACCCGGGAGTCGTGGGTTCTATTTCCACGGAAAGTATACTTTGTTTAGTTTTCAATTTGGTTGAAACACCTGATTGTATGATAATGAAGATGATTCGTGCTTCGGAAGGTACGTTAAACCGTTGGTCCCGGCTGCCATTTGGTAGTCGTTATGTTACGAAACCACGTCAGAGGCTGAGAGGCGCTTCCGAAGAACTCTGACACCAGGGCAACATGGTCGATTGACCATCACACCTACTCGAAATGATGATGATGTATTCGTCGAACTCTGTGGCCCAGTGGTGCCTTGTAATCACAGGGTTTGCTCCCCGACCAAGGCAAACTGGAAAATACTTTATTATTTAATTGACAAGGGTCTTGGATGTTCATCTTAACAATCTGTTATATAATTCTTGCTTATTTTAGGCAACGAAACATAATGGCAATCACTGATGCTGTTGAGAACAACATAAAAATATCGTCCTACCAGGACCGATGTAATATTAAAAAGTTTGTGTGTTGTCTTTGACATGGTGTTGCCGTCTCGCTTTGGCTTTGAGCATATCTCTTCCTCTTCTTTGCCAACCTTCGACTAAGACGCACGCGTCCACTATTGTGAGAATTTTAGTTCTATTTAAATTTAAGTATATATTATTCCCAACTCCCGGCGGGCTCCCTACATCGGCACTTCCACATTGGTCATTCGAGCCTTCTACAGCCGTTCTACACTGCAGCGACAACTGTAGCTGCTGCATCGCGAGCCTTGCCGGAGTTGGTGAGTGGCGTGTCTTTTTTTTCCGCTACCGACAACTTACACAATACAACGAGCAACAGTTGACCAATCCCTCGTGTGTCCAAGGATCATCATCGGAGAAGAGCATTCATATTACGCATAAGCTCCATTGGAGGCCGCCAATAATAAGAAGGATCACCTACATAATACACGATCGTGCGATTTTTTTGTGAATTTTGCGTCCTCAGCCATTACATTGAAGATAGCAAATTTCCTGTCATAAGGTTGGTAGCGCTGCCACGACACAGCGCGCCATTCGCACGACGTCGAGCAACAACAGCGCCACATCGCGGGACGCGGATCGAACAAATCCAAAGTGCGCCAACGCAACGCCGCCGCACGGGACTGTTCGCCATTTTGTTCAAGTCGAAGTCATCAGACGTCCATCGTTTACGATAATATTTTTTTAGAGACAGTAATATACAGTACGACAGTGTTAAAATACCTGTCAGTTTCATACGTAGTGTTGTCAAATTGCAGTTTAAGTATATTTTGTGAAAAATGGCAGACTTAAAAGGTCTTATTGCCTCTCGTGGCTATGCGAAAGCTAGCCTCACACGTATAACAAAAATGCTATCATCCGAGGAATTTGCAGGTATGTCAAGCTTTAGATTGAAAAGTACTTGTGAAAGGCTTAAAGAGGTTTTTTTGGAATACACGGGGCTTTGTGTCGCCATTAGTATAACCAGTGACAAGGACGCTGAGGATCCCAGTGAGCTCGAAGAACGAAATATCGAGCTCATGGCTAAAATTAATGAAGCTCTCACTAGGTCAAATCCATCTCAAGTGCCGAGTAGTACTTCTAGAATAAAATTGCCTCACGTCTCCATTCCTTGTTTTAGTGGGAAGTACACGGAGTATTACGAGTTCATAAATGTATTCACAGCCATGATTCACAATGACAGTTCGCTGTCACCAGTTCAAAAATTATATTATTTAAAGAGTTTCTGATCGGGCGAGCCACAATCTTTAGTGAATAATTTGCCTTTGACAGACGACAGTTATGCACAAGCTCTAAAATTGTTAAAAGAACGATACGACACTAAAATTAAAATTGTTCAAGAGCACATTTACACACTTTTAGACTTGCCAAACATAACACGATCAACATCCGCTAATATACGCAACTTGATTTCAGAGTTAAAGCAAAACCTAGCTGCTCTTAGAAACCTGCATGAGCCAGTAGACTCCTGGGACAGCATCATTGTCTGCATCATTATGAGGAAATTGGACATGGTAACAAATCGCGCATTTCAGCTTGATAGGGATAGTAAGGAGCTTCGAAGTATTCAGGAGCTGATAGAGTACTTGGAGAAGCGTGCGCTTGCAATGGAGTCAATGGATGCTAACCAACGATCGCAGCCTCAGCGCTTTGTGTCTCACACAGTAGCTGCCCGCTCATCATCATCGTGTATTTTCTGTAAGTCATTTGAACATAAATTATTTAAATGTCCCACCTTCAAACTTGCAACGCAAGGCAAGCGCTTAGAATTTGCACGTTCAAACCAAATATGTAGGGTCTGCTTTTCACAACACAAGCGCAAGTGCAGGTATCACTTTAAATGTGCCGAATGCAAAAAGGACCACAACACGCTTCTGCATGGGATTGAATCTGAGCAACCTGGCCCTTCGATAACCTTGCTTTTGAACCAGAACAATCCTCAATCACAAGTTCTATTGCCTACTGCTCAAGTGAAGCTCATAACAAACTCGGGTACTGCCATTTATCTTAGAAGTCTTCTCGACTCTGGTTCGCAGGCCTCATTTGTAACAAACAAAGTTGTTGACATGCTTGGTATAACTCCCATGTGCACTAAAACAAACATTGTTGGCATTACAAACACTGAACAATCTGTCAATAAGTGTGTAAGCTTAACAGTATACTCAACTGTCTACCCATTCAAAATTCAAGTGAATTGTCACGTTGTTGAAACAATCACAACACAATTACCACAATGTCATATAGATACATCATCAATTGCATTCCCTGCCAATTGTAAACTAGCTGACGCAACATTCAATGTGCCTGGTGATGTGCATATATTGCTTGGAGCTGACATATTTTTTCAGGTCCTGTTGCCGCAGCCTGTTGTGGTGGTCTCGCCTACTGCGTGCAACCAACAGCCTGCAACAACTACAGCTTCCGTCGAGCAACCGTCTTTTGTGCACACAGCATTTGGGGCCATCGTCGCTGGTCGCAGCAACATAAGAACAAACAATCAGGTTGTACTATTTTGTAATGAATGTAATTCTAGTATTAGTGATGATTTGAAAGCCTTCTGGAAAACAGAAGAAGTGCCTGAAATCTTCCCAGAGCAACTACCGGAACATGAATACTGTGAGACTCTTTTTAAAAGTACTTCTGTGCTTGAAAACAACAAGTTCACAGTAACCATGCCTATTAAAATTCCGTTAGAGCAAGTTCATGCTGAATTAGGGGAGTCATTTCCATTAGCACTCAAAGGGTTTTATAACCTTGAGAAGCGATTGCAGAAAACTCCAACGCTTCTCACAGAATACAGTAAATTTATTAATCAATACATTTCCTTGAGGCATGGTGAGTATCGTGATATAAGTAGCTACAATTTAACAAAGGACCCTGTCTACTTTTTGCCCCACCATGCTGTTATAAAGGAATCTAACAGAACTACCAAGCTCCGGGCAGTCTTTGATGTGTCCATGCCCACGACAAATAAAATTTCATTAAATAATATATTAATGAATGGAATGGTAGTTCAAAGAGACTTATTTGAAGTTTTACTTTTGTTTATTAGAAAAAATTTTCTTCATCTGTGATATAAAAATGATGTTTAGATTTATTGACTTGAATCCGTCACAAAGGTCACTCCAGAACATCTTGTGGCGCGAATCTCCTAATAATAATAATAATAAATAATAATAATAATCGTTTATTTCAGGCAACGAGTAAAACATTACATAGGCCCATAAATATATATACCTTACAGACTAATATACATACGAAAATATATCTTAAAAAACTAGTTTTCACGTAAAGTCGGCGACGTGAGGCGCGGGATATCAGCAGGCAGCCTTCCTCGGAACTTCCGATAAACGACTCCCTGCGGCCAGAAGTCCTCCTTCATGAAGGTCTCTAGATGGTGGGTCAGCACTCTCACCACAAATGAATTAAAGCTCACTTTATGGCGAGAAGCCAACTGTTCGACCCTCAATGTGAATTTGGACTTCTTCAGCACGTAGTCTACGACGTCCTCTACCCTCGTAGACCAATGCAAGCGGGACACGTACAGCTGCGTCGTCTTCACTTCGGGACGCAACAGTAGGGTCGGTTCATGCGGTGCATTGCCGTGGTGGTTACGGATGGTGGGCTTATGTTTTCTCCGCTCTACTTTAACGAAGCCCTCCTTGTCGCACTGGTCCCTTCGAGAACCCGATTCAACAGGCATGCGAGAGCTTGCCTGTTTTTTCCCCTTTGTGACGGGCCGCTGCGGTAACGCAGCAGCGGCTACGGCTGGCGGGGCGGCGGCTACGGCTGCGTAGGCACGTGTCGGGGTTGACGTGCTCGGCAGTGACGTCGGCTCCTCGCGGAGGGAAGAGCGGGCAGCGGGGCGCGGGGCATCTTCGACGATGTCGACGGCTGGCGGTGAGTTCTCCAATTTCGCCGACTCAAAACTGCCGATGGATGCATTTTGCGCTCCGCGACGAGTGTTGACGTTAGTAGCCACGGGTGACCTACATACCGATTTCATCATCATCATATCAGCCGCAAGAAGTCCACTGCTGGACATAGGCCTCCCCCAAGGATTTCCAATACGACCGGTTGAAAGCGGCCTGCATCCAGCGTCTTCCTGCGACCTTAATCAGGTCATCCGACCATCTGGTTGGTGGATGTCCGACGCTGCGCTTGCCGATTTACTACTTTTTAACGATAATAATTCGGTACGCAGTTTGGTGATGGTATTTTCCGAGGCTTCTAACCTAAACTGCATCTGTGCCAGGCTGGTCTTCAGGGCCGTGATGTCCTTGAGAAGCCTGGTAACGTCCACATGGTCAAAAGAGACTGGTGGAAGTCTTGACAGATTGGCAGCGCATAGCGCTGGCATGTCGTCAGGGTCGGTCTCCTTCATCAAGGCGATGATATCCTGGAGACTTCTTTCACCTTTCTCATCTCTCCTGCGAGATGGCATCTGTGCGGTCCTGCCGAGCACCTCGTAGAGCAGCACCTTGCCGCTGCAAATCTCCTCCACGGTGAAACTTGATTTGCAGATCTGCATGATGCTGACCTCGTCCATCGTGTCCTTGGCATGATCGATAAATTTATTTATTTATTTACTATGACTTGCTTAGAAGTCATAATGGCAAGTTCGAGAAGCGGCTGAAGCCGCGCGAAACGCGAATTAAAAATTCGTATGCAGTGTTGTACTGAGGCGCGTGTGTCCCAGAGCGTGCATCGCACTGCACTCTAATGAGGATGTGAAATGTATTCAGTTAAACACTGTCACATACGGTCTCAAGCCGTCATCCTTCCTTGCCACTCGGTGCCTCATTGAGCTTGCGGATAGGTATCAAGATCAATATCCATTAGCATCTTCAATCTTAAAAAATAATACATATGTTGACGATGTCCAGTCAAACAGTCATTCAGAGCAACAATTACTTCAAATGCAATCTGAGTTAATTCAGTTGCTTGCTCTTGGAGGATTTCAGTTACACAAGTGGGCTTCTAACTGTAGAGCAATACTTTCAAAAGTGCCTAAGGAGACTCACCACTTTGGTGAGCTCGATCTCCAAAAGCATGACCTTTCAGTTAAAACGCTAGGTGTCCAGTTCAATGTAGAGGAAAATGTGTTCAAGACTACTAGTCCTGAACCTTACACTAGCTGCACAAATTCAAAACGCGATATTTTGAGCTACATTTCTAAGTTTTATGATCCCCTGGGTTTAATTGGACCGGTGCTAGTGCCAGCCAAGATAATCATGCAGCGAATCTGGGCGGCTAACACAGACTGGGACTCTGCTCCACCTAAGGAAATACTAGATATGTGGGACAACACACGTTGACACTCTTGTCAGCATGGTCGTGGTCATCAGGATCTTGGTAATACGGTGCCATTCGCGGACAGCAGCTTTCCGAGTACATTCGTAAACTGAGCAGTTAGTTGTGGCCTTAATCTGGTCAGTCCATCTCATTGGTGATCTACCACGTGGCCTGGTGCTTTCTTCTTTACCCTGCACAAAAGACGGTCTATAGAGTCATTATCACGACAAGGTACATGGCCGAAGACGGTAATATGCATGACTGTTATGTTTATTGCTTTCAATGACTTTCTTTCCCTGAAAAAAAGATGTGCTCTGTACATAACAATATATCTTTTACAGTAAATTTCCCTTTTAAATAGTAGGTGTACATTTCAGCAGTAGCTGCTGTTTTTCGTATCCTTTAAAATACCAAACGGTTCATTTCCAAACTATCCATTCAGACTAACCGTTATTTATTATCTTTGTTAAAAGTTCTGCACTCCTGCGAGGATCGAGGCGGGATGTTTGGATTTTACAGATTTCAGTTCATGGATATAGATTCTGGCTCTGAGCTTTAAGTCCTTTTGTTTATTTTGTAATTTGTTGCATTCGTCGATATTTTTAAAGTGGAAAATATTTGTCTATGGTTTTTGATTAATTGCTACTAACTTAAAACTTAAAAGATGTTTCAAAATGGGAATCTGGATGTTGCGGTTATGCCGAGCGTGCACCGAACACGGGCGTCTCCTCCAGGGGGCGGTAAACAGTGAGATGTAGGGGCGGCAGGGTTCGATATACATCGTCTTCAGAGGGTTTGGTGTTTAAGGCATTGGCTCATGGGGTGGCAAACGCCTGGCACTACACTTAGGGGTGGCTTCAACAGTATTGTCCACAGGTGCACAGACGGGCTTGCCGAATCAAACCCAGTTGGATCCCGTTAAAGACGCCCGTCTATATCGAATTCACCGCTTCACGCTTCAAGTACATGCCACCCTGTATTGTATTACACACCATTAATTTATAGCTCTCAAATAAGTTTTTTGAAAGACGAGAAAGATAGAGAAATAAAAACATGACTACCTGCCAAAGAAACACAGACTTATTCTGTGGTCTTACATAAAAGCCATGATTAGCATTTTGGGGAGCGAAAAGGCGGTAAGTTGAATCAAAATATTGATTGTTGCCAACCACATTGTTTTGTGACATGATTCCCTTAGATCGACGATCAGCGCGGAAAGAAAAGCAGCTTGTGCAATCTACGTTTTTTTTTCTTCCCGGTAAACATTGAAGATATACATAGACAAGTATGTACATATGTTATATGCTTTTATATGATACAATCTTCGCAACGGTTGTTCGCATTTCAGTTTATTTGAGATAATTTAATAGGAAGCTGCGTTTTTTTCTTTCTTAATTTGACCGTGGTAAACAAGTTAATCTCAATTGGTTGACTATGCCTCACTAAAGATAAGAGGTTGCCACTGAAAAACTTTTGTTTTTTCCTCTATCGGGGTTCGGGGCAGAGAGTGTAATTTAACTAAAAGGCGAAGGTAAAAAATGGCTGAAGCACGAAGAGCTGACGCGCGAATGAATTAAGGTGCGAAGATCTGAAGCGTGAATGAATCGTGGTGCGAAAAGCTGAGGCGCGAATGACATATGGTAATCCTACTTTTATATTTTTATACGACTCACTGCATACATATGTTGATGATGTTATCCTGACCGGTTTCGGCTTCGGTGATTGATCCGTCATGTGTTCAATTTGTTCCTTTGATGGGCTCTGTAGTGACTATTTTAGCGCAGTTTGATGGTAAACGTGCAAGAGACATACATTTACAAATGTTAACTCAAAAGTTACACTTGCTCTTTGTATAACTAAGTACGGTTCCACAGTACAACTCAATCCTCGCAAAGGTTATTCGTATTTTAGTTCATTTGAGACAACGCAATAGGAAGCGGCGTTTCCTTTCCTTTGCAATTGGATCAGCTCATGCTATACAAGTGACCTCGATTGGTCGACCAGCCTCTGTTGCCTCACTGAACATAAGAGGTAGCTAATGAAAATACTTTGTTTTCTTCTTTATCGAGGAACACGGAAATTCACCGTTTCTTTTTAAAAAAATGACGAATTGACTACTTAGTCCAGGTTATTGAACAAGTTTTAGAAGAGGAAATAATTATATTAATAACTAGCTTTCGCCCGCGGCTCCGCCCGCGTCAATGTCGATCCCTCGGGAATATTACTTTTTCCCGGGATAAAAGGTAGCCTATGTCCTTCTCCATACTCCAGAGAACTTGTATGTAAAATTTCATGATGATCGGTTCAGTAGTTACGGCGTGAAAGCGTAACAAACAAACAAACAAACAAACTCACTTTCGCATTTATAATATTAGTTAGGATTAGGATTAAACAATAAACCTCCAAAACCAAATAAGTAAACTTATGAATTTGAGAAAGTTCGGCCTCTATGTTTGGTGAAGAATGGCTCTTATCAGATGGACAAAAAAGAGAACGAACGAGGATGTATTGGCATTTGTCGGTATAAAACGGATATTATTGTGTACTTTAGATACTAGAAGAGGGAAAAAGTTGAGTCATCTTATGAGATACGATGAATGATTCAAAAGAATATTAGATAATTTAACGGAATATAATAGAGACTGGCGATCTATCTCACCTAATAGAGACCAATAACGTACCAGAGGGCGGCCCTTTGCCCAGCAGTGGGACAGCATAGGCTAATAAAAAATATATTTTAGAAAGGAACTATTATTATATTTTAGAAAACGTAGTTGGAAGGAAAGGAAACAAGTAAAGAAACAGATTAACGTAAAAACGTACACAGGAATAAAAAGATTAGTTTTAAATAGGAAAAAATGGCGTTATTTGGTTAGACAAGAGCCAAGTCTTCAAATAGAAGATGCTCCTTGAAGGTTTTTTTTAGGAGAAGGATGCAACCTAGGACTATTTATGGGAAAATTACTTGTCGAACTGACAAAACCCATGTCTGACAAAAAATACAAAACTGTTGTACTGCTGTACAAAGCAAGCCGGAAAATTTATATGCGAATACCAAATTTTATTCCGACTTCCTAGAATTGGTTCTGTTGGTTGGAATTTTGTTGATATCAAAGGGCTGAGTCACCCCCTCAAGGGTAAATTCACACCCAATTTAGTACAATCTATGCATTTAGTTTATATGCAACATCGAAATATGAGGTAGAACGACATTTCTTTTCACGCTACGGGATTATATCAACGTAAGATAAACGAGCTAATCTCGATTGACTGACTTTCTTTCGTTGCTTCGCTAAACATGAGAGTTCAGCAAGAACGGTCACTGAACTAGGTATTCGGTACTATAAATATTCAATTGAGTTTTATTTTGTAAGTTTCTAGCTATACGAGAACCCAATATTTAGCGGCATTTTTTCAAAGAATTCTTTTTTTTATAAAACAAGCTTATAATCTCGATGGGCTGGCTAGTTTTTACTTTACTGAACTTAAAGTCTGCTAATGAAAATATATGCACTTTGTTTTTTTTTTTTACTACAATCATAGGTAGGCAAATTTTCTTGAAACCTATCGAGTGGGATATAAAAATATATGCAGGGATTATAAAGGCCAATACAAAAATATATACAACTAATATATGATTTGTACATTATTTATATTTATATGATAAGAAATCGGGTTTTGGATTTTTACCCGCCTAAAAGGGTGATATGTTTCGCACCTATCTTGTATGTTTGTAAATTTATTTATTACCTCCTATCTTCCAAACGTTTAGATGGATTCGTCAGTTTCGGTATTTTTTGGTAATCTCAAAAATCCAAGTGCAGTATGATAGGTTTAAAAAAATAAAAGCTGTTTTTTATCCTTATTGAAATAATATTTACTACTAGTTAATAAAATTACTTGTTTCAAATAAGTTATAATATAATGAATACCATCATCATCATCATTTCGTGTAGGTGCTTCGTCCATCGACCATGCACACCCTGGTGAGTAATGAGTATCTAAGTTTAAAACCTTCGCGAAATTAATTTTTATGCCGTAAAGCCACAGAGATGTAATATTCTGATATCGATGCATGAAGCCAACCCAAACCACAAAAAAATAATGTTGATTGTTTGTATCTCACACAAAAAACATGTAATGATAGGAATTATTGCGTTGTCACGATAATTTAAAGCGATTAGTGTAATCACTTTATAGACAAAAAGCGCAAGAAACACAACGTGTAACAAAATGGTTGTAATAGTCATTAAGAGACATGATAAGAAGATTCTGAACCACATTTTACCAGGGTCATATACCGTGGTCATATATTATAATACGAAAAACCGACCAAGTGCGAGTCAGACTCGCGCACGAAGGGTTCCGTACCGTTATCTATAAAAACGGCAAAAACATCATGTCTGTTGTATGGGAGCCCACCTTAAATATTTACATAAAGAGTCCTTTAATATTAATGTAATTTTTATCTAATTATTTATTATTAAAGTGAATATTAACTAAATATTCTATGAATATTTCAAGCGTCTACCTAGTGCCGTTATCAATATCGAGCAAAAAATATCACGTTTGTTGTATGGAACCCCCCTTAAATATTTATTTTATTCTATTTTTTTTTTGTATTTGTTGTTATAGCGGCAACAGAAATAGATTTATAAAATTATGAACTGTTTAACTTTTACTATTATGGTTCATAAGATATTAGCTTGATGACAGACGGATGACAGACAGACAATGGAGCCATATGTAAAGGGTCCCGTTTTTACCCTTTGGGTATGGAACCCTAAAAACGACCTCTCATACAAAATGACTATCAGCTAATCGACTTGCTATTGCAAGTATATTCTATTTCACATTTCGTGATTGGTCCCCTAGAAAAAGTTGTTCAGTATCGTGTGCTGACCAAGATCAGCCCCGTCCCGTAAGTATTGTTGCCCCCCATTGTTAAACACTTTTTTGAATGTTATAATTGATATAAGAGGTTTTAATTTCATTCATTCGATATACCTATGTATACGCATATTAGCCTGTCAATTTGAAACTCCAAATTTTCCTATTGGACCTACTGAGTTGGCATCTCCAAAGAATTTTGACTTTTCCATACAATCTTTCATTTGGTCGGCGAACACTTTTCTGTAAGATTTTTTGAAATTTTATTATTATAACGATATAAAATAAATAGATATTGAAGAAAATAAAATTACAACTATACTGTAATTGTAGTCAATAATCATGCTAACAAAAAATAAATAAAATAAAAATAATGTTTGTCCCTCTTGTTGATGTAGGATTTGTAAAGGATATGATCTTACATAGAAAATTTAATCACTTTTATTTAACTTTAAATTGTTGCTGTCCGTCTTAACGAAAAACTCAATATACATAACGCGAACACTAACTGAAATAAAAGTGTGGTTAAACAACAAAATACTTTCATAGCATAGAGTAATTTCATTTACCTTTTAAAAGCTATTATAACAATAAACCAAACCCACATAAACTGCTTTGAAGTGTTTTCCGCGCTACATTAAATGGACAGGCTAAATGATTATCATAAAATATTCATAGAATTGTAATCTGTGGTGAATTGAAATCATAATTTTGTCATATCGGAGAGTATTAATACTATTATAAAAAACACGGTTCCACTTTTATTCAGTTGGAATCGCTAACTAGTTTCGGTCTGTTACGAAGACCTTCATTAAGGCGAGTGTTAGGACACGTCGTTTTTTTTTTTATGTGAAAGTCGCGATTCTCATAATCATCTACTTACCAAGTTTCAACAGTATAGTTCTTATAGTTTTGCAAAAAAGTGGCTGTGATATACGGACGGACAAACAGACATGTCGAATCATTAAGTATTCCGTTTTTTGCCATTGGGCTACGGAAACCTAAAAAAAAACTAGACAAGTATTAAAAATTACTTTGTCCTTTGCCAAAGCTTAGCACGGGCGCAATGCACTTATAAACTGTCTAAGTATACATAGGGACAGACAGCAGGAAGCGCCTTTTTTATACTATGTAGTGATAAAAGGGATTATGTCAAAATACTGTACATCTATTCTTATCTTCTTTCCCTCAATAATTTTTATCTAAAAATGGTTTTAAAAAGTCTACAAACATTTGTTACTTTCTGTTAAAAAGCTAAATATACAAATGGTAAGTGATTGAATAAATCAATATAGTTCAGATTTATAAGAGTCTGCCCGTAGATTGTTTGCTTACGTAAACAAAGCACTTGGATAATTTAATAGACTGCGTCGAGTTTATCAAGGCAAAGCAGGGATTTCATGCGGCCGGATAATTTGAAGAACATTTTTTGCTAATACAAAATTAATGACTGAGCGCTTTCCAGCGCCTCTTTTCAGTTACGTTTTTCTTTGTCATGCTTTGAAATGGCAAATCGGGGACACTGAGTTTTCGAAACTTTTAGAACAGACTAAGGAGAAAGCTACGAAATCACTCTTTGTTAAAGTAACATAATCATCATCATTTTGTATGGCAGGTTACTGCAAGAATCCTAAGTATATATTTAATTTTAATTTCATCAGCCATTTTTCACATAAAGTAATATCATCATCATCATCAACCTACACTTGTCACTTGTATATCGTTTCTCCATCTAGCCCAAGGAAACATTTGAAGAACATTTTTTGCTAATACAAAATTTATGACTGACCGCTTTTTAGCGCCTCTTTCAGTTACATTTTTCTTTGTCATGCTTTGAAATGGCAAATTGAGGACACTAAGTTTTCGAAACTTTTAGAACAGGCAGAAAAAAATGACTAAACCTTTCTCAGTTAAAGCAATATAAGTTGGTATATTTATTTGTTTTTAGCAGCCCGTCTCGGCTTCACTCTAGATATAGGTATTTAAATAGCCTATGTTTATCAGGGATAATGTAGAATTCTAATGGAGAAAGAATTTGGAAATCGGTTCAGTAGTTTCAGAGCCTATTCGATGCAAACAAACAATCAAATCTTTCCTCTTTGAATATTAGTATAGAAGTATAGATATAGAAGTAATCACTATTTAGATTCCATTTTTCACCTATGTATACGCTCACTGATACGTTAAACGTGGCCTTTGGGACTTATGGACTAATGTGCCGTTTACACGACGCCAATATCCGAAATAGGGTTCTTAGCGAGTACCAAAGTACCAATAAACCAGACGATTTAATTCGTTTAAACGGCAACGTCAACCCAGACCAGTCTCTGCTAACTAAAATGAAAATGAAATGGCTAATATTAGCCAGTGATTCATTTTAGTATATATAGCCATGGCTTTAGGCTCTTTCTTCCCCGTAAAGGATATCGATGTACGACACGACACACGTACATACGATGACATACAAAATCAGTAAATAACCTGAAAAACTATTACAGACAGAGAACTTTTGGGGTTGGTAAAAGAAAAGTCAATGGCTACAGGACCTAAGAGTTGGTGGTTGATGGAACTGGTGGTAAGCGAGAGTCACAAGTTGTGAAAGTTGTTCTTCTTGCATCCTTCGCTTGTTCTATAAATATGGTAAAAGAAAAATCAATGGTTACCGGACCTATAGGTTAATGGACTTTTTTGGAAGCAGGAGTCAAAAGTTGTGAAAAGTTGATCAATTTTCATTCTTCGCTTGTTCTGTACATATGGAAAAAGTAGCGATCCAGTCTGGAAGACAAAACATACACATGAACCGTCGGCTCGGCGAAAATAGGAAGGACTAATATTTATATATGTACTAACAGAAGTGTTCAGCACACCAAACTGTTTTTAACAAGATAGGAAAAGTTCTCATACTCACGCTAAGTGGTCCTTTCAAGTACCGGGTGTAAATTTACTTTCAACACTTCCCTGAAGGAGCAACTCGATCCGTCAATATGTAAAACTTTTTCTATGGGACTAAAGCTCGAAACTCGTAAAAGTTTCGACATTTTCATATAAATTGCTCAGCTGATTAAAATCTTTTCTATAACAATGTAAAAAAATCTAGTTCCCAGCATTGGTCTCATAGGAAACATTGTTCATATTAAAGGGGTCAGTCACCTCTTAAATGGATTGTCGAGAGTAAACTTACACCCAGATATACCTGCTTGATATTTGCTTTTGACAATCGTTGTAAGGAAAGAAATGCACTAAATAACTTATGTAATGGGTTGGTTTGGTATATCTCTTTCATAATTCGAATATAATACTCTATGCAGTGTCGGCACCTCCTTTCATGCCTTTTGTGCTGCACCAGCTGATCTCTGCATCCGAGAGTTGTGTTAGAGTTATCACATAGTGGAGAGTCAAAATTGAATCCTTGAGCCATCGACACGAAAAGAAGTGTATAGGTTGCTTCGTGATGTTTTTCTTCACGGGATGCTATTGGCTACACCTGCTGATGAAGGTCGATCCGTACTTGACTCTCATTGAATTTATAAACTCAGAAGACAGATGGGGATTGTACCCGGAAGCTTTCGTTTAAGGGGCGTGCCTTTAGCCCACTAAGCCACAACTGCTTTGAATAACCGTCAAATCGCCATAAAAATATATGTCGCGTAATAATTAACATCCGAATATCAACTCTATACAATACATTTCAGTGGGCAGTAACAAGGGATTGTCTCGGTTGATAAGATTTCCGAGAGTATTTGGTCGGGGAAAATAAAAACAATACTTAAAGAATCCAGGGACTCTGGACCTAATGTCGTGAATCGTTTCCGCTAAATGTATTTCTTCGAACAAAACTGGAGAGTATCCAATTGTTGTAGCCTTGGCTAGGTTTTAAATGTAAGAATAGTTTATATCCAAAAAATTCAATAGTTTTTGCCAAATGGTCTCAAAAACTCAATGCGACATCCGAGAGCTGCGATAGAAATCAAAAATACTGTCGTGAAATCAACTAAAAGTAAAGTTCAAGAAGTAGGCTATTGGCCTAAGCGCTAAAGATAATCAAAAGGGCCCGTGTTCAAACCCAGTCCAGCCCGACATCTACCTCTGAGGTTGTATTCCAACCTGATTCATAATATACAGCTACAAGCATTACTATATAAACAAAGCACATCGGTTCCTAAGTCAATTTGATAAGGTCTAAAATGGAATACAATTGTGTATATTGCACGTGACTCGGGCATTGACCACTAAATGCTTGAGATATAGAATAAGATTGTGAGGAAACCTGTACTGTGGATTATTTACAACTGTGTAAAATTGAGAAGGCTGTTAATAAAAATTATTGTGTATGTTTATTATACAGCACAGACACCGAAGCAAGAGTAAGGCAATATCAGAGACATAAATCAGTTAGTCGTGGCGTTGTCTGATAGTGATACTCAAAGCACCCAAGCTAACGTAGTCAATAAACCTAATCCTTTATATAATTAAAACTAACGTTAACGAAGACAATTATGTACTAAAAACGGATCACTCGCGTGCTATTTTATCGGAGCCCTCCGCTGCGCGTTCCGCACTCGCCTTGAAAATGAGCTCCTGAAGAGTCCAAAACAATAGTCGGCAATCCCGACGAAATTTAGTACCCGACCCGTTTTTAGTATATACATAAAACCTTATTCTTGTTATTAATAATCAAGAAATAAGTTTAATACCTAGTTTAAACCATTACGTAGAGTACTTTAAAAGTTTTGCTTAACTCATTATTAGAACAATTTAAATGTAAAGTAAATTTACTTCTTTTCGAAGTATTTTTGATTACATTTTTAATACATTTTCATTCGATCAAATAGTTTTTGAAAAGTTTGGGACTTGATTTTCACATTACTTTTGTTTCTGCAGCGGTGAAGATAGTATGGGTATGCTTTTATGGCTAAACTTAAGATATACCTTTTCGAATGGATATATTAGGATCAATGTTCAATGTTTATGTTACGTAGGAATTGATACCGCTAAACCTGAACAAATGAAAATTAAGACCACACAAACAGTCGCCCTGCATCCCAGAACACTCTGTAAGCCTTACCATTCACCACCTTGCACCCGTCTCGCTTTATTGTATATGTCGCACGTGTTTAAGTAGCTATCTAGTAAATTAGCGCAAGGAAATGCAAGTTTAATAAGTTATGAGCCTGAATATTCATTGGGCTGTACAATCAACCAACGAGATACCTGACCCCGCCATCTACCTATATCTTAAATAGGCTAGTTTCCTAAAAAAATATAATTAGTCCGTCAGTTAGATATTAAAAAATATTGGACACGCATTTTTTCTTTTGTCGTATAAACAAAAAATTATAAAGATATAGCCCTTTGAAGTTCCGTGTGACGTCATAGTTTGCTACAATTTTTAGCAAATTTTGACGTCACGAGCCCCCTCTCCTGATCTTTGACGCGCTTTATCTTTATTATTTATTGTTTATTTGACAAAAGAAAAAATACGTGTCCAATATTTTTTGATTATCTAACTGACGGACTAATTGTTATGTTATTATTACGACCCAGGAAACTAGCCTATTATCTCATAAACTAAAAGTAATATTGACATGAAAATGTATATTCAGAAAGTCTTAATTAAAATCTTTCTGAATGTATATTTTCATGTTAATATTATTTTTCGTTTAAGAGATAATTCATGAAATAGGTATATGGCGGGGTCAGCGATATTCGGATGAAAATATGATTTATGGAATGATTTATAGAAATGAATAGCTAAAATTCACTTCTATAAATGTATGTTACGTAAGATTTGATACCGCTAATACTAAACAAATGAATATTAAGACCACACAAATAGACGACGACCCACACGCCCAATTTAGGGAATCGCTGACAGCCTATATATTCTTGATCTTTATAACTCGAAAGAAGCCCAGTTTCGCGATATTCGGTTGATAAAATTAAATTCACTTCTATAAATTTATGTTACGTAAGATTTGATACCGCTAATACTGAAAAAATGAATATTAAGACCACACAAATAGATAGTTGGGGTGTCATATACCCAAAAACGCACGACTTCACTATTCACGACCTTGCGCCAAACTAGACTTTATTGTATACGTCACACGTGTTAATAAGGAAGCTAAGTATACCCTAGTAGATTAGGGCAAGGAAATGTAAGTTTTAATAAGTTATGAGCCTGAATATTCGTTGGGGTGTACGACACCCGCACGTGCAATTTTGGGGATCGTCAACAGCTATTATATTCTTGGTTAAAACTTGAAAGAAGTCCAGTTTTGCGGCGATTCGGATGATAAAGCTAAATTCACTTCTATAAAACTTGGTGTTCTTAATATAACCAAATTATATTTCGATCCGGCCTACCTATTGTTGGGTTGCTAGCCGCATCGCCCATTGATAAAATCCCTTTATTTTTGCCTATTGCCTCAGCTGAGTTAGAACCCGTCTGCATGGTCTGAAAACAGCTACTTCATTTTTTTTTCTCTCTGATCAACGTGGCAGGTATGTCTAAATAAGTAATGCCAATATTTCGGCATCGCCTATTATAACTGTCATCACGGTACAAATTAATTGTACAATTTATATACATTACAATTATTGTTAATGTGAATAATAAAATATATGCCACGTGAAAGAATGAATGAATTAATTGATTAACTCTATATTGTACACCAAAGAATAAGCTTATAAAATAGAATACAAATAAAATATTTAAATGCACAATGGGCGGTCTTATCACTAAAAGCGATTTCTTCCAGACAACCGATGCATGGAGAGTAAATCAACACCTTACCGGACGGGGACGAATGAATAATGAGACAAAAAATATACATAGGTAGATCCTGATATAATGATTGACGTATCTATGCGTGTTCTGAGAAGTAAATTAGTCATTTAAAAAAATGGTAGAGTAAATTAAGTTAATTTCACTAAATATTAAATAACATCCTTGTATTTTATTTATGATATAGGACGGCAAATGAGCAAGCGGGTCACCTAATGTTAAGTAAGATAGGTGCGTTGTCGGGCTTTCAAGGAGTTGGGGGAAGGAAATGGGGAAGGATGGGCCTCCGGCTCTCTCACTCACCGAACGAAGCATAGAATCATACAAGATTGTAAAATTTTCCTTCTTTTTACAAACTTTTATTTAACTTGTATGTATGTTACTATGCTTGTTTGAGTGGAATCTTGCAACTCAATTTCGAAGCAGATACCTTCCACCGATTAGGCTGAAATTTTGTATACTCGTTCAGATTTGATGACAATGCATGGCTAGCTGTGTGACGTCATTCTAAATAAACCACGGAGAGACACCCAAGATAGTAGACAAGCTATTTTTGAGGCACTACGACAATATGGATATCAAATTGAAGGGCTGGTTCAAAATAACTCGAAACATAAAGCGATGTACTGTCAAGGACAGAAGAAACTAGTAGGCAGTAAAAAATAAAAAATATTAAATTGTACACATATATCTGCCTCCGACTGTATTCAAAAGCTTGGTTATTAAAAGTTTTATACTTTTATTTCATTGAAGTTAGCGGTAAATGCCACAGTTATTTGCTCAGATTTATATCAGTTCCGGCTTCATAAAGGCTTAAGTATTTGTGTCCTTTAAATTACGCCAGAAAAATAAAACCCGCCTATTGCAAATCAGAATCACACACAAAGGGTTCCGTAACACCATACAATATTAAAGTGTAGTTTTATTTTATACTAGCTGTTGCCCACGGCTCCGCCCGCGTTAGTGTCGATTCCCGTTCCTTCCCCGGGCCTCAAACTACCACCATACCAAATTTCATCCAAATCAGTTCAATGGTTGAAGCGTAAAAAGACGACAGACAGAGTTACTTTCGCATTTATAATATCCATACTTCCATACATTAGTATTATTTAACTTTAAAAACTTCAACCTCCTATTTTACCCCTTTAGGGGTGAATTTTGTCCATTTCACCCACATATATCTTTGTTAATTGTAATAGAGAACTTACATACCTATTTATTTTCATACTTCATTGTCCAGAAATTAGAAAATTTCCAATTTTCAAACAAACTTTACCCCCCTCCCATTTTGCCATTTATGGAGGGAATTATGTCCATTTCATCTTCACAGGTCTTTTTAATTGTAATTGAGAAATTATATACCTATTTTTATACTTTTAGGTCTACAAATGTGAAAATTTCTCTACAAACTTTACCTGGGGGATTTTTTTCCAGTTGACCTACACAGATCTTTTTCAATTGTAATCGTGAATTTATTTACCTATTTTCATACCTACCTCTAAGTCCTGAAATGAGAAAATTTCTATACAAAGTTTATACCACCCACCCACCCCTATTTTACCGGTTAAGGGGTTTTTTTTGCAAATTTCATCTACAAATATACTTTTTATTTGGAATCAAGAACTTATATACGTGTACCTATTTTTATACTCCTAAATCTAGAACTGAGAAAATTTTCGTACAAACTTTACCCCCCCTATTTCACTCCTTCAAGGGAGAATTTTGTCTAGTTCACCTACACAGATCTTATTTAATTTTAATCGAGAAGCTACTTTCAGACTTCTAAGTCCAGAAATGAGAAATTTCCATATTAATTTTACCACTTTAAGAGTATAATTTCTAAAAAATCCTTTCTTAGCGCTCACTCACATCATTAAAAAAACCCCTGTACCAAATTTCAAGTTTCTAAGCGCAGCAGTTTCGGTTGCGTTGATACGAGTATATAAGTCAGGTTTGTCGTTTGCCCGCGGTTACGCCGCCGCCTTTAGTGTCCATACCTCAGGAACAGTAGAATTTCCCGGAATAAAAGGTACCCTATGTCCTTCCCGGGTCTCAAACTACCCCCATACCAAATTTTATCCAAATTGGTTCAATGGTTGAAGCGTGAAAATAAGACAGACAGACAGAGCTACTTTCGCATTTATAATATTAGTATGGATTGCATGGATAGGTATAATGCTGTCGTGGTATGATGGTAGATGGTATGATGAATTGACTTTGGATTTTATTTTTCTTATGTCACTTATTATTTAAGTGCCATACTTGGTGAAATTTTGATCGTTTTGGACCCTTAAAGGGGTGACTCACACCATCAATATGAACAACTTTTTCTACGGGACCAGTGCTGGGAACTCAAAAAAAATTTCATCATGTCCATACAAAAGAGTTCCGCCGCCCGGCAAGTTTGTATAGGAATGTCGAATTTTTTTTTTAAATTCCCAGCATTGTTCCCATAGGAAAAGTTGTTCATTTTTATGGTCTGAGTCACCCCTTTAAGTGTCCAAAACGATAAAAATTTCACCATGTATATTTGCAGGCAAACATGAGTTTGGCATGAGCCTTGAGTTCATTCAAATGACGATAACTTTTTTTTTAATGAACCTGCCCGGGTTCGATCCCCGGTCAGGTCATGATGGAAAACGATATTTTTCAGATTGACCTGGGTGTTGGATGTTTATCTTTATAAGTATCTATTATAAAATATAGTATCGTTGAGTTAGTATCATACAACTCAAGTTTACAATTTACTGTGGGGCTAGCTCAATTTGTATGATATGTCCCTATATATTTATTTATATTGTCATATAACGCTTGGGAGGCGGGTTGGCGAGCGCAATTTCAGTAGGTGGGACATAAATAGGTATTTCAAATATGCTACATTTATTCAATATTATAGACTACTACTTGTATCTACTAACCGGGGATCTTTGTGTCTAACTGCTAATAAGAAGCTTTGCTTCCATGCTAAAAGTTTCGGGAAAGTGCCCAAACAATTATAGTTCTGGGAAAGTTATAATTACCGCGAATTAATGAATGCATGAATACGGAAATTTCAGTCTTATATTCCTAAAATTACGATAATATCTATATCCTTACTAATATTATAAATGCGAAAGCTAGTTTGTTTGTTCATGACGCATTCACAGCCTTCTACTTAACAGATCATCATTAAATTTTGCATACCCGTTGTCTGGAGCACGAAGAAGGACATAGAGTACATTTTATCCCGGGAAAGAGTACTGTGCCCGAAGGATCAACATTGATGCAGGCGGAGCCGCGGGTGAAAACTAGTCTAAATATAACAAGAGTTTTGCGTATTAGGTGGATATCATGAAAACTAAACATACTTATACAGTTGTAATCATCATCATTTCATTTCAGCACTTCATACCATTTCAGCTGCAAAAAGTCCACTGCTGGACAAAGCCCTCTCCCAAGGTTTCTTCATTACATGGGAGGATGCTGCCATACTCACCACACTTGGCAGTTTCTTTGGCTGCTTCCGACGCTGCTGCTAATCTACATTTTAATGGAGATAGAAATTTGTTGGATTTAGGAAGGGCATAAAGGTATTGGGACACACCCCAATACCTGCATTCCCTTTCCAAATCCAACTACAAATTGGGCAGGGAATGAAGGTATTGGGGTATCCCAATACCACCATTCCCTTCCTTAGTGAGTAGTATTACTCAGTCGGATACATACATACATACATAGTATTACGTCTTTTTCCCTTGCGGGGTAGACAGAGCCTAGATCTATACGATCTCATGGCCTCATTTAGCATGTTGGAGGGCGTATGGATGGAAAACGGAATCAAATAGTGATGGGTTGCACTAGCCGCATTTCCTATTGACATGATTCCGCAGATTTTAGCCCAATCTCTCGATTGGCTTTTACGATCTGCACGAGAAGAGAAGCAGCTGGCACATTCTACTTCCTAGGCCAGCATGGAAGATCAATCGGATAAATGGAGGAAAATCAAGTAGCAGCTCGGAAGGCCGACCGCTACTTATGCTACGCTATATCTTTTACAGTAAATTTCCCTTTTAAATAGTAGGTGTACATTTCAGCAGTAGCTGCTGTTTTTCGTATCCTTTAAAATACCAAACGGTTCATTTCCAAACTATCCATTCAGACTAACCGTTATTTATTATCTTTGTTAAAAGTTCTGCACTCCTGCGAGGATCGAGGCGGGATGTTTGGATTTTACAGATTTCAGTTCATGGATATAGATTCTGGCTCTGAGCTTTAAGTCCTTTTGTTTATTTTGTAATTTGTTGCATTCGTCGATATTTTTAAAGTGGAAAATATTTGTCTATGGTTTTTGATTAATTGCTACTAACTTAAAACTTAAAAGATGTTTCAAAATGGGAATCTGGATGTTGCGGTTATGCCGAGCGTGCACCGAACACGGGCGTCTCCTCCAGGGGGCGGTAAACAGTGAGATGTAGGGGCGGCAGGGTTCGATATACATCGTCTTCAGAGGGTTTGGTGTTTAAGGCATTGGCTCATGGGGTGGCAAACGCCTGGCACTACACTTAGGGGTGGCTTCAACAGTATTGTCCACAGGTGCACAGACGGGCTTGCCGAATCAAACCCAGTTGGATCCCGTTAAAGACGCCCGTCTATATCGAATTCACCGCTTCACGCTTCAAGTACATGCCACCCTGTATTGTATTACACACCATTAATTTATAGCTCTCAAATAAGTTTTTTGAAAGACGAGAAAGATAGAGAAATAAAAACATGACTACCTGCCAAAGAAACACAGACTTATTCTGTGGTCTTACATAAAAGCCATGATTAGCATTTTGGGGAGCGAAAAGGCGGTAAGTTGAATCAAAATATTGATTGTTGCCAACCACATTGTTTTGTGACATGATTCCCTTAGATCGACGATCAGCGCGGAAAGAAAAGCAGCTTGTGCAATCTACGTTTTTTTTTCTTCCCGGTAAACATTGAAGATATACATAGACAAGTATGTACATATGTTATATGCTTTTATATGATACAATCTTCGCAACGGTTGTTCGCATTTCAGTTTATTTGAGATAATTTAATAGGAAGCTGCGTTTTTTTCTTTCTTAATTTGACCGTGGTAAACAAGTTAATCTCAATTGGTTGACTATGCCTCACTAAAGATAAGAGGTTGCCACTGAAAAACTTTTGTTTTTTCCTCTATCGGGGTTCGGGGCAGAGAGTGTAATTTAACTAAAAGGCGAAGGTAAAAAATGGCTGAAGCACGAAGAGCTGACGCGCGAATGAATTAAGGTGCGAAGATCTGAAGCGTGAATGAATCGTGGTGCGAAAAGCTGAGGCGCGAATGACATATGGTAATCCTACTTTTATATTTTTATACGACTCACTGCATACATATGTTGATGATGTTATCCTGACCGGTTTCGGCTTCGGTGATTGATCCGTCATGTGTTCAATTTGTTCCTTTGATGGGCTCTGTAGTGACTATTTTAGCGCAGTTTGATGGTAAACGTGCAAGAGACATACATTTACAAATGTTAACTCAAAAGTTACACTTGCTCTTTGTATAACTAAGTACGGTTCCACAGTACAACTCAATCCTCGCAAAGGTTATTCGTATTTTAGTTCATTTGAGACAACGCAATAGGAAGCGGCGTTTCCTTTCCTTTGCAATTGGATCAGCTCATGCTATACAAGTGACCTCGATTGGTCGACCAGCCTCTGTTGCCTCACTGAACATAAGAGGTAGCTAATGAAAATACTTTGTTTTCTTCTTTATCGAGGAACACGGAAATTCACCGTTTCTTTTTAAAAAAATGACGAATTGACTACTTAGTCCAGGTTATTGAACAAGTTTTAGAAGAGGAAATAATTATATTAATAACTAGCTTTCGCCCGCGGCTCCGCCCGCGTCAATGTCGATCCCTCGGGAATATTACTTTTTCCCGGGATAAAAGGTAGCCTATGTCCTTCTCCATACTCCAGAGAACTTGTATGTAAAATTTCATGATGATCGGTTCAGTAGTTACGGCGTGAAAGCGTAACAAACAAACAAACAAACAAACTCACTTTCGCATTTATAATATTAGTTAGGATTAGGATTAAACAATAAACCTCCAAAACCAAATAAGTAAACTTATGAATTTGAGAAAGTTCGGCCTCTATGTTTGGTGAAGAATGGCTCTTATCAGATGGACAAAAAAGAGAACGAACGAGGATGTATTGGCATTTGTCGGTATAAAACGGATATTATTGTGTACTTTAGATACTAGAAGAGGGAAAAAGTTGAGTCATCTTATGAGATACGATGAATGATTCAAAAGAATATTAGATAATTTAACGGAATATAATAGAGACTGGCGATCTATCTCACCTAATAGAGACCAATAACGTACCAGAGGGCGGCCCTTTGCCCAGCAGTGGGACAGCATAGGCTAATAAAAAATATATTTTAGAAAGGAACTATTATTATATTTTAGAAAACGTAGTTGGAAGGAAAGGAAACAAGTAAAGAAACAGATTAACGTAAAAACGTACACAGGAATAAAAAGATTAGTTTTAAATAGGAAAAAATGGCGTTATTTGGTTAGACAAGAGCCAAGTCTTCAAATAGAAGATGCTCCTTGAAGGTTTTTTTTAGGAGAAGGATGCAACCTAGGACTATTTATGGGAAAATTACTTGTCGAACTGACAAAACCCATGTCTGACAAAAAATACAAAACTGTTGTACTGCTGTACAAAGCAAGCCGGAAAATTTATATGCGAATACCAAATTTTATTCCGACTTCCTAGAATTGGTTCTGTTGGTTGGAATTTTGTTGATATCAAAGGGCTGAGTCACCCCCTCAAGGGTAAATTCACACCCAATTTAGTACAATCTATGCATTTAGTTTATATGCAACATCGAAATATGAGGTAGAACGACATTTCTTTTCACGCTACGGGATTATATCAACGTAAGATAAACGAGCTAATCTCGATTGACTGACTTTCTTTCGTTGCTTCGCTAAACATGAGAGTTCAGCAAGAACGGTCACTGAACTAGGTATTCGGTACTATAAATATTCAATTGAGTTTTATTTTGTAAGTTTCTAGCTATACGAGAACCCAATATTTAGCGGCATTTTTTCAAAGAATTCTTTTTTTTATAAAACAAGCTTATAATCTCGATGGGCTGGCTAGTTTTTACTTTACTGAACTTAAAGTCTGCTAATGAAAATATATGCACTTTGTTTTTTTTTTTTACTACAATCATAGGTAGGCAAATTTTCTTGAAACCTATCGAGTGGGATATAAAAATATATGCAGGGATTATAAAGGCCAATACAAAAATATATACAACTAATATATGATTTGTACATTATTTATATTTATATGATAAGAAATCGGGTTTTGGATTTTTACCCGCCTAAAAGGGTGATATGTTTCGCACCTATCTTGTATGTTTGTAAATTTATTTATTACCTCCTATCTTCCAAACGTTTAGATGGATTCGTCAGTTTCGGTATTTTTTGGTAATCTCAAAAATCCAAGTGCAGTATGATAGGTTTAAAAAAATAAAAGCTGTTTTTTATCCTTATTGAAATAATATTTACTACTAGTTAATAAAATTACTTGTTTCAAATAAGTTATAATATAATGAATACCATCATCATCATCATTTCGTGTAGGTGCTTCGTCCATCGACCATGCACACCCTGGTGAGTAATGAGTATCTAAGTTTAAAACCTTCGCGAAATTAATTTTTATGCCGTAAAGCCACAGAGATGTAATATTCTGATATCGATGCATGAAGCCAACCCAAACCACAAAAAAATAATGTTGATTGTTTGTATCTCACACAAAAAACATGTAATGATAGGAATTATTGCGTTGTCACGATAATTTAAAGCGATTAGTGTAATCACTTTATAGACAAAAAGCGCAAGAAACACAACGTGTAACAAAATGGTTGTAATAGTCATTAAGAGACATGATAAGAAGATTCTGAACCACATTTTACCAGGGTCATATACCGTGGTCATATATTATAATACGAAAAACCGACCAAGTGCGAGTCAGACTCGCGCACGAAGGGTTCCGTACCGTTATCTATAAAAACGGCAAAAACATCATGTCTGTTGTATGGGAGCCCACCTTAAATATTTACATAAAGAGTCCTTTAATATTAATGTAATTTTTATCTAATTATTTATTATTAAAGTGAATATTAACTAAATATTCTATGAATATTTCAAGCGTCTACCTAGTGCCGTTATCAATATCGAGCAAAAAATATCACGTTTGTTGTATGGAACCCCCCTTAAATATTTATTTTATTCTATTTTTTTTTTGTATTTGTTGTTATAGCGGCAACAGAAATAGATTTATAAAATTATGAACTGTTTAACTTTTACTATTATGGTTCATAAGATATAGCTTGATGACAGACGGATGGACAGACAGACAATGGAGCCATATGTAAAGGGTCCCGTTTTTACCCTTTGGGTATGGAACCCTAAAAACGACCTCTCATACAAAATGACTATCAGCTAATCGACTTGCTATTGCAAGTATATTCTATTTCACATTTCGTGATTGGTCCCCTAGAAAAAGTTGTTCAGTATCGTGTGCTGACCAAGATCAGCCCCGTCCCGTAAGTATTGTTGCCCCCCATTGTTAAACACTTTTTTGAATGTTATAATTGATATAAGAGGTTTTAATTTCATTCATTCGATATACCTATGTATACGCATATTAGCCTGTCAATTTGAAACTCCAAATTTTCCTATTGGACCTACTGAGTTGGCATCTCCAAAGAATTTTGACTTTTCCATACAATCTTTCATTTGGTCGGCGAACACTTTTCTGTAAGATTTTTTGAAATTTTATTATTATAACGATATAAAATAAATAGATATTGAAGAAAATAAAATTACAACTATACTGTAATTGTAGTCAATAATCATGCTAACAAAAAATAAATAAAATAAAAATAATGTTTGTCCCTCTTGTTGATGTAGGATTTTGTAAAGGATATGATCTTACATAGAAAATTTAATCACTTTTATTTAACTTTAAATTGTTGCTGTCCGTCTTAACGAAAAACTCAATATACATAACGCGAACACTAACTGAAATAAAAGTGTGGTTAAACAACAAAATACTTTCATAGCATAGAGTAATTTCATTTACCTTTTAAAAGCTATTATAACAATAAACCAAACCCACATAAACTGCTTTGAAGTGTTTTCCGCGCTACATTAAATGGACAGGCTAAATGATTATCATAAAATATTCATAGAATTGTAATCTGTGGTGAATTGAAATCATAATTTTGTCATATCGGAGAGTATTAATACTATTATAAAAAACACGGTTCCACTTTTATTCAGTTGGAATCGCTAACTAGTTTCGGTCTGTTACGAAGACCTTCATTAAGGCGAGTGTTAGGACACGTCGTTTTTTTTTTTATGTGAAAGTCGCGATTCTCATAATCATCTACTTACCAAGTTTCAACAGTATAGTTCTTATAGTTTTGCAAAAAAGTGGCTGTGATATACGGACGGACAAACAGACATGTCGAATCATTAAGTATTCCGTTTTTTGCCATTGGGCTACGGAAACCTAAAAAAAAACTAGACAAGTATTAAAAATTACTTTGTCCTTTGCCAAAGCTTAGCACGGGCGCAATGCACTTATAAACTGTCTAAGTATACATAGGGACAGACAGCAGGAAGCGCCTTTTTTATACTATGTAGTGATAAAAGGGATTATGTCAAAATACTGTACATCTATTCTTATCTTCTTTTCCCTCAATAATTTTTATCTAAAAATGGTTTTAAAAAGTCTACAAACATTTGTTACTTTCTGTTTAAAAAGCTAAATATACAAATGGTAAGTGATTGAATAAATCAATATAGTTCAGATTTATAAGAGTCTGCCCGTAGATTGTTTGCTTACGTAAACAAAGCACTTGGATAATTTAATAGACTGCGTCGAGTTTATCAAGGCAAAGCAGGGATTTCATGCGGCCGGATAATTTGAAGAACATTTTTTGCTAATACAAAATTAATGACTGAGCGCTTTCCAGCGCCTCTTTTCAGTTACGTTTTTCTTTGTCATGCTTTGAAATGGCAAATCGGGGACACTGAGTTTTCGAAACTTTTAGAACAGACTAAGGAGAAAGCTACGAAATCACTCTTTGTTAAAGTAACATAATCATCATCATTTTGTATGGCAGGTTACTGCAAGAATCCTAAGTATATATTTAATTTTAATTTCATCAGCCATTTTTCACATAAAGTAATATCATCATCATCATCAACCTACACTTGTCACTTGTATATCGTTTCTCCATCTAGCCCAAGGAAACATTTGAAGAACATTTTTTGCTAATACAAAATTTATGACTGACCGCTTTTTAGCGCCTCTTTCAGTTACATTTTTCTTTGTCATGCTTTGAAATGGCAAATTGAGGACACTAAGTTTTCGAAACTTTTAGAACAGGCAGAAAAAAATGACTAAACCTTTCTCAGTTAAAGCAATATAAGTTGGTATATTTATTTGTTTTTAGCAGCCCGTCTCGGCTTCACTCTAGATATAGGTATTTAAATAGCCTATGTTTATCAGGGATAATGTAGAATTCTAATGGAGAAAGAATTTGGAAATCGGTTCAGTAGTTTCAGAGCCTATTCGATGCAAACAAACAATCAAATCTTTCCTCTTTGAATATTAGTATAGAAGTATAGATATAGAAGTAATCACTATTTAGATTCCATTTTTCACCTATGTATACGCTCACTGATACGTTAAACGTGGCCTTTGGGACTTATGGACTAATGTGCCGTTTACACGACGCCAATATCCGAAATAGGGTTCTTAGCGAGTACCAAAGTACCAATAAACCAGACGATTTAATTCGTTTAAACGGCAACGTCAACCCAGACCAGTCTCTGCTAACTAAAATGAAAATGAAATGGCTAATATTAGCCAGTGATTCATTTTAGTATATATAGCCATGGCTTTAGGCTCTTTCTTCCCCGTAAAGGATATCGATGTACGACACGACACACGTACATACGATGACATACAAAATCAGTAAATAACCTGAAAAACTATTACAGACAGAGAACTTTTGGGGTTGGTAAAAGAAAAGTCAATGGCTACAGGACCTAAGAGTTGGTGGTTGATGGAACTGGTGGTAAGCGAGAGTCACAAGTTGTGAAAGTTGTTCTTCTTGCATCCTTCGCTTGTTCTATAAATATGGTAAAAGAAAAATCAATGGTTACCGGACCTATAGGTTAATGGACTTTTTTGGAAGCAGGAGTCAAAAGTTGTGAAAAGTTGATCAATTTTCATTCTTCGCTTGTTCTGTACATATGGAAAAAGTAGCGATCCAGTCTGGAAGACAAAACATACACATGAACCGTCGGCTCGGCGAAAATAGGAAGGACTAATATTTATATATGTACTAACAGAAGTGTTCAGCACACCAAACTGTTTTTAACAAGATAGGAAAAGTTCTCATACTCACGCTAAGTGGTCCTTTCAAGTACCGGGTGTAAATTTACTTTCAACACTTCCCTGAAGGAGCAACTCGATCCGTCAATATGTAAAACTTTTTCTATGGGACTAAAGCTCGAAACTCGTAAAAGTTTCGACATTTTCATATAAATTGCTCAGCTGATTAAAATCTTTTCTATAACAATGTAAAAAAATCTAGTTCCCAGCATTGGTCTCATAGGAAACATTGTTCATATTAAAGGGGTCAGTCACCTCTTAAATGGATTGTCGAGAGTAAACTTACACCCAGATATACCTGCTTGATATTTGCTTTTGACAATCGTTGTAAGGAAAGAAATGCACTAAATAACTTATGTAATGGGTTGGTTTGGTATATCTCTTTCATAATTCGAATATAATACTCTATGCAGTGTCGGCACCTCCTTTCATGCCTTTTGTGCTGCACCAGCTGATCTCTGCATCCGAGAGTTGTGTTAGAGTTATCACATAGTGGAGAGTCAAAATTGAATCCTTGAGCCATCGACACGAAAAGAAGTGTATAGGTTGCTTCGTGATGTTTTTCTTCACGGGATGCTATTGGCTACACCTGCTGATGAAGGTCGATCCGTACTTGACTCTCATTGAATTTATAAACTCAGAAGACAGATGGGGATTGTACCCGGAAGCTTTCGTTTAAGGGGCGTGCCTTTAGCCCACTAAGCCACAACTGCTTTGAATAACCGTCAAATCGCCATAAAAATATATGTCGCGTAATAATTAACATCCGAATATCAACTCTATACAATACATTTCAGTGGGCAGTAACAAGGGATTGTCTCGGTTGATAAGATTTCCGAGAGTATTTGGTCGGGGAAAATAAAAACAATACTTAAAGAATCCAGGGACTCTGGACCTAATGTCGTGAATCGTTTCCGCTAAATGTATTTCTTCGAACAAAACTGGAGAGTATCCAATTGTTGTAGCCTTGGCTAGGTTTTAAATGTAAGAATAGTTTATATCCAAAAAATTCAATAGTTTTTGCCAAATGGTCTCAAAAACTCAATGCGACATCCGAGAGCTGCGATAGAAATCAAAAATACTGTCGTGAAATCAACTAAAAGTAAAGTTCAAGAAGTAGGCTATTGGCCTAAGCGCTAAAGATAATCAAAAGGGCCCGTGTTCAAACCCAGTCCAGCCCGACATCTACCTCTGAGGTTGTATTCCAACCTGATTCATAATATACAGCTACAAGCATTACTATATAAACAAAGCACATCGGTTCCTAAGTCAATTTGATAAGGTCTAAAATGGAATACAATTGTGTATATTGCACGTGACTCGGGCATTGACCACTAAATGCTTGAGATATAGAATAAGATTGTGAGGAAACCTGTACTGTGGATTATTTACAACTGTGTAAAATTGAGAAGGCTGTTAATAAAAATTATTGTGTATGTTTATTATACAGCACAGACACCGAAGCAAGAGTAAGGCAATATCAGAGACATAAATCAGTTAGTCGTGGCGTTGTCTGATAGTGATACTCAAAGCACCCAAGCTAACGTAGTCAATAAACCTAATCCTTTATATAATTAAAACTAACGTTAACGAAGACAATTATGTACTAAAAACGGATCACTCGCGTGCTATTTTATCGGAGCCCTCCGCTGCGCGTTCCGCACTCGCCTTGAAAATGAGCTCCTGAAGAGTCCAAAACAATAGTCGGCAATCCCGACGAAATTTAGTACCCGACCCGTTTTTAGTATATACATAAAACCTTATTCTTGTTATTAATAATCAAGAAATAAGTTTAATACCTAGTTTAAACCATTACGTAGAGTACTTTAAAAGTTTTGCTTAACTCATTATTAGAACAATTTAAATGTAAAGTAAATTTACTTCTTTTCGAAGTATTTTTGATTACATTTTTAATACATTTTCATTCGATCAAATAGTTTTTGAAAAGTTTGGGACTTGATTTTCACATTACTTTTGTTTCTGCAGCGGTGAAGATAGTATGGGTATGCTTTTATGGCTAAACTTAAGATATACCTTTTCGAATGGATATATTAGGATCAATGTTCAATGTTTATGTTACGTAGGAATTGATACCGCTAAACCTGAACAAATGAAAATTAAGACCACACAAACAGTCGCCCTGCATCCCAGAACACTCTGTAAGCCTTACCATTCACCACCTTGCACCCGTCTCGCTTTATTGTATATGTCGCACGTGTTTAAGTAGCTATCTAGTAAATTAGCGCAAGGAAATGCAAGTTTAATAAGTTATGAGCCTGAATATTCATTGGGCTGTACAATCAACCAACGAGATACCTGACCCCGCCATCTACCTATATCTTAAATAGGCTAGTTTCCTAAAAAAATATAATTAGTCCGTCAGTTAGATATTAAAAAATATTGGACACGCATTTTTTCTTTTGTCGTATAAACAAAAAATTATAAAGATATAGCCCTTTGAAGTTCCGTGTGACGTCATAGTTTGCTACAATTTTTAGCAAATTTTGACGTCACGAGCCCCCTCTCCTGATCTTTGACGCGCTTTATCTTTATTATTTATTGTTTATTTGACAAAAGAAAAAATACGTGTCCAATATTTTTTGATTATCTAACTGACGGACTAATTGTTATGTTATTATTACGACCCAGGAAACTAGCCTATTATCTCATAAACTAAAAGTAATATTGACATGAAAATGTATATTCAGAAAGTCTTAATTAAAATCTTTCTGAATGTATATTTTCATGTTAATATTATTTTTCGTTTAAGAGATAATTCATGAAATAGGTATATGGCGGGGTCAGCGATATTCGGATGAAAATATGATTTATGGAATGATTTATAGAAATGAATAGCTAAAATTCACTTCTATAAATGTATGTTACGTAAGATTTGATACCGCTAATACTAAACAAATGAATATTAAGACCACACAAATAGACGACGACCCACACGCCCAATTTAGGGAATCGCTGACAGCCTATATATTCTTGATCTTTATAACTCGAAAGAAGCCCAGTTTCGCGATATTCGGTTGATAAAATTAAATTCACTTCTATAAATTTATGTTACGTAAGATTTGATACCGCTAATACTGAAAAAATGAATATTAAGACCACACAAATAGATAGTTGGGGTGTCATATACCCAAAAACGCACGACTTCACTATTCACGACCTTGCGCCAAACTAGACTTTATTGTATACGTCACACGTGTTAATAAGGAAGCTAAGTATACCCTAGTAGATTAGGGCAAGGAAATGTAAGTTTTAATAAGTTATGAGCCTGAATATTCGTTGGGGTGTACGACACCCGCACGTGCAATTTTGGGGATCGTCAACAGCTATTATATTCTTGGTTAAAACTTGAAAGAAGTCCAGTTTTGCGGCGATTCGGATGATAAAGCTAAATTCACTTCTATAAAACTTGGTGTTCTTAATATAACCAAATTATATTTCGATCCGGCCTACCTATTGTTGGGTTGCTAGCCGCATCGCCCATTGATAAAATCCCTTTATTTTTGCCTATTGCCTCAGCTGAGTTAGAACCCGTCTGCATGGTCTGAAAACAGCTACTTCATTTTTTTTTCTCTCTGATCAACGTGGCAGGTATGTCTAAATAAGTAATGCCAATATTTCGGCATCGCCTATTATAACTGTCATCACGGTACAAATTAATTGTACAATTTATATACATTACAATTATTGTTAATGTGAATAATAAAATATATGCCACGTGAAAGAATGAATGAATTAATTGATTAACTCTATATTGTACACCAAAGAATAAGCTTATAAAATAGAATACAAATAAAATATTTAAATGCACAATGGGCGGTCTTATCACTAAAAGCGATTTCTTCCAGACAACCGATGCATGGAGAGTAAATCAACACCTTACCGGACGGGGACGAATGAATAATGAGACAAAAAATATACATAGGTAGATCCTGATATAATGATTGACGTATCTATGCGTGTTCTGAGAAGTAAATTAGTCATTTAAAAAAATGGTAGAGTAAATTAAGTTAATTTCACTAAATATTAAATAACATCCTTGTATTTTATTTATGATATAGGACGGCAAATGAGCAAGCGGGTCACCTAATGTTAAGTAAGATAGGTGCGTTGTCGGGCTTTCAAGGAGTTGGGGGAAGGAAATGGGGAAGGATGGGCCTCCGGCTCTCTCACTCACCGAACGAAGCATAGAATCATACAAGATTGTAAAATTTTCCTTCTTTTTACAAACTTTTATTTAACTTGTATGTATGTTACTATGCTTGTTTGAGTGGAATCTTGCAACTCAATTTCGAAGCAGATACCTTCCACCGATTAGGCTGAAATTTTGTATACTCGTTCAGATTTGATGACAATGCATGGCTAGCTGTGTGACGTCATTCTAAATAAACCACGGAGAGACACCCAAGATAGTAGACAAGCTATTTTTGAGGCACTACGACAATATGGATATCAAATTGAAGGGCTGGTTCAAAATAACTCGAAACATAAAGCGATGTACTGTCAAGGACAGAAGAAACTAGTAGGCAGTAAAAAATAAAAAATATTAAATTGTACACATATATCTGCCTCCGACTGTATTCAAAAGCTTGGTTATTAAAAGTTTTATACTTTTATTTCATTGAAGTTAGCGGTAAATGCCACAGTTATTTGCTCAGATTTATATCAGTTCCGGCTTCATAAAGGCTTAAGTATTTGTGTCCTTTAAATTACGCCAGAAAAATAAAACCCGCCTATTGCAAATCAGAATCACACACAAAGGGTTCCGTAACACCATACAATATTAAAGTGTAGTTTTATTTTATACTAGCTGTTGCCCACGGCTCCGCCCGCGTTAGTGTCGATTCCCGTTCCTTCCCCGGGCCTCAAACTACCACCATACCAAATTTCATCCAAATCAGTTCAATGGTTGAAGCGTAAAAAGACGACAGACAGAGTTACTTTCGCATTTATAATATCCATACTTCCATACATTAGTATTATTTAACTTTAAAAACTTCAACCTCCTATTTTACCCCTTTAGGGGTGAATTTTGTCCATTTCACCCACATATATCTTTGTTAATTGTAATAGAGAACTTACATACCTATTTATTTTCATACTTCATTGTCCAGAAATTAGAAAATTTCCAATTTTCAAACAAACTTTACCCCCCTCCCATTTTGCCATTTATGGAGGGAATTATGTCCATTTCATCTTCACAGGTCTTTTTAATTGTAATTGAGAAATTATATACCTATTTTTATACTTTTAGGTCTACAAATGTGAAAATTTCTCTACAAACTTTACCTGGGGGATTTTTTTCCAGTTGACCTACACAGATCTTTTTCAATTGTAATCGTGAATTTATTTACCTATTTTCATACCTACCTCTAAGTCCTGAAATGAGAAAATTTCTATACAAAGTTTATACCACCCACCCACCCCTATTTTACCGGTTAAGGGGTTTTTTTTGCAAATTTCATCTACAAATATACTTTTTATTTGGAATCAAGAACTTATATACGTGTACCTATTTTTATACTCCTAAATCTAGAACTGAGAAAATTTTCGTACAAACTTTACCCCCCCTATTTCACTCCTTCAAGGGAGAATTTTGTCTAGTTCACCTACACAGATCTTATTTAATTTTAATCGAGAAGCTACTTTCAGACTTCTAAGTCCAGAAATGAGAAATTTCCATATTAATTTTACCACTTTAAGAGTATAATTTCTAAAAAATCCTTTCTTAGCGCTCACTCACATCATTAAAAAAACCCCTGTACCAAATTTCAAGTTTCTAAGCGCAGCAGTTTCGGTTGCGTTGATACGAGTATATAAGTCAGGTTTGTCGTTTGCCCGCGGTTACGCCGCCGCCTTTAGTGTCCATACCTCAGGAACAGTAGAATTTCCCGGAATAAAAGGTACCCTATGTCCTTCCCGGGTCTCAAACTACCCCCATACCAAATTTTATCCAAATTGGTTCAATGGTTGAAGCGTGAAAATAAGACAGACAGACAGAGCTACTTTCGCATTTATAATATTAGTATGGATTGCATGGATAGGTATAATGCTGTCGTGGTATGATGGTAGATGGTATGATGAATTGACTTTGGATTTTATTTTTCTTATGTCACTTATTATTTAAGTGCCATACTTGGTGAAATTTTGATCGTTTTGGACCCTTAAAGGGGTGACTCACACCATCAATATGAACAACTTTTTCTACGGGACCAGTGCTGGGAACTCAAAAAAAATTTCATCATGTCCATACAAAAGAGTTCCGCCGCCCGGCAAGTTTGTATAGGAATGTCGAATTTTTTTTTTAAATTCCCAGCATTGTTCCCATAGGAAAAGTTGTTCATTTTTATGGTCTGAGTCACCCCTTTAAGTGTCCAAAACGATAAAAATTTCACCATGTATATTTGCAGGCAAACATGAGTTTGGCATGAGCCTTGAGTTCATTCAAATGACGATAACTTTTTTTTTAATGAACCTGCCCGGGTTCGATCCCCGGTCAGGTCATGATGGAAAACGATATTTTTCAGATTGACCTGGGTGTTGGATGTTTATCTTTATAAGTATCTATTATAAAATATAGTATCGTTGAGTTAGTATCATACAACTCAAGTTTACAATTTACTGTGGGGCTAGCTCAATTTGTATGATATGTCCCTATATATTTATTTATATTGTCATATAACGCTTGGGAGGCGGGTTGGCGAGCGCAATTTCAGTAGGTGGGACATAAATAGGTATTTCAAATATGCTACATTTATTCAATATTATAGACTACTACTTGTATCTACTAACCGGGGATCTTTGTGTCTAACTGCTAATAAGAAGCTTTGCTTCCATGCTAAAAGTTTCGGGAAAGTGCCCAAACAATTATAGTTCTGGGAAAGTTATAATTACCGCGAATTAATGAATGCATGAATACGGAAATTTCAGTCTTATATTCCTAAAATTACGATAATATCTATATCCTTACTAATATTATAAATGCGAAAGCTAGTTTGTTTGTTCATGACGCATTCACAGCCTTCTACTTAACAGATCATCATTAAATTTTGCATACCCGTTGTCTGGAGCACGAAGAAGGACATAGAGTACATTTTATCCCGGGAAAGAGTACTGTGCCCGAAGGATCAACATTGATGCAGGCGGAGCCGCGGGTGAAAACTAGTCTAAATATAACAAGAGTTTTGCGTATTAGGTGGATATCATGAAAACTAAACATACTTATACAGTTGTAATCATCATCATTTCATTTCAGCACTTCATACCATTTCAGCTGCAAAAAGTCCACTGCTGGACAAAGCCCTCTCCCAAGGTTTCTTCATTACATGGGAGGATGCTGCCATACTCACCACACTTGGCAGTTTCTTTGGCTGCTTCCGACGCTGCTGCTAATCTACATTTTAATGGAGATAGAAATTTGTTGGATTTAGGAAGGGCATAAAGGTATTGGGACACACCCCAATACCTGCATTCCCTTTCCAAATCCAACTACAAATTGGGCAGGGAATGAAGGTATTGGGGTATCCCAATACCACCATTCCCTTCCTTAGTGAGTAGTATTACTCAGTCGGATACATACATACATACATAGTATTACGTCTTTTTCCCTTGCGGGGTAGACAGAGCCTAGATCTATACGATCTCATGGCCTCATTTAGCATGTTGGAGGGCGTATGGATGGAAAACGGAATCAAATAGTGATGGGTTGCACTAGCCGCATTTCCTATTGACATGATTCCGCAGATTTTAGCCCAATCTCTCGATTGGCTTTTACGATCTGCACGAGAAGAGAAGCAGCTGGCACATTCTACTTCCTAGGCCAGCATGGAAGATCAATCGGATAAATGGAGGAAAATCAAGTAGCAGCTCGGAAGGCCGACCGCTACTTATGCTACGCTATATCTTTTACAGTAAATTTCCCTTTTAAATAGTAGGTGTACATTTCAGCAGTAGCTGCTGTTTTTCGTATCCTTTAAAATACCAAACGGTTCATTTCCAAACTATCCATTCAGACTAACCGTTATTTATTATCTTTGTTAAAAGTTCTGCACTCCTGCGAGGATCGAGGCGGGATGTTTGGATTTTACAGATTTCAGTTCATGGATATAGATTCTGGCTCTGAGCTTTAAGTCCTTTTGTTTATTTTGTAATTTGTTGCATTCGTCGATATTTTTAAAGTGGAAAATATTTGTCTATGGTTTTTGATTAATTGCTACTAACTTAAAACTTAAAAGATGTTTCAAAATGGGAATCTGGATGTTGCGGTTATGCCGAGCGTGCACCGAACACGGGCGTCTCCTCCAGGGGGCGGTAAACAGTGAGATGTAGGGGCGGCAGGGTTCGATATACATCGTCTTCAGAGGGTTTGGTGTTTAAGGCATTGGCTCATGGGGTGGCAAACGCCTGGCACTACACTTAGGGGTGGCTTCAACAGTATTGTCCACAGGTGCACAGACGGGCTTGCCGAATCAAACCCAGTTGGATCCCGTTAAAGACGCCCGTCTATATCGAATTCACCGCTTCACGCTTCAAGTACATGCCACCCTGTATTGTATTACACACCATTAATTTATAGCTCTCAAATAAGTTTTTTGAAAGACGAGAAAGATAGAGAAATAAAAACATGACTACCTGCCAAAGAAACACAGACTTATTCTGTGGTCTTACATAAAAGCCATGATTAGCATTTTGGGGAGCGAAAAGGCGGTAAGTTGAATCAAAATATTGATTGTTGCCAACCACATTGTTTTGTGACATGATTCCCTTAGATCGACGATCAGCGCGGAAAGAAAAGCAGCTTGTGCAATCTACGTTTTTTTTTCTTCCCGGTAAACATTGAAGATATACATAGACAAGTATGTACATATGTTATATGCTTTTATATGATACATACCTGCATTTATATTTCGATCCGGCCTACCTATTGTTGGGTTGCTAGCCGCATCGCCCATTGATAAAATCCCTTTATTTTTGCCTATTGCCTCAGCTGAGTTAGAACCCGTCTGCATGGTCTGAAAACAGCTACTTCATTTTTTTTTCTCTCTGATCAACGTGGCAGGTATGTCTAAATAAGTAATGCCAATATTTCGGCATCGCCTATTATAACTGTCATCACGGTACAAATTAATTGTACAATTTATATACATTACAATTATTGTTAATGTGAATAATAAAATATATGCCACGTGAAAGAATGAATGAATTAATTGATTAACTCTATATTGTACACCAAAGAATAAGCTTATAAAATAGAATACAAATAAAATATTTAAATGCACAATGGGCGGTCTTATCACTAAAAGCGATTTCTTCCAGACAACCGATGCATGGAGAGTAAATCAACACCTTACCGGACGGGGACGAATGAATAATGAGACAAAAAATATACATAGGTAGATCCTGATATAATGATTGACGTATCTATGCGTGTTCTGAGAAGTAAATTAGTCATTTAAAAAAATGGTAGAGTAAATTAAGTTAATTTCACTAAATATTAAATAACATCCTTGTATTTTATTTATGATATAGGACGGCAAATGAGCAAGCGGGTCACCTAATGTTAAGTAAGATAGGTGCGTTGTCGGGCTTTCAAGGAGTTGGGGGAAGGAAATGGGGAAGGATGGGCCTCCGGCTCTCTCACTCACCGAACGAAGCATAGAATCATACAAGATTGTAAAATTTTCCTTCTTTTTACAAACTTTTATTTAACTTGTATGTATGTTACTATGCTTGTTTGAGTGGAATCTTGCAACTCAATTTCGAAGCAGATACCTTCCACCGATTAGGCTGAAATTTTGTATACTCGTTCAGATTTGATGACAATGCATGGCTAGCTGTGTGACGTCATTCTAAATAAACCACGGAGAGACACCCAAGATAGTAGACAAGCTATTTTTGAGGCACTACGACAATATGGATATCAAATTGAAGGGCTGGTTCAAAATAACTCGAAACATAAAGCGATGTACTGTCAAGGACAGAAGAAACTAGTAGGCAGTAAAAAATAAAAAATATTAAATTGTACACATATATCTGCCTCCGACTGTATTCAAAAGCTTGGTTATTAAAAGTTTTATACTTTTATTTCATTGAAGTTAGCGGTAAATGCCACAGTTATTTGCTCAGATTTATATCAGTTCCGGCTTCATAAAGGCTTAAGTATTTGTGTCCTTTAAATTACGCCAGAAAAATAAAACCCGCCTATTGCAAATCAGAATCACACACAAAGGGTTCCGTAACACCATACAATATTAAAGTGTAGTTTTATTTTATACTAGCTGTTGCCCACGGCTCCGCCCGCGTTAGTGTCGATTCCCGTTCCTTCCCCGGGCCTCAAACTACCACCATACCAAATTTCATCCAAATCAGTTCAATGGTTGAAGCGTAAAAAGACGACAGACAGAGTTACTTTCGCATTTATAATATCCATACTTCCATACATTAGTATTATTTAACTTTAAAAACTTCAACCTCCTATTTTACCCCTTTAGGGGTGAATTTTGTCCATTTCACCCACATATATCTTTGTTAATTGTAATAGAGAACTTACATACCTATTTATTTTCATACTTCATTGTCCAGAAATTAGAAAATTTCCAATTTTCAAACAAACTTTACCCCCCTCCCATTTTGCCATTTATGGAGGGAATTATGTCCATTTCATCTTCACAGGTCTTTTTAATTGTAATTGAGAAATTATATACCTATTTTTATACTTTTAGGTCTACAAATGTGAAAATTTCTCTACAAACTTTACCTGGGGGATTTTTTTCCAGTTGACCTACACAGATCTTTTTCAATTGTAATCGTGAATTTATTTACCTATTTTCATACCTACCTCTAAGTCCTGAAATGAGAAAATTTCTATACAAAGTTTATACCACCCACCCACCCCTATTTTACCGGTTAAGGGGTTTTTTTTGCAAATTTCATCTACAAATATACTTTTTATTTGGAATCAAGAACTTATATACGTGTACCTATTTTTATACTCCTAAATCTAGAACTGAGAAAATTTTCGTACAAACTTTACCCCCCCTATTTCACTCCTTCAAGGGAGAATTTTGTCTAGTTCACCTACACAGATCTTATTTAATTTTAATCGAGAAGCTACTTTCAGACTTCTAAGTCCAGAAATGAGAAATTTCCATATTAATTTTACCACTTTAAGAGTATAATTTCTAAAAAATCCTTTCTTAGCGCTCACTCACATCATTAAAAAAACCCCTGTACCAAATTTCAAGTTTCTAAGCGCAGCAGTTTCGGTTGCGTTGATACGAGTATATAAGTCAGGTTTGTCGTTTGCCCGCGGTTACGCCGCCGCCTTTAGTGTCCATACCTCAGGAACAGTAGAATTTCCCGGAATAAAAGGTACCCTATGTCCTTCCCGGGTCTCAAACTACCCCCATACCAAATTTTATCCAAATTGGTTCAATGGTTGAAGCGTGAAAATAAGACAGACAGACAGAGCTACTTTCGCATTTATAATATTAGTATGGATTGCATGGATAGGTATAATGCTGTCGTGGTATGATGGTAGATGGTATGATGAATTGACTTTGGATTTTATTTTTCTTATGTCACTTATTATTTAAGTGCCATACTTGGTGAAATTTTGATCGTTTTGGACCCTTAAAGGGGTGACTCACACCATCAATATGAACAACTTTTTCTACGGGACCAGTGCTGGGAACTCAAAAAAAATTTCATCATGTCCATACAAAAGAGTTCCGCCGCCCGGCAAGTTTGTATAGGAATGTCGAATTTTTTTTTTAAATTCCCAGCATTGTTCCCATAGGAAAAGTTGTTCATTTTTATGGTCTGAGTCACCCCTTTAAGTGTCCAAAACGATAAAAATTTCACCATGTATATTTGCAGGCAAACATGAGTTTGGCATGAGCCTTGAGTTCATTCAAATGACGATAACTTTTTTTTTAATGAACCTGCCCGGGTTCGATCCCCGGTCAGGTCATGATGGAAAACGATATTTTTCAGATTGACCTGGGTGTTGGATGTTTATCTTTATAAGTATCTATTATAAAATATAGTATCGTTGAGTTAGTATCATACAACTCAAGTTTACAATTTACTGTGGGGCTAGCTCAATTTGTATGATATGTCCCTATATATTTATTTATATTGTCATATAACGCTTGGGAGGCGGGTTGGCGAGCGCAATTTCAGTAGGTGGGACATAAATAGGTATTTCAAATATGCTACATTTATTCAATATTATAGACTACTACTTGTATCTACTAACCGGGGATCTTTGTGTCTAACTGCTAATAAGAAGCTTTGCTTCCATGCTAAAAGTTTCGGGAAAGTGCCCAAACAATTATAGTTCTGGGAAAGTTATAATTACCGCGAATTAATGAATGCATGAATACGGAAATTTCAGTCTTATATTCCTAAAATTACGATAATATCTATATCCTTACTAATATTATAAATGCGAAAGCTAGTTTGTTTGTTCATGACGCATTCACAGCCTTCTACTTAACAGATCATCATTAAATTTTGCATACCCGTTGTCTGGAGCACGAAGAAGGACATAGAGTACATTTTATCCCGGGAAAGAGTACTGTGCCCGAAGGATCAACATTGATGCAGGCGGAGCCGCGGGTGAAAACTAGTCTAAATATAACAAGAGTTTTGCGTATTAGGTGGATATCATGAAAACTAAACATACTTATACAGTTGTAATCATCATCATTTCATTTCAGCACTTCATACCATTTCAGCTGCAAAAAGTCCACTGCTGGACAAAGCCCTCTCCCAAGGTTTCTTCATTACATGGGAGGATGCTGCCATACTCACCACACTTGGCAGTTTCTTTGGCTGCTTCCGACGCTGCTGCTAATCTACATTTTAATGGAGATAGAAATTTGTTGGATTTAGGAAGGGCATAAAGGTATTGGGACACACCCCAATACCTGCATTCCCTTTCCAAATCCAACTACAAATTGGGCAGGGAATGAAGGTATTGGGGTATCCCAATACCACCATTCCCTTCCTTAGTGAGTAGTATTACTCAGTCGGATACATACATACATACATAGTATTACGTCTTTTTCCCTTGCGGGGTAGACAGAGCCTAGATCTATACGATCTCATGGCCTCATTTAGCATGTTGGAGGGCGTATGGATGGAAAACGGAATCAAATAGTGATGGGTTGCACTAGCCGCATTTCCTATTGACATGATTCCGCAGATTTTAGCCCAATCTCTCGATTGGCTTTTACGATCTGCACGAGAAGAGAAGCAGCTGGCACATTCTACTTCCTAGGCCAGCATGGAAGATCAATCGGATAAATGGAGGAAAATCAAGTAGCAGCTCGGAAGGCCGACCGCTACTTGATGGCATACCTGCAACCACTGGACACGTATCCAGGACAACACCCCTGACCCTACTTATGATCAGTGTTTTTGTAGCTTAATATTAAAAAGAAATATCACAATATGTAACTCTGCCACGCTACTGAATAGCACCAAAAATTCAAAATTTTACTTTTTATACGACAACGCTGCCTTGTTGTTTCATGTTTAAAATAAATACAAATTTCCAAATCCCATCTGTGTCGAGGCATTCCCTTTGTGAAACCGATATAGGGTTGGTAAGTGGTGCTGTTAAACGCCAACGAACCTTGTATCCCAGGAGTGATTCGTCTCTACAAACAAACCTTGGTAACACACCCCTTGATCCTCTTATCCTTATCTTAACTAATATAAGCAAAAGTAAGTTTTTATAATAAGAGACGTCTAACATACGTAGGTTGTCGGCAGTCACCATTGATGTCATTAATGATAGCCGGGATCATCGGGTTAACGTGCCCTTTCCAAGCAAGGAGGACCTCGAGATTTATGTCACATGCGATCACCCATCCCAGTGGGGACCGTGTCTGCGTTTGCTTAACACGTGTAAGCGCTAATAATACTCACACCTGGGCCATATACAAATACATACATATTATCACGCCTCTTTCCCATGGGGGTAGGCAAAGACCGTGGATCTTTACTTGCGATCCTTACAAACCTCTTTCGCATCATCTACATCCATCACTTTTTCATGCATGCTCGCCGGTTTCGGGTACTCCTTACTTTTCCTTTTGCAAGAACGCTTGCAATTTGGTTACGATACGTTAGTCGAGGTGGGCCCCGACCGATTGCCCCAGCCACATGTGCGGTATTTAAATACCTTTGTGGTTTTTTATATGTTATTAAAACTAAATAGTAAAAAAAAAGTAAACGTTATGTATTTTATATGGTAAATAAATGAAAAAAAAAGTATTTTTTCATCCATCCTCTCTACATGTCCAAACCACCTCAACATTCCTTTCTCAATTTTCACTATATCGTCTTTCACTCCACACCATCCTCTTATTACATCATTTCTTAAACGATCTTTCAGTCTTACTCCACATATGCTCCTCAACGCCCGCATTTTAACAGCATTTTATTCTGCTTTCATTCTTTTTCTGCCGTACCTACGTTTCACTATTATACGTCAGAGTTGGCAGCAACACACCATTACGAACAGCTAGACGTGCCTTTTCAGACATTTTTCTGCTATTCATAATAGAATGTAGTGCGTCATTAACTCGATTACCTGCAGCCACCTTATTTCTATATCACTTTCGTGCCTTCCATCTCTCGAAAATACACAACCTATGTATACGAAATGTTTTACTTGTTCCACTCTTTCTCCATTTATAAATAAAACATCCCGTTGTACCTTCATCCCAATTAAAAACAATGACTTCCGTTTCACTTACATTTACTTTCATACCTTGTTTCCATAAAGCATTATTCGTAACTGTTACCATCTTTTTAAGTCCTCCTACGCAGCCTCAGTTTACCAAAGACTACGTCTGACGACGGAAGGATTACAAATAATAAATATAATGTGACACTAAGTTGTAAACTTGTGCATGGGATACTATTTAAACTATACTCATACATGTAATAGATAAACATCCAAGATCCAAATTAATCTTCAAAAGCTCGTTTTCCATCTCAAACTGACTGAGGATTAAACCCGAAACCGTGCGATTCACAGGCACTAGTCGTACCATTGAGCCATAGACATCGTATTTTATTTGTTACGCTTATCAATATAAATACCGAACGAATCATCATGAAGTTCTGTAAGGCTCATAATAACAGAGGTACTGAGATAGACACATAAATCCATCTAATAAAAAACGCAGTGCTTCTCTATCGCTTATTCCGCGCTCTTGCTTGCACACGCAACGTGACACTTTTTTGTGCGTGCATCCGACGTTCATCTATTTATAAGATGAGAATAATATAAGACATTATCACGTCAATAACTCTTTCCGAGGGATTTAATGCGAGCGGAGCCACTGGCTAGTTGTTTATATACGCTGATGGAAATTTTCCGACGTGCGTCATTTGAAATCAAAATGGTCTCCTCCTGTTAATTTATTATATTTTAAACCGACTTCCAAGAAGGGTAGAGTATTGTTAGGTTCGTCTTAAAATAGAAGTGTTCAATGATTGTTTCTTTTTTAAATGGAAGGAAGTCGGGATTTATTTATTGAAATTATACAACTTGCTTATTTATTTTTATTATTAATTAACTTTGCCTAAATTAATAATATAAACCTTTGCAACCATCACGGATTCAGATTTCAGAATTGGCTATTTTTAGATAAAAATGTATATTAATCTGGTAAAACAGTCTCGCTCCACTTTGATATTTTAAATAGATTAAAACCAAACATCGTCACGAAATAGTAAAACAATATCACGCATCTCTCAAAGACTGATTGAACAGCAAAAAAGTAAAACCAATTTACAATAAAGAATAAATTGGCAAATCTAAACCGTCCTCTATAATAAGAGGACGGTTTATATATGGCCAGGGGTGTCATCCTTAACTGCCTGTACCCGGTAGTTGAAGGTATGGCATCGGGTACGCGCGCCCGGCCTCCCGAACTACTACTTGCTTTCCTGTTGAATTCCTGACCTTCCCTATGCCTTTAACATGGTAACGATGGGCAGCAACGTCGGAGACACAAAAAGTCAAAGAAACTGCGCTCGCTAACCCGCCAAGCGTGGTGAATATGGCAATATCCTCCCATGGAACAGAGTATCTTTGGGAGAAGCCTTTGTTCTCAATGATGTGAGCAGCTTCTCTTATGAATTGGCGAAAATCTAAGGAATCATGTCAGTAGGCGATACGGCTCGCAAACCATCACTTTTTCATTCCATTTTCCACTTAGACGTCTACCAGCATGCTAAACGTGGCTTTTCTATGGTCTTAGGCTTCGACTAGCCCATAACAGATAAAGATGTAAGTAATAATATGTACCTATTTTTTAAGAAATAAGAGGCGAAAACTAAGTGATTGGTGGGTACAAAATCTGTATGTATACCTGATACATAATCATGAGTCAGTTGTAGGCTCAGAGAAATTTTACCTACTTTCTGAAGAAATGTATTATTTTTAATTTTTTTCACTGTACCCATCTGATGATCCTATATATTAACTTAGGTTTCGTAAATATAAGTTATAGTTATAAGATAAAAATATATCATTACAAAATTATTTATTTTTCAACTGGTTTATTAAACAAACAATAATACTTTAAACGTAAATACCCGCAAGGTTAAATATGATACGTACATAAGCTATTGATAAGAATAAAAACCCCTTTAACCTGTGAATATATAATTTTGAATATAGATAGAAAGCCGATAGACGTGCTGACTGCTGAATACGTCACACTTCACTTTTAGATCCTAGTCTTTGATATAATTTAAAATATAGTTTGAAAAAAAAAAAAAAAGACACGCTTTTGTAAAATTATTGTATTGTCATCGGTCTTGGATAAGTTAACAAAATTTTAATTAAATCTGACTATTTAAAGTGGGTCAAGATTGAGATCAAAGAAATCGGTTACAAACAAAAGCTACAAACGTAAAGCTAATAAAAAGCCTGTTAAAATACAGGTGTTATTTTATCTGGTGACAAAATTGTAATATCGGCATCAGGATCACCAATGAATTCTAAAATAGTAAGCAAACGGGTAAAATACATACAAAAAGGTTTCGCCACCCGGCCAGTTTATATGGGAATGTCGAAATTTTTTTTTAGTTCCCAGCATTGTTCCCTTCCCATAGGAAAAGTTGTTCATATTGACGGGCTGAATCACCCATATACGGGTCCAAAACGATCAAAATTTCACCATGTCTATAAGAGCTCTCACAAGCTCAGAAATTTAAACAGTTGCTTAGTTAATTCGTATGTATGGGCGGTCCAATTTTTTTTCTAGATTGTGAGGCAACATTTTTCAAGGGAGTTTTAAATCTAACTGTATATTTTTACACTCTTACTTTGTAAGGCTATGAGAGTTTCATACCGACTGTATTTGATACAAACTCATAATTATTTTGATTGATAATACGTGATTTTGAACCCACTAGCTATATTGAAATCTGGGAATCAGAATCCCTAATGGAATACAGAATTGTAAGAAAAAAATATAAAAAACGAATAAATAAATTTAACTTTTCATAGAAATATGTCCGGCGACTTTGTATAGGAAACCTAATTTTCTTTTTCGTTTTTTACCTTTTTTTCTTGCAATTCTGTGTTCCATTAGAGATTCTGATTCCTAGATTTCAGTATAGCTAGGAGGTTCAAAATCACGTTGTATATATATATTCTGAATATAATTAGTATTCCCAAAATATGGTGTCAATAACCTCCATTGAAATATCAAAATCATCAATAACTGTATACATCAAAATAGGTATTTATCCATTTCCAACTGTTCGTAATGAACGTTCGTACTTACTGCACATTTATAAAAGGTATTTTATAAACGATAATAATCAGGTGATTAACTTACGAGTTTTTAGAACCTGTATGATCAAAACCTTTTACGGAAACATTGCACTAACCAGTTTGCTATTAGGAATTAATTTAAATTCAATAATGTAATCGTGTACTTCAGACGGACGACGTGTGCAAATTGTTCTTATAAAAGGGAATCCCGGTTCAAAATTATATATGCCCAAATATTCCACTGTCCTCATTTACATGGTAGCATGTTTTTAAACTAGAATGTTTTTGCTTCAGGTGTCAAATCTGATGAAATGGTGTCAAATATTTTCGTTTGTATGGTACAAACGATCAAATTGTATCGGAAATAGGTATCATAAAATAATTAGTACAGAACCGGTATGTTTTTGAACTTTACTTTCTATATTTTAAATGTATTTTACATTAACGACTAATATTATATCCTTTTTCTTAACAAATTATTTCGTAAAGTGTTATATATTTTTATGTATAATTGAGACAGAGTATGTTTGCATGTTATTTGTTGCGCTGCACTGGCCAGATTATAAGACATAAAAATAATTTCAGGATTGCAGTTCATTTCCCCATTGTCCAAGGTTCCTTCATTGTTCAACCTTCTGTATGTAAATTGTCTTACCTTTTGACTTATCTTTGACAGTAATCAAAAATCCTTGTTAAACATTGATAAGAATAACATACAGTCAAAGATCAGTTAGCCTGCAGTAATCATCACATAGAGTTATTAAATCACGCTGGTTTTCCCCAGTAATTATTACCGAGTATTGTTCGCCGCCGAACTGCGGTGTGATTGAGGTCAGACCGGTCTGGTATGGCGGTGTAGTGAATGGTTATAGCCTGTAGAGTACAACTAGTTGGTAGTTTTTGCCGCAAAGCCTTTAACTGCGCACGCGACGGTACAAGTGAACGCAGCCGTGAAACACCCTGTATTATTGGTCAATTAAAAGTTGCAAGCGCAGGATTCATTGTTGGTGAAAATTGTTTGAAAGTGCTGATTATATACTCAAAGTAAGTAAACAAAATACAAACGATATCATAAGGTCTTTTTCCCATTAGGGGGTAGGATAAACCTAACTAACCCTACCTGGCCTTAACACCTTAAGGCCATATATTATTGGCAGTGAAGCAAGTTACATTGAAAAAAATATATTTTAAAATACCAATATGTTTTAATTGAAGTTTTAAGATCTATACGATTAATTAGTGACAACCAAAACAGTTTTTTTTATTTTGCGAGTTTTCTTTTATACTATGTTTGTTCATGGTTTATAATTAGATACTATTATATTGTAGAATTGATCAATTTTAATAGTGGCGTCTATTCAGATGAGTTGTATAATTTTAGGTTCAATTCATCACACCGGAGAACCGTTAACTTATTTCAATAATTATTAATTTATATTACGTTAACAATAGTACCAGTACTATCCTATACAACGTGATTTTGAACCTCCTAGCTTTATTGAAATCTCAGAATCAGAATCCCTAATGAAATATAGAACTGCAAGAAAAAAAGCTAAAAATCGAAAAAAAATTAGGATTTCCCATACAAAGTCGCCGATCAGCTGGACGAATTTCTATGGAAAGTCAATTCTTTTTTTTCGGTTTTTACCTTTTTTTCTTGCAATTCTATATTCCATTAGGGATTCTGATTCCCAGATTTCAATATAGCTAGGGGGTTAAAAATCACGCTGTATATGTAACAAAAAAGAAGAACGACCCTTTCTTTAAAAAAACATGGTATTATTTTTTCTGCAATTACCATATCGTCAAGTTCTCAAGTTTAAAAAGTATCCTACTTTCTTTTACTCCTTAAGGCTTATCCTTGCTAATATAACATATGCGAAAGTGAGTTTGTTTGTTTATTTATTTGTTTGTTACGCTTTCATGCCGTTATTACTAGACCGATCATCATGAAATTTTGCATACAAGTTCTCTGGAGTACGGAGAAGAACAAAGGCTACCCATATTCCATTTATCCTGGAAAAAAGTACTGTTCTCGGGGAAACAACGTTGACGCGAGGGAAGCTACGAGCGAAAGCTAGTTATTATTAAAAATCAATAAGCCCAATAATCTCCTTCAAAAATCGTCTAGACAAGTGGTTGAGTACAAAAAAGTGCCGTTATTGCTTGTATATTGAGCTTGTAAGATAACAGCAATTAATAAAAAAAAATATATCCTTCGTTCCTTCCTTTCTATATAAATGCGAAAGTAAGTTTGTTTGTTTGTTTGTTTGTTTGTTTTTACAAACAAACAAACAAATAAAGCGCTTTCACGCAGTCACTACTGAACCGATCATCATGAAAATTTGCATACAAGTTCTCGGGAGTACGGAGAAGGACATAGGCTACCTTTTATCCCGGGAAAAAGTACTATTCACGAGGGATCGACATTAACGCGGGCGGAGCCGTGGGCGAAAGCTAGTAAATAATACTTTATGAAGTAAGTGGTTATCACGATGGTTCGATCCCCGGCCAGGTCTAGATGGAAAACGATCTTTTTCAGATTGACCTGGATCTTGGATGTTTATCAAAGTATATCTATGTATCTATTATAAAAATATAGTATCGTTGAGTTAGTATCTTACGACACAAATTCAAAACTGACTGTGGGGCTAGCTCAATTTGTGTGATATTTCCCTATATTATTTATATTTATTTATATATATTTTACGTCAGAGGCCGAGAGGCGGTTCCGAAGAACTCTGACACTAGGGTGTGCATGGTCGATTGACTGTGACACCTACTCGAAATGATGATGATGATTTATTTATAACGTTATTTGATTATTTTTCTTCAATTTTCTCGTTTAATTCTATTTTACAATTACGAGTAAAATGGTGTCCTCTTTTATGTTTGAATGTTTGCGTCTATTGTGTTCATATTATATATTCACTACAGAACAATGGCAGATTTTGTATTCTGAACACGATTGTCTGTAGTGATCATTACAATAGACACCCGATATGGCCATTCTTGGTAGCTTACTGTTTTATATATTAGTAGCTGTAATAGACTATAAGATGTGTATTTGTGTGTGTGTGTGTGTGTGTGTGTGTGTGTGTGTGTGTGTGTGTGTGTGTGTGTGTGTTTGTCTTAATCTAAAAGTCTCATTTTCTAATCAGGTCATAGTCTACTCATCGAGTTACATCCATATTTGAACAGCGATTGAGCCGTGATTTGGCAGATATTCCCAAAGAGAGAGTCTTAATATTAATAACATTCAACTTCTTCTTCTTCCTTTACCTTATCACATTTTGTGGTGTGATCAGTGTAGGCATAGTATGTCAGTTGAATAATCTAAAAACTAAAAATATTTTTCTTCCAAAATTTTCTACGTCTATAACATTAATTCTCACATGAAAATATTTATATTTACATCTCGTAGCCAACAAAAAAATCGTAAAAGCTCACTTCTTCTTTGAGGACCCAGGGACCCGTGGGTGTAAGCATTAATGGTGCTTACGTATGTTAAGCAACCCCGGGTGCGGTCCCCACTGCGATGGGTTATTGCATGTGCCATAAATATATCTCGAGCTCCTCCGTGCTATGGACGGAACGTGAAGCAGTTGGTCCCGGCTGTCATCAGTCGTAAAGCAGCCCCCAACATCTGACATCAGTGATAGCCAAGTACACACCAAAAGCAAACAATCAACTTCTCTACTTTTATAGTACTAAACAACCATTAAAAAAATTAGTACATCCTCTACGATTATTTCCAACGAAGCACAAATGAAAAATAACAAACAACCGCTTTTTCTCTTTAATATTGAAAGTCCGGTGTAAAGTTCAACAATACGGAAATTATCCAAGTGCATATTTTACATAAATTTACTTAATCACCTCTACGATTAACACAAATGAATAAAATTGGAAACGAAATTTCACAATGGTTCACAACTTTATGTTACAAAAGGCACTTGTAGATCTCGTTGTAATAAACAGAAATATGATTACCGAATTTAATACCAAAATTAATTTCCTTGTTCACAATGAAATGGATTAAATTTGTTTTTTATCTATTGAATATCTAAAAAAATACAATTTAAAATAATTTGTCCGTCTTACTATATTCAGTAATCGAAATACATTAGATACGTATTTTATTTCTTTTATTTTTATATAACAAAAGATGATAAAGATAAAGCGCATCAAAGTTCAGGAATGGGGGCTCATGACGCAAAAGGCCGGTAAAAAGTGTACCGGCTACATATTTATCAATTTATTATGTTTGATTGACAAAAGAAAAAATAGGTGTTTAATATTTTTCAATAGTCTAAAAGACGGACTAATTACCCTAGGGGTCGTTATGCTGACAACGGGGGATCCGCGTCATGTAATTTTGCCTTTATACCGCGCGGGCGCGGTGTGTTCCTCGCATTTGGACTACAACCACGTTCAATTAGTGTCTAAAGTCGAAAACACCTTGTCCATAGTCACTGATAGGGGCCAAAAATATCTGGTCAAATTTAATCCCTCGAAGATGCAAGTTCGGGCATTTACTACCAAAGAAAAACCATTTGCTCCACAGTTCCAAGGCACGTTCCTTACAATCTCTAAAGGATTTGCGATCCTTGGTGTCGAAATTTCTGCTAGCGACCACTGCTATCACCTGAAGGATAAAGCCAAGATGGCATCAAAAGCTGGGTGAAGCATGCAGAACTGCTGTCATCTCTGTGGAGATGCATCCAAGTATCAGCTGAATCCACTTGTCTCAGCGAAAAGCCTGGGGGATGACAGGGATATAACAAGTGGTATCGAACCATTCAGTCTAAAGAGAGATTATGCTTATGTCTGTGTGTTCTACAACTGTGTGTAGACTGGACTGTGCTACGAGTAATTGTTTGACATGGCCAACGGCCACTTTTGATCATCGCACGCCATCAACAGGGAATTCATCCTCATACCTTAAATACGAAATGATCACGTACAAATTTTTGAGAAGAACTGTCTTCCACGTACGCTAATGTTATGTAACGAACTCTCACCCATGGTGCTTTTTTGGGGTTCTTCAAAAAAGTTCGTGAAAAGATTTCATCAGGGTCAGAAACGCGCTAGCGTCTCACTTGGTCAGGCATCCAAGGGCTGCGGTAACCGCTTTCCGTCAGATTTGCCGTATGCCTTCTAAGTTTCCTAAAAAATACTAATACGTTATATTTTTAGAGTAAATGTACCTATGTTTGTAAGCATGTAAGTATTTAGGGGTACATATTAAAATCCCAAAAAACATAACACTTTTATTTAAAATGTACGAGCCCGAAATACCCGAACTCAAAATACCTTAAGATTTAAAATACCTGAACCGATTACACCTTACTGTACAATGCCAGAATTCGAAACACTAAAACATTATTATGTCAGATTTTTAAAATACCAAACCTTTAAATATTAAATTTTCAATTAACCTTACATTACAATTCCAAAATATGAAATGCATAAAATAAATAACCCAACCTAACCTAATACTCGTATTCTAGTAGCAGCTCGATACTGACGGCGGTTTGTTTTCTGGTGGGGTCGCAGTTCTAACCTAACCTAACCTACTATTCTGGTAGCAACGTCACCACCACCTCAGAGGTCGAGAGGCGGTTCCGAAGAACTCTGACACCAGGGTGTGTATGGTTAATTGACCATGTCACCTACACGAAATGATGCTGATGGTAGCAACTCGTTTCTGACAACAATCCGTTTTCTGGTGGATCACAGTTCTAACCTAACCTAACCTAATATTCTGGTAGCAGCTCGTTTCTGACGACAACCCTTTTTCTGGTGGGTCACAGTTCTAACCTAACCTAATATTCTGGTAGCAGTTCGTTTCTGCCAGCAATTCGGTTACTGGTGGGGTCGCAGTTCTCGTCCAACCTAACTTAATATTCTGGTAGCAGCTCGTTTCTTCTTCGAACTTATGAAATCAGTTAAATTAGGTTAAGTCTTTTTAAAGTCAGGTATTTATAGATAAGGTATTCCGTAATAAGATGTTTTGAGCTTGAGCTATTCAACCATAAGGTAATATAAATATTTTATTTTTTAAATACTTGGTATTTTGAATATACGGTATTTAGAATTCGGGTATTTTGGGCTCGTACATTTTAAATAAAGGTGTTATAATTTTTGGGATTGTAATATGTACCCGTATTTAGATGTATGTGGTATCGTTAAAATCTTTGCTTTATTCCGAGCTAGTCTGGGAGGAAAGTAAAAAATGTAGAATGTACCATCGTAAAAGCATATCATGTGAATGGGATAGGCGTTGTGGCTAGCAACCCATCACTTTATTTATTCCGTTTTCACTTTCACGCCCACCATCATGCTAAAAGTGGCTTTTAGTTCTCATAAACCTATTATTTATCCCATAAGGTAAAAATACGTAATAATATGTATGTATGTTTGTTTATTCCGAGTATCGAGTAATGTATGATTTCTTTGGTCTTGCAGTTGTGTTTTAATATTCATTAAATAAACGTATTTTATATTATTTTTGATATAAACCGCATATACGCTTAAAACGTTAAGACTCGGAGAGCTGTGAAGGCCAGTGTATGTGTAGCATGTTACTACAAAGTTCTAGAATTTCTGAAAGATGAGTTGGAACAAAATATTTCGGACAAGATCTAACATTCTTGTGGCTTTCTTTGTAGGTGCTGACCTCGATAAATAGTTAACATTTATGAAATACTTAGAACCTATGCCTTTGTCAAAGGTTTCATGAAATTTTACACATACTAAGAATTCGTCTAAACGTCCTTATGAAAGCGACTAAACAATGGAATAATATTATTTTTTTTTTAAAAAGAATACTATTGTTGATATAATTTTACATAATGCTCAATCCTCTTTGAATCAAGAAATATTTGAAGAAAAATAAATATCAATGCTTGGTTTTTGAAATTTTGAAATTATAACGTAGACTTTCAAATAAATATGATATTTACGCAGAACCTTGATCGCGTGTGGATCACTCAACAACAAAAAAACTGGGATTGTTTTAAAAGTAGAAGAGAAAAAAACAAACAAACATACAACAGAATAAATAACCTCCTCTTTTTTTATCAAGTCGGTTAAAATCTTAGTAAATAATTGCATTCAATTCCATCCCTTCTATCAACAACAAAAAGAAAATGATATTTTTACAAAAGTACTTATTTAAAGAAATCTCAGTGATTCATTTTATTAATTTGCATTCATTTCACTCGTTTTGACAATTAGAACGTATAGAGAAACAACGTTTATAACATTAGTAAGGAAAAAATAACATTTATCAATTTTAACCACCAAACAAATCAAGCTTTACCTTGTTTTTTTTTTTACATGAAACAAATAGGTAACCGTACAAAAGCTAGGATACAAACGACTGATTCTAAAAACCTGTGACTCATCTCTCAGTTACAAGTAGTCTTATTTATAGGCGAATCACGAATACAGTTGATCGTTACATAAGTAAACTAGTGGCTCTGTAAGCTATAGATCTTATGAGTCTTATACATCACAGTACCGCTTTGGAACCCAAGTGCTTAGGTTATTTGTGCAAACTTTCGGCATTTTGACCAATTCCCAAAAATAAAATACGTATGAAATCCAGGTGCATACCTACGCACTGGGGTTTACTAAAAATGTCAGAGCGTCACGTGGTTTTTTTCCTCGTACAGCAGAATTGTGAAACAGACTCCCTCTCGAGGTTTTCCCTGTATGCTTGGGGTCCTTCAAAAGGCGTATTTACAGGTATCTCAAGAGTCTTTGATGCGAGTGCTTGTGTCTTTGATGCGTTGCCGACTCTCAAGAGTCGGCAACGCATCAGCATCAGCACCTCCTCTGGTGTTGCAGATGTCCATGGGCGACGGTGACCACTTCCCATCAGGTGGCTCGTCTGCTCGTTTGCCGTCAAATATATATAAAAAAAAGTCTACACTCAACGTTGGTTGACTGAGGAGGAAGGAAGAGGAAAACATCCAGATTGACATACGGAAATATGTTTGCCCAATTTGAAACAGACACGCTTCACGCGCGCATTACAGTATTTTGCTTGCACGAAATAACGTAAGAAGATTTTGAGCAATTTTAGTAGGTATCTTTTATGAATGACTGTAGGAGCTGTCAATAGAATACGACTCCCAAATAAATAACTATGTAGTCTTTAATACCCTCCAAAGAATCATTTAAAAAATACAGTCTTCTGTTTTTCAACGAATGGCCAAGACAACGAAAGAATTAACAATCGTCGTCTCTGAAATTACCAACTTGACATAAAAAAAAACTACTTAACTTCTATCCACATTCGTCAAATACACTTCATTGTTAAACAAATTTCCTATTCACATCAAAACTACGAAAAAGGTCAAGTTGAACAAAAAACCTTACATAATATTATTATTATTATATTCTGGTCTGTTGATTCTGCAGAATGTAAGATTATAAATTATGATGTAAGGTGCTGGGCTAGTGAAAGTAACTCTAGATGTGGCGACATCTTGATTGATGCAACGCGTCTCATTTTATAATAACAACTTACTACACAACATCTGACATAAAGAAGTAAAGAGTTTGTAGGTAAAAATACATTTAAATAATAGGACTACGTATTTTATACGCATTTTGATATACGACTATCAAAATCATATACCTAATATCAATCATAGTTATTGGGAAATTAACAAAAATATAACAATTAAAATAAATATTTACTAGCTACAAAACTAAAAATTTGTGAATACTATCTAAAAAATAACCTATCTATAAATAAAACCTAAATATAAATAAAAACCTATCTATAAATAAAAAATGTCACGCAGGTCATTGCCCTGCGGTAATGTGCCCAGAAGATACCAGTCTTCTTTCAGCATTGTCACGTTGAATGGCAATGCTTATCAGAATCAGAATTTATTTGCGTAAAATATAGTAACATAGTTGGTACAGTAAGTATACGAATCACATATTTTGCTAAGTGTGGCGAGCAAATATTCGTTGGGCAAGATAGTACCAGCCCTCTGGTCATTCGAGTTCGACACCTCGACCAGCCTGTTGGGAAAGACATTTGCAACCTTATAATCGTCAGGAAAATTATATCTGTACCTTTTTTGCAAAGGTAGCTCAATTAATGCTTTATGATATGCTACATCTTCTTCACTCTTAATTAGATAAAATATTGCACAGGTATGGTGGTTACAGATATATCTATTGTCAAAACATCGACATTGTTTTGTTAACTTTTATAATTAAAACTTTTACTTCTATTTAGTGTACATTTATAATTATACCTAGTTCTAGTTGTTAGTTAGCATTTATTGTTCATTTTTGAAACTACTAAATTAATACTTGAAAAAAAAAATATTTGTGTAAAAAAATCGAATTGGGCATGACATTTAAATAAACCTGACCATTTAAAGAAACCAATTTCTAAGGTTTACTAAAATGGTGAGTTGATGCGCTGTGCAGTTTATATCCGCTTCTTCTGCATTCCGCTCTGAAAGCGGCATTTGACGTCAACAATTTTTGTGAAGTTAATTATGACATTATAATAAGTGTTTAAAGAATTACATTAAATAAATATTTCGATTAAATTGAATTTTAAAATCATTATAAGAGTCCCCCACCCTGCAGTCTTTTTATCAGCCGATAGTTTAGTCAGGCTTTTAATGCGTATAAAGATGTAAGCATCCGTGATCCATTGCTTGTAGACCCGGGAGTTCCCATGGGAAGCATACTTTGTTTAGTTGCTTCCAGTTTGGTTAGGACATTGCAGGTTTTAATCATCTGATTGTCTGATAAATATGATGATTCCGTGCTTCGGAAGGCACGCTAAGCCGTTGGTCCCGGCTGCCATCTGGTAGTCGTTAAAGGAACCACGTCAGAGGCCGAGAGGCGGTTCCGAAGAATTCTGACACCAGGGTGTGCGTGGTCGATTGACCGTGTCACCTACACGAAATGATGATGAGCAAGTGCACATATTACATCGGTTGCATCTATAACTGATTGAGATCAGACTAAACTATCGACCGATAGAAAGCCTGCAGTGTGCGGTGACTCTTAACCATGTAGTTCATAGGAGCTTTAATTAATCGTAAAATGTTTAATTAGTTTGATTCAATTACAACGAAACATGACTATGGCGTGTTCCATTTCCAGTATATAGTACATAATTGTCTTAAATCAAAATAAACTGTATTATCAATCAATAAAAATATATATTATCTGATTTGTATTTATTTTGAAACCAAAAGTTTCTTGAAAAAATACTTTACATATTTACTTATAAATTTTGTGCATGTCATTTTACGGGTACAAAGGTTTTCTTGACAATTAACATATATTTGTATATCTATTACATGCTATATCCTATTTGGAATATGATAATTATCAAGTACTAAACAAGTTTCTAAACTATTCTTTTGCATATTCTTAATAATTATTTATTAAACTCGGTGTCAAATAAATGAATTAACAAAGCCATTAAAGATGAGTCTATGATGCTGTCATATCACATGTATTAATTTTAGAAATAGTTTTACCGTGGTTCTTATTACATTTTTAAGGAAGATACGTGGGGCGCACTATAAGTTTCCGGAATAAATATGAAAAAATACTATTAAAGGTACAAAATAAATTTATTGTTTTTCAAAATAATCTCCCTTGGCGTCTATGCACTTTTTCATTCGATGAAACCAGTTTTGAAAACTTTTGTGCCACTCCTCTGTGGTGACCTCTGAAACGTGTTTTTCATACTCTTCGACAGCCTCTTCTGGTGATGAAAATCGTTGACCGCGTAATTGGTTCTAAATTTTTGGGAACAGAAAAAAGTCACAAGGTGCCAGGTCGGGACTGTATGCAGGATGACTCATGAGTTCTACATTTTTCGCCTTCAAAAAGTCGTTTGTCTGTCTGGCCGTGTGAGAACTAGCATTGTCGTGGTGCAGGATGATACGGCGTTTACGGTTATTTTGACGGAGTTCGTCAATAACTTCCGGCAAACAAATGGTCGTGTACCCGTCACTATTCACTGTACGACGATTCTCTAAAGCAACAGTAGCCACGTGTCCAGTTTTATTAAAAAAAGAAGCAATCATCCGCTTAGATGCACTTTTCACGCGCGCCACTTTGGTTGGTTTCGGCTCATCTTGAAAGACCCATACGCTCGATTGCTGCTTTGTTTTGGGATCGTAGCAATAAATCCATGTTTCGTCACCTGTTACTATGTCCCACACCAAATTTGACGCACCTTCGTTGAATCTGGTAAGCATGGCACTGCACCAAGTGACGCGGTCCGTTTTTTGAGCTTCGGTCAAGTTGTGTGGGATCCACCGCGAGCACAGCTTTCTCACACCCAAATGTTTGTGTAGGATTTATTGTATTTGACTCATGCCTATTTCTAAGGATGCGCGAATTTCATGGTAGGTCACATGCCTGTCTGTTTCAATCATACGGGGCACAGCATCGATGTTTTTGTTGGTCACAGCGGTGGACGGCCGACCATCGCGAGATTCGTCACTGAGATTGATACGACCACGCTTGAATTCTGCAAACCAGCTATAAGCAGTTGTCTTGCATGGTGCTTCATTGCTAAAAGCTGTTTCAAGCCGAGCGATGCTCTGTTGAGCTGTCAAATTACACTTAAAATCGTAGAAAATCATACTACGAAAATTTTCCCGAGTTAAATCCATGTTGATGCAGACACACAATTTTTTAAATGGCGCCACAAGGTAAAAACAAAAGACAGTCAAATGAAACAAACGGCATTCTACAGCCAAAGAGTTCTATTTTCAAATGTTGCAATAAATTTTTAAATATTGTTTATGTAAGTGGCCAGTTCCGGAAACTTACAGTGCGCCCTATGTATGTTGGTAGTTGTTATGTTGTAAAAAATATTCAGATACATGCTTTGTGCGTGTGCATGCTTGCTTTTTGTGAGTGTAAGTGGTCTACACACAGTGGTGTCACGTTTGGCAGCCTGAAAAAAAACATCTGATATAACTTTTTGACTGCCATCTAATGATAACAGCCGGGACTAATGGCTTGCCTTCCGAAGCGAAGCACCCACTGTTATCAAATTAATTAGGCCGAACATCAAGCTAAATTAATACCTGCGTCTTAAAGATTATCTGAAATTTTAATTTTATAGATTTCGATTTTGCTATCTTTTGTTACCTATGCATCAATTTGCAAAATGTTGCATTAAAAACATCTTGGAAAGCTAAGATAGATCAAATAAAAATATTTCAGCTCTGATTGGTATAGCACTTACGATGTTTGATTTCATTAACTCTAGTACGATAGTATTAGATACTCAAAAGCCTTAGTATAATATCATAATAACTCTTTATTAAATTTCTTAGCTTATAGATATCTGTCTCCTGGGATTCTTTATATTCAACAAGAATCATTGGCGTTTTAATTAATTGGATGTAATAGAAATTTTCAATGTTTGTGTTTTTATTCTATATCACTAAAGCCTAACGGCCCCATTGGTGTAATATTCGTTACGATCAAAGAATATGAGATTCTGAGTTCACTTTTTTTTTTCAATCGATGTGTTGCCAATTGTATAGGTGCAGGCTGTTGAGATCCATAGTTATTTATTTTATCCTGTCTCCCATTCAAGCTTGTTTCCGATGGTGATTTTTTAAGATCCCAGAGTCCGCTTTAAATCAATTTGTTAGCTTATAAGGTAAAAGACGGATAGTTTAGATTTTATAGTAAAGATAATTAACTGATTTATAAAGCTGATTAGAACTTTGGTGCTAAATATATGGCAATTAAAAAAACATTAGCCTTAATATTGCCAGAGATTTGCGATTTTGGGGACATTGTGACATCTTTCCCACATAGGGGTTAGATGCTTAATCCATATAAGTTTCGTTGGGAATAGAAAAAGGGCATAGCCAAAAACTTAGATCGCAATTTTTTTACTAATGCAACCGCACCGAGACTTGCAACATGGTCTACTTAGTGGTAGGTAGCGGTAACAAAATAGCATGTGGTTCATCCGCAAAGAGAGTGCCCCCGAGGCAACTATCCTGGTTTTACCCTAATAATTATTACACATAATTAAGCAGTTGTTACTACCTACCAGACGCAAACAGAACCCTTTGTTTTTTATGCGATTGGTACGTCATCCACATACAGAGTTAAAGTGATCCTATTGTATACTAAACAGCATATTTCTATTTTTACAGGCAAAATGTGGCAACCGATAGTCGTACTACTAGCAGTGTTGATGTCGCAAGCGTACACGGTAAGTACAAACGCTGTTATTTTGCCGCACAATCTAAATTGTGGAAGGTCGGATTTGACATAGGTCATAAACTCGTGTGTTGGTTTGGAGCAATCGTTAGTCTGTGTATTATCCTACGTAATTTGGTAGTAATTCGGATGGCTAATGATGGTCAATCCGTGCATTCAAATTTTCCGTTGTTTTCATTTTCTAAAGCTATTTCAATTTAATTTATTAAATGAAATTATGTGTTCAAGTTATGACGACTTATACAATAAAATATGCCATAAGTTACTCTGTATGGAATAACTCCTCATTTTATAAGGTTTTCCTAAAATATTTATCTGAGTGTAAAAGGAAATTTATTAATCTCGGTATTTTTATGAAACCCTTATTTTTGAGTCCGTTTTTCACCTAATGCCCACCAACATGCTAAACGTTCGAGTCCTAGACTCCGACTGCCCCGCAAGGCAAAAAGACGTGACGCTATGTATGTATGTATGTATGCTTATTTTTCAATTAATAGTAATTATGTTTAAATTTTAACAAGAGCAGGATAAAGAAAATTGCACATCAAGAAAATTTCCATAATTTTCTTATTCAAATGTTTTTTTTTCTTTTCAAAATCATTAAGGTAATGTTTTAATAGCAATTCGTTTCACGTCTGCTCCAGGAAAAATACGAATACGCTAAGAAATATTGTGTAGTCCAGGAAAGATACAATGGTTTTATACGCAGTAATATTATATTTTTAAGTGCTATGAGTAAATCTTTTTTTATGGTTTTAAATATATAGCAAACTAGAAGTTAGGCCTTTAAGGATGTCAGTCTCGACTCAGAAGAGATTTATAGCATAACATGTCGTGCAAAATACAGAAGATCTCAAATTTGTTACTTTAGTTGTGGACGCATCGATCCAAAATTTGGATCCAATCTTGAAACTGAATATATTGTGTGTATTTTGCATATTTGTGTGAGTAAAAGGACAACAAGATGTTATACTCTGTAAAAAAAACCTATTCATTTCTTTAAAATTACATTTTGTAAAAAATTTTCTCGAATTAACGTTTAAAAACGGTAAAGTATCCTGGACTGTTGTGTTGGTACTCTGTGAATATCAAAATACTTAAACTAAGCTCTTTAAAAAGAATGCCGTGTATAAGCGTGGTATGTAAGCTGGTGACGTATTTACCTATTTGACGAAAAATAAAGAGACTTCATGAAAATTTTGCTTTCTTTTAAATAACCAAGGAGGACGCTATACGTTGCAGGGAATAAACATAAAGAATAGCAAACATAATGGGCTTATTTATTGAATTTCACATTTTCAAAAACTTTCCTTAAATGCAAATTCTAGAAAGTACAACTAATTATATCATTGAAACTAACGCGAGATACAGACATTATGTACTATAAACGGGTCACTCACGAGCTATTTCGTCGAGATTGCCGACTATAGTTTCGGACTCGTCAATCCCGACGAAATAATAGCACGTGAGTAACCCGTTTTTAGTACATAAATTATAACTAATATTAGATACAAGTAATCATTCAGGAAGCGTCTTTTTATCATATACTAGCTTTCGCCCGCGGCTCCGCCCGCGTCTATGTCAATCCCTCGGGAATAGTACCCTTTCCCGGGATAAAAGGTAGCCTATGTCCTTCTCCGTACTCCAGAAAACTTATATGCAAAATTTCATGATGATCGGTTCAGTAGTTACGGCGTGAAAGCGTAACAACAAACAAACAAACTCACTTTCGCATTTATAATATTACTTAGGATTAGGATTAGGATGTTTGCACTACATAGTTTAATGTCGATCTGTCAGGTGAGTCTACCCTTATTTAATTTTAAGTATTCCTTTTGTTCTTCAAATAATGTAGGTATCTTGTTGAATAAATGTTTTTTGTTTTTAGAATTAGTATAACGATATTTGATAATTAACTAAGCTGTTGCCCACGATTTCATCTGGGACAATATTGGTTAAGTAGGTAGTCAGCATGTATCTAAATCGATACATGTTTATTTATAAAGTTATTTTTCTTAAAGGTCATATAACAGTGTGTCATGGTCCATTATAAAAATATTACACCTCGATTAATACATCATGTATATAGATCTAAGTACAGTCTAATTAATGAAATTAATTGAATATTATGCAAGACAATACGTGGCAGATGACTGTAAGACAATACGTTAATGATTATGGAAATTTGCAGAAGAGTTGATTTCGTATAATGTTTCTAATTATGTAAGCATCTACCTTAAAAAAAGTGTTAAAGACACTTTTAATTTGATTTCGATACATAAAGTTATTTAAAATTGGTTGGCAAAGCCAATTTCATAATTGTGAAAATTAAAAAAAGAATATGTTTGAAGCCTTATCATCTTAATTTATATAACTCAAAGGTGACTGACTGACATAGTGATCTATCAACGCACGGCCCAAACCACTGGACGGATCGGGCTGAAATTTGGCATGCAGGTAGATGTTATGACGTAAGCATCCGCTAAGAAAGGATTTTGATCAATTCTACCCACAAGGGGATAAAATAGGGGATGAAAGTTTGTATAAACTTTGTCAATTTTAAACCGATGGGGCTGAGAACTTGCATGCATAAAGCTACTATGACGTAGGCATCCCCTAAGAAAGGATTTTGATAAATTCCAACCCTAAGGGGATAAAATAGATGAACGCGAGCGAAGCCGCGGGCAAAAGCTAGTATATATATATAAAACGTGTAACAACTTTCGTTACGAGGCCATTCCTTTGAACACATTATTTAACATAGCTTCGCAACAAAGTTCTCATATCTGCGTTCAAAATGATAAATAAGTGTCGTCACTATTCTATAGTGTTCTCAAAGGCCTGTTGATGTGGGGATAAAAAAAATCACTTTGTAACCTTATATCTTAAAGAAATTTAAGTAAGTAGGTGAGTACCTAATTTTCCCCTGAAATACCTATTTTTTCTAGTCGTGTGGTTTCCGGCAGAGTAGAATAAGACCACTCCAAGTCTTCCCATGGATGTCGTAAGAGGCGACTTAGAAAATACAAGCTAAACAAAGCTCATAAACATAAATGAGACCTCTCCAATCCTTCTGACCAGCGAGGAGAGTGTAGGCTAAATCCTCTGTCTGCTCTAACCAAATATGGCTCCGGTAGTACAGAGAGGGTCATGCTCCTGCAATGGAGACTAAAAAGACCTGATGATGATGATGATGATGACCTATTTATGACAGAAAGAGCCATCAAAGATGAGCATTTGTAACAAAACGAAATAAATGTATACAAGTTATTCGTGTTGTTAATGCTCGATTGTGCCCTGTATTGTATAATAATGGATTTATATAGGGCATCATCAAAGCGTGAACAACCCGTGTTACTTGAGATAAGACAATACCATTGATGGCTATTAATTAAGATGTCATTCCTAATACGACTGTCGCGCTTTATACGCATGTACTCGCAATTTACCATATCTATACTAATCTATATCTATACTAATATTATAAAGAAGCTGAAGAGTTTGTTTGTTTGAACGAGCTAATCTCAGGAACTACTGGTTTAAATTGGAAAATTCTTTTTGCGTTGGATAGTCCATTTATTCAGGATCAATAGGAGCGAAGCATCAATAAAAAATGTTTTGAAAACGGGAAAAATTATTCATGTATACTAATAAAAAACTAAATAATCATAATCACAGAAATTTCCGCGGACGAAGTCGCGGGCAACAGCTAGTATAGAATAATGCCTTCCTTAATTATCGAATTATTTTTTCGAGCACCAAATTATAGGTATTTTTTTAGTTATTAGCATGGTAGGTATATTTATATCTAAAGGTTAAAAAGCATGATTTATAATCGAAAGATTCGGAGTTCATATCCATCACGGCCCAGCCAGATCATACAAGGAAAGAGAATCTTGACGTTTTCGGTGACAGAGGGGGCCCATCAGAAATTGTCAAGCGATGAAAAATATAAACATGCAATTTATTTTCGATAATCTGAAAAGGTAAATTTAAACTTATAACAGAAGTAAAAAACAAGGACAATAGCGAATTTAAACTCTTTTATTTAACAAATAATAAGAGGCTTCCATAGAATAAACATGACTTTTTGCTCGATATTGATAACGGCAACAGGTTGACGCTTGAAATATTCACGGAATATTGAGTTTTATTTTACATTTAAAAAAATACAATTAAATTGAAAAACAGACATGATTTTTTTATATAATGGTACGGAACCCTTCGTGCGCGAGTTCGACTCGCACTAGCCGGTTTTTATATAAAAACTGCTGTAAAAAATATTTTGAAAATCTTTAACATAAAGGGATAAGTCCGCCTTTGAACTTTTTAAGTTTCATTTGTATAGTTTCCTTCTGAATAATAGTGCAATAAAAAGTATTCTCTTTCATTATGCCTTCTTTCAAATTCAAATGAAGCGACCTTAGTATAGTTTAGCTGTTCCGTGACTTCGTCCGCGTAAATTATAGACTATGTTGCTTCTTACTACCTTCCTATAAGTATTTAAAAAATTAATTAAGTGGTTTTTTAATTTGTCCATTACAATAAACAACAATCAAATATCTTTATAGTATGAACAATGTACATTACGAGTATTTTTTTTTTAAACTTTATTGAGCCGAAAAAGATATAATAGGTAGACTTAATGCTAAAACATTCTCTCCCAATCAACGTTTGGGAAAAAATAAACTATATTAAATAAGTAGGTGTCACTAATCATAAAGATACAAGTATATACATCAGTAAATATTAGGGTAGATTTCTCTATGCTAGCTATTCTAGATGAGAAAAACGTAGAATTTCCGCGCAGATCTTAAAAGCCAACCGAGGGAATAGACAAAAATCTGAATCATATAAGTAGACGATACGGCTAGCAACCCATCGCTTTTCTCATTCCATTTTCCACATATACGCCCACCAACATACTAAAGGTGGCTTTCAGGTCTTGTACACCTAAGCTCTGACTATCCTGCAAAGGAAAATACGTTATAGTATGTTCAGGCAGCTCGACTATGGAATGCTCTTCCAGAGGATATAGTGGCGTATAACTCCGCCTATCTCTAACCTTAAAAACCTCGTTAAGTCTTATTATCTCTCCGCCCTTACTTGAAATGTCCTTATAAATATATTGTAGTACATGTAAGTTTATAGTTTTAAATTTATATTCTTGTTTATATATTTATGTAAATTAGTTTTGTATGTAGGTATATTAGTTTGATAGTATGTTTTGGTTATGCAATATTTTTATTTGCTGCACCATGCCAATGTCGTTTTCCTTTTTACTGGAAGAGATCTATAAGTCCGCCTTTGTACCAAATTACCAATTTTTTTCTCCAAATATGTATTTTCTTTTTATTTTGTGGTGCAATGAAGCATTTATTCATGCATTCATTCCTTATCTATGTAGTGCAGATGTAAGTAGTATGTGGATTAAAAGATAGTTCTAAAAATAAATGTGATATTAAATAACACCTACAAGGTAAACAAAATCACGTCCTTCTTTTCCGCCTTTCACGAATCGACTGAGTACGTCACATATTACAAAATGCCTTGAAATATCAGGAAAACGACAAGATTCAATTAAAACTAGCTTATTGATAACAGTACATAAGCTTTTTAGTAAAACTAGCCTTATATCCTTCCCCGGATCTCAAACTATCTCTATTCCAAACTTCATCTTAATTGTTTCAGTGATTGAAGCGTGAAGAAGTTACGGACAGACAGAGTGACTTTCACATTTATAATATTGTTCCTTTAGAAATCGAAATTTGGCTTCATAAATAATTCAACATGCAGACTTCGAAGTCTACGCAAAACATAACGAGTGTAGGTTGGCGTCAAATAGAAAATGTAAGCACAATATCGCCAGTCACTACTTCGCCGGTCACTGCATCGATCCTGTTCTATCGACGGTTTAGGGCCGCGCTACACTGGATTGGCATGGAATGGCATCGGAAATCAAAATCGCGTCATTTCAAAACAAGCTATTATAACCTTTACGTCTAGTCGTATAAGATGACTAGACACCTCGATCAGACGTGCGCTCGCAGGCGCATTATATTAGCGGTGTGGTATCCAACAGAGTTGAATAGGACCACTCCAAGTCTTCCCGAGGATGTCGCATAAGGCGACTTAGGAAATACTAGCTAAACGAAGCTTTTAAACATCTGTGAGACTTCTCCAACCCGTCTGGCCAGCGTGGAGAGTGTAGGCCAAATCATCCCAAGCCAATCCAGTATAGCGCGCGGCCCTTACTGTGCAAAGGTAGACAATATTGCTGGAACGCTATATCAACAGGCACCTATACGTGGTCTGTCGATGTAGCCTGATAAAGCCTATTGGCCTAAACGGCATACCAACCATCAGGTGAATTTGATATTTTCAGAGCAAAATGGGGAAACTCGACCATTTACAATTTGACTATTACCGTCCTTTTGTATTCCATGTGTTTCTCAAATCATCGATGCATATTTTTACTCTTTACTTTCGGCGAATGAAATCGTTGTAGGAAAAGGTGCACGTTACTTGAGTGTTAATTAATGAGTTAAAATTACTTTTGTTGTAATGGAGAAGATAATTAAAAAATCTGACATTAATAGTTATAAAAGTATTAAAACTAACACGAGATAAACTCTTACTTACGCGATTCTAGCTGAATAAACGCAGTTTCTATAAAACCGTGTTTCTATAATAAAACTTAGTTGTTTTGCTTTTATTTATTTAAATAACTTTTTGAGCCTTTTGAGATACAGTAGGTGGACTTAATGCTAAGAGCATTAAGTCATGCATGCTTTTCGTGTGTGTAAGTGGCCAACATAGTTTTCCAATAATGACATCCGGAACCAACGGCGTTACGTGATTTCCTAAGCCCGAGCCATTTGGTTATGCCACATGTGGTCACCCATCCTCGTAGCGACAACGCCGGGGTTGCTTAGCATCCGTAAGCGCTAATAAGTGATAAGCCTGATAATACTAACATATTACACGCTGTATAAGAAGACTTGATAGTGCAACTATATTTTGCTACTGATGTTTTTAACGTCTATATGAATCATAGGTTTCGGCCCGGTTGTGATTTTACACAAATTTAACTGCCTTAACGATTTTCCTTAACAGAATATGCGCAGTGTATTACGACATTTCACCGACAGTCGAAATTATTCATGCATCAAGGTTTCTTATTTCTTAATAGGATATACCTACGGCAACCGCAACTGCACTTTGCACCAGAAATGAACCATCGTTTCTGCAAAGGCTAGCCATTGCAATCAAGCTAGGCAATGCAGCAAGCGTCTTGCGCACTTTTCTACCGGTGACGATATTTTTCTTCTTCTTTTTTTCGTGTCGATTGGCTCAAATAATTTAAATTACAATCCTACGAGTATTTTGTCCCTCCAGTATGTGGCGACTCTTAAACAACACTCCGTCGCTGAGCATAGGTCGGTATTGTGCAGCTGGTTGGGCAAAATAATAATATGATGTACTAATTATAAAATTGTTATAGTAGTTATGTTAATATAGTTTTATACCTACTGCATTATACAAAATTATATTAGCATAGACAATGCGCGCAAACAGGAGTAGTATCACAAGGACATAAAAATCAGTGACCGGGAAACAGGGATATCGTAAAACCCACCTGGACTACAGGTCAAAGAATACACTGGGAAGTTTGTTCCCAGTGTATTCTTTGACCTGTAGTATCTTTTTTTATGGCAATAAATATTGAATTTTAAAAATTTGGACATTAAACTGGCTTTCCTATATATATATTTTTACTTTTCTGATATCTTGATCCTGAATTTATTTAACGACATAAAAAAATGCAGAAATTGCAAACACGCATGTTATGGCGACTTTTTAATATGTTGTAGAGACGGTAGAGGTACATAAAAATCTATATCCTAGTTTGCAAATTTCGTAACTCTTTGCTACTTATCTTACGTAGATATCACCGTTTTTTAGCAATATTAGTCTTTTTCGGTTTATACTTTTTATAAATAGACTAAATTAAAATTAAAGAGCTAAACCATTAAATCTAAACAGAACTCGTAGGGTAATGGCAAAAAAATAAAAATCCTCGTCATTTCATAAGCAGTATTAAATACTGATAATCAAGAGGCCCTCTTAAAAAAAAAAATGCTATTAAGCTAGGATTAAAAATTACTGAAGTTGTATTAAAATATAAATCGTAAATACCTTTACAGAAAATTATTTATAATACCTTTTCCAAATGCTTTGTTTTTGAATAATATGAAGAAAAGTACCGAAAATGCAGATTTCAATGTAAATTGGTCATTTCATCATTATCATCATCAGGTCTTTTTAGTCTGCACTGCATGCATGACCCTCTCTGTACTACCGCGGCCATACTTGGCCAGAGCAGACAGAGGATTTGGCCTACACTCTCCTCGCTGGCCAGACGCGTTGGAGAGGTCTCATTGATGTTTATGAGCTTTGTTTAGCTTGTATTTCCTAAGTCGCCTCTTACGACCTCCATGGAAAGACTTGGAGTGGTCCTATTTTACTCTGCTGGAAAACACACGGCTACGAAATTGGTCATTTAAAAATTACAATGAGTGAATGGTTCAGGGTTTTTACATGCATACATTTTGACGGCCTGAGTCAACCATTTAAGGCAATATCCGTAGTATCTACAAGCTGTATAACCAGTTTTATACAATTAAAATATTATTGTAATGCAATAAACACCTATAAACCACATTTATCATCATCATTTCGAGTAGGTGTCACGGTCAATCGACCACGCACACCCTGGTGTCAGAGTTCTTCGGAACCGCCTCTCGGCCTCTGACGTGGTTCCTTTAACGACTACCAGATGGCAGCTGGGACCACCGGCTTAACGTGCCTTCCGAAGCACGGAATCATCTTCATTATCAGACAATTAGGTGATTCAAGCCTGCAATGTCCTAACCAAACTGGAAACAACTAAACAAAGTATGCTTCCGGTGGGAATCGAACCCACGACCCCCGGGTCAACAGGCAAACGCCTTAACCACTGGACCACGGAGGCTGTTATAAACCACATTAGTAAGACGTCATAAGAGTTAAGCGTGTGTGCATAAACGTATAAATATATTATACAGGTGAAATTGAATACATTAGCAAACGTTTAAGGAATTACTCAGACCACGAACCTGAACAACTTTTATTATGGGACCAACTTCGACATCGTGAAAAAATTATCTGTTCTTTCATGCAAAAGTGGAATATCTACTTTGCCAAAATCTATGGAACAGCTGTTTTTTTTTTTTGCAATTTTGGAGATGGTCCCATAATGAAAGTTGTTCAGATTCGTGGTCGAGTCACTCCTTAAACGTTTGCGAATGAATTCAATTAATATATATACGATTATGCACACACGCATAACTATATATGTATGACGTCTTACTAAGGTGGTTTATAGGTGTTTATTGCATTACAAAAATATTTTAATTAGATTAGCTTTTATACAGCGTGTAGATTTTCCGCATTTTTAATTTAAACTTATTCCATGACGTACGTACATAACATTCTAGTTGATTCATAATAGCAGTATGACAGTGGTGTGTGGCAATCACTGGACATTAAATAATTACAGCCGTAATTATACAATGTTCGTGCGACGTGGAATTGTCTGAAATTGCATAATCCATGGATCAATGCCATACATAGAGTTTGTTCTTAGGTTAACTAGGTTTTTCAGAGTGAGAAAAACTTAGCATAATGTACTTGATGTAAAATATAGTATATACAACGTGATTTTGTACCTATGAACTATATTAAAATCCTGGAATGAGAATCCCTAACTGAATACAGAATTGTAAGAAAAAAAGGTAAGAAGCAAAAAGTAAAATTGGACCTCCCATACAAAATTGTCGATCAGCCTGGGCGAATTTCTATGGGAAGTCGAAAATTTATTTTCGTTTTTTACCTTTTTTTCTTATAATTCTGTATTCAATTAGGGATTCTGATTCCAGGATTTTAATATAGTTCGTAGGTATAAAATCACGCTGTATATAGTTCGTGTAAGCAGTATATTTTGTAGTCTTTGCGATACTCTGTGTTAAGTTCCTCCATTACACATTTCTGTTACCCGAACAACAAAGTTCATACAAAAACTTTACGTATAGTCTCCCCTTCCCTCATCCGAGCGTTACTGGTTATTATCTTAGCTGTGATGCGTCGGAACCCGAAGTCCGCTAATATGATAGCATTCATACTGTGATTTGGCGAAAGTTTTACAGTCGGCAACCTGCCTGACACCAACCCTGCTTGAGTAGATAAAGAACCGCGGAGAAATACCCGTGAAAATAACGTACAAGTATTTGGTCGCATTGGGAATTGAACTCGGTTCCTTTCGTGCCACAGGCTGGCGTGTTAATCAATACGCCACGGATGCCTTCCTATACGTACTTTCTTTAAAATTCAAAAATTCAAAACGTTTATTCAATATAGGTTTCTTTGAACACTTATTAATTGTCATATTTCACTTCTCAACAATTGTTGACGTCAAAAATTTATTTATGGCTAAGTTTAACGCCGCTTCCAAAGCGGAGTGCAGAAGAAGCGGCAACAAACTGCACAGCGCATTTTACGTTGATAAGTATTATATTGTATTTGTTAAAGACAGAAAGTTTAATGTTTGATATGTCTTGCTGATACAACGGCATCAGCGCTGAAGCAGTACTGCATTATTAGCCCCTTGTTTCTGGAGTTTGAAACTCAGCGGCTTACATAGTAATACCTACATAAAAATAATATACCATTTATTGTTTAAATTAATATTTCTTACATAGATTTCCTTGTTTGCATATATCAATCACTAGACATTATATAATTACAGCTGTAATAATGTGCTTGACTCATGGAATTATCCAAAATTTGACAATAACGATACAACGACATTAGCATTAAAATCTGCGGTGTAATGCATAAGATTATGACTGACTGCCTGTCTTATGTTGTGTGTATGCTTGTGTGTATAGATGTTACTGTGTATGTTATCTTGGCTGTTATTGTGTTATTTTTCGCGTCTAATTTTTATTTGTAAGTAGCGCACACCCGTAACGTCAACATGGGTTCCAACGGAAGATCAGCGCTGGCTTCTCTCCAACAAATGCTGAGTTGTACCTATTTGAGAACTGACACAGTGCAGGTAAAATTTGTAATTTTATTTAATACTAGCTGTTGCCCGCGGCTCCGCCCGCGTTGGTGTCGATCCTTCGGGAACAGTAGAATTTCTCGGAATTAAACATACCATACCCTATGTCCTTCCCCGGGCCTCAAACTAAATCCATACCAAATTTCATCCAAATCAGTTCAATAGTTGAAGCTTAAAAAAACGACAGACAGAGTTATTTTCGCATTTATAATATTAGTATTAGTATGGATATTATTTATACTTCTAAGTCCAGAAATATGAAAATTTCCATAAAAACTTTACCCTCCCATTTTGTAATCAAGAACTTATATACCTATTTTTATACTTCTAAGTGTAGAAATGAGACAATTTCCGTACAAACTTTTCCCCCCTATTTCACGCGTTTAGGGGAGAATTTTGTCTAGTTCACCTACACAGATGATTTTTTAATTTTAATCGAGAACTTATATACCTACTTTCAGACTTAAGTCCAGCAATGAGAAAATTTCGACACGAAGTTTATACCACCCACTCTACCCCATTTTATTACCCCTTAAGGGGGGGATTTTGTAAATTTCATCTAAACCCATCTTTTAAGTTTTAATCGATAACTTATATACCTACTTCCATACTTATAAGTCCAGAAATTAACGAATTCCATATAAATTTGACCCCTTCAGAAGTTAAATTTCTAAAAATCCTTTCTTAGCGCTCACTCACATCATTAAAAAACCCCTGTACCAAAATTCAAGATTCTAGGCGCAGCAGTTACGGTTGCGTTGATATATAAGTCAGGTTTGCCGTTTGCCCGAGGCTACGCCGCCGCCAATAGTGTCCATCCCTCAGGAACAGTAGAATTTTCCGGAATAAAATGTACCCTATGTCCTTGTCCTATGTACCCGGGTCTCAAACTACCTCCTTACCGAATTTCATTATTAATGTATTGCTATATATTTGCAGGCAAACTCATGCCTTGAGTTCATTCAAATAACGATAACTTTTTTTTTAATGAACCGATTGATGAAACATACTTTAAATTTTATGCTGGGTTAAAACAAGGCAAATGGTGAAAGTTTGAATTAAATCGGTTCAGTATTTTCGGAGATAATCATGATCATACATACAGACAGACAAACAGACAGACAAAAAATTCGAAAAATTTTTTTGCTTTCTATTATTCTTTTTAAGTGTGCCTCTATCCATTTCAGTCAAAAATTCTAAATGTACAGACAAAATTTCTTTACTGTTTTATTATATGTATAGATAGATTAAAGACAAATCCTTTTTTATTTACTTATACTGTGTATGATGATTCCCAAATAAATAATTCATTCATTCATTATGGTTCCTTTTTTAGTCGAGTATGAAACGAAAAAGTTTATTTGAAAGTAACATACTAAAATAACCTCCTCAACTGAGTAAGCTCTTGTTAGTTGTATGAGTAACAAAGTACGTCATTGAGGAGGCATAATAATAAAATTAAATACTCATTAGTCATTATCATTTAGTGTAGGTGACACAGTCAATCAACCATGCACACCCTGGTGTCAGAGTTCTTCGGAACTTGGCCTCTGACGTGATGGTAGCCCGGACCAACGGCTTAACATGCCTTCCGAAGCATGGAATCATCTTTCAAGCCAGCAATGTCCTTACCAAACTGGAAAACAATTAAACAGTGTATGCTTCCCGTGGGAATCAAACCCACGACCCCGGGTCTAGGCAAACGCCTTAACCACTGGACCACGGAGATAGTTGTTATTTCTCACTCATTAGTTAAACCAGTCTTAATATTTTGAATACCCTAGTTTGCGTAAAGCAATCACTGCATATTGAATAATTACAGCTATAATAATGTGCGTTCAATCATGCAATTGTTCGAAGTTTCATAATACTGACAATACAACGGCATTAGCAGTTAGCACAAATCCCGCGGAATAAGCTACACTTTATGTGCCCCTAGTTAGTCTGATGTACCTAATACTGTTTATTAATTGGAAACATATCTTATTAATACTGCTATTAGAGAGTTAACTCATTATTGGGATGGATTGCATTAATTGTGATTTTAAGAAAATTAAACATACACTTTCGGCGAGACGTGTATTCCAACTGAGCAATTAAAGACGGTAACCTTTTTGTAATAATATACTTACATATTTTTACAAGAGCTGAAGGCTCGTTCAGCGTTTAATGGGCTAAAAGGTGGAAAACAGAATCAAAATAGTGATGGGTTTCTATCCTTATTGCCTATTAACACGATTCCTTATTGTTCGCCTTTTTTCTCGACCGGCATTTACTACTACACACAGCTGCATTCTACGTCATTTTCTTTCTCCCAGACCAACTTGGTAAGACCTTGTAAATACCAACGTTAACTAATTGAACAAATTGATCCCATAATATGCGTTTAGCATTAATTTGCTTCATCATCATCAGGTCTTTTTAGTCTCCACTACAGGAGCATGACCCTCTCTGTACTACCAGAGCCATACTTGGCCAGAGCAGACAGAAAATTTGGCCTACACTCTCCTCGCTGGCCAGAATTAATTTGCTTGAAGGGGTGGAATCCAATGTTGCATAATGCTGATACAACGGTATTAGCATTAACACTGAATTGTTCTCCGAACTTTTTCCGTAGTAATAAGAAATGTAGATAAATATTAAGCTTAACTTTCTGTTCTACTGTGGTATAAATATTGAGTTTATTTACTAAGAAAATTCCTAGTGACGTATGTTGTTCTTTAAAATGCAAGCCTCAGTCTCATGAATAATTCACTGGATAAAGGCTACAGGCACTATTCCGTGAAATGAAATTTCAGATCAAATTGTATATAAAGATATTCTTTTCTAGTTCAAATAAAAAAATAAGACTGACAGAAGTTGGTTGACCCATTCATGTTCCAATAATCAGACATGAAAAATAAAAATTGATCAAAATTGCATTTTAAATTTTAACATCAAATTCAAATTTACCTATTTGCATATACGATTATTATATTGGTAGTCATTTACAAGGAACATTATGCCTCTGCAAAATTTATAAATCAAGGTCGAACGTTATTAAAATATGTTAAACGGTAACCACCGGTAACCATACGTGATTATAAATACTTTTGGGGCTTAATTTTAATGACTTAAGTGCCAATGTAGGGTAAATTAGCTACATCTACTTACTATACCTATTTACTTTCCAATTACTGATCACTACACGCCCCAATCAATCGCTTAAATATTTTCAAAAGTTTACTATCATATCCACTAGTGTGAGAATCCGGAAAAAAATTTCAAATTCCACATAACAGTTAAAGGGGAGACTTGTAAATGTTGCAATAAAAGTTTTTTTGGAATAAGCGGCGGTAGGACTGAGGTGTCAGGTCCGGTAAGCTATTATTGGGCAACAGCGTATCAGTTGTTGATGCTTATCGAATATTATCCAATGACAGCGAGTAATTGAGCCCTACGATTCAGTGCTGCCATCCGGTGGTAAGAAATTCAGAAACCCCTGATTGTTATTCAAAGTGTGATAAAACTTCTATTCGATTTAACTGTTCACCTAATATTCGATTTAACTGTTCACAATAACTTATCTCTACCATATCGCGATGTATTGTTATCCTATCGATCCTACTCAAAATAGTGTCAGCCTGTCGTAAATTTCACAATAGCCGTCCCTTTGCCAGTGATAGCGGCGGTCGTATATTCATTATTACTGAACATGGACGCTTTTGTGTAGCTTGATTTAATTAAAGCTAATTTCACGCGTGGTTATTTTAATAAACATTGACGGAAACCTGAAGCTTATTATGTGGTTTCATCATCATCATCATCGGGTCTTTTTAGTCTCCACTGCAGGAGCATGACCCTTTCTACCTGGTACCCCGGTACTACCTGAGTTATAATTGGCGAGAGCAGACAGAGGATTTGGCCTACACTCTCCTCGCTGGCCAGACGGGTTGGAGAGGTCTAATTGATGTTAATGAGCTTTGTTTAGCTTTTATTTCCTAAGTCGCTTCTTACGACCTTCATGGAAAGACTAGGAGTGGTCCTATTCTACTCTGCCGGAAACCACACGGATACTGGGAACCACACGGCCATGTATTATGTGGTTTATTTACCTGTTTTATGCATAGGTATTCAATTTTAACTAAAATATTGCATTTAAGTATATTTATAACTATAATTTATTTAGTGACCAATACCTCCCTGTAGTAAAACCTGTAGTATCCGGAGCTTGCCTTTTGCTGATTGCCATTTTGCTCCAGTTATACGTTTTCTAAGTGCTCTAGAGGTAATATTTTACTACTTTAAAAATCCGAAGCGTTTGGATTCCTATCAATTTGAGTAGCAGAATAAGCCTGGTAGAACTCCCGCTTACGTATGAAATCCTCCGCATAAGATTTATCGAACCAAGGTCGTTCTCTACCGCCTACCGAAACTAGGCAGTTTGACATGAAACGAACATTTAGGTCCTTTCAAAATATTCATCAATATTTTTTTTTCAAAGAGAAATAAAAATTCGATGGCCTTGGTAAAAAACAAACATTACAGCCTGTGTCACTCGAGTTAGGGCAAGGACACTAACGATACCTTGCACATCGAAATCAATTGAGGCATTAAGAAGTTATGGTGAATAAAGCAACTCACCTTTATACCAATACATATATGAACTCTAAAACAAAACAATCTGTTCCGGGCTCTCGTGTAAAAAATGATACAAAAATTACCATGTCCATGTTCCTAATAGCTTGAGTACACCTACCGAGTATAGCGGCGAGCCCTCGGCCGAGCGCTCGATAGTTATTGTTAACACAGAGACGAGTGCTTGACTGAGCAAACGGCCATGACCACTCGTTCCACTAGATCCCTGATTTGGATCGTCCTGAGTGTTCAACATAACTCACAATTTCTTTCTGATTTCCGAAATTGGGGGATTTGAAAAAATTTCTAAATATCATTCCTTTCAAATCCCACGTATAAAAAGGAATTAAAATAAGAAATTTTCACATTACGAACACAATTTAGGTTTTGCTGTTGGGACCAAAACTTATTCTCAATCCAAAGTCACTCAGACCCCGTTCTATTTACTGGGCCGACTACCCACTTTTTAACTTTACTGAGACTGACATTTCACTGTCTCGCCATTTTACTCGATTAGTGTAATCAAACCAATGCATAAGTTGTTTGTGCTTTGTTACCAGAACCAGTTTGCAAATAAGTACATAAATATTTTATGGTTGAATGCCTGACGGAAATAAACATCACGGAAAATAACGCTCGTACATTATAAATAACGTATAATTATTTTTATACTGTAGCGGAAAGGTTTTTTTTTTAGATTTTGGTCCAATCAAATCAATTGTATTACAATTATTACGGAAGTTACTTTAAATAAATATATAGGGACTGTTAGGGTTGTCTTAATTTAATTAAAAAAAGGGTATATAATTATATAAATCATAATCATAAAATATTATTTATTAAGCTTTCACACACTAACAATGTGAGGTGAGGCGCATTAGGGTTGGTCGCATAACGGTGCGCACATCGAATAAGGGCGGTCGTTAGGTCGTACGAATTTAAAAATAAGCGTTGGTGTAAAAGTAATTTAAATGAATATTAGGAAAATTACATTTAATTTAGGAAACGTTGTGTTATATATGTGATTATATACGTTATAATTAAATCATCATCATCAGGTCTTTTTAGTCTCCACAGGACCATGACCCTCTCTGTACTGTAACGTTGCAGCATGCCACCTGCATGCTGCATCTCATCCAACCTCATTTCTCACATCCTGTCCATTTTTCATTTCTTATTTTAATTTAAATTTCATTTTTAATTCAAATTTCATTCCATTTTTAGATTACTTTCTCTCTCTCTCATCACTCATTCTTCGATCATTCTTCAGTCTGCTACCACCTTATAATCGGTTAACATCTTTCAGTCTATCACTCATTGAGTCTACTACCATTTCCTGGAGCATAAGTCTCTGGCGCCCAACGTGGGGCGCCAATGTGAAGGCTCGGCCGTCCCGACGCTCAAGCCGAGTTCCACATATAAAGATGGTAGGGAGAGCACAAGACGAACACACAGAACACAGCTTATATCTTTATTATAGTCTTTGCTTTTACAACTTCAATAAATAATTATCAGAGACTTATGCTCCAGGATATGGTAGTAGACTCAATGAGTGATAGACTGAAAGATGTTAACCGATTGAAAGGTGGTAGCAGACTGAAGAATGATCGAAGAATGAGTGATGAGAGAGAGAGAAAGTAATCTAAAAATGGAATGAAATTTGAATTAAAAATGAAATTTGAATTAAAATAAGGAATGAAAAATGGACAGGATGTGAGAAATGAGGTTGGATGAGATGCAGCATGCAGGTGGCATGCTGCAACGTTACAGTACTACTAGAGCCGTACTTGACCAGAGTAACCAGAGGATTTCGCCTATACGCTCCACGCTGGCCATACGGGTTGGAGAGGTCTCACATATTTATAAGCTTTGTTTAGCTTGTATTGCCTAAGTCGCCTTCTACGACATCCACGGGAAGACTAGGAGTGGTCCTATTCTACTCTGCCGGATACCACACGGCGCTATATTATAATTTAATAATAACGTTTATTTAAAGCAAGTATTTAACAACACAGTCAGATGGGGCCGGGAAAGGCGCCCTTGTCTCTCAGCTCGTCCCACTGTGAGATCTAAGAGTTCGAGCAGACTGTCTCGAAGTATCTCTTGAAGATCTTGCAGTCATCCACCTCGCCTTGCAGTCGTGTGCACTTGTAGTAGTCACAATAGTTGTCGTAACAGGCTTTTGTCTGATTTGTAAAAGGGTATCTCGGGTCGATTAGCAGCGTTCTAAATTCTAAAAAAAATATAGGTTATTCCAAACAAGTAGACTGGTCTTTCCTTGATATAAAATATGCGTTTAATTTGGGGATTTCCAATAAATCAGAAGTGTTATCGACTCGCGTCATGTCAAATATATAAAACATAGAAAAACTATATTAATAAAATACCGCACGCATTATTCAATAACCGCGATACGTTATAACGAAGTAATGTAAGGAAAGTAAACTACTTTAGTGCAGTATTGTTTCACATCAACAACTTTTCATAAAATAATTTTTAGACCAACCTTATCTGAAGACTTAATTTTTCATTACGTAGTAAAGGCGATAATAACGTTTTCATTATTTACTAAATACTATAAACAGTAGGTATAAAGTGTCCATTACTGTCCATAATGCAATTAAAACGACACAAACATTTCATACACTGGCATTGATATTTGGTTCATTTTCCGAAACGCTAAAACAAACAGATGGAACAAAGTGTCCATAATGTAATCAAATTAACGCAAACATTTCATATGCTGGCAATGATAATTCGGTTAATTTTCCGAAATGTTACTGTAAGATTTAATTAGCCACGCAGTGGTTAGCCAATGAACAACGCTGCTAAATGTAAATTTTGATTTATTAATGATCTCATCATTCATCATTACAATAATTGTTTTTGACACTACCAGATATGATTTTGATTGAGTAATTCAGTTTCGCTGTTTTAGATATTATCAAAAATCAAAAGTAAAAAGCTTTTTAAAAACAAGCTTTGTTGAACATCACTTTATTTTACGAGTTATTTTCAGCGAGCCATTTAATTTGATATGTCAGGGTGCATCAAAAATAGCTAGTCCGCCATCTCATGCTAGGCGGCCCTCAGTGCTCTGAGGGAAGGGAACCCGTCTTATCGCCACCCCTAATACTTTCCCTAGTGTGATGATGGTATTTGTAACCGACCAAAACTAGTCGGCGAATCCAACTAGTAAAACCTTTGATTATATAATAAATGTCTAGCACTTCAGCTAGAAGCTCTCGGTTCTATTCCCAACGAAGACAAATACCAATAATCGATTTCACGGGTATTCACCAATTGCAGACTTAGTAGAGTAACTTTATAAGCGTATATCTTGGACGAATTAAGCACGCGTATATGTAGGTATGGTTTATTATATTATTATGCTATAGTATATATTTGTTGTATAGTTTATTTCCTATTTTAGTATTTAGATACATTGTTTTACCCTATTTATTATTGTCTTTGCACTACCCCTCGCATTCTCAACACCACTTGCTCGGTTGACTGGTAGAAAACGCCGGTAGAAAAGGCTTTAAGTCCGGCTTTACATTTTTAGGGTTTATAAACATTTACCAGAAGTAAGAGCTGATTGTATAATTAACTTATATCACATTATTTGTTGAAACTTGGGGCTCCCGAAGCGACAACTTCGAGCTGGACGGTTTTGAACAAGTATGTTAAATGAATCAAATGCAAAGCCGGGGTGGGGTACTATAGCATACATCCATTACATAATACTCATGCATTTTTAGTCATCACGAACAAATATGGGTAAGATTAAAAATTTACTTAATTATTCATCGTACGGAACCCTCTTCACGCGAGTTCGACTCGCACTTGGCAGGTTTTTTTATTGTGTATAAAGTTAATTAAATAAAAAATTTGTAGCGGTCCGCATTGAGTAAGCACGGGTAAACATAGGTATTAATTCTATAGCCTGTGTTCATCAGGGATAATGTAGGAATCTAAAAGTGAAATCATTTTTCAAACCGGCCGAGAAGTTTCGGAGCCTATTCTAGTCTAGCAAACAAACAAACAATCTGATCTTTTCTCTTTATAATATTTAATAGATGAGAGCTTTCGCATGTTCAGCAACAGAGGCGGGATTCATACATAGATTAATGACCACAATTGGCATATAAATATTTCAAGCTCATCCGTGTTTCTGAATGCACATTGGGCCGTTGGTCGCAGCTATCGTTATTTTACGTCAGTAATAAAATTCTGATCGATGCTTTTAGGACGGTTGAAACACGTAACACTAGTAATTGGCCACTCATACACACGTAGGTAGATACACATATTCTATACATAATTATGTATATGAACGGGACTTAGCACTAACCTTTTTAGGGTTTCGTAGCCAAATGGCAAAAAGCGGAAGCCTCTATGGATTCGTCATGTCTGTCTGTCCGTCCGTATGTCACGGCCACTTTTTTCCGAAACTATAAGAACAAAGTGTGAAAAAAGGATAAATACGTATCTAATATTTTTCGATAATCTATAAGACGGAAAAATTATTTTAAATGCTATTTTTTTAGGAAACAAGGCTATTGTCGAAAGTGGCTAGTTAGTATAAGCCGTTGAGTAAGTCCATTTACAAGGTTATCGAATCATATCAGATTATTCCTGAGTGATGGTAACACAATTCCATTCACACGTGAAATGATTCACAGGTTTATGCTAATGTTGGTTATCGGCCTAAGGGATGAGCTGTGCACTGGCTATAGTGCACAGCTCACCCCGTGTCAGCAAGACGTGGTCTGCATATAGATTTGATTTCACTTGATTAACTTGCAAAGATCTAAATATGTTATAACTATGAAAGCCAGATAGCTGCGAGATATTATGTGTTGAAGAGCTACAATACATAAACTTGATTAAAACTTACAATACATAAAATATATACTTGAATACAAAATAAAAATACTCTCACGTCTTAGCGGAAACAGTCGACTAGATTTAGCAGAGGCAAAACCCAAACGATTTTCTGCACATTGTGTGCCGTGCAAACTTAATAGCGCATCTTGAAATAAAAATTCTATTAATACTGCTATAATTACAGCTCCCAAAATAATAAAGAGCTTGTGTGGGTCAAACAAGACATTTATATGACAGTTCTTGCTATCCACGACGTTGAGCAGGTTTGACTACTGGTCAATACGTAACTGTTTGTGTGGTACAAAACTGTTTGTGTTAAATAAAAGTGGTTATATTAAATATTCTTCCTTACTAATTATTACTAATATTATAAATGCGAAAGTGAGTTTGTTTGTTTGGTTGTTTGTTTGTTTGTTTGTTTGTTACGCTTTCACGCCGTAACTACTGAACCGATCATCATGAAATTTTGCATACAAGTTCTCTGGAGTACGGAAAAGGACATAGGCTACCTTTCATCCCGGGAAAAAGTACTATTCACGAAGGATCGACACAGACGCGGGCGGAGCCGCGGGCGAAAGCTAGTAAAAAATAAATAATTGGTATCGCCGTCCCATTAATTTTTCTCATCAATTTCGAAATCAAATATTTCTTGTATTCTTTTAACATGCTGACAGTACTTGTGTTGCGGCAACATAGTAGTTTATGCTCTTGTTGCACACTACAACAATAAAGTCATTACACACATCTGAATTGCAAGAACTGTAACCGAACTTTGCGCGACACGCAACTTCAGAGTCTATCTAGCTGACATGTTTCATCATCAGGTCTTTTTAGTCTCCATTGCAGGAGCTTGACCCTCTCTTACGACCTTCATGGGAAGACTAGAAGTGGTCCTATTCTACTCTGCCGGAAACCACACGGCTATGGTGCATCAATGTGCAGCAATATGGCAGCGGCTAACATGTTTAAACGCACTGAAAAGTACCGAGTAAAATATTCACAAATCAAATTAGGTAATTTTTTTTTTTTTGTTCTCAGGCTCCGCAGTTCATCACATTCAACGATGGAAAATTGGGCGTTAACTTCGGAGGCTATCACGCGGCTGTTGGCGTTGGTGGGTTATTAGGTAATCAAGAACATATTTTGTCTATTTGCTTCAGCATCACGCAAAAACTTTTGAGCCGTTCTAAACGGAGCTATCTGGGCTTGATGGCTTAAACGTGGCATTTAAAACTTTATCCTGAAATTCATGTAATTTGCGGAGATTTAATCCAATAATTGAATGAGATCCATTAAGTTTTAATTGACCCGAATTAAGTTGTGGGTAAAAGGTATCTATGTTATTTTCTATTATGTGTTGGCTTCAATTATACCTTTTTATACATAGCACGTTCAACCGATGGCAGATAGGTTTTCGAATGGCGACCAAGCACCAACAAGCGTCGGACACCCACCCACCAGGTGGTCGGGCCAGAGTTAGGTCGCAGGAATGCGCTGGATGCAAGTCTCTTCAACTATCCGTATTGAAAATCGTTGGAGGGGCCTATGCCCAGCAGTGAACATCTTGCGGCTGAGATGATGATATTTCTTTAACATGGAGTGTTTTTGCCGAAATTTTAGAACTAGGCTCCTGCCGGTGACATGATTATTTGTTGATTAGATTAGAGTGGTTTGACAGCCTCCATGGCCAATTAGTTAACACACCAGCCTACGACACGAGGGGCACAGAGTTCGCTTCCCGGCTCTGATAAATACTTTTACTTATTTTTCATTGGTATTTCTAGAGATACACAAGTAAGGTTGGCGTCAGCCAGGCAGCCAGTCGTAAAAACTTTTGCTAAATCATATCACAGCATGCATGCTATCATTGTAGCGGACGCTAGGCTCCAACGCACTACAGCAGAGGAAGCAACCGGGATAAACGCAAATTTTTGCCTTCGCCATTACCACGCTTGTGTAAAATTAACAAGTTTACAAGTTGCCTTCACCCGAAGCAGATAGTGGCCGATGAAAATTTACCTTACTTGAATTAGATTGGGCAACGAATTGGGCACAAGTCGAGCTTTGCCTTACGCTCATAGACCACTAAGCTATGACTACTGCCACAGAATAAGTACTAGCACTTACGTACAGAAGTCGCACTCTGTAAATTCAAAGAAACATCAACTCGATGTAGTTAGCGATACGCTGTAATTTAGCTCACGTCAGAATACAGCACCTTTAAGTTTAGATTCCTACAGTAAGCCAATTTTATACTTAAAGCTCTGAACAAACGATTCATAATTCGTTGAAGTTGGTGAACACATTTGACCGAATGCGCGGCGTTCCTACCGTATTTGTTCAGTTTTCTCCTTCGAAAGGGTCGCCGCGCGTAGGGATGTTTTCGATACCGACACGGGGAATAAGACAGGCCTGCTACCGCTTCTATGGAGAGCTTCAGCTCAGTAATTTTAAAGAATGATTCTATGCGATAGTATCAGTTAAAAATTACTGTATTGTTTATTTGCAGGCAACAACGGAGGAGCTGGTGGTGGTCTCTTCGCTGAGGCCGGCACTCCTCACGGACAAGGTGCGAGGGCTGGCTTGGGCGGATCTGTTGACGGCAATGGAGGCAGCTCAGGTATGTACAAAAACTGAATAAACTTGAACAATATCTTCTGCACTTTAACATGTTTGCAAATGTAAACAAAATAAAAATTACAAAAAATCAAATTTTATATAAAAAAGCAACTTCAATCAAACTACTGATCGACGAGTTCTGTGTCAGTGGTTATCACAACCATTTGACACGTGAAACTTTTAACACCCATCTTTTTGATTTACTTAGCAAAAATTCCCCAATAATGAACTTAAAAATATTTATTATTTTAAATAAAGTTTAAACAAAACAAAGTTTCAATAACTAGATACTTTGTAATTAAAAATATTTAATGTTTTAACGGAAAGATACTGTTATTGTGAAGCTAACAATAAGGTCGAGGTAATTGGCTAATTAGACCTTTGAGACTCGCTGTTGTAGTAAAGGTAATGGAAATTATTTATCTTGGCTTAGGATCTGCAAAGAGTTTCAAATAGTCGAGTATTTATTTTACTAGCTTTTCCCGAACTACAGTCTACTCACGATGAGAGAGAGAGAGAAAGTAGTCCAGGTAAGCGCAAATTCACAATGAAATTAAGCAAATTGGTCTCAATTACAGCATTTAAAGGAATTTAAAATATTTGAATAGAAAAAACATCAAGCAGATATAAGCCGCTACCTGTTCATTCAAATTGTAAATATACAGCAATTCCATTGGACTCAATTTGTTATAAAATGTATTTGATATTTTCATCTTAGATATTTGATCATACCAATGTCAACTACTATGATTATCAAAATAATAAATTATTAAGTGTTGTTATGCGTCTATCTACAAAAAGTATCAAGTTAATTAAATTAGTATATAAAAACACATCGTAGTAATAAAAAATGCATTTTAATGTAAAACTAGCAATCTATGTACACAATCGTCTTAGTTTATCTTTCATCATATAATTGCATTAAATTGTCTGTATTTATAAACGTAATAACGTTTAATGTATAGGTTAAGGACAAAGGGTGCCCTTTGGCATTAACCAAGCAAATGGTAATTTTTATCTGCTATTTTGCAAGGAGTTCAATAAGGATCTAACTGTGTAATAACATGATGAAAACGTCAAGTCCTCAGACCATCAGTCTGAGGACTTGACGTTTTCATCCTGTTATTACATATTCACAGCTCTCCCATATTTTCTGGTCTAGTAATTGGTGCAGCTGATAGGGCACAAAGGGTTCTAGATCTACTTATTTATAATTGAAAAATACCCCTAGATCAGAATCAATAATCATCCGACTTGTCTAGAAAATATGAGACAGAGCTGTGAATATGTCATTCATTTAAGACAGTCTGAGGACTTGATATGAGTATTTTTCTATAATTAGGAAATCAGGAGGCTACTGATTTTCTGATTTTAGAAAAATACTCGTTGATCTTTTTACTTATTATGAAATAGTAGATCTAAAACCCTTTGTGCCCTATCAGCTGCACCAATTATGATATATAGATTTGCCACATTGGAGAGACAAGATTTAATTCCCTTGAGCGATCGGTACAAAAAAAAGAAGTATCTACCCATCACAATACCTGAATCCATCATTATGCAGTAGGTGGGCAATCAGACATACAAAACTTTAAAAAGATATTCTTTTCATAGGTGGACTTTATGCTGGAGCAACTGCTGGTGGAAATATCAAGGCCCACGCCGGTCTTGGTGGAGGAGTAAATGGGGACAAAACATCCGGTCTTGGATTCGCTTCAGCTCAATCTGGAGGCTACGGCGCTTCATCGGGCTTGGTAGGTGATAAACTTGCGTTAGCCAAGAGGAAAGAAGAAAGGCGTAGAATCAAGGAAGCCAAAAAGGCATTAAAGAAACGCCAGGAGTAACGTGGTGATGGAGTTCAACATTTTCAACCCAAATGTTTTTTACTAATACTCATTATATAAGTTTTTAGAAATATAATTAATATTAACAACTCACTCAATGTATTATTTATTGTGTTTTTATCATTATTAACTACTCATCCCCTTCTCCCTCAGTATATTAGACAACAGTGTAATACCCCGAATAAAGGTAATAGTATCCAGTCTTTTAAATGCATGTCTTTCATTAGTTTCTTTCTAGGTTTGGTCATACACTGCATCACAGCACCTATGCATGAAGCTACTTCCCATTTTCGACTGCCTGGCAATTACAATATTTCATTATTTACACTTTTATGCAGTCATCATGCATTTCCATTATTTGAAATTTAAGATTATAAATTACAGCTAACTTACTTTCACAGGGAGGAGGCACTTCTGTTAATGGAGCATCAGGATTCTCCTTCTCTGGAGCGAACTCTTTTGGAGTTAATAAGGAAACAGTAGTAGCTGTCAAGCCTGTTGAAGAAGTTAAACCAGTTCATAAGAAACCTCACAAAGAATTCAACTTAGACGCAACAAATGAAGTTAATTTTGTCCCACTAAAGACAGATGTGGCATCGGATATTAACATTGAGGCTGTAGTCCCCGCAGTGACCGTTAAAGAAGTGAGTAGAATTAAAAACATCAGAAGAATGGATTATATGATACATTTTGTTGATAGATTACAGGATATACTTTTCCCAACATACTACAACCGTGTCTTTTGGACCATACCCCAGCATAATAATATGCGATGGTTGTCTCAGGTTTGTTGTATTGAAATTAAAGTTACATCACTACGTGTCGGAGACTACCAGACACGCTGCACTACTGCTTCGTAATGTAAATAAGAATCAAAAATACACAAAATAATAATAATAACTTGGAAATACTTCCCAAGACAAGCACAAAAGATGACATTTTAAAATGTACGCCTTGTGCTAATAAATGTGTAACCTTTCCACCCATAGCACCTACGTTATCATGCTTAACTAATGACAATAAAAAAGTAACACAATATCTTATGTTACAGGTACACGTTCAGTCACCCCAAGTTGTGGAGAAACACACAGTTCACACATATTATAAGCCACGTCACCATGTAAAGACTGCATACATTGGTGGCTACATAGGTGGAAATGTTGCTCCGGCTATCGATAAGAGGATCGATGTAGGAGTCGAAGGAACTGCTGGTGCTGCCGCTGGAGCTGGAGCTGGAGTCAGTGCTTCTGGAAATGTTGGAGGAGGTTCCCAAGGAGTTTACACCAAAGAAGTAGTATTTCAAAGAAACCCCAACTTCTTTGCCGATATTTTCAATGTAAGGGTTGCTTTAATTCATAGTGCCACTATACAATTTGTGTTTTCAATTATACTTGAAAACACAATCTAAAGTAGTTGTTTAACAAAGCCAATTTTAAAAGGCTATCTTGCATAAACCAAACTGGAATCTTGCACTGCGAATCCCATATACTGTAAGTGCTAATAAATAGGTATTTGTCAAAGCAAATACCTTGAATATGAGACAAAGTAAAAAATGAATACAGTCCCCTGTGTAAATTTTTCACTCAATTCGGCTCATATACAAAAGATTAATGAGAAAACGTAAAACATAAAAAAATAAAAATAACATTCCTTTCGATTGAGAGAAAATATATTGCCAAGGTTTTACATCCTTATCCTTACTAATATTATAAATGCGAAAGTGAGTTTGTTTGTTTGTTACGCTTTCACGCCGTAACTACTGAACCGATCGTCATGAAATTTTGCATACAAGTTATCTGGAGTACGGAAAAGGACATAGGCTACCTTTTATCCCGGGGAAAAGTACTATTCCCGAGGGATCGACATTGACGCGGACGGAGCCGCGGGCGAAAGCTAGTTTACTATAATGTCAAAAAGAATACGAAAAACAATTAACTATCGTTAATTTCAGCATCATCATTCAAGCCGTTAAAAGTCCACAGCTGGACAAAGGCCTCTCCCAAGGATTCTTCTTTCCATGGGATGATATTGGTTGGATATGGGTTGGCGAGCACAGTATCTTTGACTACTTACAATTCCGACGCTGCTGCCAATCAGAAGCATTTTTAAGCTTGCAGGGATAAGAATTTGTTGGATTTGGGAAGAGAATAAGGGAATTAGAATACTACTCACTTGGATGAATGGGGAAAGTAAGTAGCAGCTCAGGAGACCGGGCACGCATACCCGTTGGCATATCTGCAACCACCGGACAAGCAGTTGAGAAGTCATTCTCACCCCTGACCTTATGATACCCCCTTGACCTTTGTTAATTTGATTTTCAGATTCCCATTTCAACTCTAAAAGCCGTGGGTAACTTCCTCGGAAATACCGCAGCGTCTACAAGTGTCTCGGTCCAGAAATCTGCTTCGGTACAAGGAGGTGCTTATATTCATTAAATTGAAACATATGGTTATAACAAATTAGTTGTAATTAAATTATAGGTACAATTATTTTAATAAACAACTTATTTTACAAAATATTTTATTTTGAATTTGAGTATGATGAACAAAATAGCAATATTGATTGATAAGAATTTATATAATACAAAAAAAAATATCGAAAATCAAGGAATTTACTTTGCAATAGCACTATGTCTATCTCTTCCATAGTGGCATAGGCGATAGGAGTACGCCTAGCAACCTACACTCTTTTCATTGCATTCTACTTTCCACGTATACCCGGTAAATGTGGTCCATGGGTCTTACGGTCTTAGGCCCCAGTCTACCTAGTAAAGGATTAAGATTTAAGATGTTATCCTTATCCTTACTAATATTATAAATGCGAAAGTGCGTTTGTTTGTTTGTTTGTTTGTTTGTTACGCTTTCACGCCGTAACTACTGAACCGATCATCATGAAATTTTGCATAGAAGTTCTCTGGAGTACGGAGAAGGACATAGGCTACCTTTTATCCCGGGTAAAAGTACTATTCCCGAGGGATCGCCATTAACGAGGGCGGAGCCGCGGGCGAAAGCTAGTTTATATATAAATATGAATGTAACGCTAAGAATGTACATAAAGTTATTCATTATTTTAAATCTAAACTATGAAGACTTCTTATGTGTGACAGCTCCGTGGCGCAGTGGTTAACACGCCAGCCTGCGACACGAGGGTGCCCGGGTTCGATCCCCGGCCAGGTCATGATAGAAAATGATCTTTTTCAGATTGGCCCATAACACAAATCTCGAACTTACTTTGGTGCTAGCTCAATCTGTGTGATTTGTGCGTATATATTTATATTATTCTTATGAGATGAAAATTCAGTATACTACGTAACCCATGATGGTTACGTAGTAGGTATATTTGACTTCCACGTATACCCGGTAAATGTGGTCCATGGGTCTTACGGTCTTAGGCCCCAGTCTACCTAGTAAAGGATTAAGATTTAAGATGTTATCCTTATCCTTACTAATATTATAAATGCGAAAGTGCGTTTGTTTGTTTGTTTGTTTGTTTGTTACGCTTTCACGCCGTAACTACTGAACCGATCATCATGAAATTTTGCATAGAAGTTCTCTGGAGTACGGAGAAGGACATAGGCTACCTTTTATCCCGGGTAAAAGTACTATTCCCGAGGGATCGCCATTAACGAGGGCGGAGCCGCGGGCGAAAGCTAGTTTATATATAAATATGAATGTAACGCTAAGAATGTATATAAAGTTATTCATTATTTTAAATCTAAACTATGAAGACTTCTTATGTGTGACAGCTCCGTGGCGCAGTGGTTAACACGCCAGCCTGCGACACGAGGGTGCCCGGGTTCGATCCCCGGCCAGGTCATGATAGAAAATGATCTTTTTCAGATTGGCCCATAACACAAATCTCGAACTTACTTTGGTGCTAGCTCAATCTGTGTGATTTGTGCGTATATATTTATATTATTCTTATGAGATGAAAATTCAGTATACTACGTAACCCATGATGGTTACGTAGTAGGTATATTTGACTTCAGCCAAATTTTTACGTCTATGTAAAATATTTATACGTATTTTACAGCTGCGATAAGAAGGGAAAGAGACCTGTAGGGAACGACGAGGGAGAATCTTAGCCTTCGTTGCCCTCGTAATTCTGTCTGATGATATTTTTATCTTCTGGCTTTTTGTGCGTTTTTATTTCTTACGAGCATCTCCTTAGGCAAACTTGTTAGAATAATAAATTATTTTATACAAAAGAGCAGCTGCATTAAGTACTAAAAGAGAAAAGGTGCTACCTGCCTTCATTTTTACTCTGTATTTTATTCTTACATTTTACCTTCCAGACAGTCTTTCTTTATATTTTCTTATTATTAATTTATTTTTTAATCTGCAGCAGAGTCTGACATATCATCGAAGCATGTGCCGCTATCACAATCATCATCTTCGTCTGATACAGAGATCACGGTACAGACACCGACTGTATCTAAAGTCATAGATGATATTTTTGCTGTAAGTTCATTTCATGTAAAAAAATACAAAATTTTGGTTTGATTGTAATTGGCGTGGTCATTGAGGAAGAGGATCTAATATTTCTAACTTATGTGTCATTTGCTTTTGCTTATTTAACCAACTAAACTCACATTATTCCGATTACTTTACTATATAGTATTAGCTTTAGATAAGGTCAATTTAAATTGCGCGCAAATATTTTAAGGGCTAGCACCCACATGCTAGAAAAATTATTTAGAAGCAAAGTAAAAAAATCGACACGCTAGTTTTCGATATATCTGGACTTGAACATTTAGAAAAACAGACGCAAGAAAACACTTTATTATGTTTGTACAGTGGTGTAGGTAATAGTAAAAGATTCGCGGCCAATACCAAGTCACTGAGTTCGACAGTCAAAACAACTGATTTATCGATTTGAATTAAAAAAATAATAATATGTAAATACATAAAAAAGCGTGTCGATTTCTTAAAATGGCTACTAAAGCAATTCTTTGACCTTTAAGAGACAGCTCTTAAAATTTTAAATGGACCTTTTATATAGCTTTCGTGTGAAATTTCTTTTGTAGTACAGAAATGTATTGATGATAATATTTAAACATAGAGAGATAAATTCATTATAGCATCAGGATTTGACTCTCGTTTTATTTATCGGATTCGCTTACTTTGAGGGAAGCGAAAGAGCCATGTTGCCTAACACTTGCCTCGATGATTGTTTTCGTAACAAACCGAAACTATTCGGCGAAGCCAATGAAACGTGAGTAAAACCGTGATTCTATACTTTTCACCAACAAGTAGGAACAATTAAGTGGTACGTCGTATTTGGTAAGTAATGGAAGAGTTGGTGTGTGTTTTGATGGAGTGGCTTCATAAGGGAAACATAGATGGTATGAGTATGCAGGTCGCGCAAACAAAGGATTTCAATGGCCACAGTGTGACTCAAATTTGTTAAGGTTTCCATAATGGGTGAATGGTATGTATTAACGCTTTGTAAATATGTCTCGGATTTTGTTTTTAGGGAGCTTTACTGTTGTGATATAACGCTGGATAGATTTGAAGTTATATAATTAATGTGTCTCTCTACATGTTTGCTGGAGCCGTAAGAGCTACTCATTTTGGTTTGGTAATTATGATTTAGTTTTTGAAGTGAAAACCTCTTTAGGCGTTTACCGTGTTATGCACTTTTTGGGATTTGTAAAAAGTGTTAGACTCGCGTCAGGACATGTGACCTGATCAAAAATTCATAAGACGGATACATGACCTGAGACCGCCGCAAAGGCGAGTTTTCACTTCTGCCGGCACTCCCGGAGTGTAACCCGTTGTTTTTTTTATGATATAGTACGGGAAACGAACAAGTGAGTCACCTGATAGTAAGCAATCAACGCTGCCAATGAACAACTGCAACGAAAAAAAGAGTTGGAGGAAGATATTGGAAGGAGGACATTTGTGAAAGGTTTTACTATCGGGCCTATTCAACATACTTTACACTAAATACACTTGTTTGATCAGACAATTGTCGAGCTGTAGCCAAATTGACAATATCTGAACAATTGCGGCAAACCTTTGTAAAGAGCATTGATATTTATACACATCGAATCTTATGTCATAATGTCTAAAATCACATATTTAATCTACGATGATATGTACTCGTAAATGATATATGTGATGATGTGGATGGCCGATTGTTAGCACGAGAGCATTATATAGTTTAAAAAAATCTTAATTTAGAAAGTTAACTTCAAAATCTAAGCTTTTGGCTATCTGTTTTTGAATTGCCGCCTATGCCCCACAATTTGTATTTAGAAGTTCTCTAAAGCCAAACAACTAATTATTTCATAAGTAACTGGCGCAAGTTATTAATAGGACTTAATTAGTCCAACTTGCTTGAATTAACTTAACTCCTTACCATAATTAATTATAAGTAATCTGACCAAACTATTTTTATCCCCGGGACTCATTTCCCAGGGAAAAGTCTATCGTTTCATATTTCAAAATGAGGTTTTTTTAAACTTGCCAGTCTACGAACCTTAGTCTATCGCGTACCAGCTGGTAGTTTTTATGTTCTGCTTATATAAAAGCATCGCAGCTTTTGTCGATGGAGTATGTGCCACACTTCTTTATCCATTGCGCTTATCAAAAGCGAGCAAAAAGCAGCAAAAAAATCACATTTGTTGTATGGGAGCCCCTTAAATATTTTTTTATTCTTAGTTTACCATTTGTTGTTATAGCGACAACTAAAATACATATTCTGTGAAAATTTCAACTCTCTAGCTAATACGGTTTATGAGATGCAGCCTGGTGACAGACGGACGGACAGACAGACAGACAGACTGACATCGAAGGTATATTAATAGGGTCCCGTTTTTACCCTTTGGGTACGAAACCCTAAAAAGACGATTTTTGTATGAGTTACCACCATGGCTCCATTAAAAGTTGTTAATGTTGAGGGACGGGATTACTGTTATCCTAACATCCTGTAAAAAAACATATATTTAACTTCATTGTTACTCACGGTATCGGAAAATTATTCACGTATAATACTATTTGTACTTTTATATTTTTAGATCCCCATTAACACTTTGAGTGCTGTAAACAAATTCTTGGAAAACAACGTACCTGCGAGGAAGAAAGTTCAGGTAAATAATAACATCAAATGTTTGAGTTTCTCAGTAATAATTTAGCAACCAAGCATCTTCTTATTAAATTAAGAAATGAAATATGGTAAATAAATTTCATGCGGGCGGGACTTGAACCAGCGACCTAGGTCTATGTACGACCTACGCTCTAAGGTTCAAGCCTCGTCAGCATGAAAGTTTTTCACCATATTTTGTTTCTTAATAGTGTATCATAATACGTCTAGCCAGCGTGGTTCGTGGTCCTGTAGTGGAGACTAAAAAGGACCTGATGATGATGATATCAAAAAAGCATTGTAAATGCCAAATAAGACACTTATGAAAATACCTAGTATCTTTTCAATAATATTATGTAATATTATCTGAGGATGGTTAATGGCCATACATACAAGGATGTTTGTTTGTTACTTCATCACGCTGCTAAATAATTTTGTCAAAAAACTCAAAATTTTATTATTTAAATCAGAAAGTCACTTTACATAGGGCACTCTGAGCTTTGATGCACGACAGCTGAGAATGCAATCATAAAAACGCTTAGTCATTAAAGCGTTTTTACGATGATGATGATGATGATGATGAGATAGCAGAAAATCAAATATAACACTGCAAAGGTTAGTTAGCGATACGGTGTAATTGAGCTCGCGTCAGAATGCAGAGTTTTTAGTTTAGATACCTACAGCAATTTTATACTTATAGCTCTGAACATACTATTCATAAATCGTTGAAGTTGGTGAACACATTGACAGCTTCGTGACGCAGTGGTTAACACGCCAGCCTGCGACACGGAGTGCCCGGGTCGATCCCCGGCCAGGTCAAGATGGAAAATGATCTTTTTCAGATTTGCCTAGGTCTTGGATGTTTATCTATATATGTATTTGTTGTAAAATATAGTATCGTTGAGTTAGTATCCCATAACACAAGTCTCGAACTTACCTTGGGGCTACCTCAATCTGTGTGATTTGTCCGTATATATTTATATTTATTTATTTATACATACAACCAAACGCGAGTCGTTCCTACTGGATTTATTCGGATTTCACCTTCGAAGGTATCGCCGTAGGTATATTTTCGAAACCTACACTGTGAGTGAGATAGTCCTGCCATCGTATACAATACTTCAAAAGTCGAAACTTCATTTGACGTAGACGGCACATATAACTGTAAAATACTCTAAAAAGCTGTTCATCTAACATGAATCAATAAAATGCAGACACGATGACAATATGTAAATTTACAATTGACATTGCACAATTACAAAACCACTATACATACAGCACTCCTGTTTAAATTGGACTCATAATTTACAATAAAGCGAACAAATTTCTTGCTTGACATGTTTGCGAATAAAGTATTTTGGCTACAATGAGAAAAATACACATATTCCTAAAGTTTGCACATTTTATCTCTGAATTACTCGTGCAATTGGAGCGTATGCTACTAACATTTTATTTTGTCTTTTCTATATTCAAAAAGTTATTGCTTTAGATACATGAACTTCGTAATGAATAAATATAAGTTAAATTATTTAGCTGCTTTTTTAAACTGTTGCCCAAATATTATATTGTTTTAAGTATGTATGTAAGTATATATGTATGTGACATTATTTATCCCACTATAAAAACCAAATGCCTCAATGAATTTAAATGTATTTTATCGTTAGTATCCTTACACCTTCCTGAGTGACATATACACGGTGAAATTTTGATCGTTCTGGACCCTTAAAGGGGTGATTCAGCCCATCGATATGAACAACTTTTCCTATGGGACCGATGCTGGGAACTCAAAAAAATGGGCAGTTCCATACAAAAAAAATCGGCTGCCCGGTCAATGTATGGGAACGTCAAAAAATTTTTTGAGTTCCCAGCGGGCTGAATGGGCCAGAACGATCAAAATTTCACCGTTTATAAATTTTTTGGCAGGGAAGTACGTATGTTATGATGAGTATCTAGAGCCCAGCCAGGCTGCCGTGCCGTCCACCGAGGTGGTAACGTGCCCGTCAACAGTGCGGCGTTTGCCAACTAGTCGATGAGCGAGTATCACAGGAACTAAACATTGTGTATACCTAATACAATAAATGTAGTAGGTATTCAGGTACATTTACTCGATTAGTTTTCACAACCAGGTGCCATTGTCATTCAGGCACATTACCGTGCTTTTCAATGGCGACGACGCCGTACCGTACCATTGACATGTGGTCAGGCTCCGTACCATACGTATCCATTACAAAATAATCATCGAATCCACGTCGCTGTGCTATTTAAGTAGTCCTACATAATTATAAATCTTTTTTTTTCACAGGTAGAAAATACGGAGGGTGAGCTTATAGAAAAGCGTCAAGCCAGAATGGGCCCACATGCAAGAAGACGAGCAAATAGACGAGGCTCAGTGTTAGTAGAGCAAGAACCAGCTACAGCCCCAATTGAAGCTGACAAAAATTAAAACCTGTTAATTTTATATCTAACGTGTCTATAACACATGTCGAACATGACCTTGTTAGTAGCAACTACGTACCTACCAGCCAAGCAGTTCATAACTCTAGTTGCCAATTCCAGAGACACGCCGGATTATGAAATATTAGTTTTTGAGCCACAATTTGTAACATCACATTAGTTTAAGTACTTAATGAATGTACAAACATATTTTTAAGCTAATGAGAGGCATTAGTACTATTTACATATGATTAAAAGGTTTATTTTTATATTAAATAAATAATATAATTGTTATTTTTGTTTGATTAAAAATACCCTTAGATTTACCCTTAATGTGTATAAACTGTAACAGTGGTTAAACAAATCAATTTTTCAAGCTACCTGAGCGAGCAGAACATCTTGCTTAGCTTATCCAGCCACACAAAGTCAAAAGTCAAGACATAAATGACAATTCACTGGATTGTCATAAGAATAATCCAACCGGGTTTTCAGAACAACATTACATTGCGTTATGTGTAAAAAGCCCATATTATAATAATAAAAAAATCGGACGATACCAATAATTGGTTTGCCTAGTCCATGGTTCTCATAGATCACATAGGACTATTACTATAGTGGTCGATGAAAATTATCAATGAGTCAGATTGTAGTGTCAACTATAAGGTGTGGTTGGAATGGAAATAAGCGTAATAGAGTACTCACACCGAACTGAAATATGCTTATTTCCCCGACTCTATACATATTATCTCTTTGCTCACCGGAGGCCACGGGCTAAAACATAAAGGCCACCATTTTGCATATTTGTAGGTGTATAGGTGGAAACGAAATCAAAATAGTGATGCCTTGCTAGCCGCATCAGCTATTGGCATAACGTCTTAGCTTTTCATTCATCCCCCCACCACTTTTACGGTCTCCACGGGAAGGGATGTAGCTGATACATTCTACGTATTTTCTTTTCTCCCAGGTACAACCGAATCCAGTGTCAGATTTTTAAGGATGCCACTAACTTCGTCTACTTCGTAAGGGATAAAAATTCAGCAGGTACTGAATCTTTATCACAAATGTGTGATTACTACCCTGAATCTCTACCATATAATCTGGTATGTAATAAATATATTAGTAGAGAGAAAAGAAAATATGCCGGCGAAAATAATTGTTTCCTAGATGTGATGCTGATGAGACAACAAAAAATATTCATTAATCTTCCAACTCTACCCGTATGATGTTATAGTTCCATAGATCAGAATCTATAGAACGTGGAATAATGTATGACTAATGGGTATAATGAAATGAAACTTAAAAATATTTATTGCAGAAACAAAAATAAATCCGAAAATAAGTAAAATTATAAGTGACAATTATAATATGTGTACTACAATAGGTGACGGCTCACGACTTAAACATTAATGACCAAACGATATGAGGTACACTCAACTGGTAGATGTGCGATATACAATACAAAATGTGTAAAGAAAACCCTGTCCAATCCTTGAAGGGGTAATTCAGCCCGCCGATATACATAACTTTTCCTCTCTCTCTCTCATCCGAGCGTGTTACCGGTTGCATCCGCAGCTGGTGTGCTTTGGAGCCCGGGGTCCGCTATACATAACATAACTTTTCCTATGGGATCAAATCTGGGAACATAATAAACTTGACATATGCAAAAGATATTACTTTTCATTAAGATAAAGTTTGAAGTTTGGCGGTATAGGCATCAGCGCATGGTTTAAAAATAATGAGTCTCCCGCGGCGTCTTCTTCCCTGTACACGGCAGCGGCAATGTCGCGCATTTTGTACGAGTTCACAGAAACTTGTTGCCTGTTGACGACATTCTATACGAAATGTTCGTGGCAATGCTCCCTCATCATCATCATTTCGAGTAGGTGTCACAGTCAATCGACCATGCACACCCTGGTGTCAGAGTTCTTCGGAACCGCCTCTCGGCCTCTGACGTAGTTCCTTTAACGACTACCAGATGGCAGCCGGGACCACCGGCTTAACGTGCCTTCCGAAGCACGGAATCATCTTTATTATCAGACAATCAGGTGATTCAAGCCTGCAATGTCCTAACCAAACTGGAAACAACTAAACAAAGTATACTTCCGGTGGGAATCGAACCCACGACCGGGTCAACAGGCAAACGCCTTAACCACTGGACCACGGAGGCTTATGTCAAACCATTCCTCGGAGCACAGTCCATGACTTTGGTAAAGGTAAATCCTTAAGTCGGCAAGGAGGACTCTTGCCGACTTAAGAATTTACCTTTACCAAACTCATGGACTGTGCATTCCTCGGAGCACAGTCCATGAGTTTGGTAAAGGTAAATTCTTAAGTCGGCAAGAGTCCTCCTTGCCGACTTAAGGATTTACCTTTACCAAAGTCATGGACTGTGCTCCGAGGAATGGTTTGACATGATGCCTACGGCCCCCTTCTATCATCGCACCTCATGCCATCGACAGGAAGTTCATCCCCACACCTTAGATCACAAATCGTTGCGTACAGTAGATACGTTTTGAAAGGAACATTTTCCACGTACACTAAAGTTGTGGAACGAACTCCCTGCCTTCCCTGCTGGTTTCCCGAGAAACTACAACATGGGGTTCTTCAAGAAGGACTTTAAAGGATTTCTTGAGGGTCGGCAACGCGCGAATATCACTTCTGGTTTTGCAAACGTTCATAGGCTACAGTACCCGCTTTCCATCAGGTAGGCCGTGTGCTAGTTTACCTACTTAGTAATATTTTAAAAAAATCATGGACAAAATTTTGTAGGCAACAGAGATAAAATTATCTTGACGTAATAGTAAAACGTAACTATAGTTACTCCTTCGGGACTTGAGAGTTACGTGACTCTAACGGAATAGGTAATATGATTTGCTACCATTAACCCGGATTCGTCCAAGTTATTGATTGTCTTGATTGTTAACTCTGTACGTCAATATTACCTACGCGAGTTATTATGTAAATGGATAGTATTAGGATGCTGGAACTGTTCGATGTATTACTCTTGTGGCCTTAGTTACGTGATATTTGTAGCAAGTACTTTGTGACGTATGTAAAGTGTATGTGAAGCGGTAGTGGCAGGACCTTTTGCTCTTAGATCACTGGATCTAAGAGTTGGATCTAAGAGCGCGATGTCGCGGGTTTAAAACTTGCCCGCCCCACCTGTACCGCTGAGTTTGTAGACCAAAAACCCCTGTTTACGCCTTTATTGTACGCCTTCCTACATATTTGTTGATTACTGAATTCATTGTAAAATAAGTTGAATCAAACTCACTTGTTAGGTGACTCAAGTCTTAATGCTTTTATGGGGAATAGGATACGGTGGAGATTTTCGAGGTCCAGGATTGAAGCGAGGGAGCTTAATTGGCAGAGCGTAGGTCCTACATAGACCTTAGGACACTGGTTCAAACCCTGCCTGCGTGGATTATTTCATCATATCTTATTTCTTAATTTAATAAGATCTAAGAGACATGTCTGGAAAGGAAGAGTACCTAAAATCTACGAATGCGAGTAAAACAGTTTTATTCTCCAAAGACAAATTCAACGTTTAATTCCGCAGTGTGCATCCACGCTCATTCACAGACGTCAATTATTTCAATTCGACGCCAAGTAATTTCTGGGGATCGCGTCTGTTACCATTTTACGTCCTCAAAGGAATTGTTAGTTTATTTTGCCTTCAAACGTCTCGTCGCCTTAAAACGCCTGAAGCATAAAATTGCTTACGTCCTCCATCTTATACCCCAAGGCGTGGTTGACAAATATTACAAACAAAATAGAAGACGAATTTGGTAAACACTTTTTAAATGCTATGGAAAAGACATTTATTATTCTTAAATTTCAGGTACTTTAATAGTTTTTTTTTACGTATAATTTAAAACCCATTTGGATATTCACCCCAAATATTTATGCATTCAAACATATAATATTGAGTATCTAAAAATCCAGAACACTCGTTGCTAATGGGTATACTTTTAAAATACATGTTACGTAACCTCTATATCTACTGAATTCACATAATGGTTTTTTAATAGCAATGAGACCAAATACGTCCAGTTTATTACCCCGTTTTTTAAAGGACAGATTCATCATAGCTATCATTAACCTGATTGTTATTTTCTTGTTTTTAACAAAATCATGTATTTTGTTGAAAACAAGAAAATAGTCAAAGTATGAAATGGAAAAATCTATTTACTCCATAGACATACCTTAGACTTTCAAAATGAAAATGAGTAGTACGTCATTATACGGCTTTACTGTGCTTTAGAAAGAGAGATAAGACTGCTGACAGCAGGCCCATTTTTAATGACATTTGACATTACCTGGGCACAACAAGGCCCGCTGAATTTGAAAAGGAAATTATTTTACCTAAAATATAAATAATCTTTTAACTTACACAATAAAATTAGGTAAATACCAACATGGTGTCTTGTGCGGTTGTCGAGTGCACTACAACCCGTAGGAATAATCCTAGCAAATATACATTTCATCAGTAAGTATACATTTTTGTCACCGGTATAATTTCGGTAAAAAACTCGAACAGTTTTGATTTCTACTAGGATAGTATTGTTAAGTATGCTTCATAATTGATAGGAAAATGAAAACATTTAAACATAAACGAGAATTAGCGAAAATATTATGTAAAGAAAGTTCGCACACGTTTACACTAGTGCTTGAAGTTATTCATATTTTATCGACATCGACAATAGTTTCGATTGCACTCACTGAAATATTGTTACTTGATATTTTACCCGACTGCGTCCGGAGCAGGTTTATTGTAGCTTTCACGTACTTATATGTATGGTATGCTATTTCACTCTTCCATACTGTTCAGACAGAAAAGAATAAAACGTAGAATGAACCGACTGCTTCTCTTCCAAAAAAATCTTGTAAAAGCCGATCTATGAAATGGGCAAAAGTCTGATAAATTATATTAGTAGGAGATGCAGCTAGCAACCCATCAATATTTTGATTCCGTGCTGAACGTGGCTTTTGGGTTAGACCTGTCTACCTCGCGAGGGAATAAAAATGTAATAGTACGGATGTATCTATACATTTTATGGTACGCTCCATAGCCCAAACTAACATAATTGTTTGTGTTTTATTTATTGCATTACAGTTTTTAATAAGAGCAGAGCTATTATAGCATCATTAGCATACTTTGAGTACGATGACCAATTTGTTAAATATTGCATTGTTGTAAATTGCTATGAATAACAAGTGTCATGGTTGTATTATTTCTTTTAATTTTTAACTTGCCAATTGAAGTTATTCCAAAATTAACGTCATCATCATCATCACCTCAGCCACAAAAAGTCCTTTGCTGGACATAGGCCTTCTCCAAGGATTTCCAGTACTATAATTGGAAAGGTCAACTCAGGTCGTCAGACCACCTGGTCTGTGGGTGTCCAACGCTGCGCTTGCTGGTACATGGTTGCCATTCGAGAACCTTTCTATTGCATAGGCCGTCCGTCTACTTCACGTAACGATATCTAACAAAAGTGTGCTCAAAAGTATTTTCAGCTAGATGCTTACGTCGCCGTATATTTTTTTAGAATCTATTTGTTATGCATGTTTCTTATTCTTGCAGACTCGCGGGTGAAACTATTCACATGGACATAAAAAAATCATACAGCGAATCTTTAATAAACATCATAGAGTTTATTCAGGTACGACTAACTAAACAAATTATGTTTAGAGTAGCCTGAGCCTGTATATCAGGTGTGAAATATGTTTGTATACTTATGGTTTATTTTTCGTAAAATATTTTGATATGCATAGTGAAAATGTACGTATTATATATCCTCGGTGGGGTCATTTAGTCTGTGCACATGACAAATTTTCTCTATAGGAGCAATACTAGTTAAAATACATTGCTAAATCTATTGATTGTCTGGTTAAATTATTATCTTTTTATCTATTATTATTATATATTATTAGCTGACCATTCAAAAATGGGCTGATTTGTTACCCGAGTTCAAAAAAGGACGAATACTACGAATACATACGACTACGAATTCGGCCGTATGCCTTTTTTAATCGCATGACTGTTTGTGTCCTCATAACCGCATAAATCTTTTTTTATATAAAACGGTATACTTTCAAGTTTTTTCATTTAAATTTTATCAAAATAAGTTCTGTAGTTTGATTGAAGTCGGTTTTTTGTATGAAAAATATTTAAACTATTATTTATGTGTCAATAAAGAAATGAAAAAGGTATCTATGTTTTATTTGCTGTGTTTCAATGTAAATAAATTTATAGAAGTTCATTGCCTTTTACTCTTTGTGAAGTTTCTCTTCGGAAAATGTATATATCCCTGTAAAACTGTATAATTTTGCTTCTTTTCTCAATGGGAAGGTATAATGATTTGACTATCGATACATTGACATACACCAGGTACATTTTAGCCAAACACTACTGAATACATATGCAAAATCACACCCACAACTGCATTTCAAAATCGGTCTCGTTTGACAGCATCCGTTTGGATCTCTATCCGTCAGGATTATATTATCTCTATGATTTACTCCAATTTACTCCGTCAGATAGAAAACTAAAAAAAAGATCACTCATATAATGCTATGTCATACACACATGCCTTTTTATAAAAAGATTTGGAGCCATGACATCATGTGACATTTGAAATCAATGAATCGTTGTTAAGTTTTTTGAGTCAGTATAAACACAAAAAAACTTATCCAATCATCAACATCATTTCAGCAGTAAAAATTCCACTGCCGGATTCAGACTTCTCCAGAGGATTCTTCGTTCCATGGTAAAATATTTCTATACTCACCACGCTAGACAGGCGGTGGCGAGCGCAGTTTCTTTGGCTTTTTGTACTTCACGTGCTTCTGTCCATTAGAAGAATTTTGAACCTAGGGAAAGATAGGAATATGTGGAACTCAGATGGATAAAGGAAAAGCAAGAAGCAGCTCGGGAACCCGGGCACGCGTATTCGATGCCATACCTTGATCCACCGTCCAAGCAGTTGAGAATGACACTCCTAACCTACATACATAGGCATTGTACAAGCCCAGCCCTTGAACGGTTCGATCCGGTTCTCATCTCAAAATTAACAGAGGAATTTACACACGACTAAACTTAAAAACTAACCTGTATGTAACTGGCCGTTGCATTTTAAACAGGAATAAATATTTAACAATATCAAGAACGTATAATTATTAGGTAAAATTGCCGTAATAATAATTATAAATGCCATCCGTAGCTACACACTTTTTAACAAATTCTAGGATTTTGTAGGTGACAGATACACACATTTGTCATTCCACTTGGTTATATTTGAAAACATTTGATTATTTTGGTCATTGTGCAATGGTAAAATAGGCTACATTCCCTGCCAAAAATAATAATTGCATTACAAAGAGATTCACTATACATAGTATTTTTTTTTATTTTTTGCATGAGTATCTTTCCACACAAAGACACCGACAAAATATCGAAGAGTTTCTCCTGCAATATAAACGAAATCTTCACTTCGAAATTTTATTTTATTAGAATATTTAACAAACGTGTTCCATTATTCAACTTTTACAATCAATAAAATGTACAAACAAAAAATGGAAGGTCCATCAATAGCTTTTCGTCTAAGACTTTTTCACCTAGACTACTGACGTCAGACAGAATTACTTTTTCAACCAAAGATATGATTAATAGAATATGACCAGTACCTGTCTATACCGTAAACGTTTTCTTCCTTAGCCTAATAGATTCACCAGTTCACCCAATACTATCGCGGAAGTTGTATTTGAGTTGTATTTGACACGGTACAAATTTATTTTTGTGCCGGAGTGATGTTTTATTTCGGAAGTCAGTTCTCAGCTTGTAGGGTTTCATTTTTTATAAGAAAGTCAATAGTGCAAAAGGTTGTTTGGTAAAAATCAAGGTTGCTACCAAGCAAACTTGATTTTGAGGGTTGCTTTAAGCTATAATATTTTTTGAGCGCAGACACTTTTAATACTTTGTATAAAGGGCCAAACCTACGGTGACTCATGAGCCTGCCTGCCGAGTGCGAAAGTCTCACAGGTGCATCCGGGCAGCACCTACTTGTCGAGGTTAGTTTTTCCTATCGGACGACTCATTGTAGAATATCGAAAAAGAAATATGTAGTCTTTTTAATACGAAAAAGTTCAACTCATGGGACCATGGCATTAAAATGTTTTTTCTTACTCTTAGCATTCTCCTATAGGATAAATTATTTATAATAACGACTGAGTCCCTCCTTACATGTCGATTAGTTTTCACTCTGAACCTATGTAAGGAAAAAAATATGAATGTTATACAGATGGAAAAGTTTAGATATATATGTGAAATGAAAAAAAGGATCAATTACTTACGGATCAAATTTGTGAACAGTTTAAGATTTTAATGAATATGAGTAAAGAATTGTCAAAAATGTTGTAGAAGTGATGGGTATACTTTATATTATAAAGTAGGTATGGGTAGAATAGCCATCTCAAACAAGAAAGTAAATGATATAATGTAGGTAGACGGACCAAACATATCTGGACACCAATTGAGAAAGTGGGATAAGGTAAGGGAAAAAGACCGCGTTATTTCTACCACCGGTAAAAGTCTTTTAAACTTCACTTAAGAAACAATACAATAATGTTGAATTAATACACACTTTATATGTTTATCACAAAAATAAAGATTTATTTTACAGTGATTAACTTATATAAACTTGAGCATGGAAACAAAACGCAGTACCACGAGGACCGTACAGACTCAAATACCAGTGGTTCATCCCAACTTCTCTCACCGGCACAAATGAAATTGTAGAATCAATTTTCAACACATCAAAATTAATAAAACGGTATGTACCTTTTTTTATAACACAATTTTGAGGGTTGTATTTGATTTTGGAGTACATCAAAATTGATCTTGCAAGTATGTTCTTGCAAGTTAAGCCTTTATATTCAAATTTCAGATTTGAAAGTTTTCCTTGCCTCTCTACAATTGCCTTCAGCCTCCACAAATATCCTGATATATCTTCTTTTACTGTTATATTTCCATTCATTAATATTTTTGTGTTGTTGGTTAGTTGAATATTTACTGCGACGGGATCATTTACATCGTAAGGTAGATCCGGGTCTAAACATTTTTCGAGACTTTTTAGTTCTGGTTTATAATTACTGGAGGCTGTATATAAATTGATCAAACATAAAATAATAAACAGTTTTATGGAAGTCATGATTTTACTACTTTACAAAGCTAACTAAACAAAATTAGTTAGTGAGTACCTTTATTGATGCTATTATAAACCCATTTTGTCAATATCAAAAGATTATATCTTAATTGTTTTCGCTTTGAAACTTTTATTCATCGTTGTACTCTGGTCAACTACATTAAGTTTTCCTAAATTTAGTACCAATTTTGCTATGCCACTATAGAAAGGCAAGACCATATCATCATGTGTAGAAAATGGCGCCTAAAGCAAAATACCTATACAGGCATTTAAAAGGCCACAGCACACTTATCAATTCGAAAAAGGATCGACACTGTTGGATGTTTATCTATATATGTATTTGTTATAAAATATAGTATCGTTGAGTTAGTATCCCATAACACAAGTCTCGAACTTACTTTGGGGCTAGCTCAATCTGTGTGATTTGTCCGTATATATTTATTTATTATTATTTATTATTATTATTACTGTATCATCTTTCCCGCGCCGTTTACCAGGCTTCAACCTGACGTAGGCACGTAACTAGCACGTAACCAAATCGGATCAGCTGCGGCACGTCGACTCGGCTACGGCTAGGGGGACGGACGCCGAACTTACGTTATCGTTGTATTTAGAGTTACTTATATCACATAAAAATGATCAATTTCTCAATTCATGTCAGTTTGCGCAGTTACTTGTTATTTTAAAACTATAAATAAATATAACGCGCGCAACATGACTGTAACGTGCCTTGTGAATGTGTTCAAGGCAGGTACGGAGAGACTTAAGCGAGTGGACGACGATCCATAAGCGCGGGACATCAAGTTGACCAACCCGCAAAGCTGTTCGAGAGTAGATCCCGAGGCGAGGCGTTTACGTTACAAATTCGAATAGTGTGCTTACGCGTTCGTACAACGAATACTGAACTGCTCGAGTTGATACTTTTACGTTCCGTTTACGACTTAACATGCATTAAGGGAAACCTATATCCCACCAAAAACATTCTGTAAAAGACTAGCCAAGTCTCGTGGAGCTGCTTGTTTATCTCTAAAAAGTAATGAAATCTAGACAAAGTCGTGCCAAGCCTAAGGTTCCTTACTGCGATTTCTTTATTATTATAGTTAATGTTGTGTAACTTGGCCGTTGAACATTCTTTATACGTTAGTGGGTACAAGTCAATTTTGTGTGCACGTAATGTTATATCTGTTGTAACTAGGTACCCATGTTTGTTGGGCGAGATAATAGCCCATACTAGTATTGGTAATTGGACGCTAGTATCTCATTTTAGGCTGTTGTTGATTGTGCAACATATGCATTCAGCATCGATCAACGTTTTCCAAGTGGCAATTTTCCATCGTCAATGGGTAGCGGTTCTGGCGACAGATTGTTGCAATGGTGTCATGGAGCACCTGGTTTGTACCCTTGTGTATTTTCAACGGCCAAGTCACAAAACATTAACTATAATAATAAAGAAATCGCAGTAAGGAACCTTAGGCTTGGCACGACTTTGTCTAGATTTCATTACTTTTTAGAGATAAACAAGCAGCTCCACGAGACTTGGCTAGTCTTTTACAGAATGTTTTTGGTGGGATTTCACTTCTTTTTGTAGAAGCCCACGTTTCTATTTATTTATTTTATTAGATTTTTTTATTTGACACAGTTTTTTCTTGTTATGAGTAGTTTTTTTTATCATTACAAATCTTTCTTTTCTTTTTTCCGGTTCTGATTCTTGTACAATAGCAACCGTTTTACTGTATTTATATTATAGAGTTCTAAATAACTAACAACTAAATATAGTATTCAATTAAAACTTCTTTTAAATCTAATAATTAAGTAATAATCAGTAATCCGTCACTAATAATAAAATTCCTAACCTATTCAAATCTTCGAATTGTTTTAATAACAACCTGCTAATTAACCTCACGAAATAATAAGCGAAATCAACGAAATGCAAATAATCCCTCCTAATCCCTAGCAAACATTTTCAAGCGCAGTAGAAGAATGTCGTCAGCGACAGTAACGCGGCCGCTTTTTTTTTAAATGACTATGTAGCTGGCTCCAAGTGAGCTTTTGCTACTTCAACGGTGGCGAGAGCAGAGTACCTACGCTCAGCCTATAAAGACAATATCACCAAAGGGCCCCCAGGAAGGACGGACCTCGGCTTTGGGCGTTGCCTGTGTGCGCAAGGTTTGGAGAGAATGCAAATTCTCATATTGCCTTATGGGCCGCGTATACATGCATGCAAAACCTGAAGGGCCTCTCTGAGAATCAACGGCAAAAGCCTTTGGAGAGCAGCAACTCTCATCTTTTGCACTATGGGCCGAAAGCTACGTTGCCAGAAGGGCCTATCCTGGGTGCAAGTCACCCGGGACTGCCGGGCGGTCACCAGTAATCGGAGCTAATCCTACTCTACGCACTCTGTTCCGGTGGCTAGTGCGAGGGGGTCGGATAGTGGGATTCCTCTGGCTATTCGGAGCCGACGAGGATCAACGGGATCGTCAAGTACGTTCCTAGGACGTCTACGACGTAAGGTCGTATCGTATAAGTTGGGGGAGTAGTTAGCGGCTTGCACCACTAACCACTGGTTGGGGTGGCGTGCGGCATTCTCAAAGAAACGCTTGGAGGCGTTTTGAGATAGCCGCGGATGGACGGGAGATCTAAGTCACGGTGTAAGTCTGTCATGCGCAAGTACCGATAATTGCCCGTGTCACGTTGGATGAAACGATTCTGCAAACGTTGCAGTCGTAGGATGTGGGAGGGACGGATATGGGAAAAGACTACGCCGGCGTAGGTCATGATAGGGCGGACGCAAAGCTTAAATTAATAATAATAAATCTTTATTTTCAGACATTTGTCCATTGTGTTAGTAACAATTGGCTTACGTCTAAGGTTAGTACTAAATGATATTTATGTAGGCTATAAAATTAAGATATGGTAGTGGAGCTGCCCATCTAATCGCAATGCAAACTATTCCAGTGCATCAGCAGTGGACTGCTCCATATATCCGCAATCATCTTCAGGATGCTATTGGAGTTGTCACGCAGCCGCCTGAGCATGGAGGCACACCGTTTGCGAATAATAGCGTGAAAGCCATCTGTATGTGCCTCCGCAAACATGCCAGATGCACTACAGCGTCGAGACAGCCCCATCAGCGCCCTGAAGGAATTGTTATATTGAACTCTCAGGGCGTTGTATGCTCGCTGCGTGTAGTAGTAGAGTGTCAGCTTATTTCTAAGTGACATCTTAGCATTTTTTTTCTTTTATTTATGGCTTCACGCGTACGTATTTAGCCAGTATCAAGTATAAATGAGTTTTCTTGCGCTTTTTCTAAGTCTTATTATCAATGAAACGACGGTATAGTTAATTTCATTGATTCTACGGAGCCCCTGGCGACATTTCCCAAGAATCCACTGCCTTGATCACAGACGACGCAACGAGGCGAGGCGGTCCACCACCCCGCTAAGTAAATCTCACTACAGCCGCACTGTGACAGTTTATTTCAGTTATTCCATACATTATTCAAATTCTCATATTGCCTGATGGGCCGCGTATACATGCATGCAAAGCCTGAAGGGCCAATCTGAGAATCAACGGCAAAAGCCTTTGGAGAGCAGCAACTCTCATCTTTTGCCTTATGGGCCGAAAGCTACGTTGCCAGAAGGGCCTATCCTGGGTACAAGTCACCCGGGACCGCCGGGCGGTCACCAGTAATCGGAGCTAATCCTACTCTACGCACTCTATTCCGGTGGCGAGTGCGACGGGGTCGGAAAGTGGGATTCCTCTGGCTATTTGGAGTCGAAGAGGGGTCGGGGCGGACTTGTGCGATGTCAATAGGATCATCGGGATCGTCAAGTACGTTCCTAGGACGTCTTCGACGTAAGGTCGTATCGTGTAAGTTGGGGAGTAGTTAGCAGCTTGCACTACTAACGGATTGGGGTGGCGTGCGGCTTTCTCAAAGTAACGCTTGGAGGCGTTTTTGAGATAGCCGCGAATGGATGGGAGATCTAGGTCACGGTGTAGGTCTGTCTTGCGCAAGTACCGATGGTGACTCGTATTTGTGGCACGGGTGACGAAGCGGTTCTGCAAGCGTTGCAGACGATCGATGTGGGAGGGCGCGATATGGGAGAAGACTACGCCGGTGTAGGTCATGATAGGGCAGACGCAAAGCTTATAGAGTGTCAACTTATTTCTAAGTGAAATCTTAGCATTGCCTATCATGGGGTGGAGACGGCCTAATACGAAGGCGGCATGGTTGCGGACTTTGGTGATGTGGGGGCCGAAGGTCATCGCGCTATCGAGTACGACTCCAAGGTATTTAGCCTTGCCTGCCCACTGAATGGGCTTTCCGTACAACGATACTGATCCTAACGAGGGGAGTTCTGCTCCGGACATGGTGATTTTTCGACGTGACACAGCTTTAACGCGGCCGGTTGCCACTTCGCCATATAAGGTTATCGAAAAGAAAACGTAAGCGCGTTTTAAAATACAGTCACCGCCATCTAGCGACGTGTGCGGGTATCACCGCCACTATTCATCCATGCAATATATTTTGACCAAATTTTGAGCGAAATTAATATTTTAAAATAGTGTAATTTGTGTAATGTTCGAGTAAAATAAAGTTAATCGTTCAACTATTTCTTCTTGTAAACTTGTAAGTATAAATATAAAAGCCAGTCTAGTCTTATCAAGAGTTTTCCTTTAATTTTATTTATATGCGTATTAAAAGCAGAAGGGGAGGCATTCGTCCCAGCGGTGGGACGCTATAGGCTAGATTAAATAAGAAGATGTGTCCCACTACGCTGGAATTTTGCAATGACCAATAGTAGAAGGTGGCATTACCATATCTCTAATACAGCTGAGGGTTATTCATCAGATACTTCAGGTCTTCGATTTTTGACATCAAATGAAGCAGCCCACCATGTTGAATATTTTTTGTAAAGGCGGTATGTCGATCTGTAGTAGTTTGGTTGGGCTCTTGTGTTTTCTGAGCAGGGTCACCAGGTACTCCAGATCTTCGATTATCCTAGTTTTTAAAGTTTTCCCTTTATGTGGCCATTAAACCCTAACTCTATACCAAATTTCAGCTCTCTGAGTTCATGGGAAGTACTAGTTCTATTTTGATGATCATGAGTGAGTGAGTGAGTGAGTGAGTGTCATAAATGCGAAACTTTGCTTTCGCTTGACTTCGGAACTAAATGACCTACAGACTTGAAATTTTGGATTTTAAGTATGTGATTATAGCTTACTAGATGACGAAAATTTCTGCGTTCTGGTCTTATCCAAAGGTTCTCAAACAGGGGCCTGAAAATGCGGCGAAATGGTTCCAGTAAAGGATGGTACGGCAGTGTTTGCTTCGCGCTCGACTTGGCGGGGGCACTGCCGTGCCCCCCGATCCAGCAGTAGGACAGATAAACCACACTATGATACAAAGAGTTGGGTTTATCGAGTACATACATTTAGTTTTAGTGAAAACATATTTTCAAGCCACAATCCTCATAAGAATCCATAAAATAAAACAGAAAATGTTTAGGTACTATTAATGTTCGACAACCTTCAAAAGCGTTAGAACTGCGGGTTAGAATGTGTCGCTCGCAACTTTGCAAGTGCTTCAATAAGGGCGTGATACTGAATTCGGGCAAGTAATTCGGCACTTTATATTCCTATAGATGTCGGTACGATAATAACATATTGGAGCTTATCTCCCAAATTACTATCCGAGGAGAGAATCGAACGTAAGTTATCGAGTAAATTCCGACGCCACATATCAAGATAAATTTTCGTGCAAATAAAATATTAACTTCAGAGGATGGTTTCAAAACACGGATTCTCTTTTTTGGAGCTCTGTATGACCGAATGTAAAATGGAAACATTATGGGAAAATTCTTGTGCAGACAGGCACAAGTCTGTCTGCCACTGCATATTTACGTTATTAATGGCCATAACTCAAAGACGTTTTAAGTACACAATTAAATTCTAATATGTATTTTTCATTTCTTTTTACTAAGTATTAAAGTAGGCATTTGTCTCCCATCTCACCTGGCGGTAAATTAAGATTGAGACGAGGTTGTCACATGCCTATCCAAGCGATACACATTTGTTCTACTTTTAAACGTCCCGGGCAGGACTGTACTTGTCTGGGAATATAGATGCAGGCAGTTCATTCCACATGTTATAGGAGATATTTTCGCAAGTCAATGTTATGCAGACTGCACTATGTGACATGCATAAAGAAAATGATAATTACGAGAACATTATTTATTCATAATTTTAATAAATAAATAATAAAAATATCGCCAAGAATAAATATTCTACAGTGCGCTATAGCTAACTAGCTATAGCGCACTGAAGAGGAGGCATTTGCCCAACAATAGGAAACTATATCCCAAAAATTAAATTTACAATTCATACTAAATATAATTTTGAAGTTTTTAAGAAAGAAACCTATAACCCCCACGGCGCCGTGGTGAAAGTGGTTGGGTTTGGGGAGGCAATGGAGGTTTTGGTTACTAGTTACTCAGATGATGTGACGTTGAGGCGATACAAGAAACAAACAGATGTATTGTATGTATTTATTGGCAAATTAGCACTAAACACAAAGGGTCACAGTTCCCAGGGTTTGGGGGTTGTTGTCGTGGACCTAGGTGCAGCTTTGAAGGATGTACTTAGCTTCAAGGCGACCCCAGGCGGAAGAGGCTACACGCTTTTTTTTTTTTAATTGACTATGTAGCTAGCTCTAAGTGAGCTTTCGCTACTTCACCGGGCGTTTGGTGCGAGGGCAGAGTGCCCTCAACCTTTATAGACAACATCACCAAAGGGCCCCCAGGAGGGACGAACCTCGGCTTTGGGCGTTGCCTGTGTGCGCAAGGCTTGGAGAGACAGCAAACTCTCATATGGCCTGATGGGCCGCGTATACGTGCATGCAAGCCTTAAAGGCCAATCTGAGAAACAATGGCAAAAGCCTTTGGAGAGCAGCAACTCTCATCTTTTGCCTTATGGGCGAAAGTTACGTTGCCAGAAGCGTCTGGGTGCAAGTCACCCAGGACCGCCGGGCGGTCACCAGTAATCGGAGCTAATCCTACTCTACGCACTCTATTCCGGTGGCGAGGGCGACGGGGTCGGCTAGTGGGATTCCTCTGGCTATTCGGAGCCGAAGAGGGGTCGGGGCGGGTACCTACACGCCTGCCCTCGAAGGTATATATAGGGCCGCCGCGTGTGGAGTTCGCGCGTGCGGGGCAGTGAAGGGATCCGAAGTCACAATGAATAAGGGAAAAACAAGTAGCAGCTGGGAAGCCAAGCGCTCGTACCCGATGTCTTAAAGGCAACCACCGACCAAGCAGTTGAGGTTGACACTTCTGACCAAGTACTAGGATGTACCTAATCGTTTTAATAGAAAGAGACGAAGCGGTCTATTATTAGGCTGAAAACTCTTTCTCGCCTGAGCGTTTTCTCGGTTTCATCCTCAGCTGTGGAGCGTCCGACCCTAGGGTCAACGGAATATGAAGTGGCACAGTTTTTGCAATGGGCCTTCAGTCGCCGAACCTGCATAGGTAGCGCCAGAACCATATACATACTTGTAAAAATTAAGTACATTTTCCTTCGCTGGCAATTAAACTCAGAACCCCTCTCTTAGCACACTGGCATGTTCACCATTACATAACGGATGCTGTTCTTACAGCAGTGCTCTTGCACTTATTACAAAAATTCACTAATAAATTCTACCATTAATCAAACGCTTCCAGAATCTTTAGCGGTAAATCACAAACCACTTCAGTTTCTCCGTGAATGTAACCGTATGTTACTGAAATATCTGCTAAATTAAAGAGGATCCACCCTACCGAATGTTGACTTAAGGACAAACCCTCGTTAAGGTCCTACACCTCTAATTAAATTTAGAACCCGATCATTATCTGAAAAACCTCAACGCAATCCGCATTCTGTCTCATTCGATTTTCCTGTAATACCTGTACTAAACCTCTCGAACGTTGATTGAATACATTTTAACATACATACATAAATACTATCACGTCTTTTTCCCTTGCGGGGTAGATAGAGACCAACCAGGTCTATAACGCCTTATGGCCACATTAAAAACCGCGCAAATGTAATCAAAATTTTAAATGAAAAACATTTATTTCACTAACTTGAAAGGCTTATTAAAAATCATCTGGAACAAGTTTTAAATGTTATCGCGTTTTCATTTGCTTGTTAGTCAAATGGAAAAAAAGTATACATGATCACGATGCGATAACAATGCAATAAAATGTCAGTCTTGTTTTTCTTCTATTCGTCCAAATATTATCACCATTCTAGATCCAACAAATTCTTATCCTTCTCTAGCTTAAACGCTAAAGAAACTGTGCTCGCAAAGGGTAGTGAGTATGACAATATCCTCCCATAATAAATAACACGAATGAACAGACCAAGGTTAGGAACAGAAACAAATATATAAATCATTCAAATTAAGACATAGAATATAACTTATGTCGGTAGGAATGGACTTAGTAGATCTAGGTATTTCCCAACAAAAATTCATCGATTTTAGTATGTTCGTTAAAATAATACCCATGTGGAGAACCTATAAACTCTTTGGTGACATTAACAACCTCACTATAAATAAATAAATATATGGCTTGCTCCGCGTTCTCGCTTGAATGGGGAACGTTACCCTTTTTCGTGCATGTAACCAGCGTTCATCGATTTATAAGACGTAATCACGTCAAAATATAAATAGGCAAGCTCTTTTCAAAAATATCTGTATGGCAGTGTGGCTATATTTTATTTAACGCGACTGTTCAAATAGAAGTAATACACTTTGAGTGATTGGAGTTTAAGTATGTATTTACTAAAGTTTTTTAATTCACCATTAGTGGTGGGTTAGTCTAAGGTCAAGAGTAAGCCTATTCAAAATAAAAAAAAAATAAAAAAAAAAAACCATAGCTTCTGAATGCCTAAAGAGATTTGGACGTATGGTATTCTTATAATCTGTACACCCTCCCGAGTAACATATGTTATTTTAAGTAGGGCAGTCAAGTTTTTATAATTCTTCGAAAAATGTAAATTATATATTATGCCTAGTAGAAATGAGAAGTATAATAATAATAAACGTTTATTCGGCTCTTATTATTTACTTAATATATGAGTTGTATTCATACAATTAAGTATAGTTATAATGAAGTTAATAATTCAATACCTATTCTATTATCGAACGTATACGCAGTAAACCAGTCTTATAATTCAATTATAATGTAATAGCGAAGGTTGAAAGCACGGGTCTATAACCACAAGAGATATTACCTCAACTGTATTCCCTAATAGACCTATTTGTTGGAAGACCTTAAGGTTGCGGGTAAGAACTAATTTGAGTGTATCCCTTGTCTATAGACAATTTTAGTAACGATTTTGACTTCGTTAGTCTAAGTGGTGAGCCGACACATATATAGCGAATATTTTGAGGGAATCAATTCAGATATTACATCAGTGTTACAGACCTCATAATTGTAATGGTCATAATCACAAGTCCAATAAATTATAGTTACCATATACAGAAACCATAAAAATGCCTAATTTCAGCTTATAAATACTGGTTCATTCTGTAGACATATCGACTAAAATTATCACAATGGAATAGTTGAAGTTGCCTAACATTTGGTTTTAAAATTTCTTGCATAAGACTGAAATTCAGTGCACACAGCAAATCAATGTGCACAAAACAATCCCGCTCGAGTCCTCAGAAAAGTATGGAATTTCAGCAATTTTGTTTAATGAGCAAAGATGTAGAAATTCATGTTGTGTGTACTGAATATTCCTTTTCATTCTTGCGGTAAAGATACAAATGTTGTTTTATTACAAATAATTAACTTAACGTTAAAGTTTTAAGAGAGGCACACCACAGCAATTCTCCATGGGTTGGACAGTTTCTTAAGCTTAATTTACACTAGCGCGCCGTCCGTCTGTTGATGGTACACCTCTGTTGTGTCGCCTTCTTCCATTTCCAGCGATGTTGGTGTGTCATTCTCATTGATGGGCTGTCGGTCAAACCTGAACCAGATCACTTGCATTGATAGACCAGCTCTATCACAATAGGCATTCATCAGTTTTCAATCTGTTCACATAATCGATTGTTTAGCATTTTTCTAACCTTATCTGCTGGGCAAAGATCTCTGCCGGATGGGAAAGTAATATGGAAATAAATAAATAAATATATAGGGACAAATCACACAGATTGAGCTAGCCCCAAAGTAAGTTCGAGACTTGTGTTATGGGATACTAACTCAACGATACTATATTTTATAACAAATACATATATAGATAAACATCCAAGACCCAGGCCAATCTGAAAAAGATCATTTTCCATCTTGACCTGGCCGGGGATCGAACCCGGTCACTCCGTGTCGCAGGCAGGCGTGTTGACCGCTGCGCCACGGAGCTAGTCCAAATAGACACTTCCATTTATCTCTGTTTTTATCTATTTAGTCTGTAGTTTTTGAACATTATTAATTAATAAAATAAATATTTCACAGGAAATAACATCGTTTTATGTGTGTGATTTGTTATAATAAAAGTCTACGCCTATATAAGCCTATTTTCTGAATAAACGTTTTTATTTTTTGCTTTTTTTTCTCGATTCATAGCCATTTCTGACCAGCTACGCTTAAAGGCTTCAAGAGTATTTGTATAAAGTTAAATAAACATCAATACTGGAATAAAAGCCTGGATCTTGCATGTTTATCTATATATGTATTTGTTATAAAAATATAGTATCGTTGAGTTAGTATCCCATAACAAAAGTCTCGAACTTACTTTGGGGCTAGCTCAACCTGTGTGATTTTTTCCTTATATATTTATTATGCAAAATACTGTATTTCTAAGACTGTCTACTTTAGTTCTTTACCTACAAATATATGACAATCAAAATACATTAACTTTCATATTGTCAGAGCATTTTTGCTCGAGACCTCTTTTTTTTGTGACATCTATCCCACATAGCTGCCTAATCGAGGGATAGTTGCCTAATCCATATATGTTTCGTAGGCGATAGATGCGGCGCCAAGAAAAAGGGCATCTGTCCACAAAATTTTTGATCGCAATTTTCTTACACATGTAATCGTTCCGAAACATGCAAATCGGTCAACTTAGTGGTACCTATATAGAAAGTCTTTCGATAGAATAAAATAGTATGCGGTTCACCCGCAAATATGAAGAGATTGACCTATTATTTTATTTTTGTAGGTATGTAAGTCATCATCATTATCATTTCGAGTAGGTGTTACGGTCAAACGGTAATCAATTGTTAATAACGAAAAGTTAGTGAAAAGTTAACATGAATTATTAGTGTTCGTTTTTTTTAATTATAAGGCCAGCATATTTATCGCGTCTTAATCCATTACGGGGTAGCTAGAGCCTAAAGGCCACGATTAGTGTGTAATTAGCCGCAAAGGTAGAGAACAGAATCAAAATAGTGATGGTTTGCTAGCCGCGTCTATTTAAATAACAACTACTTGCTTTCCCGCGACTTAGCCCTCGTAAATGATAGCTTTTGTTTTCCGCTGATAATGTTACTTTACTTTCAATTGAAAACGGGATTTATTAAAATCGGTTAACCTGTTTTTGAGTCGACGTATAACAACAACGGTGACCACTTTCCATCAGGTGGCTCGTCTGCTCGTTTTCTGTCAAATACACATAAAAAACAAACAAACAGTGAAATATTGTCTCGTTGTAATATAAGTTTAGATAAGGGCAAATACTCCAATCTCAATTATTGAGCAATATATTATTTTTTTCGTCAAGGTACTTTATTTATGAAATAAGCACTTCACTTGAAATACCAATAATGTTCATAACCCAGTCTTGCTAACATCAAAGGCGTAGAATTAATTTCATCCCCTTCTAGTATTTGTGGAACAGATGAAATAAGGCTCTCTGCCAAAGACAGAGAGTCTTGTTATTGATACGGTAGGAAGTAGATGTGTATGTAAAATAAAGTTCGAAATTCGAGGCAATCAAATTGTCGTAATTGCCTGGACACCATATTTTTATGCTACTAAGCCCCAGAGTTTAAAAACCTGGAACACTGATCGATGATTTCACTTCTCCCCTTATTCGTAAAATTTACGGAATATAAGTCGTTATTAGGTAGGCGCACGAGTTAAGGTTACTACCTAAACCCAGCCCCTTTCACTTTGTCAGCAAATCTTAATTGACAGTCAGCATCCCTTATGCAGCATTGCACTTCATGCAATTGACGTCAATACAGATTTACCGACTAATCAATAAAATAAATATAAACATAGATGTATTTTAGATAATAGTTAGATAAAGTACTTTTGTAACTATATGGTTCTTACTCTGTCCAAATAAATTATTTTTTTGGATTATCCCGTGTCCGGTTACTTAATTCACGCTTAATTTTGTAAGGCGATTCGCACTCTGCTCGGCTTCACGTTGAGGGTGCGTGGCGACGGAGCCAGGCGCGTCGTTGCGGAAGTGCAGTTCTGCAACATCATGCAGATTTCTTCGCAAAAACGGCTTTCTAGTCGCTAGTCCTCATTTCACAGCAGCTGGCGGTGGTTAGTACAGTGCAGAGTATTGTTTTTATATAAAAATGGTTATTAATGTAGAACTCATTTTGGATGGTGCAGTTACATTATCTGTTTGGTTTTTGTATAAACAATTAGAATAAATCGTGCCTATAGAAAATACTGGGTACATCCCTTTTTACGAACAAGATCGATAAATGGGTATTTTTTCGGGATTACGTACATTTAAGCTCTAAAGATAAATCAATCGATATCTAGATCCATTAAGAATGTTGCTTAACGTCTTGCTCTGTCATAATCACGCACCATACTGCAGAACTTGTTATGCCATACCCACGGAGTAAGAGCCATACCTTGCGCCTTTACTCACGCACGGGGTCGCGTGTTTCTCTGCATGTAGGCGCGTGATCTGTAACACTGCGCGTAAGTGCGAGTTCTGTGTGTAAAACTACCTACGCATTTTTCAATATAAAGAGACAATGCGATGCAGTGTGCAAATCGCTTATTCGTCCTTAAATCGATATATTATGCCGCAAAATATAAATGTACGTAAAAAATACACGTCATCAAAACTCAATATCATTGCATTTTAGCGTAACGGTATCTCAATGAACTCGTAATTTCTCGAAGAGAAGAAAATCTAATTGGGAACGGAAGCTATTGAATTGTGAATTATAGGAATTTCCTACTTTAAACTTTTGATGTAACTCAAAAGAAGTTTAAATATGATCTCGATTGCGTGACCGTAGACTTGTGAAATGAAAAGAAAAGTTTATGAAATCATTTTGCCCGAAAAGAAAGTAATTGAGTCCTTATGACGACTTACCGAAGAAGATTACAAATTGATTGATTATACTTGTTATTTGATTTTGTTAGAAAACTCGTCTATATCAAATATTTTGTTTTGATCTTTGGTTTTTGTTTTATAATGGTTTCTATTTTATCAGCTTCAATCATAAGATTTTCCAATTACCGCTACTAAGCTTTATTTGAAAACAAGTTACAATATACCTGTTTGTATAAACTATTCATATAAATCCATACAAAAACAACACATGTTGTTGAGACAGTCGGTCAGGGCCGGCCTCGACGAACGTAACGTGACCAAATCGCAAACGTTCCAGCGAAATGAGAAGTAAGGAATACCCGAAAACTGGCGAGCATGCATGAAAAGAATGATGGATGTAGATGAAGCGAAAGAGGTTTGTAAGGATCGTAGCAAGTAGAGATCCATGGTATCTGTCTACCCCCACGAGAAAGAGGCGTGATAATATGTATGTACATCACAATTAAATTCTGTCCTTCGAAATAACAATGTCCTTAATCTTTATCAATCTGGATTTCGGGCTGGACACAGTACGACGTCTGCCCTAGTCACTATAACTGATGATATTCGTCTGGCTATGGACAATTCGCAGTTGACTATCCTCACTTTATTAGATTTCACCAATGCATTCAATACCGTTGATCATGACGTTCTCATAGGTCTAATGAGCACTCTCAACGTATCTCCATCTGCCATTAATTGGTTTTCTTCTTATCTCAGCGGCCGTCATCAATGTGTGCGCATTGAGGATAATGTGTCCTCTTGGTGTCACACCTCTGCTGGGGTTCCACAAGGCGGTGTACTATCTCCTCTACTATTCGCGTTATTTATTAATAATATCTCAGATAATCTTCAGTCTTCTTACCACTTGTATGCAGATGATCTACAAATTTATTTTCATACTTCATTGTCTGAGTTACCTAATGCAATAGCTACTGTAAACGATGATTTAACGCGTTTATCCCAGTGGAGCAATTCTTTTGGTATTACTATTAATCCATATAAATCACAAGCAATAATCATTGGTAACCCATATTATATCTCCCGTATTGATTGGAATACATTGCCATCTTTAACTTTTAACAATAAGTCAATCCCCTTTAGTGATTCTGTGAAAAATTTGGGATTGGTCTTTGTTAAGACCTTCACGTGGTCACAGCATATCAAAGAGATCAGCAGAAAAATATTTGCTGCTATTGGTTCACTTAGACGGTTACGTAACTTCTTGCCTACTGACACTAAAATTGCGCTCGCACAATCCCTTCTTCTTCCTTTACTTGACTACGCTGATAAGTGTTACCTCGACATCTATTACGCATAAGATTTATTTATGGACTTCGTAAATTTGATCATGTATCTACTTTCCGTTCTCAACTCAAGTGGCTCCCTATTCGGCTTCGTCGCAACATGCACATTGTGACTCTTCTCTATTCAATATTATTTAATCCTTATTCTCCTCCTTATTTAAAGGATCGTTTTAGTTTTTTCAGTGATGTTGAGAGTCGCGGTTTGCGTAGTACTTTTTTCCTCAGGCTAAGAACTCCTTCTATGGAATGCCCTCCCCCTGGATATTCGAAAAGCTCAATCTATCACCACTTTCAAACATCTCGTTAAGTCTTACTATCTGTTCTCTCTTTCTTAAATTTCCTAGCTGTTAAAATATGTATGTATGTATGTATTGTATGTATCTATTTATTATATTTATCTATTGTATAAATCCATATTTTTATCTATGAATTCCACCATTTGTTTTTATGTTCATTTATTCTGCGCCAACGCCTGCTACATGTACTGTATCCATCTACCCTAAGGTTGACTGGAAGAGATCGCTTAAGCGATAAGTCCGCCTTTGTACCAACTTTGTTTTCTTCTTTTATTTATTATTGTATTTCTAAATTGGTGCAATAAAGTATATTCTATTCTATTCTATGTATGTATTAAAAAAAAACACTTAGCTAGGTACCTAATGGGGTATTTGTAACACTTACTTGGATTCAAATATATCTTAACGCTACAAAACCTATCTTTGATTTATGTGACCCTGCCAACCTTTGGGTATCTGAAAAGCCGCAAATTCTCCATTGTCGGTGGCCATTGAATTATCATTTTATGCGCACACAGGCCGTTGCGAGGCGACACGCCAAACACCCTAACATTTCCAAGCCACTTGATAACAGTTTCCGAAATTAGATCAGGTCGTCCCGCGGGAATTAATTTTGGACCCTAATCAAAGTTGCTCCAACTTCGACAAGTCAGTTCGCGTATAAGGATATGTGTGTTTGTCTATTACGCATGAATATATTAATACTCGTAACACTTGGTAGAAAGGTTTCTTTAATGTTCAGCAATCTTCCATGCTTAAAAAGATTTTTACAGAAATAAATGAATCAGAACAAGTACAAGAGGCTTTCTGACGTTGATGTGTTTGTAATAAACGCTGTATTTGTTTCCTAATTTGCTCTCATTATTCATCCAAGCCGTGTGGTGAAAATCAGAATCACACACGAATTCTTTCTTTCTTTCTAGGGTTCCGTAACACCATACAATATTAAAGTGTAGTTTTATTTTATATAGATACAGCCGTGTGTTTTCTGGCAGAGTAGAATAGGACCACTCAAACTCTTTCCATGGATGTCGTAAGAGGCGACTTAGGAAATACAAGCTAAACAAAGCTCATAAACATTAATGAGACCTCTCCAACCCGTCTAGCCAGCGAGGACAGTGTAGGCCAAATCCTCTGTCTGCTCTGGCCAAGTATGGCTCCGGTAGTACAGAGAGGGTCATGCTCCTACAGTGGAGACTAAACAGACCTGATTATGACGATTCATCCAAATTGAAGTCAACCAACCTGTAGGTTTGCATGTAATCTATATATATTCTAATCTATTAATATTTAACCAAACTTAGCTGTAAGTGAATTACTGACGTCAACAATTTTCAGTTGTAATATCAAATATGACAATTCATTCATTATTTTCGTGTAGGTGATAGGTACAGTCAATCGACCATGCACACCCTAGTGTCAGAGTTCTTCGGAACTGCCTTTCGGACTCTGACGTGGTTCCTTTAACGACTACCAGATGGCAGCCGGGACCGACGGCTTAACGTGCCTTCCATTTGATTCAAGCCTGCAATGTCCTAACCAAACTGGAAACAACTAAACAAAGTGGGAACCGAACCCACGATCCCCGGGTCTACAGGTAAACGCCTTAACCACTGAACCACGGAGGCAGTTAACATTACAATTAATAAATATAAAAATAAATCCATATCAAAATCTTTTGAATAGCATTGAATTAAACAAAAAATATTATTTAAATTTAAGCATCGTTTCGGAGGTTATCGTAAAATATAAGGTGTTCAATATTCATAAAAATTCACTGTAAATTATCAATTTGCAGTATTTGGCACAGACTCTCAAAATATGTCCGAAAAAATGAACGAAATAATTTATCTAGCGAGATAGGGGTAACAAGTATGACACGATAAAATTCAACCCGTATGCCTAAAAAGACAAATTTCGGTATTGTCCAAAATTTTTGAATGTTTCGAAACGAGAACACGGCTAGCATTCCGCGTAAAAATGTTATACGGGTACGAAAATATTTCGGCTGCTATGTTTTACACATGTGTACTAAAACGGTGGCATTATCAATGGATTCAATAAGCAGTGATACCTATATAAAGGAGGAAACTTGTTAATTAGTGTTTGACACAATTTTCAACACAATGTAAATTGTTATGAAATAAATGGACTTGAACTTGGAAGCAAATTTGAATCCGTGTATTTTCGCGGATTAACTTTAACCTGTAGATAAAAATATTAAAGCCTATGTTATTTGGTGATAATACAGAGTGATTTTGAGCCTCTGAGCTGATGTAACTCTCATCCCCGAAAAATCAACTGTTCCCGAGGGATAGATTAGGACTCCCTGTGCTTCTAACTACCTTAATATCAAATTCCATGAGAAGACAGACAGACAGAGGTACTTTTGCATTTAAAATATGAGTATGGGTATGAATTGGTATAGACTAGAGCAGGGTTTTAACTTTTTAAGTATTAAAATGTAAGTTTTTAATTTCATATTTTAGATTATTTATATATACTGACATTATTTATATTGAAAATAGTATTTTTAAATGTATGTATTTTAGAATTATTCTATACTAGCTTTCGCCCGCGGCTCCGCCCGCGTCAATGTCAATCCCTCGGGAATAGTACTTTTTCCCGGGATAAAAGGGCCTATGTCTTTCTCCATCCTCCAGAGAACTTGTATGCAAAATTTCATGATGATCGGTTCAGTAGTTACGGCGTAAAGCGTAACAAACAAAAAACAAATAAACAAACTCACTTTCGCATTTATAATATAAGGAAGGATAAGGATATTGTAATTTATTTTTTACTTTATCAAGAAATAAAACCAAATGGGTATTCAAATGAAACAAATCTCAAACTACTTTTCACAAATAAAATATTGCTACTGATAAAATATTAATAAAACTACAAATAAAATATTAATAAAGCATTGCCACGTTGTATGGCAATGCTAATCTTTTGACCAAAATACAGGCCAGCCCTGTGGTCATGAGAAACCTGAATTAACTTCTATACTTCTTTTTTTCTATAGACATATTTATTTATGGATTTTATAGCACCACAGCAGATATTTCTATTTTACTAGCAAAACTTAGCTTAAATAGTTTAACGAGTTAATGTCATACCTCCAAGTATAAATAAGTTTCTTAACTCTCGTTACTTTGTTCAGAGTTTTTCCAGGGAGATTGATGGTTAATCCAAAGCTAGTTATAAGAATAGCCAAACTTTTTTAATTATTATTGTCTTATACAGAAAATTAATTTTCGGAGTTAAAAACAATTTTACAAACCGATAATTTCATTCAATCTTCAATAAATATTATAATATGAAGTCTGAAAATTCTGGTAAAGTTTTTGAAGTTAAAACTTCTTTAGTAGCGTTGTGCACTTTTTGGGATAGGTAAATGTTAAACTGGCGTCAGATGACTTGATCAAAAATTCGTTAGACGGACATGTGACCTGAGACCGATGCAAACGCTTCAAAAAAAAGTTTTCTATCTCTTTTTTTGAGTCTTATTAAAATTTGTGGAATATGGAAGAAATCGGATTTATAGTTTTGAAAAGTTTTAAGTGTTAAGTAGTTATTTTTTCGCTGACCACGGAAACACTTCTTTGCCTTATGCAAAGTATTGTTTGGCTTGATAGATACATACATAGAATCACGGCTTTTTCCCTTGCGGGGTAGACAGGTCAGGTCTTTATGGTCTTATAACCACTTTCAGCATATTAGAGGGCGTGTAGATGGAAAACGGAATCAAATAGTGATGGGTTGCTAGCCACATCGCCCATTGACATGATTCCACAGGTTTCAGCCCAATCCCTCGATCGGCTTTTACGATCTGCCCAGGAAGAGAAGCAGCTAGCACATTCTACGTTTTTTCTTTTCTCCCAGACCAGCATGGAAGTATAAAAGGCTTGATAGATTTTTATTATAAACACAGTCAAAATTACCTGTTTCTCCTTATTTAAGAGCTAGTTCTCTTGTAGCCCTAGCAAAAAAGTAAAAAAGTGCGCAGTTGCCTCAAAGCAAATGCGCTCAAATGTTTTCGAGGCCTCAAATGTTTGGTACCATCGTTCGGCAAAGGCGTACGCAGACTGATCAAGTGCGTGCAAGGGATAGCGCTTGGCGGTTTAGCCCGTGAATGATGAGATAGGAGATAGTCTCGAGTCGCTCAAAGAAAAAAACGTAAGCGCCAAATTCGTTATTTCTATTTTATATAAAATCAGACCGGTTAACTGTATTTTCATATTTACATTTTGATGAATTACTAATAACCTATCTTTTAGTCTAAAAATCATTATTTCATTCGTCGCATTTGAGCTACAATAACAAAATCTCTGCGAATGAAGACCATTTTTCAAAAAATATTTCTATCGAGAAAATTTTATCAAAACCTGTTTTCATCTTACACTTTTGGAGATGAAATAGTCAAAAATCATATTACTTTGATTTGAAACTTCTAATTTAAGTATTTTGCGAGATAAATAAGGTTCAGTACGACCTTATTTACAGTGGTATCGCCTTAACCCGCTAGCCAAGCGTAGTGACTATGGCAAAATCCTTACATGGAACGAAGAATCCTTGGGAGAAGCTTTTGCTAAGCAGTAGACTTCTTACGGAGGATATGATGATGATAGTACCTATCGTTGAGTTAGTATCCCACGACACATGTACAAAACTTATAGGGTAGCTTAATCTGTGTAATTCGTCCCTATATATTTATATTAATCATAGATTCAATTATAGGTATATTATATGAGCAAATTGTAGAGGAATAGCTGACCCCGTTGCCTTCTCCAATAGTATTGCCTTTGTCTCGATATCACGAGTACACTAGCACAAATATGCAAGGCAAAACTCACACGTTATCTAGATACCAATTAACAATTTTGGCAACTGGAATACGTTTGTATTTCATCCTCACTAACCTTAAATTATTAATGCCCTCCAAAACTGGTCTAAACAAAATAAGGACTTTCCTCAAATTAATAAATCAGACGACTACTATCTACCAAATAAACTCTTCCTAGAAGACTGCTTTTGTAGGATGAATACATTTGAATTTGTAATGTCCCGAAAGTAGGACTGAGGAAAATGCTTGAATTAGGTAATATGTTTTCTGCCATCACTGAAATGAACCATTATCTGACATTCTGATGATGATGATGATCTGATATTCTGTGCCAACCTCACGTAATGGTGCGAAAAGGTAAAGAGGAAGAAGACGTGCCATGATTTCTTACTTGATTTCATATGTGAGCTACTTTTAGAATAGTGTGGTCAAAACGGACAAACGTATTAAGCTAGACAAGCACTTAACCATTAGTCCCTGTTATCAGTTGACGGCAGTTAGTAGTTAAGTTGTATTATATACTAAATACATATGTGGTGTATATATGGTGCTATACACTTTCTACCAATAAGCAAGAAAGCAAGTAGGTGCATAAGACCCAAGAGCTCAGAAAAATTTTCTAAATAGACATTGTGTAAAAATTTACTGCGCGGGACGAGAAGCAGCTGGTACATTCTACGTTTTTTTGGGTTTCGTACCCAAAAGGTAACAACGGAATCATATTAATGTGATTCCGCTGTCCGTCTGTCTGTCCGTCTGTCACCAGGCTGTAGCTCATGAACCGTGATAGCTATAGAGTTAAAATTTTCACAGATTATGTATATCTGTTGCCGCTATAACAACAAATAGGTATAACGGAATAAATAAACATTTAAGGGCACTCCCATACAACATACGTGATGTTTTTGCTCGATATTGATAACGGCAACATGTAGACGCATGAAATATTCACAGAATATTTAGTTATATATTCGCTTTAAAAATAAATAATGAAATTAAAATAAAACAAATATTAAAAGGCCCCCTTTAGTTACATGGGAAAGTTTATTTCCCATGCAACAGACATAAATTTTTTGCCGTTTTTATAGATTATGGTAAGGAACCCTTCGTGCGCGAGTCTGAGTCACACTTGGTCGGTTTTTCTTTTCTCAATTCCTGCAAAATAGCACTGATTTTCATAAAAATTAAACATAAGAAAACTTATTAACAATTTAAAATATCATAATACGTACCTTATAATAATATACCAAAATTAGTGTCACATAACCCTGGCATAACCCTAATGAAAGTGACGTGTCGCGTTTATGACGAGTTGCGCTACCGTGACGAATTTGCATTGATAACGATCCGCTGCTTATTAATTTAAAGCTCTGCCGAAAAGCATGTGACGCAGGCTCCTTAGAAGTTTCCAGGTAAAAGCAACTGGTATTAATGACTCACTTTTCGAAACACATTTGCGCACTGACGAATTAGCTAATTAAAAAAGCAGACTGGCCTTTACGGCAGTTTACATTACCTAGTCTATGACTCCCAGGGGAAGAATATAAATCTAATAAAACATCACACTTTAGAATCAGTTCACCAGTTTAGGCTACAAGACTTCAATGGAACAAATATAAATATACAAATATACACAGACCCGATTGACTTTTAAGGGCAGATTTCCTCACAATGTGTTTGTTTATGTTTAAAGAAAACAAAGTAAATCCAAAGTGTAGTCTGATACTGCCTTATTCAGTACTTATAGGCAGTATGTTGACTCAGGATGAAAGTGATAGTTAAGTCTCCGGATTAAGAGTGGCCGAGTCTCAAGGAACCTTTTTCAGGATTTGTATCAACTTCGCACACTCCATTAAAAGTTGAGAGTATAATATTAGCTATCACTGTTGCTTGTGAAACTCCATATCCCAGCGGGGATCAATACTGTAGGTACCTACATTTTCTTCTATATTTAAACTTCCTGTAAAAGAAACTTAGTTTAATTTCTCCTCAAACAAGCTATTCGGTTGCATCCTCAACTGTGAACTTAAAATAACTTTTGCATATAAATTATCGTAAAAGTTTGTACTATATAATTATACCTTAGCTATACCGAAATAAGGAATAAAATCAAAAATCAAAATCATTTTTATTCAGTAAATACACATTTTACAATGCGTTGTAGAGGTCTTCTAGTAGGTATAGCAATACCTGTGATAGAAAACCTCGCTCTTCCATTACATATCATATATTATGTATTTTACCGACTAATTGAGAGTAAAGAACAAAAATAACTATTATAGTAATAAATTCTAAAGAAAATAAAAACAATCTACAATCTAAACAAGAGAATCGAGATATTTCTTTCTGAATTGCTCCAAACGATGAAAGAAGTTATCAATCGAATAAATATGTAAGAGGTATATGTAATAAGTAAAGATGCACCTGTGACCTTAAAAAAAGCAGTACTCATAAAGGTTAGGTAGGATTAGGAGAAGGGAAGAAAATTACGTAGCGAAAGGAGTTTTAAGAACGGACGTAAGACGTTGTAGTAGTGGGGAGAAACGATGAAAAGGTGCTTAGAGTGGGCAAGAGAGGACATGAGTAAAAACATTACTTGACCAGTGATCGATTCAATTTCTTCATTGGCATGCTGTGTCCACGTAATTGTGGTAAAAGGTATAGAGGAAGACGGCCCGCCCCGTTTCGCACGGGTATATATAGATATTTAATTCTATAGCCTATGTTTATCAGGGATAATGTAGGATTCTATTGGTAAAAGAATTTTCCAAAAAGATCCAGTAGTTTCGAGGCCTATTCAATACAAACAAACGAACAATGAAATATTTCCTCTTTATAATATTAGTGTAGAAGTGTAGATAAAAATGACACACTGTGTTAAGTTCCCATTACAAAAGTTTGATAACAGCGAATAAAGCTAACTTTTGATAACTATGGTTGACGGTCACTTCAAAATCCATTACGATTTATATATGCGGTTAAACTTAGGTGTATCCTACTTATCTTCGGTTAGAACTAGGTAAAGCCTTCATCACAGCGGCTAGAACTAGGTGCAGCCGCACATCAGTGGTTAAACTTAGGTGCAACCTATATAACATCGGCTAGAACTAGGTTTTCAGTTCAATTATGGATTTTGGATTTATTTGCCGCATACGCCCGGCAAACTAGGTGTATCCGCACTTCGCCTATTAGCCGTAACATAAATATATTAAATAAAATTAGTCAATCATACGAAAGCCGCAATATAGGTATCTTAAAGTGACCATCAAATCGTTGTAGTTTTCAAAAGTAAGCAAGTATATGCATGCAAAACAGAAGATTTGTATAGCGCGGGTTGTCTAAACGTTACTACTAACTTGTATTTAACATTGGTTACACATTTTTGACAATCTCGGGTGGTTATTGGTGTGACAAAAATGGCATAAAATGGAGTTTAAAAATTGGTACAACTTGAAAAGTAATTAATATAGCGCTTTACACAGGTACATAAGACTTACATATTGTATTATTATATAGTTTACTACAGATTAATTTACATTATTTATACCTTTTCATGTAAATAGAAGAGGTAACTTAGTTAAATGAACTTAATTTGTTTATCTCATAGATGAAAAGCAGAATGAGTCGTCTTGGGAAGGACCAATATAATACTTTTACTTTGGACAACATACTCTGAATCACTCGCTTCACTCAGGTGTCTACTTTAGAACTATGCCAGACTCCTTCGTTTCATTATCGGCGAGCTCCGTGGCACAGTGGTTAATACGCCAGCCTGCGACACGAGGGTTCCCGTATTCGATTCCCGGCAGGTCATGATGGAAAACAATCTTTTTCAGATTGACCTGGGTCTCGGATGTTTATCTATATAAGTATCTATTATAAAAATAGTTTCGTTGCGTTAGTATCCTACGACACAAGTTCACAACTTACTGTAGGGCTAGCTCAGTTTATGTGATATGTCCCTATATATTTATCATCATCATCATCATCATCAGGTCTTTTTCAGTCTCCACTACAGGAGCACGACCCTCTCTGTATTACTAGAGCCCTACTTGGCTAGAGCAGTCAGAGGACTTGGCCTACACTCTCCAGGTTGGAGAGGTCTCACAGATGTTTCTAAGCTTTGTTTAGCTTGTATTTCCTTCTACTACATCCACGGAAAGACTTGGAGTGGTCCTGTCCTATTCTTCTTCTATATGTTTATATCTATTTATATTTATTATAGATTTAAAATAAATGCCAAATTGATATGTTTGCCCCTTTCATCACAATCTTCTAAAGTACGTGTTTGATATAGCGTATGCTTCCCGTGACTCACTAATGCACTGAATCGGGATTGTTATCTGGTTAATTATAGCAAATGCTGGCATTTCAACGTATCTCCCAGTAAAGTCATCTGCACATTGGAGCTATTCACTGCAATCGGAGTAGCGCTAATGTATCTCGAATTGAACTATCTATATTCTATAGACATGGATTGTTTCCCAGTCGGTATTTGTTACCAGGGTTAAACGATTTAAAACCAAACAATTTTTGAATATTTTATACAATAATTCACAAACTAAGCTATTTTTAACCGACTTCAAAAAGGAAGAACGTTATATCTAAGTTTCAAATTTTGTCAAATTCCATTCTATACGTAAACAAAACATCATGGTTCTGCGTCTTACGGTTTCAGAGATCAGAGAATGGCCAAATGTTACCCCAGCATAAAATTAAATAAGTCAAAACCCATAAAGGTGTCAAATTTAATTTAATTAGGGGCATTTAAGAGCAAATTGAAGCTATACTTGTGCATACTTTTTATCCAGTCAATCGACCATGAACACCCTGGTGTCAGAGTTTTTAAGAACCGCCTATCGGCCTCTGACGTGGCTCCTTTAACGACTACCAGACGGCAGCTGGGACAAACGGCTTAACGTGCCTTCCGAAGTCCGGAATAATCTTAGTTATCAGACAATCGTGTGATTCAAGCTTGCAATATCCTAACCAAACTGGAAACAACTTAACAAAGTATACTTTCCGTGAAAATCGTACCCATGACCCGGTTAACAGGCAAACGCCTTAACCACTGAACCACGGAGGCAAATTTATCCAGATAAACCCACAGGATCAAAAAAAGTTGGGTGCTCGATGCTTCATGTAGGCGTATCTATTGATAATACTTACCCATGTTACGCAACCTTGAGCGTGATCCCCACGGGAGTTAGTGTCCACAAGTGGCATAAAAATCGTTCATCAGGACCGAATATTTTTTATGACATAGTACATCAAACGAGCAAGGGGGTCACCTGATTTTAAGTTATCACCGCTGCCCATGGACAACTGCAACACCCGGGGTGTGAAAAGAGCGTTGCCGGCCTTCTAAGAAAACGTATGCTCGTTTTTGGAATACCATCGCAGAAAGTTCAGGCACTCTACTCCCCAGTATTCAGGGTTAATCTCAGGGTTGCTCATCCAGCAGACGCTGGGGATATTTTGATTTGCTTCGCCACCTAGCGGCGGGCCCGTTGGTCCCATCCGTAATCTTTAGTCGGCAATACTTAAGCTTTTCAGATGCTTTAAACAGCTTTGCACCTTGAAAAATCTGATACTTTTTTAGGCACTTACACATTTGAAAAGCAAACTAAATCAGTCAGTTATGTTTTTAGATTTGTTGAAGTAAGTGCCTAGTTAATTTCCATGCACATTATTTAAAACTGACCGAATCACGAGACTGTTTTCCTGAGAGTATATAATTTATTCCAATCCCTCACCCTACATCTCAGTCCTTAAAACAAAACACAATAACGCTGGCAGATTGCTCTGGATGAAGGCTGGCTGAGTAATAGTTGTTATTCTGTACAAATAACAAATCGCGCTGAAGTACGTTAATGGCCAAGCTGAAATGGATCTTCCAGTGATAAATACTGGGTAGGAATTCCAGTACGAGGATCGGAAATCCGCGGGAGCTCAAGCGTTATAAACGATGGATCGTACATAAGACGCAACAGCTCGCTCACACGGTGAATCGTCTTTATTTCAGAACCATTATGATCTCGATTTCAATTGTACGAAAGTAGAGGTTCGGCAGAGAGAATACTGAGAACTTAATTTGATTACATTATATATGTTATTTTTTTCTTTTCATTCTATGGTTGTAAATATTTGGGCCAGTGGAACCAATTACATCACAAAAATATTTCTTTTTGGAAAAATAAATTAAAAAAAAGGACAGAATAAACCGCTGTTGAAGATTAAATTAGAAAATATATACTTGATGGATCAGTTGGCGTAAACATTATTATTGCTTACGCATTTTAAGCAACCCTGGGCGCGCTCCCCACTGAGATGGGAGACCGCATGTGGCTTAAAAAAATCTCTAGCTCCTCCGTGCTTCGGAAGGGATGTAAAGCCGGTGGTCCCGGCTGTCATCATTGATGGCAGTCGTTAAGCTATGTCAGATGCTTTTGGGCAGCTTGAAAAACTGACACCTGTGTTGGCCACTTACACACATGAAAAACAATAAAACAGTGAACAATAGTAATCCACCACCACTTTTCACTTTATAGGCATAAACCCATGAGTCTTATGGCCGTAGACTCTACCCGCAATGGATAAAGTCGATGTGTATAGATATACATTGTATATAGGTATACATTTTATGCTAATGTAATAGTGTTTTGTCACTTATAGTGAGAATAATAAATGAATATATACGTACAAATCACACAGATTGAGCTAGCCCCAGTAATTTCGAGACTCGTGTTATGGGATACTCAACGATACTATATTTTATAACAAATACCTAAATGTATTTGGGCCCCAGGACCCAGGCCAATCTGAAAAAGATCATTTTCCATCTTGACCTGACCGGGGACCGGGCACCCTCGTGTCGCAGGCTGGTGTGTTAACCATCAACCTCAAAGAGGCGCGCTGTGATAGTACTGGAAAAGTACTGTTCTATCGGGATCGACATTAACGTGAGCGGAGCATTGTACATAAAATAAACATCCATGACCCAGGTCGATCTAAAAAAGATAATTTTCCATCTGACCTAATCAGGGATCGAACCCAGGAACCTGCTATTCGAAGGCACGAGAAACGGTCGCAAAAATATTACGCTGCAAAAGAATAAGATACTCAAATAAGTTATAAAATGTGGCTTGTGCTTTAATTTATCCAATACGAGAAAAATAAGACTGATTTGCCTTCAGCGATTGCCAGTGTTTTATTTTAATTGACGCAAAAAAAAATACAAATCCTCACAAATTTGGCCCAAACCTTCTTTGTTGGATTGGAACTGTCTTATTCTTGTTTGACAATTGGCTTCCATTCAAATTAGATAAAAAGCTTCCGGCAATACGGCTTTCGGCTTCAGGAAAAGGCTGAACTTTTTTTGTAATGTTTTCTCTTCAAACAAAGCTATCTGTCCTGAAGCGTAATCACAAACATAAACTCGATTTCAGAACATCGGTAACCGAATGAGTCGGCAAATCGATTCGGATTTAATCAAATACAAGTCGATTTAATTTCGACAATGGATTTGACTTCTTACGAAGCACTTTTCGAAATTAATATCGATAGTGCTTAGGGAGTGTTTGAGTTTGAGTAGACTTGTAATAAATTGGCCTTATGTATGTTCATTTTTGGTTATTGTTAAGATTCCGTACCCGGAGGGTAAAAACGGGACTTGTTACTAATGCTCTTCACTGTGTATCTGTCCATCCCTCTGTTACAGGGCTGTATCTATTATACCGTAATGGTGGATAAATATACAGTGTTCACAAAATCTGTATATCTTTAGCTCACACTTTGGCAATCGAGGTACGGACGAGGTTACGGAGGAGGTACGAGGTAAAGTATGTATGGATATTTCCTCATTTTTAGACTTAGAATTATGTAAGTTCACGATGTATGGAGGCCGCGGAAGGACATAGGTAACCTTTCATTCAGAGAAATTCTACTGTTCTCGAGGGATCGACATAAATGCGGGCGAAACCGTGGTAACAGCTTGTTTTTTATAAAGTAAAATCAGTTGAATTTTAAAGTTACGAACGGCCCCTTTCATATACCTATAACACTATTGCCTGTCGCACTTAATTTTTCATTTCCCCTCTGACTTCAGCAAGCTATTTAATATTGTGTATGAATTCAACAAATTATCATGTAAGCCATCTTGAAATTTGTTGGTAGTCATTTATATTAAAGTTTTGCTTTTCTTCATGACTGGTATTTTGAAATTTTAAAACCCGACCCTCCTCGTTTGCATTAGTTACTGTCTATCATAAAAGGTTATAAGTTTCATAGAGTTAAATCCAAGACTCATTTTCATATTAAAAGCTGTTTTTAAGGTTACATTAATGTTAAATTAAGCTTAATTTGTCCTTGACCATGTCAAGCTTGACATGGTTATATTTAGGTTCTGTGTAGGTAGCTTAAAAGGTTCTAGGGTTTGAGCTATAGGTTTTGGCGGAAACTCTCAGAAAGATCCTGAAACGCGGGCCCTTTTTTCACTCAGAAGGTAAATATAGACTAACGAATCGATATCCATACAAGGGTTCTAGAACCTTTTCAAAAGCTTTCTAAAACCTAAAATGTTACTTGGGTATATAATATATATACATTATATTTTTGTGTATTTTATCAGTTTCTAGTTGCTTAAACATCTAACAAAACAATAAACAGCCACTTTTAGATTAATTTTACCTAAAAATTTATAAATGGGTGTAATAATATTTTTGGCAGTAGACTTATCATATTTTTTATCGACTTATTAATATTTTGTATTGGTTGACTAATGAGACCAAAATGTGCTGTTAAAACACTCTTGACCAATAAAAACTTTATTAGTATTTGACGAGTTGGTAACTAAATAAAATTATCGCCTAACGCACATAAAACATGTATGAAGTATTTTACTACAACTTAGTTCCTGGTTTGGAGGCAAAATGTTCGTACTGCATCAGAGCGTCTATTGTCAGGCGCCGTCTATTGAAGTTCCACCGCATGTGGCTTCAGTGCACTGTCCGACCAAGCCCCTTGGGCCGCGCGCTTGAGCAAGCCAACTTGACACAAAAGATTTTCTTACATCGTCTTCATTCCATACAAAAAATATCACCTAAACGCACATAAAACATGAAGCGTTATTTTACTACAACTTAGTTCCTAGTTTGAAGGCAAAATGTTTGTGCTACATCAGAGCGTCTATTGTCAGGCGCTAAGTTCCATCCACCGCATATGGCTTCAGTGCGCGGTCCGACCAAGCCCCTTGGGTCGCGAGCGCGAGCAAGCCAACTTTACAAAAGATAGTGGAACTCCTAGTTTAATTTAAAACTCCTCGTCATGTCTTACTTGTTCGCTGCCGGATTTTCTATAAATTCTATACTAGTGGATCCGTGAACTGTAGACTTCGAAAGACTTACTCGTATCACACCAAACTCACAAATAGTCCTCATGACCTTTGTGCCAATTCTGCCATTTTGAATAATTCCAAAAACTGTATTGACTAAAATATTCTAGGTAAGTAATTACTGAACCGCCTTTCAAAATTTCATGAGAATCGGTTGAGAAGTACAACCTATACAGGAAACACCGTACACCGTACAACCGGACAGCGACACATACGAATGACTTTTTGACCAAACTGAAACGGAGACGATTCGCTCGCTCTTCGCGCTCGCTCAGATAGTTTGATATTTAAACATATTTAAGATTTGGATTCTTGTCCGCCTTTTTAATGCCGGAAAGCGAACCCCGGGCTCCGAAGCATATGGCTGAGAAGGCAACAAAAAAAAAACTCCGATGAGAGAGATGGAGAGAGAGAGAGAAAAAATGGGTTATTTGCCAAGGACCTGCCATAATCATGATAATAAACCAAAATTGACAGATGGTGGCTAGCCGCCCGCTATTATTATTTATTACCATAATTAAAAAACGTCAATCAGTGCCCGTTAATATGACGTCTACTTAAGAAAATATACAATTTGAATTTATAATTGAAATTCTTGATGAGTCGCGGAAACAACTAAATTTATTTCTGATAAGCTGGTATATAAAATAATGATCATCTTAAAAATTACTTTTCCAATTATTATATTAATCACTAGCGGCCCGCTCCGGTTTCACACGGGTCGGCACGGAGATATAGGTATTTAAATGCCTATGTTCATCAAGGATAAAGTAAGATATCAGTAGTGAAAGAATTTTCGAAATCGTTTCGGATGCAAACAAACAAATCATCTAATCTTTCCTCTTTATTAAATTCGCGTAGATTATTTTGTATTTCCAAAAAGATACCCGCTATTACCCTTTCGATAAAAATAGACACAAGCTGGCCACTTAAGCACCTCAAACTGTTTATTGGGCAAATAATCCAGCCCTCTGTGGCCCAGATCACCACAAGCAATATAAGTTGATCAAACAGAATTCCCATTTACTAAATTTTGAACAATCAAACTTTAGTCATTATCCTTCGCCAATAAAATGGACCAAAAGCAAGCCGAATTTGCGGATCGGAAGCTAAACAATTTCAAACATAATTGTATTACTTAACTATCCCTTATAGGGAGGGATAGAAAGTGCTTCACCGACGAGAACAAAGTGATGATAATGCCTTAAATAGTGATGATGATAACTTTTCCTTGAAGTTTGGGCACTTAAAACATTATCCTTCCTTACTAATATTATAAATGCGAAAGTGAGTTTGTTTGTTTGTTTATTTGTTTGTTTGTTTGTTTGTTTGTTACGCTTTCACGCCGTTACTACTAAACCGATCATCATGAAATTTTGTATACAAGTTCTCTGGAGTACGGAGAAGGACATAGGCTACCTTTTATCCCGGGAAAAAGTACTATTCCCGAGGGATCGACATTGACGCGGGCGGAGCCGCGGGCGAAAGCTAGTAATACATATATGCGTGAATGATTTGCGGCTTAAAATAGAGCTTATATACTCCTTCTTCCAGATGACCGTACCATACAAGGCAGTTGGCGGCAACCTTAAAGAACAGTTCACACCGCTAGCTAGCGAGGAAGCAAGCGAGCCGACCGAGCATCATTTCACCTCTTTTCATACTCTGAAGCATTTCAACGATGTGAACGAAAATAACCGAAGGATTCCTACAAAACTACTCGTTCATCTCATTACGTACTCTACTCATACGTATGTCTCTTTATAGTGCAATCAAATGTTTTTACTTACTTACCTCTGATAGTTCTCAGTGTGTACCGAAGTATGAAAGGATATGAATCGATGCTTTGTTTTGTGTAATTTTCTATCACCGCGCTTCGCCCGCCAGCTGGTGCGCTTGATCGCTCTGTGGCCTGCCCTTAACACAGATCTTTGAGAGCCCACCTCTGACCAGTACAAATTGCGTTTCACCATCATCATCTCAGCCACAAGAAGTCCACTGCTCTCATATGCCTCCCCCAAAGAGCGTTTGCGAGGCCCTTTTGTTGAAAGCTCGTTACAAAACGTGTTTTTTTTTTTGAGTCCTCTCCTTCGTCGGTGTATGCGATGAAAGGGAGGGGATGCAAACGTAAAAGAAGCATGAGACTTCGGGTGGTTACTCATCATCCGCTACAGGAGCAAAAAAGAACTCGTAAACAAAAGTAAGTATTCGAGAGGAAGATGATGTTAGGCAGACGGCCTTTGCGCAAATTTTGTTACGAAATTTTTCAGCATAAATATATAGTCAGGACAGGACTGGATTTATCCCCATATTTGATACTTCTTATAAATAAGAAGGCATGAAAGAGAAATAGATTAGAATAGAAAGTATACACGGTGAAATTTTGATCGTTCTGGACTCTTAAAGGGGTGATTCAGCCCGTCGACATAAACAACTTTTCCTATGGGCAGTTCCATACAAAAAATTTCGGCCGCCTGGTCAATTTGTATGGGAACGTCAAAAAAGTCTTTGTGTTCCCAACATTGGTCCCTTGGGAAAAGTTGTTTATATCAACGGGCTGAATCATCCCTTTAAGGGTCCAGAACGATAAAAATTTCACCGTGTATAGCACGATCGTGGCGCAAACTGCACCTGACCTGACCGGTTTGTTTGTTTAATTTACTAAGTAGTATTGTGACGCCTGCATGAGGTGTCCATATGTATCCGTATGGAGTATTTTTAATCTCAGATGGTAGTAGCAAATATATATGTGTACAATTGATGATTATTCCTATGTTATATTTCTTAGTTTTATTTTATTGTTTATTATTTTTTTATTACTTCCAGTCCTACTGGTGAACCAAAACTGTAGAATGTTGAATGCAAAAGGGGGTTGCATGAAGTGTATTTACTTGCACCCCGACTTGCCGTCCCTTCCGTGTTTGTCTTATCTTCCTTGTGGCTTTGACATACCCTTTGTGGCTAAGTTGTTATTTTGGGCATTTCGCCATGTCAGAGTCATGTTCGGGTGTTCCGCTCTCCGTGAACTGCCCAACTATGTATCTAACAGCCCGTTCCATCATTTTACTGACACATATTACACCACTTGATATTTTTTTACCGGAATTGTAAAATAACCGCTAAAATTTATTTTAATTACTGTTCATATTTTACTGCTATCGTAATTTACAAACTACCAGAAAACTAAATAACTTCCGATTTTATTTTTTACCTGATAATAATAATCCGAATACCAGTTATACAAATTATAAGCGTATAAAAGTTTATTATAATCACTGTTCATGGTTTTACTGCTATAGTAATTTACCAACCACCAGAAAACTAAATAATTTCCCATTATTTTTTCAACTGATAATAATAATCCGAATAACAATTATACAAATTATAAGCGTATATAAATATACTCGTATGCCACAAATGTTACTCGTATTTCCTTTAATTAATAACCAACCTTCCCGTTCCCAAACTTTGCTGACCTTTTTGCACTTTAGCCTAATTTAAATAAAATAATTTGAGTTCGCAAAAAAGGTGCAAAGGGCCGAGCCCTGCCATAGTTCGGGAGTCAAAAACTTTTTGCGGCCTCAACTTTGGCTATTTGTTATCACTTTTCAGTGATTCACTTGTAAATACTTGGGGGTCGTAAATCAAACTTGGAAGAAGTTTCGTGACAGATTTAGTAGATACTAGCACAGGTACAAATGTGGGTCAGATTTATTTTTAAACGCTTTTAAATATCTACCTAGGTTTCTTATAGTTGGTTTAAGAGAAAGCAAAATCCGTAGAATGTACCACCTGGCCAGATTTCTAGCTGAGCCTCTTTCCGCACAGACCGTAGAAGCCAGCCGAGGGAATGGTGAGTGGAGGGAGTGGAGAAGTAGTCGTATTGAGATTTGACGTCGAAAATGCACACTTGCTGATAAATATCATTTTATAGATGCAGAACTATGTCAGCTTTATTAGCATATATTAAAATACAACAGTAGAATGGAACATAGAGCGCACTGCATTCTGGGAATACAGTTTGTATTAGCCCTGGGCGCATTTAACTATTCTCAGAACTAGGAAATTTATTTTCTCTGTATTTCCATCAACGTACGAAATCTTGACTATTTATATTAGTATAGCTTACGTTGATAGATATCATGGAGAAAATATATCAAATCACCTAAAACATTATAAACTAACATTCTCCCGCGGCTCCGTTCGCGTTAAGGCCGAGTCGATTCCTCGGGAACATCCCTTATTTTGGGGTGAAATGTACTCTCACTCTCAGTCCTTTTCTGTACCTTAGATGACGTGTGGGAATGCAAAATGACATTCAAATTGAAAATATGTCATGAAAAAATTTCGCCACAAGTAGGATTTGAACCCACAAACCAACGACGATTGACCCGTCGATGCTCTCAACCACTGAGCTATTATTAGCTTCAGATCAAAATGTTTATCATCTCATATTTTAAATTACATATTATACCGAACATTGTAATGCTTTATTGTATAATTATGGCTAAAGCTTTTTCAATACAGTAAAAAAATCAAAACATGAATGATGTATATTTTGAGTTCCTGGCGGGAATTTCGGCAGACTGCACGGCTTTTGTTTTAGATTGTTTTGCAAATTGTTTCTAGTGGACTTTATTGAAATCGGTTATTTTATTTGGTATTATAAATACCCATGTTTATAAACAAAGTGTGGAATAACTAAAATAAAGTGTCATGGTGCGGCTGTAGTGAGATTTACTTAGCGGGCTGGTGTTTGCGTCGTTCGCCCCGTCCATCGAAATCAGCGAAATTAATAACACCATCATTTCGTTGATACACAAGCAAGAATAACTCGAAAAATAACAAGACACTGACTAAAATAAACTTCTCTTCTGAATGAAGTTTGAGGGCTAAAAACAGAAGGAAAGAAAAAGATATATTTTTTCAGTATAAGTTGATGTATTCAAAATTACCTTACCCCTTTATTTTGATACCCCACTCAATATGAATTAAATAAAATATATTTGAATACCTTCCACCGTCTTCCTACAAATCCACCGTTTTTTTTTTTTATTTATTCTGGAACTCAGGAATCGTGGGTTACTAGTATAAGCCTAGCCCACAAACTACTGCTAAGATGAATCGTACGATACGTTTGAATTTCTGTAAATTAATTTAGCTGTTTTGATGATTTGGCAATAAAAAATATTAAGTGTGAAAAACTTGTACCACCCCCTTCTGCAGTCGGATAAAAATATCATGATTCGCAGATTATTTCCATTAATAAAAAGCATTCTTGGGAGTTCTCAAAAGAATGTGAAATTGAATTCCTCGGTATTCTCACAGAGCAGACTGAGAAGACCTAGTTGAATTGAAAATTGCAATTCAGCGATCAACTTCGATTGGCTTTAAATCAGTGTTCAATTTATTTTATGACAGTTAATCTTTCCGTACCAGCCTCTTAAGATCCATGAAGTTTATTACTTTCAAGTGTCAAAATGGAAAACCTACCCTTTGCCCCGAAACCCTACCCTTTTCTACGTCAGTACGTGGGGTAAACTTTCTTACATTTTATTAGGGTTGTTTGAAACCTTTATCTCATCTTTAAGGAAAGTAAAAGGTATTGTTTATATAAGAACTAGCTGTCGCCCGCGGCTCCGCCCGCGTCAATGTCGATCCCTCGGGAACAGTTCACTCCTCGTTTGACTAGACTAGTTGTTTTCCCCCGACTTCGTCCGCGTAAAACATAGCCTATGTTTAGCGCAGATAGTGTAGCCTCCCAACTGTAGTTACTAGTAGTTTCGGAGCCTATTCGCGTCAAACAAACAAACAAATCTTTCCTCTTAATGATATTATATAGATTGATTATTGAAAAATGGAAAATATGTTGGGACTTTCTATTATATTTATTAATTTAAAACAACAGGACAAATCAGTGTGTAATAATACAGAGTTTGAGCTACTGGAGTGATAAGAAAGCTTAATAATAGTATACCTTATTAAGTTTACCTTTCATTTTTATAACTTTATCAGAATTTTTCAGAGAGCTATCACTGCTAATACTTCAAAGTTCAAAGTGCAATAACAACAAGATACTAAGATGACTTTTCTTCATTGTCAATAATCATAGTCATTAATATAATTGCAGTTTTAATTGCTTATTTTTTTCTGCTGTTATAATTATATTTCTCTGTACAATCCAACTACAATTTTGAGTACAACTGTGGAACGTATTTCTTGATTGAACAAACAGATGAATATTCTGTTTTGCAAATAATGCCATTATATATCATCAGGTCTTTTTAGTCTCCACTGCAGGAGCATGACCCTCTCTGTACTACCGGAGCTATACTTGGCCAGAGCAGACACAGGATTTGGCCTACACTCTCCTCGCTGGCCAGACGGGTTGGAGAGGTCTCATCGATGTTTATGAGCTTTGTTTGCTTGTATTTCCTAAGTCGCCTCTTACGACATCCATGAGAGTGGTCCTATTCTACTTTTCCGGAAACAACATGGCTATCGCCCGCGCAGATATATAGTCCTAAAATATTTAAGTATGAAGCCACGACGCAACTTACGATGGCGGAAACTTTCGTGTCAATGCTTTTAGGGTCACTTGTCGGGTCTCTAGAGCCTATTACAACTTTATGATTGACCTATTCTACTTTTCCGGAAACAACATGGCTATCGCCCGCGCAGATATATAGTCCTAAAATATTTAAGTATGAAGCCACGACGCAACTTACGATGGCGGAAACTTTCGTGTCAATGCTTTTAGGGTCACTTGTCGGGTCTCTAGAGCCTATTACAACTTTATGATTGAGTGCGTTAAAAATAATATTTTCATAGGGAAAAGTCTCACTAAAGTTAAAGGCAACTTACGACGGCGAAAAGTTTCGTGCCAATGCTTTGTTTAGCGGTACTTATCACTGCGGGGTCTCTAGAGCCTAACTTTGTGTAAATAATATTTTCACAGTGTAAGCACAGCGCAACAAACACTTTTTTGTTCACTGGAATAAAGTCACCCGTCTAAGTCAAAAGCAACTTATGTTGGCGAAAGTTTCGAGTCAGTGCTGTGTTGAGCGTTACTTATCACTGCTAGATCTCTAGAGCCTATTACAACGAATCAATCAATCAATCGTTTATTGCTACCTTAATGTATTTTACAGGTCTCTAATTACAAAATTAGTATCAATAAAGGGCCCTGTCGGGCGCTGCAATCATCATTTCGAGTAGATGTCCGAGTCAATCGATTATGCACACCCTGGTGTCAGAGTTCTTCGGAAACGCCTCTTGGCCTCTGACGTGGTTCCTTTAACGACTACCAGAAGGCAGCCGGGACCATTCCAAAGCACAGAATCATCTTTATTATCAGACAATTAGGTGATTCAAGCCTGCAATGTCTTAACCAAAGTGGAAACAACTTAACTAAGTATGCTTCCCATGAGAATCGAACCCACGACCCCCGAGTCTACTGGCAAATGCCTTAACCACTGGACCACGGAGGCGGGCGCTGCAATGAGAGATTATTACTTATATATACTATTGTAAACAAGCAGGTCATTAATATTATATTCAAAATAGTAGGTATTAAAATATATAATTTAATTTTATGTCATATTATTTAATTGTAAAGATAGTATTTAATATTTATATTACTTATTGATTTTGTTATTATTGTACTTTATGAGAATATTAATTATTAATTTCGATTTCATTATTTCAATACTATTTTTATTTGTATGTCCTTTTTGATATTATTATTATTTATTATTATAATGCAACTATAAGAATAGTATTTCAAAGGCAAAAGTTACGACGTTAAAAAGTTTCATGTCAATGCTTTGTTTAGCTGTTTAGCGTTAATTATCGCTACGGGGTAACTAGAGCTTATTAAAAATTCGTGATCGTGTGCTTTAAATATAATATTTCCATACCGTCAAGTCACACGTTTAAGTCAAAAGTAAGTTACGTCGGCGAAAGTTTCGAGTCAGTGCTTTGTTTAGCGTTACTTGTCGCTGCGAGATATCTAGAGCCTATTATAACTTCGGTTTACTTTGGTTTTGGCTACGCGTCGCAAACATGTAAATTCATTGGTAATAGACTTTTTTTTTTTTTAAACTTCGTGGCTAAAAAAGCCGCTGCCGATTATCGGTCGACTTACTATTTATATAAAAACTAACTTTTTTAGAAGCTATAGGTATATAGAAAAACGGCAAACTGCATTAACCTATTATTAACCTTATAAGTTACCCAATAACAAAATAAATAAATGCGTCTCTGTGTATTTCTGATCTAAGAAGAAATAGTACAGTCTTGTTCTTCTTTAATATAGTACAATTTTTTTTTCATTCAAACTGTTATATTGAAAATGGTATTTGTATCAGAAGCAATATAAATGTTAGAAAGCTACTGCTTACGCTTATAAAGCTTTAAATAAGGTACATACTTGTAGTTATAGAGAAGCGGTTAACTGCTTAAACCTAACCCTATAAATAACCTAAAATCATCACTATGTAGTTTTATAATTTAAATAAAGTCCTCCGCCGCGGCTGTCTGGTCTGGTAAATCAAGTGGCTTTCATCGAAATCTCTACCTTTCCCATAAAGGCATAACAAAACAATGCATGATGGGATATGCGTCTTTTATACATCTATAAAAAAGTCAGCGATAGTATTTATCTATCTCTTAAGGATAGAATGGTATACCCATATTACCCATTATATCTTTTGAAAATGTCGTTGCAACAAATACCTAATCAGCTGCATTACTGATTTTGTGTTATAATATTCCATTGAAACTCTTCATTCCTTTTTAATTTGTACTTTGCATGCTGGAAATAGCTAGATGTGTAAAACTCATTTAATTAAGATTACTATACATTTGTAACCACATTTACGCAAATAAAGAACTTTGAACTTTCAATCGTCAATACTAATCTATATCTTTACTAATATTATAAAGAGGAAAGATTTGTTTGATTGTTTGACCCGAATAGGATTTAAAAAAATCTTTCACAGTTGGGAAGCTACACTATCTACGCTGTATGTTTTACGCGGACGAAGTCGCGGGAAAACGGCTATTAATAAATATGTAAGGGTTGGTCATGGAGTAAGTTACTTTGTTTTCAGAGATATCGTGTTTATAAGCTCTATACATGATACTGAGGGGTACATATTAAAATCCCAAAAAACATAACACCTTTATTCAAAATGTACGAGCCCAAAATAACCGAACTCAAAATACCTTAAGATTTAAAATACCTGAACCGATTACACCTTACGGTACAATGCCAGTATTCGAAACACTAAATCATTATTATGTCAGATTTTTAAAATACCAAACCTTTAAATATTAAATTTTCAATTAACCTTAAATTACAATTCTAAAATATGAAATGCATAAAATAAATAACCCAACCTAACCTAATATTCTGGTAGCAACTCGTTTCTGACGACAATCCGTTTTCTGGTGGGTCACAGTTCTAACCTAACCTAACCTAATATTCTGGTAGCAGCTCGTTTCTGACGGCGATTCGTTTTCTGTTGGGATCGCAGTACTAACCCAACCTAACCTAATATTCTGGTAGCAACTCGTTTCTGACGACTATCCATTTTCTGGTGGGTCACAGTTCTAACCTAACCTAACTAATATTCTGGTAGCAGCTCGTTTCTGACGGCGATTCGTTTTCTGTTGGTATCGCAGTACTAACCCAACCTAACTTAATATTCTGGTAGCAGCTCGTTTCTTCTTAGAAGTTATAAAATCAGTTAAATTAGGTTAAGTCTTTTTAAAGTCAGGTATTTATGGATAAGGTATTCCGTAATAAGATGTTTTGTGCTTGAGCTATTCAACCATAAGGTAATTTAAATCTTTTATTTTTTAAATACTTGGTATTTTATATGGCATTTAGAATTCGGGTATTTTGGGCTCGTACATTTTGAATAAAGGTGTTATGTTTTTTGGGATTTTAATATGTACCCGATATTGAGACTAAATTAAGAATTTTTGGATTTTTTTCTGTTTATATGTACCTATATATGTTGCTCCATAAAGAATTAACTGAATTTTATGAAACTTGGCAGGTAAACGTACAGGACGCAGGATAGGCTACTTATGTTTTTTCTCCAGTAATGATAAGATGTGGCCCCCATATGTACGCGAACGGAGTCGCGGGCACAGCTAGAGCTAGTATTGACATACATTTCTCTTACGAAGGCCCTATTTCGACCTATGTTTGCATACTCCTACATTTCAAATAAATGTATGAAACAGCGAATATTCGTGTCAGAAGCAATATAAGAGCTAACCTGATTTAAAGCTTCAGTGGCTATGAAATTTCCTTCAATCACGATTACTTCAAGCTTGCGCTTAGATGTTATAATTCAGCCAATCATACGGTATCGGACCCTTTCGCCCTTTGATCTCACCTGCTATAGCCATAACGTAACAGATGAGATGCGGTTAGGATTAACATTTCCCACCACTTTGTTGTTGAACCGAGACCAATTTTGTGAATCTCTTTTTGGGGATTTTCTCACTAACGTATCTGTTATTAGTAAAATACTAAATTTTGCCCGTGGTGTGATGGCGATATATGGATTAATACAATATAGCTGGAACTGTATTATTAAGATATGAAAGATACCTTGCAGCCACATATGAGAGTTCTACTTATGGGGGTTCTTTTTGTTTTTGTAACAACATATGGACATTATCAGATGATATTTATTTTCCTTACAAATAAAAAATAAGGCGCCTACCTTATTTTTTATTGGGTTGTATTGGGTTGGCGAGCGCAATTTATTTGGCTGTTTGTGCCTCCGACGCTGCTGCCATCGGAAGCATTTCTAAGCTAGAATGATGATTGGGGAAAAGCAAGTAGTATCTCGGGAAGCCGGGCCCGTATACCCGATGTCATACCTGCAACCACCGGACAGGAAGTTGATAGGGGGATGACACCCCTGATCGTTGAAACCGTGACCGTTGAATAGTAAAATAAAAACATCATATAACCTTTTTCTTTTCTATCTTCTAATCTTCAAAATCTAATGTGTCCCCACGACGCTCCACTTTAAGCATCAAGACCTTCCCTACTATTAAATAACAGGTAGCTGAAAGCCTTACAGACTAAAGGAAATAGACAGCATTCGGTGGGTTTGGTTTAACTGAACCCCAATTATTCAGGGATATTTTATATTACCTTAAAAAAAGACATGATTAAAGGATACGTAGACATAATCGATAAGAGCAAAAGCAACGGACAAACGGGTGTAATGCTAATAGCATGGACGTTTTCAACCTAATTTCTACTTATAACTTGGTACATTCGGGTCAAGTGTGTTTACCTGCATAGCTTTAATTAAACTAAGTACAAGCGGTGACAGAAGCGTTAGCAAACACGATTGAGTTTTAGTGTTTTTCTTAATTATCGCTTGCTCTAGTTTCTCTTCGTTAGGTGATCAAAGATTTAGTACCGTACTAAAGATGTTGTTGAATGAAAATGTAGTGAAGTGTTCTTACAAATTTTGATATTTCAAGTGTTAGAACTCTCTTGAAAATGGATTTCGCGTTTATTAAGACTATAAAAAATCGCCCTATATTTTTTTTGTTTCATCATTTCAATTTGATGATTTGACTATTCATGTTAGATTTTATTACTTTATTGAAATCCTCTTGATTAAAAAAGAAGTTAAATTAAAGAAGTAAAATATCATACAAAAAAGATACAACTTTTGAAAAAAACCTAACCAACCCTAAAGCATTGTCAACAAAGGCGCGTCCAGAGAGAAAAAGCTTCAGATAATGCGCACCGCGATCAAGAGCACTGCCTTCTTTAACTGTCCCTTGATATAACCATCCAGCGAGAAACTCTTGAGAAGGTGGTAAGTTAGTTCTTTCTTTCTCTTAGTTTACTTATGTTACAAATCTCAATAATAGTAACAACTTTGCTAAACCACAAAACTAATATAAGGTACCTACATATATACAATGCGAGTGAAGCCCAAAAGTTTGAAGCTACGCTAATATTTATCTTTTCTCCTTTGTAACATGCCATTTTTTTTTTTTTAAATTACATAATTGCAAATAAAATTTCATTTTATTTCAAACATTTTCGCCAGGCCTGTACTGTTCCTCGGTAAATTATTTCCTGGTATATTTTTCAACTAATGTTTAATAAAATTTTGCTTTCACAATTAGGTACAGCAAATTCTAAAGGTAATTTATATTCGTGTTCATGAACCGGCAAACGTTAGTAATTAGTACGTTCATACATGCCAACGCAAAAAACAAATAAATAAAAAATGACATAATATGAAAAATAAACTAATGCGATTAAGTATTGAACATGCGACTAGGTGTACTATACTTTGTCCGGCCAAATGGTTTGCGCGCTGATAATGATAATGACAAGGCGACGACGCCGCGCCGACAGCCGACAAAAGAAGTGTCAGCGCGCCAAAGGCGCTAACAGCACCACGATCGGCACCTTGAAAGGCTTAGCACTCGCTGTACAGAAGCAGGACATGTTGATGCGTCGCGTGGAATGGCTGTTTTATTTTGTTACGCACGAATAAGTACACGATTAAAAATGATTTTCATCACTAGGAAGATAAAGGAAGTTCTTATCAATTTGTAATTTGTATTCCAGACGCCGTTGAAACGGCTGGTCCGTGGTGTCAGAAAGCTAAACCCTTCATTGCAGAAATAGGGCGACGGTTGAAAGACCGAGGTTATGACCACCGCTCCGGATGGTACCTGACACAAAGGATATCAATTGCTATCCAGAGAGAGAATTCCGCTAGCGTAATGGGTGCCTTTGAGCCGGGTACAGTTCGGGTGGCATTTTTGATTAGTCTTTTTTTAATTTATTTTTTTTTGTTTTGACATAAAAAAAATGTATAAGTATTCATGTTTTGTACTTATAAAAATATTTTCCAAATTAATTAATTGTATTATTTTCATTTACTTTCCAAAATCTCTTGTGGGTGTACTGCAAAGCATCTGGGCGGATAGACTATACTTATGTACGCCCAGTGTTTTATCAACTGTTAATGTGTTAAATGGTTTCCATACTAATCGTGATATTGAGTCACCTATGCAATGCACAATCGCTTGCAAAAGTCCATATAGAAGTAGCGTAAAAAGTCGTGTGTAGCTATGGATACTATTTAAAAATAACAGCAATTTACCCAAGCTTATACATGTGGCATAAGGTTCATGATTTTGTTAAATATCTATGCCGCCCTTATCAGTGCAATCTATTTTCACCTTAAGGCTATGTATGGACTTTTGCAGGTGACCGTACATCTATATTAAAATTTGTGGATGGATGTACCGTAGACCTAGTCTCAGATTCAAAAAACAATCCTTGCTTTTGAACGGGTCAAAAGCGAGTTGTTTTTAAAATTGCGATATCTTATAACTAAAATTGCGATATCTTATAACTTTATTTGTCTACCCCGCAATGTATAACTTTTTTGTAAGTGTTTTATTGAATAAGAATGCTATTTTGATATTTTACTCTTATTAAATTAAGTAATAAAATATGGTGAAAAAATCCCCGCCCGCATTTATTTCCTTGCAATTATTCATCATATTTTATTTCTTAATTAATAATAATTTAATAAGAGGTTTATGTATTCAACTTTGTAGCGGGTATAAATCTACTCTTGAAATTCCCTTAAATGGGTGACTCAGCCCTACAATATTTTCCTATAGGACCATTGCAAGGAAGTAAAAATATGACATTCCCATACAAAAGTGTTCAGCCGGCTGGATATGTATAAAAATGTCGATATTTTTATCAAGTTCCCAGCATTGGCCCTAATGGAACATTGGCCCTAATGGAAAATTGGTACATATTGACGGGACGAGTCGCCCCTTTCAGAGAATGTCAAAGGTGAAATCACACCTGATATAAATAAAATTTCTTTTTTTTTTTTTTTTACTAAAATTTGAATTAGGCATTTGTCTCCCATCTCACCTGATGGTGATGGTGTAGGGATCTTTATCAATATATGCATTGAAAAAGATTCCAATTGTAGAAAAAATAAAGAAATTCGAAATTATGTACTAACACCTCAAGTTGTTGTTGTTTTTCATGTGTTTAAGTCGTTAGGTCGGGAGTGTCATTGGGTCAGAGGTTATCAGGGGTGTCATCCTCAACTATTTGGCTGTTAGTTGCAGGTATGGCATCGGATGCGTGCGCCCGGCTTCCAGAGCTGCTACTTGCTTTTCCCTCATTCATCCAAGTGAGTAATATCCCAATACCTTCATGCCCTTCCCAATTCCTAAAATTCACATACTTCCCCAGCTTAAAAATGCTTCCGATGGGCAGCAGCAGTAAGTATGGGAATATACTCCCATGAAACGAAGAATACTTGGGGGATTCCTTTGTCCATCAGTGGACTTCTTTAGAAAATGATAAATCTCATGAAAAATTACTGCAAAAGGATGTATTAAATGACAAACAACCAATAAAGTACCATCGCCTCACCGAAATTCTACTAATATTCGACAAAATACTCCCATGTGACAAACACAAAAATATTGTAGGAATATTTGCAAGCATAACTTTTGAAGTAACATTAAATTTACGTTCTACAAAGTTTCTATCAAGCGTCAATAAACGCCTCGACTGAAATTCTATATATAGCACTATTCAAATGACTTTCAGTCCTATTCAACAGCATTTGGGTTGAAAATTGAAAAGTCACATCGGCGCTGGTCGGTTGAAATTGTCGATGATGTTTTACGCCGAAGTGGTACTTTATACACAAACGTCTACACTCTCTTTGTTATATTATCTCTATGCTTTGAACTGAAGACTGTATTCGAATTTTAAAATATAGGACTACGTCATTGAAATAACGTTAACACTGCAGTACACGAGCGCGGTGAATATACGCCCCAGATGAATACTGACAATCATATTTTTAAATAAAAATTACGACACCTGGGGCCCTAGGACAATTCTAGTTTAAAAAAGAAGGTGGTCAGTACTTATTCGGTAGTCAAAGTCAGCTGAAGCGGAAGCTTTTGTTTTAGCTTGTGTTACTTTTAGGGTTCTATACCTCAAAAGGAAAAAACGGAACCCTAATAGGATCACTCGGTTGTCCGTCTGTCTGTCTGTCTGACAAAACCCTTTTTCTCAAAAACACGTAGAAGTACTAAGCTGAAATTCATATCAAATACTCCGGTCTACTGTCCCTTGGAACTGCGAAAAAAACAAACTTCTAAGCCAACGCAATCAAAAGTACAGTTTTTTCGACATTCGCAAGGGAATCAAAACCTACACGGTACTTCCCGTGAACTCAGAATCTTGAAATTTGGTACGAAGCAACGACTTATAGTAAAGACAAAGGAAAAATTGCGAGAAGTATACATTTTTGACCGAGCGAGCGAAGCGAGCGAAGCGTCTCAGTTTCCACTGGCCCAAAATTCTTTTGTCCGTCTGTCTGTCTGTCTGTCTGTCTGTTCTCGCCTACAGGTCGCATTTCTCAACCGATTCTCATGAAATTTTGTGAGCAGGTTAGGTAATTATATACAATTATTTTGTCGCGCCAGTTTTTCGAAATTTTAAGAAATGGCGGATATATGGGGGTCCGAAACTTAAAAAAACTCATAGCAAAGCTATTTGAAAAAAAAAACAAAAATGTCATTAGACTTTTTTGTTATTCTCATTAAGACGCAACTTTTTGTCTGAACAACTTTCTTATACGATAAACTTGAATGTGTTTATAATCGGCAATTGCCCAAAAGTTGTCTGAAATCGATTTTCTGTATATTTATGAAAGAAGTTGAAGTACGTGAAGTGGAGAGGGAGTGAAATTGAAAAACTTCCCCTAAGGAACTAAAATCAAAATATAAAAATATTTTTTGGCTTAAAGCAAGATACTGCGTATTACTTTTATGATTGAAAACACTGAATAAACTTAGAATCCTGAAATAAAAATTAAAAATAAATAAAAAAGATTCACATGCTATCCTGTGACTTGAACCCGGGGCTTATAGATGCCGACCACTTCTTAACGTAAAGTTCGCAATATAACAGTTGAAAATTAGCGTCTTATTAAAATTTTGACTAATTGGTAACATAACAACCATGAAACCGGGTACTTAAACTTTGCCTCCCATTCTCCCATGCCAAGTTCGCTATTCCGATCTTGAAGAGGATCACTCCAACTTAAATAATGTGTACAAAAGCATACTAAACATGGTGCTCAAGGGCCGTGTTTCCATACAAGAGTAGTCCCCTGATTCCTCACCGGATAGTAGAAATAGAGTAATGATTTTTTACAAAAAAAATCCGTATGTTAATTTTTTAAAGAGATATGAACCTTCAAAAACATGAAAAATTGGTACGAATTTCCGTTGTGTTCAAACATCAAGAAAACAAATTTGGGCAATTATATAAGAAAAAGAAACGCAGAAACACAGCCATAGCTTATTATAAATTTTTAATGTAAAAAGAAATTAAATCGGTTAAGTTTTGGAGAAGAAATCAGAGGACTCCGAAGCGTTAATTTTGTGATATTAAAAATATCTATTTTTCAATTCTCTCGAGCTTAGTGTTTCCTCTTAAAAAAGGGTCTGATCGAGTCTTTTGGTAAGGGGAATGTAGGTTTAAATTTCCGTTTCCTCTGGTACCTAATTAGGAGCAGCGGGGATTGGGAAATAGTAACTGAAGGAAATCATCCTTTAGTCAATTAGCATATCAGTAACAGATACATTTTAGAGCACTGGAGGGCAAATGTGGATGTTGGTTGTAAGGGCTCGCGAGGTCTACTGTTCTCGCAGAACCACTAGTTAGTTACATCATATAATTAAAAAATATTTTTTTAGTAATTCTTCGACATTCGCAAGGGAATTAAAACCTACAGAGTACTTCCCGTGAACTCAGAATCTTGAAATTTGGTACGAAGCAACGACTTATAGTAAAGACAAAGGAAAAATTTAAAGTGGCATAAGGAGTGGAAGAAGAAGGCTGTATTCACCTAAAAACAGACAAATAAAATGATCTGAATATTCATGCCTTGGCTACTATAATGTTAAAACCAAAGGACTAAATAAGGTCTAATATTAAAATAACAAAACATGTCTTACCTAACCCTACCTTAAAATTTGTGTGTAGCTTGTTTTAATTTACAGACTCCTTGAATTAAATTGAAGAATATAAATAGAATGCTAAACTTATAAAAAAAGATATGAGTAACCCTACCTTAAAATTTGTGTGTAGTTTATTTTAATTTACAGATTCCTTGAATTAAAGTGAAAAGTATAAATAGAAAGCGTAACTTATAAAAAAAGATATGAGTAGAGATTGCAATCCGGATACTTCGAAATCCGAAAAACACTGAAAAATCTGGATTTTTAATCTTTTTATAAATCCGGATTTCAGTATCAAAATCCGGTTTTTTCGAATTTTTGTTTTAAGTACAGCTTATCATCTTTTTATTGTTTTTATTGACGATTTTCAACCAGCACACAAATTCGCAAAAAAATGTATGCTTTGACTTAAGGGATTTTTGATTGAAAACACTAGACTACGTGGTCAGTTAAACGATGATTATCAAAACATTATAAAGAAAGTCTGGGCGTTGGTGAAGACATTTAAAAATTCACTGGCTATGAATGACATGCTTCAGAAATATGTGCTAGCAGAATTCGGCAAAGAGTTAGGTCTTTTTTTGGACTATAAAACGCGATGGTATAGTCTAGCTACAATGGTGGAATGTATCTTGAAGCTGAATTCAAGTGTACAAAAAGCATTAATCGATATTAATCTAACAGGCCGCGGTATCGTCACCAAACCCCTTAGACTCTAGTTCGGAAACCGTGTGCAAATCTGACCTTAACCTACTCGTACTTAGCTTTAAGGAACAACTTGATCGCCAACATCCTATTGTCAAAACTAGAAGTGCCCTACTCTACAGCAGCAGCCGTCGAGCCTTCAGGCAGCAGGGCTGATTTACCTGCATTAATACATGTGGAAATGGCACTTTTTGAAAAAGGTTGTGGAGAAATTTAAAATTGGGTTAAAGACGTTGCTAGATAGCCGTTCCGCCGATTAGTCTGGAATCAGAAAGAGCCATTTCTACGGTTGGAATATTCTGCAATAAATTAAGACCACGGTATAAATGACGAAACACTCAACGCTTTCACATATGTTTTGAAAATACCGCTTCATGAAAAAATTAAAATTTTATTTGTTATTTACGGTTAGGTAGTTTGCTATTTATTTTAATTTTTCATTGTGTATATACGTAAGTGTATCAATATTTAAAATACAAGGTTTTTTGTTTAAAAATATTAATACTATGAACTTAAAAATTTTATTGTACTTTACATGTTGCGAATATCGCATTATGAATTTGACTTACAAATTGTGATTTTTGTTTAAATTTTATAATGCGAATTTAATTAACAATGTAAAACGTGAATTTTACAATCTTACTATACAGGTCCTATTTGAAACTTTTATATTTTAAGTACATTGTAGTTCAGCGGTTATTTTAAGACCTCTAATTCGACTGATTTTTCATGTGATAACTAAATATTTTACTTTGTTGTGTGTTCTTTTCAACTTTATCGTAAATGTTAGTGAATTGTGAATTTTAGATAAGCTATACTAGAAATGATACAAAATAAAATTAAAGCTCGAAAAATTCGGATTTTCCGGATTTTTGAGCAACGAAATTCTTAAAACCCGGATTTGAAAAATATCCGGATTTTGCAATCCCTAGATATGAGTAAACCTGAATTATTCGGGAATTAACAGAATTCAGTTAGGCACCTAAATTTAACTGGGGAATTCTGAGTAAATTTCTCAACTCTGACTCAATGTTGTGGAGTTTCATTCTGAATAGGTACCTCCTCCACAACGAACAATGCCAAAGAGAACAATCGTATGCTCGTAACAAACAACAAGGCAAATTATAACCCAACGGAAGCCTGAATATTTCGTCATATGCAAATATTTATAACTAGCTTTCGCCCGCGGCACCGCCCGCGTTAGTGTCGATCCCTCGGAAATAGTACTTTTTCCCGGGATAAAAGGTAGCCTATGTCCTTCTCCGTACTCCAGAGAACTTGTTTGCAAAATTTCATGATAATCGGTACAGCAGTTACGGCGTGAACGCGTAACAAACAAACAAACAAACAAACTTACTTTCGTATTTATAATACTAGCTGTTGCCCGCGGCTCCGCCCGCGTTAATGTCGTTCCCTTGGGAACAGTAGAAATGATAAAAATTCCATACAAACCCCTCCCCCTCTGCTTTTTCCCCTTAATGGGGAATAATACATTTCACCTGCATAGATCTTTAGCCCTTAAGGAGGGGATTTTGCCCACTTCACCTACACAGATCTTTTGAATTGTAATGTAAACATATATACTTATTTTTATACTTCTATGTCCAGAAATGAGAAAATTTCCATACAAACCCCCCCCCCCCCCTCCTTATCCCTTAAGGGGGGAATTTTGTACATTTCACCTACACAGATCTTTTTAAATTGTAATCTAGAACGTTTGTACTTATTTTAATACTCCTAAGTCTAGAAATGAAAAAAAATCCATACTAACTTTACTCCCCTATTTTATCCCTTCAGGCGAAAATTTCGTCGGTTTTACCTACATACATCTTTTTAATTGTAATCCAGAACGTCCAGAAATGAGAAAATTTCCATAAAATCTTACTCCCCCCTCTGTTACTCGTGTTTCATACCTTTCAGTAAAGAACCTAATGCTGAATTTAATTTGAATAACTTCAAAAACGACAAAGTTTCATACTAACTTTGCAACCCATTTTACCCCCTTAGGAGATGAATTTCCAAAAATCATTTTCTTAGTGCTCCCCTACGTTATAAGAGGAACCCCTGTGCAAAATTTCAAGTTCCTAACCCTTATAGTTTAGGCCCTACGTTGATATGTCAGTCAGTCAGCTTCTCCTTTTTTTTAGTATGGATTACTATGGATAGTATGGATAGGTATAATGCTGTCGTATAATGATGATGAATTGACTTTGGATTTTAATTTTCTTATGTCACTTATTATTTTCTTTTATTTTTGCTATATGTTTGCAGGCAAACTCATGCCTTGAGTTCATTCAAATGATGATAACTTTTTTTTAATGAACCGATTTTGATGAAACAAACTTTAAATGTTTTGCTAAGTTAAAACAAAGCAATTGGTGAAAGTTTGAAGTAAATCAGTTCAGTATTTTCGGAGATAATCGTGATCATACATACAGACAGACAGACAGGCAGACAGACAGACAAGAAATTCGAAAAAAAATTTTTTGCTTTCTATTATTCTTTTTAAGTGTCCCTCTATCCATTTTAGTCAAAAATTCTAAATGTACAGACAAAATATTTTTACTGTTTTATTATATGTATAGATTAGTATAATAGTATAATGATAAGGATTGGATGCGTGTAGCATAGCAAAAAGTGGTGAAAATATTTTTAAGTGCTCTTTTTCACATAAACCCGTAATTCACATTTAAGGCGATTAGACCCCTCAATTTCCGTCAAATGAGCATTTTGTAAAGCCTACTCCTCTTTTATTGCTGGCTAGGAATAGTTGAAAAAAATATATGTGAGACAACAGTTCAAGGACTTTATTCAACATGTTCATTTTTTCTTTACGTCTTTTTAATGTGGATTAAAAAAATAATTACGGGCATCGATTTTTTACTTTAATTTCCTACTGCTCCCAAATGGCTATAATATTTTAAAATATTTTTGCACTAATAAATTAAGAATTCTTTGTTCTTTGAATAATACGTTGCTTTTGGCAATCGAACATGGTTTTCTATTTAAAAAGATGAAATCCGACGTTTTGTTGTTGAGGGTGACCTGCGCGGGCGCAGGCGGCAGTCGTCCGCTAGCATTCAAACGAGGAGGCTGTGTCACTCGCTGCTATTTTTTTACGGGCGATCTAGCGTATTTTCTCTTTGTTTGTGTGTGTTGAGACGATATAAAGTATGTTCATAGAGTAGTGCAGTCAGACGGTACAATTGTATTGTAGTGTAGTTCGCGCTCGTTCGATATCTCGCTCGTTTCGTTATCTACCTAAATTTATCTATTAGTGTAAAATAATGAACCTTACCTTTAAAAGTAATATGTAATTTAACTTCGCTGTGTTTATTTAGCGCATATATGTATATACGTGTTACGACGTTCCATTGAGATTCAAATTGTACTTAGGTGGATCAGAATGCCTCAAAAATAATAATCGATGAAATATGCGATGATGAGAGCTTGAACAGAGATATTATTTAAAAGTTTAGTTTGAGCATTCCCAGATAGGATTTTAAATTATTTATTGTAGTATAATTTATCGTCTTAGCGGTAGACGTCTAGTTAAACCAAGCATTTTTGCCAAAAATGGACACTTTGCGAAAACGCTTAGTAAACTAGACGTCTACCGCTAAGACGATAAGCATCCTCTGAAACCTAGTAATCACTCCGATGTACAAGAAGAATATTCCGGAATACTTAGCTCATAACAGATTGCCATCCTTTTCATTTTCAATTCCACGATGCAAACCCATATAAGCGGCAGCCACGGTAAAAAACATCGCATATTTTAAACTTAGGAATTTCTGTATTCTGAGTTAAGGTATGATTTTCAAGGATTGCGGCGTCCGTCTGCGAACGTTCAATGACGTCACCCATACATTTTCTCCGAAAATTAGTTTAGGTGGTTTCAAAGGACGGCAGCGCTCTTTACGGTCGTGCGTGCCTGCGGTGGTCAAAGTTCACCGCAACTGTGTTCCTACCTGAATAAATTTCCCATAGACTTTATTTATTCTCTTATCGATTGAAGATTTATTGAAGACATCTGAATTAATTTATTTAAATTAAAATTATTCCTACTAAACATATAAAAACATACTTAAACCTACTCGTAAAAACCTTAATTAGTGTTACTATAGTCTGAAAAAAACGAAGAACAAAACTACACAGAAAAATTAAATATGTGCTATATATTGTATGAATTATTTTTTATGTAGTACCTGTATGCTGTTAGTATACTTGAGGTGGTTCTTTTCAAATGTTGTGTATTAGTTTTTTTTGTTTTTGCACAATCTGAGAAAATATTTTTTAAATATGCAGCTATGAATTTAATCAGAAATATTATTAAATTATTAGAGACAGCAAGAGTACTCATTGGAATGTACAGATTTCAACACAGCCACACCACACAAACAGCCTCCGTGGTCCAGTGGAACAGCCTCCGTGGTCCAGTGGTTAAGGCGTTTGCCTGTTGACCCGGGGGTCGTGGGTTCGATTCCCACCGGAAGCATACTTTGTTTAGTTGTTTCCAGTTTGGTTAGGACATTGCAGGCTTGAATCACCTGATTGTCTGATAATAAAGAGGATTCCGTGTTACGGAAGGCACGTTAAGCCGGTGGTCCCGGCTGCCATCTGGTAGTCATTAAAAGGAACCACGTCAGAGGCCGAGAGGCGGTTCAAAAGAACTCTGACACCAGGGTGTGCATGGTCGATTGACCGTGACACCTACTCGAAATGATGATGACAGATTTCAAACATTTTGTAATTATATGTTTTGAGTAAATCCTACCCTACTATACTTTAATTTCAATGTTACCAACCGAAAAAAAAATTAAAACTGAAATTTTGTCAGGAGAGGAATAGTTAACATATGAAAAGACCCTCTTCATTTTATATCACTACATACTTATACAACAAAGTCGCTTTCCGCTGTCTGTCACTATGTATGCTTAGATCTTTAAAACTACACAACGGATTTTGATGCGTTTTTTTATAGATTTTGAGATAAGCTATTTTTGAAAAGGGTGCTATTTTATAAATTACTCGTTTTTGAAGAAGTCTACTCCAAAGTCCTGCCCGGCTGACCCCGTTCGTGAAAAGTGTGCTTCTGAACTTACTATCTTTTACACATAATTAAAATAGTCTAACTAGGAATAAATAGGTAGTAATAAGCCCTGCTAATACGGAGGGAATGATGTGTCGAATCGACATGTCGAATGGCAATGACACAGTTATGATAAAAACTGCAAAGTATATTTTTGGCTTCTGTTTAAGTATAGAATCAAATAGAACAGAATTGTAAGTGAGCCTATGCTTTAAAAAAACTATTTTTTTGCAAGTCAAATAATGACTTAGGTAGCTTATTAATTAAACTATTCTACTCAATCAATTCTTAGGCAATCAAACTATTCTAGTCGAAATAAATAAATATAAATACGTCTATAAAAGTTCAAAAAAATAGGCAGTAATGTATGAAGCGCTCATCTGTCCTACCTACGGCCGTGTAGTCTTTGATCGATGTTTTCGTGCGGGGTGCGCGGTTGTGGCGCGGAGCGAGGAGCTCAAACGCCCAAGGTCATTGAGGACTCTAATCGCCTTAATATTGTTATTCGCGTTATTTTAATCAATATCAGGTCATATCGCAAGGAAGGCTTTGGAACTGAAGGTGAATGGAACCCTAAACAGAGGACGACCTAAGAAAAGATGGATGGATTGTGTCAAGGAGAGTATGAACAAGAAAGGAGCGACAAAGGATATGGTAGGTGACTGATCGAAATGGAGGGAACTGACATACTGTGCCGAACCCACATAAAAAGCAGGATAAGGTAAAGGAAGATGAAGAAGAAGATTCACGTTATTTTAATTAAAAAAATACACCATATATTTTGATACCAGTATGGGAGATTTCTTAAATTTCTTGTCAGGTACAAAATGACAATAAGTTGAACCACCTCAGATAGTTAGTAAGACTCTTATTAGATCAAGATTGTGGCCATGGTCGCGGAGCGTGCCTCCGTCTGAAGTTTGGGTGCTCGCCAGACCCGCATTTGGTATTTATTTAAATACAGTGACTTAACCCGGCCATTCAAGTCTAAACTGAAGACATATATTGTTCTACAACGTTAAGGCTTGTGCTTGTGATAATCGCTCTATGAGCAATGTTTCTTTAATCTAAATGATTTCACAAGAAAATAAACTACCTAAGCTACCTAATAAATAAATAATTGCTAGCTTCCATTTGTTCTTTGATGCTGGTCTGGGAGAAAAGAAAAAACGTAGAATGTGCCAGCTGCATATCTTTCCGTGCAGATCGTAAAAGCCGATCGAGATATTGGGCGGAAAGTGAGGAATTCATCAACCTGGCTGGCAACCCATCATCGTTTTGATTCTTTTGCCATTTTACGTCCACCAACATGCTAAACGTGGCTTTTGGGTCTTATATAACTAGGCTCTGTCTACCCCGCGAAGAAAAAAACGTGATAGTATGTATGTGGTGTGTATGTATGTTCCATTAGTTACATTTATGCTAACGATTGGCATCTGATAGAAAAATTCTATGACTTTAAGTTATTGAACTTATGGTGTAACTTTTAACACTAGCACATCAGTTATCATGTCGTTATTAAATTATATTTCTTGAATGAATTATTACACATCTGCTCAAAACAAACGCATGACGTTATGTATTGATATAGACTTAAACCACAGAACAAGTAATAGTACTCTGAAACATCTATCATATAAAATAAAGCTGGAAAAGTTTATTTTCCCTCCAAGAATATAAGAAAATCAAGAGAAATATAAAATACCCGATATATTGAAAGGCAAAAGTCATTATATTATGTTAAGTATTCCGGTCTTTAAATCAAGGCAACTGAAGTAAAAAGAAATAAAAAAAACTAATCGTGCGTGAATGCTTGAAACGCCAGCATAGCGTAACGTATCCAAAATGACATGTAATAAATCTAATACCTGGGTAACCGAGATTTAGACCGAAAAACGTATTTACCCAAATATGAGGCCCGGCTATATCGATTCACCCCCAAAACCCTTAAACCTATATTAAATTTTATCGAAATTGCTCAAGCTATTTCCTAAATTATTTTTATCTTCATACTTAATCTTAATAATATGATAAATGCGAAAGTGAATTTGTTTGTTACGCTTTTATGCCGTAACCACTGAACCGATCATCATGAAATTTTGTATACAAGATCTCTGGAGTACGGAGAAGGACAAAGGGTACCTTTTATCCCGGGAAAAAGTACTATTCCCGAGGAATCGACATTAAAACGGACGAAAGCCAGTATTATACTATAAGAATTGATTATTTAAAGTAATAAGTTTATACAGAGCATGTAGACAAATCCATTAAATATGATTCAAATGTATACTTTGTTACCACGCGAGTGGTAACAAATGCTTTCTCGGAACCTTACTTTTAACAGTGACGCCAACAAATGAGCAAAAAAACCCTCACTGCTGGCTACCATGTAGAAATTGCATTATTTGCCTTCCAAGCATATAAGGAAAGCAAGAGAATTAAAAAATAACCGGTGAATTGAAAAGCTACTATAACTACATTACTTTAAGTCTAGTATTTCTAAGAATACAGAAGTTAAAAGAAATAAAAACTAACCGATGTTAACGAATCAGTTCCTTTATCCTCAGCGTTTTAGAAAGTCAACTATAAACGTCTTGGGCTGTAAGGCTTGCGGTTTGGGCGGCCGCCAGCGCGGCTTGACCCGCATTCGACGACACATTATGTTCCAAATCTATTCTCACGTTGTTTGTGTCGTATACTTATCTTACAACTAGCTGTTGCACGCGACTTTGTCTGCGGCAATTTCTGTTAGGTTTTTCTTAGTATAGATGAATAATTTTCCACCGTTTTCAAAACTTTTTTTGTTGATGCTTCTCTCCTATTGATTGCAGCGTGATGTTTTATAGCCTAAAGTCTTCCTCAATAAATGGACTATCCAACACGAAAAGAATTTTCTAATTTGAATCAGTAGTTCCTGAGATAAACGCGTTCAAACAAACAAACTCTTCAGCTTTTTAATATTAGTATATAGATACAACATACCTACAACTAATTTCAAGTGCTCAGCTCGTTTTGAAAGTTTCCTTCTGCAGTTAGAAGTACATTCTTAGTCACGGTGTAACAATTGTCGTTGAAAAATGATGAGAGAAGCGACGAGAGACAAATGAGTTGTTGGGAGAAAGGACTTATTTAAGAACATAAATCATTCATATCATACTCATTTACATATGTCCACAAAAGATGAACCTAACTACACATTTTTTACATTTTTTTGGTTAGGAAGGTACTTAAAATAATTTCTTCATTTCATATAATATTTAGAAGACTAACTTTTGCCCACGGCTCTGCTCGCGTTAGTGTATATCTCTTGAGACAGTACATGTTTCCAGGATTAAAGGTATTCTATGTCCTTCTTCGTACTCCAGATATTTTGTATGCAATTTCATGACGGCCAGTTAAGTAGTTCTAAAACTAAAATGATTTATAATAGGATAGGATTATGACACAAGTAAATAACATAATACTTTTTAGGCAAGGGCGTTATTTTGAATCTAGAGTGAAACGAAAGAGTCTAGCATAAAATCCTAAGCGTAACGAGCTAAAGTAAACTTCTGAGTGAAGTGAACTGATTCAGAGTAACTTGCTCGAAGTAAAAGTATATATTATGTTAATAAACGTAAGAAAAAGAAACAATGAAAGACGAAGTTACCTTTTACATAAATTATAAGAGAAAAATTTGGAATTTGTGTCTGTAAAGATGGTTTACGGACGATAATTTTACGTGATAACGGTGGAAGGAGATAGATACGTCACAAGCCGAACGCTTTGGCCGCTCGTGCCTCTATAGCTTGTTCCACGCTCTTGCTTGCACACGGAACGTGACACTTTTTCAGAATCAGAATTACGGGGTCGGTGACCAGAACGTGTCATTTTTCGTGCATGCAACCGGTGTTCATTGATTTATGAGACGTTATCACGTCAAAACTCATAAAGAATTGAAAATCAAATGGCAAAGTCATAGATTTGTGTTTGATATTTGACAAAGTGAAAAAAAAAATTTAAAAGTGCTTCTTTTATTTATTTTTTGAAATAAACTTTTTTACGAAATATAAAAGGCGAACTTAATGCTAATAGCCTTCTTTGCCGATCAATCTTTGGAATACCTAAATAGGAAGAATTGTAGGCGAATATTGTTATAAAGCTTAACCAAAGTTTTGTGTATTATGGCGAGCTCCGTGGCGCAGTGGTCAACACGGCAGCCTGCGGCACGAAGGTGCCCGAGTTCGATCCACGGACAGGTCAAGATGTCAAGATGGAAAATGATCTTTTTCAGATTGGCCTGTGCCTTGGATGTTTATCTTTATATGTATTTGTTATAAAATATAGTATTGTTGAGTTAGTGTTCCATATCACAAGTCTCGAACTTACTGGGGCTAGTTTCGTGGGCTAGCTCAATCTGTGTGATTTTTCCGTATATATTTATTTATTATTTATAGCAGTATAACCAGAGCGTAGTGCAATATTTCTTGTCAAGCTGTAACAATTTTAAAATATTTTAAGTGAGGTAAATTTATCTAAACAGACAAAAATATACTTTATATTGTCCTTTCAAACCAAATGGCAAAAAACGGAACCCATAAGGATTCGTCATGTCTGTCTGTCCGTCCGTATGTCACAGACATTTTTTGTATCTATAGATAGGTCTTCAAAAATGATATTGAGCTAATATAATTTTTTCTAAACTGATTTGCGGTAAAACTTCCAAAGTGGTAAAATGTGTATGTCAAACATGAAAATCTAAAAATCCATCCCATAAGTCTTTAACGTCATTACAAGTATATTAACAGACAGAAAAATTTTAAAACTGGAAATACTTTGGAAGCAGATGTTTTCCTGAAAAAAGGCCGCTTCATGGAATTAGCTGTCAGCGAGGATTTCCGGCGCGGATATATGGGCCCGAAAGTCTGGGGACCTTATTTTGTCTCACTCTTAAAATGGAAATAATTATCTATATAATGGGGATTTCTCGCTTTTGTAAATAAAAGATTTTTATGAAAAGAATATAGACATGCGTTGAATAACCTAAAATAATTAAAATCTTGTAAATCATGAGCATGACGAAACCCTTCTATAACTAAAATTTAAAACTGATTCCGGGTAGCCCTACCGCTAGGCGTCTATGCGCCTATGTGCAACAATGATGATGCCGCCTCTCAGCCATTTTGATGAACGATTTACCATAGAGTTCGTTGAAACTTCCGCACCTGTCACATCCCTTGAACAGCCGCCCGTGAGCGGTGCACACTCAGCACACCCGCCAACGGGCCATTTTAAAGTTTGGCGGTGTACATTTAAGTAAACAGTATGCATAGTCTTACGGTCATAGATTTAAAAAATATACCTTCTTACTTTATGAATGAAGTTTCTGGATTCATACCATATTACCGCCCCTCAGCCGTTTTGCCGCCCGATGAACGATGAACCAAAATCGCTTGGTTGAAACTTTCGCATCTGCCACATCCCTTGAACAGCCGCCCGTGAGCGGTGCACGCACACTCTGCACACCCGCCAACACCCGCTTACGGGTCATTTTAAAGTATGGCGGTGTACATTTAAGTAAACAGTATGCATAGTCTAACGGAAATAGATTTAAAAAATACATCTTCTTACTTTATGTATAAAGTTTCTGGATTCATACCATATTACCGCCCCTCAGCCGTTTTGCCGCCCGATTAACGATGAACCAAAATCGCTTGGTTAAAACTTTCGCATCTGCCACATCCCTTGAACAGCCGCCCATGAGCGGTGCACACTTTGTATACCCGCCAACACCTGCTTACGGGTCATTTTAAAGTTTGGCGGTGTACATTTAAGTAAACAGTATGCATAGTCTAACGGTCATAGATTTAAAAAAATACATCTTCTTACTTTATGTATAAAGTTTCTGGATTCATACCATATTACCGCCCCTCAGCCGTTTTGCCGCCCGATGAACGATGAACCAAAATCGCTTAGTTAAAACTTTCGCATCTGCCACATCCCTTGAACAGCCGCCCATGAGCGATGCACACTTTGTATACCCGCCAACACCTGCTTACGGGTCATTTTAAAGTTTGGCGGTGTACATTTAAGTAAACAGTATGCATAGTAGTGATGTAACGAATATTCGCATTCGCATTCGCATTCGCGGATATTCGCATATTTTTGCATATTCGCATTCGCATTCGCATTCGCGAATACACTGCGAATGTTTTTGCGAATATTTTTTTTTTAATTTTTTTTTATTTTTGGTTGATATAATAAAACAAAATCTATATATGAACTATGTTTTAATTCAAGAAAATTATTTAACCTTGTCATCACATAATCAGTCTTCTCTTTATCATTTGGTTGGTAACATTTATTTATTAACTTTGAGAAATTAACCTTAAATCTAAAATTCTAATGTCTACAAACATTGTACACACAAAAACAATTCTTCTATGATTTTTTACCTATTCTACTTCTTAACAAAACTAAAAATAACAATCAACAAATAAACAGTATGCATAGTAGTGATGTAACGAATATTCGCATTCGCATTCGCATTCGCGGATATTCGCATATTTTTGCATATTCGCATTCGCATTCGCATTCGCGAATACACTGCGAATGTTTTTGCGAATATTTTTTTTTTTAATTTTTTTTTATTTTTGGTTGATATAATAAAACAAAATCTATATATGAACTATGTTTTAATTCAAGAAAATTATTTAACCTTGTCATCACATAATCAGTCTTCTCTTTATCATTTGGTTGGTAACATTTATTTATTAACTTTGAGAAATTAACCTTAAATCTAAAATTCTAATGTCTACAAACATTGTACACACAAAAACAATTCTTCTATGATTTTTTACCTATTCTACTTCTTAACAAAACTAAAAATAACAATCAACAAACATTATTTGTCAACAAAAAATAAACTATTATTATGAGAATCATAAGTAAACTAAATAATTTCTTATCTTTTATAGCTTTAAAATTAAATTGTCGCCATAAACTATAACCAATATATAAGTATTGTATTATGTTATTCTAATAACAAAAATATTTTTTATTAAACTTTTCTAAAAAAATCAAATCGAACGCGCTTCGCCTTGTTCGAACGGAACTGCTATCAAGGTCACCAAGCGATAGTGAATTGGCGCCAAATTTAAACAAAATCTGAATATTCGCATTCGCGAATGTCGGTAGCAAATATTCGCATTCGCATTCGCATTCGCGAATGTCCAAAATATGACATTCGTTACATCACTAATGCATAGTCTAACGGTCATGGATTTAAAAAAATACATCTTCTTACTTTATGAATAAAGTTTCTTGATTCATGCTATGTTACTGGTTTCTATTGTATGAATGGCAAGAATTAATACAATTTTTCAGCGTTATAATCTAAAACTCTGAGTGGCCTTCAACAAATTGTTTCAATTTTAAAAACCCATGTTTGTTTCCCATTTCCCAGAGCAAATACTCTGCAAGTAAATTGGCTTCGACACAAACACGAATGAACGGAAAATAACAGTCAGAATTGTAGTACTTTGTGTTTAACAACTTTATTTAGGATTTTGTAGCAATGCGACTAATATAACAGGACACAATGTGGCTTTTTCTCCGAAAATATGTGTAAAACAAATGGTAAAAGACTTGTAGTCGTAAAATGTTGTGGAAAATAGATTCAAATCTGCTGAACAGATGTACTTATGCGAAATATTTAAAACCGTATATGAATTTTCATGAAAACTTAATTAAATTTTATTAAAATTTGAATGTTTTATAATATTTGCAAAATCAATAATCTCTTAGCTTTCGGAAGGACCACTGCTGCGAAAAAAACGCAGAAAGATACTCAGTCCCGTATTGCTCCGTACGTGCCTATGGGCTATGCAGGGCTATGCATTCACATTTTTAAGGTTCAGTGTTGCTCCCATTTGAAATAAATCATTTTAAAGAAAACGGAGATGTCATTTAAAGTTTCATATTCTGAGACCCAAGATAGACCTTCAAACAATTTTATGAACAGTTTACAGTTTAAGTTAGAACATTAAGGTTTTCTTAGCATTTTCGGCAGAAAGCCATTTTTGACAAAAAAGGTAACAAAAGCTTCACGTTCTCACTCTAAATTATATCCCCGTGTAATTAAAAAAACTAGTTTTAAAAATCGGGGCAGCACTGAAAAAGAAATGTAATGTATTATATTTATGTCAAACTAGCTTTCGCCCGCGACTCCGCTCGCGTCAATGTCGGGCCCTCGGGAACAGTACTGTTTCCCGGGACAAAATATACCCTAACCTAACCCAAAATATAATTAACATATTTAATAAGTTAAACAGCGATAACGTTTTCAAAACGCACATCATGGCCGCAATATAAATCATGACTATAAAATCTCATTCTCGGAGATATGCGTCAGCATTTTTTATTTTAAGCCCCGACGCAGAAAGATAGATGGAGGCGTAACGTATCTGTTTGTATGTGTCTGTGGTATTGAAGCTCCCAAACGACAGAACTGTTTTGATGGCGTTTTTGTTTTGTTTGTTAGGTTATTTAACTGAGTGTGCTATTAGCTATATTTTGCCGGCTGAACCAAATTCAATCAAACGCATCTTCAATCAAACGAATTTTTAAATTAATTATTTTCAATTACGGATGGATAGCAATGTTTAAACCAATACGAAAAAAAGTTCGAAGGTACAGTCAGTAAACATTTTTATTTGCAAAAAACCAAATTGGGGGAACACACTCAGCACACTTGGAGAGGGGTGATTACTCCTTAATTCTTAAAGGCTCAGGCCTTGCAGTTCGGCCTGCGGCCTTGCGTACAAAGTGTTCCGCAGTTTGACCTGCGGCCTCACTGCAGCGCACTTGCAGGAAGGGAGGGGAAAAACGATCCCTAAATGGCTCGGGCTTCGTCCTATTTTTTCGAGTTTTAGAACAATAGCGCAAACTCCCCCTCTCTCGCAAGTAAAAAGTGAGATGATTAATTTAAACGATTTTCGATGACATAAAAATATTAAAAAACAAATTTAATTTGATGACTTCAGACGTAAAATTAAATAATTTAAAGAGTGGTATTTATTCGGAATAGATAATAATTAAAAATTCAAAGAAATACCAGTGGTATTCGTTCGTGGCATTGGATTGGAATAAATCGCATCTGTTTGTGTGATTATGTTATACTTACAACACCTCCCTCCCTCTTTTTGCTCAAGATTTGTGAAAAAGGATAATGAAAAACCGATTGTTTTCAAATATTCTAAGTGGGGTATCACATAAAAGGGCATAATGTGTATATTATATGACTGTTATACGAAAATATCACGTAAGTTATATGAAAATCGGTTGTTTACATCGTCTACAAGTTATAGGGAGTGTATGTTGTGACAGGGGTTGCTTAAAATTTGATTTCATTCTTGTGACATATGTAAAAGAGATGCGTTTAAATTCTTTGTACAAAAACCTAGCCCCAAATGGACCAACATATATTATAAAAAAATGTGTTAAAATTAAAATATTGGAATAAAATTCATCAGCTTCATACTATCTAAATAGTTAAAGACCTTGGCGCAGCTATCTGTGAATAAACAACATTTCCTTGAAGGGGTGACTTAGCCCACAAAATGAACAACTTTTCCTGTGGGCTAGAAGTTCAAATTGTCATTTTTATATAAATTGCCGGGCCTGCTAACACTTTTGTATGGAAATGTCGACTTTTGTATGGAAATGACGGACGGGAAATGAGTCACCGTTTAAAGGAATGTCCGTTGTGGTAGAGCCACGCTACGAGCAAGTCATTTTTCCTAGTAGCATAAATGGGCCGGCTCGTTCGGGAAAGTACTACACTCTCACAGAAAATCGATTTTAAGTAGAAGCTTTGCCGTTTTTATGCTTCGTTAAGGGAGTGAGACGGCTGGAGGCCTATCCTTCCTCCATTTCCTCCCCCCATGTCCTTCCCCCAACTCCATGAAAGACCGGCAACGCTCCTGTAACACCTTGGTGTTGCAGTTAGTCATGGGCAGCGCTGATCAGATGATGCTCGCTTGCTCGCTTGCTCGTTTACAGTCCTAAAACACAAAAAAGTTGTTAATTTGCATACTGTTTTGTGAAAGTTTAGTTGACTGATAACAATGTTTAACTATGACCTGTACGTACAAATTCTAACAAAGTTAAACATAAAAATAAAAAACAATTATTTCGATAAAAACTTTATACCTTTGTAAACAACCCGAGATATCCGGAACAACCAGATCCGCTTCATCCAAGTCAAATATTTAGCTTATGAAAATGTTTATACAGTATTCAAACAAAAGAAACATTCAGTTACATTTTGTTTTTTTGCAAACAGGTTTGTTTTGGCTTATTCTGTTTACTGATACTTATGGATAATATGAGGTATTCGGAGAAATATTTCCACTTAAGAACTCTTTTTCCCCGGTGATCATCGATTCTGCAGTGGACCAGCCCATTGCCACTTCAGCTTACTAATTCTTTGGGCATTTCTGATTCGATCCTTTAGAGATTCTTCTTGAGTGGAGACCGCGTTTTGGAAAACGTAGTGTAGGACGCCCTTGGGCTAGATGGAGCAACAGAAAAGCTCAAGACCGCGTTCAGTGGCGTGCCATGGGAGAGACCTATGTCCAGCAGTGGACGAGTGTAGGTTGATGACAATTCGTAGAAATATAGAATATTATTAAATATGTTTTTTACGGGTCGCAGTTCTAACCTAACCTAACCTACTATTCTGGAAGCAATTTTACAATAAGGTTAGAAATTATAATTTGGTATTCATTTTTATATATTTTTTAATATTTCATTCAAAATATATAAAAATGAATACCATGGAAAAATACATACACTGGATCTCGAACTCCATTACTCTTAATCTTTCTGCCCAATAACTATTAGACGAATAAACATAGCATAAATAATATTAATGCCTACTGAAATAATATGACAAAAACACTTATGTCAAAATATTATTATGACAAAAAAAATGGCTAATCTCGTTATGTTAATTACCTATTACCTGGATTAATACAAAGACTACCTATCTATCATTGCGAAAATAAACGTACTGTTCCCGCAGGATCGACACTAACGCGAGCGGAGCCACGGGCGACGGCTAGTAAAAAATTGTCTTTATTGAATCTCTTGGAGTTACAAACCTTAGTACAATCTCAGTCTCCTAAACAAGAGATTACCTGAGAAGTCGGATGGTCCAGTGGTCGTGAGTCGTGAGAACACATGTTAAGCAACCCTGGGCGCAGTCCCCTCTGGGATGGGTGACCGCAAGTGATATAAAACTATCTCGAGCTCCTCCATGCTTCGAAAGGCACGTTAAACCGTTAATCCCGGCTGTCACCATTGATGGCAGTCGTTAACCTATGTCAGATGCCTTAGGTAGGTTAAAAAAATTTACACCAGTGTTGGCAACTTACACACACAAAAACGAAAACAAAGAACCTTGTATGTCAGGAGACAATTACTTCCCATTTTATAAAATTTTAAAGTCTACAGTACGATTTATTTGCCTTTAAAAATATAGGCTTGTATAAAAAAATACACCTAAATTTATAAAATACAGAACTAGTTCTAGTTTTGAATTTGGAAGTAAAACAATATTTTCTCCTACGAATGGAATCTACATATACGATAATGTTTAGTTAGTTAGTTAGTGAAGGTCACACTTTTCTGGATGAAAAGCAGCTACAAAACACCATAATCAGGTACTTTTTACGATAATGTTTAAATATTATAAATAAATTTGAAACTTCGTCGTTCTAAATATGACGTGCATGATCCAGTTGTTGGTCAAATTACAGACGTTATCTTACATATCTTCAATGGGGCCGATTCAAAATCCAAAGCACGCTCGGGTTATTTTGTACTTAACAATTACAGAAGTTATGTCAAATGTACTGGACGGTTTAAAAATCTGACTGTAGTATTGTTTCTATTATATAGTGAAACGTCACTCACATACACACTTAAGAATAGATATGGTCATTTTTTAAAAATCATATCAAATAATGTTGTATTTTTACGTACCTAATAAATAAGTATTAGTGTTAAATGTAGGTACACTGGAACAATAGATCACGTTAACTAATTTAGTTTCTTATAGTTTTATTAAATGAAATGACAGCGATACAGATACTCTTATTTCGAAAACTAAAGAAATTACAAAAGAAAGAAAAAATATGATTAGTATTATTCTATTTATTTCAGATGCTGCGCAGTAAAATTCTTAGAACCGGAGTGTTGATTATACAACTTCTAAGATATTTATGTTTGGTTCATTAGCTGTGACGAACAAGAATAATTAATCAAAGAAGCGCAGATTAAAATTAAATTTGTCCGCTCTACGAGATAACCATCTTCCGGATTTCGTTGATTCGCAATTTTACGAAACCTGACTGGATTTAAAACCAGGGTACTTTAATGACAGGGTATATTAATTTAGTAAGTTATTTATTACAAATGCCTACCTCTTTAATGTTTTCTAATATTACTGGTAATTTTATAAATTCTGTAGTCGTTTATTCGTTAAGATAGATTGATACATGGCACTGAACATTCCAGATCAGGGATGTCATCCTCAACTTGGCCGGTTGTTCCAGGCATGGCATAAAGTACCCGCGCCCGGCCTCCCGAGCTGCTACTAACTCTTTCTCCATTCATCCGCGTAAGTAGTATCCCTTTACCTTCATTCCCTTCCCAAATCCAACAAATTCGTATCCTTCCCCAGCTTAAAAATGCTTCCGATGAGCCGCAGCGTCGGAAGCACAAGAAGCCAAAAACACACTGCGCTCGCGCATGGCGATTATCGCAAATCCTTTCATGGAACAAAAAAAAACTTTGGGAGAGGCCTTTGTCCAGCAGTGGACTTCTTACGGCTGAAATGATGATGATGATGATGACTGCTACATTTTTCCCTTCGCGCTTCAGTATGTGAGTCGGGTAACATAAATAGGAAATGAAAACCGGCCAAGTGCGTGTCGGGCCAAGTGCAGAGTAGGCTTTCGAAGCATGTCACAAATGTAATCTAGAATAGTGCTTTTTGTTTGAATCTATGAATAAATAATTACGCTCATCTTCTTCTTCTTTTCGAGTCGTCATGGTTATATTTGTCCAGACAGTGTTTATATTGTTTTTAACCACTAGGAGGCCACGGTGATACCCTTGTCGTTCCCTTGTTGTATAGATTGCGAAAAATTCGATTTTTCTTTGTCGTTGGATTGTGTATAGGTTGTAGTGAAGCCAAGATAGCAGAAATGGACAATGACTTGGAGAACAGTTCCATTAATTGTGATGATGAGTTGTCAATCTGTGCCATGAACCATGATTACAGAGTTCTTGGAGTTGACGCTCATAGAAAACAATTGACAAGCATGGCGAAATCTCGTGATAAGCTCGCTCTTCTTCAGAATTAGCGACAGATGCAGCATCATCAGTATACAGTAGTTCTCTAGCAGTGATACCCATGGTGGAAGTAAGTGGACTAATGTCTACAGCGAAACCCTAAAAATCAATATTTCATGAACATACTAACAAAATATTCGTATGAAAACCCATTTTTTCTTACAGATAAAAAAGAGAAATTACAATGGGTACTTATTAAAATTTGGTAGAAAATACATGGGTAAAATTGTTAATGCCAGTTTACTCAGAATCCATTAGACTTTTTATAGCCGTTCCCACAGCCGAGCCGTAAAATGCCAGCAGTAAACGAAGCGTTACACGATTATCGAAGGCACGAAGAGATTAATTTATCAGGCTAATAAACCCTTTTCATTAGCCATGAAATGTCATTGTTATACAAATTAGCCAATGATATTCTCTACGGATGGACACCACCTACGGTATGCCAAGATATGTACTCTTTTATGCTTACCTCTGTTAATAGTCATGTGTTGATTGTTAATCAATAAGTGTTTTTTATTGCATCAATAACCAAAAGGATAAATTACAGCGGCTATTTTCTATGATAGACATAGAAGGTGATCTCCGTGGCCCAGTGGTTAACACGCCATCCTGCGACACGGTTCAATCCCCGCAGGTCATGATGGAAAACGATCTTTTTCAGATTAACCTTGTTTGTTTATCTATCTATTACAAAATATCGTATCGTTGAGTTAGTATCCTATGACACAAGTTCACAACTTACAGTGGGGCTAGCTCAATTTGTATGATACGTCTAGGATATGTCCCTATATTTTTTATAGACAATTAGAAACCCGGTTTTGTTTGTTATATTGTCATGTTTCAGCCCTGTCCGTCCATGGAGATTGAAATTTCATTAAAATAAGCGATAAAACGACGTTGTTGTTCATAAATAATGAAGTTTAATTAATGACGATCAACTTGTCTTTTGTTAAATAACTAAGACAATTAATTCTCTACTGCATAAATTAAATCTTTTGTTGGTTATCCGATATAATCGTCTTATTAGAATAAAAATACATAAATTAAACGATTAGAACTTATAAATTTAATACTCGCACCTTCCTCTTTCGCACTTAAATTACACCGTCAATTATTTATATTTCAATGAATATAGATAAAAAAAAAATGTTTTTAAATGCGTCTCTTTCCAATTTTAAACCTAAATAACTACCATTTTGATGTTTCTTTGCGATATACGTATTTAAGCAAATAAAAGCATATCTCGATGAGTGCTCCAAAGCCCCATAATAAGCCCCATAAGACCCGTCAGGAAGTCTAAGAAACACAAACTTATCTGCGATCTTCCGGGCTCGCCCTGCTCCCAAACACATTACAAAACTCATGCACATTCTGCTTAATTAAAATAAACTGAAGTACCGTCCTCCCAATCTTGTTTGTTGTGAGACGGGGGTTGTGCTAATAGCCGTGTTCTCTAAAAAATACTTTTCAAAATAATTGGTCCGTCTGGTAGATTATTGACACGTATTTTTTTTGTTAATTAAACAAAAAATTATAAAGATATAGCCCGTCAAAGTTCCGCGTGACGTCACTGTACACATTTTACCGGCCTGTTGCGTCATGCATGAGCTCTTAAATCTTGAACTTTGATGCGCTTTATCTTTATCATCTTTTGTTTAATTGAAAAAAGAAAAAATACGTAGGTATCTAATATTTTTCGATAATCTATCATCATCATCATAAAAAATTAAGAGCAACGCTCTTGTCGGTGGAGCTGCCTCCATCTTACTGTATTTTCTGCCAGTCTTTTTACATCCTGGTACAAAACCGTTTGCACTTTTTTCTTTATCTGTTTAAAATAACTGTGCTTGGGCTTTCCTCTCCCTCTCCTTCTCTCTATTTTGCCTTCTTTAATAGTTTTCATAAACTGATCATGTCGCAACAAGTGCCCTATCATACTGCCTCTTCGATATTCTATCGGAGTTAAAATAGATCTTTTTTCTCCTACTCTATTTAAAACCTATTCCTTAGTAGTTATTCTATCTATCCATCTAATTTTCTCCTTTCATCTCCAGCACCACATTTCAATAAGATAATATGGACAAATTATTTTAAATGATAATTTTTTAGGAAACAATAGTTGGTAGTGGCAACGACGAGGGCACAAAGATGATTCAAAAACACGTGCTCTGTTTTTATATCGTAGCTCTTAAAATTCCGTATGCAAGGAAAAAAAATTTTTCACCCATATAACGTGAGGTTAAAATTATCTGTTATTAAATATCTATCTAGTAAATTTATCATTCAAATAAAGTGCTTGGGTATGGTTTTTCTTCGCTAAACATGATATTAAAATAATAACTAAAAAGCTTGAATAATCTGACAACAGTGTTGGCCACTTATGCACTCTATTCCATATGGAATGCTAAACAAGCCGATATGCAGGTAATTGCCACAAAAATATCCTCCATACTGATGAATAAATTAACGATTAAAGTACAACAAGGAAATTGACCAAATATACGCTCACGGCTCTGAAAACGCTGCGAAAGTGGTTGGAAAGATGCAACGTGGACATAATCCTGTGTTAGTCATGGTCTGGTACATACATAGTATCACGTCATTTCCCTTGCGGGGTAAACAGAGCCTAGGTCTGTAAGAACTTATGACCACATTTAGCATGTTGTTTTATTAAAAAGTCACAAAACAAAAATGTTACATTTTTGTCTAAAAGGAGTGTAGACTTCAATCAATTTGTATCAGGAGACAGTCTTGAATCGTGTTGTGATGTGAATCAACTAAGCAATACACTTTTTAAAAATATACCATGTATTTTCTTTCATTGTGTTCCGGCATTATTTTTAGAAGTGTTTTATGTTGCATTCACAATGCTATTTTGATATACACTTATTAACTTAAGAAATAGAATAGATAAACATTTTTTTTCGCCTTATTTTAATTTAATAAATGCATTTTAATTTACTTTTGCCAGGGGGTGCCATTCGCAACTGCTTGACCGGTGGTTGCAGGTAATGACTACGGGTACGCGCGCCCTGCTCCCCAAACTGCTGCTTACTCATCCCTGATTCATCCGAGTGAGTAGTATCCCAAAGACCTTTAGCCCGTTTTCCCAAAATCCAACAAACTCTTTCCCATCCCTCGCTTAAAAAAACGTCTTCGATGGGCAGCAGCGTCGAAAGCTATATAAGCCAAATACACTGCGCTCACCAACCCGTCTGCCAAGCGTGGTGAGTATGGCAAAATCCCCCCATGGATTTAGAAAATATACCAAGGCCCCCAGTCCCCGGCGGCCCCGCTATTCCTGGCTCCGGTAGCGGTCATGGTAACGGCGGGGCAGGGGGTGCTAAGAATCTCCGGAAGAGATCCGGCTACCACCCCCAACGAAGACTGGCCCTGGCGACACACAACATTCGCACTATGAGGCTAGACGAGAAGGTCGAGGAAGTGGAAGAGGAAATGAGTAGGTTACGATGGGACATAGTGGGGTTGTCAGAAGTCCGAAGAGAGGGAGAGGGCACGACAACCCTTAAGTCTGGTAACCTACTCTATCACCGGGAGGGTGACTTTAAAAAGTCACAGCATGGTGTCGGGTTTCTCGTCCACAAGTCCCTCATTAACAACGTCATAACCATCGAGAGTGTTTCCAGTAGGGTAATATACCTGATACTCAGAGTATCTAAAAGATACTTGTTGAAGGTAATTCAGGTATATATGCCGACCGGGGAACGCTCAGATGAAGAGGTGGAAGTGGTGTATGAGGACATCAGTAGAGCCATACACGCTTCCCAAACCTATTTTACGGTTGTTATGGGGGATTTCAACGCAATACTTGGCAAGCGGAGCGACGGAGAGGCCAGAATGGGGCAATTTGGGTATGGAAAGCGGAACGAAAGGGGCCATAGGCTGGCCGATTTCTTGGAGGAGGAGGGACTCTACGCGATGAACTCCTTCTTCAAGAAGCCGCTAAACAGAAAATGGACCTGGATGGGTTTGGACCCGGCCCCTGTCAAAAATGAGATAGACTTCATCTTGTCGACGAGGAGAGAGATATTCAATGATGTCTCTGTGATCAACAGGATTAAAATCGGAAGTGATCACCGAATAGTAAGAGGCATCTTGAATATCGATCTCAGACGAGAGAGGACTCGCTTGATGAAGTCTACGCTCCGACCGTCTCCGGCCCATATCCAAAATGTCGAAAGTTTCCAACTGGAACTCTCGAATCGCATCGATTGCTTGAAGGATTGCGTATCTGTGGACGAGTTAAATAATGGGTTCGTAGACACTGTCCAGGCGGCGGGAGCGAAGTTTTTTAAGTCCCGCCCGAAACAAAAGCCTCAAAAAATCTCGCCCCAGACACTAAAATTGATGGCCACGCGACGATCTATGCCGCTGCAGACCTCCGAAGACGCGGACGTACATCGGTAGCTCAATAGACAAATCCAGAAGGCCTTGCGACACGACATTCGTTCCTTTAATACCAAGCGTATTAAGGAGACGATAGAGCAAAATAAAGGCTCCAAAGTGTTCGCAAGAGTGGAGTCTATTGGGCAGAGCCGATTGACTAAGCTGAAGAAGGAGGACGGCGGCGTGGTATCGTCGAAAGCCGAGGTGCTGGGCGAGATCGAGAGGTTTTATGGACAGCTGTTTACCTCAGTAGCCAAACCCATTATAAGTTTGGCCAAAGATCCTAGAGCCAAACTTACCCGACACTATACCGAAGATATCCCGGACATCAGCCTGTTCGAGATTAGGATTGCTCTCAAACAGCTCAAGAATAACAAGGCGCCGGGCGAGGACGGAATCACAGCTGAGCTTCTGAAAGCGGGCGGAACGCCGGTACTGAAAGTCCTTCAGAGGCTCTTCAATTCCGTTCTGCTCGAGGGCGTGACGCCAGAGACGTGGAACAGGGGCGTGGTGGTGCTGTTCTTCAAGAAGGGCGACAATACCCTACTGAAGAACTATAGACCCATCACGCTATTGAGCCACGTCTATAAGCTGTTTTCGAGAGTAATCACGAATCGTCTCACGAACAGGCTCGATGCCTTCCAGCCTCCCGAACAAGCCGGTTTCCGAAAAGGCTATAGTACCATAGACCACATCCACACGCTGCGGCAGGTTATACAGAAGACCAGAGAGTATAACCGGCCACTATGCTTAGCGTTTGTGGACTATGAGAAGGCCTTTGATTCGATCGAAACATGGGCCGTACTTCGATCTCTCCAGCGATGCCGCATCGATCATCGGTATATCGAAGTGTTGAAGTGCTTATACAGCAACGCCACAATGTCAGTCCGAATACAGGAGCAGAGTACGAGGGCTATCCGACTACAGAGAGGTGTGAGACAGGGAGATGTGATATCTCCAAAACTGTTCACGGCTGCTCTGGAGGATGCCATCAAGCTGCTGGAATGGAAAGGACTTGGCATTAATATTAACGGCGAGTATATCACTCACCTTCGATTTGCCGATGACATTGTTATAATGGCAGAGTCGCTGGAGGATCTGAGTGCCATGCTCAATGACCTCAATGAAGTTTCCCAACAAGTGGGCCTTAAAATGAACATGGACAAGACAAAAATAATGTCGAATGTCCATGTTGCGCCTTCTCCAGTGCTTGTTGAGAGCTCCATACTTGAAGCTGTTGACCAATATATCTATCTGGGTCAATTGATCCAGGTTAGAAGTTCCAGCTTCAAGGATGAGGTCTTTCGACGAATCCGACTCGGCTGGGCAGCGTTCGGGAAGCTCCGAAGTGTCTTCTCGTCCAAAATACCTCAGTGCTTCAAGTCGAAAGTATTCGACCAATGTGTGTTGCCAGTGATGACTTACGGGTCCGAAACATGGTCGTTTACTATGGGCCTCATAAGAAAGCTCAAGGTCGCTCAAAGAGCTATGGAGAGGGCTATGCTCGGTGTTTCTCTGCGAGATCGAATCAGAAACGAGGAGATCCGTAGAAGAACAAAGGTCACCGACATAGCTCAGCGGATTAGCTCTTTGAAGTGGCAGTGGGCGGGGCACATAGCTCGAAGAACCGATGGCCGATGGGGCAGAAAGGTGCTCGAATGGCGACCACGTACCGGCAAGCGCAGCGTTGGACACCCACCGACAAGGTGGTCGGACGACCTAACCAAGGTCGCAGGAAGACGCTGGATGCAGGCCGCTTCCAACCGGTCATATTGGAAATCCTTGGGGGAGGTCTATGTCCAGCAGTGGACTTCTTGCGGCTGAGATGATGATGATGATGATTTTAATTTACTAAGTAATTTATGGCTAGACAAAGTATAAGTATATATTCCTATTTTAATTGTTGTTTTTTTTAAGATATACACATTAGATAATCGTAACCCCACGATTACTGCATGACGTCACTTTCCAACACAGTCACCGCTTATATATCGCGGGCCACTGTGGTCGTTGTCCTTGTACGTACGTACGTAAGTACGGAGAGTACGATGGAAATTTGGGCATGATTAGGTAGTTACTATAGAATGCCTTATGCTGTCAGGAGAATTAGACAACTGACTGATGTTGATACTGCGCGTTTGGTATATTTTAGTTACTTTCATAGTGTTATGTCTTATGCGATTTTACTATGGGGTAACGCTTCAGAAGTAAACACCATATTTGTCCTGCAGAAACGCGCTATTAGATCTATATATAAACTTGGTGCTAGAGAATCTCTTAGAGAATTGTTAAAAGATATAAATATTTTAACTTTACCTTCTCAGTACATATTTGCGAATATTATGTTTGTGCGCTATAATCTTGATTTATATAAGAAAAATAGTGATATCCATGACCGAAACACGAGAAATAAAAATAAATTAGCTACACCAGTATTGCGATTGCAGAAACTATGAATTAATTTTTGGGTCTAGGAGTACGCTTCTATAATAAAATTCCTGCAGAAATATTAGGTCTGCCTTTACTTAAGTTCAAAACGATTGTAAAAAATATTAGGGCGCAGTAAAAATATGTGTCTTTAGGATGACAGCTAACTAAATTTTTTCTTTTCTTTTTTATAATAAACACACCAAAAAGTCCAATACTCCCACTAAAATTTAGTAGGTAGCAAATACTATATTACCTACTTCAACACTTGGTCCCTTAACAAATTAAATATAGAAGTAGGTAAAGCCTTAGTAAGAAAATCTGCTAGTTGACAAGAACTTTTTACATATTTAATAGCTACTAAGTTCTTCTCAACGATCTCTCTTATAAAATGAAATCTAACATCAATATGTTTACTCCTTCTATGACAAACAGGATTATTAATTAACTTTATAGCACTTTGATTGTCTACATAAAGAGTAACTAATGTTTGAGCTTCATTTATCTCTAATAAAAATTGTTTTAACCAAAGAATCTCTCTGACTGCATCACTAGCAGCCATATATTCAGACTCCGTCGTTGACAGAGCAACTGTGGCTTGCTTTCTACTAGCCCAACTTACAGGCCCACCACTCATCAAAAATATGTAGCCAGTATTTGATTTTCTAGTCCTTTGTACTAATCAAATAGCGTATAATTCGTTTTACAGCAGTCACATGTGCAGTGCTTGGATTACTTACATACCTGCTGACAAGGTTCACTGCATAAGATATGTCAGGTCTAGAAACACAGGACAAAAACAACAATGCTCCCACTGCTTCCCGATATGGAAAATTAATCGGTGTTTGGTCTATGTTTCTTGATAACTGTACATTAACATCTACTGGTGTACTACAACCTACAGCTTCAGACAAATTAAATTTCTTAATTATACTGTCTATATACCGCTTTTGATGAGTACTAATATTGTCTTTACCCTTATCGATCTCCATACCAACAAAGTATTCGAACTTCAATATTTTAATTTCAAAATTTCTTTTCAAATCATTTAAAATTATAGACAAAATATCATTGTTTCGAGAAAACAACAGTCCATCATCAACATATATAACCAACAAAACTTTGACACCATTGAAGTATCCTATAAATACACAGCTATCAGACTTAAAACCATACATTGTTAAAAAGGAACTGAACTTTCTGTTCCAGCATCTAGGTGCGTGTTTGAGACCATATATAGATTTGTTTAACTTACATACTTTGGACCCTTCGGCTTCAACTTCCTTCGGCACCTCCATGTATATGTCCTCTGTGAGCTCGCCGTACAAAAAAGCTGTCTTTACATCAAACTGCTGGACCTGAAGATTTTCTTTGGCCGCTACACTTAGCAACAACCTAATAGAATCGTACCTGGTCGTAGGAGAAAAAGTTTCCTTATAATCCAAACCCTTAATCTGAGTAAACCCTCGAGCAACAAGGCGCGCTTTAAACCTTTCTACTTCTTCTTCTCTATTTCTCTTCATACAAAACACCCATTTGCATGTAAGAGGTTTCTTATCAGTTCTGTTAGTTATAGCCCAAGTATTATTATCTTTATGGGACTGAAGTTCTTCTTCAATAGCCCTCTTCCAATTTTGAAAATTTTCGCTCCTTATTGCCTCTTCATATGTATCTGGTATATCACATTCTGAAAAATTCAACTTATAATTCATATTTTGTTGTGGTCGTAATGTCATTCCACAGCCATCCCCAATATTCATAATAACACCTTCAGGTGGGCAATAAGAGTCATCACTATCTTCAAAACTCTGCATGCTATCCGATAATACTTGTTGAATACTCTGTTCGCTATGAGTTCCATTCTGATCTGGTGGAGAAGAAATACCTTCGGATTTCCCCTCTTCTCCATCCACTCTCAAATGAGTAAAATTTTGTCCAATGTCTAGCATACTATTCTCATCAAACTTTACATCCCTAGAAATAAAAATATTCTTTGTTTTTTCATAATACATTCTATAGTTCTCTTGTTCATACCCAACTAAAGCCATCTTTGTACTTTTCTTATCTAACTTATTCCTTTTCTGATCCGGAGTATAAACATATCCAATAGAACCAAATTCTCTAATATGTTGCAAGTATGGTTTAGAACCATGCCAAAGCTTGTACGGTGACACACTAGGAGTTTGACTGGATGAACTTCTATTTAAAAAGTATACCGCACAGTTTGCAGCTTCTGCCCATATATTCAAAGGAACAGTCTTAGCATATAACATTGATCTCGCGCTTTCCATTATCGTGCGTAATTCTCTCTCTGCTCGTCCGTTCTGCTCCGGCGTGAAAACTGCCGTACACTCATGAGTAATGCCTTTACTTTCAAGGAAATTCTTAAACTGAGTGTTAATATACTCACCACCATTATCAGTATGTAGGACACGTACATCATGTTTAAATCTATTCATTACAAAAGCATTATATCTTTTAAAACATTCCAACACCTCGTCTTTATGCTTCAAAATGAAAAAAAATGAAAATGAATAATTTTTATTCAAAGTAGGATACATGTATCGCTTTTTGAACGTCATATGTTTCTGTTGTTTCTTTTCTTTCTTTTTCAGAAAATAAACGTGACGATAGCTCGTCGCTTCATCTTTAAACAAAACAAAATATCTCATCCCTGATACAGAGGGCTCCTAGATTGGACCACAAACAAACTCACTGTAAACAATATCTCCTGATTGCGTCGGACCTCTATGGGATCTAGCAAATGGCAATCTTGCTTGTTTTCCATATTTACAAGCTTCACAAATAAACCTATTATTTCCAGTCAATTTTACAGGTAATGCGCCATTCTTGCTCATATTTAGGATTTCTCTTATATTAAGGTGGCCCAATCTCTCATGCCAAAGTTTGATATCAGTCTGTATCAAGTTGAAGTTTTCTTGTTTAACAGATTTTATATCCAATTCATAAAGATTATTATGTTTCAGCTGTGCACACATGACAATCATGTTATCTTTCATCACCATAGCAACTCTATTTTTCTTTACAACAACATAACTTTTCCTCGTTAATATACCCTCAGAAAGCAAGTTTTTTCTTAAATCGGGAACATAAAGAACATCATTCAATGTACCTTTTTTCCATTCTCCATTGACAAATCTGTCAACTATTACATCACCCTTTCCACGAACAATAATTTCTTTTCTGTCTCCCAGTTTCACAGTTCTACTTAAAAATGTTTGATCATATTCCTGATAGTCACAAAAGATTTGACGTTGATACGACATATGTGCTGACGCTCCACTGTCAAGTATCCATGTATCTTCACTGCTACCTGACAGAGGATATTGTTCGGCACTGAAAATTAAATTGTCCGATTGATCGTCATTCTTATGATACTGTTTTCTCGGTACTCTACAGTGTCTAGCATAATGACCCCTCTTATTACAATTGTAACATACATATCTATGGCTCGTGTTACCTGTATTTTTATTTTCCGCTTGATGAGGCATTGTCTGATTTCCATGACTACTCACAAGAGCTGTCTCGCTCGTAGCTTCAGTAGCTAGACTTGCCTCTTCGTCAATCAATCGTGATGTTAGATTATGAATAGTCTGGCTAGCTGTATCGAGAGACAACCATGCTTGTCTAAGAGAACGATATGACATTGGTAATGAACTCAATATTTTAGTGATAACTGCCGTGTCACTTAAATTCTCTCCAGACTCTCGAACTGCTTGGCAAGACTTTCTACATTTGACACATGCTGAGCCATTGTTTCAGTTGTACTGTATTTATACTGGTAGAACTTCTCATGTATCATCATTTTATTAAACTCTGATTTATGTTCGTATATAGCTTCTAACTTATTCATCAAGTGATGAATAAGTTAAAGAAGTCTTTGGCGGTTTCGCAATTTTCAATCAACGAGATTTGTTTCAAATCCATTGATGACGTCAATATAAACATCGCCATACCATCGTTTTTATTCCATTGAATTGAATCATCAGCATCTTTTGGTTTTGCTTCGTTGATATTCAAACCTTTTGCTCTTAAAGCACATTGAATCTGAAACTTCCATTGCTTAAGAGCCCGACATATGCCAGGCGGCGTGGCGATACAAACGCGGATGGTCTAAACGCGTTGGCTACTTTGGATATTTTCGTTTTTTAGGAATATTCAAGGGTTATTCGAAAAAGAAAAACATATGATGGCTGCCTTATCTGTAATGCAATAATAATCAAAAGTTTCAAGGTTAACTTTAATGTATTTGGTGAATAATGCTATATACCGAGTAAATTAGACGTGATTTGGAGGCAACTTCGCAATTTTTTTCTATCGAGAAAATTTAACGCAATCGTGTTTTTGAGTCATATAGTTACCAGAGTTAGTCCTAAATTTTGCTGCATTTTTATTTCAACTTGAGTATTTAATTATTATTGATATAACAGTCAATCATGCAAAGCAGTGTGAGGTAGTACGGGCCCTTAAAATTTTTTCCATCGAATTTCTCAACTTTCATCGAATTGGTTAACTCCATCTTGATGATTTTCGTGAATACTATTTTCGTCTATGCTGCTCTTTATTCTACTGTATTATAATCCTTAGACAACACTCGATAACCTATTAGGGCGCAGTAAAAATATGTGTCTTTAGGATGACAGCTAACTAATTTTTTTCTTTTCTTTTTTGTAATAAACACACCAAAAAGTCCAATAAAAAACCAGTTAATAAAAAAGGCTTATTACTGCATTGATGATTATATAACTGATAAAAATGCGTGGAAATTTATATAAATTTATTTTATGTTAACAATTTAATCTATAGTATGAAAAATTGTGTTTAATGTTAACAATGTATTCAGAGCCCTTCAGGCACGTAGGGACCAAGTCTGGATTGAGTTTCTTTCGGCGTATTCTTCTCACCAGTGGTCGTTCCGAAACGCTAGTAGTATTTCAATTTTGCATATATTCAAAAATATATAAGAAATAAAAATATGACGTTCAAAAAAAAGATACATGTATCCAATTTTAAATAAAAATCTTTGACTTTGACTTTGACTTTGAGGACGCGCTGATAAATATGTTAAAAATACCTACCATATTTTGAAAAATAATTGCTTTGCTGTACACAGCAATTATTTTTCAAAATATGTCTATTTTTGGCTGGAGAGTCATAGCTCAGAAGCTATGACTCCTGCCAAAAATATACATTCACACAATTACACAGGCAAAAACTAAACTTTTAATTATAGAATGTTTAGAATAATTCGTTTTTCGTAAAATATTTTGAAATAAGATAAGGCTGATTAAGTTTGTAGAAAGATCCCATTTGGCATGCCTGATTGAGCTCAAGGTAAATCTGACAAAACTCTTCATAAGTTTGTGCAAATAGTGCCTGTCCTGAAACGAAAAACGGGAGGAATATTTATATAGCAATGTAAAAACTAACCAACAAAACATATGTCATGTGTACTTTTATTTTTATACTGAAAACGTAAGGTTGGTTAGGTATGTATGTAAAAACTGAAAACTGTGTCGCAAATTTTTAAACGCGCTTTGCAAATACTACGTTTTTTTTCAAAGCTCATAGAAAACGGCTATAAAACTATGAAAGTAGTTTTCATGGTATTAAATTAGTATGATACTATGGATTAAATATTAAGATAGAGCTGACGGGGAGGACCTAGAACTCTGGGGTAAAGAAGATAGATCTAGAGGAAGGAAGGAGGTGGCAAATCATACCGAGTAATCGAGCGTATCGTCCCATGAAGTTTTCGTCCCAAGCACAATGGGACAAAATGCACACAAAAACGTATGTAGAATTCTGTGTGCGATTCGTCCCATTGATTTTTGTAATGTCAGCGAAAAGTCAAACGAATAAAATATCTAAGCTTACTAGGTGTTTAATTAGACTAATAAATGTTATTTAAAAATTAAAATCGTATCTTTTATTTTTTATTAAGCTTGGGTTGCACCCACCCCGGTCTTCTGTTAGACCAAGTAGATCGCTTCACTCTAGACTCAGTGACTGAATGGGTAACGAAAGTCAACTTCAACCTTTTTACCCTTATAACTGACCTTTGGCTGATTTAAACCCAATGAAATATATATGTCAGATATAGGAAGTAAGAGGGTGAAAATCTAAGGAATCATGTCAATTGGCAATGCGGCCAGTAACTCATGATATACAGATACATATTTACCACAAGTAAATACAGGCTTATGAGTTGCACAATTCATTGTTAATCTTAAAATTAAGATGGTTTAGTTAGTTTTGGTTTTAAATATATTTTGATACTATACTTTGGTTATAAAGATATATGCCTCTGTAGAGTATAACGTATAAAGCTCAATATAATATTCTGTACTTTTCTATTAATTAAGAACTTTGTTCTTGTCAGTTAAGTGATTTCCATGCCGTGCCATCCTCATTCGGTTTCCTCCGTTTGACACACGGGTGCGATATTTACCTCTTTAATAAAATATATTATATTTTTTGTCATTTAATAGCAAAAATATAATTAAAATAGCATAGTCAATTTATTCAGGCCAGGGGTGTCATACTTAATTGCCAGTCCGGTGATTGTACGTATGGCATCGGGTACGCGCGCCCGGCCTCCCCGAGCTGCTACTTTCTTATCCCCAATCCTTCCGAGCAAGTAGCATCCCAAATACCTTTTCCCGTTCCCTTAGCACAATAAATTCCTTCCCCTCCCACGCTTCAAAGTGGTTTCGATGGGCAGCAGCATCGGAACCGATATAAGCCAAACTAACTGCGCTCACCAACCCGTTTGCCAAGCGTGGTGAGTACGGCAATACCCCTCATGAATATAAACAATACACCAAGGCCCCCAGTCCCCGGCGGCCCCGCTATTCCTGACTCCGGTAGCGGTCACGGTAACGGCGGGGCAGGGGGTGCGAAAAATCTCCGGAAGAGATCCGGCTACCACCCCCAACAGAGACTGGCCCTGGTAACACACAATATTCGCACAATGAGGCTAGACGAGAAGGTCGAGGAAGTGGAAGAGGAGATGAGTAGGTTACGATGGGACATAATGGGTCTGTCTGAAGTCCGAAGAGAAGGAGAGGGCACGACAACCCTAAAGTCTGGTAACCTACTCTATCACCGGGAGGGTGACTTAAAAAAGTCACAGCATGGTGTCGGGTTTCTCGTCCACAAGTCCCTCATCAACAACGTCATAACCATCGATAGTGTTTCCAGCAGGGTAATATACCTGATACTCAGAGTATCTAGAAGATACTCGTTGAAGGTAATTCAGGTATATATGCCGACCGGGAAACACTCAGATGAAGAGGTGGAAGTGGTGTATGAGGACATCAGTAGGGCCATACACGCTTCTAAAACCTATTATACGATTGTTATGGGGGATTTCAACGCAATACTTGGCAAGCGGAGCGATGGAGAGTCCAGAGTGGGACAATTTGGATATGGAGACCGGAATGACAGGGGTCATAGGCTGGCTGATTTTTTGGAAGAAGAGGGACTCTATGCGATGAACTCTTTCTTCCAGAAGCCGCCTCATAGAAAATGGACTTGGATGGGACCCAGCAGAAGGGACCAACCCCCTGTCAAAAACGAGATAGACTTCATCTTGTCGACGAGGAGAGAGATATTTAACGATGTCTCTGTGATCAATAGGATTAAAATCGGTAGTGATCACCGAATCGTGAGAGGCATCGTGAATATCAATCTCAGACGAGAGAGGACTCGCTTGATGAAGTCTTCTCTCCGACCATCACCGACCCATATCCAAAATGTCGACAGTTTCCAACTGGAACTCTCGAATCGCTTCGATTGCCTGAAAGATTGCGTTTCAGTGGACGAGTTAAACAATGGGTTGGTAAAGACTGTCCAGGAGGTGGGATCGAAGTTTTTTAGGTCCCGCCCCAAACATAAATCTCAAAAGATCTCACCCCAGACCCTAAATTTGATGGCCACGCGACGATCCATGCCGCTGCAGACCTCGGATGACGCGGATGTACATCGACAGCTCAATAGACAAATCCAAAAATCCTTGCGGCACGACAGTCGCTCCTTTAATACCGAGCGTATTAAGGAGACGATAGAGCAAAACAAAGGCTCCAAAGTGTTCGCAAGGGTGGAGTCTATTGGGCAAAGTCGATTAACAAAGCTGAAGACGGAGGACGGCGGTGTGGCTTCGACAAAGGCCGAGGTGCTGGGAGAGATTGAGAGGTTTTATGGACAGCTCTATACCTCAATAGCCAAACCCATTGTCAGCTTGGCCAAAGATCCAAGAGCCAAGCTAACCCGACACTATACCGAAGACATCCCGGACATCAGCCTGTACGAGATTAGGATTGCCCTCAAACAGCTTAAGAACAACAAGGCGCCGGGCGAGGACGGAATTACAGCAGAGCTTCTGAAAGCGGGCGGAACGCCGGTACTGAAAGTCCTTCAGAGGCTCTTTAATTCCGTTCTGTTCGAGGGCATTACGCCAGAGGCGTGGAAAAGGGGTGTGGTGGTTTTGTTCTTCAAAAAGGGTGATAATACTCTACTGAAGAACTACAGACCCATCACACTCCTGAGCCACGTCTATAAGCTGTTTTCGAGGGTGATCACGAATCGTCTCACGAACAGGCTCGATGCCTTCCAGCCTCCCGAACAAGCCGGTTTCCGAAAAGGCTACAGTACCATAGACCACATCCATACGCTGCGGCAGGTTATACAGAAGACCAGAGAGTATAACCGGCCATTATGCTTAGCGTTTGTGGACTATGAGAAAGCCTTTGATTCGATCGAAGTATGGGCCGTGCTTCAGTCCCTTCAGCGATGCCGCATCGACCATCGGTATATCGAAGTGTTGAAGTGCTTATACAGAAACGCCTGTATGTCAGTTCGAGTACAGGAGCAGAACACGAAGGCTATACCATTGCAGCGAGGCGTAAGACAGGGAGACGTGATATCTCCGAAACTGTTTACCGCTGCTCTGGAGGATGCCTTCAAGCTCCTGGAATGGGAAGGACTTGGCATCAACATCAATGGCGAGTATATCACTCACCTTCGATTTGCTGATGACGTCGTTATTATGGCGGAGACGCTGGAGGACTTAAGTACTATGCTCAATGACCTCAACGGAGTTTCCCAACAAGTGGGCCTTAAAATGAACATGGACAAGACGAAAATAATGTCGAATGTCCATGTTGTGCCTTCACCAGTATCTGTTGGGAACTCCATCCTTGAAGCTGTGGACCGATATGTCTACTTGGGTCATTTGATCCAGGTTGGAAGCTCCAGCTTTGAGGACGAGGTCTTTCGTCGAATCCGACTCGGCTGGGCAGCGTTCGGGAAGCTCCGTAGTGTCTTCTCGTCCAAAATACCTCAGTGCCTAAAGACGAAAGTCTATAATCAATGTGTGTTACCAGTGATGACGTACGGGTCCGAAACGTGGTCCCTTACTATGGGCCTCATAAGAAAGCTCAAAGTCGCTCAAAGAGCTATGGAGAGAGCTATGCTCGGTGTTTCTCTGCGAGATCGAATCAGAAACGAGGAGATTCGTAAGAGAACGAAGGTCACCGACATAGCTCAGCGGATTAGCTCTTTGAAGTGGCAGTGGGCGGGGCACATAGTGCGTAGAACCGATGGCCGATGGGGCAGAAGGGTTCTCGAATGGCGACCACGTACCGGCAAGCGCAGCGTCGGACATCCACCAACCAGATGGTCGGATGACCTGACTAAGGTCGCAGGAAGACGCTGGATGCAGGCCGCTTCCAACCGGTCGTATTGGAAATTCCTGGGGGAGGCCTATGTCCAGCAGTGGACTTCTTGCGGCTGATATGATGATGATGAGTCAATTTATATGAATAATAAATCTTTATATATGTTGCGGCTAATAGGCTAAGTGCGGTTACGCCTAGTTCTAGCCGGGTACAACTAGGTGCAGCTGGGCATATACGGTTAAACTTAGGAGTAGGTATCCTACTTATCTTCGGTTAAAACTAGGTAAAGCCTTCATCATAGCGGCAAGAATTAGGTACAGCCGCACTTCAGTGGTTAAAAATAGGTCATGTGCCTTGGTTCTCAATTTAAAGTCTTTTCATATCCATAATTCTCTTGTCTCACTAGCATCCGTTAATTATATACACGGCTTAGCCCTAATCCTGTAGTATATTACTAAACAAAGGCAGCCATTGTTCGGTTTCAAGCTGGAAAATTTGAATTTCACCACAAACCAATAAAAATGACGTAAACAGCCACTTAGTTTTAGGTGACAAAAGGACCACCTGGACTTTAATAAATATCTGGTCATCATCGGGCTACAAATAGCTTCTACCACTGGTGACCGCCCGGCAGACCCTGGTCTTTGCATCTGGGAGAGACCCTTCTGACCCATAGGGAAAAAAGATTTTGCTTTGAAAGTAGTTGCTGCTCTCAGAGGCTTTTTTCATAGTGTCTCGGATCCGCCCTTCAGACTCTCCATGTAAAACGCGTTCAATTAGGTAATATGAGAATTTACTGCCTTGCCAGGCCTTGCGCATACAGGCAACGTCCAAAACCGAGGTCCGTCCCTCCTGGGGGCCCTTTAATGATGTAGTCTATACAGGTTGAAAGCACTCTGCGTTCGCCTCAACCATCCAGTGAAGTAATAAAAGCTCACTTGGAGCCAAGTATATAGTCAATTTAAATTTTTAGGGTTCCGTACCCAAAGTGTAAAAACGGGACCCTATTAATATCGCTCCGCTATCCGTCTGTCTGTCTGCCTGTCCGTCTGTCTCCAGGCTATGTCTCATGAACCGTAATAGTTAGACAGTTGAAATTTGATGTATTTCTGTTGCCGCAATAAAACAAATACTAAAAATTTAATAAAATACATATTTCAGTGGGTTCCCAGGCTCCCTTACAACAAACCTGATTTTTTTTTATTCATTTTGCTCGATATTGGTATCGGCAACAGGTAGATGCTTCAATTATTCACAGAATATTAAGATATTCACTTAAAAAATTTAAATTAAATAAAAATACAATTAATATTAAAGGGGGGCTCCCATGCAACAGACATATTTTTTTTATCGTTGTTATAGATAGTATGATACACTTCATGCGCGAGTCCGACTCACGCTTGGCTTTGTTTAATCTTCAGACTTCTTCTTTATACTATATTTCCATAGACAGCTCCTACTCCGCATTGAAGGAGACTTTTCACTTTCTTGGTGATATGCCAAGGCGTCAGCTGACAAATTAAGTTATCCGCTTCACATTGTTGTACTCGCTGTATGTCTGTCCACTCCTCATTATTCCAAGATCCTGAGCCTACCTAACTATTACTAATTTTGTTTCAAATAATTGTGTAAAGTAAAGAAGTGTAGGTATTTATTTAACTTCTTCTGGTTTAAGATACTTTATTTTTTCCCATAAAGAATTACATTCACTTGCAATGAGAAAATTACAATAGATTTGTTTTAAAACAAAAAAAAACAAGTTAAGTGAGCGTACATAAAAATAAAGGGTAGTTAGCAAAAATAAGTACAAACTAAGATTAGCAAATGTTGTAAACAACTATCTACGGCAGAACGTCACAAACACAAGGATGTCACACAACTAGATGTGGCAAAGTGTCAGTGTCTATCTTAGCAAGGCGGGGTTTTTTAGTACGTGTAATTTTAAAAGTTTTTTAAATAGGCTTAGTGTTTTAACTTCTCTTAAATCTAAAGGTAATTTATTATAAATTTGTGCTCCTTCATATGATATAGTTCTTTTCCCATAATTAGTCCTGGGCGAAATAAGGTAAAAATTTTGTGCTCGGCGTGTGATTCGTTTTTGAAAGTGAGAATTTTTAGTAAACGTGATGTTACTATGAATGTCTTTTGTTAAGATTTTACGAATTAGTATGCAGGTATTATATAGGGGAAAAGGGGGTAATGGGAGTCACTTAAGCGAGCAATCAAATAAAAGCTTATTTCGAAATAATATCGTGATTAAAATTGTTTAATAATAGACTTTACTTATTTATCTACTAGTTGTTATCACTTTTCACCACTTTGGGCATCAACTTTGGATATATTTCCGCGTTTTAAAAAAAAACAAGTTTGACTCCCATTGCACTCACCTCAGTACAATGGGAATCAGACATGTGGGAAATCAGAGTCAAACAATCGCAGACATTACATTCGGCAGTATACCATCCAGTGCAATCACCAGTTGATCAGCTAGCCTATTTGGTTTTTCTGATTTGTAATATCGGCATCTATAAGCGAAAAAACATAAGAATATTTTTTGCGGGTAATGGTAATCACTAGCAGGCCCTTTGGCTCCCATTACCCAAAACCTATACTGCATGTTAATTGTAAAATTTAATAACACAAAGTTAATTTAATCGCAATTTAATATGCTAATTTAAATTTTGAATATCAAGGATAAATCTATCCATAGTTATAAATTTGGTACAGCTACAACGTCTATACTCACCGTTAATGTTGTTTTGACGAAAATTTACACCGACGAGGCGTGAAAACGAAACATAATTGTCACTCAAAAACGCGTGGAGCTACTAGCGCGAGTCATTCGTACAATGGGCATCGGGTACAGACCAAGCTGAACATGTCATTTACCTAGATATCGAACGTGTAGTTTTGCTTAGAGGCACCTGACCCCGATTGCCCGCTGACTCCCATTACCCCTTTCTCCCCTACGTATGTTTGTTTAATACTCATTATTTTTGTTTCTGAATACAGTTTAGCAGTAGATGTTCGAAAGTTGTAATGAAACAGACGTTTTACAAGTTTATTTTGTGCGATTTGAATTTTGCTTAAATGTATTTTAGGTGCTGTTCCCCATATTTCAATTAAGTAGTCAATGTGAGGTTTAATTAATGAATTATAGATTATATATTTAACTTTTCGAGATAAGTATCGTGCAAGACTCTTTATTATGCCCATAAGGTTATACATTTTTTTACGAAGTATTTCGATGTGTGCTCCCCAAGTGAGGTATTTATCTAAAGTCAGGCCAAGATATTTTTCGCTATTGACTTCATTGATTTCTTGATTATTTATTTTAAGTGGTATGTAGTTATCAATTTTTTTGTTTTTTGCTACAAAGATTACAAAATTAGTTTTTTTTTCGTATTAATTGATAATAAATTAGTTTGAAACCATACATTTAATTTAGTCAAATCATTTTGAGCCATTTTCACGATAGTGTCTATGGATTTACCAAAATAAAAAAGGCTTGTGTCGTCTGCGTATAGGTTTATGTCACCTTGGAGCTCAATATCTTGTATATTATTTATATAGATTAGAAACAATAGGGGTCCCAATATTGATCCTTGGGGAACACCACAATTTACATGAGCAGGATCACTTAGCTGATCACCAAGCTTTACTATTTGGTAGCGATTTTCAAGATATGATTTAAACATGTTTATAGCCTTCCCTGCTATACCAATGCTGCCCAACTTCTGAAGAAGAATTTTGTGACTTACTGTATCAAAAGCCTTTCTAAGGTCGATGAATACTCCAAGAGCTATATTTTTTTTATCAATGTTTAGTTTAATTTTGGACACAAGGTCTATAGTAGCAGAAAGAATATTGGATTTAGCCCGAAAACCATATTGTTTGTTATAAAGAAATGAGATAGAGTCTAGGTAAGCATTCAGTCGGTTATAGATAATCTTCTCCAAAACCTTCGACAGCACCGGCAAAACAGAGATAGGACGATAATTACCAGCTTCAGTTCTGCTACCAGACTTGAAGATGGGACTAACTTTTGCCAACTTTAGACTGTCTGGAAAAATACCTGCACTCAAACAGTCATTTATACATTTAGTAAGAGTATCTATAATTAGATTTTTTATGCATTTGAGTGCCTTCGTTGTAATTCCGTCGAGACCAGCGGCTGTATTGGGATTTAGATTATCAATTATTTTGACAACTTCCTCAACGGTAGCAGGAGTGAAATCAACAAGAGACTTTTGGTACGTTTTAAATGAAGATATGTTGAGAGGATTATTGTGAAATTGTTGGGGAATGTTGAGAGCTAATACCGTACCTATTGTTGAAAAATATTCATTGAAATAGTCACCTATTTTTTTCGGGTCAGTGATAATACCATCAGGAGTATCAATTTTTGAAGGAGCACAAACCTCTTTATGTTTATTATTTTAAAGGCTATTTATTAAATTCCACATCCTAAAAGGTTTTTTGCGACATTTTTCAAAAGATTTAAGATAGTATTGACGCTTCGCCACTTGGATATTTTCAGATACTTTATTTCTAAAAACCTTGAAATTTTCCTCTGCTTTAATATTATTTGGATCCTTTTTGTGTTCATGCCATAAGGCATTTCTTTTGTCAATTTTTTCAATTATTTCCTTTTTTATCCAGTCACTTCTGGGTGGATTCTGTTTCTTGCTCTTCTTTTCTTTACTGCTTTTTATACTGCTGATTATAGTATCCTCTAACTCCTGAAAGCTGCTAAAGCCCTTTTCTTTTGCTTCTTCAACTGTTTTGTAAAGTTTTTTATAGTTTAATGCCCAGTAGAAAACACTTTGAGGAGGCTCTGATTTGTATTTGTCGATTTCTAAATATAGTTGCTTATGGTCTGCTAGAGGAGAGTCGATTACCGCTAGATGAAAAATGTGGGAACTCAAGTTGGTGCAGGCGTGATCTATTAAACTTTTCTTAGAAGAGGTATCTCGTGTGCTGAATAGTGGATCTACTTTATTGAGAGCGACGTATCCGCTTGTAAAATATCTATATAGTCTTGACTTGGTTGGTCTGGAGAAAGTAGGTCGAAATTGAGGTCTTCGATGACAATACATCGTTTCCTGCTATGAAGTTGTGACGAATAAGCTTCGAGGAACTCCGTAGCTTTTTTTCTGTTTGGATTATAAATTGCTCCAATATCAATATTAAACTTTTCCAAATGTAGCCATAAATAATGTTTGCCATTCATAGTGTGATTGTCTGTAAGACTGTGTTTTAGATAATTTTGAATAAATATCGACACACCCCCTCCTATCGAGTCATTCCGATAACTGTAATGGTGTATAAAACCAGGTAGAATAAGGAGATTCGCATCCGCTTCAGATTTGATCCAGGTTTCTGTGAGTATTATAATATGTATTTTGTGTTTAAATGATTCCAGAATACACTCCAATTCATCAAACTTTCCTTTTTTCATGATGCTTTTAGCATTTGCATAAAATATTTTAAGAGATCCTTTAGTTGTGATAACATCAGTATAATTTCTTGTAAGTTGGTAGGATATTTTATTGTCTTTTATGGTTTCATATTCCCCTGTTTGCCGGAACGATTGGTGTTTTTTGGAATCATCTGTATTATTTTTGGTACCCCTCTTGTATATTTGATAGTCAAGTTCTCCTCTTCATTTTGGGTGCGAAGTTTCAGTTCTTCTTTGAGTTTAATTTCAATTACACGCCTAAAGGCAGCTTCAAGCCTCTGGTATTTTCTACCAGTCAACCATGCAAGTAATGCAAAGAAAGGGAAGGGTAGTGCGAAGACAAAACATTAAATAGGGTGGAACAATATACATAATTCGAATACTAAAATAAATATAATACGTATATTAACTACACATAAAAATACACACCACGTTTCATAATCTTAGTATATATAAATCTCGTGTCACAATGTTTGTCCTCAATGAACTCCTAAACCACTAAACCGATTATAATAAAATTCGCACACCATGTGCAGTTCGATCCAACTTGAGAGATAGGATAGTTTTTAACTTATGGCGAAACGAAGTTCGCCGGGGCAGCTAGTTGTCTAATAAATAATAGGTACATATATTACGTAAATATTAAGAAACTATCTGACAGAAATTGAAGAAACAGCTTGGACTTCAATTCTTTGGTATGCCCGTCTGTCCCGGTATCCGTCTGTTCTCTAGTGCAGCGACAGTCTATTACGAACGCTAAGGTTTCTATTCTATTGGTTGATAAATCCGATTTTGAAAGGTAAGAGGACAACGTTTTCACACCTACGGGCTGCTGAATAATGTGCTGCTATTAACACGGAGACCTTTATAGTTTCAATATCACTTCCAATTAATAAACAGTCAAAAGTATCTATCATAGAAATGAATAAAGCTTGAATCCGTGCAAAATTTCATCGTAAAAAGGAAAACCTACAAAAAAATTACTCCCAAATTTGCAAGGAAATGGGTTATTTAAAAATAATTATGTTTGGTAGTTAATTGAATATTTATTTATATGTTACTGCTACTGATAACGTATGAAAGTACAATGCGCGATTGATAGAGATTTTAGATTTTAAAATCCGTACCGCCTTGCCAATATTTTCAAGTAGTAAAACGGCCAATTAAGCAAGAGACTATATTTCTATGTACGCTTTATGATTTGCTTGTGTGAATGATTTGCTTCTCTTTCTCGCCGTGAGACGGAGAAGCAAATCATTTTATTATATTGTTTATTCTGTCAAATCGCTGTCGTAACGATGCTTATAATCTTACAGACGACGTACTGCTCAACTGATTAAAAACCGATAGAAATATGACACTTAAAGTTACATGTGAAAAGACTTGCGAAGTAGGTCACAAAGCCACTGTTATGTGTAACTAGTTTTCTATTTACACATCAATTAAGCTTACAATTGCGGATCAAACTGTGCCCTGGACTATTAACAATCTCAACTGACACCGTAAATCTAACGAGGATAATCCAGGACAACACTAATCCGTGCTAATGAATTAGCACAGATTTTTGTTCTGTCTCTTTCTATCATAAAGCAGAAAGCGAGACAGGATTACGAAATGAGTTAATGAGAGTTGTTCGACAAAGCGAAATGATTGGGCATGTATTGGTGATTAATGTAACAATCGTGCGTCATAAATTTGGTGTCATTTTCAGTAGGTGGGTATAATACCAATGGTTTCATTGGTAATTCGGTAGTAATTTGTTTATAGATACTATGGTATATTACTCGTATATTTTACTTTTTTTTAATGTTCCCCATTACTCAAAGACGCCTGGGATTGAGAAAATTTTACATTTGTATGAAAGGATATACTTTCCAATAAGTGCAATTTTTTCATCTAAAGTGGTTAAGGCGCTATATCCCTTAACCAGATCGCACGATATATTATATAATCGTAATGAAAGAAGGTTGAAAGTACCGATACCAGTTGGCCTGTCACCAGTCTCGTTTCAAACCCGTGTCTGCTGCTTCCGTGTTAATTTTCAGTTTTAATTTAATAATTCAATAATATTTTATACCAATTTTGTATTTTTTTAGGTATCCATCTTGCTCATTTAGTTATACTTTTTAAAGTCGTAAAAACAGTTGGTAGTTATCGCTAAAAATATCAAGTAATTCGCGACGAAACTTTTTCTGGATATAGCTTTTTTGCTAGGTTTTTAAATATTTTATGAAATATTTTGATGTAATTATTTATACTTGATATTTTTATCATGCTAGTATTCCATGAAAAATAAGGCTAACTGCGCGGTGAAAAAAATAGACGCTTTAGGGTATTCTTCTGATGCACAGCGCCTTAAGTAGTTTAGTAGAAGTCGGTTTATTTCTGAAACTTCAATAAATTTTAGGGTGCCGTACTAAAGGGTAAAAATGGGACTCTATTTATATATCGACTGCCGTCCGTCTGTCACCAGGCTTGTATCTCATGAACCCTGATAGTTAGATAGTTGAAATTTTCACACATGTTGTATTTCTGTTGCCGCAACAACAAATACTAAAAACAGAATAAAATAAATATTTAAGGGGACCAGTTCAAAACGGGTGACTTCACTGGACGAGCGATTTATTAAACAAAGTTATAGTTACGTTTCAAGAAGATGTACGATTAAAAAGCACTACTGGATATAAATTCGCGCTAATTGTTGTTCCGTTCTGCCTCCGTCAATCATATATAAAGCTTAGAGCAAATTTATCAAAGGAATTAATGGGAACGTAGTTGGCCGATATAGCAGAGTGATTGAGCATTTACTGGTCATTACTATGGTTGTTATGATCGTAATTAATCGGTCGAGTTTCGCAGTAGTTTACCTATCAACCGAGTAGTAATTATAGATTGCTAGCAGCGTATTTAATGAGAGTACATAATCAAATACGCAAATGGCGAGGAAGATGACGAAAATATAATCATGAGGCGGTAATTTGGATAATAAATATAATAATGATGATATTTTAGTGTAACGTTAAATATGAAACTTCTTTCCGGACTAGTAACAATATAACCTAAAGCTACAAATCTAACGTCATTAGTCCAGGATATTATCCACGCTAATCAGTGAGCGCAGTTTCGTTCTGTCTCTATCAATCATAAAGCTTAGAGCGAGACGGATTTATTAAAGGAATTAATGGAAACGGAGTTGGCCGACAGAGTAGAGTGATTAAGCATTTACTGGTAATTAGGTACTATTGGCTGGGCTGCTCAATCAGTTCTACTTTGCAATAGTCTACAACCAACCAAACTTTTAAAGATAAATTTCATGTATTCAATACAATACAATGACTTAAACCAACGGACAAGTACAATATCCGATTTTACGTTCCCGCATGCATTAGACGCTGCAGAAGATGAAGATGAAGCAAATAACGTAAAGGGCATATTTTTATTCTGTCTCTGTCAATAGAAAACGGAGGACAAGACGGATTTATGAAAGGAATTAATGAGCACATAGTTCATCATTATGTATATAAACGGGACTTAGCACGAACCTTTCTATTATTTGTTTCCGTTGACGTTTCAATGGAGTTACATCCATCGTGGTCGCAATGAGACTGAGAGATAGAGCACATAGTTATTCGACAAAGCAAAGAGATTGGACTTAAAACTGATCCAGGTGTCTACTGCACTATCAACAATTTAATCTGAAGCCGTAATTCTAACGAGAATCATCATCATCATTTCAGCTGTAGGAAGTCCTGTGCTAGACATAGCCTCTACCAAGAATTCTTCGTTCCATAGTTATTGAGATATTTACCAGGCAGGCAGGTGGGTTGGTAAGCGCAGTTTCTTTGACTTTTTGTAACTGATGCTGCTGCCCATCAGAAGCATTTTAAGCTGGAAAAGGACAGGAATTTATTGGTTTTGCTGTAAGAAAAGAAGGTATTGGGATACTACTCACTCTCATAAATGAGGAAAGTAACGGCTCGGAAGGGTGATCGCTTGTACCCGTAACAAACACAGTTGATGATGACACCCTTGGCCAATTAAAAGATTTACGAAAACACAAAATAAAAAAACCTATGCGCTCTTCAATTGCTCTGTTTCTGTCAATCATAGGGCACAAAGAAACATGAGATGCCTGACTCTCATAACACAGGGAAACCTACCATGAGAGTAAGAGCAACAAACATTTTGTAACATTTAATTAGTAATAAATAAATTTCATTTCATTTCATTTATATAAACGTAGTTTGCCGAGATATCAATGTGATTGAGCATTTATTGGTAATTACTATTGACTGTTATGATAAATTGAACGGTTGTAATTTGAAATAGTATATTGCATATGATATTTATTAGGCTAATGCTATTCAATGAGTAACAAATTAGTTACAAACATTTAGGTTTTTTCTTTCCTCTTATCAATCGTTTAATGTTTTTAGGGTTCGATACCACCAAAACGGAACCCTTATAGGATCACTCTTGTATCTGTCTGTCACAGCTGATTAGCTCCGTATCTACTAGACCGATAAAGATTAAATTGGTAGATTTATAGAGTAAGGTAAATAAATAAATCAAATAGGGGCCTGAAAATGCGGTGAAATGGTTCCAGTAAAGGATGGTACGGCAGTGTTTGCTTCGCGCTCGACTTGGCGGGGGCACTGCCGTGCCCCCCGATCTTGAGTTTGGGGCCAGTTTCAAGAGTAAAAATCAGGAAATAAAAATATGTTTTGCTGACTATAATGTGTCATCTCAAATTAAAGGGCTAGTTATGAGCATGTCAAGTACAATTTTATCAAAAATCTGAATATATATAACTCAAAGGTGACTGTCTGACATAGTGATCTATCAACGCACAGCCCAAACCACTGGATGGATCGGGCTGAAATTTAGCATGCAGGTAGATGTTAGGACGTAGGCATCCGCTAAGAAAGGATTTTATTCAATTCTACCCCCAAGGGATAAAATAGGGGATGAAAGTTTGTATGAAACTTCTATACTTTTAAACGTGAGCGAAGCCGCGGGCAAAAGCTAGACTAAAATAAACAGTTTTTTTTTAATTCCCTTGTCATTATCTTATCCATTACTAATATAACTTTGTCTCCGAAATTGCTCATCAAGTTTCAGAAAATCTAATAAAGTTAGAAAAGCATGTTGATGTAACAGAACTTGATTTTTGATGTGACAACGTCTTATAAATCGATGAACACGTGCTCCATGTGGGTCGCATGCAGGAAAAAAATCACTTCCGTTATTATCTTTATCGCCATCATCATCATCACGCATCTATCTCTCTCCCACCGTGTTAAATGTGATGAATGAATAGCCCCTTGGTTAATATTATTTCAAAATAAAATTATTCAAAATAAGATAAAACCAGCCTAGATATCACAGGAGCTAGACACTAATCGCAAACCTACGGTAAATTAAGAATATAACTTGGTCATGTGAATTAATAAAACAATAAGGGTATATTTAATTAAATCACTTAATATGGTTTTATCTACCTGCGAAAATGAAAAATGTAAAGATTTCGAAACATCTGATGTAATAGCAATGCAATAATTATATATAATAATATACGCGATAAAACTATATTTATTATAAATGTGTAACAATCACAAAAACATTTTACAAATATTTTTTTTCTTTTTTGCTAATCTTATTTCAATATGAGTTATTAACAAGTATGATTATTTATTCAAACATTCTGCAGCACAAACACCACAATATTTAACAAAAATAGGACAAAGTTAGCAAAGTACGCTGACGATCAGGTAATCAAATTAATTTGATGAAAAGCTGCCAATCCGTAACTTATGGTCCGGAGGGATATCGCTATATCAAGTTGTTTTATAAATAACTGAGACAAGGACTGAAGAGATTTCGTCTCGACCAGCTCTCTCAGGGAGCATTAATTTAATTCTCAGATTTATTCCGTGTTCTATCGTTTTGGTACAATCATGTTTTCGGAAGACAGCTGTTGGGCATTTATCGATTTCATATTCTTAGGTATAGTGTAATGCAATCTTTTTTTATGTTCTTCTTAATGCTGCAAATTGTGAAGCAAAATCTTTATTACTCATGTCACAGAAAATCATATTATATAATTATTAACAATTAACTTATATTAAATTACATTACTAAAATTATATTTCTAATCAAAAATACCACCCCGAAAAGTACCTGGCTTAAAGGTATCTATCACACTGGCTGTGTTGCCTCGCTGGATGGCAATAGATATCCTTTGACTCAAGTACCAACCGGAGCGGTGGTCATAATCGCGGTCGAGATTTTTTTAGAATTTTTTCACAACGAAAAAATTCTAATATTGAACAACAATAATATAAGGTTAATAAAGTACATTGACGATAACTAATCAAACTTGCCTGCAGTATTAGCTAAAGGTCGTTCTGTATATAGTCTAAGAGGGTATCGATTTATCGAGTTATTTTATATGTAACACAGACGAGGGCTGAAGAGATTTCATCTTGTTTTCAACTCACCCAGAAGGAGACCATTAATATAATTCTCAGATTTCTTACACATTCTTTCGTTTTCGTAAGATAATGTTTATTTTACTGGGAAGGCAGATATTCTTTCCGTATTGGGCATTTATCGATTTAATTATGCTTAGATTTATTTTATCTTATATGTTGTTATATATTTTAGATTATATTTCAATTTTTCAGTGTATTAGTTTCATTGTATTAGTGTAGTGTTTTTCGTATGATTGCAGATTTTGGTCAAAGTCATATTTCTTTTATGATTAATTTAATCACCCAAACAGAATTAAAATAATGTTAGCAACGTACATTGACATTGTATAGGCTAGGTTTATCATTTGCTTAATAAGAATTTGACTCGATCTAAGCTCTTTTGGAAATTTTTGCCTGCTAGACGATAATTTCAATGCTTTAACGTGTATATAATTATGAGATGTTTAAGATCATGTTTATTTTATTCATATTTTTGTTTCTGTTTTGGATAATTTTTGATTTTATTATGTTTACATGTTGTATAATGAATGAATTCTTCTCATATATTTTTAAATATACTTAATTATGTAAATAGATATTAGAAAACTGTAAAGTAACTATAAGGCTTCCTTTTCCTACTTATTATAGTTTTCATAGCATTATAAAAAATCTAATTTTATGAAAATATATTTATAAATAAATATAGAACCTCAGGCAAAGTTCTCATGTAAGAATTAAAAATAGAAAAATAAACTTCGTCAATAAGACATGAGTAAGAAGGTTGTAACTGGGGATATGACCAGCGCTAGATTGAAATTGAAGAAACTGAAATGCTGTTCCGCCCCTAAATCATAGTGGGAAAAAGTAATAAAGAATAATTTATTCCTCTGAACATGATTACAAAGATGTTTCAATAAAATGATACACAACAAATTCTGTCATTACGAGCGTAGGAATAATGGATATATTTATAAATGTGTCACTGTTTGTGTACCTATTAGAATTACATGCTTATGAAGAAGAAATCGTCAATACAAAGAGATAGAAATCAGCAAAATTGCAAAATAACCTTCAATTGCATTAAAGAAGAAGAAGACGTCAATACAAAGACTAAGATATTAATTAGCTAGATGGAAAGCAGCCAAATTGCAAACGAACATTCAATTGAATGAAAGAAGAAGAAATCGTGAATACAAAGACTAATTAATAGCAGCGTTTTACCTGAAAATAAAACGCTTGTTTGTTTTGTTTGTTTGTAAACTCTTTATTGTACACATAAAAAAAAAATACATTTTGATAACTACATACTAAATAAGGATAAATATGTACAGTGGCGGACTTATCCCTGAAGGGATTTCTTCCAGTCAACCAAGTAGCTGAAAGAACATGAGACAATGATAACGGGTACCATGAGGTAATATGTACAATAAATATAATCAAATTGTTTAAATTAAAGTTATGTAATAATAGATATCTACATATATTTTCATAAAATAATCCTACACTCTAATACATACATATATAATAAAATAAATATATACATAAAAATATATACAATATATAATACGTTAACTCAATGTATCAAGAGGGGTCAAATAAAATCTGTTAAGACGACTTTTGAAAGTTTCGAGAGATGTAGCCGACTTGAGATCTAATGGTAATGAATTCCACAGACGTGCAGCAGTAACAGTAAACGACATTGCGAAGGTACGTGATGTGTAGGGAGGTATAATTAAGATAGGGTTATTACACGAGCGCAGACGACTATCAATATCTCTGAAAGAAAATTTTTCATGAAGGTAATTAGGATAAGAGGGATTAAAAAGACAATTAAATAGAAGCGAAAGAATATGAACGTTGCGGCGTAATCTGATAGGAAGCCAATTAAGCTGGTGTCGAAATTCAGTGACGTGATCAAACTTACGTAGGCTGTAAACAAATCTGATGCTCTGATTCTGCAAGCGCTCCAACTTATTTAACAGTTCTTCAGTTATATCGAGGTAAGCAACATCTGCATAGTCGAGAAGAGGGATGAGGAGGGATTGGGACAGAAGGATTTTAGTTTCCGTGGGCAAGAAAAACTGCAAACGACGTAGCGAGTGTAGTGAAGCATACATTTTGCGACTAATCTCATGAATATGGGGAGCCCAAGATAGAGTCTGGTCCATAGTGATACCCAGATTAGTAACAGTGGAAGAGAAAGGAATAACATTATTGTCTAATAATAAATCAGGTAATCCTATGGCGTTGACTTTTGATACATAGTAGGGACTCCCCATCACAATGGCTTGCGATTTACTTGCATTCACTAGCAACCCAAAGTTATGTGACCAGTTTGCAATTCTAGCTAAGTCGGAGTTGATAGTGGTGATAGCCATGTTTAAATTATCGATAGTAGCAGCCGTGTAGATCTGCAAGTCGTCGGCGTACAGCTTAGCGTACGGCGTACGCTTATTAAATACTTACCTTATTTGAAGCTTATTTGTTTGAGATAGGCCCTTCCTGGTTTCCGCTTATATGTCCCTCTCTTTCTGCCCTATATTGTGTATCTCTCTCGCACATCCGCCCCACTTTCCCCCACCAGGCAGGGCTCGCCGAGAATTGTATCACGGCGGCCATTGCTTGTCATTGAGTCGAAAATAAACGCCAGGCAGCAGTTAAAGTTAAGCTTCAAATAAGGTAAGTATTTAATAAGAGTTTTATTTTCAGGTAAAACGCTGCTATTAAACACTTGGCCGTTATTTGAAGCTTATTTGTTTGAGACGTGTTTGTTGTCGCCTGGTGGAAGTGGACGCCAATGTGAAGATCAGTCAAAGGAATTCCTCATTAGCGCTTTGTTGTGGTTGCGTGCAATGTGATCGCACTTTGACCACTATTCGCGGATGTGCAGATGATTTTAGGTTAAAATATAAAGTAATTATGAATTGTGATGTAATTAATATGTTATTAATACACATATACCTTGACATTTGTGAGAGAGATATTTTATTTACTTTGTTATTAGTGTATACGAGTATAATATTACCAGGGATGACATTCCCTGGGCTGCAGGTAAGATGTTTAAATAAAATAAAAGATATATAATAACAAAATAGTTTTATTTACTGGGTATCACTTATACTTAGTATTATTAAGCATATATATATATAGAAACACGCACTTCGGGTGTGTACTTATTAGTTCTGTATTTATAATCACATAATATACTCTAATCAACGGGAGTGAAAGTTCTGATTACACTATTGCTACAGCTACTATCTTCTACGGGCATAACCTCTCGCTTATAAAATCGTTCAAATGTATTGCCAGAGCGCCAGTTTCCTCTGGAAAGAATTTCGTCTAAAGGGAAATTGTTTTCCCAATTTTTGGAAGCTACTGCTGCCCTAAAACTACCAGCTGTGGCAGTTATGCTCGCTTCTGATAGCATGGACTTAACCCATCCGGCAATCACTGTGCGTGAGGCTTTTTTAGGTTGTCCTCTTATAGACACGAAAAGATTAGAACATTTTGCTAATTTGCGTCTGTCATCAAGTAAATCGACAGTCCTTCTAACCCAAAACCGTGGGTTAAGATTCTCATTATCAGGATTATCAGTTAATCTCCAGCCTGACTGCCTGTAATTAATGTTATCGGTCTTAGAACCAAATGTAGGCCATAAGGTTAAATTATCATCGCATTCGATTAAATGATCTGGATCAACAGAAAGTAATGTCAGATCGTGAACTCTTCTTCCTGAACATAAAAGTAAAAGCGTAGCAGTATGTGTACAGGTAGAGAATAGGTTATTTTTGTCAACAGACATTCTCGATAAAAATAATATTAATTGGTCAATATTCCAAACAGAGGATTTTTGACCTACAGGTTTATTTATGCCAATGGACTTTAGCATGTGTTCAAGGGGATGTGAGCTTAGTTTCCCTGCAGTGTCTACGTTACTTAATGTTGCGACAACCGATTTGTGTAATAAAATCGTATTATACGCTAGTTTATACACAAGATGTAAATCTGCTAGGAATCTAGCGAGTACAGGTCCCGTTGGATTCAAAGGATCAACGTCGTGATTCCTAGTCCACTTAATCCACCGTTTCCAAGCTACTTGGTAGGTTCGGTGGATGGGCGCCATGCTGACTGCAGTAATTTCTTTTGTTCTGTTCCCCAGTCCGTTATGCTTTTTGTCCACCCCCACACTGCCATATCTCCAGTGTCATCTGGTGAACCTTTGGGGGTGGTATGTGCGTTGTTGTGTCTATAAGTTTCAGATCTAGGTTCGTTATTGTGTAAGGGGGTGCCAATGCTCGTGATTTTAGATCTGCTCGCCAAAATACCTGGTGCCACCTGGGAACGACTAGGAGATAAACTCCTGTCGCTGAATTGGGGTGATTGAGTACCCTCGGTATCAGGTACGGTGGCGGGAATATCCACGCCATTGGGTAAGACCACGGTCGGGAAAAGGCATCGTGATACAGGGCTTGCTGGTCGCACACATCTAATGTCACATAATTCCATACCACATGTGCCTTTTTCGACGCAAAGAGGTCCACCACTGGAGTTCCGAATTTTTGGAAGATCATTTCTGTGCAATAGGGCAACAGGTGCCATTCCGGTGGGGTCTTGTGTCTGGATAAGTGGTCTGCGTGACCGTTGTACAATCCCGGTATATGATTCGCAACTAGGTTTATTTGGTGTAATTCCAGATGATAAAACACTTTTAACGTTGTGTCCATCAATGCACGTGAGCGGGTCCCCCCTTGTTTTCTTATATGTGAAACGACAGTTCGATTGTCGCACTGAAATAAAGTTGTGGACTTGCTCAGGCGATGGCCGTGAAGTTCTAGTATTTTTAGAATGGCTAGCATCTCTTTCATGTTGCAGTGGAGTCCTTTCTCCTGTTCGGTCCACGCGCCCGAGATCAGGAAACCATCTAACTGCGCTCCCCAAGCCACATCCGAGGCATCTGTCGTTACAAAGTGTCTTGGCGGTTGTGGGTGGATGTCCGAGGACTGGTGACAATTGAGTAGCCACCATTCTACATTTTCCAGAGCTTCTGGTGGAAGGTCGAGGGCTCTTGTAGCTCGTATTTTTAGCAGGAAGTTGAGGAATGCAAGTAGAGCTCGATAATGCAGTCTGCCGTTTGGTATTACAAAGCTTGCAAAGTTTAATAGACCTACTAAGCTCTGTAGTTCTGTTAAGCAGGCTTTGCCGCGCCTTATTAGTGTTGTCGTTTTGCTGGTAATTTGCAATATTTTGTCTTTGGGGAGATATTTTTTGTTTAGCCAGGGATCCCAGACGATCCCTAAAAAGACAAGGCTTTTTTGTGGTACAACAAGAGATTTTTCGTAATTTATTTGCCACCCCAGGAAGTCCAGGAGGTTCAGTAAGAGATGCACATGAGATTGCAAGGTATCTTTGTTTTGATGGGCTAATAAGTAGTCGTCCAGGTAGACTACTATCCTTAACCCTCGTTCTCTTAGGGTTTGGGCTATCCAGTTTGATAGGGAGGCAAAAACCTTTGGCGCTGTACTCAGGCCAAATGGCAGGCACGTCATCTGCAACAGTTCTGCTTTTTAACTAACCGTAGGAACCTTCGATGGCTCTTGGCTATGGGCAGATGAAATACGCCTGCGAGAGGTCCACTTTGCGGAGCCAATCGTCCTTTTGAAGGAAATTTGGTATCCGAAAAATGTTTATTAGGCTGAATCTTTCTGTGCTGATGTATTTGTTCAGGGCCTTTAGATTGAATATAGGCCGGTGTGAGCCATCGCTCTTGGGCGTCAAGAACATTGTCGACAGAAAGCTGGGAGAGCTCTGAACTACTTCTAATACCCCTTGTCCCTTCATTTGAGATATGATCAAAGTCATGTCTTTAGACTCCTGTGTGCAGCGAGTTTCACTTAGGTTTGGCGGTATTAGAGGAGGTTTCTTTGTGAAAGGTATGCGATACCCTTTTATTATGCGCAGTAAAAATGGTGGAGCTCTCAGATGTTGCCAGTGCCTGTGATATAGTGCAAGCCGCCCTGCTCTGAACTTCCTCGAGTCAATACTTACGTTTTTTATTGGTTGAAGTATGTTCCTTGTAGTCACCAGCCCGGTTTCGGCCTCTACTGGAATCTTGGGATCTATTGCCATGTTGATCACCTCGTCCTCGAAACGATCGAAAGTTACCTCTTGTACTACTGCCCGTGTGACGGTTAGCGTGAGTATGGCCACCTCTCGCGGAATGGCCATGGCCATGTTGACAGCCCTGCGGGGGCTGATAATAATTTTGCTGCTGGCGGTAAGTTTGATTGGAGCCCTGCAATGGTCCATAACAATGTGCCGACCCCTGCGAGGGGTGGTGTATCGGTTTACTAGGTCCTGCTTGCAGAGCAGACCTAGTCGTGGGCTTGTTCAGAGGAAGAAAGGCTTTCTTGACCCCCCCTGCCTTATCAAGCGCAGCAATTTAAACAATACAAATATAATTATTTTTCATATAAATGTGATAGTTACTCACCTGTGCTTTGATGCACAAAATATTTTTAATTAATAAAATAACTAAAGGTATAATATACACAAATGTAAACCTTTGGTGGTTGACTTGAAGACAACCTTTCGCGGCGGAAAACACGACGCCAATGACAAGCAATGGCCGCCGTGATACAATTCTCGGCGAGCCCTGCCTGGTGGGGGAAAGTGGGGCGGATGTGCGAGAGAGATACACGATATAGGGCAGAAAGAGAGGGACATATAAGCCGACAACAGGAAGGGCCTATCTCAAACAAATAAGCTTCAAATAACGGTCAAGTGTTTAATATATTAATTAGCTAGATAGAAAGCAGCCAAATTGCAAAAGAACCTTCAACTTATAATCCAGAGGGGTATCACTCGTTCTGTATAAATAACGAGAACAAGGACTGAATAGATATCGTCCCGATTGATACTCTCTCGGGAAGCATTAATTTAATTCTCGGATTTCTATCGCGTTCTTTCATTCAGTTAACCTCATATTTATCTTTGAGAGATATTTGTTTTCTATTAGGTGTGGATTAATTTGATGCTTTGACATTTTTTAACTTTTGGTGGTTACACTCCTACGTCTGCGCGATTTTCGTATAAAACAGTACAATATATTTACCTGATGTATAATATATAGATAAGCTAACAAAAATTTTTGGGCTAATACGGTTAATATGTAAATATGACACTGCAAATTCCGCTTGTTTTTATAAAAAATATAATAAATTGAAGAAAAAACAATAAAAAACCGGTGAAACAATGAAAACACGCGCAGTGTAGGGTTCCGTAGTTGCAAATGTCAGCTCTGAGTTCACACCTCACGGCTTGACGACTAAAAACGTCTAAAAACAATCTAAAACGACCATAGTAGGCACGTACCGGCTAACTCGTATCGTTCCGCCAAGTGCCGTGCGACGTTTAGTTTTCATTTACACCTCCTTATATATACTATTGTTGTGAATTTTTTCACATGTTTATATTTAGAATGAGGGAGGGGGCTGGACTCTAACAAAAATTTGCATCATAAAACCAAACATTTCAGAAACGGATGCGTAAATCAAAAAATTATGTTCAAAAGCTCCCAATATTTTTTAAAAGACATATTCAACAACATACCACAAGTTGGGTTAGTTAGTTAGTTAGCAACCTTGTTTGTTATGGGTATGGTTGAAGACAATGACCCACTTTACTTGTATGGGAGCTTCTATATATTTTTTTTTAGAGTAGCTTCGTCTTTATCTGTCACAAAACAATTGATCCGATTCCATGAAATTAATTAGTAAATTTATAAAAGTACCTTTTTTTTACATGTGGAAAATGCGTTATGCATACTGATCTGCTACGGGGGTACAGAACAGTTATGCGGGACTCACACCCGCTAAAAACCACATGATTGCTCTCTTCACGCCATACTACCGGAATGGTGGGTACGGTGGAGCTACCATCACTCTTAAATCATTTATAAATTAGGTTACGTCAATAATTTTTTTTGAATATGGGGCAAAGGGAACATTTCTCAGAATTTGCACAGAACCCGTGCGTGAGTTCGACCCTAATTTCTCCCAATGGGAAAATTCTCAGAATTTGCACGAAGCCCTCATTGCGCAAGTTTGATTCAAACTTGGCCGGTTGTTTGTTATAAGTGGTGGAAACTTAAGTGTGGATTTAAAGCGCGTCAAACGTGACGTTGCACGTAACTGCAGTCAGCAGGCTTCACAATGTTGCCCTACATTTTATTTAGCTATAATAATATTTTGAACGCCCTGTAGGTCCAGACTTCACCAAAGTGGAAACGAGACGACAGGAGAGGATATTATAAACAAATAATGACAATATTTATATTCCGATTTTTTTGTAAAAATATAAATATGAAATATTAAGACTTTTCATCTTTTTTCCTAATCGCCTAACGGTTCTGCGCAGCCTTGCCTTGCGCAGTAGCTACATTATTTATTTATTTACTACTAATCTGAGCTTCCGTGACCATATATTGGCAATATGCAGAACAGCGTTCAGGAACTTGGGCTTTGTTGTGTAATGATAGATGTAAAAAAAATAAAATTAATAAATAATTATACGTTCGCGCGGCACCCGCTGAATTTTAATGAATTAAAATGAAGATGAACGACGAAATTCTATTGGTTATTTAAAAAACATTTCATCACATCTTGCCATACCTCTGCTTTGGTGGAATCTAAGACTTAAGCTGTTACGCAAATGAAAAATAATGTTACGTAAATAAAAAATAAATGTTGTTTCTTTTGTTTTTTGTGTATGAACATAAGCGGCCAATGGTGTCAGATGTTTGATGCCTAAAGGCATCCGAAATAGCTTATGGTTGCTATCAATGATGACAGCTGGGACGCAGCTTAGCGTGCGTTCCTAAACACGGAGTAGGTCGAGATTTTTTTTTTTTACTTATGGTCCCACTAGGGACCACGCCCGGTGTTGCTTAACATGGGTAAGCGCTAATCATTCTATCTACCGCCCACTAGGCCACAGCCCACAGGCTCCTGACCGAGATTCCAAAATGAATTTTCCGATAGTTCCATACGTTAACACGCCCGGAAAATTCGGTGATACGATCAAGGAATTTCGCTGGGCTGTCAAGAGTCAAGACGCCTGCGCACCGTGCCTTTCGAAGCGAAATATCAAAATTAACGTTTTTCTGCTTTCAAGATTTCTATTGTGCCCAATCTAGTGTTATCGTGTGTGGTGGTGTACTCACGAACTGTATACGTCATAGTTAGCCGGCCGACTTGTATCTAAGGACATTTTTTAACAAAGAACCTCCTTTGCAACCAGCCGGCAGTCGCCATTACATGGTGAGTACTTGTGCATGATATTTCCCTGGCTGGAATCTTTGTACCGGCCTTTTTACCGGCGAATATCCCCTGGATATTCGATCCAGGGTAGTGAACAAACAATTATTTTCACCAACCCGTTTGTCTGCTACATCTTGTTATTTCCGTTCATAGTTCAGACAGATATTCTGGAAATATGTTAGATGCATAGGTAAACTAGCATGAGATGAACTCAGTGTGTGTACGAGTAATATGAATATCTCGTCAAAGACAACATAATACTAACGTACGGTGATACGAGGACGTTATTTCCGTTCATAGTTCAGACAGATATTCTGAAAATATGTTAGATGCATAGGTAAACTAGCAAGAAATGAACTCAGTGTGTGTACGAGTAATATGAATATCTCGTCAAAGACAAGATTATACTAATGTATATACTGCTAACCTCATAAAAAATATTGGCCCAAATTAAGGTTCCCGGGTTCGATCCCCGGTTAGCCTTGGTCTATAGCACGCCAACCGGGATTTGAACCTGGGAACTTAGGATTCAAAGGCAATTGCGGTACCCCTGAGCCACAGAAGTCGTCAAATTAGGGATACACGCAGACGGAGTCCTAGACAATAACTAGTTAAAACAACTACACAAAATGTATAAATAATAGATATTAAGAATCGCAAAACTCAATAACATTTGCATAGTTCTTCCCATTTAAACTGAAACAGAAATTGGCAAGCGCTGAAAATATCAAAAATACATCAATATAATTAATAAGAATAAGAAATATTTTAAACGCAATTTAATTATTGACTAGGTATTTTAAAAACAAAATTTATATCTGTAATATTCGCGGAAGAAAAATTGCTCAAACATTTTTTCAGAATTGAAAGCAGTGTTGGGAGTTTTATCGTAATTACGAGAAACGGTTCCGTACAATCATACTGAACGGAATGATACCCAACATAAAAAGGTTCGAGGTAATTAAGATCGTTACAAGTGATTTACTGAAAAATTCTTAGCAGCCAATGGGTAATTTGGTTCAAAGTATTTAGCCAAGCATTACGCAGCATTACTGAATGTTTCAAACCAATTTCAAAAAAAGGAGAAGGTTGATAACATTCTCTTTTTTTTAGGTAGTAATTTTTTTTTTTTTTTTCTTTTTTATATATATCCGACGGCAAACGAGCAGACGAGCCACCTGATGGAAAGTGGTCACCGTCGCCCATGGACATCTGCAACACCAGAGGAGCTGCTGATGCGTTGCCGACTCTTAAGATACCTGTAAACACGCCTTTTGAAGGACCTCAAGTCATAGCACACAGGGAAAACCTCGGGAGGGAGTCCATTCCACAATCCTGCTGTACGAGGAAAAAAACCACGTGACGCTCTGACATTTTTGGAGACCCAAGTGTCAAGGATGTGGGGATGGACTTTACTCCTGTGGCGAGCGGTGCGGTGGTAGAAAGGTGACGGTGGCACCAATTCAAAAAGTTCTTCAGAACACTCCCCATAGTATAGACGGTAAAATACACACAGAGAGCCAACGTCTCTCCGTAGACCGAGGGTGTCTAAATCGTCTGTGAGTGTGGGATCGTCGATAATACGAATTGCCCGGCGTTGGATGGAATCAAGAGGAAGGAGTTGGTATTGAGGTGCACCAGACCAGATATGAGAGCAGTACTCCATGTGGGGCCGGACTTGAGCTTTATATAATAAAAGTCTATGACCCGGAGTGAAGTACTGCCTCGCTCTATTGAGCATCCCAAGTTTTTTAGAAGCCATTTTGGCTTTACCTTCCAGATGACTCCGGAATTGGACCTCCTTCGTAATATCGACGCCAAGGATCCCAATACTCTTAGAAATGGTAAGAGAGGTGTCCCGAAACTTCGGTGCTATGTTAAATGGGGTCTTCTTAGCGGAAAACACGCAGACTTGTGTCTTAGTAGGGTTGAATTGAACTAGGTTTAGTTTACCCCATTCAGAGACCTGCTCCAGAGAGGTCTCAATGTCAGACACAAGTCTCTTTCTGTTCTCCTCCACCTGTGTTTGAGGGATATTTGCACGACCTGCATAATATGCATCACCCGTACTGTCGTCTGCATAGCAATGGATGCTACTAGTGTTAAGCATGTCATTGATGTGCAGAAGAAACAGCGTAGGTGATAAAACAGATCCTTGGGGGACGCCAGCATTGACGGGCATGATATCGGAGCATAATCCGTCTACAACGACCTGAATGCTTCGCCCAGATAAGAAACTAGCGACCCACAAGCATAGTCCCTCAGGAAGCCCGAAAGATGGTAACTTCGCGAGAAGAGCCTTATGCCAGACCCGGTCAAAAGCCTTTGTGACATCTAGACTAAATGCCAGTGCTTCTCCCTTGCTCTCGATGGCGGCTGCCCATCGGTGCGTTAAGTACACAAGAAGATCACCAGCACTACGCCCGTGGCGGAACCCGTATTGACGGTCACTAATTAGCTGATGATCTTCAAGGTAACCAAGGAGCTGGATGTTTATCACACGCTCCATCACCTTAGAGAGCAGGGAGGTTATCGCAATAGGCCGATAGTTAGACGGGTCTGTGCGGTCACCCTTTTTAGGAATAGGGTGAACGTAGGCTACTTTCCACGAAGACGGGACTTTTCTTGAGGTGTAAGACAGCGAGAATAGGCGTGCTAACACCGGAGCCAACTCAGGGGCGCATGTTTTGAGCACAATTGCTGGAATGCCATCAGGCCCGCTGGACTTCCTGACGTCGAGGGAAAACAGAGCACGTCGCACTGCACTTTGAGTGAACCGAATTTCCCGCATTGAGTGCTCGCATCGCGGTAAAAAGGGCGGCGATGCTCCTCCGTCGTCAAGGGTAGAATTTGACGCGAAGAGAGTAGCCAAGAGATCGGCCTTCTCTTTTGCGGAGTGAGCCAGCGAGTCCTGACGATTGTGCAGAGATGAGAGGGAAGTGAAGGGCGACAGAAATTCCCCTGCGCTGCCTTAGCAAGAGACCAGAATGCTCTACTCCCGGAGGGATAGCCAACCAGTCTCCTACCAATGCGCGCAGTGTGCGCAAACTTTGCTGCAGTGATCTGCTTCTTGTAGACTCTTGAAGCTGCGTTGAACCGCTTCTTCAAATCAGAAGTATTACGATCCTTGACATTTCGCGCAGCAACCCAGGCTTCGTAGGCTTCGCGCTTGAGGTGGGCGGCATGCAAAGACGAGCAACGAAACCAAGGTTGAGACCGCCCTCCGATACGAACCGCCGAGCTGGGAATGTAGCACTCCATGCCCAGCAGTATCGCTTCGGCGACAGCTTTCGCACAAATGTCAGGATTTTCTGATGAGAAGCACAACCGTCTCCAATGGTAGGATGCATAAAACTCTCGCAATCCATCCCAATCTGCTGACCTATAATGCCACACACGACGCACACCAGGTGGTCTGGATTGCGTGGTCTGACCGGATGGAACCACAGCACGTACCAGGCAATGATCCGAGGTTCCTAGAGGGGCATCACGGAATACCTGGTAATCGTTTGGATGTGAGGTCAGCAGAAGATCCAACAAAGCAGGATTGTGTCCTTCAATATCAGGTATTCTGGTAGGACCATCAACTAACTGGTTGAGGTCATTTGTTACAGCAAAGTTGTTTGCAGCCTTCCCAGCGTAGTCGGTTTTCAGTGATCCTAGCCACTCAAAGTGGTGAGCGTTGAAGTCCCCTAGGATCACTACCTCCGCCGATGGGTGCTGCTGGAGAATTTCGTCTATGCCCTTCTGTACATGCCCGAGAAGTCGGTCTGTTTCGGCATCACCGCTATGGGACCTGTAAAGGCACGCATAGAACCGGATGCGGTCACCGTGATCCTCGCGCGCCCATAACAATGACAGGTTTCTGTCTTCAAGGCTGCTGAGACGTCAACAACATACATCCTCCCGTACGTACATACACACCCCAGCATTGGGCATAAACTTGTGCTCCAAGCTGAAACCGGGATACAAGAGATATGTGACGTCGGTAGGAGAGGATATTTGTGTCTCAGTCAGGAAAAATAGAGCCGGCTTAGTCGTCTCCAAGTGATGATGGACGACATTGAGGTTGGAATGCATTCCTCTGACGTTGAAGAAGTCCACATTGAATGTGGAAGGGGGTGCCGCTGTAGAAACATGTTTTCTATTTTTCGATCTTGCCATAAAAATTGCCTTAAAAACAGGGAAAAAATTGAGGATTGCCGTAGTTACGACAGTTACATAGGCAAAGTTAAGGAATGATGGCCCGCAATGAATGACCAGTGAGGTGCGCTGCTGGCACGGGGGACGGAAGGGCCCCCGATCCAACACAATGATCAGCCGCCGTGTTCCACTCCGGTCTCCCAGGCCGGCACGACGACCAATCACGAGCTTTTGACACTGGCGGCAGGACAGCCTCCCTAGCCGGGACAGCCAGGGTTCGGGTCCTCTACGTACCAGCGGGCGGCCAGCGGACAACCGTTTCATCGGGTCTCCCTGGCCCCCGCGCCAACGTCGCACCCCCAATCAGACAGTGCAAGACTCCAGCCCCTAAGGGACCATAAACTGTCGAAACTACGGGAATCGGGAATGGGGATTGGCTCTCACGCGCAACCGTCGAAACACACCCAACGGTGCTTTACGATAGATTTCGGCATGAGGGTGGTCGCCAGCCAGTCGGACCCCACGAGGTCCTACCACCGAGCATGTCGGGTATTTTACTCGCCTCTTACGAGATGCCAACCTGACGGGCAGTGGGGAATTGTATTCTACTCCGTCCCCACACGGAGAAAAGTTTTTTATGTTTGTTACCGCGTAACTCTGTCATTTATAAACCGATTTAAAAAAAATCTTTTTGTTTTTAAGGGTATGCTTTTAAATTAGTCTCATTTAAGTTTAATAAAAATCTACTCAATAGTTTGATTGCAGTAGGCTTATTTTTCATATGAAAGATTATTATTTTTTTTAAGCTGTATAGTTAGGCAGTTTTCTATTACAGTGTAAACTTGGTTTTGCATTTTATTCATTTTATTTTATGTGGCCAGTTTCTTTTTTAAGTTAGATCTAGTAAGATCATCTAGTCTTTTCTAAAATTTCAGGCATATTTCAGTTTGACCGCGACCTTGATTGAAATTGTCACCCAAATAGGTTTGATGTTTCACTAAGCAGATCACTGGATAAATACAACAATATTCTAACTCATCATCATCATCATTCCGAGTAGGTGTCACGGCCAATCGCACCCTGCACACCCTGGTGTCAGAGTTCTTCGGAACCGCCTCTGACGTGGTTCCTTTAACGACTACCATATGGCAGCTGGGACTATTAACAATGAATGGTCAGAATGTATTATACCGATTTAGGGCGACAATCTGAGGAATCATATTAGTAGGCGATGCGGCTGGCCACCCATAACAATTTTGACTTTATTTCCTCCTAATGGCCACTAACATACTAAATGTGGCTTTTGGGTCTTAAAGACTTGGGCTCTGTCTATCCGTAAAGGAAAAAAACTTGTATTTATATACAAAGTCGGTTTACGGATTTATTACGGATTTATAAATTGTTTGTTTATTACTCTTTTACAAAAAACCTTAAATTCATTCATTAATTTTTTTATACACATTGTCTAGAATACGGAAAAGTAAGGTAAATATCGCATATTTCTATATGCTACAGATTTAATGAATTAGCACTTTATTTAAATTACTTTAATTTATTGTATAGATATATTTATATTACTATATATTATTAATTAATATGACACGCCTTTAAATATTTTGTACGTATCATTATTAATATTTGACGTATTTACTTAAGGCTTTCAAGATATTATTTAAATGAAAAAGTTATAAAAGTGAGGTTACTTACTTCTACTAATAATGAATAAAATCAAAATGTCTCGTTTGTTTATCAGTATTACATTTGGTTTGAATTCAAGGTATTTGTTAGAAAAGTAAGTAGTTTAGTATTTTTGTAGACAATTCAAAACAAAATGATGAAATTACGTTATAAAATAAACCTACATATACAAAAATTACAACATTATTTTTAAAAAAATAAAATTATAACCTGTATTTCATTTACAAACTATTGAAACTAAATTAAAATTGAAGTCAATACAACTTCATCATACATGGACCATCAGGTGGCTCGTCTGCTCATTTGCCGTCAAATATACATAAAAAAGAAATTAATTTAACGATGAAAAAGTCATATTTAATATCAACTTCCTAATAAACGCCTCTTTTATAATACAACAACTATAAAAGATAAAATACAATGGAATATAATTAAAATTTAAATCAATGGAGCTTTAATCTTTTTTCCATTGTTTTGTAAATGAAGGCAGGTTTTATTTTATTTTAATCGTGAAATTGTTAAAGATTACAGAATAAGGTTTGTTTTATAACGTCATTCCGTATTTTTTTTTTATTTCCTAGAACAATCTTAACAAAAGTATAGTATAGTACCGATTCGTAATGAGTACGTAAATTGTGTAGCCTATGTTACCCGCTGCCCGTCGTCCTAGACCGATTGATTCAAAGACACTGGTACTAAGAGCCTCATGGTTCAGTGGGCCTGAGCATTATTAGCGCTTACGTACGCTAAGCAAGCCCGGGCGCGGTCCCCACTGGGATGTGTGACCGCAAGTGGCATAACAATATCTCTAGCTCTTCCGTGTTTCGCAAGGCACGTTAAGCCGTTGGTACCGGCTGTCATCATTGATGGCAGTCGTTAAGCTATGTCAGATGCATTTGGGCAGTTTGAAAGATCTGAGACCAGTGTTGGCCACTAAGACACACGAGAAACGAACAAACAATTGACAACTTACTACAAACCGGAAGTTATGGTTTTTATTTATGCAATCGAAAGTACCTTAAGTGTAAATACTTCCAGATTTTTTTCTTTTTTTCAAGTTTATATATATGGTATTTTATATATATTTAATTTTTTTTTTATTCGTGAAAAATGATGTTTGAATAAAAGAAAATAAAAAAAATCCTGGAAGTATTCAGTTGAGTTACTTTCGATTGCATAAATAAAAACCATCACTTCCGGTTTGTAGGAAGTTGTCAATTGGTAGTACCGCTGAGCCTGAAAGGTTATCAACAAATCCGGTGCGTTTAATGCTTAATCTAAAATTCTTAATGACAATGTACTTCAATAAAGCTTTATTTAAATAGCTGTTGAGAAGCAATTCTCTGTTAGCAATTTCGCACAGTAATTCTCAGCATGTTCCACTGCACAGTTGGTAGATTTAGTTAACAACTTTGTATTTAATATTCAGTGCATTCCCTATTTACATCTGCTTTTATTCTGTTTAACTTGCTCTTTAGTAGTCTCTGCTACATATTAAGCATGAATGTGTAATAAGTCTATGTCCTACGCATAGACGGTTGTATGTAAAAATGTATATGTATAATAAAATTTGACGACTTCTGTGGCACAGAGGTACCGGAAGTGACTTTGAATTGCAGGGTCCTTGGGTCGATCCCCAGCCAGATCTTAGATGTGTATCTATTTAAGTATCAATATCCATTCTAATAATAAATCTCTAAGAGACCAGCCCTTGGAGTATGGAGTAAGTCACTTTGTTTTCAGATCGTGTTTATCGTGTTTATATGCTCTATACTGACACTAAATTGAGGATTATTTTTATTTTCTTTCTGTATGTATGTATATATTATGTATGTGCTCCATAACTCTTAAACGAATTAACTGAATTTTATGAAACTTTATAGCTATACATTAAGGCGTACAGGACACAGGCTACTTATTTTTTTCTCCTGTTAAGACGTGGCTCCCATACAAACATAACATAAAATGTACGCGAACGAAGTCACGGGCACTGCTAGTCTATTATAAAATATAGTGTCGTTGAGTTTGTTTCCCACGCCACAAGTTCACTAATTACAACAATCTGTGTCATAGTCTGGATAATCTTATTTCTATGGTCCCTATATATTTATTTATTTTTGATCTCTGCTTCATCATCATCATCATTTCAGATGTAAAAATTCCACTGCTGGACAAAAGCCTCTCCCTAGGATTCTTGGCTCCATGGGAGGATATTGCTAAAGTCACCACGCTTGACAGACGGGTTGGCGAGCGCAGTTTATTTGGCTTCTTGTACTTTAGCATAACTCACGTATTTATGATCAGATTTAAATTATTTTGAAATTTCATTAAAATCGGTTCAGTAGTTTGATTAAATCCGGTTTTTTATATAAAAGATTATTTGTAAGTATCCCTGTCTTTAGTGATGACTTGTTTTGTAACAAAACTGTAATTTAGTTTATGTGCAGAGTTTTATACATTATGATTACTTTATGAAATAAATTCTGTGAAAGATAAGGAAACTGATGATTTAAAATTATATCGCGAGAAAAGGCAATCAATAAAATATTGCAACAAAGAAAGGTGAGGTAACATAATTGATGATATTTCATTAGGTACTTCACTTCTTTGCTCAATTGAGTTAGAGGTCGTGACACTTCGTGATGGATTACCTCTACTTCTGATTGGATAAAGTTAAGTTATACTCTGGCAACTGGCAATTAACCAAGAAAGAAAGTCGAAAAAATATCGAGACAAAGAAATGATTACAGATACAATTTTTTCTTGTCTATGGAAATATTTTTTATAAATCTCAGAAAATATTTACATATGAACATTACAACTGAAGATGCAATGCAATATGTCTCTGATATAATCAGGAAAACAACAAATATAAGAAATTATTTTAGCGGATTCGTACGGTATGTATGACTCATATTAAAAATTAAATTCTCTTCCATCTAATTGAAAGACTCTGTCTAGTCTAAGCGTGTTTCCCATTGAAACTTTAGCTGTAATTCTTCGAAAACTGTTCAATCTAGTCCGTCAACTATTGTTTTGATGGACTATATGGATCAGTTTTCGATACACACACTGGGGTGTTAGCATTATTAGCTTACGCATGTTAAGCATCCTTAGTCGTATTCTCCACTGTGATGGGTGAGCACAAGTGGCGTAAAAAATCTCAAGCTTTTCCGTGCTTCGGAAAGCACGTTAAGCCTTTCGTCCTTGATGTTATCGTTGATTACAGTCGTCAAGTCGAGACAGTTGCAGACACTTTAAAATTAACTTCGTCTTAATTCCGACAGTTTCATCACACTTATATCAAAGTCGAACTTGCTTCTTACGGCAAACAGAAGCCATCAAGACTCCTCTTCTTTTTCTACACTATAAGATTCATTTCAGCGGCAAGAAGTCCACTTCTGAACAAAGCCACTACAATCATCTGACCTCATAAGAACATCTTTCGCATATTTACGGTGCAAAGTTCCTCTATTAAGTACATCCATCCGCTTATAATAATACTATTAATTCTGGTATCAATTACGTAAGAGGTATCTATTAGACGTATCTATCACTCTTGATTAAATCACCATCCACAGCCTAGATCACATATCGCACTATATCTAATCTTCAGCCACAGAGAACTTAGCGTAGACTACGCACATAAATCGTGCAAACAGGCTTCATCGAATCACACGCTCGGGACATACTACATGTCGCCTTTTAATTTAAGTCGCTACGTACCCAGAAAAAATATCCACCTATGCCATTTTTCTCATTACATTTATAGCAGGGGATTTTGAACTCCCTGACAATATTTCAATTACGGAACTAGTATACACCCGTAAGACAAAAAGAGGTAAATAGTGAAAAATAAATTGATTGCCCATAGAATTACCATTAAAATTAAACCATCTCATCAGTGAATTTGTATGGGAGGTCCAATTTTTGTTTTCATTTTTTACTTTGCTGGTCTATATTCAATTAAAGATTCTAATTATTGCACAGAATATTGCCTTTTACCAGATATCCAAGACTAGTTATTCTTTTTATTTATTACATGATCACACACCACATTCCATCTGCCCTTTACCCAGCGACCGAGTAACGATAATTTAGTTCAGGCCAAGCGCATAAATCTTGGAACAGTTTGAACGCAGTGGTCTTAACAATTAAACGCTTTGTCAAATCACGGGCGCGAGAAATTACTGTGTATCACTCTTTGACCAGCAGACACTAAGTTAAGCTACGCTTAATGGGGCGACGATCAATTAAGAACTATAACTTATTGCGGAAAAGGCTTATCTTATCGTCCTCTACAGACTGTGTGCTTAAAGTTGTTATCCGTTTGAAGAATCGTTTGAAGAATCGTTTCCAGGTTGCTTGTAAAGTCCAATCGAGAACTTGATTGTAATTAAACACAGGTAAAATAGTTACTTCCGTTATTTTTATGTTAATTACTTGACACAAATGAACCGTTTAAAAATTATCTTTCTTTTTATAATTGAATACCACGTCTTACAGCTTGTTCGTAGAACATTATTTTATCATAAATTATAGCCAATGAAAGCTAAAGCACCACACTCTTAAATCAAACCAGCTTTTAAGGCTAGTGGATGTCACCTATCCGATGGCCTACCTTTTATCTACCTTTGTCGATTACTAGCCCAAAAAAATCATCTTCATACAGTTATATCTTTGTGTTTATACATCCCGTAGTAGAATATTTACATAGTTTGTGCATGCGTTCTTAGCACATAGAAGGAAGTAAACGTAAATAAATATATATGGACAAATCACACAGATTGAGCTAGCCCCAAAGTAAGTTCGAGACTCGTGATATGGGATACTAATTAAACGATACTATAGTTTATAACAAATAAATATATAGAGAAACATCCAAGACCCATGCCAATCTGAAGAAGATCATTTTCCATCTTGACCTGGCCGGGGATCGAACCCGGACACTCTCGTGTCGCAGGCTGGCGTGTTGACCGCTGCGCCACGGAGCTAAACATGTAAGTGGTAAGTAGATCTCATACATAGACCTGTCTCGAAAATTAATCTCTATACGCGGCGCAATTTTGATAGTTCTGAACCTTTAATGATTGGGGTGATTCAGCACGTCGATATGAACAACTTTTCCTATGGGACCAACGCTGGGAACTCAAAATAAAAAATGGACAGTTCCATACAAAAACATTCGGCCGCCCGGTCAATTTGTATGGGAACGACAAAAACATTTTTGAGTTTCTAGCATTGGTCCCACAGTAAAAGTTGTTTATATCAATGGGCTGAATCATCCCTTTAAGGGTCCAGAACGATTTAAATTTCACCATGTATAGGTACAATCCACACCATTTATGACATACTGTATGCCGTCTTTCCTTCGACAAGCTACCGAGAACCGATAATGTAGCCACACGCATAAATCGCATTAACAGTTTGTTCGGCGTGGCCTTAACAATTAAGTAAAGTACGCTAGGTAAAAGTCTTGTAACTCATTATGTTACATGCTAGAAAATTGTGGTTTTACTTAAATCCAATTAATTGTAAAAAAAAAATACGTCTTAATCAAACACCAAGCCGCCATACCAAGAGCGAACAGCTTTTTACAGACTATGAATATAACTTTCCGTACAGTAAACTCCCTTTGCATTTCTCTGGTACCTGCGTTGTAATCTCTGTATTGCATGTGCATCCGTCTATAATAACACTATTTGTTCCGGCAGTGACTGCTTTATATGTAAATGTCTATTGGATGTATTGTAGTGTTTAATAAATAACCACGTAATCCGTAGCATAGACCACAAACCGCATTTGTCCTTTCCCACATTCCATCTGTCCTTCGCCCAGTGATCTAGAACTGATAATTTAGTGCAGGCCACGCGCATAAATCGTGCGAACAGTTTGGTCGAAGTGGCCTTAACAATTAAACGCTCTGTCGAATCACAGGCTCGAAAATTATTGCATATAGCCATTTGACCTGCACACACTATATTAAACTGTCGCAACCTGCTCCTCCCCTCTCAAAAAAATTACACATATATTTTAAGGAAACAGAACGGAAAGATATTTTTCATTTCACAATCGGTACTGCCTTATAAATTCGTAACGCAGATTGGCTGATACTTTCACCACGTAATGTTTTGACATTACGTGGTGAAAGTATCATCTTCTTCTTTGGAAGAAGAAGAAGAAGAAAGTAGTATAATAATATGGCTGGTTTAAAAAGAGATTGGATTTTTATGTGCATTTCACTCTTACTACATTATAATATGTATTGCGAACATAGATTTAAAAAAAAATTGCGTCTGCGAAAATAAGAAGCGTTACGTTCGTTTTTAATACGGCGATTATCCTGTTAAATAGGTATCGTAACGATCGTTATAATATTACAGACTGTGCTGCTGATGTGGCTAGCGAAGCCGAATTTCGACTTGAAGATTCGGTTGCATGACACACAAAAAAGTTGGCCAGTAGCGTTATACAAATATTGCGTCTACAACATCTCGACACGAAATATTGCGTCTACAAGATCTTGACACGAAGCGCCAATTACGGAAGACACGACCAAAGCCCTCCTACGATTACACCTAATCCTATATAGAAGAATGCGAAGAAGTAAATTTAACCCGTATGTTCACAAGCTACTCTTTTTTCCTAATAATGGCCAATAATGGCCACTTTCTCATACTTATCGATCGCATAACAGAAGCTACTAATAAACCACTTAGCAAACTTCCCTCCTCTAATAAGTGGAGGCACGGCGGCTTGTCACTTCACACGAGTAACACACAAGTGAAGCCGCGCTTCATAATTGTGTAATTTAAGTTCGAAAGACGAAGGAGCGATCCATTGATAGTGATTATAAAGATAACGAGCTTCAGAACTTATTTCAAATTTTTCTTAGCTCATAATTTCATATAAATTATACACTGACGCGAGTGAAGCCGCAGCTAGTAGTTCATAAGCCGCTTATAAACCAATTAGCAAACTTCGCCCCTCGAATAAGTAGAAAGAAGTTCGACACATAAGTAACACGCAAGTGAAGCCACGCTTCGCTGATAGCGATTATAAACTTTCAACGAGTTGCACAACTTGATTTACATTTTCCTTATAATCTTTTGCACCCCTATTACGTACACGAAAGCAAACAGAAGTACTCTTGTAACGAAATCTACATAATTAAAAACACAGAAGAAAGACGGGTATGGCTTTACCATGTGGCTAAATTTAGGACCTTTCGTCACTGCCTAGAATGTAGTATGAAACTAAAAGATTAACGCCCGAATACTCAAAACCATCTTAAGAGTATCTTAGCTAAAATCGATCTCAAGTCTCATACTGTCACTGTCTTGACAATTACCTAGCAAGACAATTTGAGTCGTGATTAGTTAAGATTTTTTTGAGAATTCGGGGGTAAATGGTATAATATAATACTTATCTCGTGGAAAACGTATCTTTTCTTAAAATGTTCGTACCTACCTGGTACGAACATTTTAAGAAGACAATCAAATATATAACACTATAGCGCCTTTTTCTCTAGCAGGGTAGACAGAGCTCTGCATGGTCTATACAACCAAAACGCCAACCAAATATTACATTTTTTTAAATTAAAAGTACGCAGGTATCTACTTTTAATCATCTATTTGCTATCGTATTTATGCTACATGTTGTTAGGTACGTTATTTTAATGGTATCTTACATTCACCTATTTTCGCTACCATTTTCCCTTATCGTACACTAAAAATTATGCTTAAAAATTGATAGTAATGTCAAGTTGTCGGCGATATTAACATATTTTTTCAACAGACAGCTCCCAAAGCCGAGGTCCGTCCCTCCTGGGAGCCCTTTGGTGATGTTGCCTTGCCTACACAGGTTGAGAGCTCTCTGCCCTCGCCTCAAACGCCTGTTGAAGTAACGAAAGCTCACTTCAACAGAGTTATTTAAATAACAAATCCTTCATATTTTTATGTCAATACGACTTATTACTTATTCGTAGACCAATACAAACACAAAATTATATTTATGAAAATATTTACCTTTGTAAAAACATTAAGTTACTACACTACACGTGTAACATAACATAACCAACGACGTGCCCGTAAAGGAGTGACTCAAAATGAACGTTTCCTATGGACCCAATGCTGGGTACTCAAAAAAATTACATCTTCATACAAAAGTGTTCGGCCGGCTTGGCAATTAGTATGAAAATTTAAAAAAAAATTGAGTTTCCAGCATTGGTCCCACAGGAAAAGTCGTTCACTTTGACGGGCCGAGTCATCCCTTCACGAGAACGTCGTATGTTATGTTATTTTACACGCTGCATATGATAATGCATAATGAAGACCCCCTGCGCGTTTAAATCTATTAGGTATGCTTAATTTCACGAATATTAAAAATCTTTTGAAATTTTGTCACGTAGATTGTTGTCCTTATCCCAAAAAAAGCAAATTTAGCTGGCAGGTGCAAGAAACGGCTCGAGGATATTGCGCATTCTTTTAAACTTTAATCCATTTTCTAAATAAAGTTTGTATCTCCATGAAGTCTCCGCGGCAATTCAAAAATATTTTGCTAAAAATGATCAAAGTTTTAATTGATAAAGTTGATGGTCTCATCTCGTTTAAATAAAGTGAACAATGAATTTCCGCCATCACAAACATAAAAACGCAATATGAAATTGAGAAAAAAATTACTAGTTTAGTGTTTAATTAATTATATGCAGACCAAAAAAGACATACTACATGTATTTTAGCTTACATATAATCTATCTCTTGGTATTTTTTTCTCCATTTGATATTTATAACATGACTAATGATTTCACAAAATTTGGCCTTCGCGTTTATTCGGAATTTTATATTCTTCTAAATGGCCTCTGATGGCTTTGATTCTCTTTTATGGGTGGCTTGTGTGAGGATTTGTATGCACCGTAAAGAATAAAGACACCTTTATAATATCACCTCAAATTGTACCAGCCGGATGAGCAATGTTGTAAATTTCTAAGCAATTTTACTTAAGTATAGGAATTAAACGTCAATTTTACTAGAAATGGACCGAAATCTTCTATTTTTCGCAAATTAATTTAGTCCTGAACTCCTGAACAGACGTTATATTGAAGATTTCCACAACCATGCCCGATTTATCTTGAGATCTGTTTTGGATTAAAACTGGGGATGCGGGGTGTGAGTTAATCTCTTGAAATACGATTTGAGCGGTAGGCTTATCTCAAGTGAAAACGCGTGGCGAAATAATTTGTTGCGACGTTTTGTTTATCTGCGGTTAAAAGGAACGGAATTTGTAACTGGCCCATAAATTGTTCTGAGGGCTCATTTAAGATTAAAAATAGAATCAAGGAAAAAGTAAAAGTATTGTTAAGTAAATTTTTTGTGACCAGTGATGTTTATTCTTTTTTGTTAGAGAGTGATTTGGGACAAGACACTTTTTACGATCGTCTGAGTAATGTTGTCCCAGATACGTTGTGTATTAGCTGATGAAATGGTTGGATCATAAAACATATGGAATATCTTATTAAGTTAGGTACATAACATATATAAAACACAAAGATGATGATTTTTTCAATACAATAAATGAAACCTATTTATTCTTCCAAATGTAATGATACCCAAAAATATATATAGGTTTACTTGACAAATACTAATACCTTCGCAGTACTAGATTGCTGACATCATAAACAAGAACATTTGTTTTACGACTTTAGATAATTTGTTACATTTGACTTTTATACAAAAAAATAATATTATTTTAATTTTTCGGTTAAACATTAGCAACTCAACGTGCGCAAAGAAAGATTACGCGCGAGCGTCGCGCCGTCCTTTCATTTACACAGACTATTCAAATGTGGGACATTAAAAACTTGAAACAACATTTTTCTTTATTAGTTTAGTAAGGTGTATCAGAACTCTTAGAGCAAACGTTCTTGTTTATGATATATATAGCTATCTAGACCTAAGAGGTTTTAATTGTTTAAGAAATAACCCTGTATATGTATACAGGTATATCGGCCAATGTTCCGTGTCAATCAGAACCACCGGATCTCCCCGATCGAATTGTACGCGGCTGGAATGGAATATTGGAATAAAGGGTACCAAGAGAGAAAAGACGATGTCTCTTATGGGATGCGACATATGTTAGCATCTACACGGCGTCCTGCAGTCATGAACTATTTGTAAGACAGGCAGGACAAATACTTCACGCCTTCAGGGTTGCTTAAAAATTATCAAGCGTTCGGTGTTTTTATTCGAGTCGGTTTTGCCCAAAAGCCAAGGACTTCACTTGGGAAATCGGAATTGGTTTGAGGGTAGGTATGACTACTGCTCTGGGATCAATTATTTGAACCCGCAGTTATCCTTTGGTATCCGAAGAGGAAACCTTAATGTGTTCCTTTAAGCCGGGTATAATTTGAAGTGACATTTTTAAAGATTTTCTATTTCGTGTATTGTTCTATTTTTATGGATTTTTTATGTGTTTTAATAGGTAGATATTTTTCATTTCCGTTCGCAATATTAACATTTCCTATACAATACTACTATTCCAGATATTTTCGTTTCCAAAACAATACTAGCGTTGTGAAAATCCAATACTACACCGGCGGTTATTATTGTTTTAACATATAGATTGCCCAAAAAAGTGGATTGGCAAAATTAACGGGTCTAACAACTCTGTAAAAGTTTTATTCAAACTTTTATAAACGGAACTAGCAGCGCTAACATGGGACACAAATCACTGCCACTACGTAAGAGTTTTCGTTTGACACATTAATTTGGATGTGGCATGTTAACGTACACCGTAAACGCTGATAGAACTTATATTTTTCAGTCTGTCTTTTTCCATAATAACAAGAAAATTATATTTTTGCGACGAGTTTTTATTGTAATAGTGATGGAAATTAGGTTACCTAGTTATTTAGTGTTGCAGAGTTATTCATCATCAGAGCACCTTTGTATATTGCATTGTCATCCAATTTACATGTGTATGCAAACCTTCAGCTCCATCGGACATCGGCATGTTTATTAAATTTATCTTGCATGATTCGATTAGATACACATAGACAGACAGACAAATGTCTAACAGTTTTTATTTAGTTTCAACTGTCCTTTCCAAAAGCTTGTAAATAGGTACTCCAAATGAGTCTTTACCCTCAGTATAGTATATAGCCCGCATGTCCTCGAGCGAAAATCAATATCTATCTACAAAAAACTTGTTACAAACGAACTAACGGCAAATGTATATAATACCTATTTAAATATGTGAGAACTGACTTACTTATGGACATTATTCCAGGTTATGATTATGTTATAGTTCGAACATAAATAAGATTGCAAATTTTAATGAAAATGCATTTATTTTCTATGAAGTAGGTTGGTAATGTAACCTTTAAAAAAAGATTAGTTTATATTTATTAAAGTATCAGCAAAAAATAAAAAATTGGTTGTCTGTAAAGTCGGTCATTCATCATTTTACGTGATAATGGTGAGAGAGATATAGATGCGTCACAAATATACCTCTACTCGTATCGCTTGTGCCGCGCTCTCGCTTGCACACAAAACATTACACTTCTTCCTGCCTGCAGCTGGCGTTTCAAAAAGGATTTTTATGTGCCTTAAACCCGCGTCTCGAGCCAAAAACGTATTGATCAATCCTTCTACTGCAGGGATTGTTTATACATGTCCTGTATATCGACAATAACTTGTGTAACCTAGCAGGAGCCTCTTCATTTCTCCACAAGATATTTTATTTCCTCATGGGGTTTCGGCGAATTTAGGCTTTAACTGCATGGACAGCCTATCCTAACAGCATGCTGGCGCTCCGATTTTATTAGCCTCCGACGGAGGAAAAATTGCTAATATCTGTCAATAGTAAGATATACAAACATACGGCTGATACCAAGCTCTTGAAAACGAACAATGGCTCTACTGACTGACGCAAAGATATCCAATATATATAAAAGTATTTTTTTGATCTCGTAGCTTATACGTTTTATTTTTATTTCCTTTGTGGATAACATAATAAACGCTTTCCCAATTTGAATAATCAAAAAAAAAAAAAAAAAAAAAAATATAATCAGACTTAAATTTTCCAGCAATTTAAATTAATTGTTACTTATTATTTATTCGCCAGCTTTCGTCCACTGTGCCTTTGTGTTAATGTAAATCCCTGAAGGTACTCTTTAACCTCTCCATACCCCTATTAACGTGTTACCTATATTTTCATTTTATATTATGATGATCGGTACAAAGCATAAAAACACGTGTTAACCTTAAATACCTTTAGTACTATTTATTTTTATTTAGTATTCACGGCCCACCTCGGGCCGTGAATGAAAAAGTAACGAAAAAACGCATAGGCCTCGTTTACAGAAAGGCGAAGCGTTGCGTCGTAACGTAACGTAAGTTACATAACGCGCTGGATAGCGCATGAAGCGTTTTGTCTTTTACGGAGAGACGGCGTTGCACGCAGCGATGCACGCTCAATTTCAAATATATGAAACTCTATACTCTCGTTTACAAAGACGCGGCGTGTCGGGCGGCAAATGCATCGAGGCGTTTTGCGCTGCGGATAACGCGTCAAATTCCGCCCAAAGCTACGATATATCCTTCTGTTTACGAGTGTTGTGAAAATTGTGGTTTTAATTAGCTTTCGGTATTAGAATAGTAAAGAAAGGCCATTCTATTATCGCAGCAGATCTGCATTTGATAGCCTAGAAGTTTCCCTTCAACACAGATCTAATCTCGATGGCGTGGGGATAATAACAAGTAAGCCGCAATATTAGAGATGGATAAATAAAGGACGGCTGATGTGGCGGCGATTGACAGCGTTATGTCCCTGGTCGCGGCTAAAGTGACTTTCAGAAGTATCAACCAAAGTAATAATTGAATACAGTTGGTTTTCTGACAGTGGCATATAAAATAATTGCAAAATTATAAGAACTAAGAGATCTCTTTCCAGGGTAGTATTTTGTAGACGTTCTAAATGGTTAACAAAATTGAAATAGTAAATGCCAAGTAAAACCTACTGTCACAGCACATTGCATTTGATAGCTTAGAAATTTCCTTTCAACATAGTAGCGGCGTTAGGGTAGGGCGCGCTTGGGCGACCGCCCAGGGCGCTGGATACGGAAGGGGGCTCCCACCAAACCAGGAGGCACATTAAACCGTTAGGCCAATGCGGCAGAAAGGTCCCGGCTGTCATCATTGTTAGCAGTCGTTAAGCTATGTCAGATGATTTTAGGAAGCTTGCAAAAGTGTTGGCCACTTACACACACGAAAACAAACAACCAAGCAAGGGCAGAGGACGCAGGGCAGTGTGATTCAATCGCATTGCATCCCCCTCTCTCCAATAAGAGGGGGCAGTCGTAGAAATCTCGCCCAGGGCGTCTGTTATGCTGACGCCGGCACTGCTTCAACACAGATCAGATCTTGATGGCATGGAGATATAACAAATACTTGCTAGTAAGCCGCAATATTAGAGAACAGCCGATGGAGCAGCGGCGGATATTATTATTTACATTTACTGTCGGAAGTTCCAACCAAGTATTACTTCTAATGAATGAATGAATAAATGAATGAATTCTAATGTTATTACATTTTATTTATAGGAAGGTTTTATTTTTGTAGCTAGTAAATATTTATTGTTATCAATATTTTATTCTATAGTAATATTGTAAAATAGTTCTTATCTTGTGACTTCATCCGCGTTATAAAAAAATATAAATATGGATAAATATCACAGATTAAGCTAGCCCCACAGAAAGTTGTGATCTCGTATCTTAGGATTCCAATTAAGCGATACCATATTTAATAACAGATACTTATCAAGATAAACTATTGTGAAAAAGATCATTTTCTACCATGATCTTACCCGAGACCCTACGATTCATAGGCACTTGCACTTGCAGGGATCGAACCCGGAAACTCCGGTGTGGCAGCCTGGCTTGATGACCAGTAGGCCACAGAGCTTGTGAAATACATATCTTACAAAAAATTGTGTTTAAGATTATTTCAAATTTTTTAAAATGTTTTTAACTGAAAATCATAATCATTAAGATTAAAATGGTTATGATTGATTGAACCCATTATTTCGGAGCAAACCGATCGTTTCACTTTAAACTGTTCTCATAGTGAGTTCTCATAGTCATTTTTCTGGACGCTTAAACACAACATACGGATTTTATGCTTAATTTGCTGGCGTGTATTTGGGCAGTAGAGCAATGTCGAATTACTTATATCAACAAGGTATATGTTTGAATTTCCAAGTGTGTTTGAGAAAACATATTTCTAATTCGTTTATTACCAAAAATTGTCTAAACCCTAATCTTAAAAGCTTGCGTAACCTTCTTACGTCGTCTACTAAAGTGTAAGTAGTATTACTATTCGAAAACTTCGCACTGTCACCTCGGGGTCCCTATTTACCCTTGTCACACAAAGTAAACAATACAGTAAACAAATTACTGTAGGAGTCATTCACTGAAGTAGTTCGTAGTGGATCGTACGAAGTCTCGATACCCAGAAGACTTCATAACGGATTTCAGCTTCGTATTTTCTCTCCGTTATATAAAATGAGGTTCAGCGCTGAACTCTTGGATCTTACCCGTGGATCTTACAGCCAAGTTCACAAAAATACTTGCTCTAAAAACTTTACTAACTAAAATATTTTTTAGTTACAGTATATTTATAGATTACTAGCTTTCGCCCGCGGCTCCGCCCGCGTCAGTGTCGGTCCCCTGGGGAATTGTACTTTTTCCCGGGATAAAAGCCTATGTCCTTCTCCGTACTTCAGAGAACTTGTATGCAAAATTTCATGATAGTTCAGTAGTTACGGCGTAAAAGCGTAACTAACAAACAAACTAACAAATTTACTCTCGCATTTATAATATTAGTAAGGATATTCAGTATCACAATTTTTATTGAAAACTTCACCGCTTCGGCCGTCCATGTTTTGGGCTCCGAATTTAAATAAGCTGAGGATATAGTAAAACTGAGACATTGTAAAATTGCGAGATTGAATATCCAAATAATTGAAACAATTTCTTAACCGTGAAATACTATCTAATAAAACCGGTTTCGGAAAAGTCTTTTTATTTCTTGTTGTAACAAAAAGACTGCCGAAACTGGTCCCGAACTTGCCTTGAAAATACGCTGGCAATCCTCACGCCAACCGTTTTCTAAGGCGAGTTCGGGACCCTCCACCGCGCGTCCCGCACTAGCCCTGCCTCCTGACGAGACGAAAGACGAAACTATAGTCGGCAATCCTGACGAAATAGCACGTGAGTGACTCGTTTAGCCGTGTGGTATCCGGCAGAGTAGAATAGGACCACTCCAAGTCTTCCCGTGGATGTCGTAGAAGGCGACTTAGGAAATACAAGCTAAACAAAGCTTATAAACATCTAAGACACCTCTCCAACACGTCTGGCCAGCGTGGAGAGTGTAGGCCAAGTCCTCCGGCTGCTCTGGCCAAGTATGGCCCTAGTAGTACAGAGAGGGTCGTGCTCCTGTAGTGGAGACTAAAAAGGACCTGATGATGATGATGATGATGATGACTCGTTTTTAGTCATAATGACTGAGTAATCCCTTAAGGAATTATTGGTGGTTAATTTACTCACTCCGGTGGTTGCATTGGGTACGCACGTCCGGCCTCCCGAGCTGCTACTTGCTTTACGAGTGAGTAATATCCACATACCGTCATTCCCTTCCCAAATCCATCAAATTCCTTAGCCTATAGCTTAAAAATGCTTGCGATGCGCAGCAGCGACGGAAGCACAAGAAGCCAAAGAAACTGCGCTCGCCAAACCGCCTGCCAAGCAAGGTGAGTTTGGCAAATACCTCCCATGGAAAAAAGAATCCTTGTGAGAAACCCTTGTCCAGCAGTGGACTTTTATTGTAATACTAGCGGCCAGCCCCGACTTCGTACGGGTAGATATAGGTATTTAATCTATAGACTATATTCATTAGGGATAATGTAGGATTCTAATGGTGAAAGAATTTTACAAATCGTTCCAGTAGTTTCGGAGTCTATTCAATGCAAACAAACAATCAAATATTTCCTCTTTATAATATTAGCGTAGATGTAGATATAGTATTAGGAGGGTTTAATACAACACAAACGTTTTCAAAAATAGCGTTAATCAAAAACCCGTTGGTTGGAAGTCGCTCGCAAGCTATGCAAAAGTCGTTAGTCACCCGTTCGGATGCAGTTTAGTAGCTGCAGCTTTGCCTGCATTTTCGCTAAATTCGAAAATTATTACACAAGAGCTTATGCAACGATTGCAGCACGTAGTACCTACGTTAGGTTCTAACGTACTCAAAAAAAATATGTCGTCTAATTACGAGCAACGATAGCATAAGCTTATAGCTTATATTAAACTTAGTTTTCAATTTGTTATTTTAGTATTTTTTATCCTTCTTTTGAAATAAAGACGTTCTCTCCCCAGTGAGTGTTTTTCTGGTTGAATCGACATTTGTGATGCTTTGAGCAATGTATTATGTATGACAGTATTTATACTGTAATACGATTTGGCGACAGTTTTTACTGCATGACGCAAAGCCTCCTTGAGAAGGAACTTGTTTCGGCACAAAGTATCGTGTTTTACCGAATGCCGTATAAACTTACATATAACCTTCTGTTACAAATTTTTAGCTTGATCAAAAAAAAATCAACCACGGACTCTGACTGAACTAGGCTTTCGCGAGTATTTCATTGACTATGAGACCTTGACTGCAGGCGTAGGCAGCCTAATATCTTCACATTGTAGACATGCATTATAATGTAGTACACAATACAGAGATTCTGTAGCCATTGACTCCATAACAAAGATAACATTCTCCCTAGACATAACTATATATATTTTTAATATGTTCTCAAATCATGCATAAATTATTGTTTCGTATTTGGCTTTCATTAATCATAACCTTATCATAGACAAACCACCTCAATAAACCTGTAAGCGTTAAGACCCCGGATTTATTGACCGCCAGGGCGTGTTCTCGTTACACAGAATGGGTGGCATGCCATAAATATCGTATGTGCTTTCTATATAGGTATTCTATATTATTTTCTAACTCACTGTTTTCAACATTTCTTATTTATGTTTTTACGTAGCAGATATGACAAGGAATTCCATAGCCCAATTATCGTGCGTATTATTAGCGTTTACGCATGTAAATGAACCCCAGGCGTTCCCCACTGGGATAGGTGACCACAAGTGATTTGTGCCACGTGGTCAGCTATCCCAGTGGGGCTTTTCGAGCTCCACCGTGCCTAAGGTACATTAAGTTGTTCCCGGCTGCCATCATTATATGGCGGTCGTAAAGCGATGTAAAATGGCTTTAGGCAGCTTGAAAAAATCTGACAGCAGTGTTGGCCACTGACACACACGAAAAGCATGTTATAGTTTCCTGCTAGTAGGTGGCATAATATAAATATACTTAGTAGGTACCTCATATAAAGTGTTACAGAAATACTACTGCAAACCTTACTCCAATTTAGATTTTCCACTACTATCTAACACATCTAGCATACTCAGGACAGTCAGCAAGACAAACACTAACAAACCTAGCACTCCAACAGCTACAAGTTGATTAGAGAGATCGCATTTCCGTAACCAACATCCTTACTCTCCGTAACCTCTCATTTAGTGCTAGAATTTCAATTTAATTTAACTACATTTTGAGTAAGGTTTTATATACAGCAATACAATTTTAGTCGTGGTAGAGTCACGCTATCCGCAAATTCATTTTTGCTAGTAGCTTGAGGGCCGGCTTTTCCGAGGACGCACCATATTCTCGCAGAAACTCGATGATTGAATAGAAGCCTTACCGGTTCTATGCTTCGTCAGGTGAGTAAGAGAGCCGGAGGCTGCATTTCGGTAACCAACAGCCTTATTCATTGTAAACTGGTGTGAGAATTTTAATTTATGTTATCTATATTTTAAATAAGGCTTTATATAAATAATATAGCTCAATAATTCTGCGAGGCACCCGCAATTGCTTTTATCGACGTAATAAGATCAAAACGCAGTGCAGCGGGCGTGCAGTAAGCGTTTAGACTTTGGATTTATTGACCGTTTGGGCTTGCCTTCGCTCTCATTTGCGTTCACGCAACTTACGACTGACCAATACTTACAAAAGGGTGGCTTACTAAAGGTATTGCTAATAGTTTTCTACCTCAAAACTGTTTTTATTTAAAGACAGTTGAGCATACTCCAGCATCGCAATCTGTTTCAGGCTTTCAGGTGCTTCACAGTTTAGTATCAACAATTTAACACGTCTAGCATACTAAGGACAGTCGGCAAGACATACACTGTCAAACCTTACACTCCAACGACTACAAGTTGATAAGAGACACCGCATTTTCATAACCAACAGCCTTACTCTCCGTAACCTCTCATTTAGTGCTAGAATTTTAATTTATTTTAAGTACATTTTGAGTTAGGTTTTATATAAACAATACAGCACAATACACCTGCGAGGCAACCGCAATGGCTTTTATCAGCGAAATGAGATCAGAACGTGGTGAAGCGGGTGTGCTAGAAGCGTTTAGACCTGGGATTTATTGACCGCTGGGGCTTGTTTTAGCTCTCATTCGCGTTTCACGCAATTTACGACTGACCAATACTTGCTAGCAGGTGGCTTACTAAAGGTATTGCTAGAAGTTATCTACCTCAGAACTGTTTTTATTTAAAGCCAATTGAGCATACTCCAGCATCGCAATCTGTTTCAGGTGCTTCACAGTTTAGTATCAAAAATTTAACACGTCTAGCGTACTCAGGACTGACCATGGCAAGACATACACTGTCAAACCTTACACTCCAACGACTACAAGTTGATTAGAGACACCGCATTTTCGTAAACAACAGCCTTACTCTCCGTAACCTCTCATTTACTGCTAGAATTATAATTCGTTTTAACTACATTTTTGAGTTAAGTTTTATATAAACAATACAGCCCAATAAACCTGCGAGGCAACCTGCAATAGCTTTTATCAGCGTAATGAGATCAAAACGCGGTGCAGCGGGCGTGCTGGAAGCGTTTAGACCTAGGATTTATTGACCGCCGGGGCGTGCCCTAGCTCTCATTATTGTGGCACGCGATTTACGACTGGTTTATACTAGCCAATGGATATCCTGCAAAAAAATATATCTTATCTATATAATACTTTTACTTGTAAGCAAGTGTTTCAGGTATATTTAACGAATCGAACTCTTTTTTTACGAGCTTTCAAGTCTCACCTGCCCAAGGGTGTGTGCAAAATACAGCTAAATAGAACACCGGGAAGATAGTAAAAATTTTATTAGTTAATAATTTTAAAAGTGTTTTATTTTGCATGCACAATGGTATTTTGATATACTCTTAATAAATTAAGAAATTAAATATGGTGAAAAAATCTCATGCGGGCGGGTCTTGAACCGGCGACCTAGGTCTATGTACGACCTCTGCCATCTGAGCTACCGCACAATTCAATCTCGGCGATCTCCCTTATACGTATTAAGGCTTACGTCACCCACACAACTACCCGACTTTTACAGTGAGGTATTTGATTCAACTCATTTTACAATGAATTTGAAAATCAACTAATATGTAGGAAGTTACATTACATATTAGTTGATTTTCAAATTCACCATATTTCATTTCTTAATTTGTTAGTAAAATTGGACTTTTTTCATTTAAATGAAATAGTGCTCACAATAGCAATGCAAATATTATATCAACAGAGCTAGTCTGATGATAGACATTTTTTTTCCTTGATTCCTTGGGTATCTCTAAATACTTATTTCTTTCAATTCGGTTATTATTTTCTACCCTTTAGTTCCAGTGTGTACACTTATCTGTAGGATAGATGGGTTTTCTTTATTGTTTAAAAATAATTTTATAATTTTTACCTTGTTACAAATAACCGTCTCAAGGGATAGCCTTTTTTTGGTAAATATAGTAATTTATCTCCACAATAATGTAGAAATAATTTCCTTATGTGTATTTATTGAAGTGGGCGAATTAGGTTAAAGTAGAGACGCAAACAAATAAACAAACCAGTGGGTTGTCTCATGAGAGTATACAGAGCACTTTTTATATACGCCAGAATTTGTCCCCCGGGGGGCACAGTACCCTTCCTACGCCGAGAAAAATTATATACCCAAATTGTCTCCCTAGACGTGCGACTATTTCTGGGAAATAAAAAGTGAAAGTGGAGTGAAAAGCAATTCTCGCGTCAACAAGGCAATATAAGGAACAAGTGTAGCCTTGCTACTGGTTTACAAGGAGCTAAGAATGCTACCATAAAACTTTCCTTGGGCATCCATCTATCTTAGAGTAAAAGCTATTGTTTCTCTCTTACTTAATCACTTGCACTTTACATAAGTATTTTATTATGAATTTCGGAGTTAAGACCTACACAAAATATATTCTAATTTGTTACGACAAGGGGGTTTGGGTCTGCTCTCATAATATGCTGCGGATGCAACCTGGGGAATGCTGTCTGCTGTCATAATCACTGCTCTCATAATATGCTGCGGATGCAACCTGGGCGATGATGTCTGCTGTCATAATCACTGCTGTCAGCATATTAATACTGCGGATGCAACCTGGAAGACGCTCAAATAATGATTATAAAACTCTGACTGTGGATTGAATTGCCCACTTGCTCATTATGGATTGGGCTTTTCACACAAGATAAAAAATATTTTCTAATGTTCCTATTAACCAATCCCGGGTGGATTGAATTAATTTACAACTGTCAATATTGACGATGTAATCGCAAAATTTGGCGAACTTCCAAATTAATATTGTAGTCGTAGTTTTGATGTTGCAGCACTGTTGTTATATTTGTGCAACACTGATGTTAATATATTTGCGATCATCATCATTTCGAGTAGGTGTCACGGTCAATTAAATAGGAGATTTTGTGTAGATTACAAAAATATTTATGAATGATTAAAATCGGCCGACGCGTTTCCTCTAGAACGCTACAAAGGAACTATTTGTGAGACTAATCTAAATAGTGGAACCCTCTCCTAATCAGGTAAACAATAGCCGGTCAAAGTGGAACTTACCACACTGGGTAACCACTTTGTTCTTTACGAATGCGTAAGTGGCTAAAGCGAACGTTGAATTCAATTCATGCTCCCTAGAGAGGCCATTAGTGACATTCCCAGATATATTGCTAAAGGATAAGATTTATATCTAGCTGTCCTAGCTTAATTATTTTTTTATTTTTTTTATTTCTTTCTTTAAACTTTATTGCATAATAAAAAGTACATGGTGGACTTAAAGCCATAAGGCATTCTCTGCCTGTGAAACCTTGAAACCAATCCGAAATACACTATACAAAGTCCATTTAAATTAAGCGCAAATATTTTAAGGGCTGGGTCCCATAGGTCAAAGAAACGCTTTAGTCGCAAATTTTAAGAAATGGATACGCTAGGTTTTTTTATTTTAATTTTTTCATACAAAATATATATATATTTTTTTTTATTTAAATCGATGTATCAGCTGTTTTGATCGTCCAGGTCAGTCACCTAGTATCCATAGTAGATAATAGTAAAAAGTTGTTGCCCAAGAAAGTGTTTATTTGTAAACAGGGTGATTTTTTCATTTTTTATTTTAAATGTACAGGTCCAGATATCTCAAAAACTAGCGTGCCGATTTTTTTTATTTTGCTTCTAAAGCATTTTTCTTGCTTATGGAAGTCTGCCTTTAAAATATTTGCACTTAATTTAAATTGACCTTATATAGGTATTTTGGCGAGCAGTTTAGATTTTTTGTACTTTAGTTTTACGAGTAACTATTTTAGGTATCATCAATAACCATTTAGCTTAGGGCGGTTGGACGGGTCCTATTTACACCGCAGGATAGTGTGTGACCTAATTTGATCATACTATCCTGTGGATTGTAATATACTCGTATATATAACGTATACTATACGTAGTATATGAATACTACGTATACGTTATATATACGAGTATTAATTCATGAGAATGTATGAACATAATAGATTAAATTTATTCACTGGTGACAATATTTACTTCATAAATTTTTTAGTTTACTAGCTGTCGCCCGCGACTCCACCCGCGTCAATGTCGATCCCTCGGGAATCTATGGCGACTGTTGAAGGGATATTAGTAAGGATAAGTATGAAAGCTCAAGGTATGGAGAGGGATATGCTCGTTATTTCTTTACGAGACTGCATCAGAAATGGGGAGGTCCATGGAAGAAAAAAGTCACCGACATAACTTAGCGGTATAGCTCTTTGAAGTGGCAATGGGCGGGGTACATAGCGCGTAGAACCGATGACCGATAGAACAGAAAGGTTCTGGAATGGCGATCATGTACCGGCAAGCGCAACGTCGGACACCCATTGACCAGGTGGTCGGATGACCTGATGAAGGTCGTAGGGAGGGAAAAGCTGGATGCAGTCCGCTTCCATCCAGTCATTCTAGAACTCCTTGGGCCAAGGCAAGCAGAAATAGACTTCTTGTAGCTGATAAGATGATGAGGGTATTTTTTTTGTTTTCCCCGCCCAAAAAGTTAGATTGATTTTTTATAAAAAATATTACAATAAAATTGCTTATACTTTGAATAGCACTCTCACTATAATTTACGTGGACAAACTCACTGTATACAGCTATTATGATCGATATAAATCAATCGACAAGATTGCGTAAAAATAATCAATGAAATGTTTGGCATAAAAACTCGTAACTAATTAGTATCTACGTAAAAGTCCCTCGGGGAGTAACCTTTGTACTTTAGGACAAAAGCCCGTGACGTAAAAAAATGGCTACGCCGCCAATAAAATTAGAGCTTGCGTCATTCGGGATAAGGCAAGGATTCTATCGATGCGGCACCTTACACATTATATTCAGGCCCTTAGTAGTTATGATGTACTTAATGACGAAACTAGCATAATAAATGACGAAACTGGCATATCTACCAACTTTTATAACTCATAATCAGAGATCGGATAATTCAGTGCATATTTACCTAAAGTTGATTTTTGGCTCACATATTATGGCAGCGACTTCTTTAAATATTTGTATCATAAATAATCCCAGTATTTAGGTATAATTTTCCGTTTCATTTGCGCACTTACAATGTACTTATATTCCCTGAGTTTTATTAGGCCCGATTGCACACTATTACAACCTAACATATGTATTTTAGTTTCGTCACAAATCACTGATATTAAAACCATCTAAAACCAACCCTATTATTTTGGAGCAGGGCAATAATTACATGGAGTGACGTGTAGTCGTACTCACTACTAAAAATTAAGTTTGTTAATCATAAAACATGATTTTTTAAATAAAAAAGTGCTTTCCATAATTGCCAACTTCTGAACTTTAGGTAAATATGCACTAGAATATTCGATCTCTGCTCATAATTCATTTATTTTTGTGAGACATGGGTATACAAATAGTTATTAGTATTGGTTACATAGTGCGCACTGCTGCCTCGTCGGGCATACAAAATTTGATTGTTAGTAAGTTTTACAATTATAATATACAATTACGTTACAAATTTACAATTATTAGTGCTAATTATCAGTTTTAAAATTATTTAATTGATGGTAGTTATTTATGTCATTGATTAAACTTGTCAGACTATAATAAATAAGTTCTGTCATATAGACATTGAAACAATAGTCGTTTGAAGGTTTGTATTTATATTTTTTTATTTATAATAATAATTAATAATTTAATAATAATAATTCTTTACTTTTTAATTCTTTATTTCCAATAAATCAAATTACAACATCAATCACAGCTGTGACTTCCACACTAGGCGTTGCCTGTGTTGCAGACTCTGATGTGTTTATGTAATTTGTTCAAGAATTTTGGCGCCATTACTTTTATGCCGAAAGGTAAGTAACTTTCATACAATAAAACTCCTTTTTCAGTAATCTTTCAAAAAATATCTCAATAAAGTCGGGATTTAGATCACAAAATACAAGTTTGTCTTCTTTCCTGTACTGCAACGAATCTTCTAGTCCATTAATAAGTTAGCGTTCGTGTACCTACAACTTTAGCTCCAGGGGATATCAGAACTTCAAGTAACAAATCTAGATCAGGTTGTCTAAGAGTGGTTAAGTTAGTTTTTGAAAGTTATCCTCTGAAATGTACTAGCAGGACCACTAATGCATTGCTGTTATCGATACTTAGGTACTAAAGTTAGTGAATGCTGTCCCACTTTTGGCTTGATATAGATGTTAGTTAGCAACGTCGTAGAAAAATAAGGAAGGACAAAATTATCTAGACTTTTAAATATATTAAAATTAAAAAAATATATTATGTATTGTCGCGTAGGTTACTTAGCTTTCTTTTATAGATATTCTATTCTACCAACGATGTGCGACGTAGCGGAGCGGTGCGAGGATGAGTAGCGGACTCTTTACAGATTTTTTTACAAATTTTTAAATATAATAGTGTTTTTTCTACTGATTCATGTTTTTGTACAATACACATCAATCTCTGACAAACACCGCCTAGTGACTGCTAGCAGTTCCTCGCTAGCTAGGTCTAGCACACATCCCTCGCAACACATCTATCTCAAAACATCTCTTGCTTGTTTTGTACGTATATATCGCTTCGATATGCAGTTTCCACCAAGCTATGCTGAACGAGGCAAGGAAAGTAACGCGATTCTATTGGTTCTTGAAAAACATATCTACCACGCTTCACAGCTTCACACATCTCTGATAGTAGTCAGCTATGAGATTCGGGACAGGTCTTAAAATAAAGTGTAGTACAGATACTATGGCGATGGGTGATCCATACGTTTCTAGCTTGGGAACATGAACTTGGGATCAAACAGCATATGTTGCCGTTGAAGTTTCTATCTTCTTATATTTACAACTAAGTGGGTAAACAGGCATACGGCCCACCTGATGGAAAGCGATTACCGTAGCCTATGGACGCCTGCAACAATAGAGGTTCCACTCGCGCATTGCCCACCCTGAATAAATCTTTTTACAGCCTTTTTAAACAATTCTATGTTGTAGTCTCTCGGTAAAACTATGGTAGGCACTTTTATCTTCATACTTAATTACAAATATTCTTGTATTCCAGCAGATATATTCTGTAAATATATTAACTTATTAACTGATTTGGATCCTAAGAGGTAACGTACTCACATCTACAGATTGCCTTAAAATGTGCCGCTATTATTACGAAGACTTTTTTTCATGCCTGTAGTGTGTGAAAAGGCCGCCGACGTGTCAATGACACTTCGGATGAAAAACAGTGGAAAGAATACTGTGAACATAGCGAATTTAATCGTAAACATATCTAGGAAACTTGAGTCTGCGCTCCGTTTTCATTAGGGGCGAATAACCTGCAAAAAAAACTTACACATGCATTTAAAGTAAACAGGGTTATTTGAAAACAATTGTTTGGTAATTGAATCTATGTTATTGTGATTCCGTATGAAAGTACAATTCGCGATGGAAAGATATTTAATATTACAATCGGCACTGCCTTACCGACAAATACGATAAGTAATAGATATAATACGGCCGATTTAGAAAGAGACTGGATTTCTATGTGCATTTCACTCACCACAATATAATGGGTATTGCGAGAAAGAGACTGTCGCTGCAGATTGAAATGATGTAACTTTCAGGTATTTTAGTGGTGTTCAGTGTATGTCATCAATTTCGGGGTCTTTACATACATACACATACATACATATCACGCCTCTTCCCATGGGGGTAGGCAAAGACAATAGATCTCCACTTGCTACGATCCTTACAAACCCTTTTCGCTTCATCTACATCCATCACTCTTTTCATGCATGCTCGCCGGTTTCTGGTACTCCTTATATCTCCTTTTGCAAGAACTTTTGCAATTTGGTCACGATACGTTCGTCGAGGCCAGCCCTGACCGACTGTCCCAACCACATCTGCCGTATATATACCTTTCGTAATTCTCTTTTCATTCATCCTCTCTACATGTCTAAACCATCTCAACATCCCTTTCTCAATTAGGATAGGGATGTTCATTCATGCCCGTCAATCAAACAACTGACAATAATTTAGCCGTCGGTTGGACAAACTTGAACAGCAAACGGCCATCGAACATCCATCTGATTGATGATTTTGATTGATGTGCAAAATAGCGTGTTATATTTTCGGAATAGATTGTGGTAATTTAGAAGTATATCTACATACTATCACGTCTTTTTACCTTGCGAGGTAGACAGAGCCCATATCTTCAAGCCACTTTTAGCAAGTCGGTGGGCATTGAGTGGGAAATAGAATCAAAATAGTGATTTCTTAAATTTAAGCACATTCTCTCAAGTATAAAATGATAATTGCGAAAGTAACTCTATCTGTCTGTCTTTATTTACGCTTCAACCATTGAACCAATTTGCATGAAATTTGGTATAGAAGTAGTTTGCAACCTGGGGAAACACATAGGGTTTCATTCTGGGAAATTCCACTGTTCCCGAGGGATCGACACTAACGCGAGCGAAGCCGTGGGCAAAAGCTAGTACATATGTTCCTATTTTTAGAGACACGACATTCAAAGGGTCTAATCTCAATGAAAAATAAAAATATCAGCCATCAAAATGTTGCTTATCCATGTCAATGTTTTATTTTTATTCCGAACTGACCCATGTCAAAAGAAAAATCTGATCTTTTTGTGTTACAAATCTTTTTATTTTGAATTTCTGGAAAATTAAAAAGAAGGCGCTGTATTTTTAACTGGAAAATATCTTTCTATTCAAAAATTTTCGTTAGATTAATTTTTATTGAAATCAATTGTATGATAAAATAACAAATGGCGGGACTTACCATTAATATTAATGGAATATATCACTCACGTTCGATTTGCTTTTTCATGATAGAATCGTTTACGATAGGACCGAAGTGCTCAATAACCTCAATGAAGTTTCCCAACAAGAGGGCTTTAAAATGAACATAGACAAGATGAAAATAATGTCGAATATCCATGTCCGTCACCAGTTTTTGTTGGGAGCTCTATACTTGAAGCTGTTGAACAATACATCTATCTGGGTCAATTGATCCAGATTGGAAGTTCCAGCTTCAAGAATTAGGTCTTTCGACGAATCAGACTCGGCTGGGCAACGCTTAGGAAGCTTCACAGTGTCTTCTCGTCCAAAATACTTCAGTGATTAAAGTCGAAACTGTTTAACCAATGTATGTTACCAGTAATGACTTACGGGTAAGAAACGTGGTCCCAGGCCTCATAAGAAAGCTCAAGGACACTAAGAGCTATGGAGAGAGTTATGCCCGGTGTTTCTTAGCGAGATCACATCAGATAGGTACGAGGAGATCCGTAGAAGAACAAACGTCACCGACATAGCTCATCGGATTAGCTCTTTGAAGTGGCAGTAGGCAGGGAACATAGCCCTTAGAACCGATGGCTGATGGGGCGGAAAGGTAAAAATACAATGGCGGACTTATCGCAATTAAAGAAACCGTGGGACTTGCTCAATTTCTGTGGTATGTCCCTATAATTTATATTTATTTATTTAATTATTTCCCCCTATATTATAGACAAGAGAATCAGAGCTTTAGCTCTGACTATCCCGTTAGAAATATAGACGTAATACAGTATCCATATTTCAGAAATAAAATCAAGCAACCGCCGCGTATATTCATTTTCAACTCAAATTAAAAATCATCACTTATTCAATGGCAATTTTAAATGTTTGTACAAACACAACACAATGAAATAGTTTCGAAACACAATGAAATAAATGAAAAACATAAGTTTTATTTTAATGAAAGTATATTTTGTTTACATTTACACTTCTAAGGCAAAAATTTCATACAAGAAGTATTATACTTTACTGCAATAAAATTATAAACTAAAACTTATTAAATTATAAATAAAGAGAAATAAATTAAATTTAGAATCTATAAAACACATAAATATATATTTTTTTACATAATCGCCTAATGGCTTGAGCAGTCGCGACGTATTTCGTTCGCGCGACACCCGCATAATTAGTAGATTAGGGAGTGTGAACCAAGGTTCTTACTCTATTTTCTCCCACTAGCAGCAAGAAAGCCGATAGAATTAACCACATATGAATACAAAAATAACGTTAAAATTAGTATCAAATGGTCGTTACCCACGTCAAACTATAAACAAAGCATTAAAAATGGGATTGCACAATAACACCGACAAACTTTGTGCCAAATTATAAGATTTTGTTACGAAATTCCGATTTACATAGCTCGTCAGGGATAACCTTGATTAAAAGTTACAATTATAACTAAATACTCATTCAGCTTAGATCACCTCAACTCCACATGGCTCAATGAGAGAAAGAAAACGAAGATATCATGAGAATAAGGGCTAACGAAGCGAGTCTTCGGGTGGAGCTTCACATACTTGCATGCTACATGTTGCATGGCGAGCTCCGTGGCGCAGTGGTTAACATGCCAGCCTGCAACACGAGGGTGCCCGGGTTCGATCCCCGGTCAAGTCAAGATGAAAAATGATCTTTATCATATTGGCCTGGGTCTTGGATGTTTATTTATATATGTATTGGTTATAAAATATAGTATCGTTGCGTTAGTATCCCATAACACAAGTCTTGACCTTACTTTGGGGCTAGCTCAATCTGTGTGATTTGTCCGTATATATTTATTTATATTTATGTACTCGTATACTGCATGCTTGCTTGGTTGCAGTCTTCTTGTTTACTTTCATACTTGTTTGCTTACTATGTATATGCTTCCTTTATGCATGCATGCTTAATTTGTTGCGGTATGCTTTATTAATTGCTGCATACTTCCTTTCTTGCTGCATGCTTTATTGATTGCCGCATGCTTGCTTGCTACATGCTTGCTCGCTTTCTACATGCTTGCTTGCTTGCTGCGTGCTTGTTTGCCGAAGGAAATAATCGAATCGTACTTTGGATTATTGTTGATTCGGGATTTTCAGTTCGGCAAGAAAAGTTAAACTTTTTAGAAGTTAAAGAAAACCATTTATTATTTTTTGCCTATCAAAGTGATACACACTACTAGTGGAACCTATACAAACAATTGAAAGTTTGGGCATACCTACGTACACCCACGTTCTACTTATTTAGATCGTCCCTTCCCTGGGTGACTTTGAGTTATTGTTTTGTTCGGCATGTCATCCCGAGGGATTTTTTGCTTCATTAGCATTCTGTCGATTCCGAAAATCTCCGGTGATGAATGATATCGCTGCTTCTCTGCAAATATGTTTAGAGCGTTCTTGCTAGACCCTAGGAACGATTAAGGAGACAAAGAGAACAGTTGTTGATTATAATGAAGAGTTCTTATTATTACAAAAGTTAGAGGAACTAAGGAAGACGCGTCATGTTTCGAAGAGGTCCAAGAGGGAGAGTGGTGTCAGACTGTTTGCCTGACGCTCCCTTATTCGCGCATCACCTCCCGGGCGGTGATAGCTCCGTACTGGCTTCGACTTAGAATGATCTGATAGGATAGAAATTCTTTTATGATCCCTAAGTAGGTAAAGTAGGAGTTTTTGAGAAAGAATAATATGATTTATCTTTTAAATTGAAATATTGGCGTCAGCCGCATATTTTAAGACGTTGCAGACAGGGTCACAGGCGGCCTGAAAAACAAGTCGGAAATTAGGTCATAAATGGCGAAGTTATGGCGTAACAAACAGTGGAATTGAGGACACTTCTTCTTTTTGAAGTCGGTTGATGATTATTGAAGATTTTTGTGTGCAAGTGGTCAACACTGGTGTCAGATTTTTCAAGCTACCTTAAGGCTTAATATAGCTTAACGACAGCCGTCAATGAGGCAGGCAGTACCAACGGCTGAAAGTGCCTACCGAAGGAACTCGAGTTATTTTTATGCCACTTGCGGCCACCTATTCAAGTGGGGACCGAGCCCAGGTTTGCTTAACATGCGTAATCGCTTATAATACTCTCGGCCATTAAGCCATCGGGATCATCAGAAAAATTAAATTGATTGCTTATTTACTAAAGATAGTCCATCTTTAGTACCTACCTGTTTTAAATCATTATCCATCCAAAACAAATTGACAGTGACAGTTAACTAAACGTCAAAGTGTCATCTTATTTTGGTTAAATAATAGTTTAAGCCAGGTATCTACTAAAGTTAATCCTCGTTTTATAATAACACAGATCATGTTTAAATAAAAATCTGTGTTGTATTATTATTTTTTCATTTTGAAGTTAGTATAATAATTTTGATCATGCATCATCTAAGCTTTCTTCCATGCTGGTCTGGGAGACTCTTCCATTCTGGTTTGTGAGAAAAGAAACAAACGTAGAACGTGCCAGCTGCTTCTCTTCCCGCGCAGACCGTAGAAGACGGTGAAGGGAATAGGCGAAAATCGAAAGATGACAATAGGCGATGCGGCTAGCAAGCCTCTCGGTCTTATGACGTTAGGTTCTGTCCACCCCTTAAGGGGTAAAGACGTGATAATATGTATGTGTGCATCATCTAAGCACGGGGCTTAAAATCAACTTAGTAAAACGCCTAAATAAATGGATCTTCATACCAATACGGATTGAAAGCGCTTTAAACCAATAAGCCGGTTTATATCCAAACTTACTCCCATCGTCATGGTACCTATAGCTGGAAATAACCAAAAGGCTAACTTTAGTTTAAGTCAAACATAATAAAGTACTGAAATTTCGGGATGAGATGCCATTGACTTCCTGTCAGACATGGAAGTTGCCTTGTGTTTGAATGTCTGCATAGTGTCCTAGGCAGGTACGGACAGACGCAAGCGCGTGGACATGCAGTAACCGCGGGGACCGCAAGTTGACCGACCTGCAAAGCGGTTCGTGAACTGGTCCCAAGGCAAGGCGATTACGTTACGAATCCGAATAGTGTGCGTTGTAGTAGGGGGTTTCATGCAAATAATACTAAACTGCTCGAGCTGATAAGTTTACGAGTAGATAAGTGTGCTGTGACCTTTAAATTAAATTAAATTTATTTCAGGTAACTTAAGTAAGACCCATATACATTTCAAATAACTAACTAATACATATGAAAAGAACAATAATACATTAATAATAATAAATAATAAAGTCAATAATAATATATATACAATTCAGTTCCTGCCGCTATACCCGGCACTGTATGTGACTTGTCTGTCACAGCTTTAGAAGCTATATTCAAGACCTATCATCTGTACTGTAGGTAATCTTAGATTATGAATGTAATTTTCATATAAAAAGCAGAATTGGGGTATAGAGGTTAGTTATGGTTTCTTATGATATATGGCGGTAAACGATAAGCGATTAACGCTGCCCATGGACCACTGCAACATCAGGGTGTGACAGAAGCGTTGTTAATCCAAAGATTTCATATTTGTAAGTGCTTCAGAACACGCGGAGCATATGGTATTTACCCAAACTTGTAGTATATTTTCCCGCCTTTCAAGTAGTTGGAGGAAGGATATGGGAAAGAAGGATGGGCCTTGGGCTCTCTTACTCACCGAACGAAGCATAGAATCGGAAAAGCTTTCACATAAACGACGATTTTCTGTAAGAGTACTTCTCCGAACGAGCCGGCCCATTCATGCTACGAGCAAAACTGAAGTTTGGCGGTAGCGTGACTCTACCATAACAAAAATAGTACTGCCTTGTCGGTTTATTAACATAGTCGTCATCAATAAAGTAAGTAATAACAACATCATTTTAATTACTTTAACACTAGTGAACTCCTATCGACCCGTTTCCACAATAATCCAAACATTTCATATTTGTAAGGTAAGATAATAAGTAGTTGGAACGCGCGGAGCATATGGTATTGACCCAAACTTGTAGTATATTTTCCCAAATGTCCGTTCACTGAAAATGATTCATATTCGTAACAGCTCATACTAACCACCGATGATATCCATACCAAATTTCATATAAATCTGTTCAGCGATTGAAGGATATTTGCCCTCACTGAAATTATTCATACTTGTATCAACTCATACTGACCTTCTGTGAGTTACGTAAACTACTGCAGTGCCGTTCCATCAACTTATGTGGACTTAATCCTTTTCACGGTTTGTTTTGAATGGACACAGATGCTCGGGACGGGCGTCTCAAAGGATGTGGTTCACTAGTGGTTTATGTGTCTTAGTTGTTGATTGCTTGGGTCGTGTTTGGTGTTACTCGACCCTTAGGGCTAATGATGTTGTTAATGACTATGATTTGGTAGTGAGCAGTATAATCCAGCGGCAGGGAAAATGATATATTGAGACTGATAGACGTGAAGTAATAAAATCTTGTACGCAATGGCGAATTATAAATATATAAAGACAAAGCACGCAGATTGAGCTAGCCCCAAAGTAAGCTCGAGACTTGTCATGGGATATTAACTCAACGCAACATCATGTTACAAAGTTATTGTCACAAATAAAAACACCTTTTTGTCATAACCTCTCAATAGATCATGATCGTCATGTACCTATTTATATGTATTCTCAAACCGTGCACTCCTGTGTAGTTAGTTGTTACTTATACCTGAATTAATTCGATGCATGGAACTGATGCACAGATGGAATCTTGCCACTTACCTAAATTGCTCTTGTGGAGATATTCAAAGTATGTCTTACCTCACCGACTATTGTCCACTTCTGTCTATTGAGGGTGATATTCAAAGATACAAAAAGCCGATAGCGATGGATTAATAACCTTTCATTTATCCTCTAAGAATTCATAATTTGTTGCATATCTATGAAACAATTCGTAAATAATAATATTATTACCTGTACAATGAAATTATGGTATCGTCTATAAAAGTCAGATTCTAGAAATGTCAGATTGTAACCTATCTAGTTTAAATTATTTTTTTTTTATTTTTTTTTTTTTTCACTAGCCTATCCTTACTATAAATTCCTAACTGCACCAAATACTAGCTGTATTACTCTTAATCTACTTTATCAACCTACATACCCTATTCATGTTTTGTTTCTTTGTTCAATTCTATATGGCGTGATCGTACATCTAGTGGAGTAACCCTTGTTTTATCATAGTAACCCCTGGACCTTCTTAAATGAAGTGATTTTGAAACTAACCTATGGTGATGAAGCCTAGCCCTATCTTATGCTATGTCTAAAGTTGCTATCGGCCTTGTGTATGACTAATTTCTACTTATAAATAAGAATAACTTTATCCTAAGATGCGCTTATGTTTTTCCTAATAAATATTGTTTAAGTTGTACTTTGTGTTATTTTATGTTGCCCGCTATTTCACATTAATAGAATTGCCTTATTTTATGAAGGGTTGACTAATTATTTATCATAAATGAGCATACTGCTTATCTAGCATGGTTCATTCTACAGAAATATGTTCCTCTACCAGCGGCTTATGGATATAGTATTGAATTTCGGATATGTATAGTAAGTATTAGAATGTAAGTAGCCATATTGGCCTATAATGAGTTATAGTTGACTACAACTGTAGGTAATGAATAGAAGTTTAAGGTAATAGTTTAATATTATCATTGTATGTGTTAGTTAGTGGTGGTAGATATACATTATAGTGAATATACCCAGCGTTTTTGGTGTTACGGTTTACTGTCGAGCCCCGCCTTCCGCCCGCCAGAGTACCACTCGTCATCCAGACTTGGACGTGATTCCTCCGTATGCTAATTTCTTTTGGAAAGCAAAAAGGATACCCATTAAAGAGTAAATAGTACCTGTTCCCACCTAATAGTAGGATAGGTAATTTGTCAGTAAAATTATGTCTGACTATTAATTCAGAGTCGAGAGGGTAGACTAAATGTCTTCAAGCGTATTACCTGCTACACAAGCATTATGCTCTCATTGTGTTCGCTGGGATGAGTTCAGACTTATTTACTTTGAATTAACACCACGGAGGTGTAAAAGCAAAGAACTCAAATTATGAATTTACAACAAGCAGGTAGTACTAGGTACTCAGATGGAGTTTTATAACAAGGATTTGTTTGTCAGTCAAACTATACCTCAACCCTCACTGTAGAAAAGGCATCCTTACATGATAATACTTCCTGTATCAATTGTTACTCATTATCCTATTATTTTCAGGAATTATGTAGCTATGTATGTAAGCATGTAAATGTTATGCCATGCTGTTATGTATAAGCACTATTATGCACTAACTCTAGATCTAAGAGATAGATTGAGATGAAATGTCTATTAGTATTTAAGCACATTTACATCAGACTTATTTGTCTCAGTGATTCAACCAAATTTAAGTGTGAGGATTGTAATATTCCTATATTTCAATAAATAGGGATTGGAGTCAACCTTACACTCGCCCTTGGTAGTATATAAGGAACATTACTCTCCCAGAATTCATTATTCATTCCAGAATTAGAGGAATCATATGGTATATATGTGGATTGTCAATATCTCAACCTTACAGAATTTACATGACTTCCATGGAACCAACAGACCATCCCCTTCAGAGAATGATTATCATGATAATATATTGTCAGAGAGTTATGAGATCTCACTGGACTAAACAAATCTGAATTTTTCAACAAAATAGGTAGATCAAGAAGGTATTTACTTAGTAATTAAATAGACAACTCCGACTCAATCCATTGTCAAGTAGCTATGAGATTATGCCACAAGTTATGATATTAGTTGTTCATGGCCAATCTATGTGATTTTACAATATGAAAATCCCCAAATCATTCAGGTGGATACTCTATACACTATTATATATCAGGGCCTTGTACATAAAAATTAAGGTTAGGAATTTCATACCTTTGTTAGAAACAGATTCTCTGAATCTTTCACAATCAGAATACGCACATTTCGTCAGCATTATCACTTGTCACTATCACAGAACCAACTTATGCCATTTTGTTATCATATTTTCACATTCAACTTCACTTTCATATTAGATACGACTATCTAACTTAAAATTACTGTCGAAGATTAATTGTTTGAATTATTAACGTCCTACCCACCAGCAGCTTGGATGGTTATATTGCTACCACCGGATTTACCGTGAAAACGAATGGAATTTTATCTCCTATACCCCTCTTTTCCTTATCCTGACGCAACCGTTAATGGGCCTAATCTAGTCCCTATCAGTCCCTAATTTCTAGTCTAAAGGTGTTAAGTTACTGTCCCCCCATCCCCAAAGTGTGTGTGTGTGTAGAACGAACTCCGGTGTAAGAGATCGCTCCCTAATCTAGCTAAAAAGATTTGAGGAAGCTTCCCTCGCCCTATTTTAATGATTCTACCTGCCTGACTGCTCCTAAAATCAGATTTCCTACTCTGGTAAATAGATTAGGTTCCTAGCAAGGATCCGTCATCTCTAAGCTGTAAAAGGGAGCCAGAGTTTGGGCCCACGAACCTATTATTCCTATCACTCTTGGGTTGTGGTCATCTCTTGTGGTCAGGATCGAGACTTCCACGCCCTAACAAAGGTTTGAGGTCCCAGACGTGTCCCCAAGTGGCTAGGGAGCTGAAAACTAGCGCACCGTTCGGACCGTAGGTTTCCGTAGGCACAGAGGCCGTCTGGACGCCCCAAGTAGCATAGCTAGGCTGGAAATTGCAGCCCATTCGACCAGCTACAATGTCGAATTATTTTTACTCCTACTTGGCCGCTACCCTCATAAAGAACAATCGCTCTCATAAGGAATAGAGGTCCAGCGTTGATCTTGGCCATGTATTCCCCAATTCGACACAAAACTCTACTAAACTTACATTAAAATCAAACAAATAGAAACTAGATATCTCAGATTTGATACGGAGAAGATTTCGAAGAATCAAAGATCTCCCCAACATCATTTCCTCAATATCATTCAAAACTTTACAGTATATGAAACTATTATAGTGAATTTACTCTGGACAAGCTAATATTCATATATTTCAAAAGAATCTACAATATTTTAACTTCAGAACACGATACCAATGTGCTTCTTAGCTAAAATATTTTTGCAAGGGACTTCGCGGGATTTTTCGATCCTAATTTGCCAAGATAACGCGATAACCCACACTTTAAACTACTTCTTTCTTGATTTAAAATAAAACTTGCAGTGGCGTTCTGGCAGCAATTCCTCTTGACTCTTCAAATTTCCCGATGCGTAATGACCCAGACTAATGGCGCCGTAGCCTTTTATACTCGCTACCGTGCGGTTCTCAGAAATCACACCACTTCGACTGAAAAACCGTTGGCCAATATTTTTTCTAAAAAGCTCACGCAAATATCTAACTAATATACCTACATTTAATAACTAAACTGCCTTGCTCATTCCTGTCGATAAGACCTTTTTCATTAAATTCTCAATTGAATAAAGTTTTTCCATTGGTTAGTTCCAAAACTTTCTAAACCATTCTAAGACTCCCTGTCTCTTTCTTCACCCCTAATAGTAACGAAATAAAGGTCAGCGTGCCTTGTAACAAATTTAATTCCATAGACAATCTCATAGCTTTCTTTTAATTATTAGTGTTCCCTGTGCTATCTATGGAATCCCTTGAATCGACCTATTAGCATAATCTGGAATCACGAGATATTATAATAGAGATTATAATTTTACCATTTAAATTCCTTTTACGCTGAGTATTAATTTATTTTAACATTTGTTTATTTTTGATTGAATCGATTCTCTCGATTATCCGTAAAATGCTTACTTTTTTTTCAACTCGACAAAAGAATAAACTAATTATCAATTATTTGATCAAATTTTGTTATCATCATGATTATTTATTTCCTTGTTCTTACTTAAAGATATAAAGTCAGTCAAACTATACTTTTAATTTCATGTTTTTAATTTACATTTCCCTGTCCTTGTTCTGAGTTTTACTTTTCATAGATCATAGATCAATTTTCTTTCTCGCGTCAATCATTGACAACACAAACTGTCAATGTCATTCTGCTTCATAACAAACAAAATAAGATGGAGACAGTGAATTATTGTGAAACAATTTACAAAAGACTGTTTTATGATTTAATTTCAGATTTTCAGTTAATATTTGAGAATTGTGAACGAGCACATATTAATGGTTCGTTACAGCCGACCCTTCAAATTTAGACGAAAGCGACTTTCTCAAAGGACCTGGAGTATAAATTTTACCAAATTTAAGATTTAAATTAAATTCTCAAATATTTCTCTATATGTTAATTATTTACATATAAGCAAAACAACCCCTTTTTTTTTCAATTCCCCCCTTTTTCCAAAATATTATTCTCCCAAAACCTTCGAATGGTGTAGCCCTAATCTGTGTGTGTGTGTCCCTAAGCTAGTGTATAGTGTATTTAAACCAAGGACATGTTTTTCATTGCCAAACTACAGTTTTGAGCTAATACCCCCTTCTATATCCAACAATAATCCTCCCCAGGGTTCATCATAGCCCAAGACGGAGTAGTTTTAAACTACTGATCCTAATGATCCTATAGTGAAGATATGAACGGATTCAACCTTACAATCGGAACTATAACGTCACCATACCCTTCCTATGACCGATCTTCCCCACGAGGTAATAAATTATCGAAGTCGATATCCAGAAGCAATACCCAAAAATCTTGCTTAAACAAATCTTAACATTGCCTTGGAGCATGGTGTGGTAACCGAAGAATATCAGTGTGTAGTGCGGAGTTTCATACAGGTGTAGTATCACATGGGATATTGGATATATTTATCCTTAACTAAACCTAACATCAAATTCCCCCTGTATAAAGCTCATGTTTGTGGTGTGTAAATTCTAAGTCTTGGGTAAATAATATTGGTAATTCGGTTTCACATCTGGCATAAACCAAGGCCCTTCCTAGACGCTATTCCCTTATCCCCAACCCTGTTCTAATCAAAGTGTACATTCCTCCTCAATCACACAATCACGCTTGCCAAAGAATATATCAGAGCTTCACCGAATCACATTAAAATTAATGGAACTAATAATTATTTTTATTTTAAATGTCTACTAAAATAATTTTACATGTGATGTGACCATAGGTCAACTACCAAAGTAAAGAAGGACGGACAAAACAAGTTTTTTTTTTTTTATTATTATTATTAATCCGCATCCACAGTAATTCTCAAATATCAACGTTAAGTCTTCGAAATCGACACCTGATTTTAATTAAGTAACTTAAAAGCTTTGGATTGAATTGATTTTACTTATCCAGGATTATAGAACAATTTATTAAAATTAATTTTAATTTACGTGAACTTATTTCAATTTATCTGATTTTATTTGAATTTATTTGAATTTATTTTAAATTTTTAGAATTTATTTTGAATTTATTTGAAACATTTAGTTTTATTTGAATTTCTTTTGAATTTATTTTAAATTTTTAGAATTTAATTTGAATTTATTTTAAGTTTTTAGAATTTATTTGGATTTGTTTTGAATTTATTTGAATTTATTTAAAATTTTTAATTTATTTTGATTTAAATATTTTTTTAATAATCTAATGAACCCGGCGAATCTCATACCGCCCCTTAAGTAGTCGGGTAAAAGTAATATGCCAATCTAGGGCGTCAACACCTTAACAACAAATTCCATCAAAATGTGTACAGCCATTCTCGAGCTAATCATATATAATATACAGTCAAACATAGAACCCCTCTTTTTTTTTTTTGTCGGTTGAAAATTATCATTTCTCTATGGTTGAAGACCTCTAATTAATCATAAGTTAAATTATTACCTACTATCCGCTATTACCATAGAGTATGCTATTACGGTGTTTTCGAGATTTTAAATATCCCGCCTAACATTTATGCACGCGAAGTATGTATAAAGCATAGAGATAAGATAATGGTATAGAGCCACATTAACAATTGATAACGACAACCAATCAAGAGTGTTACTTCCACTTGACGAACGATGCCATTCGTAAACGAGCGTTACACTTTCAAGAATAGCACCCCAAGAAGCGTTTTAAGTATCGATCAATTATCGATTTCCGAACGAACTCACTAAACGTCATGTCATAATCTACTAATGTCATAATAAACATGGCGTCGGCAATCGAATAAACAAAACATCGTTTATTTATTAATAATTATCTGATTATTCAAGGAATTAACGCATGTACGACCTATAAATAATCTACAATGTGTTAATATAATATACTATGTCGCGTCAAAAGTTACAAAATGGGAAAGCAATATCCAATGTATTCACGGACATTCCGCTTCGACAATCGTAAGTATTTATGGATTTTTAAAGTTAAATCTTCTCAATAAACAGCAAGAATAGCAGTAAGGAAAGCTACGATGAGCCTATAAATGTGTCCTGTCTATAAACTCGTGAAAATAACAATTTACAATGCTATTGTGGTATAACCTAGAAGTAACTTATTCATACTATCTAATCAACCTAATCTCTACATAAAAGTACATAAAACTACCCAATGACTCGTCATAAAGGTACATCCTTCAATAATGCGACTCATATAATGATTTACATTAAGTTTTCTATCAAATTGTTGCAAAAATATAAAACATAACCTTACTTCTATTGTTTCAGATAAACTGAATAAGCATCCTTATAAAAGTCTATGGCATCTACCTGTGTAGATCTATGTAATGCTAAGAGAAAACTAATCAAGCCCTACATTCATCGAAGTTTTGAAGAAACTGTAAGAAGTCATCGACGGAATGTGACTAAGTGTGAAATGCAACAGTGTTATAGCCTAACTTATAATAGTGAATCTATTTGAATAAAAAATGTTTTACTCTGCCTAAAAGATTTACTATGCCATACCTTATAAACATTTAGGGTACTATGTAAGTAAGAGAACTATTATGTACAACCCGTTTTATTATATAAACTATAATTTCTATTTCTATCTTTACATAGTTCAAAACGAAGATGATTCCGCTATGTGTTTGTGCATACCTCACAAACGACTGAACCATATTTGATGCAGTTTCCAACAACAGATAGATTGATTCAAAAAGGAAAATCTATATGAAAAATACATACATATTATGAGACTAACTAATCTATAACTTCTATCTAGGAAATTATAAGTAAATATTGGACTAGATACTGATTTGGTACATTACTAACTAGTTGTAGGTTACAAATTATGCTTTGAGTTAGCGATCAGGTATAGTCCATTCTTCAGAATATGGGTGTTACTGAACCGACCCTACGACTTGTTACAGCTTTATATATTACATAATTTATATTACCCTGACCTGAACTAACACTTTATTTGTATGTATCTAAAAAATTTAACCGTTAGATATATTTTTATCTAGATGTTTTATTTTTTTTTCTCTGACGGCATGAAGTTATACTTTTTATTATTTTGATGACAAGCTAGGAACATTTTTATTTACGATGGATTATATAATTATTTAGCTTAGCTTAGATTTTGAAAATCACTAGATTTTGAGAATGATCCTACACAACCGTTATGGAGTATGCTACAAATATGTAAACTAGATTTTATTGTGAACCACCGAATTGGATGCTGATGGAAACTAAATTATTAAATTTATATTAAAGAAATACTTTAGCAACATACATGGTTTGTTTTAGTTTTATATCCTAACCCTTTTTTTTATATATAACGAGTGGTACTATACATAGCTATCTGTGTATTATTTCAACCGAACACTTCACTTTAACTTGTGCACTATCACCTTAACTATAGCACTTTCACTACTTATTGTTTATTGAATCTATTAATTTTATGTATTTAACTTATTATATTAAAATTCCCCCCCAGAAAAGCCGCCACAACTCCCCTCTATCTGACGCTACGTTCAACTCGAGAGTATGTGTAATGTTGTTTAATTTTAATTAATATAAATAATGGTATTGTAACAATGTTCCATGTTTTCCCTATAGAAAAATTGTATGTATGAAAAATTGTATGTATGACTTTTCTTATACATTGCAAATGTTAAAACTCAAACGAGTTGGTTATTGTAAAGTCAGATAGGCTTTTCCCTGTGTCCACCAGATTCTACACAAATCTACCCCTGAACTTTATTTATTAATTCTTATTCAAATTACAAGGTTCTTTTCCTTTTTTTTTTAAATTAGATAAAAAAAAACAATATGATTATCTATCTTTTATATAAATCAATCACTTCGCTTGTAATACCTAGACAGTTGTTTAATGTTATACATCCCCTTATCTTTATTTGTCACCGGATCAACTAATAGATAGGAATTTTTATATGGATTAGCCGCTATCACATAAGGACCTTCATATAATAGCTCAAATTTCTTAGTAGCACTTAATTTATCATCTGACTTTTCTTGCCTCCCTATCTTAACTAAATGTCCTATCTGATTTTGTGTAGATTTTTGTCTTTTAATAAAATTATACTCTAGCACCGGGCCTACTCTGTGTAAATTTTCCCTAACCTTTTCCCTAATGGATACTTTGGTTTGAATACCTAAGTTAGTATTATGTACATCAGAATTCTGTTTAGTAGATCCACCATACAAGATGTCGCTTGGTGTAAATCCTGTACTTTCATGAAGAGTATTGTTATATAAGATTTCTAATTTTGATAATATGTCCCAACTTTGATGTTCTGTCCTGCAATACATTTCAAGTAAACTGCCTAATTGTTTATTTATTCTTTTAGTTGTTTTAAAATGAGTGTTAGCTACTGTAGTATAAATAATTTGAATACTTTGCTGACTCATCATTTCAGTCCATGCTTTGCTAGTAAACTGAGAACATTTTTCAGAGACAATTACTTTTGGTTTTATTATTTTAAAGAATGTTTTTGTATTTGTTATAACCGATGAGACCGTCGGCTTCTCGAGATTAAATAATTTAATAAATTTACTAAAATAATCTTGAATTACTAAAATATAGTGCATACCAGATTTACTACTAGGAAATGGCCCATATATGTTAAACATGGCTAAATCCCCTACATCTTCAGAAATTAATAATTGGCAAGGTCCTACAAGCTTTATAGTATCACCCTTTATGAACTGACAATCATGACATCCCTTTAATACCCTTTTGACCTGCTTAGTAAGTCCCTTCCAATAATATCTATCCCGTATGTACTTAATGACCTTATATACCCCTACATGTCCCTTATCAAAATGAATCCTCCATATCATTTCCTCCCTAAGTACTTTTGGTAAGCAAATAACTTTATTCCCTACTTTATCTGGAGAAAAATATAACAACTGATCTTTGATAGTATATCTTTTAAGTAATTGTTTTGAATGATTATTTATTTCTTGATTCTCTAATTCTGACATTATCATACTCATTTCTGAATCTTCTCGTTGGTATCTAGGCAATTCGTTTAGTGCAATTGTTAAATCCTTATCTAATCTAATCTCTCCCCATAATGTGTTAAGGAAATCATTTTTACCTGGATCTGGAGTTTCCTTAATCTCTTCTAATACCATACTGTTCACTTGCACACTCTCATGAAACTTAAAAAGGTGACTTTCCTGTCCTATAGCAATTTCAACTCCATTTCCATCTCTTTTTAACATAATAGAGGTTTCATTTTCCTTCATCCAGTCAAAACCCAGTATAAGCTTTCTTACGGTAAATCCTGGCACTATAAATACAGAAAGATGTCTTTCATATGGTCCTATTCTCAACGTAACTAATCCTATCTTACGTATTTCTACATTTTTTTGTCCTACTGCAGTCTTAATAAAGAAGGGTTTAACAGCAAAGGAAGTTATATTTGGTCTCTTATCAAGTAATGTTTTCCAAAATTCTTCAGATATATAAGTTAAATCGCTACCGGTATCTAAGAGAGCAACTATTTCTTCATCGAATACGCTTACCAACAACTCAGATTTGAAATTACGCTTTTCCGTTGATTTTCTATCCCTTATATTGTAATTAACTAACACTTCACAGCCCTTAGTATCCATAAATGAATTTTCGCAATTTAATTTTAACACATCTACTATTTGACTGATATTATGCAACGGCCTCAAATCTAAATCTCGACATCCCAAACCATGTCTATTATTATAATATTTTATTTGCGAACATATTGGAAATTTTAACCCACTACTAATTTTTCCCAGAGCTTGACCTGGCTTCCATTTCATTTGAACCATCATATAATATGCCTTATTATTATTATCTTTTGTTAAAGTTGATCCGGAGACTACAGTTTTATTTTTAACTACCTTTTTTACTAAGTTATTATTTTTATTTTGCTTAGGCTGCGATTTCTTCTGACTGTTTCGCCACTGGCGATACATTTTTATAACATTATTCTTCTTAGACTTTCGACATTCAAAATTCTTCGCTACTCCGACATAGTTTTGACACTCCTTCCTCTGTATGATATCGTCCATTCTTTCCAGAAATTCTAAAGTTTCTATTATTGTTCCTATGTTTTTTGAAATCCACATTTGTCTCACGTATCTAGGATAATGCCGCATTATGTCAGTTATGAGATGTTTTTCAGTCATATTGATACTAAGCCTCTGAGCTTTACCCGTCAGTTCCAGAAAATGCTGAGTCATCGAGGGAGTAATTGACCTATCCCAAGATCCTTGAAGTATTTTCCGTCGCAAATCATTCTGCTCGCTTTCCCCCCAATAAGTTTTAAGGAAATCCCTCTTAAAATCCTCTAATGTATTCCAGCGACCCTTATAGATTCTTGCCCAGTCTCTGGCATGACCTACAAGACACTCTTGGATCATATCCAACTCATTCTCCGAATTATCCATCCTTTTCAAATAAACCTCTAGGTCCTCTACAAACGTTACCGGATGTATGGCTACCTTTCCAAATATCGGTTTTTCTAATTTAATAATATTAATATTACATTCTATATATTTCTTGCTGTCTGTGGGAATCCGCTCTTTCTCCCGCGATGAGTCTATATCTACTTCTATATTTATTAAATCTCGAGGTACTGAGTTGTTATAGATTTCTGTACTATCAGATAAGGCCATTCTAATTTGTTTAACATTTTTTTCCGATTCATTCATCTTCTTTGTTAAACATCCCATTGATAACTGCGACAGCGACTGCATTGTGGTTACGCCTAATCTTCCCTCTTTACTATAAAATATTCGCTCTTGTTTGCGGTGTTTGTTTTAGCACTGATTTCACTAAGTTTTGGTTTATCACAAGGTTTCTTCCGGTTGCAGGTAGCGTCAGATCTACCAACCAAACATTTGTTCTAAATTAACTTTCCGCATTAGAATCATAGATCTCAAGGAGTAAAATGTGTATATATATAGTAGGACAATACTATATGTATGCAATTAAGTGATCATTTGCTTTATTTTAGTTTATCATTTTATTTTTTAACCCAAAATTGTTAGTTTATATTTCAAGAATATTAAATATTTTGCCAGTAATTGGTATCAGGAGTTATTCCTGCTATTACAACCACTGTACCGCTCCGGAATTACATTATTTTAAACTAATATTTAACTAATTTTAATCCAATAAGTTATGTCTAGGTATAGCTGAGAGGTATATGCTTTCGCATTAATAGTACCACGCAAACATAATTATTTTTATTCCCTATTCATAAGAGTCGGTTAAATTAATGAAGCTTTTATTAGTTTATAATCTATACTGATACTGATAAGTGGAATTGATAAGTTCAAAATACATTTTTTTATTATTGTTTAACTAATTACTTTTATTATTTGTTATATATCTGTACAAACAAGAAAACAGGAAACTAATCTACCATTTATTTTATATAATGAGGTAAGTAAGTATTTGTGTAAAATATTCTCGCATAGTGTAGAGCCTCCCTCGTATGACTGTATAACATTATTTATCTTGGCATAATATGTCAACGACAACGACTACTATCAACCGTGGAAATAATGACAGATTCACAATATCAAAATGCGTAGTAGCAGAATTAAGCATTTATTTCCTTTTTATTTAGTTATTTTATTTGTTCCAGGTATTCAAACTGATATATAATACAACTCATAGAAAACACGACCCTACTACTTTGCCTACGAGTTCGAGTGATGTGAAATATAGCTCAAACAACGAGATCAAAGTACATGAAACTATCTCAACAAAATCACGACATCTTTTCCATGTCTCGGCATCAAAATGTGACCAAACCAAGCCATCCTCATGGAGAATCAGCCTGTCTAGTCACTAAGCAGATTTGAACAGTGAAACAAAACATTGAATCGAACATTTCTACTATCAAATTAACCTATGTATGTATACAATGCTATGCTAACAATTTGGATTAAAACGCACCCGATATGCTACCTTATTGGGGCTGTAATCAATCAAGCTACTATTCTTAGTAATACAGCTATCCTGGTCATGGAACACTAAAATGTAACCTATCTAGTTTAAATTATTTTTTTTTTATTTTTTTTTTTTTTCACTAGCCTATCCTTACTATAAATTCCTAACTGCACCAAATACTAGCTGTATTACTCTTAATCTACTTTATCAACCTACATACCCTATTCATGTTTTGTTTCTTTGTTCAATTCTATATGGCGTGATCGTACATCTAGTGGAGTAACCCTTGTTTTATCATAGTAACCCCTGGACCTTCTTAAATGAAGTGATTTTGAAACTAACCTATGGTGATGAAGCCTAGCCCTATCTTATGCTATGTCTAAAGTTGCTATCGGCCTTGTGTATGACTAATTTCTACTTATAAATAAGAATAACTTTATCCTAAGATGCGCTTATGTTTTTCCTAATAAATATTGTTTAAGTTGTACTTTGTGTTATTTTATGTTGCCCGCTATTTCACATTAATAGAATTGCCTTATTTTATGAAGGGTTGACTAATTATTTATCATAAATGAGCATACTGCTTATCTAGCATGGTTCATTCTACAGAAATATGTTCCTCTACCAGCGGCTTATGGATATAGTATTGAATTTCGGATATGTATAGTAAGTATTAGAATGTAAGTAGCCATATTGGCCTATAATGAGTTATAGTTGACTACAACTGTAGGTAATGAATAGAAGTTTAAGGTAATAGTTTAATATTATCATTGTATGTGTTAGTTAGTGGTGGTAGATATACATTATAGTGAATATACCCAGCGTTTTTGGTGTTACGGTTTACTGTCGAGCCCCGCCTTCCGCCCGCCAGAGTACCACTCGTCATCCAGACTTGGACGTGATTCCTCCGTATGCTAATTTCTTTTGGAAAGCAAAAAGGATACCCATTAAAGAGTAAATAGTACCTGTTCCCACCTAATAGTAGGATAGGTAATTTGTCAGTAAAATTATGTCTGACTATTAATTCAGAGTCGAGAGGGTAGACTAAATGTCTTCAAGCGTATTACCTGCTACACAAGCATTATGCTCTCATTGTGTTCGCTGGGATGAGTTCAGACTTATTTACTTTGAATTAACACCACGGAGGTGTAAAAGCAAAGAACTCAAATTATGAATTTACAACAAGCAGGTAGTACTAGGTACTCAGATGGAGTTTTATAACAAGGATTTGTTTGTCAGTCAAACTATACCTCAACCCTCACTGTAGAAAAGGCATCCTTACATGATAATACTTCCTGTATCAATTGTTACTCATTATCCTATTATTTTCAGGAATTATGTAGCTATGTATGTAAGCATGTAAATGTTATGCCATGCTGTTATGTATAAGCACTATTATGCACTAACTCTAGATCTAAGAGATAGATTGAGATGAAATGTCTATTAGTATTTAAGCACATTTACATCAGACTTATTTGTCTCAGTGATTCAACCAAATTTAAGTGTGAGGATTGTAATATTCCTATATTTCAATAAATAGGGATTGGAGTCAACCTTACACTCGCCCTTGGTAGTATATAAGGAACATTACTCTCCCAGAATTCATTATTCATTCCAGAATTAGAGGAATCATATGGTATATATGTGGATTGTCAATATCTCAACCTTACAGAATTTACATGACTTCCATGGAACCAACAGACCATCCCCTTCAGAGAATGATTATCATGATAATATATTGTCAGAGAGTTATGAGATCTCACTGGACTAAACAAATCTGAATTTTTCAACAAAATAGGTAGATCAAGAAGGTATTTATTTAGTAATTAAATAGACAACTCCGACTCAATCCATTGTCAAGTAGCTATGAGATTATGCCACAAGTTATGATATTAGTTGTTCATGGCCAATCTATGTGATTTTACAATATGAAAATCCCCAAATCATTCAGGTGGATACTCTATACACTATTATATATCAGGGCCTTGTACATAAAAATTAAGGTTAGGAATTTCATACCTTTGTTAGAAACAGATTCTCTGAATCTTTCACAATCAGAATACGCACATTTCGTCAGCATTATCACTTGTCACTATCACAGAACCAACTTATGCCATTTTGTTATCATATTTTCACATTCAACTTCACTTTCATATTAGATACGACTATCTAACTTAAAATTACTGTCGAAGATTAATTGTTTGAATTATTAACGTCCTACCCACCAGCAGCTTGGATGGTTATATTGCTACCACCGGATTTACCGTGAAAACGAATGGAATTTTATCTCCTATACCCCTCTTTTCCTTATCCTGACGCAACCGTTAATGGGCCTAATCTAGTCCCTATCAGTCCCTAATTTCTAGTCTAAAGGTGTTAAGTTACTGTCCCCCCATCCCCAAAGTGTGTGTGTGTGTAGAACGAACTCCGGTGTAAGAGATCGCTCCCTAATCTAGCTAAAAAGATTTGAGGAAGCTTCCCTCGCCCTATTTTAATGATTCTACCTGCCTGACTGCTCCTAAAATCAGATTTCCTACTCTGGTAAATAGATTAGGTTCCTAGCAAGGATCCGTCATCTCTAAGCTGTAAAAGGGAGCCAGAGTTTGGGCCCACGAACCTATTATTCCTATCACTCTTGGGTTGTGGTCATCTCTTGTGGTCAGGATCGAGACTTCCACGCCCTAACAAAGGTTTGAGGTCCCAGACGTGTCCCCAAGTGGCTAGGGAGCTGAAAACTAGCGCACCGTTCGGACCGTAGGTTTCCGTAGGCACAGAGGCCGTCTGGACGCCCCAAGTAGCATAGCTAGGCTGGAAATTGCAGCCCATTCGACCAGCTACAATGTCGAATTATTTTTACTCCTACTTGGCCGCTACCCTCATAAAGAACAATCGCTCTCATAAGGAATAGAGGTCCAGCGTTGATCTTGGCCATGTATTCCCCAATTCGACACAAAACTCTACTAAACTTACATTAAAATCAAACAAATAGAAACTAGATATCTCAGATTTGATACGGAGAAGATTTCGAAGAATCAAAGATCTCCCCAACATCATTTCCTCAATATCATTCAAAACTTTACAGTATATGAAACTATTATAGTGAATTTACTCTGGACAAGCTAATATTCATATATTTCAAAAGAATCTACAATATTTTAACTTCAGAACACGATACCAATGTGCTTCTTAGCTAAAATATTTTTGCAAGGGACTTCGCGGGATTTTTCGATCCTAATTTGCCAAGATAACGCGATAACCCACACTTTAAACTACTTCTTTCTTGATTTAAAATAAAACTTGCAGTGGCGTTCTGGCAGCAATTCCTCTTGACTCTTCAAATTTCCCGATGCGTAATGACCCAGACTAATGGCGCCGTAGCCTTTTATACTCGCTACCGTGCGGTTCTCAGAAATCACACCACTTCGACTGAAAAACCGTTGGCCAATATTTTTTCTAAAAAGCTCACGCAAATATCTAACTAATATACCTACATTTAATAACTAAACTGCCTTGCTCATTCCTGTCGATAAGACCTTTTTCATTAAATTCTCAATTGAATAAAGTTTTTCCATTGGTTAGTTCCAAAACTTTCTAAACCATTCTAAGACTCCCTGTCTCTTTCTTCACCCCTAATAGTAACGAAATAAAGGTCAGCGTGCCTTGTAACAAATTTAATTCCATAGACAATCTCATAGCTTTCTTTTAATTATTAGTGTTCCCTGTGCTATCTATGGAATCCCTTGAATCGACCTATTAGCATAATCTGGAATCACGAGATATTATAATAGAGATTATAATTTTACCATTTAAATTCCTTTTACGCTGAGTATTAATTTATTTTAACATTTGTTTATTTTTGATTGAATCGATTCTCTCGATTATCCGTAAAATGCTTACTTTTTTTTCAACTCGACAAAAGAATAAACTAATTATCAATTATTTGATCAAATTTTGTTATCATCATGATTATTTATTTCCTTGTTCTTACTTAAAGATATAAAGTCAGTCAAACTATACTTTTAATTTCATGTTTTTAATTTACATTTCCCTGTCCTTGTTCTGAGTTTTACTTTTCATAGATCATAGATCAATTTTCTTTCTCGCGTCAATCATTGACAACACAAACTGTCAATGTCATTCTGCTTCATAACAAACAAAATAAGATGGAGACAGTGAATTATTGTGAAACAATTTACAAAAGACTGTTTTATGATTTAATTTCAGATTTTCAGTTAATATTTGAGAATTGTGAACGAGCACATATTAATGGTTCGTTACAAGATGAGTTTAAAACGCTAGATTCTAAGAATTCCGGATTCTATAAATGTCAGATTCTATATTCTCACTCAAATCTGCACTCTGCTTAATATAAATTTATGAGAGTTTACACAACAGGTCTATAAAGTGAAAATATCGTATAACATTTTGCAATTAAGTCCTTTTATTCATCAATTTATCCGCTTACATACTCCCCGAGGACAACGGATATTTGTGAAATAAAACGCTAATGGCGGACATAATGGGAAAATTTTGAGGATTAATGGCGGACGCCCGAGAATTAAGCGTATAAAGCTGCGTTACCACCAAAGAGTAGTCTAGCGAATCAGTGCTAAGATGTGTTGCGTGCGAGTTGCAAAGTGATTAAATTATTTAAGAATACTTCTAAAATTATAGAGGGGGTATAGAAATCAAAATATATAAAGTTAAGGTTCAGAGCGTACTCTGTTCAATTCGGAGACGGCCTGGCTCGCATCTTTATTTTATTTTATTTATGTGGGACTCGAGGTAAATAAAAGATGGTAGGACCGTAGAAAACTGTGTATTTCTTCGTTACAATAAATATGTACTTGCAGTTTAATCGAATTTTCGTCGTCCGTCGTGCGTGCTTGCCATCGAGAGAGAGAGCGTTCCCCGCTCATTCAAAAATCTTCATTCGTTGGCTTTTCATTCTCTCATTCGTTCGGACGTTCATTCCATAACCGCGTTCAACCAATCTTAAATCTTAGGATGCATTCAAAATTCAATCCCACACTCGGCCATCCTGCTCTTTGTCTGCCCTCAGACAATCATCGGTCATACGTCATCTGCATGATACGTCATCAGTCATACGTCATCTGCATTCGTCATCGATCTCAACCATGCTACCATACTGTCAACTTCCATACGTCATCGACCTAGGTACTACATGCTTACGTCATCTTAAGTCAACCTCATACACATACGTCATAGACTTTCATCATCATTCACGGGAAATCTGCTGTACAACAAATACTACAAAAACCATTTTTATTAATCGTAAACAGAGTGAACACACATGAACTTAATGTACAATTAACATCAGAGCAAAACAGTACATTATAGTATTAAAAGTAAATTACTATAAGTGACAACATGTACCAATATAATTCTGAGACGACGTGACGACATTATAGTTACATAAGATGATGTTTTACTTAAATTCACTACAAGATGGGTTACGCCAATACAACATACTTAAAATATAACAACTTTGGGCAATGTACCTCATACAAACAAACATACACTGACTCACATAAGATAAATAAAAAAACAAAGTAAAATAATATTAGAAATACTCGTAAAACAATACCTGTCTATGTTGGCCACGGCTTCATATGGTCTGCAGACGAGGAAGTCTTGCTTGGACCTTCCGTTGACGGGTCTACCTTCTCCACATCATACCTGTCATGGTATTTCACTCTAGTGACCCTGTAGGGCCCTAAATACTTCGGTTTTAGCTTCATACCGGTACCAAACTGTGTGCGCTTGATCGCTACTATATCACCTTCTTGATATTTTCTACTTTTCTTCCTATTCTTGTCAAAATTCTTCTTATTTTCTTCTTGAACGTCCAATATTTGCTGTTTTGCTGACCTCCTTAACTCCTCTCTGTCCTCTGTGTATGCAATCTGGGCTTCAGCTTGCAACAAGTCCAGTATTTCAACATCTTCCCTTTGTTTCATCTTCTTCCCTATTAAGAGCTCAAAGGGTGTGGTATTCACGCTTCTCTGAAATGTGCTATTCAAAGCCATCTGTACTCTTCCTACATGTCGATACCACAAATCAGGTTTTTCTATACACATCTTGGTAAGCACAGATATTATGATTCGATGTGTTCGCTCAACTTGCCCGTTTCCCCTGGGCACTCCCGTTGTGATGGTGACATGTTTTATTCCCTCTGCTTCACAATGCTGCTTGAAATCATTACTTGTAAAAGCTGCACCTCGGTCAGTGATAATCCTGTCTGGATTTCCAAAAATCTGCCTGTGAATCTCCAGCTTGCTCAAAACTTCTTTTGTTGATGTTGACTTTGTGGGAAACAGCCATGTAAACTTCGTAAATGCATCCATCATAGTTAATATGTGATTATACTGCTTATGTGTTTCTGTCAGAGGCCCAATGTGGTCGATATGAAGTGTATGTAGAGGTGTATCTCCTTTATCAATTGATTTCAGGAATCCTTCCTGCTTACCTTCCTTTCGATTTGCCAGCAAGCATGGTATACACGTCTTGATGTAGTCTTCAACCTTTCTTCCAATATTGTGAATGTAGTAATCTTTACTGATAATTTCTAATGTTTTCTTTTTAGCAAAATGACCATTGTCATGTGCTCTTTTGATAATATCTATATCCATCTTCTCAGGTATCACTAACTGCTGCTCCAATCCTTTATAGAGTAAATCTTGTTGTAGATAATAATCCTTAAATGTTTCTCCTCGTCGTAATATCTCTGCAATTGCTCGCAAACCTTCATCAGTTTCCTGAGCTCTTCTTATATCATCATGTAAACTCCTCGTCATCACTGCAACATATGGAGCTCGGCTTAACGCATCTGCATGCCTCATTTTCATGCCACTCCTATGCTCCACTGTAAATTCATAATCTTGCAATAATAAAATCCACCTTGCTACCCTCGTAGACATGGCCAAATCCCTTTTCCGAAGAGTCATCTCAAAAGCCTTACAGTCTGTAACAATCTTAAAGGGTTTTCCAAAGAGATAATGTCTGAACTTCTTCACTCCTTCGATTATTGCCAATGCTTCGAGTTCATAACTCGTATACTTGCTCTCTGCATCAGAGGTACGCCGACTCATGTAGTAAACAGGGTGTAACTCACAGTCATCACTTTTCTGCATCAATATAGCTGAATAAGCCACACTGGAGGCATCCGTATGAAGTTCTGTTTCTGCTCTTTGATCAAATATCTTTAAAACTGGCTTAGTCGCTAATTTCACCTTTAAACATTCGAAAACCGCCCTGTGTTCATCTTTAAATTCAAATTTTGTATCTTTCCTCAACATGTCAGTGAGGGGTTGAGCTATCAAAGCATAATCTGGTATAAACTTTCTGAAATATGAACATAACCCCAAAAAACTATGTAGCTGCTTCACGTCTCGGGGCTCAGGGAACTTCATGACAGCGTCTGTCTTCCCTGGCGATGGCATCACCGCACCGTCTTCAATGATATGTCCCAAATACTCTACTCTTCTTGTTAATAGCTGAGATTTACTCCAATTGATCTTGAGTCCATATTCTGCTGCTATTTTTAATACAGCCTGCAGGCGTGCGGCCGCTTCTAGCTCATCTTGAGCTGGAACAAGAATATCATCGATGAAAACAATAATAATTCCCTTTTCAATCAATTGCCTTAAGATTATCGTTATATATCTGGTGAAAACTTTTGGACAGGTGGCCAATCCAAATGGTGCTCGTAAGAATTCATACTGAGAAGTCATAGTAACAAAGGAAGTATATTTAATAGAGTCTTCGTGAATCGGTAGATGAAAAAACCCATTTTTTAAATCAAGTGTACTAAATACCTTTGCTGAAGCCAATTTATCGATGTGATCATCGATATTTGGTAAAGGATACTCGTCTCTCACCATCTTTCTATTTATTTGTCGGTAATCGACACAAATTCGTGTTGAACCATCTTTCTTCTTTACTAATACCAATGGGCTAGCATACTCGGAGAAACTCACCCTTATAATTCCCTCCTGCAGCCATTCACTTATTTGTTTTTCCACTTCTTGTTGTTCCCTTGGAGATATTCGTCTGGGTCGCTGGGCAACTGGTATATCATCCTTCAAAATGATCCTGAGTTGGATAGGAGCTTCCCTTACTTGGTGTGGCTGGTAGTTGTGGACCAATTGCATCACCTCTTCCTTCACCAACTGGTTGCTTATGTGACCTTAACAATCAGAAACACAAGCTACTAAATTAACACCGCTCAGCCATTCTGGATTCAAACAAACAGAGCCTCCTTTCATCACAGTCACAACCTTTTTTAAAAACTCATTGCCCAAAATTATTTTATATGGCATACAATCATCTGGGATAATATGAAATGAATCACTATATGCATTACAGTCTACACTTAATACAACACAAGACGTACCCATCGATTTTACTTTTGACGAACCAAACCCTGACATCGTGATTCTAAAGTCATTATTTATAGGTAAACCTAACTCACGACAACATTCACATGACATTAGATTTAAATCACTGCCCGAATCGACTAAAGCCGTAATTTTTCTTCCGTTGATACATATTTCCTTTAATGGTCATTCAGATATCGCCAAATTGTCTGCCTTGGTTTTGTTTACGTCGCCATCTTGTTGCCCCATGAAAATGTCGCCTGCTGCGCCAATCGCCGTATGTTCCGGTGAACGATAAACGACCTCCTGTTGAACGAAGCTGTCACTGTCACTTGATGACAGGAACACTTGCTTCGTTTCGTTCTTGCTTCCGTTGCCAATGTAACGCTTGTCGTTTTCACTTCCTGTTCGCGCCGATGAAGATTCCGCTAGGTGGCGCGATCGGGCATCGAAGTTGGTTGATTTAACCGCCATCTTGTCGTTGCTTGAATTTCGCAACCTGCAATCCGCCGACAAATGCCCAAACTGATTGCAGTTAAAGCATTTTCTCCCTTGCGATCGATGAGGACACTCGGCAGAATGATGCTCGGTTTCCCCACAGTTAAAGCACCTGTTGACTCTGCCGGTTCTGTGCGTAAATGCTTGCTTTGATGCGCCACTGTGTTGATTCCGTCTCTCAGCCGGCTTCGCTTTTGTGCTGATTGCTTCGTAAATTTTCAGCTTCTCTTTCAAATCGGCATACGTTGTGACACCATATAGCATTACCTTGTTGATTTCCGCGTCTTCAATGCCTTCAACTATGTATTTGATGGCCACGTAGTCTGGCAGCTTACCACGTTTTCCTAAAGCTTTCATGGTGAGCAAGTAGTCTAGACAAGACTCACCGCGACACTTGTGCCTTGCACTCATCATCTCGTGTATTTTCTTTGCATCCGTCGTATCCGGAAATTCCTTACTTATAGCAGTTTTCAGCTCATCCCACGTTTTAAATGTTTTCTCCGCTCGTAGCCACAACGCAGCGGTGCCGGTCAGTGACCGTCGTGCCACCAAAAGCCGCTGCGTCTGTGACCAGTCGAACACATCGCCGTTGTCGTCGATGTCCTGCACCCAGGATGACACAGCATACGCACCGTCATCGTTGCCGCTGAACTTCTGAATCAAGCCTTCGGCTAGGTGAAGCATATGGCTCCCGTTACCTCGTGGTGACCTGGCGTCGTCGTAGGTCTCGTCGACGTAGTCTGGTTGCCTGCTGCCTCGCCTGTTGTCCTTCGGCATTGTTGTAACCGTCGTTGCTTCAAACGTCGTGGTCGCGGATACCGCGTGGCGGCGTGTCGTTGTGAAGTCCTCTCACGGTCGAATTTACCTCGATCCCGGACGAGCCCCCAAATTTTGTGGGACTCGAGGTAAATAAAAGATGGTAGGACCGTAGAAAACTGTGTATTTCTTCGTTACAATAAATATGTACTTGCAGTTTAATCGAATTTTCGTCGTCCGTCGTGCGTGCTTGCCATCGAGAGAGAGAGCGTTCCCCGCTCATTCAAAAATCTTCATTCGTTGGCTTTTCATTCTCTCATTCGTTCGGACGTTCATTCCATAACCGCGTTCAACCAATCTTAAATCTTAGGATGCATTCAAAATTCAATCCCACATTTATTTAGTACACAATACAAATTGCAATCAAAAAACAGAACAAGTTATGCATACATAATGGTATTTAACTAGACTACAATTCTAAAATATGTGTACATAAAAAGGCTATAAATTTGTGCGAACAATTAAAACAATGGATAGAAGAAATAATTAACAATGAATATGTAAAGAAAATGTATACTATTAAACTACTACTATAATATATTTACTATAAATAAAATTATAAACTAATGATACTAAAATTATATAATATGTGTATATATTAAGAAAGAAAGCTATAGTCTTCTAAGTACTACTTCTAACAAAGTTTTAAGTAGTACTTATAAGTGCTTTTTTAACTGTGTTGCGAAACTGACACAAGTTCAGCCTAAATATGTCCAGGTCCCTGTGATCAGCAAGAACCTCGTTGTACTGGCGACACATACTGACTATTGGGTTATAATAGGAGGTGTTATTCGTGTAAACGTTAAGGTGGAACGTATTAAAATTTTTATTCCGAGCTCTAAATCTGGTGTTAAAATTTAGTAGGGATAGTAGAATAGGTGAATCTTTTATTGAGTGAACTATTTTGTAGAGAAGGAATAGGGAACTACAATTACGGCGAGACTCTAGAGATGTAATATTGAAGTAAATCATTCTCTCATTATAGGATTTGAGTTTACGGCTAAGATTACATCTAAAACAAGCTATTGCTAAGATTCTTTTTTGGATTCTTTCAATTCGCTGACAATGCGTATTGTAAAAGGGTGACCAGATAGCCGAGTTGTACTCCAAGATAGATCTTGTTAGAGCGAAATATAAATAAATTAAACTACGAAGATTTTTAAAACTACGAGTTATCCTGGATATAAAGCCAATTAACTTATTTGCTCTATCTGTCATGTAATCAAATCATCTCATCTCACAGAACATCATGATTAAATTTTGAAGAAAACAAAAGATTTCCTTGTCGTATAATATTATCGACCCAGGCGTGGGCAAATAAAGAAGCACAGGTATTTCGGTCTGCAGTTATGGGGTTTCCCCTTGGAGTTATGGTTTCCCAGTAAGGTTGACATCATGCATGCAGCCTGTTGTAAAAACTTTCGTCAAATCATATCATAGCTTGAATGCTGTCATAAAGCGCACCCCGGGCTCCGAACACATCACAGATGAGTATGCTGTTGGGAAAACTTAGATGAGGAAGAGATTTGTATCTACAGGCTTTTACAGAGTAATATTTTCTGACTACCAGTATCACAAAACAAACCCGCTAAGCCAATTCCACCACAGCATTGCTAAGCAAGGCTAGGAAGATGAAGTGTGCACAAGAACTGCACGAATTAATCCAACCTTCCCCTTTTTACCATCGGACTTCCAGGTGCACGGCAGGTCTACATCCATTCTTGGTGGATATTTCACACATTCGCACGAACCGTTTTTTATCTTTTATTATGCGCACCCCCAACGACTGCAATTCATTGCCCGCGTCAGTATTTCCGAGTACATATAACCCGACAGCCTTTAAGACTCGAGTGAACAGGCATCTTTTAGGCAAGCTCGCTCCATCGTAGATCTTGTCTTTACTCTCTGGGTTAGCCTAAAGTTAAGAGTAAGCCTATTATAAAATTTAAAAAAAAAGCGTCCGTACATGTTTTCACCCACTATCTCTAAGCTTCCCTGCGCGAATTTGGTGGAAACACGCCTCATACATGAGGCTCTTGTGAAGTATGTAATGGAAAATTTATGTCACTGCATTATTGAAATTACCCGTGTATCCATACGAATAAGTGTTTTATTACCTATCAATCACTTTCGGCTTAAGGGGGGGGGTTAGCCGTGTGGTATCCGCCAGAGTAGAATAGGACCACTCCAAGTCTTCCCGTAGATGTCGTAGAAGGCGACTTAGGAAATACAAGCTAAACAAAGCTTGTAAACATCTAATAGACCTTTCCAACCCGTCCTGCCAGCGAGCGTAGAGAGTGTAGGCCAAGTCTTCTGGCTGCTCTGGCCAAGTATGGCCCTAGTAGTACAGAGAGGGTCGTGCTCCTGTAGTGGAGACTAAAAAGGATCTGATGATGATGATGATGATGACTTTCGGGTTTGGCCTCGTGAATTGGTTTATCGAGTGCGTCATTTATGGAATGTTAACTTTAATTATTTCCCGCGCAGATCGTAAAATCCAATCAAGGGAATGGGCAAACATCTGAGGATTCATGTCATTTCGCGATGCAGCTAGCAACCCATCACTATTATGATTCCGTTTTCCACCTAATGCCCACCAATATGCTGAATATGGCCATTAGGTCTTATAGACCTGGGCTCTGTCTGCCCGCAAGGGACAAAGACGTGATACTATGTATGTAGGTTCAAAATCACGCTGCATAATAATCTTAATTTAATAAGAGTATATCAGAAAAGCATTGTGAACGCAAAAACATTAATTAAAATGGTGTATAGCTTCATACAAAATGAAAATAAGGATTTTAACGATACGATACATCCAAATTTGTTGAGGCATTTAGAAGTTATGGTGGAATTCAGAAACTCGCATACTTACATACATCTTAGCTTAAAACAATTCACTCCATTTTTTGGGCAGCTATTTAAAAATATGTTTTTATTACGGATTTTGTTAGTAGACATAAAGTAATAAGTCAAAGTTAAACTATAGGAGGATCAAAGAAATTAAATTATCAGATTCGCCCACGAAGAAAGTTATACAAGAATATGTCGCTACATTTTTCTTTTTGCGAAAATAGAGTTCTTATTGTGACATGCTAACTCAGGACTGATTAGATTTTCAGCCCCAATTCCAAGAAAACATTTATCCTGACAATCCACCCCAGGGCTGGATTTATTATTAATTAATATTTCGACAAGGAAAAATATGAATATCATTTGTTTATTTTCTTGCGAGGTCGTGGCGGGTCAACAAGATTATAATACAAGAAGATCCAATTTCCGTTATCTTCAGCGATAATGACGGAGGGTTCAGCTCAATCACTACTTTGTCATACTCATGATGGTCAAGTTACAGGAGCTAACATGATCCCATATTAGACTCTACTGTTAACGAAATAAGTGGTAAATTCCTGAGTGATATATAAGGGTTTGCTTCTGACAGCGTTCGATATTGACCTGGAATGGTTTATTAATAAGATTCCGTGAAATTGTTTAGCGGTACATTAGAATAATGAGATTTTAATGAGCAATTTGTGCAAAATTCCATTAAGCTTTTGCCTAAAGTTTGCTTGATCGACGAAGAATGTTTTAATTGTCACGTTTTTTACAAATCTAGGTGTTGCAACCTGATATTTGAGAGCCAAGCTCTTTTCGGCTTCATTACGTGTAATCATTTCCACGTAATGAAATTTACATTGACATTCCAAAAATAGAGATAAATTGTGTGCGTATAGCGTTAACTGAAGTGGCAGTGGGTGGGGCACATCGCGCGTAGAACCGATGGCCGATGGGGCAGAAAGATTGACGGCGACTACGTACCGGCAAGCACAGCGTTGAACACCCACAGACGAGCGGGGCTATTTACTAACTCGAATGACGGGTGTCGATGCCTATCAATTTGATGAGTTGCCAATCAAATGGCTGTCAGATTTCAATTTTTGTACTCACTAACGTCAGTGTCCAACCGAAATGACGTCATCTCGAGGATAGCCACTCCACCCATAGTTTGACATTTGATTTCGTATCGATAAGCTTTGTTTTGCACTCCGTAACTGAAATGGCTATCAAATCAATCTTCACTTGATCTATCAAACAGGATTTTATAGCAACGGGTCGAGAGCAGTGTTTTACTGATTTACACTAATATACGCCAAAATAAAATTGGTGGTTGTTTTTGTTGTGAAGTAGATTATGTGACTACCATTACGATTAGTAAGTTAATCCAATATTCGTTTTGAATTAATATCTGTGGTTTTGAGTCTCTTCACAAAGTATATGGATACGGTGGTTAATCTCAGATAAATTGGTCGTCGATACTAGTGTCGTCTCAGAAGAAATTTCTCGAACTTGGACCATATACACACAACAAAGCAAATAGTAGCGAAATACAAGCAATACAGGAAACCCTTATATATGGCATTCATTGACTACTCAAAAGCCTTCGACTGTGTATACCACAAAGCAGTATTGGAGAGCCTAGAACATCAAGGGCTTGCCTCAATATACATTAAGATCATCAAGAACATATACTTGAATAGCAAATCTAGAACACAACTGGAAACCATAGGTAAAGAGTTCAATATTCTCAGGGGCCTAAAACAAGGAGACCCCCTATCGCCAAAAGTATTCGTAGCAGTTCAGAGTGTAGGTATTCCGCAAACTGGACTGAGAGAAATCATGAAGTCAAAGGAACTAAGCATGACAATAAAAGAAAGATTTCAATACCTGCATACTCCCAGTTATTACTTATGGATGCGAAACATGGACACTCACTATTCCTCATAGAGAAAAGCTGGAACGATGCCAGAGAGCCATGGAGAGAAGCATGACAGGAATAAGGAAACAAGACAAAGTAAGAAGCAGCATAATAAGAGAAAAAACCAAAGTAGCTGATATTCTTAGACGTATCGACCAATTGAAATGGAGATGGACCGGCCACATGATCAGCGATAAGCAAAACAAGTGGAGCACAACTGTCTCAGAATGGTACCTCAGAGAGGGAAAACAAAATAGAGGACGCCAACAAGTGAGATGGAGAGACGACTTGAAACTCACAGCGGGCCATCACTAGAGAAGGGTAGCACACTGAATTGCTCGACATACTTAATTTAGAAAACCCTAAACACTAATGTATAATGCAACTAGAAAATTCAGAATAATAATGGCCATTTTATTCTTTGATATGTATAATTTATTTTCATTATTATTGCTAATAACGGTAGCGAATTGATATACCTAGAGAATGTTGTGTATGCTATTAATTGGCATGTACATATGAACTAAACTGTGTTCAAAGTGTTTTAAAAATAATACCTGTATGTAACTGTTGTAAGCGTGCCTATATTAAATAAATCCTTACTAATATTATAAATGCGAAAGTGAGTTTGTTTGTTTGTTTGTTTGTTACGCTTTCACGTCATAACTACTGAACCGATTATCATAAAATTTTGCATACAAGTTCTCTGGAGTGCGGAGAAGGACATAGGCTACCTTTTATCCCGGGAAAAAGTACTGTTCCCGAGGGATCGACATTGACGCGGGCGGAGCCGCGGGCGAAAGCTAGTAATATTATAAATGCGAAAGTGAGTTTGTTTATTTGTTTGTTACGCTTTCACGCCGTAACTACTGAACCGATCATCATGAAATTGTGCATACAAGTTCTCTGGAGTACGGAGAAGGACATAGGCTACCTTTTATCCCGGGAAAAAGTACTGTTCCTGAGGGATCGACATTGATGCGGGCGGAGCCGCGGGCGAAAGCTAGTATTAAATAAATAAATATAAATTATAGTGTTAAGCTATATGCAAGAATCCCTATATAATAATAAGCTTCGTTTATTTCCAAAATAAAATGTTAACTTTACATTTAAAAGTTATTAATGAGGTTTTATTTTTGTATGGATCCTTATTGGGTAGAAGCCTCCTCTTCCATCTTTCTCTGTGCTTAGCATTTTTCATCCAGTTTGTTCCTGTAATCTTTATGATTTCATCAGCCCAACCCTGCTTTGGTCTTCCTTATGGTCTTTTACTAATAGGTCCAGTCCATTTTGTAGTTGCAACTGCCCTTCTTTTTTCATTTAATCTGGCGATGTGGCCAGTCCATCTCCATTTTAGACGCAAAGCATGTTGTAGAATCCCTATGAGAGAGTATTCATATTTGTAAACTTATGCTTAAATATAATTAAGTACGAGTAAGTAGCTACATACTTAATTCCGAAGTTATTCCAGTAGCCTGAGATACGGTACGGAGCTTAATAAATAATTTAAATGACATAGGTACCTAATATTTGGTTCTGTCTATCTACTCCGTAAAGATACAGACAAAGTATATTTTACAGCTGCACATTTCAACGCGGCGCATGTCTCTTATTTTTAGGGTTCCGCACCCAAAGGGTAAAAACAGGACAATATTAATATCGCTCCGCTGTCTGTCTGTCCGTCCGTCTATCACCAGGCTGTATCTCATGATCCGTGATAGTTTGACAATTGAAATTTTCACAGATGATGTAATTCTGTTGTCGCTATAACAACAAATACTAAAAAATAGAATAAAATAAATATTAAAAGGGGGCTCCCATATAACAGACATGATTTTATTGCCTTTTTAGTAGATAATGGTATGGAACCCTTCGTAGTGAGAGCATTCTTCTGAGTGGCACAGTAATCTATAAAAATATTGATAAAACACTCGCACGCATAACCGAGATATCTAACTTTTATTTTATCTTGCACATTACAATTAAATTTACCGCCAAAGTATTACCTATAACGTAGTCAAATCAAAAATTCACCTATCATTAAGTATTTATAGGAATGAAAAACAGGTTTGATTTAGTCGGTTAAACTCGGAACTGCGTTCCCTCTAGCGGCGCAGCAGAAAAACTGCATTAAAATTTGAGAATATCACCTCAATTTTGTCTGTGATAACGTCGATAGAAAAAAAGAGCTGCCAACCTGAAAATACTTATAGTCACTTCATTTCTGTCGATAGCCACTACCGTGAAAACAGTTACGGAGTACCGATTTCATGATATCCACTGTGGCGATCAAAGCTCGGTTGACAACCCAAGTTTGATAGCCACAGTGACTAACAATTTTAGTAAATAGCCCCGCAGGTAGTCGAACGACTTGACTAAAGTCGCAGGAAGACGCTGGATGCAGACCGCTTCCAACCGGTCATATTGGAAATCGTTGGGGGAGGCCTATGTCCAGCAGTGTCTGTGAAGCAGTGTGCATTTCTTGTGGCTGAGATGATAATGATGTGTGCGTATAAACGCACGCATGTCTATTTTTGGCAGGAAATAATGGAGTGGTTTTCCATTACCTTCTCCATTTCACACTTTAGTTAACAATCCACTTGTGTGCAGGTTGCCTCACTATGTGTTCCTTCGACGGAAGAAGGTAGTGATTGATGAAAATGACTTTACTTGAGTCAGATTTGTCTGCAAACTCAGAGGTGCAGATTGGGCTGGGCGGGATTCTAACCCGGGACCTTGCGATTATAGGTCGCATTCTAAGACCACTGGGCCACTACCGCTTCTAGGTTTCGTTTTGAAGTTCAAAATACATACATACATAGATCACGTCTTTTGTGTAGACAGAGCCTAGGTTTAAATTCAAAATGTTCTTAATTCCCCATTTGAATGTATAGGCTTCGTTAGAATTCTTACATCATCCTATATAACACTACCTACAATGTTTTACAGGGCAGTTGTGTGATTAAAAAGCTTGTATTGATAGCTTGTTTTCCTAAACCTTCTGTTTGTGCTCCCACATGACGAAATAAATTACACCGTTTTTTCATTGCTGATTCACGACAAATACAACAATTTACGTAACGTGAACCCAGAAAAGTTCTTCCGATATTATTTTTCGTCAATCGTGCCGAATATTCCAGTTTTACAAAAAACCAATCATGTTTCTATGGTTTCCTTTGAAAGATTTTATTTCAAATAGACTTGAATATATTGCGGGTAACATATACCTAATTAGGTAATTGAAAATTATTCGTCGAAGGGGAATAGTAATGTCTGACTGATAAATAATGAATGATAAGACTGAAAAGCGGCCTAAATAACAATTTAGGCCGTTGAATAGCAAAAGAGTCATTTTTAATGTTAAGTACTGAAATGTAACTGGACCGAAATTTACTAAAAGATTTAGCTCCCGCCACTCGCAATTTAGCTTTCAGGGAACGCTTCTGAGTCAACGGAGTGAAAAAAATGGTTTCGCTAAGAAAATCATTTATAATATCTTAATATTATTTATTCAATATCCAATTTATTAACTTAACAACAAATTTTATTATAACGATTATTATAATAAATTACAATAGACTTGAATAAATAAATAATCACTGTTGTGCGATAGCTCTGGATCGAAAACCATAAAAAGATGTAGTTTCGGAAGAAGAATCCCCAATTCGGCTTTCAGGATACGCCCCAGAGTCAATGAAGCTACAGCTCCACTGACAGATACAAAAACAAGTACTTTACCTATAACCTACAACATATGTTTGCATCAACGTTCAGAAGAAACTACCAACGTACATTTTTGAAATCGGCTGAAAACATTATGTCTATGCACAACAACACCCCAAGCCAAAATGCTGACTTGCGTGATGTGGTATTTTAATTTAATGACTTCACGCGAGAAATATCAGATTTGGAACTTTGCAATAGGAGGAAATATGGGTTCAGAAAGATTTATTTTTAATGGGAAATAAGAGAAAATTAGATGAGGTAGGCCCGAAAGCGTTGGTGTGATGATATCACGAGCCATGAAAAGAAATGGTCTGAAGTGGCTTTGTGCCACTTCAGACCATTTCTTTTCATGGCTCGTATAGGGTATAGGAATGTTTGGAAGGAAATGGGGGAGACCTTTGCCCAACAGTGGGACAGTATAGGTTAATAAAAAATAATAAAAAAGAGAAAATTAAGAGCTAAAAATGCCATGAATCAATAAGTGTAAAGTGATCTTAATAGTATTTCGGAAGAAGAATCTCAACAATTCAGCTTTCAGGAAACTCTCCAAGGTCTATGAAGCGAGAAAATAAGCAGCAGTAATTAATATGCTGCAACGAGCAGCTCCGATTAAAAAGTACCTAATAATCATCTCTACTTTTAAAAACTGAAAAAGACTTGTATGTCTACAAGAAATATATTTAAGTAAATACGCTTTACAGCCTTCCAAGTTTGTCAAAGTTTGTTGTACGGAAAAGTTTTGTGTTAATTATTTTTTAACAAATAGTATATCAATCAGTATCTAATTGGTATATCATAGTGAATATAAGTAGTCTCTACTCAAGATAAAAGCATTTCGTAACTTTTTTTATTTCTTATCTGTTTATAAACTTAAAATGTAAGTAAAACTAATTATGATTTTATTTTATGACAGATCCAATTGCGATGTAGTTATAGTACTGTTAATTCAGTCTGTTGAAAAGCAAATACTAGTAATATTAAATACATAAACTCTGGATTAAAATTAACAAAGAAGTTAAGTTCCTGGAAAGAAATTCGCAATTCAGCTTTCAGGGAACGCTCCGAAGCCAGTGGACCGAAAAAATAATAATTAACATGATGCGGAGGGATATCGTATTTTTACCGTAGAAACAAATATCTTCACATGTAATTAATGTTTCTTGTAATATGTTGTAATAAGGCCACTTAGTTGCCTCGGCGTATTCTAGTAATGTTAAAATGTGTTTGTTTATTTGCATTTGCATTGTTTTTTGAAGTTCATTTTAGCTACTAGGCATTGGAAGGTACATATGCGGTCGTTTACCGATGAAATTTAACCAAGGACGAAGTTTATAATTCGTCGCAATTCTGTCCTTTCTATATGTCCTGTATGTTCAGGATATATGCCGTTTATGTATGTATGGTTGCGATGTCATCCTCAACATCTGCGGCTTATAAATGCTTCCGATGGGCAGCAGTCTCGAAACTGCAAGAAGCCAAAGAAACTGCGTTAACCAACCCGTCCAGTATGGCAATATCCTGCCATTGAACGAAGAATCTTTAGGAGAGGTCTTTGTCCAGCAGTGGACTTCCTACGGCTGATATAACGATAAGTATATGCATACTGTATTATATATCTATGAGATTGGATTTTTTGTTCGTAGTAGATATTTTTTACCTAGAAGCAAGAGAAAAAATTAAAAATATCCCAAAAACTGAATTACTTAAAAATAACTGCATGTCGATGTGTATTAAAATATTTAATAAATTGCCTCTTAATATAAAGGCGACCACTACCACTGCAACTTTTTAAAACAAAATTAAAAATAATGACTTGTAGAAAAAAAATATTATAAGATTAATGACATATTTGATTACAAGACTTTTTTAATTATTATCAATTGAATCTTAATTTTTCGGCAATACGTAAAGTTTATTTTTTATTTTCATCATACTGTAATATTTTCACATGCTAAATTAAGAGAAGTAGACTACCTTTCGTAGTAGGACTAACTTTCTGTTATATTCTAAGAACTATTGTACTCTATTTTAAGTGAAACAAATATCATTATCAATACTCAAAGACGCGTGTGCCGATTTGGGTGAATAGTTCCCATGTACGAGTATATTTTGCATTCACAAAGCTATTTAGGTATATACTATTATTTAATTAAAAAAAAAAAAATATTAGTGAAAATGGTGAAAAATTTTATTAAGCCGCTCACATGATTTTTTATATCATATTTTATTTCTTCATTTAATAAGAGATTTAAAAAGCGAACATTGATTCAGTGGTTTAATTTAATTCGTTTATTTTATCTGCGACATAATCAATTATTCCGATATTAGCAAAAAAATGTACGTGCGAGCAAAGAGGAAAAAACAAGAAAGAGTTACAGTAACAAGTACAGATTATAACTACTAGAAAAGAAAGACGAAAAATTTTACGCGTTTTAATACAGCGATTTAATACAGCGATTTAGGTGGTACATAGACCTAAGGTTATAAGAATAGGATTGTGGATGTAAAAAAAAACACTTATAAAAATATACCCTAAAAGGGCTAGCGTTTTAGAAAGCAGTTGGCTATAGGAACTTTGGCAAATCATTAAAGCATGCATGAAGTTGCCTACGTCACTAGGAAGGGTGTAAGGAATGTAACGAACCAAACTTCCGAGTTCGTTTAGGACTTTATGGTAGAAATAAGAAAAAAATATCTTCATACTTACACTCCCTTTTTGCAGTTTTGTTAACAAGGTATGTTGTTTTTTCTATCTCAGAGTCACATGTTAGTGCAAACTACCGAACAGATTTAGAAATACCCCTTTAGTCATTTAAAAATAGCAAATAAACAGGTTTTTCCAAGAATACATTTATGTTTCCAAGATAAAACACAAAATTTATGTGGGCGTAAATTGTGGGCGGCAGCACCCAAAAACAACATAAAAATATCTGAGTATCTGTTAAAAATTGAAAAATATCCTTTTTTTGTTAATTAATTGTCCCTTTTTTTTATGCCCAAATAACAAGTGATAAAAACGTATTATAAACTAATCTTAATATATTTATAAAACAAAGACGGGTTTGATCGAATACTTAGGTATAATAACATAAGAACGGGTCAACCGAATTTTTGATTTGTTGGTTTTGTTATCACCCCGAATAGCATGATAATTAACTATTACAATATAAGAAACATTTACGATAAAAAAGAATAGGGAACAAATAATATATAACATGTAAGTTTTCTCATCAACACTACTAACAACAAAACTATAGCGTAGAACATTTTCGATAAAATAAAAAACCGAAATCCGGAAGTGCCGGCAGAAGTGAAAACTCCGCGCGGTAGAAAGAGAGGAGGATATTACTTCCTCTCCTACGCCGCGCCGGCAGTCTCAAGTCACGTATCCGTCTTAGGATTTTTATGATCTGGTCACGTGTCCTGACGCGAGTTTAACATTTTTTATTCAACCCAAAAAGTGCTAAAAAAGGTTTTACTTTTAAAACTACATTAAATAAAATAGGATTAGCTGTTTGGGAGGTTCCATTCCTCCGAAGGATACAAAAACAAATACTGTCTATAACCTACAACATATTTTTGCATCAGCGGTCAGAAAAATCTACCGTCATACATTTTTGGCATCGGCTAAAAACATTATGGCAATGCCATAACAACACCCCAAGCCAAAGTGCTGACTTGCGTGATGTGGTATTTTAATTAAATCACTTCACGCGGGAAATATCAGATTTAGAACTTCACAAGAGGAAGAAAAATATGCTTCAGAAAGATTTATTATTACTCGAAAATAAGGGAGAAATAAGTGTCAAATAAGTACTTTGCTTGATGTATTTTTTCTTTGGGACGATCACACATTATGTATAAAAAAGTAAAATAAAATATATATTAGGGACAAATCAAACAGATTGAGCTAGCCCTGTAATTTTAGACTTGTTTAATGTGATACTAACTCAACGATACTATATTTCATAACAAATACATATTTAACTAAACATCCAAGACCCAGGGTCAATCTAAAAAAATATTATTTTTCAATTCCACATGTGGAATTGAAAAATATATTTTCTACCTTTATTCTATCTTCACGTTCTATGGACTTTTAAAGAACTTGTTTTTGCTGGTTGGCGCACGAGCTAGCTGTTGTCCAACAGTTCCATGTTCATAAATAACTCTTTTCTCATTCAGAAGGGATGTTATCGATCAGAAGGTCTCCCAAACTCCCAACAGATTCGCGTTTAAGGAGGCAGTCCAAAAACCTAAACGTATTTCAGAAATCAGGGATGATTTCTGAAATACGTTTAGGTAGAAGATTTTCTCAACCCAAAAATTGCTAAAGAAGGTTTCACTTTTAAAACTGCATTGAATAAAATAGGATTAGCTGTTTGGGAGATTCAATTCCTCCGAAGGATAAAAAAACAAATACTGTCTATAACCTACAACATATTTTTGCATCAGCGGTCAGAAAAATCTACCGTCATACATTTTTGGCATCGGCTAAAAACATTATGGCAATGCCATAACAACACCCCAAGCCAAAGTGCTGACTTGCGTGATGTGGTATTTTAATTAAATCACTTCACGCGGGAAATATCAGATTTAGAACTTCACAAGAGGAAGAAAAATGGGCTTCAGAAAGATTTATTATTACTCGAAAATAAGGGAGAAATAAGTGTCAAATAAGTACTTTGCTTGATGTATTTTCTCTTTGGGACGTTCACACATTATGTTTAAAAAAGTAAAATAAAATATATATAAGGGACGAATCACACAGATTGAGCTAGCCCTGTAATTTTAGACTTGTTTAATGTGATACTAACTCAACGATACTATATTTCATAACAAGGCGCTGTGCATCAGAAGAATACCGTAAAACGACTATTTTTTCGTCGCGCAGTTAGCCTTATTTTTCATGGAATACTAGCATGAAAAAAATATGAAGTGCAGTTCAAAGATCAAAATAAATGGTTACATCAAAATATTTTCAAAAAAATATTTAAAACCTAGTTAAATAAAATCGCAAAAAAACTAAATCCAGAAAAAGTTTCGTCGCGAATTACTAGATTTTTTTCAGCGACAATTACCAACTTTTATACGTCTATAAAAAGTATAACTAAATGAGCAAGATGGATACCTAAAAAAAATACAACATTTGGTTATAATTATTGAAATATTACATTAAAAGTGAAAATTAACACGGAAATGGCAGACATGGATTTGAACTAAGACTGATGACATGTATGTCACGAGATATAAAATATCTCGCGATGTCCGCTACGAACGGTTAAGGGTTACAGCGCCTTAAACATCCAAGACCCAGGGTCAATCTAAAAAAATATTATTTTTCATGAAAAATATATTTTCTATCTATCCTTATTTTATCTTTACGTTCTATGGACTTTTAAAGAACTAGTTTTTGCTGGTTGGCGCACTAGCTAGCTGTTGTCCAACAGTTCCATGTTCATAAATAACTCTTTTCTCATTCAGAAGGGATGTTATCGATCAGAAGGTCTCCCAAACTCCCAACAGATTCGCGTTTAAGGAGGCAGTCCATAAACTTTATCTTGAAAAATCTTCTACCTAAACTTATTTCAGAAATCATCCCTTTCACTGGTATTTTTATATGTATATTTATATAATGTGTGTATTTTATATTATGCATTTGTATATGTATTATTCTATTGATTATTTAATTTCTTATGACCAGAGATCGGATATTCTAGTGCATATTTACCTAAAGTTCAGAAGTTAGCGATTATAAAAAGCACATTTTTATTGAAAAAAGTCCTGTTTTAATTAACAAATTTAATTGTAAGGAGTGAGTACACCTCTTACACTCCATACACTTATTGCCCTGCTCCAAAGTTTTTCGCTGGTTTTACTATGTGATTTTTGACGTCAATAGTCAAATATTTCATTCATCGTAAGATATTTTAAATATCATTTGGTGAACGTTAACTTACGAGTAAATAACACATTATTATTTACAACATTATTATTGTTGACGTCAATAACTTACTTAGAACTAAGTTTACGCCGCCGCTTCCAAGGCGGAGTGCAGAAGAAGCGGCAACAAACTGCATAGCGCATTTTCTCCAAATGACATCAACTTACAATCTACGACATACTTAGAACTAAATGTGTGGACTTGACCTTCCATTGTCATGTCTTAAAATAAAATTCATTTAGTAATATGAAATAATAGTAATGAAAAAAATGTTAATTTAAATTTTTGATTTAATGTCAAGTCGCAATGTGTACAAATTGTACCAATTCATGTCATTTATATATTAATATCATGACGAGGGTCCGGCACCGAGCTTTGGCCAGATATTTTTATCATTTAGAAAATCATCAGTCCTGTAATAAGCCTTTTTACAAAGGAACTGTATAAAATACGCTTTGAATTGTCTATCAGGCATATCAAGGACTGATTCTGGCAACTTATTATAATAGCGTATACAGTTGCCTAAAAACGAATCACTAACCCTGCTGAGCCTATACTGCGGGAGAAATAATTTGTTTTTATTACGTAATGGCCTATCTGTAAAATAACAAATTTTTTTGAAGAGCGAAATATTTTTTTCTTACATGCAATATATTATCAAACATATACTGGGAAGCTACGGTCATAATATTTATTTCTTTGAACAGTTCTCTGAGAGATTCCCTCGGACCTAAGCCGTAAATAGCACGGATCGCTCTCTTTTGTAATAGGAATATAGTATTTATATCGGCTGCTTTTCCCCACAGAAGTATGCCATAAGCCATTAAACTATGAAAATATGCAAAGTATACAAGCCTAGCAGTTGTCACGTCTGTCAATTGTCTGATCCTCCTAATAGCGTAAGCTGCAGAGCTAAGTCTATTAGATAGTTTAGATATATGAGCGCCCCATTGCAATTTAGGATCTAATGTAATTCCTAAACACACACTTGTTAGGTTCTAATAGTAATCGAGCGGGCCTTATAAAAACTCATATGTGAGCCAAAAATCAACTTTAGGTAAAAATGCACTGGAATACTCGTATTCGATCTCTGCTCAGGACACATGTTATTACTGTTTATTGCAAAATACACAAAAATATATAATAACTTTAACATATAAAAAAAAAACAAAAGTAAGTCACCGAGCGGGATTCGAACCCGTAACACTCGTTTCTTGCCGTCCGCGTCTTAATCCGGCGGGACAAAATTAGCGACCATATTCTACGTGGAAAGAAAAACGCATTAAAAATTGGAAAAAACGCGTCTTCCCAAACATAAGACTAATCTAGATCGACTGTTACCCCCGAAAACCCCATATTAAAAATTTCTGCGAAATTGTTTGAGCCGTTTCCGAGATCATAGAAATAAATTTATATACATATAATACAAGAATTGCTCATTTAAAAGTATAAGATATATCTTGGATTGGCATAAAGGTTGGACTGGCAGAGATTGACTAATGGCTAATGCCATTAAGTCCACCTATTTGTACGTTTATTGTGCAATAAAGTATAAATAAATAAATAAAAATGTTATAAGCTTGATGATCGGCATCAAAAATTGTCATCAAATTATGCCAGATGCCTAAAATTACCAGCTTTAAAAATTGCCACTAGTATTAACCTTTAATATAAGGAAATAAATAAAACCAGCCAAGTGCGAGTCGGACTCGCCCACGAAAGGTTCCGTGCCATTATCTATACAAACGCCTAAAAATCATGTTGGCAGTATGGGACCAAGGGCTTAGCGTGCCTTTCGAAGCACGGAGGAGCCAGAGATATTTTTATACCACTTGCGGTCTCCCACCCCAGTGGGGACTGCGCCCAGAGTTGCCTAACATGCGTAATCGTTAATTATGGTCACGTTCGATTGGCCATCTGGCTCCTCAGATGTAGCACCAATCTATCTCATTGTTAGGTAAGAAAGACCTTTTTGTAAATGCGGGTGTCGTCAATCTTAGCTGATCTTAGCCGACGTTTAATTCTGTCTTCACTTCTTCCTAACAATCACGGTGAATTTGATACTGTTATGTATCTTACTAGCTTTACTCGTGTAGATCTTATATAATGGAGATCTTTGTATCCTTTCTGGGGTGAATCTCCCTATATCCTTCCCCAGGCCTCCAACTATCTCCATACCAAATTTGATCTAGATCGGTTCAGTGCTTGCAGCATGAAGACTGAACAGTTAGGCTAACTGACCAACCGGCTGCATAATTCCTTTTGTTTTTGTCTGTGTGTCAGGAACGCGTGGAGGCATCAAACTGAAATTTATATAAAAAAATACTCAGATGTATGGTCCCTTAGAGGCAATTTTTTTTTTAAATCTATACTTAGAGGTGTGAAAAAATCATATTTCTAAGCCAAGGCAATCAAAAGATACAGCCGTTTATGCCGCAAATTTTCGACATTCGCAAGGGAATCAAAACCTAGAGGGTAGGTACCTACTTCCCGTGAACTCAGAATCTTGTTTGGCACAAAGCAACGTCTTATAGCACAGATATAGAGAAAAATGCGAAAAGCATAAATTTTTAGTTACATCATATATTAAGAGCCTGCCATATGCCAGGCGGCGTGGCGATACAAACGCGGATGGTCTAAACGCGTTGGCTACTTTGGATATTTTCGTTTTTTAGGAATATTCAAGGGTTATTCGAAAAATAAAAACATATGATGGCTGCCTCATCTGTAATGCAATAATAATCAAAAGTTTCAAGGTTCATTTTAATGTATTTGGTGAATAATGCTATATACCGAGTAAATTAGACGTGATTTGGAGGCAACTTTGCAATTTTTTTCTATCGAGAAAATTTATCGCAATCGTGTTTTTGAGTCATATAGTTACCAGAGTTAGTCCTGAACTTTGCTGCATTTTTATTTCAACTTGAGTATTAAATTATTAATGATATAACAGTCAATCATGCAAAGCAGTGTGAGGTAGTACGGCCCCTTAAAATATATTTTTTTAATAATCGTAAACATATTATAGTAAATGGTACGGAACTCGTCGTGCGCGAGTCCGACTCGCACTTGCTCGAATGACTGTATAAACCGATTTTTAAATATCTACGGGTGCTCATACCCGGTATTATACCTGCACCGGAGAAGATTGAGGATGGCACCCCTGATCGCATTTATGATAATATATTAGATATAAATATATACGGACAACACAGCCGTCGTCAATCCTATTCAGACTTCATTTCTTCGTAACAATCACGATGCATAAATATATTTTAGCCAGTGGCTAGATAGGCAATGGCGCCATTTATTCATTCAATTGATAATGTAATTCATTTCGTTGATTACACTGGGGTGATGATCATATACGACGCAGCAAGCCGGACAACCACTAGCCCGATTAATCTCACAGTCTCACTACAGCCGCATCATGACATTCTATTTTATTTTTAAGTGTTATATTTTGCATTCACAATGCTATTTTGATATACTCTTCTTAAATTAAGAAATAACATATAGTGAAAAAATCTCAAGAGGGCGGGATTCTATTTTAGTTATAACAAATACAAATATAGATAAACATCCAAGATCCAGATCAATCTAAAAATATCATTTTCTATCTTAACCTGACTAGGGGTCGAACCCGAGACCTCCAGTGTGGCATCCTGGCATGATAACCACTAGGCCACAGAACTCGTCAAAGAGAAGCGAAAAAAAAAGCCAAGCGGACCCTGGGCTCTTAAGCACTTCAGCTGAGGATGCAACCGGGAACACGCCTAGATGAGTGAGAGAGAGAATGATATTGCTTTCCAGGTGCAAATGGAGAGTTTTAACCACTTCAAGGGCTTCGTTTTTGAGTATTTTTTTCTGCTAAGCGTCTATTACAATGTCTGTAACGATAGTGACACAGATCATTGGAAGGCAGTGTTCATTAGAAACACTCACTGCGAACTAGGAAGACGATTTATTAGGTGATTTATCCGCGACTTTTATTAGCTAATACAAACAAGTGGAGGGATTAAGTTTCCGAGCAGGAACATCGATTTATATAATTTCTATTTTTGTTAAACTTTAAAGAACCGGCCAAGTGCGAGTCGGACTCGTGCACGAAGGGTTCCGTACAGTTATTTATAAAACCGGCAAAACAATCATATCTGTTGTATGGGAGTATAACCTTTAATATTAATTTTATTTTTATTTATTTTTAAAGTCAATATAACTAAATATTTTGTAAATATTTCATGGCTCTACCTGTTGCCGTTATCAATATCGAGCAAAAACAAGCAACGTCACGTTTGTTCTATTTTTTTAGTATTTTTTGTTATAGCGGCAACAGAAATACATCATCTGTGAAAATTTCAACTGTCTAACTATTACCGTTCATGAGATACAGCCTGGTGACAGATGGACAGACAGACAGACGGACAGCGGGGTGAAATTAATGGGGTCCCAGTTTTTACCCTTTGGGTTCCAAACAAATGTTTATTTACTCTGTTAATAATTGTTTTTACCCGACTACCAAAAAAGGATTATTTTGCATGTCTTGTATGTTCATACATTTCTTTTTTGCCTTGTATTCTGCCTGGCTGGATCGATTTCGACAAGGTTAAGGTATCGTTAGGTTCGTCCCAAAATCCAAGTCAAATCGGTGTAAAAAAGTAGCGCGGTAATTGTATTCATATTTGAAATAATGTTACTTGTTTTTTGAGTTAATGTTGACTTGCAAATTGAGTCTAATTTTCTCATTTGTCATCAATGCTAATGTCACTCTTAAACAAATTAATAATGAAACGTAAGTTGTAAATAATGTAAAAAAACAATAGTGTTTTAGTTTTAAAAGGTGTAAAACTCTTAAACAAATTAATTATGAAACGTAGTTGTAAAGAATGTAAAAAAAACAACAGTTTTTTGTTTTATGCCTTAAAGCTATTATAGTGTGAAGCCTCTGCGAAAATACCTTTTTAGGAGGAGAGGGGTAGGGGGCAAATGCTCTTTAAAAAGGGATCCGTCCCGAAAAAAGCTTGAGAATCGCCTAGCATTTTGACCTTTCATTCATTACTTCTCCCACAATAAAAAATATTTTCTCCTTACGCCTATCACAAAATGTATTCAATTTGTATTTTACGGTGTCAAGTTGAGTCATAGGCCTATAAGAGCCAGCTAGCGATTATTTAAAGGAAGGAAATGTTTCTTAAAGAAATATATCTTTCTGATACTCGTAAACACCCATCAACATAGAATGGGGTCGTATCGTAGACTTCATTTTTTCAATATCAACACGCCCACCTAAAAGACGATGTAGGCGTCTATCGAATATTTCCATCGACCATAATATCCCCTCGAAGCATTTATTGAACAATTGCGAGCACGCAGGGCCATTCCATTTCGCTGAGCCTTGAGCTAACGAAGTCATAACATCCTATAAATAAATGAAAAGTTGCTGCCTCCATTTTCTTGCCGGTCTCCGGTGTGTATACGTAAAACTCCATACTAAAAATGTTCTAGTCTCAAAATGACTCATTTTTATAACTATTTGCCGAATGCACCAAATAAATAAATATACTAAGCTAGCCCCACATAAACTTCTGGACATGGCTAGTAGGATATTAACTCAACGATGCTATATTTTGTAATAAATAATTATATATATAAACATCCAAGACCCAGGTTAGTCTGCAAAATATTGTTTCCTATTTGACCGTTGGGTTTGAACCCAAGACTGTATTGCACATTTCGCAGTTATTAATAAATAAATATATACGTACCAATCACACAAATTGTAAGTTCGAGACTTTTCAAATGGGATACCAGCTCAGCGATACTATATTTTATAACAAATACATAATTATGTAAATTAACATCCACGCTGTGATAGCCTGGCATTATGGCAACTAGGCCACAAAGATCGTCAAAAATTACTTTATAAAGTAGTAAGTAGTCTAACTAATTTATAAAGATTATTTTTTTGCGAAATAGACCAGGAATTTCTCGAATGTGTCATTTCATAGTAGGTCATTTTGCGAGTCGGTTGAGCATCAACTAAACCATTTTCTTTATGGCTCCATCTCAAAAACGACACGTGAGGCCTGTCGTGGGTGAAACATGGATCTTGAGTTTTAGACCTTTTTTATAAACTTGCTTTATACATGTTGTTTATCTGATCCTTTAACATTTGTGCGTTTGGTCGTATCTTGCATTTGAAATTCAACGAGAGCCACCTGATTCCAGAGAAAATTTATTCAGTTCGAAACATATCCTAAGGGCATGAGCCGAAACGGTCTCTACTGAAAAATTCACAGTTTGGAATAAATAAAATGAAATGGGACACTGAGGTAAGTTTTGTACGTTAGAAATTGATGAAATAAATAGAAGAATCTTCCTAAAAAAGCCCACTCTCGACTCGTTAATATTAATTTACCGTCGACATCCCCGAAGGGGTGAATTGGCCCGTTAGTATGAACAACTTTTCTTATGGAACCAATGCTAGGAACTCATAAAAATCTATGTTCATTACCTGTGCGCGTAAACACTTTTGAATGGAAATGCCCATAAATTTACCCCTTTAAAGGAACTAATATCAAGGGTTAATTTATAACCTGTACCTATATCCTCAGAATTTCTACAATAATTGACATGTATATCGAATTCGACGACTCGTAATACATGAATCTGTAAATTTCCGGAACACCCTACCCATAATCCCATACTAATAGCCTCAGTATATGGCGGAAAAATTATTAAATTTTGTCACGTTCTCCTTAATTGGACGGAGGAGTCTGAAAAGGACCAAGAATGCCGCATACTTCATACTTCACCCTATTCGCGACCAAAACAAATAGCCCTGTTATGACAGTGTTGTGCTTGTTCCGTGTATATTATCCGACTAGCTCCGTGGCGCAGCGGTCAACACGCCAGCCTGCGACACGGGGTGACCGGGTTCGAACCCCGGCCAGGTCAAGATGGAAAATGATCTTTTTCAGATTGGCCTGGGTCTTGGATGTGTATCTATATATGTATTTGTTATAAAATATAGTATCGTTGAGTTAGTATCCCATAACACAAGTCTCGAACTTACTTTGGGGCTAGCTCAATCTGTGTGATTTGTCCGTATATATATACATTAATGATAAATTACATTCAGGGAATATATAAGTAATTTTATATTGTTGTTAATTTTTCAGTCATTTTAATAAAAACAATTCTGAGCTGTACTACAAAAAAAATATCACGACTTTGAGTTAGTATCGAATGCATGGTTCTAGGAATAATCAGGATGGCACAGCCCCCTCACAGACGTAACAGTAAAGCAGATAAAAAAACATGCAAACGTTTCGCGATACATGCTCACGCACACATCGAATGTTAATAATTATGCAGTTGTCTTCCACTCGAAATTCAAACTCAAACAAATCATAATTCCAACCATTAGGAGCCCACTGCTGGACAAACGCCCAAGAATTCTTCATTCCATGGGAGGATATTGCCATACTCACGACGCCTGACAAGCGGGTTGGCGAGCAGTTTCTATAGCTTCTTGTGCTTCCGACACTGCTGCCTATCGGGAGTATTTTTTTGGTGGGTAAGGAAAGGAATTTGTTGGATTGGGGATGGGAATAAATAAAGGTATAAGGATACTACTCACTCGGATGAATGGGAGAAAAGCAAGTAGGAGCTCGGGAGGCCGGGCGCGCGTACCAGATGCCACACCTGTAACCACAGTTGAGGATGATTCCTCTGACCATACAAATGTCAAATTAGTAACTTCTTATGCTACACACATGTAACGAAAAGAATTAGCGTCACTAGTAACGTCTTCTACACCCGGTCCACATTATCCTACGTTCATGATCGAATGATTGCAACAGCAAATAGTGTATAGTAGCAACTCGTCTTAAACGGAACTCGAAATTCGTGTAAGTAGCTCATCAACTCATCAAAGTTGCAAGTAGTCTGAAATTATTTTTGTCTAAATTTCTGACCCGTTATACAGGTTTTACAGAATCCTAGAGTGGGCACAACATTGACTCTTGCGTTTGTAAAAGAGAATTTATGCATCAGTGATCATGTCATATATATAAGATTTTTAGAGAAAAATAAATGTATTTAATTACTGTTTCTCCCTCACACGGACATGGTGAGCCGGTCCTTTGAGCGGCTTGCGTGAGGATACAGGTCCAACACGTAGTGTCTCTTTGGAGAGTTTTGATGTAATGTGGTTCTCACGCCAAAACCCGCTCCCGGATATAAATAACTTTATATGCTTATGAGCAGGTCTCAGCAGGATAGGGAACTATTGACAATTTATGGAAAATAATACCGGGCTAAGGATGATGTTTGAGGGGACTTTAAATGGGACTATTGCCAAAGGGCGCACACCTGCCACAATTACTTTTAAAGGATTACTCGCAGCAGGTGGCAGCACTCACTAAATGGACCTACAAATCAGCCGCCGCAATTGTCAACAAAAGGGCAACATTAGTGTGGGGTGGCTAAGGATACAGAGATGCTAAACTGCGGGGAATGTGAATCTGCGAAATCATGGTGATACAATTAGACGCCCCCGGCATTAAGATATTTTACACTTGCACCCGGCATATAACTCTTGTAATTCCACTCTGGTCGGCTGGTGAAGGCAAGGCAGAGGTCGTGATCGTGTTACGTCATCCATGTCCTCACCAACCTTGGGAAAGGAAAGTCGTAAGCGAGATCAGGTGCCTTCCCTGGAAGTACTCGGGTCCATGTGGTTGCCACTCCCCAACAACTCACCACAAGCTACCCTGCGGGTTTATTATTGTATTATTAAGAATATCCTACTCCCTTTATCCTAATTATTTATTTTAAAGCTGTTGTCACGGTTCACATAGGTTTTGTTTCGTTATAATAAAAAGAATACGGTCAAAGGACGAACTGCTACTGCTGGTCACTTACAATTGCGACCATTCAATTATAGCTCTACGCAACGTACGTAAGTATTAATGCATATTGAGGAATATTTCATTCGAATATTTCCCTATAGAAAGATCTTATATGGGTATTTAAAATCTCTCAAAAAAGAAAAAATGTAAGTAGGTGTTGAGGATTTTGGGTTTGTAAGTAATAAGTAGAGCTAGCCAGTTATACACACATGGACTTTTTAGATTTTTTTTAAACGAATACATATTCAATATTATATATTTATGTATGTTTGTCGTTATATATGTCAATTTTTACTATATGTATTTATTTAAATAAATATTTACATATTTAAATTATCTATCAACAAACACTTTACCGCACCACCCATAATATGTCTCGGATTGGTCTCAAGGTGTGACTGACAGAGAATGCCTTATGGCATTAAATCCACCTGTTTGTACTTTTTACTATCAATATTCGTCCGAAAAAAAAATCATCACCATGTAGAAAGAAATCTGTAGCCCAGTACTATACAGATAAAAAATATGTGATAATTATATTAAAACTTTTTATGCCAAGATCAAACCTAATGAGGCGACAATATTTTCTCCAATTAAAAAGGTTGTAATTCGCAAAACCCATGAAATAAATCGACAGTGAAAAACATTGGGCTCAAATACCAGAAACGTTAATTGTACGGAAAAAAGCTAATGCCCTGAAAAAGGGCGGCACGCCGTTCACGCGGACACACTACAATTGGGACAAACGCAAATGTAAAAGGTAATTTTAAGGTTAAGAATTCGAGATTTTATATTGAACAAACCTTTTTTGATAAGAAATTATTTTGATATGAATTGAAACGTTATTTTATTCAACAATTTTAATTCTTTTTATGATTCATCAAATTTTTAATTCTAATGTGTAATTATATAATTTCTAAACGTGTTCAAACGGGCTGGTTAAGTGGTTAATGCTAATGCTCTACTAATACTACGATGATGACTTTTTATTTTAGAGAAAATTTTGGCAAAAAGGATAAGCTATTTATTTAAATGTGTACGTAAGTCTTTTCTATGATTTTCTTTATTTCAATTAATATTTAAAGAAAATATATTTACAAAGGTCAACAACTATCTTTTCATTACTGTAAAACATACAACATTTAATCTTTTTATTACTGAAAACACACACAAAATAGAGACAAAGGCTGGAAACATATTTTATTGAATATCTCCGTTATCCATGAATTCCGTGATTTTAAACTCTTTGATAACGAAAATATTTTTACTTGAGTATAATCCCCGCAATATATTCAGATAATCAAATAAAAACTCCGCTCGCCGAATTCACGACCCTTTTTAACCTACGTCAAGAAAAGAAATCCTTCTTTTCTTACTAATAAGTGGCTGAACCATGAACGCACATCCGTTCGTTCATGTTTCAGCCACTTATTAGCATAATTCCAGGATTGCACAGCCTTCCGAAGCACAGAATCAACTTTATTATCAGACTATCAGGTGATTTAAGCAATGTTCTAACCAAACTGGAAACAACTAAACAAAGTATGAACCCACGACCCCCGAGTCTACAGGCAAACGCCTTAACATAGGACCACGGAAGCAGGCAGGAGGCAGATTTAAAAGTCTGACTAACTATAACAGTGCTGTAGGTATCCAATAATTATATATTATACTAGCTGTGCCCGCGACTCCGTTCGCGTACATTACTAATTAATTATATTACGTTTTATGCGGGCTACGAACGTCTTATCAAAACTGGTGAAAAAAATTAAGTAGCCTATCCTATGTCCTGTACGTTTAAATGTTTATACCTAGTTATAGTTTCATAAACTTCAGTTAATGTGCATAAGAGTTATGGAGGAACATACATAAACACCTATGTACAGAAAAAATCTGGAAATTCTCAATTTAGTTTCAGTATCATGTATAGAGCTTCTAAACAGGATATCTCTGAAAGCAAAGTAACTTACTTCACGTCCAACCCTTACATGCTTTTATGTTTATGTTACAAAAATTTCACCTTATTCAATGCATTAGTAACTTTGCCTTCTATTCCTCTATGTTGAACAGTAGATATAGCTCCAGCAAAATGGTAATTTTTGATTTTATTTAGATTTCACGGTTCTAGTTTTAGCAGACTCAAATTGAATTTATTCGAACAAACCAAGTTGATTTCTACTATTTCACAAGTTTTATGATATGTATCTCAATTTCGATATTTCATCAAATTTATCACCTGCAATATGAATTTACGCGTACTATTTTAGTAATTTTATGTCATAAATGCGAAATATGGACGTCAATTTATTAGTCTGGATGATTGTGACTCAATCTCGCCTATTATATTATATTTTAATATTTATGCTTTTGAAATACGTGTTAATATATAAATACCTATGTATTTAATTATACATCTTTAGTATAATCTTTTTCAAACTTCTTTAATACGCACCGACTTCTTTAAATTTTCTTTTCTCTGCACCACCCTGTGGTTTAACTGGTAGATAAAGCCTCTGACTTTAAGTTGCGATTATGTAATAAAGTTAAGTAAATAAATAAAATAACGCGGCTTCAGTTTGGAGAAAAAAACATGCTCTGTATCTGTTTCCTTAACCAATAAACCGAACATCATAAAATGGGTATATGTTGTTGAACTTTCATCAGACCAGCATCTCGGAATAAAGTACTATTCCCGAGGGACCTGCATGCGAAGCTGCAGGTAAAAGCTAGTTAACTTATATTTAAGTGTCGTTAGTCCTAGCTATCATTTTATGCACCCCTCTAGAACTGACCCCTCTAGAAACAGATTTTAAATTGTAGGGGGCCAGATTTATCTATTCCCGACTGTATATGTCAATATTTATTTTTAAGTTGCGCACACCCTTTACATGGGTCTAATCCCGTCAGAAGACCAGTACTAGCTCCAGCAAATGCTTAATTGAGAACTGTTTGAAAACGGACACAGTGCTTATTATTAAATTGCTTTATTGAAGGTTCTTTTTTTACTTGCAAGTTTTTGTGATTATTTTCAAATAAACAATCATTCATTTATTCAATTGGCTTTGGGCATATGCACTTTATAATATGGACAAAATATAAAGCTATAAGCTAAAATCTGACTCAATTATTATCACATCCGATTGCGAAGGAAGGAAGTTTTATTTTATAAATCCCATAAGAATTGACAAGCGGACAATCCCATGGAGCTTTACGCGCCGTTCCCATAAAATGCTTGAAAAGACGAGAAACGGCGTGATGTATTAATCCCTTAGTAGAGTGACAACACCAACTGCTCGCAATTCTTCGAGCTTCGAGTACGAATGAGGAAAGCATGAAACAAAAAACAAACAAACAGGAATGTGTGATGGTAGAGTCAGCCAACGAGATACCTGACCCTGCCATCTACATATATCTTGATTTTTTTCTTAAACTAAAAGTAAATAGTAACATGAAAATGTATATTCATAGAGACTTAATTCAAATCTTTCTGAATTTATATTTTCATGGAAAAATTATTTTTAGTTTAAGAGAAAATTCAAGATATAGGTAGATGGCGGGGTCAGGTATCTCGTTGGCTGACTGTACTGTACAATGTACAGTTCAAGTTCAGGACACACAGTCGCGGCAACTTTGTTGGTGACGTCCGGTGACACATCGATCTAGCGAGGTAGGGTTACCATAGCTTAGGATTTGTCCTGAGATTTCAGGATTTTTAAACTCTTCTCAGAATTGCAGCCGGAATTTGCTAATCTTAAGAAATCTTAGGATTATAGTCAGCACTTATCTATGAATGATTTTTTGTTTATAAGAAAATTCTCAAACTCCAACAAAATCTCAGGATTTTTCAATGTAAAACAGGCCTTTTTTCCGGAATTTTGTTTTTTTTATCTGAAAACCTGAGTCAGGTGGGTGACTCAGGTTTTCAGATGAAAACCTGGGTTAGGTGACCGCGTGTCGATCTGCGGAGGGGGGTTGTCATAGAGGCTTGTAGCAGTTTTCTTGCTAAATATGTTTTTTATTTAACGAAAATCGGTATGATATTCACTTTTGACATCACGTTTATACAAAATGCTGGAATTAAACGGACGTGACGCGGCGTGGTATCATCAACCAACTGCGCCGCAATAGGCAATTTTCGTTTGTCAAAAATAAATTATAAAATAAGGATATTTATAAAGTTTTGATCATAAGAAATATGAATACTGATAATATTTATTTTTTTAAATCATTGAGTTATTTATGTAGCTGTATGACAAACGACTGGAAACGTTGTTTATAAACAAAAGTGGAATTAGGGCTAATATCTTTAAATTACAAATCTGGTAAGTGCTTGGCTTTAAGTTTAATCACACACAACATTCTTAAGATACATCATACGAATAAGTAACATCATTAAAAATTTCGCACATTTTAAGTTTTTTTTTTCATTTTTGTTCTTATGACTTCATAATGGCAAATTGCGACTAAAGTTATGAAGAAAATTTTTCTCGATTAAATTTTGTTTTTATTTTTTCTCATTTTCTTTTCGTGTTTTTTCTTTTATCCGTCCTTCAATAAAAAGAGGAGGTTATATCAATTGGGTTGTATGTTTTTTTAAATGTTTGTAATTTTTTTTAAACCTCGTGAATGCGACATTTATAAACCAATTTGTTTTTTTTTATATATTTGATAGGATCCAGATTGCAAGATATAGTAGGTACAATCCAGGGCATTTTTATATATTTTTTCTGAAGTGTTTCCATTTTGGTCGCCACTTCAACAGGTCGCCACTTAAACATCCACAGTTTTTAACCGACTTCAAAAAAGGAGGTGGTTGTCAATTCGGTTGTATTTTTTTAATTTTTCTTACTATTTAACTCGTTCAATTATGAACCTGATAAAATTTTTAGGACATGCTTTTAAATTGGTCCCATATAAACATCATCAAAATGGTTCAGTAGTTTGACTGAAGTAGTTTTTTTGTTATATGAAAGATTATTTGTAAACAAAAACGCCAGCTGTTATAGTGAACATCTTTTTTGTAAATCTTTGCTAGTACAAATAAAATAAATTTACCTTAACTAAGCTTTTCGTAGAACAGTCTTTAATTACTTTTATTGCAAATCAAGCGTTCTGTTCGGTTACCCTCTTAAGCTTGTCATTAACTTTGAATGTTGGGTGAACCGTTACACCTAACTTTACCAATTCAAATGTGCCCAATTTTAATCATTCTCGCCTTATCAATTGTCACAGTTCACAATAGGTACGTAAATGTGCGGTTTGTTGGGAGAACTTACCTGTTATTTTATTAATTAGCAGTCGCTTCTGTATAAGATAAGTAAAGGATTTTTTAAGGAATATACTTAACAATGATGAAACGACGATAACGTTGAATTAGGTATTATAAAACCTTTTCACTTTTATGACACATGTTTTTCTGTATTCATAATTACTCAAGTCTTGTGGTGGTTTTGAACAAAATATCACGTGTTTGAATTATTCTCTGCAAACCGGAGAAGGGAGCGAGGCAGGCATCGACTGCATTACTGAACAAGCCAGTTTACGAAAAGGTTAGTACCAGATCACTTCCATACGCTGTGGCAGGTTATACAGAAAACCAAGGAGTATAGCTGGCCACTATACATTCAAAATTCAAAATTCAAAAATTCAAAATTATTTATTCATCAAAAATTGTTCGGTTACACATATGTAGCAGGGGCTCACTAATTAAGTTATGAAAACCTGTATCTAGTGAGTCCCGCTCTTTCACACAACATCAATATCACACAATATCATTCACAGGAAAAATTGTCGCATGCACTAGATTATACAATACTATTATTTTGTTTGTACTATTACACAATACTATTATAAAAAGCCTAGGTAAGTATATTATTATTATTTTATTCATATGTCTTCAATACAAAGACAACAAATTGTTCTAAATTATAAGTAAAAAAAAAAAATATTATTGTAAATCACATAAAATTGGTATTGCCAAATATAAATATAAATCTAATTTTGTAACATTAATTTACTGGACTAAGTAATTCTTCAGTTTCGTTGTATGCTAATGTTTGTAACCATGCCCTCACCAATTGTTTTACCTTAAAAAGGGGTTTATCATAAATCTCCAGCTTTGCATTTAGCAATTTATAAAGGAATGTAGACTTTCTAAGGTTTTGATTTGAGGCAAACGTAGTATTTGCTGGTTGTAGATAAAATATAATGTTTATTCTTCTTCTTTTCATAATGTTTATGCCAAACTTTAATTCCTTGTGTTTCCTAAGTACTGAATGCATTATATATAACTGTCTTATAGTGAGTAATGTGGTTTCTGCAATAATAATAAAGCAATTGTGTGGGATAACGATATGGCTTAAATGTCATCCGTTTTGTAGGAATAACTATAATAACCAACACTTTGATATTTTCTATAACGTTTATTCCACTGTTTAATCTTAACTTTAACCGTTACAACCACCAATTTCTTAACGTTCAACGTATAGTGCGCACAACACAACCGATCGGTTCAACTGCTCAACCAAGAATGCCCCGTTTCGCCACGTGTTAGTTACCATTTAAAATCTCGGTGTTCCCCGTTCTAAAAATGTAATTTTATAAATAATAATCAAAATATAATTTCCCAAAATAACTATAACCTGATATGTATATGACAACGTCCGTTTTTTTTTTGTAAACCTTACACTCGACCATCCTGACGACGTGTATGTCCTCATACACGCGTCTGGTGAAACCTTACACTTGGCGAAAAAGGGGATTCTCCAACCTAATGTAATAGTATCTAAGTCTTAATATTATTTAAATATGAAATATCAATCAAATTCGATGAATGAATAATAGTGACAAATGTAAACTGTTAATTATAGGTATATTTTCATTAAAGTAAGTAAATAAATACCAAAGATGTTTGTATAAAAAAAAAAATGTAAAGTACATTGGAATTTTTAGTTTTATACAGTGTTTTATAATGATAAAAATTGTATCAATCATAAAGGATCTCAAAATATTTAATAATTTAATAAATCTATATAATAAAATTTGATTTAATAAATCTATAAATAAATCTTATTACTCAGAGTCTGCTACTCTAAACCTGTTAACCTATTCAATCCATTATTAATTTAACCAAGTAACCAAGAGCTTGAGTGACTAATTAAACAAGTAACAAATAAAACCAATTAACCAAGCATCCAAGTAACCAAATAGCCGATTCACCAAGTAGCCAAGTAACCGATTAACCGTGTATCCATAAATCAAATTTAACCAAAAATCAATAAACCAATGCTTCTCGAGACATTAGTTTAGGATCACCGCTGTGTTGATCTGGTTTCAGGTCAAGTCGGGGGACTTTCCGCATTCTCCTGCACTTGACCTGAAACAATATCACAAAAGTCTTGAAATCATAAAGTTCTAACCAGATAACCAAATTACACATTAAATTAGAACCAACATGAGTTATTATTTGGAAATGTGAATACATTCTTAATCCGACGTATTCCCATCGCTTGCATCATTCCCAGCATCACTATCGTTTTCGGTACCGATTTCCAAAGAAGCTATGTGAATCCAGGGTCGTAGCCGATCTGCGGCAACGGTAGTATTTCGCTTATTTTTCATACCTTCGAATCCCGCAATCGGTGCTACCTTGTACCGATCGTTTCCTAGTACCTTTACCACTTTATAAGGGCCTTCGTACGACGGCATCAATTTAGTACTTTTACCATTATTTTGAAACGCCACCTTAGTTATTTTAACTAAATCACCTTTATTGTAAGGGCGCGCGGGTCGCCTTCCCTTATCATAGTACCGTTTTTGTGATTCCTGAGCTTTATCTATTTTGAATTTGACTTCACTACGAATAGAGGGTAGGAATGAGACCTCACGTGTTTTATCTACTACTTCATTCATTATTGGGTTAAACTCACTGCTTATTCCTGTCCCAAACATAACATCAGCTGGGGATCTACCTATTGTCTTTTGGACTGTATTATTTAACCCCCATTGGATTCTGCCTAACTTATTATCCCAGTCCTATTCATCATCCCTGAGATTCTGTGCGGTCAATAAGTCAAGAACGGTTCGGTTATAGCGTTCGACTTGACCGTTTGACCTGGGACTTGCGACCGCATTTAAAATGTGTTTAATGCCTCGGTCAAGACAAAACCTCCTGAATGAATGGGAGGTGAAACAAGAACGTCACTTATTAAACGGTCTGGGGTTCTAAAGGTGTCGAAAATATCTTGTAAAACCTTTATCACATTTTGTGTGTTTGTATTTCTCACTGGTTTGATAAACAAGAATTTTGTGAACGAGTCAACTACAGTCAGGATGTGTGTATTCCCTTTCTTAGACCTTACAAAGGGTCCAAGGTGGTCAATATGCAATGTATGAAAAGGTCTTTCGACTTTTTCGATCGGGTGAAGTAGCCCTTCACGTGTGTTCACAGCTTTTTTTGCGTATGCACAGTCGATACATGCCTCTACATATTTTTTTACGAATTTTTTCATTTTCCCGAACCAATAATTTCTCTTTATGCGCTCTAACGTTTTCTCAAAACCAACGTGACCAATATCATCGTGGTTCCTCTTGCACACTTGCCACCTTGCACCCTTTGGTACCACCCACCTTATGTTTTCTTTATCATCCCCTTCATATCTGAACAGTTTGTTGTCTCTAAGTACATAGTTTTCCCTAATATATTCTACCCCCTTAGGGTCCAAGTCACTACTAACTATATCACGGATTCTGCGCAACTCTGGGTCTCCTAACTGCAACGTTAACAACCAGTCATCGTCATTTATAGCCATTACCGACGGATACCGCTCTGGACTAAGAGTTTCCGAATCGCTTATCGGATTTCTAGATAACGCATCAGCGTGACCCATCTTTGTACCCGGCCGATACTCCACAGTGCAATCGAACTCTTGCATCGCCAGCCACCAGCGGGCGATTCTCGGTATAAGATCCCGTTTTTAAAAAGTAGATCGTAGTGCACTGCAATCAGTAACTATTTTGAATGACTTTCCCAGCAAATACACTCTTAGCTTTTTGAGCGCGCAAACTACAGCCAACGTTTCTAACTCGTAGGAGTGGAAATTCCTCTCCTCAGGCGTTGTTTGGCGACTGTAAAATGCTACTGGATGAAAGGAACCGTCACCTCCCTCAGGACGCTGTAGCAGGATACCCCCGACACCTATTCTGCTGGCATCTGTATGGAGTTCGGTTTCCGCCCTTGGATCATAAATGGCTATGACGGGTCTTTCAGTTAATTTTGTCTTAAGAGTCATGAATGACTCTTCTTGTTCACTAGCCCATTCCCAGATTGCGTTCTTTTTTAGAAGTTTGGTTATAGGATACGCCAGTTGTGCAAAACTCTGAATGAATTTCCTAAAATAGCTGACTAAGCCAAGGAATTGTCGAGCACTATGCACGTTTTCTGGACGGGGGAAATCGATGACGCTTTGAATTTTAGCTTTGCCAGGCCTCATGCCACTCGCACTAATTTCGAACCCTAGGTAATTGATTGTATTTTGAAGGAAACTACATTTGGACAAATTTAGTTTGAGGTTGGCTTTCGTCAGTAGCGTGAGAACTTCCTCGAATCGAGCCAAACATTCAGATACGGTTTTCCCATAAATGAGCAGATCATCTATATAAACCGTGACTTTATTAAACCGAGCTGAACCCAGAACGTGGTTCATCATGCGCTGGAATACCGCGGGTGCGTTAGCCAGACCGAACGGGACACGATTGTACTCGTACTGCCCGTCCGGTGTGACAAACGATGTTAGGTGCTTACTCTCCTCAGCAATTGGAACTTGATAATAACCAGACATTAAATCCAGCGTAATGAACCACGCCTGCCCTGTCAACCTAGCTATCTCGTCTTCAATTACGGGGATGGGGTATCGTTCTTTTACCGTTATTGAATTGAGAAGTCTGAAGTCAACGCATAACCGCACACCTCCATCTTTCTTCCGCACTAGAATTATCGGACTAGCATAGTTAGACACGGATTCCCTGATGATACTTGCCTGCAACATTTCGTCTATCATTGCCCTAACTTGTTCACGTTCATGATGTGACAAGCGGTACGGTCTATAAACTACGGGGCGTTGGCTATTCAGTTCAATTTTCATTTCGGCAATATTGGTGCAACCAAGGTCTGCCAGGTCGTGTGCAAAACAATCCCCATGACGACGAAGAAGTTCTATAAGCTTAGCTTTATCACTATCGCAAACATATTCTCCTAGCCGTATCTGACTCTCATCAATTTGATTAGGTAAATCATTGTTAGACTGCAAAACTTTTTCTGATATTTGAGAAACTACACTGTCAAGCCTGTATACATTTTGCAACTTCTCAGCTCGTGAAATTATGAAGTTTTCTTGAAGTAAGCAGGGGATAGAGCATGGTGTAATTGAAACAAACAGAAAACCCCTCCGCACCTCATACACACCACCGCAGACAACAAACTGTTCATTTGGTCTCCCTACCAATTTGGTCTCTATTATCACGCTACCGGTAAATGATGCGTTCAATGCGGCCTTAACACTGGCGGCACCATGTAAAGTACAATGCGTTACTAAACTAACCCTGTCGCAACTGACGTTCTCCTCCGGGAGGTTTGGCAGTTCAGAACCAACGTGCATGAATTGCAGTTTATTAGCGTCCTTATATATAACTATATGCGGCTGTTCGGAGAAGGTCTGACCAACAAGTAAAGGCTTATCCAAAAAGCAATCATCCACAACCTTACACAATACGGAAGCTACCACATCATCAATTGTTATGTCTAAGTTGACAGAACCTGCGGATTCGACAACACTATTGCCAAAACCTCTCATTACTGTTGGACGCTGATCATGACTCAGTCCAAGACTAGTAATACAAGACTGCTTTATAAGACTGACCTCACTACCAAGGTCAACAAAAGCTTCCAGTGGGAGATTGTTAACGGTAACTTGCTTTATAAATTTATGACTAGGATTAGCGTTAGCAATACACATAGTTTTGGCCACACTGTCAGATTTTGCTGACGTCAAATCTTGCTTTACTCTACAGGCTTCGGGCTTGTGTCCAATCTTGTCACAATTCCCACATTTAACCAGCGGTTTAGGACATCTAGAAAATGGATGGCCTTTTTCTCTACAATTGTAGCAATATAAATTAGGGTTGACTTTCGCATTTGACTTAATGCCTTGCTTGCTATCTATTGTATTAACGATTCTGTCCCTAAATGGAAGTGTCTGTGTAGAAAGTTCCTTATTGTTGCTAAGCAAAAATTTTAAAAGTTGGTCAGGCCCCTCACACCGCAATGCTAGAGCACTCGACCTAATAGTTCTATCGGTAATGCCGTGAATGATGCAATCAACGGCACGTCTACCAGTAATCTCGCATTGATTTAGTAATGCTAGTTTTTCATAATAGTAAATTTCTATTTGTTCATTCGGCCTACTCTTGCGCTTAAGCATATCTTCTAAAACCTGTCCGTAATTTTGTTCCGAAGGAAAGGCATTCATCAATTTCGTTTGCCACTCCTCCCAAGTAAACAAAATCGTACTCAGGCTCTCGTACCAGGTCTTGGCTAGCCCAGTAAGTTTTTGCATGGCGAAATGTACTTTTGTCTTCTCGTCCCAGCCGTAAACCTCTGCACATTCGTTAACTTTACGGAGCCATACTACAATACGCTGATTTTTTTCCGAAGGATTAAATTCAGTAATTATATTTTTGTGATCCAAACCCTTATTCAACGGTATTGTAGTTTGGCTTGACGGCTGTGACGGCAAGACATCTTTAATAGTTTTGATTATTTGAATAATCTCTTTAGAGGAAAAAGTAGGACTACGTGACCTTTTTGTGCGAAGTCCAGCGCTCGTTCCCTCGTCCGACTGCATACTGCGGCTGCCTCTCTCGCAGTCCACCCGTGCACCCGGCTGCCTGCTGCGGCTGCGGCCCTCGCGGCGCGACCGCCCTTCCGGCTGCCTGCTGCGGCTGCGGTCCTCGCGGCGCGACCGTCCTCTAGGCTGCCTGCTGCGGCTGCGACCCTCACGGCGCGACGACCCTCTCGGCTGCCTGCTGCGGCTGCCATCCTCGCGGCGGGATCGCCCTCCCGGCTGCCTACTGCGACTCCGTCCCTCATGGCTTAACCGCGCGCTTAGCGAGCCACGCTGCTCGCTTTGACGCTGATACTCCCGTTCCCTTGTTAGATCTAATTCCATTCTGCGAATCCTAGCCTGCTCACGTTCCAGTGCTTGTTCCCGCTCTATCAGGCGGCGATCACGGCTGCGAGTTCTTTGACGCAAGCTTACATCGCTTCGTCTGGAGCGTGAGCGGACTCGCTCAGGAGTTTCCAGACTCCTGCCAATGCCATTCTCCGTGTTCATTTTCACACTCGCCATGGAAAGGAAAAATAAACGAACGTTCTAACCTAAATTTTGCAATATCCATTTCGGATTACAAAGATACATAATCGTTTTAATTCAAATATCTCGAAAACTATGCATCCTAGAGCAAAAAAAAAAGAAATTTTGCCTCCCCTTTAAGAAACCCCACGGCTAGGCTGGACTATCCACCAGTACATATCATCATCATCATCATCATCATCATCATCATCATCATCAGGTCTTTTTAGTCTCCAATGCAGGAGCATGACCCTCTCTGCACTACCGGAGCCTACTTGGCCAGAGCAGACAGAGGATTTGGCCTACACTCTCCTCGCTGGGTTGGAGTACATATATGTATATATAACTGTATTTTTTTTTTGTATCACCCTATTGCTAATGTTAACGATAGCTAATCCTATTATCTATTAATGTTAGGTTTAGGTGAAACCAGCTTACGGTATTCTATCGAAATTAACCATTGGCCACGTGCAAATCTATAGCATATAAGGGACAAAAAAAAAATAAGCATAACTTTCCTATATATAAACCAATGATAAAAGGAGAAATGTGACTAGAAATAAGTGTCGTAATAATAATTAGTAGGCGTTTACTTACATTTTTTTTTTGTGTTATCCCGCTTCTGAGTTGTAGGAATAACTATAATAACCAACACTTTGATATTTTCTATAACGTTTATTCCACTGTTTAACCTTAACTTTAACCGTTACAATCACCAATTTCTTAACGTTCAACGTATAGTGCGCACAACACAACCGATCGGTTCAACTGCTCAACCAAGAATGCCCCGTTTCGCCACGTGTTAGTTACCATTTAAAATCTCGGTGTTCCCCGTTCTAAAAATGTAATTTTATAAATAATAATCAAAATATAATTTCCCAAAATAACTATAACCTGATATGTATATGACAACGTCCGTTTTTTTTTTTGTAAACCTTACAGTTTCAGTAGAGATCTTTGAGCTCGTTCCAGTTCATACTTAATGAAGGCAAGGCTATCGAAGTGTTGAAAAGCTTATACAGCAACGTCACAATGTCAGTCCGAGAATAGAAGTGGAGTACGTGGGTAGATAAATGCTTAAGAACCAAATAAAAAAACCACACGCTTGTTTTCGAGATAAGACTTAAACATTAAAAAAATAGACACAAAAAGCACCTTGTGTAGGTACATAAAAACACTTTCTTGGCGTACAACTATTTATTACCTACTATTGATTCAAAGTCGCTGGTCGATACAGCTGATTTATCGATTTTAATAAATAAAAATAAATATTTTGTATGAAAATGCTAAAACAAAAATAATTAATTAAAAAAAAAAATTTGCTACTAAAACATTTCTTTTACCTATCGTAGCAAGCACATAGATTTAAAAAAAAAAATTGCGTCTCTCTACTTCTATGTGGGAATCGAACCAAATCACGTAGCAGACTCGCGAGTAACGGTCGGCACCGAATTATAGTTCTAGGTAACTCAATACAAAGTATTGAAGAGCACTCAAAACATTTGCAGCGCTTAACCACTTTATTATTTTTTAAATAAGAAAACCAACTTCATAAACCAAAAATCGCGGCAACTCCCGCATAAAAGTGGCTTTTAATTAAACGCTACTCTCCGATTTCACTCCGTCAAAGCTACCTGTGTCGAATTAAAAGCCTCTAATTAGGTCGTGGTTTCAAAGACTGTTTTAAATTGTAAGTAAACAATTTTACATTACTTTCTCAGCAATTGATGTTAACGAGCCAATGTTATACAGTTTCTTATTCATATATGAAGGTTTCTTTTGTAAATTTTCACGAAGACGTGTCATTTGATGTAGATTATTCTGAAACAAGCGTTTTGTGTTTCATAAATTAAACCTCCGATACCTGCGACGCGTTATTATGTTCTGTATCTAGTAGCGCTTTCGGATTTCGCCCTTAGTAGGTAGGTTCTATCATGAGTAGACTACCCTATTTACCATACATATATATTTGTATACGACCAAATCACTTATATTTTTTTAACTGCCTTCGTGGTCCAGTAGTTAAGGCGTTTGCCTGTAGCCCGGGTCTACAGGCATGGGTTCGATCGATTCCCACGGGAAGCATACTTTGTTTAGTTGTTTCCAGTTTGGTTAGGACTTAGGACATTGCAGGCTTGAATCACCTGATTGTCTGATAATAAAGATGATTCCGTGATTTGGTAGGCACGCTAAGCCGTTGGTCCCGGCTGCAATCTGGTAGCCGTTAAAGGAACCACGTCAGAGGCCGAGAGGCTGTTCCGAAGAACTCTTCTCACAGACATGGAGCCTCCATGTCTGTGAATTGAAATTGACACACAAATTGCAAGAGCCCTGGTGTCATGGTTACGTCGTGCGGGGAAAGGGGAGAACAGAGGGAATACAAATGTCTGGCTATGCCACCTGAACTGGACCCTGGCAATAGGAGCAAACTCAAAAAACGCTAGGTTCTGTTGCCCAGAAGGATATGCGTGCCAATTTTCTCAAGACCAAGGATTCTGAAAACCATAAGTAAAGTGGAGTATAAAAAAGCCGGAAAGCGCATAATAACCTAGGTTTTAAGCGTCATAGTCAAGGATGCAAAGGGAATGCGCTCTGAGGAGAGAGAAAACCTAGAGAAAACCCAACAAAGATCTCTTCTCTATGTATGGCAGATGAGCATTCCTTCGCAGTGATCTTTACCTTCTCCACTCTTTCGTACAGGGACTTCGGAAATCACCGACGTAAAAGTAAACTTTGCTCAAGACTATACCAAAAAGAAAATACCATTATTAAATTAAGAAATAATAGAATAGCATTGTGATTTCAAAATAAAACACTTATCAGAAAGAATAAACCAAATAGAATGATTGAGAATATTAATACTTTCTAATCATAAAACAAAATGTCTAGTTTTTAAAGAAAATAAATTCCATCTAACTATATATAATACTTATACGTAGACCTTTCTTCCCCGCGTAACGAATTTTCAATCAACCGGTTGATAGGATAGTAAACTACAATACAAGTTAGGATATAATCAAAGTTGTGCGCTCTAGTGTTGCCAGGTAATTGCCTGGGTAGACCTGCAGACTCGTCCCTTAATTGTCTTCAGTAGTTGCTTGTTTGGAAGTAATTTCATCGTTGATGAAGTAGAAACCACCAATTTAAAACACTTAACTTTAACTGACGCTTTACTAAAGTCTTGTTCGGATAATTAAATTGAAATCTCGATCCATCGGACAAATTGTGCAGTAATAGAGAATAGTTCTTAGAATTTAAATAAATAAGCATAAAAAACATAATAATATGTGTTGCGACTTCCTGAAAGAGTCACTGCATTTTCCGATCAACCCCAGAATCACAGCAAGAAAAAGTAAACACTGACCTGGATTCTTTGTGAACAGGACGTGGGGAAGGATCGCCCGCGGCAGGCCCTCGTGGCGGCTGGCTGGGAACCTCCCTGGTTTGAACTTTATTCCTTTTCTCACTGCCTACACTTGTGGTACACCATAACACACTCGCGGATGAGGATTTAGAGTTGTTTTCGGCCAGCGAAGCTCTTAGGGTCGTTATTTTTGGAAATTATATTAGCGCAAAGCGACGCGCTCCACAAGACTCGATCGCCATATTTTTACGACTGACATTTTCGACCAATCACAGGCCGTCTTGGCGAATTAGGAGGGATGTATGGGAGAAAGGGAAGCAAGAACATAGATAGATAGGGAATTTTATTAGGGTTTTAAAGTTAATGCTTACACATTTTCCCCCACCTGAAATCCACAAGGGTTTCACAGAGAATGCAAATTGAAAGATAAAAAAACAAAAGCAATAGCTACGCACTATTGCAAGAATATCTAGAAATATTATTTTCGAAAGATAAAGTAATAAATAAGTTTTAACTAGCCTAAGGATTGGATAGTGTGTATTCATGTTTTAGTAATTTATGAAAAATATCTTAATTAATTGGTAAGGGACAAACCTTTACTACCGGCCTACGAAAGGTCTTTCCGTTAGCAGTTCGGAAAGTAACTACTCTGATTACTTGATCCGAACCAGCATGCACTTGCACAATACGTGCCAACTTCCAAAACATCGGCAGAAGATTAGGTTCGTTAACTATGACTAAGTTATCTATTTTAATATTTGGTTCATGTACGAACCTTTTGTTCTTTCGTTGTAATGTATGAAGATAATCACGCTGCCATACGCGCCAAAATCTCTGGGTAATTTTCTTAAGCATGACCCAACGAGAGCGCGGACACGAAATAAAACATCTAACACACTTTGACAGCACGGTACGTATCAGAAGTCTCAATCCAACCATCCAAAACTGGCGTTGAATAAGAGATTGTAAGGTTCGAGGTCCATAATGCAAATATTTTTTATGAAAATGTTTTATTATAATTTTAGATATTGGACATTGTTTATGTAACAAAAAAGGGTGTAACGCAGATGGTGACAGATTAGCCTCATCGATGCGTTCCCCCACCCGCACGACCCCATCATCGTCCAGGAAAGGTGAAAGTTTTTGAATGGACTTTACACATGGTTCATTATCTCGCACTCGACTGACTTCGGAAGACATATAATGATACGGACTCAATTTAAATAATACTTTGGTTAACTTCTCGAGTTCAGGACTACTGAGAAATGGAAGAATTCGATTTTGCCTTGCAACCCTCGAATTTGAAATAAATCTAATACACCATGCTACAATTCTTAGAATTTTTGTAAAAGAGGAATGTCTGGCAATTAAGTCCAGAAGTGGGTTTCTCACATTAATCACGTGAAGACTTTTAGTTTCTAGTGATTTAAACTCGGGTAAGTATTCTTTTGGAAGTAGAACCCGTTTGTTAGGCCATTGACTAGGCAAATCCTGTAGCCAAGAAGGACCTTTCCACCACAGACGATGGTCTATAAGCTCTGGACAGGACACTCCGCGACTACAACAGTCGGCCGGGTTATCCTTAGACGAAACATAATACTAGTGATCGGTACTAATCAAGTCAGTTGCTTGAATGACACGATTGGCTACATACATTTTTAACAAATGAGGGGCGCTATTAAACCATGACCAGGTAGTGCTGCTGTCTGAATAAGCTCGAATAGAATTAATAGTTATATGGTCTTTAAGCAAATTATACATGTGCGATAGAACTTTTGCCAGAAGCACCGCTGCGCTTAGCTCGAGTCTTTTACCGTGGTAGGTTTTAAAGGAGCTACTCTAGATTTTCCAATCAGTAAACTAGTCGCAGTAGAAATTCTGGGCTCATTAGTAAACACACAAATATACACACAACAACCATAGCCTTTCAGAGAACCATCACAGAAACCTACCAAGTGTACTTCCATCGGATTGGAAGGTATAACTAACCGCGGAAGAGAATTTTTTTGTAAATCAGACAAATTGGCCGCTATTAAATGCCATTGTTTGGTTAAATGTTTTGGAATAGTCTCATCCCACGATAAATTCAACCGCCATATTTCTTGCAACAGCGATTTTGCTGCAAAGACTACTGGACATATCCAACCGAGTGGATCGAAAATGCGAGCTACTAAAGAGAGTATGGATCTTTTAGTAAATTTGACTTCGAACGAGTCTGAAAAGGCATATGAAAAAGAATCATTAATGGGATTCCATCGTATCCCTAATATTTTGACAAACTCATTTCCCGATTCATCGAAGGATTTGGAACTTTGACAAAATTCAGGAGGAACATCCTTAAGAAGACGAGGATCGTTGGTAGTCCATTTACGTAGTTCAAAGTGAGCCTTGGCCAACAAAGATGTGATATCGGCCTTCAGCTTGATCGCCTCTTCAAGGGAAGAGCCGCCAGTTGTGATATCGTCCATAAATGTCTCCTGGGTGATAACCTGGGCTACACGACTTGAGTACTCAGAACCATGATCTTCAACAAGTTGATGAAGTGTTCGAATGGCTAAATAAGGTGAACTACTAACTCCGTACGTGACTGTCTTAAGTTCGTACTCCTTTAAGATCTCAGTTGGATCATTACGCCAAAGCACGTGTTGATAATGCCTTTCCTCGGGTCTTATCAATATTTGCCGGTACATACGACGGATGTCGGCAGTAAAAACTATTTTGTGAAGTCTAAATTTTGTCACTAAATCGACAATATCCACTTGCAGCTTAGGACCCACATGAACAATATTATTGAGTGACAGATTATTCGAGGTCCGACTACTGGCATCGAAGACTACTCGTAAACGTGTCGTTGTACTATCGGGTCGTATTACACAATGGTGAGGAATAATATAACGGTCAGTAGACAAAGATTCAGCAGGCTGCATATGTCCCAGATCTTCGTACTGCTGCATAAATTCCTTATATTCCGTTCTCAACTCAGTCTGGCTGGCAAGACGCTTTTCCAAGTTGAGAAAACGGTTAAGAGCCTGATGATATGATTCTCCTAAGGCTGGAGTATCATCTTTAAGCATAATTGGTACAACATAACGACCGTCGGAGGTACGATATGTGCCATTTTTATATTTTTGTTCACATATTTCATCCTCAGGACTGGAAATTTTACATTTCGGCGGTTCTTCGGATTCCCAAAACCGTTGAACGATCTCATCGAGCGCACAAGAAGACGCGATGAGTGACGTAACGGGTGTGGCTGGAGTTTGAGCCACCACGTTTTGAAGAAACTGACCACTTATCACCCAGCCGAATACACTAGACAGTGCACATGGAAAACCAGGGCCTGGGCTATAACGTGAACCAGTATATATCTGATCAAAACAGTCTACTCCTAACAACAGATCGATCGGACCCGATTTATCAAAATCTTGGTCGGCGAGATCCAGATGTTTAAACTTTTCCTTGACAACCGACGGTAACGAAGTTGAAGGAATCATTGAAGTGATTTTAGGCAAAACCACTAATGGTATATCGAATTGGGGCGAGTCATTTGATTTAGGCACAATAGAGCCAAAAGTATAACCTTTGATATTACAAACATAATTTTGACCGAGACCGGTTACATTTAAATTACACTTTTTTATATGTAAACCTAACTGTCGCACACAGCTACTTGTAATGAAAGAGTCCATCGAGCCACTATCTATGATTATACGAGCATACTGCAATGAACCATCCACTCTTCTCAACCAAACCACTGCTGAACCAATAATTTTGGTACTCATAGGTGGTGACTTTGACATGTTTGTCTGAGTTGTACAAGTTAGGGAAGTGCTCATATTGGAATTCTCAGAAGTCTTTAGGTCAATGGTATTAGCTAATAAACTTTTATGTTCTTCATGTAATAATGTGTTATGTTTTGAGTTACAAATGAAACACATGGACTTAGACTTGCAGTCTGCACTAGTGTGACCGGGCCTTAAGCAGTTTTGACATAATTGTAACTCTTTAACTAATTGTTGTCGCTGTCCTATATTCATAGAATGTACTTTACCACAGCGATATATTGAATGATTTTTATGACAATACACACAAACAGCCTGATTAGGTTTATTATCATTTGAGTTCGAAGAAGTAATTAAGGAAGAATTTGATTGCCGAGAAAAATTATCTTTCTTTGTATTATTATGGTTTTGTTTATTTGTAGAATTGAATGACTGTAAATTACTAGGTTGACTAACCTCTAATACCTTTATATAATTCTGTAAATAAACAATCAAATTATTAAATTTAGGAATTTCTTCGGTATTTTGTAATTCAAACCTTTTCCTAGTTTCTGTATCAAGCGGCCGAGATGCTATGTAAAATAAAAGAAATTCACTTAAATCATCAATATTTAACCCGCGCAAGGCACTAACACATTCATAAAGTGTGTTTGTTAATTGTGATAAGTTTGATAATGATGGCCGTTGGATCGGATTTAATTTTATTATTTTTTCTAAATAAGCGGTGGCTAAAATACGTTTATTATCATACCTGTCTAGCAACGCTGCATAAACAACAGAATAATTAGCTGATGTTATAGGAACACCCTTAGCTAGTGTCAGGGCATACCCAGACAGACATGACAACAAATAGTAAAATTTCTCTGTGTCCGACAACGAAACATTATTATGCACAAGCGACGTATAACTGTCTTTAAACATCTGCCAGTTCTCTATATTACCATCAAACTTAGCTATTTGCAATTTAGGTAATTTCACTTGAGAGTTGGAATGCGCATGACCTTGACACAGTTCCGAGCGCGAACTTACGTCGAGAGAGTCAGCAAACTCAATGACAAAATAGTATAACTCGTCAAATGACAACAAAGCATTATTATCGATAACAAATTGAGGATTTAGTTTAAGTTGCAACTGGTTTACACGATCGTTGCATTCCAAGAAATTATCACGAATTCTATCAATTCTTTTATACCTAGCTCGAAAGGATGCTAATTTAGTTTTATTTTCTTTCGTAATTTTTGCTAAGTCATAAAGTATTTGCATATTTTTAAACTCATATTCACGTTTCTTAATGGTTGACATTCATTCTCCTTCTGCCATGTTTTCGCTAAGCACTAATTGTGAAAGTACGAGTAAGGTAGGTAGGTAGCAAAAGTTTAAATGGAAACTGAGTAATGGAACAGATATTCACACAACACGTAGGTTTTAAAACTACGGACTATTACTTATAATCATAAATACACACCTCGCTGCTATTAATTAACCTTAGATACCTTAGAACCTAGATACCTACGTATCTAGGCTATCCAAAATAGTTCGAAAGCCTGAGTAACAAGATAGTACCTTATGGCATACAAATCGAACGATTAAGGGATTATTACAAGGGAATTAACGAGATAAGAAGTATGTACTCGTAAGCAATAGGTATTTACTATGGTATGGCACAGGTATGGAATTTCCTGTTTGATCCGAGATTGTTAGACAAATAGACAAATGCTAGGTGGGTAAGTACCTAGTTAATCTGAATCTATAATAAGTCTATTTATGAATAGTAATTAGTTATCCATATTTGGAAATAACTTTAATTGGAAATATTGAAATTAAGTGGGTAAATTTGAAATAAGTACGTGAGGAATTCCTCACAGGTGCCTCCTGTGAGGAATTCCTCACGTACTTATTTCAAATTGATCATCCATTAATGTTGCGACTTCCTGAAAGAGTCACTGCATTCTCCGATCAACCCCAGAATCACCGCAAGGGAAAAAGTAAACACTGACCTGGATTCTTTGTGAACAGGACGTGGGGAAGGATCGCCCGCGGCAGGCCCTCGTGGCGGCTGGCTGGGAACCTCCCTGGTTTGAACTTTATTCCTTTTCTCACTGCCTACACTTGTGGTACACCATAACACACTCGCGGATGAGGATTTAGAGTTGTTTTCGGCTCTTAGGGTCGTTATTTTTGGAAATTATATTAGCGCAAAGCGACGCGCTCCACAAGACTCGATCGCCATATTTTTACGACTGACATTTTCGGCCAATCACAGGCCGTCTCGGCGAATTAGGAGGGATGTATGGGAGAAAGGGAAGCAAGAACATAGATAGATAGGGAATTTTATTAGGGTTTTAAAGTTAATGCTTACACAATATGGAAAAACCGACATAATGGCCAAACCTCATGACAAATCGTGGGATGAAGTATGAACAAATATAAAATAATAAATCGCACACACTGGGCCAGTTTCAAGACAAAGCACTAACTATAAGCTGGGGATCTTTCGTCCTAAAAAAGTACCTCTTGCTTTCGAAGGATTAGGATCTGCAGGTATAAACTAGTAGCTAGATTGCCTTCAATTTGAGTATTTTCAAGTAGGTAACTATGTAGAATGATAAATTGAATAATACTAGGAAATCATCAACAGAAGCTTCCAGGAAGATGGATCATTAATACTTAATTTACATTATGGTTAATTATCGACTTCACATCAAAAGCCAAATTACATGAATTATGTTATGCGTCGAAGTGCTGAGGCGCGAAAAAACGCAGGCGGTAAAAGCGGAGGCGCGAATCGGATAACATTATCTTATTAAAATTTAATTTATTCCAACGCTTTTTGTTTTCAGCAACTTAAACTGCATGATAAGTCTGACATACACCTCATTTTATGTTTATTTACTCACCTGGTAATAAATATCTTCTGTCGGCTGGTGTTACATAAATCAGGTTGCGTCACACCGCATTATTTTACGTTGAATGTGGTTTGCATTTTCTGCATGCTGCTCCTATTTAGCTGAGTACCATATTATAGCTATTTAGCATATTAACCATAAACTTTCTAAAATGAGTGAGGTCAATCTAAGGTGAGGGAATACTCCTGCATAACGGACTTTACTTTGAGTCTCATGCCATGCCAATTTAATTGCAGCAAAAGCATATAAATTTTAAGGGTCCGTTTTTCAGTAAAGCTTAGAATTTCAAAATGTGAATACTTTTATAATGATCTGTGTGTTTTGAACTCATGCCACTCAGGGCTATCTCAGTACTCATCATCATCATTTCGAGTAGGTGTCACGGTCAATCGACCATGCACACCCTGGTGTCAGAGTTGTTCGGAACTGCCTCTCGGCCTCTGACGTGGTTCCTTTAACGACTACCAGATGGCAGCCGGGACCACCGGCTTAACGTGCCTTCCGAAGCACGGAATCATCTTTATTATCAGACAATCAGGTGATTCAAGCCTGCAATCTCAGTACTTTAAAATAGCTATTGTTTTTAATTAAAGTAGCTGCAGGGATCTCGTCTATGATTCGGATGAACATTCATGTTTATTCGCTTGCCTCGTAATAAATATCTTCAGTCGGCAAGTGTTACATAAATCAGCAGCGCATCGCACCACACCGCATAATTTTACGTTATATGCGGTTTGACCTTACTGCATGCTACCCATATTTAGCTCAGTACATTATATCTATTTAGCTGTGTGGTTTTCAGCAGAGTAGAATAGGACCATTCCAAGTCTTCCCATGGATGTCGTAAGAGACGCCTTAGGAAATACAAGCTAAACAAAGCTCATAAACATCAATGAGACCTCTCCAACCCGTCTGGCCAGCGAGGAGAGTGAAGGCCAAATCCAAGTATGGCTCCGGTAGTACAGAGAGGGTCATGCTCCTGCAGTGGAAGCTAAAAGACCTGATGATGATTTTATCTATTACGATTTAATAAAGGACCTGGAAGAGATGTAGAGGTATAATTCGGATGAACAAAAATGTTTATTCGCTAGTCTCGTAATAAATATATTTTGACAGCTTGTTGTACCTACATAAATCAGTAGCGCATCGAATCGAATCACACTGCATAATTTTACGTTATGTGCGGTTTGGCCTTACTGCATTCTACCCATATTTAAACTGCCTCCGTGGTCCAGTGGTTAAGGCGTTTGCCTGCAGACCCGGAGGTCGTTGGTTCGATTCCCACGGGAAGCATACTTTGTTTAGTTGTTTCCAGTTTGGTTAGGACACTGCAGGCTTGAATCACCTGATTGTCTGAAAATAAAGATGCCTATTTGCTAACTCAGTGACCAACGTTTTCAGACAATCAGTCACTTCAAAATACATTGCGGGTTTCCTATGATTGACTATTTTTATTAAAGATATATAAAACGTAATGTACTTTGAAATGACTATCAAAACGTTGTACGCTGAGTTAGCAAATAGGCCGGCAGAAAGGGTTAGAGAAAAACCTTCATGACTAACCAAACATGAACACTGGCTCAGAACCACAGCTGACTATGTAACTAAAAACACTCCGATAAAGAGAAGTTTATTATAGCTCTTATATTGAACGAAAAGGCGGGAAAGATCCATCTCATCTATAATTCCGATAAACAAAAATGTATCCGCTAGCCACGTAATAAATTCCTTCTGTCGGTGTTACATAAATCAAGTGGTGCAGCGCATCACACCGGGTAATACGCGGTTCGGCTTATTGCATATTAAGCTTGACGGTTTGTTGGAAACCTTACTTAATTAGCCTTCCTGCAAATTGGGATAGAATTTTTTTTTATGTTGTTGCATTTAGTGATTCTATCTCGTAAGGATTTTGCACGAAAAATATCTCATACTCAATTTCGAAAACGGTCGAAATATTGACGTCAACACGAGTTGAAAAATTTAAATGAATGTTCACCAAACGATATTCAAAATAAAATACGGTAATCATTTACGATCAATAAAAGATTATTGATTTTGTTTTAAAAAAAGATACCCTTCGTACCTAAATTATAATGTATGCTATATATGGATGATTTCACGAACAATTTTTTCTGCGTTTCTTATACTTATAAGAAATGCAGAAAAAAATTAATTGAATTAGGAAATTATTGTAGAATGTACCAGCTGCTTCTCTTCCCGCGCAGATCGTAAAAGCCGATATAAGAAATGGGCGAAAATGTGAGGAATCATGTCAATAGGCGATGAGGCTAGCAACCCATCACTATTTATATTCCATTTTCCACCTACACGCCCTTCCAACATGCTAAATGTGGCCATGAAGTCTTGTAGACCTGGGCTTTGTGTGGGATACACAAAGCCCAGGTCTGGGGTACACAAAGCAAGGGTAAAAAACATGATACTATGTATGTATAAAAAACATTTCTAAATAGAGATATCTATTTCTGCTATTTGAGTTTCATATATGAGATGATACCAAAATTTAATTTTTAGTTTCCTTTTTCCAAATTTTTAGGTTTCTTTGAGTAGACCGAAAGTTACGTTTCTGCAAATAAATATGCAATACGATATAAGAATGACAAGAAATACATTATTTGATAACGAATATTGCCACTAGAACGTCGAAACCGTTTGCTTTGAAAATATATTACAATCGGTCCTCAGGAGATTTAGTATACATTCGCAAATTTTCATACGAATCGTATTTTATTCGACAAATCTGGTCCGTCAAAAATTCAAGTACGAATCTAATTTTATCAAAACGTGTATCACATTTCATTGTGATGAAATGCGTAATAGAATGTCAGTTGCCGCTTGAAATGATTTTGTGATTGCTTTTTCAGTGAAAGAAGTTTCCATCTTCCATGCTGCCGGCCTATTTTCTAACTCAGTGTAAAATATTTTGATAGTCACTTCAAAATACATTAAGATTTTATATCATTGTTGTTATACCTTAACCAAAAAAACACGCCAAGTGCGAGTCGGACGAAGGCTACCGTCATCTATAAAAACGGCAAAAAAATCATGTCTGTTGTATGGGAGCCCCCCTTTAATACTAATTTTATTTTTATTTAATGATTTATTTTTAAAGGGAATATATAACTAAATATTCTGTGAATATTTCAAGCGTCTACTTGTTGCCGTTATCAATATCGAGCAAAAACAAGCAAAAAATCACGTTTGTTGTATGGGAGCCCCCTTAAATATTTATTTTATTGTATTTTTTAGTATTTGTTGTTATAGCGGCAACAGAAATACATCATCTGTGAAAATGTCAGCCGTCTAACTATCACGGTTCATTACGATTTATTATTCTGCTATGTCTTTATCAATTACTAGCTTTCGCCTGCGGCTCCGCCCGCGTCAATGTTGATCCCTTGGGGACAGTACTTTTTCCCGGGATAAAATGTACCCTATGTCCTTTTCCGTACCCCAGTTAACGTGTATGCAAAATTTCATTATGATCGGTTTAGTAGTTACAACGTGAAAGCGTAACAAACAAACTCACTTTCGCATTTATAATATTAGTTAGGATAAGTACGAGTATTTATCAGTTACTAGCTGTTGCCCGCGACTTTGTCCGCGGCAGTTTCTGTTATTATGATTAATTAGTTTTTTATTAGTATAGAGGAATAATTTTCCTCCGTTTTCAAAACATTTTTATCGATGCTTCGCTCCTGTTGGTCGCAGCGTGATGTCCTTTCTCAATAAATGGACTATACAACACAAAAATATTTTTCCAATTTGAACCAGTAGTTCCTGAGATTAACTCATTCAAACAAATAAACAAACTCTTCAGCTTTATAATATTAGTATAGATAAAGATGTTTCACAAAAAAGCATATTTTACACAATTAACGGCGTCGTCAGGACGGTAGGCCGCACCTGTTTCGGAAAATAATTAAATCATTAAGATCAAACACGAACTTCGATCGTAATAATGTGATCAATTTCCGCGTGTAATGAATTATTCATTAATGAACTGAAAATGTAAATGGATACTGCCGTACCTAAAGTGAAAATATTAACACTATTAATATTATGTTTGCCTGGCACATATTGTTATTCACACCATTGCTTCTCTGTTTATTTAGTAAACTGATTTAGCTGATATTAATGAAATCACTACTTTGTTCTTGTCGGTGGAATCCCACCCAACTTATCCTCAGCCATCGATTAACCATCTTTGTACGACATAACCGTTAGCTTCTCATTAATATAGTCTCTGTATGCTTTTCCAGGCCTTCCCTTTACTCTCCTTGCCTCGATTTTACTTTCCACATAGGGTGCTTGAACATTTTTCCTCTCCTAATACCAATTGTTTTTAATAATGTTCTTTTCTCGTTTAGTATTTCCAGCAATTTTTCGTTTGCCTTTTTAAAAACATATTATCTAGAGTATAGCATTATATGGTAATGAAGCGTGGACGATGGCAAAGAAAAATAGAGAGCGTTTGGTGGCATTTGAAATGTGGTCAAGTCAAAGTTAAAATATTTTATTCATCGTAATGGTGAACGTTGAATTACACATTATTATTTACAACATTAATATTGTTGACGTAGCGGTATTGGTGTCGCGACGACGACGTTCAGAAAGCATTTATGATTCTGTATGTACCCGTATTATATATATAGTTTAATGAACAAAATAAAGAGACAGTAGAAGAATTGCATGTAATATCAATGAACAATTTGACTTTTTCCCACTTATACGGCGTCTGGAGGGTATAAGTTGGAAAAAGTCAAATTGTTCATTGATATTATATAGGGTATATACAGGATCATAAATGCTGAACGTCGTCGTCGCGACTCCGCATCGTCGGTTTACAGCGCGGGACGCTGGGTCGCACCTGTTTGCATTGTAAACTTATAAAATGTTCTCACGAAAATCAATTTATTCATAACGGTGGAAGTTCGATATCATGAATCATTCATTAATGAACTAAATATGTACATTTCAGCTTGATATAATAAATATATACGGACAAATCACACAGATTGAGCTAGCTTCAAAGTAAATTCGAAACTTGTATTATGGGATACTAACTCAAGGATACTATATTTTATAACAAATAATAATAAAGTTTATAATAATAATAATAAAGTTTATTTAGCTCATAATAATGATTACAATAATAAGAAAAGTAGTTTACAATTAAAACTAGTGAATAGGTATGGTGTCTTTAACATAGTACCATTGTAAACATTAATAGAGCCTGGTGCCAGTATTAGGCTTGTAAAAGCCTGGTCACCATTGCTCTCGTTCCCTGTACAATGGGGGATTGAAGCAAAAGACTTAGACTATTCTTAATACTATTGTTTTCTTACTTGATACGTAACATTAAATATACAAGGCGTGCCACTTATAAGGACAACTCTCTTTCCTTTAATAGAAATCATGAGAGTGGGTTAAGAGGAAGGATGCAGGTTTTTTTTATTTTTTTATTTTATAACCTTAAGATAAATCCCCGGTATTGGCTTTATTTAGGGATCGTAAGCAAATCCTCGGTTTCGTCATAGTTAAATTGTTTAAGATAATTTATGACTGCCTCTTTACAAAATACATATATAGATATACTTCCAAGACCTAAGCCAATCTGAAAAAGATCATTTTCCATCTTGACCTGGCCGGGGATCGAACCCGGGCACTCTCGCGTCGCAGGCTGGCGTGTTGACCGCTGCGCCACGGAGCTAGCCCATATGTCATTTATTTCTGGATTGCACTTTTTGTTCTTCGCATTGTTGGCTGTTTGTGTTGTAAAATTATGAAATAACTGACCTTAATTAACTCAGAATGCAGGCTACTTCTGCTGTCTATTGCTGGACCTTCCACTGTAGACGTGCGGCACGAGAGCAGTTGGTCCATAGACTCGACATCTTCACAAGAACAGTCCCGCGTAGGACGGTAGGCTGCATCTGTTTCCAGTTTACAATGTCACGCGCAAGTTATTTAATCATTAATGATGGAAGTCTGATATATCATTAATCAGTAATTAATGAAATACCTCGCGAACATTTATTTAAATATGGTAATGTACTGTAGTAACCGTTTAGTTATCCAACCAGCCGTATAATATTGTCAAATATTATCTACATACATTCCATCTTATCTGTACGGGTTCAAGAGTTACTTGTTTTTATGTTAACGGAAATGTATGTATAATCCGTCATTGTATACAATTCCTAGGAATTGTATAAAATTCCTAAAATCGCCCGGAAATGTATGAAATAAATTATATTAGACACATTTCCTAGGAATTTTATAGATTTCGTAAATAGCACTCGAAAATGTATTTTTGTTGGCAAAAAAATGTAATCGTTCATCTAAAATAGCTAGTGGGGCAGCAATTTATGGTCAGCAAACCTGAACCTAACTTCTTTTCTGCCCTCAGTCGTTCCAGGTGGTTTTATATATTTCCTAATACAATATTGGAATTTTATACAATTCCTAGGAAATGTATACATTTTCCAGGTAATAAAAACTTTTTCAAACAACATTTTAAACATTTTCTTAATACGCCAGAAATTCTTTAGATTTCCTAGGAATTGTACATAATTTCCTATAACATACAGATACAATAAATGTGTTTTCGCCTCAACTTCTTGAAGAACTTTTTCACTTGATAATTTGACTGATAATTTGATCTGACTGATATTTTTTTCTACACTTTATCTAGAAACAACTAGGGTTCTGTAATACGAGTACATACATGGGCATGACGACCGATATGACATGACTCACAATAACACTGAATATAATTGATTGGCCTAACTATCCCACTTCTTGTACTGTGGAGGACCTAGATGTAGCGAATGATCGTGCCGTGGAGGTGAGCAAATTCTGGTCTCTCACCTTCTGTCGTACCCTAACTGACGGAAATGAAGCTAATGATAGCGTAGCCAATACTGGTCGAAAGAAGTGTAAACAATTGGAGCCATTTCGACTCGAAAAGAAAAAGAAGAACCATTTTGGTCGTCATAAGTCTGAAGTATTCAATCAAACGCCTGCCTGAGATATTTATCTGGCGTAATAAAACCAGAATAAGTGCTAGAAGTGTCCAATTCCTTCCCAGGCCGCGATAAAATAAAATATTTCGGCATCTGACCAAGCAGTGGAGTTAACGGGCTGGACCTTCCAATTTATTGACCATAAAACGTTTCAGCAAGCGGCGGGTCCCGACGCCGACATTTATTGTTAGTTAGGGATCTACCGTCTGTAATTTCCTAGCAGTAGTCTCTAAAATTAATATACTTAAAGTATATTAATTTTAGAGACACAACGCGGAAATGTTGCGGCTAGCAGAATATCCAGTGAAATTTTGTAGCAATATAAGTTTACTAAATAATGAACATAATTAATTGATGACAAACCATGTCTGGGTGGCTATCAATGTTGATTTTAATTGTACCTATGTGGCAAGTTTTTCAGTTTATGTACTGGCTATTTGTGCAGGCCAAATATTTTGATATCTATTGGTGCAGGCCCAAACTTTTGAAAATAACTTACTTATTGATTCCGCAAAACCCGATTTAATTTTATCGGCTTATAATTAGATGGCAATACTCACAGAAGCGGCTCTACAAATAATATTGAAAATCTTTCTATAATAGTATTATTTTTACATCCGATACAAATTGACCAATAACTGATTGAATTTCTACTGGTCGTGAAAATTATTTTTGTAGTAAAGTTCTTCAATATCATAGAGCCATGTTTAAATTAACGCTATTGAAAACAAGACAAGGAATTCACTAGAGACAGTCACAAATGTTTAATCATAACATAAAGAGAGGGTCGTGCTCCTGTAGTGGAGACTGAAAAGGACCTGATGATGATGATAAAGAGAATAGCATGTCGAAGGGAATTTATTATGAAAAGTTGACAACAGATGTGACGATCATAAAACTAAGGTATTAAAGCGTGACTATAACTCCAACTATGTTTAATTAAAACTTTTCTAATGGAATTCAAAGAGAAAAGTGATTGACGCAAATAATAATATGTATCAGATATTCAGTGGTAAAAATGCTTCATAAAAAGCAGGACATCATCATAGTATAACATCTTTATCCCTTACGGAGTAGACAGAGTCTAGGTCTAAAAGACCTTATGGCCATATTTAGTTTTTGTTTGAGGGCGTGTAGGTGAAATACGGAATCAAAATAGTGATGGGTAGCTGACATCATTTCTCACATTTTCGCCCTTTCCCTCGATCGACTTCTACGATCTGCGCGGGAAGAGAAGCAGCTGGCACATTGTACGTTATTCCTTTTCATCCAGACCAGCATGGAAGGTCTTAGCCGCATGCAAGCGATATTCAACGTACCTACGATTAATTTCATATAATATATGATATAAACTTTCGGCCATCCCACCAGTCTTTTTATATTAACGGCATTTTAAAAAGAAGTTATTTAACAATTCAGGCATTTTATTACATTGTCTATTACAACAACAGTCACTCTTGCTACGTAGCCTATTGCTTTTCAGTCAACTTGATCAGGAAGCATAAAAAAGTTGTGATCTATACCTTCGTAAAAAATTCTGGAATATCGGCATAACATATGGATAACCATTTTTGCCAGCCTATTCAGCCACGTTTGGCAATTTTGGGATTGATACACAGTAAAAAATGTTCTACTAGACATGACTACATATCATAGATTTAAAAAATAAATACGTTACATATTTATTTTGCAGCCGTCTTCATGACAGCCGGGAAATGTAGGCTCAATTTTTGAATATTATTAGTTTAACACTACGGGACTCATAGGAATAGTTCTGCATTTTTTGCCCAAGAAGACGATGATAAGAGCCGTCATAGTTAGACTGTCCGACACACAGAAATATAGCGATATTCAACGTACGATTAATTTCATATAATATATGATATAAACTTTCGGCCATCCCACCAGTCTTTTTATATTAATGGCATTTTAAAAAGAAGTTATTTAACAATTCAGGCATTTTATTACATTGTCTATTACAACAACAGTCACTCTTGCTACGTAGCCTATTGCTTTACAGTCAACTTGACCAGGAAGCATAAAAAAGTTGTGATCTATACCTTCCTAAAAAATTCCGGAATATCGGCATAACATATGGATAACCATTTTTGCCAGCCTATTCAGCCACGTTTGGCAATTTTGGGATTGATACATAGTAAAAAATGGTCTACTAGACATGACTACATATCATAGATTTAAAAAATAAATACGTTACATATTCATTTTGCAGCCGTCTTCATGACAGCCGGGAAATGTAGGCTCAATATTTGAATATTATTAGTTTAACACTACGGGACTCATAGGAATAGTTCTGCATTTTTTGCCCAAGAAGACGATGATAAGAGCCGTAATAGTTAGACTGTCACACACAGAAATATATCATGATAGAACGGCCAAGTGGGCGGTAGACGCGTGTCTCAATCTTGCACGATGGAGCAAGATTCGTTAAACGTTCTTCAGTCATTGCGCACGTGCCGACATGAAGACATGCTTTATTATATTAACTTTAAAAACTGACGTTATCGTTTATGAACGTTTATCGATATGACGCGAATTATTTCTGTGCATGTCACATTACTATTTCACTAGTAATGACGGAGATCGTGGGTTCGATTCCCAACGGAAGCATACTTTATTTAGTTGTTTCCGGTTTGGTTAGGACATTGCAGGCTTGAATCACCTGATTGTCTAATAATAAAGATGATTCCGTGCTTCGGAAGGCACGTTAAGCCGTTGGCCCGGCTGCCATCTGGTAGTCGTTGAAGGAACCATGTCAGAGGCCGAGAGGCGGTTCCGAAGAACTCTGACACCAGGGTGTGCGTGGTTGATTAACCGTATCACCTACACGAAATGATGATTATGATGATGACGTCAAATTGGGGGCACGGCTTATGCAAAATCCTGGCATCCCCGTTCTACCTTGATATATTTCTGTGATCTAACACGATAATACGCAATGTCGTAGAAGCGTCATGCTAAATAATATCGCATTCTATAGCCTTTGTCTATCCGAGGCGATAGGATCCACGATTTGACAGTATCATTTACATAGAAATCCAACTAAGATAGCGCTCATCATCATAACGACGTTAGTACTTGTAATATAATACTGTGTCATTAGGTTATATTACGTATTAGTATCAATTATCACTAAACTATCGTTCACATAACAGTACCCTAGTACATTCACTACCTTATTAATATCCTAATTCAATATAAAGGCCTGTTTGTTTATAGATTTACCTTTATCCTTTGTAAGTAAAGCTGTTGTTTTCATATAAAATTAATAAAGCAGCTTTGTTAACACTGATGTATGGTGAAAAGTTTGCACGAAATATTACTAGTTACCTCGGTAATAAAAAACTTGAAAGTTGGACTTTCATCATCATCAGGTCCTTTACAGTCTCCACTACAGGAGCACGACCCTCTCTGTACTACTAGAGCCATACTTGGCCAGAGCAGCAAGTTGGACTTTACTCGGTACCAATAAAAACTAAAAAATCCGCACTCCTTTTTTATCAATATCGAAGTTCCTCCTTAACATTTTTTTTATCAAGAACAAAGTTTCTTAACATAATATTTAGGGTACCTCTAAAGGAAAAACCGGAACCCTTATAGGATCACTTTGTTGTCTGTCTGTCTATCTGTCAAGTATTTTCAGGAACGCGTGTAGGTATCAAGCTGAAATTCATATCAAATACTCAGGTCTGCTGTCCCTTAGAGCTGTGAATAAATCAAACTGCTAAGCCAACGCAATCAAAAGATACAGTCGTTTATGCCGCAAATTTTCGGCATTCGTAAGGGAATCAAAACCTACAGGGTACTTCCCGAGGACTCAGAATCTTAAAATTTTGGACGAAGAAACGTTGCTATTTTTACATAATTGCTATTGTATCGACTTCAAAACTGTAAATTCTGCATGCCTATGAAGGCTTAATGTGTAAAACTTAAATATCTATATGTATTGTACCACCTTATGTCCACATTTATTGCAAATAAATTATGATTGATTGATTGACCGCCAAATAATAGCCTAACCCACCACAAAACCAGGCAGATTACAATCCCATAATCCACAAATAATTATTTAGGTACTCTAAAATCCTTTATACTCCTCCATCTGCCCTCCATCCAAGCAAGACCTGTTTATGTAAATCATCTATTGGTATTTTTGGGAACAGGTTTTACCACAGGAAATACACGATATCTTCTCCAAAGATTCTAAGTGTTGAATATCTGTATTCCCTTACAATCTAGAACCGAAGAATTAGATAATTATCACAAATCAATTTTTTGGTTCTATACATAGAGATATAATATAGGAACTGCTATACTAATAAATACCTTTTTCTACAAGCTCTTTGCCTACAAAATACAACTTACACAACATACTCGTATGTATGAACGTTATCAAGAGGTCAGTCTTGGTTTTGTTTGTTTGTATCATTTTGGGTATTGATTTTAAAATATTTTTACCATGGAATTAAAAAGTTATGAAATCGGTGACTCACTTTATACCCGTAATTTTCGACATTCCCATCCAAATTGCCCGACCGCCTTTTAAAATGGGGATGTCGAAAATTGATGAGTTTATGCATAGGTCCCAAAGGAAAAGTTGTTGGTATTAACGGGGCGAATCGCCCTTCCATACCGAAGGTAAATTTATACGCATCATAAGATTTACGAATATAATAAAACAGAACCATTTTGCCAACCATAAGAAGAACATTGCATAATGTTACAACCTAAAACAGAGTGCGGGTGTACTCGAGTACAAACGTTAGTTTAAATAATTACAAAGCTTGCTCAGAATTATTTGATCAAACATAAATGTCTATTAACTTCCGACAAGACACTAGAGTAATAATTTCTACTTACCCGGGGCCGGGTATTCGCTGATGTCCAACTTTCTGCTAACAGAATGGCTTAATTGACGTCAGCGCTTGTAGAAAAGCAGATTTTGCGCAAACTTGACACAACTGTACTGCAAAAGGATCATAATTTATTATTTTGTAAAAACGTTTTACAATTTGGAACTTCCCTCGACATTTTATACAAACTTGAGTTGCGCTTTTAACAGATATTCATACTAGAACTAACAATAAAAGCATTAATATTATTGAAGTTACACGAGACATAATTAATATTATAACAAACGGTTTCACTCACGTATCGTTAGTTGGTATCGCCGACAAGTTTCAGCCAATTCAGATGGCCATCTTCTGAATTGGCTAAAACATGTCGGCCAAATCGACTAACGATACGCGAGTGTAACCGTGTTGTTATACTACTTATTAATAAAACCATTGTTGATTATTAAATTTATTTAAATTACATTTTTAATGCGTAATATAATATCTATTTTACACTTTAACACATTCATAATACTCTTGTAAACTATCAGTAGACCTACTTCTTCTTCTGTTCGAGTCGTAATGTCTTTTTGCCATAGTAATTTTACCCAATATGCGACCACAGCGCCACTGCGCGGTCATTTGCCTATTCTACGTCGTTTTGTGTGCAGTGAGTGGGGCATTTAGACCACGTCAAAAGGTGGCTCATTGACTGTAAATCGTCTCAATCGCATGTGAAACTTCCACCGGGTAGCAATCTTCCCTGGGAAGTTTAGTAAAAAAAAAAACAAGAAGTCGCTGAATCGACTCCGGGCTGGGTGTAGTGAGTTACCAGGTAAACCGGGTTAGGTGGGATTTTTCTGCCAACAGCACATGCGATTGCGGCGATGTCCAGTAGAGCTACTGCCATCTTTCAGATAAAATGCTGAAAATTGTTTAATATTTGTTACATTTAAACTCTATCATTTATGAACTAATTTGAAAAGTTATTTTTGTTTATGCCAAGGTGTTCTTCCTAATTGGTGCCATCTTTCAGATAAAATGCTCAGTGATTGTAACTGAAGCCATTTTGATGCAATTTGAATGGCACCAATTAGGAATAACACCTTGGCATAAACAAAAATAACTTTTCAAATTAGTTCATAAATTATAGAGTTTAAATGTAACAAATATTAAACAATTATAAAAGATTCCAATTAACTGAGAACCTCATCTTTTCAGTCAGCTTCAAAAATGAAAAAGAAAATAAAATACTACATAGCTTTCACACGCGGCCAGTACTTTTTTTACAGAGATAAAATGTAGACTATGTCCTTCTCCGTACCCTAGACAACGGGTATGGAAAATTTCATGATGATCTGTTCAATAGATAGGGCGGGAAGGCGCAACAAACAAACTCACTTTCGCATTTATAATATTAGTCAGAATTAGGACTAACCTGATTTATACCCTCTATGCATAGATTTAAAAAACATGGCGTCCCTCTACGAGTTCTTTACGAGCATATTTCACTTTGTACTGTCACTGAATTTGTAGAACGTTTGTTCAAAAGACACGGATATCTTAAAAGAAAAGCTCAAAATTGGATTTCTTGCGCGGAAATTCAATTTCATACCATTACGAAAATATCTGTAACATGATATATTGAACAGATTTTGTAACAAGTTCCTAAAGTACTTATACTAAGTCCTGGTTTTAAAGGTACTTACAAATTTCAGTCACATCGATCGGTAAAGATCACGACAGTACATAAATTAAGAAGGTGTGTTTATTTGTCTATCAGACGTAACATTTGCAATGTTCAAATAACCGTAATTTAAAGGTTATAATAAAAATGCCTCCCGATCAAACTAGCTCACGATTCAGAGTACTTCGAAGCTGAAAGCGCCTATCAACCGTGAAGGATGAAGTTATTATTTTTTCCTGTTTGTTCAAGTTTCCTACCAATACATGTTCAAAAGTAAGCCTCGTATGTCAGATTTTCGACAAATAGTCTGTTAAATAAATAGTCTGTCGTTTCGCCGACGATATTGTTCTTTTTGTCCTTTGCCCAGCAGTGGGACATAAACGGCTAATAAAAAAGTCTGTTGGAATTGAGATAAGGCTCGTTATATTCTCGAGTTATTTTCGTCTTACCTACTTGTTAAAACTAACAGCTGAAATTAGTTTACCAGGCAGATTTAACAAGTCAGTTACTTTCCTTTTCTCTTTATTATTGCGAAAAAATGTAGTGTCAAATATAACACCGTGCAAACTATGGAGCGCGATTAATGTAATTGCCCGAATTGTTGAATAAAAAGCAAGAATTTTAATCTTTCACAAAATTCCAGATACAATCCTTATCCTTACTAATATTTATCTCGGGAAAATGTACTATTCCCGAGGGATCGACATTGACGCGGGCGGAGCCGCGGGCGAAAGCTAATTGTAGATAAATGCTAGGAGCTAAACAAGAAAAAACCACTATGACATGTTGGATTCCGTAATTTACCATTCCGTTGTTTCGAAAGGAGTGGCTTTAATAGATTTTATTATCATTTTCTTGGTCTTTGTAGGGTTCCGTACCCAAAGGGCAAAAACGGGACCCTATTAATATCGCTCTGCTGTCCGCCTGCCTGTCTGTCACCGATATTTATGATAGTTAGACAGTTGAAATTTTCACAGATGATGTATTTCTGTTGCCGCTATAACAACAAATACTAAAAAATAGAATAAAATAAATATGTAAGGGGGCTCCCATACAACAAACGTGATCTTTCTGCTTGTTTTTGATAGATATTGATAACGGCAACAGGTAGACGCTTGAAATATTCACAGAATATTTAGTTATATATTTACTTTAAAAATAAATAATTAAATAAAAATAAAATTTATATTAAAGGGGGGCTCCCATACAACAGACATGATTTTTATAGATAATTGCCCTACGGTACGGAGCCCTTCGTGCGCGAGTCCGACTCGCACTTGGCCGGTTTTTTGAAGACCTACGCTGTCCTTAGATACCGATCGCGTGCCCATTTAACTGATTTCCAATCGGAAAACCCATATTTATTTCGTTTCGAGAATTGAGCTCTTGGATCGACAATCATAATGCTTTGGAGCACGCGTCTGTTTTGTGACTTTACTTCTCCATTTCTCACGGTCGTCGGCATACGTTGTTTATGGCTCTCACACCATTTCACCGACTGGTTGGTCGAATTTCTATAGTGAAATCAATATTTTCTATGTTTTTCTTTCTTTTTTCTTACGATTATGTTTTATTTTAATAACTTTGATTCTGTGATTTAAATAATACCACGTTTTATTTAAGTACTATTCTATTTTATACTGAGTGGTATCTTTTTGTCACTGATTCTTAGAAAAATACCTCGATGTGCTAGGACAACAATGTAGATTGTAGATGAAACTAAGTAGTTGTAGTTGTAACCAAATAATATCAGTTGATAACAGCGTATAAGGTTCCCGATGGCCTAGTGTCACCTAGTGTCTATTCTAATGTTAAGCAAACTCAGATGCAGTCCCTACTAGGATGGGTGACCGATTACTCTACTCCACTATTCGCAAATACAGGAAGATACACTTTCTATCAGGTGGCTCGTCCGCTCGTTTGCCGTCAAATATGCATAAAAAAATAAAAAAAAAACAGTTATTTGAAAGCCTCATAAGATTGCGTTTCCACCAGAGATGTGCGAGGTGGCGAGCGATGCGAGGATGCGTAACGAAGATATAAAATGAGGTGAGCGTTTCCACCAGAGATGTGCGATGCCGCTAAGCAGTGCCACGATGCGTAGCGAAGCCGTGAAATGGTGCGCAGAAGTGCTCTTCTGCGCACCATTAAATGGATTAGTGGAAAAAATTAAAAGTATTTTTTCCACTAATCCATCTTTTCCGTCTACATCTAACAAGCACCGTTTAATGACTGCTTGCAGTTTCTCGCCAGACCTAGCACACATCCCACTTAACACATCCCTCGCAACATATCACTTGCATGCAACACATGCCCCGCAACAGGTCCATCGCAACACATCACTCGCTTGTTTTTAACCGACTACAAGGAGGTTATTAATTCGGTTGTATTTTTTCTTTACTCTTTTTTTTGTTCCCTACAAACTCCGTCGTTTATGAACCGATTTAAAAAATATTTCTTGTTTTAATTAAATGTTTTTTTCATCACTATCGATTTAGTTTTTTGACTGAATTCGGTTTTTTTATGTGAAAAATTATCCATGATGTGCGTACAAAAGCTTCGCTCCGCTTAACCGTTTCCACAAGAGCTGTGCTGAGCGAGGCGAGATAAATGAAGTGATTCTATTGGTTCTTAAAACCACATCCTCGCACATCCCTGGTGGAAACGCAGCCAAGAAATAAAAAAAAATGCTTTACTTTTAATCTAGGTATTCAACTTGTACTGAAATTCAAACTATAAATACTTCACATTTAAAATAATACTTATGTAATACTACTAAAAATATTTAACTTAAAAAATATCAAAAAAAAGAATAACCTACCGAAACTAACCTATCTAGGTATTTTCTGTTTGGCCGGAGTGCCTAAACAAAACTACACGTCCGATCCGGGTGCCAATCAATATTTTCACACAATTTAACAGTCACACTGAACGGTCGCACTTTTAAAAGATAAATAAAACGTTTCGAGCACCGAAACACGCATTTTCCGTTCAGGTATTTACAACATGAAAGCCTATTGCTGTTTTTTCGAATACGTAGGCACGAAACAAAACAATTTTCCGGATTTGTTTCGTATTTTTCTGATTCGAATTTAGCATTTTATTCAGGGATTTTATATGGATTGTGTGGTTTTATGAACATTAACTTGTATCTGTGTTAATTGGCCCTTAACGGAATTCATATCTAATTATATTGGAGTCTCTATCTGTTACATCTCTCTCTATCTCTTTGTCGGTTACCTTTTCATACTCTAAAAACGGAAACGATTTAGATGAAATTTGGTACGGAGCATATATTTTATGGTCTATTTAAATTAGGCACAAGTTAAATTTAAAAAACATGCTTTAAAGCAAATAAAAAAAAATAATACGCTAGTTTTTGAGACATTTTGAGACATTTAGAAAAACTGACGCTTATAACAAACACACTGTGTGCTTAAAAACACTTTCTTTGCATAAAACTTTTAATTATTGCCTACCATTGAAACTAATTCACTGACGTCAACAATCAAAAATTAATTATTTTATATGAAAAATCTACAACAAAAATTGAGTTGCCGATTTCTTAAAATTTGCTACTTCTTTGACCTATATGTAGATGCCAGCCCTTAAAATATTTGCGCTTTTAGGTAACGCAAACTAGAGCCGCAACGCACGCACCGCAGTCGTGGCCTCGTGGCAATCGAATTCTTTATATGAAGTTCTATGTAATCTCGCACACCTACCCGCGCCGCCGTCGCTGCATTACCTGAAACAAAAGCGACTGCGCTGCGGCGCGTGCGGTGCGACCAATTCTGCGTTCCCTTAAGGGCCCGTACTACCTCACACTGCTTTGCATGATTGACTGTTGTATCAATAATAATTAAATACTCAAGTTGAAATAAAAATGCAGCAAAGTTCAGGACTAACTCTGGTAACTATATGACTCAAAAACACGATTGCGTTAAATTTTCTCGATAGAAAAAAATTGCAAAGTTGCCTCCAAATCACGTCTAATTTACTCGGTATATAGCATTATTCACCAAATACATTAAAATTAACCTTGAAACTTTTGATTATTATTGCATTACAGATAAGGCAGCCATCATATGTTTTTCTTTTTCGAATAACCCTTGAATATTCCTAAAAAACGAAAATATCCAAAGTAGCCAACGCGTTTAGACCATCCGCGTTTGTACCGCCACGCCCGCGCCGCCTGGCATATGGCGGGCTCTTAAATATGCTGCCTGTCTTATAGGTCCATCCATGGTATGGAAATAGTATGAGACCCGCGGAAGGACATACCCTTCAATCAAATATAATGGTAGATACACAGTCTCATACAAAATGAAGCCTTAATAATATCCCCGAGCCAAAACATCAAGCATACTTACAAACAACGACAAAAACGGTACATACTGAAAGTATGACACTACACTTTTGACGCGTAGTTTTTGCATCTTTTCACTGACCTTCGTCATCGCGAGACGTGTGAATGTTAGCGCGGTTTATTGAAACTGTGGACAAAACAGCTCCAAAACTCGATTAGTGCGCTGTTTTGCCACTTTTCAAGCGCGAATCGTGTATCTACCATTATATTTGATTAAAGGACATACCTCTCTTCCGGGAAAAAGGTTTTATTCTTGTCTTGAGGAATTCGCGCGAGTTAAGCCGTAGATGAACTAGTACAGAATTAAGATTATCACGATACGTATCGCTTCTAAACACTGGGCAATCAGTAATAAACAATGATAATATCACAACCATGATGATTATTGGCATAATCCAAACTAGAGTGAAGATTATTAGTTATAGTAGAGATTATTTGTAGATATAGCACCTAGACGCTAAACAATCCTTATCCTTACTTCCTTACTAATATTATAAATGCGAAAGTGAGTTTGTTTATTTGTTTGTTTGTTTGTTACGCTTTCGCGCCGTAACTACTGAACCGATCATCATGAAATTTTGCAAACAAGTTCTCTGGAGTACGGAGAAGGACATAGGCTACCTATTATCCCGGGAAAAAGTACTATTCCCGAGGGATCGACATTAACGCGGGCGGAGCCGCGGGCGAAAGCTAGTAATTAATAAACAAAGATAAATTTATTCAACAAACTATTACATACACAATAATAAATGCTAATACTACTTAAAAATCAATAAACTAATTAATCGTCATACCTATTATTATAAATAATTCTAAACTAAAAATCTAAATTAAAACTTAAATTAAAAATAAAATGAATCTATAAAAAGATAAATTATAATGGAACCGAGATAATATTATGAAAATATTTTTTGAGAAATAACCTAACTTAAAGCTATAAACCACTGACGAATAAAATTAATATTTTCCTTGCCGTTGGTATTGTTGATCGAAGTCCTTGCTAGTGCACGCTTATTGGTAATACCTATATAACATGCGTTTGATAACAGCTTCTCGGATTTAAGTCCAGGCACTGCTATTTCCGTTGTTTTATTGCCTGCAAACGGGAATCTCGCAAACACCGAGGAAACAACAACTTTATTACTTTAATAATAAAGTGTACTAAACACGTGCTAAAGCATGGGGATATTTTCGACTTATTCAGTTCAATGCACATCTCTTAAAAAATCTCGATTGTGGAGTTTTAGTTGGTGTCTCTCAATCTCAGCTCTTTCCTGAGGAGCCCGATGGCCTTAAACAATTATTAAGCTGTTTCCATTACAAAGGAAGTAATTTCAGAAAGTAGTTTCAATTAGCTAAACATTGAATTGTTACGGGCTTTTCTTAATTGTGGTCATAAATACAAATGAGTGTAAATGTAACATAAAACTAACATAACTAATAACAACTAGAGTGAAGATTATGATAGATATTATGTTTTTGGTAAACAACGTATCGTATATATACCAAAGTAAGATAACATATAGAGGATATCATATCACCTAACATTCATACACCACTAACGATTCAAATTAATATTCTCCTAGCGGTGGACGGCTTATTGGGAATTATGCCTACGAAATATGCGAGTCCCAATAACAGCTTCGCGGAACATAAATACAGGCACTGTTATTTCCGATGCTATATTATTGCCTGCCCCTAACCTGAATCTCTCGAAAACGCGAGGGAAAAACAGCTTTATATTTTTGATAATAGAGTTGTACTAAAGTTATGGAGATATTTTTGACTCATTCCCTATTGGCAACAATTTCAATTCACAAAATAAACTATATTGTGGTTTATTGCCGTCTTTCTATAAATGGGCTGACTGTTGACTTGGGCTCCATCTACCCCGAAAGGTAAAAAGACGTGATCGTATGAATGTATGTTCTTCTAATGTTGTAAGCATGAAATTACAAACCGGAGTGAAATTTATCAGTTGTGGCAACATCTACAGCCTTTAGACGCTTAGTAATAATTAATGAATAATGATATTAGCGTGAACAAACCGATATAGTTTACGATCACATATCTTAAATCTATAAACCAATGATGAGTCAAATAAGTATTCTTTGCGGAACACAGCTTATTACGAATAATGCCTAACAAGCGAGTCCCAATAACAGCGCTTAGTATAAATCGAGGCACTGTTATTTCCGATGTTATATTATTACCTACGAAACGGGAATCTTCCAGAATCACGAGGGAAAATTAAATTTATTAATATATCGGAACAAAAAGGGGTGTCTCGGATGGTAAGATGCTCTCGCTCGCTACCTATGAGAATACAACCTTTACTATTTCTGGCCCACCTCGGCTCAGCAACAGAGAATGAGTCAGTAATTTACTGCTACATCAGTCACATCGTCCTGGTCATAAATAAAAAAAAAATCGCACTATACTTCTTGTGTCGTAGCATATCTACTAATTCAACAATACTGTATTTTATAATAAATCCTATATCTGAACTGAACTATAATCTGAACAAGATTGTTTCCAGTATGACCTGACCAGGACGCTCTCAGCTCTTTTTATTAAATATTTATGTATAATATGTAGACAAATTGCAACGAATAGGATACAAATTGGTTTTACCATAGATATTTTTCACACATTTTGCGCTGACCGCAGAACTCCAAGCCTGCACATAACAACGAGCGTAATCATGACACATTAACACAAAAAATCCACCAATGAGGGATGGTGTAGTAAAAAATATATTTAGCATTAATAATCCACAAATCAGAACACAGTTTTAACATGCATTTTCAAAAAAATTAAGCTGACCACAGCGTATTAAATCTGCACTAAACAATGAGCGCAAACAACCGCATGACGTAATGACGTAAAAACTCTGCCATTGATCGTGAGTCATCAAATTTTATTATTTTTTAGCATCTCCGATAAAAACGGTGGTGAATATGAATACTATTTTTACCATACATTTTCATAAATTCTGAACTGACCGCAGGGCATCAACCGTGCACTTAACAACGAACGTAAACTGGCATGCATGACACATTGACGTAAAAACTCTGTGAGTGAGTGATGGTGAGGTCGTTAATTTTTATTGGGCGTCGCTCATTGAGTAATTTAGCCGCGAAAAGGGGTTGAAGATATATTACTCTTGTTTTAAGCATACATTTTTCGAAGTTTCAACTTTTTGAGTTTAATGCTCAATCTGGCGGCAAAATTTATTCTAAATACCTAATTTTACGTGAAGAAGAACTTCCATGTAGAGTAGTAGATTTAGAAAAATATTTCTAAAAAAATAATAATAACGTTTATTTGGCTCTTAGTAATGTTCACAATTAGGTATGGTTTACTAAAATATAAAATTAATATTTCAGCATGAACATTTTTAAAGCCTGTGCCAGTGGTAGACTTCGTAGAAGCCTGTTTTAACTGGTCACCATTTCCCACATTCACGCACAGGGTATTTTAACAAATTACGTATACTTAATTAAATTTTCTTACAAATAAAAGTATATGCAAACTTTTTCAGGGTATACATTTTTTATTTATTTAAATGTAGGTATAATATTATAGTGTAGCCTTAATTATTTACGTGTTTCGTTAAGATATACCTTTTTCTATAATATTAGGTTTTTTTAGGGATTTTTAGATTATGAAAGCATCTAGCATAAAAACAATTTTGTGGGCACTTTTAATTTGATAACGATACACGAAACCATTTCCATGAACGTAATATTTAACATAGCTGCCCAACAAAGTTTTCTCATCCCGCATGCAAATTGCCATATAAGTGACGTCACTAGACTGTTGTTTTTTAAGGCCGACGGTAAAAATTGTGACTTTGTAACCCTTATATTTGAAACCGTTTGATTATAAAAATAATTTCGTCACCGATAAGCCTTTTTTAAGAACTCCTTGCATAGACAATGAAAAAAATATATGCACTTTTCCCATTGAGATAATTTGAAAAGCGCATATATTTTTTTCATTGTCTAGCTTAATCATGAACTTGTTTTTATTTTTCCTGCTATTTCTTGTTAATATCATTTTCTATTTATAACTTCATACAAAATAAATTATATAGAGCGCACTAGCGTCCACAAAGAGAGCACTGGAAAACTGTAATACAGGCCTACATCAGACTCCAGTCTCCTCCAATCTGTTATTGTTTATTACACCCTTTAAGTGTATGCGTACTTATGTAACTGTGATGATTTTTAACAATAAATATGTTTTTACATTTTACTTTCTTACATAAGTAATCTGGGGATTTACATATCATATGGTCGTTATAGCGGCAACAGAAACACATCATCTGTGAAAGCTGTTTAACTACCACGGTTCATGAATGACAGACGGACAGACAGACTGACAGCGGAGCCATATTAATAGGGTCCTGTTTTTACCCATTGGGTATGGAACCCTAAAAAAGTGAGCTTTTGTTATTTAGTTGTTTACAAAGAAATTCAAATAAGCTACTACATTATTGTATTAATAAATAAATTTTAATTAGGAGTTGGACACAATAACAACAACAATGTTAGGACCTCTTCGAAGGGTCGTTCAGCCGGATGCACATATGCAAGTGAAGACATTCAGGTTTGTCTTTCGCGGACATCCGACCCTTCCCTTCCACATATAGAGTGCTAATCTTGACATGCGGCTTTATTCTCCTACTAGCTCTCACCTGCGGCTCAGCCCGGGTCAACACGGAGAAAAATAATTTTAACAATACTACCAGAACGTATCGTAAATATCATTCTAGTATAAAGAAACAGAATAAAGTTATTTTCACCAGATTAACTTTTAACATCAAATAATCGTATTGTAGGGTATGCCAGAATATTATAGTGATCGTATTTTTCGTAAACTATACTTAAACCTATTTACAAGTACATTTTATTATTGTAAAGAGAAAATTGTAATAATTATAAAGTCTACCTGTATAATTTGTTTGTTGTTACTAGCTGTCAATTGATAACTACAATATTTTTGTAATCTCTAAAAGAATGCAAGTAAAGTTAACTAAGCTAGAATATGCTAGATTCATATAGTACTATTAACCAGGTTATTTTTCACTGTGCCTATTGTAACACTTTTATTTTCGAGTCAATATTTTCTTACCAAATTATTCCACAATGACAGTTGGTTGTGCGTCTCCAATGTCATACATTCGAGTACTACCTCCTAAATAGCATTTGACACATCCACAGGGTATTTTTATTCAATAATATCCTTAAAATATTTAAAAATCTAAAATAATAAATTAGGTTATGTTATTGTTTGTTGTGGTAAACTGACATTTCGATTTGACAGCTGGTTTGAGAGAAATTTATGCGTCAGTGAGACCATATAAAAAAAATACTGTTAGAATCTACCAAACACATTTTTACCCGACTGCAAGGAAAGGGTTATGTTTTTATAAATCTAAATACCTCCTTTTGTGTGCTTGTGACTTGTCAAGTGAGGTGTTTAAATTAATTTATTTCAAAATATTATGTGGTTTCAAAATACAAAACGTTGTTCTTTTGGGTAATTTATTAAATCGGAAACTACTATAACCTACTAAATGCTTGACGAAAATGCTGCGAATCTACCAAAAAGTGGAAATCTACTGCAAGTGGTCACACTGTTGTGTTCTGTTTCACGTACTTGATTATTTGTTGACCTTGCGTTCTGACTTGACAGAAAGGATTGTCAAATTGGTTTTGTAGATTTTCAGGTTATTTCATGGTTGCTGAATGGTGGATGTGTTTACTTTTGGCTATTTGTCATATTACGAGTCTTAAATATAAAAAGTTTAATTAATTTCTTTAACTTCGAATGCCGTGGATGTGTGTGAAATGGACTGCGTGATGTGTATAACGAAACGCGATGATAGGGTCGTTTTTGGTGCGCCGGCGTCTGCATGGACGCATCGCATGTTGTCTGGAGAATTGTGGAAAAATAGTGGCTGTTGGTGTTTGGTTCCTTTTGGTGAGTATAATGTTATGTGCGACGTGTGATCTATGTGGCATTTGGTTTTCGTATCTAATCGAAACACATTTTCAGGAGAGCTGTCGTTCCACCGGGGCGTTGGCAGCACGTGGTTGTGAAAAAGTGTGTTAAGGCTTCTTGTGGTAAGTAAACTGCGCTTTAGTGAACCCTTGAGCCCATGTGTAATTGTATTTCGAGGTTGTTAATTTGTAAACCCAATTTGTTGCAGTGTGGCTGTGTGGATTTTTGTTCGTGTTGGTGTCTTCGACTATAAACCCCAAACCACCTCCGTAAAAGGTACGTCGAGTATTATATACTTTCCAACTCAGACACACTCACTCGCTGTGAACGATGTAAAGTAGTCTTTGTGTACTTAATTCTCTTTCTAAAGTAACCGATAGCCGTTCCTTGAGGTTAAAAACCTTTTAACTGTGAACTGTAGAAAGAGGGCTAACTATGTTTCATTGGTTAGGTCTCAGCATGTTCTGCTTGAGATGCTTTTCTGGCGTGACCGCATGGTGGCATCGCCATCGTAAGCGTCCAACCCCGAAGCATCTACCTCCCATACCCGGGTGGGTGTGATTTATTTATTTTTTTTAACTGATTTGAGTGAACCACTTTATTCTTAGAGTACACTAGTAAATGATGTAGCTAGAATATTCCCTTAATTAGATCACTTGAGTGTCCTTGTGTATTTAATTAGATATAGATGTCTTTGGCTTTGTGTTTAATACTATGTAGACATGTAGACAGTTTTATGCTGTGTAGGTGTAGTTTAGTGATTGAAGGCTGTACATGCTAATGCTAGCATGATAATGTGTTTTAAAAGCTAAGACGTGTTTAATTTGTCTACTGCAGGAGGCGTTTGTATCTGCTACAGATTCCGGGCTGGTTCGACCACACGGGCTGGCAAGTCAGGCTCGGATTTACCTGAGCTTATTTATTTTTTTAATTACTTTAATTTAATGTTAAAAACCTCGTAACAAGGAGCAGCCTTGCAGCATTAGCTGTTTAGCGTTACTATGAGTGGGCCAAACCCAAATTGGTCATTTTGTAAATGTAATTAAAAAACTTAAAACTAATTAATTTTCTTAAACTCACTTAAGGTGCTTAATTCCTGGTTGTGCTACAGCCTGTGGGTTTTCCTACGTTCTTCTTATAGCATACTGCCGTTTTAATTAGCCAAAATTGTTTGTAAGGCTAGTTAACAACTTTATTTAGTTTTATTTCAATTGAATTGATGGTGTTCGCGAAGCTGCCCTGAATTTACGACTGAATTTTGTGCATTTAGTTTTTTTTAGTTACTCGGACCAGCCAAACGAACCAACAACCCTCCCCTTTATTTTTAATTTGTGCTTTATGCTAAATTTTAGTTTACGAAGCAAACTTAAACTGTTAGTGTTGTGATTGGAAGATCTCTAAATAAACCTTGCTACGAGATACTTGTGTTTTTTTTCTTTTCTCCTCTCTGAGGTAAAGATACAAATTTTAAATTAATTACTTGGAGCCCTAACTGGGACGAGGGTAAAATTTCTATTTATTACATGGCGCCCGAACAGGGACGTTGTTGGTTTCGTGGACATTTTCCCCGGCATTGATCTTTTGCTCACTGACGGATTGGCTGGCCCGTAACTTGTGTTACATTATTTCCTTTTTGCTGCTTGTATTGTATTGTGTGGGAACACTATAATATAGTAGTGATCTCGTATTTAAGGTTACTGTGTTAACAAAAACCGATGTAATACAATATTGTTAGCGTTATAATACTTAAGATATTACTTCATCATGATTGAGGAACGGCCAATTTGTTTCAATGTGTTAAATAAAGATGAGTTACTTTACGAAGTTAATGTGCGTGATGGTGTACCCGAGAATACTGTTGATCGGTTACGTGTCCAAATTAGGCTTTTGTCGAAGGAAATACCTACCGACGAAGTGAGTGTGTTTGAGGGAGACGTGGCGGTGGAATTAAAAACTATTAATTCCAAGATTAGTGAATTGGAGGAGCTTCTAGGAGGGAAAGCTCTTTTATTAAAAAAGTTTAAGCGTATCCAATCATTAGGCAATCACATCTTTCATAGGCTAAGTCGTGTTGATTCGGCGACGGAAGTGGATCAGACTTTTAAAGATCAATTGGAGAACCGTCTTCTCCCTTTGTTGAAACGAATCGATCAAATTTCGCATACGTTTAGTAGCAGTTATGATTTCAAGCCAGCGGAGGATGTGGTTCCAGGCGAGTCTGATATGGCTGAGACTGGTTCAGCGGTAGTTAAGCCGGTGGTGACATGTGATCGTGCCTCTTACGTCCACTCTTTGAATCTTAAATTCAACGGAAAGGATAGTGTGCAAGCGTTTATTCAAAGAATAGAGGAGTTGTGTTTATCCCGGAATATTTCGAAAGGGAAATTATTTAATTCTGCTGCTGAGTTGTTTTCGGATGAGGCCTTGTACTGGTACCGTGGTGTGCGCGATGAGGTAACGGATTGGGATTCTTTGAAGTGTTTGTTAATGGAAGAATACCTTCCATATGATTATGATCACCGCCTGTTGCAAGAGATTCGCTCTAGGACTCAAGGCCCTGAGGAGTCTATTTCTAGTTATTTAAGTGTCATGCAAAACTACTTTTCTCGATTGCGAATGCCTATAGGAACAGAAGAAAAGCTGAGTATCGTGAAATTTAACATTAGGCCGTCATATTCTATTCCACTAGCGACAATGGATATTCAATCTTGGTCTGTCCTTAAGAAATATTGTAGGCAGCTGGAAGCCGCCAAGCAGAGAGCGGAATCGTTTACGGAGCCGCCGAAGAATGTTCAAAATGCTGTTGCTCCCGACCTTGCTTATAAGTGGAAGACGAATCGACCACGTTGTGATGCTGTTTCTAGTGAGAAGAATGTGGAAAAGTTTTGCGTGAGATGTCGGGTGAATGATCATACGCTCCTTGAGTGTAAGGCACCCCGTATCCTTATTTGTTACCGTTGTGGTGAAAAAGGTGTTACTATTGCTCAGTGTCCGAAGTGTGCGCCTAAGAATAATCCTGCTCCGGTTTCAAAAAACGAGTAAAGGTGGGCCGTCGTTTAACTACGCCTGAGGAGTGGCGTGAATGGTGTGAATATGTGCGTGTGTTTTTTCAAAATTCTAAACGTGATGTTTCGACGGTCCGTTCAAATGATTGTCTGGACGCTTGTCCTTATTTGAATGTAGAGATAGGTGGTGTTCCGTTTTCTGGATTGTTGGATTCTGGGTCGGAAATTTCAATTATTGGTGGATCTGCAGTGGAATATTTTTCTAATTTAGGTGATCTGCATCCGTCAGATACAGTAAAGTCTGTTGTGACGGCAAATGGGTCTACGTCTCCCGTGAAGGGGTATATGTTTTTGCCGGTTGTGGTCAATGACGTTTTGCGTGTGATAAAGTTTTTTGTGATACCTGGGGTGTCTTCGTCTTTATTGTTTGGTATCAACTTTTGGAAAGCTTTTCAGGTTGCTCCGGACATCTTGCGTCTGACTGAACGAAAAGACTTGTTTACTTTTCAGAAACCTGCAGGAGTGGGCGTGTCTCAAATTAATCGTATACACCCTTTTGATGCTTTAACTGAAGAGCAGAAGAAATTGGCGGGTGATGTGTGTAAAATGTTTGAAGATATCTCGGCTGAAAAGAAGGGTTTAGGTCGAACTCATTTGATATCTCATCACATTGATACAGGGGACGCGGCTCCTATTAAGCAGCGATATTATGTTATGTCACCTGATAAACTTCGTGAGTTGAATCGTCAACTTGACGAAATGATTGAACTAGATGTTGTTGAGCCTAGTTGTAGTCCTTGGAACAACCCTATCACCATGGTTCCCAAAGCAAATGGTGAAATGCGTTTTTGCTTGGATAGCCGGAAACTTAATGAAGTTTCGAAACATGATGCCTATCCTCTTCCATACATCAATAACATCCTGGATCAACTTCGGGACTCATGTTTTCTTTCTTCCATTGATTTAAAATCTGCTTTCTGGCAGATCCCTCTTACTCCTTCTTCAAAAGAGAAGACTGCATTTACGGTTCCATCGCGGGGACTGTTTCAATTTAAAGTCATGTGCTTCGGACTGACCTCTGCGCCAGCTACGCAGCAACGACTCATGGATAAATTGTTTGGACCTGAATTTGGTGGTAGTGTATTTATTTATTTAGATGATATCGTGGTTGCTAGTAAAACTTTCGAGGAGCATATTGACCTCCTAAAGAAAGTATTTGAGCGTCTGCGGTCTGCAAATCTCACGATTAGTCTGTCAAAGTGTTGTCTGTTTCGGAAGCAGTTGAAATACCTTGGGTATGTTGTAGATGATTTAGGATTGAGAACTGACCCCGAGAAGGTGAAGGCTATTACGGATTTTCCGATACCTACCTGCTCCAAGGACGTCAAACGGTTTCTTGGGACAGCTTCATATTATAGGCGTTTTATTCGAGGGTTCAGTACGATTGCTGCACCTTTGAACGCGTTAACGTCTACCCGAAAAAATCGGCCTCCGTTTGTTTGGTCGCCCGAGGCTGAATATGCGTTTCTTCAATTGAAAAGTGCTTTGTCGTCTGCACCGGTTTTGGCGTGTCCGGATTTTTCACTTCCATTTATTGTGCATACTGATGCATCTGATGTCGGTATTGGAGGAATGTTGACTCAGGTTTTTGATGGTGAGGAGCATCCAATTGCTTACTATAGTCGTTCCTTAAATCGACCAGAGCGCAATTATTCCGCTACGGAACGGGAGGCGCTAGCAGTAGTGCTTGTGGTGGAACATTTTAGACCGTATCTTGAGGGCTCTAAACCTTTTAAGATTATAACTGATCATGCTAGCTTGAAATGGTTTCTTAACTTACAGAACCCTACAGGTCGTTTGGAGCGCTGGGGTTGTAGACTTTCTCCTTACAACTTTGTGATAGAGCATCGGCGTGGAAAGGAACATGTAATCCCTGATTCTCTGTCTCGTGCTATACCAGTATCTGTTGTAAATGCAGCGGTAGCTGATCCCTGGTTTCGTAATTTATATGATAGGTGTTGTGAGAGACCCCAAACCTGTCCGAACTACCAAATTATCGATGGGAAGTTGTACCGCTACACTAAAAGCAAAACTTCGTTGACTGGAGATTTTGATTGGAAGGAAGTCGTTCCCTTGGACGAAAGACAACGTTTGATTACTGAGAATCATGATTCTCCTTTGGGTGCTCATTTGGGGATTGAAAAGACTTTTAAACGATTGCGTCTTCGTTTCTATTGGCCCAAAATGTACCAAGATGTTGAGGACTATGTGTCGAACTGTTCAACGTGTAAAGCATTTAAGCATCCGAACCAAGCTACTCCTGGATTGTTTGGAAATCCGAAGGTGTGCCGTAGACCGTTCCAGTGTATCGGAGTAGATTTAGTTGGTCCACTGCCCAGGTCTCGACAGCAAAATGAGTACCTTCTCGTGGTTGTGTGTTGTTTTTCGAAGTATGTAATGTTGTTTCCTCTTCGGCGTGCTACTGGTAAAGTGGTAGCTGAGCGCTTGGAAGATCATGTATTTTTGGTACATGGGATTCCACAAACTGTTATTGTCGATAATGGACCGCAGTTTATATCACGCGACGTGAAAGCCTTGTTTGAGAAGTATAGGATACCCCAAGTACATTTTACTCCTACTTATTGTCCGCAGGTGAACACTGTGGAACGGTATAATCGTACTGTCGTTACGGCCATCGCTGCACTTGTGGGTACTGATCAACGTAGTTGGGATTCGCATCTTTGTGAGATTCAATTTGCTGTTAATACTGCTGTTAACGATGCTACCACATTTACGCCTTTTCTGCTTGTGTATGGACGTGAAGCGGTTGCAGATGGAAAATTATACGGTGACAGTGAGGATTTAGACGACATTGTGTTCGCTTCTCGGATCGAGTATGTTGATAAGTTGGGAACATTGAAAGAGGTATTCCTGAAGGTGGATAAAGAGTTGAAGAAGTCGCACTCCCGAAATGCCAAATACTACAATAGGCGCAGGAGAGATGTTGAGTTCGAAGTGAATGACGTGGTTTGGCGTCGCACGCATGTGCGCAGTGATGCTGCGAAGCACTTCTCCTATAAATTAGCTCCACGTTTCGAGAAATGTAGGATAGTGGAAAAGTTGTCTAAACTGGTTTACTTGTTGGAGGATGAGAACGGTAAGAGGAGTGAATGTCATGTGAAAGACATTAAAGGCTTGGATTGAATTTTGGTTACTGCGAAGCTGGAGGGCCAGCGTGAATTTTTCTCGTTACCTCGCAAAATTCTGGCGAGCGAGGGGGTACTGTAACACTTTTATTTTCGAGTCAATATTTTCTTACCAAATTATTCCACAATGACAGTTGGTTGTGCGTCTCCAATGTCATACATTCGAGTACTACCTCCTAAATAGCATTTGACACATCCACAGGGTATTTTTATTCAATAATATCCTTAAAATATTTAAAAATCTAAAATAATAAATTAGGTTATGTTATTGTTTGTTGTGGTAAACTGACATTTCGATTTGACAGCTGGTTTGAGAGAAATTTATGCGTCAGTGAGACCATATAAAAAAAATACTGTTAGAATCTACCAAACACATTTTTACCCGACTGCAAGGAAAGGGTTATGTTTTTATAAATCTAAATACCTCCTTTTGTGTGCTTGTGACTTGTCAAGTGAGGTGTTTAAATTAATTTATTTCAAAATATTATGTGGTTTCAAAATACAAAACGTTGTTCTTTTGGGTAATTTATTAAATCGGAAACTACTATAACCTACTAAATGCTTGACGAAAATGCTGCGAATCTACCAAAAAGTGGAAATCTACTGCAAGTGGTCACACTGTTGTGTTCTGTTTCACGTACTTGATTATTTGTTGACCTTGCGTTCTGACTTGACAGAAAGGATTGTCAAATTGGTTTTGTAGATTTTCAGGTTATTTCATGGTTGCTGAATGGTGGATGTGTTTACTTTTGGCTATTTGTCATATTACGAGTCTTAAATATAAAAAGTTTAATTAATTTCTTTAACTTCGAATGCCGTGGATGTGTGTGAAATGGACTGCGTGATGTGTATAACGAAACGCGATGATAGGGTCGTTTTTGGTGCGCCGGCGTCTGCATGGACGCATCGCATGTTGTCTGGAGAATTGTGGAAAAATAGTGGCTGTTGGTGTTTGGTTCCTTTTGGTGAGTATAATGTTATGTGCGACGTGTGATCTATGTGGCATTTGGTTTTCGTATCTAATCGAAACACATTTTCAGGAGAGCTGTCGTTCCACCGGGGCGTTGGCAGCACGTGGTTGTGAAAAAGTGTGTTAAGGCTTCTTGTGGTAAGTAAACTGCGCTTTAGTGAACCCTTGAGCCCATGTGTAATTGTATTTCGAGGTTGTTAATTTGTAAACCCAATTTGTTGCAGTGTGGCTGTGTGGATTTTTGTTCGTGTTGGTGTCTTCGACTATAAACCCCAAACCACCTCCGTAAAAGGTACGTCGAGTATTATATACTTTCCAACTCAGACACACTCACTCGCTGTGAACGATGTAAAGTAGTCTTTGTGTACTTAATTCTCTTTCTAAAGTAACCGATAGCCGTTCCTTGAGGTTAAAAACCTTTTAACTGTGAACTGTAGAAAGAGGGCTAACTATGTTTCATTGGTTAGGTCTCAGCATGTTCTGCTTGAGATGCTTTTCTGGCGTGACCGCATGGTGGCATCGCCATCGTAAGCGTCCAACCCCGAAGCATCTACCTCCCATACCCGGGTGGGTGTGATTTATTTATTTTTTTTAACTGATTTGAGTGAACCACTTTATTCTTAGAGTACACTAGTAAATGATGTAGCTAGAATATTCCCTTAATTAGATCACTTGAGTGTCCTTGTGTATTTAATTAGATATAGATGTCTTTGGCTTTGTGTTTAATACTATGTAGACATGTAGACAGTTTTATGCTGTGTAGGTGTAGTTTAGTGATTGAAGGCTGTACATGCTAATGCTAGCATGATAATGTGTTTTAAAAGCTAAGACGTGTTTAATTTGTCTACTGCAGGAGGCGTTTGTATCTGCTACAGATTCCGGGCTGGTTCGACCACACGGGCTGGCAAGTCAGGCTCGGATTTACCTGAGCTTATTTATTTTTTTAATTACTTTAATTTAATGTTAAAAACCTCGTAACAAGGAGCAGCCTTGCAGCATTAGCTGTTTAGCGTTACTATGAGTGGGCCAAACCCAAATTGGTCATTTTGTAAATGTAATTAAAAAACTTAAAACTAATTAATTTTCTTAAACTCACTTAAGGTGCTTAATTCCTGGTTGTGCTACAGCCTGTGGGTTTTCCTACGTTCTTCTTATAGCATACTGCCGTTTTAATTAGCCAAAATTGTTTGTAAGGCTAGTTAACAACTTTATTTAGTTTTATTTCAATTGAATTGATGGTGTTCGCGAAGCTGCCCTGAATTTACGACTGAATTTTGTGCATTTAGTTTTTTTTAGTTACTCGGACCAGCCAAACGAACCAACAACCCTCCCCTTTATTTTTAATTTGTGCTTTATGCTAAATTTTAGTTTACGAAGCAAACTTAAACTGTTAGTGTTGTGATTGGAAGATCTCTAAATAAACCTTGCTACGAGATACTTGTGTTTTTTTTCTTTTCTCCTCTCTGAGGTAAAGATACAAATTTTAAATTAATTACTTGGAGCCCTAACTGGGACGAGGGTAAAATTTCTATTTATTACACTATCAATGTATTTTGTATTAACCAGCAATATGGTTCTAACTATTAAATGAGGCGTATTATGTTAACCATTGTACTAAAAGTTGGAACTACTATTTACGTTAATAAAGGTTATCATATAATGGTTTTGTGTAACATAAATACCGTGCATCAAACGAAACGTTGTTTACGTTTGCCAAAAAGATTGTGGCACACTTTTCGAGCCATTTTTATTTATCGTGTGTCGTGTGCGCAGGCGGGACATTTTTGTGCACATATTCTTTCTAATTTGTGGTTTTTGTGCGGTTGGTGTAAAATTGACACTGCAACTTAGTAAATTGAACTCGTTTCATAGTTATATATAACTTTATGTGGTTCTTATCTACGTCCAGCAAATCAATACAAAAAGGAAGCGTAACTCCAGACTATAGTATTGTTGGGTCACCTGAAGTACTTCAACCTCAATATTTGCATACCAGTACCAACAGTGCTTCAAACACAGCAGTTAATGGGTCTTTTATATACACTGTAAGTTTTTAAATAGGCACTTTATAACAATAATATAAATTAGTAAGCTTTTTTTTAATAACACTGTTGTACAATACAATTATTTTTATTTTTAGGGACTAAAAGAGATAAATTCTGAAAGTGGACTGTTATCAAGTAATAGTCGTACAAAGATATATGCAACATTATTGTAAAGGACATCCAGTTCAACACTGCTGCAGTACGCTCAAGATATTACAACCATTTTCAGCAAGGACAATATTTGAATAAATAACATAATAATACGAGTAATTGAATTTATTTCAGGCATCCCACCCATAGGTACACCTTACAGAATAACATTGTAAACATTTGAAAAAAAAAGCTTGTTTATTGTGCACTACATACACCGGAGCCAGGCTTTCAAACCAGCATTGTGCCATGAATCCAGTTCACTCTCTGAACACCGAAAGGGACGTTGGTCTTGTTTTTAATATACGTGTGTTGACGTGATAGATTTATTCGGCTCGTATGATGGCTTAGGTGCCAATTCACCTCCTATAAAAGCCGCCGCAGTTGAGCTTCCTCCTTCATTAATTTTAAGTCGTACATTTATTTAATTTTAGAAGTACCTTACTCTAGTCCAATGCTGGGCGATTGTACCACTTAAAATTGTTGAAGTTGGAGACTTACCCGCAGGCGGGTTGTTTTATAGTGGGCGAATAGGCATCTAAGACGTCATAAGAGCCCGAGTCGTACAAATTTGTCACGTCTTTACTACTTTCACAAGCTTGTTACAATTACCTACTTATGATAGGTAAAGTAAAAAATAGAGTATTGCTGTAATAAAAAAAAAATAGTAAACTGCACAATATTTTTTTCATTTTTTTAGTAAACTTAACCATTGCATATGATGATAGCTAAGTAAATGTTAGTAAACACAAAATAAAATTATATTAAACTGAACAATATACTCATTCTGTTATATTTAAAATAAAAATAATGTAATTAATACAAATGAATGCAATGTGCACGATACCAAAATGTATTGATGTGTACCAGCATTATGTTTAACTGTGCTAGATATTTTGGTAAGCTATTACCAGATTTTTCTAGTAAAGTCAACAAAACAGTTAGCTGTCATATATATTACAATAAAATCTAGTAAAATTAACTATATTCTAGTTAACTAAACGAGAATTTTCTCTCAGTGAATATCGATCCCTCGGGAACAGTACTTTTTCCCGGGATACAATGTACACTATGTCCTTCTCCGTACCCAAGACAACATCATATCAACCGCAAGAAGGTCACTGCTGGACCTATGTCTAGCAGTGGCATTCTTGCGGCTAATAGGCCTTAGGGGAGGCCTATGCCTCCGCCAAGGATTTTCAATACCTACGACCGGTTTGAAGCGGCCTGCCAAGACATCGGGTATGCAAAATTTAATGTCGATCGGTACAGTTTAGGGCTTGAAAGTGATGTGACAAACTCACTTTTGCATTTATGGTATTAAGTATGGATATATTTACAATATTTTATGGTTAGAATAGCTAGGTTTTCGGGGCGTCAATAAATTACGTGAGGTGTTTAGGGGGGTGGGGGAGCCGAATCTCACATAGTTTTTTCTTTTCGCTTTTTTACCTAAATGTCCAATCTTCGTGTTCACGTCAATCCCAATAGCTACACATGAGTCCTTGTAGTCTACTATCATGTGAGGTTGTTAAAAACATTTTAAAATCCACCTATTTAGGCATAAAAGGAATGCCTTTCCAACGAAGCTCTTCAGCTCAGAAGCAGCTTTAGCTCAGAAAAATCTTATGTGAAATTTAAGGACACGTGATCTCACCATAGAAAAAGGGAGGGGGGTGTCGAAAAATAGCCAATATCGCCTCACGTAATAAATGGACACCCCCATGAATGACATAATAACACTAACTAATACAATATTATATTGTCTTTGCTATGCGTAAAAATCTAAACACAATTTGAAACATCGCCATATCATCATCTGAGTGTTGTTCCGGTTGTATCCTCAGCTGTTGTTCGTAGGAGACAGGGGTCCGCTTTTGTGACAGCATTCATGCTGTATTCTTCTACTTAAGGTGCCTCTTCAACTAGTGAAGGTCAGCTGTATATAATTTGGCGAATTTTTACGGCCGGCTGCCTAACACCAACCCTCCTTGAATTGCTCCAAAACCGCCGACAATACTTGTAAAACTTAAGTACAAGTATTTGAAATATCGTCATGTAAATAGTTGAATAAGTACACAGTGACGTATCATAAAGATGTGAACGAAATATGTTTAAATACTTTCTTCTTTCTGAAAGTTTATCTCAGTGGAAGTCTTTCCGCAAAAACCATACAAATACATTTGTATGTAAAAATAGTATAATATGATATTAATACCGTCAGACCGACAGACCAACAGACAACATACTTATATGGCTGCTTTTATCTTCTACTTGTTAACAAAAGCAAAAAATAAACATGAACGGAGCGTAATAAACACTATTCTCTGTGGACCTGACCGCTATAATGGCTATAATCCTTGGACAGCGGGCAGAACCGAAACATAGTCTCTGTTAATATTTTTTAAAATTTGTAATTATGACTCGGAATAGATATATAGACATTTAGGTAGAGCTCTTAGTTCACGTATGGAGATTTCAAGAGGCATTTTTTCGAGCGTTCGTGTGACGTCATATACGTCGCTGCGTTGGATGCAGCAGTGCACGCTGCATACCGACGCATCCAGCTATTTCCTTGAACGAAGAAATATAGACGTGATTTGCATGTTCACATGATTGGGAAAAAGAATATCGAACGAAAGTACTCAACATTATTGCCAAAACACAAAACACCATTTCCATAAGTTAACAGTCGTGAAATATGTACGAAGTAAAGCGAAACAAAACACATCCAGTAAAACGTTAGTTATATGTACTGTATGACTGTTCGTCGTAAACATATCAGAGCTCGTGACTGTACCTCTACATATAATACTGGAGTGTGGTAAAAGGAGCACTTGTGAATTCCGAGTTGCGTATTATGATAGATGGATATGAATAAATCCAAAAGAATTTGTCCAATAAATAGAATCTCGATTTCGCACTCGAGTAAGTACTTCCTCCATTTGGAAAATGATCGATTTCCTCGAAATGCTCATCAGGTCGTGATGTAACTCAGGGTTAGTACTGTAATCGAATTATGCTTTAACAGTATCATAGGTAAGTTTTGAGTGGATTAGGAGTTTCATGCTATCTCGTTTGTTAGGTTAAGTCTTTTTTTCTACGGACTTTTTTTTTATAGTAACTATGCTGTCCGTACTAGATAGAGTTATGACCATTATAATATCATACTAAGTATAACATAACCTTAGCCATTCGCATGAATTTCTGAATGAAATGATAAATTACATGAATAGCTGAGGTATGCAAAAGTGAAAGCAGACCTACTTAGTTGTTGTATTTGCTTTGTCAATTAAGCATTCACCCATCCACAAGACTCAATAATTTCACATCTCAATGCTCAACGAGATTAAATGTCACCCCAAACAACATAAGCATTTGGCTCTTTGAAGATTAGAAATTGAGCATATTATGTGAACTAAGTAATCCAAGCAGATTGCATCTGAGAATATCCTTACTTAGACTGTAGTCTCAAGTACATTTCATTACAAAATATAACTGGCGATTTAACTCGGAAAAACATTTAAACTCTGTTTCAACAAAATCGGTTCATTAAAAAAATAGTTTTCGTCATTTGAATGAACTCAAGGCATGAGTTTGCCTGCAAATAAAAAGCACTTAAATAATAAGTGACATAGGAAAATTAAAATCCAAAGTTAATTCATCATCATGATACGGCAGCATATACCTATCCATACTAATATTATAAATGCGAAAGTAACTCTATCTGTCTGTCTGTCTTCTTTTCACGCTTCAACCCTTGAACCAATTTGGATGAAATTTGGTATGGGGGTAGTTTGAGACCCGGGGAAGGACATATGGTACCTTTTATTCCGGGAAATTCTACTGTTCCTGAGGGATGGACACTAATGGTGGCGGCGTAGCCGTGTGTATGGAAATTTTCACATTTCTAGACCTAGAAGTATAAAAATAGGTATGTAAGTTTTCGATTAAAATTAAACAAGATATATGTGGGTGAAATGTACAAAATTCACCCCTAAAGAGGTAAAATGGGAGAATAAAGTGTTTACGGAAATTTTCTCATTTCTGGACTTAGAAATATAAATAATATCCATACTTCCATACTAATATTATAAATGTGAAAGTAACTCTGTCTGTCGTCTTTTTATGCTTCAACCATTGAACTGATTTGGATAAAATTTGGTATGGAGGTAGTTTGAGGCCCGGAGAAAGACATAGGGTATGTTTAATTCCGGGAAATTCTACTGTTCCCGAGGGATCGACACTAACGCGGGCGGAGCCACGGGCAACAGCTAGTAAACAATATATAAGAGTTTCCAAAATCTCTTCACTCACACAAAAAGCGTTTGTATTCTGCGAAAGCATTCAATCCATTAGATCAATCAAACTCATCTCACAACACAAAAGCCGAGATGAAATGTCACTGCATTTAAGTCTTTTACGATAAAAAATTCAATGTCTTATGAGAAGTCCCAAATTATTTACGAGTGCAATTGAACTGAACATGTCTTAAAATCTCTAGCCGAGTCCTGGAAATCTAAAGACATTGCCGTCTGCGGGGAGTTACCAATATCTGTTTCGCAGACGATATACTCTTTAGCGTACTCTTTGCACAAAATGGTGATTTTGTACTCTCTGGCAATATTTTAATGATGAAACCAGAATCCCTAAGTATACGTATATTATACATGGATAATTTAGTGAAAAAAAAAAAGAAAAGTTTAGTGCTTGAACCTACATACCAATCGCCTAAAAGATCACTCAGCCCTATCTTTACAAATCAGCTAGCAGAAGCGGTTCTGGAAGTCGAAATTTCAAATAAACTTAGTTAAACTATTACTTGCTAAAATGCATTCAGACTCTCGCATTCTCTAGATACCTGTATGACAAATTAGTAAATGATTGGTTAGACAGAAGCGTTAAACAGAGTTCAGTAAATTCTTACTTTGAGATATTCGATTCGTATGAGATGAAATGTTAATTAGTTACCTGTGCTACTATCTGCGATAGAATGTTCTCAAATACGATTGCATTGCTTGGATTACTAAGACACATATTAATAAGCTTAATTTCTAGTCTTCAAAGAGGTTGAATGCTTAGCCAGTCGGTAGTGACATGTGATTTGTGATGTAAGATTATTGAGTCACCTGAATGGATGAATGTCTCCGCAGAATCCATCCGCTTATTTGGGTGTATAAAAATCTTGAAGTCTTAGCTGTCGAAATGTAAAAATGAACCTATCTTACTTTTACGTACTTATCTACTTACACACTGACACTAGCGGGCCGCTGCCCACAAAAACGACTCTAGATATATGTATTTATTTTATAGCCTATGTTCATCAGTGACAATGTAGAATTCCGATTCATCATCATCATCATATCAGCCGCAAGATGCCTCTTCTAAAGATTTCCAAAATAAACGGTTGGAAGCGGCCTGCATCCAGCGTTTCCCTGCGACCTTGGTCAGGTCGTCCGACTACCTAATAGGTGGGTGCCCGACGCTTCGCTTGCCGGTACGTGATCGCCATTCGAGAACCTTTTTGCCCCATCGGCCATCAATTCTACGCTCTATGTGCCCCGCCCACTGCCACTTCAAAAAGCTAAACCTCTGAGCAATGTAGGTAACTTTCGTTCTTCTACGAATCTCCTCTCTTTTTCCTCTTTATAAAGTTAGTAGAAGTAGATAGTATAGTATAGTAGTGTCATCATCATTTCGTGTAGGTGTCACGGCCACTCGACCATGCACACCCTGGTGTCGGAGCTCTTCACTGACATGGTTCCTTTAACGACTACCAGATAGCAGCCGGGACCAACGGCTAAACGAGTATAGTAGTAGAAATAGAAGAAAATATGTCAACACTTATCTAATAAATCATTCAATCAACACTTCGAGAGATACGAGGTTTTTTTTGAAAATTTACATTTGATATTTTGTGATGAACTGTGTTACAGTTTGAGTGAGGATACTCCCGGATGCCATGCAATCTGCTTGAACTATTCTAACTTCCCACTTTTTTAACTAGTGTCCCACTGCTGGACAAAAGGCTCCCCACTTTTTTTCATTTTTTCGATTCTTCGTAGTATCCTCCCAGTTCTTATCAAATGCTGTTAGGTACTTCATCACCCTTTTGTACTCCCTGGCAATATTTTATGATGGAATCAACAACCCAATAGCTCAGCTTTATTGTTATTTTCTCTGATAGTTTAGGTTTAGTTTAAATACAGGATGATTTTTGATCGAACTTCCCTAGGGATTCTGATCCCTAATAAATTATAAGTAGAGACGCCATTTTTTTTAATCTATGGTAGAAACGCAAGAAACAGGTAACTATCTATGAAAAAAATGCAAAAAATGTGCTTCGAGCGAGCTGATAGGTAAATTTTACGGAAGGACCAATAATTTTTTTTTTCAGTTGTTCACCTTTTTTCTTGCGGACCTATTATATTCTATTAGGTACCTATTCTAAAGCTCCAGGTTTTTGTGAACCGTCGCCTGCGCCAGATTCTCTACATTCGCTGGCCCGAGACCATATCGAATGACCGTTTGCGACAGCTATGTCACGAAACTCCGATCGACCAACAGATAAAACGCCGCAAATGGAATTGGATCGGCCACACTCTCCGAAGAAGCCCTGAGCACATATCTAAAAAGACCATGGAGTGGAATCCCCAAGGAAAGCGTAAAGTAGGCCGACCTAAACAGACCGGGCGACGTACCGTTCTCGACGAAATAAAAAAAATCGGCAATATCCTTCGTTCCGCTACTAAGAGTTTGTTCTCCTCCTTCAAAGTCTTTCTCCAGTATCTCCGTCACTTTGACTACCTTCTGTTCACATTGCCCAAGGATCGCAAGTTCATCGGCATACCCTACAATTTGATGCTTTCCATTCAACTCTACTCCCCCATCTATCAGTAGGACTTTTCGGATGATGTGTTCGAGAGCTAAATTGAACAGAATAGGCGACAGGGCGTCCTCCTGCTTGAGTCCGGTTACTACTTTAAACTCCTCAGTCAGTTCCCTTCCAACTCTAACCCGCATTTTACTTGTTCCCGTAGTTCTTAATCATTCTCACAAGCTTTTTCGGTACTTGGAAAGATGTTATTATCTGGTAGAGTGTCTCTCGATCGATACCATCGTATGCTTTGGTGAAATCCACAAAAAGACAATGGACGCTTTGGGCATACTCCAACCGTTTTTCCATAATTTGTTTCAGAAGAAACATTTGATCCACTGTGCTGCGGTTTCTGCGGAAGCCACATTAACAGTCCCCGAGTATCTGCTCTGCATAAGGTTCTAAGCCGGCGAATATAACGTACGAGAGTACTTTATATGCCGTCGGAGGCAATGCAAACCCTTTGTAGTTTCCGCATTTCTTCCTACATCCCTTCTTAATGTATCGGGCATATAATACCCACATTCCACTCCACAGGTTGTAGTTCTTCTTGCCAGATTCTACATATTATTTCATACAGTCGCGATTGTTTCCCCCAACCATATTTCTACAGGTCACCCGTTATATCATCTATGCCAGGGGATTTATGGTTTTTAAGCCTCATTATTGCTTTGCAAACTTCTTCAAAGTCTGGTGGTTCCTCATGTTGGTCGTGTTCCTGTTCTTGACAAGTGGCTGAGTCTATCGGGGTTTGGTTGATGACCGGTGGGCAATTAAGGAGTTGCTGGAAATACTAAATAAATATATTACGGACAAATCACATAGATTCAGCTAGCCCCAAAGTAAGTTCGAGACTTGTGTTATGGGATACTAACTCAACGATACTATATTTTATAACAAATACATATATGATATAGATACATATAGAGATTTACATCCAAGATCCAGGCCAATCTGAAAAAGATCATTTTCCATCTTGACCTGGCCGGGGATCGAACCCGGGCACTCTCGTGTCACAGGCGTGTTGACCGCTGCGCCACGGAGCTAGCCAAAACTACTGGCGCCACATAGTCTTCGGTTTTTGGGATCCGAGACAAGGTTCCCTTCTTCATCTTCCTTGTATGCCTTTTTTACTGTTCTTAACTTTTGGTAGAGTGAGCTACGTGAGGTACATGCGAAGCTATATTCCGTGCGACAATTGCAGGAAAAGAGTAGAGAACAGGGTCGATCTGGACCCATCAGCTTTGTTGATTTGGAGAAGGCTTTTGATAGCGTACCTCGCAAAGCTCTTTGGTTAGTGTTGGGAAAGCTGGGTTGCACGGAAAGGTTTGTAAGGCCATCAACTTATACCATTGTAAAATATTATTGACCTTAGAAAATATCAAAACTTGATATGATTATTTGGTTACCACAATGTTTGTTTTGTTTGATTTTCGTGTGTGTAAGTGGCCATCACGTGGTGTCTGATTTTTCAAGCTGCCTAAGGGCGTCTAACAAAGCTTGATGACTGCCATCAATGAGAGAATGAGCCATGAGATAACATGCTTTCCGAAGCACGGAGGAGCTCGAGATATTTTTAGCCACTTGCGAATACCCATCCTAGCTGGGACTACGCCCGCGGTTGCTTAATATGCGTAAACGCTAATTATGCTAATATTATAATTCTACGTAAGATTAAAAGACATAATTTTTTAACAAACTGTTTTAGCAACCTGGCCTGATTTTCAAGGGTTCCATCCAAATTCATGTACCTAAATATCTATGCACTGCAGGCGTACAGTTGCATTGTAACGTACTGGAGCTCTGTCCTGTCCATAAACGAAATGTTTATGGGTTTGGCCAACGTGCGTGGAAACAAATGTTAACGACACCATATCAGCGCACCCGATGGCCAACCACTTGTGTACACAGTGCACTCATTAGCCCAATAGCTCAGCTTTATTGTTATTTTCTCTGATAGTTTAGGTTTAGTTTAAATACAGGGTGATTTTTGATCGAACGCCCTCCCTGACAATATTTTGATAACGAAATCAGAATCTTAAATAGATATACATTCGCAAGAAAATAAGGTGATTTATAAAAAGAAATTTAGACCCCATGGAAATAAAAATATTTTGTCTTGGGTCTTGTCTTGCTAACCCCATAAAATGCGATTTCAAAGTACCAACCTCGGTTTTTCCTGGGTTTGTCTGTCGCGAGCTGTCAAACCCATTATCGCAAGACACGCACCCCGCGACTTGTTACGTATTCATTCATGAAATTTGTCTTGTCGTCGACATTATTAAATGCATATGCCATGCTAGCTGGCATATGCGTTTAATAATGCCGCGAAACAAGATATTTTTTGTCTTTTTGCCTACGTAGTCAGTAAGCCATGCTACGGGGATTTTTTCTTGCAGGTCTATTATTGCATTTGTGATCCTGATTCCGACGTTTATATTTTTCAAAGGGAATTTAAAATCAACTTGTGTAGGTATTGCAGTCCTTTTCGGTTTTCTCATGGTTTTGAAGTGGCCTACATTCATCCTTATCCTTACTATAACATTATGAATGCGAAAGTGAGTTTGTTTGTTTGTTATGTCCCGAGGGATCGACACAGACGCTAGTGAAGTATATAAATCCGGCACTGAGGTATAGGGATAAATGATAAATCACACAGATTGAGCTAGCTCCATGGTAAATTGTTAACTTGTATCGTAGGATACGAACTCATAGGAAAGATACCATATTATATATTTACATTTATAGATAATCATCCATCTGAAAAAGATCATGTTCCATTATGACCTGACTGGAGTTTGCACCCAGGAACCTGTGATTCTGAACTCATAAGACATATTTTGTTCAAATATCTGAAAAATTCACGTATATATCCTAAAGCAAAGCTTGAAAACTGGATTTCTAGAGCGGAAATTCAATAGATTCTTATACCATTACGAAAATAGCAGATAACTCTTTTCTTGCGGATAGCACGTATCTAATACGTGCTTCGACATACACTTCACGTCGCGTTTTGAGCTTTCAATAACCTAATGAATTTTACGCGTAATAGACTTTAAAGCAAATATGATAACGAAATCTCTTTAACAAGATAAAGGCTCTTGAAAAGACTTTAAAATACTTACTGTCGAGGATTAAAAACGATTAAGAGCCCAATTATCTGGATCAACGCACCCGACCTATAGCATCCATAGACTTTGCCGAAGTTCATTCAGTTTTGGGATCAGATAGGCAAAGACACTGACAAATGATCGCAAGAATTGGACGAAAGGCGCGTCCGTGCGATCGTTGTTTTCCGACCTCCCCCATAAATCTACTTCGAAAAACTCAAATTAATCTTAGCATGGGATGTTTAGCCATCATTCAGTGAAATTCGATGGCCTTCTTAGAGCAAAAAGGGGTCCGGAAATAAATTATATGGCTATTTACTATCTCTTTGTTGCAGGACCAGTGTAGTGCAGCTTGAAATGTTGCGGTAGAAGATTCACGAGGATGTTACGAAGAACAATAAGTGTGACAGGTGACAGGTATCCTAAAGGTTATTATAAATGCGAAAGTGTGTTTGTTTGTGACTCCTTCACGCCCTATCTACTAAACCAATCGTCATAAAATTTTTCATGTACCCCTTGTCTTGGCGTACGGAGAAGGACATAGTGTCATTTTATCTCGGGAAAAAAACGTACTGTTCCCGGCGCGGGTGTAAGCTAGTAAAAAATATATGACCCGTATTTTTTGCTTCGACGAAATAATGTAAAAAACCCTTAGCTATAGCGCATTAAAGTTCAGTAGTGGGGGCTTAATACGTCACATGTAAGTACCCATACCCCAGATAACGTGTATGCAAAATTTCATGATGATCGTTTCAGTAGTTTCAACGTGAAAGCGTTACGCTTTCACGTTGAAACTACTGAAACTACGAAACGAAAACAAACTCACTTTCGCATTTATAATATTAGTTAGTCTATTTTTAAACTATTTTTCGAGTGGATTTTCTCAGACTTAAATTCAGGTAACCTGTCATCATCATCATCACCAGGTCTTTTTAGTCTTCACTGCGGGAGTATGACCCTCTCTGTACTACCGGAGCTATACTTGGCCAGAGCAGACAGAGGAGTTGGCCTGCACTCTCCTCGCTGGCCAGACGGGTTGGAGAGGTAGGTAATCTGTGGTTGCTACAATTCTCAGCTCAGCCGTAGTAACTATTTAGTAATCTGTGGCTCAGCTGTGAATCGGCATCTTCTCTCACGCGGTTTTTCACGTATCTATTGTTTACGTGTTTGCACATATGTATGTACAATGTGTAGCCAATGATAATAAATTTAAAAAATGCGTTTAATTCTATCGTAGATATTGATGGCTGTAGAATTATAATAGGTAGGGCCGCTTGGTGGTTGAGAGGTCAATAATCGAAAATGCTTTTTGTTAATATAACATGCGTAACGTCCTCTATGTATAGCACAATTTCAGTTTGTATGTGAGAAGTCATGGAAACGTTTTGACGTTAAAAATATTTATACCACTATTTTTTTATGTTAATCATTGCTACAAATAATAGGTTTCTGTAAACAATACATTGTTACATTTGTTTTGGCGACCTAAGTAAAGTGTTCTTGGATAGTTAGTAAAAAAGAACAAAATAATATGATGCACACTTAGTTTAACCTACTTAAAAAAGTAGCAGTTTTCCAATTCGTCGGAATTTTTTGTTTTTTTTTTGTTTTATTATGTATTTTCTCCGATTACCCGAAGACGCTGATTTAGAAATTCCTTTTTTAAAGGCAGTCTTTTTAACTGAAAGATTAATAAGTTTTTTTAAAACCCAGTCATTTGAATATATATCAAAGAAAAGGGATTTTTAAGACCTTTACAAAAATATATAAAAGTAATATAAATAGCAGTGTGGATTTTGAATAATATATACCATCTAACTTTTGTATAAAAGCTGTTACAAGTTCAACTTATAAAGTTCATCTTTGCATACGGATCTACATTAAGATAAACTTAAGTAATAAAGCGATATAGATTTGATGCATAACATACCAAAGTAATTTAAGTTTGCAGATGTTTGAGCACATCTGCAAAGTTTAGTCTAATCGCGCTCAGGATCTGCAAAATCGTATTCCGTAGTTTCCATTTTGACTTACCCTAACCAAAATAGCTTACGTTTTCTGTCACATTTGTGCTCATTCGTATTCTTCAACGGCAGAAGCAGACGGCATATATCTCTTCCATGTTGGTCTGGAAGAATGAAAAAACGTAGAATCTACCAGCTGCGTCTCTTTCCGCACAAACTGCAGAAGCCGGCCGAGGAAAAGCAAAATTCTTAGGAATCATATCAAAAGGTGATGCGGCTTGCAACCCATCACTATAAACATTCTGTTTTTTCACCTATACTCTCACCAACATGGTAAACGTGACTTTTTGGTCTTATACACCTAGAGAGTCTAGTCTAGTCTAGCCTGCAAGGGAAAAGACGTAATACGTATATAATATATGTATGTATGGCATCCCAGTCCAACGGCAAGGCCTCGAGTATAGAAAGGCGTTAGCCCACGCTCAACCAGATGCAATATCATACTGATTTTAGGACTTAAGATATGAGCTTATGTATAAAACATACCATTACGCAAAGAAAGTTAAAGATTCTTACGAGATTTGAACAAATCAAACCTTTACGCAACCATATTTCAATAATTTTTTTCTAGCAAAAGTATTTTATCGAATTTTAATCTAAACCCACAGTCACTTCATAAACTTTTGAAACAGCGTGTTAATATGTAATAAAAAATGTTTTGAGCTATGTGAAGACATATTTAGTTTCGATTCCGACTAATATATAACAAAGTCTCCTTTGACCAAATTCTTCACCTTCGACGAAATATAATGGTAGATACACGATTCGCGCCGGAAAAGTGGCACCGGCGAAACAGCGCCCAAAGCGGGTTTCGGAGCTGTTTTGTCCACAGTTTTAATAAACCGCGCTAGCAGTCACACGTCTTGCGATGACGAAGGTCAGTGGAATGTCATACTTTCAGTATATGTACCGTTTTTGTTGTTGTTTGTAAGTATGCATGATGTTTTGGCTCGGGGACATTATTTAAGCTTCATATTGTATAAGACTGTGTATCTACCATTATATTTGATCGAAGCCTTTAACATATACGAGTATATAACAAAGTCTTCTTTTAAATTTCCTTTGGATCTAGAATCTATGACCGCACAGGCATGTACGAGTAGGTTACAAACTTGCATAAAACCGCTGTATATAGAGATATAGGTAACTTTACCTCTATAAACGTTTGTTTTTGAGCCATGTAATATAAATTCATTTTGTTCCGGCTAGTTTGATTTACAGTGGAACTTTCTTTGTTTGCATTTTATTTATTATTCTGAAGCGGACGGGAACTTTGTAATTAAGGTCTGGACTGCACAGGATTGCGCATGGGAAAGTTGTGAGTTAAAGGTGAAAATAGTATAGCTGCGGTTTGATGTTTAATTTCCTTGTCTAAAAATGTAGTATAGTTTAAAAAAGCTTCCGAATTCAAAAATACACATCCTTCAAGAAAAAAGAACAACACAAAAAATTACGTGCGTTTTAAATTACTTCGATTATTCGGGTTAAAAGCATCTGGAGCGCTGCAGAACGATAGAACGTCAGCGGAAAGGTTTAACAGGTGAACAAATGTTGTAGTGGTCAATAAAAAACTTATTTATGACCCCAATTTCTCTGAGCCTGGCTTAGAACTTCAACGGAAGTACTGAACTTAATAAACAGATGTCGAACTTCGGGGAGAAGGTGCGCTGAACTGATGCACAGATGGAACTTTGCCACCAACTCAAACTGCTGTTGCGGAGACCTTGTATCCTCCAAACGGCTAACTGAATTTCGTCAATAAATTATGGTATCGTTAGGTTCGTCTCAAAAACTCGAGTTTCCTTAAATTGGTATTGGTATTCATTTAAAGTGAGAGCAGGTTTTAATTTTTCAAACAATCTTCATTTCTGGATTTAAATATTACAGAAAGTTCAAAACTGTATTTTATAAATAAGTACATATATAGGGACAAATCACGCAGATTGAGCTAGCCCGACAGTAAATTGGGAGCTTGTGTCGCTGTCGTGGGGTACCAACCTGAAAAATATCATTAATAGTGTAATAACATCTTTAGTCAAAAATTATTTCATTTTACAAATAACAGTTGCCATACCAAATATAGCTACTTTTCTCATAATTTTATTGTCAGAATGTGATCTATGAGATCACTTCCTCTCTGGATCTCCGATACCCTAAAAATTTAAAGAAGCATCATAAAAAACGGATTTATATATCGTAAGTGCAGTTTAGAAATAAAGTGATACCATAAAAACTCGATCGTCAATTTTATTGCGGTTTCTGTGATCTAATTCCAATTTTTTATCTGAGACTGACTTTGAAGAAAGATGTTGTGGGGTTTATTTCAGCCAACAAACAAGGAATCCCATTCATAAGAAACTTGTTACGGAGACATCAAAATTTCTCAAGTTACTACTGAAAGTTCTACCCCTTTGTCGCAGTAACTTTAAGGACGGCTGTGTACTTGTAACAGTAAATTATGTGTAATTATAACAGTATAGGTGCTAACGACGGCAAAGTGTTGCAAATTATGGCTTTTGTGTAACCTTTTGTTATTACTTTACGTTACATAATTTCGTTATTTTCTTTAATTTCTATCGTAGATAAACATGCTAGTAGATCTTATTAGGTGTCTATTAAAGTTTCCGTCGATTACCATCTTGTAAAATCGGGTAAGAAAGAAGTTATATAAGGGATATATTTTTGACAAGGTAATTCTGTACTACTAACATGGTGTTATTGATTTTTTATAAACAGCTTAAAGCATACATGTTATTTTTTAATACAAACTTTTACAAGATTTTCGCTTCAATCAGTTCAATTAAATTATTTGTTTGCACAATGTGGTTAACAATCGAATAAGGTGTTAAGTTATAAAAAAGTACCAACACCTTTTTTAACACTTGCAATGTTTACAGTCACTTAACTCATGTGTTACAAATAAATTCAGTTATCTAAATAACATTTTTTTACATCATTTGTCAAAAATTATATAAGTATATTAGAAAAAAAATACACGTACTTGTACCTAAGACTTGTACTTATTACAATGTCAAATCATGACAATACTTAGGTCTATCGAGATATTGTCTCTGAGAATAAAAACACGCATTCCACTGTATAAGCTTCCGGCATACTATTACTTATTCTGTGCTTCCATGAAAATCTTTGATCAATGTAAAAATGGTCATCTTGATAGATTTTCCTTATTCAAATATAGAGACGTTTTAGGAGCTAGAGGTAGAGTAGAACAATTATCGCGTGTGAATTTCGAATGACATTCAATAGGACTAATACTTGGTAAACCGAGATTTAGATATGATACGCAGCTACATCGAGTTTTCGCCCCCAAAACCCCTACACATATTACTAAATTTCATCGAAACAGCTAAAGCCTTCGATAATTACTTTTTATATTAACACGGATACAAAAATCGCTTATTTAAAGTAAAAACATTATAATCGTTTATGTAGAGAAAGGCATCCTAATCCTAGCTAATATTATAAATGCGAAAGTGAGTTTGTTTGTTACGCTTTCACTTTGTTACTTCTGAACCGATCATCATGAAATTTTGCATACACGTTATCTGGGGTACGGAGAAGAATATAGGGTACATTTTATCCCGGGATAAAGTACTGTCCTCGAGGGATCGAAATTGACGCGAGCGGAACCACGGGCGAAAGCTAGTTAAGTATAATTGAAATTTTCGGAATTGCGTCTTCGGAACATTACTCAACAGTGGCGCCAACTAGTGAGCAAAAACGATAGCCCTCATTCTTTCCAGATCTAGCGTTCCACTAGTAAAAATATCTCGATCTGAGGTAAATTACTAAGAATAGATTTTAACGAAATTAGCTGATTCGTATATGTAACTATAAACATAAGATTTAAGTTTTTAAATAGCTGTCTACGTACTACTACTTTTTACGACATAAATACTCTTTGCACATACGCAGATTTCCCTATGTATTCAGTATGTATTTAAGATTATATGCCATCAGTGGCGTATTTTGAAACGATATTTTGTGTAATTTGTTTGTATAGCTCAAATGCAAAGCGATTTACCTACTTTAACGCAAATTGTTTTTGAATGAACTTTCCAGTTACAATTATTATCTAAGATTAGTTTTGTCTATTACTTATGAGACAGATAGACTTAAAGGTCTTTAGACGTAAATATATAGAAGTGGCCGAATTATACAATTATACTTTGTCATGTTAATCATCCATCAACAACGTGTTAATCAAATCGGAGTCCGATTCTTACGCAATCTTCAGCTCATTTGTTGCTACATGACCTAATTGATTCCTTAATTGTTTATAATTAGAGATATTATGGACCATATAATATGGATTTTTTGATGTACTCTCAACATCAAAAAATCCTGCGTAGATTGCGCTACTAACTAGGTAACTATTCTTATGTGCACCCAACATAAACTCTTTGATCCAGAGTCGCGGCTTCGGCGCAATCTTAAGCTCATTATCAGACGCTCGAGCGCATAATGTTGCGGTCACCCCGAACGAGGCAACCGTAGCTCGCGCCCTAGACTTACTGCAGACTAAAATTGTGTTCCACAAGCCACAGCAGGGTATATAGGTAAATATAAAACGATATAAATATGAAGTTATGATAATACTCTATTAAAATGTTTATCTAGTCAGAAAGCAGACTTTGCAGGCGCTCGAGCGCGTAATGCTACAGTTGCCTAGTCCGGGGCAAAGCACCCTATTCTTACTGCAGTTTTAAAATCTTATGCTACAATATATGCCACAACTGGATATATGAGGTCCATTTAAATAAATATATACGGACCAGTTACACAGATTGAGCTAGCCCCAAAGTAAGTTCGAGAGTTGTGTTATGGGGTACTAACTCAACGATACTATATTTTATAATAAATACATATATAGATAAACATCAAAGACCCAGGCCAATCTGAAAAAGATAATTTTCCATCTTGACCTAACCGGGGATCGAACCCAGGCATCGTGTCGCAGGCTGGCGTGTTAACCACTGCTCCACGGAGCTGCCGTAAATGTAGGTTGGAAATTGTTATTATATCATTTCTATGCACTTTACTTAATGTTTTCTAAGAAACTATCGTTTCCCGCCGGCTGTGTTATCGAGCTTTTAACATTATTGACGTCAATTATCACTCCTCCCTCACAATAATATAAATACCGTTATTCTTGCAAAACGCTTAAAACATGATACGGGCGTGATCAAAAGTTTTAATCCCCCATCAAAAGTTGTAATCTCCTGTCGATTGACAACTGATACCAACATGTATCAGTCACTGTTATTAAATAAAATACGATGAACATGATTTATACGGTTCCCATGCAAATAAATCGCATACTTTGTTTATCTGTGGCAGTCGAGATGTTGACATAAAATATAGAGAATACAGAAAATATTCCATCTCACTGTGTGTCATATAGTCACACACATTCTTTACAAATACTCAACTGCAGGTACCTACGTTCCGTACCTACAACTTTAATTTATCATTTTTTGGGTTCCGTACCTCAAAAGGAAAAAACGGAACCCTTATAGGATCACTCGGTTGTCCGTCTGTCTGTCTGTCCGTCTGTCTGTCTGTCTTTCAGTCTGTCAAGAACCTTTTTCTCAGGAACGCGTAGAGGTATCAAGCTGAAATTCATATCAAATACTCAGGTCTGCTGTCCCTTGCAGTTGTGAAAAAATCAAGCTTCTGAGTACTTTTTCCCGGGATATAAGGTAGCTTATGTCCTTCTCCGCACTCCAGAGAACTTGTATGTAAAATTTCATGATGATCGGTTCAGTAGTTACGGCGTGAAAGCGTAACAAACAAACAAACAAACAAATAAACAAACAAACAAGCAAACTCACTTTCGCATTTATAATATTAGTAAGGATAATGTACGGAAACCTTAGTGCGCGAGTCCGAATCGCACTTGGCAGGCTTTTTTTTTCACCAAATAAATAGGTATATTAAGGTCTTATCCATAGGAAACTTCTCCGCATGGAGCTTGGTCGTTTAGGCACTTTAGCCCTATACCAGACTACGAGTACCTCTTCAGCACAGGCTCATGTCACAAGTTGGGCATACATCATGGGATGTAATTGGTTTGTATTTTAGACAAACATTACATCAATTTTAAAACATCGATTTTAAACACCACTAATTTGCTAAAAATTTATCTGAAAGTAGTACGCAATGCCATAGATTTATTTATATGTGCATCTTGACTTTAAATAATAATTATATTATACATATATATTTTATCTTGAATCTGATTATGTCACCCCGCTCCGACCCCTCTTCGGCTCCGAATAGCCAGAGGAATCCCACTATCCGACCCCGTCGCACTCGCCACCGGAATAGAGTGCGTAGAGTAGGATTAACTCCGATTACTGGTGACCGCCCGGCGGTTCCGGGTGACTTGCACCCAGGATAGGCCCTCCTGGCAACTGGCAACGTAGCTTTCGGTACATAAGGCAAAAGATGAGAGTTGCTGCTCTCCAAAGGCTTTTGCCATTGTTTCTCAGATTGGCCCTTCAGGCTTGTATGCACATATACGCGGCTCATCAGGCAATATAAGAGTTTGTTGTCTCTCCAAGCCTTGCGCACACAGGCAACGCCCAAAGCCGAGGTCCGTCCCCCCTTTGGTGATGTTGTCTATAAAGGTTGAGGGCACTCTACCCTCACCTCAAACGCCCGGTGAAGTAGCGAAGGCTCACTTGTCACCTATTCCTAGACTACACACGTAATACTTTACAAAATACGTGGTGGTAGTAAACATTACGAGGTTTAGGGCGGGCGTGAGGCGGCTTTTAGGGCGTGGTTAGACCTGCATATCGACGCGGGATGCTATTGGAAACCATTGGTTACTCCAAAGCGTAAGGCTCTTGTCCAGTATCTACAACTTGTGTTTGCGGGGCTCTTGTCGGTCATTTGATAGTTCGTTAGCGACTCATCCGTTAAGCTCTTCCATGATTTCAAGAACGAGGTAAAATCTGTCGACGTTTAAACTATGGTGTGATGTTTGCCAAAATTTTGGACATGAAATATAAACCTATTCTAAGATTTCGTACCAGGTGTAACCACGGCATGATTAAAATTCTATGAGACTAATGTAGGGATCTAAAAATTGAAAACAAAGTAACATCCAAGTAGATTCTCGGCGTTAATTAATAATCTTTCATATAAAAAAACGACTGAAAGCATACCCTATCAAACAAAAAATAATGTTTAAAATCGGTTCATAAAAGCCGGAGTTCTGAGGTAACAAACATTTAAAAAAACCGAATTGACAACCTCCTTCTTTTTGTACAAATCGGTTTAAAAAATCTAGTTTCCATCCCAGCATTCTGACTCTAAAGTCAACTGTAAATTGACATACGGTAAACGATATCTGTAACTCGTTATTTTGTAATGTCAGATAATTTATGAGCGCATAACCCAAAAACCGGAAAGCCGCCTCGTAACTCGTGATAACAAATGCACACAGCAACGGACAACGCCCCTTTTTGAGAAATGGTGATTGAGGCTTTTTTCTTTTTATTTGGATTCCAGTCAATACGAGGTAAGAATAAGATTTTGATTTATTAAACCTATCAAGCGCGAGAAACGCAGACACAATGGATTTTCTATTGTTTTGCGGTCCAATCGGGCCGCTTGGAGGTTGAGAGGTCAAGCAACTATATGTATGCATTAACACATATAAAACTAATGAATAACTATGAATGAAAAACTTGTATGAATCATAAACCTTAAAAACTTGTTCATACTCTTATTAAATTAAGTAAAAATATGGTGAAAAAATTCCATGCGGGGGGTTTCAATGAACCAGCGACCTAGTTCTATGTACGACCTACGCTCTGCCAACTGAGCTACCGCATGATTCAACCTCGACGCCGAAATTCTCCACCATATCCCATTCCTCTTATACGTATTAAGGCTTACATCTTACATCACCATTAGGTGACAACTACCCGACTTTTACAAGTGAGGTGTTTGATTCAACTCATTTTACAATGAATTTGAAAATCAACTAATATGTAGGAAGCCATGAAACACTATTTGTAAGTGTTTTTATTAACAATGATATTTTGATATGATGATGTCTATGTACGACCTGCGCTTTATTTGGTAATAAAAATTCCATATTTTACTGAATCAAAATAACTAGTAACTGCCAACAATACTCTCTATTGCAATTAGGATGTTTTTTTTTTCATTTACTCACGAAATAATCTCAGAATGTATTTGGTTTTTTTTTGCAAGGACTTGAGGATTATCGAAACGCATAGTGATTGGGTTTGTCCAGAGCATGTTTACCGACTGCAGACTTGATTAAGCGTACTATTCTTTTATTTATTTTGGGAAACAAATAGGGATGGCACCGCAAAGCTAATTGTAGATGTGAGAGACAAGCTTTGCGGTCAGGTATTTTTGTTAGAATAATCGTATACGATTGTTATAAAATCTTTATTTTTAGCCTTTTGTGCAAGTTTTTAATGCATAAGAATAGTAAAAAACCATTTTTAGCCTTTCGTTAAAAAATTTAAAATCTCATATTTGTTCTTAAAAATAGATTTTTAAGTAATTTTAAAGAATTTCGTAAACATTACCTATAAAAATATTTTTTATGCTGTAAATAAATATAGCAATGTATTCGTATCGGAAACTGGGTCATATAAACACTTTGATAGTTTATTTCACGAGATTTGGTCAGTTTAGGGAGGAAAATATTTTATGATAAATGTCCATACATTTCACTGTTTGTTTTGGAACAGTCGCTGATGACAGTTGCCACCCCCATTATAATACAAGGTCCATTATAATTAAGCGAATTCTCATGTCGAAGAAATAGAAACTCTAGATTTTTTAAATTTTTTCATGCATAATATTTTTGTTTATTAATATCGATAAATCGGCTTAATTGATTTTCGACGTTAGTGACTTAGTATCTATAGTACGTACATAATTGTTAAAAGTTGTTGGCCAAGAAAATGTATATTTGTATACACAGGTTTTGTTCGTCTGTTTTTCTAAATGTTCAGGTACAGATATCACAAAAAACTAGCGCGTTGGTTTTTTTTTTTTTATAATGCTTCAAAAGCATTTTTCTAGCCAGCCTTTAAAATATTTGCGCTTAATTTAAATTTACCTCATAATCTATCTCAAAAACAAAAAATGCAAATACCTATATCCAAATAACCCGTGCGAACTGGGGGTGGGCCTCTAGTATAACATTAAGCTAATTAATAACACTAAGATCAGCTAAATTTTCACAAACAATACAAATTACTACAACATAGGTTACAATAGTCATCATCATCATCATTTCGAGTAGGTGACACGGTCATGTGCACACCCTGGTATCAGAGTTGCTAGGGACCGCCTCTCGGCCTCTGACGATGGCAGCCGGGACCAACGGCTTTATTGCCTTCCGAAGCACGGAATCATCTTCATTATCAGACAATCAGGTGATTCAAGCCTGCAATGTCGTAAACAAACTGGAAACTACTAAACGAAGTATGCTTCCCCATTGGAATCGAACCCACGACCCCCGGGTCTACAGGCAAACGCCTCAACCACTGGACCACGGAGGCAGTAGTTGTTATAGTAGTTGTTCTACATATAGACCTTACTAGCCGAAAAATTAATTATGTAACTTATTAAATGTAGTACAGAAAGAATACAATTATTTTAAAGTTAAAACGCTTTTAACGTTAGGTTACTTGAGTAATAGGTACTCGGTTTGGTCTCGAATCGCGATATATTTATGAGGGTGCAAAGTGATGCAGTAAATATTTTTTAAGGCGTAAGTAAAGCAATTACTTCAATATCCCAAATCCCATATAGGGCTTAAGCAAACTGATCGCAGTTTGCAGAGGCCAGTAATAACTTTAAAAACCCATTTAGGCTCCTAAGTCAACTATAGTAGTGTTGTAAGAGACTGTAGAGTCTGTGTGTTTTAATTTGAATCTTGAGTCTAAATCTCTCTAGTGTGAGCCCATTAATTTCTTTAAGTGTATGAGAATTTTCAATGTATTTGTAGTCTTGTTTTGAAACTCATAATCCTAAATAATATTATAAAAAGTGAGATTATTTATTGGTTTCTTTGTTAGTTATGCTTTCACGCCCTAACTACTGAACCGATCATCATGAAATTATGAGCATGTACACTGGTAAGTTTTATCCAAGCTCTATGGTATGGCATTGTCACCTGGCTTACTAAGTATACAAAATTTAAGCTCAATAGGTTAAGGATTAGGAAGAAGCAGAAGAATTAGAAATTATTAAGAAGCTTCAAAATTGAGTTGCAAAGTTTGACCCAAACAAACAAGAAACATACATGCATACACAAACATTGCAAGTTAAAAAAGCTTATGAAATCTATCAATTTGAGTCTTCTTAAATTTTTGAAGGATCTAAATATATTTTATTGTGAAATGTATACTTGCGATTAGGTAAATAAGTATACTATTAATTACAGTACCGTTTAGACCAAACATTGTTTAATATGTTTTAAAAATCAAGATATTATTTCTTGTTAGATAAAAATCATTATTTTCCATATATGTCTAGAGGTTATTTTCGTATGAGATAAGGATAGGGTTAAGGAGAATAGCTCTTGCGCATTTTGGGCGCCTAAAACACAAATCAAATCAAATCAAATCAAAATGTCTTTATTGTGGAAACAGGTTTTAAGATCTTAAATTATAATTAATAGCAGTTTCACTGTTATCTGTCCTGTATGGACATACAATTTTATAAATATGATTATAATTAATAGTCGAAGAACAAAAGAAAAATTATTAATAAGTAGGCATAATGTCTATTCTGTCAAATTATCTTCTAAGTATTCTTTTACATTATAATAGCATTTAGCAGTCAAAAATAATTTTAATTTCGTTTTAAATGTCACAATGTCTAATGCTTTAAAACTATCAGGTAATTTGTTATAAATAATAGGAGCTATTCCAATCACACTTTTGCGTATCTTAGCGGTATTGTATCCTCTAGTCGTCAGTTTCTGTCTATATTGTGTTCTTATGCGATCTGGTCTTGTTCTATTTGCAGTCCATTTAGTAAACAAATGTGGATTTGCACAAATTAATTCATGTCAAAAAAGACTCGTCTCTCTAATGGAGACTAAACGGCTCATTCTTTTACAACACTAATAAGCACAGCAAACATAACTCTTACACGATAACCACTTTTGGCAAGACGTTGAACTTTATTGTTTTAGACTGTGTATGCTAAAAGGGCCATCAATCAAGGAATACAACGTCCTTACTTCAACCATGGCCAAAATCAGTAAACCCATCAGCGGAAGCGGTTACGCTCCCACGATCTACGTGATGGGTCAAATGCAAGTAGGAAATGACTTTGTCATCAAAAGAATTGCCTTTTAGTTAGTTAATAAACTTCAGTTGCACAATTCTTTGCACAAAGAATAAGCATTACCATACAACTTGGCAATGCTGCGAGCCTTCTGGACCCACTTCCGCAGGGCAGTGATTTGCGGAATATTATTAAGATTTTCAATTGTTTAGAAAGCTTGGTAAAATAAAAATCCTTAAAATAAATAAACAAATGTGTTTATTCATTTTAATAAGGTTTTTTATTTTTAGTTTAACTCTCAGAACAATAACGTTTAACTCATCATTTAGTAATCTTTTGTTAGTGGTTTTTATTCTTAACTAGCGACCCGCCCCGGTTTCGCACGGGCGCAATGTACCTATATACTAATATGGGGCAGTAAATTATACATACAAAATTTCCTCTTGAATTACTCTATCTATAAAAAAAATCCGCATCCGAAAAGGCGTTAAATTTGCCATTGGGGTCTTTAGCACTTAGGATCATTTTGAGTTTATTGTAATAAGACTCGCTAAGTCTCTAGCTCAAAGTATTATAACGCGAAAGTAGCCTGTACCCTCTTCATACTTTTTTTTTCTTATGTGTAAGTGGCCAACACTGGTATAAGAATTTTCAAGCTGCCTCAAAGCTTTAGGTCTGCCATCAATGATAACAGCTGGGACCAACGACTTGACGTGCCTTCTTAAGCACGGAGAAGTGTCTGATATTTTTATGCCACTTTCAGTCACCCATGACTATAATAATAATAATAATAATGTTTATTCAGTATCTTGGATTACATTTCTACATTGTGAATGGGGACTACATTTAAGTAAATGACTGAGATATTTTTATGCCACTTTCGGTCACCCATCCCATGGGGACCGCGCCCAGTGTTGCTTTATATACGTAAGCGCTATTAATGCTCAGACCACTGGACCGTCGGGCTCCTTTGATGTCTTCATACTTCAATCTCTCTCTCTCTCTCTCATCTGAGCGTGTTCCCGGTTGCATCCTCAGCTGGGGTGCTTTCCGGCTTCTTCTTCTCCACTTCGCACGATCTTCGGCATCCTTGGTTATGAGACCATTGGCACGCATATCCTCCCCAACGACATTAAGCCAGCACTTCTTGGGATTCCCCCTTCTGCCGGGGCCCGGCGGAGGCGGCATAGCAAAACATTTGTGCCCTATGTAATTTTCCAGTTTTCTCAAAACGTGACCGTACAGCGTAGGCGGCCTTCCTGCAGCTTGTCTGCTATGTCTCAGACATGGAGACAACCGCGAATGCGGGAGTTCCTTATGCGGTCCTTCCGCGAAACTCCACACATCCAGCGCAGTATATTCATCTCCGTGACACGTAGCTCCCTCTTGTGCCGCTCAAGCACAGGCCATGCTTCACTTTCATGTAAAGGGACAGGTCTAATGTTGAATTTATAGACCTGTCCTTTCAGTTTAACCGATATTTTCGGTCACAAATGACACCAGACATGAAGTACAGATCCCAGGTATTTAAACTGGTCCGTACGCTCGACTACGTTTCCGCCTATGCGTACAGCTAGGGTATCTGTAACGTTGCAAGCCATGTACTCAGTCTTCGCCACATTTCGTTCCAGACCGCCGTTCTCAAGCGACTCCTTCCACGTACTCTACCTCTTCATACTACCTTCCTCTTCATACTTTAATCACTGAACCGATTTAGATGAAACTTGGTATCAAAGTCAGGGAAGTCAAGGAAGGTCTGGGGTGTCATCCTCAACTACTTAACCGGCGGTTGCAGGTATGACATCGGGTACGCGCGGTCGGCCTCCCGAACTGCTACTTGCTTTTCCCCCATTCACCCAAGTTAGTAGTATCCCAATACCTTTATACCCTTCCCAGATTCAACAAATACATATACAAGCTCAGCTTAGAATACTTCCGCAAGAAGCCAAAGAAACTGCGCTCGCCAACCCGCTTGCCAAGCTTGGTGAGTATAGCAATATCATTCTATGGAACGAAATATCCTTGGGAGAGGCCTTTGTCCAGTAGTGGACTATTTATGATAAAAGAGTTGAACAACCAAAACTAATTATCATCCATCAGGTTGTCACCATATTTAGCTCATGTTTTTCCTTTTGCGCTTGTATTTGTTGATGTTGTCAAATATTCAATTAAATTTCGATTCAGGCTTAATTTATTATAAACACATGCTAAATTTTAGCATGGAAATAAAAGAAAATAACTATTGGCCATCTAGTGTATAATGTTAATAGTTCGACGCCCTGAATGGCGCAGTGGTTAAAACGCCAGCCTCTGTACGAGGGGCACCAGGTTTATCTATCTATCTATATACATGTAATAAAACAGTAAAAATATTTTGTCTGTACTTTTAGAATTTTTGACTGAAATGGATAGAGGGACACTTAAAAAGAATAATAGAAAGCAAAAAAAACGTTTTCCAATTTCTTGTCTGTCTGTCTGTCTGTATGTATGTATGATCACCATTATCTCCGAAAATACTGAACCGATTTACTTCAAATTTTCACCAATTGCTTTGTTTTAACTCAGCAAAACATTTAAAGTTTGTTTCATCAAAATCTGTTCGTTAAAAAAAAAGTTATCGTCATTTGAATGAACTCAAGGCCTGAGTTTGTCTGCAAACATATAGCAAATGAAATAAAATAAAATAATAAGTGAAATAAGAAAATTAAAATCCAAAGTCAATTCATCATCATTATACGACAGCATTATACCTATCCATACTATCAATAGTAATCCATACTAAAAAAAAGGCGAGGCTGACTGACTGACATATCAACGCAGGGCCTAAACTATAAGGGTCAGGAACTTGAAATTTTGCACAGGGGTTCCTTTTTTATCGTAGGGGAGCACTAAAAAAGGATTTTTGGAAATTCATCTCCTAAGGGGTAAAACGGGTTGCAAATTTAGTATGAAACTTTGTAGTTTTTTTTAAGTTATTCGAATGAATGCATGAAGGTTCTTTACTGAAAGGTATGAAACACGAGTAAAATATTTTACTCAAAAATCATCCCTTAAGGGGGTAAGATAGGGGTGCAAAGTAAGCATGAAACTTTGCCATTTTTGAAGTTAGTCGAATGAAAGTCAGCATGAAGGTTCTTTACTGAAAGGCATGAAACAGGAGTAAAATATTTTTCTCAAAAATCATCCCTTAAGGGGGGTATAACGGGGATGCAAAGTTTCCGTTTGTGTAGTTATTCAATTGAAATTCAATATTAAGGTGTTTCATTGAAAGTCATGAACGAATGTATTCCGGGTAATTCTACTGTTCCTGAGAAATCGACACTTACGCGAGCGGAGCCGCGGGCCAAAGGCAAACCTGACTTATATATCAACGCACAGCCGAAACTACTGTGCCCAGAAATTTGAAATTTGGCACAGGGATTCTTTTTATGATGTAAATGAGCACTAAGAAAGGATTTTTAGAAAATCAAAGGGGGTGAAGTTTTATGGAATTTTCTCATTTCTGGACTTAAAAGTTTGAAAGAAGGTACACAAGTACTCAATTAAAATAAAAAAAACATCTGTTTAGGTGAACAAGACAACAAGTTCGTATAGAATTTTTCCATTTCTAGACTTAGAATATAAAAATTGGTATGTAATTTCTCGATTATATTAAAAATTTTATTAAAAAGATCTGTGTGGGTGAAATGTATAAAATCCCCTTCTTAAGGGGCAACATGGGGGGGGGAGGGGGATTAAGTTTTTATGGACATTTTCTCATTTCTGGACGTTCTGGATTACAAATAAAAAGATGTATGTAGGTAAAACCGACGAAATTTTCGCCTCTTTTCTTGACTTAGAAGTATGAAAATAAGTATATACGTTCTAGATTCAATTAAAAAAGATCTGTGTAGGTGAAATGTACAAAACTCCCCTCTTAAGGGATAAAGGGGGGGGGGGGGGGGGGGATTGTATGGTAATTTTCTCATTTCTGGACATAGAAGTATAAAAATAAGTATATATGTTTACATTACAATTAAAAAGACCTGTGTAGTTAAAATGGACGAAATTTCCCCTTGAAGGGGTAAAATAGGTGGGATAAAGTTTGTATGGATTTTTTTATTTACTTAGAAATATATCAATAAGAAGTTCTCCATTACAATAAAAAAAATATCTGTGTAGGTGAAATGGGCAAAATCCCCTCCTTAAGGGCTAAAGATCTATGCAGGTGAAATGTATTAAATTCCCCCTTATGGGGAAAAAGCAGAGGGGGAGGGGTTTGTATGGAATTTTTATTATTTCTACTGTTCCCAAGGGAACGACATTAACGCGGGCGGGGCCGCGGGCAACAGCTAGTTTCCTATATAATAATAATAAATTTACAGATATTTGTCTTAGACCTCCGGCGCTCTCACTCACCGAACGCAGCATAGAAGCGGTAAAGCTTCTACTCAAACGTCGATTTTCTGTAAGGTTGTGGTACTTCCCCGAACGAGCCAGCCCATTCATGCTACTAGCAAAAATGAAGTATGCCGGTAGCCTCTACCACAACTCAAATTAAGGTATTGGGATACAACTCACTTGGATGAATGGAGCCACCTGCAACCACCGGACAGGCAGTAGAAGATGAAACCTATGACACCCCTGACATACATATTATCATATGGGCAGCAGCGTCGTAAAAAACAAGAAGCCAAAGAAATTGCGCTCGCCAACCCGCCTGCCAAGCGTGGTGTAGCAGTATTTTCGCATGGAATGAAAAATTGGTTGAGTCCTTTGTCCAGCAGTGGACTTCTAACGGCTCGGCTGGGGTAATAATAACCGTCATAATTTGGCGAGCGCTGCGAAAACTATTGATATCTCTAACATCTAGTAAAAATACTTTATTGCACCATAATGAGACGTTTAATAAAATAATGTAAATAAAAATAAAATAGTACAATAAATAGCCTTATCTCCAAGGAAATCTCTAAATAAAGAAAGGAGAAAGAAAACATACATACCCGCATACATGTAACCAAAAAACGATACACTCCATTTTTGGCAGTTGTGTAAAAAAGGGTTTTGAAACAAAGTCACATTTGAGTTTTAAATAAGTCATATGAATAATTTTCTTCTGTAAATTAATTTTAATTAGTGACGGTTAAGATTTGGCCGGTGATAAGCTCTTCCTAATGTATCCGTTAACATTCGCTGTTTTTATTTAAATACCAAGTAACAGCAGGACCTTGTAATTGCTACCAAAATTTAATTATACCTTTTCCCTGCAACTTTCGTGGTCTTTTGTGTGCGTTACGCCAGCAAAAGAGTATTGAATATCACAACGTAATATTACTAGATTATCAGTGCGTCACGTCATGTCTGTAAAAGTTTCAGATTTGTGCGTCCATTAATTATTGAGATTTTAATTATAATCAGATTCTGCCAGGATGACATTTCAAACGTTACGCCAGCTAAAACTTTTTTCGGATCCAAATGAAAGTTGATACAATAATTGGTAGAAGTAATGTTGTTGTAGTAATAGAATTTGTGCGTCTCCAGACCCTGGCGATACTCAAATTTTTGCTGGGTTAACGTTTGGCCGATTGCTGGATCTCATAATCGGCACGGCGTAGGAGTTTGATTTTTTAAACACTCTTATGAATTGGTATTTGTAAAAACAGAATTTAAAAACTTAGTATTGGTTCGATATTTTTATGGTTTTTTTTTGTACATAGTGTCTTTAAAGTTGACATTGATGTCCTAAACCCATTTTTTCTTAAAGTTAATCGTCTGAAAGATAAACACTTATCTACTAAAATTCCCCTCTCGTACTTTTAAAATAAGTAATTTAATTATAAATTAATAAAAAAAATATATGCTATATATCTGAATAAACACTTTTAACTAAATTTGGTTTTATCAAGATATAGTGAGCACTTTTTGAGATATAGCACATTTTCAAAAACCGCAAATATAGTTTTGTAATTTATACAAACACTATGGAAAACGAAGTAATTAATTGCTGGCGAAAAATGATAGTAATATTTTGGCTAGGTGTAGATAATCGGTACGTTAAGTGGATACTAATTCAGTTTCTTTATATTCTTCATCTATGCTTGTTAAAACGGAACCCTTCATGGGTGAGTCTGACTCGCACTTGGCCACTTTTTATCTGAAAGACTATCAATTATTGCGTTTAAAGTTTTTGGTGGCCAACGGTATACCAATCAGTATGTTTGGCTATGCTGCACATTCCCATTCCCATTGAGAATTGGCGTTCGTATGATAATTCCCCAATGGGAATCAACCAAAAATACGGATTTAAAGGGATCGTTCCCTTTGAATCCGTATTTTTACGTTTGACTGTACTTTTACCTTCCAAAAAGCAAAAGAAAAAGCTTTATTTACAGCCTTAAGGACGAACAATTCGCGAGCTCGAACTCACTGGCGGGCGCGGCCAAAAAGCACGTTGCTTCACCTAGCATTGTGTCCGACAGAGATAGTATCAGTGATGAGCACAAAGAAATATGGATGAGCAGTTAGACGCTATATCTACACGCCGAGTCGCACGAACACAAACACTACCAAGCGCGTGAAAAATTGCAAAACTTCCTTTGAAAAATGGGGTTTCATGAAAAAACTACTGCATAAATCATATATATAAAGTTAATTGAAATCTTCGATAATTGAACTTTGTCGGTACGGTCTTTGTTTTCGATATACTTCTTTTATTAATTATTTACGCCCAAAGTTGTGTTAAAATTAGTAAGAAAAGCTAAAGTTTGTTGGCTCATAACTTCTTAATGGCTTTTTATTTTACTAATCTGTTACCGTACAGACAAAATTAATAATGAGACAAAACGATATCATGTTAAAGTTTGGATGTACAATATCAAACAATGGAGTACAGCGAAATTTGTATGGGAAAAGTATCGACTCGTTCAGCCATAACAGGTGCATCGAACGAAATATGTATACTTATTCTTATTACCGATGATGTCATCGCGAATCATCTGTTAGTGTAAGTTATAATTTAGCATTCCCTTCGAGCAATTACGGGGCATTAGCCCGGCTTTGGCATTGAGAGCGGGCATGTGGGTTATCTTGGAGAAATATGGCATTATGTATACTTACAATAACCGCCTTGCAAGTAAAAAGTTACGAATAATATATTTCGCAGATAAATCCAGTTTATCATGAAAGAGAGAAAAAGCTATTCAAAAAATGATGACTTATGATTGTTCTATGGATAATATGTATAAGTTTTATTTCTTTAATTTATAATACTTATTTATAAAAGATCAGCACATGACCGCGACGGATGGCGAAAGCGAAGAGAGGCCTATGCTCAGCAGTGGGCGAAAGACGGGCTAAGATGATGATGTAAAAATCTGTTCAGTATTGACAAAAAACCGGCCAAGTGCGAGTCGGACTCGCGCCCGAAGAATTCCGTACCGTTATCTATAAAAACGGCAAAAATAATAATGCCTATTGTATGGAAGCCCCCTTTAATATTTATTTTATTTTTATTTAATTATTTATTTACTAAGTGAATATACATATAATTAAATATTATGTCAATATTGCAAGCATCTACCTGTTGCCGATATCAATATCGAGCAAAAACAAGCAAAAATAACACGTTTGTTGTATAGGAAACCCGTTAAATATTTATTTTATCAATTTTATTTAGTATTTGATGTTATAGCGGCAACAGAAATACATCATCTGTGAAAATTTCAAATGTCTAACTATCACGGTTCATGAGATACAGCCTAGTGACAGACGGACAGACAGACGGACAGCGGAGCGATATTTATAGGGGTCCCGCTTTCACACTTTAGGTACGGAACCCTAAAAAGAAGCCCAACGTACTAAAACTTACTCAAAACAAAAACTTACGAAGCCGTCCACCTCCATCTTTAAAAAAAGCTTTTTGAGTGTTTACACTATATTTATTGTATCAATATCTGCTGGCTATCTCTGTGGCGCCGTGGTACCGCAAGTGTCTCTGAATCGGAGAGTCGCGGGTTCGATCCTCGATCAGCTGTAACGGAACAGTCCTAAAAAAATAAGATGGAAAATGATCTTTTTGAGATTGGTGTTTGTCTTGGATGTTTATATATATAGGTAAAAAAATTTATGAATTAATTGAAATTCTCGCGGCAAGCCTATTTTTTCCATTTCTACCTTTTTTTCTAGCAATTCGGTATTCCATTATGGATTCTTATTCCAGGATTTCAGTATAGTTCAAGGTTCAAAATCACGCTGTATATGTATATATCTATTACAAAATATAGTATCATTTGTTTAGTATCATACCACATAAGTTTAACCCAACAAACGCGAGTAACGCTGACACAATGGATTTTCTATTGTTATGTGGCCCGATCGGGCCGCTTCGTGGTTGAGTGGTCAAGAACTTACAGTGGGGCTAGCTCAATCTGTGTGATTTGTCCCTATATTTATTTATTAGCTTTCGCCCGCGGCTCCGCCCGCGTTAATGTCGATCCCTCGGGAATAGTACTTTTTCCCGGGATAAAAGGTAGCCTATGTCCTTCTCCGTACTCCAGAGAACTTGTATGCAAAATTTCATGATGATCGGTTCAGTATTTACGGCGTGAAAGCGTAACAAACATACAAACAAATAAACAAACAAACAAATCACTTTCGCATTTATGATATTAGTAAGGATAAGGATTTATCTGCCGGGTTATAATTTTAACAACTCACTATTTTGGAATTTTTATGGACTAAAATAATGATTCAATTTTAAAAAAGTATTTAATTCAAAACATACCTAGTAACAGTACAAAAAGTCCACACAGGTATTTAAAAAATCGGTCGCCGGATGAATTGAGATCTTCCTTCACTTGGTTCCAGTAATATGAACAGGAACCCGCACGGGAGTCTTTAAAAACTTCGATGTAAAATTAGCAATCTGTTCTTTTCGCCGCTTATTTGACTTAAGGTCACGAAATCAACCAAAATATTTATTGCATATTTGTAACAGTCTCTTGTAAACCGTGTACACGTGTGGTCCTACCAAACCATGCGGAGTCTTGCTGGACAGACTACCAGTTTAATTTTATTTTTTCTTATCAACCGTATATAAGGCGGAAACAGTCAGCGGCGTCTTTTTCTTACGGCCCAAGTGCGGACGAGATGGTTTTCAAGTGTATCCGTGTTTTGGTTACTACGCTGTTGGTTACTCAATATTGTGATGGACAGATTTTTCGATATAACGACCATGAACCAGGTGAGGTAATCTTTCCTATAACAACAAAATCAGACCTACTCGTCTTGACGCTTAAAGACCATATTGATCTATACTTGTAAATCTACTGATAAAATTAAGAACTTTAATTTTAAAGATTGATTTTCGTCAAAATAATAATCAAAACTTAAAACCCGAATATTGTAAAAAGTCATAAATAGATCTACATTATTTTTAGTATTTCGTGAATATTAATGCCAATCTGAGCTGTAACTGAACAGTCCTAAAAACGTACAAAAATCTAAAACTTTATGTAAAACATAAATGACAAAAAGAAAATTTGAATCCTTTTATTAGATGAACGTTGCGATCCGATTAAGGATTCCAAGTGAATGAGAAAATAAAGACCTATTTTATTAGACAGTTAACTGATTATTGTAATGACTCTGCGTTATTATCATTATCAGTGTTAATACCACAGTCATTTTCGTACTTTAATTAGTACTTTAAAGATATAGTTAGTAAGATCATTCTTATTTCATCTTCCTATAGAAAAAACCTACAAAAAATAGGTAAATCAGTGAATAAAAATACCTTGTTAGTCCAAAAACTCTTTGAGATATGAAAGTTACAAAGTCACATTTTTTGTATAAATAAATATTAAATATTGTGTATATAAGAATATGATTTGGTAGTATCATTTTTAGGGTTCCGTACACAAATGGTAAAAACGAGACCCTATAAATATGGCTCAGCTGTCCGTCTGTCTGTCTGTCTGTCGGTCTATCACCAGGCTGTATCTCATGAATCGTGATAGTTAGACAGATGAAATTTTCACAGATGATATATTTCTGTGCCTCTATAACAACAAATGATGTGAACAAATCCGCCGCAGTAATTTAAAGTCACAGCAGCTCAGTGGTTGAGAGCATCAACGGGTTAGATGTCGAATGTTTACAGCTCAATTCCTGTCGATATTTTTCATCATATAATTTTTTCGCAATCATTGTCTGAAATTCTTATATATAAACATAAACACTATAAAAAGTTTAATCGTTTAAATTTATAAGACAACGTCAAACATGTTCGTTTAAAAGAATTTAATCGACAACATTAAGCATTTATTTTTAAAGAACATATAGGTATTTATAGTTTAGGAGTGAAAAGTTAAAAAGGCAAGTCAAATAAATACTAACAGTTGTTTTTTGTAGCACTTTACTATCTTATTTATTATAGACTAGCTTTCGCCCGCGGCTCCACCCGCGTCATTGTCGATCCCTCGGGACTAGTACTTTTTCCCGGGATAAAAGGTTTTCTTGTGTCACTACCTTTTTCATGACCCTACCTTGAGTTTCCATGACAATGAGTCTGATTTTAAAATGTTTAAATTTCGAGCTTAACTACTAGCTTTTCTTGTATTAAAGAGGACAACACTAATACTTACATTTGGAGCATATCCATACTAATCCATGCTAATATCATAAATGCAAAGGTCACTCCCTCTGTCTGTGTTTTCAGGAGGTAGTTTGAGGCCCGGGGAAGGACATAGGGTACCCTTCATTCCGGGAAATTCCTACTGTTCCCGATGGATCGACATTAACGCGGGCGGAGCCGCGGGCAACAGCTAGTAATCTTTTATTTCCTCATTTTAATTTGTACTTAAATATATCTAACTTTAATGATATCCTACGGAAAAACCTCAATCACATAGACTTTTTGCTCCATTTTGACACTAAAAACAAAGAAACAAAGAAATATACATTCATTATTATTAGGTTCTTTGTACTTTACACTAAGAAATAAGGTTACGAATTTAATTAATTTGGGATTTCTGAAAGGCTAATGACTTCGAAACACAGGGCCAGTTACATTACAATTTCTTTGTATTCTGGCGATAATTAAATTAGACACTGAACTGAGTAGGTATAATTTTCATTATCCTTTTATTTGATGAACTTGCGATCCGTTGAAGGATTCCAAGTGAACGGGGAAATAAGGTCTTTGACACCAAAATGGCAAGTAAAAGCGAGTAGGTATATTTTAATACTTGCTTTTTATGATTTGCATCTAGAGGTGTTACCCCAAACTGTCACTCTATTTCCACACAACATTTGTTTTAGAAAAGGTCCTATTCTATAATGGGAGACACCCTCATGGATGGTGATGTCAACCTCGGGTGAGCTTTACAATAGCTTAGCACGAATTTGTAATTTCTGATGAGTGGATCAAATAAAACTCGCTTTGCTCTTTTTCACAATACGATTTTTAAAGCGCCAAGGCGTAATTTATATTTTCACACAAAATATAGTATATTATAATAATAACATTATGTTAGGTTAGTATTTGGGGGTTTCGCCCTAAGTTGAGGACGGTCACTCGCTTCGCTCGCTCGCTCTGTTTTGGTCACAATGAAACCTGACGAACCTAACCTTCCCTCTGCAGTCAAGTTCATTTGTTGTGGCGGGTTTAGCCCCCAAGCCACCTTGGTGGGGGTGCGCACCCCCACGCCCCTCCAGTTCGTATTTTTATATATTAAAGTACTTTAAGAAGACCATTATTTAATTTAATAAATGTAATTTTATATAGCCAAATTAAAATGCTTATTACTTTAAAAATGATGCAACTCCTCGCTTTTAAAATGGTGTCGTAATGAAGTGGAAAGTGAATTATACTATCGATTCCAAAACGCAGAATATCTAAATTCGTGCTAAGCTATTGTAAAGCCAACTTCAACCACTTGAGCACTTTCTTTTTAAATCGAGCAAAAACGAGCAACAAAATTATGTTTGTTGTATGGAAGCCCCTTAAATATTTATTTTATTCTATTTTTTAGTATTTGTTGTTATAGCGGCAACAGAAATGCATTATCTGTGAAAATTTGTTGCAGGCGTCCATAGGCTACGGTAACCGTTTTCCATCAAGTGGGCCGTATGCCTGTTTGCTACTTATAGTATAAAAAAAAATATTTTAACTGTGTATCACTGTTCATAAGATACAGCCTGGTGACAGACAGACGGACAGCGGATGTTAATAGGGTCCCGTTTTTACCCTTTGGGTACGGAACCCTAAATATATTTCCGCTTCATATTTTTAAAATACCTTTTTTGTGGAAACGCGTAAGAACATTTTACACAATTTTTTCGCACAAAAAGTTGTTGAAAAAGTTACAAAATCGTATAGCAAAGGATGGCATGGCACACGTACGGAGAATAATCTAATATTCAGCCTGCGTTAAAAAGGGTCACCGTCAAATATTCACATTGTTTAGGCAGAGAATTTCACCAAAAAGGATCTGTATGGTTTGCTCTACTTATGTATGTGCATATAGAGTGAAAATATGCATTGAAAATGGACTAAATCACTGCTAGACCCAGCTCAGGTATTGGGTAGGCACTTCAGACCTAGATTTCTTATTCATATTGAAGCTTGGATTGAAGGCAATTGCTGTAAATATAAATTAAATTAGAAAAAGGATTTTTTCACCCAGTCTTTTGTAAAAATAAACGTAGATATCTACGCTTTTCAAACATAAGAAGGTACGTAAGACGTCTTTAAGTAAACGGGCAAGTTAATAGGTGCTTATCAAGACTGAATAGGCATGCAAATTTAAGACTCAATTTTGCAAGCTATCTAAGTAATATTTATGCTGGTATTAAACCCGAAAAGCGCAAATAAAATTTAGTAAGTATGTTCTTTACGCTTTTTCTAATTTCAAACAATTATTTGTTTTTAGGTTTCCGTACCCAAAGGGTAAAAACAGGACCCTATTAATTTCACTCCGCTGTCCGTCTGTCTGTCTGTCTGTCTGTCTGTCACCACGCTGTATCTCATGAACCGTGATAGTAAGACTGTTGAAATTTTCACAGATGATGTATTTCTGTTGCCGCCATAACAACAAATACTAAAATATAGGATAAAGTAAATATTTAAGGTGGCTCCCATACAACAAACGTGATTTTTTGCTTGTTTTTGCTTGATATTGATAACGGCAACAGGTAGACGCTTGAAATATTTACAGGATATTTAGTTATATATTCACTTTAAAAATAAACAATTAAATAAAAATAAAATTAATATTAAAGGGGCTCTCATACAACATGATTATTTTGCCGTTTTTATAGAAAACGGTATGGAACTCTTCGTGCGCGAGTCCCACTCGCACTTGGCCGGTTTTCTATTTGTCTCCGTTATTTAGAGTCTCTTATATGTGGTTTCCGGCTTAGAATACAGATACCACTCCATTCTGTCAAATGGATGTCGTAAGAGGCCACTAAAGGGACAAGCAATACATCCCGTGCAACGAAAGCATTCCCAAGGAGGGTTGAAGTTGGGCAGGTGGCCAGTCGTAAAAATAAGCCGAAACATTTCACAGCATGGAAAGTTTAAAAGACTTCCTGGCTGTCCCGACCCCACATAAAGTGAGATGAGGAGTGGGAGAAGAAGATTTAGCTTCTCTTATATCAAAATACAAATAGGTACTTACTTCTTACAACTTTTTTTTTATTCAGCTTTTGCGTCAATATCTTTAAATTCAATATATCTACATCTATGCTACACATCTACAATATCTACACTAAGATTTTTTTAAAGGGATTAGCGTCCAAGCTCATCGACGCCGCTAGTGACAAGAGGCTGGCTCTTTCCTCGCGCAAATAATTGCAATTGCTATTCAGCCGGGGAATGCAGCTAGTGTTCTTGGCACTTCGCCACACGGGCAACACCTTAGTTTAGATTTTTAGTTTTGAATTCTTTTATATTTAAGGATTTTTTTTAGTATGAATATAGTTAGGTTTATTTATAAGTAGTTTTTAAATTAGTTTATATTATTAGTAAATATCTACACTAAAGAGAAAAAATTTATTGTTTGTTTGTGGCTCCAAAACTACAAAAATAATTTGAAAAATTCTTATACTATTAAAATCCTACATTATCATTGACGAACATAGGCTATAGAATATTTTTTCAAAAAGTTGGGGATTCGTAAAACAACTTCGATAATGTAACCCAAGGTGTAAAAGAAAAACAAAAAGAATCCCACGTACGCTGTGTCAACATAAAAGGACAAATTACGCGAACAAATATAAAATTTAGGCTAAAAAAGTTTTTTATTGAAGGTATTCAAAATTAGTTACATATATATATATTGTATAAAATAATAATTCATTGAAAAATATTAAATAAATACCAACCTAAAACAAATAGAAAATAAAAAAATTGTATATAAACAAAGTATACTTAAATATGTATAATGTATTTTAACAAATGTGATCAGTATTGCGATTACATTACAAAAAAATAAAAATGATGTACCTATTGTGTGGTGACAACCAAAGAAATGGAGCAACCTATATAAAACTCGTTTGACGAGTAAACGAGCCGTATTCGCGCGTACTGCACTTTGAATGTAGCTGTGCGGGTATCGAATGCCGTCAACAAAGAGTATTATTACACTCACATCTTGTAGGTATATATACAAATAAGTTTTTTGTTTAAATATGTGCGTAAATGGTTTAAGTCTTACCAATTTAGTTTGGTAACATCAGTGTACAGAAAATCTCAATGGAGATTATGTGACACTGTCAGTTATTAGTTTAAGTTTATTTCCTAGTGTGTATATAATAATAATAAAAAAAATTCTATATACAACATTTTAACTATCTGTGGAATTCGTTCGGATTTTTTGTTTTTTGTTTACTGTTGCCATTTATATTCCGAGAAAAATATTTTTTACTCGAAGTTGTAATGAAAAACATTACAAACTCATATCATGCGATTTGTTCAATAAACAAATAATAAATAAATAATCTTTTTTGATGTGATAACGTCTTATAAATCGATGAACGCTGGCTGCAACATAAAAAAGTGTCACGTTCCATGTGCAAGCGAGAGCACGGACAATAGAGACGCACGATAAGAATTCGGCTTGTGACGCATCTATCTCTCTTCCACCATTATCACGTAAAATTATAAACTGACTTTACAGACAACCAACTTAGGAGCTGAGCAAAAGCCCGAAGACAAAATCATCTTAATATTTGAATAAACAATTATTTTACAACACAACAAATTTCCATAATGATACAGTACTAAAACTGGTTCAGGCTTTCTACCTAGTTTCGATCTAGTCTAGACTGGTATCGTTTAAAACCCAACGGCCTTGCGGATGAAGCTGTTTCCATTTAATTGGCGAGTTTGATGCTCTTGATAACTGTTGCGTTATTGTGATATTAACATATCAAGTGCCATAGATGATTTGACCAACTCACGTTTTTGACATAAATTTGATTATTTTATCTCAATGTTTGGTTGTATAACACAATTGAACATACCTGTAATATACTAGTACTTATAATCAACTAGCTTTCGCCTGCGGCTCCGCCCGCGTCAATATCGATCCCTCGGGAATAGTACTTTTTCCGGGATAAAGTAGCCTATGTCCTTCTCCGCACTCCAGAGAACTTGTATGCAAAATTTCATGATGATCGGTTCAGTAGTTACGGCGTGAAAGCGTAACAAACAAACAAACAAACAACAATCAAACAAACAAACAAACAAATAAACAAACAAACTCACTTTCGCATTTATAATATTAGTAAGGATACTAATAATAAATTTGTAAGGGTTCGTCATGGAGTAAGTCATTTTGTTTTCAGAGATATCATGTTTATAAGCTATACATGACACTCATCATCATCATCATTTCGAGTAGGTGTCACGGTCAATCGACCATGCACACCCTGGTGTCAGAGTTCTTCGGAACCGCCTCTCGGCCTCTGACGTGGTTCCTTTAACGACTACCAGATGGCAGCCGGGACCACCGGCTTAACGTGCCTTCCGAAGCACGGAATCATCTTTATTATCAGACAATCAGGTGATTCAAGCCTGCAATGTCCTAACCAAACTGGAAACAACTAAACAAAGTATGCTTCCGGTGGGAATCGAACCCACGACCCCCGGGTCAACAGGCAAGCGCCTTAACCACTGGACCACGGAGGTTGTCATGTACATGACACTGAAACTAAATAGAGGATTTTTAGATTTTTTTTCTGTATGTATCTATGTATTCTTTATGTAAGTTATGGAAATAACTCATAAACGAATAATAAACTAAGTTTTATAAAACTTATCTTATCTTATCTTCGATGGGGCCGACTCAGAGTCGGTAGCACGTCTAACCTTTGGGTTATTTTGTACTTACCCCATGCCTTACTCACCCGCACGGTTTATTCTGAAGAAGGACTGCATGAGCTTCAGAACATCGCCCAGTGCGTAGTGCCTGTAGTCCTCTAGCTCAGGATAAGGTCATCCTAAGAGGTCCAAACGCTTACCAGCTAACGAGTCACAGATACACAGAATGTGTCTCATTATCTCCTCCGATTCCTCACATGCCCTACATAATGGGCTTTCGACAATTTTTAGTTTAAAGAGATGACTGTTATTTTCATAGTGTCCAGTCAGGGCTCCCACTAGAACTCTTGTCTGTTTCCTGGCGCTGTCCAGGCCAAGTGTTTCCTTCGAGTGTATATGTCCACTCATATTTCTCCATTCGGCTTGGTGTCTACTGTCGACATACGCATTGATTGCAGTAGTTACCACGCTATAGGATAGGCCTACGAAGGGTTCGGGTCTTACAAATGGCATACTCGATCCTTTCCTTGCCAGCTCATCGGCCCTCTCATTGCCCTCAACCCCAACGTGACCCGGTACCCAAACCAGCCTCAGTCTGTTGTGTCTACCCAGTTGGTTCAAGGCATTCACACCATCCAAGACCAATCTGGAATCGATTCTGTCAGAGTTAAGCGCAGTAAGAGTCGCCTGGCTGTCAGTTAGAATATAGATATTGTGATCTTTAAGCCCTTGCTCTAAATTCATTTTAGCACAGACAGTTACCGCATATGTTTCTGATTGAAATACGGTAGCGAACTGTCCCATGCTCTGAAACAGTTTTCTGTCCTCGGAGTAGATGCCCGCTCCCGTTCCCTGATTGTTCTTTGATCCATCAGTATACCAGATTGAGCATTCTCGTTCAGAAGGACGAAATTCACCCTTCCATTCATCCCTTGTCGGGATATATATCTTATAGTTCTTCTTGAAGTTGTATACTGGGAGCAGCTTGTCACTTCCCATGTTCAACAACCTATCGAGCTCCTGTGTTGTCTCAATTTGCGTATGCCTTGTCCTTGGTGCGTGCCTGCTCCACAGACCAGAAGAATATAGTCTGTATAAAGCCTTGCAGGCTTCGCCTTCGATATACAAATGTAGCGGTGGCAGTCCTAGGATTATCTCCATAGATGCCGTTGGTGTTGTAGAGAATGCCCCCGAGATAGCACAACATGCCATTCTCTGTATTCTCCTCAGGGCATTTATACAAGTTACCTGTTTAACCTTTGGCCACCAAACCAGTGCTCCGTAGGTCAGAATGGGTCTCACCATCATCTCATATATCCAACGTAGGATGTATGGCTTCAAGCCCCAGGTTTTACCGTAGGTATTCCGACACATGCCAAATACTCTGGTGGCCTTTGTTATGGCATTCGTAACGTGTGTATTCCACGTCAGTTCTTTATCCAGCGTAACTCCTAGATATTTCACTTCATTGGCCAGATTGAGCGTCATGCCGTTCATTTTGAGGCTGCTCAATGCTGTCAATTTCCGGAGCCTTGTGAAGGGGACAATTGTCGTTTTCTTTGGGTTAATACTTAAGTGGTTTCTGAAACTTGGTAGATATACATTTAGGCGTACAGGACACAGGACAGGCTACTTATTTTTTTTCTCCTGTCATGATACGTCATGATACGTGATGACGTGGCCCCCATTAAACATAACATAAAATTTACGTGAACGAAGTCGCAGGCACTACTAGTAGGTAATAGTTTTTAATATGCAACAATGCGGCACTGTAAATTTAATAGGAACTTTTTTCTTTTCTTCTATGTGGCCATTAAAGTTTATTCAGGAGCTTTTTTTATCCAGTGTCTAGTTAGCCAATGGCGCTATTTATTCAGTTGTCGAGTTATTATTGGGTATCAACGAAATTATGGTGTAATTCATTTCGCTGACTCGACAGAGCCCCTGGCGACAGTTCTTCATGGATCTGATCATTTGTGACGAAGCAATGCAGGCACCAGCCCGCTAAGTAAATCTCACTACAGCTGCACCACAACAGTTTATTTAAGTATTTCCACACTTTGTTCATTTCACACTATAAAGTCCACTACAATCAATTTGCAAAACAATCCAAAACAAAAACCCTGCTAGTTTGCTAAAATTCCCGCCAAGAACCTAATAGGAACTAAAACTGGTGTTGCAATCAAAACACAGAAAAACAAACTAATCTACTGATACTCGTTTTGAGAGACGCAATTTTTTGCTAAATCTATTGTTTTGCCAAATAATAACTCCACAATCTTCAGAACAACCACAATCCCACACTTCTACTTTGGCACAACGCATTTTAATTATATATTAATCTTTTGGAATTTAGATTTATCTTTGGTGGAACTAACATACATACATACATCGTATCACGTCTTTTCCCTTGCAGGGTAGACAGAACCCAGGTCTATAAGACTTTATGGCCATGGCATTTAGCATGTTGGAAGGGCGTGAAAGTGGAAAATGGAGTCAAAATAGTGATGGGTTGCTAGCTGCATCGCCTATCGACATGATTCCTCACATTTTCGCCCATTCCCTCGATAGGCTTTTACGATCTGCGAGAGAAGAGAAACAGCTGGCACATTCTATGTTTTTTTCTTTTCTCTTAGAACAGCATGCAAGATGTGGAACAAAGTAACGAATCAAAAGGTAATAATATTATTATACAGCTTATAGAGATACTGAAGAGAATCAAGTTTCGATAACTACCATGCTAATCACGTTTTTTTATTATTTTTGATTAATCAGTATCTCGTTGGATTCGTTTCGCTAATTTATGAATAGGTACATATCTACCGTATTATATAGAAATCCATAATATACCTTACAAACAAAATTTAGTTAATTAGTATTTACCTAATACATGACCTAAGTATTTACCTAATACGTCTTTATTTTATCTCTAGTCTCTACATACATAAGTAAGTAAAGAACCAACTTAGCGGCTACAGAAACAAAAATGCCACTCATTCCACCAACTGCAAATGAGGATACGATGTTATCGGGAAACAGGGAATAATCCGCGAAACTTGTTTCTTTTACGCAGGGTTTCTGAAAGTGGGGACCACGGACCCCCATGTTACACATGTGTAACGGACCCCTAGGGAGGGGTCCCTAGGGGTCCGTTACACATGTGTCAGTGGTCCGTAGCTTTTTAAAAGTTTAGTTATATGGTACTAAGTTAACGTAAAATGACCATTAAATTGTTCAATCAATCAATCATTACAAAAATGTAAATTACTTGTAAGTCCGTATTTTTTTCATCACACACACACCTACTATTAAAAGGTGGCAATAAAATTAAATGCAAGCAAAATGGGCCGGGTGGCCTTTATTCTGCCCGCGGGCTGTATCATAATCATCATCATCAGGTCCTTTTTAGTCTCCACTACAGGAGCACGACCCTTATGTATGATAATAACAGCCCGCGGGCTGTATGATTCCATACAAATTTCAACGATTATGTTATTTTAAAAATTACATGAACCATGATGTCGAATTACAAGATTCAAAAAGTTTTCAATCGGGGTATTCAAATTTGGAATTCTTATGTTTTTAAATATATACCTATATTTTTTTTAATTATTTAAATCAATACACATGTACATACAAAGCGATAGATGAAAATTTTACTTATGAGTAGTTAATATACAAGGGCCCTGTTAGGGCATAGCAATTTTTACTACTTACAACTAACACACAAATAACACTGACAAGCTTTTATTACTCATTTTTCTGTTAGGAAATCTGATATACTGTAGTAACAAGGTTCAATAAGGAATGTTTTGAGTTTTTCTTTATATATTTCATATTTTTCTTTAGTTTTGATTCTATTGGGGATTTTATTGTATACTAGCTCTCGCCCGCGGCTCCGCCCGCGTCAATATCGATCCCTCGGGAATAGAACTTTTTCCCGGGATAAAAGGTAGCCCATGTCCTTCTCCGTACTCCAGAGAACTTGTATGCAAAATTTCATGACTATCGGTTCAGTAGTTACGGCGTGAAAGCGTAACAAACTCACTTTCGCTTTTATAATATTAGTAAGGATTTGTATTAACTTATAATAATGACTATTTTTGTATATCTCTTAAATTGGCTCCTGTAAATTTATTGTATTATTACTACGTCGGGTATTTTTATTCAATTGATTGAATATTGTATTTTGGCGGACCAATAGCACCATTTTTAATACCCTGATATGATAATAAAAATTGGTACTAGACTGCAAAATATCTCGCATTAATTCAAATTTGGAATTGTTGTGGCTGGCTATATGTATTCAACGGCCTTCAACTTTCACTTTCTGGATAAAACGTTTTCATAATCTGTAGAATCACCGCACCGGATATATTTTGTTGCTTAGTGCTGTTCGTCACCATTTAGTTTCCAAGAAAAATATTTTTACTCGGTGTGAAGATAAAAAATCTTGTTTCACGGGCGATATAGACATTACAAACTCGGACAACTGATACATAGTCACTATAACTGATGATGATGAACTGACGATGATGAACTCGGACAACTAAAAGCACTCGGCTTCGCGTGTTATCTTGTTTATTAAATGTCTTTATTACCGCTTTTCCTACACAATGATTTTTTCCCATAAAATCTAGTTATTTATAAATTAAGTATAGGGAGACCTAGGAGATTTGTGACAGAGGAGAGTTGTGACAAAGACGATTTCTCGGAATTTATGACAGATAGCGAGCTGGTAAAAGCGCACGATTGTCTCTTTAAAGACACGTTATTTGACTCGGTACTCGCGGTAGGTGCACGGCAAGCGGTTGCGTAAATACGACGTCTGCACGAAAAAAAAAAACGAAAAGTAAGTTTTTTATCAATATTTTGATAATATTTATATCTTCACCTATTAAACTGACGTGGCTGTTCTATTTTTTTTCATATGATATGTTTTTTTAAGTTTCAATGCGTGGCACTGTTTTGTTGTACTTGCATCTTGTTTTCTAATTACGAATTATTATTCTGACAAGGTCGTGATTTTCGGCACTTAGGAGAGTTGTGACACGCTGTCACAACTCTCCTATTTTAGCTTTTTTTTGACCAGCATACTTTAAAACTATTTTTGCAATGTTTTTAATCTATGTTCGTTGGTTTTAATCAATTCATAAAACCTAAGCTTGACATAAAAGATGTTCGACAGTTAAAGTTTATCTAAAATATGTAATTTCTGTCAAATTAATTGGGGCATGTGGTTTGATGTTGCGTGCTGAATTGTTTTATTTAGTTTCAGAATGCCTAATATTTACAAAAACAGCATTTGATGTAGCGATCACTGCAAATAATATAAGCGCTGGTTTTGCTGCAACCGGAACATTGCCTGTTCATATAGATATCTTTGGAGAAGTCGATTTTCTACCGAGTCAAGTCACTGATAGTATTCTGCCCAATTCAGAACCAGATCAATCATTAAGTGTTCCAGTAACTACCGCCATTGTTCAAAACAGATCCTTCACGCCAAATCCAACTATTAGACCCGTCGAAAAATTATGAGTTAAGAGCCCACACTCCAGTTTTATCTACAAATCAAGCCATGACATCTTCTAGTGATCTATCTTTGCCAAGCAATGACACCAATGAATCCTTTGCTTCTACGTCTAGAGCTCGTACTCCTCTTGCCACTGCTTCTAACGTATTTTCTCTAGAATCATTAAGGCCGTTGAAGAAAACTAACAAGAAAAGTGAAAGCGATGTAGAAGAAGATGCAGAAAATGTTTTTTTTTATTCTGCCTTGAATCTTATGCCAGTAGCAGATCAAATGAGTGGGTTCAGTGCCTGGAATGCAAAGGCTGGTCTCATGAAGATTGCACTGGAGGCGAGCTACAATACGTCTGTCATACTCGTAATTGTTTGTCAGATAAGATTAAGATTTTTAACTGGTTTAAAAAGATTGATCTCACAATAATGCTATTACCTACTTATAAATTTTATGTTAATAATTATTTTTATTGTAATTCTTAAACTTTATGCCATAAATGATAATTAAAGTACTTTTATGCAAAACAATGTGTGTTTTGTTTATAATTTATATAAAAGCATTTTTATCTATCAAATATAGTCAAGATATATGGTTGTCACAACCTACCTTGGTACCTGTCACAACTTACCTCGGTATTAGGAGAGTTGTGATAAAAGGAGTAGCTTCAGTTTTTGTGGAAATTCCCAGAAATCTTATACCTTTCATTGATTTATGTCACTGTCTTTGAAAGAGTAAGGATTAAGCTACAGTAGGGTATAGAGTTGATTATCATGATATGATTCTGCATCGAGATATGTTCTTTAAAGCAAAAATTGTCACAACTCTCCTAGGTCTCCCCTATATTGATAAATGTGCGCACAGTAAAAGTGGTTTTAATACTTATGTAAAGATTTTTTTCTAAAATATTCTTTGGCAGGGGATCATGTACCTGCGGTGTTCAAGTTTAGTGGCGACTGAAAAATGTTTAAGAAACACTGTTTTACAGCCAGACCGCCCGTGCCGTTTCCCGCGTGCCACGCACATAACATCGACTGTTTACGGCGAGGCCTACGGACATTTTTCATCCTAATGGATGCCGGGCACCTGGGAATGACCCCTGTGGACCCCAGTATAGTCACCAGCGTGGCTATATCGCTGCCGGAACAACAACTGTCCTTTTTACTGAGAAGAGCGAACGTCACAGGCGCAAGATGGACGCGGCTGGCTGACAGAAAGTAAGTTTTTATTATTTTTCGAAGAAAATATAATACTATAAGATATTATTTATAATGACTATATAGTTAACTCCAAGTGAGCTTTCACTACTTTACCGGGCATTGGAGGCGAGGGTAGAATGCACTGTAAAGGCAAGATCAATAATGTTACAAACATAACTGCCTCCGTGGTCCAGTGGTTAAGGCGTTCGCCTGTATACCCGGGGGTCTTGGGTTCGATTCCCACGGGAAGCATACTTTGTTTAGTTGTTTCCAGTTTGGTTAGGACATTGCAGGCTTGAATCACCTGATTGTCTGATAATTAAGATGATTCCGTCTTTCGGAAGACACGTTAAGCCGCTGGTCCCGGCTGCCATCTGGTAGTCGTTAAAGGAACCACGTTAGAGGCCGAGAGGCGGTTCCGAAGAACTCTTACACCAGGGTGTCAAATGCTAGATAATACTCATTAAAGGTACTTACTACACCACTACACTATGCACTACGTCCGCCTGCTATGGCCGCTGACAGGTGACTGACCCCCACCCCGCACACTCAGTACACTACATCCCTCCTTCATTTTATAAGACGAATATCCTTTCCTAAACAGATATCTATTCAATTTTAATCACTTTAATCAGTGCTTATATTATAACTTCTGTGTTATTCACGAAATCTTCCTTAGCAAACTAATCCTCTCCTTCAGCCATACTAGCACCTACATTTCCGGCATTTGGCTTAATAACTATTCATTCTCCATTTTCTGCTTTTTTAAGATGAACAACATCTCTGCGACAATCTTTTCCTGTCGGGTCATTTCCGACCCTAATATCACCGCCATCAACATCTCGTCACTTTCTGAGCTTTTTGGTTAAAATAAGAGGTTAACCCACTTTCCTTTATTATTGTTATATGTTTTTTATAAACTTTTTTCGCCAATCTCTATCATCTGCTCTTCTTTTCTTGTCTTCATATTCTTTCCCTTTCTCCTTCTTTTACTCATCCTTGTCCGTTACTTCTGAGTCTATCAATCTATAAACTAAATCACCTAAAGCTAGTATCTTATCTCTAACTATCATCTAAAGAGCAGTTTGCAGAATTATTTCCTTAAGTAGTATGTGGCATGCTTTTGCATATAATCATGTATTACAATAGCTCCTCTTTCTAATTTTTTTCTTCTTTTTTTTGAGTCTTTCTATCTTCTTTGAATCTCTCTCTCTTGCTGAACTTCACCCTTTATTTGTGGCCAATAGGGAATTGTATTGAAGGTAACACAAAATGTCGATGGCAAATTGGTTACCGATATCACAAGTCAGTTTAGCTGGACATCCAAGGCGTGAAAATATCTCCATTAAGACTCTGATGTATCTGTGGCCGTGATACTCCTCATTATTATTATTTTTTAGCTGTAATATTCAGCAAGTACAAGTTATAGTGACGCGCACAAGTGTTTTATTATAGTTCGACATTCATATTAACACTTACAGACAAAAACATAACGACAGTAATCTGTTTTTTGATATCGGTCACTAACTGTAGTCAAACAAAGTCTGTGATAAACGAACACTAATTTAAACTAAACCATCGCCTTTATTATTAATACGGTTCCATCGCATTCATTACATTATTTTTACACCCACCGTTTCGAAAACTTTGCAGTTTTCATGGTCGCACTAAGCTAATAATGTGCATTGTGTTATAAGAACTGTGAAAACTACCGCCCACAATATTTATTGATAACCGTCGGGATGTACGTAGTATTGGCTCACGGTGTCTGGTGGTCCCACAGTCTTGTGATGAGATTGAGACCTTATTAAATTGATGACATTATCCTATGCTGGTGGCAACTGCCAACCATCTTCTCTATTGAAATTGGGATGTTTTAATTTCCATAGCCCCACGAAGCATTGCAATGTATCTGTTTTCTCTTGCAAGAATGATTAAAACGCATATAGTGGCTGGGTTCGTCCAGAGCATGTTCACAGACTGCAGATTCGCCCATTCCTCATGTCAGCAATATGCTTTAATACGAGCACCAATGTTTCTCTTTCTTTGCCCAATGTACGATAAACCACACTCACAGTCAATATTATATACTCCTGCATCTTGCAATAAGATATTTGATTTTACAGGTCCCAAAAGTTGGTTTATTTTCTTGTGCGGCTTGCAACAGGTCTTGACCAAAGCTCGCTTCAGAATATTACTAATTTTGTTCATGACTCCCTATAGAATATATGGTAAATGGCAGGAAGAAGATTACTAAATGCTTCAATGCGGGCACCATTGCTATTACACATTGATTATTTCCATGAGCACGACTCCTTGTCCAACCGGAGAAGCATCAGCTACCATTTGATTTCAGTCAGCACGGTTAAAATAACCTAATGTTCGGACATTAGAAAGTTTCTCCATGAGTCTTTCAGATGCCTCATCTTAGGTTTTGGTCTAATATTTTTTGAATATTTACCGTCTTACTAAGTTTCAATCGTACTAGCTTCCGAAGCTCCTGATTCCAAGCTTGGAATCCATTTCCCAAGATAATTAACTAAGCTAAGGAAACTGTATGCATTTATCCGATCTCACCGCACCCTAATTACAGCCCTTGAAGCACTCTGCACATGACGCAGTAAAAATAACCGTTTTGTAACGGTATAAGCTCCCACTTGTACTAAAGGTCGCAATGTATCTCCTGTTCTCGCTGATCTCTAACTGGTGGAAAGCCTTTTTACGTCTTAAACAGATAAAAGTACTTAGCCTGCTAAAATTGGACAGCAATTCATACATAATTGGAAGTAGATAAGTTCCGCATATAATAGCTTCATTTGCAAGGCAAATTCGGATCCCGCCACTCTCCCTTAGTATTCGGACTAAGGCCACAACGAAGGCCCATTGACTTTCAAACGGAAGACACAGTTCAACTCGGATTTTTTTTTTTTTTTGAAATGACTGTGTAGCTAGCTCCATGTGAGCTTTCGCTACTTCACCGGGCGTTTGAGGCGAGGGCAGAGTGCCCTCAACCTTTATAGACAACATCACCAAAGGGCCCCCAGGAGGGACGGACCTCGGCTTTGGGCGTTGCCTGTGTGCGCAAGGCTTGGAGAGACAGCAAACTCTCGTATTGCCTGATGGGCCGCGTATGCGTGTATGCAAGCCTGAAGGGCCAATCTGAGAAACAATGGCAAAAGCCTTTAGAGAGCAGCAACTCTCATCTTTTGCCTTATGGGCCGAAAGCTACGTTGCCAGAAGGGCCTATCCTGGGTGCAAGTCACCCGGGACCGCCGGGCGGTCACCAGTAATGGGAGCTAATCCTAAGTCAAAGTCAAAAGTCAAAGATTTTTATTCAAAATTGGATACATGTATCTCTTTTTGAACGTCATATTTTTATTTCTTATATATTTTTTTATATATGCAAAATTGAAATACTACTAGCGTTTCGGAACGACCACTAGTGAGAAGAATACGCCGAAAGAAACTCAATCCAGCCTTGGTCCCTACGTGCCTGAAGGGCTCTGAATACATTGTTAACATTAAATACAATTTTTCATACTATAGATTAATTTTAACATTTAATAATTGTTAACATTAAATAAATTTATATAAATTTCCACGCATTTTTATCAGTAATATAATCATCAATGCAGTAATAAGCCTTTTTTATTAACTGGTTTTTTACAATCGTTTTGAACTTAAGTAAAGGCAGACCTAATATTTCTGCAGGAATTTTATTATAGAAGCGTACTCCTAAACCCAAAAATGAATTCATAGTTTTCTGCAATCGCAATACTGGTGTAGCTAATTTATTTTTATTTCTCGTGTTTCGGTCATGGACATCACTATTTTTCTTATATAAATCAAGATTATAGCGCACAAACATAATATTCGCAAATATGTACTGAGAAGGTAAAGTTAAAATATTTATATCTTTAAACAATTCTCTAAGAGATTCTCTAGCACCAAGTTTATATATAGATCTAATAGCGCGTTTCTGCAGGACAAATATGGTGTTTACTTCTGCAGCGTTACCCCATAGTAAAATCGCATAAGACATAACACTATGAAAGTAACTGAAATATACCAAACGCGCAGTATCAACATCAGTCAGTTGTCTAATTCTCCTGACAGCATAAGCTGCAGAACTAAGTTTACCCGCTAACGTAGTAATATGGGCACCCCATTGAAGCCCGGCATCAAGAGTTATTCCAAGAAATGTTGTTTTATCAGTTAAATCTAGTGGTTCATTATCCATTACTATTTGTGTTGGAATTTTTGTAACATTTGGTAAGCAAAATTTAATACATTTCGTTTTCTTAGCGTTCAACAATAGATTGTTCGCTGTGAACCAATCCAACACTTGAGCTAAAGTACTATTAACCACGTCAAAAGAATTAGTTTGTCTATCAATTTTGAAGACAAGAGAAGTGTCATCGGCAAATAGTACAGCCTTACATGTATTGACACAGTAAGGTAGGTCATTGATGTAAATGAGGAATAACAGAGGCCCTAGGATAGAGCCCTGGGGTACGCCCATCTTAACCGATGATCCGGAGGATTGTACCCTATCTAAACTAACTTTTTGAGTTCGGCCACTTAAATAAGATTTATTCCATAGTGCTCCAGCTTGGAGAGAAGGGTATTGTGGTCTACGCAATCAAAGGCTTTGGAAAGATCACAAAAAACACCAATAGCATTTTGTTTTCCCTCCCAAGCATCATATATGTATTTCAACAGAGCTACACCCGCGTCTGTAGTTGACCGACCCTTTGTAAATCCATACTGTTCACGATGGAAAAGGCTATTTATGTTAAAAAAAGCTAATAACTGATTAAAAATCATTTTTTCAAATATTTTACTAAGAGCTGGCAGAATAGAAATGGGACGGTAATTAGTGGGATCATTTTTATCGCCAGATTTGTACAAAGGAATGACTTTACTTAACTTCATCGGTCGGATAGTGGGATTCCTCTGGCTATTCGGAGCCGAAGAGGGGTCGGGGCGGGCCACCAAGTCGGAGTCCTTCACGTCGTTTTCATACCATTTGCCTGCAACTGTCTTGTCAGCTTCTTCATCCCTTCTGTATTAAATTCATCTTCTTTGCGCACTTGCTCCACAGCAATCTTTGCAGTGTCCAGTCATGGCACACTTCAAGCAACTGGGCATTCACTATCAAAAGATAAGTGTTTGCTACAACCGCATCGATAGCAGGCCTTTGCATGATCTCGGCCAGCGGTATGCCTCCCGCTGTCTATCCAATTAATCTGAGGCCTCTCAGCATCGCATCTTCACGTGCTCTTACCTGTCCCAATATGTCGTGTTGTCTACTAACAGCTTTAAGTGTGACAGCAATGGCAATTATCTGCGAAGTGCCATGCTATCACCTCCCGTAAAAGTTTTCCTCCTTCCTTCGAACCACGGTCCCTTTCCATAATTTGGATCAATTCTCTTTCTTAGCCGCGAACTGACATCTTTCAGTCTGGTTACAAAGTTTCAACAGAAACGCTTAAAATCCCTCTCCTTCTTCTTACTTCATCAATCAATAGAGGTAATTTCTCACAACACTTATCCTGTTTTGATGAAAAACATTATTTGAGCCTCCGTGTTGCAAAAAAAAATGAAAAAAATGAATAGTTTTTATTCAAAGTAGGATACATGTATCGCTTTTTGAACGTCATATGTTTCTGTTGTTTATTTTTCTTTCTTTTATGTTTGTTAAATCGAAAAACTACTAGCGTTTCGGAATGACCACTGCTGAGAAGAATACGCCGAAAGAAACTCAGTCCAGTCTTGGTCTCTATGTGCCTGAAGGGCTCGGACATAACAATATATTTTACAATAATTAAATTAAAGTACTAACATTAAAATATACATTTAAATTATTACCAAGCATTTTTATCGAATAAATAATCTTTTATACAATAATAAGCCCTTTTAAGTAAATTATTTTTTACAGCCGTTTTAAACTGAATTAATGGCAGACCTAATATTTCTGCGGGAATTCTATTATAGAAGCGTACTCCAAGACCCAAAAAAGAATCCATAGTTTTCTGCAATCGTAATGCTGGTGTAAATAATTTATTTTTATTTCTAGTGTTTCTGCAACCCGGAACACATCAAATCCCTATGTCTCTTCTGTGTGAACCCCTGGTAAAATATAATATACTTTGTGCAGGGAAAGTTCACCAACAAGTTTCAAAGTTAATAAATATTTTTAAACTTTCGCACTGCATATTTACTATATGCATTAACGGGAAATAGCGCGAACATACCGTTTTTCTCCAGATTTTTTAACCAGGTTGCACCGGCCATAGTCACTGGATGACTGATGGATGATGAATGTTTCATAGTTACTCGTTCCTTCGCTCCCAATGTATTGTTAGAGGCAAAGAAGTACATTTTTAAAGCTCTTATCCATTTCTCCCACCTAGCCTCTACAGAGACGGTCACCATCGGTGTCAAAATGATCAAGAATATTGACTTCTTAAACTGGCTATCATATTGCCCCATTCACACATGCTTTCCTATTTCCTAGTCACATTGACGGTCACTTTGTCCAACCACATAGGCTATCATATTTCCAAGATATATGGACTATCATATTGTCCAAGCACACAAACTATCGTATTGCCAATTCACATGGACTGTCGTATTGTCCTTTATCACATAAGCTATCATATTGCCAAGATACATGGACTATCATACTGTCCAAGCACACAGGCTAACGTATTGCGTAGTCACATGGACTGTCATATTGTCCAATCACACAGGCTATCATATTGCCAAGACACATGGACTATCATATTGCCCAAGCACACAGGCTATCATATTGCCTAGTCACATGGACTGTCGTATTGTCCAATCACACAGGCTATCATATTGCCTAGTCACATGGACTGTCGTATTGTCCAATCACACAGGCTATCATATTGCCTAGTCACATGGACTGTCGTATTGTCCAGTCACACAGGCTATCATATTGCCAAGATACATGGACTATCATATTGTCCAAATACACAGGCTATCATATTGCCAAGATACATGGACTATCATATTGTCCAAACACACAGGCTATCGTATTGCCTACTTACACAGACTATGTTGTTTATAAGTCACACAGTCCGCCCTCTGTCTCTATTCATATCGTGCATTCGTTTAGGCTGTCATATTGCCTACTTATAAATGAGCTATCACCTTACATTGTCATTACAGACCTGTAGAAATAACTGAGTAACCTTTCATGCATAGCGTTCATATAACACCGCCATCACTTTTTATTACAACAAACATTTACTTATCAGATAAGTATTTCGTTTGTAATTCACGTTGCAGTAGATACTTATGTTTAAAACAGCACTTATTGAAATAAAATAAGTACGCTACTATAAAGTAACATTAAGTTTGTAATGGTTTAGTACCTAAGGTGAATAACAAAGTGAAGCTGTCGGTGCGCATTCTGTGTCTCAACAACCACAATAAGTCACCATAGTAGGCACCCATCAAACGCGTTGCGCTAGCGCGTACGGTAGTTACCAGCTATTAAAATTACTTTTGTTTAAATCTTGCATTGGCTTAAAGACAGAATAACACCGTATTAGCCTTTACTAGTATACACATTGCCGCGTGAGCAACGACAGATCTTTAAGCTCACATAATCATATGTACATTACGCCATTACACACCCTCTTTTTTTTTTTCTTTAAGAAACACTATGTACTTACGTTTTCCTCGTTCGCCACTTGTAAAATGCTAGGTAATACTCATTAAAGGTACTTACTACACCACTACACTATGCACTACGTCCGCCTGCTATGGCCGCTGACAGGTGACTGACCCCCACCCCGCACACTCAGTACACTACACAGGGTGTGCATGATCGAGTGACCGTGTCACCTACTCGAAATAATGATGATCAACAATGTGAGCTCTGTGGCCTAGTGGTCATCATGCCAGGCTGCCACACCGGAAGTCTCGGGTCAAGATAGAAAGTGACCTTTTATAGATTGGCCTGAGTCTTGGATGTTTATTCTATACAATATGTAAAGAAAATCCTGTAAAAAAAGTTAAAAAATAAATAAATAAAGAAAATCCTTGATTTTCTATATTTATTTTTTTACTTTTTAGGGGTCATTCAGCCCGTCGATAAAAATAACTTTTCCTATGGGTCTAATGCTGGAAACTCCAAAAGCTTTTTGATGTTCCCATACATATTAACCTGGCGGCAGAACATTTTTGTTTGAAAATGTGCTTATTTTTTAGCTCCCAGCTATGGTCCCATTTTGTTCATGTCGACGGGCTAAATCACCCATCAAGGATAGGACAGGGTTTTCCTTACATATTGTATATTTGTTATAAAATATGTATATATATATATATATAATAATGCATTAAGATAAGTATCCCATAAAGTTTCGAACTTACTTTGGGGCTAGCTCAATCTGTGTCAAGTCAAATCTCAACAAATTGTCCATATCATCATCATCATCAGGTCCTTTTTAGTCTCCACTACAGGAGCACGACCCTCTCTGTACTACTAGGGCCATACTTGGCCAGAGCAGCCAGAGGACTTGGCCTACACTCTCCACGCTGGCCAGACGGGTTGGAGAGGTGTCTTAGATGTTTATAAGCTTTGTTTAGCTTGTATTTCCTAAGTCGCCTTCTACGACATCCACGGGAAGACTTGTCCATATAAGTTTATTTATTTATTTAATCTGATAATGAGATTTCAATATAGCCCAGAGATTCAACATTACGCTATTTCATGACAAGAGCTAATAATAGCGGTCCCAATCACAATCTCAAACCTCAGGCCATGGAAGGAAATAGTGCGAATGCATGTGAACGAAGTCGACGAAATAGGATAGGAGAGTAAATCACGCCGCAATCCCATCCGGCTGTTTGAGAACGATGTCGCGGGATCGAGAAAAACACGGAAGAAAGCAAATTGGGTTTTTGAAATGTCTTATTTAAGGATACGATATAACGATTTGCAAATTTAATAAAAAGTTTATGATCCTATTGTAAGCACCTACTTTGGGTTGCCTGCTTTTGCAACATCGCGTAGTGTAGATATATATTCTTTGACATAGCTAAATCAAAGAATATATACACTACGCGAAGCTCTACTGTACCCGGTTCATCCAAGCGCGGTTCCAGGGGGAGGGGTGATCTTGGGGACATGACCCTCCCCCCCTTGAGCTGGGTTAAATAATATAAATACTACGTTTAGTGGAACTCCTCTTTTCTGAATTCGGGTAAAGGCAATTTTAATACAATTAATAAAACCAAGAGATTATACAAGAATGTATGCCAAGGAGGTGCATGAGTCGCCAACAAAAGGCATTAAAGCTTTACGTACTTAATTAAGTAGGTACTTCAGTGCTAATAAATCCCTTATCTATGACTAGGATATATATCGTTTTTAACAAACCTAAATTTTATTTCTTTTAATGGATACATTTACTACAGATCAACGATTATTGATTGGTGATACCATATTTTATTCCCGAATCTCACATACATTTTTAGCTATTTATGTTCCACTACTGGGCAAAATCGGTCAATAATAGTTTATATATTTATGTTTAATATTAATTTATTTGTATTTTTAATATGGTGCAATAAAAAAAACAACGGGTTGCACTCCGGCAGAACTGAAAACTCGCCTGTGCGGCGGTCTCAGGTCATGTGTCCGTCTTACGAATTTTCGATCAGGTCACGTGTCCTGACGCGTATTTAACATTTTTTACCCATTCCGAAAAGTGCACAATGCCACTAAAGAAGTTTTCACTTTAAAAAAAATGTATTTGTAGATTCAACTTAGAAGGCGGCAAAAGCGGAGTCACGTTCATGAGTGATCTACACGTCACGGGAGAAATCAGTATGATCACCCCGGACAAGATCGACCCCCAAATCGCTTACATCACAATGGATATAGGTAAGATTGTAAGTTTTATATTATTTTGGTAGAAGTCCGTATCCGATAAAATGTGTCGTTTCCGATAGTTGCAAATTTGCTAAAGTTTTGTTGATGACTAGCTTTTGAGCCCGCGACTTCATCCGTGTTCACTTTAGTAATTGACTCCCGGCACATCGATTTTGTTTGTAAACAGGACCCTCTATACCAATTTTCACACGGCTAAGGCCAGTAATGAGAAAATTTCCATACTTACTTTACTTCGCCACCTCCACTTTTCCACAATTTCCACGGAAAGCTACATTACAATATTGTATATATAAACAAATATTTTATTAGGTTTTAATGTACTTAAGTTCAATCTAGATTGTATAAACCCGTGCAGAAACTCCAGATCAAACTGTACAGGGTCAGGGAGTTCAATTTATTCCCTAGTTTCCATTTCCACGTCCCTACCCAAAGAACAAAAAATATACCCGTAGCAGCTTTATTTAGTATATATTGGTGAAGCTAGCCGTCTATCATTATAAATACCGTCTAAGTGCGAGTCGGACTCGCGTGCGAAGGACCATTCCGTGTCTATAAAAACGGCGAAAAAATCATGACTGCTATTATATGGGATATTTTAATGGACTTATTTATTTTTAAAGTGAATAATATAACTACATTCTGTGAATATTTCAAGCGTCTTCAGCTGTTGCCGTTATCAATAATGAGCAAAAAAATATCACACTTGTTGTATGGAAGCCCCCTTAAATATTTATTTTATTCTGTTTTTAGTATTTTTTGTTATAGTGGCAAAAGAAATACAGCATCTGTGAAAATGTCAACTGTCAAACTATCACGGTTCATGAAATGACTGGTGATGGTGACAGACGGACAGACGGACAGCGGAGCCATATTAATAAAGTCCCGTTTTTACACTATGGGTACGGAACAACAACCCCCTACAAGGATAGATTCGATTATGTTCTTGTTTGTAATGGATAAACTTAAAAACTATTCACAAGAAGCTAATATAATTTATGCGGACTACTACTACGCAGGAAAACAGCAGGTTGCTATTAGAAGGCAAGTCAATAGTAGTTACTTAATTATGTATAATAAATAATAATAGTAGGTAATAATAGAAGTAAATTTGTAAGTTATACCTACCCAAAGAGATTTAATATCGTTATCCTTACTTCCTTACTAATATTATAAATGCGAAAGTAAGTTTGTTTGTTACGCTTTCACGCCGTAACTAGGTACTGAACCGATCATCATGAAATTTTGGATATACGATCTTTGGAGTACGGAAAAAGACATAGGGTACCTTTCATCCCGGAATAAAGTACTGTTCCCGAGGGATCGACATTGACGCGAGCGGAGCCGCGGGCGTAAGCTACCTATATACAGGGTGAAGTTGAATTCATCATCAAATGTTTAAGGAGTGACTCAAACCACGAATCTGAACAACTTTCACTATGGGATCATCTCCAAAATTGAAAAAAAAAAACAGCTGTTCCATAGATTTTGGTCAAGTAGATATTCCACTTTTGTACGAAAGAGCAGATATTTTTTTCACTAGGTATGTCGATGTTTGTGCCATAATGAAAGTTGTTCAGATCCGTGTTGCTAATGAATTCAATTTCACCCTGTATTAATATTTTGATCTCTTTGGTTATACCATATCTACAACACACTTATATTTTAAAGAGGAAACATTTGTGTTTGTTATAGGTACATTTCACAATATTTTCGTCATCAATCTTATTCAGAATTTATTATAACAGTAAAGGTAGTACATTACCCAACCTAGTTTTGATAGAGAATAGATCAAAATTAGTATAAGGAATAAATATTCCTTAGCGTATAATAATAATAATGAGATAAATTTGTTTCTCATCACAATTTTTGCAGTACATGATACATTAAACAATCATGAAAATTGTGAGGGAGTGGTGACTGAGATAGGTTTCAGACGAAACCTGTAATACAGATCAACACGTATATCACTCAAAAGATTCATGCTGAAGAGAGACAATTTAAATGACTTATAACAGTGTGCCAAAGGTTAGGATAATGCTGGCTTGAGATAACAAATAATTACAGGTGAAAAATAATGAAAAAAATTATAATCAAATAACAAAAAACACAATATGGTGATATAGTAGGGGAGCCCAAAATATGTGGGATACCTCGGACACAGTATAACTACCTCTACCACATATCCGACTTTAATATAGGTTATGATTTTTGTAATTTTTTTTTGCTACAACATTTGCATATCGTCAGATTATATGTTCTTGAATTATTTCGTTCCTAATAAAAACAGCCGACCACGACCGAGGATACATTTGTGACTTTTTTCGACTTTTTTTGTCTGCACTTTTGTTACCCTCCCACCCCCTAACGTCATGGTCAAATCATCTGATTATTTCTTATACACAATTTTTGGCATGTGATAAAGCCAGCTTGTATTAATTAGACGCGCTCGAGTATTTTCATGTGACTATTATTTTTTTTTTTAAACCCCCTATCTGCTGTCCTCACCGGTGAGATAAAAAATATCATATCACCTTTTTTCCTTTCTACCACCTAACCTTTAAAGTCTAATGGGTCCCCACGACGCTCGAGTAAATCCATATTTAGCATCATGGGCTCCCCTACTAATAGGTACAATCAATGGTGTCACAAGAAACAATGGGTACAACATACTCTGCCGTTTAGGCGTAATAATAGTACCTAATATTTTCAAAATCAGTTTAAGATGTCAAAATTATTTAACAACTAGCTTTCGCTTGCAGTTTCGCTCGCGTTAACGTCGTTCCCTCGGGAACAGTAGCTTATCTCTTTCTCCGTACTCCAGAGAACTATGCAAATTTCATGATGATCGGTTCAGTGGGTACGGCGTGAAAGCGTAACAAACAAACAAACTCACTTTCGCATTTATAATATTAGTAAGGATATGTATAATATTTAAACATTTCATTGATCGTATAATAACATTCCAAGACAAGTTTGACTAGAATTTTTTTAAATGTAAAATCTTAAACAATGGTTAGTTTCTCCAATTGCAATTTGATTATTTCCAGATAACTAACGAAGTACAATCAAAATAGGGCACGTTTGGCAAACTGATATTCCTGTCATGAAGAGAAACATCGCAGTAGGTGTACCTACACGTGTATGTGTTTGTTCACTATCCTCCTAACACAGGAATCTTGGTTTAGTTTAGAAATAATTCGATATAGGTAATAAGAGCTTAGCTGTCGAGTATCTATGATGTTGCATAACGCAATGTTACAGTTTAAAGTTGATGTCTGTTAGTTTGAAAGATACTGAATGGCAATATATTTTGTTGAGAGGATATTATTATATATTCCGTAGGCACTAACATTCGAGTGTGTATATTTAATTTATAATCAGGTAAAATTAATATAGGTATGTTTTTATTTTACGCTCTCTGCATTGCTCTCTTTTTAGGGTTCCGTACCTCAAAAGGAAAAAACGGAACCTTTATAGGATCACTTGGTTGTCTGTCTGTCTGTCAAGACACTTTTTCTCAGGAACACGTAGAAGTATCAAGCTGAAATTCATATCAAATACTCAATTCTACTGTTTCATGGAGCTGTGAAGAAATCAAACTTCTAAGCCAACGCAATCAAAAGATACAGCTGGTTAAGCCACGAATTGTCGTGTTTTTTCGACATTCGGAAGGGAATCAAACGGGACCCTACAGGGTACTTCCCATGAACTCAGAATCTTGAAATTTGGTACCAAGCAACGTCTTACAGCGCAGATAAAGGAAAAATTGTTACTTTTGTTTTAACATAATACTTATCTAAATGTTTAGTAAAAATGTTATAATCTGGTTTACCTATAGTTTTAACAATTTACTTTTTTTTGACAGAGAAAGTAGAAACCAACATAACTTACAACTGGTCCGGTCACAGAGGAATCGATAATGAAGACTACATCTACATTGGACCGGAGAGGATAGCTATCAGAAACATGCGGCTACCTACTTATTTTATAACGCCAAGTAAGCTATTTACAACTATATCTACTTACTTTCATCCATTACCTTAATTCACAAGGATTTTCACTACAAACTCTCCGGACATGAAAAAGAGGCGTGCCTAGGTTACCTATGTGTACTGCCAATGCCAATCCTCTCCAGCCGGGCTATTTGCTTACTCAGTGTACAAAGTTATATAGTCACTTCAAAATACATTGCGGCTTTCGTATGATTGACTATTTTCATATAACTTATATAGCGTAATGTATTTTGAAGTAACTATCAAAACGTTGTACACTAACTTAGCAAATAGGCCGACAGGTATCCGTAATTAACCTTTATAATAGCTACAATTTTTTAAGGTTCCGTACCACCGAGTGACACAACATAACCCTTATAGGATCACACGGTTGTCTATGTCTGTCCGTCTGATAAGCCAATTTACTCCGAATCTACTAGACCGATTAGGTTGAAATTTAGTACACTAAGATTTATTTTTAAATCTATGCTCATAACAAAGTTACCCATTTAATCCACAAAGAGTATTGTAATTCACAAAAATCTCCGAATTTGCCGTGGGATTCTGACTCAGTGAGCGCCATAAAGGTAATTACGCTGAAGTGAAACCAGCCGTTTGTTACAATCAGTGACAGATCGGATGATAAATGGTGACTGGATCCGAAGTGCAGACGACAAAGCAGTAAGGGGAAAAATGCGGCTTTTAGATTAGAATCTAGCTGTGGTGATTAGTTATCTGACGACATGCGAGGCAGTATCGTACCTACCTCAGTTACGCGAGGCTGGATTTTCTGGAACTTTTCATATGGGATAGGTCAGTGAGGTAAAATTATGACTTTAATTAACGTAAGTGTAGGTAACCTTAGTTGTCGAAAATAAAGAACCGAAGTTTGTAACATGATATTGTTTTATTCGCATACTGCATCTTTTTATGAAGCCTCTCCCAATGAAAAGTCTTAACGTTGGGTATTTTTATTAAACTCTATTATTAACCCCTAAACGTTTGATCACCTTTTCAAGGCTTGAACAAGTAATCAAACGTTAAGGGGTTTTTTTTCAAATATTTACCTGCCTACTTAGGTAAGGTATGGTGTAGATCTTCGTGGTGTAAACTGACACCAAATTACAAATGTCTCAACGCTCTTACGCGTTAAGTTTTGATTCCCTTTCAAATGTCGCAAATTTGCAGCATACCTAAACGGCTATAACATTTGATTTCGTTGCCTTAGAAGTTTGATTTTTTCAGGAACAGTTGACCTGATTAAGTAATTCCAGCTTGATACCTCCACGCGTTCCTGATAAAAAGGGTCTTGACAGATAGACAGACAGACGGACAACAAAGTGATCAAATAGGGGATCCGTGTTTTCCTTTTGTGGTACGGAATACGTCGTCGTAAAAATACGTCAACGGTTAAGAACATGTAACCTATCTAATTATTTTTATACGCCTACAAATCTACATGTAACTAAGTAAGGATTGTAACGAGTAATCAAATCGAGTTGATGCCCAAACACATATTTTCGTAGGTAATATGTTCCACGAACACTTTCGATCCAGTGTTTGGAACACATGTACGTAATTAATTGGTTACTAACGTAACTTATTAGAGTCAATCTAGAGGTATTTTCACGTTCGTTTATTCGTCTTTCGTTTATGAGATATTAAAATAAATATGAGATATTAAAGTAAATACAAGTTCGCCGCTTCGAAAGTCACTTTGTCACCTTATCGACTTATTAATGAGATGACTTTCATGATTAGCATGATATCATTAAATCGGTTTAGATTTAAAGAAATCATCCTAATCATGAAAGAGAGTGAAGAGATGTGATGGAACTTTGTATGGGGAATGATTTCTGAAGAAATTAGGTGATATTAATAACTACCTAATTCATCCTACGCATGTGCGCCGCGCGAATCACAAAGCCCGACTAAAAGCTACTTCAGCCCTCGTAGCATGGCATGCGCGACAACGTTTATCGACTATTGCCATCTTGCTTTCCGTAGTATCAAAGAGCGAGATGTGGATAGCTTATCGCGCGCTATAAACGGCGTCGTGGGTGCCTTGCTATGGGTGCTGATATAATATATTTATTGATTATTGATAACAGATCAACTTTCTTCAGGCTTAAGTAACATGTATTTTACGAACATATAGTAACAAATTTAATTAAACTGTAAAATTTTACCTTTCGTTCCTTTACAGACACCGAAAATGCTCTACAAATAGACAACGCCCTACAATCAAAACACTCAATTTTGGACCACATCTCAAACGAAATAACTGCAGCAGTCATGCACACAGTTGTTGATAACTTTAGACTGTTTGCTAACAGCGTACCGGTCAAGTATTATTACAAATATTACTAAAAAATGTATGATGACTTTTTATTTACCTTACTTCAATTCTGACCAGCGCGTACGCACATTTAAGGTCGCCGCACACTTATCAACTCGTAAACAGGGTGTCGCCTAGCCGTAGCCGAGTATACATACGGCAGATTAATGCCTGGTGTAGACAGCGCGGAGAGAGGTACGGTGTCAATTGAAGGGATAGAGATCCCTTTCCGAGTTGATAAATGTGCTGTGTTTACCTTTAGTGTTTTCACATGTTACGCAACCCTAATTGTGGATCACACTCTTGGATTAGTAATCACAATCCGAATCCAAGTGTTTACTCGTATTGGGATACTACTCACTCGGATTAATGGGGGAAAAGCAAGCACCAGCTCGGGAGGTCGGGCGTGCGTACCCGATACCAAACCTGCAACTACCGGACAAGCAGTTGAGGATGACACACCTGACCTCCCTGACATTTTGCCATTAGATACACATCATTCACAATTTATATAAGGATAGGATCTCGATTTTACCCTTTGGTTACAGATCCCTAAAAATACTTTCTTAAACTTTAAATCAGAGGTTTTTTCAAGGATTAAACTTTGCATAGGTTCTTAAGTAGGTCACATACATATTAGGTAGGTAGGCAATTCAAAAATGTTAAAAGATAAAATAAAGTCTTTCAATCTATAGCACTTTAGACATGCATTATTAAACTGTTTTGTGAAATGTAAACAATAAACTAGGTGTGACAAATATATTAGGGGTTAGAGAAAAATAAAAATTATATTTTAAGGGTTAAAATAACTTGCATTTATTATAGTTCTCACACATTCACTCTTACAGATTTACCTCTTAACAAACCCTGAGAGTTATATTGATACCATTCTTATTAAAATTTAAAAAGCGTCACCTAGAGATTCTTCCATAAATTTCTTGTAAATGGCCATGAATTTAGCAACAAAAGCTTCTAAGTGGAATATTGGCTTGTTTCCTAATCTCATTCTGTGTTCATAGCGGGCTGCATGGCTTGCTACTTGACATTTCATTGCCATATCACAATTACGCACAAGTTCTTTCAACAATCCCCCGAATATCATATCAGGTGGCACTCCATGTATTATTAACTCATACAATTTTTGTCTCACTTCTCCCAGTTTTTTAGGAGATTGCTCTGATAAGATCATAGATGCAGTATCTCGGATGAATATTTGCCAGTCTGGTTCAGGAACCTTTTGATCGGCAGTTAGTGGATATTGTTGAACTTTACATGCCTCACACATCAACAGAGCGCGTCTCAAATTACGGTCTGCACATTTGGCAATGCGCATGGCAAGTTCTGCAGGCAAGTTGAGGCCTTCCTTTTTACAAACTAAATGTAATACAGATGCTATTTCATTTTCAGTAGGTGCAGGTACTCGGATGGTTAGACATCTAGATCTAATAGCAGGTATGACGCGTGAAATGGAATTAGCAATGAGGATCAGTCGGCATGTCGCTACATATTTTTCCATAGTACGGCGTAGGGCATGTTGGGCATCTTTTGTTAGGTCATCCACCTCATTCAATATAACAACTTTGAATTCTCGCTGTCCAGAAGAATCAATCTGGTGTGTTTGTGCGACATTTTTTACTAAATCCATAATAACAACACGATCATGTATTCCAACATCAGTCGGGTTAACCTCTATGTGGTAATTACTACTTACGGTCATAATCTCTATTTTTTTATTCGAAGGGGTTGTAAAGTTCATGGTTTCCTGTCTTAATCGTTCAACACCTGATCCGTATAGTTCCCTGAGCAGGCACATAACTCTAGTCTTCTTCCCTGCACCAGAAGGGCCGTATACAAGAAGATGAGGGAAATCGCTTTGTTGCACAAGACTTTTAAGGCGCACTGCTTGATCTTTATGGAAATCTAATTTCATCAAGTCTCTTGGACGGTGTTTGTCTACCCAAAGGCTCATAATTACAATAAGAAATTAGGTATCGTAACTAAAAACAAACCACTTGAAAAGCCACCAAAAAGCGCGAACTTAGTTTTGTCATTGTCTGTCAGCTGTCATTTCACACCAGTGTGACCAGATTAAATTTTACGAAAAAACCTAAACACCTTAAGAAAAGTACTGAAATATATATGTACCTACCAATTACCATATGTAGGTACCAACTGGCACAGGGAAACTACCTAGGTATATCAATAAAAATACTAGAGTGCTATTTTTGAAATGTCGCCGTTCGTAAACGAGCGATTTTGCCATACAAAAATCGCTCGAAGACAAGTGTCACGCTTTTAAAAATAGTACCCCTGTTTGTTGTTATTATACGGGGCGGCTGCCTCATATGTCATACCGCAGAACGAGCGATTTTTCAAGTGTCATACATTCAAAAATAGTACCCCACGACGACGAGCCCACATTTGGTGGGTTCGTAAAAAAAAAGTTGGCTGCACTGCCGGCCTCCGGCCTATTTGCTAACTCAGTGTACAACGTTTTGATAGTCACTTCAAAATACATTACGTTTTATATATCTTAAATGTAAATAGTCAATCATACGAAACCCGCGATGTATTTTGAAGTGAGTAACAAAACGTTGGTCACTGAGTTAGCAAATAGGCCGGCTGGTCCTGGAGTACAAGTAAAAGTATGACAATCGTCTTTGAACGATTTTTGTATGGAAAAATCGCCCGAAGACGATTGTCATACTTTCAAAAATAGTACTTCTGCTCGGACGGGCACTAGGCGGCACGAAATGGAGGAAACCAAGGCATTATGAACTCGATTCCAGAACCGAAAGCCGGAGAAAAATCTCGCTGTCGCTGTCAATGTCAAAATCAATTTTCACTTGCCGGACTGTCTGAGACTGAGAGAAAAATATTAGTATGTTTAGAAATAATATTTATTTTATATTTTACTTACTTTGGTGATTTTGAAATTTAATATCTTAGAGTACTCTTCGTTATCATTAAATGTGATTGTGCTTTATTCCTTAAACCGACTTGAATAAACGTAAAATATTCATTTCTTCATAGCGGCCCAACAGGGCTTCGCTCTTTACAAATTTTCTCAATTTTAGCCGTAAAGCTTTATAACTCTTGTAGGTTTATAAAGCTTCCGTATATAAAGCCGTAAGGCAAGAATTTTGGAAAAGCTGTAGCTCCAATTAAGTACTTACTAAGTATATTAACCTGTTTTTTTACTTTATTAAAACTACCAAAAACTGCTTAGCTTGAAATATGTAGCACTGGCCTGACTCATTGACATTATAGAGCACTGGGATACCTAGACTATTTGATGGATTGTGATTAGTATTAAAATAGCAAACATTCTCAGCCATACTAAATACATGACAGAACTGCCTGGAACTCCAAAAAAATTTCCGTCATTTCCATACAAAAGAGTTCTGCCGCCCGGCCAGTTTGTATGGGAATGTCGAATTTTTTTTTGGGTTCTCAGCATTGTATCCATGAGAAAAGTTGTTCATTTTGATGGTCTGAGTCACCCCTTTAAGGGTCTAATACGATAAAAAATCCACCATGTTTTCCTTCATGAACTTTAAAAAAAAAATAACATCTTTTTGGGCAGTCATGTAAAATGTATTAAATCAATATTTTACTTTGTTTTCAGAGATATTGTGTTTATAAGCTCTAACATAATGCTGAGACTAAATTGAGGTTTTAAGATTTAATGGAATTTTATGAAACTTGGTATATAAACATTTAGAAGTACAGGACACAGGATAGGCTACTTACATTTTTTCTCCAATTATGATAAGATGTGATTTCAGAATTGATAAGATGCATCTGAGCGGAAGTGATACACAAACAGCTAGTCTAGTATAATATATAAAGCTTTTTACATATACAGCCAAGCAAGTAAGTGTTCTTCTATTATCGTTCAATAAAATTATGATGTAATGTATGCAGTAAATAAAAAAAGCGGCCAAGTGCGAGTCGGACTCGCCCATGAAGAGTTCCGTAGCAGCAATTAACATATAAAAGTTCTTGTTATATTTGAGTTGATTGAATGAAAGGTAAATTGCGGTCTGAGATATATGACGTATTAAAAAAACTACTTACTAAATCTCGTGCAAACCAATTTGGTGGAAGTTTGCATGGTAATGTACATCATATATTTTTTTTAGTTTATCATCACCCTATGGGTTTGATGAAAAAAAAGTTTTGAGTTTTAGTTCTAAGTATGGGGAACCCCCAAATTTATTGGATTTTTTTTCTATTTTTGTGTGAAAATCTTAATGCGGTTCACAGAATACATCTTATAGTTTCGGAATAAAGTGGCTGTGACATACGGACGGACAGACATGACGAATCCATAAGGGTTCCGTTTTTTGCCATTTGGCTTCGGAACCCTAAAAATGATACTTAATCTTAACACTTTGAATGCCGAAATCGCAGACACAATAGTTTTTCAATTGTTTGCCAGTCACCGGTGACCTGCGTGGCGTCTAAGGTGTTAAACAATAGGAATTATTTTACAACCTTGTATTCTTCTCGAATTTTGGGGAAAATATTTCTCAATCTTGCAACTCATAAAACTTGGCCGTCAATGTCATCATTATTTGACAGATTTGACAACGACATGTGATAAAGCATGGGAATGTTGCGTTATAAATCGTACATTAGCGGTTTTATTTAAAAAATCGAGTACCTTTACATGTAAAATACTTAATTTCGATTACATAAATCAAGTATATCACTTCCGATCGGATGCAACTTGTCAATTATGTATTTGTTTTTACTAAGAAATAAATTACCTTAGTTTGCTTTTAAAATTGTATTCTTACAAGCTACATATGGTTGGTCTGTACATAGCTAATCTCTTGGTTTTCCAGCAACTGTGCGGCCACTGCCTGCAGTTCGAACAGCACAGACCTGTTTACGTAAAAGGCTAGTTGTAAGTTTCTCTCTCTCCGCTCCGTGCACCGACACGAAACACGGCGGACAGACATCGATAAACGCTCTAGGAAAACATAGCACACAGATGGGTATATAACCTTAGACTAGAGCAACAAAAAGACAGTTTATGTATGACATCTGAGCTGGATGGTAATATTTCTTTAGTACAGTTTCACTACTTATAGAATAATGACTTCAAACATATTAAATAAGAAATGTTGCCTGAATATAATTTTACAACACAGAAGTTACAAGTAAGTATCATATTGCAATAAAACTCTTAGTGGAAAATTTTTACTTTTATTATGGTGATGTTATTATTTATTTAATGTGCCTTTGACAAATATAGAACCCTGTATAACTTTATTGTTTGTCTTTATCTGTTTAAGGTTGTGTATACATTCTAAATAAGATCCTAGAAAGTTTTTTTTAGCTTTTTTTATGAAAAGCCTACGGATAGATTTAAAATATTATATTTTTTTTTGTTTTCAGAGTTATAAAAACACAAACATGTCAAATTCTGTCAAGACATATAGTCGAGCAAAAAAAAATAGACAAGGAGTCCACAGTCAATGAATATCATGCTAATAAGTTTACTAACGAACTGAAGGAATGGTGGGAACCTAATGGCCCTATGAAGGCACTGCATTCCATGCAAACAATAAGGTAAGTGCTACATCTAGTTTTGTTGATTGTTACAAGTTTTTTAAGATTCACAGAACTTTTTAGGAATTCTTTAAAAGGAATTAACATATTAATACAACAATATAGCTTTATATTTGACTATTAGACTAACTGCGACTAACTCCGTGGCGCAGCGGTCAACACGCCAGCCTGCGACACGGAGTGACCGGGTTCGATCCCCGGCCAGGTCAAGATGGAAAATGATCTTTTTCAGATTGGTCTGGGTCTTGGATGTGTATCTATACTTATATGTATTTTTATAAAATATAGTATCGTTGAGTTAGTATCCCATAACACAAGTCTCGAACTTACTTTGGGGCTAGCTCAATCTGTGTGATTTGTCCGTATATATTTATATATTTATATTTATTAGAGCTTTTTATTCTTTTATTTGTTTCTTGGATATGGATGTTTGGGATAAAGACATAAATAGATTTGTTACATCATTCTTCTTAATCCAAACTGGTTGCGATTTTTGATTGTTGTTTCCATATTACATGTTGCTTCACAGGGTACCATTTATCAGAGACGCCCTGTTGCAAGATTCACCTGATGAAAGGACAATCTTGCCCCTTAAAAATAAGACCGTTCTGGATGTGGGATGTGGGGGAGGAATTTTAGCAGAGGTACAAAACATTTCATTTTGCAATTTTATGTACACTTTTTAAAATGATAAGTCAAACCAGTGACCAAAATTGATCTATATCGTATCGTATAATGGTGATGATGAGGGGACTTTAAAGTGGTCCACAATAACAAAAATATTTTTGCGATGCCATTGCCATATAAGAAACGGTGGGTAATCAATGGGAAAATTAAGGTCTATGTCGACGTACTACAAAACATACCCGTCAAAATAGATGTGTTAAGAATATTTATCAGATATTGGTAACATAATATTAGCATTGAAGAACATAATACTAATATAATAGGTTATTTTGATATCCGAGTAATATGTTAGTGTCCAATTGACATCGAACTTGGGGCCATTCCTTATCCACTGTAGCTTTGACAGATGCAGGCATTAGGTAGCTTCAAAAATCCGACGTCATTGACACACGAAAAAAAAAGTGTATACGAGTATATCACAAAATATTCTGCGAATAGTTCAAGCGTACTACCTGTTGCCGTTATCAATATCGAGCAAAAAAAATCACGTTTGTTGAAGAGGAGCCCCCTTAAATATTTATTCTATTCTATTTTTTAGCATTTGTTGTTATAGCGGCAACAGAAATACATCATCTGTGAAAATTTCAAATTTCATCACGGATCATGAGATACAGCCTGGTGATAGACGGACAGACAGACAGACGGACAGCGGAGCGACATTAATAGGGTCCCGTTCTTACCCTTTGGGTACGGAACCCTAAAAACATACCTAATCGTTTTTAACCGTCTTCTGATGTTTCGGTATTAAGCCATATCTAAGTATATAAACCCAACTGTAGAAATATTCTTTATTACCTCTATTTTATTAATTGTATGCCTAATGGACATAACACCAGTGATAATATTATGTGGAGGTTCCACGATAATCAAGATCTTACAGCCAGGTCTAAACTGTAAGATTTAGGTGTCCTTCGAGAATAAAAATAAGTTTTCAGCTGCTGCCTGAAGAATCTATTCAAAATTTGTATCCAAGCCTGGGTTGAGACGGCCACGTGTAGCTAATACATTATTAGGTTCACGTACGCTCTCTGAACCATTGAGCTCAAAATATTCAACAATTATTATTTTATTGCAGAGTCTAGCAAGGCTTGGCGCCAATGTGACCGGCATAGATGCAAACAAGAATCTGATAGAACTTGCGCAAATCCACGCCGATCAAAACGACAAGTTGCCAGTGAAACCCACTTACTGTCACGTTACTATAGAGGTACAGTAATAAAAAAAAAAATTGTATGCTTCACTTCCCGTACAGATCGTAAAAGCCGATCGAGAAAAATCTTCATCATGTTTGTTCATCACCAACAATCTTGATTCTGTTTCGCATCTAACGCCCACCAACTAAAGACACTATACCGTGTGTTACGAAATGACGAAATAATATTAAAGGGGCATGAGTATCAGTCTTGGACGAATTAACCACTGGACGCGAAATTAAAGAAAAATGTATGAAAACTTGTTCAACCAATACTGGGGGGACGGGAGGTAATGATAACATAGAACCGAACAAATATGAAACATACTTACCTCCTGCGACATGCGTCTATATTTAAAATTTTAAATTTATTCGTGTTATGTCAGATGTCATAGACAGTGTTGTTACAAAGTCGATAGTCGACAAATTGAATGAATGATCGGTTTAAAGTATCGCAAAAATATGTAACGAGCCTTGCTCAATTTTTATAAACATGGTCAACTCAGTTACCTATGCTGTTTATTAAAAGAAATAATGTTTTTTAGGTACTCAAAACAACAATTATGATTTTTAAGATATCTTGCCCTACAACGGGCATTTTACGTAATACGGCGATTGTTTCAAATCAAAATTTTATTTGAAAAATAAAACGAATTTGACAATGACACATTTAATGACAATAGTCACTGGCATTTTCGTATTTCAACCACCTACTGTTTTTAGGATTCCGGCCTTCAGAATGTATCTTCTTTTAAATCACACACACAATCTACAGAACACTAGGTTTCAAGTTAAAAATTATATTACATATTAAGGACTAGTAGAAGCGCTAATGGTTCAGTTGTCTTAAAATTCGAACCATAACAAATAAAACCGAAAGGTCCCGGGTTCAAACCCCGCCTGGCCCGAACTGTATCTCTGAGTTTTTAGTAAAATCTGAGTCAAGTACGGCCATTTTCATGGATCAATACTTGCTTTTGATAAAGGAAAACATCGTGAGGCACCATGAACACTAGTGGATTTTTTGCTAGTACCCATGTAAAATGGAGAAGGCAAACCACTCCATTATTTTCTGGTCAAAATAGTCACTGTGTCAATTTCTTTACATACAATGACACCGTCAAGAGCCTAGCTCTTAAATATTAGAGAGAATGTGTACATAAAAGCTTTATTTGGAAAACAAAAATTCGTTCATTAAACGGTGAACCTATTTTTCAGAATATATTTTTCAAACAAAAATTTCGGATTGTTTAGAAGTTTTTATTTAAAATTGGATCAGACTTCAGCAGCCCTTAAATGTAATTGAAAAAAATAATAAAAATATAATTAAATTGTATTTCTCATACATTTGCTATTGATATGGTCCTTAAAACATCGAAATTAAAATATTTACGGACTACGGATAGGCTCTTTTCTTACCAATCACTATTGTTGATAAACCCCATGACTCAGATGTATAATTGATCCTTTTTCATAAAAACGAACAAAAAGTTTTAGTTTAAATGTATTTGAACATGGAAAGTTAATAAATAGGGCCTTTTGATCAGATATGAATTTGCAGGCTCTATCTCCACTGTTATGGATAAATACATGAACCTTCATGTGTATTTATTTGCCCTTAGAGAACTAGTACCTGGGCGACCGAACTTTGCTCGGTTATTACTATTTGTTGTAATATGGTGGTGTTAAGGTGAATCTATATTTATGATAAATATATATTGTTATCTCAAACATTAACTACATTTTTTTTATACTTGTCCAAAAACAATAAAAATTATAAATAAAATTTAAAATACAAAAAATAAGTAAGTCGCGGAGCGGGATTCGAACCCGTAACTCGTTTCTTGCCATCCACGCCTTAAGCCGCTGGACCAGATGGACAGTGGCAGGCAAGACGAAATTAGCGACCATATTCTGCGTAAAATGGAAAACGCATGAAAAATCGAAATCACGCATTTTCCCAAACATAAGACTAATCAAGATCGATTGTTTACCCCCGAAAACCCTCATATACCCAATTTCAGCGAAATCGTTAGAGCCGATTCCGAGATCATAGAAATAATCAGAAACCATCATAGAAATAAATTTATATACTTTATGAGAAAAACATACAAAACGTGGCTTTTTAATATCGTAAAGCTAGGTCTTGTCTACTCCGTAAATAATAAAGAGGTGATTCTGTCTCTTTACTTACTGAAACTAAGGTTGTTAGTTTCAGTAAGTAAAGAGACAGAATCACCTCTTCAACAAATATAATTGCAAATAATGAGAAAAGTGAAACTGGTTATTTATGGATATTTATACATTTTGAGTATTTACTTAAATTGGCTATTTATCCGCCGCCCGTAATAAGATTGCATTCCTATCGATATCATTCATCGACACGTTCATCGATAGGTGCAAGCTCTAAATGAATGGAATGAACTGAAGAATTAGTGAACGAATGTAACAATGACAGAATTAATCCGACTCGTTAGAGTATGACAACATTCTGGTTGACTTCCAGTTAAAACCAAGGATTTTTTAAGTGGACGTATTATTCGGTCTGATGATTACGCATTTAATTAAATTCACTAGTAAATACTAAGAAATATTGAACAAAATGTGCTTACTGGTGAAAAGAAATGTTGTTTGTGCGACTACTGTAATTTTTACACTGCAATACCGCACACTTCACCATTTTTTACGCAATGTTTTGCCTTGAGTCTCTGAAGTCACACTGACGTAGCCTGTTGTTTAACATAGAAATATTTCATAGTACCGTGATAGAGGGGTAAGGAGTCAAATGTCATAATTTCGCGTCCAGTGGTTAATTCGTCCAAGGTATCAGTCCATGATATTAAACAACTTACCTCGGAGAATATACATCGAACGATAAAAAAAATTGACCTACCATAGACAGTCGTTCAGCTGATTGCTTATTTTGTATCGAAGATCGAATTTTTCTTTTCATGTTTCGAAGTTTGTCCCATGGGGAAAGTTGTTTAATATTATGGACTGATCATGCCCCTTATATATTATTTTGTAGTTTTGTTACACCTTGCATATTAGAAAACCATAATTATGGTGAAAAGTATAAGGGAGGTATTCATTCACTTGTAAAATAAAAAACAACCTTTAAGAATATCATTTTACAATAATAGAAGCTAAGCAGTATCACTAAAATACGGTCCACGTACACTTCCGAATTTCGGGAAAAATATTCCCCTAGCTGGCAACTCATAATACTTGGCTGTCAACGTCATCATTCTTTAACAGATTGACAATGACATTGACGATGTGATGTGAGTGCATGGGAATATTGCTTCATAAATCCTACATAGAGGTTTTTTTTTAAAAAAATCATAAAAAATTTAAGTATAGATAAAAAATATCGAATAAATTCTGCAAGTATTTACATACTTTCGATTGCATAAATTAAATTTATCACTTCCGCTTGATCGCAAGTTGTCAATAGGCAAATTTAAAAACACATTCATTGCGTCTATTTCTTCAGTTTAGGCACAAAATCATGCAATATAGTTGTTCCTCTTTTCCTTTCAGGAACATTCCTCAAAGTTCCACGAGTACTACGACGGCGTGGTCGCATCCGAAGTGATAGAGCATGTGAACAACAAGGAACTGTTTGTGAAGTCCTGCGTAGCGGCTCTGAAGCCAGGCGGCAGGATAATCTTCACCACACCGAACAGGACGAGGTACACACAAGTGCTCGGCATTTGGGTGGCTGAGTACGTACTGAATATTATCCCAAAAGGCTCTCACGAGTATCATATGATGATCACACCGCAGGAGCTCACATTCTTATTGGAAAGAAGTAAGTATACTTTATGGTTCAATGCTTAAATAAAATAAAATACAATGTGTTAATGAAAAAGCGCAAGACCTAAAATTTGTTTGTTCAGAATCGAGAGTAGAATCGATTCCACAAATAAAAAATAGGGTCAAATTTTTATCAAAAAATATTTTAATTGACATCATACTAGACCGGAAGCGATGGTTTTTATTTACGCAATCGAAAGTACCTTAAATGTAAATACTTCCAGATTTTTTTCGATTTTTTTTATCTGCCATCATTAAGTTGATTTAACAACAATTACTCAAAGAATGAATAAATTGCTGTATTCGCTATCTGGATACTGGTTAAAATAAGCTTCTGAATGAAGTTTGATGGCCACATAGAAGAAAAGAAACAATATTACCGTGAAGTATTTTGGCACAAGTACCTATAGGACCTATCATCTGAAAATCTTAAAATAGTACCCACATGCGGACACAGGTTGAGCCAGCTCCAAAGTAAGATCAAGACTTTGTTATGGGATACTAACTCAACGATACCATATTTATAACAAATACATATTATTATCTAGATAAACATTTGGATGTTTATGATGACTACGTAGCGGGGTTCGAACCCAGGACGCAGAACGCTGTGACAGCCTGACATGTTGACAACTTTTTAGTTTATATAATATATATTGACAGCTCCGTGGCGCAGTGGTTAACACGCCAGCCTGCGACACGGAGCGCCCGGGTTCGATCCCCGGCCAGGTCAAGATGGAACATGATCTTTTCAGATTGGCCTGGGTCTTGGATGTTTATCTTTATATGTATTTGTTATAAAATATAGTATCGTTGAGTTAGTATCCCATAACACAAGTCTCGAACTTACCTTGGAGCTAGCTCAATCTGTGTGATTTGTCCGAATATATTATTTATATTTATTATAATATATTATTTATAAAGGCAGCAAGTAGCCCCAGATCGGGAAGTGTGGAAACAGAAAGGGGAGGCCTTTGTCCAGCAGTGGGAAACGACAGGCTAAAAAAAACTGCTTGTTTTTCCTAATAAGATAAATAAATAAATATATACGGACAAATCACACAGATTGAGCTAGCCCCAAAGTAAGTTCGAGACTTGTGTTATGGGATACTAACTCAACACGCCTGAAGTAGTGATTAGCATACTGGGGGGCGCGCCCCACTAGGACATGTACAGGGGGGCGCGGGTGTGCGGCAATTTTGGGTTAAATATCTCAAAGCTTATCCCAGCACAGCAGAGCAAGCACTAAACATTTTCACTAGTTGAAGCAATAATGTGTTTCTGGACTTTATTTTATTTTACAATTGCTTGGCGAGCCCACTTGCTGGGTCCTGGGCTGAGGGGAGGCGCGTGGGCCCTTTACATTTTAAGCAGTAGGGAAGCGCCTATTAAACCATCCTGAATTTAGGATCCGATGGGAGGGACGCCGCTATACGTTAGAAACGATACGAGATATATCTCCAATCGTATCGCACGTATAGCGGCGTCGCTCTCATCGGATCCGATTTAGGATGGTATAATACCCCCTGGAGGCGTGATCCTTTTAAGTTTGTTAACCCTTGCTTTAAATTAAGAATTTCTAAATCATCATCATTTCGAGTAGGTGTCACGTTCAATCGACCATGCACACCCTGGTGTCAGAGTTCTTCGGAACCGCCTCTCGGCCTCTGACGTGGTTCCTTTAAGGACTACCAGATGGCAGCCGGGACCACCGGCTTAACGTGCCTTCCGAAGCACGGAATCATCTTTATTATCAGTCAATCAGGTGATTCAAGCCTGCAATGTCCTAACCAAACTGGAAACAACTAAACAAAATATGCTTGGATGGGAATCGAACCCACGACCCCCGGGTCAATAGGCAAACGCCTTAACCACTGGACCACGGAGGCTGTCGAAAAATGAAGAATTTCTAAATGAACACTTTTGTTACAGATAACTGTCAAGTGGAAGAAGTGTACGGCATGATTTACAACGTGGTGACAAATAAGTTTAGTTTTATAAAGTCACAGCAACTTCTATATGCTTTACGGGCAGTGAAACACGCATAAATTTGTTGACTTATTATTAGTGTTTCTATACTTAAAATGAAGGAAGTCATATAATTTATACCTAGTTTTATTAGAATGAGTAATAAATATTTGTTAAGTTTAATGGCATTTTAATTAACACTGTTGCGAACTTGTCACGCTTTCTAACAGATATCTTCTGGAGCCATTCGTTTATTACGGAAGACGATTTTTGCCAGTACTAACCCCCACCCTGTTTAATATTTAGTACCTACGCAAGGATGTAAAGGAAAAAATGAATACTAGTAATTGTATAAATTTTCATAGTAAAATATGATAATATGTATACTTATTTGTACCGGAAATCGTCTACCTACCGAATACATGAATATGCCCTAGTCCCTAGGCATACGCAAACAAAGGAATATCTCTTTAGAGGTATTACTGTGTTACTAATTACCTACATTTGAATCCATAGAGATAATATAATGTTTTGAATCCGAAAATGCCAAAAGCGCATCCGCAGTAGTCACAGAAGATTTTATCATAGAGATAAGGTAATACTGTAGAAGTGTGTCCATAGAAGGCCATAGTTTAAAAAATGTCTGTAGGTCTATGCATTATTATACTATCTCGTCTTTTTTTCTGAGTTTTTTCCTAATGTCATTCATTGTATTTGTAAAAAAGTAAAGAATACCTACACTTTTTTAGTTTATATGAAAACTAGCGACCGGCGGCGCCTTGCTTCGCACGGGTGCAATGCTGACACTAATAGAATAATATAATAATATAATAATAATATTTTTTCTAATATACTACAGAATGTTTTTATATACAACGTTCACAGCTTTTTTGTCAATAGACAATACAAACATGTTTTCTTTAGAGGTTACTTTTGAAAGAGCATCATATTACATAGTTTTTTGTAGACCTTCATTGTACTTAATTATTTGGATCTACCTCGGAGAGTTCAGCCAGCGTTTGCAATGTAACTGCAATAAATGTGTTTATTGACGACATGACATTAGAAACCTCATAAAATAAAAGTGTTTCTGGATTATCTTATCTCCGTGGTGTTTCTCTACTACCTATATTATGCATGTATTTTCGTACCTTCCTCTTAAATCACTATTTATTATAATAAACCTTATCAAAATCCGTTGCGTAGTTTTGAAGATCTAAGCGTACATAGGGACAGACAGACTGCGGCAAGCGACTTTCTTTTATGCTATATAGTGATGAAGTGAAAATGATAATGTTTTTTTTTAGAATGGAAAACCAATAATTTTCTTGAAGTCTGTGGTTCAGATCGAGTAAGCAAGGAGTTAAGTTATTTTCAATCTTTTTTGTGCTCATTTTTGATTGAAATTGTCACTGTCTGTTTTTGGGTATGTTTTGACGGTGACAATATATACTAATAAGAGTAAAATTTAATGCATTTCATGAAAAGGCTGAAGTAAATGCCATGTGCGTTTAAAGAGTAAGCTGACCAGCCATGGTCTGTCACCATGTCGCTTTCAAGAATAATCAAAGCGCCGATTAAGTTGTTCAAAAAGGAAGTCATCACTTTCCTCATTATACGTAGGCATGACTTAGGAGGTAAGTAGTCTTATCTTTATAGTCGACCGCGAGCTCCGCAGCAATAGCCTGAGGATGAGAAGGAGAACGACCGCATGAGAAAGAAGAGACTTACAAGGTTACCTGCGGGAGCGAGGTGCCCCTAGGAAGAAAGCGGGAGCGAGGTCCGCCCCTAGGATTAATGGAAGAAAAAGTTGATAAGAATTTTATATTGAAATGGCCGGATCTCACGTTAATAAGCTTTTGTTTTGAATGGTATGGGAATTCGTTGCTTCCCATCAGGCAAGATAGAGGTCACGGACTCCCAGCCATGGTTTTCCCGAGTGACTACAACATGGGGTTCTATAAAAAGTGCGTGAAAAGTTTTCCTCACGGTCGGCAACGCGCGAGTGGCACCCCTGGTGTTGCAGGCGTCCATAGGCTACGGTAACCGCTTTCCATCAGGTGGGCCGTATGCCTGTTTGCCTACTAAGTAGTATAAAAAAAACATAATTAAATTCTAAATTAAAATACATAACCTTACTTTCCTCACTAATATTATACATGCGAAAGTGACTTTGTTAGTTACGCTTTCACGCCGTAACTGATTTGGCCAGGCTTGTCCCGATCGGCCTACTAACACATATATTCACGCCTGCCTGAGTGCTAAAGATAGACTGTAGGATAGGATCATAGGACGTAAGTATTGTTTTTGGAGCACAGGGTTACGAAATAGGGTACCTATTTTTATCATACATATTTTATCTCCCACAATAGAAGGAGAAGAGAAGCTCCGTTATGTGTCAGTCAAGCCTACCGCCTCGATATCGGTGCTGCGACAGAAGATATGGCATTTGCTGGACCTCCCTGACTATTGCGAAGAGATCATCGTTCTGAGGTCTGGCGATAAAGAGTTGCAGCTTACGGAGCTACGGGTGGGGAATGATCCTCAGCACCCGTTTCTGCTAGAAGTGTGGCTGCCGGAATCTTTTTGTTAGTAGACTTATATGGCGTACCTACTTGTGGGTAATTCTTGGGAATACTCTTATTAAATTAAGAAATAAAATATGGTGAAAAGGTCGCAGGTTCAAAACCCGCCCGCTTGGAATTTTTTCACCATATTTTATTTCTTAATTTAATAAGAGTACCTACCTATATCAAAAATAGCATTGTGAAGGAAAAAAATGTATAAACACTTTAAAAAAATCTTGGGAATATTAAAAAAGGAAACGTGATCTAGCGACAAAACATACCTCAGAATAACACTAAATTATGAAGGTTAGAACTCCGTGGTTGGAACATTACACATAATCATCATATCAGCCGCAAGAAGCCCTCTGCTGGACATAGGCCTACCTACACCAAGGGATTTTATCTAGCTGTTTGTCCCGAAGGTTGACTTTTTAGCATTTTTATCTTACTAATCACGGAGACATCATTGAATATCTCTCTCCTATTTCAATGTGGCTTGGCCCTTTTTCGTGGGATCTAATCAGGTCAATTTTCCCTGGGGTGGAGTCGTCGCAAAGACTCCCTCTTTCTTCAAAAAATCACCCAGCATGTGGTTTAATTTTTGTCCCCATATCCAAATTGCCCTACACTGAACTCCCCGTCACTCTGTCTACCGGGGCCCTATTCATAAAGCTCGGCTGTCCCTCTGTCACCAGGATGTATCTCATCAACCGATAGTTAGACAATTGAAATATTTAGTTCTTAAAAAATGAATATTTAAAGGCCTTTAAATATTTGAGGCCCTTAAATGCTTATTTTAAATATTTATTTTAAAGGCCTTTAAATATTTATTTTATTTTAAATATTTATTTTTAAAGTAAATAACTAAATATTTTGTAAATATTTCAAGCGTCCACCTTTTGCTGTAATCAATATAAAGCAAAAGAACACGTTTGTATGGGAGACCCACGTAAATATTTCTTTTATTCTGTTTCTAGCGGCAACAAAAATACGTAATTTGAGAAAATTTCAAATATGAATTTTATTTTAGTCCCATACAAAAGACATGCACTTGGCCGGTTTTTTTGTATCACATCGAACTTAATGATATGTGTATACCCAAATAATGTTACAGCCCATCCAACCTACCAAAAAAATATGCTGACTATGGGTGAAAGCGTCCACACAATTTCTGACAACGGAATAGCTTCAAAGCACAGTATCCCTGGACAAGACAACCAAGAGCGCATCACAACCTTCAAGGAGAATCCTATGGGTAGGATATATCTTACATTATTATTTTTAAAATCGCGGGCTATAGCCCGGTCTTTTGAGGCTTGCATGGGGACCAACATGTACACACCTTATGAGACGTTTGCTATAAAAAAGGGAACTATCCAGGTCATGACTGTAAACACACCAAATGTGAAATGTGCTCTCAGACAATCCCTAGAAGTTGCAAACATATTAATATAACGTGATGATGTCTTACGACTCATCACGCAGTCCGCCACAAGCCACAAGCAAGAGATCACACTAGCGGCTTTAAGCGGATGCGTGTAAATCATTGAATTAGAAAAAAATATGAAAGCGTAACTCTCATAACTAACGATTCAATATCAGTCCCATTTACGCAAACAATCAACTAAAATCACATCGAAAAACTTACGCACTCATAGACGAAGCTAGTTCAAGGTCACGGGGCGGTGTCAACATATCTAATGTACGCTATGGTGTCAATATAGCGGAGTAGGTAGGCTAGCAACTCACCTCGCTCGCTATGATAAGTTACTCCAGTGTCACTTTTCCGTCTTTCCTTGGGTTTCCTGCACCACTTTACTACACAAGAAGTCATTTTTTTTTAATTCGTTAAGATTTCGCTGATGTTCACAAAAAAATTGTCGTTAAGAGCCCGCCATATGCCAGGCGGCGTGGCGATACAAACGCGGATGGTCTAAACGCGTTGGCTACTTTGGATATTTTCGTTTTTTAGGAATATTCAAGGGTTATTCGAAAAAGAAAAACATATGATTGCTGCCTTATCTGTAATGCAATAATAATCAAAAGTTTCAAGGTTAATTATAATGTATTTGGTGAATAATGCAATATACCGAGTAAATTAGACGTGATTTGGAGGCAACTTCGCAATTTTTTTTCTATCGAGAAAATTTAACGCAATCGTGTTTTTGAGTCATATAGTTACCAGAGTTAGTCCTGAACTTTGCTGCATTTTTATTTCAACTTGAGTATTTAATTATTATTGATATAACAGTCAATCATGCAAAGCAGTGTGAGGTAGTATGGGCCCTTAAATGCTTTTATCTACGCGTCTTTTCGGCACGGAGCGCGCGACAGACTAGTTAGTAAAAAATATACTTTTTAAGCCCCGCCCGTTTTGATGTACTTTGCGTGGTGTCAGTTTTTGAGCTCCAGTGCTCACTTATTTGTTTCAGCTAAGCCAGCAATGGCTTCATCGAATGACAAAGGATCGCAGCGACGTAGCACAGCAGAAACAGGAAACAATTACCTATACTCCGATTTCAAGAAACCCGATTTGGCTGCGCGGGTCTCCAGCACTTCAGTCTTCAGATTATACAGGAATAAGAGTAGAGACAGCTTCACTAACATCCTCTTGAAAATTCAAAGCGATTTATCTACGCTTAGCAACAAATTATCCAACTTAGAAAACAGAATTCCACCATGATGATGTGATACGAGTACGTGTACCATTGTTGTTCTAAGATCTGTTCTTGACCTGTACTTATTTTATGAATAAAACACATTGTACCATAAATAAGTTTGTATTGCAAAATATATCTTTTATAAACATGTCATAAACAACATTAACAATACCTATAAATTGGTTATATTTTTTGACATTCTGATTCTTATTTACATTTCATATTACAGTAGATATTACAATATAATATACCGAATGAGGTATTTCTGCATTATTTGACTAGGATTTTAACTAGCAAACAGGATTGTAATATATCTGATACTGTAAAAGCCAGAACTATTTTTAAATCTTTGGATTTTCCGTGAAAACTATGTAAAACCTAATGTCTTCATGGTCGAAAATTTTGTGTGAACTTCGTGAATTTAGAACTTTACTGACATTTAATCAGGAATTATAAGATTTCGCTAAAAAAGACAGTAAATATTTAAATAAACATTATGTTATCTTTTCAACGTTTGTTTTGGTTTTGTGTTAAGGTTCCCATCGAGGTTTCCACAATAACTTTCTTCACATGAAGATATAGATTTTGGGTACACTATTCAATGTACCCACAATTAATACAAATAAATAAATTAAATTCTAAGCAGCTTTTAACCAGTAACTAAAAGTAATAAAATAATATTAAAGCCGTGAACTAGTCATCTATATCAAACAAAAACAGTACGCGCTCCATAATTCCACGAAAATTAATCAAATCAACTAATACTTTTAATAAGTCTAGATGTCACTACTGAGTTATACCACTTTATACTAAACCATCGTTCCTATATATTTCCCATTAATCTATAATCTATACATATAATAAAATTACTGGCTAGTCATTACTATCGATCGATATATGTATATGTCAAATCATATATTTCAGAAATATTTGTCTGTCTTTCTGTCTGCCCGTCTGTCGCGGTCTTCACGCATAAACAATTGGTCTGATTTTTGAAAATTTGGTATAAGGGATCCTTTTACACAATTTTTCAATCTTATGTATAGTTTATCGCGAAAAAATAAAAGCTTTCTGTAGGATAAAAAATATGTTAGTAATTTTAATGATAAATCGACTTGAAAAACGTTGATAATATTATGTACAAAAAATAACATTAAGTCATCAGTTAACTATCCCGAGAAAATAAAGATCCCTTATGATAACAATAAAAATAAGTAATGGACATCATTTTAAATTGATTTTCTACCATAATTGCTTACAGAACAACAGATTTGTTCATGAAAATTACAAAAATCCTCTTTGTTTCTAAGTTGGTAAAAAATACCTAGTTTTCCTATTACCAACCTATAAATTGATTGTGCCACGAGTATTTTAAAACGCACTGTCGTTTTCTCATAAGTCTACTACTTTCAGGTGCTACAAATAGAATACACCGCGTCTAAGATTGGCCTTTCAGGCTATGCGTGCACGTAATCACGGCCCATCAGGCAATATGAGAGTCTGCTGTCTCTCCAAGCCTTGCGCACGCAGGCAACGGCCAAAGCCGAGGTCCATGCCTACTGGGGACCCTTTGGTGATGTTATCTATAAAGGCTGAGGGCACTCTGCCTTCGCCTCAAACGCCCGGTGAAGTAGCAAAAGCTCACTTGAGCTAGCTACATAGTCAATTTAAATAAAACTAGAATACACCTAATCACCTAAAGCTACGGAATTTAGTTAGTTTTAGGTGATCACTGCTGGCTGCTCATGTTACCTTTTACTTATTTGTAGCACCTACTTAAAACATATAATGAAAATATTTTTAACAATTTCAAACTTATACGGAACCCTTGGTGCGAGTGTCCGACTCGCACTGTTTTTTTGAGTTGAGAAAAGTTGTTCATATCGACGGGCTGAGTCACTCCTTCAAGCATCGGACAGGACTTTATTTACATCTATACTATAATATTATAAAGCTGAAGAGTTTGTTTGTTTGTTTGTTTGAACGCGCTAATCAGGAACTATAGGTTCAAATTGGAAAATTCTTTTTGTGTTGGATAGTCCATTTATTGAGGAAGGCTTAAGGCTATAAAACATCACGCTGTGACCAATAGGAGCGAAGCATCAATAAAAAATGTTTTGAAAACGGGGGAAAATTATTCATCTATACTAAGACAAAACGAAGTCGCCGGCAACAGCTAGTAATGTATATTATTGGGATAGTACCTCAGTACTGCATAATTTAAGATTAAAATATTTCGATGATTTTCTCTGTCAATGATTTGACATTAAAAAACTAAAAATTTATCAGGTCACCAGAATATTTATGAAAATAGTTTAAATTTGATTCACTACACACACATTGATAAAAACCTTAACACATGCGCGTACGATGTCGCAGTTATAGCTAGTCTATTATTAAATTCAGCCAATCATTTAAGTTAAAATTGTTCAAATAAATAAGGATCGCTTTGGTGTCAACAGATTCTAAATTAATCCAGCCTTTTTCCTAAGTTTGCTAAACTATAACTTTTCCATAACACTTAGATATACACTGTAGACGTACAGGAACATTAACGACCACAGATACTTTATCGTGAGCAGAGATGTCCCGAAGACAGGAGTAGCAGTCTAGAACAAAAAAAAAGAAATTTAAATGCTTGGCCAATTAATACCTCAGCAACACTAACGCTAGGGTGACTCGAAAATTTCGAGTATTCTGATCGGTCAATTTACACACCTTTAAGCTCCTCTCCGCTCCATTCCGCGTCAGTGGAGACAAAGGCTACGGCTTCGACCGTTTTTCGACATCCGTCGTGACAGTGTGCGGTGACCAAAGCGAAATAATCATCATCATCAGATCTTTTTAGTCTCCACTACAGGAGCACGACCCTCTTTGAACTACTAGAGCAGCCAGAAGACTTGCCCTATACTCTCCACGCTGGCCAGACGGGTTGGAGAGGTCAAAGCGAAATGAACCAAATGAACAGAGCGAGAAACTCTTACAACTTCTCTTTTACATATCTTGTCGGACGGTAGTCCGCGACGGCGACCAGTGCTGGATTAGCCCTAAAGCAAAAAGCAACAGCTGGGCATCACGTGTTAGCGAGCACCAGAAACAGAATTAAAAAGCCCACAATGCCACTGATAACGCTGCGTCAGTGGCAGAGCTCTGGTCAACACAAATACCTATTTCATCAACACAATAAGAAAAAGAAGCGCACGCCGGTCAAGCGCGCGCTATTGAAACGCGCTGGTCAAAGGCGTGTGTCGCCGGCGTCACTCTGAAATCAGCCTTAGAACACCAAATTGCCTTAATCCGGCACTGACCGCTACTAATTTAAGAGGAAACCGTAGCATTAGAGCCTTATCTCCGTGACATATTTCGATGATGAGACAGCTCCGTGGCGCAGTGGTTAACACGCCAGCCTGCGACACGGAGTGCCCGGGTTCGATCCCCGGCCAGGTCAAGATGGAAAACGATCTTTTTCAGATTGGCCTGGGTCTTGGATGTTTATCTATATATGTATTTGTTATAAAATATAGTATCGTTGAGTTAGTATCCCATAACACAAGTCTCGAACTTACCATGGGGCTAACTCAATCTGTGTGATTTGTCCTTAAATATTTATTTATTTATCTCTTATAGGATCTCATAGACTGCGAATTTACATTCCTAATTATGAAGATGGATATGCAAATACATATAAAACAGTAATAAGAGCATACAACTGCTTAATCAATGATTTCCATTTAGATTAGTTAAACTCATTTTTTTTTTAAATTTAGTCTTGATAGTGGACTAGTTATTGACATTCTGCATTCATAAAATTTTTCTGAATTATTGAAAAATGCTCATGAAATGAACTCGTTCTGATGTTGTCAGTTTTGATCAAAATTGTCGTAATTTTTTTATTATTTTAAAATAACTTTTTGTAAATTCCTAATCAACTGTTGTTCGTAAACACATGCCGAATTTCACTTTATTTAAATTTATCAAACCCAAATGATACTAAACATTCATTGAAATTCTCTATAGAAAACGCCGATTTCATAAGTAAAGTAACCCAATACTTTTGGACGTCTATTGCAAATGTGTATTTTCGACACTTTCTCATAGTCAAACAAGGTTGTTAAGCAAATATGTACACGAAAGTGAAAGTATGTGTGCTATGGTGCCAGTGCTCAAAACCGTCGTTCGTTAGACATACCTAAGACAAAATCTATTCATACATTTTAAGACTTAACAAAAATATGAAAATTCAATGCGCACTCAATGTTCTTTGTACTGTAAAAGCCCAAACTAAGGGAAAACTTAGGTTTAACCAATAAATCTTAAGATTTACTGGCATGAGTTGGTAAATGTAAGTATTAAAAGGGCAACAATTTTTCGGACTCCTACCATTAGATACTGACAATGCTAGAATTTACCAGAGGCGATTGGTAAATGTTGGTTTTGGGATGAAAAGCGATAAGTACTTCTTCTTTATATATTTTAATTAACTATCATTAATCAACAAAGTAATTATTGATAATCGTATTACCAATCAATCTAATTCTAGCCTATATAAAAATGTTTTCATGTATCTAGATAATTTCTACGACCACAGCAATGAACCGGGAACCGGTGCTTTGCGTTTTGGATATTCGACGTGTAAGACCTCACGTGTAAGAGTCAGGTGTCAGTGTTAGGATTGAAACTTTGTAACAATAACTAAATAATTTAAGCGTACAACTCAAACTAAAAGGTTGATTAGTTATGCAGCTTAGTGGGCACTTTCCACCAAATTATATAAAAAATATTTAACCATGAACAAAAATATATTATACTATTAAACACCATAAAAAGAAAAGTACTCACCATATAGTCATAGTTATATACACTCTGTATGCAATATTTGGTCATGATAAGGGACCCAGACATCCTCTTGTCTGTTCCCAGTTCATACTCAATGCCGCGAATCAAGTCATTTGTCTTGAACACCAGTAGAGCTTGACGGTCCACATGTTCTAGACATTGAGTAATATAGTGAATAATGTTTGGTAAATTATCTTGGAATATTTTTTTCTGGAATAAAATAATAATAAGTAATTAAGGTTTTCCTTGCCTGATCGAATTTGGTAGCCAATGGTACACATCTTGGCATAGTAAAGAGGGTATCAAACTATCCTTGGCAGGATTTTGAGCTCTGTGGCGCAGTGGTTAACACGCCACCCCGCGACAAGTGGGTGCCCGGGTTTAATCCCCGGTCAGGTCATAATGGAAAACGATTTTCACATTGACCTGGGTCTTGTATGTTTATCTATTATAAAATATAGTATCGTTGGATTAGTATCCTACGACACAAGTTCACAACTTACTGTGGGGCTAGCTCAATCTGTGTGATATGTCCCTAAGTATTTATTTATCCTGAATTCAGTCACTGACGAGAGGGAGACGCCGCTATACGTGCGATGCGATTGGAGATGTTTCCGTGTTCGTGTCTTACGTATTTCGGCGTCCCTCTTATGATTTAATACCCCTTAAAACTTTATTAAAATTATAGTTTTTCACCTCTTCACTTGATGGCTGTGTCTTGTCTATTCCTTTCAAAATTGATTCCCATGGTCGACCTGACACAATGCAAGCAAACAGACCATAAAGTTCCTTCTTTATCCCAAGAGCCTCTGAATGTATCCTCATTTTCTCTTTGTCCCGAGAGAGTATACCCAACCATAACTTGGAGTAGTGGTACATAAATTTTTCTGTTAATTGCTGAAATATTAAAACATGGTAATATTATAATTTTTGATTGATTTCACCTTTTAAATGAATGTCACGATAGTGCATTACTAATCTATTTGTGATTTTCTAATCTACTGATCTGGTTTGGATATTTTGGCAGGTATAGTAGGTAGTTATCAAGCAAAATAAGTTACATTTTCCATGACACAATAACTAACTAATGCATCAAGAACCATGAGCTTTTTAGAACATTCCAATAAGAACAGATACAAGAACCATAGTATCTATAAATATGATTATTTATAATGTATGATATCTCGGAATCAAGATCAATTTATTGCAAAATCATAAGAAACAACAAAAAAATAGGCTTCTCATAGACATTGGACCTGCTGAGCAAAATTTCAACCAGTGTTAAACTTTCAGTGAAATATAAATTTTCGATGAACAATTTTGTTTTTTCATCAACTGATTGACGAATTTATGTAACATCAGCATAGGAGATGTTATTTGACCAAACAGCATTTGATTTAAGATATAAGTTTAAGGATCCAAGGTGAACAATTTATCATGAAAATAGTGGTAAAACTGGCTTTATATAAATACAGAAAGGGAAATAAAAACCCATCTACAACTTACAGCATACAAACCATGGTCCAGCAAGCAGATAGTGGTTTCCTTATCACCAGGGTCCTTCCTCACCAGAATATTGCCTGGGTGTGGATCACTGTGCACAAACCCAGACTTAAATATCATGTTGGAGTATAGATCTCCAATTTTTTCACAAAGGTCATATCTGTTAATTTTGTGCTCCTGAAAATTATTTATTTGTATTATCTTTTAACATAATATAAAAACTTTAATAAATTCTTTGTTTTTTGGCTCACAACCTATCACTATTTTGATTCTGATTTCCACGTAACGCCCACCAACATGCTAAACATTGCCTTCAAAACTTCAGGTCTTATAGACCTAGGCTCTGTCTACTCAGCAAGGGAAAAACAAGTGATACTATGTATGTAATTTAAACAAGATAATATACTTACATCTATATATTTACTATCATTAACTTGTCCTCCGTCAATAAACTCCATAGTAAGAACTCTAGTTGTGCTGTAATCCCAGTAAATCTTGGGTATTTTCAACCATTTATAATGTTGGAACATCTCTGCCACCTTTTCAGCATTTTGGCCCTCTGATAAGAAATCTAACTCTTTCACTATATTCTTCTTAGTCTCATCTATCATCCACTGCATCTCAAAATCGGGAAATACTTTCATCATTGATCTTAAAACAAATTCTATCCATTTCATATCTATGCTGACATTTTGCCTAATAAAAGGGTGTTGTACTTTTACTGCTACAACAGTACCATCTTTCAGTTTGGCCTTGTGTACTTGTGCTAGGGAGGCTGTGCCCAGAGGTTCCGGTTCAAAGTCATCAAATAATTCTTCTGGCTATAATGAACAATAAAAAATAATAAACAAGAATGATTATTAAAATTGGCTGAAAGAGAAATTATCTGTTTGACCTCTCAACCACCAAGGCCAATTGGTCTGCATAACAATAGAAAAACCATTGTCTGCCTTTCTCACACTTGATGCGTTATGGTTCTCTATTATGGTTCTTTGCAACCCCGTCTTTTGCGATTCCCCAATTTACATGGGAATGTGGTAAAAACATTTGGGGTCACTGGGAGAAGTTGATGCAATGAGCAGGGCTTGTTACCGGTACCAAATTCCCATTATAAGTACCGGTAAGTACCGGTATTACTATTCTGTTAAAATTTTTTTTTAACGGTAATATGAGGTAATGGTAATCTAGTATTTAACGGTAATAATATTGTTAACAGTTAACGGTAATTTTACCGCTACTTGTTACCGGTACCAAATTCACATTATAAGTACCGGTACCTCGGTACCTCTATTCTGTCAAATTTTAACAGTATTAAAATTGCGTTAATTTTACCGGTACCTACGCATTGTTGCCGTCTACCGCATGGGACTCGCTCGACTGTAAAAGTGCCGCCCTATTGTGGGCCCCCGCCTCACGCCGCACATGCACAACACGGCAACGACACACATTAACGAAATGATAATTCCCAATACGAGTACCGGTACTAAGTACCGGTACTGTTTACCGGTATTTGGTACAGGTACTTCTTTCAATTACCGGTACCGTCGTTTTATTGAGGTACCGGTACCAATCCAATTACGGTAAAAATCAAGTACCGGTACCTCTATAATACAACGGTACCGGTACTTGATTTTTACCGTTACCAAATGTACCGGTACCAAACCAATTACCGGTACTGTCGTTTCATAGAGGTACCGGTAATGGATTTTTACCGGTATCCAACCCCTGGCAATGAGGATGCAATGTGGTGTTTTATTATAAATATTATGCAATAATCAGTGCCAAACTAAGCAATATTAGTGCCCTGAGCACTTAAAGTTCATGAGCTCCACCATATCTACTTTTTGACTACTTCATCAGCTAATAAATTGTTCTACTGGGGCCCCAGTAACAGTGTTATGATATCCCAGAGGCAAGACCCTAAGCAATTGCTCAATTTGTTTCAGGGTTAATCCAGCACTGACATAACAATAACATATATTCTTTAGGATATTTTTATTAATTAAGACATCTGACATAGCTTAATGACTGCCATCGATGATGACAGCCTGGACCAACGGCTTAACATGCCTTCAGAAACACTTCACACACACACCACAAGAGAAATTTGTAGAAATAAAGCTGATTTAGTATATATGTGTGATATATGCTAATTTAGTATACAGAATAATGTGGATAAATATACTATTCCAATAAAATATTCAAGAAACTCATTTTTTTTCATCTATGACAAATATAGTCAAAAACATATTTCACAAGTAAAATTGTGTACTATAGAAATGACATTCAAATTTTTTACAACATACAATGGAAAATGTTTAAAAAAAAAACAGTAATTTACCTTTTTATTAAACTCATCTTCTATAACTTGATACAAGTCTTCTAAAGTATTTCTGGGAGCATCTTTGTGTAAAATTCGCATAGTTGTGACATACTCACTAGGGACCAAGTATTCTAATGCCCCGATGTGCTGGCCAAGTTTTATATAAATACCTCTATTCATTCTGCATAGCGCCAAAAGTTTTTCAGCACTATATTGGTGAGCTTGACTTTTTACAGTCATGTATTCCTCTGATTCTCTATCCCATTCTTTACAGTAGAGCATATTCTGGTAGATTCTTCCGATTTCCAAAGCAGTCAGAGCGGTTCTTGTGATCCTCACGATGGTCAGTGCTGCACCATCGTCTTCCTGGGACAAAAAACCAACTGTACTACCTATAGCCACGCTTCCATAGATACCATATTTAACTACACGTCTGATATTTATTCGAGAAAACATTTTAAAATTATTTGCACATAATTTTACAAAAAATAACAGTAAAATGAACTTTCTACTTGAAAGTCGCACAACACGACGCACTGACATGTGACGTATGACTATGACGTATGACTGATAGTGTCAGTGTTGCCCTAAATGTTGCCGTACGATAATCGACTATCGATAGTATATCAATTGACGCTTTAATCGTAGGGCCAATAGATTGACTGAATATTATCGATAGAATCAATACTTTTGATAGCTTTAACTTAAAATAGAAATGTCACTATTCTGTTTGTGTCAATTATTATAATATGTAGAAATTTAACTGAATAAAGCCATGTTTACTTGTGGTCATTGTGTGTGGTTCTGTCTAATTACGTATCGGTTTATTCAGCTAATCCGTTTATCGAATCAAGTAATATAAAATCTGCTACATGGGTAACAATATAAAACAAAATCAAAAAAACCTGTGCGATTTGATGATAAACCAAGCGGCGCTGGCTCGGATTTGAAATGGACGCATTGATATTTCACTTTTAACAATTTCTTAACTAAAGAATGTGCCCCGGAAGCCAAAGATTCCATGAAATTCAACTATTATTCTTTAGTTAATCATATCTCTCCAACGATATTTTCATATATTCGAGCATGCAAGACGTGTAAAGAAGCCATCACCGTTCTTTAGAAAATATGTGTGAAACCTAAAAACGAAATTCTTGCCAAGCACATGCTATCAACACGTAAACAGAGAACTGACGAAACGGTGAAAGAATACATTCAGGCACTAAAGCTGCTCGCTCTCACTCGAGTGTCATTTTACGGAAGTTACGGTGGAGGAGTATCAAAACGTGTTAAGGAGTAATACCTCCTTTATACTTACTGCTAAACTCTTTGGTCAAATACATTCAAATATGACTTACTAAGATTTGAAGTGTGTTGTTACATTGAAAACAACTCAAACTTTAACATGGTAGCAGAGCGAAACGAATCTTAAAATATAATTCATTGACGCGAGGTGTAATTCTAGGAAAGAATTTTACGTAAAATTTGTGATTTACATAACACGAAAATTCATATGGTGAAATCTGTGCCAGTTGTCTACCGCTATGGATAGGGCGATCGTAGAAGCATCGAGGGTGCAGATAGGATACCGGGATTCGAAAAACTTCAAGTCATGGAAGTATAGAATACTGGTTGTGATAAGGCCATCCCTGGAGCCTTGGAAGTTACCCGCCCCGACCCCTCTTCGGCTCCGAATAGCCAGAGGAATCCCACTATCCGACTCCGTCGCACTCGCCACCGGAATAGAGTGCGTAAAGTAGGATTAGCTCCGACTACTGGTGACCGCCCGGCGATCCCGGGTGACTTGCACCCAGGATAGGCCTTTCTGGCAACGTAGCTTTCGGCCCATAAGGCAAAATATGAGAGTTGCTGCTCTCTAAAGGCTTTTGCCATTGTTTCTCAGATTGGCCCTGTTGCAGATATTGCACAGCAGTTAGTCCGAAGATTTTATTTAAGTAGTTAAGAAATAAAATATTGTTGGATAAAACATTGAGTTTTTATTGTTGACAGACAAGTAAGAGACATGACATAAAAATGTAAAAAAGTAAATCAACCACCAAAGAGTTATCTCTTATAACCTCAGTTACCTATATGTAACCTTCTTCAACAGGCCCTTCAGGCTTGCATGCACGCATACGCGGCCCATCACGCAATATGAGAGTTTGCTGTCTCTCCAAGCCTTGCGCACACAGGCAACGCCCAAAGCCGAGGTCCGTCCCTCCTGGGGGCCCTTTGGTGATGTTGTCTATAAAGGTTGTATCGGCGCGTATAGATACTTTTTTTAACTACTTTTTGGGAAAGATAATTTGGTGCGAAATTAAAAGCAGTGAACTGGTTAAACGCTGAATGACTAGTATATTCGATTTGAAATTTTACATGGTTTTTGAGAAAAAGGTAGTGGGAACAATTTTGGCCCATTCTATTGGCCGCCCACGCAGTGCTACGTCACGTGATGATGATGGGCGGATGATGTGCGTTTCTTCCATCAGGGGGCCCCACTGCAGCAGCGTTGACATTGCGTTAACATGCCCGCGGCCTTGAAAGCATCAGCTTTAAAAAGTGTTTCCCTCTTCTTCATTTGCCGTCAAAGGGCAGATTTTGACATATGGGCGTCTTATAACGCCAGACGGTGTCTGGATGTCCGCAACTCGAGCGATGCCATCGTTTCCGGGTATGCTTCTGACGACTCGACCCAGCTGCCATTTCAGGGGAGGAAGGTTGTTGTCCTTTACGACCACAAGGGTGTTTGGTTGTAGATCAGCTTTGTTCTCTCTCCATTTTATTCGGGTCTGCAGTCCGGAGATGTATTCTTTGGACCAGCGGGACCAGAATTGTTGTCGGCATTGCTCAACCCTCTGGTAGCGGTTGAGGCGATGTAGCGGAGCATCTTTGAGGTCCTCATTGTAGACAGGAGCGGTGAGTGGACGACCGATCAGGAAATGTCCAGGGCTGAGAGGTTGGTAGTCCATCGGGTCTGTAGATAGCGGCATCAGTGGACGCGAATTGAGCACGGCCTCAATCTGACTCAGCACCGTAGTAAATTCCTCGAAAGTGAGATGAGCATTGCCTACCACTCGGCGCAAGTGATATTTGCACGATTTCACCCCCCCCTCCCATAGACCCCCGAAATGAGGGCTAAATGGTACTATAAAGGAAAATTTGATATTTTGACTTTGAGCGTGTTCTTTAATATTTGAGCTACATTTTTTAAGAAACTGAGCAAAATCATTTCGTAAACCTACAAAGTTACGATCGTTGTCGGAATATATCTCACATGGCTTTCCTCGTCGCGAAATAAAGCGCTTGAGAGCAAGTAGATAAGCGTCAGAAGTAAGATCACTAACGAGTTCCAAATGAATTGCTCGCGTAGCGAAACAAATGAATAAACAAATGTAACCCTTGACCAATTTTGCTCCTCTACCTTTACTGTTAAGTGTGAAAACTGGCCCTGCGTAATCAACTCCAACACGAAAATTTGGAAAATCGCTTGCCGTTACACGCTCCTTCGGTAAACCAGCCATAAGAGGACTTAAAGTCTTTCCCCTAAGGCGAGTACAGATAACGCATTGATGAGTTGTCTTGCGAGCCAAGTTTCTACCCGAGACTGGCCACCACTCTTTGCGAATACGATATATAAGTGCCTGTGGACCTGAATGCAGAGCCTGGATATGCTCATATCTAAATAATAAAATGGTAAAATGATGTTTACTACATAAAAGTACAGGATGTTTTTGATTGTAATCAAAATCGGGAGAATTCTTTATTCTGCCACCTACACGCATTACATTTTGCCCATCCATAAAAAAACTTAAACTAGCGAGTTTGTGTTTTGAGTTGAGACCCTTACCATTATTTATTAATTTGTAGGTATCTTTAAAAGATTCCCTCTGAGATAGCCTAGCGAGCGTGCTACCTGCATTCCTAAGCTCATCGACAGAGATCGCGCCCGACAGCCTACTTGTTTTGTTGCGCGCGTTATGAATAAAACGAAGTACATAAACAGCGGAACGTATCATGCGATTGTATTGAGAGAATCTATGAAACGGAAATAGTGACTCGATTTCACTATCATTTCTTGTGATCATTAATGAATTGGCAAGATTCGATTTGAGCTCAGGCAACTCGGAAGGCGTGACATTACTATTTAAGCACAAATCATTAGGTAAATTAAGTTCTCGTAGAAACTCAGGACCGTTCCACCAAAGGTCTGATAAAGATAAGTCCTTTAAATAAACACCCCGTGAAACCAAGTCGGCAGGGTTTTCTTTCCCACTTACATGCCGCCACGTAAACTTACTCGTCAGATCATGTATTTCCGCGGCTCGATGTTGTACAAATGTTTTTAGTAAGGATGGAGCCATGCGTAGCCACCCTAAAACGATAGTAGAATCTGTCCAAAATATGACGTCATCAATAGGACGAGTAAGGGCATCGCGAACCTTATCATAAAGCCTAGCACCTAGGAGTGCCGCTGTCAATTCCAAACGCGGTATGCTAATTGGGGAAATTGAAGCTACTTTTCCCTTTGAGATAAGCAATCGTACTATTACGTTGTTTTCTCGTATAGTACGTACATATATACATGCACCGTACGCGGTTTGCGACGCGTCGGTAAATATATGCAATTCAGTTGTTGACGAATCGTATTGAAAGGCATGCCTAGGTATGGTTATGTTTACGAGATAAGGCAGACCGTCGAGAAACCGGTTCCACGTTCGCGCGACATCAGGCGGTAGCGGGTCGTCCCATTGTAATTTTAATAGCCATAGTTTTTGCAATAACACTTTACCCATCATAACAAATGGACTTAGTAGACCCAAAGGGTCGAAAATTTGCGAAACGACAGATAAAATTAAGCGTTTAGTTATAGGTTGATCACTGTTATTTTGGACAAGTGTCTTGAAATGAAACTGATCAGTCATATTGCAAAAACTAAGACCTAATGTGCGACACTGACTTTGTTCACCGAGATTCAAGTCCTTGAAAGTACTTGAATCTATGGAACCGCATGAGTCAGCTTCCTTTTTAAAATTAAAATTCCATTTGTGTAATGGAAAACAACCCGACTGTAATAAATCGACCGCGCGTTTACAATTTTTGATTAAATTCTCCTTTTCATCATCTGAAGTAAGCAAATCATCAACATACATATCATCACGGACAAGCCTTTTGACCTGGATGTCCGCACATTCATCCGCCAGCTGTTTTAAGCATCTGACACTCAAATACGCTGAGGCAGCTTGGCCGTATGTTACGGTATTTAATTGATAAATCTGGAGAGGCTGCGATGGTTCCTCACGCCAGATGATGAGCTGAAGGTCACGTTGAGAAGGTGTGACAAGTACCTGTCTATACATTTTTTGGCAATCACAAATGGCAGTGTACCTGAACTGCCTGAATCGTAAAAGTATGGCTAATAAATCTCCTTGAATAGGAGGCCCTACCATTTGAATGTCGTTCAAGGACTTTCCGCTACTTGTTGATGCACTAGCGTCAAAAACGACACGAAGCTTTGTCGTTGTACTGTGTTCGCGAAAAACGCCATGGTGTGGCGTGAAAAAATGTGACTTAGAATAGTCATTAACTTGGGTCATATGACCTAATTCAATGTACTCTCGCATAAAGTCGACATATAATTTTTTATAACTATCAGGTGCGCGTGATAACCTGTTTTCTAATGATAGGAACCGTCGTTCCGCCTGGGGAAATGATTCACCTAAAACCTCAAGTGATTCTTTAAGAGGAATCTGTACACAAAATCTGCCATCATTATTGCGTGTGGTAGTGGTGGCAAATATGTGTTCACAGGCTCGTTCCTCATCTGTGTGCGTATCCAGAGGTTTAGGTAGCTCTTCGAGCTCCCAAAACTTGCGTAATTGTAGGTCAATTGATTGGGAGAAGTTACACTGGGTACGCCCATCCTTGCGCGTATTATGATGGATGGGACCAGAAATAATCCAGCCCAACTTCGTATTTTGTAAGAACGGACCGTTTGGCAAGCGCATCCTGCCATCGATAAGCAAGTCCCAAAACTTGTCCGCGCCTATCAAAATATCTATCTTTTGGGGACCTAAGTAATTCGAATTTGCCAGCTGTACATGGTCAGGAATCCTAAACTGTGCGCTTTGTTGATGTATGGCTGGTAATGTAGACGTGATTTCTTGTAGTACATAGCAATTGATGCGCATTGAATAGGCATTAAAGCGCGATTTAATTTCAATATCACAGGTTTGCGTTGACTGTGATATTGAATTACCTACTCCTCGTATCTGAAGGGTGGACTGTAATAATGGAGTGTCTAAAAGTTTGCAAAGTGATTGAGTGACGAAACAATTTTGGGAACCACAATCAAGTAAAATGTAGGCGGAGTAATAAATATTATTTTTACCCAACACCTCGACCAACGCCGTAGACAAAAGGACCGGTACACTTGCGCATTGCATTCTTGTGTGAGTGTTCGTATTGACATTGCTAACTGGAATATCACTAAGTTTTTTATGACAAAGCGGAGCAAGGGAGGGGCTGTACGAGCCATCTGCCGAGGTTGACTGCAGTCGGTCAGTCTGGCAGGCCCGTGCACTTGCATTGCAACTAGATGTGTTATGCGTATTCGGATGAATAAGTGTGTTGTGTTTTAAATTGCATTGCCTACACGGACCGAAGCGACAATCAACTACCGTATGACCGGGACGCAAACAGCTCTCACATAACTTGTGATCGCTTAAAAATTTGACTTTGGCTTGTAAATCGGAGTTTAGAAATTTCATACAAGAATAAATTGGATGTTTACCCTTGCACATCAAACAAGCTTTATGTGAGAATCGCTCGGAAGACTGCGCCTTGTTGGAGGAAATATTGCATTGGGATAAGTGAGACTTAGTTTGCGCGTTAGGTTTTTTAGATTCTAAATTACTCTGATTATCCCTGCTGTGCGCTAATGCTAATGTTTCCAACAAGTCTGACCTGTCCTTGAGGAATTTGAGTAATTGATCGATTTTCAACTGAACTTTAGAATCGGAATTCGACAATAATGTACCTTTGTGCTGCTCCCACTCGCGCTCAGTGGTTTTGTCTAACTTAGTGACTACGATATAGATAAGTAGTGTATCCCAGTGGTTCGTGGGCTCACCTAGGGTGTTAAGGCAACGCAGGTTATTAATAACGGTGTCTATGAGCTTGCGTAATAATAAAGGTGACTCTTTGGTTAGTGCTTGTATAGAAAATAGTGCTTTGACGTGACTTTGTACTAATAACCTAGCACTGTCGTATCTATTTAAGAGGAGCTCCCATGCAATTGTGTAGTTGGCAGAAGAAAGTTCTATCCCGCTTATAACCAATTCGGCACTACCTGTTAGTGATGACTTTAAATAGTGGAACTTTTGGATGTCACTTATTTCAGTGGAGTTGTGAACCAGTGAAATAAATGTGTCCCTATAATGAAGCCAAGATTCCATTTGACCGTCAAATGACTTTAGAGAAATGGTAGGTAATTTTATAGACGAATGTTTATTAGAACAATTGCCGTGATTGCATGATTTAGAACTATTAGTGATCTCACTATCGGCAAGAATAGATTCAGCTCGGGCTAGTGTACGGTAGTAACTATCCTCAAACTGCTGACGTTGATCTAATTGCTCATCAATGTCGCTACTGGAGATATTCTCCTCAATTTTAGATTGAATTTCGTTGAATTCGGAGAATAAACTACTAGCGCCTTTTATGCGTAACTTTAAATCTATTTTTGATTGAGAATCAGAGGTCGCAATGTTAACGGTCGTTAGGTAATTTGAAAATTTAGTTAGCCTACCCTTTATGATTCCCCGTTTTTTAACAAGATCACGAATGATTTGCTCAGTTGCATGATCGGAAATGTTTCTATAAGGTGACCTATCGCGAGACTTAGAGGAAGTCTCTTCCCTATCATCGCACAATAGCGGCATTTCGGTTTTCTATGAGTAGATGAGGTACTTACGTGCAAATATCGTATGCTGGGAGGACAGCTTGTGCTAGCGACGGCACTCAGCTGTACCAGACCCTGGGTAATAAGCAACACTCACCACACTCACTGGAATTAATTGGGCACTTTGCAGATATCCGTAGGCACTGGTTTCGGATCCGGCTCGAAGGACCAGATTATGTATCGGCGCGTATAGATACTTTTTTTAACTACTTTTTGGGAAAGATAATTTGGTGCGAAATTAAAAGCAGTGAACTGGTTAAACGCTGAATGACTAGTATATTCGATTTGAAATTTTACATGGTTTTTGAGAAAAAGGTAGTGGGAACAATTTTGGCGCATTCTATTGGCCGCCCACGCAGTGCTACGTCACGTGATGATGATGGGCGGATGATGTGCGTTTCTTCCATCAGGGGGCCCCACTGCAGCAGCGTTGACATTGCGTTAACAAAGGTTGAGGGCACTCTGCCCTCGCCTCAAACGCCCGTTGAAGTAGCGAAAGCTCACTTGGAGTTAGCTACATAGTTATTAAAAAAAAAAAAAAACTTGGAAGTTATTGAAGGTAGGAGATCTAGATTACAACAACCATCGGTGGACGCCGATTCAGTCTTTAAAACAAAGTTTGAAAAAGATTTACAAGAATTCACAAATATTGATAGTGCCGTCTTAGTTCTCATCACGACCAACATGACAGATGAAATATTAAATCATGTCATGCGTCTGACAAGTTCACGAGAGGTATGGGAAGAACTAAATAGATTATATGGAGAAAGTAGTGAAGATAAAAGCTATGATCTGTGTCTACGATTCTTTAGTTACAAAAAGGAACCTGAACATGATATGGCAAGTCATACTACTTCGTTAAAGATTATCTGGCATGAATTGAACAGCCATTTAGATCCAAAATTACCAGACATGCTATTGATCTGCAAGATTTTGGACACTTTACCGACAGATTATTTCGCCTTTAAATCAAGTTGGCTACTTATGACAAAGAAAGACAGAACGGTTGATAATCTTACTACCCAGCTATGTTCCCATGAAAAATCCCTGATGAACTAACCTGAGACTGCAAGCACATCAGAAGCACTTTATGTAAAAACTATAAAAGGCAAAAAGAAACAAGAAAAAGAATGGAAATGCAAATATTGTGGATTGAGCGGACATTGAGTAAAACAATGCAAGAAATGGATTGCTAAAGAAGCGACTACAATAAACCTAACCTTACCCGTCTTAGCCTTGAACAACGTAGTTGCAGACAAAGAACACTGGTTCGTAGACAATGGTGCAACTAGCCATGTTACGAATAGGGGTGACCTCTTTGAGACTTTTGAGCACTTCAAGGGCCAACACACAGTCACAGCAGCGAATGGTCAGACCATTGAAGCACTTGGAAAAGGAAATATCCGTGTAGAAGCTGATGTTTGTGGAAGACGAGACCAAATTACACTTAAAGATGTTTGGTACGTCTCTGGCATAAAGATTAATCTCTTTTTCTGTTCTTTCCGCACATGATCATGAGTACAATACAGTCTTTAAGTCGACGCCAGATACGTGTATGTTGAAAGTAGCTGGAACCATAAGACTGATCGGAAAAAGACAAAGAAATGGCGGAAACAAACTTAACCTACTGAGGTTAAGTTGACATCTGGTTTAGGCATCAGGGAACTGTCCCTGATGCCTAAACCAGATGTCAATGTGGTATTAACAAATCCACTACAAGTATATCACGAGAGGCTAGCTCATAAAAATAAAAGACATGTTAAACAGCTCATTGAAAAAGAATTTGGAGTAAAGGTAGAGGACAGCAATTCTGATCTATGCGAAGGATGTGTTTATGGAAAGGCCCACAAGCAACAGTTTGGCATAAGGATTAGAGCATCCAAACCAGGAGAACTCATCCATGCTGACATATGTGGCCCTTTCGCATATTTAATCCAGAAGTTTCGATATTTCCTGATGTTCAAAGATGACTACACCACTGCATATATTTACTGAAGCAGAAATCTGAGGCATGGATGAAGCTTGAGCAAATGATAGCACAAGCCAGAGTTGCAGGATACACTGCCAAAGAAATATTAAGCGATAATGGAGGCGAGTTTGATAACGAACAATTTCGGAAAATCTTAACAGCACATGTCATAAGACAGAGACTGATGATGCCTCACACGCACGAACAAGCCGGGTGCGTGGAAAGAGAGAATAGGACCGTAGTTGAAGCAGCAAGAGCAATGATGCACGCTCACGAGGATATACCACAAGGTCTTTGGGCAAAACTCATTAACACAGCGGCGTATATCCTAAATCACACCGGTACATTAAGTGTAAAAGGAAAATCACCCTGTGAGTTATGGTACGGAAAGAAACCTGGTATCAAACACCTGAGAATCATTGGCTGCAAATGCTATGCCCATATTCCTAAACCCAACCGCAAGAAGCTTGACTAGAAAGCTCAAAAAGGAATATTGATTGCCTATGAAGGCGATGAAGTCTACAGAATTTGGGATAAAGTCAATCACATGTTAATTAGATCCAGAGATGTAACGTTTGAAGAAACACCACTACAAGGCTTTAATGGCGAGAAAGATGACAATCACAGTTCAGAACCTTCAACGTCTACCAACAAAAATCCTGTATTTGAGCTACCAGCTCTACAAGCCAAATCAACAGATATTTTACAGCAAGATGATACTTATCAGAGAGATCAAGAGGGACAATCTTCTCCTCAAAATCCACCATCGCTAACTAACGAAGTCGATGAGTAGGGATCATGTGTAGAACAAGAAGTCCAGAGAGTACAAGATATTCATTCAGAGCAAATTGTTCAGTGAATGAGTCAGAGCAGTATGAAACTGTGGAGTCCGATGATGAGGAAGCAGAATCTGCCGAGAACCATGGTCTGTCTGCAAATGAAATAGAACGAGAAGGCCAAATGACTCTGAGAAACAGGAATACTCTTAGACCTCCAAGTCGATACAGAGATCAAATCTGCAACATCAACATGACATTGAATACTGTTGAACCAAAAAAGCTACAAGGAAGCTAAGAATAGTGTAAATAGGGATAAATGGCAAAATGCAATCAACAGCGAAATAAAATCCCTCAGTGACAACGAAACTTGGGAGCTTGGAGAATTGGCAACAGGAAGAAAAGCCATTCCTTCAAATGGATATTCAAAATCAAAACGAACCCTGACGGTACTATAGATAAGGATAAGGCCAGATTAGTCATCAAAGAATATTCACAAAAAAAGGAATTGAATTTTACGAAACTTGCCCTGTGGCAAGAAGCAGCACCAAAAGAACGCTTATAAAAAAAAAATCATGTCTGTTGTATGGTCCGTATATATTATGAGTGCCCCTTAAATATTAATTTTATTTTCATTTAATTATGTATTTTTGAAGTGAATATATAACTAAATATTCTGTTATTATTTCAAGCATGTTGTTGTTATCATATCGAGGAAAAACGAGCAAATAATCACGTTTGTTGTATGGGAGCCCCCTTAAATAATTATTTTATTAAAAGTAGTATTTGTACATAGTTATATAGTCCGGGGAAACAAATACAGAAGAGCCACGGTCTATAGGCACACCACACCTCAACCCGACGTTCGTCTCTCGACACGCATAAGGCCTACTCGGAGGATTACCATACATCTTAGGAGGGGGTACCATGGGATGTTTATTGTCATTATTCTATTTGTGTCAATTATTATAATTATAATATGTATAATTTTAGCTAGATAAAGCCATGTTTACTTGTGGTTCTTTCTAATTACGTATCACTCGTAAATAAAAAACTTTATGTCATTGAAGCTAACGTGAGATAAATACATTATTAATAATAATTGGTTTTCTGTAAAGAAGGTTTACGGACGATTATTTTATGTGAAGCCGAACACTTAGGCCCATCGTGCCTCTTCCGCGCTTGTTCCGGGTCTCACTTGCACGCGGAACGTGACTCTTTTTCCTTTGTGCAGCCGGCGATCATCATTTATAAGACTTAACTTTAAATAATTAAACTAATTTAGTCGGCCGAGAATCAAGCCGGGGACCCTGTGATTCAAAGGCTCTTACTGTACCACTGATCTACAGTGGTAGTCAAATGTGCAATACTATTGTGTTATTGCACTAATTTGATTGTATTGCTTCATTCTGAGATATCAATATGTTCGATTGACTAAATCGATACTATGACATCAACCATCTACAAAAATGATTATAGACTAATTTAATATAATAATATATAATATTAAAGTAAAAAATGGTTGTCTGTAAAGTCGGTTTACGGGCGATAACTTTATGTGATAACGGATTGATTGTATTGGTCCAGTTCAACATGGTAACACTGAACAGCGCCATTTTTCCCTTTTGATTTCCGTTTCCGTTGACAGTTCTTTTAGGTAAAAACCTCTGAAAATGAAGGCGAAAGGAGAGGTGAGTTTCTGAAATTTTGTGACTATTGTGAAGATAAATACAGTTTTTAACTATTTTCCGCAGTGCATACTACTTAACAAGTGAATTATGTGTAAATCATTGCGAATTAAAGCGCCAATTCAAGGTATGCGATGATACACGTTGTCGCCGTTTCTGCAGCATCAATCATTTCCGTAAAATACTATAAATTACTAAATTTATATCAGGGAGCAGATGAAGTGATGACAAAGTGTCGTACTGATCAATTTATAAAAATGTTTAAACATGTGAAACTGTTAAAATTGTGAAATAAATATTGTCGGCTTTTAGGTTATGTCATGTTGTGCTTTGTTGTCGCTTGTCTAAAATGAGGTAAAGTTTCACTGATTTTTGTCATAATATTGTGTTTCAGTTGAAGGAATTCGAGGTTATTGGCCGCAAGCTCCCTTCGGAGAGCGAGCCAAAGCCTCCACTATACAAAATGAGGATCTTCTCTCCAGATCCAATTGTCGCCAAGTCCCGTTTCTGGTATTTCTTGCGGCAATTGAAGAAGTTCAAGAAGACCACCGGTGAAATCGTTTCGATTAAGGTATGATGGTATTGATATTCTGTATTATTAGAAAAAGAATAGTGGTATTTATTCAAAAACTTGGTGCTATCGATTTCTTCTAAATGATGTCGAATTTATTACTTATGAATATGTTATTGATAATATTCAAGTAAATTTAATTTGATGGAACTATGCTAGTCAGGAGATGGGGATTTATCCCTAAGGTGTTAATTTGTTGAAAATCACAATCAAATTAAATATGTAAATGGTTTAATTCTCCTAGGATCCAATAAACAGTGTTCTTAACCAATGGTGTGTATAGGACTATCTCACATTTGGTTCCTCATTTTGACTGATTGAGTAGTGATCCTTGCTTCTGTATTTTGGATAAGGTGAAAAATCATGCTCCAGACTGATAGTCAAATCCTACCATACTACTTAAGCAGAACCAATAGGCGATTAGGAAAAAAGATGAAGTCTTAATATTTTCATATTTATATTTTTGTAAAAAAGAAATAAGAAAGGGACGATCTCCGAGATGTAAATATAAATATTATCATGTGAGAATTATTGTTTTAGATGTAAAAATCACAAAGTATTCGATGAAAAATGTTTAAGATAACATCACACATATATATATATATATATATCATTTTAAAATTTCATATGTATTTGTATCAAATTCCAACAAGAGGGTGATCTTGTTCAAGGACCGACCTAAATTATACAAATACTTTTGATGTATTTAATTAATTCAGCGCATAGAAGTAGTGATTTGAAAACACTTAAATTTTCAGAATTTCATGCAGAACCGTTGTTGAAAAGCCCAATGGTCCAGAGCATTAGTAGCTCTTATGGATGGGTGGCATTAAAAATATTTTGAGCTTCTCCAGGCTCATGGTGCTTTGCCCCCCCACTATGTTGATAAGCTGACTGTTTAAAGAAGCACATTGACAAATAATATGTTAACCATTACTACATTTAGGAAGTTATTATGTATGAAAGATTTTCTTGAAAATACTGCATAGTTTTTACTGATATTTTCGCATAATCGTATCGCCTCCATTATTAAGCATAACATCAATTTTAATTTTTCAGGAAATCCCAGAAAAGAGCCCTGTAAAAATCAAGAACTTTGGCATCTGGCTGCGCTATGAGTCCCGATCAGGCGTGCACAACATGTACCGCGAGTACCGTGATCTTAGTGTGGGCGGTGCAGTCACCCAGTGCTACAGGGATATGGGAGCCAGGCACAGAGCCCGTGCCCACTCCATTCATGTAAATATTTGCCTTATCTAATACTAGCAGTTCACTGAGAATGTGAACCTTGTATTCATTTATATGATTTGATAATCGGTGATTTTCGTGGCACAGTGGTTAACATGCCAGCCTGCAACACGAGAGTGCCCGGGTTTGATCCAACTTGTAACAAAATCAACTTGTAAACAACTTAAATTACCCATTTATTTGTTTTAAATTTGATTTCAATTAAAGCATTGGTTCAAGAGTTGTCATAGAACATGCATACCTAACAGATGAAATATTTAATTATAGCCAATTGTCATGAAATTTTGCATGGCTATTGTTATGGGTACAGATAAGGAAATAGCTTGAATATGTTTGTATGATGATAGTAATTATTGAATGTCGGCAATTACTTGTTAGGGGGCGTCCTTTAATTTCTCGTAAGGGGAAATTCAAATATTACGTAAGCAGCGAATGGGGTAGGGTCTTATTTTTGATTTTTATTTTTGACATGGTGGTTTCCTGTGCCAAATTTTATTGGAAATTCTTTTCTATGAATGACTTGGTGGATTTAAAAATATTTTTTTTTATAAATTCACATGACAGAACTAGGAATAATGCGTAGCTTAGCTATTGGAATTGATTGACGTGACCACGAAGATTGGACTTTTAGGTATAAAAGCCAAAGGAAAATACATTATGTGATATTTGCCTACCCCCAGCACAAGCACAAGGGGTGGAATTCGGCTTGACCCCTCCCCCCTCTAAACACATCACGTAATTTATGGAGGCCCACTTATGAGTAACACCACAGCAAATTGTGTTTAATTAATAAGAGCAATATGTACAGTATAAATAACCTACTTCAAACTAAAGGAAACATACAATTGGGAACATTTTCTTCATATGATAAGCATTGTCATAAATACTGTACAAACAGTGTACGGCTTAGTGGTTTGTTTGAAGTCAGTTTTGTTATATGAAAGATTGTCTGCTACTTGTGGAGAGGGTTCAAAATTTTTTTTTGGTAACACTAATGTATTATTGATTGTTATTTGTTTATTGCAGATCATCAAAGTGGAGGTCATCAAGGCAGCCGCGTGCCGCCGGCCGCAGGTGAAACAGTTCCACAACAGCCACATCCGGTTCCCGCTGCCGAAACGCGTGCACCACCACAAGCGCCTCAACACCTTCGCGTACAAGAGGCCAAGCACATACTTCCTGTAATTTACGCGGTTTAACAATAAAATCCATGTAACGTGGAAATTTTCTTTTATTTTTACTAAACAACTAGCGCCTCGCCCCGGCTTCGCATGGGTAGATAGATATTTGAATCTTTTGGGTATTTTTTTCACACCTTGGCTTCCAAACTATCCGTGGAAACAAAGGAGATGCAAATGCATAAACAAAGGATATTCAAAAGTAGATTGAAGGGTACCTCTTGCATAGGCATGTAACATCTCGTCTTCATCGTCACTTATCATCAGGTGAGATGGGAGACATATGCCTACTTCAAAATTTAGTAAAAGAAATAGTATTACGTCATGAGGGTTACAATAAGTGTACATAAAAATTGTACCGTCTGCCACCAGTGGTGGTCGCCCCCAGTGGTGGCAAATGGGATATACCCGTCAGGCCTATAGCGCAAAAGAGAGCCGCCGATCTTTTTTGGGCTCTGTTTGCCTCAAGCGCACTCGACCATGGGCGATGGAGCTGCTACATCTACTTCCATCCCCTTGTGTGAATACATACCGGAGGTTTCCGTCACAGCAGCGGATGGTCCGGCGGGAGTTGCTTACCTGGATGTTCACACGTGGGCCGGACGGCGTCAAATTGAATGGTCACTATTTATAGAAATTATACAATAAAAGCTTTCGCCCGCGTCAATGTCGATCCCTCGGGAATAGTACTATTTCCCGGGATAAAATGCACCCTTTGTCCTTCTCCGTACCCCAAATAACGTGTATGCAAAATTTCATGATGATCGGTACAGTAGTTACAACGTGAAAGCGTAACAAACAAACTCACTTTCGCATTTATAATATTAGTTAGGATTTTAAAACTTATACTACTAAATAAGTATATTAAGTTTATTAAGCGGGTGCCGCGCAAACGATAAACGTCGCTACTGCGCAAGCCAGGCTGCGCAGAACCATTAGGCGATTAGGAAAAAATATGAAATCTTAATAATTTCATTTTTATAAAAAAATAATAAGAAAGGGGGTGTGCGTTACCCCAGCAAAAAAGTACCTACTGAATATCAAAACGTCATATTGCTAGATAATTAGTAAGTAACGTCGTGTAAATGTAGTTGAAAGTTTTAAATTTGTACGTCCATTAATTTTTGAGATATTAATTAAAATCAGATTCTGCTAGGATGACATTTCAAACGTTACGCCAGCAAAAAATTTACTAGGATCCGAATGAAAGTTAATACAATAATTAGTAGTTGATGTGCTGTAAATGTACTTGTATAAATAGAATTTGTACGTCTCCAGACTTTTGCGATATTCGAATTTTTGCTGGGGTAACGTTTGGCCGATTGCTGGATCTCATAATCGGCACGGCGTAGGAGTTTGATTATTTTTATTTACACTGTTATGAATTTGTAGATCATGTCTGCAAAAACAGAATTTCTAAAAATGTTACTATTCAGGGATTAAAAATGAAAATATGAAATCAGGTATTTTAACTCCTGTACTTTAAATATGGGACCTAGAGACTAAATGTTGACGTTAGTTTGTACCTTATGATTGCCTACAATGCCCAGGTAAGTATCAATATGAAATCTTAAGTATTAAATTAGTTATGAGAAAAAGAATCATATCTAGGTCTCCAGGAATTTCGACACCGATTTGACCAGTTTTTCTATTAGTTCAGAAGTCGACAGCTATCAAACTATTCGTAAGGGTTAGTTAACTATAAGTTTGCAAAACATCAGCTTAATACACGCAGTAGTTTAAGAAATATAATTAAATATCCAACCGTAGGTGAAATACCATAATATATAAATACGGACAAATCACACAGATTGAGCTAGCCCCAAAGTAAGTTCGAGACTTGTGTTATGAGATACTAACTCAACGATACTATATTTTATAACAAATACATATATAGATACACATCCAAGACCCAGGCCAATCTGAAAAAGATCATTTTCCATCTTGACCTGGCCGGGGATCGAACCCGGTCACTCCGTGTCGCAGGCTGACGTGTTGACCGCTGCGCCACGGAGCTAGTCGATAATAAGCCGACCATTATCGGGAGATAACAAAAAGCGACGCTACAGTATATATTGCTAACCTTCCTAAATTAGCAGTAGTATTCACGTAAAATAGTACAGTCGCGTACATCGTTAAATTCAAGTTTTTTTTTTTTAACTTCTACAAAACTATTGTTTGCTTAGGACCACATTTTTTATATTGTACTTATGATACAATCTCAATTGGAATGTGCCCAACAGTCCTATTTCAATGAGTACTATTCTCATTCCATCAACCGGGCCGCTGCACTTACACTCATAATGTAGATATAGTTTTGGATTTATATATTTGTTTATTTGGTGGTTCCCTAACAGGTTATCATGTGATATCTCATTGGTTTTTTTATATGACGAGTGGCAGAGTGCTTTACAAGACCATGACTATGCGCTTCGCGCGCTTAGTTGCGTGCGCCACTAGGGTTGTCAACTCAGTTGATCAGAAATCAGGGAGGTAAAAAAAGTAAATGTAAAGTTTTATTGTATGGCCGTTAATGTTTAAATAATTCCAATAACGATTGGTAAGTATTGTTCAGGTCGAGGGCATTACGACGCTCAAACGTCTGAAGGAGGAGGAAGTCTTGTTTGCAGAGAGCGATTAAGGCAGCTTTTCTACGCTATGAATATAAAAAACTCATCAGCAGTATAAACGGCATTCAGAAATCGGGCTTTCTTAGTCTTTAAACAACCTTGCAAAAATAGATCACTGTATCGAATTACCGATACACTACACCGGCATTTCAGAATACCGGTATCCATGCGCCAGTCCGGCCGTACGCCCCCGTTCCACGACTCACCTGGCCGCATGCACACCACATATAGGTATACGATAAAGCTCATATTTCACTTCTCAGAACACAGAATAAAATTATAGATCTGTACATTTATATTACTTTGACAGGGATCTCAAGTTCTAACTAGTTTGTGGCCATGACAAGAATGAGTCACTAACCAGCATTTAGCAACGCTGATAAGGAGAGTGCATTCATGGGGTTGATACTTTCTTTACAATATTAGTAAACGCCCTCTATATATTTGAGTGGTAAACTCATTCTTTTCTTTCCGTTTGACACTTAAAATCGCCAATTATGAATGAGACATAGTATGACATACTAGCATATTATTTACCAGTAACTAAATGTCCTAATTTAAAATAAATAATGAGTTAAAAATTGCAGTGTATTTACAGAGTTATGAGTGGAGTAAACTTAGTGTTTAGTTCAGAAACTGATATTTAGATGGCGCTGTTGCAGAGCGGTCTGTGGTACTCCTGCGGGATCGACCAAATGTCTAGAGTGAATACTACGACAGTTGATCTTTTTTGTGTTGACGTCTCGTCTCGTCTCGGTCGCGCATATAATACAATGATGTAAACCGTATACAGCGTCAGATTTAAAAAAAATCTTTAATTTTGTTATCCAATAATGAGATTTGTAATTTACAGTTTGCAAATGAAATAACTATTAATTTATATTATACCTAAACTTACATAACAAATACTAAACAAGACGGAAATTCGGAGCCTTCAAAAAGTAAAAGATTTTTCCTACTCATCTAAATAGGTATTTTGTAAACGCCTAGCGTACCTATTACTCGAAAGAAATTAAATATGGTGATAATATATATTATATATCTGTACCTACCTATGTATAGAACCAAGGCATAAAACCAAGAATATGTGCCTGTGCATTAAAAACTCATCCTCATGTTTGCATACGTACACAAACTGTATTCTACACTCTCGTATGAAGAAATAAAGATTATATTTATAAATGCGAACACTTCAGTACACGAATATACCGCAAAAATAAATGAATTCACGACCAATTTCAGTAATACAACTAAATATACGGTACCGTCGCCTTTTACTATACTCCCAAAAATGGTCGGTTTATCATGGTATTTCACCTACAGTTGGATATTTAATGATATTTCCTAAACTAATGCGTGTATTGAGCTGATTTTTTTGTAAACTAATAGTTAACTTACTCTTACAAATAGTTTGATAGCTGTCGACTTTCGAACTAATAGAAAAACTGGTCAAATCGGCTGTCGAAATTCCTGGCGACCTAGATATGGTTCTTTTTCCTCATAACTAATTTAATACTTAAGATATCTTATTCATATTTACCTAGGCATTGTAGGCAATTATAAGGTACAAACTAACGTCAACAATTAGTTTCTAGGTCTTATATTTAAAGTACAGGAGTTAAAATACCTGATTTCATATTTTTATTTTTAATCCTTCAATGGTAACATTTTTATAAATTCTGTTTTCACAGAAATGACCTGCAAATTCATAACAGTGTAAGTAAAAAAATCAATCGCCTACGTCGTGCCGATTATGAGATCCAGCAATCGACCAAACGTTACCGCAGCAAAAATTTGAATATCGCAAAAGTCTGGAGACGTACAAATTCTATTTATACAAGTACATTTACAACACATCAACTACTAATTATTGTATTAACTTTCATTCGGATCCGAGAAAATTTTTTGCTGGCGTAACGTTTGAAATGTCATCCTAGCAGAATCTGATTTTAATTAATATCTCAAAAATTAATGGACGTACAAATTTAAAACTTTCAACTACATTTACACGACGTTACTTACTAATTATCTAGCAATATTACGTTTTGATATTCAGTACTTTTTTGCTGGGGTAACGCACACAGAAAGGGGGCAACCTTCGGGACGTACATATTAATATTGTCGTGTGAGAATTATTGTTTTAGACGTAAAAATTACAAAGTTTTCGAAGAAAAATGCTTTTAGATATCATACCATATATATATCATTTTTAAATTTCATATGTATCTGTTTCAAATTCCAACAAGGGGGCGATCTTGTTCAAGGATTGATCTAAATTATACAAATACTTTTGATGTATTTAATTAATTCAGCGCATAGTACTAGTGATTTGAAAACACGAAAATTTTAACAATTTCGTGCCTTGCCGTCTTAAGATACAAAAAGTGGCACCTCAATCCTTACAGACATGGATTGTTTATATAGACCATTTACTGCCCTTTTACAGTATAAAATAAGTTTTAATAACCATTTTGACTGAAAAAGCAGAAGACAGTAAGACCTGCTTGTGAGACTCTAAGGTTCCATCAGCAGCGGTCTGGCGAGCATTGTTTGTAGAAAAATAAATAAAAGAACACGTAATAAAGTATCTTTTATTGACAGTATAAAATAATATAAAATATAAACAAACAAGGTAATTATAACATCAATGAGATGAAATGAGATAGTAATTTGCATTACAAATCCGCCTATTTCAACTATTACCCTAATAACTTTGTTACAGTAGATCGCACATCAATCGTAACAGTTAATTTATTTACTGTAAATCGTTCTATAAAACGTGATAATAAGGTATGACTGTTACAATGATGTAAAATCGACTGTGCTATATGTATTTAACTGAATCGTGTACCTACTAGGTACACTTATTATAATAATCATTACATTATGTACCCATTTAATAAAAAGTGTATTTTTGTAATAATAATGTCGCGAAGCTCCCAGAACAGAATAGTCTAGAACTTTTCCGAACATCGTCTGTCGCGCTCATACATCTTCCATCCTGCTCACACATATGTATTCTATCCCGCTCATACATGTACTCGAATATTCTGGAATGTTTTGGTTGTCGGCCGTCGGGAACGGAAGTATATGGAACTTTCTAGAGACCCATAAGTCAGTATATAAGGGAGCGGACGTGGCGATCGTTAATTGTTAAAGGTTGAGGGCACTCTGCCCTCGCCTCAAACGCCCGGTGACGTAGCGAAAGCTCACTTGGAGCTAGCTACACAGTCATTTCAAAAAAAAAAAAAAAAACGATCGTTAATCAGTTGACCGCGAGTGTTCTTAGTGAGCGATACTAATACGAGTGATTTGTGTGCGACTGATAAGTGATAATTTCTGCGACCACAGCAACGGACCAGGACTACGAGTGCTTTGCGTTTTGGATATTCGACGTTATTCCGTAGTGAATAAATTCCCTCTGAAGAGTTTGGTATTTTACTCCAAATCCTGAACCCTAACCACGTAACAATAACAAAAAGCCTACGAAATTCATGTTATTTACTGATTTATATACAGTATAATATTCTTTCTCATGTGTCGTTATTTTTGTCTCTCAGCCAAGCATCGCATTTCTTGCATTGTCAAGTAATGTTATTTTTGTTTAGACAATTGTTATATATAAAATTTATATAAGCTTTCCTTTTTTCCGTATTTAATACAGAAAATGGAACGTATTTTTTTCGATTAATCGACTTTAAATCTTTTCGGTAAGACTAGGAAAGTAATATTACTCAAAATTTAAAACCTTTTTCATCACCTACGATTATTTTATACGTAACTGGCTGTCCCGGCGAAATTCGTTTCGCTCTTATTTTTTGTCGTAAATATATCTTATACTAGCTTTCGCACGCGGCTCCGCCCGCGTCAATGTCGATCCCTCGGGAATAGTTCTTTTTCCCGGGATAAAAGGTAGCCTATGTCCTTCTCCGTACTCCAGAGAACTTGTATGCAAAATTTCATGATGATCGGTTCAGTATTTACGGCGTGAAAGCGTAACAAATAAACAAACAAACAAACTCACTTTCGCATTTATAATATTAGTAAGGATAGATTAGTAAGGATTATTTTAATAGTTACTGCTATTCGGGGTGATAACAAAACCAACAAACCAAAGAACTAACTAACAGTTTACGAGCTTCATCACACCTGACCTTATCGTAATTCGTAACAGATACATGCATGACACAGAGAAAACAATTAAAAATATACTTACCTATAAATGCTAATAGTCTTTTTAAAGCCTAATAATTATAACTACTAACATTTTACCATTTGCTAAGTATACGGATAAAATTGGACATGCATTATTACGTTTAACGAAACTTAAAATTAGTTTTTATTTCCACTACAATACAATAAATTCGTTTTTATAAAATACAAAAGAAGGTTAAAGAAAAAAAAATTGGTTGTCTGTAAAGTCGGTTTACGGACGATAAATTTACGTGATAACAATGGAAGAGAGATAGATGTGTCACAAGTCCAAAGCTTAGGCGCTTCGTCGCTTTTTTATGCTCGTTCTTGCACAAGGAACGTGACACTTTTTCGAGCGTGCAGCCGGCGTTTAGAGATTTATAATAGGGCAGATTGCACGTAACACATAATATAGTACCGAATATCTAAAAAATACATTTTTTACTAATACCTAATAATGTACAAATAATTTAATTTCATACCATTAAAGTTTTTAATAGACAATTTAAAAATATGTGCAAGACTTAACAATCCGGCCCTGATATACGAATGTACTAAAGAGCACTGCCGCTTGCCGGCTGTGCACCATGTTCAACAACCCTTAGGCCCAACGCAGAGGACGGACAGTGACCGACAATAAGTCCGCGGGCGCGCTCTTATTAGCATTGGAATACGGTTGCACTTTATATACAGAGAGGGTCAAGCTCCTGCAGTGGAGACTAAAATGACCTGATAATGATGATGATGATTATCTATAAGGTCCATTAAAATTAAGCGCAAAAATTTTAAGACCTGACATCCATAACTCAAAGAAATGCTTTAGAAACAATCGACCCACTATTTTCCGAGATATCTGGACTTGATCATTTAGAAAAACAGACAAAAAAAATAAACACACTGCGTACAAAAAAAAGCTATTTCTTGGCGTATAACTTTTTACTATTACCAATTATGGATCGACTAAGTCATCGACGTCGACAATCTAAACAGCTGTCTCATCGATTTAAAAAAAAAAACAAATAATTTCGTATGACAAAGCTAAAACAAAAACTAGCGTGTCGATTTCTTAAAACTTGCTATTAAAGCATTTCTTTGATCTATGGGTGCCAGCCCTTAAAATATTTGCAGTAATTTAAATTGACCTTATGTATAAAATATAGCGCAGACAGAGTGCAACATTATTCCAATACTAATAAGTGCTTTTTGCGGACTTTTTGTCCACTGCCCGTCGTCGGCCTTGAGCCTTAGGCCTAGTGATAGGCGTTTTGCTGCCCTGTAGACGAACCCTGAAGACGGGGGGAGGTCGTGAAACTACCGGCCCTGCCGCCGACGAATCTTGACCCAAATCGAAACTTCCGCCCCCCACTACTCACTAAACATTCTTAACATTAAAATTCTTCATTATCCCTGTCGAACATAGGATAAAGAATTGAATACCTATATAAGTTTTACAGACTCAGCACTTTGAGGGCCAGCTTAGCGGCGGCGCGCTTGGCTTGGAACTTATTGGCTCCGAAGCCGTACACGGTGATCTGCCGGCCTTCCTTCGTTATAGTCACCGGGATCATCACTCGCGGGATTTCCGTATCTGTTAAACGAGCAGCCCTGAAAATATAGATAATATGACGTTAGTCAATCCATTCATCAGTTTTTTTTTATGATATAGGACGCCAAATAAGCAAACGGATCACCTGATGGTAAGTAATCACCGCTGCCCATGGAAAACTGCAACACCAGGATGTGACAGGAGAGTTTCAAGAGGTTGGGGGAAGAAAGTGGAGAGGGGATGGAAGGATGGGCCTGCTTTACCGCTTCTATGCTTTGTTCGGTGAGTGAGAGAGCTCACTCACCGAACAAAGCATAGAAGCGGTAAAGCTTCTACTCAAATGTCGATTTTCTGTGAGAGTGTGGTACTTCCCCGGACGAGAGGGCCTATTCATGCTACTAGCAAAAATGAAAAAAAACGGACAAGGTTAAATCTTGGATTATTTATGAATGAATGAAGTATATTGAGTTCCTAGAATTGGAGCCATAGGAAAAGTTGTTCAGCTTCACGGGCTGAGTCACCTCTCCAAGGGATTGCCGGTGGTAAATTTACTGTGTATGCTTCAGAAGACACGTTAAGCCATTAGTCCTTTTGTCATTATTGATGGCAGTCGTTATGTCCGATGCCTTTAGGCACCTTGAAAAATCTAACTTTGTTCTTTTTTATGTATGTTTGGCGGCAAACGAGCAGACGAGCCACCTGATGGAAAATGGTCATCGTCGCCCATGGACATTTGCAACACCAGAGCAGATACTGATGCGTTGCCGACTCTTAAGATACCTGTAAACACGCCTTTTGAAGGACCCCAAGTCATAGCACGCGGAAAAAACCTCGAGATGGGAGCCTATTCCACAATCCAGTGTTGACCACTAACAAACACGATAAACAACAAACGGTGTATACTCACTCAAAGACAGGACAGGCATGAATCCTCTCATACAGTGTCTTCACAGGCTGCTGAGGGATCCGTTTGGAGAACGAGTCGATCTCCTTGCACATGATGCGGTAGACCACCGACCAAACGGTCTGCAGGTTGCCACCACAGTCCAAGTATATTGCTCCTACTAGTGACTCGAATATGTCACTAAGCACCTGTGGAAATAGTTAGATAAGCTTATAATTTTTGCCAGGAACCGCAACAGCTTAGTTTAGACGTAAGCCTTAATACGTATATGGGAAATGGGATGTGGTGGAGAATTTCGGCGCCGAGGTCAGAACAGGCGGTGGCTCATTTGGAAGTGCGTAAGTCGTACATAGACAAAACGGGAAAGGTCGCAGGTTAAAATCCCGCCCGCTTAAAATCTTTTCCCCTTATTTTATTTCTTTATTTAATACGAGCTAAGTTTACCCTAGAAATGTATCTAAGGCCATCAATGATTTTCTAAGTTCGGTTCAACACGAAAACCATGTCTTATGGCAGCATACTAGATTACATATCGTATCGCTTTATTTCTTTTACAGTTTTACAGTGTGTATTGTATACCTCCATTAATTAATAGTTGTATAATACAAGATCAATTTAAATTAAGTGCAAATATTTTAAAGGCTGATCTACTATGGATACTAGCTTGTCTACTATGGATACTAGACCTCGACGGTCAAAACAGCTGATCTAACGATTTAAAAAAAAATAAGAATTATTTTGTATGAAAACATGAAAAAAACCTATGACCTATGAGACCCAGCCCTTAAAATATTTGCTTAATTTAAATGAACCTTGTATAATGGGTCTTAACCTATGAAATCGTCGTATTTTCGAGTAAATGGAATTTTTCATACTTACGTTTTTAGTATCATTAGGCATGTACCTATATTTTACCAAACCCGATGGTTTGGTAAAATATAGGTACATGCAAAAAAGTGAAATTTTGCATGTACCTATTTACGAACAAGTTTGATTTACGCATTATAAAATTTACAAAAAGTTAGCTCAATTCCAAATTTCTTGGAAGAAGGATACTTGGAGCTTACCTTTGGCACTTCTACGTATTCGGCTATCCGGCAGTCTTCCTCATCAATGAGGTACAGGACGTCCTCCAATATCTCATGGTCCCTCTGTTCCTGGTGGTCCACGAAAGTCATGATAGCTTTGCTCAGATTTGGGTTTAGTTGTGAGCACATGTATCTGAAAGTTAAAGAGGATTTATTAAGAAAGAAAAGATACCATACAATACAGTGCTATTCCTTTGTTGGATAGATTAATGTCGCAACGTTTATATAAAGATTGACTACCCTCTAGGCCCGCTATCTTGCTAAATGTAGCATAATAAATACTACAGTTATATATCAGTATAATATCTTTTTTAATGTTAAATTTATTATGCTACATTTAGCAAGATAGCGGGTCTAGAAGGTTGTAAATTTTTCTATAAAGTCATTTATGAAGTATTTATAATTAAGTTACCAAAAAATATGGAACACGTCAAAGAAATAAGTACTTTTTTATGAAAAAAGCAAAAAAAGCTTATCCTAGTTAAAGTTTAAGCTTCTTTTTTTTAATTATCTTTTTATTCTATTTTTCAAACATTTAAGTGTCATTTGCTTTATCACAAGCTTAGGTAAGGTAAAAACGTCTTATAACATTTATAAAATGACGGATGTTTATTTGATTATGGTGTAGAAAATATAGTACTTTTGCATCCTTTATATTTATTCATATTATATGTTTTATAGTACGGATGGCAACTCTACTAAGTGACGTCGAGAAGGGGAATTGATATAGTCCATCGCCTTTTTAGGAGACTCCCGATAGCGTTTATTTTTGGTTGACTTGTACTAAGAGGCGACATCATCATTGGCCACTACATCTTAACAGATTAATGTTGCAGTAGCATCATGCATTTGAGTTGCATCAACGTCTATGACTGACCAGTCCGAAGGCTGCTCGACATATTTTGCCGCACCTATTGCAGACAAAACGGGAATCTGTTGGCGCGGAGAGGTGACGAAGCCTCTTTTTTTTCTCCAACCATATTTCGTCATGCCTTTACACTCCAGCGATAAGACAGCGACGCCCACAGATATAGATGACGCAAGTATCACCCAAGAAACCAAGCGTGCAGACTTTTTAACACTTACTGTTAAAAAGGTGTTCGCTTCCATGCTGGTCTGGGAGAAAAGAAAAAACGTAGAAAGTACCAGCTGCTTCTCTTCCCGTGCACATCGTAAAAGTCGATCGAAGGAATGGGCGAAAATCTGAGTTATCATATTAGTAGGCGATGCGGCTAGCAACCCATCACTGTTTTTTTTATTTCGTTCCCTCCCAACAACATGCTTAACGTGGCTTTTAGGTCTTAAAGACCTGGACTCTGTCTACGTGATAATATGTATGTATGTAAAAAGTCTGCTAGGAAACATATCCTGGCCTTTGAGTGCTTGCAATTTTTGGGCTATTGCAGTTGATTAAATTATCATGCAACGAGGCATAATTTTAGTTTTCGCATCCTGCCGGCTGCAACAATAGACGCGCGTGGACTGTCAGCAGCCGCGGCCAACCTTGACGCTTGGTCGGGGTTCGGGCAACGAAATAGGTGCATATTTACGTCATCTAAGTACATATCTGTGGCGATGCCATTTTGATTGCGTGGTGGCAAGTCTCTGCCACTCTATCACATAAAAGGCGTAGATTGCTTTCAAACCATTGATGAGAAAATATACGGTAAAAAATAGTACAAATGTCTTACTTGTGAAGGCCTAGCTTGACGACATAAGAAGCAAACGTGACGTTATTCACCAAAGCCGACCTCAGGTCTGTCAGCTCCCCAGGCTTCAGATTGTCGACGTTCTCAAATATGTGAGAGGTTATTAGGAAATCTAAGATGGCATCACCAAGAAACTCGAGGCGTTCGTACGAACGCGTCAGTCTGTTGCGGATGTAAGATGGGTGGGACAAAGCCTGTAATAAAATATATTAATATATATTTACTCAAACATTACGTGACGTAATTGACATGACAAGACATAAATAGAACGACTGCTTTGCTACGAAATAATTCAAGCATGGAGGTTATTTTATAAAGGTTTTATTTGAAATTCCAATTGACTAAATATGTAAAATATCTATCTATTACGGGTGTGGCGAGCTCCGTGGCGCAGTGGTTAACACGCCAACCTGCGACACGAGGGTGCCCGGGTTCGATCCCCGGTCAATTCAAGATGGAAAATGATCTTTTTTAGATTGGCCTGGGTCTTGGATGTTTATCTATATATGTCTCTATACAAAAAAGTTTCAGCCCAGACTGACGGACGGAACGACATCGGAGGCTTAGTAATAAAGTTCCGTTGGCACCATTGGTTATGGAAACCTAAAAACGTAGAATTTATAAAAGCCGGCCGAGAGAGTGGGCGGAAATCTAAGTAATCATGGCGATGCGGCTTGCAAGCCACCACTATTTAGATTAAATTTTCCACCGATACGTTCACAAACACGTTAAAGTGGCCTTCGAGTCTTATACTAGGCTCTGTCTACAAATTCAAATTCAAAAATTCAAATTCAAATTCAAAATCATTTATTTAACATAGGTCATTTGGACACTTATTAATTGTCGTATATTTTCAACTGAGAATTGTTGACGTCAGTAATTTACTTATGGCTAAGTTTAATGCCGCTTCCAAAGCGGTCTACCCGGTCATCTTCTATCGTGTCAATGGTCCAAAGAATTAAATGATTCTTGCCAAGAATGATGCTACCTTCACAGCCGGCTTTCGCCAAATCCTCTCTCGTACAAGAGGTGGGACATCCGGGGCATGATAACGGATGTGGCATGGATTGCACAGCGCCACAGCTACATCTATCATTAGTAGAAAAGCCCCACTTTTTGCGGTTCTCTCTGAATCTGGACAGACACCTACTCGCAATCTGTTGAGAGACTTCCACGTACTCCAGGACAAGGAGTGACCCGGTGGCAGTTTTTCTGCAGGTGGCTACCCGGTAAGGGATAAAAACTAATGAAGAATAAAACAAAAACATACTATGTAAGTATGTTTTAATACTACTTTGCTTGCGGATTGACCGCCATCAGGCATTGATGACATTGGACTAATGTATGTATTCCTCGACTTCAGCCCACATTCACAGGTTCGTGCATTATTGCGCGCGCTGCTGCAGTAATGTACAGTCAGGGCAAATAAAACTGGGGTAATTTTTATCTTACATCATCATTATATCAGCCGCAAGAATTCCACTGCTGGACATAGGCCTCCCCCAAGGATTTCCAATACGACCGGTTCTGCGCGCTATATGCCCCGCCCACTGCCACTTCAAAGAGCTAATCCACTGAGCTATGTCGGTTTATCTAACAACAGATTTTCAATTGTAGAGGGGTCACATTTATCTGCCCCCGACTGTACTATTCATAGCAGCAAGCGTATAACATACCTCTAACAAAAACGTTGTGTCCTTGAACTTGTACTGCATTATGCGTTCGATATCTTGCGTACAGTTGTTCAAAAGGAAGTTAACATCCTGGGCTGTCGCTTGCTTCTGTGTTTGCGCAGTAGGCACCGACTTATTGAGTAGTTCTACGAAGTTATCCTGAAAACAATAATGTTTTCTTTTTACTGATTATTGAATTAGGCATTTGTCTCCAATCTCACATGATGGTAAGTGGTTGCGCCGCCTTTATTTATTAAATCTAATTCGCTTCCCTACTTATATCGATTATAATAGATAATAATATCGATTCGTTCTCATCACTGATTCCCTTCCTAAGCGAATCCCCGCTCGCATTCAGTTCTCCGCTCCGAGCGCACGCGCCTATTACACGCAATTCGCATACCGCAATACTCGATTCACAACGCGAACGAAATACGAGTGATTTGTCGCATAAACACTAATTATTAGTGCTATTGTGTTTGAGAAAGTTAAGGGGCCCCTCGTAATTGCTGAAAACCAGGATTTGAAGATTCGTGCTCGTCGGAAAGTGCAGCCGCGAGTTGTCACGTGATCGCCAGTTGCAGTTTTTGCGAGGTGGGAAATTCCTTCATTTTTTCTGCATAGTGGTCCCCTTTATCCCGTAATTATTCCCTAAATCCATTATTTTTGGTCCATTACGAGCCGGATAAATCCAGTAATTTGGTTCCATAACGGAACATCGAACAATCTTTTCCCATAACATTTTTACGAATCAACGTCAGTATTCCAAATTCGGATATTAATATTCGCATTAGTAAATTAATATTGTGTTCATATAGCATACTATTATTGCTTAATTCATGTTTTACTTGAAAATCGAAGTGGAGTGATAATTAATTTCAAATCTACCTCCCACAATTTTCAACATTAATTTCGTTGTCTCATGATCGTTTTATACGATTATCCTACGTAATCAAACCTGATCTAGTGATACTTTGTCTATTTTATTATAATACACCCCCCCGCTCCGCTTAATTCAAAGCTATTCACTAGGTAATGGGTCAGTTACATACTAATGTCATTTTACATAATTGCAGCTATTGTTAATATATACGTATATACACGCCGCACTATACATACCTATATAGGAAGTATAGCTGCTGCAATTTGTAAATGAGCCGCACCGCAACACTTATGTGTTATATATATAATAATAATAATAATAATAATAAATATATACGGACAAATCACACAGATTGAGCTAGCCCCAAAGTAAGTTCGAGACTTGTGTTATGGGATACTAACTCAACGATACTATATTTTATAACAAATACATATATAGATACACATCCAAGACCCAGGCCAATCTGAAAAAGATCATTTTCCATCTTGACCTGGCCGGGGATCGAACCCGGTCACTCCGTGTCGCAGGCAGGCGTGTTGACCGCTGCGCCACGGAGCTAGTCAAATACTAATACAAAATACATAAGTTTAATTTTCTAATAATAAAACTTAGTAATTAAGTTATTAGTTACATAACGAGTTTGGATACACGTATTTGTTTCGTCGTTGTGATCGAGGTTAAAAACTTTTATTTATTTATTTTATTTTATTTACGCAATTACGCTCATTAATTAATAGGGTGTTATTGCGGATTAATATTGCACAGTTTGTCATCAATTCTGAAACTCAAGTCAAAGTACTAACTTATATTAATAAAACCGCGCCGCACCACCAATACAGGGTGTCACCGTTATAAGTGTGTTGCCATATGCAATATACAGGGTGATCAGTTGCATAATTATACAGGCTGACAAACCGGAAAGTGCATTATTAATTCGTTTCTTGTTGTTTATTTCGCGCACAGTTGATCATGGAGAAAGACGAAAGCAAGTTGTCACTTCTTCACGCGAAGCGAGATACAATTTTCACACGCATACAAACTATCGCTAATAGGTCGAAAGATTTATCTGATCCACGCATAAAAGAATCGTTTTTATGTGATATTGAAACCGTAGACAGGTTGCGTACGGACTTTGAAAATATTTTGGATAAAATTAATTCCATTGAATCGAGCTTAAATCCTAAATACATGGTTAACTACCAGCCGCTTCTTACTTTTGAGGATTTATACTGTCGAATTAAACGCGCCGCAAAATCGCTTGAGCCTATGCCTGAATTACAGAATAATTCACTCTTTATCAAGCGTGACAGACCAAAACTGCCACCAATTCAGCTTCCTGAATTTAATGGAGACATTAAGTCATGGCCGCTATTTTATTCTTCATTTAAAACTGTCGTACATGATAACCCGACCCTGTCGGACTCTGAAAAATTACATTATTTGATAGGCAAATTGACAAATAAGGCTCAATCGGTATTCGCAGGTATTACTCCGTGCGCTGAGAACAACAAAATTATTTTAGAGACTTTAATAAATAGATATGAAGATAAAAGGTTGCTTGCAACTTCATATTTAGATCAAATTTTCGAGTTAAAGCCTTCTAATTCCGCTCATGTAAATAATTTACAGATATTTCTTGATAAATTGGTCACTTCGGTTTCAGCACTCAAAAACCTGAAGGTCGATGACCTGTCAGACTTAGTATTTTTGTATATCGCTTTGAAGAAGTTGGATCCCGAAACCGCTCGCTCCTTTGAATTAGATAATAGGGGATCTAATATTCCGTCTTTCGACACCCTAGTTACATTTGTTCGCGATCAACTCAAAATTTTGCAACGCACTTCCAAGGAAGTTAAGAAGACTGTCGACCGTCCCACAGACACGACATCAAAACCGCATAAATCAACGCATAGTTATATCAATACGTCTACCGCGCCCTCTCAACCTCGGTGTTCATTATGCAACTCCGCGCATGAACATTTGTATAAGTGTTCGAGCTTTCAAAATTTAACTCCTAACGAGCGTTTTAAATTTGTTAAGTCTCAATCGTGTTGTGTTAACTGTTTGAGCGCGAAGCACCGTGTATCTGACTGTAAGTCTAATTTGCTTTGCCGTAAATGTCAGCTTAAACATCACACGATGTTACATTTCGAAAATAATCCCGCTACGCCTACTATAAATGCCAATGATGTTAGTGGTAGTACAGTATCCGCGGAGCCACCGTCGCATGTGAACAGCCCATGCTCACGGGCACCTGTGACGTCGCCTAGTGGCCACACGGGTGATGTCTCGTTGTGTACTTTCTCGGCAAATAACCGACATGTACCTACCACAGTTTTGTTGGCTACCGCGCGCGTTGTGATGGTTGACACTCAGGGTCGTGAACATTACATACGCGCTTTATTAGATAGCGCTTCACAGAGTAATTTCGTTTCAAGAAAATGTTGCGAACGCCTAGGATTAAATTCACGTCAAAGAGCGACTAACACTATTGTTAAAGGTATAGGAGGTACCACTAAGACTATCCAAGGTTCCGTACACCTGGAATTTTATTCGCGGCTAAATAAAGCCATAAAGTTCAATATGGAATCACTAATCGTCGACAAGGTAACCGAGCGTCTGCCTACCGTCAACGTCAATGTGTCTATGCTCACAAACTTTGAGGGGTTGCCATTGGCTGATGATACATATCACATTCCAGGAGAAATCGACGTTTTAGTCGGTGCATCAATTTTCCCGCACCTCCTATTATCTCAAAAGATTAAATGTGAGTCCGCAAATATCGCACCTTTCGCATTACAAACCGTTCTAGGGTACGTAATTATGGGTACCGCACCCGCATCCACTACTGTTTCAAATTGTTGTTTCGGCGAGCCCATGGAGGCCGCCATCCGCAAATTCTGGGAACTCGAGGAGGTGGACGTTCCGCCGATTCTGAGCCCAGATGATAAGGAGTGTGAAGATATTTATCGTCGCACTACGTCACGCGATGTCGATGGTCGTTATACTGTCGCGCTCCCATTTAAGGGCGACCCATCGACTCTCGGTGACTCGCGCCGCTTAGCAGAAAAATGTTTTTTCTGTCTTGAACGCAAAATGCTTGCTTCACCTAAATTGAAACAAGCTTACGATGATATAATTCGAGAATATTTAGAGAAGGGCTACCTCTCAACCGCACCTCCCGAAATGGAGGAAACATCTTACATAATTCCGCATCACGGAGTCATTCGGGAGTATAAACTAACTTCCAAGCTTCGTATTGTTTTAAACGCGAGTGCTAAAACTAGCACATCCGTTTCGCTTAATGATCTTTTATATAATGGTCAAAATTTACAAGGAAATTTATTCAATATAATCATTAATTTTCGACTGTTTCCTATTGCGCTTTCAGCCGATATTAGGCAAATGTTTTTATGCATTGGAATCCGCGAATGCGATCGTAGATTCCAGCGCATTCTTTACCGCTTTTCGCCTGACGAACCACTTAAGGTTTATCAGTTCAACCGCGTTTGTTTTGGCCTTAAATCAAGTCCCTTTCACGCTCTCCGCACAACAAGACAGTTGGCTTCTGACGAAGCTAAGACCTTCCCCAACGCGAATGAGACGCTTCAAACGGGGATATATATGGACGATTACGTCTATTCTGTAGAAGATGAGGCGAAAGCCATATCTATAGCAGCTGAAGTCATCGCGCTCATGAAGGCTGGTCAATTCGACCTCGTGAAGTGGACCAGCAATTCGCAAACTGTCTTGGACTCTATACCTACTTCGCACAGGCTCTCGTCCGTCAAGGAATTTGACGAGTCTGATTCGCATAAGGTACTTGGTTTAAATTGGTCACACAAATCTGACTTGTTCAGTATTACAATTTTTAAACCCGCTGAGAAGTGTACAAAACGCGCCATTTTGTCCTGCGTCGCTAGAATCTGGGATTTAATGGGATTCGTAGCCCCAGTCGTGTTATTTGCAAAGCTACTCATTAAAGAGCTTTGGTTAAACGGTTGCGGTTGGGATGACGTACCTCCTGACAATATTGTTTCCTCATGGAAGCGTTTCAGAGAGGAGCTATCATCATTGGAACGAATTGAAATCCCACGCCACGTTGGCATTACCAGAGGTAATGAAGTAATCATCGTCGGCTTCGCTGATGCTAGCGAAAAGGCATATGGAGGCGTAGTGTACTTCCTAGTCAAAGTCAATGACGTCCACAAGGTGTAACTTATGGGTGCTAAACCAAAAGTTGCACCTCGCAAAGTAGTCTCTTTGGCTAGGCTCGAGCTCTGCGCAGCACTCTTGCTCGCAAAGTTATTAAATAACATAATAACCGCTTGTAACAACCGTATACCTATTAAGCGCATGCTATCAGAGCGATACGAGTTGTTACAATCTGAACACTTTAATTCAGAATTTGCTCACATGTTGAGCGAAAATCGCATAACCTGGTCGCTCAATGTTCCCGCTGCAAGTCACTTCGGAGGCAGCTGGGAGTCGAATATAAAAACACTTAAAATGCACTTATTTCGCGTGATAGGTGAACAAATCTTATCGTTTGAAGAAATGACAACTGTACTCGCACAAATCGAAGCTATAATGAATACTCGACCTCTTTGTAGAACGCTCTCAAGCGATCCTTCTGAACCGCTTGCGCTGACGCCCGCACACTTTTTAAGTTTAACTCCTTTAAAATATTTACCCGCTCGCGACATCGATGAGGATAGACTTCATGTTCTCTCTCGTCATGATTTGTTGGACAAGTTAGTCCAATCGTTTTGGAAACGTTGGAGGTCCGAGTATTTACATACTTTGCAGTCTCGCGATAAATGGAATACACCTACTAACCCGATCACAACAGGCACTGTCGTAATCCTTATTACAGATAACGCGCCTCCTCTTCATTGGCCTCTAGGGGTTATAGAGGAAGTTTTTCCTGCCACTGATGGCATAAAGCGTGTTGCTCGAGTAAAGACTGCTACTGGTTCGTATTTACGCCCAGTTGTACGTCTGTGCCCGCTACCTAGGCAATAGCTTTCATTTCAATTACTTTTGTTTGGGTTTAGGTTATTTTGTCTTACTTCTTTAATTTATTTGTTTCGAAGGCATCTCAGATCCCTTCAAGCCGGGGGGAAATGGTTGCGCCGCCTTTATTTATTAAATCTAATTCGCTTCCCTACTTATATCGATTATAATAGATAATAATATCGATTCGTTCTCATCACTGATTCCCTTCCTAAGCGAATCCCCGCTCGCATTTAGTTCTCCGCTCCGAGCCGCGCGCGCCGCACGCATAATTGTGCAGTAAGCACATAACCGCTAACTCGATTCACATCGCGAACGAAATACGAGTGATTCGTCGCATAAACACTAATTATTTGTGCTATTGTGTTTGAGAAGGTTAAGGGGCCCCTCTAAGTGCTAAAACCAGGATTTAAAGATTCGTGCTCGTCGGAAGGTGCAGCCACGAGTTGTCACGTGATCGCCAGTTGCAGTTTTTGCGAGGTGGGAAATTCCTTCATTTTTCCTGCATAATAGCCCCCTTTATCCCGTAATTATTCCCTAAATATACAGTCCATTTAAACCCCATTCGCGCATCCAGTAAGTGACGATGAAGACGAGGATGCCACATGCCTATTCAAGAGATACCCATTTATTCTACTTTTGAATGTGTTTTAGGTTGTTGTATCGTCAACTCAAACATGAACCAAAAACAAAATGTAGGGGCTGATCTCCAGCTTAGATTCAGCTTACCTTATCATCAAGTGTAGGAACACTTGATGATAAGGTAAGCTGAATGCTCCGTGATGGTGTGGGGGAAGAGATGAATAATACGACCCAGGTTGAGTACTAAAATAAGGGCACTGTATGATTTTCCTTCTATCATCATCATCGTTTCGTGTAGGTGTCACGGTCAATCGACCATGCACACCCTGGTGTCAGAGTTCTTCGGAACCGCCTCTCGGCCTCTGACGTGGATCCTTTAACGACTAACAGATGGCAGCCGGGACCTTATCAGACAATCAGGTGATTCAAGCCTGCAATGTCCTAATTTAATTGTTTAATAGGCTGTTCTCCATATATCTCATATCGGAGAGAATTGTTATAAACATAAAAAATCCGGCCAAGTGCGAGTCGGACTCGAGCACGAAGAGTTCCGTGCCATTATCTATAATAAGTAAAGATTTATTTAAAACAATATTTTTATTTTATGGTGTAACTGAAAATTTATGATTTTTGCAATATTTCATTTATCAGTGTAATAAGACGGTGCTTCGTACCAAATTTCAGGTTTCTGACTTCACGGGAAGTATTCTGTAGGTTTTGATTCCCATGCAAATGCCGAAAAACACGAAAATTTGCGGCATTGCCAGCTGTATCTTTTGATTGCGTTAGCTTAGAAGTTTGAAAAAGGTTCTTGACAGACAGACGGACCAACCAAGTGATCCTATATGGGTTCCGCTTTTTACTTTTGAGGTACGGAACCATAAAAATGGCCAGTAAAAGGGCCGTGGCACCATCCAGACTATTTATCTTTGACCTCTTCTTATCACAAATACATTGAAGGAAAAAGTGGTCAACTGTGAATAGGACTCGCACGTGAAGAGTTCCATAGCAGCAAGCATAGATAAGGGGTATAATAAAATAGTTAGACGTCCACTTATCGTACCGATTACCTACAGTACCTACACCAAGCCAAAAACCATTAATTTTTCACCAGCAACGACAATGTTATATTTGCTGTGTTTGAAAATGTGCTATATCTAAAAACAGCTGGCTATATCTTGTTCGAACCCTTTTCGTTTAAAGTGTTCATTGAGATCTACAGCATATTTCTTATAAAATTTTTTCCTCTTTAATTTTAAGTTAGAGGGTATCTTTATTCTTTTTACATACATACATAGTATCACGTCTTTGTCCCTTGCGGGGTAGATAGAGCCTAGGTCTATAAGACCCGAAGGCCACGTTTAGCATGTTGGTGGGCATTAGGTGAAAACGGTAACAAAATAGTGATTTGTCACGCGGAAGGATACCTAGAAGTCTGACAGTATGGCCACGTTGGATGGCAGTGCTTATTCTTTGTCCTAGAAAATTGCCAGCCCTCTGGTCACCTGACACCTCAACCAGCTTAGCCTTATTGACTTAAATAGTTTATGTTTCAGTCATCGTCGGCCACTTGCCGAAGCAACACAAAGCACGCGTGTCACATTTGTTAAAAAATATATTATTATCTACCTTCATTATGAATAAGTGCGATAAGTGCAACAAAATTATAACAAAACGATGTCCAGGTCTGGAATGCAATCGTTGCGATAAATTAGTGCACTGTAACACACAGTGTTCAGGACTTTCCAACAAACAGCTTACAGCAGTACGTGCTGCAGAAAACTTAGAATGGTCCTGTCCAGAGTGCCTTGAAAATTCACCCCGTCGTCGCTCGGTTGTCGTACCCGATGAGGAAGAAGAGGTTGATGAAGAGACCCTGAACATACGACACAAGATAGATCTGAAGAAGTTAGTAAAAGATATTTCTAGAGAAGTGGAAAAGACGATTAAAAGTGAGATGAAAGACATACATGGAGCAGTTCAATATTGTAGTGATAGAGTAGATGAGTTTGGAAATAGCATAGAAGCAATGAAACAAACAATATTAGACCTACAAGTAAAAAACAAAGACCTTACAAACAAGAATACCCACTTAGAAATAAAAGTGGGTGCTTTAGAACAACGCCTGCAGAATATGGAACAGCAAAAATTATCAAATTTCGTGGAAATAATCAATGTTCCAGTTCAGTCTCAGGAAGATATACTAGCTATCACGGAAAAAGTCGCGGAAAAGCTAAATAAGCCAGTGGATAATATAAGAAAGGCATCAAGGTTGCCGGGAAAGAAAGATAGCCCAGGTGTCATACAGGTGGAACTCAAAGATGACATCGTTCAACAAAACTGGCTTACTGCGGCGCGGAAGAACAAAATGGTGGCTGGAGATATTGCTAAGGACGTACAGGGAGAGGCAGTCAAGACACCAATATACATTCGAGAAGCATTGGCACCACACAATAGAACCCTATTATGGCAAGCTAAACAAGATTTAAAGGAAAAATTTAAATATATTTGGTGCAAACGCGGTGTGGTGATGGCACGCAAAGAAGAACAAAGCAAAGTCGTCGTCCTAAGATCAATTGAACATATCACTAAACTCAAGTAACCGCTTCGCATTTATACCCTCTTTTTTTCCCTTCTAGATCGTAATTCTATTGCTCTTATAAGTATTATCATGTCAAATCTATCGGAAGTTATAAACGAAATACGTGAAATGACAGACATAAATCAGTTTCTCGAAAAAATACCATTACAGTGTGCAACCCTAACATGTATGCATATTAACATTAGGTCCTTAATTAAAAACTTTTATGCATTAGAACAAATAGTCACTACTTGTATAAAACCACTAGACATCATTATTTTGACAGAAGTTAATATACACGACGTAGTAAGCTGCCTTTACTTGATTGACGGTTACGAAATGCACACACATCTGCGGACGAGGCAAAAGGGGGGTGGTATCATAATATATATTAATAAAAAACACGAATTCAATGTTATTAAAACACCTACATTACACTATGAATGCATATTAGGAAGAATAACCACACCTTCACACTATTCCGCTTATGTGTGCGCGATATATCGCCCTCCGCGCAAGAGTAAACACTTGTTTATTACTGAATTACAAAATACATTAAGCACTATTTCCGTATCAAACGACTTGTACTTGATTGGAGACATAAACATTGACATTAAATCATGCAATCCTGTAAAACATAAATATGACACCACATTGCATAGTGCAGGACTTATATGCGGGATTTCTGACTATACGAGAATAGAAAAATATAATAACACTATAACAAAATCGTGTATAGATCACATTTATGCACGATCCCGCACGCAAGAACTGCACACTGCAGTGCTAGGAACAGTACTGGCTGACCACAGAATGATCTCGCTCGCATGCGTCGGAACTTCAAATATACAGGTTGCTCCAAATAAAATAAAAATTTTTGATAATAAATTATTAAGTACACTATTAGGCAAAATAAACTGGCAATTAACAGATAAAATGAATTGTTCTAATGAAATTTATAAATGTATACAGGAAAATATAATGGAATGTTATAAACAAGCACGTAAAGAAGTAAAATATAGAATAAATGATCGAGTTGAGAATAAATGGATAAATAATAAAATCTTAAATAAATGCAAATATCGAGATCTCTTATTTAGTCAATGGATCAAAGATACAGATAACATGATTATAAAACAAAAATATAATAAAATAAGAAACGAGACAAATAAACTTATAAATAATGCTAAATTTAAATATCTTAGAAACGAAATATATAATAATAAAGAAAGTCCAAAAAATCTATGGCAATTGCTTAACAAAATTTCAGGCAGGATGAAATCTACTATTGACAACGTAATTTTAAATGCTCTTGAAGATAATAACAATCCACCCTCTAAGATAGCAAATACATTTGCCGAAACATTCAACAATGCTGTGAAAAAAATTGCTCCGCAATGTAACATCCCAATTCTAAGCAAAGCACAATATTCACAACCTGCAAATGTAAGTATTAATTTTAAAAAAGCAAGCAATACAGAAATTAAAAATATTATAGATAAATTAAATCCAAAAAAGGCACCTGGATTCGACGGAATTCGAGCGATGGATATTATTAACATGAGCAATAAAATTTGTCAAGCGATTGCAAATCTTATAAACACAAGTGTCATCTCTGGAAAATATCCGACAGTCCTAAAAACTGCAATAGTGCGACCAATACATAAAAAAGGTAGCTTCAGGGAATTTGAAAATTATAGGCCTATTTCAATTTTATCCGCCATAAATAAAATTATAGAAAAGTATATAAGTAAACAAATTTTTGAATTTTATGTACAAAACCAGATTCTTACAGATAAACAATTTGGATTTCAGCCCAAAAAAAGTACTACTCATCTATTAAACAGTTTTTCTGATTCTATTTTTAATCACCTAAATGGTAAAAAACACACATTTGTAGTCTGTGTTGACTATAGTAAGGCATTCGATACTCTTCGACATGACCTTCTTATCGAAAGACTAGACAGTACGGGTATCCGTGGACCTCTAAATAGTTGGTTTAAAGATTATCTTAAAAATCGTTCTTATATTGTGAAAATAGGTGAATCACTTAGTAGCAAGGTAAAAATTACCGAAGGCACTGCCCAAGGTTCTGTGATCGGCCCCCTACACTACCTCACTTATGTGAACGATTTACCAAACGTTATTAAAGAATGTGAGATTTACCAGTTTGCTGACGACACTTGTCTCTTAGTAGCGGATGATTGCCCTCTAAAAGCTTTGAAAAAGTTGCAAAATGACTTTGACAATTTAAATAAATGGTCACACGACGCTGGTTGGGTCCTTAATGCAGATAAAACAAAAATATTATACATTTGCTCCAATCATATCAGAAAAAATATTGATATTAAACTATTAGCACATGACCACTGGTGTCTGCATGCCAACCAAAAAACATGCAGATGCAAATCGATAGATATTGTAAAAACTCAAACATACTTAGGTCTTAAGTTCGATGACAAATTGAACTGGGATAGTCATATTAACTACGTTTGTGACAAATTACGCGCTCTTTTAGCAAAATTCGTGATTATCAAGAACAAAGTCCCATATTCAATTCTGCTTTTACTGTATAATACGTTAGGAGAATCGATAATTTCATATGGACTAAGTAGTTATGGGCGTACTTTCAAAACATATTTGGATAAAATTTATAATATACAACTGAGAATCCTAAAAACAATTGTACCTAAAAAAAAGAAGGAAAATTACAAAAACAATTACCATGGACTTTTTGGATTTTGCAACGTCATGCCAGTCCACACAAAATTTAAATATAATATATTAATTGAAAACTATTTTAAAACAGAATTTCAAACTAAATATCTACATAATTTCGATACTAGAAACCAAAAGAACTCAAAATTATTCATACCAAAAGTAAATAATTTTTACGGACAACGTACACTAAGATATCTACTTCCAAAACTAATAAACGAATTACCTAATACTCTCATAAAAGAAATTACGGATAAAAATATCAAACACAAACTAAAACGTTATTTTCTATCAATTGCTTCATAATACTACTTGTTCAACATATGGTGACAAAATAAAATTAACTACCAATTAGCGAAGATATTTAGAAATGCAACATGCTGTATAAATGCGAACGAAGCGTAAGCTTTGAGTTTTATTTGTTGCTATGCGATGTAACCGTGCAGGTGCCGGTGAGATGACAACCTACTCGGGGCATTTCGACGCAGGAGTGCTCGTTTGGTTTGCATCCACCGTCATTTCAAATAAAAAATAAAACTTGTTTACTTCTTTGCCGTCTGATTAGAATAAATGTATCGTCTGCATAAATTGTAACCAGTGATCATAGTTAAATTTTTTTTTTTTCTTAAAATATTATGTGGCACATATATATATATATATATATATTCTATGTTAAGTACTTTGTTAAACGATGATCCAATGTTCGGAAAAACCAGATATGGTTTTTGTAACATTGTAATTAGTCATAAACCTATGTAATTCTTTTAAGTTATTTTTTTTTTTTTAATAAATAAAATAATAAATAAATGTGTCGACGGGCTCCACGGACCAAGTGTATCCACCCCAAACGGCCCAAAAATGAAACCGTTGCCGATGTAGGCATATTTGCGCTGTTTGAGGAACTCGGCAGTCTGGCTACTGTCATTTAAGAAGTTCCATATGAGGGGTTAAGTAGAATTTACTTTAAAAGGTCTTGTATGCTATAGATTGAAGACAAAAACGCTGGCAAAGCAACACTAGAAATTTTCCTCATCCTTATGGGTAAGGAGGCTTGTTCCCAAATAAAGTGATCAAACTCAATGTTTAGAAGATATGCCAAAGGTCCGGGTATTTCCAAAGATGACTGCAGCGTAAATTATATGTGAAATTTGGAACAAAAAGACAATGTTCATAAATAGAAAAAGCGAAATGGCTATGAATATCGGAAAGTCGATCGGAAGCTAACTGAAAACCTTGTACTTTTTCCTCAACAAAACTGGGAAGAGAGTCATCAAAAATTGGGGAGCCTAGGGAAGACTTGTCATTTTGTATAGAGTTCCAAATTTCAGCTGTGTAGTCCTAATAGTCGGAATAAAGTGGCTGTGACATACGGACAGACAGACATGCCGAATCAATAAGGGCTCCGTTTTTTTTTTTATTCGGCTACGGTAGTAGTTTTACCCTGTTTAGGTCCTCACATTTTGCCTCTAGCGTTATTAGGTAAGAACGGGGTAAATATTATTGTATGACGACGTAACACTTGTCTGGAGGTGACTGACATGCATACCAGCACGTGTAACCTCGTTATTATTTTATTACCAATGCAATAAGATAATTGTAATAAATATGGCCAAGTGAGAGTCTGATTCACAGCCACAATTTCGTGCCATGTACAATAATTAACCACATTTCTTGTATGGGGACCGTTATATATATGTACGTAAAGTATGAATAAATTAAAAAATTTCTTCTTTGATTCTCTGGGAAAAAATATGTAAACATGCAATACAAAAACATCATCATCATCATTTCGAGTAGGTGACTGTGCACCCTGGTGTCAGAGTTGTTTGGGACCGCCTCTCGGCCTCTGACGTGGTTCCTTTAACGACTACCACATGGCAGCCGGGACCAACGGCTTAACGTGCTTTCCGAAGCACGGAATCATCTTTATTATAAGACAATCAGGTGATTCAAGCCTGCAATGTCCTAACCAAACTGGAAGCAACTATACGAAGTATGCTTCCCGTGCGAATCGAACCGACGACCCCCGGGTCCACGTCAGAGGCCGACAGGCGGTTCCGGAGAACTCTGACACCAGGGTGTGCATGGTCGATTGACCGTGACCTACACAAAATGATGATGATGACTACCTAACTGACGGGACTAATTATATTTTTTTAGGAAACTAGCCATTTAGATGCGCTCCGTTTCATTTCTGTATTAAGGAACTTACTTAAAAAGGGAGTGCCGACAGAAGTGAAAACTTAAATATTTGTTTACGGTAACGGTAACAGAACTCTGTTACCGTTACCGTAAACAAATGTTGGAAAAAATGCCCAAAACGCCTCAAGAAGTTTTTACTTCAAAAATAGCTTATTTTAGATGGTGTGTATGATTTTCAAGATGTGATGCGTTATTACCTGCGGTGGTAGAACTCTGAGCCATTCCAGTAGCTTGACGGCAGCCAAGATGCCGTCACTCAGCAGGTATGTTCCGATGAGTGCTTCCACGCAGTCTGCCACCGACTAAAAGAGAGGAACGAAACAAGTTAGCTAAATTGCGTATAATCGAATCTTAGCGTTCCGTGGCGCAGTGGTTAACACGCCAGCCTGCGACACGAGGGTGCCCGGGTTCGAACACCAGTCATGGAAAACGATCTTTTTCAAATTGACCTGGGTCTTTATTTATTATTAGTTTCGCCCGCGGCTCAGCCCGCGTCAATGTCGATTCCTCGGGAACTACTTTTTCTCGAGATAAAATGTACCCTATGTCCTTCACCGTACCCCAGATAACGTGTATGCAAAATTTAATGATGGTCGGTTCAGTAGTTACAACGTGAAAGCGTAACAAATAAACAACAAACAAACTCATTTTCGCATTTATAATATTAGTTAGGACAAGATTAGGATTTTATTAAAGAAAGCAAAGAACAAAAATTATTACACATTTTATTCAACAAAGATAATAAACTGTTAATACCACCAATTTAAAAGGAAAGTGTCAACATCGCCTCAGAAAACAAGCAACAATGCCATGAGTTGGCTTGGTTGGTGAGGTGCTGCAAAGATACTGTTCTCAAAAATCGTTTCACACTGAAATTTGTGGCATATTATACCAGCAACACTACATGGTTCATCAAGGGAAGACAGTAAGAGATTTCCACGAGTGTGCATCACATTAACACGAGTTGGGAAACGAGCTTACTTTATACTATACATACAAGGAAACATGTAACGTGTATTTTTATATTGGGAACTGATGTATAAAAATAGTTTATTTTTAAATGTTTTGAATGATTATGATTACTCAGTAACTATACTTTTTTCCGAGGATTTTTGCGAGATTTTTTTTGCGCACATACCCCTTGCGATCCCGTATTTCCTGATTGGCAATTTTAAACATGTTTATTTATTCGTATCATATGCAAATGAATTTTAAAATACAGATTGTTAAAAAACCAGAAACAACTAAAGGACTTTTTGAATTCAATGTTTAAGTATCCCGGTTTCTTTTTACAGCAAGGTAAGTAAACTTACATGTCCCCGACACCCACAAAGTGGAATGTGGAGGGAAGGTAGGAAGATAGAGACACAAAGGACTTTGACTACGGAGGATTTATTAACGTGCAATTTTCCACTGGGGATTGATTTCTAGAATTTTTGACGTTATTCCAATGTTTAATAAGCTTATCAAACTTATCGTTGGGGATCACCTTCAATACACATAATAAATTTAAACAGTCGTAACACTCTCTATTGACGCTTTAGACTATCCTAAAAATTACCAACACAAGCTTATATACTTATTTTACCATCTCAGGCAGTTTGCTTGTGTGTTGCGTTTATTTTCCTCCCTTAGTGTAATGGCAACAATACGTGTATGTACACTCAGCTTCACAAGATTGGAGAGACTAAAAAAATCAAAGTTTGGAAAGACGAATTCAAACGAAAGAAATAGTCACAAACTCATAACAAACCTTTTGAACGCGAGTCGGAAACCTACTTTGTAACTGAAGTAGTACACCCAGTATATAAAAGAAATAAAACAATTTTATGCAAACATAAGATAAATTTAAACTTGTCTCATCATCGTCAGATTTCCACAACCCACTGCTGGGCCTCCTTTTGTCTGCGCCATTCTTCTTGTTTCAAAGTAAAATATTTTATTTATCCTTAGTAATACCAATCATTTCATAACACATTATTATTTACATAAAATATATTATGCACTTTATTTCATATATATAATTATTATAAATATATATAATAATTATCAATATATATAACTGTTATTATTTAATATATAATTATTACGTCAATTTACTTACAGCTAAGTTTTGTGCCGCTTACAAAGCGGCGTGAAGAAGAAGCGGCCTCTAACTGCACAGCGCATTTTCTCCAAATTACGTCAACTTACAATCTACGACATACTTGATAAGAACTAAATTGTGCGCTTGAGCTTACATTGTCATATTATAATTTAAAATTCAATCAGTAATATCAAATAATAGTGATTGATAAATGAATTATTAATTTAATGTCAAATCGAAATATGGACAAAATGTATCAATTCATGTCATTTTCATAGACAACAACATTATGAGGGTCCGTTGCGAAGTTCTGGCCAGATATTTATTTATTTATTAATTATTCATTTATTATAAGGTCCAAGTGATGAGGTCTAAGTGATAATATCGGAATAACTTTTAAGATAATTTAATGTAAAATATAAATTTTATTTTTTTTGTCTGATAGATAGCTACAAACTAAAATGCCGGTCCGGCTCCCGCTTCAGGAGAATTGACTTTATTCGTTGACTTGAAGTCCTAGCTTGATGATAGATACCATTATGCGTAGCTGAATTCTTACACTATTAACTATATAATAACGTGAATGATCGTAAACTTGCAAAATGTTGCACCAGTGTTGGCCACTTACACACACGATAAACAAACAATCGAAAACTGGATAGTTATTGTATAATCAAATCACTTATAATATTTCAAATGGACTTAGAATAAATAACTTCACAATTATTTAAATAATGTGTTAAATGACTATCAATAAAATGTAGAGTATATTAAAATGCCTATATCAAATAATCTAAAAAAATAAATAAAAATGAACCAGTATTAATCCAGATAAATAATAAAAAAAAAAAAAAAAAACGAATGGGCCCGGGCGCATTCTTTGACAGGCCCCCAATTATCCCCTACCATATCCTAACTAATATTATAAATGCGAAAGTGAGTTTGTTTGTTACGCTTTCAAGCCGTAAATACTGAACCGATCATCATAAAATTTTGCATACAAGTTCTCTGGACTACGGAGAAGGACATAGGCTATATCTTATCCCGGGAAAAAGTACTATTCCCGAGGGATCGACATTGACACGGGCGGAGCCGCGGGCGAAAGCTAGTTTTATTATATGACTCAAAGATAGGTAGTCCTCACGACTCAATAATTTAAACGATACCAGTCGTAAGTATAGCCAAGATATGCAAATACTTTTGTTCAAGGTCAGGGGTATCATCCTCAATTGCTTGAACGGTGGTTGCAGCTTGCTGGTATGCCTACGTGTACGCACGCCGGACCTTCTCTCCTACAAGCAAGTAGTAGACTTGCTTTTTCGGCAATTATCCGACCGAGCAGTATCCCAATATCTTCATTTCCTTCCTAAATCCAAAAAATGCCTAGTCCTTCACCAGCTTAAAAATTCTTTCGATGGGCCAAGCAGCGCCGGAAGCACAAGAAGTCAAAGTAACTGCGCTCGCCAACCCCTCTGCCAAGCGGTGTGAAGTGAGTATGGCAAAATCCTCCCATGGGTCGAAAAATTTTTGGAAGAGACCTTTGTTCAGCAGTGGACTTCTGTAATTATGAATTATTACTTTTGTTCTAGCGTAAACCAGTTTTTTTTTGGCAACAACCTGAAACTACAACCAATATCCACCATACCAAATTCCACCGTACTCTCAAGTACCATCGAGCACCATCAAGTACTAGCAACAAGGGCGGATCCAGCTTTGGTGCCACAGAGTCGCGGTTAAGTCACAAGAAGTTATTTTTATAATCATAGATAGAAGTAAAAAGTAGGTATTTTATTAATGTATGTAAGTACTTACTGTACTTAAAAATGCATATATTTAAATGACATAATATTTTTTTCTTGTACGTCTTCTTCCGAAACGCGTTATCACTTCATCTATATCAATGGGTACGTTTATATGGATGAAAATTAAAAAAAATATGATTAACAATTTTAACTAGTGGTCCATCTAGGTCCTGGACCCAGCCCAGGGGGAGGGGTCATGACCCCCATGACCCCCCCTGGATCCGCCCTTGACTAGCAACTATGACAACTCCAATAACGCAAATGTATCTATAACAATTATGCGGCAGGACCGTCGTTAGCTCTCTGGGAAAAAAATATATGAAAGTCGTTTTTCTGGGGGAACTGATACTTTCTCTAGCAAAACCGAACAAGATTAAAGGCGCTTTCCAAGAAGGTGTAGAATAAATAGTATTTTATCCTAGATTTATACTAAAAGACACAAAGCTTCGATTACCTTGTCGGACACGGCCTGCGCCCTCACATAACATTGCATGGAGTTTTGCACGCCTCCCATCGGCTCAGTCTCGGCGACGCCGTCGTAGTTCTTATGTCTGTAGTCCACCTGCGCTAAGCTTTCTTCGGTGATCTCGCCGGAGAGGACCTCTTCTGGAGAAAACTGCATGCCAATGAGGAAGGTTGGGCGGATCTGGAATATAAATTCTTCCTTATAACAAAAGTATGAATGTATTAGAATTGAATGTTGACTTGTAGAATTGATATATTCGCCTTTTCAATGGACCGCCATACGATTAAATAAAAAATACGAGTAACAAAAGTTGAACACGACTACAACTTTCATGGCACATTTAAATTTTTACAGGATATGACATTTATAAAATTCTAGGGGAGGGCTTCACAATAGCTTAGCACAAATTTAGATAGCGATTCCTTTCGTCCCATCTGGGCTGTGTGAGAGAGCGTTTTAGGTGTTCCCAAAGTTACTGGGATAATTGATTAATTCTTCGTTATATTGAAGTCATATATTTATATTGAATTCACTTATGCTTATGATCGCCTATATACATGAATTATAAGTCATCCATGCAATATCATACATACGAGAATTCCCAGTACATTCCCGGCGATATATTCAGTAAACTGCCGGCAGTATTCCCAAGAGATTGCCAGATTACTATGCCATACAATTTTCAATAAGTTATTATATAAACATATAACATAAAATAAATAAATAAAAGACAAATACAAAGTAATCAGGTTTATTTAAAAAGCAATCAACAAAATATTTTTCTAACCGTTTTAAAACTATAATTCTTAATAAATCATGCATTAAAAATTGTTAATAACATATGAAAAAAAAAATGTCTAGTATAATATAAAAAAATTAAAGACGTATTGTCACGTCTTTAAATTTTTCTTATCGATCTAAAATCACGTCTTAATATGACATTGGTCACAACCTTAATATTGATTAAAAAAATAAAATTATAAGTCATCATCATCATCATTTCGAGTAGGTGTCACAGTCAATCGACCATGCACACCCTAGTCTCTTCGGAATCGCCTCCCGGCCCCTGACTTGGCTCCCTTAACGACTACCAGATGGCAGCCGGGACCACCGGCTTAACGTGCCTTCCGAAGCACGGAATCATCTTTATTATCAGACAATCACCTGATTCAAGCCTGCAATTTCCTAAACAAACTGGAAACAACTAAACAAAGTATGCTTCCGGTGGGAATCGAACCCACGACCCCCGGGTCAACAGGCAATCACGCAAGTAAAATTATAAGTGTGGGATACTATCGGTCTTGTATATAGAAATATTAATTGAAGTGATATTAAATACAAGTTATTATTTTTTTGGCTATACAAAATTATACTTTTGTTAAATGTCTTACTAAATGAATAATATATGGTGAAATAATTCAACACGGGTAGGACTTAACCCGGCGACCTAAGGTATAGGCCTAAGGTCGCTGGGTAAAAAAAAATCACGCAAGAAGGTCGTACATATAGTTGTACGACCTACTTGCGTAAATATTTTTCACCATATGTTATTTATTTATTTAACAAGACTAAGATTGTCTAGCATTGTAAATGCTAAAAAATCCCTTGTCACATAATGGGGGTAGAAACACTTTAAAAATTTAGAATAACTTTATTTCTAATAAGAATTACATGAAATCTACTGAGAAAAGCACAATATTTAAATATAAGTACAATGAACATGCTGTTATATATATTCAATCAATCAACTAACGTGATAAACCCATGACATTGTTACTTTCCTAAAGGAACTGCATCAAAATACCAAAAAAATATTCTTTCTCCCATTCAAAAAGAGCAATTAGCTGATTGTCTCTCTATGAGAGTAAAATTATGCTAATGTGAAGTGGGAAGAAAGATTTTTTGCATTTGCTGACAACAAGAGGGTAGAGAGAGTTTTTAAATCATCGTGGGTCTGTATGCGAAACCGCTTCATTGCATTTGTCAGCTTGTGATATTTTAGAAGATTAGCAATTATGATACACAGCGAATAGTACTCAACTGTATCATCATCATCATGTCTTTTTAGTCTCCACTGCAGGAGCATGACTATAGATGCAAAAAGTATTTTAAACGTTTAAAACCATTTGGTTTTAAACCGTTTTTTTGGTTTAAAACGTTTTAAACCAAATTTTTAGGTTTAATATAGGTTTAAAACGATTTTCTATTAGAATTTACTAACATTTCACAAAAAGCAATTCATAATATAATTATTGCATTATCTATCATATATTTGGGTTAAGTGAAATGAAAAAAATGAAACTATACCATGGAAAATTATACATTAAGGTGACCTTAAAAACCTAGCGGACGCGACGGTGACCCTGGTTGCATCAAATAACTCGAAGTGTATATTGAACGCGACCAGAGTCGCGGGCGCTAGGATTGGAAGATATATTTAACTGTTACATTACTTTGTCATCATCCATTAAGTTAAATGTCTAAATTTCGCAGAAAATACAAACAACGAAATAACAAACTATTAATTAGCATAAATTTAGTTTTTAGGGTTCCGTATCTCAGAAGAAAAGAACGGAACCCATATAGGATCACTTTTTTGTCCGTTTGTCTGTCAAGAACCTTTTTCTCAGTAACGCGTTGAGGTATCAAGCTGAAATTCATATCAAACACTCAGGTCTACCTGTCCCTTGGAGTTGTGGAAAAAACCAAGACGTTGAGAAAAAGGTTCTTGACAGACAGACAGACAAACAGACAGTCACTGTGGAGCCGAGTGATTCTATATTATTCCGTTTTTTTCTTTTGAAATGAAATGGAATGACTTATTTCGCTTAAGCGTAGTTACACTTAGCCGTATCCAGCATGCGGTACGGAACCCTAAAAAGAAAAGTAAGTCACCGAGCGGGATTCAAACCCGTAACACTCGTTTCTTGCCGTCCGCGTCCCAGACGGACAGTGGCCGGCAGGACGAAATTAGCGGCCATATTCTGCGTGGAAAAAAATACGCGTTTTTCCAAACATAAGACTAATTTAGATCGATTGTTTACCTCCGAAAACCCCCATATACCAAATTTCAGCGAAATCGTTAGAGCCGTTTCCGAGATCATAGAAATAAATTTATATACATATAAATATATAGAATTGCTCGTTTAAAGGTATAAGATAAGATTGACGAGCTCTGTGGCCTAGTGGTCACCATGCCAGGCTTCCACACTGGTGGTCCCAGGTTAGATACCCGGCCAGGTCATGATGTAAAATGATGACATAAATTCATATACATACATATAAATAAATATACAAGAATTGCTCGATTAAAGGTATAAGATTTTAAATAATTTTAAAGTTATTATAGATAATGATACGGGACCCTTAGTGCGCGAGTCCACTCGCACTTGGCCGTTTTTTTTATAACAAAAACATACCTTCTTACAGCTTATTATAAGAAAAAGAAATGAAAAAATACGCATATTTAGATTGTAATCTTTCTAAATCCTAAAAATATTATAAAACGTCATTTTAACTAATAAAAATAAAATATTTTCAATTAATATCTTCTATTTTTACCTTCAACATAATAATTTGTTAATAAACTAGTAATCACGTGGTCACGGTTTTAAACCGTTTTAAATTTATTTAAAACTGGTTTTAAACCACGGATTTTGGTTTAAAACGGTTTATTTGCAACTATAAGCATGACCCTCAACTGTGTTAGCTAAGCATTTATTTTGAATAACTATGTTTTATCGCGACTTCATCTGCATAAAAAATAGCCTATGTTACCTGTTAGTTCCCAAAAGCGAAATATGTTCCTAGAGAAATATGTTTAGTATATATCGTCAGTACCCTAAACGTGTATTGAAATCATTTGAATTAGAATTTCCCAAAACCTCCATCTAGCGGTGCCATCCATATATACTTACAAAATCTTATTTCTAATTGCATTAAATCTTAGTACCCTAAGCCCTCTTTTTATTTTGATAATTATAAAATTCAATTCAAGCGGAACATCGATCTAGCGGGGTGTATTTTTTCATGGTTAGTACCTTCCAAAACAATTATATTTTGAGAATATTTCTGTTTTTATGTTTTACATATAAAAAATGTATACAAAATAGAAAGACCAATTAATGGATGTCTTAATATTAATTTAAACTTATTAATTTATTGCAAATAAATTATGATTGATTGATATTTTAAGTCAAGTGTAGTCTAATACTATTGTGTGCCTATTACTACTGTAGCATAGTTAAAGTGTACCAATGTATAAGAAGTTAATAAATAATCATTTTGTGTTCATATTTTTTTGTCTTTTAAAATACTAGAAACCTTCTTCAGTACATAAAATAAAATCGACTAAGTGCGTGTCAGGGCCTCGCAACAAATAGGGTTCCGTACCTATTCCGTAGTAATAGAAAGTGGATTTATTTCGATATTTTTGTACCAAATTTTCTAAGTAAGCGCATTTTACAAGTTAGGCCTTTATAACTCCTGAAGTAGCAAAGTAATCTAAGCTCTTATAATTTTCCTTCAAAGTTCATTAAATGGACTACGATTAATAGATTACGATTTTTTTTAGTTTTTTTGAGCTAGCCGTTTTAATTGGCTTTTAGAGGGGGAGAAGCCCTATTTTAACAAAAAATGCGCTTTAAAATTTTATATCTTGCATACGAATACCTAAATATACAATCGACGTAGTAACTTCTCAAGTTTATAAAAGGTCTATCTAATGATACCGACATTATGGGGTAGACGCGAGACAAAAAAATCGTCCCCACTTTACGTGTAGGGGAACATTCTCTTGGAGATTCATTCCATAGTGAAAAACTCCCGTCGTCGAAACACTGTATATGTGAATCATTCTGTCGACGAAACCTCCGAAGATGAAAGATTCTGTCGTTGAATAGTCCATAGTAAAGGTAAAGGTCCTGTCGTGAAAGACATTCTGTCGGTGAGTCGTCCATGGGAGAAAGCTGGTATCCGTTACAGATAAACAAAATTTTATCTTTTTATATTATTATAGAAATATAAAGGATAGGCCTTTTAAAATTAATGTTAGCCTTCATACAACTTTGGCGAAGTTAAACACTCCCTGCAAGAGTTAATAAAATAAGGTTTAATGAATGGTATTGTTAAACTTTTAATATGCAAATAAACTTAATAATAAATTTGACTTGATAATGTATAACTAATTGTCTAAACAATAGCATCTGGTATGTACTGCGTCGCATAACTTGCCATTATTTTATTGTAAGGTAGACAAAGATGGGAAAAAAGATACGACACGTAACATCAAATAAGTGTATTAATATATCATAGCCTGAGTCATTCTGCGTAGGTACATACAACTGTTTCTTTAATAAAGTGAGTAGATACGTTTTGTAATGTACAAAACGCATCTGGGTTCGATTCCCACGGGAAGCATACTTTGTTTAGTTGTTTCCGGTTTGGTTAGGACATTGCAGGCTTGAATCACCTGATAATAAAGATGATTCCGTGCTACGGAAGGCACGTTAAGCCATTGGTCCCGGCTGCCATCTGTGGTCGTTAAAGGACCCACGTCAGAGGCCGAGAGGCGGTTCCGAAGAACTCTGACACCAGGGTGTGTCCATGGTCGTTTGTCCGTGTTACCTACACGAAATGATGATGAACATTACAAAAAAACACCCGTACAAAAAATATTTTATTTGTAACTAGCTGCCCGCCGCGGCTTTGCACGGGTAGATATAGAAACTATTCGATAGCTTATCTTCATCACGGATAATGTAGGATTCTTATGGTTAAAGATTTTTCAAATCGGTCCAGTAGCAAATGCAAACAAATAAACAAACAATCAAATATTTCCTCTTTGTAACAATAGTGAAGAAGTGTAAATTAGAAACTACCGGGAACTGTTTTCATAACTTTTCCTTGTGCTGCTGTGTAAAACTTATTTGTAAGCTGCATGAGCTTGAGTCTTATGCAGCTTAACTTATGAATAAGACTTCGTTTAAACATGTAGGTAATCAAATTTCTTTAAGTGTGAAGAAGTGAAAGCTCCGCGCGGTAGAAAGAGAGGGGGTATTACTTCCTCTCCTACGCCGCACCGGCGGTCTCAAGTCACGTGTCCATATTAAGTATATCAGTTGCTGAATCTAGTCAGTATGTAGTGTAATAAAAAAATGCTGATACGAAATATCAACAGACACATTCCGATGCAATAAGAGAGTCTCGTACAACAACAATCCACAGTCCAATGAGAACGTGAGTAGGTACCCACATAAAAAAAATATGATAAAAGTTATTATATAAGTACCTTCAGATATAAAAAGTAACTAAGAATAATCTTCGTACGTTACTAAAGAAAATAGTCTTTAATATTATGTTGCAGTTAATTATCATTAATCAAGTGTAAAATGAGAAATATAAAAAAACACGACCTATTCCAACGATACCTTATACATAAAGGTTGAATATTTATTTACAAAATTGAATAAGATAATCTCTCATATAAAAAAATACTAATATCGAACTATTCTACCGATTTTGATGAAATTTAAATGGGACCAATTTAAAAGCATATCCTGTCAAACAAAAAAAAAATTAAATCGGTTCATAAATGACGGAATTGTGCCGCAACAAACAAAAAAATACAACCGAATTGATATCTCCTCGTTTTTTTAGTCTGTTAAAAATGTATGAGCATCATGAGGATAATTGTTTTTATTAAACCTTGTCCATAGTAAACCTTAATGTAATCTATAGAAAATGCGATATACCCACAAAATTGTTTTTCTGGTACAAGGATTACCTACCAATAAGTACTTATTACTTATTCGTAGAAGATTACCGAATATTTTTTTGCTTCATAATTTTTACTCTTTGTATGCAGTGTATGAAAAATTACTTGGTTGATGTTAATCAACCAAGTAATTCAAATAAAGTCAGACTTCAAATATGCTGTAGCTAGTTATAGCTACAGCATATTTGAAGTCTCTTATGCTAGCCTCTTATGCTAGATGAATACAAAATCATCAGTTAGTTACTAAACGCTTTAGAACGAGTTTCAGTTTTTTATGAAAGAAGCGACTACCATTTTTTACGTTTATATTATGATAACACCCTTAGTTTAATCTCCCATAAATAGTGTCATATAATTATTAAACGCACGCGAACTGAACTTTTTTGGAAATACATACATAAGTACTCATCCCATTTATTAAAAACTAGCTGTCGCTCGCGGCTCCGCCTGCGTCAATGTCGATCCCTCAGGAATAGTACTTTTTCCCGGGATAAAAGGTAGACTATGTCCTTCTCCGTACTCCAGAGAACTTGTATGCAAAATTTCATGATGATCGGTTCAGTAGTTATGGCGTGAAAGCGTAACAAACAAACAAACAAACAAATAAACAAACAAACAAATAAACAAACAAACAAACTCACTTTCGCATTTATAATATTAGTAAGGATAAGGATAGTAAGGATGTTATAGTTTGACTAATTTAAATTTTGTGTTCTCTAACTCTTGAAAAACCTCTTATGTACGAGTATGCTAAGAAAATTATAATTTTATGGTTCCTTACGAACGTGTGACAAAAAAATAAGGACAAAACGGGTCACGTGTGTTTGATCTGTCACAGCTATAGTTGCAAATAAACCGTTTTAAACCAAAACTACGTGGTTTAAAACCCGTTTTAAATAAATTTAAAACGGTTTAAAACCGTGACCACGTGATTACTAGTTTATTAACAAATTATTATTTTGAAGGTAAAAATAAAAGATATTAATTGAAAACATTTTATTTTTATTAGTTTAAATGAAGTTTTATAATATTTTTAGGATTTAGAAAGATTACAATCTAAATATGCGTATTTTTTCATTTCTTTTTCCTATCATAAGCTGTAAGTAGGTATGCTTTTTGTTATAAAAAAAAAACGGCCAAGTGCGAGTGGACTCGCGCACTAAGGGTTCCGTATCATTATCCTTATCCTTACTAATATTATAAATGCGAAAGTGAGTTTGTTTGTTTGTTTATTTGTTTGTGTGTTTGTTTTGTTTGTTTGTTACGCTTTCGCGCCGTAACTACTGAACCGATCATCATGAAACTTTGCATACAAGTTCTCTGGAGTGCGGAGAAGGACATAGGCTACTTTTTATCCCGGGAAAAGTAATATTCCCGAGGGATCGACATTGACGCGGGCGGAGCCGCGGGCGAAAGCTAGTCTATAATAACTTTAAAATTATTTAAAATCTTATACCTTTAATCGAGCAATTCTTGTATATTTATTTATATGTATGTATATAAATTTTTTTCGTCATTTTCCATCTTGACCTGGCCGGGGATCGAACCTGGGACCACCAGTGTGGAAGCCTGGCATGGTGACCACTAGGCAATAGAGCTCGTTAATATATTATATCTTATACCTTTAAACGAGCAATTCTTGTATATTTATATGTATATAAATTTATTTCTATGATCTCGGAAACGGCTCTAACGATTTCGCTGAAATTTAGTATATGGGGGTTTTCGGAGGTAAACAATCGATCTAAATTAGTCTTATGTTTGGAAAAACGCGTATTTTTTTCCACGCAGAATATGGCCGCTAATTTCGTCCTGCCGGCCACTGTCCGTCTGGGACGCGGACGGCAAGAAACGAGTGTTACGGGTTTGAATCCCGCTCGGTGACTTACTTTTCTTTTTAGGGTTCCGTACCGCATGCTGGATACGGCTAAGTGTAACTACGCTTAAGCGAAATAAGTCATTCCATTTCATTTCAAAAGAAAAAAACGGAATAATATAGAATCACTCGGCTCCACAGTGACTGTCTGTTTGTCTGTCTGTCTGTCAAGAACCTTTTTCTCAACGTCTTGGTTTTTTCCACAACTCCAAGGGACAGGTAGACCTGAGTTTTTGATATAAATTTCAGCTTGATACCTCAACACGTTCCTGAGATCAAGGATCTTGACAGACAAATGGACAACAAAGTGATCCTATATGGGTTCCGTTCTTTTCTTTTGAGATACGGAACCCTAAAAACTAAATTTATGTTAATTAATAGTTTGTTATTTCGTTGTTTGTATTTTCTGCGAAATTTAGACATTTAACTTAATGGATGATGACAAAGTAATGTAACAGGTTAATATATCTTCCAATCCTAGCGCCCGCGACTCTGGTCGCGTCTAATACACATTTGAGTCATTTGATCAAACCAGGGTCACTGTCGCGTCCGCTAGGTTTTTAAGGTCACCTTAAAGTATAATTTTTCATGGTAAAGTTTGTTTTTTTTACATAATTATACATTTAGTAAATTTTTTTTTAATTTCGCTTAACCCAAATATATGATGGATAATGCAATAATTATATTTTGAATTGATTTTTGTGAAATGTTAGTAAATTCTAATAGAAAATCGTTTTAAACCTATATTAAACCTCAAAATTTGGTTTAAAACGTTTTAAACCAAAAAAACGGTTTAAACCAAATGGTTTTAAACGTTTAAAATACTTTTTGTATCTATAGTCACAGCGAGCTAGTTATTGCTTTTATTAAATCTTTGAATGCAGTTTTTGTTTCTTATTCAAAATCGGTATTTGAAAATACTTTTCCTATCTCCCAAAAAGAAATTTCCGCACTGGCCCATGTCGATAAGACACTATTTATCTCCGTTCTGACATTTATACCGTATAAAAATGTACATATAACCTGAAAACGCTTCTTTTATCGGGCAGTATAAAAATAGACACGATAAACACGGATATTCGTTAAAAATAGTCGCAACGTAGTGTAAATGCGCCTTTATTCTCCTTTTACGGCTGAATAGGGAATTTTAAGCAATGTCGAGGCCGTATTATGATATGACCCACGGCGGCGCGGCAAGCGAGCAGTATGATTTCGGCTCGATCAGTGAATGTGGTTTCGCTCGCTGTTCGGCCACGTGTTGACGCTTCCGTGTTTTATCTCCGATTATATTTGTCAGTGATTACAACGCGATCTGTATTTTCGAATATTAAATTTGGGTATTAAGTGAATTTTAAAAGGTAATTATATGGTTTTTAAGAATTATTTTATAGCTGTTAGTAAATTTTTTGTTCATTTATCACCTTAATATATTAAAAATATTTAAATTAGAATGATAAAAACAACAATTAATATATGGTAAATCGTAGTCACAATGACAAAATCCATGACATTTTAATTACAATTCATCTGAATTACTTATAATATATTTAATATTTATAATTTAATTATAAAACAGATACATGTTATGTATTTGTTAAATACATTTTATCAGTCATTTAGACTTGATAATGAATGATAGTTAATACAAAGTCAAAAAATTTAACGACCAATTACAGATAAACCAGGTACCCTCAAAATATTGATATCAAAGTATTATCCATCAAATGACAATAAAATTACATTGAAACCTCTTTTCTCTTCCTGCAAGCGCTTTGGGTTGCAACTTTAGCTATGTTTGAGAGCCAGGCTCAGGCTGCTTTTCGACTTTTTCTTTTCTAAGACGCACGGGTTTCATCGAAATCACGAGTTTTTAATAACCTACCCTCAACTTGCTTTTTTTAGGGGTTTCGACCTAAGTTGGGATGCATGGCATTACAAAAAGCGAATTAGATTAATAAAAGCCTTTCTTTTCGCATGGCTTAATTATAAAATTCCTTCCATGATGGTCTGGCCGAAAAGAAAATACACAGAATGTGCCAGCTGCTTCTCTTCCCGCGCAGATCATAAAAACCGATCGAGGGATTGGGCTAAAATCTGCAGAATCATGTCAATAGGCGATGCGGCTAGCAACCCATCACTGTTTTGATTCCTTTTTCCATTTACACGCCCTCTAACATGCTAAATGTGGCCATAAGGTATACATTATAGACATAGGCTCTCTTTGCCCCGCAAGGGAAATAGACGTGATACTATGTATGTATGTATGTTAATTATAAAATCACAGTTAGAATCTCATTTTATTATATGTTGCTTGCACTTAATAATAAATATAACGGTTACAAGTAATCTCTTAACAAAATGTGATCAGAATTTTTTTGAGTAGTTATTGGCGGGATATTTGATGGATTATTTTGAAAATAATAAACTTATAATGTGAAATGTGAAAGGTATGGAGGTAGTTTAAAGTCCGGGGAGGGACAAAGGGTACCTTTGATTCCGGGAAATTTAACTTTCCCCGAGGGATCGACATTAACGCAGGTGGAACAGCTAGTTGACTATAAATATAAATAAATATATACATACGGACAAATCACACAGATTGAGCTAGCCCCAAAGTAAGTTCGAGACTTGTGTTATGGGAGAATAACTCAACGATATATATTTTATAACAAATACATATATAGATACACATCCAAGACCCAGGCCAATCTGAAAAAGATCATTTTCCATCTTGACCTGGCCGGGGATCGAACCCGGGCACTCTCGTGTCGCAGGCTGGCGTGTTGACCGCTGCGCCACGGAGCTAGCCAACGAGCAATATGTGAAATAATTAAAATTAACTGTCATAGTGCGGGTGTTGTGAGATTTATTAAGTGGGACGGTGGTCGTTTTCGTCGCGTTGTCGTTTATGATTTTATAAATGAATCCGTTAAATATTCTTTTTCAAAAACTTTTGTAAACGACTTTTAACGGAAATACCCTCGAAGCAATAAAATGGTGTACATACACATACACTGCTTAAATACATTTCTGAAAGAAGTTTGATTGGCGTACTTACCTACCTAAGAAAAGAAAAAAATGTGAAATCGCTTAGTAATTAGTAAAGTTTAATAAATTAAAGGTTTTTATTATGAATTAGTAAGATTACTGTACGCATGCATTGGATCATTTAAGTCTGTAAGATATTTTTGCCTTATTTTTATTTAAATAGGTAATATTAGTAGCATAATCGCATGATAGACCTAATCATATTACTTAAACTCTGTTATGCAACCTATGGTCTTTATCATTTCTCCAACGGACTAAAATCACCCAAAATTTTAATTAGACGCTTTTTATATATCTTTATCTCTTTATATGGATGCACTGCACTTATGCGAAATGAATATCGATTTAAAAACCATTAAGTACTGCTATTTGGAAAGTTAGTTATTGGTTAGATCCTATGTCTCGTATATAGTTTGACTTTGAGCCCCCTGGCAATATTTAAATCGAAGAATACCTAATAACAGAATATAAACATACATACATTTTTTATATAAAGGGATAGAAAAATGTGGTCATAGAAACCATGAAACCGATTTTTTGTAGTAATTTAGTCAACTACGGAATCGGTGTAAATGGTGTAAATACACAGAATTGTATCACCGTATATTTTTTTGTTATCACGCGGATTATCTATTAATCACAATATCTATACTTACCTAAATGTCACACAGTCACAGTGAATTATAATTTTGATCGGAGTCATTTATCTTGTAAATATGTAATTAATGTTATCATCAAGTCAAAATTCAGATATTTGCATAACTACAAATACGGACAAATCGCTTTCTCTGTTTGGGATACTAACAGAACAACATATGTATATTTAACAATACATCTTAATCCTAAAAACTAGGGCGATATAAAAATACTACTATGGTTTCATCAAGATCATGCAAACCTAGAGAACGGCCGAAATCATTAGACGATGCGGCTAGCAACCTTCATTATATTGATTCCGTTTTACATATATATATCGACCAACACGGTAGACTTACCCTTTGGGTCTTTTCTATTAGGCTCTGTCTACCTCATAAGGGACAAGATGTGATTAAGAATGTAGCGTTTAAAAAATCGGCGATCGAACATAATATTTATACCACAAAGGCGTTAGGAAGATGGTGGATGATAATAAAATCAGATATTTCGAGAGTCTTATGTTATGTGAATAAAGCTGGTGATCTTGCCTATGGACGATTTAATGCATATTCAATTCCTACTATAGAATAAGCATTATACCACCTGCCGTTGCCTATCCTCCAGATTTCCATAGCGGCTGCGGAAGTGAACTACATCCGGCGATAAGAGCGATACAATGAAGAAAATGATAGTTTTTTTCATGCCATATGTGAAATTGCCATACCTTGACCAATGTAAACAAATTTAATGTTTGACCAATCTGAACAAAGACGAGAGTTTAAAAACTACTTGACAAAAAAGAACCGTCCTCAGACATTAAACCGCTATAAGGAAATGAATCTTATTTCTACTGCTTTCAATGGCTCAGGCGCATAACGTCTCTTACGCAAAATGTCCCCTGGTCGTATGTCTCTTTCGCAAAATGTCGCGCCAGGAACTTTATAATGAAATTTCGATTTTCAAAGCAAATTCATTTATTAATAAACTATTGCAAATGAATATATTTTTTATACCATTTTTAAATGATTAAGAAAATTTAATATTAAAATTTCAAATAAATCAATTTTGGCATTATAATTTACTTTAGTTATGAAATATTGCGAATAAAATATATTTTCCCTGGCGCGACATTTTGAGAAAGAGACATTCTGCGAAAGAGACGTTTTGCGCCTGAGCCCTTTCAATACTACTTTAAATGTAGTCTTATGGCTGTCATCTTTATCCTTCAAATGTCTTCTTCTTCTTCATGTTTATATTCCGTAATATAAAATATTGGTTAATTTATAAACGCAAAGGGAAAGACAATCTAAGAAATGGAAGTAGACATCCTATTAAGAAATATTGCATTTACCCTTAACATAAAGCGGTGACCAGTGAACGTAGAAAATTTAGTTTTTTTAGCCTATAGTGTCCCATTGTTGGGCAAAGGCCTGCACTTCGGTCCGCAATAGGTCCCTATCCTTAGTTTAAAATTAGTATGAACATTTTTGTTTTCATCAACTCACAGATGTTACGATTGAATTAAAATTTATTATTGAAAAATGTTTAGATAGTTTTAAATAGATACTACTTATTTCCGAAATTATAGAAGACTAGCTTCGCCCGCGACTCCGCTCGCGGTAATGTCGATCCCTCGGGAACAGTACTTTTTCCGGTATAAAGGGAGAACGTGTATGCAACATTTCAAGATGATCGGATCAGGAGTTATGGCGTGAGAGCGTATCAAAGAAATAAATAGTTAGATAATTAATAGTTAGGCTGGTCGAGGTGTCGAATGACCAGAGGGCTGGTAACTATCTTGCCCAAAGAATAAGCATTGCCATTCAACGTGGCAATGCTGCCAGTCTTCTGGGCACATTACCGCAGGGCAATGACCTGCGTGTAATTTTTTTATTTATAGTTAGGTTTTATATTTAGGTAGGTTTTTATTTTAGATAGGATAAATTATAATCTATATATATACTAGCTGCCCCGGCGAACTTCGTTTCGCCATAAGTTAAAAACTATCCTATCTCTCAAGTTGGATCGAACTGCACATGGTGTGCGAATTTTATTATAATCGGTTAAGTGGTTTAGGAGTCCATTGAGGACAAACATTGTGACACGAGATTTATATATATTAAGAAAGATAGGTAGGTTTTTATTTTAGATAGGATAAATTATAATCTATATATATACTAGCTGCCCCGGCGAACTTCGTTTCGCCATAAGTTAAAAACTATCCTATCTCTCAAGTTGGATCGAACTGCACATGCATGGTGTGCGAATTTTATTATAATCGGTTAAGTGGTTTAGGAGTCCATTGAGGACAAACATTGTGACACGAGATTTATATATATTAAGAAAGATAATAAAACAGTAAACATAATAGTTAGAAATGTTGCTTTTAGTTTTATATAAACTATTAGAATTGTCAGTAAAAGCAGCTTGCTGTAGCCAAGTTAGTAAAAATACTTTGACCTTCAACTTTGATGTAAATCAAATCTCATGCATTGAGTTCATTATTTCCTTAAAATATTTTCAAAAATATTCATGAACGAGCTTGTCACAGTTTGGAGAAAGTTTCGCGGTTCCCATATCAAAAGAAAGGTTATCTGATTTCATTCCCTGCCCCTTTGGGAGAGAATAAAAAAATATGGAATATTTTTTGCCGCCGCTTTTCTCTCCAGAGCAGTATTATACACGGTGAAATTTTGATCGTTCTGGACCCTTAAAGGGCTGATTCAGCCCGTCGTTATAAACAACTTTTCCTATAGGAACAATGCTGGACATTTCCATACAAAAATGTTTGGCCGCCCGGTCAATTTGTATGGGAACGTCAAAAATTTAAGTTTCCAGCATTGGTCCCATAGGAAAAGTTGTTCATATCGACGGGCTGAATCACCCCTTTAAGGATTCAGAACAACCAAAATTCACCATGTATAATTAGATCAAGCAAACACCTGTTAGACGATGCGGCTGGCAACATATTACTTGTTACAAGGGTATACTCAATGAGTTAAAACGCGATTCAATTACTAAGCCTCCGCTGCCCGTCTATTGAAACGAAATAGCGAGAGACTTAGAAGTTTTCACAATATCTATTATTGCTTTAATAATAAAATCTAAATTAAAAATGAAGGGCAAACAAAAATGTTGAGCTGTTTTTGAGCGTTTTTAGGGTTCCTTACGACTGAGTGACAAAACGGAACCCTTATAGGATCACAGTAATTACTCAAGATCTACTAAACTAAACCGATTAAGTTGAAATTTAGTACACTTATTATTTGTAGTTAAATATTTTATGGTGGCATGGCCCTTTGTGTGCGACTTGCGACTCCGACTCCGACTCGCACTTGGACGGTTTTTTTAGGCCCTGCTTTTACCACAGCTAAACGTGACTTTGGGGTTTATGGCTCTGTCTACAAGGTTATTTGTCACTTGATTAATAAATTTAAATGTATTTATCAAAATTACAATTTTGCTTTAGGTAATAGGTACTCCCAACAATTCTCGACACCACCCAGTTGGTTGACTGGCAGAAAGGCCATTTAGTCCGCCTTAGCACTGTACAGTGTATAAAATTAAATAAATAAAAATATAAATGTATATTTTCCAGATGTACAAAATTGTTTCTTCGTTAGTGGCAGTGGCCGCGATAGGCTCTGGCTTGGTCATCATGTACATATTCTACCAAGTACCAGAAAAGCCAAAATATGATCTGCAGAGATGGTGGGGGATCGGGCAGAAGCCACGTGAAGAGGATACTGCTGTAAGAACCTTCAACGTCGACTTCAACGATACTGTAAGTATATGTAATATGCTGTCGCAACTCGCACTACTCACAAAGTAATATAATCAGTCCATTTACTAAATCATTATCTGAAATTCTGAATTAATTTCTAATGACCTGTAGCTCAGTGACTTTGAATCACAGTCACACACTTGATTGGGGGTCAAACCCGGGACGGGTTTGACACACAGTCAAGTCAAGTGCTAATTTTGAAATGCCAACAATCGGTTAATTTGCATCACATAGATTCAATAACAATATGTGCCGAATAAACACTTTCAATGACAAGGTCACATAAACAACTAGAAGACATTTTTGATGCGGTATAAATGCTAGCGCTCCTCTTCAGCTAAATACTGGAAGCACTATTATAACTTCTGCCTATTAATAGTGTACAAGTCTTTATAAGTTTTCCGTTTGTTTGACCCGACTGCCAAGATCAACAAGTGCTTTTTAGGGCATAACTTTTCGTATTCTCCTAAAATTATGATTGAGGTGTAATTCGATTCGGAATTGTACCTATGTAGATATTAATTGAAAAAAAATCGAGCTGCGATAATTAATATTAGGGCCGCGAATTATTGTTTATTGATCTATCCTGTAGGCGCCTGAGTTTTTTCAGTTTTAATTATCATCCTTACTTATATTATAAACTAGCTTTCGCCCGCGGCTTCGCCCGCGTCAATGTCGATCCCTCGAAGGCTAGTATTTAATGAGATTTAATAATATTTATTAATTACTTCCAACTTTTAATGTTAAAAATAAATAGTTTTGACCTAAACGTACTTGTTGACTAGACTAAGAAGGGTCGCGCGTATCATGTATGTTTGTGAATTTCTTTATTGATGAGAGCATTGAAGTCTCAAAAATTAGTGAAAATAAATGTCTTGAAAATAAAACGGTTAATTCCAACGCATAAACCACTTTAGAAAAGATGAAACGATAGTTTTAATTATTATCTTGTCATTACAGATGATCCAAGACCTAAAACAGAGGCTTCGCAATCGCCGGCCATTCACAAAGCCTTTAGAAGGTATCCAGTCTGAATACGGAATGAATACAATCTATTTAGAAACAGTGATAAACCACTGGCTAGAGCGGTACGACTTCAAGCGAAGAGCGAAACAACTAAACAGGTAAGAGTTAAGAGGAAAGCGTAGTCTCCTTATTCCTCGGCGGATAGTACAAGAAGAGCAATGATTTTTTTATTAAAAATATCTATGGATATAATAGCATGTCCCTATGTTGCAATTTTTTCATAATTAAATTATTTGAAGAGATATGAACCTGCAAAAACCTGAAAAATTGGTAAGAATTTCCGTTGTGTTCAAACATTAAGAAAACAAATTCGACGTGATTATATTAGAAAAAGAAAACATAGAAACACAGCCATAGTTTAATTTTAATGAAAAAAGAAATTAAATCGGTTAAGTTTTGGAGAAGAAATCAGGGGACTACGAAGCGTTAATTTTGTGTAATTTTTATAGGTATTTTCGGTCCGAGCAGTTGTGTCTATCACATTCTGCGGGGGTTGTTTCGGCACACAGTGCGACAGCAATAGATTTTACAAATACCTATTTCCTCTTAAAGTGTACGAATTTTCACGTAAATACTTGTTATAGAGAGTGGATAGTTGTGTGGATACTGGGGAAAGAAATGGTATCTCATTGATTATAGACATGACCACATTTTTTTTGTGAATTGTCATTGTATTGTTATATCTAACATCTCATGATTAAACTTCCCAAAGCTTGATACCAGTAAGAACACTGCTAACAAACTTTTATATTCATAGATTTATTCTCGATTACCTCTGTGTCCTAGAGGTCAATATGCCAGGCTGTCACAGCGTAGGTACCGGGTTCGATCCTCGGTTAGGTGAAAATGGAAAATGATCTTTTTCATTGAATATAAATTATAATGTTGTTGAGTTAGAAGTCTCGAACTTTTTGTTTCGAATTGGAGCTAGCCCGTGGGGCTAGCTCAATCTGTGTGATTTGTCCGTACATCTTTATTTATATTATATACTACTGTACGTAATGTACAGTTCAAGTAAAAAGTAAACAGGTACAATGTCGTAAAATCCTTTTCACTTCGTCCTTTTTTATCTTGTCATTAGACTAGCTCAGTGGCGCAGCGGTCAACACGCCAGCCTGCGACACGGGGTGACCGGGTTCGATCCCCGGCCAGGTCAAGATGGAAAATGATCTTTTTCAAATTGGCCTGGGTCTTGGATGTGTATCTATATATGTATTTGTTATAAAATATAGTATCATTGAGTTAGTATCCCATAACACAAGTCTCGAACTTACTTTGGGGCTAGTTCAATCTGTGTGATTTGTCCGTATATATTTATTTATATTTATTTATTTATTTATTTTGATTTTCGTTGGTGTGAGTGGCCAATAGAGGATTTTCTCAAGCTGCCTTAAGGCATCCGACACAGCTTAACTGTTATCTAATGATGATAGCAGAGGACAACGGCTTACTGTGCCTGCCAAGCTCGTAGAAATGCCTCTTGTGGTCCTTCCCACTCATCCGGGTGAAAACCACGCCCGGGATTGCTTAACACGGTTAAGCAATAACAATGGTTACTCTCTTAGCTCTTTATGCATTAATCAATAATAAAGTACTAGAACTTACATAATTCATTATGAAACACTTCTAAACAGGTTCTCTCACTACAAGACAAGAATACAAGGGCTGGACTTGCATTTCATCTGGGAGAAACCCAAGAAGAATGAGAAGGTGAAGGTCCTGCCCCTCCTTATGTTGCACGGGTGGCCTAGTTCCTCCAAGGAGTTCGACAAAGTTATACCGATGTTGACGTCGCATCGCAATGGATACGACTTTGTGTTCGAGGTTATCGCTGCAGATCTACCAGGGTTCGGCTATTCTGAGGTAACATGTTTTCCCAGATTTACGATCCATACTAATATTATAAATGCGAAAGTAACTGTGTCTGTTATTAAATTAAGAAATAAAATATGGTAAAAAAATTTCAAGTGGCGGGATTTGTGCGTTGTGAATGCAAAATATGTATAAACACTTAACAATATAACTTGTGCGTTGTGAATGCATTTTGCACATTTAACCAATTTGGATGAAAATTGGTATGGAGGTAGTTTAAGACCCGGAAGGACATAGGGTACCTTTCATTTCGGGAAATTCTACTGTTCCCGTGGGATGGACACTAACGCGGGCGGAGCTGCGGGCGAAAGCTAGTAGTAAATAATGTTTCGATCAATTTACAGATTCCCGGGCGGGGTCCGGGATGGCCTTTTTTGAAAATCTTTGCAAGAAGTTTTAATTTCTCAATAATCGGTGTCTTGATTAGTTTGCTCAATTTTCTCAATCGACCTCTGTGGGTCAATGGTACGGCAAATACCTTTGTACCCCTGGGTCCCGGGTTCAATCCCCGGCCAGGTCATTATGGATCATTTACACGCTCTATAGATAAACATCAAAGGCCAATCGCCTAGGATGTTTATATATACCACGTGATTTTGAACCTCTGAACTATACTGAAATCCTGGTATCAGAATCCCTAATGGAATATAAAATTGCAAGAAAAAAAAAATTACCTTATATAGAAATTCGCATAGCTGATCGGCAACTTTGTATGGGAAGCCTACATGTTTTCCATTCATACCTTTTTTTCTTGTAATTCTGTATTCCATTAGGGATTCTGATAGCAGGATTTCAGTTTAGTTCAGAGGTTCAAAATCACGCTGTATAGAGCGTGTAAATGTACCCTCGACATTCCCTTAAAGGGGCGACTCAGCCCATCAATATGGGCCAACGCTAAGAACTAAAAAAATCGACATTTTCATACAAAAGAATTCAGCCACCCTGAAATCGACATAACTGACAATCGAAGAAAATGCTAGTCAATCTACTCCTACGCTTTATTTATAATTCCACCCTTATGTAAATAATATAGACGTCGCGTTGCGTGCTGTATAATTTATTTTTTGCCATTGTACGTCCGCTTGCACGTTGTTGTCAAAAAATAAAAATGTTAACTCATACAAAAACTAGTGTGAAATATTCGACATTCAGTACAAGTACAGACACGATCATTGATATTTATACACATTGGTTCTTAAGTCAATGTGATAAGGTCTAAAATCGAATACAATATAATACATGTATATACGACAATAACTAAATATACGAATACAATAATTGTATATATAATACATATACAATTGTATTCCATATCAATGCTCGTGACTGTACTTAGAGGAATGACTCAAAAAGATTTACACGTGCCGGTTGTAGGGTTCCGTACGAATAAGTAACAAACGAAATCTACAAGAACACTCGTGTCTGTCTGTTTGTCCTTCACAAAACGTTTCCTTCGAATCTACTGGATTCAATGAGTAGAAATTTTATACGTTTTAAACATTTTGAATAAGGCATCTATCAAATCACACCTTTATCAATCCCATCAAATAAGTCGGAAATATTAACAAGTGCCCTTTAAAACCGACTTCAATAAAAGAGGACCATCTCAATTAGGCTGTATGTTTTTAATGTTTGTTACCTCACTAATTCGATTTGGTTCCATTTAAATTTCATCAAAATAAGTTTAGTAGTTTGATTAAAGTCTTTTTATATTGAAAGATTATACTTTAGCATAATTGGAATAGCCCTTGACAGTAAAATATTGAAACTGATAACCCAGCTTGGGACATACAAACGCTAAATAAAAATAAAATCTATATAGATCTACGAATAAGTATAGATATAGATACATTTTACCACCATCTTGGGATCCCTTTTGGGATAGATAAATCCATAAGACCCCAAGGCCACATTTACCGTGTTTTATTGAGCGTAGGTATAGAATGAAAAACATTAAAAAAACCGGCGAATGCGAGTCTAGCGCATCTATAAATACGGCAAAAAAATCATGTCTGTTGTATGGGAGCCCCCTTAAATATTTATTTTATTCTATATTTTAGTACGAGTATTTGCTGTTATAGCTGCAACAGAAATACATCATCTGTGACAATTTCGACTGTCACGGTTCATGAGATACAGCCTGGTGACAGACAAACAGACAGACAGACGGACAGCGGAGCGATATTAATAAAATAACCGAATCTAAATCAGTAATATGTATGTACATGCATCATCATCATTTCGAGTAGGTGTCTCGGTCAATCGACCATGCACACCCTGGTGTCAGAGTTCTTGGGAACCGCCTCTCGGCCTCTGACGTGGTTCCTTTAACGACTACCAGATAGCAGCCGGGACCACCGGCTTAACGTGCCTTCCGAAGCACGGAATCATCTTTATTATCAGACAATCAGGTGATTCAAGCCTGCAATGTCCTAACCAAACTGGAAACAACTAAACAAAGTATGCTTCCGATGGGAATCGAACCCACGACCGGTCAACAGGCAAACGCCTTAACCACTGGACCACGGAGGCTGTTGTTCATGTACATGCAAACAAAACTATATACAAAACCTTTTAAGTCAATTCTATTCAGTGTTTGTTATTGTAGCGTACCGGAATGGTTCGGTAGGTTGGCGACTAACAGTACTAATGGGTCTAATTCACCCGAATTGACTTACAAAAAACGGCACGTGTAAATATTTGCAAGTCATAGTGTCGAAATCTTATCTTACTAAGATTATAAATGTGATATGAAAATGTACTCGCATGAATGAATTGATCGTTACGTGTGCTGGACCGATTTTGATTAAACATTACAATGTTATCTATGCTGCCATACGATGTACATAACAAATACATAGTGTCACGTGTTTTTCCCTTGCGTGGTAGACAGAGCCTAGGTCTATAAGACCTGAAGGCCACGTTTAGTATGTTGATGGGCATTAGGTGAAAAACGGAATCAAAATAGTGATAGGTTGCTAGCCGCGTCGCCTATTAACATGATTCCTCAAATTTTACCCATTTCCTCGATTCTTTCACCAGGCTTTATCTCATGAACCGTGATAGTTAGACAGTTGAAATTTTCACAGATGATGTATTTCTGTTGCCGCTATAACAACAAATACTAAAAAATAGAATAAAATAAATATTTAAGGGGGCTCCCACACAACAGACATGATTTTTTCCCGTTTTTATAGGTAACGGTCCGGAACCCTTCGTGCGCGAGTCCGATTCGCATTTGTCCGTATGTTTTTTATAACTTACTTGACCGGAAGAGATCCCATCTTGGGATAAGTCTGCCCATGTAGACCGATCTTTCTTAAATGCATTTTGTATAGCTTCTTTCTATCTATACTAATATTTTAATGCTAAAGTGTATGTTTATTTGAACGCGCTAATCTCAGGAACTACTAGTTCAAATTGGAAAATTATTTTTGTGTTGGATAGTCCAATTATTGAGGAAGGCTTTAGGCTATAAAACATCACGCTACGATCAATAGGAGCGAAGCATCAAGAAGAAATGTTTTTAAAACGGCGAACATTATTCAACTATACTAAGGAAAAACCTAATTAATCATAATAAAAGAAATTGCCGCGGACGTAGTCGCGGGAACAACTAGTGCATAATAAAGATATTACAAACTTTTGTTTGTATAAACAAACTTACTTTTCTTTTCAGGGCACAAACAAGCCAGGCCTCAGCCCTGTACAGATTGGTATAATGATGAGGAACCTGATGAAACGGCTGGGATTCGAGAAGTTTTACATACAAGCAGGGGACTGGGGTTCGCAGTGTGCCACCCATATGGCCACTTTGTTTCCCGATGAAATTTTAGGGTAAGTGTTTTACACTATATCTAAATTTAACAGTTTTACACACACAATAAAATTGTTTAGCCAAGTGCGAGTTGGAATCGAAGGCATATTGTACTACTATATCATATTTACTTGGATTAATCCAAGCATATTTAACTACAAAACATATTGTCATGGGGATCTCAATTTTTTTTTATATTTTTTTTTATTAGGTTAATCACCGTTATCTCTCAAACCATAAAATCAGCCCTTCACAAAGAATATCTTTTTCCATGGGCCTAATGTTGTGCCGTGTAGTGTAGTCCGGCAGAGTAGAATAGGACCACTCCAAGTATTCCCATGGATGTCGTAATAGGCGACTTATTATTATTATTATTAAATACAAGCTAAAAAAAGCTCATAAACATCAATGAGACCTCTCCAACCCGTCAAGTCCCTACCTATTACGGTTCAATAGATACAGCCCTGTGACCGACGGCCGGACAGCGGAGGCTTAATAATAAAGTCACGTTGCAGTGACAAACAGCCGTGTGGTTTTCGGCAGAGTAGAATAAGACTACTCCTAGTCTTCCCATCGAGGTCTTAAGAGACGACTTAGGAAATACAAGCTAAACAAAGCTCATAAACATCAATAAGACCTATCCAACCCGTCTGGCCAGCGAGGAGAGTGTAGGCCAAATGCTTTGTCTGCTCTGGCCAAGTATGACTCCGGTAGTACAGAGAGGGTCATGCCTTGAAGTGGAGATTAAAAAGACCTGATGATGATGATGATGCAGTGACAATGTGGCCAGGCCAGGCCAGGCCATAAATCGTTCGGTCATATAAATAAAGTGTAATAAGCCGTTGTCATATTCCAGATTGCATACAAATATGCCACTATCATCTAGGCGTGTAAGTACCATCAAGTTGATACTGGGATCACTGTTCCCAAGACTGATTGTGAAACCAGAATACAAGGACAGGATTTATCCACTGAAGAATCTCTTTTCCTATGTAATGAGGGAGAGTGGATATTTTCACTTACAGGCCACGAAACCGGATACTGTTGGTAAGTTAATAACTGTTTCAGGACCTGTATTATTACTACATACACCTTATAATTAAGACTGAGACGGACGAAGTGCACGGAGATTGATTCCGAACAGTAATATCATATTTATCATAATATGTAAAAATCAGCCTTTCTACTTTGACGTAAGTTAGCATGTTTTTTTTCCAACTTTGATAACTGCTACCTATAAAACGTCCCCGCTTTCAGCTTAGCGAGTATCTATTTATTATTATTATTTTTAATTTAAGAGAAAATTAAAGATATAGGTAGATAGCGGGGTCAGGTATCTCGGTGGCTGACTTCTATCCTATAGAGTGAGATCCCAGTCATTCCAGACTTACGTTATTTTAGAAACATTTTGTACAATAGTACGAATTTGAGCCGAATGAAATTCCATTTTAATCGCTTGATCACAACCGGCCTAGAATTGTACATAATTTTTTTTATTGTATTTCAGGCGTAGCATTAACTGATTCGCCAGCTGGGTTGGCCGCGTACATCATAGAGAAGATGGGCGTTTGCAGCAACAGGGATCAAACAAACACGCCTCATTCGGGAATAGAGAATTTGAACCTCGATGACGTATTGGACACGGTGACCATTGCGTGGGCAAACAACTGTATTGTCACTGCAAGCAGGATTTACTACGAGGGCACTAGCAGCTCCGATATACAAATCGTTCACGAGTAAGTTGTGTTCCGTTTCATGCAAAGTGATCAAAATTAAACTAGTTTTATGAATCTGTGTCCTAAAAGTATTTTGTATCGCACAATCCAACGTTTTAAAACAAATGTATAAAGATATAAACAAACGCAGCTATCGGCAGAGTTTTGAACACCAAAATTTGAAAAAGGCTAACTGAGAATTTTAGATACCGATTTTTTTTGAAAACTGCCTCCTTGGTCCATTGGTTAAGGCGTTTGCCTGTAGACCCGGGGGTCGTGGGTTTAATTCCCAAGGGAAGCATCTTTGTTAAGTTGTTTCGAGTTTGGTTAGGCTTGAATCACCTGATTGTCTGATAATAAAGATGATTCCGTGCTTCGGAAGGCACGTTAAGTCGTTGGTCCCGGCTGCCATCTGTTCGTCGTTAAAGGAACTACGTTAGAGGCCGAGAGGCGGTTCCAAAGAACTCTGACACCAGGGTGTGCATGGACGTTTGACCTACACGAAATTATGATGACCGAATAGCTACCTTTAAAGCCCTTTATATACCGAACCTATATCAAACTAACAAACGAGTTGCCACGTTCATTGTGAGAATTCTATATATTTGCAGATAGGAACATCTGAGTTTTAAATCGATTTAAAAAAAGGAGGTTCTTAATTCGTTTTTTATGTATGTTATCTCATAACCCCATAATTTATAAACCGATTTCGAAAATGCTTTCGAATTAGTTCCATTTAAATTTTATCAAAATCAATTCAGTAGTTAGATTGAAGTTGGTTTTTTATTTGAAAGATTTGTACTAAAAATTGTAGTACCAAGTCAAAAATATTATTTGTTCCAGGAATCCAACACCGGTACCAACAGCTGTTATCAACTTCAAATATGAGGTGTTATACCAACCAGACTGCCTACTTCGTGACAAATTTATCAACTTGGTTAGGTCCACTACTTTGGACGTGGGAGGTCATTTTGCGGCATTGCAAACACCCCAGATGTTGGTAGACGACGTCTTTGCGGGCGCCAAAGCTTTCTTAGAATTCCATTCTAAGCGAAACTAGGACCAAAGATTATAGTACATCGTGATATGCCTAGGTGCAACTAGATAGTCGTAAATTGACTAAAGAACGAATAAAATAACTGCCATCATTTTTACAGTATTAATTGTGCTGGGCGGCGTTTTAATCCATATTTTTTTGAATAACTTTTGCACATTTTTATGTAAAAGGCCAAGCACATACCGTAATTCATGACTGGTCAATAGACGAAAATCTAGATGCGCCTTATACATTGTGGCAGTGAGCTATACATACTAAACTGTGAGATCATGTAAAAGTTTGCGTAATCACAAGAAGACTGTATTTTGAACAGATTTTGATAGGTATTTTTTGATGATGCTCAAAATCTATGCATGGTTGTTTTCACTATCAGCATCACTTACAATTTCTGATTTTTTATTTAGGGTCACCTCTAAGGGCGATAATAACGTGTCGATATTTTCACCGTGCCATCAAACTTTATAGTAACTTGTTCTTCACACATCGATTTCATCGCTGCTATATTCTCGAACACTCGTCGCGTTTGACTTGATCGTGGAGGTGACGCTTTAGGTTTAGTTATGGCTGAGGTATTATGCCTTATTTAGTTTAATTCTTTAAGTAAGTACTATAGCGCGACCGTCTAACTCAACACAATGTTTTGTAAGGTTGTTAGTTCAGCTGTCGTTGGTACGCTTCCCGTCTTTATTACTCCCCTACTTACTTTCACACTCCCCAGAGGGGTTCTGAGTTAAACAGTCGCGGTGTAGAAATGCCTTAATATGGCCAGCAGTTGCATTTTTATCTTATGTTAGATAGACGAGAAGGTTATAAGTACCATCTGCATATTGTAGGTTGTATGGTTATGATGACTTCAAATATGAATTAATTAAGTAATTTAAGCTATGTTTGACAGCTCAAGCGGCTCAATTTTTTAATTAGGTACCTACCAAAGTTCGCTTCTAAACAATTTTATATTACAAATATCTAATTTATAAGGCGACAGTACTGTATAAAACAGTTATTTTTGATTGCTGAGTTATACATAAATATTTTATAATAAAATATAACAAAGATTTTATAATAAAATTAAGAAAAGAAAGATTCCTTGGTGGTATTGAACAAATGGGTTGTATTTTTAACCATTGTGCATTTTGTACTCATTCGTTTTCTGTTCCTTGATATTATAAGTAATATTCCCAAATAAAGGCAATTTCATAAGAGTTTATATTTTTTTCATACATTTTTATTTACCCTGCCAAATGAGATGTGCACGTTCGAACTTGCTCACATGTTTTTGTGAGAAGGGATAACAATAACTTTCCTTCACAATTATGTTATTTCACAAGCTCCTGTTAAAGCTTATGAAATTACGTAATGCAAGGAACCTGTTCAGCATAATCTTATTTAAGTCTTAAGATATAAGTATTTAGTGTACAGACAGTTAATTAGGTATCTGACCAGGACAACTAACCTTGAATTTTATCTTTTTATCTTAATCTTAAAATAATATTAACATGAAAATATATATTCAGAAAGTCTTCATTAAAATCTTTCTAAGTATATGTTTTCGTTTCAATAATTATTTTTAGTTTAAGAGAAATTTCAAGATATACCTAGGTAGAGCGCCAGGTCAGATATCTTAGATATCTTCTTCCACCATCAGATTTTGATGGATGTTATTATCGTATCATACAGATGATATATACTTGATTGATAGGGACCGTTCAAGTATTACATAAGCAATATATCAGCTATTTAACCTCTTCCTCGCCCTTGTTAGCAAAAGTAAGAAAAGCTCTTTCCCCGTCCCCCCAAGCTTACGCAAACATTGACATAATTTTGCAAAAAAATATGTTTATTTTGCAATTGTTGCTGACGTCATCACCGTGCAAATCCTTCCGTCCCCCATTTCAGTAAAAATATGCTTAGCCCCGATCCCCCACCCCCCATTCACTGCTACGTAATATTTTAATGACCCCACATTTAAAAACAGGTTTAAGCTACTGATTGAGAACAAAAAAAAAAATGAAAAAGTAATATATATTTACATCAATATAATCCGAAAATCAATAATGATGTAAATAAACTCAACTCCTGTGCCTGACAAATTTCACAATCCAAGATCTATAATAAATAATACTAATAAATCTGCGATGCGGTCAAATTTTTACACAATTGAATCTTAAAATTATAATACCCTGCGCTGATTGGATGGTAAAGAATTTTTAATCACAACGATAAGATACTGAAAGAAGATACAATGGTGAACTTTCGCTATTTGCCCATTGCGCTGGTTATCCAATTGTTTGAGAGTTTTTTGAAATATGTGGCGGCAGCACTGAGGTGTCAGGTCTGGTAAGCCGTTATTGGGAAAAAATGTATCAGTGTTATCCGCTCCAAATCCAATGAGGAGCTCATCGGAGCTTACGACTCAGTGCTGCAATCTGGTGCATGCAAGCATTTCAGAAAACCTTCATACACCATAACATATTTAATAATACAAAATCCAAAGCTAATTAGAAATATCGTTCTTTGGTACGGTGTATACTCGATAATAATATTACAATTAAATCAATATAACATACATATACTAGCTTTCGCCCACGGCTCCGCCCGAGTCAGTCAATATCAATCCCTCGGGAAAGTACTTTTTCCCGAGATAAAACCTTTTCCGTACCCCAGATAACGTGTATGCAAAATTTCATGATAATCGGTTCAGTAGTTACAACGTGAAAGCGTAACAAACAAAGTCACTTCCGCATTTGTAATATTAGTTAGGATTAGGATACTTATGTATGGCAAGTATGGCTCCAGTAGTACAGACAGGGTCATGCTCCGGCAGTGGAGACTAAAATGACCTGATGATGATATAATAATAAAAAAAAAACAATATAATTGAATTTGAGTTTCGTCTGATATATCGGCAACATTGCAGCTGCCATTTTCACAGACTGACTATCAGGAAGTATTAGCCTACTTACTTTCTAATAGTACTTGGCAGCTGCAATGTTGTCGAAATACCAGACGAAACTCAAATTCAACCGCGATAAGTCCCGTAGTGAAAATAACAGTGAATGTGACCATGAAAGCTTAAAATCGTATATTAAAAACCGATTAATATGCGTTTTAATTGCGTGAGGGCCGCTATACAACAAAATAATAAAACATACCTGCTGCTGTTCTATAAAGGCTTGGACTTGCGCTGGTGCAAAGAACCCTGGCACCAGGAAATCTTTTCTTGGGCTGAACTGCTCCACTTTCATGCGGCCACCCAACTTTGCACGGAGGCCTGCGTAGAACAGGTTCCTAACGGACAAACAGCAGTTTTATACTGACACCATCGAACTAAGGTCCCTAGATGTTTGTCAATAATCATTACATAGTATAAAACAAAGTCGCTTCCCGCTGTCTCTCTGTCCCTATGTATGCTTAGATCTTAAAAACTACACAACGGATTAAGATGCGGTTTTTTTTTAATAGTGATTCAAGAGGGAGGTTTATATGTATAATTTATCGCACCCGTGCGAAGCCGGGACGATTTGCTAGTTTGTTATAAAGAATAAGTCCTATAGCGGACCCGGGGCTCCGAAGGTTCATGGCTGATGATGCAGCCAGGAATAAGCTTGGATGAGAGAGAGAGAGAAGGGAAGTCCCATGTATGTCATGTTAGAAGTTTAAAATACCTACATCAAAATTTATATCTGAACTAGCTTTCGCCCGCGGCTCCGCCCGCGTCAATGACGATCCCTCGGGAAAAGTACTTTTTCCCGGGATAAAATGTACCCTATGTCCTTCTCCGTACCCCAGATAATGTGTATGCCAAATTTCATGATGATCTGTTCAGTAGTTACAACGTGAAAGCGTAACAAACAAACAAACTCACTTTCGCATTTTTGATATTAGTAAGGATTAGTAAGGATAGCTTTTTCTGTGCTTAAACATACATACATACGAGTACATAATAGTATCACGTCTTTTTCCCGTGCGGGGTAGACAAAGCCTAGGTATATAAGACCTTATGGCCACACTTAGCATGTGTGTAGTTTGTTATAAACTGGATGTATCGTTCAGGAACGAGACGTCTCAACCAGCTACAGGTTTCACGAATAATGTTAAAACAAATCTGTTTTCTATAAATCTGCACTTGATATTAGTCAATTGTCACTCGTCCAGCGTCGGGAACTTGTGGTAGTGGTGTAAAGTGGTTGCAAGTTTCAGGAAAACAAACCTGTTGTCTACAAATCTGCCCTTAATAGTTAATCGTCAATCGTACAGCTTCGGGAACTTGTGGTAGAAGTACAATCTGGCGGCATACTTCAGAAACGAGACCCTGAAAGTCACAATTTATTCCAGGTTGAATTAATCACGATAAAACGTACCTGTTTCCTATAAATCTACTCTTGATATTAGTCAATTGTCCCTCGTCCAGCTTCGGGAACTTGTGATAGAGGTACAGGCTGGCGGAAAACTTCAGGAACGAGTCCCCTAAGGTCTCAACTCGCTCCAGGTTGAACGTGTCGTGAGAGTTGATAGTGGTCAACGCTGCGAGTACGTCGCGAAGCTCGGGACCGCGTATTGAAGGCTTCCGTTCAAGGATCCCGATCTTGTCATTATATCTGAGGAAAAAATACGTATATTAGAACACTATGTTTTCTTGCGACTTTTTCCTCGTAATTATAGTCTTTTTACCTGCTGCATAAATTGTCAAGCTTCTGTAGTTTTTGAGTCTAACTATTACACACTTTATTTTTCCTTTAGTAAATGTAGATTGAAGTATAAGGCATGTAACGTAGATACTCGACATTACATGCACGTAAAAAGAAAGTAATAAAATATAGAACATCATACAAAGCCTTTCGGGCGAGTAGGTGACCGATACACTGGTGAAAAGCGTTTCTTTAGGCGTTTCTTCTCTGCAGTGGCCATAATCTTTAAATTTTGAATCTTTAGTCGAATAATGAGTATTTTAGTGACCAGGCATGTCCGAACACCAACATTTTAGTCGTTTAATAAATAATTTAGTCTGTCGATCAGAATTATTTTATTGAGTAATGCCTCCCACAACCGGCCTTGTTCACTGGACCACCAGATAAATAAGTTCAAACGGGTCGGTTCAGTCAAGTTCATTAGCTGCTGCAAAGTATTCACTTGTGAATTAAATTATTTTAAGAGAACAAAATGTTTTCTTTTTGTTCTCTTAGACGGAACGGGTAAAAAAGAAGGGAAATTAGTGATAGTTGACGGGAAACGGAAGTGCCTATCTCAATAATAAGCTTCGAAGAAGGTAAGTATTTAATATGCGTTTTATCTCAGCTTAAAACGCTGCTATTATACACTACCAGTGCCAACGAATTTTGGGTAGTGGCATTAACTTTAACGTATTCACGACGTGTCATCAAACTAGAGTTGCGCTACAATTATACACAGAGGGAGTTAGGTGCTACATTGGAAAGATATTTATTATAAAACTAGCTTTCGCCCGCAGCTCCGCCCGCGTCTATGTCGATCCCTCGGGAATAGTACTTTTTCCCGGGATAAAAGCCTATGTCCTTCTCCGTACTCCAGAGAACTTATATCGGTTCAGTAGTAGCGGTATGAAAGCGTAACAAACAAACAACCTTACTTTCGCATTTATAATATTAGTATGGACTAAGGCTAAAAAGCATTTCATTTTTATCATTTAAATAAATGTGTAATAAGTATCTATTTTTACGCTTTGACACATTTTTATTTATCTAGTTAACTAGCAGTGGACGTACTGCCATCTAAGATGTCTTTTGGGACTAAGCTTACAAGAGCCTTTGCTAGAGCGCGTGCCGCCGGATGAGATTTATAATATCCTGTAAAATTATATATATGTTAGTGCTGAGTATTTTGATACTAAAGTACAAGCCGTATACAAACTAGGCTTTATGTACATCCGAAGGCATTAGGTACCCTTCCCGTGCCGGTATCAAAAACATACCAACGCGCAAGGACCACGGCAAATCCAGTAGGAACGACGCGCATTTGGTCACATGTGTTCACCGACTTCATCGAACCATATCAATCGTTTGTCCACACCTATAAGAATAAATTGGCTTGCAATGGATTCTGTAGGTATCTAAACGAAAAGGTTCTGACTGCTGCGTTCTGACGCGAGCTAAATAACAGCGTATCGCTACACTGAGTTGATATTTCTTTGAATACCTTTGCAGAGTGCGACTTCTGTAAGTACTAGTACTTATTCTGTGGCATTACCCACCTCATTGGAGCGGGCAATATGGCCGACTTATTGGTCGTGGGCATGGGCTGTGGCGAGCGCACGCTCTCGGGCTTTGCCTCCGCGAAGAGCGCTGACACGAACTCGTCGTAGCACTCGATATCCATGACGGTGACGCTGCTAACGTTACGCTCGATGTCCAGTGGCTCCATTTTCTCCTGTTCAGAGTACCAATATTATAATATGATGAATTGGTTGTAACGCAGAAAATAGTTTTTGACGTGGTCGCCTTATAAATCGATGAACGCCGGCTGCACGCACGAAGAAGTGTCACGTTCCGTGTGTAAGCGAGAGCGCGGAACAAACGATAGAGAGAGAAATAGATCAGCATTCATTCTTAAATACCAAATAGACTTACATCCCATGAATATTCTTTGTTGATTTTCTTCATCAGTAACTTGTAGAGCGTGTCTTTCATCGTCAATATATTGAGTGGTGGCTTTTGGCTCTCGTCGATGGGGTTGTTGATTCTGAAATTAAAATTAAATTTTACTGTGTATCTGTTATACTTACTGTAGGAAGTAAAACAAAAAGTAAAAAAATAAAAGAAAACAACGGGTTGCACTCTAGTCCTCTGGCTGTCCCGGTCAAGTATGGCTCTAGTAGTAGTGGAGACTAAAAAGGACCTGATGGTGGTGGTGGTAGTGGGTTGCACTCCTGGTGTACCGGTGGAAGTGAAAACTTGAACATTAACGTTATGCAATTTTGAATATTTTGGAATGGTTAGGGGATTGCTTTATTTATCAGTAAAAAAGTACTAGCGTAGCAGGCTGTACCACAAACACACACGCACACTCACGCAAGCTTTCTGCGCCGCTTAAAAAAACAGCACGAGCAGGCTAGGGAGCAGGCTTACATTTTCGCCGCGCCATAGAAAGAGAGGGGGATATTACTTCCTCTCCTACGCCGTGGCGGCGATCTCAGGTCAAGTGTACGTTTTACGAATTTTCGATCAGATCACGTGTCCTGACGCGAATTAAACATTCCAAAAAGTGCACAACGCCGCTAAAGAAGTTTTCACTTCAAAAATGTGTTGAATTGTATAAATAGTAAAAAAAATATGGAATAGTTTTTATTAGTGACTGAAATGATCAATCACAATAGTTAATAAATAATCCTTTGTCATAAGGTGCGCATCGATAAAAGTGTCAATAAAAGTAAAAGTGCACAATTTCATTAAATGTTTTTTGAGTAAGTTGTGATATTCACATCGCATTTAAAGCATACATGTTCCGATTATGTACGAAATAAAATTAGCATAAACCTAAATTTTCACGAAACCTCAAATTACCTCATTTATGAACCAATTTCTTTTTTTTAATTCAGATTGGCCCATTTAAATTACATCAAAACTGGTTCAGTAGTTTGATTAAAGTCGTTTTTTAAATATATATAAGATTATTTGGTATTATCATAAGTAGCGGCTGTCATACTTCAGAGATGCCACATACACGGAAAAAATACACAACATAATAGTGCTCTCTTATTGCAACACTCTTTACATGTGAATGAATTATTTATTTGAGAAATAATTTATTCATTGATACTGTACTTGAAATTTAGATAAATATTAAGCTCTGCTATTTCGATCATTGTTTATTACGTACACAAATCGTATCATATTCATCAGTCGTCTAAAATGTACGCATTACCTATCTATAGTGTTGATGTGGGATGGTCCATCGTCCGCTTGCAATTTCAAAGCGTTAATTGCCACTTGCAGTTGAACTTCTATTGGCTTCCACTCTTCACCTAAAATTGTCATCAAAGATGTTTTATTATATATATCCCTTGGCGAGCTTCGTGGCACAGTGGTTAACACGCCAGCCTGCGACACGAGAGTGCCCGGGTTCAATCCCTGGTCAGGTCATGATGGAAAACAATCTTTTTCAGATTGACCTGGGTCTTGGATGTATATATATATAAGTAACTATTATAAAATATAGTATCGTTGAGTTAGTATCCTTAGACACAAGTTCACATCTTACTGTGGGGCTAGCTCAATTTGTGTGCGATATGTTCCTACCTATATATTTATTTATTTCAAAAATTCGTAGTCATGATCATTCTATACAAAAACCGAATGTTATAAAAATACAAAAATATGTATAATTAAATACAAATCTACAAAAATATTTTCTAATAAATATCTTACATTGGGGAAGCAGTTCCACTCCCACCTTGGTGTCGCGGGCAATTTGTGCTCTGAGCTCATTCGCAACTAATAACATGTACATTCTGAAAAAAAATAAAAATAATAAAGAGGTTGGAAAATCCATGTGCACGCCTCATAACGCTTCTTCAAATTCAGAAAAGAAACAAAATACTATTGAAAAGAAAAAATGATTTACACAATATTTAAGAAAAAATAAGCAAAACAGTTTTAGTTTCTCCAATTCGAGCCTGAGTGTCTGAATTTTAACAAGGACATAATGGAATTTCCTCTTTTATACTTATAATTTGAACCTTAAATCAGCGTTCTAGCTGCGATATTCAGACAGATGCCTACAATCCTGGCAGTTCAGCGTGTTCCAAACTCCACCTAACATAGCTAAGAATATATATAGCTCGCTAAATCTAGTTTCATACTAATAAAAACGTACCTCGTGTCGACGGCTACAATGCCACGGATAGACAGACATAGTAAAAAAAAAACGCAGTACTTGGTAATAACATCGTTTCGAAACTCATATGTAATGCAAAACTCCGGTATGAGACCTAACAGGACCGGTCGATTTATCATTGTCCTGCGTCGCCGAAATCATCCTTAATGAACACATAATAAAGTCATAACTATTCAGTAAAGGTATACCAACCTATGCACTATGCTTCGAATCAACATCGCTTTGTAGAGTCAGCCAAGCAGATACCTGACCCCCTGACTTTTAAAACGTAAATTCACACTTTGCTGTGAAGCGCCACAGCGCCACCTACCGCGATTTTTGGCAAGTAGACAGACAACTGCTAGTATAAACTTGTTTCTGATAACTTGCTCAGTTGCAAATTTTGTATTTTTAATAATCTCAGCTAATATTTCAAGTAAATCAGATATCATCAATGGTAAGAACAAGAAAGAATCAAAAACAATCCTACGCGAAGTTCGATTCGAACCATGGACCTACGACTTGGGAAGCTAGCGCTCATCTCAATACGCCAACCGACTATATGACATCTCGGGCGAAATTGGCTATCTATTTCTACTGCTATGACATCATTGTCACCAACTGCAACGCATTGCTTTAACAAATAAATTGAGGGTAATCTATCAGATTTATTTATACCTGATACCAACTAAACAAAAATATTGTTCACTCGCGTCACAATTACATTGAAGATACTGCGATTACTGTGTAGTGATCCAAAACTCCACCAGTTATTAGGCATCCTGTCTTATCTCATATAACAGATTTTGTGAAAGCTAATAGTGTATTGTGAAGACAACCACAGTATTTAAAGTAACTATATCTAGAGAATTAGGTATCGCGGTAAGTAGAAATTATAAGTATTTAATATACTTACTTAATTGTCACACTATTTTTTGTTCCGTAAAACATAGGGTTTGTAATAAATGACTAAGATAAATATATCTCTTACAGAGAAACACCGTCCGTTTGCGGATTCGGAGATTTAAGAAGACTCGCTCAACTGCCTTAACATATAATATTTCACTTGAAACAGTGAGGAAATATTCAACAAGAACGAGATCGTATTTTATTCTGATGACAAAAGTTTTAAGTCTGATGATGATGGCAGAAAAATATTGCGGAAAAAACATGGCCAGCGTATAGCCATCAAAATAATTTGTCTTTGAGAACAGTGGCAGGATAACATTAGGTAAAAATATTCATTAAATAGTTAAGTAAAATAATAATACTATTTTATACCTAGTGTATTACGCAGTGTAGATTATTAGGTAACTGATCGTATTATTGTTTTGCAGGGTTATTGGGGACAGATGTCTTCAATGGGCCCAGGGGAGCTGGTAGAATTCGGCGGTCGGATGAATAAAAAAAATACTTGGAAATTTTACGAGATGTGGTGATTCCAACAGTATGCAATGTAGAATATATTTTATTTAAGACAATTGTTCTGTGATCTAACTGTTACTGAGTGACCAATTAAAATACCAGATTGTGGGGTCAAATAGTGCTTAACTGGGATACGAGACACGAGTGAAGTTTGAACTTAAATCAATTTAGACAAAGAGGTTATACTAAATTAATAAATATGCGCATAAGTGATATGTGATCTGATCTAACATGGTAAGTGAAATGACAAATAGACTTGAACAACAGCTTCAAAATGGGGGTTACCCTCTCCCTCTTATGCCATAGGTTTACATATTGATTCTTATACTATTATCGAAGCAAAGTTATTCACATAGCACTATTTGACCCTACACATTACAGTTATTAAAAAAATATAATACTATAATTAAAAAAAAGTTGAGAGATGTTAATTGTTACTTATTAATTAACATGTTGGTTCTCTCTACAGAAGATTAATCATAGTTTGAATTAAGTAGGCAGGTATTTATTTCACTGTTTTTTTTTTATGTAATAAAGTAATTAAACATTTAAAATGCTTTTTATTAACAGTAATTAGCTCGGTAACATTATGTTAAAACAATCAAAATTACACCAACATTACAATACGAAGTTGGTGATATTTGTAAAAAATAAAAGGCTTTGGAGGATTTGAACCTGTTCCCTAATAAACACACTAATTATTAAACCGTAGTGCCTACCACTTGCGCCACATCTAACTATTAAAGTATATTTGAAATAAGCGTATGGTATGCTAGGGCTTGTTTTATTTATCAAAGATCGAATAGATGGCATTAGTCATCAAGGGTATCAGATTTCTGCTTATTAACCTTATTTGTTCATTCACAATTCAATAGATGGCACTAGTCGCAAAGGATATTACACTTGTATATTTTTATCTTAAGTTTTAAACCACGGATGGCTCTTTAGTTTGCGAAAAATGGCGCTGATGTAGGGGGGGGTCAGATATTTGCTTGGCAGACTGTACCACAATACAACTGGAAAGTCATATTTAAGGCAAAACTCCGGTATGAAGACCTCAGCAAAACTGTTTGGCTTGTCGTCGCCCTGCGTCGCAGAAATCATCTTCTGCCGTTTCTTAGTGAACGCTTTAAACGCTTAAAATATTTAGTAAAGACCAATCTTTACATGGAAGTAACATAGCTTTGTTTCACAATACGCCTGCAAGTCGTATTTAATGCAAATCTCGGTATGAAGACCTTAGCAAAACCATTCTGTTTATCGATGCCCTGCGCCGTCAAAATCATCTCCTACCGTTTCTTAGTCCACGCTAAAAAAGCTTTAACTATTTAGTAAATACCAACCTGTTCACTATGCTTGGAAGCAACATCCCGTTTTATCACAACACGACTGTAAGGCGTATTTAATGCTAAACACCAGTATGAATACCTAAGCAAAACCATTCTGTTTGTCGACGCCCTGCACCGTCGAAATTATCTGCCGTTTCTTAGTGAACGCTAAAAAAGCTTTAACTATTCAGTAAATACCAACCTGTGCACTATGCTTGGAAGCAACATCCCGTTTTATCACAACACGCCTGTAAGGCGTATTTAATGCTAAACACCGGTATGAATACCTAAGCAAAACCATTCTGTTTGTCGACGCCCTGCACCGTCGAAATCATCTCCTGCCGTTTCTCAGTAAACGCTAAAAAAGCTTTAACTATTCAGTAAATACCAACCTGTGCACTATGCTTGGAAGCAACATCGCTTTGTACCACAATACGCCTGGAAAATCGTATTTAATACAAAACTCCGGAATGAAGACCTCAGCAAAACCGTTGGGTTTGTCGTCGCCCTGCGCTGCCGAAATCATCTTCTGTTGTTTTTCTGTGAACGCGTTGATGGTCGCAGCTCTTGGCAATAGGCAATTCATTCGCGAGCTAATGTTCCGAACCTAAAACATAAACGTTACGCACGACATCATGTCATCATATTCCTTCTTCGTTTGTAGGGATCATGAAGATGTCTAATGTCATTTCATATGAGTTACCTCGTAGTTTGACGTAGAAACTTATAGCTGTGAGTGTATAAAAAATAAAAGTGGTATTGATTTTGTACACTATTCTACTAGCAGTTTCAAAAATGGGGTGGCTGTGTCATGGACACGGACGTGTATTGTAAGTAAATACAGTAACGCAGAGAATTCTTCAATTCTTTAGCTATACGGTAGTGTTACTTAATTTTGGATCCAGATGATGAATATGCAGCTACAACACCAAATTGTATACCTGATTTTGTTATCATTAGTTTTTGAATTTCCTTCCTTCATGTTATCAATTTTAAAGAAGTCTTTACGTCGAAAACCGAAATTAACACCACTCTGACACTATGTAAGTAAGGATTCAAGAACGAGCTTCTGCTTTTTTTACCAATCGTTTAGGCGTATAGGATCATATAAATAAAACCGGCCAAGTGTGATTCGCATACACTAATCCCCGTGACAGATGGACGGACGGACATTCGAGGCTAATAGCGACCCGTTTTTACCATTGGGTACATACAGGTTTTATTTAATGAAGTACTTGGCTGCAGCAGAAAGTCGCCGTGACGTGTCCTAATAAAGCCCCTATTGGTCAACAATTTGAAAGTTATTGCTGTTGTTAAATTATGTTATCCAATGACAACAGCTCATCAGACCAGACGTTTCAGTGCTGCCGTCTGGTGGTTAGCATTTTAGAAAGCCTTTGATATATTTCAATCGCACTACGTACCTCTAACATAGGTTGATCCTTCCGACCCATCAACTCCAGGTTGTATCTACTGGAATAATAGTCTGCATACGTGCCGTAAGGCTGAGCGTCAAACATCGACTGCGGTGTCTTGTACTCCAGGACGTCTGTGACTATGTATCTGAAGCAAAACATGTTTTATTTGAATTCGTAGTACCTCAATAAAACCTGTTGCGCGGTTGAAATGTGAATAAACAAGTCAATACTTGTACTTCATTGTGAGGGTTCCGTACCCAAGGCCAAAAACGGGACCCTTTTACTAAGTCTCAGCTGTCCATCCGTTTGTCACAGGGTCATCTATGAAACAGTTATAGGTAGAAGTTTGAAATATGTACATTATGAATATATCTTAATATTCTTAATGTACATACGGCTATAAAATTGTATAATTGATACTAACGTGAGATAAATAAATAAATATATACGGACAAATCACAGATTGAGCTAGCCCCAAGGTAAGTTCGAGACTTGTGTTATGGGATACTAACTCAACGATACTATATTTTATAACAAATACATAAAGTATAGATAAACATCCAAGACCCAGGCCAATGTGAAAAAGATCATTTTCCATCTTGACCTGGCCGGGGATCGAACCTGGTCACTCCGTGTCGCAGGCTGGCGTGCTGACCGCTGCGCCACGGAGCTAGTCTATAGTCTAGATAAAAGATATTATTGAATAAAAGATCACTCACGTGTTATATATATAACTATAGTCCGCCATCCCGGCGAAATAGCACAATGACCTGTTTTGATTCATAATAACAAAAATGTTAGTCACCTGTCCGGGATAAGCGACGTTCGATACCATGGAGTAACTATATGATTTTTGTGGGTCTCTGGTGTGACTTCTCTCGACGCTTTGACTCTTTCCTAAGAAGAAACGCTTTTGTGAAAAAATTATAAACAAAGATATATTAATATGCTTTGAAGAATAATAATTTACAATGACACAATAATATTTTGTATGTTTTTATCAAAGATCAATTATAATAGCAGTAAATGAAACTATGTCTGAAAAACTTTGTCAGCTTTTAAGATTTGACACACACATGACCTTCTAAAAAATATTGCATTTATCACTTGGAAAGACTTCTAACAATATCGCAAACATCTTTATATCTTACGAAACGTTACTAGCTTCTAAATTTTCGAACAGATATATTCAGTAAATTTTAATCAAATTCTATACAGCGAAGTGATGAAATGCGTGATGAAATAACATCTACATACATACATAACTTTGCAAAATTTCACTTAAATAAAAAAAATACTATAATGAATGATGAAGCGAATTCAACCATGAATACACTCACATAAATACATAAACTCCAAACCGTTACTCCATTTCGTGCAGATAAAACTGAAATAGGGACGGCGCTTCTTACAAGCGGAGTGATATTTATGCCTAATCTTTGTTTGTTTGTTTCTTACGCTTTCACGCCGTAACTACTAAACCGATAATCATGAAATCTGGAGTACAGAGAAGGACATAGGTACTTTTCATCTCGGAATAAGGTACTGTTCGCGAGGGATCACGCATGCGGAGCCGCGGGCGTTAGCTTGCACTACTATAAAGGATGCTATTATTTTACATTCGTTCTCGCGCCAATGTGCGATTCAACAATCAGGGTCACCATCACAGAATGTATAATGTACATGACAAGCAACTGTTTTTCAAACCTATCAAACACACTCGAGAACGCGGGAGAGGTGCGGAGTCGCCATATTGCGGGGAACGCTGCGAGTTTCCGCTCTGTACGTTATTGCTTATATTAATTAGATAATATTACCTCAAACGTCGGAACAGTGACGGGTTGTATTTCCGTATGCTGCTGCATGACCGTCCAGTCGATATCGTAGTCGCCTTTAAACTTAATAGGTACGAAGAACATACAGTTCTCAGTGCCGTCGAACACTAAAAACTTTTTAGCAATTCCCAACACCTGGTCGAAGACGAAGAAATGAAACCTGGAAGGAATGGATTTCTAGATTGTGTTAAATTTTCGTGTCACATAAAGTGTCTGTAACTAAAAAAACTCCTCCGATTTTTATTAAATTTTGTGTGTATATTTAGCAAGTCCGAGAATAGGACGTAAACTAATTTTCATACCTGATTAGCGTGGTTTTATATGACAAAACGACAATTGCCGGGTCAGCTTGTAATAGCGATTCATATACGCAAACGAGTAGCTTTATAATATTTATAGTTACATACATATAATATATCATTTATGATATCAAAACTAAGAACTGAATTTTCTCAATTTATCTTTTACTGTCTATAATATTTATTAATCCAGTCTATATACTACTACTGATATATAATATATCCTATGTTATAACACTCATTGTTATCTTGCACCCTGTCCTTAAAATTTTCACCACATCCTTAAGGTAAAACTGGTAGACAATGCTTAGCATTATTTCCTTTTGTACAAAATCATGACGATTGTGTGCAATATATTGAATTAAAATAAAATACCTCACTCAGTTCAAATAAAAATAAAAAACAGATCCCAAACTTCTAACCCCGCTTTTAGTAAATAACTCGACAATCAACAATTCTTACGGACACTTCTTCTCTAACACGCATTTTATTTATTAACGTGGTTTTTAATATATTTGAATTAAACCCGTAAAATTTTATGAAAAGAGTTTAGATTGAGGGTTGGAACAGAACGAGCCGCTTTGTTTTTGGACTAGCTTCTCTCACACTTAATTAAGTTCAGCTTCCATTGGAGTACCTTAGAATGCCCTAAGAATTTTATGGTAGTCTTATAAAATGAGCTTTTGCCTAAATAAACTAAATTCTTATAATAAAAAAATCGAAATATTCAAGCCAAGCCGTTCCTTCGTTATGTTTCGAAGAGCCCACTAAAAAACCGACATCCGTATTTCTAATATTAAACGAACGGAAATTCCTTAAAATTAATGTATGAAGAGGCGAAGAACTCACCGTTTGATCAATTCAAAAAGTGGCTCAGTCACTGGCACAACGGCATAATTGAAATCAACGTTTGTGGTCACCTCTCCTACAGTGAGGAACATTGGAAAACTGCACAACTTTGGCAACTTTTCAGTGGTCAAAAAGCCAAAGCCATCCTTGCTTTGTAGCAGCCTGTACAACGCCTTTTCTCGGGTATCTTTGGGTTCAGCAAACGCAGTCTTAAGATGAATGATGTGCAAGTAAAAAGTTTGTTTTCCGTTAAATTTAGGTCCTTTGAGACATGTTGGAAACTGAAAAATACAGATGATTGCGTACATAAATAAAACTCCATGCAAGAGTATTAGCACATGCAGGATTCCGTACCACCAAATAATATTAAACTACACAATCCTTATCCTTACTAATATTATAAATGCGAAAGTGAGTTTGTTTGTTACGCTTTCACGCCGTAACTACTGAACCAATCATCATGAAATTTTGCATACAAGTTCTTTGTAGTACGGAGAAGGACAAAGGCTACCTTTTATCCCGGGAAAAGGAATATTCCCGGGGGATCGACATTGACGCAGGCGGAGCCGCGGGCGGATGCAAGTATGCCAATTAAACACGTTTGTCTATTTTATTTTTATTATTTATGTCGGAAACAAATACATATTCGGTAAACATTTCAAGACTAATTATTACGGTGCCATACAAACAGCTCTGTGATAAGACGGCCAGCGGAGTTACAGTACACCCTTAGAGTACGGAATCCTGAAAATATATACTACGGGGAAGTATAAATAAAAAAGACTAGAAAGCTGGCTAAAAATGATCCCCAACCCAAAGTATGGTAGTTATTCATAAACCTATACCGTCGACTTACTTTAAAAAAATCAAGTTACTTTTTTTGTAGTTTTCAGTATTCTATTAGGATTCTTCTTCTTCTATCGAGTCGTAGAATGGCTAAATGTACCTACACATTAAATATGTTTCGACCAGTGCTTTGCTACCGATGCTAGGATTCTAACGATACTCTACGATACCTTATAATATATTTGTTCAGGAGCGTAGAAGTTATAGTGGAATAAATAAACTTATGTACAACTGTGTAAGAATATTTCTCAGAAAAGTTGCACAACACCATATACACGGAGAAATTTTGATAGTTTTGGTCCCTTAAAGGGATGATTCAGCCCGTCGATATGAACAACTTTTCCTATGGGACCAATGCTGTGAAGTAAAAAAAAAAATTTAGGCCGCCCGGTCTATTTGTATGGGAACATCAAAAAAATTACGAAGAAAAAAACCGGTTACTTGAATTACGCTAATAACCTCGCAGGACTAGATAAATAAGTAATAATGAACTACTACGTTGATCTACCATTTTTGAAAAACCACTCAATTGACGGGTTAAATCAAAAATTTAAAGGGATTTAGCACGCACCTTTTTTTTATTTGTTTATTTGTTTCCCTTGATGTTACAGTGGAGGTAATTTGACGTTCATACAAAAATAAGTATTTTAAGTTTCCGGTCGAATGATAACAACTCTACTCGCATCGTAGGGAAAGAACACGTTGTTCTTTCTTTTATGAATATAACATAGACTTAAAAATGGCACGGCAGTCAAAATCTATTTAATTAAATTTATTAAGTTATGTCAGAACTCAGAATAAACGTTGTTGTTTATGATGTTAGTTATCTAGTCCTGTGTCCTGCCATCTGGTAGTCGTTGAAGGAACCACGTCAGAGGCCGAGAGGCGGTTCCGAAGAACTCTGCCACCAGGGTGTGCATGGTCTATTGACCGTGTCACCTTTACGAAATAATGATGATGAGTCTTATGAGTTTGAGTTTTGTACTAGTAACACTGTATATCATCTATCTATACAGGTATAAACTCACCACTCTAGTGTGTTTTCTCACACGTTTTTTTGTGCCTGGTCTCAGTACATCCTCGAATCCCTCGTCTTCATCCACATCCCAGGGCCAATTAGGGAAACAACACCTTACTTCTTCCTGATCGAAGTTTACGGTTCTAAAAATATACATATTTCATACATACAACACGTATTTTTATTTTGGAAAGTAAAATTGAAAAAGAAATTAAATGCGTTTACTTTGCAATCGCGCTTACTTTCGTAAATCAACTCAACACTCGTTGCGCGGAAGACACTTTATCAACCCTATGAATGTGTACATAAGAGTACACTGGAGACGTTCATCTACGGAGATGAACGTTTCCAGTGCACTCTTAAACGGCGAAAGGAAATTGCGGTAATATCTGATTTCAATTTATACCATAATTATCCATGTACATTGTACAGTCAAGCTTGGTTAAAAAATCAATGATTAGAAAATTATAATCCGCTAAACATCCGTATTTTAGTGCTATTTTAAATGAACATGAAGATTCCAATATTCACACCTTCCTAGTTTGTTTATCCATTAGTTCATTTAACTTAATTTTGCATTTGTAGGTATATGAAATAGATTTTCCACAATTCCTTATTACCTAACGGATTGTTCAAACCTGCGGATTTAGATAAAGAACATTGTCTTACCTCACTCTCTCGCACGTGTAGCGCCGTTTCACACAGGTGAAACAGCAATACTCCGAACAGCGGTTCGGCTCGGAGTTCGGATGACCTTACAGGCAACCCTTTTTCTTGTTACCTTTTGAGTTTCGTAACACTAAAAATACAAGGATTCAATACAATTAAACTTACCCATACTGTTTTGGTAGTAATGTAACTTCATCCAATTCACCTTCTTGGTGCAACCGAATGCACGCCTTCAGCGCTGCCGAGCGTTTAGCGGATTTCAAAGTAGTCTGGGGATCTCCCTGCAAAAAGAGTTTTGATAAGATCTAGTATCGTGCGTGCGTGTACTAAGACTAAGTCTACGTAACTTATTCTTAGTACACGCGTCTTATTTTAGTGAAAATCATTCGTTTTTGTACTCTAAATTTAAACATTCATTAGAGGGCGTCTGAAACCTTGTAAGTACGTCAAATAAAATGTTTTCATTACATTATCATATATAAAAATATTTTATCTTGGGTCTTGCTAACCTCCTATAAATTTATGCGATTTCTAGGTACCAGCCTCAATTTTGCCTGCATTTATCTGTCGCGAGCTGTCAAACCCATGATCGCAAGATGCACCCCGCGACTCGTTACGTATTTATTTATGAATGAAATTTTACATCATTTAACGCGTGTGCCAAGCTTGCTTGTCTCTTTATCTTCGTAGATAGTACAGCCATATCACGGGGGCTGGGAGGTATAACTACTTACGTCACACGAAGATTTGGCTTCGCTAACAAATGAAGACACCAAGACAGAATAGTAGGTATTCTGTCTTGGTGTCTTCATTTGTTAGTTAAACTACGAAGATACTAAAGATTTACCCCATGAACTCTCCCATCTCCTCTTCCGGCCGCGCCTGACTAAGGATAATATCGATGTGCGGCATTGATTCCCACGGCAAAGTACACGTATTACAATAAAATGGTAGACTCTTCGCACCAAAAGCATACCTTAATAGATTCCTTGATCGGGCAAGCGATCGGCATTATTATAGTCACCACTGTTTTGACAGTGCCGATTCTATCCCGGACTTTCTCCTGTATCCACATCGGAGTGATGAGGGTGAACTGATCGTGTGGTAGCATTGAACAGTATCTGTTCAGTAAACTTATAGCCGAAGTCGCGGATAGAATATCTACAAATAAAATGTGTGTGCTGAAATAAGTTATTCAGTTTATCCATTACTAGCGGCCCGTCCCGGCTACGCACGGGTAGGTATAGGTATTTATTCTATAGCCTATGTTCTTCAGGGATAGTGTAGGATTCTAATGGTGAAAGAGTTTTTCAAATTGATCCAGTTGTCGAGACGAGCTGCGAAGGAGGCGAGGGGCGCGGGGGCGGCAGAGCGCCGGACCATCGGCGAGCGAAGACACTCGGCCAAACGAATCATTAGGCACCGCGCGTGTACCATTAGACTGCTTGTAATTATAATACCAGCATTATACCTTTTTATATACAGTCCGTTATTCATTTTGCTACAACCTGTGTCCTGCAGGAGAACCTAGTAGGAATAGGCAGTAGTACGTCACCAGTTGTTTCGAAGCCAATTCAATGCAACCGAACAAAAAATTCAATCTTTCCTCTTTATAATATTAGAGTAGAAGAGTAGACAAGCAAATGAAATTTTCCTTTTCAGGTTTCCGTTCCCAAAGAGTGGCAAAAGAAACCTTGTTACTAAGCCACCTATGTCTATGATCCGTAGCTATATTTATTGAACCGTAATAGGTAGCTACAACTAATAACTTGATTTTTTTACAAATGTGTATATCTATTGCCGCTGTAATATCAAGTAATCCTTATCCTTACTAATATTATAAATGCGAAAGTAAGTTTGTCTGTTTGTTTGTTTATTTGTTTGTTACTCTTTCACGCCGCAACTACAGAACCGATCATCATGAAATTTTGCATACAAGTTCTCTGGAGTGTGGAGAAGGACATAGGCTACCTTTTATCCCGGGAAAAAGTACTATTCCCGGGGATCTACATTGACGCGGGCGGAGCCGCGGGTGAAAGCTAGTAAAAATATAATTAACTAGCTTTCGCCCGCGGCTCCGCCCGCGTTAATGTCGATCCCTCGGGAATAGTACTTTTTCCCGGGATAAAAGGTAGCCTATGTCCTTTTTCTCGATTTAGTAGTTGCTGCTTATTTATTACTGAAACGTCTTTGGATAACCTAAAATTTTATATTAGAGAGGTCACTCGGAAAAGGTTTTAAGCGTACTATAATTTATTTTAATATAACTCTGAATTTACAGGTTTATCCACAACATGTTTCGTCAAAAAGTAACAGATAATACGTATGCTTCGTCGAAAGGTTACAGAAATGTATGGTACAAGCGTACTTATACATCTGAGATACAAAAAAACGCGGATATTGTAGTATATTTGTTCGGGGATACGGAACCCTTGGTGTGATAGATAACCTGCATTTTTTGATTAAGTGGATAAATAACTTCGAAGCTCAACTTGAGAGCTAGGTTCAGTGCTCTCAATTAGTTTTTTTACTACATTTTAATTTTTTTTGGATATAACCACGTCAAAAACTTACTGCCATGTTTGGTCATGTACGGTGGTATGTCATCCTCTTCATATAGGTTCAACTGTAATTCCTGTTCGGTTGGGGGGCTTCGCATGTCAGTCTTACCCACTAAAACCTGTACAAAAACATGGTTGTCTGTAAAGTCGGTTTACGGACGATAATTTTACGTAACGGTGGAAGAGAGATAGATGCGTCACAACCCGATCGTGCCTCTCTATTGCTTGTTCCGCGCTCTCACTTACACACGGAACGTGACACTTTTACATGCGTGCAGCCGGCGTTCATCGATTCATAATACGTTATCACGTCAAAAAGCGAATGTAATTAGTTTTCGCCTAGGGAACATTTTTGAAACACATTTATTCGGGCGCTTCGTAAACGGACCCCACAGCGGCAGTATCCCCTTCTGACAACCAAGCAGGAGTGACTAACGCCCGAATACTCAAAACCGTCTTAAGGCGCTGTGAATCAGAAGAATACCGTAAAACGTGTATTTTTTCGTCGCGCAGTTAGCCTTATTTTTCAAAGGATACTAGCATGAAAAAAATATGAAGTACAGTTCAAAGATCAAAATAAATGGTTACATCAAAATATGATTAAAAAAATATTTAAAACCTAACTAAATAAAATAGCAAAAAAGCTATATCCTGAAAATTTTTCGTCGCAAATTACTTGACATTTTCAGCGACAACTACCAACTTTTATACGTCTATAAAAAGTATAACTAAATGAGCAAGATGGATACCTACAAAAAATACGATATTTGGATAAAATTATTGAATTAAAAGTGAAAATTAGCACGAAAATGGCAGACACGGATTTGAACTGAGACTGACGACAGGTATGACACAAATATAAAAAATATTGCGCGACGTCCGCTACAAACGGTTAAGGGATACAGCGCCTTAAGAGTATCTTAGCTGAAATCGATCTCAAGTCTCGTTCTGTCACTGTCTTGACAATAAACCTAGCAAGACAAAGACAGCACGAGAATTTGAGTCGTGATTAGTTAAGATTTTTTTTTTAATAATTTGGGGGATATTTTATTAGAATATAAAGAAAGCCATACTAACACTTTGGATGAAATTTTCAGTTTTTTGAAAAGCTATGTATAGTTTTGTGAATTTGTCTCTATTAGCTTCATCAACCAATATCACATATGTCGATTCAGCGCTTCTGGCACGACCTGTAAAAAATAGGGCAATGACAGTGCTACTTTGCTAAGTCATTTTATACGACAGATGGTACAAGACTAAAACTCGACTACAATAAATTTATCCAGCACTAATGGACAGTATTTTTTTGTTATGTATTGATTTAAATATCGTATTTTCTATAAATTTGAGTTATGTTTCATTGAAACATGTATTCGTCACAATCTACTTTCACGATACATTTTTGTGTTAAAATAAGTAAACCCTATATGTAAACCTTTTGAGGGTTCCGTACCCAAAGGGTAAAAACGGGACCCTATTAATTTCGCTCTGCTGTCCGTCTGTCTGTCTGTCTGTCTGTCCGTCTGTCACCAGGCTGTATCTCATGAACCGTGATAGTTAGACAATTGAAAATTTCACAGATAATGGTATTTCTGTTATAACAAATACAAAAAATTTGAATTAAGTAAATATTTAGGGGGCTCCCATACAACAAAAGTGATTTTTTTTGCTTGTTTTTGCTCGATATTGATAACGGCAACAGGTAGACGCTTGAAATATTCACAGAATATATATTTATATATTCACTTTAAAAATAAATAATGAAATAAAAATAAAAAAATATATTTAAGGGGGGCTCCCATACAAAAGACGTTTTTTTGCCGTTTTTATAGATAACGGTACGGAACCCTTCGTGCGCGAGTCCGACTCGCACTTGGCCGTTTTTTTAAATCGACTGGCATGTTCTACCAAACATGATATAGAATAGAATACACTTTATTGCACCAAATAATTAGACAAATTAATAGAGAACAAAAACTAACTAATATATATATATTTTATATATATATATTTATTTTATATTATATATATATTTTATATATATATATTTCATAAAACTAAGATAATTAACTGTAAACAACTATGTTGTATTAAAAAACACATTTTTGAAAGATCACATTGCTTTAAATTGCAGTAATAATACCTTTACTCTGAATGTAGGACCTGTATTCAACTGGTGGATCAAACTTCACTATTAACATACATTGTGGGATATCTACCCCCTCCTCTATAACGCTCGTTGAAATCAAACAATTCAAGTCTCTGAAAAAAAATTGTCATGAGAGTAAGGAGCGCATGCTGCAGCAATAAAAAAATATATAGTTGTAAGTTATATTTCATATTTAATTGGAATAACCAAGCCGACCACGCTGATCAGCTGACCACAGATTTCACTATCTGCCTCAATGTTATTAAATTTATGTCATATATTGCTGCATGTAACATGAGCTCCACGCCGTCGATAGTGGAGTTCATCCTTAAACATAAGCTAAGAGAACAGATAACGTCATTTTTTTATTTCAGATGCCAGATGACATAAATATAATATCACAGAGCAACAAGAAAACAGCGCGGCTCGTCCACAACGTTTGTTGTGGACGAGCCACGCTACGGGCAAACTTATTTTTTGCTAGTTTTATGAATGGGCCAGCTCTTCCCGGAAAATACCACACTCTTACAGAAAATCGACGTTGGAGTAGAAGCTTTACCACTTTTATGCTTCGTTCGGTGAGTGACAGAGCCGGAGGCCCATCCTCTCCTCCCCTCCCCCCGTGTCCTGCTCCAACTCTTTGGATGGCCAGCAACTCTCCTGTCATACCTTGGTGTCGCAGTTGTTCATGAGCAGCATTGATCGCTTGTCATCAGGTGACTCGCTTGCTCGTTTCCCGTCTTAAATCACACAAAAAAGATCCCGTATTCGGCATTGAATATGACATTTTAAGTTTTGATAATTGCTTGACCTTGAGGCGTCGAGAATTCATGAGTAATACACGAAGAAAGAGAAATGCGTGTGTTTTATTCATACTGTGAGCCTTTGCAATTTTCTAATACAGAAAAGCTACTTACTTGTGACAGAACTTAAGAAGGGCTTTTTGACTCGTCTTCTTCAGATAGTGTTGTTCCCTCGTATTCTTAAAGGGGTCTATATTGAAGCCCACAATAAAGTCGTGTTTGAGGAATCCAAACTCCTCAGGATTCGCCTCACGCACGTCTTTCAAGAGGTTGTACAATAGTTTCGCGGTGAACCTTTGCTGGGTAAATATAATTGCCGATAAAGATTTTCCCGCACTGTTTCTTTTTAAAGCAACTGGAACAACACATTTGCTCATAAATACATGCAGTACTTAACTGGACACACATGCATTATATTGATTAACATTAAAATATGATATAGCAAAAGTCATGCTCCAGACGAATCTTATCTTTGAGAACATTTGTGTTTCAATAGCTTGAAAAATATTTGACTTAAAATCCAAAATACCGTCTAATACAAAAATAAGGTGTATAAATCTTTTTTGGCACAATAAAAACCTACCATCATCTGTAAAAAGCGAATTAAAAATATATTAATTAGCACATTAAAAATATATTATAGTGCAATTAGTGCAAGAAGGAATAAGCAGACGACAGCGTTTAATATTGAACCAATAGAGCAATATTACGAAAAATGTTGTGGTTAAATTTCAATATTTAATTAATAAATAAATTATTTATTATTCACAGAGTAAATACCCACCCTCATCTAGAAAAGGCGAAATTAATTAAACACTTATTAATTAGCACTTTTTGACCGAGCGAGCGAAGCGATCGAAGCGTCTCAGTTTCCACTGGCCCAAAATTCTTTTGTCCGTCTGTCTGTCTGTTCTCGCCTACAGGTCGCATTTCTCAACCGATTCTTGTGAAATTTTGTGAGCAGGTTCGGTAATTATATAGAATTTTTTTGTCGTGCCAGTTTTTCGAAATTTAAAAAAATGGCGGATATATGGGGGTCCGAAACTTAAAAAAACTTATAGCATAGCTATTTGGAAAAAAAATCAAAAATGCCATTAGACTTTTTTGTTGTTCTCATTAAGACGCAACTTTTTTGTTTGAACAACTTTTTTATACGATAAACTTGAACGTGTTTATCTTTATAGTCGGCAATTTGCCCAAAAGTTGTCTGAAATCGATTTTCTGTATAAATATACTGAAAATCTCACATACTTCAACTTCTTTCATATATATGAAAGAAGTTGAAGTACGAGAAGTGGGAGAGGGAGTGAAATTGAACAACTTTCCCTAAGGAACAAAAAGCAAAATATGAAAAATATTTTTTGGCTTAAAGCATGATACTGCGTATTACTTTTATAATTGAAAACACTGAATAAACTTAGAATCCTGAAATAAAAATTAAAAAAAATAAAAAGATTCACATGGTATCCTGTGACTTGAACCCGGGGCTTATAGATGCCGGCCACTTCTTAACGTAAAGTTCGCATGTTTGTCTGCCATAACAGTTGAAAATTAGCGTCCTATTAAAATTTTGACCAATTGGTAACATAACAACTATGAAACCGGGTACTTAAACTTTGCCTCCTATTCACCCATGCCAAGTTCGCTATTCCGATCTTGAAGAGGATCACTCCAACTTAGTTAATGTGTACAAAATCATACTAAACATGGTGCTCAAGAGTTATGATTTTTTACTAAAAAAATGCGTATGTAAAATTTTTTTCATAATTGAATTATTTAAAGCGATATGAACCTTTAAAAACATTAAAAATTGGTATCCGTTGTGTTCAAACATCAAGAAAACAAATTTAGGCAATTATATAAGAAAAAGAAACGCAGAAACACAGCCATAGCTTATTTTAAATTTTTAATGTAAGAAGAAATTAAATCGGTTAAGTTTTGGAGAAGAAATCAGAGGACTACAACTACAAAGCGTTAATTTTGTGTAATTTTTCTAAGTATTTTCCGGCCGAGCTGCAGTTATCTCTATCGCACTCTGCGGAGTTTGTTTGGGCACGCGGCGCGACTGCAATAGATATTATAAATATCTATTTTTCAATTCTCTCGAGCTTAGTGTTTCCTCTTAAAAAAGGGTCTGGTCGGGTCTTCTGGTAAGGGGAATGTAGGTTTAAATTTCCGTTTCCTCTGGTACCTAATTAAGAGCAGCGGGGATTGGGAAATAGTAACTAAAGGAAATCATCCTTTAGTCAATTAGCATATCAGTAACAGATATATTTTAGAGCACTGGAGGGCAAATGTGGATGTTGGTTGTAAGGACTCGCGAGGTCTACTGTTCTCGCAGAACCACTAGTAAATATATTAGGTAATAATAAAGTATACATAATCGAGTGAATGGGGCACTACTTTTTTTATATCTGTATATACAACGTGATTTTGAACCCCCTAGCTATATTGAAATCTGGGAATCAGAATCCCTAATGGAACACAGAATTGCAAGAAAAAAAGGCGAAAAACGAAAAAGAAAATTAGGTTTCCCATACAACGTCGTCGATCAGCTGGACGAATTTCTATGAAAGGTTAAATTTATTTTTCCAAAATTACGTTGTATATATAACCTAAATATACAATATATAAAAGGAAAATCTGACTCAATGACATATATCAACGTACAGCCGAAACTATGTAAGTGAGCACTAAAAAAGGATTTTTAGAAATTCAACCCCTAAGGGGGTGAAGTTTATATGGAATTTTCTCATTTCTTTTAGATTTGTTACACTTAAAGTCCATGTTGTAATGGTTACAGAGTAAATCTTTTTAATTTAATAAAATAAATATATACGGACAAATCGCACAGATTGAGCTAGCCCCAAGGTAAGTTCGGAACTTGTGTTATGGGATACTAACTCAACGATACTATATTTTATAACAGATACATATATAGTATATAGTTTATCTAAACATCCAAGACCCAGGCCAATCTGAAAAAGATCATTTTCCATCTTGACCTGGCCGGGGATCGAACCCGGGCACTCCGTGTCGCAGGCTGGCGTGTTAACCACCGCGCCACGGAGCTGTCAAATTTATATTGATATGACACTTTAAGCATAATACTTACTACACTAATACATAGTTTGGACTTGGACGTACAACCACGTACTCGAAACCTTACTAACTAATGACGTTCTTTAACTCTGATGCCGTCACTTTTTTCGATAAATAATTGTCTAGAATTGACAGCAAGAGATCATGTTAAAACTCTGGACTCTTCGGATGTTTGGAATTTATTTGAGGTCATATTAGTAGGTGAAAAAAACTTATATGTTATAGATTTATTACATCAAACTACATCTTGTCTTTAATATTTTAACTTTTTGTACGCCAGCACTTGTTACTTCACCCCCGATGCCAATTTAGTACAAATTGTAATAACTTTAGTTGTTAATGGCGTCTCATTCACGCGACCGTTTTGCGTGAAATAAAGTGGTCAATGGAGCTCAATAGGTTAATAAATGGAAACTCACCTCCAGGAGAATTAAGAACTGCAGGGTTGTATTCTTTTAGAATATTAAGCACTTGTAACACTTTTTCTGATGAATTCTTAACGATTTTCTCATATCCAGAATCCTTTTCCATCGAATTTAAAAGTATAGCTCTTGCCCTGTTAAAAAATATGAAAATATATTTATTTTTTGTCTAAATACGCACTTTGCCACAGTAAAATTATCCTCACTCAGATTATATTTCCTAACATCAAGACTTACAAGGATACAAGATACAATATTACAAGGAGGAAGATTGTGTTTATGGGTTTGAGTGTTCTAAAACAGTAGGATCGATTCAGAATTCGGAAAATTCACCAATAGAAAGCTACACTATCAGTGATATTTAATTTTCTAAACAATTAGGATATTAAGACAATTAGTAGATTTAATAGGAAGCGTAAAGTAGGCCGACCTAAACAGACCTGGCGACGTACCGTTCTCGACGAAATTAAAAAAACCGGAAGGACCTGGAGTGAAGTTAAACGCATAGCTCAGGACAGATAGAGATGGAGAGTCTTTGTGGACGCCCTCTGCCCCAGATAGGGGACATAGGACTATAAGTCAAGTAAGTCAGGATATTAAGACAATTGGGAGATTTAATAACGTACAAAATTTAATTTGTCACCCAAGGTGTCAAGGTATGGTCAAGACTGTCATCCTCAACTGCCTTCGGGTACGCGCGCCGGCCTCCCGACCAGCTACTTGCATATACCCCAATCATCCGAGTGACTAGTATCCCAATACCTTCATTCCCTTCCCAAATCCAATCCAAATTCCTATCCTTACCCACCTAAAAAATGCTTTCGATGCGTAGCGTCGGTAGCATAAGAAGCCCAAAAATCTGGTCTCGCCAACCCGCCTGCCAAGCGTGGTGAGTATGGCAATATCCTCCCATGGAACGATAACTCCTTGGGAAAGGCCCTTGTCCAGCAGTGGACTGATGATGATACTCACATAACAGAATGCGTTATGACGAACTGATACAGCGTCTCCTCCTCCTTACATAACGCCTTTCTTTTCAGTCTCTCCAGCAATATTATCTGACTGAGAATGCCCAACGCGCCCCCGTAAACGCCGAGGTCTTGTATCAAGCCAACCATACAGGTTATCATGTTTTTGACGGCTTTTATGATCTGAAATTAAATGTCGTCAGCTTCATGACTTACTAAGATGTTTCAAGCTACATAAGGATTTGATAGGGTTTGACGACTGATATATCATGATCACAGCCTTGTCTTTCCATGAACAGAGGGACGCGAGCAATCCAACTTGAAACCACACCTGGCGCCTTTAGTTTAGATAAATTATTATTTGATGCGTACTAATTACCTAATATGATTAAGAATGACATAACCTATATAACTTCTAATCATAACTCAAAAACCTATGAATAATTATAGGAGGCCATATATATATATGGCCTCCTATAATTATTTAGAACCAGCAATATATGTTCTATAAAACAAGTATATTTCATTCATTGACGCTAAGTTTGGTTATTAATTAAAAATCTGCCATAGATAGCTCTTTAGATTCCGTACTGTTAAGTAAATTGACCCAAGGATTCTTCAGAACGTCTTTTATAAACGTGATCCCGGTTGCATCCTCAGCTGCGACAGGATGTAAGAACATTTGTATTTTCCTCGGCTGCCTGACTGCCGTCAACCCTCCTCAGGTGGATGCTTTTGCACGAAATTTGATCCTTTAGTCGCTTCTCTGATTATAGGCCGGAAACCAAACATCATTGCATTCATCCTTTAGGATGAAAGTCATACTCAAAAAGTGTCCTTATTGAACCGTATGCGGAACAGCAACAACACCATCCTTAAGATGTTAGCGTTACGCTCTAACTATAAAATATTGAGATACAGCATGTTAGTGTCCACAGGTGGTCGGATATAAAATTTTAATCTAATTACATACATACTATCACATGTTTTTCCCTTGTTGGGTAGAGAGAGCCCAAGTCTTTTAAAAAAGTCACATTTAGCTTGTTGGTGGGCATTAGGTACAAAACGGAATCAAAATAATGATGGGTTGCTAGCCGCATCGCCTACTAATATGATTCCTCAGATTTTCGCCCATTCCTTCGATCGGCTTTTACGATCTGCGCGGGAAGAGAAGCAGCTGGTACATTCTAAGTTCTTTTCTCCCAGACCAGTATGGAAGATTGTCACGGATTACGATAAATCTAATTCATACATGAAAATTATACTAACATAGGTTTAAGTCAAGCTGTTAGGGATAGTTTTTGTAACAACTTGATAAACCTATAGGTAACTGAAATAAATGATATAAAAATAACAACTACACCTTTTTACGATCTGTGGTTATATCCACTTGTCCGACTTTCAGCCTTATCAACGGTGCATTGATGACTATAGGCAATTTCACATCAATCACAAGGGATTCGAGGTTGCGAAGTACGGCTATCGCCTCGTTCGCGGCAGCAGACATTGTCGGACCTCTGTAGTACTGAATCAATTCTTTTGGGTTTGTGGAATAGCTGAAACAAGTGGAATATTTCGAATAATACAGAACAATAATGAAACAGACTTCAATGTAACGATGATGATCATATAGTATTCTAGATGAACCGAAAAATATTGTAATTTCCGACTTTAAAATGCGATTTTAGGGTTCCGTATCCAAAGGGTAAAAACGGGACCCTATTAATTTCGTCCGTCTGTCTGTCTGTCCGTCTGTCACCAGGCTGTATCTCATGAACCGTGATAGTTAGACAGTTGAAATTTTAACAGATGATGAATTTCTGTTGCCGCTATAACAACAAATACTAAAAAATAGAATTAAGTAAATATTTAAGGGGGCTCTTATACAAAAAATGTGATTTTTTTGTTTGTTTTTGCTCGATATTGATAACGGCAACAGCTTGAAATATTCATAGAATATTTAGTTATATAAGGTCAATTTAAATTGAGCGCAAATATTTTAAAGGCTGACATCTCTAAGCTAGAAAAATGCTTTAGAAGCAAAATAAAAAAAATCGACACGCTAGTTTTCTCTGAACCTGAACAGGTAGAAAAATAGACGAAAAGCACACCCTGTGTAAAAATAAACACTTTCTTGGCCAACAACTTTTTACTATTATCTACTATGGATACTAGGTCATTGACCTCGACAGTCAAAATAGCTGATTTAACGATTAAAAAAAAATCTATTGCTCTTCTATTGTATTCCTCCATTCATCCGAGTGAGTTGTATTCCAACTGTTGGAATATGGCAAAAATAAATCATGTTTCTATCTCTGTATAACTCAATAATCTTTCTCTCTCTATGTCATCAGATGGTCATAAATATATAGTATTCCGTTTTTGGTTTTGACAGCTTATTTAGTTTATTCGGTGTCGGCTTACTTTGCATAAACACACCTTCCTACTAAAAGGAAAATAAATAAATATAAATATATACCGACAAATCACACAGATTGAGCTAGCCCCAAGGTAAGTTCGAGACTTATGTTATGGGATACTCAACGATACTATATTTTATAACAAATACATATATAGATAAACATCCAAGACCCAGGCCAATCTGAAAAAGATCATTTTCCATCTTGACCTGGCCGGGGATCGAACCCGGTCACTCCGTGTCACAGGCTGGCGTGTTGACCGCCGCGCCACGGAGCTAATCGAAAATAAATGCGTATATGAACATTCTTGTGTTTTCTTGTATGCCCTACATAACCGTTGGGTTAAGTAGGGAATACAAAAGAAACATATGTTGGTGTTGACCAACACCTACATTCCCTTCTCAAATCCATCAAATTCCTAACCGCAGCTTAAAAATGCTTCCGATAGCCAGCAGTGTACGAAGACAAAAAAACTGCGCTAGCCAACCCGCCTGCCAATCGTGATGAATATGGCAATAGCCTGCCATGGGACAAAGAATTCTTGGAAGAGCCCTTGGGCCGTTGCACCTCACCTAGAAGACCATCATCATCATCATCATCAGGTCCTTTTTAGTCTCCACTACAGGAGCACGACCCTCTCTGTACTACTAGGGCCATACTTGGCCAGAGCAGCCAGAGGACTTGGCCTACACTCTCCACGCTGGCCAGACGGGTTGGAGAGGTGTCTTAGATGTTTATAAGCTTTGTTTAGCTTGTATTTCCTAAGTCGCCTTCTACGACATCCACGGGAAGACTTGGAGTGGTCCTATTCTACTCTGCCGGATACCACACGGCTAATAGACCAAACGGCTAGAAGACCAAATCCCTAGCTTCTCAGCAAGTTTTATTTTATGTTTAAAATATAGTTTTATAAAACACCTGGTCCTAACTAGACGTTAGGCCCAATAACTTATTATTGGACAACAACTTCACAAGATTTTGCTATTCCCAATTATGAACCAACTAGCTTTCACACACGGCTCCGACCGCGTCAATGTCGATCAATCGGGAACAGTCCTTTCTCACGGGATTAAATGTACACTATGTTCTTCTCCTTACCCGACAACAGGTATGCAAAATTTCATGACGATCGGTTCAGTAAATAAGTCGTGAAGGCGTAACAAACTCACATTCGTTATTACAAAGTAGTAACAAAGTTATAAGTTAGGATGATAACAGATCTTTAGGCCCTGGAGCGCGCCTGGTGGTAAACATTTCAAAGAAACCTCATTGATTTGTTTACTTTTAGACATTGTAATACTCACTTGAGAACTTCTCCTAACTCGTTGACTGTCGCAATAGTAGCATGGAAAGTTGTTTCGAGCTCTTTAAGAGAGATCGGTACAGATGTAAGGTTGACGTTCGCATTTAATAGAGTCGCTGTCAATCCTGAAACAATCAAATAAATGCTTTTTATGAAAAATTAAACTTTTTCGTATAGGCATACTTTACCGATGATGCGTCTCAACGAGATGGTCATATAAAAGAATTTTTAAAGCATAGGACACAAACACGTATGAACAAGAGAACCGACACAAGTATTTTCAAATAAAAATAAAAACACGAATGCCATGTTAAAAAAATCGGCCAAGTGCGAGTCAAACTCGCGCTCGAAGGGTTCCGTACCGCTATCTATAAAAACGGCAAAAAACATGTCTGTTGTATGGAAGTCCCCCTTAAATATTTATTTTATTTAAATTTAATTTTTACTTTTAAATGTCAATATATAACTAAATGATCTATGAATATTTTAAACATCAACCTGTTGCCGTTATCAAAATCGAGCAAACGGTACGGAACCCAAAAAAGTGTGTGTATGTGTACCTATAGCGGAAAAAACTTACCAAGTACTCGAGGCTGTAGATGAGGAGGGCAATTCTCGAATTGTTTCATCACCATCCTCATTGGATGGTCCTCAACTGCATGGTGGCATTCATCAAAAATCAGTAGGTTTATGTCTTGTATCTTTATGTAGCCGTGTGTGACCATGTCACTCAAAATTTGACATGTCATGACCACCACCTAGAATTATAACGATTACAAGCTTTCATTTAAAGGGGATATATTCTCCTGCAGTGGAGATTAGAAAGACCTGATGATGATGACCATTTGAAATAAACTATTTGAAGAAATACGGGGATGTTATTTAAAATGTTGTGTATTGTGAAGCCCTAGCTCATTCATTAACTAAGACGCCTTGCTTAACCTAGTGTTATTCTCCAAAAGTAGCCGTCAAAAAACGTTGAAGCTTCACTTTCAACTTTTTACCATTTGTTTATAAAATAGATTGAAGGGTCTTACAAAAAAAAAAACTGGTTGCATTCCGAGAGTGCCGGCAGAAGTGAAAACTCCGCGAGGAAGAAAGAGAGGGGGTTATTACTTCCTCTCCTACGCCGCGCCGGCGGTCTCCGGTCACGTGTCCGTCTTACGAATTTCCGATCAGGTCACGTGTCCTGACGCGAGTTTAACATTTTTTACCTATCCCAAAAAGTGCACGACGCCACTAAAGAAGTTTACACTTCAAAAATTAATTACGTCCCGGTTTTTCTTTATAGGCAGCAGCATTATATGGATGCGGCACTGGATCTGCGATGTTTGTCATGTGTGGGTCAAATCTTGGAAGCTAAATTAAAACCACTCCCTGACGTTCGATTGAGCTGTTTTGCATATTGACTCTAGAATATTATGAAGTCGATAACCTGTTCGAAATGGAGTCGAAAGGTGGTGCAGACAACGCGATGTTCTATATGAATCGTTATTTAATTGATTACTTTTATAAATGGATCGAGAATTAATGACGAATAGGACCCATGTTGCCTCAGTCGCCTTTCAACAGATCTAGTAGTCCCTAATTGAGTAAAAACGAAAATGGGTGCTTAATTTAATTCATATTTTTTACACATAACATAATACACCGTGTAATAGTAAAACTCTAAATTAATAAACTGAATAGATTCCAATGAAGTACATCAACAAACCTGATGGTTTGAGAGCTCTTCATCCCATTTCGTTTTATCCCAGTAGTCTACCTTGTCTTCACTGCTGTATCCTCCGACGCCGTGTACCGGACATAGCTTTTGTATAACCTTTTTCTAAAATAAAAAAGTAAATAACCATTACTTATTATTTAAACCCCCGACGCAAAAATAATGATGTTATAAGTTTTAATAAATAAATACAAATATATATGGACAAATCAGAAAGATTGAGCCAAAGTAGTAGAGAATTGTGTTATGGGATACTCAAAGATACCTACTACATTTTATCACAAATATGTGTTTATATATACAATCTATATAAATATATATAAACATCCAAGTCCTAGACCAATCTGAAAAAGATATTTTCCATCTCGACCTGACCGGGGATCGACTCCGGGACTTTCAGTGTGGCAGCCTGGCTTGGTGGCCACTGAGCTCGTGGCTCTGTAGTAGCTCGGCAAGTTTGACCACTTTGTGTGTAAGTGTTTGTCTGTGGTCAAAATCGGTTCACCCGTTTAAGAGCTACGATAGCTCTTAAACGGGTGAACCGATTTAAATGCGGATTTTTTATTTGAAAGCAGCTTTCTAGCGTTGGTCTTTATACATTTTTTATAGGATTATTTTGTCGGGACTTGCTTAATTTATTATATACTAGCTGTTGCCTGCGGCTCCGCCCGCGTTAGTGTGGCCTCACACCTCCATACCAAATTTAGCGTAAAAAAACGACAGATAGAATTACTTTCGCATTTATAAGTCAAGAAATGAGAAAATTTCCATAAAACCGTTACCCTCCCTTTTTACCCCTTTAGGAGTGAATTCAGTCCATTTCACCCACATATATCTTTTTTAATTGTAATCGAGAACTTACATACCTATTCATTTTCATACTTCATAGTCCAGAAATGAGAAAATTTCCAAACATCTTTATCCCCCTTCTGTGGGATTTTTTCCAGTTAACCTACACAGATCTTTTTCAATTGTAATCGTGAATTTATTTACCTATTTTCATACTTCTAACTCTAGAAATGAGTAAATTTCTATACAATCTTTACCCCGCTATTTTACCCCTAAAGGGAAAAATATCGTCCATTTTACCTACACAGATATTTTTAATTGTAACCTAGAACTTATATACTTATTTTCATACGTCTAAGTCCAGAAATGAGAAAATTTCCATACAAAGTTTATACCACCCATCCACCCTCATTTTACCCCTTAAGGGGGGAATTTAGCAAATTTCATCTACCTACACACATCGTTTTTTAATTTTAATCTAGAACTTATATACCTACTTTCATACTTCTAAGTCCAGAAATGAAAAAATTCCATATAAATTTTACCCCTTTAGAAGTAAAATTTCTTAAAAATACTTTCTTAGCGCTCACTCACGTCATTAAAAGAACCCCTGTACCAAATTTCAAGTTTCTAGGCGCAGCAGTTTAGGTTGGTTTGCCGTTTGCCCGCGGCTACGCCGCCGCCGTTAGTGTCCATCCCTCAGGAACAGTTTGGACCCTTAAAGGGGTGACTCAGGTCATCAATATGAACAACTTTTTCTATGGGACCAATGCCGGGAACTCAAAAAATATTTCGTCATTTCCATACAAAAGTCCCGCCGCCCGGCCAGTTTGTATGGGAATGTCGAATTTTATTTTGGGTTCCCACCATTGTTCCCATAGGAAAAGTTGGTCATTTTGATGGTCTGAGTCACCCTTTTAAGGGTCCAAAACGATAAAAAATTCACCGTGTATATTTGCAGGCAAACTAATGCCTTGAGTTCATTCAAATGACGATAACTTTTTTTTTAATGAAACGATTTTGATGAAACAAACTTTAAATGTTTTGCTGGGTTAAAACAAAGCAATTGGTGAAAGTTTGAAGTAAATCGATTCAGTATTTTCGGAGATAATCGTGATCATACATACAGACAGACAGACAGACAGACAGACAGACAAGAAATTCGAAAAAAATTTTTTTGCTTTCTATTATTCTTTTTCAGTGTCCCTCTATCCATTTCAGTCAAAAATTCTAAATGTACAGAGAAAATATTTTGACTGTTTTATTATATGTAATATAAGAAGATATAGATGTTTTATTATATGTATAGATGTTACGGTAAGCCGTTAGTCCCGGCTCCTCAGATACCTTTAGGCAGCTTGAAAAATATATCACCAGGGTTAGCCACTTACACACGAAAAAAAAAACAAACATAAAATGACCGAACCATTACTTTATCATTAGCCAAACGTATACATTAAAATTTCATTTGGGAAAAAAATATATTTACTCCAAATACGATAGCTATGCTCAATATTTCTGAGATAATGCTTGTTATGGGTGAAAATTATTACGAGAAGTCGAAAACGATAACGCAGAGTTATATATGACCCGAACGGATTTTATAGATTAGGTACTAGCTGTGCCCGCGATTCCGTTCGCGTACATTACGATTTCTAAACTAAACAAAAACGAAAAATATTAAGTAGCCTATCCTTTGTCCTGTATGTCTAAATGTTTATCTACCAAGTTTCATAACTCTTAGAGATAAAATATACAGGAAAAAATCTAAAAATCGACCTTTTACAGTAAACATTATACCTGTTACACTTTTATATTTATAAGTGTTAAGAGCAAAACAGGTTTGTTACAGGAATGGATAATTTTGTAAAAGATTTAATGTGTAACCCTTACGAATGTGTATCCTTTATAATGGTGTTTTTGAATCTCTGGTTTGTAATGGTAAAATTGAGCATGCACTACCGCGGCCTACTTAGTACCTAATCTGTGGCCGGGGCACCGCCGGCGCCGCCGCCGTGCAAGTAGCGGCGTCGTGGTGAGGGTAGAGAGAGTGGGTCTATACCTCAAGCTAGACAAACGTATAAAATACTAGCTTTCGCCCGCGGCTCCGCCCGCGTCAATGTCGATCCCTCGGGATTACTATGTATGAAATGAAATGAAATGAAATGAAAAAATGAATGAAATGAAAAATATTTATTGTAACACACAAAATGTATCCTATGTACTTCTCCGTACTCCAGAGAACTTGTATGCAAAATTTCATGATGATCGAGTCAGTAGTTATGGCGTGAAAGCGTAACAAACAAACAAACTCATTTTGGCATTTATAATATTAGTTAGGATACAACCGCCGCAAAAATAAAATACCTTTGTACGTCTGTCACATCTGTGTACAATCACGTCGGGTCAATATGACCCGGCATTGTGGCCGAGCTATAAATAACCATTTTGTAATTGGCCCTCCTTGTTCCGTGGTTGGAATGGAAGCAGCAACATTTAGTTATAATAACCAGCTGCTTTTTCGCAACTTTATACTTATCGATTGTGGGACAAAAGTTTGACGTACTTTTCTCCGGGTTATCATTCAAGGAAATAACATTGTCCTACCGATGACGCGCCGACAGAACTCTTCATCTCCGTACGATTGTCCGACAGTACATTTCGCCTTCCGTCCGTTCGACGGACGACAGAATGATTGTTCACCGTGCGATTGTCCGACAAGACATTTCGTCTTCCGTCCGTTCGACGGACGACAGAATGATTGTTCATCGTAATACATATTTTATTTATATATTTTATTTATTAGTCGATATTAGGCACTTAGATATTTATTTTACATTTTTAGTAGGTACGTACGGCTGACCAGAATTTTACCTACGATTGGGGCATCATTATGTATGACATAGGCTATAAGTATTTATTTGGATAAGACAAGCGTATTTATGTCGGACTTTTGTTCCACAATCGTTCTTACGTCGTTTGATATTTTAATGCCCATAAGCAATCATGCCGCCCCTTATTAGTAAATGAGCTGTTTTGTTTGTCTAAAAGATAACTTAAGGACCGATCACCCTATTTGCAGCAACTTGTGGTAACTGATAAAAAAAACAGTTATCGCAACAATAGAGCCGCAGAGTAAACTAAGTAGCACTGTGTTTTATTTACTGGCCATGGCCAGTATAAATATAGTACTTGTTATGCGTCGTGTGTATGAGTCATCCATTCATTCCTGTTTGAACACGTACAGACTATTCACAACAATAATTTAAATGTAGGTATTAGCACGGTAAAGATATATTAGATATTTGGAGTACAGACGAACTACTATGTTAACTTAACAAATATTGCATTGGCTCTTGATAGAAAACTAGCGGACCGCTATCGATTGATAATAGATATTTAATTATATAGCCTATGTTCATCAAGAATAATGTTATGTAAGTAGGATTATAATAATGAAAAAATAAATCAAATCGGTCCAGTAGTTTGACAGGTCCTATAAAATAAATGTAAACAAACAAACATCATAAATTTAGATATACTAGGGATTCTGATTCAGTGATTAAAATACTGCCCAGGGATCCAGAATCAGCCTGGGAAGAAAATTTAATTTTTGCATAGCAATGCAAAATGAAACAGTTATTTTTAGGTTAAATTGTAATCCTAACTTAAGAAAAATCGCCCATGAAGGGTTCCGTAGCAGCAAGTAATATAAAAGTTCTTATTCTTTTGATGAAAAAAATATTTGAGTTTCAATTCAAAGTACGGGGAACCCCAAAAATTTATTGCTTTTTTTCTATTTTTGAGTGAAAATCTTAATGCGGTTCACAGAATACATCTACTTACTAAGTTTCAACAGTATAGTTCTCATAGTTTCGGAAAAAAGTGGCTGTGACATACGGACGAACAGACATGACGAATTAATAAATAGTGATAAAGGTAATTCTATCTTTTTTAACTATTTATAAAATGAACAGGGACAACAAACAACTAAGTTATATTTAATGACATAAGTTTGTATATAGCTTAACCATGTCATTTTTAAAAAGTAACAAGAGCTGGCAAAACCTATTTTAGATAAAATATATATTGCCCTTATCTCTGTTTTCAATGCCTGTTTGAAATTGAAAGAACGATGCAAATCACTTTCAATGGAAAAAGCTAGCCAAGCTAGCATTCAAATAGTATTTTTGTAATAATTACTTCACAATATGAGGTAATTAGTAAACACTCACATATTTTATAAGTAAAAGTAAATTAATTAGAAGTTCTGTAAAAAATATTTAAAAAGAAATATTTTGAAGGCTTACCTGTTGATCTACCAAAGGTACATTGTTAACCAGAAAAAAAGTCCGTTTTCCTCCTTGTCCCCATGGAGGTTGCAATGCGTCTCTAAATTTTGTGATGAGTCGTATAGCAATAAAAGTTTTGCCAGATCCTGAAAATCAGATTTTAGACATATTACTATGTAGTTATTTTGATTTATTGGCAATTTGATCAGAACATTGTATTGTTGTCTAAAGTCATTAGATAAATTGTTTTTTTTTTAATGTTATAGGACGGCAAACGAGCAAGCATACATATTAACATACTTATCTATTTATTTTTAAAGGACAAAATCACATATTATTAAATCATGTGTAGTGTTAATTTATTGTCTTCTCCTTTACCTATTCGTAGTAGGGGAGCCCAAGAGGGGTTTTAGGATTTACTTGAGCGCGTCAGACTAAGGTGTGTACAAGGGTTACCTTGAATATACCACAGTATAAGTACCTCCACCAGTCCACCACATATCTAATTTTAATATAGGGGTGTTATTTTTTTTTGGTACAACTTATGATTAACGAGATATTATATATGCTCCCAGTTATTCTTGAATTATTTCCTTCCAAGTGACAATTTTATTCAAAGTTTGGCTGCACTTTTGTTACCCTCACAACCACTGACGTCATGTTCAAATCACTGTAGTGCTTATACACAATTTTTAGCATGTTACTTGCACTAATTGGACACGATCCAGTATTTCATAGGACTACATATTATTTATGTTTTGAATTTCTGAAACTCCTTATCTGCTCTCCCCAATGGTGAAATATAAAATATCATATATCCGTTTGCTTTCTACCACCGTATCTTTAAAGTTTAGTAAGTCCCTATGAAGCTCGAGAAAATCCATATTTAGCATCATGAACTCCCCTGCTATTGCATATAGTTAAGAATCCAAATCAATTTAAATGTAGGAAGATACTTATCGACATGCAAATTGACTTAAAACTTCATACAGTATAATCTGTCTCTCACACAGTATATCTAACAGTATAATTTACTTTAAAATTAGTATGTACTACAAACTCTTAAACTGCATATATTTCGTATGAATTTATTAAAATGATTACTTAAATATAAGTACTGTTTACGATCTAAATAGCCTAACTTAAAATAAAAAAAATAGATTTACCTGTTGGCAAATGAATGATGGTGTTCTGTTTTATAGCTATCTCCTCCAGTTCCGTTTGATATGGTCTAGATTTCAATTGCTCCACCTCACTCATATCCACCTCCATTTCTATGAACAAAAATAAGTTCATACCTTGAGCATTTTGCATGATGCAATAGGAGCCTTAATTATGCAATGTACCTATGAATGCTCTTGAATAATCTAAAAGTACTGATGACTAATGCACACAAAAATGTTAATTTCTCTATATTAGTTTTGATTTTTAAATTATTTTAACTATATATTTATATGATACTAGACTATTTTTTGCAGAGTGCAGCATACTAATTAAGTACCTATTCACATTTTAATGTTTCAGATGGTCTTATATTGTGGTTATAATACTCAATCCATACTTCCATATCTTTACTATTCCATACTTCAATATAATATTATAAATGCGAAAGTAACTCTGTCTGTCTGTCACCTTTTCACACTTCAACCATTGACCCAATTTGGATGAATTTTGGTATGGAGGTAGTTTGATGCCTGGAGAAAGACATAGGGAACCTTTCATTCTGGGAAATTCTACTATGCCCGAGCTAGTTTAATATAAAATATAACTTGTTATAGTCTGTTAAGATTATTAATTATTATTATCTAGTCCAACTTCTATAGCGCTATTAAATAAATAAATTATTAGGTACATACTAAAAATGTAAAATTTTATACTTAAACCTGTAGTACCCTGTACTTTACCTTGTAACATACTCATAATAAAATATGTTGTAAAATTTTGTGTTTTGTTAAATTTGTCTAAGTGCCAATTAAATTATTTTTAGCAAATATTAAATTAAAGCAAAGTAATATTACCAACACTTTTTTGTAATATACCAGTGAATTACTATGGGGCAAATATTTAAAAATAAATGTAAAAATTGTATGTACTGCTGTAACCCCTTCCAGATATAACAACAAAGTTACAGTGTAGTCCCTTCATTATTGTTATATCCAAAATCCACTGTATTATAAGTTTAAGTATATTTTTTTATAAGGTTTAAAATAGGATGTGAAAATTATTGAATTTGCATTAACAATATCAAATGTTTTAAAAACCAAATGTGATAGAACTTTTTTAGCCATTAGATAATCAATTGTGTCTGTGTTTCTCGCGATTGATGAGTTAAATATCTTATTCATATTAATACATTTTTATGAAATAAAAATAACTAAGTTTAATAGGACAAAACCTTATGTAATCTATTGTAATTTTAAAATGTAACTTATCAAGACACTACATTGATTCCAAATAAATACCCAAGTAGAATATAAAATATGATTTTAAGGTCTCAAACAAGTTTTTCTTGCACCCAGCCATGCAGTCCTATTACTAGTAAAACTTTTTGATTAACTGAATATGAGATTATAGTTAAATTTGCAGTAGCATAAGTTAAAAGTTCACTAATTTCCCAATAAACAATTTTAATTTATTTTATTTATTTATCTTTCTTATTGCTATTTATGTGTAAGTAGCCAACATACTATCTTAATGGGCAATGTTAACAAAAATTATATTTCACAATTGCAATACATATATATGAAATTGCTTCATACTAGGTACCTACTAGAATTATTATATGTATTGTCAATAGACATCAAAAAACGGAAAATCGGAATCCACTCCTCTAATTCCCTAGCGAATAGCAATCACAAATTTTAATACGGAAATTAATGAAAATTAATTAAAAATGTAAATTGAATAACGTCGTCACTTACTTTCTTCAATACTGCTGTACTCTCAAGCTTTAGTAAATTATACAGAAGAGGCAGTTACCAAAAAGTGAAATACCTACTATTGATAAAAAAATGGTTTGATAAAGCACTGGAACGAAAAATTTGCCGGTCGGATAAAGACAGAAGTTAAGTTATGGAGCAATTTTCGCGTCGCACGAGCACGAGATATAGTGCATGGCTACCGACTGAATTAATTTTAAATAGTTCTATCAGCAATGTTCAAAAAACACTATATGATATTTCACCATTTCACAAAAAAGACCACAACAAGCCGAGAGACTGACAACCACAAACTACTAAGAGATACTCTGACAACAAATAAATGATGGATGGAATGGATGATAGATAATGCACATGACATTTTCTTTGAGGGTTACCACCTTTATGTTTGGATTGTCCCGATTTCACAGTTGAGACTTTCAATGATATAAAAACCGGCCAAGTGCGAAAGACTCGCGCACGAAGTGTTCTGTTCCGTACCATTATCTATAAAAAGTTTAAAATTATTAAAAATATTTTTATATTATGAGACTAAAAATGTATGCTTTTCGCATTTTTTCCTTTATCTGTGCTATAAGACGTTGCTTCGTACCAAAGTTCAAGATTCTAAGTTCACCTGTAGGTTTTAATTCCCTTGCGAATGTTGAAAATTTGCGGCTGTATCTTTTGATTGTGTTGGATTAGAAGTTTGTTTTTTTCACAGCTCCACAGGACGTCGGACCTGAGTATTTACTATGAATTTCAGCTTGATACCTCTACGAGTTCCTGAGAAAAAGCGTCTTAACAGACAGACAGACAGACTGACAACAAAATAATCCTAAATGGGTTTCATTTTTGCCTTTTGAGGTACAGAACCTTAAAAATAACAATTTTTCTCACTTTTAGATGGCGTTGATGCAATTTAAATATCAAATAGATAGATAGATAAAAGCTTTATTATTACCGAATAGACACACACTTTTAAACAAAACATAACATTAAGATGGTAAAACAAATCGATTTTAGGATGTGTGCCACAACGATAACAAATAAAAAAATAAAGCCCTAGTTCAAAAATGTCACAATAGAATTTTATCATCCATGCCATGATATTAAAACTTGTCTTTTTATCAACGCTATCTACCTATCTAACTTAATTGTATTTTAAAGGTCCTAATTCTTTTATCTTATGTTGTCAGCCCTCAGCCATTGTTTTTCTTACCGAGCTAACACTGGTATTTCAATTTCTTGAGTAAGTGATGAGTTTGAGTGAGGTACTAGTGTTGCAACAGAACTTTTCTTTTGCTTCCGCATCCGCGGAAGTTCTGCATGCCTTTTCACTTTCGTTTCCGTTTCTGGTTCCGCAAACTGATGTTATAAAACAGAAGTCTAATTTGGCCGCTTTTACACCTTTTAGTCTGTTAAACAGACTGAAAAACTTACTTTTTATTAAATTAAATATTTATTGATGCGTCAGTCAGTTCAGCCTTTCCAGTCTAATACTAATATACCTGAGCGACCGAGAGCTTCATTCGGTTATTACTATTTATTATAATATGGTGGTGTCTATATTTATGAGCAATATATTGTTATCTCAATCTCAAACATTAAAAAAGAAAAAAAGTAAGTAAGTCACCAAGCGGGTTTCAAACCCATCTCGTAACACTGGACCAGACGGACAGTGGCCGGTAGGACGAAATTAGCGACCATATTCTGCGTGGAAAGAAAAACGCATGAAAACTTGAAAACACGCGTTTTCCCAAACATAAGAATAAGACTAATCTAGGTCGATTGTTTACCCCCGAAAACCTCCTTATAAGAAATTTCTGCGAAATCGTTAGAGCCGTTTCCGAGATCATAGAATTAAATTTATATACATATAAATAAATGTACAAGAATTGCTCGTTTAAAGGTATATGATAATTCGTATTACCTACTTTACCAAATTGCTGGGAAACATGTTTAGTATAGCAACACCATATTTATTACATTCCGTTATCGCTACTCAAAAGACGATTTATGTTTGAGATTTTAATTAATATACCTATGTATAAACATTCAATATTTAATTAAATTAATGTTTTTTTTTGTTTAATAACATTGCCATAAAATAAGCAGTAATTTAATTTAAACAAATCAACGTTGTAGAAGCTTCTCATACGTTAAGTATCGTTTTATTGCATAAGTCGGAACGTAGTTTTAAATAATACTGGGTTATTTCCACGGTCATAGACATTTCCGTTTGAAGTACGTGGCATTACGTGGCACACTGCATTCACTTGGCATTTGATAGATATAGATAGAACCACAGATAGAACCAATCCGGCCGGGGTACTATTTAAAAAATGTGACACTCGTCTTCGTGCGATTTTTGTATGGAAAAATCGCTCGAATTCGTGATCATACTTTCAAAAATCGTACTCCGATCCTCAAAAAAGTCTCTCTTGATCTTTGGATATCCTCAAAGTAATATTATAGACGAGGACTGAAGAAAAAAAAAAAAGAAAAAGACCAAGTCCATCGTCAGCGCTGACTCCAGCTCCACAGGACTGCCCCCGCATATTATTTTGAGCGGGGTAGGTACTGCTCAATTTTACTAAACGCTCCTAAATCTGAAGCTAGTAGACAACCGCTAGGAGTCCTAGGAGTAACCATTTAGGTTTAGGCAGTAGGAAAGGGCCAAGTGTGTCTCGGAACATACACAAAAAACATGAAATGATTATTCTAACACGCGAGAAGGTGAAAATGAAAATGTATAGATTTACAATTAATAGGCCTCAATCCCTCGGGTCACGTGTCATCTTAAGACCCGGGTCTTCTTGTGATCAATTTTCACTTTCTAGCGTGTTAGATCAAGAGTCAAATACTACTCGAAACAACCAGCTAAGTGCGTGTCGGGCCACGCACAATGTAGGGTTTCGTAGTTGCGAATGCCAACTTTGAGTTCACGTCACGCCAAAGACTTTTAAAAACTAGCCTACATAGGACGGTGGTCACTGAAGAAAGAGTTATAAAATCATACTTCACAAGGGAAATAAAACAAAATATATAATTGATTGAGTTCCACCTTGAGTAGAGGCAAGTGCTGGTAACAAGATTTTGTTGGTATATTACTCCGCAGTAGGCAGGCACCAAGCATACACACTAGCCTCTAACAAAAATTTGGACTATAAAACCAAATATTTCAGAAACGGTTAAGTAAATCAAAAATATAATGATGTTCACAAGCTCACAATATTTTTAAAAGACCTATATAACAAAACCCCATACGTTGAGTTAGTTGAGATAAAAATACTCTCACGCACGTTATTTGTACCACTTTAAAAGTAATTAAATCGGTTCGCGTACGTACCCTTTTGGAGAGGAGTACTTTTAGCTTGGCGGTGAGCCTAAGGTTAGGGGCCAGGCCAGGACGAATGAACCCCATCGCTGTCGTTGTGGGGTAGACGTCGATCCTCTAGGTCATCATGGCTTAGGATATCGTCGTAGCGCAGGACGCATTCCGCGCCATGCCGCCTTAAATGACGTCATTCGTCGCGCCCTTGCCTCTTCCGGGGTGCCAGCAGTGCTTAAACCTAATGGCATCGCCCGGGACGATGGCAAGAGGCCCGATGGCATGACGCACATTCCGTGGAAAAACAGGCGGTCGCTAGTGTGGGATGCCACATGCGTGGACACTGTTGCCTCATCCCACGTGAGAGCGACCGCTCGCAAAGCCGGCGCAGCTGCGGCGACTGCCGAATCCAATAGGAGGCGTAAATATGCGGCCTTGGGAGAGCCGTATATTTGCACCTTTTCCGTGGAGACCTTGGGGTCTTGGGGTGCGGAAGCCCGTCAGTTGTTCAATGAGATCTCCGCACCCCTCATCGACGCCTCAGGGGATCCAAAGGCTGGCACGCATTTCGGCCAAAGGTGGAGCCTGGCTGTTCAACGGGGAAATGCCACCAGCCTCTTGGGCACCCTACCCTGTGACCGCAGCGATTTGAGGTCGATTTTTTATATTATTAAATTTTATATTTAGTTACTTCAGTTTATTTTTTTTAATTCTTCAGTTTATTTTTTATTTATAAGTAATATAATAACTTATATTTTAATTTAATTTACTGACTGTTTATAAGATCAGAAGAAGTCACTTATATAAAATAAAATGTTAAATATTAAGGGGGGCTCCCATATAACAGACATGATTTTTTTGTCGTTTGGATAAAAAAATGGATAATAGATAAAAAAAAAGGTACGAAACGCGAATCTGACTCGCACTTGGCGGGTCTTTTTATCCCATTCTTTGATTTGTGACTAGGCTTTCGGGCTCGTCGTACGTGCGTGGTGGTGACTGGTGTGGTACGTTTTGATTCGTCGTCACGTCACGATTGTGCCTCCTGCACTCTGCTAAAAAAAGATCGTTGACAGCTGTCGTAATATCATGTATGTCAGTTTGTCAGTAAATCGTCCGTCACTATTTTCACGTCAAGTATTGGTTGCTGGCTAATAAGAAAAATGTTTTCATTAAATTTAATAAAATATACGAGGTTTTTGCCTTTTTATTCAATTATATTACTTGCTGTATGCATTACCGTCGTCTCGCCAGGGGGTAAGATTCTATAAATATTATTTACTTGAAAAATTGTAGTTTTAAGTTTGTTCATTACACCGATTTTTATTTACTAGTTATGTGCTTAATAAATACTTTGATTAGTAGCTATCAGCATTATAAAACTGAGCCATTACCGTATTTAATGTCAATTTACTATTTAGTGATATTAAAAATTTGTTTTCCAGCGAATGATTTACATTTTCATGATGGGTCATCTACAGTCGATGCGATCGCTGGGGACGTTTTTTTCGAGATACTAGACCCCCCTGAGCTAAGATATTCGTATCGCATAAGACCCGCGAAAGATTTTGGAACAACATTTGTGAGTACTCTCTCTTATATTGAAACTAGGGTCTTGGTGGTGTCTTTGTGCAGAAAGAAGTACATACAATTATTAGTTTTGGCACGAAATATGGAATGTTTTGCTATTGCTTAACATACTAGTGATCGATCCGTAAGGGTGCAGCTGTGTGATAAGTCACACAATGTTTTCCTTTACCATAAGCAGGTAGAGGTCAATGAAAATTACCTAACTTGAGTTAGAGTGGTATTAAAACCTAGGGGTATAGGTTTAATTAATCTGGCGGGGTTAGAACCTGATACCTTTTGCTTTTTCTCCAACCCGTCTGGCCAGCGAGGAGAGTGTAGGCCAAATCCTCTGTCTGCTCTGGCCAAGTATGGCTCCGGTAGTACAGAGAGGGTCATGCTCCTGCAGTGGAGACTAAAAAGACCTGATTATGATGATGATGACCTTTTGCTTTTGGGACTCTTAGACTACTGAGGTACTACCTAAATTCAAATTCAAAACGTTTATTTCATATAGGTCATTTAGACATTTATTAATTGTCATACATTTTCAACTGAGAATTGTTGAGTTCAGTAAATTACTTATGGCTAAGTTTAATGCTGCTTCCAAAGCAGAGTGCAGAAGAAGCGGCAACAAACTGCACAGTGCATTTTCTCCAATCGACATCAACTTACAATTTAAAAGTGAGTGTTGTGATTATTAAGAGATACATACATACTGTCATGCCTGTTTCCCATGGGCGTAGGCAGAGACTAGGGACCTCCACTTGCTACAATCTTTGCAAATCTCTCTTGCTTCATCTACATCCATCACTCTCTTCATATTAAGGGATAATATATTTGTAATCATTCTATATTTAAATAACAATCAGTTTTTAAAAATGTTCTATCGTGATCGATACTAATTAAACTAATTGCACATTACAGATTTTAATTACACATTTCAAAATCATAAATAATAAATTCTTTAAAGGTCTTTCATGGGGATTATATTTCAATTAACATCTGAAGTGCGCCTAGGGGTTAGAAACAAGTTTTCCCTTAATACTGGTATTTGGAAAGTGGCAAAAGAATAAGTCATAAAGCATTTTATAACTTTATTATTATTATAGGATTAAAAAATTGGCCACAGCAGGCCTAAATTTTACAGTATTATTACAGTCCATACATAGTATAAACAGTAATGTGTTTATTAATGATTTCAGAATGAAACGCTGCGATTTCAGAGAGCACGGCTGGTTCCCACTGTGCCTTTGCACAGCTGTTCCGATATAGTTAACCATGACGACATAGTGGGACACATAGCTCTATCAGAAAGAGGGTAAGGCAATGCTGTTTCATTCTTTTTAAAAAATATTGTAGTCCGACAGGAAGACAGCCAACCATAGTGATGTACTGGACTCAAGTCCTTGTGATCTGATTCTGGGAACTGGAGTCAGGTTTGCAGAGCACTATGAGCTCAATAGACTCTAGAGTCAAGAGTATCACAAAACTTGAGGTTTCTGAGCTCAACAACTTGAGCCTTTAAAAGAGCTTGAGTCTTATAATGAACATGAGCTTTCAATAAAAGCTCAAGTGAGTGACAAATGTAAACAACTCATGTTAACAAAGAGAAAAAAAAAGACTAGTGTAGATAAAGCCTTCAGCGCAGCAAATATTTGTTTTTATTTATTTATTTTAGTAGAGCCATTGACTTTAATTTCAAAAAATACAAACTTTACAGGTACCTATTTTAAAAATCTTTTAAATTCAAATTTTTAGTGAGACACTGCACTGTTTGTTTAACTTTATTTATTTATAGCTTAATTCTAGGTTTACAAAAGTCGTGTATTGATTTATAAATAGTTACTCTTTCCCTAGATTGTCTTTTCCAACACAAGCCTCCTCTCTGTATCCCTTGCCCTCCTTGGCCTTGTCTTCCCTGCCACCTCTTTTATCTCTTCCTCCCATCTCCTAAATTGTCCCCTCTTTTCCTTTTTCTTTCTCTTGGGTACCATCGTGTTATTCTCTCTGTCCATTAATCCCTGCCTTCTCTAATTATGTGACCCGTCCATTTCCATTTAATTTTGCTTATTGTGTTAGTGATTCCTTTCACTTTAGTTCTTTAACTTTAATTTTTGTCAGTTTGACCCTGTCTTTAAGTTTTAGGTGTAGCATACTTCTCTCCATGTTTTGGCATATATTCAGCTATTTGAGGTTGTTTTTTGTTAGTGTCCATGTTCGGGCAGCCGTGGGATAGGCATAATTTAACTTACATACAAGTAGTATAAAATGAATTTGATGTCTGTTGGCTTAGATCTTTTAAATTACTCAACGGATTTTATTGCAGTTTTCAGCATTTGACAAGAGGTAGGTTTATATGTATAATTTACTGCCCCATTAGTATTTACATTGCATTCGTGCGTAGCTGGAGCAGGTTGTTACTAAGCACAAATTTTGATTTTAATTTAACTTTGAATTGAGTATTTTTTAGTCTATTGTTAAAATAAGACAAGAAAGTATCTGCTAATTCAAGAATGTTCCATAGACAATAATAATAATAAGAATTGTATTATTATTTCCAGGGAATGTTCATTTGTGTTTAAAGCAGCGAAGGCCCAACAGGCTGGAGCAAGGGCTGTGATAATTACGGAGTCAGTGGATAAGTGGGATGAATCTCTGGATCATTTAATAGAAATGGTTGATGATAAGTAAGTACATATAATTCGTCATTGTTTTTAATCCCCGATGCAAAAAGAGGGGTGTTATATTAAGTTTGATCGCTATGTGTATGTGTATGTATTTGTATGTGGCACGGCATCATAGCTCTTAAACGGGAGAATCTATTTAGATGCAGTTTTAATTTGAAAGCTTTTAATAATTTGAAGTGATGGTTCTTAAAACAAATCATCGCTATAAAACCTATTGATGAACTATACCTAGCGATGGTTTTTAGACAAGTTGTACCAATATCAGTCCAGTTCTTTACAACATAGAGGGATCTTCGTGTTCTCCAAAACGACAATCCCCAGCAGTTTTTACAAGTTATGTAACAAAAGTTATATAAAAACTGCTTTGCTTCTGATTCTGCTAGAATGGATAATAAAGCGCAATAATCAAATCATCTTCGGAACGTCTAGGTATTTTAAAATAAAGCGTATACTAGTTTTAAAGCCAGGTTTTTTTATTTAACACATAACGTTTTATTCAATAGGTTCAGTATATCTTGCGTAATACTTGCGTAATGCGTGAGTATTGTCAACACGCTGTAAACAAAGAATTCATGAAAAACGTCTTAACTTTCTATTTCCAAACGGCTGTACCGATTTCGACTAGGCTTCCATCGCAATAAAGAATAAACATTTACTCCTTGAAAAAACTTATGGCTCTATCCTATGAAAACCTGGGAAATTAAAATACTTTTTTCTAAAAACTGTTATTAAATTTACTAATATTCCTTTTCAGGATGGATTTGGACGTGAACATCCCAGCGGGGTTCCTGCTCGGCCGCAGCGGTGCAACGATACTACGCACCCTCCAAAGACTAAAGAAAAGTTATGCAGTTATTAACTTACCTATAAATATGACGCATGTGCCTATTAGCAAAATGAATCAACCTCCATGGATCGCATGGTAATCTTGCATTTGTTTGCTATTTCTAAGACTAGGGGAAAAACGGTCGAAGTATATCACGAGTATGAAGAGTCCGATGGCCTAGTGGGCGTGAGCATAATTAGCGCTTACGCATGCCTAAGCAATCCTAGGCGCAGTCCCTTACTGGGATGGGTGATCGCAGGTGGCATAAAAATATCTCGAGCTCCTTCGTGCTTCGGAAGGCACGTTAAGCTGTCATCATCGATGGCAGTCGTGAAGGTGTCAGATGCCTTTAGGCAGCTTGAGAAATCTGACGCCAGTGGTGGCCACCTACACACACGAAAAACAAACTACAACAATACCTGATAATCACAAAACGTAGGCTTACCTAACCATTTTAATGCCTGTCAGTTTGCCGTAGTGGATGTTAACGTAATGATGATTAATTAGGGGTATGATTATCCTCATCATTAGGTATTTTTAAACTCCACTGCAGGAAGCATGACCCTCTCTGTACTACCGGTGCCATACTTGGCCAGAGCAGACAGAAGATTTGGCCTACACTCTTCTCGTTGGTCAGACGAGTTGGAGAGGTCTCGTTGATGTTTATGAGCTTTTTCTACCCTTCTATTTTAATGGAATGTTCTACTCACAGTAATCTCGTTAACACTGTCTGTCCCGCTCACTCATAAATATCGTATCCCGCTCACCTACAGTCTTGATTAATCGATTTGGAAGTGTGTAGAACTTTATAGAAACCTTATCACGTATATAAGGGAGAGTTATCGTGATTTAGTAGATCGCGAGTTTTCTGAACATTAACTTCGGGTGATACCAAGTGATTTATTGTGTGTGAGTGATAACTGAATAATTTTGTGTGAGTGATATAATTTATTTATTTCTAACCACAAAAGCAAAGCTGGACCACAAGTGTTTTGTGTATTAGATATTCAACGTGTGTGAAGACCAGTCAGGTGTAAGTGTTGGGATTCCGTAGTGAAAAACTCCTAATATTTGCAGTAACTTCCCCAGAAAGTTTAAGAGTTTTTATCGCTAGAGTGTAAAGGGTTGAAAGGAGACAAGAAAGAGATATAAGATAAGAAAAAGCAGCTTAGTCTCTATGAAGGGGGTCACTGCCTCCCCTCAGGGACGCCCATATTACAAGTATAATCGTCGCTATAATCTGTTATTAATCAGCGGCAGATTCAAGATTCGTTATAGGCTTCGACCGTTTTTGCGTTAGTACTAGAAAGAGAGAGGCAAACTTTTGCGTTGTTGCTACATTCATACTTATTTTAAGACGTTTGTTTCATATGGCCTAAGTAAAGACAGAGTACAAAGAAATTTGTTACGTAGAAAAGGTTTTAATAGCATTTCAATTCAAGTAATGTTTATAAATCTTTTCTCAATTGTTTTTTCTTTTTTTGTTATATAATTAATCTACAGAAAAGTGGACAAGGCTTCATGTTTATTCACAAAATATATTAGTAAAATTTATCTTCATGCTTGGCGCGCGCTGGCGCATTATAAATGTTCACGTAAAATGAAATGTTACTTTTATTATGAGTTACAATTTTTTTTTGCATTTTTCTTTACTAAAATGCTATCTATATCTGTCTAGGCCTATTTTACTTACAATGTTTTAATGAAGAACGGATACTATTTAATATTGTATCATTTAGGTAAATGAAGCCAGTGTTAATGCACAGTTTACATAGGGACTTGACTTTATATTATAGTGGTCTACAGAGATCATGATAGCAATAATGTCGGCGGCAATAAATTTTGATATTTCATGTTCGGCCTGGTGAAGCTTTAATAAAGTATATAGGATGATTTTGATATCCCTGGCAATATTTTAATGACGGAATCGCAATCTATAATAGTATTTATAAGCAAGAAAAAAAAAACGGCTATGTGCGAGTCGGACTCGCGCACAAAGGGTTCCGTACCATTATCCTTACTAATATTATAAATGCGAAAATGAGTTTGTTTGTTTGTTTGTTACGCTTTCACGCCGTAACTACTGAACCGATCATCATGAAATTTTGCATACAAGTTCTCTGGAGTACGGAGAAGGACATAAGCTACCGTTTATCCCGGGAAAAAGTACTATTCCCGAGGGATCGACATTGACGCGGGCGGAGCCGCGGGCGAAAGCTAGTCTATAAAAGTTTAAAATTATTAAAAATATGGTAATTATATGATGTAACTAAATTGTATGCATTTCGTAATTTTTCCTTTATCTGTGCTATAAGTATAAGATGTTGCTGCGTACAGAATTTCAAGTGAAGTAGGTTTTGATTCCATTATCCTAACTAATATCCTAACTAATATTATAAATGCGAAAGTGAGTTTGTTTATTTGTTTGTTACGCTTTCACGCCGTAACTACTGAGCCGATCATCATGAAATTTTGCATTCAAGTTCTCTGGAGTGCGGAGAAGGACATAGGCTACCTTTTATCCTGGGAAAAAGTACTATTCCCGAGGGATCGACATTGACGCGGGCGGAGCCGCGGGCGAAAGCTAGTCTTTAATAAGTTTAAAATTATTAAAAATATTTTTATTATATGATGTAACTAAAAATATATGCTTTTCGCAATTTTTCCTTTATCTGTGTTATAAGACGTTACTGCGTACAGAATTTCAAGAAAAGTATCCTGCAGGTTTTGATTACATTATCTATAATAAGTTTAAAATTATTAAAAATATTTTTATTATATTATGTAACTAAAAATGTATGCTTTTTGCAATTTTTCCTTTATCTGTGATATAAGTCGTTGCTTCGTACCGAATTTTAAGACTCTGAGTTCATAGGAAGTACCCTAGGTTTTAGTTCTCTTGCGAATGTATAAAATTTGCGGCATAAACAGCTGTATCTTCTGATGACGTTGGCTTAGAAGTTTGATTTTTTTCACAGCTCCAAGGGACAGTAGACCTGAGTATTTAATATGAATTTCAGCTTGATACTTCCACGCGTTCCTCAGAAAAAGGATCTTGACAGACAGACAGACAGCCAGACGAACAACAAAGTGATCCTATAAGGGTTCCGTTTTTTCCTTTTAAGGTAGGGAATCCTAGAACGGCAATTTATTAAAATGATTTGACTTTCCATAGAAATTTAACTAGCTGACTGATAAATTTATATAGGAGGCCCAATTCTTTTTTCAAGCTGAAATTCATATCAGATACTTAGGTCTACTGTCCCTTGGAGCTGTGAAAAAATCAAACATAAACACAATCAAAAGAAACAGCCGTTTATGCCGCAAATTTTCGACATTCGCAAGGGAATCAAAACCTACAGGCTATAACTCGGAATCTTGAAATTAGGTAAAAAGAATAAATTTTAATTTTCATTATGTAATTAAAATATTTTAGAACTCATTCTAGATAATCGTACGGAATCCTTCGTCGCGCGAGTCCGACTCGCACTTGGCTGGTGTTTTAATTTTCTTGCGGGTCTATATTGTATTAGGGATATATTCTGATTCCGATATTAAAATATCGCCAGGGAATTCAAAATCATCATGTATATTGGCAAAACTAATAAACTTTGCCTCAACTTCGCCGTGGTGTGGTTCGCGCCACTTCACCACCACACGGATTTCAAGATAGAAGAGCCTTTTTCCTGGGTCAAAATAATAATATTAAAAATAGTCCATTAGTTAGACAACCAAAAAATATTGGACACGTATTTTTTCTTTTGATAATCAAATAATAAAAAGAAATATGAAGATGAAGCGCGTCTGAGTGGGGGCTAGTGACGTCAGAGTTAGCTAAAAGGTTTAGCAATCTGTGATGTCACATGGAACTGTAACGAGCTATAACTTTATAATTTTTAGGGTTCCGTACCTCAAAAGAAAAAAAAAACGGACCCCTTATTGGATCACTCGGTTGTCCGTCTGTCTGTCAAGATTCCTTTTCTCAGGAACGCATATCAATCCACTGTTCCTTAGAGTTGTGAAAAAATCAAACTTCTAAGCCAACGCAATCAAAAGATACAGCTGGCTATGCCGCAAATTTTCGTGTTTTTTCGACATTTGCAAGAGAATCAAAACCTACAGGGTACTTCCCGTGAACTCAGAATCTTGAAATTTGGTACGAAGCAACGTATTCTAGAACAGATAAAGGAGAAATTGCGAAAACCATTAATTTTAAGTTACATCATAAAATAAAAATATTTTAAATAATCCAATCTTATTATATATAATGTACGGAACCTTTCGTGCGCGAGTCCGACTCGCACTTGGCCGGTGTTGTTTGTTTGATTCAAAACATAGACAAAATACGTGTCAAATATTTTTTGGTTATGTAACTGCCTGACTAATTATATTTTTAGGAAACTCGCCTATTATATTGTAATTTTAGGCATCTGAGTATATTTATTGTATACTTAAATTATGTTGACTGGAAATGCTGAGACTTATAATTTAATGTATATTATATAACTATAGCAGTTATCTGTTATACTTATAATCAATTCCACGGGGCAGTTATAAAATATTGTTGAATGATACTAGCTGATTTTTTGAACATAATCACATTTTACTATGTGAATATACGAGGTGTAAATTAACCACCGACATTCACTTGAAAGGCTGACTTAGCCCGAAAAAATGAACAACTTTTCCGATGGGACCAGCGCTGGGAACGCAATAAAAGGATATTTCCATACAAAAATGTTCAGCTGGTCCGGCAATTTGTATGAAAATATCGAAATAATGTCGGGGGTAAAGACCGTAAAAAATATTAAGGCTGATATAAACTGTCAAAAAGAGCAATCGGGTTTATTATTTGTTCCTATTTTGTTTTTATTAGTGGCCAATTGATGAATCTCACATCTGTCAAGTTGTCTTTAGACATGTACAGTCAGGTTCAGATAAATGTGACCCCCCTACAATTTACAATCTGTTTCTAGAGGGGTCAGTTTTATTTACCCCCGACTGTACAATAGCCAAGAAGATTATATTCTATGGAGATTTCACATATATACCTACAACAAAGTTGCTTAACTTAAAACAATGCTTTTCTCTCTTTCCGTACCGTTTGTATAAAGAGAAAGATAGTGTTCCTGTCCCCTTCATACCCACAGTACGGAAAGAGACAAAGGACAGATGGATCGTCTTCAAGGTCCAAAATGTTGTCTTCATGAATGAAGGTGAGGTGTATAATCTCTTGGATAATAGCTTAGCGACTGTTATATAAAAACGATTTCTGATATCTTAGGTCAACGGTTTTAAAGCAGACGTGGTTACTAATAAATAAATATAAATATATACGGACAAATCACACAGACGGAGCTAGCCCCGACTCAATGATGCTATATTTTATAACAAATACATTATAAATAAACATCCAAGACACAGGTCAATCTAAAAAAGATAGTTTTCCATCTTGACCTGATTGGGAACGAACCCAGGAACTCTGGAGTGGCAGCCTGGCTTGATTACCAATAATAGGCCACAGAGCTCGTCAGGCTGTCTGATAATTGTTTCATATGAGTTTCGGTGAGGCCGAAGGATCGGTCGAATTTTATGTCAACACCAGAACTGTCGCCGAATCTTTTTATCTGCCGAAACTTGCCGAAAGCGAAACCTGACCTTTGGTCGGAGTCTAGTTATAATGGATTAAATTTGCTCAATATTTTTGGTGATGTTCAAAAAGTCAGTCCGTATGTAATTAAGTATAATTTATTTGCAAATGACCATAGATATTTGTTGACTTAAAAAGAAAAACTAAATAAACCACAATGTCTACTGCCAACTGACCATAGAACGCAGTTTGTTTTAAAAGACTTGGTTAATGTAAATAAAAATACTAGTCAATCGAAACTTCGATTTAATTTCACTCCCTTACTCCTCTATATTGTCAAAATTGAATTATGTGTGTGTACTTGCTTGTGTACTTATAACCTTAGATAAAAGATTGAGGTCGCGAAAATGATAGTTTAGTGAAGTATTATTCAATTTTGATAAAATAATACCTGTAATCGCGGCCGGCGACCCCAGCTACACTAGTTTGTACAAAGATCTCGTTTAATAGTAGATCTTTGAGTTTGTATGTAAGACCGTGATAGACACCTGTCGCTGTCTCCGGTCGCTGAACTTCAGTCATTCTATAAAAAAACATAGTAGGTATCTAGTAGTCTACGAATCTTTACTATTACTAATATTATAAATGCGAAAGTGTGTTTGTTTGTCACGCCGTAACTACTGAACCGATCAGCATGAAGTTTTGTATACAAACTCTCTGGTGTTCGGAAAATCGGAAGCATTATTAAGGTGTAATTTGTTAGATTTGGGAAAAAAAATAAGGTATTAGGATACTACTCATTCGGAAGAATGGGGGTAAAATGTCCTTGTCCAGCAGTGGACTTTTGCTGTCACCTTATTATTTCAAACAAACGATTCTTGTTTCGTGAGTTAGAAGTGCCTTGTCCGCTATTTAAAGACGTCACACTAAATTCAAAATGACGCCTTCTAGAACGATATATATTTTATAACAAATACATATATAGGGGAAATACGTACAAAATGACATATATGTACAAAATGACATAGGCGGCTTATTTTGAATTTGGCGGACTTTAACACGAAACTGACAGTGACACCACGCGGCCATAACTGCACTCCATAATCTGTCAAATTTTGAACGCATCCATTTTATTCGTCTTGGTGTCATGGCCGATGACAGATATTCAGCCGTTACGAGTTTTTTTCATACTGACAAAGTTTTTGTTCAAATGATAAGTTTTTTGTTATTATGTATATTTAAGTAGCATTTGTTTCATACCTCAAACACTTATCTTCAAATTAAATAAGTTGTTTTTAGAAAAAGAGCACTTTGTATATTTATTTTCAAATTTAATTATTTTAAAACGCTGTTAGCCGTGTGGTATCCGGCAGAGTAGAATAGGACCACTCCAAGTCTTCCCGTGGATGTCGTAGAAGGCGACTTAGGAAATACAAGCTAAACAAAGCTTATAAACATTTAAGACACCTCTCCAACCCGTCTGGCCAGCGTGGAGAGTGTAGGCCAAGTCCTCTGGCTGCTCTGGCCAAGTATGGCCCTAGTAGTACAGAGAGGGTCGATCTCCTGTAGTGGAGACTAAAAAGGACCTGATGATGATGATGATGAAAACGCTGTACGGACAAAACGACATACATATGTAACGGACAAAATGACATGGGTTGTCATTTTGTCTATAACTTTTGTGTTATATGTAGGTATGTATTTTTTTGCTACTAATGAACGTCCATCGTCTTCTGCTCTTGCTGCTTCTATTGAGGTGCTTTCTCCGGTGCCAAAAGGATGTTTTATTAGTGGCCAAGGGAAACGTAAACCAAAAATTCGACAGTACTCGTTGGTGTTGAATTGTATTCCTAATATGTTGGAAATAAAATCTAAAAATAGGCCCAAAGCTCCCCCAACAAAGAAAAAAACGCAAAGCCACCAAAAAATATTTAAAGAAAATGATGAAGAGGAAGATTTTCCTAATAATTTTCATGACGATGAAGAGGACTGTGATCATTCAAGATCTAAGCCCGGAGAAGGCTGGATCCAATGCTTATAATATTCGCTTTGGGCTCACGCTTCTTGCGCTGATGTTTCGAGGTGAACTAAGCGTTTCATTTGCGAATTATGCCAATAACATTGTAGCTATTATATGTATGTCATTTTGTCCATTAGCAATATGTCATTTTGTCCGAAGCATATGGACAAAATGGATTATGATTGATCTCAGTTAAATATTTTTTGTTTTTATTTCTGTAGATTTTTTGCAAAAACTGTTTATTAGTTTCGATAATTTAAGGACCAATGATGATTGGGGTAAATTATGGATGTTTTGTGAACTACCAATAAAAAGTTATGATACAAAAACAAAACTATATGTCATTTTGTACATACTTCCCCTACATACACATCCAAGACCTAGGCCAATCTGAAAAAGATCATTTTCCATCTTGACCTGGCCGGGGATCGAACCCGGGCACTCTCGTGTCGCAGGCTGGCGTGTTGACCGCTGCGCCACGGAGCTAGCCGTAGTAAATTAATTATACCTTAAAAATAATATTGTTTCCCTACTCCTGTAGGTAAACAATATTCTTTAACAATAACAACTATTATTAAATAAAAATAATTGGTTGTTACTGACAACAAAATTGGTTTACGGGCGATAATTTTACGTTATAACGGTGGAAAAGAGATAGTTGCGTCACAAGCCGAACGCTTAGGTCTTTAGGATCGTGCCTTTCTATCGCTTGTTCCACGCTCTCGCTTGCATACGAAAAGTGACACATTTTCGTGTGTACACCCGGCGTTCATCGATTTATAAGACGTAATCACGTCAAAAGGTGTTAAAAAATCTGCATCTGGTTTCGTAGCTTGTAAACGGACTGAAAGCACTGGTTAAAAATTAACAAAGTGCGAGTCGAACTCGCGCTCGAAGGGTTCGGTACCGAATCTCTATACAACATTAGACACTAGAACCTTTTTTTGTTTCATGCTTGTTGCTTGTTGTAAGTGAATATCCATGAAATATTCACAGAATATCTATTGTATTCTGTAAATATTTCAAGCGTCTTCCTGTTGCCGTTATTAATATCGAGCAAAAATAATCACGTTTGTTGAGCCTCCCTTAAATATAAATATTTATTTTATTCTGTTTTTAGTATTTGTTGTTGAACCGGCAACAGAAATACATCATCTGTGAAAAATTAAACTGTCTAACTATCACGGTTAATGACTTACAGCCTGGTAACAGACATAAAGACAAACGGACAGTCGAGTGAAAGCAATAGGGTCCCGTTTTTACCCTATGGGTACTAACGACGAATACAGCTGGAACATATCTCGAGCTCCTCCGTGCTTCGAAAATGCCTGAGTTTTTCAACAAGAACTTAGTTTTTGAAATCAAACAAAGAATTTAGGTGACAATGATATATTTTTATTGTATTAGAAAGAGCAAGGTTTGGCAATAATAAATGAAAAATGATATTGGTTATATGTCCACCACGTCCACGGTTTACAGCTGTTATTATTTTTTAATTAAAATTAATGTAGCTTTTTAAGTTTTATATTATATTTAAATGTATGTTAGTCTGTAAGGTATATGTATATTCTATGGGCCTGTAATATTTTATAAGTATTCTGTTGCCTGATGCAAATAAATAAATAAAAATAAAAATAAATAAATATATTTTTGTATGGGCGTATCCAGCTTCTGGCCTAGTGGAGCTTCTGGCCCGCGTTTGTTTTACGCGACTCAAATATATCTACATGAAACAAGCGATTATGACATGCAACGCACGCGTGAAAATGTAAGCGTTATAATTATATTGTAGAACGTACAATTTCCAGAGGGGGCAGCCCGCCCTCGATATGTCCATTTCTTTTTGGTTTATTTTGATAATAAAGTCACAAATTCTGGCTGCTGAAAAACTTTTGCATTCGGGCTTCAAATTCAAGAAAGATTGTTGAGAAGCCTATGCACTCACTGGAGGCGCGTTCGGGCCGTTTTTCTCCCAAAAATTTGGCTGACAATGCAGTAACGGTCAATGGATTGCTTTGACATTGGACAAATTGACGGTGCCGCGATTCAAACAGCCACCGAAAAAAAAAAATTCCTGATCGTATAATTTAATGGAATTCAGCTGTCAGCTGGCCAGCTGGTAAGTTAGGTATTTAACACCGTTGGATAATTTTTGTGGTATTGTGTTAAAACAGAGTCTTATGGAGCCAACAAATTCTTGGCTTTATTTTGATAAAAAAACAAAGTTAATGTTGAAAAATCCTATATTCATGACATTCAAATAGACGTAGCTTGCTAACATAAAAATAATTTATGTCACGTAATAATTTGTACCTACATTTTTGATAACTTCGTCGGAAATGGCATTCAATGAATACTTACATCAAAAAGTGAACAAATCATACAGCCGAAATTGCATATTCGCGTGCATAGAGCGACATGCGATAGTGTTATTACGAAATTTTAATGTAGCTAATGCAATACATTTCCAGCTGCAGTGTGCAAACACCGATATGGATCAGTGCTATCCAATTTATAATATTACTTAACTACCTAACTTTCTCACGATCTCTCGCAAAATTTCATGATCGGTTCAGTAGATAGGACGTGAAGGTGTAACAAACAAACTCACTTTCGCATTTATAATATTAGCTACTTCGATCAAATATAATGGTAGATACATAGTCTCATACAAAAATGAAGCCTTAATAATGGCCCCGAGACAAAACATCATGCATACTTACAAACAACGACAAAAACGGTACATATACTGAAAGTATAACTCCATCTTTTTTTTTACTTTTGATGCTTAGTTTTTGATTATTTTTACTATACCTTCGTAATCGCGAGACGTGTAAGTGCTAGCGTGGTTTATTGAAACTGGACAAAACAGCTCTGAAACTCGATTAGTGCGCTGTTTTGCCGGTGCCCCTTTTCGAGCGCGAATCGTGTATTTACTAGGTACATTATATTTGATCAAAGATAAGCTAGGATGAATATTTTCTTGAAAGTATGCAGGCTGACTGGTAAGTCGCGTAACATTATCATCATCATAATTTCAGCCGTTAGAAATCCAATACATACATACATAGTATCACGTCTTTTTCCCTTGCGGGGTAGACAGAGCCTAGGTCTTTATGACCTTATGACCACATTAAGCATGTTGGAGGGCGTGTAGATGAAAAACGGAATCAAATAGCTATAAATTGCTAGCCGCATCACCTATTGTCATGATTCCGCAGATTGCAGAGCTTAATCTCTCGATCGGCTTTTACGATCTGCGCAGGAAGAGAAGCAGCTAGCACATTCTACGTTTTTTCTTTTCTCCCAGAACAGTATCGAAGAGAGAAGAGTCTAAAAATCCAATGTTGGGCAAAAACCTCTCCCACGTTTTGTTTTCCATGGGAAGATATTGTCATACTCACCACGCTTGGCGGGCGGGTTAGCGAGCAGTTTCTTTGGCTTCTTGACTTCCGACGCTGCTACCTATCGGGAGTATTTTTAAGCTAGGGATGAATAAAAATATCTTGGTTTTGGAAAGGGAATGGATGTTTTGGGATACTACTTACTCAGGTGATTGGGAGAAGTAAGTAAGTTATAAAAACACGCTTTCACTCACGTTTATTCAGTTGGAATCGCCAACTAGTGGTAAAATAATGAATTTATCTCGCGTAAGTTTTAATACTATTATTAGAAGTAAGTAAGCTTGGGAGGACGGACGCGCATACCCGATACCATACCTGCAACCACCGGTCATCCACCGACCAAGAAGTGGAGGATGACATCCCTGACCATTCGTTTACACTTTATGGTCCAATTTTATAATCGAAAGATGTGAATAAATTGACTAGCTCCGTGGCGCAGCGGTCAACACGCCTGCCTGCGACACGGAGTGACCGGGTTCGATCCCCGGCCAGGTCAAGATGGAAAATGATCTTTTTCAGATTGGCCTGGGTCTTGGATGTGTATTTATATATGTATTTGTTATAAAAATATAGTATCGTTGAGTTAGTATCCCATAACACAAGTCTCGAACTTACTTTGGGGCTAGCTCAATCTGTGTGATTTGTCCGTATATATTTATATTTATATCTCAATTTATTTATAATTTGTTACACAAAAAAGCGTAACATACCGTGTAACATATCGATACCTAAATACTTGTTATTACTTTATTTAAAGCCATCTAAGAATAATTCAAAGCATTATCTACTATGCAAATTAAAATATTATTGATTACCATTAAGTACCTATGGGTTAACTTTGAAATAACAAAATAAATAAGAAATACATTTTCATTTCCATCGAAAATTTTACCTAAGCATAGCAATTAGATGAAATTAAAGGTTGTATTCGAAGGGGATATTATGAAAACTAGGCTAAACTTAAATATTTAATGCGCCGTACGCGTGGTCTTCGCCACTGTAAGTTGATCTCCCGCACCCTTCTGCCTGGTTGCGAAGGGGAAGATAAAAGGGATGATATTATAAAGTTGGGAGGTCTAGCGTGGCTGGAAACGTATGTTTGGTGAGTCGCACGGTCGGCGTCGTGTCGCAACGGGCGCCTAGCGTATCAAACATTCAAAGATATCGACGTTCTAGAGCCATTTTGTCGCTGAAACACCACTTGTTTGCGAGTAACGCTACATTAATTTTATTATAAAACTCGTTAAAGGGGAAGAAAAATGGAATGAATTTTTGAGGACGTTTTCATAATATTATGTCGCCCTTTGCGTTGATAGGATTACGTACTACAACCCATTGCTGCTAAAGTAGTTCGCATTCAAGTAAGTGATATTCGGGTGAGTCACAGTCACATACTTGATATAAATTGTGGTCATAGTTTGCCCTCTATATGTCAGCTATGACCTCTAGAGTCAAATTTTACACTCGACCTTGAATACTGCGTAATTATCTTAGAATTCAGGTTTTAACATGAGTTGACGTGAATTTTCACCTAGGCGAGGAGTAATTACATACTACACAACAACTAGAAGAGAATAAGAAGTATACTTACCAATAGACAAACTCAGTATTTTTTATGTGCAGCAAACTGACATATTTATCTTGCATAGAATTGAGCTTATAAGTATAGTTTTAGAAATGACATTCGGTGTAGACTACATAAGTTGAACTTTTTCTTATAAAATATACTATTCAGCCATAATAAGTGCGTACCTACCTATTTCTCTTTACCTACGTGTGTCCGACAAATATTGCCTATAACAAGAATTCTATTATTAAAACATGTAACAACAGGTTACTCACGTACGAAGTCAGCTACTGGCCGACATGTTTCAACCTTATCCAGAGGATTTCCTCAGGGCGAATAAGAATCGAGATGCGCACCCAAAGTCGTCCCGATCCGTACGGATGTTTGTGAGTTACCCGTTGTTACATATTTTAAACAAAAAACAAGAATTCTTGTAAAGGCGTAGCTCACAAAACTACACATGAGCCAAAGAGATAACCTAATTGCTACGAGACTACTTTTATCACTGTGATATATAATATAGAATGTAAATACCAGGAAAATGTTATTCATTCGACCAAAAGCATTAGACAAGACAAAAGTAATAAGTATTTATTTTTATTTTAGACATTGGGCAGGGAAAATAACACAAGACTGCGTATTTTATTCGTTTTGCAAGTAGTACAGTCGACCAAACACAGAAACAAAATGCTGAAGTTCTAAAATCGACTCTTTTACAATAGAATATGACCAATGCAACATATGCCATGCTTGTCCTGTGGCCCACTGTATCTCCGACTACCGAGGGCCTTGGTTAATTGGGCTTGAAAATGTCACCACGAATTTTCCCCTTCCTCGACTTACGACATCCTTTTGTATGTTTTTATGTTCTCCAGGGGCTCTAAGCTATTATACGGTTTAGATTGGCAGACTCAAACAGGAAATCGTTACCCAACTAAATTAATATTCAGGAAAACAGTACCTTAGCCTTAGGGGAGGTAGTCAAATAATCCCATTTTTATATAATTTCCTAATCAATTAATTATATATACAGCGTGTACTCTCAACTCTATCGAAAAAACATTAGGGTGAATGTCTATGAAAGGTATTTTTTTTTACTTTCACCTTTTTTTTCTTGCAATTCATATTTCATTAGGGATTCTGATTCCAGGATTTCAATTTAGTTCAGAGGTTCAAAATCACGCTGCATAGCACAAGTTTAATATTAAAATCGAAAATATGTAATAAAAATATTTCCACTTTAATTAACTTTCATCTGATATGAATAAAGTTGGATACCACACTTCTAAATAGTGGGTAGTAATGAAGATTACGCATGCTTCGAATGCGTGTATCTATATGTGACGAATAAATTCGCCGCGGTGATTTGAGGCTATGGTAGCTCAGTAGTCGAGAGCGTCGACGAGCCAGATGTCGAAGGTCGATTTTAATTTCCTAATCAAATTTTTCCTTTGTATTAAATATGTTAAATTAAAAATATTCGTCGCACCCAAGTTCACCTTGATCAATACAAAGTTGAAAAATAATATGATACTTTCACATAATATTGCTTCGTCAAAAATTATACATGGTGAAATTTTGATCGTTTTGGACCCTTAAAGGGGTGACTCAGACCATCAATATGAACAACTTTTTCTATGGGACCAATGCAGGGAACTCAAAAAAATTCGTCATTTCCATATAAAACAGTTCCGCCGCCCGGCAAGTTTGTATGGGAAAGTCGAATTTTTTTTTTGAGTTCCCAGCATTTTTACCATAGGCAAAGTTGTTCATATTAACGGGCTGAATCACCCCTTTTAGGGTCCAAAACGATCAAATTTCACCATGTATAAGTTTACTCAAAGAAGTTTAAATAGGGATATTTACCTTATAACCTTTCAAAGCAATGGCCGTTCGTGCTGACGAGCTCGTGTATGAAATAGTTGCGTGTTCACCAAAGCTGAAATAAAAATACGACAATCCGCTGCAAAGCACTGTTAAGCTTATCAAACTGGAACGAACGTTTATACATTATGTGCTTACAAGGCTTGTGCTAGCACGATGACCTTTGAAATTTATTTACATACTTTGATACATGAATTATGCTTAGTTTTTTCTTAGATCGTAATTAGTTTACGTTGAGTTGAGCACAAGAGAGAGAAATCGTGAATTTAGCCGCGTTTGCGTTTTGAAATTGTAATTACCTGCAAAGGTTCTCATTATTTGGTACGGAAGTTCGAAGGTAATAACATACTTATTGAGTATAAATGGCTGTTGGACGTTTGGAGTTTTCTGAATCCTTAGTAAAACTCGAGAGATATCAATTGTAATTTAACGTGTCGTTAGAAATTATATACTAGAAATTATATATTTAATAAGAAAATAAAAATGTTAAATTAAATAAGTATACAAGGTGGACAGAGTCCTGTGGTATGGGACTACAAGGGAGACGATGAGCCTACAGGTGGAAATAAAAATAGATTAGGGTGGGACTGGTTGCAAATCCATCCACCATGTAATGTTTCTATTCACCAAGTATATCCTCTATTCGATGATCATCACTTTCAGGACTTTTATGTTCTACTGGAGAGAAAAACCAGCATAGATAAAAACTGAAAATAGAAACGCGGTCAGCAAATAAAAATTGTTTTGAGACGTCATCCATTTATAAAGTTGTTAATTTCTTGTGTGACCACTTAAGTATATCGAATAAGCTGCAGGCTTATTTCGATATACATAGTAGTAGTAGGTAAGTAAATAAATCATCATCATCATCATCATCAGGTCCTTTTTAGTCTCCACTACAGAAGCACGACCCTCTCTGTACTACTAGAGCCATACTTGGCCAGAGCAGCCAGAGGACTCTCCAACCCGTCTGGCCAGCAAGGAGAGTGTAGGCCAAGTAAATAAATCAATAAGAAAAAATCACACATCGAGCTAGCTTTAAAGTAAGTTTTAGATTTGTGTTATGTTATGGGTTGCTAACTCGACGATACTTTGTTTTATAACAACTATGTACATACATATATAGATCAACATCCAAGGCCCAGGGCATTCTGAATAAATCATTTTCCATTTTAATCTGATCGGGGATCGAATCCGAGACCTCCGGTGTGACAGCCGGACATGACGACCACAACATTGTTCGTAAGTAAACCTATTATATTATCTTTTCATATGATCTGAAAGTTAGTTTCTTACTAATGTTTAAAGAAGAAAGCTTTATCTTCCATGCTGGTCTGGGAGAAAAGAAAAAACTGCTTCACTTCCCGCGCAGATTGTAAAAGCCGATCGAGGGAATGGGTAAAATCTGAGGAATCATGTTAATAGGCGATACGGCTAGCAACCCATAACTATTTTGATTCCGTTTACCACCTAATGCCCACCGAGCCCTTCAGGTCTTATAGACTCCAGGCTCCGTCTACCCCGTTAGGGAAAAGACGTGATACTATGCTGAAAGTAGAAAACGCTAAACTAAAAGTAATAAAGATAATTTTGATAATTCTGATATCAAGGTAGTTATAGTCACAAGATGACTACACATCGTTTCTTAAGTCAATGAAATAAGGTCTTAAATGGAATACAATTCAATACATATCAATGTATGACTGTACTTATTCATCATTAGGTCTTTTTAGTCTCCATCCACTGCAGGAGCATGACCCTCTCTGTACTACATAATATATTTAATGTCAATACGTATTTTCATAAAATAGAACCAAACGACTAAGTAGTTAAACTGCTCTACATTTGTTCTTATCATTTATTACTTGGTGACATATGTTCTCTTTCTCACAGAATACTGTACGAGTATGTATATCTATCAGAGGTTATGAGAACTAAAACACACGAATCGACCTTACATGTTGAATTAAACATGAGGGTAAGGAATTATTTCTGAACGTAATTTAGGTACACAAGTTATTGGTCCTTCTAAGTATTAATTAATTGCAACTTAATTACATTAGGTTAGCATTAGGTACCTACTTAAGTACTTCGTTACTAGGAGACCGAGTTCCGCTTAAGGAAGTTCACTTCTAGTACTAGCTAAATATGATATGTATGAGAGAATAAAAATCATGTAATAATTCTACTCGGTCGCTATGTTTATTGATTTGACATTTTGATATTGCTTGATTAAAACCACTGAAACAAAACAAAAATGTAATCCCACCTAAAACATTCTCATATAGAAAGATGCCTATTTCTTTCATGCTGTTCTGCGAGAAAAGAAAAAACGTAGAATGTGCCAGCTGCTTCTCTTCCCGCGCATATCGTAAAAGCCGATCGAGGGAAAGGGCAAAATTCCGAGGAAGAATGTTAATAGGCGATGCGGCTAGCAACCCATTACTGTTTTGATTCCGTTTTCCACCTAATGCCCACCAACGTGCTAGACGTGGCCTTCGGGTCTTATAGACCTAGGCTCTACCCCTTAAGGGAAAAAGACGTGATATAATGCCAAGACGAGACTATATGAGTCGTACCTCACACCAAAAGATTCTGACTCTACACGCCTTAACAAGGCCTAACTTCACAAACTCTACACCTTAGTCTAAACATGTGGCTACATTCTCATGAGCGTAAGGTGAAATATGTATTCACAGGTATTAAGAATTTTAATGATCATCAGTGAGTCAGTGGCGAAATCAGGGATTTTTAGTTATCAATAAATCTAAAGTATAAGAGCTATGCAATTAAAAATCTATAGTATAATAAGTCCGCTATTGACAACAAATTCCTTTATCTGGTCAATCCAAATCCAAATCCAAGGATACAAAAAATGACGAACCGCTACAAGATAGGTGGGGCCCCTTGCGGTTCGTTTGGCTCGTCTTGGCAGGGGCACTACCCAGGTGATTGTAGAATCTAGTTGTAGAGCTAGTGATAAATAAAAAATACACGTAAAAAGGCTTTTTGATTTATTAAGGTAGCTGTGCGCGTTTACTTAAATGCACATGCAATTTTAAAACGTAAGCATGAAGCAGTAAATAATTATGTGGTCGTAAATTGAACTGTTTCCACTGTATGTAAATATTCATAATTTCATTCAAACGAATTTAATTTAGCTCGTACGCCGTGCAATTATAGTTCAAACATAGCCTACGCCTACGTACCAACTACGCCTAATTGTACATAGTTTAGTCGGATAGAATTAATCTACGGTAATTAAAACCGAGCCTGTTTTATTGGCTTCCGTGGCACACCTTATTAGCAGTTTCACGTTTGTAATAAAAATATTTAGTCATATCATAGTCGTAGTGTTTTTCCATCAGAAGTTTTTTTAAATACTAGTTTCACTCGTAGCTCTAGCCGCGTCAATGGCAATCCCTCAGGAACAGTACTTTTCCCCGGGATAGAATGTACACTATGTCCTTCTCCGTACCCCACGGGTATGTAAAATTTCATGACGATTGGTTTAATAGATAGGGCGTGAAAGCGTCACAAATAGACAAACTCACTATCGCATTTATAATGTTAGAATACTCGTAGTTAGGATAAGGATAAGGAAAGTATTCACAACTTTTTTACATGGACAATGCGTTATGCATGTTGCTCTGCTACAGGATACGTAGAAGGATCGACAAACTATAATGCTTTAGTTATTGTTCTGAGCTATAATTATAGGTACACAGTAATCAGAAAGAAGAGGATTTTGTACTCATCTTTGCCCATAGTCAAAATAACGCAATATTTATGAAGCTGTCGCACAAAATTCTCACGCGTCCCTTACAAATTCGGAGAGCGCGTGACATGACATCGCATCACATGGCATACGCCTTTTGTTTGACACGTTTCGGACAAGCCTAAACTGAAAAAATGAAATTTTATATTTCAGGAACTTTTTGAATTATCCGGGATCTTTCACTGATGTGTGTTTTCATAGAACAGCGAAAACGCATAACTCTAATTTTCTCTATTTGTGGTTATGTCTTGTGTGTTTATGTGTGTGTATGTCCTAGAGTAATATAAAATCCTGTTAAATTATAATTTACACATGTAGAAGCAAAGAAACGAGTTCCTAATATATTTATAAAAAGGAGTATAACATTTTGTTACAGAAATTTAAAAAAATGGAAACTTATGGAAGTTTCTTATAAAATAAATGAAATAGGTAAAGTCTTCTTCGGTGTCTGAATATACTTAGCTTAGATCGATACGGCACGCTGCTCGTTACAATCACAAGCATTCCATTTTAGACTTTATCATACTGACTTAAGAACTGTGATGTGTTTAAACAGTGATGTTTATGATTGTACTGATACGCAGCATGCGGGCTCATTGCGTATGCGCATCGCTAATAATGTAATTTGAATAGATGCGCCTGAACAGGCCCGAACAAAGGATAATCAACCGGAAGCGATACACAAACGGGTTGACAGTGTCTTCGATATAAACCTACACCTACCTTTATTACGAAAGAAACGGATCATTTGTATTGTAAGTCATACGGCCTGATTTTGAAACTCTTGACATTTTTTTTTCTTTCGGAGTTGGAGGAATATAGGCAACTAAATCGTAAAAAAGGAAATTGGATTAAGACCTCCCATACAATTCACCAATCAGCTTGTCGTCTGACCTGGAATCTCTATGGGCTTCTGCACACTTCACAATGCGGTGCGTTTGAGGTTCTGCTATACTCACAATTAGGTACTCAAAGTCAGTCAATTATCAGATATGTGTTCGTGGTAGAGCCACGCTATCTGCAAAATTAATTTATGCATTTATTCTAGTAGCTAGCATGAATGTGCCGGCTCGTCCGGGGAAGTACCACACTCTCACAGAAAATTGACGTTTGAGTAAAAGCTTTACCGCTTTTATGCTACGTTCGGTGAGTGAGAGCGAAGGCCCATTCTCCCCATTTCGCTGATCGCTTACCATCAGGTGACTTGCACACTCGTTCGCCGTCCTATACCTTAAAAAAACTCTTGATCAGAAAGTAGCTAAGATCTAGCTAAGTATTCAATACTAATACGGTAGATAACTACTTGATATTTGTATGTAGACAAGTACTACTTGTAATAGATCGGCATTTCGCTAGGTATATTTATTCATACTTGTACAAATGACAAATTAAGAAAAAATATATAAAAAATAGTCGATCAAGCCTATGTTGTCCGCTATCTTGATTAGATCCTTTTCCTGCCTATGAGTACATCATTTTCGTGGTAATGTCATGGCGTCCTAATGACCCGGTAATGATCAATGTTTTTTGATGCTACACAGACTAATGAACTAAATGAACTACCTATAAATAAATTACTATGTATATACCTCTATAATAATTACGATAGGCAATTTATTTATTCATCATCATCATCATCATCATCATTTCAGCCGCAAGAAGTCCATTGCTGGACGTAAGCCTCCCCCAAGGATTTCTAATACGACCGGTTGGAAGCGGCCTGCATCCAGCGTCTTCCTGACAGCTCCGTGGCGCAGTGGGTGCCCGGGTTCGATCCCCGGCCAGGTCAAGATGGAAAATGATCTTTTTCAGATTGGCCTGGGTCTTGGATGTTTATCTATATATGTATCTGTTATAAAATATAGTATCGTTGAGTAAGTATCCCATAACACAAGTCTTGAACTTACCTTGGGGCTAGCTCAATCTGTGTGATTTGTCCGTATATATATATTTATTTATTCCTGCGACCTTAGGTCATCCGACCATCTGGTTGATGGATGTCCGACGCTGCTCTTGCAGATACGTGGTTACCATTCAAGAACCCTTCTGCCCCATCGGCCATCGGTTCTACGCGCTATGTGCCCCGCCCACTGCCACTTCAAAGAGCTAATCCGCTGAGCTATGTTGGTGACCTTCGTTCTCTTACGAATCTCCTCGTTTCTGATTCTTTTTTACTATCTAGCTTTGAATCTAATCTGATTTGAATTATAGATAGCTAATTTATATAATATTATTAGCTATCTAATTTGAATTTATTTATTACTGTCTAGCTTTTCCTCGTGATTTCGTCCGCATACTTATATTATAGCTTATTCATCAAAATCGGTCCAGTGTGGGAGTGAAAAGCATATATGTATACATCCACCCTCATAAACTTAATTTATAATATCAGTCAGTGTGCCTATACTGAAAAAAAGAGATTCTGTTTTATTAAACCAATATCTTGTTTATTGGTATATTTTGTGAATTTTCATTCGTTTTGAACCCTTAAAGGGATGATTCCGCCCGTGAATATGAACAAGTTTTCCTATGGGACCAATGCTGAGAACTCAATTTTTTTGACATTCCCATACAAATTGACTGGACAACGGACAAATTTTAGTATGGAATTGTCCTTTTTTTTGTGTTTTCAGCATTGGTCCTGTAGGGAAAGTTGTTCATATATACGGGCTAAATCATCCCTTTACAGGGTTCAAAATGACCCGTAATTACTATGTACCTAGTGGTTATCATGCTAGACTGTCACAGTCACAGCGTAGGTCTTGGGTTCGATCGATCTTCTTCAAATTGACCTGGGTCTTGGATGTTTATCTATAATGTACTAGCTTTCGCCCGCGGCTCCGCTCGCGACAATCTCGATCCCTTGGGAACAGTACTTTTTCCCGGGATAAAATGTACCCTATGTCCTTCTCCGTACCCGTAACGTGTATGCGAAATTTCATGATGATCGGTTCAGTAGTAAAGGCGTGAAAACGTAACAAACAAACTCTCTTTCTCATTTATAATATTACTTAGGATTTGTAATAAAATCTAGTATTTTGTTAAGTTAGTATCCCATTACACAAGTCTCGAACTTAGGGCTAGTTCAATCTGCGTGATTTGTCCTTAACCTTATAGGTATATTTCTAATTTATAATATTTTTTTAATTCTTGCCAGCATTTGACATGGTCATAATTTCTTAGATTTTTAAGTTTGCTTTATTTTTGTATGTACGTTCGTATTTTTTTAATAATAACCAACCAAACCTTACTCTTTCTAATACAATTTAACACTTTCGCTGACACTGCCCGCCTGTAGACGTAATTATATTGTTATTTCTTTTGTGTCTGGTTAAGTATCAGCGAACGAGTTAATAAATTCTTGTTTAAAACTACGATTCGAACCGTGTATACTATATCTAGTCATTATAAGAAACAGTCTTAAATGTGTATGTAAGAGCGAAGACAATATAATACGAGGTATAAGAAACATGTTGAATGAATGTCGGTAACGAATGACGGAACATGTTAATTTGGGGGTCCGCCGTGACAGCGGCAGTCCTAAAATTGATAGTGCCCTGAGGAAATTTGAATGAACTAGCGACAAATGATGAATGTTGCCCAAATTACATCATACCTACCTACGATGTACCTACGTGGGTACTTCGTCTATCATTTTATTATACCCATTATTTATTATGACAATTATAGTGACCATGAGAATTACTTGTGTGAGTAGATGTGGTCATAAATCGTCGTTTGTGATTGCGTAAATAAAAAATAAGATTTTATTTAAAATTTAATAACTAAGCACGTCAAGTTGTGTTAAACAAACACAACTTGACGTGCTTAGAGAGATTTCTAATAATCGTGTCCTTATTTAGTTGGTATTGGCCCTGATTTGCTTTAGGTTTATTATTAATGTGTAAGCGCCTAAGCGGTAATATTAAAATAGATCAATTATTTATTATTAAAATCAGAGTGCACTTACATAGAGTGGGTATAATTTCTATTCTACGATCAAATTATGAGTATTAAAATTCCTGCATAAGTTTTATTTATGTTATGTCTTTCTAATGATAGAATGCTTATTTGAGTGATGTTTTAGATTTAGATAAGAGATCCGAACATAGATTTAAAAAAAAAATGCGTCTCTCTTCTATGGATCCGAACATAGATTTAAAAGAAAAATTGCGATGGATCCGAAGAACTATAAACATAGGCCCAAATCACCCAACCAGTTAACATCTAGAAAATAGAAAGGATTTAGGAATTTTAGTGACGAAACGCCTATGATTCGATTTTAATTTCTTCCTATTTCTCTATGACGACCTCGAAACCAGAGGTAGTCATAGAGAAATAGAGAGGCTACTGCAAATGCCTTTGAATCACAGGGTTCCGGGTCGATCCTGGCCAGGTTAAATGGTAATCTATGAAAAAGTAGTAGTAATAAACGAACTTTTTCAGATTAGTCTTCTTATTGGATGTTTATCATTAAAATATATATTACAAAATATTGATTCTATGTATTTATTTAGCCACGACACAAGTTTACGACTAAGAGTAGGACGTATTTAGTAATTTGTGGTGTAGCGCTGGCTCACCCGGAGTGATTTGACCTATACATATTTTTATCCTACCAGAATATAAAAACCAAAAACAAGTTTACAGACAAATATGTAGGTTATTCACAAAATAATAGAGGTTAACTATGGCCACTATGGTTATATCTGTGCATTATTTTACTGTATCACGCTCTAATATCTCCGGCGTTTTACCGCACACAATGGCAGTTACGCCCGTCGGTTTCTACTGCGAACAATGTTTATGTAGAAAAAACTGTTCACGCTTGACCGGCCATGCGTGGCGGACATGGCGTGTGCGCAGTGCTCTATGCGACGCCATGTTTGATGCGCGGATTGGGTTGCGCACGCGCTTCGCTGTATCACGTTTTTATTTTGATATTTTCATCATTATACTCTTCCTGGTTTCTCTTTAATAATATATGAGAAAATAGATGAGCATATAATGCATCTGCTTGATGTTTAATATTCTTCAAGGCAATCAGCTGCTGATGCTGCTCGAAGGCTTTTAATAATAAAAAATAAACGTTTAAAATCATGTTAGTTGGTTTTAATCTGTCAATAAGGATAAGACTTTAATTTTCCATTTTACATCTCACCAGCAGTGAGGTGGGTGTAAATGTAATCGCAGTCGTACAAATATCGGATGTGCACGAAAAATGTATTTAAAATATTTAAGTACTTCGGATAAACCGGGCTTAATAAAGCTTGAAATAATAATAATATTTTGTAGTTAAGATGGCACAGATGCTACGATCTTTTTTCTCGTCACCACTTATTCATCCCAAGTCAGCGAATTGAAATCAGGATTCTGCTGGAGCCTAATGGACGGTAACATCTGGTCCGACTTGCACTAATCCATCTTTTATGAAGCCCGCAAAGTTAAAATATTGTAGCAATCTTATAGGAGGTAAATAGGTAATATCGATGATATCCATTACAATGTTACAGTGTTTTTAGAGTACAAGTATTCTATCATAAAATCATTATCATCATCAGGTCTTTCTAGTCTCCACTGCAGGACCCTCTCAGTACTACTGGAGCCATACTTGGCCAGAGCAGACAGAGGATTTGGCCTGTACTCTATTCGCTAGCCAGACGGGTTGGAAAGGTCTCATTGATGTTCATGAGCTTTGTTTAGCTTGTATTTTCTAAGTCGCCTATTACGACTAACATGGGGAGACTAAAAGTGGTCCTATTCTACTCTGCCGGAAACCACACGGCTATGTACTCTGCCAGAAACCATACGGCTAATCTATATCATAAAATAGATACATATTTTTCATAGATATTTTCCCTTCGGACAAATATGCATCCGAGTAAATAGAGCGCACAAAGTATAAGCTTCTTGGAAAGTTAGTGCAGGGGTGTCATATGTTAGCGTTGGATGTTTCGCAAGGTTGGTGGTAAGCAAAGCACAGAGCTATAATGAAATGGAGAGTAAATATTGCGTCATGCCAATATGAGCGCAGCGCCGGGCCTAGTTCTTGATGACGGCGGAGCAGGATCGGCTTTCGGCACGCTCTGTGATCCCTATGCTTTCAAATGTCAGTATATAAATTCGGCTCGTAGGCCCGATAGTGTAGTTAGCTATACTGACTCTAGAGCGACCGCTTCATTTGCTAGAGCAATTATGGTACGGTTTTATGGTAAACCCTAGATATGCCCTGCAAGCACCTCACATATTTTAATGATTGTCATTGCACGATAACGGAGCGGGCCAAGATGTATAAATTTGAGGTATTTATAGGGCGTTCCAGGCACAGAGGGTAGGTGAGTCAAGGCTACACAGAAAATACATTAAACTTTCGCGCTGCATATTTACTTAATGCCTTAACGGGAATTAGCGCGATCATGCTGTTTTTCTCCAGACGTTTCGATCAGGTTGTACCGGCCGTGGTCACTGAATGACTGACGCAGCGGTGTCAGTACTCCGTCGGCGCGGTGGTATCTTCATCCACCGGCGTATTATTTGTTAGAGGATTACTGACGCGGACATCTACGAAAACCGACGCTATCGTGCGTCGGTTTTCGTAGGTATTCGTGTCGGTGATTCTCTATTTTCTACAATTTCAACCTAGCACAGGATGAATAAATATTTTTTAACGTTTTGCTGAGTTTGCAAGTAAATGTTCCATCCAATTATATACGTCATGTTCACTGTAGTCCATGTTAAGTCGATAAGTTACACTATCTGTGGCACATCGCAGGTGCATTTGGTTGCGCAAGGTATTACAGTGTTGCATGAGACGGTTGATTTAGAAGTGGCATTCGGCGGATATCCTTGCTATTTTGTCGATCCAAATATTGATGTTTATGTATTACGTATGTGGCACCCGTTGTAGAGTTTATTCGAAGTTTAAAAAGCTTTAGTAAGTAGTTATAGTATGTAATACACTTTTCACTTGAATACATAGGTAGGTCTATTGAAGCAAATTTCTTCATTCATCTTCTCGGCGCGGTTAAAATATGTACTAAATTTTTACAGGTGGATTTGATGCTTCCCAAGAAGGTTTGGTGTACAGGAGACAGCTGGCTGTAAGTAAACTTTCCCCAAATCATGTCACAGCATGATTGCTGTCATAAAAGCGCACACCGGGCTCCAATGCACAGCTGAGAACGCAATCGAGAAAACGCTCGGATGTGGAAGTTCATCATCATCATTTCGTGTAGGTGACACGGTCAATCGACCATGCGCACCCTGGTGTCAGAGTTCTCCGGGACCGCCTCTCCGCCTCTGACATGGTTCCTTTAACGACTACAAGATGGCAGCCGGGACCAACAGCTTGTGGGACTTCGACCGTCCCGGCGCTCTAGTCGAGTTCCCACATATAAGGAAGTAGTGGAGAACAGAAGATTCGACACACAGAAGATTAAATTTATTTGTCACAATACTCTCACTCTCACTTATAACTTCTATATAACATTCTAATCAATATTTAACATATAGATCAGAGACCGTAACAGTCCGAGAGATGATGGTGGAATGAATCATGACCGAGAGAGAAAATGATTTAAAAATGGAATGGAATGAAATTGAAATAAAATAAGGAATGAAAGGTGGACAGGATGAGAAAGAAATGAGATTGAAAGAGATGCAGCATGCAGGTGGCATGCAGCAACGTTACAAGCTTAACGTGCCTTCCGAAGCACGGAATCATCTTAATTATCAGACAATCAGGTGATTCAAGCCTGCAATGTCCTAACCAAACTGAAAACAACAAACGATGTATGCTTCCCGTGGGAATCAAACCTACGACCACGGTATACAGGCAAACGCCTTAACCACTGGACCACGGAGGCAGTTATGGGGAAGTTAGGCCTTGAATTTTAACGTTGCTCATTAATACAATACCTAAACAAAGAAGCTTAAGGGTACCTACTTATATAACAAAGCGTTTGATCTCTCTAATGCATTAGTTTCGGTGCAGTGACGGGTTTCATCACTGCATCGCTTTGCATCCAAATGCTAATCTACCTAATCAACTCGCAGCCTAGATCTTGGTTCTAATTGTTTTCGGTAGCGGCAACATGCGAACTCTTCGCCTTTGATTTCTAATTGCGCCTCTTAGAGGCCCCAGCTCACTCACAAATTAATTAAAGAACAGATGTAACGCTTCATGCACCTGCTTTGTAGTTCGTGTAATGATGTGACAAATTAATATTTGTGTAAAACTAAAATATAAAAACCGGCCAAGTGCGAGTCGAACTCGCGCACGAAGGATTCCGTACCGTTATTTATAAAAAGGGCAAAAAAATCATGTCTGTTGTATGGGAGCCCCTTTAAATATTTATTTTATTCTATTTTTTTGTATTTGTTGTTATAGCGGCAACAGAAATACATCATCTGTGAAAATTTCAACTGTATAACTATCACGGTTTATCAGATACAACCTGGCGACGGACGGACAGACAGACAGACAGACAGCGGAGCGATATTAATAGGGTCCCGTATTTACCCTTTGGGTACGGAAGCCTAAAAAAGACTCACTGGCATTAATATTTGACACGAGATCGACATCACTGTGATCATGGTGTTATAATTTTGTGATTACCATTGAATACATAAGATCGTTTCTATTCTGTTTATTTCTTAGTAGATAAAACGACCTTAACGTCTCTATTAATGTTTTATTGAATTTCTATTCTTTTAAATAGGGTTTTTCTTTAAATTAAAAACTTTCGTAAGAAAAATCTTATTCAATTAAGGTAATATATAAATAAATAATAAATAAGGACATATCACACAAATTGAGCTAGACCCAGAATAAGTTGTGAACTTGTGTCGTAGGATACCTACTAACTCAACGATACTATATTTTTTAATAGATACTTATATAGCTAAACATACAAGATCGAGGTCAATCTGACAAAGATCATTTTCCATCATGACCTGACCGGGGAACGAACCCGGTCACTCTTGTGTCGCAGGCTGGCGTGTTAACCACTGCGCTACGGAGCTCGCCAGTATAGTATATATTGAAATAAATCGTTAAAACTATTTATATACCCTCGATGTTTTGTACCTCGACTCAAGGCTATGCAATTTGCAATAACAATGAGAAATCAGATTGATATTCATTTTGTAATTATCTCCATTATACAAGCTGGGCATTGTTTTGATAAGATACATTATTATTTTTATTGTTGCTGTTAAAAAATATGGCCTAACACAATTATATCAGTTAAAGAGCCTTGACAGATTTTAAAAATAGTTTCAGTACTGAGAAACATATTAATGCATGAAAATGATAATATAGTACCTATATAACGTGTATTTCCGTCGTCTGCATAGCAAAAATAAATTGATTTAATATTATTAAATTTATTCTGACGCATGGGATATTTAATTAATACGAAACTGTAAATTTTTCGCGATTTTGAACTTGACCCTATTGTCAAAGTTATTTGGATTCTAGGGTACATTGACTGTTCATGTAAATTGATCCTTTCGTACTTGCATTGTAGTATCATCTCTTATTAGCTAGAGGCGAGGCTGACCTTACAATCAAACGCAATAAAAATTATGCTTGCATGATAACTCCCCACTTGAAATATGCATGTAGATGGGTCATGTACACAAGCATACGTAACCCGTGCAAAGGCAACCGCGTATTACAAAGGTCAAATTACGTAGGTTTACGCGAATTAAGTACATAAAAAAGCAATCGTTTTAACCCACCTTCCCACAGCTGCGATCCTCGGGGTCCCGGCCGTATCCTGCAAAAATAATGTAAAGCCGGGACACACAGGTGCGCCCGCATTTTTTGGCAGACACGAAATTTCGAAGTACACATAACGCACGGACTAAACTTTTTACTTGGCTACAAATGTTACTGGTATTGATAAAAAAATATATTGTGGAAAATCATAAACATTTAAAAGTGTAATTAATAATTAATAAATAAGTAACCTTATATCTATTACCATTATCTTATCTCTATGTCTATTACTCGGTCCGTGATTTTTTATTGTAATACGACAAACAAACTAAATCGTGTTAGCCTGTGCGCATATATAAATAAACATAAAATGTGCCAGCTTTATATTATTTCGCCTATTCTCTGGGGATTAATTACCTTTCTGCTCACCTTTTCCCTATTTTGGGAATTTTACTTGCGACGGACAAAGTTATTTTCTATCCTTCACCAACTCATATTTACCTACCTCTCGTTCCCATTTGATATACTATCTCATACACTTTTCCACGTCTCTCTTGGTTTTCCCCTTCTTCTATATCCGTCTCTCTATCTCTTAGCAAGATGTTCAGCATCTTTCCTCTGCCATGTCCATACCATTTCAATTCAAGCTAGCCTCAATCAGTATTTTGGGTCCTTTATTGTTTCTCTTGTATATAAATGATCTGCCAAAAGTCACAAAACATGAATGTTCCCTGTTTGCTGATGACATAGCTTTGGTGGTACCTTGCTCTAACGCCGTTTCTTATAATAATGATGTCAACAATGCAATTAAGAACATTGTACAATGGCTTGAAGCAAATAACCTTAAAGTCAATACAACAAAAACGAAATACTTGCAGTTTCATAATCAAGGCGGGAAGGGACATCCATTGATATTAACACTTATCAATGAAGTCATAAATGAAGTTGATGATGCCGCATTTTTGGGCATAACCATAGACAAATGTTGCACATGGAAACAACATGTAGATAAAATATGCACAAAATTAAATCGGTTTGCTTACGCCTTATGGCGCCTGACTAAAATCAGCGACCAAAAAATTGCTCTTCAAGCATATCATGGCTATGTAGCGTCTAATTTGAGATATGGCATCGTGTTGTGGGGAAATTGTGTTGATTTAAATAGACTCTTTATTACGCAGAAAAAATGCATAAGAGCTATGTGCAATGTTCCTCCTCGAACCAGTTGTAAATCTTTATTTATAAAATTGAAGTTGTTAACTCTTCCATGCATTTATATATACGAGTCATGTATTTTTGTAAAAAATAATTTGAATTTATATAATAGGCAGGGAGATTATACAAACTACAGCTTTAGACGACCAAACCGACTTTTGTTACCAAAGAGCAAAACAACAATTTGCTCCAGAAATTGCGGTTTCATGAGTGTAAAAATCTACAACCGTCTACCTGAAACGATCAAGTGCCTTCCTTATATTTTGTTTAAAAATAAACTGTATGCATGGTTGGCTCAGAAGGCATTTTATAAAATAAATGAATTTTTAGAATAATATTAATATTTTATACCAGTTTGAAGTGTCGTATTTATTTATTTATTCAAATAAAATGAATTTTTATAATATTAGTGTAGATAATTGAAATTTATTTATAAATTGTTTCACATTGACTAGATGTTGTGTATCATGTAATATTTATGATTATATAGGTGTGTATTCAAATTTTGCATGCTGGAAACAGCTAAGTGTAACTACGCTTAAGCGAAATAAATCATTTCATTTCATTTCATTTCATTTCATTTCATTTCATTTCATTTCATTTCATTTCATTTCATTTCATTTCATTTCATTTCATTTCATTTCATTTCATTTCATTTCATTTCATTTCATTTCATTTCATTTCATTTCATTTCATTTCATTTCATTTCATTTCATTTCATTTCATTTCATTTCATTTTATTTCATTTCATTTCATTTCATTTCATTTCATTTCATTTCATTTCATTTCATTTCAAAGTAAGTTCGAGATTTGTGTTATGGAATACTAACTTAACGCTACTATATTTTATAACCAATACATAATATTTAAGTATATTACGTTACATGTAAATTTATTTGCTCCAACTCCCATTCTCCATCCTCGTCGGTGGCTGTTAGATAAAACCTTGGACTTAAAGTCCGCCTTTTACGTTTGTAAAGAAGTTAAATAAATAAATAAGAAACAATATCTATTTAAATGATATGTCGGTTATCATCAGGCGACGAGCTTCCTCGTTTGCCGCCCTATTTCATAAAAAAGATATGATAATAAGAAGGGAAAAAATTGTGATTTCCATTTTCCATTCTAATTCCACCATTCTACTAAACATGATGTTTGTTCTTGCGATCTTTGCTCGACCGTTAGTGATGAAGACTGAATTCCTTTTCACCTCATTATTTATAGATATTGTTGTCAGTTCATAAAACGAAAGCGACCACCTTTTTCATCTGGGCATTACCAACGTGCTTATTCTACAATATTTATATAAAATGTAAATTGTTCAGGGCCGCTGAGTCGGCTTGCCGCTGGTTTTTCGTATGAAAATAACGTTTCCCGCTGAGGGCACTGTAGGACGCGATGAGTTCCACTTAATTCCTGTCCTAACATTATCTAGGAAAATCTGTGCGTAATTTGGTTTACTTAATAAACTTTTTTGTGTTCAAGATTATTTTTTGAGTCATATACTCAGATATGAACATGAGATTCGTATATATTTCTTGTGACAAAAAGGGACATTAAAGAGAACATTTATTGAATACTAGCTTTTGCCGGCGGCTCTACCCGCGTTAGTGTCGATCCCTCGGGAACAGTTGAATTTCCTGGAATCAAAGGTACCCTATGTCCTTCCCGGGTCTCAAACTATCTCTATACAGAATTTCATCCAAATTGGTCCAATGGTTGAAGCGTGATAAGAAGACAGATAGAGTTACTTTCGCGTGTATTATGTATATATAAATAATATAGGTATATATTATTTAGTATGGATAGAATCATCTGAATTATGCATATCAGAGAAAAATTACTAAGAAATTTATATTTATTTGTTTGTGTATTGGCGCAAGAACTGACTGAGAAAATATTTTGTTATATAATGTTAGATATAATTATAGGAAATTAAGGAATTATACTAATCTGTGGAGGGCGGCTGGCAGCAACTGGATGAGCATAGCATCGAGCATCGAGCAAAGTGGCGCATCTTAGGGAGGCTTACGTCCAGCAGTGTACTGCCGCAGGCTGGTAATGGTGATGGTGAAGCAATTATAACTTACCTATTTCAAATTTGAGAGTTACATACAATGACTAGAACTTCTGATTAGACAATTAAAGCGACTTGATGCTTTAAAAAAAAAACTATAGGAAAAATTAAAAAGAAGAAGACGTTCAGGAAGACTGAAGTGAAGCGTTGTTGATCAACTTAAGGAGAAGGCTGGTGTATAAGATATCAATACACAGTAGTGTATTGATATCTGAAGAATAAACGATAGAAATGTAGCGCATACTCCATCGACAAGCTACAATCTCCTAAATAATAATAATAATAAGGGACTTAATTGAAAATGAATCTAAAATAATACATACATACATTGTTTCACGTTTTTTTCGCTTGCGGGGTAGACAACCCCGGTTAAAGACCTGAACTTTAAGACGTAAAAGCCGCGTTTAGCTTTTGGCTAGGAGGCCTCAAAATTCTGATGGGTTGCTAGTCGCATCGCCTACTTATATGATTCGTCAGATTTGCCCATTCCCTTGATCGGCTTGTACGATCGAGGGAATGGGCAAATCTGACGAATTGTCGATCGAGCGCGGGAAGGAAAGCAGCTGGTACATACGTTTTTTCTTTTCTTCCAAACCAGCATGGAAGATAAAATAATAAGATACGAATTTATATTTTATAAGTCAAGACATATATTTTATAACTTCGTATACATTATCCTTTATTGCAACAGAGTGCAGTATCTTTTGTTATGAGAAAACGTGTGTGGGCAACTTTGATTTCATTGTCCTTGTTTGCACAGGATATTCTTGGCATTGTGAACGTAATTTAAAAGCAATTTAAGGTAGATTTATCTCTCCGTATTATTTCTTAAGAGCGATTTGTTTTGGAACAATATTTTGAAGTTAGGTTTATGGACTATTTTAGATTAGTTAAATCTCTTTAACGTTTACCTCTTATAGGAATATCTGAAACTTGTTTGATAGATTTTGCTGCTATTTTTCTTATTAATCTATACTAACACCAATAATATAAAGCTGAAAAGTTTGTTTGTTTGAACGCGCTAATCTCAGGAACTACTGGTTCGAATTGGAAAATTCTTTTTGAGTTGGATAGTCCATTTATTGAGAAAGGCTTTAGGCTAATAAAACATCACGCTGCGACCAATAGGAGTGAAGCAGCAATAAATATGTTTTGAAAACGGGGGAAAATTATTCATCTATACTAATAAAAAACTAATTACGAGTAATCATAATAACAGAAATTGCTGCGGACGAAGTCGCGGGCAACAGCTAGGTTAGGCACGTAGTACACGTTGAGAACTGTGTTCTTAGTTTGATATAAATAATTGTTAATTATTTACATAGACTACATTTTGTCTTTGTTACGACCTATGTAGCTTAGTGGTTATCATGACAGCCTGTCACAGAGTTGGTCCTGGGTTCGATCCCCGGTCAGGTCGAGATAAAAAATTATCTTTTTCAAAATGAATTGGGCTTGGATGTTTATCTATATATGTTTTTGTTGTAAAATATAGAATCGTTGAGTTAGTATCCCATAACACAAGTCTCGAACTTACTTTGGGGTTAGCTCAATTTGTGTGATTTGTCCGTAGGTATATATTCATTTTATATAGAATGATCTCACAAAAACGGTAACGTAGAAATCAAATGTCGCATGTAAATCAAACCTAGGCGTGCTCCTTACCGTGGGGTTGACCACAAGTGACAATAGTTGGGACGTTAAACTGTTGATCTCGGCTGTCTCTGTTGAAGGTAGTTATTTAGTATTATCATAAGCTTTTAGGCAACTAGAAAAATCTGACACTAGTGTTGACCATTTACACACACGAAGAAGGAAGTGAATATGTGAATCACTGAGGGAGTTAATTTGCTTTTCCATCTCTTCTAACTGAGAAAAATTACAAGCCATCTTTTTCTAATTCTTATTTTCGGAATTTAGATCAATCATGAAATATTGTGATATTTATGGTTGCTCTACATGCCGAAACTAAATATTCTTGTTAAGTAGTATTCCCCAAAAATATTATGACAGCATTTCCTTTACCAAATCACGAACTACCATCGACCCTCCATCTCCATCCTTGCGTACATCGCAACTCAGAACTGGTACTGCCTATAAAGGGGTATCATAAACAGTAGTTACTCAATAATAGCGTGAAGTCACGTGATCGTTATCATAAGATATCGCAATCCAGTTCCGATCCATTGCTCACCCACAAAGAACAATAAACCATTAATTTGAAGACAGTTTATAGTAGCCGTCGAACAATGAGGTTTATATGTGCCACCGTAATATAGTCAAGAGAGCGAGTAAGGCTGCATTTCCACCGCCTACCAATAGAATCACCTCATTTACCCCTCCTCGCTCAGCACAGCTCTGGTGGAAATGGCTAGCAAAGCGAGCTTATTGTACGTTAATAGCATGCGAGAGATGTGTTGCAAGGAATGGTGCCAGGCCTGGAAGGCGAGAAACTGCTAGCAAACAATAGACGGTGCTTCTAAGTATTGTATGGAAAACATAGATCAGAGGGAAAAAAATCACATATGTATTTTACAAATTGCGACGAAGACATCTGAAAAGCGCCCATTACACATTCATCGATCACGTACGCACCGTTTCACAGCTTCGTTGCGCATCTTCGCACCGTTTAGTGGCCTCGTACATCTCTGGTGTAAACACTCACATTGTTTCACATCTTCGCTACGCATCCTCGTACCACTCCGCTTCCTCGCACATCTTTGGTGTAAACACTCACATTGTTTCATATCTATTGTCAATCATTTTACTCGTGCAGCCTGTGGGTGAGGTATACGCGGGGGGCTTACAATGCTCTGCGCGTCCAGTATAATGATGCGTTGAGGATGCTGCTGGGGCTGCCGCGGCGGTGTAGTGCATCGGGTATGTTCGCCGAAGCACGAATGGACGATTTTTATGCCATAATTCGTAAGCGGGCTGTCTCGGCGCTGCAGAGACTACGTGGGAGTTCTAACAGCATCCTTAATACCCTAGCAGCCAAAATTGATGGGCCTTTTGCGAGGCATTGGGCGGATCTACTCGTGCATAGAGGTGTCCACATTACAAATTGTGTAAAAATGTTTTCTGGCTCGCAATTTACTAACATTAGGATAAGTATTTTGTTTATTTTTTACTAATATACTCTATGGATCATGGTCTAAAATAAAGAACTTATTATTATTATTATTATTTTTATGTCTTTGTCTCCTCGTAAGAGGGTAAATTTAAGCAACTTAGGCGGGCTGTAATTATTATTATATCTTCGCTACGCATCCTCGTACCACTCCGCTTCCTCGCACATCTCTGGTGTAAACACTCCTATCTTTTCACATCTTCGCTATGCGTCCTTGCACTACTCCGCTTCCTCGCACATCTCTGGTGTAAACACTCCTATCTTTTCACATCTTCGTTATGCGTCCTTGCACTACTCTGCTTCCTCGCACATCTCTGGTTTATTTATTTAATCGTATAGCGCGTATACATAAACATATCGTTATAGTATCGTTGAGTTAGTATCCCATAACACAAGTCTCGAACATACTTTGGGGCTAGCTCAATCTGTGTGATTTGTCTGTATATATTTATTTATATCTAATTTTAAAAAAAAGTTAAAAAATCTATAAGTCAACATTCAGGATTCCGAGCCACGAAATTATTTCAGGTGTTGCTCTGTACAGATCCTCCAGGGGGCCAGAGTATGAGAGCAAAGGGCAGCGTTGGATGATGTGCTCCATGTTCTGGGCCATATTCGCAGAGAAGAGAGTCCCGCCAGCCCTACTTGTAATGGAAATAATTACAGCGTCCGTGACCTGTCCTCAGTCTGTTCAAGCGACACCAGTGTTTGCGCCGCAGGTTCAAATCCATCTGGCTTAGCTGTTGGGTCTATAGCTTGTAGGATAGCTCCAGAAGTGTGCGCACTCCACTCATCTCTCCAACTCTGCTCGACATCAAAATTACGCAGTTTTTGAGCTGCGACATATACAGGATGCCTGGATTTGAGCCATTGGGGAGGAGGATGACCAAGAAGCCGGTGAAAAGGCAGGACCTGTTACATTTGTATCTTTTCAAATTCTCTCTTCAATGCTAGCATTCTGCGAAGGTGTGTAAGAGCAATATGACTAAGAGCTGAGAGCCATTGAAGCGGGGTAGATCTAATTGTGCCTGATATACATCTCTGGTGTAAACACTCCTATCTTTTCACATCTTCGCTATGCGTCCTTGCACTACTCCGCTTCCTCGCACATCTCTGGTGTAAACACTCCTATCTTTTCACATCTTCGCTATGCGTCCTTGCACTACTCCGCTTCCTCGCACATCTCTGGTGAAAACGCAGCCTAAGGCATAACTTATTATTACTAACTTTTGACCGTGGCGTCGCCGTCGCCAGCGAAAGCTTTTATCTGACTGGCAATGTAAGTCTTTGTTGTTTGTATATCTACGTAATTCGGATGCCCATTCATTATGAAAGTACATAGTTTGGTGATGGAGTCGAAAGCCGGTCATAGGAACTTCTAACTTAAGGAGTAAAACTCATCGTTTTTGGTCTCATTTGATTTGTCTTGGCAAGCAATTTCCGTCTAAACTCGCTTATAATAAAAGCATATCACAAAAATTACATTACAAAAAATCTTTTCCTTGGCAAATACACCGTTCATACATACTGACACATATATTATGAACTAGCTGTTGCCCGCGACTTCGTCCGCGGCAATTTCTGTTATTATGATTAATTAGTATAGATGAATAATTTTTCGCCGTTTTCAAAACATTTTTTATTGGTGCTTCGCTTCTATTAGTCGCAGCGTGATGTTTTATAGCCTAAAGCCTTCCTCAATAAATGGACTATCCAACACAAAAAGAATTTTCCAATTAGAACCAGTAGTTCCTGAGATTAGCGCGTTCAAACAAACAAACAAACAAACAAACTCTTCAGCTTTATAATATTAGTATAGATATAAATAATCATGTCAGTTTGTTGTGTGCTTGTGAGGTAAGGAAAGTTGTGTACTTTTGAGGTAAAGAAATTTGAATGGCGTAATTTCATTACAATATGCCGTGAAATTTATTAAATCAATATGTTTCTAAATGATACTAAAGATTATAACTAATAATAAAATTCTCATAATTTGGTATAAGTATTCAATTTTAAGTTTCTTCGCTAAAACGTTTATTATGGTATCCCGTGCCCAAAGGGCTGCGAAAACTACCTAGACCAACGTATGAGCATTGTCATCCAATTCAGCAATGCTGCCAGCCTATTGGGCTCAATGCCCGAGTAGATTATTTTATATTTAATTTGGTCTATTCTTAAGTAGATTAATTCAAGTTTTTATTAAAAAATATCATCATTACAGCCGTAAAAAGTCCACTTCTAGATAAAACCCTCTTCCAAAGATACTTCGTGCCGTGGAAGGATATTGCCATACTCACCACGCTTGGCAGGCGGGTTGGCGAGCGCAGTTTCTTTGGCTTCTTGTGCTTCCGACGTTGCTGCACACCGGAAACGTTCTAAAGCTGGAGAAGGATATGAATTTATTGAATTTGGAAAGGGAATGACTGTATTGGAATACTACCTACTCACTCGGAAGAATGGGGGAAAAGATATTATTATTTATCATTGTGTACTTAAAATGTTCAAATTAGAAGTTATACGTATATTTATAGGAAAAAGTTTTTACTTTTCCCTATATGTATACATATAACTTAAAACATATGGTCGACGATTTTTTGGATTTTTCTTCTTACTCCTCGCCTTACCCTATCTGGGGTCGGCTCTGTTTGTCAACTCTCTCCAAATGTTTCTATTCTATTAGCCTTAAAAGAGGTTAGACTAAAATCTGATATCAGTGTTGGCCACTTACACACACGACAAGCAAGCAATATGTCTTTGAAGCCGCCGATGCATGCGTAGTAAACGGTAGAGCAGACAGTAGAGTACTAGGTAACTATGCTACTTTCTTTATCGATGTAAAAAACATTGATAGAGTAGAGTGACATGGGCATAAGCTACGAGAATTTTAACTAACACTTGCCTTCTCCTAACACTGAATCTACTCTACTGCACTTATTATCAATATTAGGGTACTCTACGCATATAAATATATGTTTAGTAGAGAAAAGTACGAGTAAAGTACAGTTTGCCCTTTACACTACTGATAGTGCCACGCAGTAGTGCCACGGGAAACGAATGTTACTAGCGACTTTATGATGTTCTATTCTAATCTACTAACAAAAGTTCAAATTAACGTGTTGACATCTGACTTTACCCAAACTACGTACGTAAGTACTAGTACTTATTTTGTGCCCAAACTGAGTACCCCGATTTGGTTGAGTAAGTAGACAAGTGTACACTACCACTTAAACTACGCTTGTAATAATGGAAAGTATTTGTGAGTTTTTGTAAGAGAACGCATAGTTTCCGCATTTTATTGGGCCACAGTAAAGTATGTTCATTACCTCAGTACCTCAGAGTACAGTTAAATATAAAATTGTTTATTACGAACACGCAATGCAAGGGCATTGGCTGAGGAAAATGGTATCGCATTATATTTTTTATTGCTTTTTATCGTGGTTTAAAAGGAAAACGCTGAAAAAATGTAAGTAAGAAATAGTAAACTGTCACGCCATGCCAACGTAAATAGGGATTATGTTACTGACGCCGAGTTACTCAGAACGGTAATTTGAACTGTAATTGCGGTTTAACCTATAGGTAGATTTTATGTAAAACGTATTAAAAATGGAAAAAAGTATTGAAAAATGACTATTTATAGCGTTTTCAATTTAACTTAATCTGTTTTCTGGTCAGCACTCAGGGCGTGTTATAAGGGAAAAGTTCAGCGAAATACATATATTTCCGTAATATTACATTTAAGAATTCAACGATCCTTTTGATAAATAGCCAAAACAAACATGATATATGTTTTTTTGAGACAAGGAGATAAAATTATATAAGTAGATACTATTATATTGTATTTATTTGTTTCGAGATAAATACTCAGACTGATTTTTCTCTGTTTGTTCTTAGAATTATTAATAAAAGGATGAAGTTAATATTTACCATATCAACTCACGTGTTGTGAACGGATGAATTATATGATTAAAAATAGAAAATAAGTCAAGACTATGTTGTGCTTCCTGGCACGACCACGGAGGATTTCTTTAGTTTGTTTCTGGTACACATTCATGAAAAAGGCGTACTTTAATGTACGTACTTTTGAACAAAACAGTTGTACTCTTCTAGTTTCGACGTTACAACATACCTAAAGTGGCTGTGTGTGCCCGGTAGGATCATTCTGGGACGACCACGCGAGCTGTCAATTTATTGATATTATGAGGTAAAAAATAAAGAAAATAGATGTACTCAACTTTGCAAGTAAATAATTATAGGTAAATTGTAGGTAAGACATCCGAAACAGATTAAGAAAATCCTTCGTGGTCGTGCCCACGAAGCATAACTTGTCAAGACTACGCAGATAAATACCTATGAATGCCTAATAGAATTTGGATTATCTCTGCTAGACTTTTAATACTTGACTTAAAAAAAATTAAAAGGCCAAAATTAAATTATAAAGATTATCTAAAACGGAGTTTGCAACTTAACGATATTTAGTATATTAAGAATTTAATTTTTATTATATCATCCGAAACACGTGATTGAGAGTTTTAGAGGCCATATAGGAAAGAATTCACAAATATGTTCATAAGACTAGTACTAGAACTAGGTTGGAAAATGTAGGAGTTATTTTTATTAGTACTTATTGTCAAAAATATGTGATTCCATACGAATAATAATTGAATCATAGATCATACATCTTGTATAGTCGTAATCGTAAGAAAGGATATTAAAATTCAGTTCGGTATACCTAAGATTAATTATATCAGCTATTCCAAATATTTATAATTCCATATTTATATTTCCATGCCGGCAACTCGGCAAAGTGAGTGAGCAAAGGTTAGAGGAAGCCTACCGCTTTATCGACGTTACGTTTTACGCATCTTGTCAAAATACCGCTTACTGCGCATGTCCGCCCTGTTTGACAGTTGCGGCACGCTTAGAAAATCACTGCGAAGCAATACACCCAAAAACATAGCAAAATAATAAAAGCCTATTGCAAGTCAAACCGTTTTATAACAAAACCAACGAACCTAATAAGCTCTCACAGTAATTTGTTGCAGTTTTACGCAAAATATTAGACAACCAAGGTTGTTATTAGCCTGTTTTCTTGGAACACCAATCTAAACATAGCAAGCCGCCATAACTTAGTCGAATTATAGTGAAATTGAGTGATAAAGTCGGAACTGGACAGTGATAAACGAAATGTATCAGGAAGTGACATTGGTGTGGTACGAATTGAACAGTGATGGACTATAAACATGCCATGTGTGATATAACGACGAACAAGTTGTTATCAGTGCTATGAAACTGTAGTTATCATAACGATTAATTTAGGACTCTAGATGACTTAACTAGTAAATCTAATCAAACGAAAATACATATCATTACTGTGCCTGTAGCGTTTATAAATATATTTGGATATACATAAAAATATTATATTGTCGATATTTGTATCAATTAATATACGAGGAACTTTGGTATTTACACGTGAAACAGACTGGTCATATAAATACTACCTCTTTTTGGAAATATTTGGTGAGTAATCTTATTTTTTTATACATTTATTATTTAAATGTAATTTAGAAAATGAATCACTAAAACATGAAATACGAAAGATAAACTCTTTCCCACAACTCAAGAGTCACATTCAAGGCTGTACCTAAAACACAATCTCAATTAGGTAATAATTAGGCAGCATAAAATTTAAAAAAAAAGAAACTTTTTGTAATTAGGCACTATAACATAAATAAATGTGTTTTTTACAAAATTAAGCATATGAGAGCTACATCGACATCGAAATAACCTTCGCCATATACAGACAGATGGTGAGCATTATAAAGTATTCCATTTTAGACTTTAACACATGGAGTTAAGAACCGATGTGTTAACAAGGTTCGTGGCTGTAAACCGTAAACGTCAAAAGTTTGTCTTTATATGGGGGGCATCAATTGTCACGATCCACTTGACCGCAGGTTCTGGCGTAGTTATTTCAATGAAACTTAGTCATGAAAAATCCTAAGTTTCGAATAAGTTTTCTTAGAATGTATCTGTAATCTTATCACAAGTCGTTTGATTTGCCTTTCACATGTAGGCGTTCCAAGTACCACTGACTCTCAAAGGTACCCTACAAACATCATCAATGCACAGAAAACACAAAAAACGGCAATTTGTTATAAGCCAATTTAAAAAATAATAGATTCGACTGAATCTGTTTCTCATTCTTTAATTGAATTATTTATACTTTATGCGCGTTTTCCGGCACAAAATAAGACCGTTTTGTTTCTCCCAAATCCAATGGCAATCATAAAAGGCGACTAAATCACAAAAAAAATATACGGTCGAATTGAGAAACCTTCTCCTTTTTTTGAACTCGTTTATAAAGCACCAGCATTTCGATTAAAAATATACACATTTTTTTCATATGGGAATGCTAGTAACTCGATTTTTAGTACCATATCTTAGAACTGTTTTCTGTGTGGGAAAATCTTCGGGTTATTCATTTAAGTTTTACTTTGTTAACTTGATTATAAATGATTTATATCATTCATCCCTGTGATTCATCCTTTAGCCATCTGTTTATTCATAGTTTATATATATTTAAGTACCTAACTTCTATTTCTTTAAATTTTTCTCCCTCAGATCCTTTATCTAATCGGTTAAAGCGATTAGCCTTAAATTAGGTAACTGACAGACATACACCGGTAGAAACTTACGGCTTCTTGGTTATTATTTTAGTTTTATTTTTTGTTTTTCTGGATTTTTTGTGTTAATATGTTAATTATATAATTATTATATTTACTATAGCTCCTTATGTACAACTTTTCAAATGTATATCAAAGCGCACTAGCATCCAGAAAGGAGAGCACTGGAGTTTTGTAATACAGTCCCTGCCTACATCAGACTCCAATCTGAGTTCATCACACCACTTTACTATTATGCATACATCATTTTCTGTAGATTGTTTGGAGATAATAAATACTTATATTTTTAATTTTTTACTTTACTTACTGTTAGGTAAAGTGCTTAAACAATATAAGCTAAAAAAGAAACTTACGCGTCGAACATATTTTACACGTCGTTTTCTAAAAGTTACGAGTAAATACTGTAACATCCAAAATATTCTCAATTTCCTCTCACATTACAGGCATCACAAACACTTACCCTTTACTAATGCAGACAGTAGACACACATCAGAGCAATAGGAAGCACGTTGACGCGTATTTACTTACGCATTTCCGCCACGAAGTGGAAAGTCGGAAATTTGAAGGAAGCCAAATAAGGGTGTGTTAAGACAACCCCCGCGGGTCGAATTACTTTTTTCCGTGACTTGGTATTAGTGCCACACGACAAACTGTTTTGTGTATAAGAAATGTTTGAGTTATTCAATTGGGTTTAGTTTTAGGTCATGGAGAAGCATAAGGATTTTTATGAAGCATGAATATTTTCTGTTAGTTCAAATGGTTATTAAATAATTTAGAAATCAGAAATCGCTGACAATTTCTAAATTTTCAGCGATTTCTGACTTTTAAATTGTTGCCTTCTAAATTACATAGATAGTTGATATCACTCGATAGCAATAGCAACTAACATGATATATATAGTTTCAACTCAACCACATAATAAGCACAGATGTAAACGATTAATACTGAGTATAAAAAGGTATACTAAGGTTTAAGTACAGGTGCTAGTAATATTAATTTATCAAATTATTTTGAGATATTAGACGATCACGTATTTATACGTTTAATGCAATTCATTTTGATTGAGCTTATCTTTTTAATTTCCGTAATATTTATTACGATTTTTTTAGCTAAGCGATTAGGGATATTTTTCAGGGATAATGTTATTCTGATAACAATTTTATTAAAATAAAAAGTATGAACTATAATTCACATCAAACAATATGCATACATAATATTTAAATCTCTATAAGTTTTCTTTACTATTTATCTTTAGGGCAAAGATCAATATATGCGATTGATATCCATGGTTTTCTTCCATTGATATATTGAGTTCAATGTCATGCAAGTTATATCATTCAATCCATTCGTGCCACAATAGTACCATACAAATCTTAGAATATGATTGCTAGGAGTACCAAAGCTAACCAAAGAACTTACAAAATAGGCAACAACTCGGAAAATAGTACTTTCATTTCAGCTTTTCCTTTGGAATGTAATCTATAATGTATTCGCGTTTTCCTACAGCTTTCTGTATTTCTTTGTTTGGGCAAACAGTGCCGCTATGTCAATAAAATTTTTCAGCTACTTTTCTAGGAACGCTGTCAGAAATAATAGTAGGAATACCATGTATGCCCGACTCGATAGAAATATTCGTGTATACGACATATGCCATACGGTAAACATATAAATCAGATATCTGCTGAGCCTACGTTATTAAATTTTGAAAACTAAAAATTTTTGCGATAGAAATCATAAAGTTGTTTGACATAAGGTTTCAATTAACCAATGTATATTTTAAACCCAGCGTTTTCTTATTTCATTAGGGTTATTAATTTTTAATTTTACATGCTTAGCTATTGCCACATCGTAATAATGTTTTAAGGTTTAATTGGTTATTTGTATCGACAATCGTATATGAGTTAGATTAGTATCTATAGAAAAATAACTAAAGTACGGATGGGACTGCATAGTATTTTAAAATCCTATGTATTTATCCATACTTTAGTTATTTGACTTTGACCCTCTCAGTCTTAAAGGATGCTAAGTGAGCACTTATTTGATCTACTACCGCTGCCGTACAGTTTAATTTTAATTAATGTCACAAATAAAGTTTGAAGCATTCAAAATGAGCTGTCTCTAGTAGTTTTCGAAAATAAGTACTATACTTATGTATGAACTTAAATTAAATAACATTAAATGCGCAAATAAAAGACGATCCATCAGAAGAAGTTTCGTTTAACTTCTTGTATGTATACAAAAATCACTCGTTTAAAGTAATAAGGTCATATAATGTAAACTTTGTTTTTACGCATGTAATAAAAACAAAATTTCGGGATCACTTCCATGCTGGTCTGGGAGAAAAGAAAAAAACGTAGAATGTACCAGCTGCTTCTCTTCCCGCGCGGGCCGTAGAAACCGGCCGAGGGAATGGGCGCAAATCTTAGGAATCATGTAAATAGGCGGCGCAGCTAGCAACCCATCACTATTATGATTCCGTATTCCATCTTTAAGCCCATCAACATTCTAAACCTGGCCTTTCGGTCTTATGGCCTTAGTCTCGGACTACTCCGTAAGTAATTTTAGGATACTATGTATGTAATTTTAAGGATCTTATTCAAACCAACAAGTGAGCACCAAAATCATCTTTGCTTTACGTAATAATATGTCGTAAAATACCGATTTCGATATGAGTGAATATTTCCTCGTCATGTTTTCGCATCATGACTAGCCTATGCCAGAAACATGGTCACCACTTAGCAGGGCGCGGTTCGCGTGTTCGCTGGCGGTTGCGTTTCTTTACATTCATGTACATACCTACTGACTATAATTCCTGCCTATTTTCGTACATTTCAGAGCAACGCGAGGCAATTATGTATATTGACTCCCATTTTCCGTTCCGGGAAAATTGTACAAATATTTCGTGGAAATAGCGTGTAAAATATTTGCGATAAAATATTCCAATGTTTAATATTGCTTTTGGATGAAATAATTATTTTATAACTCCTCATCCCACTTTATGTGGGCCGGGACAGCATGGAAGTTTTTATACTTTCCATATCAAAAATTTAGGCCGGCGGCCAGCCTAACGTCAACCCTCCTTGGGAATGCTTTCGTTGCACGAGATGTATGGCTTGTCCCTTTAGTCGCCTTTTACGACATCCATAGGACATAGTGGAGTGGATCTGTATTCTACGCCAAAACTACATGGCAAGTTTTTTGAGATAAAGTACACACATTAAATTGATCTTCGCTATTTCTTTTCCCAAAAGTCTTGTCAAATTGCTAAATTGCTGGACTTGTGAACAGACTTGCCGCTAATTAAAAGGGTGGACGTGTCATATCATACAATTGACGCAAATACCGCTTTACTTGACAATACTTGGATTGATGGCTAGATTAGCCTAATCCGAATTTACAATAAAAACAAGTAGATATTATTGATACCATTGATACATTGAAATAATCATAGGTTAGGACGTTTAGGTTTAAATTTGACAAAGTAGCCTATGAAATAAAAATATTGTAGTTTATTTTTTTCCGCATTATAGAGCCTTTACACGAATACTAATAAATACTATTTCAAGCTCAAAGGGTTTATTCCAGTAGACTACGCTTTCAGTTTATTTTTAAAGCTTACTCGTATGCGTACAATGCAAACGCGCAAAGTCAAGCGAGAGTATGCAATGGCGAGAAACATTTCAAAAGTTAGTATTTTTTTGCTATTGACAGTAACACCGACGTTCTTGCATAGTAAATACGAAAACAATAACATATTAGGTAAAGCGGTGCGTAAGCTTTCAGTATATTTTTAAAGCTCACTCGTATGCGTACAATGCAAACGCGCAAAGTCAAGCGAGCATATGCAATGGCGAGAAATATTTCAAAAGTTGGTATTTTTTCTATTGACAGTAAGACCGACGTTCTTGCGTAGTAAATACGAAAACAATAACATATTAGGTAAAGCAGTGCGCAAGCTTTCAGTATATTTTAAAGCTTATTCGTATACGTACAATGCAAACGCGCAAAGTCAAGCGAGCATATGCAATGGCGAGAAATATTTCAAAAGTTGGTATTTTTTCTATTGACAGTAACACCGACGTTCTTGCATAGTAAATACGAAAACAATAACATATTAGGTAAAGCAGTGCGCAAGCTTTCAGTATATTTTAAAGCTTATTCGTATACGTACAATGCAAACGCGCAAAGTCAAGCGAGCATATGCAATGGCGAGAAATATTTCAAAAGTTGGTATTTTTTCTATTGACCGTAAGACCGACGTTCTTGTGTAGTAAATACGAAAACAATAACATATTAGGTAAAGCAGTGCGCAAGCTTTCAGTATATTTTTAAAGCTTATTCGTATACGTACAATGCAAACGCGCAAAGTCAAGCGAGCATATGCAATGGCGAGAAACATTACAAAACAATAACATATTAGGTAAAGCAGTGCGCAAGCTTTCAGTATATTTTTAAAGCTCACTCGTATGCGTACAATGCAAACGTGCAAAGTCAAGCAAGCATATGCAATGGCGAGGAATATTTCAAAAGTTAGTATTTTTTTCTATTGACAGTAAGACCAACGTTATTGCGTAGTAAATACGAAAACAATAACATATTAGGTAAAGCAGTGCGCAAGCGGACGCAACGCAACGCATCATAGCGCGCTCTAATAGACCGCTGCGATTTCAAATTTCGAATCCGGCGGCGAACGACCGTGACTCTAAATCGATATTGATCGGTTCATCGATCTGCTCACTGTAATCATCGCCATCCTTCGGCTTTAATTTAAAATACGCTTGGATGAATTAAAATTAATTATCCGCTTATTAAATAATTTTTAAAGTTTAAAAGTCCCTAAGTGTAACAATCATCATCCGCAAGAATCAGCCGTAAGAAGTCCACAGTTAGACAAAGATCTCCCTCAAGGATTTTCAATACGAATGGTTAGAAGCGGCCTGCTCGCGACATTGGTCAGGTTGGCCGACCACCTAGTCGGTAAATGTCCGACGCTACGCTTGCTGGTACGTGGTCTTCATTCAAGGACCTTTTTGCCATCTGCCATCGGATCCTTCGCGCTTTATGCCCCGCTCACTGTCACTTCAAAGAGTTAATCTGCTGAGTTATGTCGGTAACCTTCGTTCTGCTAAGGATCTTCTCATTTCTGATTTGATCTCGTGGAGAAACCAAGCATAGGCCTCTCATAGCTCCCTGCGCGACCTTGAGCAGATACACTTTCAATATCTCGTTAAATGTTTAATATAACTTTTCAATACCCGAAACAAGTCACAAAGCAAAAGAACATGGGAATTTGTAGACAAAAATAACGAGTCTTTTGCCTTTAGGTTGATTTTGAGAATGATGAGCTTATTTCCCCTTTGGTCTACTGGCTAGATAACTTTATTCAAATGAAGGCTAATTAAAAAGAAAATTCAAGTTATTATTTCGAGGATTACGAGTCTTTTTGACAAAATCCTGATAGTTTCCACTGCCTGCCTGCCACTCCCTGAGTATAAACCATGATGCGGTTGGTCGATTTAACATTGCAAAATGCGTTTACAACTGAAGGGCGTCCTCATTACATAGTTTATCTATGTATTTCGTAAGTACGTTCAACTATAACAACATAATGCGCCTGCGCACAATACTTCAATGATGTCGGACGCGATTTCATTTCCTGCGAGCGCGCGCGCCGACCCGTGCGCCAATTTCCGGCCCTGGCCGAGTATATTGTAGCTACCTGATTTGTCGTCACTTATGTATTGAGGTCGTTTAAATATTCCATAGTTCTTTTCAAGGTGTGTTACTATCCATTACATATAATACCGGCCTAGTGCGAGTCGGACCCGCGCACAAAGAGTTCCTACCATTATATAAAGAAACGGCAAAAAAATCAAGTCTGTTGTATGGGAGCCCCCTTAAATATTTATTTTATTCTCTTTTTTTGTATTTGTTGCTATAGCGGCAACAGAAATACATCATCTGTGAAAATGTCAACTATCTATCACGGTTCATAAGATACAGCCTGGTGACAGACGGACAGACAGACAGACGGACAGCGGAGCCATATTAATAGGGCCCCGTATTAACCCTTTGGGTACGGAACCCTAAAAAGGAGTGCGATCTTAGGACCCCCGTCAAGAACAAAGTTCCATACGCTTTTCTTCAACTTCAAATATTTTCAAAATTAATCTTTAGTATTTGTTACCAGAACCAAGTGGTTTTAGGGTTAGGCCTAGTGTAAGAAATTTACCATCTGAAATTAACCTCATTTCAATGATCAAACACCTCAAAACGCCACCCATGACACAGTGGAACACTCCCCGGACGTGAGAGTTCGGGCACCAGTGACCTTGAGCCGGGGTGCAAATTCAACACACAGCCCTCGAGCAAGGCATACGGTGACGGTCTGTTCCACGCCCTGCGCGCCTCGCGATGCCCCCGCGCACACATAGCCGCAAGCGATTTTACGTGCACATTACTTATGTGTATTTTTTTTTCGCGAAGTATATTTCTTTGCCCATGTCCAATTTTTATGAAAAGTGGCCTTATTAGATTCCAAAAGTTACATTTATGAGAGTACACTTGACCCCTGATTTTCGATGAAGCATTTTCATCTATATTTGACGGATCTGTAATTCTATACTTGACTTGAGGTCTTTTCCTCAAGAAAGACAAATACAGGCTGCTTAGTATCTACCGACTGTCTCAACTATTGTGTCCTCTGGGGATCTCAAAGGCTGATTCAAATGAAATTACTGCCAATTAACTACTCACCGTCACATAGGTAAGTAGTTATTGACTGTGGGTCAAGTTTCTAAATCAAATAAATAAGTACGAATTTCTAAATTTAATGAATATTACGTACAAGGTTACTGATATTGTAACGAACTTTACGTTAAGTTAAAGAAATACCTACTTTATTAGTTGTTGCGAAATGATTGAGCCGTATCTTATTATTGTGCTCGTGACATAATTGCGAATGTTAAAGAATAAATGGAAGCCGTCAATTTGATTCCTATGAACATGGGCGAACCACAAGGTAGTCAGGGGAGGGGCACACTAGTTTTCAAATATAATCCATTGACAGCGGCTTATCGGACCCTACAATCCAGTGCTGTCATGCCTTGACCATGATCTGGTAAGCATTTTCGAAAACCTTCATTGGTATAAGCTTTAAATCCACAGAACATAGAAAGACATTAAATTTAAGAGTTTGTTATTCTCTTAAAGCTTCTGTGATTCCATATCCGTTACAAGTATTTAGAACGAAATCCCCAAAAATGCATTACATAGACTCAAATATTTAGTTCAGAAAATATGCATCCTATGTCCTGTGTTTAAGCCCTCGGAATACAGAACGTATAAGCCTCTTGTAGACGGATGGATTAAGCAGCAAATATTGATTATGTTGGTAGAGTGGTATTAACAATGCCATCAACCTATTCTGCCCTGCCTTTCTCCAAAACTTCGATTAATCTACCCTTTAGTAAACTTTACCAATATTTTATTCCAAGTATCATTTAGTAGTTTGGTTAAAGTACAAGTGCCAGCCATGGTTATACGTAAAGATATCTAACTGAAGTCTACCAAATTGGTACACGATCTTTTATGTGTAGCTAATATAATAAACTACCTTTTCGTTGATGTCGATCTTTCGGGAATAGTAGAATTTCCCTGAATGAAAAGTATGTCTCTACGTCCTTCCCCGGGCCTCAAACTACCTCCATAATAAATTTCATCCAAATTGGTTTAATGGTTGAAGCGTGAAAATGTAACATACAGAGTTACTTTCGAATTTATAATATTATTATGGATATGGATTAAAGTAGGTATGTAAGGATGGATGATATAGACTTATGGATGTTTGTTATTCCATAACTATTGAACGGATTTTGGTGAATGTACAGCTTATTTATCAGAATTATGCGAAGGCTATAGTATACGTTTACAAATTCATGATTTAAATCTAGTGAACTATGCGAACGAGTAAAGCGACATGTTAAACATTTTCAGCCCGGTGAATCAGTTAAAAAAAAGCTTATGTCTAGCGCTACGAGATTCGTCAGCTACTCTTCGTCATTCATCAGTCGTTTATGGATAAAAGAGTGACTAATGATAAGCGAAGTTACTTAGATTGGTTTTTATACATCATCATGCGTATGTATATACTTGAGAGTCTGCATACATGCCGAACACGTCGTTTGTTCAAGGAATATATGGATATCTTCATTATCCGCGATTTCTTTTTTAATTTTCCTTAAAAGAAGAATTTCCTTCTTTTCATAGAGAGATTATTTTCTTAAGATAGAAAATTTAAAAGCTTGTATCATTGCAACGCTTGCAGACAAGAAAAGGTATAATTGAAACCTTTTGTTTACCAAATAAATCGCAAAATATGTGAATACTTCTATTCTCAGTGGACCTAACCTAAAAAAAACTAAAGCGCGTTTTACACTAATAAAAGAAGTTTGTAGATTCCGGAACTTGCTCAAGTCATATAGTATACAGCGTATAACTTAACCTAACCACGTTCCCGTGACTCAGCCCGGTAAAATTAACAACTTTTCCTATGGGATCAATGATGGGAACTCGAATTATTTTTACATTTTCATAATAATTGCCGGGCCGGCGAAACACTTTTGTATGAAAATGAAAATTTTTATTTTGTGTTCCCAGCATTGGTCCTATGGGTAAATTTGTTCATTTTAGGTTACACGCTGTATAAACAACTTACTTTAGATTTCAGCAGTATTCTGGATATATTACAATAAATAAAAAAGCTCGATAACAAATCTCGCTTATTAACATGGTGGCGTGGTGCGTGTTTTTAGTTTTTGCGTGCTGCACGCGTTTTCATGACCCGCACGTTGACATTTGAAAATAATACGCGTTTAGTTAAAACCATTTTTCAGCATATTTCTTATATTCTACTATTATATTATGACTCTTTCTATAGGGTGCTTCTAAGGCTCCCGGCAATATTTCCTTTGTACCGCTAGTAAAGCTGTGCGTGCACTGGACCGGAATCGAAGCGGACGGAGCGGACGGATTTGTTGCTTTGTATAACGCTGCGTGCACTGCATCGGCATTTCCGTGCCGGAGACCGGAATTTCTGCCGGTGACGTCACTGGCATCGGCAGTCGTCAGTGTTGCCGTTCATAAGAAGATCTACCCCTTAGGGTAGACCTTATTATATTGGAATATTATTATGAATAACAGAGAATGGTAGAAACCTCATTTCGAAGGAATTCGATTTAGATCATCCATAACTTTTAAATTCATTAGCTAGTCATTCATTGTAGTCTTCCTCAATTACATATGTCGTGAATGAGTAAGACGAAAATACAGAGTGATGAAAATACTGAAATTAAAAACCAAGATATAAATCAATGAACATTGGCTGCACGCACAAAAAATGTCACGTTCCAGACCAGCAACAGCAGCAGCAGCAGGAGTAGTAGTAGTATCTATCACGCATCTATCTCTCCCCGTTATCACGTAAAATTATTGGCCGTAAACTGACTTTAGAGTCAACCAATTTTCAGAGTTCCGTAGTAAATAGTGAACCCTTACAGTTTCGCCATGTCTGTCCGTCCGTCCGTATGTCCGTCCGTGGTTTTACTCATAGACTATAAGTACTAAAAAGCTGTAATTTGGTACGGATATGTATATTAATCATGCCGAAAAAGTAGTAAAATAAAATATATGGTTCAAGAATATAGTGAAGTTCTTCAATTCCCAAAGAATCTATCTTCATCTTTTAATAAATCAGCATATAATGTATGAAACTCTCCATAGAGGAGTCTTTTAGAGTTCATATTATGCACCCATATCTTTCTCACTCCAGCCAGAGTAATGATTACCCAGTAAGGTATAGACATCGTGATGATCTAGATCTTAGAATATTTTTTTTTGTGTTTTGGTAAAGACAGACTTAAATATGACACAGACATAATAATGGGACAGGGCAGGTTGGTACAGGTTTACCTAAACCTGTACCACCTGGTATCTTCTCTATCTCTATTATTATAAACAAAAGTCACCGCCGGTAAATAAAGCAAAGCGTTATGCTATATGTTAGTGACCACTTTATAGGATAGCGCTGTGTGGAGGGTTATACTCCGACCACAAAAACACGTAAATTAAAAAAATTACAATATTGTAACTTTTGCTGCAAAAATGTAACATTTCAGGAAACGAAACGTAACTTATGACTCAAGGGCCCTGGCAACACTGTAAAAATGCCGGTCCGGAATCCGAATGCAGTGAACGCACCCCACCGGCATTTTGAAAATCCGGCCGCTCCGGCCGCTCCATCCGCTCCGATTCCGGTCCAGTGAACGCACAGCTTAACACCAATCTGTACCACCGGTGGTACTAGCGGGAAAATTTTCTAAGTACCATCATTTATATAAATTAATCTTAGTGGTACAAGTGACGGAGAGACCTTTGTTCCCAATTAGTACTACACTACCTTCCTTTAGTGATGTTACTTCATCATAGAAAGCAGAGAAAAGGTAGAAAATGAAAAGATAATTAGACCACATCCATTATATTTGATTGAAGAGTACAAAGTAATTCGTCCATCTGATTGGTGAATTTGTATGGGATGATTAAGGATTCTGATTCTGGATTGGGAATATTTGGATATTTCACTTTTGCACTTTCCTGTACTTTTAATTACACGTTGCGGGATATTATATTCAACAAAAGGATCTCATTGAAATATCACGTAATCACGTCTATGGCATAGGCAGAATCTAGGGCTGGCGTGTAAGTGGAAATGAGAATCAAAATACTGAAGGATTGTAAGCCGCATCGAGTATATGCACAGGATTCCTCAGATTTTCGATCAGCTTTTACAATGTACGATGCCAATGAAAATGTTTATCGCATTTATCCGACGTTCGCGGTCAAAGGGTTAAGATGCCTTGTGATCTATGAAAGTCTGAGAAGTGAAACTATTGATCATAAGAAGCTAACACGAGCTAACAAACGCTATCCGTTATTTTATTTCCCTCTTAAATCAGATCAAATTAATAACATTTAAATTTATTTGTGGTAATCAACTATTCGCATAATAGCAAAATAATAAAAGTAATACTAAAAATACTGCAAGTATAAATTATACTTGTAGTATTAATTATACTTGAAGTATAAATTATACTTGTAGCATTACTTTTATTATTTTGCTATTGGAAGAATTGTTGATTCTCACCAAAATTATACTAGTGTTTTAGATTTTTTAATTAGAAACTATTATAGACTAAAATGAATAAACCGACGGGTGGCGCTAGTTAGCTCATGTAAGTCAGTTAAGTTAAAATTACTATGAATTTAGCTATATTGCAGGCTGCTTTGAAAACAAGCACGTTATTATTTATTACCCAAATAAACACGCAAATAGTATCTAATATCATGGTGTGCGTGCGTCCGTTACCGACAAAATTTGTTATAATAATGGCTACCCTGGCCTTACTACCTTTTATAGCGCCAATTACGTGTCTGTAATTTCTAAATATGCTCCTGAAAGTGTTTTCTTGTGCCGAGTAGTAATGGAGTGGACTGGGACCATTAATTATATTGATTAAGAGTCGTTACGATTTTTCGTGGCAAAATCTTAGATAATTAGAAATACTGATTTATTAGAATAAAATATATCGGGGTTTGGCAGATGATCTTCTGTGCAGATTTTTTAGAGTTATACAATTTGTTTCAATGTCATAGTCCATTTCACTATTATAATGACTGTTAATTTAAGCATTGCACTGGGACGGGATAGGAGAAGTCCGAGAGCTGGCATCAATTTTTGGGTAGGTTTCTGAGGCAAGTTGAAAATTTATCACATATCTCTCCTATTATACCCCTACACGGAACTGCAGATTGGCTGGTGAGTAGCGGGTCTAAATCAAGAAAGACCCATCCAAATAAACTGTCTATTTTAGAATCTAATTTTTTATTTATTCATCATCATCAGGTCTTTTTTAGTCTCCACTACAGGAGCACGACCCTCTCTGTACTACTAGAGCCATACTTGGCCGGAGCAATCAGAGGACTTGGCCTACACTCTCCACGCTGGCCAGACGGGTTGCAGAGGTCTCATAGATGTTTATAAGCTTTGTTTAGCTTGTATTTCCTAAGTCGCCTTCTACGACATCCACGGGAAGACTTGGAGTGGTCCTATTCTACTCTGCAGGATACCACACGGCTCCTAATTATTAATAATGCCCTATTAAAATGTCAAGTTGCCTCAAATACATTTTTTATAATTGTATGCAAAATATTTTTGCACGCGTCTGGCAATGTTGAAACCCCGACTAAATCGTCTGGCTTTTATTTTTTGTATTCTTTAAGCATTAAACTTCAAAAAATAAAAATTGCGTATTAACTCATACATCCATGTTTTTAGAAATAAAAAATAAAATTTAATAATTAGGGGTAAATTTAGCTCCGCTACCACAGAATAAGTAGATAATAGTACTAACCGCTACTCAACAGCTAGGTCTGCAGTTTCTCGTAGGAGAGGCATGTGAAAAGTTTTCAACTTGCCTAAAATAACTACCCAGAAATTTGTACCAGCTCTCCTATTTTATTAAATTGATCTAGAAATATTAACAAAATTACACAATGTAAACGCTCAAATAAGCATATAAAAACTTCAGTTACAAATTTCAGGAATTGATTCTCATAGAATCATAAATATGTAACCTAGGTACTGAAAAAGATTTTAGGGCATTGATATTTTTGAAAGTTTAAAGAAATAGATTAACATTTAGAGTAGTATATCAGCAAAGAGGACATTTACACTTTCGAACTAACTCTCTTTTTTACAGTTATACGCAGTAGTTAGTTAATCTTTCTCAATTAACAATGTTTGTACATGTTCCGTGACGGAGTTCAGCGATGGCGGAGCGGATTTTTAACGAGCTGCTTTATAATTTTACAACGTTAACTCTGTTTTAAAACGTAACTTTGTTATGCGACGCCATTTCCAAGGTAAATGTTTTACAGTAAACTTAGCAAGTTATGGAACATCAAAACTTTAATAATTGTTCGTTAGAGACACCGAATTACAGTCCGTTGGGGCACCAACCCTCTAATGTTGACACATCGGTTGACGCACTAACTTTGTCAATATAGGTCATGTGTACACATAAACAGAACGCATTAAGCCTTTTAAAAATTAACGTGTTTGCCGTTCCCCATCCCATGTTTAACCATGCGCTTGCAATTCGAGTTACAAGCAACAAACATAAAACATACATATTATTAAGGTTGTGTGTACGTCGGACGGCGCCGCCGCGGCGTGTTGTGGGGCGCAGTTGCCATGGTGACGCACACCCCCTGTCCCACACCCCCTTTTGCTTTCAGCTGACCCGTCGACCTCTAGTGAAGAGTTGTAACACTGTCAGTGCTGTAGGGATGGGTTTGCGTAACGATAAACTTTTTTTCTAAACTTGTAAATTCTGTTTTAAGGTACCTTACCTATCAAAAATTTGCTTATAAACGTCGTTATTGGGCGAATGCTACGAAAACTATCATCTAAGCATGTTTGTCTCTGTCATCTAAGCATGTTCTCGGTTACATCTTCACCTGAGATGCTTCGGAACCCGGGGTCCGGGGCTCGGGGGCCTGGATAGACTGTGTTATAAATTGATATATATGTTTTTAGAGTGATTTCGGTAACAACCTCACGCTGAGATGCTTCAGAACCTGCTTCCGGGGGCCTGGGGGTCAGCCTGGATGCCCGGATAGATTGTGATAAAACCGAAAGCCACGCGGACGAAGTCGCGAGAAACAGCTAGTATATTATAGCTTTTTTTTTATTCTCTTCAGAGATCATACAGTCATAATAACAAACTTAAAAAAAAACTACATTACATATTAGAGACCATTTACATATTCTTGCAAATGTGATGTTCAAAGTACATACAAGTGTATAAGCCTTTATCATTTGGCTAATTTATTTTAGTTGAATGAAAGAAACCTATCTAACACTCATCAACTACAAAAAATAAGATAATATATATATCTTCTTTTTTGTAGTTGAAGAGACGAGAACTTTTTTTTTTACTAAATATTGAAGTCTGCATTTGTCTCCCATCTCAGCTATGTGTAACTTGCTAGTCCAAATGAAGGTAATTTAATTTTGGTCGGTTAGCTACGAATATAACAAACGGGCTCTTTCGATGTCTATGTGCCCCATCACTAGAGTCAAGGCGCGTCTAGTTCTGACATCCTCAGCTCTATGAATACTTCAGCTTTCAGGTGTTCCGTACACGCCCAACCAATAACATATGTGGATATTGTATCTTGTATGGTAGATACAACTGAGTTCTCAAGACCCACCATCTTCGTTTAACTATGTCGTGGACATGGAGGTGGAGGCAGATTGTTAGCGTATAATGTGATTTATGAGAATTTTCAGCATTCTTTTTGGCAACATCAGCAATATACACTGAAAGAAAAGTAAATTTGCCCATTCTATGTTATTTCTTTGCTCTTGGACCAGCAGGATGGACAAAAAATACAAACAGTCTTTCTCTTATTGTACTAGACTACGGTATATAATAGTTTTTTGTTTTGCTTTCGTGTGGCATGCATTTCTAGATTTTTTTCCTGAAAAACTGTTCATCGGTTTGATGCACAAGTAAAATAGGCTTAGTCGTCAATTAAATAAAAAAGGTAATAAATACTGCGTGGGTTAAATTTCGTGGCTCGAAGTGTAGACTGCTTACAGCAAATGAGTGACTCACGTGCTCAGTGCTAAAGATCAAAAGGATAATTATGGCAGGAGTTACTCGTTTTTATGCGAAACTGTACGCGCATTTATTTGTACGGAGAGTACTATGTGCAAGTTTTCGTGAACCCTAGTCGTCTAGGAAGCCATTAAACTAATGAATGAGTTTCCAGTTAACAATGATGTAAGTAATTGAAAGGACATTTTCATCTTATTTAAGAGTCCACCCCTAGCAATGTCTTTCGTTTATTTCTGTTGACTTACGTTCTTTAAGTATATTCATAATTATGGTTTTCTTGTTTGTATTAAATTCTTACGTATTAAGAATTTACATTGTAAACTTCGAATTTTGTATATCTGGCGATAAAAACTTAATTTCGTATTAGTTATTAACTAACTAGCCGAGTTTCTAGCTTATCAATAATCTAGTAATACCTATATTTATTTATAAGAGTAAAAAATGTACCCATAAATATATAGAGGGTTTAATCATAAAGGACAATAGTTGTACGGCAACCACGCGCAATGGCGAAATAAAAAGGCTGCTTTTTCAAAGCATTTTTCATATACAAAAGGATAATTTTGCTCCAGTTCCCGTTGTATGGCGGCATTGTCGTCCATGGCTTAGTTTAAATAGCCGGATTCATAAATCATGATGGTTTCTAGTACATCGTATTTCGACGAATACTTGAAATCAATCGGTAAAATAATTATATTTCTGAAATATGTAATAACGGGTTACTCACGTACGAAGTTACTCGTAGCAACTCAAAATCAAAATGTTTATTCAGAAAATAGGCCTTTTCACGTCAAATCACATTTTAAAGGATCTAATTTAGTCATATTTATATTATTAATGTATGTGCAAAAGCTACAGACTACTAGCGTTTCGGAACCGACCTTTGCAGAGAAGAAACGCCAAAAAAAAACTCTTTTCAACAGTATTGGTCGCCAACTCGCCTGAAGGGCTTTTTAATTTTATCATCTATCTTTATCATTTATCATCTAATTTCTTCATTTATATATGGGCCGATATGATCCGACCTCATCCGGAGGTCTTCCTCAGGGCAAATGATTCGCCATGAGACTTCGTACGTAAGTCACTCGTTGTTACATAGTGTAATAACGTCTATATCTTACGTTAGTTTTAATAATAAATAAAAAACTATATTTATCTTGCGTGTCTGTCCGCGGAAAGCGCAATATTTTGAAAGCGTAAAGTATGTTTCACAGTTCGCATAACGCTAAAGAATCATGACAATAGGCGATGCGGCTAGCAATCTATCACTATTTTGATTCCGTTTTCCACCTTTAGGCCCTCCAAGATGCTAAACGTGGCCTTTTGGTCTTATGACCTTAGTCTCTGTCTACCTTGTAAGGGATAAAGACGTGATAATATGTATGTATAAATCTGGGATACCAGATTAATACATACATGTGGGATATGTTTGAAGGAAAATCTAGAGATACACTTAAATAAAATATATTTGAGAAAAAAACTTAAAATATAAGAATAAAACCGTCTATAATAGCTGACGTCTAACGACACACTCCTTCTTTTACATTTCTTCGTTTCTTGGACGATCCAAGAATCATGTTAGTAGGCGATCCGGCTAGCAACCCATCACACGCTTACTACCATGCTAAACGTGGCTTTTAGGCTCTGTCTACTCCACGAGAGAAAAAAACGAGATAATATTTATGTATGTTAACCAGTTGTACTGATATTTGTTGTACTTATGTTGGAGATCCATTATGCAATTATGATACCGGTCGACTATGCAATAATATAATCAGGTCTATGATGATGATGGAGTCGGAAGATAAACCCATCATGCTTTGGCTCATTTGATTTGTCTTAGCAAGCACTTTACTGTATGGAATGCTCATGATCATAAAAGGTGGTCATTGAAATCTCATTTTTGTAACAACTTATTTCAAAATTTTCTTTTAATTAAAAAAATGGAGTAATAAATAATATAAGTTCAATGTATAAATCCTAAGTGCATTATCACTTGCAACCCTATCAATTTACATTGTTTCAGCTCGTTGAGAAGTTATTTGCCTCAGTCTCCACGCTTCGTCCCCAGAGTGTCGATCCGTTAAATAAGGCGGCGAAACCTTGAAAACACATGCATGCCCAATGCATGCAAACAAGATTCGCATAATACTCATACTCGGTCCCTTTGCACCAGAGACTTCATAATACTGCTTAAAATAATGAATTGCCCGATTCAGTCTCTGCTATTGATAAGTATATAATTTTGGACAGCAGTGGTACTGCACGAAATTGTGAAAATTGACGTGTTTTCAAATCACTAGTACTATGCGCTGACTTAATTAAATACATCAAACGTATTTGTATAATTTAGGTTGATCCTTGAACAAGATTGCCCCTTTGTTGGAATTCGAAACAGATACATATTAAATTTAAAAATGATATAATATCTTATGACGACTAAAAGCATTTTTCTTCGAAAACTTTGTAATTTTTACGTCAATGTCGTTACGTTTACAAGGTCCGGGGCTTGCTACAGCTTTCATCACTGCGTTCATCCATATACCACGTTGTGTTTTGATTTCTTTGGTTATTTTTCTTGTGTGTAAGTGGCCAACACTGGTATCAGATTTTTTGTGAAACAATGTGGCACATAGTGTAACTAATTACAGTGCGATTCACAAAACATAGTAAGGTGTGACTAGCCCGCATTGCGGTTTCTTTTTGACGTGTATCATATAGCGCGGGCTTTTTGGAACATTACCAGCTCTGGCGGTTTGTAGCAATTGTAGCTTACATCGCTGTTCTTATTCACGCAGCCTGCTTCTGTTTTGAGTTTTACTTCAGGAAGGAGGGGCTCGTTTTCTAAGTATTTACGCATGTAAGGCAACCGCAAACGTTACTCAAGTTGCAAACAATGTCACAAGTTCCTCCAATGTTTTGAAATTGATTGTCTGTCATCATTAGACTGTAGTCACCGGTGTAAGTCACTCACACACGAAAAAAATAAGTTCAGGTAAAGGGAGCCTGTTTTGCAATATCAGTCTAGGTTTTAAGTTATGACAAAGAGAAATATAAATATCTCATCAGTCCAATACTGATTTTCAACTTTCAAATTAAGATTAGGGATGAAATCTCTCTATGTCAAAACTCTACCTATATCCTTATCCACGTTACAGATAATGTTACGTTGCAAACTATCGTGGTGATTGGTTTAGCACCTACCTAAAAGTAGGTTATTTTATTTTTAGGCTATTATTAGTTATAGTTATGAATGTTCCATGATACCAAGCACGAGTGTCTCAAACTAGATTCAGTTTTATAGGGTTTATAAATTTGAAACTTTTATTAAACCCCGTCAGTGTTATTATAAAACAAGGACTAAAGTTAGTACCAGGTTTAAGCCGGGGTCCAAGTCAAGTACTAAGGAAAATCGTATTATAAAACGAGGTTTATCGTTTAAGCCATAGATGATCCTAGGTCTAAAGATAAACCTACAATTCCCTAGTTTAACTCTAGTACTAACTTATTTTGTTACCAACAAAAAGGTCACTTTTCACCAAAAAAATTGCTTTGATGCTAAAATCTATGTCAAACCCTATTACCTTATTCGCAATGAGCAAAAACCCGATAAATGCGAAGAAATGAATAAAACCAACACATAATTATGAAAAATTTTTTTATTTTATTATAAAAAAACGGCAAAACCCAGGTTTAAACCTGGTCTACCTTAGTCCGGACTAGCGATGGATCAACCTAGGTTTAGCAAATTAAACTTTGTTTCATTACAAAAAGTGAACTAAGTCAAGACTAACTTAGACCTGAGACGATCTCTGGATGATCTAACGAAAGCAAGATTCATTCAATCATTCGTTCAGTATGCTAGTACTACGTTCCGATTTTCACTAATATTAAAATAAATAATAAAATTTATTGTTTGAAACTAGTATAAAAATAAAAATAATAAAATTGAAATGGAGAAACATGTTTATTTATGTCAAAAACGATATATTCAGTGGTCAGATAAAAAAATCATACTTTATACAAACCGATTTAATAATTTTACAAACCTGAAACGGAACGCGTGTGCGCGCGCAACAAATTGAATTTGTTCCAAAGTAACCTCAAAGTTTGTTTACAAATATGATTGTAAAAAATATATTTTTATTTAATGAATTTAATGAATTAACGGTGCAGTGTCTCGAAAGTAATTGTTTTATAGTTGCTGTGAGATAAAATTTACGTGAATAAAGTAAAAGTGAATATGGTGTAAAAAATTGTTTATATTTGTACAAACTATTTTTTCCCAATATGAAATTAAGGTTCCCAGAAGTCATTGTTTTGTGGCGGTTGTGAAATATAAATGACGACAAAAGCGTTGAAAATAATCTCATTAAATGTTTTGATATGTTAAAATGCAAATAATTAAAATATTTTTTCATAATTATATGTGTTGGTTTTATTCATTTCTTCGCATTTTCCAGGTTTTTACTCATTGCGAATAGGGTAATAGTATTTGACATAGATTTTAGCATCAAAGCAATTTTTTTGGTAAAAAGAGACCTATTAGTTGGTAACAAAATAAGTTAGTACTAGAGTTAAACTAGGGAATTGTAGGTTTATCTTTAGACCTAGGATCATCTATGGCTTAAACGATAAACCTCGTTTTATAATACGATTTTCCTTAGTACTTGACTTGGACCCCGGCTTAAACCTGGTACTAACTTTAGTCCTTGTTTTATAATAACACTGGTGTTTCACTGGCGGTAGAGACATTACAAACTCGAACTACTAAAAACATTCGGCTTCGCCTCAAGCTAGTGAGTAGTCACTCGTTTATAATGTCCTCCCTATACACAATCTACCTACTATTATATTTTTCGTAAATAAAAGGCTTTTTCTTTCTGGTACACAAATAAAATTCGCCCGAGTCAACTATAAGAAGAAGAAGATTTCAGTATTTATACAAACATTTCGGATAAAAGATCGACCGTCCACATAACGATAAAACGTATTTCTCATACATATGAAGCTTGTATGTTAACAACGCATTGTAAGTTCGGCCTCCAGTTTTTCCTGGACTCGGGCGGACATGTTTTTGTAGCAACATATTATTCAGGTCGGTCCGAACACATAAATTTTCTTGTTACAGAAACATATATAAATAAAGATTATGAGAAACGGTTAATACTTACGATTTTCTGTGTTTTTGCAAAAAGAGTTTTTGAATCTACGCATAAAGTAGGTACCTAAGACTCTAACACTTTCTAAGTTAATAGTACTTAAACTTATTCGTAGATAAATAATTTTACATACAGTTTAATATTGTGCGCCAGAATCGATTTTCACTTTTTTCTTACGATTTATTTACGTAAGAAAAAGAGTGAAAAACGAAAAAAATATATGACCGGAATAGTTGTCATATTTACCGATCATAGCTTATCGCAGGTTTATTTTTTAACACGACTGCTGAAAAGGAGTGTATTGTTTTTTTCAAGTGCATGTACCTATGTAAATATATATGTTTATGAGTTTCATTATTGCAGTAATACTTTTGATTTGTATTTCGACATATGAGGTATCTTGACAAGTCTTACACGTGACATAGGCAATTTTTATGGCACGGCAATTGAATTTTTAATTTGAAAAAAATCTTGTGTCTTTTCTATAAGTGATCCAGATTCCAAGATTCAAATATTGCTAGGAGTATCCTCTAGCAATATTTAAATGTTGTATGTATGTATTTGTGTAAAAATCAATATATATGTATGATTTTTTCTTTTGCTGATGTTACAAGTGTAAAATATCCTACGTCATGCAATAATTACTGTAGTTAAAAAAAAAGCAACGGGTTGCACTCCGGGAGTGCCGGCAGTAGTAAAAAATCCGGGGATAAAAAGAGAGGGGGACTAACTTCCTCTCCTACGCCGCGCCGGCGGTCTCTAGTCACGTGTCCGCCTTACAAATTTTCGATCAGGTCACGTGTCCTGACGCGAGTTTAACATTTTTTACCTACCAAAAAGTGCACAACGCCAGTAAAGATGGTTTTACTTCAAAAACTGGATGTTTCTCAAAGAATTTCCTTCTAATCTTCTATACATATAATAAAACAGTAAAAATATTTTGTCTGTACATTTAGAATTTTGGACTGAAATGGATAGAGGGACACTCAAAAAGAATAACAGAAAGCAAAAAATTTTTTTTCGAATTTCTTGTCTGTCTGTCTGTCTGTATGTATGATCACGATTATCTCCGAAAATACTGAACCGATTTACTTCAAACTTTCACCAATTGCTTTGTTTTAACCCAGCAAAACATAGTTTGTTTCATCAAAATCGGTTCATTAAAAAAAAAGTTATCGTCATTTGAATGAACTCAAGGCATTAGTTTGCCTGCAAATATACACAGTGAATTTTTTATCGTTTTGGACCCTTAAAGGGGTGACTCAGACCATCAAAATGAACAACTTTTCCTATGGGAACAATGGTGGGAACTCAAAATAAAATTCGACATTCCCATACAAACTGGCCGGGCGGTGGGACTCTTTTGTATGGAAATGACGAAATTTTTTTTTAAGTTCCCGGCATTGGTCCCATAGAAAAAGTTGTTCATATTGATGACCTGAGTCACCCCTTTAAGGGTCCAAACTGTGTCTGCGGGATGGACACTAAGGGCGGCGGCGTAGCCGCGGGCAAACGGCAAACCAACCTAAACTGCTGCGCCTAGAAACTTGAAATTTGGTACAGGGGTTCTTTTAATGATGTGAGTGAGCGCTAAGAAAGTATTTTTAAGAAATTTAACATCTAAAGGGGTAAAATTTATATGGAATTTTCTCATTTCTGGACTAAGAAGTATGAAAGTAGGTATATAAGTTCTAGATTATTTTAAATCTAGAACTTATATACCTAATATAAGTTCTAGATTTAAAATAAAAAAGATGTGTGTAGGTAGATGAAATTTGCTAAATTCCCCCCTTAACCTCGTAAGGCCCAATGTACTCAGACGAGGCCAAAAAAAAGAAAGCGTTCGGACCCAAGAATTTATATTTTTTATCAACGTTATTACCCACTGTGATCACTTGAGGACAAAATAAAAAAATCCAAGATACTTGAATTTTAGCGCGTAAATGATCTGTCAGTTGTTGTCCTCTGGTTGGTCGAAACATAAACGTCAATTTGATGTAAATGAAATTTCTGACCAATGATGTGAAATTAGTCCTTTTTGACCAAAATGGCAAACATGCAGCGTCCACGTCGAAGAGGTGAGTTATAATCTTAATTTATTTCAGTCATCGACGATTTATTTTTTAATCAGTGTTGATAAATAAGTGACTTACATGTACTAGTTTTCAAATACAATACTATTTGGTTTCAATGTAACTGTAATGCATATTTATGTACTATTGAAAAAATATGTACTCGCCTGATCACAGCGGGCGTTACCTCTATTTTTTTATGTGATTACTTGATCACATTGGGTTTTAATTATATTACAAAAATATATTACTTATTTTTATATTTTGTTGCAGATATGAAAAATTATGAAATCGAGGACTTGTTATATGAATCAGAAATTGAAGATCTGGATTGGTACATTCTTCAGTTTCTGAATTATCAAGGTCTGACCTAGGGGTCGGCAAGATAACGGCTTATATTCTGAGTTCGGGATTACCTAGGACCGAGATAACAGCTGCTCATCAAAATCGGAGCGCGAAGCTGAAACTACTGCATCAGCTTAATGTGGAATTCCTCATGGTAGAAGTAGGGCAGAAGACGCATAGCTAACTCGACTGGGACACAAAATGCAGAATATCCTAGCCACATTATACCTAAATGTTAAGTTTAGTACTTCATGGTCACTACAGCATTGAAATTAAAATACAGCATTTAAATTATAATTATTAGTATCTACCTAGACAAGGTTAAAATGTTGCTTAATTCAAAATGGATGTAGAAGATTTATGATTTAGATTTTTTTCATTTGCAGTTTCGTTTATGTTCATTTATTAAATAAAAGTTTTGAAACTAGTTTTTTTTTAATTTATTAATTATAAACCATTGTACTCACATGAGAACAAATAAATCAAGGACATGTTTGCAAGTAATACCCAATGTCTCATGCAAGAACAAAATATATTGAATTTTTAAATATCCCAAAATAATCATACATAGTATTAATGAAGCTATCAATAACTCCCAATGTAGTATTGCATATATTTTGGGTTCATTTTAATAAAAATCGGCTTGGGTCTGAAGCCTTTCAACTTTTTTGCCCTCGTCTGAGGACACTGGGTCGCACTTCATAAAGGTAAATCTTAAGCTTGGGTTTTACGAGGTTAAGGGGTAAAATGAGGGTGGATGGGTGGTATAAACTTTGTATGGAAATTTTCTCATTTCTGGACTTAGACGTATGAAAATAAGTATATAAGTTCTAGGTTACAATTAAAAATATCTGTGTAGGTAAAATGGACGATATTTTTCCCTGTAGGGGTAAAATAGCGGGGTAAAGATTGTATAGGGATTTACTCATTTCTAGACTTAGAAGTATGAAAATAGGTAAATAAATTCACGATTACAATTGAAAAAGATATGTGTAGGTTAACTGGAAAAAATCCCCCAGAAGGGGGATAAAGTTTGTTTGGAAATTTTCTCATTTCTGGACTTCTCGATTACAATTAAAAAAGATATATGTGGGTGAAATGGACTGAATTCACTCCTAAAGGGGTAAAATGGCCCTCCTATTATATATAAAGGTTTTATGGAAATTTTCTCATTTCGCACTTAGAAGTATAAATAATATCCATACTTCTATACTAATACTAATATTATAAATGCGAAAGTAATTCTATCTGTCGTTTTTTTACGCTAAATTTGGTATGGAGGTGTGAGGCCCGGGGAAGGACATAGGGTATGTTTGATTCCGGGAAATTCTACTGTTCCCGAGGGATCGACACTAATGCGGGCGGAGCCGCGGGCAACAGCTAGTTATATACTATATATATATTAAAGGTATGTACTTAATAGGTATTTGGTGTACCTGTTTGGTGAAACATTTCAATGGAATGAAATGTTTCGTCAAACAGATACAAAACAAAACAAGCTTCGTGGAAGATTTAATTAAATCTTCCATGAAGCTCTACAATTTGAATGTTCTATTTCAGTATATTAACATCATTTGATAAAAGCTGGACATTGACCTTTTTCAAGGACTCTTCGTTTCATAGGAGGATATTGCCATACTCACCACGCTTGGCTGGCGGGTTGGCAGAGCGCAGTTTCATTGGCTTTTTCTGCTTTCGATGCTGCTGCCCATCGAAAGCATTTTTAAGCTGGGGATGGATAGGAATTTGTTGGACTTGGGTAGGGAATCAAAGAATTCGGATACTAGTCACTCAGATATATGGGGCTTTTGCCCCATACATCTGAGTGACTAGTAGGAGAGCAAGTAGGAGCTCGGGAGGCCGGGTGCAGGTACCCGATGCTATACCTGCAACTACCGGCCAAGCAGTTGAGGATGGTAAACCTAAGTATATAGATTTTTATTTTACTATTCCCTATGTTTAGCGACGTAACCATATAGCAGAGTAGGCAACAGCTCCGAGACTCCCATGGGCCTTTTTGATCAGTTTGGCACCAGTTTGGCGCCTTAGATAGTATTGTTACGCCACTGCCAATATTCCTTGTGTGTTTCATAATCATGTAAAAAAATCAGTGGTATTAAAAATCCGTTTCTAGACTGAAAGAAATCATAGTTTTGTCAGACTTGACTGCGCAGAAAAATAAACTATAAACAAAAAAACCACTTTATTTACGCTCAAATAACGTTGCATCAAAACAACACAAGAAAGTAGCAATATAAATAAAATTGTTCTTTGAAGAAACGTGAAACTTTTTTCGCCTTTGGCCTCCTTGTAGTCGAGTCGGAGAATTCCCTCCCAAGTTAATAAGTGCGCAAAGAATTTAATAAAAGCATTTTATTATTTTATAGAACACTTGCTTGCTTTTTATGATACCAAATAGCAGATGTTTATTTATAACAATAAAAAAAGATATGGGTAGCTTTCAGTTGTAGGTACTCAGCTGGAGGTTCTTATTGTACCTTCTGCATTGGGATTCTGTCAGTGACGTTTTATACATTGTTTTGAGAAACATACTGACGTTTTTCGTATGATTTTTACAAAGGGAATTATAAGCCTAGCTACAATTATTTTTTTTTTAATCATCATCATCATCAGGTCTTTTTTAGTCTCCACTACAGGAGCACGACCCTCTCTGTACTACTATAGCCATACTTGGCCAGAGCAGTCAGAGGGCTTAGCCTACACTCTCCACGCTGGCCAGACGGGTTGGAGAGTTCTCACAGATGTTTATAAGCTTTGTTCAGCTTGTATTTCCTAAGTCGCCTTCTACGACATCCATGGGAAGACTTGGAGTGGTCCTATTCTACTCTGCCGGATACCACACGGCTAAACCTTTATTTTCAAAGGCACGGGAAAATTAAAAGGCTTCTAATAAACGAGTTCACTTTATTTTCTGTGACCAAAATAGGAGTGAGCGAGCGAAGCGAAGAGAACTTAGGGCGTAACAGTTGCTTACATCAAAAATATAACAAGTATTTTTAGACGAGTATTAATGTTGGCATATGTCAATATGTAGTAATTCAGAGGAGAATATAGATTTCAATAGGAGATTAATGATATTAAATATTGATTAGTTTAATTAGCATCCCTTTTCATATACTAATCTTCACTTAGCAGTAGTGACTGACTAAGTAATTCAGAGGAAAATATAGAAAGCAATAGGAGATAAATGTTTTTAAATAAAGGTTAGTTTAACTAGCATCCCTTTTCATGATACTTACTAAATGCAGTTAAGGTCAGTGCAGCTCTACTGTAACCACCCTTGCCTTTCGATGGCAATGAAGAATGCTGTAAATATTTCTTCAACGAATGACTACGTTACGTACTTATATTTTCCATAAAAGCAAAAGATCTTACAACAAATTGTCACATTTTTTAAAAGACGGTAATCGTACCCCTATTACTAACAAAACTAAAATATAAAAAACCCCTATGACAAATTCTAGTGATCTCGGTTAATTATAATTCGTCATATGGGTTTATGGACATGAGTGTGAATAACCACGTGCGTAATGTAAATCTCATTCGAGAAACTTTTAAAAGCTGCTAAGCCCCGGCTCGACGAACGAAATCACAGCCTACTAAAGTATATTTCACCCTTTTGACGACACATTATGTACATTTGCAGCGCGTAACGACACGGGCACGGTTCACAATTTCCATTAGGGCGCGCCGAAATAGGAACAGCCTAAATTTTTATAGTGTCACAGGAAAATCGACCTAAATTCCATAGTGGTTAGCCTTATTTTGCGGTGAGGGTTGAGCTCATTTGTGTTCGATACACCGGGCGCGCGCCGCGCCCCGTGTAACACATATCGTATTAGCAAAGGACGGTATCTTACTGCAATTAGCTTCAGCTTTTTAGGAGCGCCGCGCCGGTTGTGCGTTGTTAGAATATTTTCGTCGCACTCGACCAGGGAATCGGCCGTTTTAACTTGTGGCAATGGCTACTTATGCTTGGAGGTATTTAGGAACCCGGCTAATGAGTTTTGCTAATAATATATTTTTTGCCTATTGGTATTCCATTTTCGCTAATAAATAGAAGCCTTCTTAACCTAGGATTTTTGGAAACGTTACCTTATTTACATTTAATTTTAATATAGGAACGTTACTTCCGTGTTAAGATATCGTTGTAAAACATTTCTAAGTAGTCCAATATTATAAAAAGACTAGAACTTACTAGATATAGCATTATCATTATATACTTTCAATCATATTCTTTGTTTGACGCAATCTTGTCTTGAAATGAGCTGTACTTATATACATATTATTTGAAATTAAATAAATTGAAACATTATATTATAATCGAGGTATAATTATAATACAAAGGAGATTTTATAATATTCTTATAACATGTCTAGGTAGGTTTTAAGTTTAACCAAAACTGGGAGTTGATCTCGCTGGGAGATAATGCTGCAGTGCAGTTTGTTGCCGTTTCTTCTGCTGTGCGAAGTTCTAGACGTAATAATAATAGTAATAATAACCTGCCCCTTTGCAATAACCCAGCATTAGTCCACCCATATTTCAATCCCATAACCCACTTATTTTTCTCTGAAAACGCAATAGTTCCTTCTTCGGCCAAGACCTGTTTAAGGGAATATCATACATTGATATTTCCAGGAACAGGTTCTAGCTGGAGACCAGACCAGACCATTACATCAACTTCTCGAAAGGGCCTCTACGTGTTGGATTTATATCCCCACGGAAGCCTCCCAAAGGACCGGTGTAAACCCGTGAACCGTAAGGTAATAATAATATGAACGAGAGCAATGAAATATATAAATATGTATATGTTTTCTTTTACAGTGTCTTAAATAAGTAGTTTTTCTCAATCTGGAATCAAATCCACCTAAAATAATACCAAAGATTGAATGTTAGCCTATGCTAGTAAATGGAACTGTCTATGACATTTACAATGAGTTCTTGGTGGAAATTTTGGTGGACTGCTCGGTTATTGGATTCTTTCATAATTTTACTTTAACTAGACTTTATAATGTGAAGTAGGCCGAGAGGCGGTTCCGAAGAACTCTGACACCAGGGTGTGCATGGTCGATTGACCGTGACACCTACTCGAAAATGAATGATGATGAATGAATGTGAAGTCTAATTTTAGATGATTTTGAAGCAAGAAAAAAAAACTAACAAATCAAAATTAATAAAAATCGATCGAGGACCTAACTTATAATTATGTATAGAAACAGGACTTAGCACGAACTTTTTATTAATTGTTTCCATTAACGTTTCAATGGATTTATATCAATTTGAGTCGCAACGACACTGGTTTTAAAAAGGAATATAGGTATAAGTACTCAGTTGACAAAATGCAATATTACTAGTTCGTTTTATTTTGCTTCATTCATTTCAACATTGATATATCTTAGAACATTTTCACAATGTTAATTATATCAATTTCTAAAAACAACTGGAAAACAGTAAGCAAGGTTTATAATCACTAAGATACTTCTCAAGATATTAATTAAAGAAAAATATAATTTCAAAGAAATGGACGGAATGTAGAGTAGCTGGCTTAAATTTAATCTCTTAGTAGAGCGCATCACATAAACGGAAAGTAAAAGCCTTAAACAAGAGAATGAAAAACGGCCAAGAACTCGCATGATAAGCGTTTTAATCTCTTTAAGTGTTACTACGCTTTCATTTTGATACATTGCAAGTACAACACTGATACAATATTCAGGGTGTTCATTTACCTTCTACATTCGGCGAGCTCCATGGCGCAGTTGTCAACACGCCAGCCTGCGACACGAGAGTGCCCGGGTTCGATCCCCGGCCAGGTCAAGATGGAAAATGATCTTTTTCAGATTGGCCTGGGTCTTGGATGTTTACCTATATATGTATTTGTTATAAAATATAGTATCGTTGAGTTAGTATCCCTTATCACAAGTCTCGAACTTTCCTTGGGGCTAGCTCAATCTGTGTGATTTGTCCGTATATATTTATTTATTCCCTTGAAGGTAAGACTCAGTCTGTCAGTCATCATTATCACAGCCACAAGAAGTCCACTGCTGGAAAAGGGACCAAGTCGTTCCATGCCATACTCACCACTCTTGGCAGGCGGGTTGGAATCATTTTTAAGATGAAGAAGAATAGGAATTGTTGGTTTTGGGAAAGGAATGAAGGTATTAGGAAACTACTCACTCGGATGAATGGAGGAAAAGCAAGTAGCAGCTCGGGAAGCGGCGCTCGAGTACCCGATGCCATGCCTGCAACCACCGGACAGGCAGTTGAGGATGACACCCCTGACCTTATCAGTCCGTCAGTATGAACAACTTTTCCTATGGGGCCAATGCTAGGAACTCGAAAATTAATTTGCCATTTTCATTTCAAACATTGGTCCCACAGGATAAGTGTTCATATTGACGGACTAAGTCACCCCACCAGGGAACTGCCGAGGTTTAATTTATACGCGATTGAGCTCTTCAATCAACGTTTGGTTAAAATAGGATTGAATTTTACTTTTATTATTTGCTAATTTTCTTTAAAGATATAGACGGAAGTTATTCGTCAAAGGCCATTTTACAATAATTTGAAAATATATTTTAAAATGTTCACGTTTCACCTTTGTAGTTAACTGGTATTTATATTTCCTTAAAATAATATTATTTCATGCAAAGAAAAGAAATAATCGAGAAATATTCGTTAAGAATACTAATGAAGAAACTTCAAATGTGCGTAACCATTATTGATTAGAATCGTGTGGAAATAGGCAGTAATATACAGTCACAAGTTTAAAATCATCATCATCTTAGCCGCAAGAAGTCCACTGCTGGACATGGGCCTCCCCCAAGGATTTCTAATATGACCGGTTGAAAGTCTTCCTGCGACCCTGGTCAGGTCTTCCGACCACCTGGTCGGTGGGTGTCCAACGCTGCGCTTGCCGGTACGTAGTCGCCATTCGAGAACCTTCCTGCCCCATAGACCATCGGTTCTACGCGCTATGTACTGATGGCAGTCGTAAAGCTATGACCGATGCCTTTAATCTTTATTTATTTCAATATTTACATTTACAATATTTCTTAACTATTTACTGTTATTTAAAAAAAAAACGTGATTTAGTTTCACTGGCATCACTCAAAAGAAAACATGGCGGTCAGCGTTTTCGGTCACGTGACATACAGATGATAGTATAAGTACAACGCATTGTTTATTAATCAAACTTTATAAATAACATAATTATATATTTTATTTAAACGACAATGGCCTCATATATTTGTAAATGTGAAAGTTTAAGTTTTATGCTTTTAGGTGTTTTTTAGGGTTTTACTCAGAGACCATAGTCTAGAGAGCTGTAATTTTTATGGATATGTATATTAATCATGCCGAAAAAATAGTAAAATAAAATCTTGAAAAAAATTTTTTTAGGATGGGAGCTCCCATACAAATAAAAAACCGGCCAAGTGCGAGTCGTACCGTTATCTATAAAAACGGCAAAGAGATCATATCTGTTTTATGAGAGCCCCCCTTTAATATTAATTTTCTTCCCCTTTAATTGTGAATATATAAATGAATATTCTGTAAATATTCCAAGCGTCTACCTGTTGCCGCTTATCAATCAAGAGCAAAAACAAGCAAAAAAAATCACGTTTGTTGTATGGGAGCCCCCTTAAATATTTATTTTTTCTAATTTTTAGTATTTGTTGTTATAGCGGCAACAGAAATACATCATCTATGAAAATGTCAACTGTCCAACATCAGACAGACAGACAGACGGAAAGCGGAGCGATATTAATAGGGTCCCGTTTTTACCCTTTGGGTACGGAACCCTAAAACGGGGAGTAATTTTTTAAGGAGTCTCGAATTTCCCTTGTGAAGTAGGACTTTATAAATATTTCTTCAGTTACCACCGGCTTATGTGAGCTCGATTTTAGACTTTAGATAATGGTACGGAATCCTTCGTGCGCGAGTCCAACTCGTATTTGGCCGGTTTTTTTAGTACTCGTACTCAGTTTTTTTTTTTTTGTCCGTACAAATCACACAGATTGAGCTAGCCCCAAAGTAAGTTCGAGACTTGTGTTATGGGATACTAACTCAACGATACTATATTTTATAACAAATACATATATAGATAAACATCCAAGACCCAGGCCAATCTGAAAAAGATCATTTTCCATCTTGAACTGGCCGGGGATCGAACCCGGTCACTCCGTGTCGCAGGCTGGCGTGTTGACCGCTGCGCCACGGTGCTAGTCAACGAGAAATGGTTCAACTATTAAACGAATTTGGACGAAGTTAACTTGGCTTCTTGGCACAGTTTTTGAGGAATATATGCAGTCAATACTTGCACAAAAACTAGTTTTTGAATATTTTGTGCATACAACAAACGTTTTTGAGCATTTTTTATAGTTAAATTTTGTATTGTGGTACAGAATCATCGTATGCCATTCTGACGCGAACTTGGCCGGTTCATTTAATATTCATTTCATATTTTCAATTCTTACAAACAATATTGCTGTTTAGCAAAATTTAAAATCTTTATCGCGTCAAGCACCCAACGCTGTTTCTGTTGAAACCCAAAAATATGTTCTCAGTACAATGTTTTGTTGCCCACCATTTTGTTCCACGTTTTTTGGGCCTTTCATTTTAATTGATTATGGTATCATTGATGATGTTTTAGGGCTCTTATTGATAATCTTTTAGGGGCATTATATATGACTTTTGAACCCACTACCATAAGTCTCCTCCCCACACAACTTGCTTCTATGTCACAAGAATTAGAGAGTTGTTTGTTTTTGAGCGTGTGGCTAACACTGGTGTCAGATCTATCAAGCTGCCTAAAGGCATCTAAGCGCGAATAATGCTCAGACCCATTGTACCATCGGGCTTCTAGTGTCTAGAGAGTAGGTCGCAGGCATATCAAAAATTCAATTATAAAATTTGCCATATATATATCGCGGGTGGCTGCAAAATTTACTGAATGCCGACAATTTGGCCACGTAACCAGGGTGCATTACATTAATTTCGAGCTGAAAGCCCCGGCATTAATTTGCGTCTAGCTCCAGAGGGAAACCGCAAAATACTAGTTCCGTTGCTATTCATAATAAAACCGGTGCAGACCACTAAGTGCTTCAACATCTGGGCGCAACGAAATACTATTATGATGACAAAGGCCTGCGAAATAGTGGGAGAAGTCAGCTTCGGTAATAACCACTTACGTTAACTTTAAGCGCTTCTTCATATCACGCTTAGATGAACTTGTTATTGCTTGTTTTCATATGGATTTGGGACGTGGAAGAGTTTGTGAAAATTGTAGAGAATAAAAACTTTCTAGTGATTTAATTAAGTGTACCAAAGTACATAATTAACTTCAAGAGTAGTAGAGATATTTGCGTGATAATAGTCGAGTATGTGGTAAATAGGAATACTTTCATGATACAGTTTAATCAGTTACTTCATGATATTACTCGATATTGCCAACTCAAATAATTGAAAAATTGGTCGTCTGTAAAGTCGGTGTACGAACGTTAATTTTACGTGATAACGGTAAGAGATAGATGTGTGATAGATACTTCCTACTACTACTGCTACTGTTGCTGCTGTCTGTCTGTTTTCGTGCATATAGCTGGGGTTCATCGATTTACAAGACGTTGTTACTTCAAAATCTTTTAGGAAAAATCCTACTTAAACCAATTTGATAAAATAATCTTAATAAATTAAGAAATAAAATATGGTGAAAAAAATTTCATGTGGGCGGGACTTAATAGGTCTATGTACGACCTATGTTCTGCCATCTGAGCTACCGCACAATTCAATCTCGGCGCCGAAATTCTCCACCATATCCCATTTCCTATTAAATGTATTAAGGCTTACGTCACCTACACAACTACCCGACTTTTATAAGTGAGGTATATGTGTGAGAAAAAAAAAATAAGTTTCAAACTTTAAACTTTAAAAGAGAAAGGTTGTTTATATTACGGGCTGAGTTACCCCTTTAAGGGAATGTCGAGGGTAACAATTAAGGCGATCATTCTTCCCTAGCCTTCACTTTCATATAAAATGAAGTACTCATAAATAGTTATTACCTGTGCGTTTCTTTCCATACAATTACACCAACAAGAACCTGGCTCCTTAATAACAGAGCGAGGGATTTTTATATAGTTTGGTATCCTAAAGGATAGTGTATCCATTGGCATTGGTGGGTCGATTCTTTTTTGGGTTATCTATGCTATTCTGATAAAGTTACTCTCATAAAAAAAATATTCCGACGAATTGAGACCCGCCTCCTTTTTTTGAAATCGGTTAAAAATTAAGAAATAAGATATGGGGAAAAAATTCCACACAGGCAGGGTTAGAACTACTGTGGATTTTTTATTTCTTAATTTAATAAGATGATGTGTCGATTTTAGTTTTAAAATAATAAGAAAAAGTGAGATGAAATGTGAAACTACGGATGTTTAAATAAAGACAAAAGACACTGCTTCCTTTCAGTAGTGAACTTCATCTAGGGATACATTGTTATTAAACTTATCATAATATATATACTTAGTAGGACCAACATATTCGTTTTCATCATACAATGTTATTTCAACCATATGAGTCCATTGCTGATAGCAGGATAAAGCAACAGATTTGTTGAGCATTTTTACTTTTGTGATTAATGGTCTAGCGATTTGAGCCGCAATGTATGTGGTCGATTCGAGAAAATTTAATTGTTAACCAACTGTAAAAAACAGTAGGTTCTCAGTTAGAATGAATATTTGTTATCTCATAACTCCGAAGTCCGGTTTTAAAAACATAGCATTTCCGAGATATTTAGAACATCTTGGTGGTGTAACGTCATTCGTGGACGCCGATTTAACCTTTTTAGGCAATTTTCAATCGAAAAATAATTTGTTTCTTAATTATTAGACATAATTTCAAATGAAATTTCAAATCTTTTTTTTGCAAAAATTACATTTTTGTGACTAATCTTTATTATAAACGAATCCACACTGTAATGTGCTTTCCGTGATAAATGAGCCCAAACACGATTGGTGAACCTTGTTTAGTGTAAGATGGTGATCTGATGATGGAGTAACAAGATGGCTATAGGAACGGCCACCTTCCGACTCCATCATAAGTGCAGCGTAACGATTCCATAATATTGTATTGTCATCTGATTTACACATGCATGCAAGATTTCAGCTCAATAGGTAACCGGGAAGTGGATTAAAAACTTGCAAGGTTTGATTACAGACAAACATCGGTACAGGCGAAATTAAATAAAAGTTTGAAACGTCACTATCAGAAAATGTGCGCATAAAAAAACTATGAATCTCGAAACTAACGAAATTGGTTTCTTAAAATAATGTATGCTTTCACATACGATAATAAGCTAAAATCACGATCTTCAAAACAGTAAGCATACCTACCCAGTCCAATCGGTTCAGTAGTTTGGTTGAGGTAGGTTTTTAGGGTTTCGTACTCAACCGGTTTTTACCAGTTGGGTTTAAAAATTAACATATATTTGTATCTTTTCTATGAGCAGGCAAACGGTCATTGGCCATCATAGAAGTTTTTTTTTTTAATCTATGTTGGCTATCAATTTGCTTACGTATATTTCGTGTTATTAATCCGAGTTTAAACAAACAGACCTAGTGTAGGAAACCAAAAAGAATATTGCATCATATGATAATCCTAGCCGAAAATATTTTTTAACAATAATCGTCTCAAAAGTTAAAAAAGTACTGTTCCCGTGGGAACGACATTGACGAAAGTAAAGCCGCGGTTGAAAGCTAGCATTTTATAAGTGTGATTGTAAACAGTAAATTGTGACGCAAGGTCCTAACATAACACTTTTTGGTGAGGGCAATATTTGGAATCCAGAGCGGAAAGGAGGAGTCCAGAATACTCGTAGAATCCCGAGCGTAACGAGAGATTCTAAAGTAGACTCCTAAGTAAAGCGACGGATCTAGAGTATGTTGTAAAGTATTATGTTTGTCCCGAGAAGACACATTCTGCTTTTCATCTCCCGTCTCCCTCTATGAGAAAAACAATAGGGGAGAAAGGGGTAATGGGAGTCGCTTAAGCGAGCTATCAAATAAAAGCTTATTTCGAAATAATATCATTATTAAAATTGTTTAATACTAGACTTTACTTATTTATCTACTAGTTGATATCACTTTTCACCACTTTGGGAATCAACTTTAGATATATTTCCGCGTTTTAAAAAAAACAAGTTTGACTCCCATTGCACTAACCTCAGTACAATGGGAATCAGACATGTGGGAAATCAGAGTCAAACAATTGCAGACATTACATTCGGCAGTATGCCATCCAGTGCAATCACCAGTTGATCAGGTAGCCTATTTGATTTTTTTGACTTGTAAAATCGGCATCTATAAGCGAAAAAAAACAAGAATATTTTTTGCGGGTAATGGTAATCACTAGCGAGCTCTTTGGCTCCCATTACCCAAAATCTATACTACATGTTAACAGTAAAATTTAAAAACACAGAATAATTTTAATCGCAATCTAATATGCTAATTTAATTTTTTAATATCAAGGATAAATCTATCCATAGTCATTAATTTGGTACAGGTACAACGTCTATACTCACCGTTAATGTATTTTGACAAAAATTTACACCGGCGAGGCGTGAAAACGAAACATAATTGTCACTCAAAAACGCGTGGTGCTACTAGCGCGAGTCATTCGTACAATGGGCATCGGGTACAGAGCAAGCTGAACATGTCATCTACCTAGGTATCGAACGTTTAGTTTTGCTTAGAGGCACCTGATCCCGATTGCCCGCTGACTCCCATTACCCCATTCTCCCCTATTTATATTTTCATTCCCTTTATTCCCACAGCACTAAAAAATATTGAAATGTGATTTAATAAAAAAAAATGTCCCTCGGGAATAAAAACGTATGTATTTCGACCGTTCTTTGTTTTTTGAATATGAGAATATGAGATGAAAAAGCATTTTTATCCGTAGTACAAATTATAGCAATACAAATGTTTAAATATTTGTGAAAACAAATATTTTTTTATTTACGGAGAACTAAACTAATACGTATACGGCCCCGCCATGTTTTTCATTTGCGTGCGAGTACCTTCGTTTAATATGGTACGTGAACGTGTAGCGTGGCGTAGCATTGTGTGATTGATTGACTTACGGCTACGTTTGGTTAATTGAAACCCTGTCGTTGACCGCACCGTACCATGCGTACCAATTGGAAAAGTTCCTTGTATTTTATGTATATGTTTACTTTTCCAATTATAACGCTACTTTTTATATATTTAATCAACCCTAACACTAAGCTAGGTAACGGGACTACTGAAAGGGGACGCGGAAATGAGATAAGGATTGAAAACGAGAATCTCATCATAAGCTTTTAATAATCCATTGCTGGAATAAAAACCTCCTTTTGTCTACGTCATCGTTGTTCATCTTTGCCCATCGATATCCGGTTCTTCCCAGTGAAATCATGACGTCGGCTAATTCCAATAGCCCGTGTCCATTCCCGTGTATCCATTGTCGATAACCTTGAATATTAATTAAAATACAATTTGACGGGATAACGTGTTATAAATCGATGAACACCAGCGATCGATGCATGCACGAAAAATGTCACGTTCCGAATCTCCAGCAGCAGCAGTAGTACTAGTGGTATCTATCACGCATCTGTCTCTAACCATTATCACGTAAAATCATCGTCCGTAAATCGACTTTACATAAAACCAATATTTTTTGAATAATTTATATTAACGTGAGAAACTTGTGTGAAAACAGGATACTCTCATATGAAGCCAGCTACCAGGCCGACATGTTTCGCGCTGTCTAGCGCTAATATCAGCGTGGACCGGGACGACTTCGGGCGCACGTCTCGGTTCACTTTCACCCTGAGGAAGATCTCCGGATGAGGTCGAAACATGTCAGCCTATATACTGACATTGTACGTGACGACTCCATTGTGACATATTTAAAATACGATTTATTTCGAATATTTAAGAAGGAGATACGATAAAAAAATGGGCCTACGGATGTGCTTGTGCATAACGTACAGTCAGGGACAGCGATACCTGACCAGGCCCTCTACCTTTTGTATATACAGAAATATTTTAATGAAGTCTTTCTTAAAAATGCAAATTGTCATGTTAATATTATTTGTAGGCCTGGTCAGGTATCCCTGTCCCTGATTGTACGTCTTTAAGACTTAGCACATTCCTATTGACATTGATTTTCAACGACGATGATAGTCACTACCTAACAGATTATTCAAAATTTCATAAAAGCGACATCTGTAGATTTTCATCTTCTTGTGTGTTTGTGGTAATTAAACGACCTGCTCAAAGGCTTCTTTGCAACGGCTACTAGCTTTAGAAACTGAAACTAACAGGAATACATTCACACTGCTGAAACAGATTTCGGTGAATTTCACAAAGCGAGTGACAAGACGTTCATTGCGTTTGTGTTCATCAAAGAGCAAATATCCACTACGTCGTATGCGTGCGTACTAAAGTATTAATTTGACAGCATGTCAAATAATTTGAAAAATAATACAATAGAAGTGTAAAAGAAGATAGTCAGGGGATGTCATTCTCAACTGCTTGGTCAGTGGTTGTAGGTATGTATGTAGGTACGGGCCCGGCCTCCCGAGCCGCTACTTGCTTTTCCCGCATTCATCGTAGTTTCCCAATACCTTCATTACGTTCCCAGATCCGACTAATTTCTATTCTTCCCTAGCTTATAAGCTTCACATGGGCAGCAGCGACGGAAGTACAAGACGTCAAGCGTGTTGAGTATGGCAATACCCACTCACTTTTTATGGATGAAATGTAGCAAAGTGATCTAGCATGAAGAGTAGCTTTCGGAAAATATTTCTGGCTATGGGTTGAAAAAGACTGATAACGACACTTAAAGTTACGATAGCGATACATTAAGTTTGTTTAAAATTGGTTGGGAACGTCCAATTCCAAAGAATAAAATTTATACAAGAATATTACCGTACGTAGGATAGTTCAAAATATATAACAAGTTTTGTTATGAGGCCCTTCTCATAAAAGCAATATTAAACATAGCTGCCGAGCAAAGTACTCGTATCACGCGTCCATAATGCTAAATAAGTGACGTTTCTACTCCCGTAGTGTTCTCAAAGGCACGTTTACGCCGAGATGAAGAAATGCTCTGTTTTTTTTTTACTGTATGCCTATATTTAAGAGGTTTTTTAATAAAGACTTTTTTTTATTAAAGACGAAAAAAAATTGTGCAACTTCCCATTAGATGTGCGCACTGTACACTAGTACTTATTCTGTGACTGTACCTAAGCCTATACGCCTTGTGATATCGGGTGGCGGGCCTGACGGTGAAGGGATGTCTATTCTATATATTCCATGGTAACATGCGAGCAGGACAGGTCATTGCCCAAGGCTAGAGTCGGATGATACGTATACAAACAGAACTCAGCCTCCGAATTAAAACGAATGGCTTTTTTGGACGTATAAATATATACGAGCAAGCTTTTTAAAAAAGAACTGATTTTAAAGTAGGCATTATGGGTAGGTACGTATATGTATGTGATACTTATTATGACCATAAGTAAAAAAAATAATTCTAAGTACTATAAATAGCAAAATGTGTACAACTAACTTGAAAGTATGGCGTTAATCATATTATGGAAATATTGATATTTTTTAACATGGCAAATAGATTTCAAACAAACTACTGACCCGTTTTTGATGAAATATAAATGTGGTTAATTTTGGGAGTTTTCCAAATAAATTTCCGAGCAAAGAATTTTTCAAATATTGATAGAATGATTTTATAAATGATAGAGTTATAAGGTAACTCACAAATTAAGAAATGATTCCGTCGGATTAAAATCCTCCTCCTTTTTTGAAATCAGTTGGAAATCTCTTCGTTTAATGATGTAGAATGTGATCTTACGTAAATTTAGACGCCTATATTTTTAAATCTATGATATAATGTTTATTTCAAAAGCTCATTACTTACTCGTACAACCACCACCTTATAAGCAATTGGTGTGTTATTATTAACCGACTCAAAAAACGTAGGAGTATTTTAAGCCATCGGAAAGTTAGACTTTTAATAGAATTTAAATAGACAGTTGAGAGAAGTTTGTGATAGGTACAATGGGTAAAATAAGCTTTTGTTACAACTTTCGAAAGAAAACATCAAAGTATTCTATTTCTGTTTGTTTTCTTAGTTTTTGCGGTTTCACAGTTTTCGTGGTATTGTTAATAACTTCTATAATATATAATATTTCATTCCCACTCTCTACACATCCTAGGTACCTATTTACACACATTAACCTTACTTCTGTGTAACCACTCACCTTTTTTACAGTTTTGACGATCGCTGCTCTTATTTTTTTTAATGATGAACGAAATATTTAGACAAAACTTTAAATTATTATATAATGTATAATCCAAATACAGAGAAGTGGACTTATTAAATAGAGCGTTGTAGAAAAAGTGATGTGATAGAGTAGCGCTCGCTTCACTCACCCAATAATTACATTTTTGCCCACCTATAGCCTATAGCGATTTCAAAACCCAATAAAACATTATTCTGCGTAGTCGAGTAAAAATCAGCGTAGCCCAAAACATAACTATACGGCTCACCTTGCTAACAAATTACAATCAACTTAAAATAACAAGTTTACTACGGCATTATATTGAACTAGCTTTCGCCCTTGGCTCCGCTCGCGCCAATTTCGATCCCTTGGGAATAGTTCTTTCTCCCGGGTAGCCTATGTCCTTCTCCGTATTCCAGAGAACTTTTATGCAAAATTTCATGATGATCGGTTCAGTAATTACGGCGTGAAAGCGTAACAAACAAACAAATAAACAAACAAACAAACTCACTTTCGCATTTATAATATTAGTGAGGGTAAGGATTAAAATGTATTGATCGTAGCTATTCTAGTGTAATTATGCTTCAAGGTGCACCTACTGTATCGATTTTCATTCTACCCTACATTTTGATTACCAAGACATCGAAGCATTTCGGGAACCACTACGTTAAGTATTAAATGCACAAGTTTTCCGAGAAATTGAAATTATAAAGACGCTTTCTGTTTAAGTGGTTAAACTACAATTAACAAACGGCAAATATACTGTAAATGAAAATTTGCTTTATCACTAGTGGCTCTACAATCTGGCAAAATGGGGTTTTATCAAATTTGGTATTGGCAAAACGGTTTCACTTATGTATTACTCGCTTTCGCACGCGGCTCTGCCCGCGTCCATGTCGATCCCTCGGGAATAGTACTTTTTCCCGGGATAAAAGGTAGCCTATGTCCTTCTCCGTACTCTAGAGAACTTGTATGAAATTTTTTTAAGGTTAATTGTTCAGTAGTTACGGCGTGAAAGCGTAACAAATAAACAAACTCACTTTCGAATTTATAATATAAGTAAGGATTAGCACGAAAGTGTATTGACTCGTTATACCCCTGCTAAGTTCGGTGACAGACCCAGACCTTACAGGTCCTTACAAAAATGTTGGAAATATGTATATATATGTTACGGTTAGAGTGATTAATTAAAAATTATTAATAATTGCCTATCATTATTAATAATTACCGAAAGTACAGGTAAAAGTGAGAAATTAATCACATTTGTCGGTAATTATTAATAATGTAACCTTAGTACCGATAAATGTAATAACTATCGATAAAAATAAATGTACACTGGCGATTTTTTTCTCGATCGGGCAACAGAGGTGCGGGCAGGGGTGGCGAGGCGGCGTGCGGGATGTGCGAAAGGCCACGCGAAGATTTGCCTTCTTGGATACTAAAACTGATGTAATTTTCCAAAACTACACCGAATAAAACCTAGAAATTGACACTCACGTCGATTTATAATGAAAAGTCACGTCCGACATCTTAGATTATATAGGTAACTGACGTCATTTTCGAGATATGCACCTCTACACCCCAAGAACCTAGAAAACGACACTCATGTTGGTTTATCATGAAAAGTCGCGCCCGCCATCTTGGATTACATAACTAAGGTAAAAACCCAAAAAACGACCCCTTTGCAGGTTGCAGGTTTTTCATGAAAAGTCGCGTCCGCCATCTTGGATTCCAAAAATTACATCATTTTCAAGATCTCTAACCTAAAATAGACACTTACATATTTTCATGCCTGTTCCCATGGTGGTAATCTCGAGGCCTTTTTAATCAAAGTATTAAAAAGGCCTCATCACAAGAGGCCTTCTTGATGGTGATGACGATTCTATAATTTTGCCATTTTATAATAATAGCAGGTGTCCAATCCAGGCAAACCTAGCACAAGTCCAGCTACATTTCAATCCCATAAATTTGTCTTTCATAATGCAATAGTTTCTGCTCCAGCCTAGACCTGTTCAAGGACATATCATACATTGGTATTTCCAGAAACAAGTTCTGGCTGGAGACCAACTTTACATCAACTTCTCCAAAGGGCCTCTTCATGTTGGATATATATCTCCACGCAAGCCTCCAAAGGACCGGGGTAACACCCGTGAAACCAAAGTAGATACAAATAATAACACTAATAACGTTTTATTTTAGAAATACATTTCTATAACATAGGTTAGTACCAAAAATAAGCTTATAAACTAGGGTTAGTAAAGTGAGCCAAATAAAAATATTAAAAACTAAAGTTATTTTACATTGACACGAGCAAGTCTCGAGTCAACGTGGACTCTGTTCCAGTAGCTCAAGATAGGGCAGCAATAGCGACTCCCTTTCGCTGCTGAGAGGCTGTTCTCTCACTCTTTTAACTTTGTTTATTAAGAGTACAGATTAAGAGGTGTTTATTGTTGTCAGTTTCTTTAAAACAAGTACCTACCCTTGTTTGTGTGATCTGAGACAAGCACTGTTATATGTGTCATATCTTACGAATAAGTAGTATCGTCGTCATATCATATTCTTAATAAATACCTGCTGGACTAATAACTTTGGGATTTTTTATAACTTTTACCAATGTGTGTAGTGAATTATTAATAATAACTACCAAAAGTAATTAATTTCAGTTTTTTATTCACATTTACCAAAACACGAGGTTATTATTAATAATGTTATAAAATTATTAATAATTTTCGATTAATCAAATTTACCGTAACATATATAACATAATATTATAAACACCATTTCATGTTCCTAGCTTGAAAGTCGATAAAAGCTCCATGCAAACTTTTATCTACTTAATATATTTATTTATTTAACTTTATTAAGTAATTGTAAAAGGCGCGCTTAAAACAAAAAGACGTTTTATGGGGGCAAATGAATTAACACCATATTTAAGTTTTTTATACTTCAGGAAGTGCCCTAACAGTTTTAATGATCATCAGTCAGCTAGTGTGTGGTGAAATCTTGTTATTTTAGATAATTGTAATCTAAAAAGTATACTAGCTATACATTTGAAACCTAGCATGTTTAATAAGTACTGTAATGAGAATCTGGAATTTCTAGCATTGTCGACATCGGTGTATTTAGGGTCCAAAAATACGACAACACGCTTTGAGAAAAGGTAGGAAGCCCTGCACTTCCGTTGTCTCTTCTTGGTGGAAGCACCCGTGCCTTCTGATTACCAACTCTTTTCAGTCTTGAATGTTAATGATTAACATTGTTGTCAGGTTTTTCAACTTGCTGAAATGCGTCTGACCTGCTGGACAAGGTGAACAAATGGCATCTGGTGATCATCATCATCATCATCATTTCAGTCCTAAGAAGTCCACTGATGGATGAGGCCTTTCCCAAGGACAATTAATTCCATGGAGAGTATTGCCATACTCAACCACGCTTGGCAGGCGGGTTGGCGAGCCCAGTTTCTTAGGCTCTTGTGCTTTTGACGCTGCTGCCCATCGGAAGTATTTTTAAACTGGAGAAGGAAATTAAGGTATTGGGATACTACTAACTTGAATGAACGGGGGAAGCAAATAGCAGCTCGGGAGGTCGGGCGCACGTACCCGATGCCATACCTGCAACCAGCGGCATAGCAGTTAAGGATGACACTCCTGATCGTTTCTGGTGATAGCAGCTATCTTTTATAGTTAACTAGCTTTCGCCCGCGGCTCCGCCCGCGTCAATGTCGATCGCTCGGGATTGTTACTTTTCCCGGGATAAAAGGTAGCCTATGTCCTTCTCCGTACTCCAGAGAACTTGTATACAAAATTTCATGATGATCGGTTCAGTAGTTACGGCGTGAAAGCGTAACAAACAAACAAACAAACTCACTTTCGCATTTATAATATTAGTAAGGATTAGTAAGGACTAGCTTTCGCCCGCGGCTCCGCCCGCATCAATGTCGATCCCTCGGGATTGGTACTTTTCCCGGGATAAAAGGTAGCCTTTGTCCTTCTCCGTACTCCAGAGAACTTGTATGCAAAATTTTATGATGATCGGTTCAGTAGTTACGGCGTGAAAGCGTAAGAAACAAACAAATAAAAAAACAAACAAACTCACTTTCGCATTTATAATATTAGTAAGGACTATCATGCAGGTTTCCTACTATGTTTTAGGTACTTCACTCGTAGCAGGAGATGCTTCCGAAAATTTCCGTACATGAGTAAGATTCAACACAAAGGTCGAAACTTTGTTCAGTATAATGGACTGAACTTGCGCTAAAGACGTTATTAATGTTTTAAAAGTAACGCTATCGTCAAGTAAGTAAAAGCTTTTATATAGTTACATTTATATATACGGAAATACGTTTTTAGGAGTACCACATTACACGAAGTCTTAAACTTCTCCAAAGAGACTACACAACGTGTTTGATACATATCTTCTCACGTACGTCTCCTAAGGGTTACCTGGGAATTTCAAGTATTACATTAAACTATTAAATCTCGACTTTTAAAGCAGGTTCTCGCCTAATTAAAATAATATAAATAGCCCGCGTAAGAGCACCTTCAGGCAGGCATTCTCATTAATCCGGTACATTAGTCGCAGGAAAGCTGCTAGCTTCCCTTTTCGCTTTGCAGAAAAACCCCGGCCCGAGCCCGACGAAATGTGGCGAAAAAGTAAGACAGAGTGCAGTGTACCAAGTTCAAGTGACTTGGGTTTTTCGGTTGCATACGCTCGTGTCTAGATATATAACAACTTTTAATTATGGGCATAAAATTCTCGGTTTAATTTCCATGATAAGCCAAAAACGTTTAAAGATTTTTTGTTATATTTTAATTCCCAATAGCTTTTGTTTTTTTCATGTATTTTTTTAAATATTATACTTCATACTAGCTATTGCCGGCTCCGCCCGCGTTAATGTCGATCCCTTAGGAACAGTAGAATTTCCTAGAATGAAAGGGGGGTACCTTTCATTTTAGAAAATACTACTGCATCCTTCCCCGAGCCTCAAACTACCTCCATATCAAATTTGATCCAAATTGGTTCGATGGTTGAAGCGTGAAAAGAAGACAGACAGAGTTACTTTCGCATTTATAATATTAGTATGGAAGTATGGATTGTGAGACAGATTGCAAGTTTTTCAATAGGATAATTAATGCTGTGCATATCTTTAAAAGATGTTAGCATATGATGTCTATGTTTATGTTGCAGATGTGTCCAATAAATTAAAAAAAAATGTGGTTAAGATGGCCTTAACCATTTTTAAGATTTTAGCATGAATATTATACACTAACGTGGACGTGTAATGTAAACAAAAACGTTTGACATTTTCACTAAATTGCCGGCCGGTCCGAACACTTTTGTACGGAAATGTAATTTTTTTTCGAGTTCCCATCATTAGTCCCATTATCCCATAGAAAAAATCCGCGCCGAGCCTGACGAAATGTTGTGAAAAACTAAGACTAAGTGCGGTTGAAAATGAACTCCAAGTACCAAAACTATTATGTTCTATTTTCAGTCTTTACTGTCCCACCGCTGCAAGACATCTTTCTACACGACATTCTTCCGTGTAATTCTCGCGATCGAGAACCTTTTAAGCCTAATCTTCGCGGAAGGAATTAAGGTTATCCCGCCATCTCCTTTAGGCTAAAATACGAGCTAATAAAGCTTATATCCTAATATTACAAAAAGTTTTAGTCCGTTTCTTTATTTCTTTGTTATGCTTTTACGCTTTCAATACCAAACCGATTATTATGTTGAAACATGACTTTACTAAGATGTTCTCGAGGTCTTTATTTACTTGAGCGGAACGCGGATGAAGCTCGTTAGAAGTTTATATCCTAGAATTCCAATAATTTTCCAATTTTTTTTTTTTTTTATACGGATTAAGTGTAAATAAAACACACGTTCTGAGTAATTTTACATCATCTTGATATGCATGGTCAGCCCGAATTCATTCCTAAATAAAAATTATCTACATGTGTTTCTACATCTCACACCGCACACAGTCATAAATTAAAATCTATGATTTTCTTTACTTATTGAATACTAGCAGGATTTTCAAAACTGCAATGTAGAGTTGCTAACAAAAGCTGGGCAAAAAAGAACTGCTTGCGAACGTTTTCCCAGTAATAATAGTTTAACCAAATTCTATATAAGTAGGGATAGTTTTTCCGTACCGTGTGTCACTTAACTGTAACAGACTATAATGTAGAAGATTTTTACCACAGTTTCCATGTACAATATACAGCAAATATCCGTGGGAAGTTGAAGCGAGTTGTTTGTTTACCCTAGACTGCTCCGGCTTTACTTTTTTGGCCCGAGATTCAGAAAGGCTATAATTTATTGCATTCGCTGTTACTCCGCTATGCACTATGAATCGCCCTTACACTGTTACTTAAAGTAATTGGGAAATGAAATAATATTCATAGTGCAAATTGTTTAATGCCACTTTGCATATTTTTTAAATATGTGTTTCGTTTTTGCTTTTAACCTAGTTATTAACGTCTTCTTTAGTACTCTGTAGTTAGTTATTTTATATTCTCTACGACTGTCTAGGATTTTTAGTTGAGTCGTACAATAATACAATTATCAAACAATATTCCATGTTTCGATTCGATGCGATATATAAGTGTTTATCGATATGACATAAGTTTTTCCGAGATAACAAGCCATTTGCCAAGTAGCTATGTAGGTATAGTTTACACTTAAACATGCACCTATTCTTCTAAGGATTTCCACAAAAAAAGTTCTGACAACATCATCAGGCCTGTTTTCTGTTACAATCACACCTATTGCCGAACTTATTATGAAGAATGAATATGTACGTTTTTTATTTGTAAAATAAAGCTTCGCTTGTTTATACATTTTTTTTCTATTTTTTTATGTTAAACGGTAAAGTAATTGTCGACTGATCTCACACATAAGATATTTTCATAAAGATATCTTAGCTTTGTATGGTAAAACAGAGGATAAGTGTATTAAATATAATTGAAAAAAATCGGTTTCATGTGGTGTTTAAGATTTTCGAAAAATTAAATACATGAGCAAGCACACTTACAAAGAAGTCGTTGATTACGTCACTGATGTTACAATATCTCAAGCACAATAATTCATATTTTCATTCTTAAAAGTAAGGCTTTGTTTCTTTTCTTGCAAATTTTGAATATCTGGCTACTATGTTTTTGAAGCAAACATTTTGATACCAAAAGTTAAGAAAATATGGAATAGTCGTTTTATCGCGGAACTGCGTCAAGTGTATTTTAGAGCTTAGTCGTAGAGGTTTTTATGAATGCCGTTCAGTTAAAGTGTTCTCTATAACGTCCGCAAGTGTAGTTCAAGTTATAGTACGCGCCATAAAGTAGGGTCGAAAGTTGTCGGCGTTCGATCGATACGGAGGTTTGCTTATCCACGGACGCATGGCCGGACACATCGCGTGCCACCTTTAATACAAAAATATCGATTTCTCCGTACTCCAGAGAACTTGTATACAAAATTTCATGATGATCGGTTCAGTAGTTACGGCGTGAAAGCGTAACAAACAAACAAACAAACTCACTTTCGCATTTATAATATTAGTAAGGATTAGTAAGGACTAGCTTTCGCCCGCGGCTCCGCCCGCATCAATGTCGATCCCTCGGGATTGGTACTTTTCCCGGGATAAAAGGTAGCCTTTGTCCTTCTCCGTACTCCAGAGAACTTGTATGCAAAATTTTATGATGATCGGTTCAGTAGTTACGGCGTGAAAGCGTAAGAAACAAACAAATAAAAAAACAAACAAACTCACTTTCGCATTTATAATATTAGTAAGGACTATCATGCAGGTTTCCTACTATGTTTTAGGTACTTCACTCGTAGCAGGAGATGCTTCCGAAAATTTCCGTACATGAGTAAGATTCAACACAAAGGTCGAAACTTTGTTCAGTATAATGGACTGAACTTGCGCTAAAGACGTTATTAATGTTTTAAAAGTAACGCTATCGTCAAGTAAGTAAAAGCTTTTATATAGTTACATTTATATATACGGAAATACGTTTTTAGGAGTACCACATTACACGAAGTCTTAAACTTCTCCAAAGAGACTACACAACGTGTTTGATACATATCTTCTCACGTACGTCTCCTAAGGGTTACCTGGGAATTTCAAGTATTACATTAAACTATTAAATCTCGACTTTTAAAGCAGGTTCTCGCCTAATTAAAATAATATAAATAGCCCGCGTAAGAGCACCTTCAGGCAGGCATTCTCATTAATCCGGTACATTAGTCGCAGGAAAGCTGCTAGCTTCCCTTTTCGCTTTGCAGAAAAACCCCGGCCCGAGCCCGACGAAATGTGGCGAAAAAGTAAGACAGAGTGCAGTGTACCAAGTTCAAGTGACTTGGGTTTTTCGGTTGCATACGCTCGTGTCTAGATATATAACAACTTTTAATTATGGGCATAAAATTCTCGGTTTAATTTCCATGATAAGCCAAAAACGTTTAAAGATTTTTTGTTATATTTTAATTCCCAATAGCTTTTGTTTTTTTCATGTATTTTTTTAAATATTATACTTCATACTAGCTATTGCCGGCTCCGCCCGCGTTAATGTCGATCCCTTAGGAACAGTAGAATTTCCTAGAATGAAAGGGGGGTACCTTTCATTTTAGAAAATACTACTGCATCCTTCCCCGAGCCTCAAACTACCTCCATATCAAATTTGATCCAAATTGGTTCGATGGTTGAAGCGTGAAAAGAAGACAGACAGAGTTACTTTCGCATTTATAATATTAGTATGGAAGTATGGATTGTGAGACAGATTGCAAGTTTTTCAATAGGATAATTAATGCTGTGCATATCTTTAAAAGATGTTAGCATATGATGTCTATGTTTATGTTGCAGATGTGTCCAATAAATTAAAAAAAAATGTGGTTAAGATGGCCTTAACCATTTTTAAGATTTTAGCATGAATATTATACACTAACGTGGACGTGTAATGTAAACAAAAACGTTTGACATTTTCACTAAATTGCCGGCCGGTCCGAACACTTTTGTACGGAAATGTAATTTTTTTTCGAGTTCCCATCATTAGTCCCATTATCCCATAGAAAAAATCCGCGCCGAGCCTGACGAAATGTTGTGAAAAACTAAGACTAAGTGCGGTTGAAAATGAACTCCAAGTACCAAAACTATTATGTTCTATTTTCAGTCTGTACTGTCCCACCGCTGCAAGACATCTTTCTACACGACATTCTTCCGTGTAATTCTCGCGATCGAGAACCTTTTAAGCCTAATCTTCGCGGAAGGAATTAAGGTTATCCCGCCATCTCCTTTAGGCTAAAATACGAGCTAATAAAGCTTATATCCTAATATTACAAAAAGTTTTAGTCCGTTTCTTTATTTCTTTGTTATGCTTTTACGCTTTCAATACCAAACCGATTATTATGTTGAAACATGACTTTACTAAGATGTTCTCGAGGTCTTTATTTACTTGAGCGGAACGCGGATGAAGCTCGTTAGAAGTTTATATCCTAGAATTCCAATAATTTTCCAATTTTTTTTTTTTTTTTATACGGATTAAGTGTAAATAAAACACACGTTCTGAGTAATTTTACATCATCTTGATATGCATGGTCAGCCCGAATTCATTCCTAAATAAAAATTATCTACATGTGTTTCTACATCTCACACCGCACACAGTCATAAATTAAAATCTATGATTTTCTTTACTTATTGAATACTAGCAGGATTTTCAAAACTGCAATGTAGAGTTGCTAACAAAAGCTGGGCAAAAAAGAACTGCTTGCGAACGTTTTCCCAGTAATAATAGTTTAACCAAATTCTATATAAGTAGGGATAGTTTTTCCGTACCGTGTGTCACTTAACTGTAACAGACTATAATGTAGAAGATTTTTACCACAGTTTCCATGTACAATATACAGCAAATATCCGTGGGAAGTTGAAGCGAGTTGTTTGTTTACCCTAGACTGCTCCGGCTTTACTTTTTTGGCCCGAGATTCAGAAAGGCTATAATTTATTGCATTCGCTGTTACTCCGCTATGCACTATGAATCGCCCTTACACTGTTACTTAAAGTAATTGGGAAATGAAATAATATTCATAGTGCAAATTGTTTAATGCCACTTTGCATATTTTTTAAATATGTGTTTCGTTTTTGCTTTTAACCTAGTTATTAACGTCTTCTTTAGTACTCTGTAGTTAGTTATTTTATATTCTCTACGACTGTCTAGGATTTTTAGTTGAGTCGTACAATAATACAATTATCAAACAATATTCCATGTTTCGATTCGATGCGATATATAAGTGTTTATCGATATGACATAAGTTTTTCCGAGATAACAAGCCATTTGCCAAGTAGCTATGTAGGTATAGTTTACACTTAAACATGCACCTATTCTTCTAAGGATTTCCACAAAAAAAGTTCTGACAACATCATCAGGCCTGTTTTCTGTTACAATCACACCTATTGCCGAACTTATTATGAAGAATGAATATGTACGTTTTTTATTTGTAAAATAAAGCTTCGCTTGTTTATACATTTTTTTTCTATTTTTTTATGTTAAACGGTAAAGTAATTGTCGACTGATCTCACACATAAGATATTTTCATAAAGATATCTTAGCTTTGTATGGTAAAACAGAGGATAAGTGTATTAAATATAATTGAAAAAAATCGGTTTCATGTGGTGTTTAAGATTTTCGAAAAATTAAATACATGAGCAAGCACACTTACAAAGAAGTCGTTGATTACGTCACTGATGTTACAATATCTCAAGCACAATAATTCATATTTTCATTCTTAAAAGTAAGGCTTTGTTTCTTTTCTTGCAAATTTTGAATATCTGGCTACTATGTTTTTGAAGCAAACATTTTGATACCAAAAGTTAAGAAAATATGGAATAGTCGTTTTATCGCGGAACTGCGTCAAGTGTATTTTAGAGCTTAGTCGTAGAGGTTTTTATGAATGCCGTTCAGTTAAAGTGTTCTCTATAACGTCCGCAAGTGTAGTTCAAGTTATAGTACGCGCCATAAAGTAGGGTCGAAAGTTGTCGGCGTTCGATCGATACGGAGGTTTGCTTATCCACGGACGCATGGCCGGACACATCGCGTGCCACCTTTAATACAAAAATATCGATTTTTCCACAAAGCCGCGTCACCGCAATCAATATACCTTTCCGCCCCGTGCCTAATTACGCCCGCCTACATCACTCAAACATCCGTAAAAAGCCCCGTAATCATTCTCGCGATGGTACCTCGATGATACCCATCCTGAAAAATAGCGCATACTGAATCATTCAAAGCGCACAGGAAAACGCTTCATTGTAAACGTTTTATTTAATTTTCCCTCCATTTACTTTTTTATAATTTCTGCCCGGCATAAAAAACGATCCGCCGCCGCAGGAAGCGCGCATACACGCGAACCGACCATATCGGGACGCACACAGGGATAGGAACACCTGTCTCGGGAATGAAAGGTGTGCTAGAGCGCGTGGATAGGAGATAGCTATATGTAGAAGTGGCGGGCGAGAAAAAGAGGTGGTTATGCGCGCGCAGAACGCTGGCACGCCCGCCGCGCGTCCCGCTCGCTCGCAAGTCCACCCGCGCGAGTCGTCAGTCTATCGCGCGCAGAGGCAGCGCTTGTATGTGCCGCCCTTTGCTCCGAAGCGACCGACGCAGTGCCCGTAACCGGTGTTCGGAAAATTGTGCATGTGCGTTTTCCGACGGGAGCAGTGTGTGTGCTTGTGAGATGTGCTATTGTTTTCTAGGTAACGGAGATCATTGTTGATAAAAAGGCAGTCGGATGCTTCACATTAATCTATGCACTTGTTGGCGCGTTTTTAATTTCACTTTTGATATTAATTCCCACGAAGTCATTGTCGGAAAAGCTGTTAGTTTGTGATATCATCATTCCGGTTGATATAAAAGTGAATTTTTAAGCGCCGACTCGTGTAGTTTTATCAAAAGTTTTATTTAAGCGCGCTACCTACTTCAATTAGTAGTGCGATATGATTTTACGATCTGTTAATTGTTTGCGCCTGGCTAAAGATAAGCCTAACTAACGTTGCATAGTACTCATAATAGAGTATACACATACTTTCAACAATGTATATTTGTGTGCCAGAAACTTTGTGTATACAAAATTGTGGTTCCTTAAACTAAACACGACTCATTATTATAAAAGCGCTATGTAAAAAATACACAGCAACCATAAAAGAAAGCTAATTAAGTACATACTCCAGAAATATAGGCTGCAGTCTCAGTCATATATGTATGATGCGATACACAAATTACAAAAGCGAGTCACGCAACAATAGAAACGTAAAAAATACGAGTGCAGCTGAGTATCGACATAAGACTCATTATAAGCTGCGATAAGTCCAGATAATAAATAAGATATTTCCAGTAGCCCAATAGAGCTTTGGAATTGACATTGTCTATGTCAATAAAAAAAGCCAGCTTGAAATATGTAACAGAAAACATGATGTTAAATAGAAAATCGAAGTGGGTATATCAGCAAGCTTGGAACAAAAACTGAAATTTGTATTATGAAATAAAATAAACAAATCGTCGTTGCCGGTTTAATCACCTAACACCGATCTAAAACCTCTGAAATTGATGGAATTTAGAAAACTGTATAGTTATACCTATAAGTGACATAAAGCACAGCTTAGATATCATTTTTAGAATTTAAGTTTTCGGAAACTTATATAAAGAAAAACCTATAATTATGCATAAAAATCTACTAACTTAAAAATGAGAAAGATAAACACAATGAAGCAAACTTAAAAATACAACTTAATTTTTTGTCTAAAGAATTTTGTACCAGTCAATTATTTCATAATTTAAATAATGATTTTTGTTACAAAATATCATCTCTTTGGGATTTTGTATGAAATAATTTACATTTCAAAGCCATGATGATAACGGCTGGAGGTCGTTTGTAAATATTTTTCAAACATTATATGTTATTTAGTGAGGTTTGAAAAGTCATTCAAGTTGACCCTAATTATGTGACATTACTTTGAGTGTTTGGTATTTATTATCAAATTATCATATGATGATCATTATCCTCCATTTGGATTAAACAATAGTTAATTGTTTCCTAATCTTTATGGATATGATGAAGGAATTCCAGGAAATGCAAGTTGATATTAAAACATGTTCCAATGACCTGTATTAATTTCAACTTCGATTAGTCTCTTATTTATTTAAATGGCAATAGGCTTAGAGCCAACTTGTAGCTAACAAATGAGTCTTCTTTAAATACCAATAGTGTTTGAAGAGTTGATGTTTATGGATGACTTTCTTTACGCTTGGTGGAGGCGAACGTGCGAGACAGACAGATGACCGACCGACTTACGTGATACGGTCGAATTATTACAGATATCATTAGATCCACAATGCCTTGATAGTTTAACAACAAGCTGAAATTATTTAGAAAAGATATTTGATGAAATGTAAGAAGACTATTATGCGCACAGGTAGTCAAATAACTTACAAGAGATCAATACATTAAATGGTATGTCATTTGATTATTACATGACGTGGTTATGACCTCTCAATGAGATTGCCCTATCTAATTGATCTCAATTGACAAAATAACCTCAAGAATGATGATGGTACTATAGTGCAAGAAGGTCAAAGAAAAGGGAGGTTAACCGAATTAAGTAACAGAATAGAATGTAAAGTTATGATGGCTCTTCTTGTAACACAAGTGATACACTCAAACTAAATTATGCCTTAGGGTCGGTTATCATGTATAATAATAGAGTCAGGACGTTCACATGTGAAAAAATATACAGACAACAGAGAAAGATGAATGACATTTACAATTGTTAATAATCTATAATAATACAATGTAGTATAATAGCATTTACTAAGTCGATACTTAAATGAAAAAGAAAGCCTTCATTCTCTTATAAAATAGAAAATAATGTGAAAGTTTTAAAAGCGAAGAAGTATCCAGGAATAAACTCATTCTAACCACGTCCTTTTCGAGTAAACTATGCAATTGAAGACAATAACATTGCTTTTTTCAATCAAGAAAGTGAACTTTTTATTTTCTATGTTGTCGTTACTGCCAAAGAGCATGTCTTATAATTACAGCTCTAATTCTTTTCCTACTTGGTTTGCTGAGTTCGTGGCTGTTGCATTTTCGATAACGGTCCAACCGTAATTGCATTTTGGAATTATACGACTACTTACAAAGTACTTAATTTTAATATTCTTCAACATTTACCTACTATTATGCTGTTAATATACTTATTACATGCTCTAAGTGTATTAATGCTGAAATAAATTGACAATATTTGTCATTTTATTTTTTTTGTGGTTTGTTTCTAGTTAGCGTTCTACATCCATTTTTATTATTAACCTTTTTTTTGACAATCTTCTGGTAGTACTTGTCGTAATTACCGAGGCGAGTCCGAATAGTCACTCGTGTACCAAGGTCCGCCATTGTGCCGGTTTTGTTGCGTCACGACATTATGAGACCACGAGCCATGAGAGACTAATAGATGCTTGTTAAATTAATTGCAGCAGATAGACGAGAGATGTATATCTGTGCATACAAATCTTAACTTGACCTTCGTTGGTATGTCAAACTTATCTACTACTACATATTACAAAATGCTCCAAAAATAGCGTGTTCATAATTTTCAACTAATTTTTATTTCAAATAAAGTTAACACTACTACATTTATAGATTGACTAGCCTTTGCTCGCGGCTTCGTTTGCGTATAATATTTCTAAGCGCCTCCCTGGAATGATTTCCCCATACAAATAACACATTTAGTGAATTTTTTTTGACAGTAAATATTTTATCATGTCATACTTTTCTTTTTGCTTTAGTACTAATCACGGGTACTAATATAGTACATCCTGTATCGTAAACATGAAAATCTACTAATCTTGAAATATTAAGTATGCGGTTAATACATATTACGAATATTTTAGTGACTAATGCTAAGAAAAAATAATATTCTGGGTAGGTGAGATAGGGGTTTTGTCAACGAGCAATTTGATTTGGATGTTCCGGAAAACGATCAGATAGCATTGATTTGCAATAAAAAATAACGCTACGTCACGCTTTTCGTGCCATTGGCTCTTTCACAACAGGCAACAACCGGTCACAATACATCCAAAAAATCCTTATAATATGCTAGTAGATAGTATGTAGGTACGAAAAATATATAACAATTATATACAATCTGATATTACGGATTAATGTGAATAAGCCCCAATTTGAACCGACCCAATTTATTAGTAACCGTGATTGATAGAAATTAACAATAATTTCTTTTTGATCATACTATACCACATAGTATAATCAATAAAAACTGCACATACAATAGGCACATTAAAAAAAAAGAACCGGTGGAACAGATGTTTTCGGCAAATGTAAATATTTACTGCAATAAAATCTATTTGCGTGATTAATTAAATGAACCGTGACGGGCTCATGCCGCCGGGAAACCCGCAGCTAATATCGCATGTCCGTTTGCTGAAAAAATATAATTTAAAAATTATTTATCTCTTTAGATTGCGATACATGTTTGAAGTGTAAATAAAAATGTTTGCCATGAAAATGTTGGTTTGAATAATCTAGGTAACATGACTCGTCTTCAGACAATTAACACACCATAAAATACAAAGGTAAGTATATTCAGTGTATTCACTGATGCACATCACGCAGCCTAAAATATTGGATCTAGCTGGGTAATCTAAAAATATTTTTACTCTTACAAATAATATTAATTGATAATTCAGCGATAACATTATGCTGTGTTACTCTCTGCTTCCTGATAAGCGAATAAACTTTGCAAGTACACAAGTAAGGGAAGTGCATCGTATGTTTAACATTTTCAAACTTCGACGAAGTTACGAGAGTAGCGGATTCAAGATGGCCGCATCAGCTGATGTCACCGTCTCATGAAAATTTCGCTCTATAAACAGGTGGTCTGTGGGTGTTCTCATCCTAAGTGGGTAAATAGGCGCAATTTAGGCCAGCGCGGCCGGTCTGATTCAACACTTCGTTGCGGCAATTAGAATCAATTTACCGAGCTCTATGAATGTAGGACCGCGCCTAACAAACACTCATTTCTCTCGAAATTAGCCGAATTTGCGCTTTTTGCAGTTCAGAAGTACTAATTGGATGGGTTATTTACTAAATAGGCAGCTCATTGGCCAAAGTAAGTTAGGTAATTAAGAGATTTTCAAAGAAAGATAAAACTAGATACAAAATATGCATTATAGTGCTCCCAAAATCAGGTTCCACTGCTTTTTTTAAGACCAATAAGAACTTATAGCTGTTCCTATAAGTTCTTATAAAAATTCATTTGGTATTGTATTATTTACGCATTTCCAAGGAATCATACCAGTAACGTTGATGAGTTGTGTATATCAATAGGACTGCTTCTAGCAGTTGGTATTCCAGTCGAAATTTCATTACGCGAATGGCTCCATTGGTCGTCGGGGCGACGCAGTTAATTGAATGGGTTTGTTTTGTTGGCCACATTCATGCAATGCCGCCGATCATCATAACGCTTTTTCGACATGATACTAATTAAAACGACAACAATAACTATACACCATTCGATGTTATTAACTGCTATTAATTAAGTGAAGTTTGTGTTCGACAGTTAAATAGAAAAAAAAAGGAATCATAAAGATATGAGGAAGAATCTACAAGGATGACATCAGTACATAGTATAAAATAAACTCGCTTTCCGCTGTCTGTCTGTCCCTATGTATGCTTAGATCTTTAAAACTACGCAACGGATTTTGATGAAGTTTTTTTAAAACATAGAATGATTCAAGATTTAGGTTTATATGTATGCGGGTCCGGGTCGCTAGTACTAAATAAAAATAAACTACCGGCTTTGGAAAGTTTAGGTACCTATTTTAAGTCTTACAGTTCGTCCTACGTCTTGGGCATACTCTACCTTTCTTTATCATGGCCAACGCAATCCTTTTAGTTTTGAGTAATTAGTTTTATTACATTACTAAGGTAATTTCAACTTTTACAATTTTAAGTAAATGGGTTTTGAAATACTACCCCACTTTTATTATTTTGTGTTGGTAATACAGCATTATGCTTACACAATAAACCAAAATTGTAAAGAAATAATTTCGTTGAATTACCTATTCTATCCTAAGACAGGTATAGTATGCCCAAGATGCAGGACGAAATTGATAAGACTTAAAATAGGCATTAAAGTTGAAAAATAGTATAAATAATTTATTATAGATACCCCGACTCGTTTTCCACTGAAAGGTTTCTATTCAAGAAACCTGACCGAGGGTTATGTCTTGCGTTTCTCTACTGTTTACACAAAATTCCGACAGCTCTATCCTTGAGATAGCGGCAAACCCACGGAACTATTTCTTTGTGCCCGACCTCATAGTTTTCAAATTAAATTAAAGCAGTTTGGTGGGTTTCCAACGGGTCTGTATCATGGCTTTTGAGTATTCATCCCTTCGGCGGGACATTTATTGATCTTTCCATTGTTAACGGGAACTTTATGGAGGAAAACTTTGGAGTTTCCTCAAACTTTACTTATAACTTTCAACTAATTTTACTATAGTGTCAAGAAAACATAAGATTTGAAATGTTTTGCAATGCCAATATGCATTTTGCTGTAGTTTGAAATACTAGCATTCGCCCGCAGCTTCGCCCGCGTCAATGACGTTGCCTCGGGAACAGTACTTTTTCCGAGATAAAAGCCTATGTCCTTCTCCGTTCTCCAGAGAACTTGTATGCAAACTTTATTAATGATCGGTTCAGTAGTTACGGCGTGAAAGCGTTACAAACAAACAAACTCATTTTCGCATTTATAATATTTTTAAGGATAAGGATAGTAAGGATGGACAGTAGGATTATAGGCAAAGAGAATATGTTATTATATAATTTTCAAAGTTCAAAGAAAATAATGTATACCATCTTCTCAGCTAAAGTCTTTTCTTTTGTTTTTTTCTTCTGTAAGCTTATTGTATTTATTCTTTGGTAAAAAATGGTACTTGGAACCTGGCAATAATTATTATGAACAACAGAATGAACTTCTGTTAAAATAAAAAGGAACCGTGTGTTAATTAAGTATACAAGAGAATAGACTAAAAAGTAATAATAAACCTATACTTTGTAATACTTTATTAGATTTCTTTTACCTTGACGATACGTGGCCACAATAAAAAAAGCAATCATATCCACGGACACACGCACCGTGTGGGTTCATTATCTGCTACACTTTCACAGTTTATCTTTCTAGTACATCTTTCTTTAACACGTGTGTAACAAACACTAAAAAAATACGTTACCGTCTGTCTACAGCCAACCATAAATATGAATGGATGAATTCGTCTTGCTACTTACGAAAAGAAGAAGACAAATGATTACAAGGTTTTTTAAGAAAAATAAAACCACGGCTGTCCTGCCAAGAGGAATGTAGCCTACGTTATTCGAGATAATCTAACGTTATCCCAACGTGCAAATCCGTTGAGGCATTTCGAAATTATGATGGAATAAAGAAACTCACTAACATGTATACTTACATGATTTAAATACATATATAAATCAACTCCAAAAACAGTAGATACCCGTTTTTGGGCAGTCGTGTAAAAACGAAAACTACTAGTTTTGCTATGAATAGCAAAGTTTATTAAACGTCTAATAGTTTTTTTCAGATACCTGGTTTTTGGGGTACCCAACAAGTACTCCTCTGTTCCTATAAATGCAATGATTTTAACTATTCCCTTGTCAATATAAAAACAATAGTTCATTATTGTACATTGTTCACATATGATTTATTGGACTGGGAACCTGTTAAAATTAAAATATTTTGAAAGAAAATTATTGTTTCGTCATTTTCCTCAGTTTTCTCAATTTTGACGACCTCTGTGGCTTAGTAGGATAACCTTGATTCAAAGTCATTTGTGGTCTAGGTACCAAAATACTTTGAATAGCAGGGTTCTGGGTTCGATCTCCGGCTAAGCCATGATGAAAAACTAACTTTTTCAGATTGGCCTGGGTCGTAAATGTTTATCTATATAGTAAGTATGTATTATAAATTATAGTATCATTGAGTAAGTATCCACGACACAACTTCACAACTTACTGTTGCCTCATTAACTCAGTGTCATTTGTCCCTTTATGTAATCAAATCTTATCCCTTTATGTAATGTAATCAAATCTATAATATGCATGCACATTGTCAACGCTGCAATATGGAAATCTGGCGCTCGGCAATGGTATTATGCCGGATATACCTGCATCTGCTCATTAACACCTACGATACTATCATATAATATTACGCTGTTACAGTACGAAGCTCGTATGCATTTTAAGCTGTGGGGACTAATTTGGTGATAAATTCAATTTTCTTAAAGGAATATTTATGTAAAGAATCTTTGGCATAGATAAATAACGTCCTGTTTAGCTTGTTCTAAACTTTAGTTATAGCAGGCCTGTCTCTCTTCCCGTGTTAGTATCTAAAACATACCAACGCGCGGCGACCCCTTCAAAGGGGAAAACCTAACAAATCCGGTAGAATGACGCGCGTTTGGTCACTTGTGTTCACCGACTTCAACGAATTATGAATCGTTTGTTCAGAGCTATAAGTAAAAAATTGTCTTGCTTTAGATATCTAAATTAAAAGGCGCTGCGTTCTGACGCGAGCTAAGTTACACACTATAGCTAACTACATTGAGTTGATATTTCCTTGAATACCTTTGCATAGTGCGACTTCTGTACGTTAGTACTAGTACTTATTTTGTGGTACAGTTTAAAGATAGAAAGAACACTATGGATTTTTATATAAAAAACTATCTTGATTTCTAGCCTTATATGTTTTGCTGAAGTATGACCTGTTTGTGACGGTAAAGTAGCTGTGAATAACATGTTGTTAATGTTTTGTAGTAGGCATCATCACTACATAGTGTAAAACAAAGTCGCTCCCCGCTGTTTGTCTGTCCATATGTATGCTTAGATCTTCTGAATAAAAAAAACCGCATCAAAATCCGTTGCGTTTAGGATTTTGATGCGGTTTTTTTAATATAAAGAGTGATTTATATTTACAATTTATGGCACCTGTGCGAAGCCGGGGTGGGTTGCTAGTTACATAATAATAAATTAATAACTACTTGTTCGACCTAAATAATTGTAATCCCTTGATACGACATCCATATCTCCTCATTCGTATACGTTCCTGGCATGATATGCTGAACGTTAATGACCACGCCGGCCAGACCTGCTAATCTAATAAACAATACTTGGCATCGTCTATGGTTTACGGTAATCACGTTATTCGCATAATTTCCATGGCTTCCGCACTCCGGTCTGAACAAACGTTGGCGAGTATTACTTATACTCGCCGAAGGAAAGTTTGTTCCGATACCGAATTGTACCAGAAGATTAAGAAATTTTGCTGTATTTTTTGTTTAATTTTTACGTATTGCAAAAAAAAATATTAGATACCGGGTTCGTATTTATTACTTGCTATTGTTTTCAGGTACTTCCTCCTTAATACCCTTATAATTTTAATTACCATAGCATCAATTTAAAAAATAAACAAAAATAAAATATGATTTGTAGTCTAAACAAATGCTGTGAGCAGTTATTTGTGTAATTTAAATAAGCTGAACTCCTAATTAAACACATAAAACTAGTTGTAGGGAAAATAAGAATAAGGATATGGCAAATGCAATCGTCATACATAGTTTTCAATCGAATATATATGTTTATTTATTATAAATCTCGTGTCACGATGTATGTTCGTCTCGAAGTCTCGAACTTACTTTGGGGCTAGCTCAATCTGTGTGATTTGTCCGTATATATTTATTTATTTATTATTTGTAAAAAAGAGAAAAAATAAATAAATGTTCAGATTAAACTCTGAAACGACTGAACCGATTGTGATTAAACTTCGTGACTATCTGTAATTTGGTTCAACTTAAAATATAGGATGGTTTTTATCACAATTATTGTCCAGAATATAGTTATCTACCCGTGAGAAGCAGCGCGGACTGTTCTATATACTTGATCAAAGTTCAAAGTTATTAAGAATAACTAAACGAGTACTTAGATAAAATACATCATAAATGATATGCGTGCCGTGCCGATTATGGCCTCACAACAAAGACCGTGGAAAGTGGAGGAGAAACAGCCGGAAAGTGGACCCCGGGCTCCAAAGTTTTCCTTTATATACCTGGGACCATGCTCAGTAGAGAGATAAGATACACGGACCAATAACAAGCTACCTCCGTACAATCACATATCCTACGTACGAGTATTCCCTGAAACAATAACAAATACATTTTCAAGGAATATAAATAAAACATTTCTTCGAACGTACAAAAGATACAAACAAATTTCTATTCCAATTGGAATAATAATCCCGCAATTGAAACACAAATTACTTCAATATTTCCATCGGTTTACTCAAAGTTGTGATAGTATACCCCCAGTAAGCCCCGTCGAAGTCCGAGATCTCCCCGGGACTTAGTAGTTATAACAAATGGAAACTGTAAGAGTTGCCAGGACTTATTTACGAGCAACGCCGCAGCATAAATATACTGCGGGATTAAAGTATTCAGCGGGTAGGAAATATAGCAGGACTGTACTTTTCTGTGGTATGCTCCCCCTAAGTAGGAAAGTTTGGGTTTGTACACGCCCATGTATCGCCGCGCTGTCTCGTAAATCACTTCGCCGCTTTATTTGTTGCAATTGATTTAATAGTGTTTCTTTTTTCGGAGTCTTTTTGTTTCATACTTGAGTGCAATGCCAAGTAATTTATATTATAAGTCCTTATGATTCTATACGAGTAAAGGATTTACGGTGTTTGTTATTCTTATTGTTTACCTATCTAAGAAATATCTTTAGATAAGTCTTGTAGCTATGTAAGTGTGTAGATAGTTACATAAAAAGGAGTCTCCGTTTCAGTCTTGCTGTCCTCATATTTGATTTGACTTGTTCAGTTGTTCTCCTCTAGAGGGCATTTCTCAAACGATTTTCGTTAAAAATTTGTGAGCAGTTAGTTTTCAAAATACTGTTTTCAAAATAACGGAACAGCAACGATAAGACTCGCGAGTTCTTCAGCTCACATAACATCTATTTAATAATTATACTCACCTACTAGTATTATCAAGAAGATAGTGAGATAGGCTATATTTTATTCTGAAATCATTAATTCCTATGAGACAGTAAGATCGAACGAACGCGATTTCCCAGACAAAACCTTGTACCTACATAATATTTCAGCAAAACAAGTTGAGTAAGCCACTTTTTTATTTCAGCGTAGCTGTGGCAAAAGCTTTTAGTTCGATGCAAAAACAACACAGCGTCAATCCGATTTATTTTGATACAATATTTTAATACCTGCTCTATATCTAATTGCTTACAGATTCGTTGCAAAATTGTTGTATTAATGTTGTACAAGAAACTGTGTCGTTTCGTTTTTATGGACGTTGCAATTTTTGCCAGTCGCACTTTGAAATCAAGGCTACCTAATTATAATGTAATAGAAAACAACTTTGGAATTCTCACAATTATGTATGATTTAGCTATAAATTACGCAATAATAAAAATAAACGACAAACCTGTTGTGTTACGTATTGCAAGCATGACAAGATATTTTTTTTACTATGTGACTACTAATTGCTAAAGCCATAACGATAGTTTTATCATAGTAATATGGATATGGTAGAGTCACGCTACCGGCACAATTCATTTTGGCTAGTAGCATGAATGGGCCGGCTCGACCGAGGAATATCACACTCTCACAGAAAATCGACGTTTGACGCTTTACCGCTTCTATGCTTCCGGTGAGTGAGGGCTCATCCTCACTCCTCATGTCCTTCCCCAACTCCTTGATAGGCCAACAATACTCCTGTTACACGCTGGTGTTACAGTTGACCATGGGCAACGTTGACGCTTACCATCAGGTGACTCACCTGCTTATATGCCGTCCTATACATTAAATATATATATATATATATATATAATCTAATAATAATGCGCTTACACCGCAAATGTTTATCTGTGCCATTTACGATCAGAGTTTACTTAATTCAGGAGCTGCCTGAAGTATTCAGATGAACCAGATGAAATAGCTTGTTTGTCTATAGCATATGCGCTTCCTATAATAGTACGCCATCATTGCTTCCCTCTCTCTCATTGAACTCCTTCTCGCAGCGGCCGAAATAAGCGGTCTGATACAATTGCTAATTAAGAAAAGTAGACTGACAAAATAACTTCCTTGGTAATTTATTACAGTATTATACAAAACACTTGCCAACTTGATACAAACACGAAAGGTTCGTACCCTGTAATTATTCTGGACACTTCTTGCTTACATTCAAACAGGAAATTGATGCAAGCGTATTCCTAGAATTTACATTGTATGGGTTTTCTGGAAGATGTATGCACTTTGCAAATTTTGAAAAGAACATCACATACATACTGCTTCTATTTTTCAGTGTTGTTTTTAGTATTCTATACCTAAAGGTTGCCAAAAGGAACCTTATTACTAAGCCTCTAGTCTGGCCGTCCGTCTGTCACAGGGATGTATCTATTGAACCCACGGATTGAACCATATTATGAAGAACTTGAAAACACAGAATATGTATATCTATGGCCACTATGAACACAAGTAATAAAAGCAACATAAAATTATACTTAGAGAGACATAGATTCTGTCAAAGTTGCTGCTTATTTATTATTGAGATGTCAAACCACAGATAATTAAGAAAAGTAGTTATATAATAGTGAAAGACTTGGCTAACGTCATAATTTAGGTCGCTTGGAAGATGTATATCAGAGTCCGTCCGAAACGTGGTTTGAAATATCTTACGGTGGTCCGGAACCCTTAGTGTGTACTAATGCGAGTTAAACTTAGCGAGTTTTTGTTTATCCAAACTAAAAACACTCTAAGCATATTGGCATTTCAAATGTTTTTTAAAACGAGAAACAAAAATATCCCCTCTTCGTAGGACACAAAGAATAAAGCTATTTTTCCCGCGTATTTTTTTGGTTTCGTCTGCGATGAAGCCCGGCTTATACACACCTCGAATATTTTTCTTCTTTAGAAGTAATGATCTACGGTCAAAGCGAGATACTCGAGTTTTTTGTTCGCGACTTAGTCACGGAGTTCGCAAAAACAGTTCACCTTGAAGCTAATGGTCTTACACGTGATTCTGATTGTTACATGTAGATGTAGAGTACTGAGAGTCTGACTCGAGCTGCTGTCAATAAGTTTAGAGCAAACTTCTGCGAATAATTATGAGCTAATTAATTCACTATATATAGATTTCTCTGTTACTGTAAATCACTTATCTACGTACTGATTTATAAATAGAAAGATAGGACACATAAGTTAAACTTACTGTACCTACCAACAATAAGTATATGTTACATACTTATTGTTGGTAGGTACAGTAGGAAATGCCAAGGGCAATAGATAAGTATGAGTAGGTACGAGTACCTATTTGCAATATTATACGAAGGACCAAGACAAAGACCATGTAAACACCAAGATATCTTATGCTCTGCAACAGGCCAAAGATCGCCATATATGGAAAGAGACCGTGAAGAAGTTAGGTCTGCTCTCTCGGGGGTATCACGACGCTCGACATGGAGCAGACGGCTAGAGGAGGAGGAACACAAGTTTGACCAAATCTGTAAAATTTGGAGCCGTTTGGAGCTTTTGATAGCTTTATCTTAGATTAGTTAGTTTTTGCGACTAACATGATTTGGATCTAGACATGAATACGCGTAGAGGTTAATTATTCAAGCAGACGGACAATGGAATGATCCCATGAATGTTCCTTTAAACCTGTTCAGATATGGAACTTCTCAAAGTGACATGCTTTTCTCTATCATGAAATGCAACATTGTGTATCGTTCCGGAGATAAAGAGCCGCGGCACACGATCCGGTTTCTGAAGCCGTCGACAAACAGCGTTGACTCATTATCAAAATTTAACAAAAGCAAGCTGCTGCATCAAGGATTATATATTTATCGTCCATGTAAGCGCTTATTTTGTTCACGAGGGAGGAGTGAAAATTTTAGCCCAATCGGACATCAGCAAGTAAATCAAATTTAACGTGCATTTGACAACAGACTTACACATACACCGGTACAAGTAAGACTCAATGAAAGCTTGCAAAAAATAATAATTTTCTATTTCACGATTCAATGCAACACCGCGTATGCTTTTGTGATGAGCGACACTCGGGTTTCGACTACTTTCGACTGGAGCACTACACACAGTGCCGCTTCATGGATTTTATATTTTTATGCTAGTAAGCGCTCAAATATGATAAAGAAAAACTTAGAATTTTCAACACTAAGAATGAGTTGATATAATAAGTCAAAATATATTATTAGGTACCATGATATATTTCTAAAGATGCCTTTTTTGCTAAAAACCACGCATATTGGGAGTTCTTGTGATGAATCCTGAATCTTCTACTACAATACAACTGACTAATTATTTAAAGAGAAATATTTATAGGTACAATAACTGATGTCTTGGTTTGAAAGGGTAGATTTGATTAGCCGTCACCTAAGTAAAAACAACGATCCTTCGAATCTGTGCAACGTTTCGAGCGCAAGTTACTACTTTTCTCTGTATGTTTGTGTTAATTTCTATTCGTAAATATTTAGAACCGTAGGATTAAATTATTTGGGCTTCATCTTAATATTTAAGTACAATGATATTGGCATTAGTGTGTTATGAATGCATTAGAAACGCTACTAACTGTCGGTAAGTCTGTCACTGCAGTAAAATGCATTTTTATTGAACCAATAGGCACGCTATTTATCAAAGAAGTATATGGGTCATTTCAGTGAGTTAGCGGACTGATACCGTCGTCTCGTCTCGAAATTAGATAATTTTGGTTGTTTATTGCTCTGAGTAACATTTAAACGACTCTACAACGCCTACGCCAATGCAATGGGCGCTCTTTCACATTTAAAAATAACTTTTTCGAGGATATTATGACTCTTATGAAATAAAGGCTAAAATCTTTTTTAGCCTGCTCGTATCATAATTAAGAGACCCAATTTGATCTCAAGGTCTCGGGACTCTAAATCGAGATGACCTAATTAACTCTATTTGATTGACACATTTTGTGCCAGAATGAATGGTTTCGGGCAGACAGTTTGTGCTAGTGTAAATAGGATTGGGCGGGTCACGTCTGTCGCGTGCATCCGGAAACATGGGTTCATATTCTACGAGTAACAATATGGTTTCCGTATAATGAATACAGGAAGAGAGAACGAGGAAGGGATTGTCAGATGACTTCAATTTTAATAAGGACCAACAAAACAGTAAAACACCATTGGGCGGAAAAACTTTGTATAAGTAAGTTTTTACTTACAAACGTCGACGATATTAAAAAATAAAGTTAGGATTGTTGATTGCTTTTCGTGTGGGTTAGTAACTAACACTGGTGTCAAGCTACCGACAGGCATCTGACATAGCTTAACGATTAACATTTTATGACGACAGTCGGGACCAACTGCTTATTCGTGTTGTCCGAAGCACGGAGAAGCTTAAGATATTTTTATGCCACTTGTGGTCAACCATCTTCAGTATAAATACGTAAAAAGTATATATTTTTTTTGTCTTCTATTATTTCTAGCCTAAGATTTGATATGGTTATTTAGTCTGCTAGACTAGACGATGTAAATACCTACTTATTAAATCTTAATGTAACGGCCGAATACTGGAACGTTGCTTTATTTAAGCAACGTTCGAGTATTCGGACTCTTCTTAATAGTTGATCAACGCTCAAGTCTTAGTTGTGGTAGAGCCACGCTACTGGCAAAATTCATATATATTATATTGCTTAGTATGAATGAGCCGGCTCGTCTCAGGAAGTACCACACTCTCACAGAAAATTGACGTTTGAGTAGAAGTTTTACCGCTTCTATGCTTCGTTCGGTGAGTAAGAGAGTCGGAAGCCCATCTTTCCCCCCGGATCCTCCCCCATGTCATTGTCCCAACTTCTTGTAAGGCCGACAATGCTCCTGTTATACTCTGGTGTAGCAATGGTCCATGGGCAGCATGATATCTTGCCATTACGTGAGTAGCTTGCTTGTTTGGCGTACTATAAAAAAAGAAAATGTCATTCACTTGAGCATTGATTAACTGTTAAGAAGAGATTAGCTATTTAAACAATTTACTTATAGAAGAATAGGCTAGTTTCCTGGGTCGTAATAATAACATAACAATAAGTCCGTCAGTTAAATAATCAAAAAATATTGGACACGTATTTTTTCTTTTGTCAAATAAACAATAAATAATAAAGATAAAGCGCGTCGAAGTTCAGGAGTGGGGGCTCGTGACGTCAAAGTTTGCTAAAAATTGTAGCAAACTATGACGTCACACGGAACTTCAAAGGGCTATATCTTTATCATTTTTGTTTAATCGACAAAGGAAAAAATACGTGTCTAATATATTTTGAATATCTAACTGACGGACTAATTATATTTTTTTAGGAAACTAGCCTATTGTCTACTACCCTTTATTTTATTGGGAGGCAAAAAACGTATGCTAGAGAGGCATATTCTAGAGGCAGTTAAAAACTGCTTTTATAGGCTTAAAGTTTTATACCAAATACGCAACTACTTGGATGTTGATCGTCGCATTATGCTCTGCGAATCTTTGATTCTTTCAAAGCTGAATTATGCAGATACCGTCATTGGTGACTGCATTTTCGGTTACACAAAAAAGCTTATCCAACGAGTTCAGAACGCTTGCGCTAGATTTTGCTTTCCAATCCCGCGACGGGCTCACGTTACTCCATTTCTAAATCGGAGCAACCTAATGAATATGAAGGCTAAACATTCCTATCATTTTGCCTGCTTGCTTTTTGGCATTATGCAGACCAAATCACCACCCTATCTGTACGGTAAGCTCATATTCTCACATCGTCCAACTAGATCTGCCCAGCGTCTACTGATTATGCCACACAGTACAACAGCATTTCGTGGCAGTTTTCGCTACGCTGCCACGAAGTGTTGGAATAATAATATTCCACCACCCATTAGGAACTGTCGCACCGTCAAATCTTTTAAATTGAAATATAAGGAATATCTTTTGAATATGCAGAAATTGACTTAACTTGTGCTGTGTTGTATAGATATAATTTAAAGTTTACTAAATAGGTATAATTTACTCAATTTCCTTTCTTCTTTTTCTTGAGCACTCTGTTCAGTAAATCCCTACTGCAAACCATCTTTAAAAAAACAATATATTTACATTTTTACCATTTAATTAATCATCATTTCTATCTAAGTATATGTTGAATTGATAATTGTTAAATTAATATATGCACGGTTCGGCGTGTCGATGCAGCGCGCAGTAGTACTTTTCGATTGGCCGGTGTCTCCGGAAGACCAGCGTCGGGGTATTGCAAGATGCCTAGACTCATGCTGAGTGGACATCGGTTTAGCGTTAAGTTTAAAATACTTAATATACAAAAATGTTATATCTTAGCATGATATTTGACGCTAATAAACATTTTTTCTTTCTTTCTTCTTCTTTCTATGCTACATGTAATACAAATTGAATGAAAAAGCGGTAAAAATATTTTAGAATCTTCTTATCTTTGACTTCTTATCTTTTTTTATTAAGAAAGTAAGAGGATTTCCTTCCTAATTGAAGTCCGTAAAATCTTGCAAAAATATTGACGATGAGATCAAATAAAATTTGTTATACTGAAAGTAACTCCGGCTGCCTTTTCAAAAGTACTTCCTTTTAAGATATCTGTGACTCAGTATTTCTGATATCTCAAAGTGTAACTCAAGTGTTTTCTTTCTTTTCAGGAGTGGTTTACAAGCAGAGGATCAATTCTCAAGATTGATAGTAGGTGCTCAACTGCTGAAGCATCAATAAACATTCGCGTAAACAATCATTTTAACATTCTGAATTCGTAAGTCAATTACTAAGCGTACCGCAACGAGCGTAGTGTCGCGCCGTTGTCGATACCTCGATATCGATTCCGCGTCGCGTCGCGCGCGGTTTTTCGCCTGTCGCTGCTATTGTCGGTGCTCGCCAGAGTCACGTGACTCGGCCAGCACGCCCCGCCACAGCCGTGGATAACCTCGGCCAGAGCCCCCTTCCGGTGAAGAGGCTGCACGAAGCGCTTCAGAGTGCGCAAGTGAAGCGCCAGCGGCTTTCCCCTCCGTACCCCGCACCCCCAGCCCCTCTCCATCCCATTCATCAACTAGCCGTGCATCAACACATCAAAGTGCAGCAAAGCATAGTACAGCAAAGCATCGTGCAGCAGCACCAATTGAATCTGGCCCATCAATCACTTCAAAACTTGCAGGCCCAACAGAATCTGCAGGCCCAACAGAATTTGCAGGCCCAACAGAGCCTTCAGGCAGCACAGAGTCTCCAAGCGGCTCAAAACCTGCAAGCAGCGCAGGGCCTTCAGTCAGCTCAAAGTCCTGCGGCTACGGGCGGCGCAGGGGTGCAGCAGGCGGCAGGAGCGACTCAAGGCGCGCTGGTGCCGCCGCAGCAACCTTCGCCGCGGGCCGCTTCCCCCCAGCACAAGAACATGGAGCTCGCGCTCTGTCAAAGCATGGATTCAGTCAACACCGCGACAACAGAGGAAGAGGTGAGTTTATTCATTTTACGTCATTCACTTAGATATAATTTTGATACCCAAAGTATGAGAATGCTAATATCAGCTCGAGCAGAGAAAATGCGTACCTTACACTTACAATTGCCTATTATGGCTACTGCAAATGATTTAGGTAACAATGGAAACTTGAAATCCTCTCGTATTCGAGCCACCAATAAGCTAAAAATATCGTTTTAGTGATTTGTCATCGTTCAAATTGTAAAGTAATGCCAAGAAGGCGCGGCTCCATAGCCGTTACAATAGGGAAAACGTTCGGATATACAATAAGCATTCGCTAACACAATAAAAGGAAATTTTCCTCGCGACGACGGCAGCTGAGAAACGAAAGATTATATTGCTTCCCCTGCATATTACATTTTAGGTTCTATTCCTTGGAAGTGAAGGTCGCGTATTGAAATATTTATCGATATGTCAAAGTCAAGCTCTAGGGACATGCGACGCTGTCTCTTCCGGGAAGAATTATTGTAAGATATTTTATGAAAATTTCAATGATTTGACATTATGATTTTACAATTGCAATCCAAATCACTCCTGATTTAAACTTTAAGTGTAATTAAGGTATTGTTTGATTTGAGTACTCACTAAAATTATTTATGATAGGAAATTAAGTAAGTAATTAATATATTTTCTAATCTGTTTTCACTCCGTGATGTGATGTGGATTTGGGAAAGTAGGTGTATTTTTTTTTCATATTTACATACATGGATTTCGAGTAAATACCCATACCGTACATATGTACTTGATGAGGTCGAAAATAGAACTTCCATTGTTGCAGTCACCTTAGCTATGTCAGATGCCTTTAGGCAGCTTGAAAATCTGACACCAGGGTTGGCCATTTACACACATGAAAAGCAGTTACCTTTAATCATAATTACTGTGCAGAGCAAGAATTAATTCTTCATAGGCATAAACTTAAATAGAGGTTTAAAAACTTTGTAAATATGGCAAAACGAAACCGTATTGCTTCAGTTGATCATACTTCATCGAAGTTCTAAATACCAAGGCTTATGGCAAAACTTATAATATTGCCAGAACTTCAACCGAAAAATAAGCTAAAGGGTCAGCCCTACAGGAAAAGTGATAAAATCCTCAGCGCAAACTACTAGGAGGCTACGAGAAGTGGGCAGCGGTTGTGTTAGCCGAGACAAATAGAGTAGCCGTCGCCTCACCGCTTCCAGTCGTCTCGTGAGTGGACAGCTTTATAAATAGGACGCTTTCTTTAACACATTTACCCCCAAGGATCACAATGCCTTGTTATGACATTGTGTTTTGTAAACTGTATATCTTAAAGATAATAATTTATTTTTAAATATGGGACTCTACCTTATTTCGTTTCTGAAACTGTAAGGAAAAACAAGTGCTCATATAGAATAAGAACCCGTGTACTACTTTAAGCTTTTTAAGAAAAAGGCATTGTCTCAGACATTAGACCTATCTAGATCGTTTATTATGGCCAAAAATGTCATTATGTTTTAATATAAAGCTTGAGAGCCGTAGACGTAATAAATTTTCTAATAAAATGTAATAAAAGCGCTTGTTTAAAGTCAAAGATTGATTGATATATTTTTTTACATCATATTCTTAATCTACTAGGTGTTTAATAAAATGTATCGCACAATTTGTCACAATTAATTTACTCGTCTCGTAAATCGTTAAAAGTGTAACTATGTAGATGCTTATTAATGCAAATTGATGTTTAAGACTAATTATCATGCACTGACATTTAAATACAACTAAGAAACTACGATTATCCAAATTCGCGAATATGTTAGTCTAGAATGTTGAAAGAATATTAAGTTGCGATTGTGACCTAGCTGGTCCCCACTCTATTTCGTAACTGAGCTGAAATAAACGGTGCTCTCCCATGGGAATGGGTCTACGCTGCGCATAACGTTTAATACTAGATAAAAGTGCTCTTAAAATGTATACAACAGAGTATAAACTGACAAAGTTCATAGACGCGTGAGAATTAAACTGCATTTTCGTTTATGTGCAAACTGCAAATGCCAATTTGTATTTGGCACAAAAGTCAGATGAAACAGTTTCCTTAGAATTTACTTGCGTTTGAAGATTTTGTGAGAGATAACATATGTAAGTTTTGGCAGCGAATGTATTACTAAAAGGAATTGGGAAGTATGAATTATAAATGGCTTTTTCTTTTCGCTGAAACAAAAATATACCCAAATATGTATCTAACAAAATTTTGCCGCTGCAAAAATAATGGGCATGATTTAAAAAAAAAAATCTTTTCTGAATAATTAACCCGTCTGGTAGAGTATTCATAAAAATTGGACACGTATTTTTTATTTTGTGCATCAAACAAAAATTGATAAAACTATAGCCCGTTAAAGTTTCGCGTGAGGTCACTACCTGTACACTTTTTACCAGTCTGTTGCGTCATGAGCCCCCCACTTCTGAACTTTGAAGCACTTTATCTTTATCATCTTGTGTTTGATTGAAAAAAGAAAAATTACGTATCTTATATTTTTCGATAATCTATAAGACAAACTTATTATGCCAAATTATATTTTTTATAAATTATATTTATAAATTATATTTTAGGAAACAAGCCAACCAACAGTTTATTGATCCTTTTTACCTGACTATCAAAGAGTTTTATGTGTTACGACCGTAATTTGTATGTTTATAAATTTATTTACTACCTCGTACCAAACGGCTGGATGGATTTCGACAAGGTTAAGGTATCGTTAGGTTCTTCTCAAAAACCCAAGTGTTCTTAGATAGGAGTTAAGAGGAAGAGTAGTCGGATTTTTTAGTAGGTATTTGTAATAATTTTATTTTCATATTCATTATATTATCTTCTTCTTCTTTTACCTTATCAAACTTTTTCATGTTGGGTCGGCACAGTATGTTATTTTACTCCATTTTGTTCTGTCTATTAAATTTGTGTTTAATAAAACACAAATTTAATCACTAAGTACTTAATAAATGTTATTTATTACCAGTTTACTACAACCAACCTATTTGAATGTTGGCATTTGGATCATTATCGTATCGAATTTCCTAAATATCAAATCTTATGTTCTTAAGCTTGTTTTCGGCTGCTGGAGAAAGGGAGTTAAGTTCGTTAAGGCCTTCAGGGACACGATAGAGTTGGCACTCTTCGACAATACGCCACAAAGTTTCTTCACCACAGTCACGTTCTGGAGAGTCTTTGTAACCCCACTTATAGAGGTAGTTTTAGGTCGTCCGTACCCTGTTCGGAATCAGTTTAGATTAACCCACACTCCTCTTTGAGTATTATAGTTTCTTCGTTGATACCAAGATAATATCCTTCTGTGTAAGGTCGCAAGACTCCCAAGATAAGCGCCAAGATTTTTTAAGATACTAAACGTAGCTTGAATCTAAAATCGGTTTAAATTGGAGAAATAGCAAATATGTAGCATTCAAATGGGTTGGGTATATCGTTAGAGCAATAAAAAGTCAACTGCTATCATTGATCTTTAGTTAGGATATCAGACTATTGCCATAGTCGAACGCTGTCAGTGGAAGCACCGTGGTCAAAGGCATAAAAAAACTACAACTTTATAAGACAGTGATTGACTATAAAGACAACGTACGAGTACATTGCCAAGTACCCATAATGATCATATTATTGTCACAAAATGACCTTAACTTTAAAATAAAATATGACAATACACAATCACCGTTTATAGTTCTTATAATTTATAATACTGCTTCTATGCAATATGAGAGCATTAAATCGCACTATTGGCAGTAATTCCTAGCGTACACTATTTTCGCATAACAAGTCTAACCTTCAATAAATTCCTTGGGAGTTTTCCTTTTGCATTCGTTGTCGGGGATGCTCTAATTAATCACGTTTGAAAGTTCTATTAAAGCGAGTAATATTTTCTTTATGTGATTTTTCTTCATCCCTTAGTTTTTTTATTACTTCATGGTCGTTATTATATCCAATCAGTGACTTCAGTATCAGGAATAAATGTCAAAGTTAGTACCAACTTTGACAGAATCGAGAAATAACACCAAAAACGTTGTATTGTAGAAAAAAAATTAAACTTAAATGTGATTAAAATTCCAGTCACATTTAAGTTTAGTTTTATTTCTGAGAAAATTTAAGTTTTTTTTGTAACTTTTGTTTGAAGCCTCTTCCTATACGGTTCAGTAGATACAGTCCTGTGACACATGGACGGACATCCGAAGTTTAATAATAGGGTCCCATTTTTACTGTTTGGGAATTAAACCCTAAAAAGTAAGTTATAATGTACCTATGTTACATTGCATTGTGAGTAGATGACGACATAAGTTAAGTAACTATTATATCTTTGTGTTTAGTTCGGCTAGTTTATATTGATGTACCTTCCTTTGATGTAGTTCATGCAGTGGGCAAAGGGGCAGCGCTGGAGGCTCTTTGCTCATAGCGGGTGCAGTCAGTCATGCAAAGCTTGTATGTACATTAGAAAATACAATGTTGAGATCATTTAACATGCATGCATGGTCATGTTTTGTTTGGAAGATAATATAACATATTTTCTTGTCTATATATTTACAACTTTTTCATTACTTTTAACACAAATTTTCTAATTAGTGTCAAAAGTAATGAAACATTCTAATTTAAAATATATATAGTTTTTGATTTTTATGGCATTCGATTATGTTAGTTGATATTACAAAGTTTATTGAATGATGAATGGAATGGGTTTTAGGTCTTATTGACCTGGGCTCCGTTTACCTCGCAAGAGAGAACACACGTGATAGTATGTGTATTTGTGTGTGTGTGTGTGTGTGTGTGTGTGTGTGTGTGTGTGTGTGTGTGTGTGTGTGTGTGTGTGTGTGTGTGTGTGTGAGTGTGTGTGTGTGTGTGTGTGAGTGTGTGTGTGTGAGTGTGTGTGTGTGTATAAAAGAGTAATGTTTTACCTTTGTACTAATTTTATAGTTAATTATAATTCATATACTGTTATGAAGCATTTTATTCATCAATTTAGAAAAACGAATTAAATCAGTTGACGCAATTAGTAGGCTTTCTGTAGCATACATGAGAGAATTCCTTACTTTTATAAGACGTTAGGTATACTTACGAAATGGCTTCAATACGTTTACTTTCCGCCTGAATTCACTTGGAGGGGCAAGTTGCAAGTTTCCGACGGGTGGCGACGCGACGCTGGCTGCGGCGCCGTCTCGTCTGACGTCTGCCTGTATGTTGGGCGTTTATTTTTATGACACTGAGTACTCTGCGTGCAACGCAACAATTTTTTCATACTAGCAATACCACCAGCTAGACTTACTAATTATTAATCCATAATTCCGAACAGCCGTTGAAAATCGTTATCTAGGTACTATCTATTTTGATATTTTTTAATTCAATTAGAACATGACATCTAAATGAAACCAATGTTAAAAATTATGAGGTGACGTCTTTTGGAGAAAATGCGCTGTGCAGTTTGTTGCCGCTTCTTCTGCACTCCGCTTTGGAATCGGCATTAAACGTAGCTTTAAGTAAATTTTTGACGTCAACAATTATTGAGAAGTGAAATATGACAATTAATAAGTGTTCAAAAAAACCTTTATTGATAAACATTTTGAATTGAATTGATAGTAGCTCAAAATGAGCTGACTCGGGGAAGTTAAATGCGCGCAAGCGCGTCTGGCACTCTGGGTCAGGGGTCTGCGTGAGTTTATTGCGTCATATCCTTGGAGCCAGCTTTGCTCTTCATCTGATGATTCTAATGTCTGTTCTGATTATGTTGCTGACGTGTAGCTACTCGGTATGGAATGTTTCATTCCTAATTCTTTAGTGTCTAATGGTAGTAGAACACGACTTAGAGACAATAAATCTTGTTGCTGAGGATTGCAAATGGTATCAAACGATGATCCAAGCTTATACTGCTGCTCGAGTTGTTAGGAATCCAAACGTTTCGGATCTTACAACGAGGTAGAATGGTGCCTCTAGAGCTAAAAAACCTTTTTAAATGACGTATATTCAGAGCGAAATTCAAGTATATCAGCTAAATTGGGGAGAGACTTACAGGTTCCCTTAGGGGAAGTCGCGCGTTTTTGTCTTTTACCAAAGCTGTACAGGGCAACTTTTGTCGTTCGTCCCTTCCACCTTTTAGGAACCCTAATGACACTGGTTTATGACGCTGAAGTCAAAACCAATTTATCGGCCCATCTGTTTGTGTCTAACTCATCTCTGGATGATGGAAGAGAAACATCGCAGATCATTAAGCGGTGTGAGAATTCGATGCCGAAAATCCTAATTACTCAGAAGGTTGTTCATCGTGCTCTCCTATCTCTCGACACCAAAAAGGCTAATAAGCCAAATAATATTCCTGCTATAATGTTCAAAATGTGCCGCACTTAGTAACAACACCAAAAAGGATTAGTACTTATCCCGAGTTCCGTTCAGCTTATGGTTGCGTCCAGTTTTTGCTGGAGGCCAGCTTAAAGAGGCGAGTTGCAAACAAGTCTCCGAAGGGTGGCGACGTCCGTCGGCCTTGGCGCCGGCTCGTCTGCTTGAGGAATGGGCGTTTATTTTGTGTAATAGAATGTAATAGAACATTTTCCTGCACCTAGAAACAACACCAAACAGATTCACTAACTACTAATTAGAATTCCCAACAGTTGAAAAAAAAGATAACTTTAGTTTTAGCTTGAAGCCTGTTTGAAGGGGCGAGTTGCAAATCCCCGAAGGGTGGCGTGGCGACGCCGGTCTTGGCGCCGTCTCGTCTGACTGTGGGACGGACGTTTGTTTTCATGACTACATCCCGTGTGCAATAGGACTTCTTCTTGCACATTGTAATCTTGCTAACGCTACGCTTAGGATCAGGATAGGGTCGGCCTAGCCTTATGTTGATAAAAATATAGATAAATTGTATCTACTACCTTACAATTATATCTATATTTTTATCAAAATAAATGGGTAAGTACGTGTTTGATATGTCGACATCAAGGCGGAATATTATATGTATTATAAACATTTTTGTACCATATTTGACTAATAGTTTATTGTGACTACGTATCTAGGTCATGTAGTAACTCTAATGCATTAATAAATAAATTAGAAAGTTATATTACTTAAGAAACAGTTAGCTATTAAATCTAACAAAGCAACATTAATAAGGGACTTTAAAAATCAAATAAAATATATCTAAAGTTTGACTGAAAAATATAGATATACTTAGAGAACTCGATCTTCATGTATTTTTATGACCTAAGATTTTCATCGATTTGGCATTACAAAAGACAAAGAGGCATATTTTTTACTGAATGTAATAACAAATCGTTCTATCAGCTAGAAACGAATGGCTGGAATCTCGTGTCGACCTGCAAAGATTTATATGGCTTCTTGAATCCTGCAGTTGCTTTGGCAATGAGTTCATTCACGTTTTATTGTAAACGGTTCTCAGGTGTCTAGAACTTATTTTCTTTTAATCATTATTTTCTAGCTATAAAATAAAGGTTCATCATCACCATCATCATCATCAGGTCCTTTTTAGTCTCCACTACAGGAGCACGACCAAATAAAGGTTACGGGAGTCTAAAGCTATAGTTTTATGACCGTTAGTCATATCGACCAGCCTGCATATTTGCTAACTCATTGTACAACGTTTTGATAGTCATCTCAAATTACATTGCGGCTTTCTTATGACTGACTATTTTTAATTACAAACGTAATCGAAGTATTAAAACGTTGTACACTGAGTTAGCAAATAGGCCTAAAGTGGCTATAAGTAGTTAATGGTAGGGCCTTAGTCTTAATAGCGGGACATTGTTCAGCAGCCTATAGGTTTTAATTTGTCACCCATAGCGATCGAAATCGTTTCATAAGTAAACGTACATTTACAGTCTGTTACAACAGGGCGTCAAATCGTGCAGTGCAGATGTCAACGATGTGATTCGATTTGTTAAATGTTGCCACCATTTCGACGGCTCGGAGTGACACCACTGCAGGTAACGAATCACTAAAAACTACGCAATTCACATTAAACTGGAAGCTAATAAGGTTGTCTTAACGTAACCACATCAGCACCATTTGCTCTATAGAACTACGAGACAACACGTTTACTAGATTAACTTAATGTCATTTTATTACGGTTAGTCATAGATTTACAACATACATAACACACACAAAGACAGCAAGTTACATCAAGAACATTTGAACACATCAAGAGGCGTATGAACGGTATCACCAGAACAAAGTAAAACTGAAAAGAACAAAACGCTTATAAAGGATATCGGGTGCTTGAAAATCCCTTAAGCATCTGCCAATAATACGCAGATCGAACATCTCCATGGGAGGCGGCAGAAAATTATTAGCTCGCTCGGCGAATCGGCGGGACATTCTCTTGCAAACGGTTTTAAGAAGAATTTCCGCAGACTGGAATATAGACACCTCGCCTGTTTCAACAGTTTGTCCACCTAATTTGTTCGTCGGCGCTCGACTGTAAAAACAAATAGCTGCTTCCGTATTTCCTCTTACAGGGCGAAAAAGACAGATATATCTCCACTAAGCGGACGAAAGAGAGATAGTTTTCCATGCTGCGAGGAATGAACGATTGCTATTTACGCTCAGGCTTTTGTCTAGTTTGGTTCGTGTCTTGTTTGATGAGTGCTGCAAGGAGTTCCTTTGTCCATTAAAAGAGTAATAATTAATCGAGCTTTAGCTAATGTTACTCGGGTTTGGTAACTCGCAAAACTTTTAATTGAATTTCATTTATCCATTTTGGCTTTTTGACGGGACGATTTTGCGGCTTTCTAACAATTTTTGGCTTACGCTTTCCTGTCTTGTTTGTGAGTTACCTGTTTAAACTTTCACCGTAGAAGTTTTGGAATTCAACCGAACAGTTAGAATTAGTAAAGTAATGTTGGGATTGTTTGTTGTGGATTAGTTAGTAGAGTATTCAGCGCACAGTCCGGTCAGTTGAATTCATGATAAACCATAGTAACATCAGCTAAAGCTCTGCACAGTAGACTGACCACACAAACAGGAGCATGTTCGGTGCACTCCCTACCCAATAACTGTTTTCCGATGCGCTGAGCACCGCCTCTCTATCGCTTTTGCACCTCGGATTACCGGCGATCACCCTCCGTGAGCAAAGAGTAAAAAATCTCGTTTGATGTTTTTAAGTCCCCAAAAGGAAATCTAAAACGGAAGAATTAATTACCCATGTTCCTACGCAACGGGTATTTCACGGCTTTCTTAATTTTACTGCGTTAAGTATTGAGTTTTAAGGTCACATTTTATTTGTTTGTACTTAAATATTTGAATGCAATAACAATCTGATAAAATACTTTTTGAATGCAAGTTTATGTTATTGTTTTACATTGTTTAGAAATAAAGACTTTAGGCAAATGTAAATTCATTAATGAAATGGTAGGAATAAGCGTTTCACACGGGGCCTTAGAGACAGTTTTCCACTAAGTGATATGGTCCATGCTTATTGTCCGTCCGTAATTAGAGTGAAGTAATTAAAGAGTAGTCGTAGCAGTAGATATTTATTGTGCATTGTTCAGGCAGTTGGCAACTCGCCAAACGAACCTACACGAACATTGCTTTGAATCCTAACAACAAATTAATTCGCCAATATTGTTGTGCGGATTTGACAAATGACGTCTGGCTAGAAGAATAAGCAGGGATAAGCCATCTCGTTCCCCATTCACACAGTTGTTAGGGTACACGGAAGAGGCCGAACAATGTCGAAACCGAACCAACCGTGGAAGTATAATCTCGAATGGTAGGCGAAAATCGTCGCCCGCATTGTGAGCGGAAAATCGAACTCGAATGTCGCGAAACGAAAGGTTCTTTGTGCGCAATCAATGGCCCCTCGATTGCTGATAACTTTCTTTGCTTTGCCGTATCCTATGTAGTAGTCTGAAACTTAAACTTCTAGGAAGTTTAAATTTCAGACTACTACATAGGATTTCTTCGCTGTACCTATCAACCAAATTTACTTCTTTCATTTAATGCATTTTAACAATGATCAAATATTGAAATCTCTTTTAAATGGACATGTCGAAATTACAGTCACGTTTTGAAAAGGAAAACTTCTATCTCGATTTCATTGTTGGAGTCGGGAGAAAATTGAAAGTGAGTTTTTAAATGAAGTTATTCTTTGTGCTGAAGATATCTACGATTTGTTGAGAATCAGTTGATAATTTAGATAATTAACAATTTGAAGCGTTTCGAAAGATTTTAAATTGAGTTGTTACGTGATATTTAGATTTATAATTTTATTTGCTATTTACTTTAGGTATTTTGGCATCCAAAGCAATGTCTATTGATTAAATGCCTAAGCTATGGTACTTTATGCGCAGAAAAAGCAATTTCTATCTATAAAAAAAATGTAAAACCCGTAATATTTTTCCTAATGAGGCACCGTCGAGTGGACATTACAATCACATTGCAATGTCTTGATCCAGCCCAGATCTGACGTGTAGTTCCTAATCAGGCAATTCGTTTGCAACGTGAACCGAAGCTTTAGGTGAGGAACGTCTCTAATACGCGCACATGTATTTTCTTGTCGAAACAAATTTAGTGTCATTGCTGCATCAGTGTGGTGCAGCAGTTACATCGTCGTCACAACCCCATACTATTGCGTACAAATAAGTTCTGTTAATTTTGTGTACCTCCTTTACTCCTTAGTTATAACTGGCATTGGTAATTTCGTCAGCGTTAGGCCAGAGGTGTCTCCATCACGCGCGCTAACACCACCGTCAAACAGCGACTAATTCGCAATCATGCCGCTCTACAAATTAAGTTCTCGGCCCGATGTGGTCACGTACGGGCTCGTTTTGTTTGGAATACGAAGGAGCTCATCGGTCTTGCTCGTTAAGCGTTGGAGCGTGCTTTTATTACATGGCAGCGTGCGCCGCGCCCGCGCGTCTCTTGAATATTAAAGTCTACGCTACTGGGTCATGCATATTGTCCTACCTATAATAACCACCGCGCCGAAGCGCCCGTTTCGATTTATGGTGTTCTGGAGTTTGTACGCAATAATTTTTCTTTTACGTTGTATAATAGCGAGTTTGGTATTGCTTCTGTTTATCTGCATTGTTCGGTTCCAAAACGCTAGTAGTCTATAGGTTTTGAACAATAATACTATATTGTAAGGACTAGCCCAACATGTTTGTTCCCACAAGTGATTAATGAGGTGGATAGTACCGTACGCTTCATATGGGAAAGTATGACACTGAGCATACTAGTCTCCATGATAATCAGTGGATTCAAGCTTTCATAAATAAGTCTAGGTAGTTAACCTAATATTCTCTCATTCAATGGTTATGACTTGATTCTGCCTTATGCGCATGAGGCTTTGAGGGTCTGGACGTGTAGGTGCCCAAATGCCACTTTTCCAACAATGCCACATTTGCAGAGAGTTATAGCAGATCGAAATTTAGTTATTCGGAGGGAATTGGGATGTTGTGCTAGTGGTTCTGATTTGGCGCGCTTAAAAGCTTCCGCCGAACCGGAATCTGGTGCGTGGTTACATGCTTTTCCATCTCTCTGCGACAGCACACTTCTGGACAACGGATTTTTTTCGAGACTTTCATACAAATATATTTGAGTGGCTCGGTAATTTGTATGAAAATGTTGATTATTTTTGAGTTTACAGCATTGGTCCCTTAGGAAAAGTTGTTCATGTTGACGGTCTGATTTGGTTTGAGGGATAACGTGACTACCCTAGGTGACCCAGACATCCTGTATACTTCGTTCGATTTCTAAGTTGAAGTTCCGCTATTATCTTTACTTTTGATGATTGAGCTCGGATAAGCAGATTATGAATGTCACACAACTACGAGTAAGTCCCTTTTCGACGTCCCTAAAGGTCCATCTGATTTAATATAACTTTAGTTAAGCATCTGATCCGTAAACGAAAAAGATTTTATGTCCGTAACCAGCGTGGCGTATTCCTTTGTTTTGTTTGCCTTTGACCGGTAATTGCAAAGGATCTGAGATAAATGTATTTTCCAATATTTTACCGGTGACATAGCTACGAAAATGGCAATATGAAACGGCATACACTTATTGGCATCTTTTTGTTTCTGGCCGCTTCCAGCTGGTCATATTCGAAATCTTTGGGGGAGTCCTATATTCAGCAGTGAACTTCTTGCGGCTGAGACAACGGTGATGACGATATACTTATTTCCCTATATTTGTTATGCACATTCTAACTCTACCTATGACATGCCTGTTTCACTGCCCGTGTCGGTTCGAAAACATACCCTACGCGCGGCGACCCCTTCGATGAGAGAACGTGAAAACCGAACAAATCCAGTAGGAGCGACACGCGTTTGGTCATATGTGTTCACTAACGTCAACGAAATATGAATCGTTTGTTTAGAGCCATAAGTATAAAATTGGCTTGCTGTAAGTATCTAAATTAAAAGGCGCTGCGTTCAGACGCGAGCTAAATTACACCGTATCGCTAACTACATTGAGTAAGTATTTTTTGACTTCTGTACATAAGTACTTATTCTGTGCCTATGACAAGCTATTTAAGACCATCAAGACCCAGAAACCAATTAATTCAGACCCGCCACATCACCTCGCCGCCTCTTTTGGTACTCGTATAAAGATTAATAGTTGAGTGAGTTATACGACATTTAACTGGCACTTCACATTCATACTATGAATCTTTCTGCATGTGTCAGTGAACATTATGTATAATTTTAGTGCTTAGATGCTGTTATTAGAACTGTTATGCTAAGTTTCTTCTTTCATGAACCCTTCTCGTAGTATAATAATTTTTAAAATGCTTTCATAAATATAACAAATTTCAGATTTCTAGGCCCCGTACCTTCCTTTGGTTAGGCGGTGCTTTTTAGCAAGACATATGATTTTATTATATATACTATGAACATGTGTCGATTGTTTTGTTTCCTTGTGTGTATGTGGCCAAAACTGGTATCAGATTTTTCAAGCTGTTTAAAGGCCTGTAGTCTACTTGCATCTGCCATCTGTAATGACTGGAATCAACTGCTTAACGTGCCTTCTGAAGTACGTAGGAGCTCGAGATTTTTTTATGCCACTTGTCATTATGCCACCAATCCAAGTAGCCCGTGCCCGGGATTGCTTTACATGCGTAAGCTTTTATAATGCTTACGCCCATTGGGCTGTGGAGCTTCTCACATATGAACTTTGAATAGTTGAGATTAGGTAGCATGTTACCTGTGTATAGGTTAGGTACCATTATATCTGATGACACGCTAAGAGTTGTATCACCGAGACCTAGATAACAGTAGGTTTAATTATACAATAAGGTTTGACTCCGTGAGTGCTAAAACATGTCAATTATTTTTTAATTAAATAAATATATACGGACAAATCACACAGATTGAGCTAGCCCCAAGGTAAGTTCGAGACTTGTGTTATGGGATACTAACTCAACGATACTATATTTTATAACAAATACATATATAGATAAACATCCAAGACCCAGGTTAATATGAAAAAGATCATTTTCCATCTTGACCTACCGGGGATCGAACCCGGGCACTCCGTGTCGCTGGCTGGCGTGTGAACTACTGCGCCACGGAGCTGTCACTAAATTAAATTCAGTTAGACATACTATCAACAATCTACATTTTTTTAGTTTTTTCGGCGGTAGGTGTTAAAAAGTACACAGTGAGCTCCTCTTTAAAATATTTAATAAAATCAATATTACTACTTACATTAAATCCATATACTCTTAATAGTGTGCATTTATAATCATAATTACACAGAAGTATTATCCACACTAAGTAAATGGTATAAGTGCTAATAAACAGTTCACTGTCCTGCCTGCCACATAACCTCACTTTCATTGGAGCACAATCATCTGGCAATTGAAACTAATTTTGAAAATGGCAAGTCTTGAAGATGTGATACAAGCGCAGCGTTCCATGCAAGAGATGTTTGTCCAAAAAATGGCTGAGTTTGAGTCCCAGATGAAAGCTTCGGACACTGCAGCAGCTATAAATACAACATCCCCGGACAGCGACAGCTCCTCATCAAAGAAACTAGCTGAAGATTTTTTCAGTTTCAAGAAATATGTTCAGGATATGTTGGATATCCTTTATAAACTCATCTTCTCTCTTGGATCTGCAGTTGACTCCATTGAGACACGGCATAGGAGAAAGTACTTGTTGTTCTCTGGGGTGCCTGAAACAGTGTCTGGTGATTTGTCCACTTTTGTCATGGAGCTTATTAAGGAGAGGCTGGACATTCCTGATTTGGTGCTGAGCGATCTTAGTACTTGTCATCGAATAGGCAAATTGGTTGAAGGCAAGTCACGACCAGTCTTGGTTCGTTTCGCAAAGTTGTCAATGAAGAATAACATCTGGCGTAAGAAGACGTCGTTCAAGGGAACTCCATACAGCGTTTCCGAGTTTCTGACACGCCAGAGGCAGGCGGTTTTCATTTTGGCAAGGAAGCGTTTCGGGATGAGGCGATGCTGGACATTCAATGGTATTGTCACTGTAAAATTGACTGATGGTAAGACAAAGCAACTGTACTCAGAGGCGGATCTGGCTGCGATTGCTACCAGCGAGGATGAGCAGGCGGCGGCATCCAGTGTACTGTGTGCGGTTTCCTCTGTCGAGCATCATCAGCAGCCGAAACCGAAGAGGACGGCCAGAGCTAAGAAGTGATCTTTTTTTCTTGTGATTTTGCTTTCTTGATTCCATATCTTTACACATTGGCCATTAAGCACTATGTCATAGATGTGTCAGTACCTAGGTATATGTATAACTTTTTATTAATGTGTTTTTGTAAATTTACTTTCGTGTAGATGCTAAAAATATTATTGTTTTGGTTGTTGTACTCATCGTGTCAAATGTCAAGGTCAATTTTTTTTTTTTTTCCGTTTCCATTGTATGTTTAGTATCTAGGTTTTTTGGCCAATGATGCGTTGCGTTTTATTATTTGTGCAATAATTATTAGTTTTTTTGTTACATTCTCACCGGCAACTGGCAGGTAGGACATAACAATCTTAATTTATTTTATTTTATTTCATTCAATAATTATAATTATTAATATTTATTATATTTATCTATCTTGTAATGTCTTCCGATGAATCTTTTCTGTCTGCTCTTAATGTTAGTTTCTCTTCCTCTAGCAGCAATGACTCTTTTCATGAGCCCGAGACACTACACTCCCAGCTTAATGATGCTGTGGATAAAAATTCTCTTGCTTTTAACGTTTGTCATATAAATGCACAAAGCATACCCGGGCATTATACAGACTTTCTAGATACTTTTTCTCCATCTGTTTTTCATGCGGTTCTTGTCTCTGAAACTTGGATACCTCCTTCTTTCTCTTCTACTTCTGTAGCCTTACCGGATTTCGTTTTGATCCGTAATGATCGTGTTGGTACGAGAGGTGGTGGTGTTGCCATTTATTTGCGCAGTTATATACCGTATAAAGTTTTAGCAACATCTCCTTCCCCTTATTCGGGTGGTGTCGAGTACCTATTCATTGAAATTTCTGTTAGTGGTGTTAAGGCGCTTCTTGGGGTCGTATACTCTTCACCTTCAATTAATTATTTCGCTCAAATTGAGTCTGTCTTTGATTCCCTATGTTCGGACTATACACATCACATAGTAATGGGGGATTTTAATACTGATCAATTGGGTCAGTCCTCTCGGGCTTTAACGCGTTTATCAAAACTGGCACTTATTCTCGATTCGGTAAACCTTTTCGTCTTGCCCCTTAAAGCTACTCACGTAAACACTACGACTGATGACACTTTTCTCGACCTTATACTTACCTCGTCTCTGGATCGTGTGATTAAGTTTGGACAGCTGCCTGCACCTGCGTTTTCTAAGCATGACCTTTTATTCCTACAATATAAGCTTAAGCCTCCGAAGCCAAAACCTGCTGTAATTTGGATGCGTAATTTTGCTCGTATTGATACTGATCAGCTTAAACATGATGCTGCTGAGGTTGATTTTTCTAGTGTATATAATGCATCTACAGCTGACGAAAAAGTTTATAAATTTAATTCGGCCGTTTTACAGCTGTACGATGCCCATGCTCCTCTGCATGCTGTGAAAGTCAAGAGACCGCCTGCGCCTTGGATTACGAGGGGTGTTAAAATGGCAATGACGCGTCGGGATCGTGCATTCCGTGCCTACAAACGGAACAGAACTGACGATCTGTGGGATGTATATAAAAAGGCTAGGAACCGTTGTAATATGATGGTAAGGGCGGCCAAGCGGAGCTATTTTGATTCTCAATTAAGTAATTCTTCTTCGGCTGATATATGGAAGTTCCTCCGATCTCTTAACATGGGCAAAACGCTAAGTAATTCTAGTACTTCTTTTCAATTTTCCCTGAACGAATTCAATAATTATTTTTCCACCTCCTCAATACTTGATGCTTCTGTGAAGTCGCATACAATTGCGAGAATATCTTCCATGCCTGAATTATCTATTGAATCTTTTTCCTTCTCTCCTGTCACTGAGGATGAAGTTACAAAAACTATTTTTTCTATTAAGTCTAAAGCCATGGGGTGTGATAATGTGAGTAGGCAGATGATCATTACTTTAGTTGATGTATTGGGTCCCATTATAACTCACATTATTAATTTCTCCCTTTCATCCGGGGAATTCCCTTCTCTTTGGCGAAAAGCTTTTGTCTTTCCCTTACCAAAAATATCAAATCCCCAGGCTTTGAACAACTTCCGCCCCATATCAATTCTCCCTTTTCTCTCCAAAATTCTAGAAGCTGTTGCACATAAACAAATCTCTTCTTTCATATATAATAATAATTTACTTACTCCTCTTCAGTCTGGTTTTCGCCCTGGACACAGTACTACTACTGCCCTTCTCAGTGTCACCGAAGACATTCGCCTCGGCATGGAAAATCAAATGGTCACCATATTGGTTCTCATTGATTTCTCTAACGCTTTTAACATGGTAGATCATGATATTCTCCTTGCCATTCTTAATTATTTGAAGTTTTCATCCTCAGTGTCAGAATGGTTTTCTTCTTATCTCCATGGTCGGCAACAAGCGGTTCAGATGGATTGCGAATTGTCACAATGGAATGATCTTATTTCTGGAGTTCCTCAAGGTGGCATCCTCTCCCCCTTATTATTTTCTTTATTCATTAATTTTCTTTCTTTGTCCATTGGCTGTTCTTACCATTTTTACGCGGATGACCTTCAAATTTATGTCCAAACTCGAGTGGAGAATATTGAAACTGCAGTTGTCCAAATTAATAATACATTATCTGAACTTTTCTCTTGGACACAGGACTTTGGTATATTAATTAACTCCTCTAAATGCCAAGCTATAGTTGTTGGTAGTACTGTACAGTTGGCTAAAATTAATCTAAGCTCGGTTTCTCCGGTATTGTTCCATGGCGACGTCATACCGTATAAACACCAGGTAAAAAACCTTGGACTTTTTATGGATGAGTCTTTAAGTTGGAGTACTCAAGTAGCTGAATTAAGCCGGACTGTCACTTACTCATTGCAGTACTTAAATCGTTACAGAAATTTTCTTCCTATTAAAACAAAAGTCATGCTAATTCAAACTTTAATCTTCCCCATTATTGACTATGCTGATGTGTGTTATCCAGATCTAAATGTAGATCTTCTCAATAAACTCGATCGCCTCCTTAATAATTGCATTCGGTTCATTTTCTGCCTGCGTAAATTTGACCACGTTTCTCAGTTCCGATCCAAATTGTCTTGGCTTCCTATCCGTTTACGCAGGCAGCAGAGACTTCTCTGTGCTCTTTTTTCTATTCTTAAAAATCCACATTCTCCCGGGTACTTGAAATGTAAGTTTCAGTATCTTGCGGATACTCACGATCGGCAACTTCGTTCCAGCAATTCTCTTATGCTTTTTACTCCTCTATTTCATTCTGGATTTATGTCCAACTCCTTTACTTTGCATTCTATACGACTCTGGAACGCCTTACCCGAAGACATCCGACAGGTATCTAATAGATTTATTTTCAAGAAAAAGCTGCATACTTTTCTTTCTGAACTCTAGTCAGCAGATTACTTCATCATTTCTCACTGTTTTGTATATGTATTTATGTATGTTATTTTTTGTATCTATAAATATTTATGTAACTAAATATATATTTAAGTATTTTACTATCTATCTATTATTCCTTCCTAATATTATTTCTATCTCTCATATTTTTTTTTTTTTTCCCACTTTACTACCTATTTCTTTTTCTGTTTACCCTTCTCGAGGTTGACTGGGAGAGAATGCTTTTAGCATTAAGTCCACCTACTGTAGCTCTATAGGCTCGCAAAGTTTTTTAAATAAATTAAATAAAATAAAATACATTTTGTAAAAAAAAAAATATTGTGGCGACATCTTATTATAGCAAAACAGCTATAATTAGATGTCGCCACCCTTAAACAATTGAAATTTAATATTTAACTTAATCATGTACGACCCCTTTTTTCTCTGCAGCACCACAATTTGTAATTTAACTTGCAGTCACCTTAACAGGCCATAAACACGACCATAATTAGGTGTCGCCATCGATAAACGATTAAAAATAAATATTTTACCTCATTCTTGTAACCCATAGATTAAAAAAAAAATATACGTCCATAGATTTAAAAAAGATCTATGTCGTAACCCATAGATTTAAAAAAAAATTCGTCCATAGATTTTTTTAAAAAAGTGGAGACTTCATACTTCTATGTTGTATCCTCAATTTTTCCCTACAGCGAACCAAACTGCAGTTGCACTCGTAGTTACTGGCCACAACTACAATTAAGTGTCGCTATCGATAAACAATTAAAAATAAATATTTCACCTCATTCTTGTAAGCCCAAATTTTCTGTACAGCGAACCAAACTGCAGGTGCACTCGTAGTCACACCTTTACTGGCCATAAACACAGCTATAATTAGGTGTCGCTATCGATAAACAATTAAAATGCGCAATGCGTCACATTTGATGGGACCATGAGAGTGAGGTCATACCTCCTATTGGGCTTGTGCATTGTTTGTTTAGATGTTGATATCTTGTGAAGTGGTAGCTCTGTGGTCTAAGGAACCAACCCATAGCGAAAGGTCTTGGGTTCAAACTCCACTAGGCCCAAAAGTCTATATCACTAAATTTGTCATCGGTTTAAAATTGACAAAGTTTCATACAAAGTTTCATCCCTTATTTTATCCCCTTGGAGGTAGAATCGATCAAAATCCTTTCTTAGCGGATGCCTACGTCATAACATCTACCTGCATACCAAATTTCAGCCCGATTGATCCAGTGGTTTGGGCTGTGCGTTAATAGATCACTATGTCACTCAGTCACCTTTGAGTTATATATATTTAGATGGGGCTTGTTTAGTTTACCCTCGATTAAGATGAAAATTGAAATACTAATTACAATTTTTGGTTGAAAACAGACATTAAAGTTATCTCTTGTATGCACTGCAAATATGCTTTATTAAGCTGTATAAAATTAAATTTTAAATGGAAGTTCCGAGAATATTGCGTTTAATAGCTCTACTTATGAATATTAATTTAAGTCGCACGTTCTACGTATGAACGACAAAATGCATTCTGCTGAAGCTATGACACTCGTTTCTTGTTATTTTTGTTTCATTCCAAGCAGCGTATGATCGGTATGATCGCATTTAAAGTATAAATTGGCGTACCTAGCAGTATAATATTCAAATTCAACAATGGCCATCAATAAAATAATGGTCTGTCAGTTATTCTATGCAATGTTAACCAATACTGGGTCGTGACGTAATCTCTTTTTAGCAGTGTATTTATTTCCCTTTACTAGCGATATTTTTTGTTTTTCGTGCCTGTAAGCGTTTTTAAGCTGCCTGAAGGCATCTGACATAGCTTAATGACTGCCATCAATTTAAGGAGCAACCGTTTAGTTGTGATAGAGCAAAGCTATCGGCAAAATTAATTTTTGGTAGTAACATGAATGGGCCAGCTCTCATACCACTTTACCGCTTCTATGCTTCGTTTGGTTATTGAGTGAGCCGGAGGCCCGTCCTTCCTCTCCATGTCCTCCCCTCATTTTCTTCTCTCAATGTCTTCCCCCCAGCTCCTTGAAAGGCCGGCAACGCTCTTTTCACACCCTGGTGTTGCAGTTGTCCAAGGGCAACGTACCATCAGGCGACTTGCTTGCTCGTTCGGCGGCATGTATCATAAATAGAATCGTTTTCGAAAGCAAGCATTCCAAAGTACGGAGGAGGTTGAGGAATTTTTGTGCGACTATTGGTCACCCACTCCAGTAGGGATTGTGACCGGGTTGCTTAACATGCCTAAGTGCTTAGTGTTTATGCCTTCTGGGCTATGAAGCTCCTCGAACGAGCTTTCGAGCCATTGGATTGATACATATGGAAGTTTGTATGTAAGGATGTGATGATGTTTGTTACTTCTTCACGCAAATATGTACTACTGGATGGATCTTAAGACATCGAATAGGCTGTAAATTACGCCGGCGAAGTCGCGAGTAGAAGCTAGTCCGGCTAAGGCTATAAATTGTAAACTTTACCAATAATTTATTACAAGCGGCATACAACAGCACTTAAAAACTAATAAATCGGCTTATCTAGCAAAATTAGCAGTTTAATATTCAAACTCAACAATGGTCGGGGCAATCATTGTGACGTATTGTGTGCTCGGAGATCCGCTGCGGATCGCTTTACGCACGTACGCGGTACCTGCTGGCCTGTGAATTTCATATAATTAAATAGTTGCGGCTCTTTTGTATTGCATAACTTATTATGCAATACAAATATTATTTGTTTATTAAATAAATTAAGCATTGGTTACACACTCGGAAAATACTATGCTAATTGCTAAGATTTTCAATGAAGATCTTAACGTTTCTTCTGAAGCGTTCTGTGGTCTTCTCACGTACTATTCTTAGCGGCGGTGTGCACTTTTTGGGATGGGTAAAAATTTTCAACTCGCGTCAGGACACGTGACCTGATCGAAAATTCGTAAGGCAGCCACGTGACCTGAGACCGCCGGCGCGGGGCGTAGGAGAGGAAGTAATATCCCCCTTTCTTTGTACCGCGTGGAGTTTTCACTTCTGCTGGCGCTTCCGGGGTGCAACCTGTAGTTATTTTTATATATTTAATGCGCCGAGAGGTCTATGCACAGAAAGGTCTATCAGTAATGAGCAATAAGGGCTGGGATTATTATGATGACGAATATATTAAGTTTAATATTTTTCTCGTTTCAGAGGTGTACCTTTGATATCTAAATTGAATGACAAAATAAAACTACTTTGTGATGGATTTATTGGGATTGCAGTAGATTTAGACATACATCAAAATTTTATTCGCGGCCTTCTTTGTAAGTATTTTCTCATATTTTATTTAATATTTTTTTCAAAATGTGTAGAATTTCTTCCTTAATCTTATCAATTTTATTAACTAACAAAAACATATCTGAAAAAGGCAAGAAAATATATATTTTTTTCCATATCATGTCGGCTTTCTAATGATATTTAATGAAGCCAAATAAGTACAGCATAACCTAAGATATTTTTAAACAAAAATGTTTTTTCCCCGACCTAATATATTTTTGCTTTAGAATACGAAAACAGATAACTTTTAAATATGACTTGCACGGAAGCTTCTTAGTGGATCAAAAAGCTGTCATTCCAATGTTTTGCATTAAAACTACCCAATCAGCCCCGCCCGGTTTTTTCTGTTAAAGGAATACGTACTTATGGCCTTACGCCCTTTACCCCGTAAGGGACAAAGATATGTGTTTTGCTTTATAATAAGTCAAATAAGCGAATGATAAATGCGGCTTTCGGAGGCAATTTAGATAGAAATTTCATAGTTGGTAATTTAATAACGTCTTCGATGTGAAGTGAAAACCGAATGGACGGACGCCAAGTAGCCACAAAAGGTGCTATGATTTATAGTGCATTCACGGGTCCAACGGACAGGGCTGTGACTGTGCTCCATCATTCTTGTTGGAAATTGTATAAAGCATTCTGAACTCATGAAATACTACATATTACGAGTTCTGTTAAACTATTCTATCTCAATTGTGCCTGTTACCGGCTGCATCCAAAGCCATCGTGCTTAGGATAGCTGGGACCGCAAACAGAGATTTAAGTACATGCCTTTAAATACAACTCACCTCTTTGAGTGATGGATGTGAATATGAAGTAATTATTGTATTTTTTAAATTAAGTTAATTTTAATTTGTTATTTACAACCACGATAAAAGTAAATCCTTATTTGTCCTATGTCAAGGCGGTGAGTTTTCCATGTTTGTGCGCAATCTGCGACAACCCTAGACACAAGAGCAGGAATAGGAAGTGAGTTAAGTTAGAGCGAATATTAACATTCGTAACGCGTGTCTGCCCGTGCGTCTGCCTTGCGAGCATGTGCTTATTGAAGTCCAATACTATTTAGTGGCGAGTGGGGTTTGAAGAATGTATTTAAATGCTTGATAATCCGTGTTGATATATAAGGTCTACCTATTTAAATAAAGCGCAAATAATTTAAAAGCTGGCTCTCATAGGTCAAAGAAATGTTTGAGTATAGTCCAGTCAAAATGGACTAAATTATGATTCCAGTTTGCATTAATTCCCAACAAGCTGGATTTTTGTGCAGGCCTTGAATACGTCATTACAAATGATATGTCAAAAGTCCCCATCGATCCCGCTTGTGCGTTGTTTTTTATTCGAGGTCAAAGGTCACAAATTTGCGTTTTTTGCGTATATCTCTGAAACAACGAGAGCTATCGAAAAATGGTTCAGACAAAGTTTGTAGGTCGTAAAATTGTCTACAAAAAATATATCTTAACACTTTTCTCCTACAAAGCATCGCTTTCGAGATATCGTGACTTTAGAGCGCAGGAAAGTCGTACTTTCGACTATATGCACACATTTCCGCACCACCTCTGAGGTAGTGTACACGGCGCTTTTTTTTTAAACGTGGTTTCCCCAGTAGCAATACTCCACAATATATTTTGATCGAGGGAATGTAATGGGACACTATTTTTATTGGTGAATTTTTTATTTTATTTAAATTTAATGAAAATTTTAACAGCTTTTAACTTTCAGGACGATCGATTTTACCTCCAATAATGGGTTTTAGTAACGAAGTGTAACAATCACTGTGGTACATAGCCTCAGCAGCAACTAAGTCATATTCATACTGAATGCGGGCAATGACACTTCTTGCTAGCTCATCAGAACGAGTCTGAGCTTCCTTCAAGATGGTTTTCTTGAAGTCAAGGGTTGAAACTTGAGACACTCTTCGTCGAAGATGCTGCGCTTTTTTCATTTCAGCCGTTTTATCTGCTTCATTGCCACAGAACAAACAGTATTTCTTGAAACAAAAAGACGATTCATTACCTCGTACTCTAGTACGAGGAGGACTAATCCCAGATGTGGTAGCTATCTCCGCCTCACGCTGTCTTTTAGCTGCAGCGATGCTGCTCTTCCGGGTGTATGCTTTACGACACTGCTTATGTATCGTTACAGATGTTTTGTCCTTCAAATATTCATCGAACCCATCACCCCGTTCAGTACTTGAATCCATTAAAGTCTTTAGCCCACGATCAACAACCACAATTTCACCTTCAGACAAAGATTCATTGCAAATAAAGCAAACTTCTGACATTTTTACAAAATTTTGTAACGGCACTGTTTAAAAAGAGAATATAATGCACAAACACGTCTATTCACTACGAAAAACCGTTCAAAACTGACTGCATTTACTAGAGCTATGTCCTTCGGAAAGCAGGTATACACAGGTTTCGACCCGAAAAATGGAGTGTCGCAGGCAGATGTTTCTCAAGGCCAACCGCCCAATATAATTAGGGACGGACGATGACTCACTCAGATTGTATATTTTTCACGTGCTTGTGTGCATGGGGCAAATAAAACTATGTTCTACTATTTTGTGTTCAAATGGTTAACCCGATGATGCATACTGGCCACGTATGAGTGTATATTCGTATTTTCTATGTTTAAAATAGCCATAATTCGAGAACAGTGCACCGTAGAAGAAAAAGTGTTGAAATATTTTTTGTAGACAATTTTACGATCTACAAACTTTGTCTGAACCATTTTTCGATAGCTCTCGTTGTTTCAGAGATATACGCAAAAAACGCAAATTTGTGACCTTTGACCTCGAATAAAAAACAACGCACAAGCGGGATCGATGGGGACTTTTGACATATCATTTGTAATGACGTATTCAAGGCCTGCACAAAAATCCAGCTTGTTGAGAATTAATGCAAACTGGAATGTCTATTTTGACTGGACTAGTAGAAAATTTTTAGAAATGTACTCGCTAGTTTTTATTTTTTCAAACAAAATTATTAGTTTTTTTTTTTAATGAAAATCGATAAATTTTATCAGTTGTACGCCAAGATAGTGCGTTTTTGTACACAGGGTGATTTACTTGTCTGTTTTTCTAAATGTTCAAGTCAAGATATCGAAAACTAACGTGTCGATTTTTTTTATTAGATTCTAAAACATTTTTCTAGCTTGTGAGTGCACGTCCTTAAAATATTTGCGCTTAATTTAAATGGACCTTATACATTACGTGTTATTTTTGAAAAATATATATACAAGGCGTTCTAGTCCAGATTGTCTTAGAAAAGCCTAGAAGACCCTAGTCGCAAGCTAGCATTTTCTTTTGGCTATGAAAGATCCGAAGACATTTCTGTACCTACTCTTCTTTTAGATAGCGTTGGGAGCTTGACAATTTAATGTCAGCTCAGGTAATTTTTAAATACTATATTGTGAAATAACATAAGCCTATGTAAAACAGGGGAAGTAATGAACATTTAGCGCAATTCTTGATGAATAGGAGTTAACTAAAAACATGTGAGTGAATATAAAATTATTTTGTCAGTAGCAACAAAGGAACATGTCTATAAAAAATAAAAGCATAATCTGACAAGTTTAATGTGCATGGGAATTTAGGAAGACCGATGTAGTTGAAACAAGCCAGTACACTTATTATAAAAGTAACTCTGACGCCTCGTTAACTTTTTAAACACTACGAGTACACTGTGAAATAATATAACTCATGTTAAGCATAGTTGAGTGAAGACGAAGCTCACCTTAAGGGTCTTTAAGTTGGAATCGCGTCACAATGTGAATTTTGACTCGTATGTGGTGCGAGTTCCAACAGCACAGCTCGAGACCTTCAGTTGTGAAGATTTCTGGCCGAAGGGTGTCGTCTTTCGGCGTTATCGAGGGAGGCTACCTGACACCCCATCACCGTGCAGTGCGTCACAGACATTACGTACAAAGTAGTGCTAGTTAAGTTATAATATTATATGTATGTTAGTCTGTAAGGTATATATTATATGGGCCATATTTTGTTAAAAATCGTTGCCTGCAATAAATGATTATTATTATTATTATTATAGTGGGAGTTTATTAGTACAACAAAAATACATCTCCAATTTGGTATATTGATTTTTGCTTCTGACGACTACTCAAATTATTATCTTAACATCTCAATATGGCTTTAAACTAGCAACTTTTTACTTTGCTCTTGGAATGATCTAAATATGGAGAGGTAGAGTAGAACTAGCGGTATTCACATTTCGCAAGTTCGATTGGTCGCTAAAGTGAGGTGTCATTACGAGTGTTGGCGCGAGACCAAAGCTGTGTCGTTGCGCACAATAAAGAAAACACAGAAATGACACTTTATGAATTGTGCGCTCTAGCAGCAGTTAAGATGTCAGAATGTCATGTATGCAGAATGTCGAAAGGTTGTCTGTCATATAATGCTTTCAGAATTAGGATTGTTGTGTGTCTACAATGTCATTCGATATTTCAACGGAAAGTCGATTACGAAAGTTTATAGTTTACGAAAAATAACTAGTATTTTAAAAACACATTAATTAAATTAGATTTTTATTTTGTTATCCAGAAAATACAATAATAAGATAAGAAAATAAAATTGCTTATATCAAATAAACTTAAAAAACAATAAAGTTAAATCAACCATCTTTTTTTTGTCAATGTCAGTGCAAAGGAAATTTACCTATCATAATAACTTATTCGTAATCACATGTTTAGCCGTGTGGTATCCGGCAGAGTAGAATAGGACCACTCCAAGTCTTCCCATGGATGTCGTAGAAGGCGACTTAGGAAATACAAGCTAAACAAAGCTTATAAACATCTAAGAGACCTCTCCAACCCGTCTGGCCAGCGTGGAGAGTGTAGGCCAAGTCCTCTGGCTGCTCTGGCAAAGTATGGCCCTAGTAGTACAGAGAGGGTCGTGCTCCTGTAGTTGAGACTAAAAAGGACCTGATGATGATGATGATGATGAATCACATGTTAACAAAGGTCTTTTAAACTATGACGAAATGCTGACTAGGATTCGTGATTCAGTAATACAAATTTCAATCAAGCCTAAGTTCACCCAGGGAACCGCTTCTCTGCCCTCCTTTTTCTACTTTATTTTACGTTCGTTGGCTGCACTGACCATTCGCATTTATTTTATGTGCTCATCAGGACCTTTAGCAAGTAAATTATCGCCAAAACTAAGGACAGCCAATTTGCTGCAGCCCGTCGCCTTTATTGTCAGCGCTGCTTATTTTAGACGGTGCAGTTTGTTTGCTGTTTATTTATAGGGACCGTTTGTTCTGTAAGCAGTTTTGCAGCTAAAGTTTTATCGACATATGACAAACCTAAGAGAATAAGAGAATATAATAACGGCCAGTACCTATTCAAAAATTGCCAAATTGTTTTCTCCATATTAAGATTTCTGCATCATTAGCAACTATCTTTACTGGTAATCTCAGCTTAAAAAGCTATTGGAGCATAGATTAAAAAACATGCGTCTTCCGAATCTGGTTCCGAATTCCGAATTGGAGAAACAAATAAAAGATGAACTATTAATTATGCAATGAAGCGCTTTCAAAGTAGGTAACATTTTAGTAGAACTAATTTAAACATTGCGTTTATCCAATTTAAGAGACAAATGAGGCTCCAGTAAAAAAAACCCATGACTTTTTCGACACGACACTTTTCTTTTTATAGCTCTTTTTAAAAATACGATAGAAGGAACAGCGAAATGGAGGACATACGCATAAATTTCATTCATTTCTATGGGTAGTAGAACATGCAGCCTGCTTTTCCACAATTCCATAGCTGCATCTGAGTTCCGATTGTATTTGAAATGTAGCTCCCAACTACAAATAAGTACGTAATCAAACTATGTGAGCTATGCAACATGTGCGCGTCGTGTGGCCAAGACGACAAGCGCATACTGATAACAGATTGCCTCGATCTGATTACGGTGTAGGTTGCAATTCTGTCTAAAAAGGTGGGTTGATTAAGGTTGTGTGTCGTGGTGTACGTTTACAAGTAGATGCAAGGGCGGATCCAGGGAGGGTGGTCATGACCCCCCCCCCCCCTGGGCTGGGTCTAGGACCTAGGTGGCTGACCACTAATTAAAATTGTTAAGCATAATGTTTTTAAATATTCATCCATAAAATCGTACCCATTGATATAGATGAAGTGATAACGCGTTTCGGAAGAAGACGTACAAGCAAAATTGATTTTGACATTTAAATATATGTATTTTTACCTACTTTTGAATTGTATCTATGATCGTAAAAAATAAATTATAACTTCTTGTGACTTGATCACGAATCTGTGACCCCCTGGCATCAAAGCTGGATCCGCCCTTGAATAGATGTGTGTGTTTACTCCTGCTTGTATGCCATAGAAAAAGATAACCTAATAAAATTTACTGAAGCAATTTATCCCAAAGGCTCATTTGACGAAAGATATTTGGAATACCACTTTTGGAATACTTACCATACCAAACGATCGAATTTTCATGGCAAGTAAAATATTTTTTCTATTTAAGCGCTATTGATGTGAGGTGCATGCTAATGCACAATATTTGATTGTATCGATGCTATACAGTAACGAATTATGAGTATTAAGTATTCAAATCTTTCGTATATCCAGCTGTCTGGCCGGCTGTTCTCCTCTAGAGGTCGTATTTCTCAAGCGATTGAAATTTTGTAAGTGGCTCAATCCTTATCTTAACTAATACTATAAATGCGGACTTTGTTTTTTTGTTACGCCTCCACGCTCTATCTACTGAACCGATCGTCGTGAAATTTTGCATATCCATTGTCTGGGATACGGAGAAGGACACAGTGTACTTGTTATCCCGGGAAAAAGTACTGCTCCTAAGGGATCGACATCGAAGCGGGCGGAGGTCCGGGTAAAAGCTAGTAACAAAATATTTTTTAGTCGATTCAGGCCATGGAATTCTGTCGAAAGTTAAACGGCTAACTTTGATAAGACTTGCGAGGTCTACAGCTCACAGAGCCACTACTTTATACGACCGCGTACGCCACTAGGTCACAGGTATTACGAGTTCAGTTTGCGAGATTACCATCGTGACTTACAAATCGATTTATAGATAATATATCAATGAGCGCAACAAATTCCATTTTAAAAAATTATGATGTATTAAAGCCATAGACGATTTTTTTTTAATCTATGATTCAAGTTCATTTCAATGAGTACCTACATTGTTATGAGTATTTTATTAATTTGCTTTGGTGTGATTTAAATCGAATTTTATTTTCTAAACCACTACATTCATAACTTAATACATTCCAACATTTCTTTTGTTTGCGCTACTAAACAAAGTAACTTATGTTCTTTCAAAATATCGAATCAAAATAACGAGATTTAATCCGAGACTCGATGAAACCGAATGTATCTTCATAAAGTATGACATACATTAATATTAAATACACCTTGTTGTTATCAAAGCATTTGGTTCAGCCAACAATATAATTTAGCGGGGGATTGAACGTGGTAAAATAATAACCAAAATCTGGTACATTGAGCGAGTTGTGGCTTAAAATACCGAAAGCATAGAAATAACGTTGAGGTTTCTTCTATTGACCGAGTCCCCAAAATCATATGTTTGCGGCAATGCCACACTTCTGTCCATAAATAAAATAATTAGTATAAGTAAAATACAGCCCACCTGCTAACCTGGGAGTTGACATGATTCTGCGTTGAAAATTCGAGTACGACAATCATTCTTTACGATTGGTATAAAAAAATAACTTCAATCGTAAGTTATTTTTTTATATCAATCGTAAAGAATGATTGTCGTACTTCAAAATTGAAGCATTAACAATTTAAAAATACTTATAATTAACTTAAAAGTTCTATTTTAACTTTGTACAAAAAAACACACTGCCACTGATGCATAATAAGATCCTATGGTCGTGAAAGACTACCATGGTGTGTTGGTTGGTACTTAGCCGAGCCGCACATAAATTCTTTGAAGCTTCATTCCTGTTCTCTTTTTATTTTGAATCTGTATGTTGCGTATGCGGGCGGGATATTATGGAAATGCGATCCCTCTTGTATTTTGTTGATAAAATTGTAGACGCGTGGCCTACCTTCCATAGAGTAATTTTAACATTCTGTGAAATTGGAGCTTTATCGAAACTGGGTAACGGATGATATGTTACATTAAAATATACTTTATTCACTCTTTATTTATTTTCGTAGGCTATTCAAAGTAATTGCCTTTTTTACAGCGCCTTATATAATGTCCATTTAAATTAAGTGCAAATATTATAAGCGTTGACACTCGTAGGACCTAGAAACGCTTTGGTAATAATTTTTAAGAAATCGACACTCTAGTTTTCGTTTTAGCTTTTTCATACAAAATAATTAATCTTTTAATATGAAAATCGATAAATCAGGTGTTTTTACTGTCGACGTCAGAGACTCTATCCTCCAAGATTTTTTTTTATGTACATGGTATGTTTTTTGCGTCTGATTTTCATAATTTACTTCTAAAGCATTTTTCTAGCTAATGGGTGCCAGCACTTAAAACATTAGCGCTTAATTTAACCTAATGTGGTGGTCACTTAATTTAACCTAAAATGACCTTATATTTTACTTTTATTACATAATTTTTGGACGAATATATTTTTTCCACAGGTATAGTTTATATGTCTCCCAAAACACATGTAGAGAACTATAAATGACTTAAATTCATAATGAATGGGAATAAACACATTTCAGATTGTATTAATAAGTTCCTGAATCCAAATAATAATATTAAAATTAGTCCGCCTGTTAGATAATCAAAAATATTGGACCTGTATCTTTTCTTTTGTCAATTTAACATAACAATTTAACAATTTAAAATGATAAAGATAAAGCGCGTCAAAGTTCAAGAGTGGAGGCTCGTGACGTCACAGTTTGCTCAAAAGTGTAGCAAACTGTGATGTCACGCAGAATTTCTAATTGATAAGATAAAAAATATTATGACAATATAACGAGCTAATTTGTTATTTATATAAAAAAATCTAACAAAATAGGGATATAAATTTAGTTTGTTTCTCTCTACTTTATTCCATGGAGGTAGTTGTCAAAAGGCCTGGCCTTAATTTATCCGATAAATAGTTTGTTTGTGTCCTCTCCAATCCGTTTGTCCAGCGAGGAGAGTGTAGGTCAAATCCTCTGTCTGCTCTGGCCAAGTATGGCTCCTGTAGTACAGAGAGGGTCATGCTTCTGCAGTGGAGACTAAATAGACCTGATGATGACTTTGTTAGTGTAGTTAAAATATACAATTCAGCACATTATACATTTGTAAATGATTAGATTACGTAGATAAGGCGACGTCAGCTACTCGAACAGGTCATCGTTCATTAATATTTAATAGAATTACATTACGAACATGACAAATTGCATGTTTATCAATTTACTGCACAGAGGTTGGCATTTGGCAAGGGGCATAATTACATTAATTTTGTTAGGGTTCCGTATTCAAAGGCTGCCAACAGGATCCTTTTACTGACCTCCTCCGCTAACTGCCGGCCTTCTGTCACAGGGTTTATTTTGAAACAACAGTAAGAGATTTGAACACTACACAGAATGTGTATTTCTATTGCCATTGGAATTGAAAGACTAATTTAGGGCCCCATACAAGGAACATATTATCTTTAGCGTTTTGCTCGATTCTCAAAAGGTACGGTAGAGTCTTAAATTTTGTACAGTGTTTATTTATTGTCGCTATACACGCTATATTATATTACAATAAAACCGAAATAAAATTTGATATTAAATGACATCCCTATACAGGAATCGTGTAGATTTGGGGTTTTTTTGGAGTAAAATTATATGGTGTTACGGAACCATTCGTGAACGGATCCGACTTGCTCTTGACCGGCGGTTTTATTTTAATCTGCGCTTTGCATTGGCATGAGATTCTATTGAGAGATTAGTCTAGTGTAATTGAACTTTTACAAATTGTAACTCATCAAGGGTGATATATTATATATGTATATACTATAAATGTCAGCTTAGAAAAGCTTGAAGATGCTGCAATTCTGTTTGTAGAAGCTTCGACATAATCTTAAGTGAAAATATTGGTAGACTAGCTTTCGCCCACGGCTCCGTCCGCGTCAATTTCGAACTCTCGGGAATAGTACTTTATCCCAGAATGTAATGTATATCCTTTTCTGTACCCTAGAGAACGTGTATGTAAAATTTCATGATGATCAGTTCAGTAGTAAAGTCTTGAAAGCTTAACAAACAAATCAACTCGCTTTCGCATTTATAAAATTAGTAACGATAAATCGTTGCTAAGTTCAAAGATTCTCTAGTGAATCTCTCCAATCGTGAATTTACAATTGAAATAATTGTGGTTACACTCACAGAGCGACTCAACTAAAACTTGTAGCTCTTCTTCAAATAATAAAGATCGTCCCTTATACAGCTATACTGTATGCAAATAATCGAGCAATCCGTGTATTCAGCACACCCGGATTACCCTATTCTTTCTCTGACAGGTTAAGGCTTTTCGACAACCCGTCCAATCGTTAAGCCAGGGGTTTACATAAAATTCGCAGTCGAATGCTCGGCGCTGGTCGCGGAGCCAGCGATGCATCTAAATTTCCCGGAACACGTAATCGTAGCCGAATATGAGCGCGTAATTGCTTATTTGCCTCATTTGAGATTCATTCGCGATCTGCTTCGGGTTAATATGACCGGCGCGTGAGCGTGTATTAAAAAAACGGAATGCAAGACCTAAATTTATATTGTAACTAGCTTTCGCCCGCGGCTCCGCCCGCGTCTGTGTAATGTCCCTCGGGTATAGTAGTTTTTCCCGGGGGGTATATATACAATATGTAAAGAAAACCCTGTCCGATCCTTGAAGGGGTGATTTGGTCTGTCGATATGAACAACTTTGCCTATGGGATCAAAACTGGGAACTAAAAATATGGACATTTCCTAACAAAAATGTTCTGCCGCCCGGTCATTTGTATAGGAACATCAAAAAAAGAATTGAGTTCCCAGCATTGGTCCCATAGGCAAAATTGTTCTTCATATCGACGGGCTGAATCACCCCTTTGAAGATCGGACAGGGTTTTCTTTACATATTGTATAGTAGTATAAGATTGCGGGACGCTACACAATCCAATTATGTAACACATACACAATACAAAGATATTTTGCAATTGTATATAACAACAAGCTGTTGCCCGCGACTTCGTCGGCGGCAATTTCTGTTATTATAATTAATTAGTATAGATGAATAATATTTCCCCGTCTTCATAACAAAAAGAATTTTCCAATTTGAACCAGTAGTTCCTGAGATTAACTCTTCAGCTCTATAATATTAGTATAGATTAAGTATATCGGGGAAAAAATATACATGAAACTTATTTTTTTGTTGTCATTAGCAAATATGTAGCTTTTGCAGTGATCAATGTCGTATTGTAGAGCAGTCTGGTAGTTATTAAAATTATAATATTAGGTATACTATACATATATAGTACTGGTCATTTCATCGCCCGGGTGTTCATTTTGGCCGATGTCGATGGCACTATGGGGACTGCATAAGCGAAATTGCGCGTACTGATTAAATCACTGTGGTCAGGCTGTATGACCTCATATTATTAATATAGCCTGCATTTTAGACTTATACGACTGAGTTATATGATGTCAATGGCATTGCGGACGCGGCGTAAGCAATATTGCGCGTAGAATTGAGTCACCGTGGTCAGGCGTCATATTGCTAATATATCACGCGTTTTACAGGTAGATCACAATATTACCTATATCGTAGTACTGCTTTTTTTCAGTAGCTTAGTTGAAGATGTCCATTTCGAGTGATACTGTGGAGTCTGCGTAAGAAAATTGCGCGTGCTAATTGAATAACAGTGCTCAGGCCGTCTGACGTCATATTACATTTAATAAATCCTACGCTTTAGGGCTAGATTGTATCATATTACAGGTCCTTTCATCGCCCTGTAAAGGGTGCCTATTTCGGGTGATGTCGATGGCACTGCGTATGAGACACACTACGTAAGAGACATTCTGTATCTGACCAGAAAGACAATTTTCTAGGCCAAAATTGAATTAACTCAAAGTTGAAAGTAATGTGAATTGTACTAATTTTTTTATTACCGCTATCTTCACATCAGTAAAACTGCATCGATTAAATCGTACTTTAAGATTTTGTTTCTATAATTTTTATTTTAGTACAGAGAGGGTCGTGTTTGTAGTGGAGGCTAAAAAAAAACCTGATGATGATGATGAATTGTAATTTTATATTATATCTACCGATCATGACATCGCCCGGGTGTCCATTTTGGGCGATTTCGATTGCACTACGGACGCTGCGTAAGCGAATTTGCGAGTGCTAATTGCGTCGTTGTGGTCAGGACGTCTGACGTCATATTGTTAATATAGCCTGCATTTTAAACCTAGATCATAATTATAATAAAATGTTGAGAAAGTGAAATTTTCCCTATCATTTTCATAAACCTACGTAATCTGCGTAGCATCTAAGGTTGAGAGGTTTGTTTTTGTTTTTGCTAGAAGAAAATTAATTCAACTTTCTTGCCACCATGCCACACGGGCAAGATCTCGAAGAAATTTGTTTCTAGTGCTACTTTTTTTTTTCACACTTCATGTTTATTTTGTATATAATTAGTTTTAATAAAATCTTCACCATTTCCACAAAAATTAAAATTTACGATTATCCCTAAAAAAAAAAAATTCAACTTTTATTTTTATTTCAGGTATGTACCTACTGATGTAATACGGCATGGTAAGAATATATTATATAATGTAGAAACACACATCAGATGTTTGAATCATGACGAAAATTTAAATTATAAATTTCATTAAGTATAATTCGAAGTATATACACATTTCTATAAGTAATCGATAAAGTGATAAATTCTAAGCAAAATATGTTATATAAAGTTTTTGGATTTTTTTGCAGATGTTTGATAAGTTATTTAAAATATTGATATATTTTCTTTCTATTTTCGTGAAGAAGTATTCTCATATTCATTTGAAAGGAAAGGTATTGATATTTTTTCTATTAATTTAACTTAGAAGAGGGTTACCCTAATCAGGCATGCGCGGCGGATTGGTATTCGCCGTCAGCCATATTCAATAATTACCTTTATAACTCCGTGAATTCTGTCGTTAAAACAATAAAGTAAATACAAAGGGAAAGATAAGTATGTAAGCATAATCAATTTTCTTCTAACCTGGTCAAGCAACGGTAATTGGAATAAAGCAATCGTAGGCTGGCATGTGCGGTGAAGTGATATTTGCCGCCAGCTAAATTGCATACCTAACTGCCAGTTCATACCGCAGTGCATGATTTTAAATTTAAAAAAAAGCTATCAGTATAATCGAAAAGATAAATATGTAAGTTTGACCGATTTTCACCTAACTAGTAGCCAGTAAAGCGACGTCAATCGGAATATGGCCACCCTGGACTGGTATGTGCGGCGAAGTGACATTCGCCGTCAGCAAAATTGCATAATTGCCTGTGTACACCTCTGCAAATGCTATTATTTTTGCCAGCACTACGGGGGCACTGAGATCGAACCGTGTAGTTAGTAAAATAGTGCTACTCGTAACTTGAACCAACATATTTTAAATTCAAGCGCAAGCTTTATTTAAACTTATAGCGGAATTTCTAAAGGCTTTTTTAAATATTTTTAGGATTCCGTCGCCAAAGTTACACTCTTTTCTTAACTCTATTACTAAGTCTCCGCTATATTTTTTAAACTACAATAGATAAAGAGTAAAATTTTTCACAAAATCTCCATTGCCACAAAACAAAAAAAAATATTAATTAAAATTGTAAAATAAATGACGATATACCCCCATACATAATATTTTGCTTGTTTTTTGAGTTAATTATATATAATACTTATTATATATAGTCGGTTTGAACTTAGCAAGTTTTTATTTGGTTTCAATACCTACATTACATAGTCAGTATCTCGAATTTCGTTCGGACTTTATTTAATTTATTTTTTCTTACTTGTTCCGTGTTCTATGAGGAAAGCTGTTTAGATAAGGTCTTCACCGGTTTTATGATTTGGTTAATTAGGACTCACTATCATCATCAGCTTTCTATGATCCACTGCTGGGTATAAGCCTCCTTTTGTCTACGCCATTCCTCTCTATCTCCAGCTATCGCAATCCAGATTTTTCCAGCAAAATTGCCGCAACGCAAATGCCTTATGTCGTTAACCCACCTAGCTATTAATTAGGTACGCTTTATTTATAAAATTTTAAAGATTTAAAAGCAAACACGACTATAAACGCATATTTTCATAAAATATTCGCTAGTGATGGCATGATAGCACACGAATCGCACGTTATAATAACAGTTACCGCATAATTGCCGTTATTTCGTCGGCCGCGTGCTGTTTTTGCAGGCTTGGGTTGCATAGTGCTGCGAACGTGAGTGCATCGCATACTCATTGTTTGCGAGATGCAGTATTGGTTACTCTTTGCCGTTTGCATTTTTCTGCGATTTTTCGCTTATGAATCTTGTAATTTTAACATTGCAGTTATTTATTAATGATAGCATTAGTAATGTATGGAGAATTTCACGAATTAATTATAAATTCGTTACTTCATCAAAGTAAAACAACAACATTTTAGATTACAGATAGCATTTCTATGCTAATGCTACTGCTACTGCATTAGTATATAAATAATACCTATTGTACGTCTTCCTTACCATCCATCTCTCCCCTATAGCCTCATCTACACTATTTGATTGTTTGTTTGCATTGAATAGGCTCAGAAACTACAAGATCAATTTGGAAAATTCTTTTACCATTAGAACCCTACATTATCCTATGAATATAGGCTACATAATATTTTAAAAAAGTAAGGTCTCTGCATGAAAACTTATAATGTAACCAAAGGTGTGAAAAAAGTACCAAAAAATCCAAACATCTATCTTTTATTATCTTTCGGTTGTTAACGTCATCGAGGGACGAAGGGGTAGAGAGTGACCCCTACGACTTGCTCTAGCACTATTAGGGAGGATCCAAAAACGATGGTTATAACCCCTGACATGATTCAAAATAGAGAAAACTGGTGAAAGAGGATACGGAGAGCCGACTCCATATGACATGAAAACATGGCTAGGATTGATGATAATGATGACATATGTATTACGAAGCTCCTCGCATTTCAGAGATTGGTATAAAATCCACTCTGAAATTACATTTTATTTTTACAAGTTACAAATTTGCCAATATTATCGATGTTATTTTTGTAACAGAATGAAAACATGTTTGTGATGGAAAGAAATCAGCCATTCATTATTCGCTTTTTTCGAAAATACAAGTTTTTATGAAAACAGTCCAGTTTTCCCAGTCCAGGAGCTATTTAAAACATTTACGAAGGCTGCGTTCGCTGATGCGAACACATTTATCGATTACGAGTAGGGCGAACTTTTGCCAATAACAATAAGCGCAGGATCCATTTTTATTTCATTACATACTTCCAGTTAGTTAACTCGGTAACTTAATTAATAACTTTTCACGCCAGGGGGAAACGAGTATTCCCTTTTCGGCGTGTGTAAACAGCGTTATTACAATTGCCGCGGGACCAGTTCCGGTCGAACTTGTTATTGTATTTGAATCCTGTCGAAATTTATTTTAGTTTTCAAGCAGTTTCAGCAGCAGATTTTATTTATTTATAGGGTAGAGATTTTGTTAAATTAATTTTCATAAACAGAACTAAATAGAAGTAAAATAACCAACCTAAAGTATATTATTTAAAATCGTACAGTCCCACCCAGTACAGTTGGCTTTTGGGCATTGTGCCCAAAAGCCAACAGCATTGCCAAATTGACTAGCAATGCTGATACGCAAAGCTAGGTAGCTTCCAGCCCTTTGATCAAGGTATACCTCAAGCTCTTTGCCACGAAACTAAAAAGCTCATGTGGAGATAGTTAAATGAAAAAGGGAAAACGTTAAAATAAATAGGAATAGAAAGAGAAAATTTATCAAAGGAACAATGTCTAATTTCTGAAAAAAAAAATTGTTTTCATCAATCTTCAAAAACGCATCGGACCTTTTCAATTAAAAAAGAAATCGTCGTTGGATGTAGCGATTGTTTATAGAGGTATTATTTTTTATCTCATTCCATTATTTCACGTGTGATGATTTAAAAAATGCAGCAATTAAAAACAAATCTCGATCAACGATAACAAAAACAAAATGCATAGCACGTAATGCCTCATACAAGCAATTTGCAAAATTCCATACAACGACAATGCTAAGACAGACGAACGGACGTTTCGTTTCGCAATGGGTGCGAATTCAGCAATATTGCACAAGAAAACAACATTGTTCATGAAACAATGCTCTGAGAATCACCACCTTGTTTGACGCATACGAGTATTTACTGGTCAAGCGTTCAACAAGCATTTTTGACGTTAGCTTAAATTTAAAACCTAAAAAAATCTATTCAAAATCATATTATGAGTAAAAACTTATTTTTTAATTGTTTTTTCCTGAAAAGTATATTAAATGATATAAATAATAAGTTAGTCATAAACGGAAAAATCATATATCAGTTTCAAACCGCGAACATTTTAACATTCAGAAATTTTAAATTTTTCGGGGGCCAGTGCTGCCACCATTCGAATGAACTATTTAATATTCACAGTTTAAAGTGAGAACATGCATAAAACATTACTTACTAGGTGGTTTTGAACAAAAACGGCCACTTTGGCGCCGTCGCTCAGTAAAGCTCGATGGCTACCTTAACACTTTGAATTATATTTTATATAATAATTTGATTATTTATGGGCTTCATATAACATAATTATTCTTTAAGTAACTTATTTCAAATGAAGATTGCACTGGAACTCGGAAAATTCACGTAGGTGGCCTTAAATATTTCACATTGATTTTTGATTTGGTATTTTAAATAATGACATATAATTCCGCAGAATAGCTACTTAAAATTTAAGGTTTATTGCACAATAATAAGCTTAATAAAATATTATATTTACAATTTAAATTAAAGTATTATTTTTAATTATTTAAAACATTCATACACACGCAAAGTATTGTAATCGCAATGGCCGTATGTCTCGTATAGTAGTCACTCACCAAAGATCGAGTTGACACAATAGTGAGAATAAACTCTTTGTAATTCAATTAAGATCCAATCTCTCTCGGCCTTTAAGAGTTATTTAAAGTATTATTAGCGCTATTTGTAGAACAATGTAAAACAAAAGAGTAAATTTGTGAGCGTGTATTTATAATACAAGATGTAAAGTAAGCATTTAATGCAAATTATGCCTTACAAGTAATTTACGAAAAGTCGTGGAACTGTGTTGACATCTAAATCACGTACAAACGTTTTCCCACGGTTTTGTCTGTAGTGAACACAATAACTCCAAATTTGGCGTTTCTGACCCAGTTTTGCCAAAGATCCTTCATGGACCATCGTGTTTTGTTCGTTTACGTTTCACTGTTGTTAAATGATAATGACCAAAATGTTTGCCCGAAATCACAGAATTGATATAAGCACTTATTTATTTATCAAAACTGTGAATTTAAACATTTATAATATTTACTCCTGCTTATCTGAGCGTTTTCCCGTCCTCAGTTGCATTGTTGAGATATGATTTGGCGAAAGTTTTTACGGCTGTCTTCCACGCTAATCCGTGTTTATCGCCAGGACCACAGACCTGAAAAACCCAGAACGAAATACTAATGTTAAACTGTTTTTCATAGAGTAAACAGCAGTTTCAACAGAAATTTTATTATAATAAATACCGTTCTTACATTGCTGTATCCATAATGAATTCTCAAAAAATAATTATCTGTGGCATACTAATATAAAGGTGCGGTCACACCGCAGTAAAACATCCGCCGTAGTTAAGGCGCGGTTACACGCGATCACCCCATTTCACACTACGCCAACAATATTTCATTCTCGCTCATATAATATGTAAGTGACGTGTCCACATTTATGACACTTTGTTGGACAAAAACATAATGTGATTCGTATGGGAATTATTTAAGGTTAGATCGTGTCAAGTAAAAGGTTTTCGTAATGCAAGTTTTGCGTATTTTTCCATTTTCTTTATTGGTTGGTTTACTAGAAGATAACATTATTATTTTTTTCAAAATGAGCTTTTTTATTGAGGAACTTCTAAGCATTATAAGATCAAATATTAAAAATCTCTTGAATAAATATAAATATATACGGACAAATCACACAGATTGAGCTAGCCCCAAGGTAAGTTCGAGACGTTTGTTATGGGATGCTAACTCAACGATACTAATAGTTTATAACAAATACATATATAGATAAACATCCAAGAATATATCGTGGCTAAGGCTATATGCCAATTTTCATAATTCTTTTTCTTCATAAGGTCTTTTTTAGTCTCCACTGCAGGAGCATGACCCTCTCTGTACATAATTATCTTAATTCATCCTTCAAAAAATAGTAAAATCAATATAATACGTATAAAATCTTCAATAGTGCTGATATTGTGTACTGTGGTACCTACACAATATCAGCACTAAATAAAAATATAAATAAATTTTACAGTTTCCAGAGTAACCCCTAAAATTGATTATCACTAAGATTAATGGCATAGAAATCTGAGCCTCAGTTAGGGTCCAGCCGCAGTAGATAATCGCGATAATACTCTCGGACATTTTCTTTACGAGGGTCCATTTAAAGGCAGTCCTATTAATTAAATGCCATAATTAAATTATTACACCCAATTATTTACGCTCGGTGTCGCACAGACACTGTTGCACAAGTAGATGTTCCGTCTTGTTATAAATCGTCGAATAAAGTTACAACTAGATTTACCTTATTCTTAAAAACTAACAAACGCTTGTTAAACCTGTTTTAGTTAATATATGTTTTGTCACATGGATATTGTTGCAAAAGTAAATGTTTTAATCGTTGAATAAAGTTATAACCGCCTGACGATAGCAAAATGATGAAAATATCACACTTTGAGATTTAACCTAGTCATAGTAATAACATTAGTTCGTATTTTACAATAAAATATATTTTATTTTTTCAGGCATAACCTTGCGTATTAATTTCATTAGCAAGTATATATCACTTCGCATAATGTACTGTATACACTAACTTTTAAACAAGGCTAGAAAGTTAGTCATTAATATTGTTAGCTCTAGTATAATTTATCACCAAATGTAGGTTCTGGTTGCGAAGCACACACGAGCTTTAGTAAAATTATACAATTAAAATTCTACCGAAATCCATTTTATTCCAGATTAATTCAACGCAGCTGAAATATTGATAAACATCTTGGTTTCCATAAAGCTAAGCCGTTGTAATTACCATATAATTGTGGTGTAAGCGGTAATGTATCTCCTCCTACCACCCAATTACTTATTTCGACATCGTGAAGGCTCCCCGCCATTATCAGGCCCACGTTATCCATGGTTCGTGGCAAATACAAAAGTTACAAATGATGTATTGATCCACTGATAGCTTATCGCCTACATTTATCTGAGACCACGCTAGGTGGATAGTGAATTAGGCTTGTGTATTGTTGCGTTACCTTCATTGTACCTACTTCAAATATTTAATGGTGCAATACTGAGCGAAATCACTTACTTGTCGACTTACGGAGCTTTTAAAATCCATTGAAAACGTGCGTTTTTTTTAGTAGCCATGATAGTTTAGTTCTTTAGAGTAGGCATATCGTTTTTAAACTTGCTATCACAATAGGTATAATTAGTAGAATACTGTTAGTCGATTAAGTTTTAGGTTCCTTACTTTTAAGTCGCAACAACTATTCATAATGCTAACGACGAGGTCCCTATATTCAAACATTATATGTATAGCATTTTCAGCTAGGAATGCATGCAGCATTTCAGTGTTATCGAAATCAAAGACAATATAATACTAAAGTTTAGACTACCAATTTTTTGTATAAGACAAAATAATAATTAAAATATAATTGAAAAGTGCATTTATAGGCCATTGCAAGAACAAATGTTATGTTACAGAAGTAGGAACCACATGTAGAAATGTAGAATTTAATTAAGTAACATGAAAGTTTTCGCCCTAGATTTGTACCATGTGATGTGACGAATGTGCGAGTGACACACGAAAAATGTGACGTAAAACTAGAGAGACGCAAAACGGAACTACAATACTGGCAACTCTCTACAGCCAATTTTATGAAATGCATAGCGCGTCGGGTGAAATGTCATAGCGCCAATGTATATCAGCGCGATCCGTATCTACCCCTCGAAAACGTAATATCACGCAAAACAAAAAACAGTATGTCAACGTGTGAGCAGTACACTCACGCAAATTGCGTAAGTGTGAGAGAGACAAGCGGCTATTGTTCTACACCTGCCAGTCGTCACCTGGCACGGCGCGGGCTTCGTTAATATTTGATAAGGTTTTTTGGGCTTGCAGCCCTAACTATGAATACGACTAGCGAATTCTATTGTTCGAAATTTTAGACTTTAAATTGGCGTTTTGAGCTACATGTCCTTCGTGTAAACTGAAAAAAGATCAGAAATATCATTTATAGTGCAGAATACGCACAAAAGATGTTTGTTATAAAGCTACACATAAATTCCATTATATCAAAACTCATATCCATTAAAAAGTGTTCACGCCGTATAATCAGATTTCTAAAAGCTTCCTGCATTAAGCTCTACGAGGATTTAAAATTCATAGAGCAGTAGTGTGTGTAACATGTGCTTTGTCGGAATTAAAAATTCCATTTCTGTGTGTCAACTCGACCTTTTGTACCCTTGTTTATTACAATAAAAAATAACGCGTGCCAAATAACTAAGTTATATGTTTATAACTAGAAACAAAGCATTGTAGAATGTTTGTAATAAAGTTATTAGGACTGCAAATAACGACGCATGCAAACTCTTATATTTGTTTATTATTCAAGCTAAAGGTATGTTAACATTGTTATTTCTTAATATGACAGACAATTTTAACCGGTAATCCAATTGAATATTTATTAATAAAATATATAACAACGGGTTACTCACGTATGAAGCCGATCAAGTTCGGGTGCGCGTTTTGATTCACATTAGTCCTGTGGAAGACCTTCGGATGAGGTCTAAACATGTTGGCCAGCAGCTGACTTCGTACGTGAGTAACCCGTCGTTACATATTTTATAATGTCTATATAGCTCACGTTAGTTTTAATCAAAAACTCAATATTTATCAAAAAAAAAGCGGAAAAATTGGAAACTCTACACGTAAACTCTACAAATAAAAGACCAAAAGCTTTCCGAAGGTTCTACCAGCCGTCGCAGTAGATGACCTCACGCCTAAGACACTGGACGCCTCCACTGAAGCTAATGAAGTCGTAAACAAGGCATGCTTAATTAATGCGACCTTTAAAGGTGAGCGATAACAATGGAATGCAGAAACAATATCACGAAGTAAGGCTTCAATGTATAGAATCCAAAAGTATTAGCCGGTTCCCGTGGCTAATAAAAATATAAACATATATCATACTAGCCGTGCTCGCGACTTCGTTCAGGTACATTTGTATGGGGGCCACGTCTATAACTGGAGAAAAAAAAATTTGCCTATTCTGTGTCCTGTACGTCTTAAAGTTTATCTACTAAGTTTCATAAAATTTTGTTAATTCGTTAAAGAGTTATGGAGCAACATACATACATACAGAAAATAAATCTAAATATCGTCAATTTATGTTTTATTATCATGTATAGAGCTCACAAACACGATATCTCTGAAAGACAAACTTCTCTGCAGTGGCTGGTTCCTAAACGCTAGTCAAACGACTAGGCTTTTGAACAATGATTAATAATTTTAATAAATATTATTTAAAATGTGAATTACCGTCAAGTAATCCAGAAGAATAAATAACTTAATTAATAAACCTTTGAATCTTTGACAAAGTTACTTACTCCATGATGACCAACCTTTACAGATTATATTATTATTGATGATGATATTATCCGAAAATTCGTGATGTTGCGTGTTAGTATAAACTTTTGATTTTACATAACAAAAATATAATCGGATTTGAAATATAATAGGTAAACATATTTTTTTCTGTTTGAATTTTAAAATTCGGTATGAAAGTTTCTTAAATAAACTGCTTCTAAAACATCAATAATTTCCAAAGTAAATATGGATATAGCGACTTCTCCCACTGGCCGATGTATTTCACAGCGAGGCCAGCGGTGTACCGCAAGAGATCGCAACTCCGCAACCGCAAGTCAACTCGCGAAGTACGCAAAATTGTTGGTTTATTTCATACCATAAATCTTACCCAGAGCGAGTTTTCACGTCCATTAAGCTCCTTGTGGTGCCACTTTTTGGTATAAACTTTGATTTCAATATCGATGGTGGTTAACCACAAAAAGTGATAATGTGATCGAACGATTTTTATTTAAATAGTTGTTTCATAGTGTAAGTTGGGAAACTTCAATATATATGAAAGCCGATACCTGGGTTATCAATCAAGTCTGGTACCAATTCTTGATGTTTATTATTAGCTTAGAATTACAAAAATGGTTCAAATATAATAATAATATAATAATATATACGGACAAATCACACAGATTGAGTTAGCCCCAAAGTAAGTTTGAGACTTGTATTATGGGATACTAACTCAACGATACTATATTTTATGACAAATACATATATAGATACACATCCAAGACCCAGGCCAATCTGAAAAAGATCATTTTCCATCTTGACCTGGCCGAGTGGCCGGGGATCGAACCCGGTCACTCCGTGTCGCAGGCTGGCGTGTTGACCGCTGCGCCACGGAGCTAGTCAGCAACATTTAAATTATGTTATCACAACACGGGAACATTAGATACACATTTGAGAAGAACTTATTTCGAGCGACCCATTTATTTTAACATGCGGTTAGTGGCGCACCACACAAGATCGCTAGAAATCCCGTCGGGTCAGTGCAGAGTGTTCGATAAATTATCGGATTATTTTGCCATTACTGTGTACTATTGTTTTTTTATTATGAACTAGCTGTTGCCCGCGGCTCCGCCCGCGTTAGTGTCGATCCCTCGGGGACAGTGGAATTTCCCGGAATCAAACATACCCTATGTCCTTCCCCGGGCCTCACACCTCCATACCAAATTTAGCGTAAAAAAACGACAGATAGAATTACTTTCGCATTTATAATATTAGTATTAGTATAGAAGTATGGATATTATTTATACCAGTCCAGAAATGAGAAAATTTCCATAAAACCTTTACCCTCCCATTTTACCCCTTTAGGAGTGAATTCAGTCCATTTCACCCACATATATCTTTTTTAATTGTAATCGAGAACTTACATACCTATTTATTTTCATACTTCATAGTCCAGAAATGAGAAAATTTCCAAACAAACTTTATCCCCCTTCTGGGGGTTTTTTTCCAGTTAACCTACACAGATCTTTTTCAATTGTAATCGTGAATTTATTTACCTATTTTCATACTTCTAAGTCTAGAAATGAGTAAATTCCTATACAATCTTTACCACGCTATTTTACTCCTACAGGGAAAAATATCGTCCATTTTACCTACACAGATATTTTTAATTGTAACCTAGAACTTATATACTTATTTTTATACGTCTTAGTCCAGAAATGAGAAAATTTCCATACAAAGTTTATACCACCCATCCACCCTCATTTTACCCCTTAAAGGGGGAATTTAGCAAATTTCATCTACCTACACACATCTTTTTTAATTTTAATCTAGAACTTATATACCTACTTTCATACTTCTTAGTCCAGAAATGAGAAAATTCCATATATTTTACCCCTTAAGAAGTTAAATTTCTTAAAAATACTTTTTTAGCGCTCACTCACATCTTTAAAAGAACCCCTGTACCAAATTTCAAGTTTCTAGGCGCAGCAGTTTAGGTTGGTTTGCCGTTTGCCCTCGGCTACGCCGCCGCCGTTAGTGTCCATCCCTCAGGAACAGTTTGGACCCTTAAAGGGGTGACTCAGGTCATCAATATGAACAACTTTTTCTATGGGACCAATGCCGGGAACTCAAAAATAATTTCCTCATTTCCATACAAAAAATTCCCGCCGCCCGGCCAGGTTGTATGGGAATGTCGAATTTTATTTTGTGTTCCCACCATTGTTCCCATAGGAAAAGTTGTTCATTTTGTTGGTCTGAGTCACCCCTTCAAGGGTTCGAAACGATAAAAAAATTCACCGTGTATGCAAACTAATGCCTTAAGTTCATTCAAATGACGATAACATTTTTTTTAATGAACCGATTTTGATTAAACAAACTTTAAATGTTTTGCTGGGTTAAAACAAAGCAATTGGTGAAAGTTTGAAGTAAATCGGTTCAGTATTTTCGGAGATAATCGTGATCATACATACAGACAGACAGACAGACAGACAGACAGACAGACAGACAGACAGGCAGACAAGAAATTCGAAAAAAATTTTTTTTCTTTCTATTTTTCTTTTTAAGTGTCCCTCTATCCATTTCAGTCAAAAATTCTAAATGTACAGACAAAATATTTTTACTGTTTTATTATATGTATAGATTTAAAATAAAACTGAAAGTAACCAATTACCAAATCTACTTTCAGTTTCCGATATTTTGGTTGATGAAAATGACACGGTTAGTGAGAGCCAAGAGAAAACTCAAGGTTTACTTCAGTTTCTCTTTCGAAAACTTTTTCGATTGTGTTTTTAGATTTAGTGGCGTTCTTTATAAACCGATGATTTGCGTACACTCTGAACTGGGCTGACCCAATGCGAGTTTGAGTGATCTTATGCGGTCCACTGCCAACCGCAAAATAATATAGGCTTACTTATGTACGAATATATCCAAAGAGAGTTTTGTCGACCAGGCAGCCTTTATGTATATACAATTGTTGTATAATTTAACAGGAAGAGTATCTGTGTTTACCTTTCGTTCTGCATCGTCCTAAATATTTAATACCGCGGTAAAATAAACCGATGATTTGCGTACACTCTAAACTGTGCTGACCCAATGCGAGTTTTAGCGATCTTATGCGGTCCACCGCCAACCGCAAAAGAATACTTATGTACGAATATAGATAACGGCTACCTGGTTGACAAAAACTCTCTTTGGATATATTTGTACAGAAGTAATATATCTTTTGCGGTTGGCGATGGACCACATAAGATCGCTAAAACTCGCATTGGGTCAGCCCAGTTCAGAGTGTACGCAAATCATCGGTTTATTTTACCGCGGTATTAAATATTTAGGACGATGCAGAACCAAAGGTACACACGGATACTCTTCCTGTAAAATTATACAACAGTATATATGTACATAACGGCGGCCTGGTTAACACAAACTCTCTTTGGATATATTCGTACATAAGTAAGCCTATATTCTTACTGCGGTTGGCGTCGACCGCATAAGATCGCTAAAACTCGCATTGGGTCAGCCCAGTTCAGAGTGTACGCAAATCATCGGTTTATTTTACCGCGGTATTAAATATTTAGGACGATGCAGCACCAAAGGGAAACACGGACCCTTGTCACGCCCACGAACTTATCGTGTGCGTTTAGACAGACTGTCAATTTTGCTAGTGTGTTATAGTTGTGGACTTTTCTTAATAGTTTTCACGTGTAAGTTATCCTATGGTACTTTTATATTGAAAGAAAACACAGACAATTTTTTGCTAAAATAAACAGTTGTTATGTCAATTTTAGAACACCTTTGGCATTTTCAATGATAATTTGTACGTTGCTTTTTAACCGACTTTAAAAAAGAAGGAGATTTTCAATTTAGTTGTATGGATTTTATTTCTTTTTTCAATATTTGTTACCTCATAACTCCGTCATTAATAAATTGATTTGAAAAATATTTTTGATTTTAAAGGATATGCATCCAAGTGGGATCAAATATAAATTTCATCAAAATTTACAGTAATTTGTTTGAAGGTGGTTTTTTATTTGAAAGATTATTTAACTTTCTTTATATTTACTACTACCTCATATACACTTGAAAGGCGTCCTCAAAAGTTTCGAAATAACTAGTTGTTTAATAAATACTTCACAGCTTAAAAAGAAAATAAAATATTCAGAAGTTGGTAATACTTTTACAATAACTCCGATCCCAGTACGGAAACTCGTTCATTCTCGAAATTCATGCTTGTATATACCAAACGCTACATTTCCCAGCATAAACTTCACCCCTTTCAATGTTACATCATAATTGCAATGAAATATTCAGTGCCTTACATAAAACATATACATGTATCGCATAACTTTTCGTCCATGAGTTTTAAATTCCCCTCGTACATTCACGCGCAGTGAATACCATACTCGTATGAGTAACGAAAGATTCTCGAAAAAAGTCACTCGTGTAGCCCCATTAAGAGGGATCGGGTGCGTTTCCGTGGCCTCCCTTCAAAGAAGTTCATTTAAAACTTTAATATGAGGGGTGAAACTTTCACAATCTTATGCTGTTGAAAATGCGGGCTGCTAGTTAAACGCAGGAAAATTACAGGTACTTTAATAACATATACATGTTATGTAATCGTAGATACGAGCATGATGCTTCGAAGGGATTAAAGGAGCCTTATTTTCTGATAAGATATTTTATAAACTCTTTCGTGGATTGTTCAATAAAACTTTTATTTTGTTTAGTGTCCATCAAAGTGTTAACTAACATTGACCCGCGGCTCCACTCGCGTTGATCGATGATGATTGGAATTCCCAGCTTTGGTCACATAGAAAAAGTTGTTTGTTTTGACGGGCTCAATCACTCCTTCGAGGGAGTGCAATTTGTAAATTTACATGGTGCATAGTGACAAAATTGTCAAAACTACGAACGATATTTACTAATATAAACATACGTTATACCTACATACTCTATAACTGACTAAAAAACTAGGTTGTCAACCTAGTTTTTAAAGTCAGTTAAAACAACACTTAATAACCAAAAATACGCAGTATAACCAAAAGTACAAAATTCCCTTATTAGTTGAAGTTCGTAGTGGTATTATTATAGTCAATACGTAAAGTCGACTCTCGACGGAGTTTCGCTGACCGGAAGTGGCTGTGGGTGGAGGCGCGGGATTTGACCGGAAGTTGCACAACCCGGGTTGATGTGTTAAGCTTCAGTACTACGGCTTAACTGAGTTATTAATTAATGACCACAAGCATCCGGGCGGCAGGAAACGACCAACTTTTCCGAAACTCGTTTTTTGGGAGGGATTTGTGTTTGTTGTTATTACTTTTGCGCCTGAATCTGAGGGATTATGAGAAGCTTTTGTAGTAGGTTTTGTGTTTTCTTACACATAGTTTTCTTCTCACAGATATTTGTAGAAGAATATTTACAAGAGATTTACTATTTTCCTTGCCTCATAATTTTTAAACGTAATGAAATTGAGGAGCGGCTGCACGCAGGAAGTGTCACTTTTCATGTGCAAGCGGAAAAGCGATAGAGAGGCACGATCAGCCTAAACATTCGGCTTATGTGTGACGGATCTATCCCTCTTCCACCGGTTATCACGTAAAATTATAGCCCGTAAACAGTCTTTCAGTCTTTCCAATTTTTTTCCTCTGCCGCCTTAGTTTTTGGAGACTGATTTTAGTGATAATTATTTTAAGCATTTTTAGACGCAATCGTCATTACTCAGAGACTCACAATTAATTTAGAGTTTGTACTTTATAGTTGCAATATCCCATAATATAAATAAGAGTGTCAGTGATAGCGTAACATTTTCTCCGGGATTTGTATGAACAATAGAATGGTATAATTAGGTTTGTAATTTTCACAGCGGGTAAAAATTACAAACTATAATTGCTTAAGTAATTTTTAACTAAAGAAGCCACCAGTGCGCATCGAACACATGCTCTGTAATCTACCGCAGAGAACATCGTGCAAGGAATACGAATTGATGCAGAATTACCAAAAAAAGCCAGTCTTAACCCACTCCGATACTTCTGTAACATTATAAACTGACGAAATATGCAGACACTATACAAGAGCATTCGTATTCCCACAATGCACAGATAAACAATGGTATTTCAATAAAATGGATTCTTGCCGTAAAGAGTATCTTCGGCCCATGAAATACTCGTAAAAAAGATGTATTCGACGCAGGTAGCTTCTTTAAACATGCATGTAGTTCACAATTCGTGTCTGCTGTATTGAACGGGTGTTTGCTTTTCATCAACGCCAAATTACTGCTCGCTTTAACTGTGTGAATTCGGAAAAGGATCAAAATATACTATGGCCGTGCTCCGGTTTTGTTTGGCACGCAAAACTCCGCTTTTGGAATAAGCCGTTGTTAAAAAATCCAGCATGATGTCAAATAATTTTGACTATCTCGTCATATTGAAAAAAAAAAACCAAGCGAGTCGGACTCGCAAACGAAGGGTACCGTATTTAAAATTATTAAAAATATATGTATTATATGCTATAACTAAGAATTTATGCTTCTCGCAATTTTTCCTTTATCTGTACGTATGTAAGACATTAAAATTGTATTATTGAATAATATAAGCTAGCATGTAAATTAAGTATAACTACTTACATATTATTATTATTAATATTTGCACACCTGTATGCAAGTCGGTTACATTTAACTTAAGATATAAATATTTAATTCAAACTGGTTTTGATACATTTTTTATACCTACACAGTGTTCTAAGAAACTAGGTTTCTATCTTTTAAGTAAATAAATAATTTTATTTGTCTGGTTAATTACTGTATAGTAGGTATAAGTTAAAGATTTTACTTCCGAATATAACGTCAAATAACTTTTAAAATCCAACTTAAGATTTTAAATGTACTCAACAAAAAATAATTTAACGAAGAATATAAAATTTGCTCTTTAAATAATAATGAAAACGGCGCGCGCAAATCGCTCTTCCGAAGTCATTAAAACTTTTAAATTCCGTTCAAAATTCGAATAGATGTGTTATTGAGGATCAGCTGTTGGGACATCCATGTGTGGCGGGGTCGTTGGCATTTAGGGAGGCATATGCGGAGTCACCTGCCATACAATCCCCCTACGTACCCTCCCCGAGGTAGAAATATTAAATGTTACTTGCAGGGTAAGTTATGTTGGCTCACCCGTTCACTATTTTCGGAATGAACGAAATGTCAGGATATTTCTTGGATGGGTTGAATTAGTCTAAAATATTCCTCTTAATGTTTCCTATTAGGCAACGTATGTCAGTAAATATGTCGCAACTTTAACCTCGTGTAAGACATTAAAAAGGCTCGTCATTAGCATATGCTAAACAATTATCTAAAACAATCGGCTACCATAATAAGTTTCACTTTCAAGATAAGTAGTGCTATGCACGCCTTGAGACGTCGTTTCAAAATAAACACAATGTAATGGACATATTCAAATGTTTGCAAATGAATGGTCTATGAATAATTTATTTTTGTCACGCTATTTCGTAGTGGTCGGTGGGAACTAGATCAAAATACATTTCGCCCACTGAGCTACATAAGTTTTCTTTTAATACTATCTTCGATGAGGAATTTACGTCTAAAGAAAATAATTTGTAAGTAATAAAAGTTCTAACACACGTCTCCTGCATAACAGTGGGCTTTGTTTGTTTTTCGTATGTGTAAGTGGCCAAAACTGATGTCAGATTTGTCAAGCTGCCTAAAGGCATCTGGCATAGTTTAACGACTGCCATCAATGATGACTTAACGTGCCTTCCGAAGCACGGAAGAGCTGGACAATTGTTTGTAGCACTTGCGGTCACCCGTCACAGTAGGGGCTGCACCCAGATTTGGTTAACTTACGTAAGCACTAATAACAAAGAATATACTCATGTATTAATGCTCTCGACCACTGGACCATCGCGCTCCTTCAACGGTGGGCTGTTGACAGCTGGCGATATTAAAATTAATAATAATAAATACAAAAATGGTATGTATTGTTTTCATAAATCGTAAAAGAGTTCCTTTCCTTCCGATATGTTCCGAGAAGATGATTATAGCAGCTGTACTGGAATCACACGTTTGCGACACGACGCTAATCAATAAAATAGGTCAATATACTTAATACGCTCTGTTTCGGCTTTGTTCGTTGAAAGTCAATATAAATTAGTTAACCGTATAATTTGTAAATATTTATAGTTTTTAAGTAGTTGTAATTATTATTAGTATGTGTTTACCGTATTGTAACAAACATCATGTGGGTGTTCCATTGCTATACGTTCCATACACTTTGAAACAAATTTTATTATATCAAATTAAACAACAAAATACATTTTATTTTATTGGGGGCATAATTATAATTAAAATGTATTTTGATAAAGTCATGTCATGGATAGCAAAACATCAGTTTTTTACATTGTCATTGCTTATACGAAATAAAAAATAAATGTCGATAAGGGCTGATTCTGAATCCCTGAGAAATAAAAATACTTCCCACAGAAATACGATCTGTAAGTGGTCCAATTTTTTGTTATTGTCTTTTGTCCTTTCATTTCATCATCATCATATCAGCTGCAAGAAGTCCACTGCTGGACATAGGCCTCTCCCATAGATTTCCAAAATGACCGGTTGGAAGTGGTTTGCATTCAGCGTTTCCCTGCGACCTTGGTCAGGTCATCCGACCACCTGGTAGGTGGGTGTCCGACGCTTCACTTGCCGGTACGTGGTCGCCATTCGAGAACCTTTTTGCCCCATCGGCCATCGATTCTACGCGCTATGTGCCCCGCTATGTGTCCTTTCATTTAATATTATATTAGTAATAATTACGAAGTTCGAATCAACCGGTATATGAAGTTAATAAAAGAAATGCAAATATGGTGCAAGTTGTGTCGTGGCTGGTGTGTCTTGAAAAAGTCACGGCGACTGGGGTTGTGGCGACCTTGTGGCCTAAGCGGCTAGCTTAGACAAAAAGTCTTCCGAACAAAATCCATGTCACGGACTATGGTAATGTAAGATAGTTATTTATAATATTGTGATTGCATTAAAATTTTTCTCTACGTTTTACATGAAGTAAAACTACAGACTTTTTGAAGCTAAAATTAAATATAACAATCCTACTGCCCCACGTCCTATGTTTGTTTGGTTTCTAAACTAATATGAATTTAGTTATTTCATTATAGACGACCTCTGTGGCTCAGTGGTACCGCAAGGGTCAAAATGAAAAACGATATTTTTTATATTTTTTTTTTACGAAATTTTGAAGTAGGCATTTGTCTCCCATCTCACCTAATGGTAAGTGACGATGAAGACGAGGATATTACATACCTCCAAGAGATACCCATTTAGATTGTCCTGGATCTTGGATGTTTACTCGTATCGTATCTATTATAAAATATAGTATCGTCGAGTTAGTATTCCACGATACAAGTTTTACAACTTACAGTGCGGCTAGCTCAATCTGTGTGATTTGTCCCTATATATTTATTTATATATAAAATAAGAAAAATGCCATATTTGTAAAAACACGAATACTATATGAACCCGTCTCCAAGACATGACTTGTAATATCAAACCAATAAACGAACAGGAATCCCCACGCATAGAACCTTCAAATTGTGGGTGTTTGGATGAAAATTGTGCGCGTTCCGTGGATTCCGTCACGTTGTGCCCCTCGTCTGCACGGGTGCCGGAGAGAGATGGTTTGTCACCGACCGATGAATGGGCTGCCTAAACATTCAATGAACTCCTTTTACAGAACCTCTTAATACGTGTATTGTTTTTGTGATAACACAAAAATAAAACAAAGTATTATCATATTTTTGCAGGTCTATAGAAGTATTATTACATTGATAACCTTGTTAAATATAGCCGCAAACAATATATGAAAATCCATATCTGTAGTGTTTTAGCGGCCGAATAAATTACTATGAATAGTAATGTCTTTCATGTAATTTAAAAAAACTGGCCTAGTGCGTACTGGTAACTTCTTCTTAAGCCAATCGTAGGTTTCATTTAAATTATGTTACAAATATAAATATGTTAATTTAAATAAATTCTTTTTTTTATTTCCATGTATTATTTGAGAAAAGCACTATACAAGCCTTGTCGCAATCAGGCATTGATGGACTTACGTACGTATGTGAGGCACACACGTATAAGTCCATGAATCCCTTTTTTGCTGACCACTGCAGTAATGTAGTATTTAGAATAAAAGTATTATTTGTAGGTATTCGCTGTTCTATACATTATGTTCATTTTTCTATTTTCTATCTTATTTGACTTTACTTGTCATTGTAGATAAACTTTAATATAAAATTTGAAAACAAAATAGTTTTATTCACATTATATAGTAGTGCGTCTCAAAGTAGTTGAAGGTCGCCATGTATTTGCTGCATATTCTCGGAATATTACGTTACAAGGAATGGTTATAGTGGTTTTAAGAACATTATAGTCTTTTTATTAATGCAACCCTATTAATTACAATGTTTGTTTTTTTTTCAGGTAAGGGCTGATGTTATACAAGTACCTTCGAATATACAAAAATGGAGTAAGTTTTCCACGTACTATCGCTCTTATACTAAATTTTGTTCTTATCCATCTGTTGGAATTTTACTAGATTACGTTCGAAAATGCAATAATGTAATTATTTGTAACATTTACATAATACCTATAGTAGAACGTTCCAAAGTAGTTGAAGGTCGCAATGTATTTGCTGCATATTCTCAGAATATTGTGCTAACAATGAATGGTTATAGTGGCTTCGTAGAACATGATTTAACGGGAGAAAGTGGTCTAACATCAAAGCTATACAGTAACGCTGTTCACGCTTCATTTCAATTTATAACTTTGGTGTTACAGGTCATTAGGAATAGATAGTAAATTATAGATAGTAATAATATTCGCGATATTTTTAAAATTATTTTAAGCGGCTGATCATTTAAGATTGAGTTTGCATAGATAAATAGAAAGTCCAGTTTGCTCTATTTATGATCTTATTTACAATTACTGCATAACAAATTAAGTACTTAAGATGCTAAGTTATATATCGCTCGTCTTATTTAGAGAACTCTGCTTAAAAAAATTATGGTAGACCTCTTCATCTCTTCTTTTTTACCTTAAACTCACAATTTCTCTTCAGTTACTGGATTTCAATTAAATACACGTCTTTTCTGCATGCAGATGCGCTTACATAGCTCATCTATATCTATTTATTATCTATTCTCTTTCACAATATCAATGAAGACCAACTTATTCATGCTCTATGGACTCGCATCAGTTCGCGCTACGCATGTGCCTTAGGTGTTCTTTAAGTTTGCCTCTCTGTATAGTCGTTTATTGACAGCTAGTCAATAAATGCTCTTCATTTCTGTTTAATAACCAAATGTCCCTAAAAGGATTATAGACAGATACAATAAGAAACTGCTCCATATTTCAGTCCTTTTATTTCACCACGTGATTTTTCCACGGAGACTAAAATGTCTGTGGGGTAGACATACACCGAAAATATAAGAAAACAAAAATTTTATCATGTACGTACAATGAAGATATTTTTTTCAACCTGCTGCATATTTTCACCTTCGTAATAGATATGTTCGCTGAAGACATCGTCAGACCTTTTAACCTCGTGTACTGTAAGTCTGTGAGTAAACACGCCACGACTTCATCCATTGTGTTGAGTCGATATCTCCCTTGCTGCTTTGCATTTTGTATTTCTTTATTCTTTTGAACAACACAACTACATTTACACAAATTGGTTACTTGAATTAAATACTTTCTTGCGAAAAACTGCTCGGTCTTTATTAACAATTTTCTATTATGAAAACCTATTAATACTTTTGCGTTTTATATTTTACCTTTTTTTATATTTAAGTATACCATCGTACACAAGCCTTTGCCTATAAAATATTAATTAAATATGAATATTTATTTCTACAGGTGTTTATGTAATTATTATAACCTAGGGTACTGCGTTTACTTCATAACTGTTTTAGTTTAGTAGATTTGTAACGCACTAATCTCAAGCTTTGTTCTATTTTACACTGTTTACGTTTGAAACAACCTTACTCGATCTAGATTCCTGTAAATTGGTTAAACTTCGCCTTTGGCCCTAAAGCGTAGTTATTTCGGCCATAACGTTTATCAAGCGCAGCAACGCGCGTGCTCCCATGTTTGTTTGCTCGCCTCGTGTGTTTGTTTTACTAAAAATGTATAGCGTTCGTAGAGATTCGCCTCACAGACTCCTTTGCCTTTGAACGCTTACGTGTGTGCAGTGTGCACTCTTTACACTGTTTCATCTGGCTGCTTACGTCACAGAATTGAACGGAAATAATTAGTGTTACGTATCATATCCATGTCATGTTTGTTTGTGTGCTTTAGTTCTGTAAATATTGGAATAGGTTTAAGTAAGAATCTTGGAAGTACTGCAAGATTTTTACTTAGCAACGAAATAGAATTATACCATTTTTCTTCTTCTATTGAGTCTTTACAGAATTGGTTCCGTTATCCCTCAAACCTTGAAATCAGGTCGTTAAAATGAAAAACTTTACCTATGAAACTCAAAATAATCGACATTTTCATACAAGGCTGGTCGTATACTTTTGTATAAAAATGATGAAAATCTTTTTGAGTTCCCAGCTTTAGTTAAAAGTTGTTTATTATGACGGGCTGATTTTATGGTATGAAGGTTTTACCCTAACCTCCTGTAGATACATACATATTAACTATGTTTCGACCTGTGCTTTGCTACTGTGAATGTAAATCTATTAATAGTGTTACTGTTACTTGCAACTTTAATTTACATATTTGAAATGATTGATATCGTTTAAAAATGGTCCATGGCCGAATATTATTCATTTGCGAAGACATTGGTATGAAATAAATTAATGACATGTAAATCTCTAAAGTTGATGTATATCAACCAGAACTATTATAACATGCATGTTACACCAGTAGTTCAAAATCTGGCAAACTCGTTAGATAGTTCTATAATAGCTATATAATGGTCGTCGTGCAAGTTTATCGTGATTCTCATTCACACAAACAAATACATTAACCCAGATAGAACGAATAAAGCCAGCTCGCAAAGAAAGGTTAATTGCTACTCGATTAGATGGAGAGACAATCAATTTGCGCCGTCAACTTTGGATCTACTGCTTTTATTTTATTTCGCATATCAATAAATTAATTAAATACTTTTTCATATGCATGAATGCTGCCATGATTCGGAACCTTGGGTGCATGATGTATCATGCGTCGGAGCACTCAGAGCCCAGCGTTTGATTATGATTCAACTAAAAATGCATAAAGATTATATTTTGAAGGTTATGTAGTTGAATAGCAACAAACCTATTCCAAATTTGAGTACTTATATGGCTTAGTTAAGGTTTTTATACTAGTTTTTTGCTGAAAGTATGAACCGAACACGAGGTTAATATTTGGAGTATTTATGACATGTTTTAAAGATGTATTTATTTGGAACTGTTAAATCGAAACTGGAGTCACTCGAATATTTCATGATAAAGTAGGACTTGTCGAACTAATATTTTTCCAATTTAATGAAGGCAATAATTTACTGTTTCATGCCATCAATTGGTCATACCGGAGGTCCCGGGTTCGAGCCATGGCCAGGTCAAGATGGAAAATGACCTTTCTCAGATTGATCTGGGTCTTGGATGTTAATTGTATTTGATATAAAATAAAGTATCGTTGAGATAAACAAGCCTCGAATATATTTACTTAGTATCCCATAATACAAGTCTCGAAAATATTTACTTAAATAAATAAAACAACTATGCCTAACGTAATTTATTACTTTGATTAATTTAAAATTAATTCCTGTGATTATTTTTCTCGGAAATTATATAACGATTGTAATAAGTGCTTATAAAGATTATTATCAATTAATCAACTTCAGAAAACGTAATACTTTAGTTATTTACTCCTTCAAGTTCAAGTCGAACACCCCGCATCTATAAATCTCAATCGTCTTACGTTCATAGTTACCACAAAACCAAGACAAATAAATTAACACAAATAACTATAAAATCAGTTCACATTGGTTGAATACACAGTATAGAATATAGAGTAAAAATGTTAGCGTATTAGAGGAATAGCTATTTAACTATACAGACAGACTTTCTTCTTTCACTTTGGTAAAATAAATATCAGAAATAAATTGAAACAATAAAAACGAATAAATAAATATATAAAAAGGTTCCTTATCTTCCATGAAATGCACCTTTTATGTTGGTCTGGGAGAAAAGAAAAAACGTATAATGTGCCAGCTGCTTCTCTTCCCGCGCAGATCGTAAAAGTAAATATGCGGAATCACGTCAACAGGCGATGCGGCTAGCAACCTATCACTATTTTGATTCCGTTTCCCATCTACACGCCCTCCAACATGCTAGATGTGACCATAAGGTCTTATGGACCTAGGCATGTCTACCCTGCGGTGGAAAAAGACGCGATACTATGGTAAGTATAAATGTACAATGATTCGTTGAGCGTCAGCAAAATTTTTGTAGAAAGACGTTAAGTTTGGCACAGATTCTTCAGTAAGAAATACGTAAATCAAGTAAGAAATAGCTGATCAATGACATTAAAACATTATTCATATGCCGTAACAATAAACATTATTACAGGTTACTCACGTATGAAGTCAGCTATAGGCCCGACATGTTTCAACCTCATCCGGAGGTCTTTCCTAAGGAAGACCTCGGTTTTCATTCGCCCTAAGGCGAATGAAAACCGAGACGCGCGTACACGTTGTCGTACCGATTCGAACTCAACAATAACATAGAAATTAGGCTATGCGTAAAGGAAAGCTAATAATAATATTCTTTGACAGAAATAAAGGGACAATGAAAGCAAAAATGTAACATAAAACCACTCGGTACTCGACTGTCCTTCTAACTGGTCTAATGTAAATATTCCTTACGGCCGAACATAAATCGGGATGATGGCGATTTTTACTGGCCGAAGCGATGCCTAATGAAAACGTTGAGTGTTCGACTCCATTTGATTGTTTTCCTCGCAATTAATGATTGTTGGTATAGCGTCGATACAGCAGATTAAATGCCATTACTATGCTGTTAACGAAATTCAACATTGTTACGTTATCGGCCTTTTCAATTTGACTCTTTTGGGCTTTTATTTGCTTTTATAGGAACGATGCAATAAAATAGGTTATGAATCTTTTTCTTACATTAATTAGAGCCACCTATCTGAGTATTTATTGTTGTACATCAGTGAACAATACAGTAGTACCTAGTAACAGTCGTTGCTAACCCAATATCTTTTTAAAACATACTTAAAAGTTATTTCGTAACATTTTTTCGACTTAACACAAGCGGTGTATTTAAAAGGACAGTTATGTTGTTACACATTTTAGCATTTTGTTCAGCAGCTATCTCTAAATATTGCGTTTATGCGACCTCATTAGAAACGCCTATAATTCCTTATTATAACGTAAGCGCCCCGAAACTTTGGATAGTAGTTAGTATATAAGTTCATTGCCTATAACCATTTTGATATTATAATTGTATGCATTTAAAAGTCAATGTTGTTTGTCAAACATAAAAACACGATTGAAACGTTAAAAAATGTTTAATTCATTCCTTTTATGAATAACAGTTCAAGGCTCATTGCGGTGCGCAATAACTGCACGACAAAGCACATCCATCGCTCTTCCACGCTTGAAATCCACAGTGCGTGCCCGCCCTCATCTAGTAATGGATTCACATAACAATATTTTACGGCTTTAGATCCACGGCTTTTATACTATTGCTCGCTGTGAGGTATGATACCTCGCTTACATTTAATTGAATGAGATATTCCGGCCTTATCTAGTAATACCTATGTCTTTTCATCCTATCTATTCGTTACAGGATCTAAAATACGTTTTTAATTCAAGGCTACTATTATCAATGACTATTCATTGAATGAACAATTGCTAATACATCATTAATGTGCTCGGCAGACGCATTGTGTCATGTCCATTTCATCATTGGCTTTTCGCAGATTATCTAATGTCTGGCTATCCGTGTCCGGAAAACGATGACATTACACCGGATATGCTAACGGTAATCCATTGCGGATTACCTCAAAATTCCATTTAATTACGCATCAGAATTTTCGACTACACTGGTACTAAAACGAATTAACGTAAACCTGTGCCCGAAATATCCCAATTAAATGCCATAATCCTCGAGATAAAGAGACATAAAATTAAAGCACGGTATTAAAAAGAGTGGCACTGGCCAAATGGACTCGATTAAGCGAGGTTATGATAGGGATATTTGGGAACGGCTGGTTCGCTACAAATTGGTTTACTTAGCGCGATAGTTTGTCTTTCTGGGAACTTTGTTGCTGAGTCTCATCTTTGATTTCATGAAGATCAATCGCGTCACTTTACTTGAATAGAGAAAAAACTTTTTGGGTCAATAAAGACAGGTTACCTGTTAGGCACATTTTTACATGCCTTAAAATTATACGTAGACATGCAGTAGTGTTATAAGAAACATTTTCTTGCTTAAGACCTTTGATTATAAATTATTGAAATCTCCATTTGAAAAGAGAATAGAAATGAAATCACAAATGATTTGAAACCCTGGGATTCTTGCGCCCTTCTAAAATGTATAATGTATCGTTTCCTTAGTATTTTGTATAGATAGTCAAGCAATGTGGTATTCGCGTGATTATATTTTCGGAATATTATCTCATGCTAATATACAAAAAACATATCCAACAAATGTTTAGTCGTTACTTAATACAGACATAATGAACTCAAATCAAATCAAAAACATTTATTTAACATAGGTCATTTGGACACTTATTAATTGTCATATATTTTCAACTGAGAATTGTTGACGTCAGTAATTTACTTATGGCTAAGTTTAATGCCGCTTCCAAAGCGGAGTGCAGAAGAAGCGGCAACAAACTGCACAGCGCATTTTCTCCAATTGACGTCAACTTACAATTTTAGTTTATCTTAAAAAGTAGGCATGTGGACTGAGTAAACATTGTCCTTATTATAGACATTGTAAATTGAATTTTAAAAAAATATGTTTAAGAAAATAATATATGAATATATAAAAAAAAAATGTCAAAATATTGAAATTATATAAATGTCATTTTTAAAAATATTTTGTACCGAATGTACCAAATATATAGTCATATATACAAAACTACGAGGTGTCTGCGCCAAGCTCAATACCAATATTATTGTCATTCAGGAAATCTTTAGTACTATAATAGGCCTTTTTACAAAGTAACTGTTTTACATAACCTTTGAATTTTCTATCAGGCATATCTAGGATTGGTTTTGATAACTTGTTATAAAAACGTATACAGTTCCCCATGAACGAATCACTAACTCTGCTAAGCCGATACCGCGGTAGAAATAGTTTATGATCGTTACGCAAGGGTCTATCTCTTACATGACAATTTTTTTTGAATGACGAAATATTTTTCCTTACGTGCATTATGTTCTCGAGTATATACTGTGAGGCTACCGTTAAAATATTTATGTCTTTGAACAAATCTCTGAGCGAATCCCTCGAGTTCAAGCCGTAGATGGCACGGATTGCCCTTTTTTGTAATATAAAAATAGTTTGAATGTCGGTTGCATTTCCCCAGAGAAGTAATCCATATGACATTAAACTATGAAAATAGCTAAAATATACAAGCCTAGCGGTTGCCACATCTGTTAATTGTCTAATCCTTCTAACAGCATATGCTGCGGAACTAAGTCTATTCGAAAGTTTTGATACATGAGCGCCCCATTGCAATTTAGAGTCTATTGTGATTCCTAAGAAGGTGGTATCATTTACAAAGTCTAGTATTTTACCTTCAACTAGTATGTCAACGTTGGACTGCCTCACATTGGGGACTGTAAATCGAATGCATTGGGTTTTTTGCGCATTCATCAAGAGATTGTTGACTGAGAACCAGTTTGAGATGGCAGATAGAGTGTTATTTGTAGCTTGAACGTCTTCGCTAGCGCGGTCTAACTTGAATATTAGAGACGTGTCATCCGCAAATAACACTATTCCCGCTTGTTTTTCAACCATATAAGGCAGGTCGTTGACATAAACTAAGAAAAGGAATGGGCCTAAAATGGATCCTTGGGGCACACCTATTTTTAAGTTAGTTCCTTTAGACTTTGTGTAATTTATTTCGACTGTCTGAAGCCTATTTTTTAAATATGATTCTATCAATTCAATGGACTTATTTTCAAACCCGTATTGCCGGAGCTTGAGCAAAAGTGTCTGATGATCAACGCAATCAAATGCTTTTGAGAGATCACAAAATGCACCAATGGCATCCTGTGAATTCTCCCATGCGTTATAGATATGAGTAATTAGGGCTACTCCCGCATCGGTGGTCGACTTTCCGCCAGTAAAGCCAAATTGTTGGCTATGGAAAATGTTGTGGTTCTTAAAGTAAAGCTGCATTTGTTTAAGCATTATCTTTTCAAACACCTTGCTCAATACCGGCAAAATGGAAATAGGTCTATAATTACTAGGGTCTGACTTTTCTCCTTTCTTAAACAAGGGTAATAATTTACTGCATTTCATTAAATCAGGAAATATACCTTCATTAACGCATTCATTAAATATAAATGCTAAATCAGCAGCAATAATACTTATAATATGGCTCACAATACTGACAGACATTCCCCAGTGATCTTCAGATTTTTTAAGATTTAGCTCTTTGAATGCATCGACTATATCACTGGGGCAAATATGGTAAAATTTAAATTTAGCACTACAAAGAGGAACATTATTTCTAAGTAGGTCTTCAGCTTTATATTTAGAAGAATTTATATTAGAAGTAAGGTCTAAGGGGATGTTGGTAAAAAAGTCCTCAAAAACTTGTACTATTTCTTTAGTTGAGGTATTAATTTTATTGCCGCATTTAATTTGACTAATGTGGTTTTTAGATTTAATTTTACCAGTTTCTTTATTTATTACATTCCAGGTTTCTTTTATTTTATTGGGAGCCTCATTTATTTTCCTACTAATATAAAAGGATTTAGCCAGTTTACAAACTTTTTTAAACGTTTTAGAATAATTTCTAACATATTCAGTAAAATTTCTATTAAAATTATATTGCTTTTGGGCATAAAGATCAAAAAGCTTTTCTCTGCTTATATAAATGCCCGTAGTAGCCCACTGACTAAATTGTAACTTATTACGGACATTAACTTGTTTTTGTTTCAGTGATTTTGTATATTCCGTAAAAACTGTTTTGAATAATGAATTGTAGTGGTCATCCGGGTTATTCCCTTTGTAGACAACTGAACTTAATTTATTTCCTAAACTGGTTTTAAGTTTACATAAGCTTTTAGAAGTAATAGGCCTACAAAAAAATTTTTCTTGACTAATTGGTTCCTTAATTTCTTTTGCAAAAGATGTGAATTGACCAGTATGGTCCGAAGGCAGTTTGGTAATAATAAATTTATTTAGATATTTATTTTCACAAAAGAAATTATCAAGACAAGTTGCAGATGAGGCAGTGATCCGAGTTGGTTCGCAAAAAACATTGACTAAATTATAACTCTTGAATAGATTTAAGAATTGAGTACTTTTAGCAGTTGGTACTAATATGTCTAGATTAAAGTCACCACAAATAATTAAACTTTTTCTACTATTTGATGCTAATTTTAGAACCTGATCCATTATTTTGACAAAACCTCTAAAATCACTTTTGGGCGGACTGTATACGGAAATTATAATATGATTTTCCAGCTCAGCACAGGCTACCTCAGCACACCGCTCAACAGATAGCCTGACAATGTCATTCCGTTCTTTGCCACGGAGACCATTTTTTGTAAAAATCATCGAACCACCTCTATCTGCAGACTTTCTGTTAAAGCAGCTTACAATTTCATAATTGTTTAGGCTGAACATCATCTCACTCTCTTTGAGCCAATGTTCAGTCAAACATAGAACATCCACATTTAATTCTTCCAAAAACAATTCTAAAATTAATTCTTTGCCGGGAAGACCTTGCAAATTTTGGTGCACAATTCTGATTTCATTAGGTTTTCCCATTGTCTTTTTTTTTAGTTTAAATCTATTAAGTCTACAGAATTACCATTACAAGGTATTGGCAAATCTGTAGGCATCTTAGTACTAATGTCTTGTTTACAATGTAAACTCGTCCAAAAATTAATAGTATAAGCTACTAATGTAGCAATCTTTTGTCTAAAATACTTTGAAAGATAAATATTATCTTTTGTCAAATAACATTCACTAATAAAATTATTAGTGTCAAAAAAAACAAATTTATTGCTATGACGACATGTCAATGTATGCATTAATTTATTGAGATAATGAATGTTATTATTTCGAGATGGAGGCTGGCAACTTAAATATGGGAAGGCACAAATTATTATTTTGTAAACATCTATATTTTTTAGGCCGTCTATACCACTTATAATATCTTTTTTAGTTAACTTATAACTATTTCCTAAAAGTAATACAACAGTTGAATTACTATTCAAGGGAGTAGTTTTGATTCTATCTATTATTTGGGTAAAGGTTGCATTAGGTAAACAGTAATTCACACAAGAGTTCTCTAAATATTTAATAAACAAAGAACCCATACCGCGACCTACATTGTCAGAAAAAACTATTGTGTTACATGGGGGGCCATCTATGTCGACACAACCAGACACTGTTTCATGCAAAATACTGTCACAAGGAGAGAGCACTGGCAGGGACTCGTTGATGGTGGAACTGTTCGACTGCCCACAGATACATTGCTTAAGTAAAGAATCAAGAACCGCTTGATTAGCTTTGCCGTCTTGAATCAACGTGTCCACTGCCAACATGTGTTCAGTATTTTGCTTTCGAGCTAGGTCATACTGACTACGACTGGCATCTGTAACGACGCGCCGGGGTAGCTGACACATAAATTGCAAACATTTCCGTTTTTACTTGAATCATGAATAATTTCGTCACAAAAGGGAAGGAGCTAATTTTGTTTAACAGCATGAGCGATAGAAAAAAATATATACCCAGTGCTCCGTTTTATCGTTATCGAGTTAGACTAAACGCAATTTGCAATTTCGTGTCGTTCGACGCACCACATCCTCTGTCGATAAAATATTGCCACCCATCGCTTGTTTGTAATGTCCTTCTAGACCTTATGAACCTTATCCCTGAACTCGTAAAGTCTATTTTACGACAGCTGAATTATTCAAACTCCAATAACGTTAGACAGGTTACAGGTTGTCACAACGTCTTTGTCGTATTAAATAATGTGTCTGTTTTAATGTGTTGGTTTTGTGTCAAATAGATTACAAGGTGGAAATTATACGTAGGTTATTTGCGTTTTGTGCTTGAAGGTGAAATACATTAGTCAACTACGGCTAATGAAATTCACAGTAGACTACTAGCACAGCTCAAAAAACATATAAAACTCTGTTCGAATAGTACTAGTGTAATCGCCAAAGAGTCGGCCTTTTGCTTGAAAATAAATTATGGAGATGAATCCAAAAAAGTCTTATTTAAAATTAATATCTTCCAACGCAGGACAACAAACGTTTTATAACCCGAACTAACCCCGTACGAAATCATAAAGAATTTACGGCGCCAATCGATATAACTTTTATATTTCATCTCATCTCATTCCGCGATGTTTTGTAAACGCCTTAATTCTGCAAAGGCGTGCGTCGACAGCTTTACGACGAGGAATTCTTCATAAGCAATGAATACGTAACGTATATGCCTCATTCTCATCAATTGTTTCTGTTTGTTTGTGTTGTTCGCGGCTGCTTGTTTTCATAACAGTGTCTGTCTTTGATGGCGGCGTGTTTGCTTAGCGTTGGATTGCTGCGCGAACTTCGGTACATGTTGAAATTCACAAATTCCGAACTCTAAAGAATCGTGTAAAGAAAAGATAAAACTCTTTTACCCGATTGCCAAGAAGGGTAATGTGTTTTGCCAGTATCTTGTATGTTTGTAAATTTTTAATAACCTCGTCGTTCATAACCTTTCAAACAGTTGGATTGATTTAGACAGTTAAGGTATCGTTAAGTTCGTCTCAAAAACCAAAGTGATGTTTTGAGGACGGTCTAGTTTTTAATTTTTTTCAAATGACACAGCTTCAAACACATTACTATATAGGTATAGTAATGTGTTTACGTAGGCGTACTGTACTGAGTTCAACGATTTCGTTTTGAGTTTGGGTTAAAGTAATTTTATTTTTTAAAACAAACAGAAACTTAAATATAGAGAACAAATCTATGGTTCAATAGATTTTTAGGAAAGTATACCATAAAATTGTACAGGTTGCGGGACAATTAGTGATACGACACTTGATCATTTGTTGAAAAGTAGTTTTCTAATTAATAAACGCAATAAGAAATTTTAATAAACATTATTTAGCCTTTTTATTTCACCATGCTCAAATTTCAGTTATTTAGTTGATGTAAGTTTAAAATAAATCTATACCTTTAAGTTTAGCTAGTCAGAACAAACGATTTCATGCCAAAGATTTGTTTCTGTCTAGTTAAATTAAAATAAGTGTTGCTAAGTATAAATAACAATGGATTACAATGTGAAGAGCAGGAACTGCACGAGTTGCAAGACGCATGTTGTGGACGACGGCCAAAACTCAGCAGAGCGGATAATGCGCCATTCTGGGATTAACAATTTGGTAAGCAGATAGTTTGCGAGCGAGGCTGCGTTGGTTATTTATGTAGAGAAGTCTCCTTTAGGATTTGACTTGAAGGTAAATTTATACTTTTTGGACTCATATTTAACAATCATATACATTTATGATAAAAAGAAACTTTATTAGCTGAACGATGAATAATAATTAATCGATACATGTAAATAACTAGCTTTCGCCCGCGGCTTCACCCGCGTCGTATCGATACCTCGGGAATACTACCTTTTACCGGGATTAAAGGTAGCCTATGTCCTTTTCCGTACTCCAGACAACTTGTATGCAAAATTTCATGATGATCGGTTCAGTAGTTACGGGGTGAAAGCGTAACAAACAAACTCACTTTCGCATTTATAATATTATTAAGGATTCTAAACTAAAACTTAATTAAATAAAAAATAAAATAAATCTTTAAACACATCAAATTAATTAAAATATGGATGCCAAATCGCTGCGGTCTGCTGGCAGGGTGCCCAAAAGGCTGGCGGCATTTCCTCGCTGGATGGCCAGACTCAGTCTTTGACCAAAATGCGCGCCTGCCCTTAGGTCACCGGAAACGACGATAAGGATTAATGATTGAAATAATGTACATAGTTTTTATTAAAGAAATAATTACAGCGGGCCCTCATGAAACAGTGTTTTGGCTAGTCTTAATAAATGTATACAGAAAGATGGGCTTATAGAACAAACTCATGGGTACCTACCAACGGGAAACGATCAACAGGCAAACCAAAAGCAAGACGGACAGACGACATGACTGCTTTTGATAAACTTGGAGAGAGATGGCAAGAGCATAGAGCAAAGTGGAAAAAGAAAGGGGAGGCTTTTGCCCGGCAGTGGGGCTTATATAGCTAATAAAATGTATGTCAAAGCATGGACTAGCTGTATAACATACATTTTAATCTTTATCCCTTAGGGGCAGATAGAGTCTAGGGCAATAATCCCAAAGGCAACGTTTAGCGTGATGGACGTGTAGTTGGAGAAGGGAATAAAAATAATGACTGTAATATTTGATAGTAATATTCATAAATCTATGCTGGATACCCATACTGCCTAGATTATTCATGATTTTCAACCTGGTAGGTTAGGTGAGTTAGGTACATATCACGCTTATTTACCCAACTTCAAAAAAAAGGAGGAGTTTATTTTTTTAATGTTTCTCCATCTTTTACGACCCGAGTATTAAATTATTTTTTGTTTGAAAGTGTATGCTTTCAAGTTGGTCCCATTTAAATTCACAATCGTTTCAGTAGTTTGATTGAAGTCGGTTTTTTTATATTAAATGATAACTAATATAAACTATGCAATAACCATAGAGTCTATTACTACCTATTGTAACAATTGTAGCAAAGTTAAGCGACCCTGGGCGCAGTTCCCACTGTGATGGGTGACCGCAAGTAGTACAAAAAATCTTGGCGTCTTCTGAGCTTCGGAAGGCATGTTAAGCCGTTGGTCGCGGCTGCCCTCATTGTTAAGCTATGTCAGATGCGATTAGGCAGCTTGAAAAAATCTGACATCAGTGTTGGCCACTTACACACACGAAAAACAACCTACCTATTGTGATCTTAGCTGATTTGACGGATGACAATAATTACGGTAGGTAGGTACATGTCGTTTATCTTTATCGTGACATGATCTTTGTTCGCTGCCAGTGTTCGATGATTTCAAAGACATCTGAAGTGTCGCCGGCGTAAACTAAATGTCGTGTTCCTATAATTAATTTAGTGGCAAATATATTGCTATTATATTAAATGTAATTGGCAGCTATTAACGTCATGTTTAAATGAGGTACCTTAAATTATATTATTATTAATGTAATAAATGTTAAATCCTATATGTAATTTACGGTAGGTATCTATTTCCACAATACTACTGTGTCTTAGTATTGATATTAATTTTAAATTGCTATCGTAACTAAAAAGCAGCAATATAGCTAACATGCGTTTTTATCAATATTTATCTGTTAAAGCATTTTTTTTCTTCAGCCATATGTTCACTGCTGGTCAAAGGCCTCCCTCTAGTTGGAAACAAACAACCAATTCCTTTATTTTTACTCTTCCTTTGAATTGGAATGGAAAAAGTAAAATAATAGCATTTAACTGGCATGATGATGATGATGATGAATGTAATATTTTTTTTTATGTTTAGATAATGTATGAAATATTAATACCTATTCCACAAGCACGGTAATCAATAAACGTGGAAATGTTCTTTCTATTCTCTTCATTCTGCCAATTGCTGTCTATAGTAAATAATAATTATATTACTTATCCTTGTGATAAGTAATATAATTATGATTTACTATGCGGAAAGAAAATTATATTTATCTCTTCATTCCCAATTAAAAATCTTTACATGAAGTAAACTACGCTGTATGTTCACTTAGATATTTTTAACCTACTGAATGGGTTCAATGCTGTTTTCAGCTATAGAAAGAGTGATTTGAGAGGAAGGTATATATGTAATACCTACATATACAGCGTGTAAATTGACCCTCGATGTTCCCTTATAGGGGTGACTCATCCCACCAATATGAACAACTTTTCCTATGGGAACAGTATCTATGGGAACATAGAAAAAGTTGTTTATATTGAATCGGGCTGAGTCAACCCTTTAAGGGAACTTCGAGGGTACATTTACACGTTGTATATTAGATCTACATGGCACTGTGCGAGGCCGGGGCAGGTCGCTAGTAAAGAATAAAATGTAAAGTTAGAGTGCTTCCTGGTTGGATTTTTGTAAAAAAGTTACAACATGCTTCAATTGATTCCTTTTTTTGTGTGAAATTGTTTGTCAGATCATTGCCATCGTGACGAAAAAGAGGATAAGTAACCGATTTGTCTCGCCTGACGATGTTAAGAGTACAGCGCGTTCTGATTGGCCGAGCAGCGGTCATTGACTCGGCGGGAAGCATTATCATTGGTTGGGTGAGCACATGACAGCTTGGACCGCGGCGCGTGCGCAGATAATATGTATGCTTGTTTAATGTTTAATTAAATAAAACAGCTACTTTTGCTGAAGATTTTTTATACGGTTACTCACCTACAGTGATTATTTTTTATACTAGTATAAAGTAGTTTCAATTCTAATAAATGTAGTTAAAAAACACGCTTTTTATCAAATTATTGTATTGTCATCGGTCCCTGATAAGTCTACAACATAGTAATTAAATCTGACAGTCTAACGTGGTTCAAAATAGAGTACAAAGAAGTCGGTTACAAACAAACAAATAAGCAAACCTACACTTGAAGCTAATAAAAAGGGTGTAAAAAGGATCTCCCCTTTAAAAAAAATACTTCGATGTCCACTTTACCCTTATGCTTGATTAATCCACCGTGCTAGCAAATGTCTAAGACAAAAAAATAATCACAGTCACTTAATAGCCTAGAAAATACAACATTAAGAAAAAGAAAAGCCCCGCAGCGCCCACCCCTAAGATTTACCCCTCATGCCAAATATTGCTCCCAATCTAATTTGACGCCTAAGGCGTTAAGGTACGACCCATGCCCGTACACACTCTGCTAACGTCACAGTGTACAAGTACCTAAATTCAAAAAAAACAATAGCGTATGGGAATAGGCAAGCTTGAATTCTTCATAAAATCAATTTGCTCTGAACTCTAGTAACCTATAACGTAGCGATTGCTCTAGTGCAGCGTTTCTTAACCTTTTTCAGTCCACGGACCCCTAGAAAATAAAGCACAATTTCAAAGACATAAGGAATAAATTTAGGATATTTATTTTAATAGGGTAAAAAATAAAAGCATTTTTTATAAAAAATAATTAGTAGTATTCTCATGTTTTGGGTTGATGTTTTTACTTAGTTATGAAAATAATGGTTGTAGCTGGCATTTAATTACTAATTCAAATGTTTATAGATGAGACGGCGGACCTCCATATACAACGTGATTTTGAACCCCCAAGCTATATTGAAATCTGGGAATCACAATCCCTAATGGAACACAGAATTGCAAGAAAAAAAGGTGAAGAACGAAAAAGAAAATTACGTTTCCCATACAAATTCGCCGCTCAGCTGGACGAATTTCTATGAAAGGTTATTATGTTTTTTACCTTTTTTTCTTACAATTCTGTATTCCATTAGGGATTCTGATTCCCAGATTTCAATATAGCTAGGGGGTTCAAAATCACGCGGTATATACTCGTGGACCCCGAGGGGTCCGCGGGCCACAAGTTAGGAAACATTGCTCTAATGGAACAGCACTTCACGCCGACATTACAACGGTTAAACGTTTGCATTCGTAAATCCCTAAAAGATAAGTTTTTGTGTTATTCGTGCTGAAGTGCACTTTTCCGGTATTTCCGTCGTCTGAGGTGGAATCCATCAAAGGATTAAAGGGGTGTCGTGGGATCGCGATCGGTTTTTCCTGGATGTGGAATAAATTATCCGCCACTTAAACGACAGCCCCCGATTTCAGATGGTTAACGATTTCGAAACGATCCGAGAACGATGGCCATTCTTCACACCGTTTACTTTCATTCTAGCTTTCCGTTCGATTTGCGATCTGATATTTTATTTCCATGAGGCAGTTATGATTGAGTCAGTGTGTATGTTTTAGCTATGGTATTTTTACATAAAACATGAAAGGACCTTTTCTTATTAAAATATACGCAAAACTAATACATGTTTCTTAATGACATCTATATACCAAACATAGAAATGATCCAGTCGATAAATTAAAAGTTCTTAAAAATTAAAAGCAATGAAAAGATTTTTCGTCATGAATATCGAGTCTTACATTCTCTTCTTCTTTTCCTTTTATTATTACATACGATAAAAACGAATTACTAATAGCGGATTAAGAACTTCCTCCTTTTTTGAAGACAGTTCAAAAGGGATCAAAGCTCCATAAAACGTTCATATAGCGTCGAGCAAGCCATAGTCGGGAGAAATGCGCGGCAAGCAGTTCTCGCGTTTCAATCAGCGCGATTGTGGCTGCGCCGCTGCAGACCACAGATTATAGAATGCATGATCCTGCAACATCACCAGCCGTCATTTCATAGCGATATCAATTGGAAGGACTTAAATGCTACCCGCTTTGGAATCTTACCATTTACTATCATAGAAATCACTTTCTTAGTACTATAATGTTGGTGTGGAAATAAACACGTTTGTTCTTACCCTGATTGTCAACACCAAATTATAGGATTAAAGTATTTTTAAATATTTATGAATATGTTGGTTTGGGGATCTGTTTATCCCATTAGCATCTTTCAAATGTAATCTGCAGTGATCAAATCATTTTTTCTTTAGGAAGAACGAAGTACATATATTTTGAAAACTGATCACTTATGTGCATATTATCCCGATATCTTACTATAGAAGAATGTCATTATTACGTCCGTCGTTGAGCCATAGTCGCTTGAAATACGGCAAGCAGTTGTCGCGTTTCAATCAGCGCGATTATGGCCGCGCCGCTGGTAGATTACAGATTATAGAAGCATGATGCTGCAACATCACATCCATCAATTAATAGCGATAGTTATTGGACGTGCTTTAATGCTACCAGCTTTTGGACGAGAATCATTTATAGAGATAATATATATTAACATTGACACCATTCAATCGTAAAACTATCTTGGAAGAAAAGAGAAATGAAATAAATGTGAATGTATGTTCCACGTCTCCCGTGATCAATTTATCCAAATAGCTGATAATGGAAATATGTCGTCAATGAACTTCGATCGAAATTAATGAAGAATCAAAGTTTTCATTATAACGTACATACCGCGTCAAGCCATAGTCGCGAGAAACGCGCGGCAAGCAGTTCTCGCGGGCGTTTGTGGCCGCAGCGCTGCAGGCAGCAGATTATAGAATGCATGACGCTGCAACATCACTAGCCGTCATTTCATACCGATAGAAATTAGAAGTGCTTTAATGCTTCCCGCTTTTAGATAAGTACGAGTATCTTTTTTACCTCCATTGAAATTGAAATTCTTATTACTTTACGATGACGACGTTGGCTTGGGAGAAAATAATCGTGTACGTGCTGTAATGCACTTCTCGTAAAATTGTTCGATGAATAACATCACATACATACATACATACATAGTATCACGTCTTTTTCCCATACGGGGTAGACAGAGCCCAGGTCTCTAAGACCTTGAAGCCACGTTTAGCATGTTGGTGGGCGTGACGTGAAAAATGGAATCAAAATAGAGATGGTTTGCTAGCCGCATTACCTACTAATATGATTCGTTAGAATTGCCCATTTTCTCGATTTTATTCAAGCTTAAATGTTGCTTTAAGTCAATGTTTATTTTGTAACATGAAAGGGATGAAAAAAAAAATATTTGTAACATATATTGACCTTTTTGTTAACGACCCAAGTAAACATACGATGTCGAATAATAAAGGAAATCGCTCTCAAATAACTGTTTTCATACCCTGAGGTTCTAATTATAGTCTTTAGATCACAAAATCTCATTTCGCGTGTTTACTTAGTCCCGACCGACTATTATGAATTGATGACTCTATTTCACTTATCCTGAGGCCAGTTTGCCAAAAAGATCCTTATTCGAATATAAATCAAATACGACTAAATTAAATAAGGCAAATTTCAACAAACATGTTGCGAAAATGTAAACTCTATTTGATTGATTATTATAGTTCTTTAGGTTAATCTTCGTAAGATGTGGATAAAGAGGCAGATAGCGGAGAATCTCTTTGGATTCTTCTTAGTTGGAACACTTTTGCCAGAGTGGTCGTGGACATCATTGTGAATCACGATGAGTGATGATCTTGGTAATACGGCGCCATTCGTCGCGGACTGCAGCTTACCGGGTACATTCGTAAATCGAGCACTTAGTTGGCCTTAATCTGGTCTGTCCATCTCATTGGTGATCTATCACGTGCCCAGGTGCCTTCAACTTTTACCCTGCACTACGAGACACTCTATGGAGTCATTATCACGACGAGATACATGGCCGAAGAAGGTCAAAATGCGTGACTGCTCTGTGGTTGATAGGCGCTGTCTGATGCCGAGTTTTTTTTTAATATGGAGTCATTAGTACGATACTCTGTCCACGATACTCCTAGCACCACATCTCCAGCGCATCAACTTTCTTCTTCTCGGTATCACGAAGAGTCCATCTCTTTGGATAAAGATTCCTAAAAACAAATAAGGCGCGATAAACGAGTTAAATCGCTCCACACTGTCAATCTTATCGGAGCTGCTACCAAAACAAAGCGTGCCAGCGCAGGAAGGCGACAGGAATTATTGATTAGTGTAAGCATAGTGCTGTCACAATCGGTTCATTACGACCTTCCTGTTCGCGACTAGTCGATCAAAGTGATTCCGATCACAAAGGGTTATAAAACGACGCGTCACCGGGGGTTGGTTTCAGCATTTATTAATTGCAAACCCGGCCTGTGTTTGATTCAAAGGACGGTTCAATGACATGCTTCATTTGTAGTTTGATTGAGAAGTTGATGGAGTGGAGATTGGAGATTCCGATTACAAATCTTGTTTGTGGTTATTGTTAGAAAATTTAATGGAATTTGATCAATTCGCTGTAGGGAAGTGTTCATCAAAAGTTTATCGCTTTAGTGTTTGATTGTAAGCTGATTACTTCAAGATTTGTCGTCGTGGCCCATTATTTTTTTAAGAAAATATTAAAACTTTATTCCTTTTGGTATTTATAGTTCTAGTTTTAAATTCTTTTCTTTTTTGCACATGACATGCGACTTTTACTTTGTACACAATATTCATATCAAAGTAGGTCAAGTTTCTTGTGGTATAAAATTCTCTGGATCTTTCATTGGAATTCTCTGTATTGCTATTGAACATCATCATTATCATCATCTAAGCGTTTACCCGGTTGCACTCTCAGCTAACGCATCGCAGCCCAGGGACTGCTATTATGCCAGCATTAATGTTGTATGATTTGGTACAGCTTTTACGGCCAGCCGCCTGTCTGATGTCAATTCTTTGGTAGCTCTAAAACCTCGAACATATACCTGTGAAAATGGAGTACAAGTATTTATCTGGCCAGGAATCGACCCCGGTGCCCCTCGTGTAGCAGACTAGTGTGCCAATCGCTGCGCCATCGGAGGCTTTTTGTATTTTATTTAATAGATACACCGGTATATCATTGAATTTTAAAAATATCAATACCGAAGGCTTTGGAAGTCAGGTATCGATTTGTGAATGGAAATGCTCACTCAGCTGTCTTACTGGTCTTTGAGAGTCGTGTCTTTGAGGAATATATCGCAGTTGACTGCGCACTGCTCCCTGACAAACTGGGAATAGTTTATTTCAGACAATGAAGGCTTGGGGTGGAAAGCTTTTCATTTTAGCTTAACTTTAATAAAGCATACTTTAATTCCATTCTTATTCTGAATGTTGCAAAACAATAATTTCAATTCTTGTTTATCTTTCAAAGGTTTATTTAGAAGGTTTTACCGTACAGAAATCCGATCATCAAATTCCTATCGATGAAAAGTAGTTTTATCTATCCAATTAGGTTAGGCGTCAGGAAGGTAGCGGTCCGTAAAAAAATTGATAAAACAAGACATATACAGTATAAATGCTGGCAAAAGAGTAGTAAACCTCGGGCTCCGATGCGTTAGCTGAGGATGCATCCGGGTAAATGCTCAGATAATGATGATGATGATACACAGAATAAGTATTAGTACTTACGTACAGAAGTCGCACTCTGCAAAGGTGTTCAAAGAAATATCAACTCTATGTAGTAAGCGATACGGTGTAATTTAGCTCGCGTGAGAACGCAGCCCCTTTAAGTTTAGATACCTACAGCAAGTCAATTTTATACTTATAGCTCTGAACATACGATTCATAATTCGTTGAAGTCGGTGAACACATGACCAAACGCGCGTCGTTCCTACCGGATTTGTTCAGATTTCACCTCCGAAGGTGTCGCTGCGCGTAGGTCTGTTTTCGATACCTATACGGGGAATGAGACAGGCCTGACAATATCATTACAGAGAATTCCAATGAAAGAGCCAGATAATTTTATACCACAAAGAAGCTTAATAAGGGTCATGATCTACTTTGATTTCACATCTGAGGATGTAACTAGGAAAAGGGTTAACTGAAAGAACAAAAAATTATAAATATAAAAAATACATATAAGTTATAAATGTTTTTTTTTTTTAATTTTGCTTTGTGAGTTTTAAGAAAATTTGTACCTGAAAATAATTTTCGATAATTTTACTGACATGCATGATAAACTTCTACGAATAAGTAATAAGATAAACTTACTCCATTAATATAAATAACAATAATTCAAACAATTTCAACCGTATGAACAACATCAAGTTTTAATGAACGTAGAGAAATCGAAATAAACGAAGAAAAATGTGCATTAATCCAACTGCACCGGAGAATGCAACTGCCAATTGCGAACAGAAAATTGTGTGGAATTGTTAGTAGCTAAGTCTAGCTCTCACTTGAAAGCAACATGACATAGCATTACTATGATGCTATGACGCGTAAATTAGTTCCTTGTTTACATGAACTTAGTGTTATCTACTATCAATATAACTGACGTAAAATTTCAAGATATGTTTCAAATAATACCGCTTTCTTTTTATATCATTCTATGAATTAAAAAACATATTGGTGTATAGGTATATATTCTTTAACATATACAAAAACAACTATCAAACTTCTGAACTAAATTTGATGTTGAAATGGGACCAATTGAAAAACAAAGCCATTAAAATAAAAATAATTTTTAAAATCAGTTCATAAATGATGGAGCTATAAAGTCGCAAACATTTCAAAAAAATTACAATCAAATTGAGAACCTCCTCATTTTTTAAGTTGGCTAAAAACATAGTATCGTCGAGTAAGCATCCTATGCTACAAGTGCACGACAAAAGTTCACATCACAACTTGTTGTCCCTCTATATTTATTTATTTTATTTTATTTATATATAAATATGCATAATATTTTGTAGTTATGTTATATGTATTATTAGACAATACAACTTTAACTTACACATCAAGAATTCTACTTGTTCAAATAAGCAAGAATCATCAAACACCACTGCCGCTTTTGCTTAAAAATACTAACTGTAGTTCGATGTGATAAAACAGCTAAGCAGTATGTTCTTACTGAACTCGTGTAAACTGTCTCAGCGCAAGCGTGGAACTCGGAACTCGATGCGCTTGCGCTGCTTTTAGGGTTGCATGCGCGCACGACGCACTCGTAAAGCAAATATTTCAATTAATGTTTCTTATGGAGTGTGAATAGTGGGCAGTGTATGCAATATGCATGCGTTAGAAAACGTTTAAATTCATATTTCATTGTGGATTCTTACCATGTAATCACGAGACTGTGCAGTGCCCGAAGAGGATAAAAACCACAAACAGTATTTATTTTACTTGATTAGCAACTAGCAACCATAGTTAACTCACATAACACATTCCAATGAAATATGAAAATATGAATCTTATTTAGTGTGTATAAATTTATATGTATAGCAATTATAATATCTATTGTACAGCCAAACACACATCGAGAGGTTTATTTATTTATGTACGCAATCATCAAGAAGATACAGGCTACACTGAACAATGTTATTTTAATGTCTACCAAATGAAGCATCTGTCTCGAGATGTCGTCATACGACTTATTCGTTCTAAGACCAGTTATAAATCAGTCATACACAAGGATGAATTGTGGTCAGGTGTATGTAACCCTAGCTAATGTACGCGTAGCACGTCGCACACGCATTCCTTATTTGTAAGTCTATTATGCGAGTGATGCGATGAGAATGCGTTTGTCAATTGTATAAACTCGATGACTAGTTAAGCTTTATCCGACTACAAAGTTCAGAGAAAAGGATTGTGATATATGGCGTACGTATTAGTTTAACATTCGAAGAGATACATAACAGGCAAGGTCAGTTAGATAATCGAAAAATACTGTACAAGTCCTTTTTCCTTTGTCAATGCAACAAAAAATGATAAAGATAGCCCGTTTAAGTTCCATGTAATGTCACAATTTCCTACATTTTTAGCTAACTCTGACGTCATGAACTGCGACGCGCTTTATCTTTATAATGTTTTGTTCAATTGACAAAAGAAAAAAAAGGTGTCCAATATTTAATAACTACTAATGGACTAATTTTAATATTATTATTTTGACCCAGGAAACTAGTCTATTTATTATATGTACTTAAGTTTGGCAATAAGGTATTATTTTTAATTGTCTTACCATAAATCGTATCATCAATTCAACAAACTAAATGTCTGTTTAGGGTTCCGCTGTCCGTCTGTCTGTCTGTCCGTCCGTCTGTCACCATGAACCGTAATAGTTAGACAGTTGAAATTTTCACAGATGAGACATTTCTGTTGCCGCTATAAAAATAAATATATATTTAAGACTCCCATACAATAAACGTCATTTTTTGCTTGTTTTTTTCTCGAAATTTATAACAGCAACAGGTAGACGCTTGTAATATTCACAGAATATTAAGTTATATATTCACTTATAAAATAAAGCATGATTTTTTGCCGTTTTAATAGATAACGGTACGAAACCCTTCACGCACGAGTTCGACTCGCACTTGATAATAATAAAGAAATCAAATTGTACGCATCATGTTTCTAGACTAATATTATAAAGAGGAAAGATTTAATTGTTTGTTTGCATTGAATAGACTAAAAATTACTGGCCGATTTATAAAATCTTTCACCATTATAATCCTACATTATCCTTGATTATCATAGGCTAAATATATTTTGAAAAAAGGTTAGGATCGGTATGAAACCTTCGATAATGTAAACCAAGCAGAGGCGACGTGAGGCGTGGGCGGTGTGGGCCATAGCCCACGGCCCCGCGCCCAAAGGGGCCTCGCGCATAATGTAGCGATGTTTTGTGGAAAGCCTACGTTTTGCGAAAAACAGCCACAAGGCCTCGCGAAACGTGTCTTGTCCACGCCCAACTTAGATCTTGCGTCGCCACTAAACCCAAGGTGTGAAAAAAAATACCAGAAAAATCACGTATGTTGCGGAAACTATTAATAAAAGAGCAAAGTGATCTTTTCATTTCGAGTAGGTGTCACGGTCAATCGACCATGCCATGGTGTCAGAGTTCTTTGGAACCTACTCTCGGCCTCTGACGTGGTTCCTTTAACGACTACCAGCTGGCAGCCGGGACCAACGGCCTATACGTGCCGTTGTGTGATTCCGAAGTGAAAGCAAAGTGATGAACTACAGTTTTATAGAGGACATCAATATCTACAAAGAATACCTATATCTACCCGTGCGAAGCCGATGCGGCCCCTAGTATTGTATAAATTGATCACAAACACTGAAAGTCAATATCGAAGCAATCAATTAAATAGTCCCAACAAAGCTAACTATTCCGATCTCGTAATTTGATTTATATGCGAAGTCTGTTGTCAATTTGTTGTTTATTGATTAACATCAACCGGCTAAGTTTGTTAAGAAACTATGTTGGAAAACGCGAACTCATGTTAAGTGCCGTTAACGTACATATTAGAAAATTAGTTGCGTTACTTACTGTAATAGAGTAGAGCAAGTTCAACTCTCACTTTGATGGCTGTCTCAAGGTTTAGCGTTCTGTTTATTTTACACTTACAGTGTGTGCTGTATATGTAGATAGGCAACATCAGACCTGTTAGTAAAACGTCATTTTGCGAACAATCTCAGAACGTCTTTTTTAAAAAATAGTATCTAACCCCATTGTGGACAATTGGACATACCATATTATTATTTTCTAAGGACCTATTTATTATATTATTGTAATCAATACATTTGTAATCACTATTGCTATTATTTTATGTTCATAGTACTCTCATAGCTCTACTGACAATTTTGCCAACACGTCGCAGGCTCAACGTGTGACGTAGTTTTTAACACATTTGGACTATTAAACTTTATTGCTGTTTCTATTGTTTATAATAATATTTAATATATAAATATAAATAATATTTAATAATGTTTATATGAATTATTCTATTTTTTAAAGTAAATAAATAAAAAAAATGAAATGTACAATTTTATATAGATTTTTTAAACTTCATTAATGTAGTTGATCTTTTGGATTGCATACATCTTTCCAAAAAATAAATTAATAAATAAAATAAAGTTTATTTTTCTCTTTACAAGGATAGTACAAAGTAACTAATACTTATATAATAATATCTAATTGTGCTCAACTAAAGTTGTAACAATGTAGTCTTTGTGAAGAGACGAGTTCCTGATGAAGGTCCATAGGTCCCTCTGAATAATTGTTGTTGTCGTTGCAGATGTAGGTAGGTAAATATTATTTCTATTTATTCTAGCCTATTTTTATTCTATTTGCAAAGAGATAGTTTGTGCAGTATTCTACTTTAAAAAAACTAGCTTAAACTTTTAATAAATAACAGCTTATTAATTTATATTTTATCATAAAAAAGTCTATTACAACAAGTTCTCAGTTCAGAATAATGTTTTTCAAGAAAAGGTCTTTCGATAGCGAGTCATTTTGCGAAAAGACTTAATGCTTCGGCTCAATGTCGTATAAACACATTTAAAGATTATATTAAATGTCTCCCCACACGCCCCGTGGAGGTTCCCTGGGGACTTTGTTATTACTATGTCGCTTGCCAACAAATAACGCAATATTATCGCATCGACAGGGGAAAACAGACATTATAATGCGAAATTAAAATGTTGGCAGCCTCGTCTTTTATTTGCACACGTTTTGGGCGAGAAAGTAATATTTGAAAATACGTAATGTGGATTTCAATACCGCTTTAGATAATTTCGTTTGTTTAAACGCATATTTGATGATGTCATAAATCCGAAAAATATATTCCAATTATTCGTAGCATGATTGCATTTTTATTGAGATGAATGATATGGAAATTCATATTAGTATACAGAATCACGGTTTTAACCGTCACGGGATTTACAAAGCCGAAACCCAATTCCACAGTCATATTCCCTGGACTGGCTTTTATAATTTGAGAAGCGGTAGTGGAGTGGTCATGGTCAGTGATGTCATCCTCAACTGCCTGTCCGGTGGTTGTAGGCATGGCATCGGGTACGCGCGCCCGGCCTCCCGAGCTGCTACTTGCTATTCCCCCTTTCATCCGAGTGAGAAGTTCCCAATACTTTTCATTCCCTTCCCAAATCCAACAAATTCCTATCCTTCCCTGGCTTCAAAATGCTTGCGATGGGCAGCAGCATCGAAAGCACATGAAGCCAAAGAAACAAGCGTGGTTAGTATGGCAATATCCCATGGAACAAATCCTTGATATCCATCCTCCACTGATCCTTGAGAGGCCCATGTCCAGCAGTGGACTTTTTGTGGCTGGAATGATGATGAGAGGAGTGTCTCAGTTGTCCAAGGGCTAACGGTAAAACTTGCGCGGGTGGTTGCTTGTGGGCTCCGGCCGCGTGCGCACGCCTCATGCAACGCGGATAGTACAATATTGATCTGATGCTTGTGGCACATTTGGAGAAACACGTCTGCGAGCGGATGCACGCCGCGTGCGTCGCCCCCCGTCCGACATGCGTGTCAAAACACGCTGGCGGGCACCCGCGCGGTTTTTAGTGCTGGCCCTAAGAGTGCATGCAACTCATAAGCGAAAGACAAGACCTTTCGCTGATGTTTCGGTTCAACCAGACGCGATCTATACCTCTGTGTCTATAGTCCATTCTAACTCAAGTACTGTCATTTTCATTGACTACTTCCTACTTCCAGTGAAGGAGTAAAATAAAAAGTGAATTAAAAGTGAGGCAACCTGCGCACTTGTAGATTTTTCACTAGTGTGTGAAATGGAGAAGGTCATGGCAAATCACTACATTATGCCTACCAAAAATAATTGTGTTATCAATGTATAGCGTGTTTCTTCCCATACAATGATACCGACAGTCTTAACTCTTGAATATCGGTTCAGGACTTTTATAAAGGGGCTGAAGTAAAAGTATACAGTTGGCATATTATTTATTCTATTTTTGACCCGAGTACGTAAGCAGCGTGACTGACTTGTCAGTATGATGATACTGACTTGTCAGTATGATGATACTGACAAGTCAGTCACGCAGTATGATACAACATTGCATTTACCCATAAACTCCCGATGTCACCGGAAAACTATTTCCATCCATCTATTGTCACGGGAACTTATATTGCTCGTAGTTCATAGAATGTGAAGGTACGGTGTGAGTAACAGTAAACTGTTCCCTATTAAGTGAGAAATCGTGTTGGTAGTTTCAGCCAAATGAGCTGCTCGATTCGTCGAGTTGTCGGCAAGTATTTCAATTTAGAAACGTCATTTAAACTACACCAGTGTTACTCTGACAGTTTGCTTACATCCTGAAGGAGTTTGGATTGAATTGAATGGAAGTAGTTGTCACACGGAATAGATTAAAGGGGCGCAGGTTTATGGGGACCCCGACACGTGTCACTGATGGGTTTCTGAGCGCTTCCTGTGTGCGTTCTTTCGTGTTTTTGTTTCAATTTACAAAACGTATATGTCACGCAAATGTTTGTTATTTGTCTTCAATTTGGTTAAAGAACCCTTCTTCTGGCAGATTGATCTATTTGTAGAATAGGAAGTGCATTAGTGATATGCTATTTTTGTACATTTGTGTGTCGTTATCACCGTGGTTTATTTAATTTTTCGAATCAAAATCACAAACATTTTAACAAAAAGTAACATTGACATTATATTTAATTTTAATGATGACATGACAATGTATTCTCAGTCTATGTGAAAAACTTATGTGGTTTTAAGTAATATACTATGAATTGAAAAGTTGACGTCATTTGGAGAAAATGCGATGTTTAGTTTGTTGCCGCTTCTTCTGCATTCCGCTTTGGAAGCAGCTCTAAACTTAGCTATAAGTAAATTAACGTCAACAATATTTTTTTTATGAAATAAATGTTAACTGCACTGTTTCAACTAGTAAAATCTGCGTTGTCATAGACAGCAAAAATAAAAATATATTATTGTAATATTAGTTTACGTGATCACGCAAAAGCATGCTCCACGAGTTCCACGACATCTGTCCTGGGAACTAAAAATGACAATAAATAAAGGTGACGTAAGTCGAAAGATTGCGTGTCTCTTGCACGGCATTTTGTTGGTAATCCAATAGTGGGGAAATGTGGGGAAAGATAAAAGCGGAAAAAGATAGAAGGGGTGGTTTAATGGAATTAAACAACGAGGTATCGGGGTGGGGGTTGCGGACGGCCGTTTTTGTTGCGATTGCCTTACATTATATTTGGGTGGATGGGCTAATGTCCACGAACGTGACTCATTGTCAAGTAATTACTTAATTGACATGTGTTTTGAGTTCAGTAGGTCGCTTTTATGAGCACCTTTTTTAGAATTCGTTTTCTACGCAAGGGTAGAGTTAACACTTTTCGGGACACTCCCGCCTAACCGGACCGCCGGTTAAGTGTCCGTGAATAAGTTAACATACTATTTTGCATAAATACTTTATTTTTACCTATATTCTGCCAATATACTTTTCAGCCAAGTCATTCAAGCTCCGAATAGCTAACACGTAGTTGGCAGCAATAATATTCCCGCATTGAGAAGTAAGGTAATTCTATTTTTAAAATCCATTTGTTAGGAAAAATATATTTTGGTTCAAGCCATTTGCACATTGTTACCGAAATAAGTTAATTTATTTTTTATTTACAGAGTAAAAATATACAGCGAAAAAGTCAAAGGTTAATTTGATTTATGATTGTGTTACTCTGTGGAAATCACGCTGAGTGTAGAGCCAACCAAGAGGCACACGTAAACCGACTTTTGCTGTAAAATGGTTTCTTTTCTAAATTAATTAGGAGTTTGGCCGTTAGGTATGACGTGTAGTACCTACCTACTTTTAACCCATAGAGATAAGATCGTTTAACCTATCGTTTATTTACCTTTTATAATTACAAGTAAAATTTTAAGCAGTTATTACCTCGTTAAGTGCCAGTATGAAGGTATAATAAAGGTATTAGTCTCTCAAAACCTTGCAAAGTGAGCCTTGTTAGCGGTATGGTAAGAAAAGGCCTGAGTGAATTCTCCTATGCTTCCAAAGCCTCGTTTGGCAGTTTCTATCTATTATTATCGCTTAGATAGGTGTAAGTTGCCTTCACAATGTCTTTAGATACCTAGTTTAGAACTCGATAAAGGTAGTTGTGTCTCTCAATACCTTGAAATGTTAGCATTATGTTAGTGTTATGGTAAGAGAAGGCCTGTGAATTTCCCAATGGTTCCAAAGCCACGTTTGGCAGTTTATATCTATTATTTTACGCTTAGAAGAAAGGTGTAAGTTGCCTTCACAATGTCTTTAGATACCTAGTTTAGAACTCGATAAAGGTAGTTGTGTCTCTCAATACCTTGAAATGTTAGCATTATGTTAGTGTTATGGTAAGAGAAGGCCTGTGAATTTCCCAATGGTTCCAAAGCCACGTTTGGCAGTTTATATCTATTATTTTACGCTTAGAAGAAAGGTGTAAGTTGCCTTCAAAATGTCTTTAGGTACCTAGTTTAGAATTCGATAAAAGTAGTTGTGCCTCTCAATACCTTGAAACGTTAGCCTTATGTTAGTGTTATAGTAAGAGAAGGCCTGTGAATTTTTCTATGCTTCCAAAGCCACGTTTGGCAGTTTATATCTATTATTTTACGCTTAGAAGAAAGGTGTAAGTTGCCTTCACAATGTCTTTAGATACCTAGTTTAGAACTCGATAAAGGTAGTTGTGTCTCTCAATACCTTGAAATGTTAGCATTATGTTAGTGTTATGGTAAGAGAAGGCCTGTGAATTTCCCAATGGTTCCAAAGCCACGTTTGGCAGTTTATATCTATTATTTTACGCTTAGAAGAAAGGTGTAAGTTGCCTTCAAAATGTCTTTAGGTACCTAGTTTAGAATTCGATAAAAGTAGTTGTGCCTCTCAATACCTTAAAACGTTAGCCTTATGTTAGTGTTATGGTAAGAGAAGGCCTGTGAATTTTTCTATGCTTCCAAAGCCACGTTTGGCAGTTTATATCTATTATTTTACGCTTAGAAGAAAGGTGTAAGTTGCCTTCACAATGTCTTTAGATACCTAGTTTAGAACTCGATAAAGGTAGTTGTGTCTCTCAATACCTTGAAATGTTAGCATTATGTTAGTGTTATGGTAAGAGAAGGCCTGTGAATTTCCCAATGGTTCCAAAGCCACGTTTGGCAGTTTATATCTATTATTTTACGCTTAGAAGAAAGGTGTAAGTTGCCTTCAAAATGTCTTTAGGTACCTAGTTTAGAATTCGATAAAAGTAGTTGTGCCTCTCAATACCTTGAAACGTTAGCCTTATGTTAGTGTTATGGTAAGAGAAGGCCTGTGAATTTTTCTATGCTTCCAAACCCACGTTTGACAGTTTATATCTATTATTTTACGCTTAGAAGAAAGGTGTAAGTTGCCTTCAAAATGTCTTTAGGTACCTAGTTTAGAATTCGATAAAAGTAGTTGTGCCTCTCAATACCTTGAAACGTTAGCCTTATGTTAGTGTTATGGTAAGAGAAGGCCTGTGAATTTTTCTATGCTTCCAAAGCCACGTTTGGCAGTTTATATCTATTATTTTACGCTTAGAAGAAAGGTGTAAGTTGCCTTCAAAATGTCTTTAGGTACCTAGTTTAGAACTCGATAAAAGTAGTTGTGCCTCTCAATACCTTGAAACGTTAGCCTTATGTTAGTGTTATGGTAAGAGAAGGCCTGTGAATTTTTCTATGCTTCCAAAGCCACGTTTGACAGTTTATATCTATTATTTTACGCTTAGAAGAAAGGTGTAAGTTGCCTTCAAAATGTCTTTAGGTACCTAGTTTAGAATTCGATAAAAGTAGTTGTGCCTCTCAATACCTTGAAACGTTAGCCTTATGTTAGTGTTATGGTAAGAGAAGGCCTGTGAATTTTTCTATGCTTCCAAAGCCACGTTTGGCAGTTTATATCTATTATTTTACGCTTAGAAGAAAGGTGTAAGTTGCCTTCACAATGTCTTTAGATACCTAGTTTAGAACTCGATAAAGGTAGTTGTGTCTCTCAATACCTTGAAATGTTAGCATTATGTTAGTGTTATGGTAAGAGAAGGCCTGTGAATTTCCCAATGGTTCCAAAGCCACGTTTGGCAGTTTATATCTATTATTTTACGCTTAGAAGAAAGGTGTAAGTTGCCTTCAAAATGTCTTTAGGTACCTAGTTTAGAATTCGATAAAAGTAGTTATGCCTCTCAATACCTTGAAACGTTAGCCTTATGTTAGTGTTATGGTAAGAGAAGGCCTGTGAATTTTTCTATGCTTCCAAAGCCACGTTTGACAGTTTCTATCTATTATTATCACTTATATAGGTGTAAGTGCCTTCAAAATGTATTTAGGTACCTAGTTTAGTACTTGCTTAGCTTCATCCGACATAAGCGTTGGCCCGCAGCTGCCGAAACATGCGAACAGACTATAGTAAAAATATATACTGAGAGTTATATATGATTGATTAGGTAACGCTCGTCACATTATCTGTTATGTGGTTTTCATTGCTAGCTAAGACAATATAAAGTTTTACTGCTACCATCTAAGTGTGATAGCTGGAACACACGCACAATTATAAAAAAAAAAAACTAAACATGTAACTACCCTACAGATATATATGACAAGCAAACAGATACTATGACTCATTAGTCTTAGTTACTTAGTCTTACTTAGTTATAAAACCTTAAAATGTATAAAAAAAAATATACGCCATAAATCTCATTAGATTTTTGGCGTATATTTTTTTTTACTAAATATACGCCATAAATCTCACTAGATTTACGGCGTATATTTTTTTTTTCATACATTTTAAGGTTTTTTGTGTACTTATTGGTATCATTGGTACAACCCTATTAATATATATTTGTCAATACTTATTATATTAACGCTTATTTTTAACACAATTCCGAAACATAGTTTTTCTAAATGGATCATCATAATTATGTATATAAACGGGACTTAGCACGAACCTTTTTATTATTTGTTTCCGTTGACGTTTCAATGAATTTACATCCATGGTGGTCGCAACGAGACTGACACATAATTATGTGTTAAAAGTTTATAAAATAATGGTTCATCATATTTTACGTATCGATGAAAATAAAATAAAATATTTATTTTTATAGAAGGGTTTGCGATATGTAACGTACCTACCAAAATATTTACGTCATTGTTAAGTAGATTGTAAATGATAAACTTTTTTCCGTTTATAAAAAAATAAATATTTGTTAAATCTGCCAAAAGTTTTTTTTTTTATTTGAATAGGCTTACTCTTGGCCTTAGACTAACCCAGAGGGTAAAGACAAGATCTTTTTCAAGTCTGTGAGCTACTTTTGATATCCAGTCCAACCAAAGATCAAAGGAAATACCAATAATTAGGAGCCTGATAATTAGTAAGTAGGTCATTAGAAGGCGATTAACAACTGTCGCTTGTCGATGTCTCTACTATCTCGATAACCGTGCTGGCGTAGGGCTGACACAAAAAAATTAAAAACAAAAAGGATAGAATTGGAATTCATATTTTTTTACTATTATAACGTCGTTTGTTTGACAGTTCACGCTAACACATAACATCGGTCGGGCCAGTAACAAATAGATGATAAGGACTTCAATGTAGGTTGCGACTAACATTGTATTTCAATAATTAATTGATATTGTAGTTCATTAGTTTCATTAGTTATAGCGATTACAAATGTCGCGATATCGTTTGTCGATATCGTGAGTCTGGAAGATCTCGATCGCTTACTAGGGTTGACAACGAAAATTAATGATAAGTATACTTTTATCTGTGTTCTAGAGATTGTTCCATAATAAATTACTTAATTTCATCCTGTAAGTTAAATTAATACCTTCATATATAATAATAATACTAAGTACAAATGAAATATCGCGTGATATTAAACCTATGAACTAAATTGAAATTCAGGAATCGGAATCCCTAATAAAATATAAAATTGGAAGAAAAAAAACTGAGGATCGAAAAAAAAAATTGCCTTCTCATACAAAGTCGCCGATCAGCTGAACGAATATCTATATGAAGGACAACATTTTTTTTTCGTCTTTTTCTTGCAACTCTGTATTCCATTAGGGATTTTGATTCCAGGGTTTGAAACCCTGGAATCTAGTTCCCTCTGAACTCACGCTGTATAAAGGAATAACTTTTGATTCTTTCGCTATTAACACCGGTGTGGGGTCAGGGACCTCACATTTGATGTTCGAGTTTGAAGGTACGTTTAGGATGTTAAAATGTTAAAAATGTTTAAGGAATGTTAGAGCAAATGAGCGACGCGTGTATGTCGTAAGACTGATTTATTGTCACTGTTCAAGTAAACAATTAGCTGTAGTCAGCATAACTATAAATAAATGCAATGTAGGAGCTCGCTCGTACATACTGCCGAACTTAAGAATCAACAAGGAAACAAAATTAGTTTAAAAAGTAACAAAGTATAAAATTATTAAAACATGTTAAGGAGATGTCTGCTTGTTGACTCCACGCCGAGATAACTGACGCTCGAACATAGTTTGCGTAGAAACTTGCGTTTCCTCTGCAGCTGTTGTCGTCTTAACCTCTTGCAGTTCCATGTCCTTAGTTCTGTTGGTAATCCTGGTTGTACGCAACCTGTTCAACTTGCGATACACCAACACACACATGATTATAATTCCGCCAAGTGCAATGAGTACATAAACAGTGTAGTGATGCACGTCGTGGGAACTGCTGAGCGCGCTGAAATTGTCTTGATTGGCCTATATTGTGTTTATTTGGTTTTGTAGAGCCTTATATTGTTGAACATGAATTTCAGGCGCATAGGTTAAGTTTATCCCCCTTAGAATATTGTTGACTCCTGAATCAGGTAAGCGTGTTTCATCAATATGAATCTTCAATTCCGAGTTGTATGTTTTTGGCGAATGTATGACGATGTTATCTCCTTTCAGCATACATCCAGGCCATATGCTTATAATGCCCGTACCGAGTAACGTCTCTGACGTCACCGATGCGTCATTACAGAAGGCACGTATAGTACGTTCCCGGCAACATGTAAACAGCCACGCGGCGCGGTTGTGTAACTTGATCCAGTCATCGCTGCAGGACTTTCTAGTGTACTCACAGTCCGATAAGTTATTATTGTTGATAATTTGAGCTTCACATAGCGTTGATAATGCCTTTGTTGTTGTATGTATAGGTAGGTCGACTCTGCATAGCCTTTTGTTCTGTTTGAATACTATACAGCCTGTATGTACATCTTCTTCAGACATCGGTATGATCATGTCCTTTTTTAAGTTTAATGCGGAGTATTTCGCTGTAGGTTTAATGTATGTTGCCATAGATGTTTGTGGATCAATCCACGGAATAGAAATCACTCGATTTAGCTCAAAGGGTTCGATGCTTAGCAGCGGTAATTTCACCTCGAAAATCAAGTAATTCATTACTCTGACATGTACTCGTGACAACTTATATATCTCACGTATGCATTCCTGTTGGCCACTCACACACGGTAATGTTATATCGTTAGGAATTTGAGCTGCTATGATGTTTAGTTGGTTCTCAAACTCTTCAGGTGATAATAGATGTGTGTCCATATGCCCGCTGCGCACATCAGTTACTAGATCAAGTAGCTCTCCTTGAAGTTTACGTAAATTCTGGATGATAATATCAGATGTTAGAGTTGCCGCAGTGATGTACATTGACTTCTTATGTTCATTTTGCATCCAGTTGTTTAGCTCTGCGACTTGTTGACTAATACTAGCGAACTGTGTAACCATCATCTCTTCGTGTCTCTTTAGAATGTTATATTCTCCTTCAATAACAGATGTTTGCTGTTTGAATAAGCTTTGAAGATGGTTTTCATTCTGCTGTATCTTCTTGATGTCTTCATCGTATTTGGTAGCAAATCTTTCGTCAAGGACACCAAATAGTGAGTTGGCTATGTATCCAACTCCATCGATAAGACCTCGCTTGGACCGCCTTCCATGTTCGTTGCTTAACATTTTGTTGTAGTGCTGGATCTCCGTTACTTCATGTCGCAGATGAGCCGTGATGACCTTGAAAACTGATTCTTCCTTACTAATGTTGTCGAGTATTTTGATGTAGTATTCAATGTGCTCAAGACTGTGCCAGTAGGTAGACAAGTTATAATAAACAACTATCTTCCACTCATCTTGTATTGCTTGCATGTCTGCTACCTTATCAAAGTATAGCGGTTTGTTTTGATGTAAGGTTGTTACTTTCACCGATCGTGGTATTTGTTCACAGGTTATTGTTGTAAGCAAGGTAAGCCATACCAGTATAATGTTAAAAATAATACTGTGAATGCTTCTTTTTGATTTATTTTGTTTAGTTTGAGGCTTTGTTTCAGGTTCCTGTTCTGGCGGTTGCTGGTTCAGAGCCAACTCCGATTCCACAGGTAAGTATATCAGTTTGTTTATTGGACGCTTAACTCCTTCACTGTTTTTTGTTTTCAGAGTAACTACGCGTACTCGGCCGTCGTTTCCTGGATGAGTCAGTATGACCCTTCCCAAAAGCCAGCGAGCCGGGGGTACGTTGTCCTCCTTTATAATAACCAGATCACCAACTTGAAGATCTTTACCAGCATAATGCCACTTGCTTCGTGTTTGCAAGGTTTGGAGGTACTCCATTGACCACCTTCGCCAAAAGTCCTTGTGCATTTTCTCGATCAACCTCCATCGTGTACCAAGGCTGATATCTTCGCTTTCTTGCGTGAGCGGGGGAGCCAGTGTTTGGTCTCCAGTTAAAAAGTGGCCGGGAGTGAGGCAGTTCAGGTCTTCCAAACTGTCTGATAATGCCACCAGTGGCCTGGAATTTAGGCAGGCTTCAATCTGCGTCAGTAAAGTCATGAACTCCTCGAAAGTTAACTTTTGTTCACCGAGTACTCGTCTGAGGTGGTGCTTCATTCTCTTAACAGCAGCTTCCCAGAGACCACCAGCTGTAGGCCAGGATGGTGCGTTGAAGTGCCATTGGACCCCAGAGTTCGTTAGTTCATCCATGACTCCACGTTCTGCCAAGTAATGCTCTAATGCTTTTCTGTGTTCTTGTTCCAGGCTTCGGGAGGCACCGACAAAGTTAGTGCCACAGTCACTGTACATGTGTCGTGGCGTTCCTCGACGTGCACATAGTCTTTTGAAAGCAGCCAGAAATGTTATCGATGTTAAGTCCGATATCAGTTCGATGTGGATTGCTTTGGTAGAGAAGCAAATGAATATGGCAATATAGCCTTTCGTTGTTGCTATTCCTTTGCCCTTATTTGATTTGACGTCTACGGGCCCAGCAACATCGACTCCACAATGAGTGAACGGCCTTGAAGGCGTCACACGAGGCTTCGGCAAGTCTGCCATTAGTTGGTTTTTGCTAGAAGCTCTGAACCTTACACATTTCGTGCACTTTTGTAGTTCTCGTTTGACCGAGCTCATTCCACCGAGCATCCAGTACTTCGATCGCAGGTAAGTCAATGTTAACCTTGCTCCGCCGTGAAGTGTTATTTTATGTGCCCAGTTTATCAGAAGAACGCTGAGCCGATCATTGTTAGGCACTATCATAGGATGTTTGTGATGACCACTCAAGTTAGAGTTTTCCAGTCTACCACCTACTCTTAAGATGCCTTCGTTATCAATCCATGGATGTAAGTTTAAAAGTTTGCTTCTTCTCTGTAGCTTGTTTTCGTCTTGAAGTTGGTTAATGTCTTGATTAAAATGTTTGTATTGGACAGCTCTGATTATTAAGTTATGCGCATTTCGCATTTCATTCACTGTCAAGTTCAATGTTTCTTTGTTATCAGTGTGTCGCAGGTTGTGAATGAAACGCGACACCCATGCAAGGACGCGCACTGCGCGTTGCATAGAGCAATGACGATCCAGAAGCGACTCGATAATTGTTTCTTGGGTGTTATTTATCGCGGCACATGCTTTCAGTTTCTTTTCTTCTTCTGGAACCGATATGTTTATTGTATCTGGTTGTTGAGGGACATTTTTCGTCTTAAGCCATTCTGGCCCTTCCCACCAAAGAGGATGAAAAATTAGTTGTGAAGGTGATACGCCTCGACTTGCGCAGTCTGCAGGATTATCTTCTGATTTCACGTGGTTCCAGCAGGATGGTGGCATAATTTCCTTTATGTTCGCGACTCGGTTGGCCACAAACGTTTTCCATCGTGTAACGTCTCCTTTCAACCATCCCAACACCACCATTGAATCTGTCCATCCATGTAAAATGACTTGTCCCTTCTGAATGTTTAGCGACTCTATGACCTTTCGCATCAGTTTAGATAAAAGTAATGCACCGGTTAGTTCTAAGCGCGGTAAGGAGATAGTTTTGTTGAGCGGCGCTAATTTTGTTTTTCCCGCCACTAATTTTATCAATGGTTGTTCGTCTTAGATCTTGTTTCAGTGTATCCCACTCTTGTTGTACTTCTAAGGGCAGCTTATCATCCCAGTTAAGATTCAAAGTCCATACCTTTTGAAATATAAGTTTGCTTTGTATAGTGACCGGCGACAGCCAGCCGAGCGGGTCAAATAGCTTCGATATATGCGATAGTAATTCTCGCTTTGTTGTAGGCTCAGCTTTATCTACTGAGTGCACCGAGCGATGGAATGAAAACTGATCGGTGCACGGATTCCATGATAATCCGAGGGTTTTGTTAGTTTCGGCGTGTTTAAAGTCAAGCATATTTTGACTTATAAGGTCGGTCGGCAAATGTTCAAGTAATTTTTGGTTATTACTGGCCCATTTTCGGAGTTTAAAACCGCCGCCCTTCAAAATGTTAATGATTTGCTGCTGGGTTTCGATTGCATTGTCCATTTTGTTACTGCCTCCTAACAAATCGTCTACGAACAGCTGATCGTTCAGAATATCCACGGCAAGAGGATACTTGTCACCGTCATCTTGTAAAAGTTGCTTTATGGTTCGCAGTGCCAAGTAGGGAGCGGCCTTTGTTCCGTACGTGACCGTACATAGTTGATAGTCTTGTATTTTTTCTGATGTTAAATTGCGCCATACAATCCTTTGGAGATGTTGATCTTCTTCTGTGACCCATATTTGACGATAGAATTTCTCTATGTCAGCAGTGTATACAAATTCGAATTTCCTCCATAGTAAGATCATGGCTTGCAGATCTCGTTGCAGATTAGGTCCGCCCTCCATCAGCTCGTTCAAACTATATCCATTCAACAATTTGCAGGATGCGTTGAATACCGTCCTCAGGTGGGTTGTTAGCGAGTCCGGCTTGATAACACCGTGGTGTGGATGGTAGCAGCTTGGCTCTCGTGGCTCGGTACAAAGTTTCATATGCCCAAGTTTTATGTACTCAGCGATGACATTTTTGTACATATCGTGTAATGTTGCGTTTTTGGAAAATGACTTCTCGAGTTGTTTAAATTGAGCCACAGCTCGCGGTTTCGTGGGGGCCAAATATTGTTCAAAGTTAGGCTTCATAGGTAGCTTAACTTCATAACGTCCGTCGGGCCGTCGTGTTGTTGTCGCTTTGTACAAATTCTCGCAATACTCTTCGCTAGGTGTCATGTTGCTGTTCGATTGGGATATTTCCTCCATCTCCCAATATTGCGAAATTTCTTCAAGGTTGTTTAAAACTGCGTGGCAGTTAAATGTTTTTACGTTGCCAACCAATATCCAGCCAAGTTGAGTTTGCTGGGCAATCGGGGCATTGGCAGGACCTCGTAGTATTCCGTCCATCAATATCTCTGCATAGACCTTGGCATCGAGTAGAAGGTCTACCGGTCTGGAAATATTGTACTCGGGATCTGCTAGTTGTAAATTGTGCAAATGGGACCAGGGTTGCCTTTCAAATGTAAAGTTGGGCAAGTTTCCGATTACCTTTGGCATAACCAATGCTTCAGTAACAAAGGTATAATTTTTGTATCTCGACTCGCAGATAAGCTGGACAGCTCCGTTGCTGTGTGTTGCTGTTGAACCGACACCAAATACGGACGCTGCTTGGTTACATCTGTCGAGTCCTAAGCGTTGAGCAGCTTGTTCAGTTATCAAGTTGATCTGAGAGCCTTGGTCCAAAAGACATCTCATTGGCAGAAATGTTCCGTCCTTAGAACGTATGTTTAATTCGATCGTAGCGAGCAATATTTCGTCATAATTTCCAGACACATTACATGATTTCCGCTGTTGCGAGGTCGTCGGTTTCGCTTCGTTATTTGACTCCGCTTTGTCGCATAACGCATCGTGTAGTATGGTATGATGTGCATTACTGCAAACCTTACATTTCTTTGTAGAAATACAATTGTTTTTGTGATAAAACAGGCAATTCTCGCAAACAGATAACGATTTTATCGTGTTAACCTTCGTATCTGGTGTCATATTTAAAAACCTTTTGCATGTTAATAACACATGATCCTTAGTTTTGCATAGTGGACATGCGCGATCGGCTTGTGTTTTGTATGACTTAGCGAACTTGAGCCTCGCATCGTTCGTATTGTCTTTAGCCTTAGGTTCATTTTCCTTTGCAGGGATGTTTGGTTTGTTTGGTTTGCCCTTCTTAGTCAAAGGTTCTAAAGCGGTAAATTTATTTTCCAGGAATGTCATCAACTCGTCAAATGATGGAAGGTCACGCTTGTTTTTTCGCGCATCCATATATGCTGTGTATGATTCAGGGTCCATTTTTTCAGTTATGATGTGCACCAGAATCGGATCCCAGGTTGAAGTATTCACCCCAAGGTTATGTATGGCGTGTACTGTTTCCAAACTAATATCATGAAGCCGCTTGATTTCATAGGCATTGTGTTTCTGCATTGTAGGCTGGGTCATGAAAGTTTGCATAAGTTTCGTAAATAGCAGTTGTAAGTTGTTATATCTTCTGTTAAGAATATCCCAGCAAGTATCGTAGTTTTCTGCCGAAATGTTTAGATGTTGGACCAGACGCTCAGCCTCGCCCTTGAGCTTTCCCTTAAGATGCTGCATCTTTTGGCACTTGTTGAGCGTTGGGTTGTTATGGATCGCCTCGCTGTAGAGATCCGAAAATGCTGGCCAGGCCACATAACTTCCCGAAAATGTTGGAAGCTCGATGAGTGGTGTAGAATCTTGTTGATGTTTAACTGAATTTAACTTACGATGCAACTCAGATTTTGTTTTTTCGTACGAATTTTCATGTTGAGAAAATTCGTTTTCATAAACTTCATCATCTCCTTCTAGCAGGTTGTCAATCTGCCAGTGCAGTTCATCCACAGCATAGAAGTATGAAGTCTCTAGAAGAGGCGTATTACTTGATACGTCATGTTACTGATACCCTTAAAAGTAGCGTATACTATACACTAGGCCTCAGTCCTCTGACGCCTGTCGAGGGGTATGTAACAGAGTGGAATTTAATTTTTAAAATTATAAACAGGCCAATTTCTGAAGTTCTGTCCTTCTAAAATACTAAAATGAATATTATAGTAAACTATCGCGCTGGACTTTTTTCATTTAAGTAATGCAAGTTCATGTTATTTACAATATTATAAACATATTTATCCTCCATTAAAAACGTCAAATTCCATTGTCAGTGAAAGGCGGAAAGACGCATAGTGATGCACTTTGTTATTTTTTTTGCCAAACATCGATAATTTACATGAATACAGATGAGTGTAATAATATAAGTAATAAAGTTAATGCCAAGAAATAAATAATAATAAATTCACTCTCCACGACTTTCCCGAAAATTTATTATTTTTAGTGTTCCGTTCCCTAAGAGTAAAAACGGAAAGGTAATACTAAGCCTTCGACGTCCATCCGTCCATCCATCTGCCACATGACTGTATCTATTGAACCGAAATAGATAATATTTCAAAAGAACAATGCCGGTTATTGGCGTCTTTTTGTTTTCGCGCGGCCACTAACCGTACCTTGTTTTCCCGATAGTCAATAACAAAATAAAGTTTTATGGGCATATATACCTCTAAACTCAGTCCGAACTGAGTTATAAGGATTAGATATTATATTCATAGGTTTTTGCACTATTTTTTCACTAAGTTCATTGAAGCCTTTTTTATCAACGATACAGCAGCAGGCTCTCCTCCGCTACCTCCTTGAGGTTAAGAGTATATAGAATCTGTTTATTGGGGCAGTCTGAAGTAGCTTTGATAGATACTTGATACATTAGGTAGGTCTTTTTGTTCTTTGCTTGGCCGTCGTCTTCACTGTTTCGCTTCACTCTTGAAGTATTGGTGCAGCCGATAGCATAGTGACGTCAGCTTTGACGTTCCCAGGCGAGGGCTTGGTGCGTCACGAGGCAACACAACAACTACCGAAAACTGTACTTGTTGTTGCTGTCCATGTTCACTTCCATATACTAACAGCGCAACTGCCACTTCATCAGTTGCCATCATTAGTAGTTGATCTGCTTCATGAACACCTGTGAGAGTTTCGTGGCACCCCGCTCAGCGCTTGGGCAGCATGATGACCCAACAGTGACCCACGGGGTCACTTCAGCAGATGGCGAACCACCTTATTCAGCAGGCAGATCATACGTTGCACTTGGAACATAATGGCTTTCGACAATCATCTTGGATTTGGTTATGACAAAAGTGTTTAACTTAGATGGTGCCGTCTCTTGCGGTCTGCGCAACACCATAAGAGATGTACCTGAATACATACAGGACTTAAGAGAGCCCAACCCGTCTTACTTTTTATACAAAGGCTCGTACGTCTCTAGAAGCAGCGCATGTCTTGTTACTCATACTCTTAAAACAGCGTATGCTTTTCGCGGCCTCAGTCCTCTGACGTCTGTCGTATTATTTATAGCGGAACCTTATGAGCCGAACGAAAATTTATTATTATAATTATAAACATGCCTAGTTATGTAGTGAAATCCTGAAAAAATACTGTAAAAAATGCTAAAGGGAAACCACAACCTGTGACTTTTCACATGTAAGTGTTAGTCTTTGACTAGCTCCTTGGCGCAGCGGTCAACACGCCAGCTTGCGACACGAAGTGACCTGGTTCGATCCCCGGCCAGGTCAAGATGGAAAATGATCTTTTTCAGATTAGCTTGGGTCTTGGATGTGTATCTAGATATGTATTTGTTATAAAATATAGTATCATTGAGTTAGTATCCCATAACACAAGTCTCGAACTTACTTTGGGGCTAGCTCAATCTGTGTGATTTGTCCGTATATATTTATTTATTTACGTAATGCAAAGGACATTTAATTACAATTTCATAAACGATAATGACAATCTTCATGGTACAGTGGTTAACGAGCCAGGTACTGGGTTAAATTTCCGGCGCAGGCAAAAACTTGTACTTCAGTTTCATATTTATGTATGTCCGCGTTACTGGAGTTACATAAGGAGAATTGGCGTTGGGCCGTAAAACATACATACATTCATATTATCACGATCTTCACCCTTACGGTATAGGCCTCTGCCTGAAACCAAAAGCCACGTTCAGCGTGTTTGTGGGCGTATGTAGGTGGAAATCTGAATCAAAGGTGTAATAGGTTGCTAGTCGCATTCCCTATCAGAGAAGCAACTGGTACATTCTCAATTTTTCCTTTTCATCTACACCAGCATGGAATATATACTTCTTATTACAGTATGAATGCTGTCATGATAGCGGACCCCGGGCTTGGACGCAGCACAACTGAAGATGCCAGGAGTATAAGGAACCAGGGAATCTCTTAGATGATTATGACTATATAATTATTACTACTTCATATGTTGTTTACTTAAATGAAGTCATACTGAAACAAAATCTTGTTGTGGTTTTTTCTCGATATCGATATTACACGGTGTTGTTACATCTCTTATGACAGCGGCGTCAAACGTCATGAGTGCTATTTTCGAATCGACGTGTTTACTAAACGACCGATGATGTATGGAAAATTTGTACTTCTTCATTGAGTCACTCATTTACAAATAGCACCCCTGACACCACGACTCCCTTTCGTCTGCCTCACACCCCCGCTAATGACACACTAGGTTCCCATACAAAAATGGCTAAATGTGACATCTATTCAGAGACACAAAAATTTTTTTTTTAAATCTATGATCCACAGCTTTCCAGCGTGATTGGAGAGTTTGCAGTTTATCTTCGATTTCCCAACGTTCTGTTAAGTTATTTATGTTTATGTTTTTTATAACACGAAGTAATGCTCGAAAGTTGGTTTTCTGTTGGCTTATCAAATCGTCAGACTTCGAAGTCGATCCTTTGTCATCCGATCCGCCACCGTTTCGTGAACCTTCACCATCAGTTGGATTGACGTAAGGCTTAGTGTTCTGAATCATTTGAAAACCGGTGTTAAATGTATGTTTTACCGCTTCAAACTCATTGTTAATGTAGTAAGGAGCTGACTTGTCTTCTTCTTGATTAAGAAGAGTGTTGTTGGATTCGTACTCACCCCATAAGCTTTCTAGGGCGTCCAATCTCGTTTTAAGATACTTGGAAGTCTTCCGAATAGCAGAATCCTTTTTAAAGTTGGTAAATATCTTCGAAATACTCTCAGCGATCTGATGTTGTCGTTCCAGGAGCACTTCCATGATGAAGATACCTTAGTATGTTGTTCGATGTGTTGATGTTGATTGTTAGCTCAGCAGAGCGATGTAGGATGTTGCGTTGCACCGGATCTCCAGAATCCCGTGTATATATGGTGTTGCACTGAACTGCAATTGTAGAGCGCCGTCTCAATCAGACAGGTGAGACCCGCTGGTGGGAGGCCTATCTGACCGATCGCAAAATCACAGAAACAGCACAAAATACACAGAACTTCACTATCCGGCTCGAAGGACCAAAATGTGGGGTCAGGGACCTCACATTTGATGTTCGAGTTTGAAGGTACGTTTAGGATGTTAAAATGTTAAAAATGTTTAAGGAATGTTAGAGCAAATGAGCGACGCGTGTATGTCGTAAGACTGATTTATTGTCACTGTTCAAGTAAACAATTAGCTGTAGTCAGCATAACTATAAATAAATGCAATGTAGGAGCTCGCTCGTACAACCGGTCTTATTTTGTTCTCTTAGCTGTTAAATTTATAACGCTAAACTTACATTTTAATAAGCATTACGAGTTACACTTTTTATTTAAGTATGAATAAAATAGATATATATTAAAATAGTGAATTGTATCTCTGAAAAACCTCGTATCTGCGAAAATTAAGTCGAAGAACTGAAAATGTTAAGTTAGCAAATAGATTAGACTAGCAAGGGGTTAATCGGTGGTCGCGATTAGGTCGATTAGTGAGCGGCTGAGTTGCTTGCAACGTGGCCCGTCGATGACTCGATGGCATCCGCAGGGTTGACACTCTTAATTCTTTAAATAGACTAAAAAATATTTATGTTAAAAATTAATAACACTTGCAAACTTAAAAAAAAATCTGGTTTGCCAATTTAAGTGTCGTGAGGATTATTAAAAATGTGTATCTATTAAATAATGACTTTATAATAAGTATAAAAAAAAAACAGCTCCCAGGTACTTTACTCTATCGATCGCCACACAATTATTGGTCGCTAGCACATTAGTTCAATAACCGACTTGCTAGGTAACGCGTCGCCGCGTCGATATGAAAATTATCTAACTACATCGGATAACGACATTTATATTATTTTTGCTGCTGGGCAAAATGGTCATCGTCACTGCGGTAGGCCGAGAAAGCGCTGGAAAGACAACCAAGACACTTTTCTAAAAAACTGGTCAGGAGTAACATCTTACAGGGACAAGTGGAAAAAATGGGAGATACATGTATAGAAGTAATTATGCAGATTAATTACCTTTTTCATAAGTTTCAATTTATTCAGGTATTTGTACCAGGCAATGGGATCTACGTTAAAATCGGTCGCGAGCCCGCAAAGCGTTAGTTAAAAAGCCTACCTGCTAACGCGTTATTTGTGCTAATTGTCAAACTACATCGAATAGCGACATTAATAATAATGGCGATGATATTATTTATTTTATAAGCCGTAGTCTCACTAGTTCTAATTACCAGGCATCCGGTTGAAGAGCTAACGATCTGCGTCACATTCGGTCGCCAAGCTCATTAGTACAAGAGCCGACCTGCTAACGCGTCGTTGTGCAAATTGCCGAACTATTACAATTAGCGATAATCGGTCGGTTTGCCTAAGTCAAATCTATAGACCTTGGGCGTTCACAAATCACTAATTTGAAGTAATTTATTGATTTCTATATTCCTGCTTATTGATGTTACCAAAACGAGTTAGTTCAGTTAAGTTTTTCGCTTATGTCGATATTGGCGTCGTAAATTCCGTTTATGTCAAACACTATCGCTCTAATTAATATGCTTATTCGTACCTGGTGTCATGAACATTGCCACCAACAAAAGCATTAATTAATTTAATCAGTGGAAATAAACGTGACGTTGGTTATAATGCGAGTTAAGGGTAATTACTGATTCCGGTTAATGAAATATAGCACTAGAAATTAAATTGAAATCTGATAAAAAAGGGTATTAAAACTCCTTTATAAATACTTAAAATACTTTAAAATTACATATATTTATGCATATTACTGAGACTCGACTGAATAGCATTATCGGCAATAAATAAGTAGGCTATAAGTTCGCATAAAACTGACATTGATATTTTCAATAAGACGTGTTTTATTTTTGTAAACACTTCTCGAGGTGTCTGCGCAATCGGCCTATCTCGTTATTCTTAAATTCAAATTAATTACTATATTTCTAAATATCTGTGGCACGGCAGCCCTGCAAGATGCACATGCACCTGTCTCGATCGCTCAGCGCTGCCAACATCTGTCCGGCTCCCGCGTGCACTTTGTTTTTTTATCGTGTTTTTTGACTTCCTAATTGCATGGCAACAGACGGCAATGACTTATGCTAGTTTGATAAACGGTTCATTGATATTTAAAAGTTTTAATTTTATATAAATTATACCAATTAAAGATTAACATGTGTTTTTATGAAAGGCAAAGGCCATTTTATTAATTAGGTATTGTGGATATTTAAATCTTGTTTTTTCGATTCGTGTCGCCATATTTTAAATGTAATTGATTATAATAAATTATAAAATGTATTTAGGGTTTTACAGCCTGTCGATATTTCCCATACAAATTGACCGGGCGGCCCAACATTTTTGTATGGAAATGTAATTTTTTTTTGAGTTCCCAGCATTGATACCATAGTAAAATTGTTGATATTTACGGTTAAAGAACCCTCAATAAATTTTATAAATTACTGTAATCAATTCAATTTAAAATATGGCGACACGAATCGAAAAAACAAGCGTTAAATATCCACCGTTTTTACCCTCCCCCCTCCGCACAATAAACAACTGTTTCTATGGGACTAATGCTATTATCAAAATAGTCGAACATTATATCTATCCTCTTTAAGGAATAAAAAAGAATCAGTGAAAATTAATAAGAAAAATATTATTATTAGTAAACAAAATAATATGAAACATACTATTACTATATTAATTGGGGCAACCACCGACGGTTATAAATGAGTGACAAATCACAGCTTTGTGCCTAACTGCAGATACTTCTGGCCAATTTAACTATCGCATTTGTCAAGATATTCTGACTACCAACTGCAATAAAACATCGTATAACTACTGTCATATTTAATTATAAACTTAACCCAGTTCCAAGTTCTTTATTAGCCATATACAAGTAGAGCTAGTGTGGCTATTTGATAAGTAGCGGGAAATCAAATAACGTATCGTGTAGAAATAGCTCTCCGTAAATAAATAAATTAAACAAAAGCACTATTACTAGACTAGTTTTCTAACAAAAAAATAGTCCTTCAGTTACATGATTGATTAAACAATTTATCATTTAAACAAAAAAATGACGGTTGCACCTTGGAAGTGCTGACAGAAGTGAAAACTCCGCGCGGTAGAAAAAGAGGGGATATTAATGCCTCTCCTACGCTGCGCCGGCGGTCGCAGGTCACGTGTCCGTCTTACGAATTTTCGATCAGGTCACGTGTGCTGACGTGAGTTTAACATCTTTTACCCATCCCAAAAAGTGCACAACGATGCTAAAGAAGTTTTCACTTAAAAAATAAATATAAAGAAGATTATATGTTTGTTAAAATTCCGTGTAACGGCACAGTTCACTACTCTTTTTGACAAACTCTTTTGCATACATGAAGGTAGACCATGACCTTGGATTACTTTCAGGTCTCTTAGGGTTGACCGAAGACAGACTGACAGGCAAAAGTAAACTCATTCACGGACACTTAAACAGAAACAACAGAAATAACGTCTACAAGAGGGAATGTCTCGAAAAGTGTTGATTTTGTCATAGTTTTTATATTCCTACGATTTGATACATGTTATTTACTTTTCTTGTGTTCTAATTTTTTCAAAGACGATATTGTGAATGAAAATGTGCTCAAAATATTTTATAATCAATCAAATTGATTACAAGAGATCATAAAACGTATCTTCTAAAATATTTTAATGTGTTTCACGTGTTATAGTGAACATTACAAAAAAGTTTGGCATCTCATAGCAATAAATAATTTCTCTGTTGAAAATATAAGTATGAATCGTCTATAATTTAGTGTTTCATATAGCAACCGCCCGTTGTGATTTGTGAGACGGATCGGTCGTAAGATGAGCGTGAACAGACAAACAGACCTGTATTTTTTGTTTTATACTCTTCAAACGAGACAAAAGTATAACTAGACATTAATTCTACCTAGTTTTATTCCTCTTCATCCTGCTTTCTTCAGTCACATCCTCAACTGTGGTTCTTCGGAACCCAGGGTCCGTTATTATAACAGCATATAAGTAACTCATGCATAGGTCCATGCTCATGCTGTAATATTATTTGGTAAAGATTTTACAGCCGACTTCCAGCGTGTGTAATCGCCAGGAAGTTCCACAAATGCAAACAAATACAACAAAACACCTATAAAAATAAATAAAAGTATTTGCTCGTACTGGGAATTGATCTCTACTTATTTTAATTACATAATTATGTATATAAACGGGACTTAACACGAACCTTTTTATTATTTGTTTCCGTTGACGTTTCAATGGAGTTACATCCATCGTGGTCGCAACGAGACTGGAGTACTGCGGTGTCATCTTGTGGTGGTGGACGCAGTTTCACTAATAATTTTTGATAATTTCACTACCCACATAAAGTTTTGTTTTCAGGCATTAGCCCCGGTACACACTACACTAACAGTGTCCGACTTTTTGTTCAACTCCGGACGACGCGGTTTAATTTTGGCAATCACTGGATTCCATGCTGATGATAATTTGTATCCGTCTTCTCAGTTGAAATTTTTAAACTTTTTAATTTCTACAGCTTCCCGTACTATCCTCTTGTAATAGTGCTGGTCAGTGGATAATATTTTATGCTGGTGTAATTTAATCCAGTGGTTGCAGTTGGTGTCCATAAGATGTTCAGCAATGGCGGACTTACTGGTCTGGCGATTCTTTACAGCTGCGATATGTTCTTTGACCCTTTCTGCTATTGTCCGCTTAGTCTGTCCGATATAAGAACTCCCAAGAAACAACATAGGAAACAAATAATAAAAAGGTTCGTGTTAAGTCCCGTTTATATACATAATTATGTGTTTAAAGCGCGAAAGTTTAAAAAAGATTATTTTAATTAGTTATGTTCTATCTCAATTTTAGAGCTAGGCTTTAGTGTGGAAAGTGTCATTGTGTGGAAAGAAAAGTGACTGCAGTTTTGCCATTAACTCCTCCATTTCACATACTAGCGAGCAGTCTACTAGTGTGCAGGTTGACGAATAATATTTTACTTCACTGCAAACTGCAAGCAGATAGTGGTCTATGAAATAATTTAACGTACTTGAGTCAAATTGGACTCCAAACTCACGAGGTACAGTCGAGCTCTCACTGAGCAACTAATGCTTTGGTTTAGTTAACTTTCTGTAATGTTTTTTTTATAGACGTTTTTTTTTTTTGTTGGTATTATGTATTTTAATCAGCATTTCTTCAACGTTTTCAGATAACGGTGTTATTTTGGTCGACATCATTTCGAGTAGGTAACACGGTCAATCGACCAAGCACACCCTGGTGTCAGAGTTCTTCGGAACCGCCTCTCGGCCTCTGACGTGGTTCCTTTAACGACTACCAGATGGCAGCCGGGACCACCGGCTTAGCGTGCCTTCCGAAGCACGGAATCATCTTTATTATCAGACAATCAGGTGATTCAAGCCTGCAATGTCCTAACCAAACTGGAAACAACTAAACAAAGTACGCTTCCGGTGGGAATCGAACCCACGACCTCCGGGTCAACAAGCAAACGCCTTAACCACTGGACCACGGAGGCTGTTATTTTGTGACTTGGAAATTCTATTTGGAGACTTGGTAAAATGTTTCCCTCATTTTTACAATGTGTTTGCCATACCTCCAAATTCAGATTTACTTAGCGCTTTAGGTTGGATGACTTAATTGTTGCTAACGATAGAAGTAGGGCTTTATTGGTGTGCCAATATTTAATTCTATACCATCGACATGCAAAGAAGAAGCGCGAGTGATATTAATATCACCATAATTTTAAAAGATTCTTAAAATATTTAAAAAAACTTTTATATTTGTACTATCAGTCCACCTCGGGTATATATTATAGATATAAACCTTCTTCTTGAATCTGCCGCAAAATTTCACCATCGTGCTAATTTTATCCCTACCACCTGGCAGTCAACCACCGTACGTTTTAACAGAAACTTCCAGTCACGTACGATCTAACTGTGGAATGAATTGCCTGCGGCGGTATTCCCGAATCGATGCGACATTGGAACCTTTAAAAACGAGTCTATGTTTTCTTAAAAGGCCGGCAACACTCACACCCCAGGTGTTGCAGTAGTCTATGGGCAGCGGTGATCGCTTACCATTGGGTGCTCATTTGCCGCCTATTATCATAAAAAAGCTATCTATAAAAAAAAACCGCATCAAATCCGTATCGTACATTTAAATATTTGAGCATACATAGGGACAGACAGACAACGAGAAGAGACTGTGTTTTGTATGTAGTGATGTCGGAAATTTGGAAATCCCTTCAATTCAAATGTTTATAGCGGACGATTCCAGGTGATATTTATTTTGAGTGTCGCGCCGAGCTTCGGCATTCCAAGTATTCTGTTTACAATGTTCCGCGATTCCAGAACGATCACTCATATAGTTCATGTTTGATTAATAATTTAATTAAATATGTTATTTATTTGTGACCAATTAAATTGTTTCTTTAATTTTCAGGTAAGCGACGACATATCGAAAATTGTGTATGGTACAGTAAGTATTTATCGTAGTATATAACCTCATAAAAGGCTTCTTGAGAAAGTAACCGGCTTTAATGATAAGTAATTTATCTATGTTGTACTTATACTGTACTAGTTTTGCCCGCGACTCCGCCCGCGTTAGTGTCGATCCCTCGGGAACAGTAGAGTTTTCCGGAATGACAGGTGCCTTCCCCGGGTCTCAAACTACCCCCATACCAAATTTCATCCAAATTGGTTCAATGGTTGAAGCGTGAAAAGAAGACTGACAGACTACTAGTACTAGAGTTACTTTCGCATTTATAATATTAATATAGTAAATATATAGTAATTCAGAATTATTTAGTATGGAAGTATGGATTGACAGTATCTCTGATATTACTTGTCGGTGACACTGTGTTGAACGAAACGCGCTCTATTTTTGGCAGGAAATACATTTTGGGATGGGTAAAAAATGTTAAACTCACGTCAGGATCACGTAAACTGATTGAAAATTCGTAAAACAGACACGTGACCTGAGACCGCTGGCGCGGCGTAGGAGAGGAAGTAATATCCCTCTCCCTTTGTACCACGCAAAGTTTTTACTTTTGCCGACACTCCTGGAGTGCAACCCGTTTTTTTTATACAAATCATGTTGTTGGGTATTTTGTTATATAGATAAACCACTGACGTCACGTATATAAATTAACGTCAATATATTAAAATCAGACTGCGTTACATTATCCTCGACTAACAGTATTACATTACTTCCTTTCATAATTCGTTTTTACAATTATACTTTTCGCTCCACAGCGTTCGAGCAACATTTATCCGAATAAAGGTCACAATATTGCGAAATGTACTGCCTTTTTACTGACGAAGCAAATTTAATATTCGGTCGAGATGGCTGTTATGATGGCAGGGGGAGGCAAAGGAGGGAAATGCAAAATTTTTCTTGCGCCTGCTGTGTATCAATCTTTGTTCTTTTTTGTTTTACCCTCCTAATTTTCGTGTCCATTAGTAATTTACACCTGTGACGTATTCAATTTAATGTCTTTTTTTCCAAACCATAATTTAATATTGATTGAGCATGACTCTATATATGAATAAAAACTATCATGCACAACTATGTCTAAATTACATAACCTACGGAATGCTTTACTATACTAGAGAATATATGGCACTTTTTTGCTTCTCTTTTTATTATCGCCAAATTACCTCATATTATGTATTCGAGGGTTGACGTTAGACAGGCAGCTGGCCGTACAAACATTTGCCAAATCGTATCACAGAATGCATATTGTCGTAACAGCGGGCCCTGGGCTCCGTCGCATTTCAGCTGAAACGCTCAGATGATGATATACCTATTCCGAAACTATTTGAAACAGTTACCTCTGTAAAATTTACTTTCTTTAAGGAATAAGTAATCAGTAATCTTTACTGATGTTATCTCGTTTTGATCTCGATATTATGTTTCGCGTTCCTTCCGGCTTTGTTGAAATCCTAATAGTAATTTATTTTCCCTAATTGCGTAATTCAAGTTAATCCCGGCGAAGAATTTAATTTAGGGTCCGGAAATTCCGTTTTTCTCCGATATTAGGCACTCCTATTCATTTTACTCATTTTTCTCGCATCTTACGTTACTAATTAAATTAAGGCCGTTTGTAAATAGAGCCGATACCTTGTTCGAAATTAATTAAAAACAAAATTCTGAAATACGAAGCGTTAAATAATCAATATCGGAAATTGAATAAAGAACGAAGTGACGTTCGGAAATTAGCTCGAAGAGTTGTAAATTCGACGCGGAGTCGAGATCATGACCGGAATTGCGTCGACTGGAGTTTCTCAGAAGTTTGTGTAAACTGAACGCAAGGTTGCCCGTATTTAGGTAATTCTCTGAAATCTTGCTTTAGGTATGCGCGTGTTTGAGTTAGGTGTATTAAATTATTGGGAGCAAAGCTCACTATTACGAAATTCAAACATTTTCAAGAACCTGATGCATTTCTTTACAAAGCTTCAGCTTAAATTCAAATATTTAATTTTACATTAAGCAAATTCTACTCATCTTTATTATATTTAGGAGTCGACAAATCCTAAACTCATGCCAAGATGTAATCTGTATCCGATATTAGAATATCATACGCTGCGACATATCTGCGGAAGCAAAGGAATGCGTGCCTGTATTGCTTACTGGCCGTATAAAATCGGATACACGTAACAGTTCTCTGAAATTACAGTCTACAACACATGAGGCAGCATCATATAAAACATTCATGTTATTGGAGTCGTAAAAACCATTGAAAAAAGTATCTTTTTGACGTGATAACGTCTTATAAGTCGATGAAGGCCGGCAGCACGCTCGGAAAAGTATCACGTTCCGTGTGCAAGCGAGAGCGTGGAAAAAGCGATAGAGAGGCATGATCGGCCTAAGCTTCCGGCTTAAGACTCATCTCTCTTTCTTCCATCGTTATCACGTAAAATTATCCTCCGTATACCGCTTTACAGGCAACCAAAATTTTTTATAAAAAACAAACCTCTTTTTGATAATTTGAGATTAATATTTAATAGGAAAACATACAGGCAAATAAAGGCCGAAACAATAAGAGATTTCTTTTAAAACTAGTTTATGAACATTTCAAATGCTAAATTATAAAAATTTGATGGGCAAGATGGAAGTATGGAAATAAACTAATAAATAAAAAAAAAGAATACATTAGGACTGCAAGTATATTTTTTAATCAATCTTTCCTGCGTGAAATTCTTCGATGAAACAAACGAAATCTAATATTTAATAGGATAACATCTGAGACAGATCGACGACAGTCCGGGAACGTGTGCAGTATAGGTTACAAGCCGCATAAAAACCGTTCGGATACATGCCCGGGTGGATCCCGCGCGTGGAATTATGACGTCTTGATATCAGACATATGCCGTGCGATCCCGAGCAGATGTTTTATACGTTTTTTAGCTTTGAAATGATACCGTTTAGCGTGTTTGATATTTTTTTGGATTTATTTTACGATATACTTATATTTTTACGTTAATATATATCTCTTCATAAACCGTAAGTATTAGGTAAGTAATTTAATTTAAATGTAACAATCGCGAAAAATTTAGAACATTCTAAAATATAGTAAAAAAAAGAATAGAATTTTTGTTTTTTTAAAGTAGCCGTGAGCAGGGCACATAGCGCGCAGAATCGTTGCGGCATTTGTTTCTAGAACGACGACCACACACCAACAAGTATAGCATTGGACAAAGCCCCACCAAGTGTTTGTAGGACCTGACCAAGGTCTTTGGAAGATTCTGGATATAGGCTGATTCCAATCGCTGATTCAAAAAAAAATATAGTACTGGTAACCCTCGGGGGAAACCAATGTCCAGCAGTTGTCTTCTTGCCTCTGTAATGATTATGATGAAACTTATTTTAACTGCGGGTGAAAAAATTACACTCATCAAAATTTATTATTGCCACCAAGAATCTATGCTTACAAATCTATCTTAAATTACTTGAATCTAACAAAACGCTTTAAAAACTTACCGGATCATAGGCAATATGCTTCGACTTATTTCTTCATTTTGGTATCTCTCGTCGCTCACAGCTTAAATCTAACTGTTATGAAACTTATATTATATATTGTTTTCATTAACATTTATTATTAAAATAGACATAAGTTAATAATAATAACAAAAAAGATATGTAGGGATTGCGCAGATTGAGACAGCCTCACAGTAAGTTGTGAACTTAGTTAGTGGGATACTTACTCAACGATACCATATTTTGTAATAGATACAAATATAGATAAACATCCAAGTCCCAGGTCGACCTGAAAAATATCGTTTTCCATCTTTTTTACATCATATTACATAACATACATAATAAAATATAAGCCGACGCTCGTATTATAAATAGAATTCTTGAATTTTAAAAAGTAAATAATGTAATGAAATTTTTTTTTTTCTTACCCGCTAGCATTCATACTATTTATACTGCCATATGAATAATCGTGAAGTAATTCCCTGCGCGACAACCAGGGCAGAGTTTAAATAGGCCGGTTTTAGTAGGTACTTATACAACCGTGTAAATTTAACCTGTATGCGATATAATTATGTCTACCACCTTTATGACTTACAACTCTTAAAGCTTAAAACGAGTTTTTACCAAAATAGTGCTTTAGGGATAGAGATATTAACTTTTTCTTGGAGAAAATGAACAAAATGAAATGAAAGTAGATTAGCCAGAAAATTGTACATACCTACCACTGGTCCATTAAAATCTCAATTAAAGTTAACTGTCACAAACTCAATGAGTCTCACGAGAAAAGACGAAATAACACCGCCGTACAATCTTTTTATTATCAGCGCAAAATACTACTGTCTTCATCATGATAATATTTTGATGTATCTTTGCTGGCCATGTAGAGTTACATTGCCAGCAAAGATACGTTGAAGTCAAAGTTATAAAGTCACACAGTGCAATGGTTAAATAATAAATGTTTAGTGTCGTAAGGGCCATACTACGAGTAACTTTGGATTCTTTCCAACTATATGACTACTTCAGGTGAAAAAATTATTTAATATTTATTACGTTGATAAAAATGCGGAGTAAATTAAGTAGATAAATAACACAAAAATTATTTTTGAATTCATAAAACCGTAAATAAAACATTACTTTTTATATTTTCTAGTTTATGTCCGTTATAAAATGTAACGAACACTTTTCTTTAAAGGTCAGCGAATAAAAAACTTCTGATACTTGTTACCCAAATAATCGCGGCTGCGACTAGGGGCTATAAAAGTTACGATTGCCTCAAACAAGATTAAATTTCCAAGTAACGTGTCTTTTTAAGGTACGACTGGAGTTACCGGATTGATGTGCTCGCAGCCACTGCTTATCCTTGCTCTTGCTTGTTACCATTTAGATTTATCATTTTTAAGGATTATGATATAACATTACTTTTTTATTACTTCGTAAAACCTACCAGGTTTATTAATTCTTCTTGTTAGTTCATAATGCTACAGCGTGATGTACAAATATTGTATTCATATTGTTAACGTACAAGTACAATATTTTTAACAGATCAATAAAGAGGATTAACTCTTTCTAGATTATTAAAATACATTACGTTTATGATACGACATTATCATTATACTTATATATAACTTAGTAATGTGTCTTATAGTTTAATTATCTAGAAAGAGTTAAGCCTCTTTATAAATCTGTTAAAAATATTGTACTTGTACGTTTACAATATGAAAATAATATTTGCACAATACGCTGTAGCATTATAAACTCGCAAGAAGAATTATTAACAAAATTGAACAGCCTTTAAAACTGTAATTAAGTAACTGATACACACTTAATTCTCTGTCTAAAAACTATTTATCACCGGTTGTATATAACTTTCACTGTTCCTCACAAACTTTCACTGAATTTTATAATTTGACTACAGTTTTTGAGATATGTATTAGCAGATAACATAAAAACCATTCAAATATAGAGGTACACTACATACACTTATGAAATTTGGCATACTTAGTAGTTAGGTACTTAGTAGTTTTGTATATTACAGACTAAAAAATATAAAAACTGTGCAGTTTACTCGTATGTGACGAATTGATTCTTTTATTTTTTTTTGAAGTACGTTTGGATGATGGTATGGAAGACGAGTCGCTTAATAAATTCATGATTATATGAACGAAAATAATGGTTATGAGATTATTGCGAATACAGCGAAGCACTACTTGCGCTTGACTTGACCGGGGACCGAACCCGGTACCTCCGGTGAAGCAGCCTGGTTTGATGTCTACTAGGCCACAGACGTCATCTTGCTACTGAAGGTACTGTAGTTACGTCACAGAATAAGTACTAGTATGGTTATGTGAGCAAACGGACTATACCTATATCAATTTGTTTAAACTAGCATAAACCACACGTACTCCTACCTAGGTAACTAGAGCTATTTTAGTCACGAACTATGTCGGCCACGTTACTTCGCTAGCATGTTTTTACGCACACTAACGTGACAGGTGGCAAGCCCACATCGTACACTGCCCAGAAATTATGGCACACATGACACACTTGCACATCATAACATCCGCGAATTATGGCATTTTAGTACTAATAATGTATGATTTGTTTGCGCATTAAATAATCATCGGGTATGTGGAACAATGTGCTGCGAGACTATTGCAAATGTTTAATATCTAACCTGGTTTCCAGCTTAACTTATGCATGTTTGCAAAGTATGCGTACAAACTAAAACGTATAGGTATTGCTTTATTTGTATGATTACTCACAGCATCGTAATCTCTTAGTTTTTAGGGTTTCGTACCTGAAAAGGAAAAAAACGGAACCCTTAAAGGATCACTTTGTTGTAAGTCAAGACCCTTTTTCTTAGGGACGCGTAGAGGTATCAAGCTGAAATTCATATCTAATACTAAAGTCTACTGTCCCTTGGAGCTGTGAAAAAATTAAACTTTTGGCCTATTCATAGACGGTGTATCTTCATTCAAAACAAGCTTATTGTTTTAAGCGTTTAAAATCTTGTTGTAAACCATGCTTCAAAAAAGAAAAAAAATACAAGCATTCACATTGTGAATATGTCAGTTAGTTACAAAAATATGTGAAATAAATATAATGGTTAAGTTATGAGAAAAATAAAGTTTCTTTGGTAGAAGTCTAAGCAGCAAAATTTATACAGTCCAGGAGAAATTGAAACACTTATCTTCAGAAATAAAAGAGTATAAATGATAATTGAAAATTGTTAATTAAATGCTCTACATATATACATAGGTAATGGTTATTTATTTGCGTGCGACTTATGAATCCACACTGCCAGCATTATTAACTAACATTGAGTGTCATTCTCAGGCATCATTTGAGTTCACCTACTCACCAACAGACTGTGATTTGAGTATTCCTATTTGAGTAGTAATAAAATATTGTTAATACCTATCACAGAATAAATTTAGTAACGTGTTTCTAGAAGAGCCTCTTCTTTTCCAGTACGAATCTGGCAAGTATTCCGATAATTTTGCGAGTCGCCGGAGGCAGCAGTATTCCGCATGTGGAACTAAGAGTCGCATTCACAGGCCGTTCGTATGCATTCACTCGTTCGCGGCCGTTGTTTGTAAACGCTCGCTACAACCACTAGAGACGCGCCGGCGTTTTCTCTGTAAACAATATCGATGTACGATTTTTAGATAATTTCATTTCAAAAAATCAAGAAATGGTGCTGTTAGGCATGCTTCGCTTTTTATAATTTTAAGAAAACATTTTGAAACATGTTCCCGTGCGTCGTTTTCGATATTTGAAAATGTTGATATATTTTAATATAAGAGATTTTGTTACAATTAATCGTAGCTTAAAGTAGGTCTTTTAATAAAACTGATAATAAAATGTTGTTTCTAAAACGTGTGATAAATGGATATTAATAATTAACTCATTTACTTTTAAAAACGAAGCAATAACAAAATAATAATTTGTAGCTAAGTATAATATAGCAGTTTTCTAATTATAGAAGCTATTTCTGTAGGTTACAATTAATTTTCATTCTTAGAAGTTGTCATCTCTAATAATAACTAATTTTATTAAAGTAAGCCTCCCAACTTACAGTTTTGATAGAACAATGAATGATATCGATAATATTAATTAAGAGCACATCACTAGCGCTTCCCACGGCCCGCTTCTAATGAGCCGTGTTGTCGAGCGCCGGCGGAGGGGCTTTTTGAAGAATAACTGTTCCTCAATACCTGACTAATTACGTGTGTTTTATGTCACACACTAACCTGTGTTTTATGTCACATTTTATCTGATGTTCCATTTGAATGTGCCGCTGAAAAAATATTCTATGAATTTTCGTGTACGTCGTTAAAAATAAAATCTTAGTGTGACTGAATGGCAACTTTTATATTTTTATATTATTGGTGTGATATTTCGATTGTGATAAAACGAAATCTCAACTACTACATTTCTCACCTATAATAGTTGCTCCTTATTGTATGCTAGAATTTGTTTTTATGGCATTATATCATATCCACTCTTATCTTTTAAACAAGTTACGGACTAGATTTCTGCAAGTTATATTTACATGAATTAAAGGCAGTTTTCAACCTACATTGTAGGTAGCTGCAGCGAAATCCGAATTAAGTTTAATTGAAATTTAATATCCCTCGTTATAACATAATAATAATTTACTTGATATTAATAATCTGATTTTATTAAGTGTAATACTATAAGTAAGTATAAGTACTTAAATAAGATAATTTTTAGGGACAAATGAAAAAGATCGTTTTCCTCTCAACTCAAGACAGTTGCGGAACAGAGATCGTAGTCGAAATAGAAACATACGATTTCAAATAATTTATATATATTATATAAATATGTATATTTAAATTATTCTGCGATAACGACAGGTATGTTGCTATGTATGCGGACAAGAGATAGAATGCACCAAAAACTGCGAAGTACACCAAATGATGAGATATTAAAAACAACATATAAAAAATATCGAAATTTCTGCAACAACTTATTAAAACGTCTTAAAAAACAGTATGAAAGAGATCAACCCCTTATGAACAAAAATAATGCATAAAAATTATGGGCATCCATAAAAACTGTAACTAACACTAATGATAGAAAAAATATACCTATGGAACTATTAAAATCTGGCACTAAAATCAAAAAACCTCACTGGAAAACGTTAACAAATATTTTTCTAATATAGGTAAACAATTAGCAAATAAAATTCCATCCTTAACTTCTCGTACTGTAAATAGACATTTATCTCCCAATTCCTTTGTGCTGCTGCCCACCGATATTGATGAAGTAAAATCGTGCATACAAAATCTAAAAAGTGATTGTTCCCCAGGATGGGATGGGATTAGCGCGGAAGTTCTAAAGGCCATAGCAGAAATCATTGCACCGGTAATAACAGACTTAATTAATCGTTGCTTTGCTTGTGGTGTCTTCCCGGATGCATTAAAGAAAGCTGTTATCCATCCAATACATAAAGCCGGTGATAAAAAATGTGTTGACAACTACAGACCAATCGCTATATTAAGCACATTATCCAAAATATTCGAACGCCTCATTAATACTCGTCTCACTAATTATCTAGAGAAATTCAACTTAATATCCAATGCTCAGCATGGCTTCCGACCTGGTCGCTCTACTGAAGATGCGGTCTTTGGGTTTACAGATTTTATTGTACAAAAATTAGACTGCAAAGAAAAATGCTTAACCATATTCATAGATTTTACAAAAGCTTTTGACACTGTTTCCGTCCCCCGCCTCATTAAAAACACGGAAGATCTAGGAATACGGGGCACTGCACTCTCACACTTGTCTGATTATTTAGAAAATCGAAAGCAATGTTTAAAAATTGGTGAGTTCACAAGCAACAATCTTCCTACAGAATTCGGTGTGCCACTAGGGAGTATACTCGGTCCAAAACTATTCCTCTGTTACATAAATGAGCTGTGTCAAATGAAACTCAAGAATTGCCGCATATCATCATATGCTGATGACACAGTCATGTTCCGTCTATGTGTCTGCATAAAAGGTTAGGGCTAACCTTTTATGCAGACACATAGACGGAATTATTCAATATAGCACAAGCTGGATTTAATGAAGTATGTAGTTGGTTAATGTCCAATAGCCTAACACTTAATGAAGAAAAAACAAAATATCTAATTTTCTCAATTCGAAACTGGGCTGAGTTGACTAAGATAACCTCTACAATTACAGCACACAAATGTAACTTTCCACCCAACTTAGGCTGAAGTGTCCAACTATACTTCCCACGCAGACAATTAAATATTTGGGAGTACATATAGACTCGAATTTAAAATTTAAAAATCACATCCATTCTGTATCTTTGAGAATCCGGAAGCTCTCATACATTTATAAACAACTTCGCGACATAGCAGATAAAGCAACCATCAAGATGGTTTATGACGTTATGGTGAAATCAATATTGATGTATTGTGTCTCTGTCTGGAGTGGTTTTGCTTAATCTGATCTTCTTGAATTAGAAAGAGCTCAAAGACTTATACTAAAAATAATTTATAGCAAACCGCGCCTTTATACTACAACGAAACTATACGAACTAACAAATGCACTAACGGTCAGACAGCTATACATACTGTCGACAATCATGCGTATGCACTCTACTATCTCAGCGAATGAAATAAAAAGATCAAATGACACCCGAAGACACCAAAATTTTATCTTTTTCGTAGTAGTATGATATATAACAAAATTAATAAAATTTTAAAATTACATAATTATAAGAAAAAAGAATGTTGTAAAATATTGACAAACTGGCTTCAAAGGTTAGATTATAACGAAACTGAAAAAAATATTGTAATTGTAGCATAAGTATAGCATATAATAAATACTAAATAATTCATTGTTATTATTCTATATATACATATAATATGTTAAAATTATACGGGGGACCTGGTGGCCCAAGATACAGGTTTCGGCTTAGTTTGGTGCCTCCAGTGCTCCCACAAGTTATATTAGTTAAGCTTCCTTTGTTATATGTATTTATGTAGTAACTTGTGGGTGGAGTAAAATAAAGAGATTTTGTATTTGTATTTGTATTGTAATCTGCAGTTCTGCATTGATGTATCAGCAGAATAATAAGGTCAGTATGCATTTTTTTATTAGCATCAGCGAACTTTTAAATATGTGTAAAAGTAAGACGTACCTTATTATTTTGTTTCACAATCCAATGTTTGTCTGTAATAAAATCTTGCAAGTAAAATTTGATCCACGTCCTGATTACCGATTGAGCTGAAATGTTGCATGCATGTGTTCATCGGATGACAATATAATATTATGGAATCGTTGCGTTGGTCTGATGATGGAATCGGATGGTGGAAGTCTTAAACTAAACGAGGTTCACCATTCGTGTTTGGGCTCATTTAATTTGTCTTGGAAAACTGTTTTTTTTATTACTTTACAGTGTGGATTCGTTTGTAATAAAAACTTGTCACAAAAATGTAATTTTTGCAAGAAAACTTGTTTTGTTTTGAATATTTTTCTATGACTAACACTAGTCAGATTACGCAAGGGTCATCTGACCACTAAATGGTGGTCGTTACTATGTCAATTATAATTTTTAACATAGCATATAATGTACCCCAAGACAAGTGGTACTTATGACAATTCTAGTTATAATTGACAATCTTGCAGATAAAAAAACCGACTTCATCCAAATTACTGAATCAATTAATGAATTTTAATGGGATGAATTGGAATATCTAATTTTTAAATACAATAAACATATTTTTTTGTGTGAATGAAGAATTTTTTGTATGAAGTTATGGCGTAAAAAAACATAAAAAATAAATTGTTTATCGAGCGGGAACCGAACTCACTGCATTGTTTTCTCAAATTCGAACTAAAGAGTGATAAGTGACGTTAAAATACCGCTATTTGCCTTAACATTACCGGAAATGGCGTAAAAAAACATAAAAAATAAATTGTTTATCGAGCGGGAACCGAACTCACTGCATTGTTTTCTCAAATTCGAACTAAAGAGTGATAAGTGACGTTAAAATACCGCTATTTGCCTTAACATTACCGGAAAGCGTCCAAATAGAACCCACATTGCGAAATAAAGCAAAACAAGTGCGTCCTTTGTTTGTGCCGAAGCATGTTGACTGTTCCTTATCCACTATCGCCTGAACTAGAACTCCGAGGAGCAACGACCTCCGCCCTTACCTTCAAAAGTCGAATAGATCTCGCGTTCAAATGAAAATGACTTTGCCAGCTTAGACCCAAAGTAATGTAACCAAAAATACTGAAGATTAAGGTCTATTTATAAAAGATACTTGGATTATACTTCATTTGACAACAAAATAACAAATGTGAATCACAAAGAAACTTACCTATCTATACAAATAAAATGCTCCTGAATGACTGACCGACTGACACGGATCAACGCCCAGCCTAAATCACTGATCGTTTAGCCCTTATTACTTATTCGTAGTATAGACCTAAAACTTGGAGGGTGAATTCTTTGTATGACGTAGGCATTCGATATTTTTATATTTTTATTATTTGGTATATATTTCCTGAAATTCTACCCCTAAAGGGGTGAAAAAGGGGGGCAAAGTTTGTATGGGACAACGTAATTCCTTGGTCCAATATACTGCTATTAAAACCATTTATGACTACTACGCGGATGAAGTCGCTGGAAAAAGTATCGATAATAAAATACCCTACTGTCATAATTGGCTATCTTTAAGCAACATTATGATATTTTAATGAATATTGAAACATATAACATATAACAATACTCAAACGAAAAACAAAACAATATATTTGGAAGAGTACCTTGGTTTACTCACGAGTATAAATTTATGAATAAACTGTAAAGGATTCATACACAAGTAGTGATTTTGATATGTATCCGCCAAAGCCTGACGCTATTATTCTAATTCTAAGAAATATGGCATCAGATAATATTCATTGTCCGACTGCTCCGCATCTCAAGTCAAATGATTTGACAGGTATGATTTGACAAAAAGTATCCTTTTCATTTTTTGATATTAGGAAATGCTTTGTAACGTTCACCCAAATATTTAATAGAAAAATATACGTAATTGATGTTTTCTAAGTGAAAGGAGAGCCCATTTAAATTCAGTTTTCCCAGCGGGTTGCGTTTATCCACGATTTTGCTTCGCTAGCGTCTATTTATCAGTCCAGTCCACTTGATAAATAGGTGCTGCTGAGACTGGATCGACGCCCTCTGTGGATGCTACTTTATAGATATACTTCCTTCTTATAAATGTTTCAACCTTTAGAATTATATCTTGTTTTGATTGATCACCATTGCGGATAACCGTGCCCTGGATTTCATATAATACTTTATCTGTTTTCCTCGTTTATTACTCTTTCAGCGCTTAGTATTGGTATTTTATTATGCTTATGTAATTTCATATTGAATAAACGATGTGGCAGCTTTTTGTGGTTACATTCTTAGAGGCCATGAGTAGAAGTAGAGACTAGAGAATATGAGTAATGATATCATAGTAATGGTAAATCTAGATTTCTTAACGATTATTTACGTTTCTATTACGTTATTACGAGGGGTCAAGACTTTCGCAATATGATTAAATGTAAATCACATGAAATGAAATTTCCCAGCTTTTTTATGCTAAATATTCTTAACCCATCATCACATTAAAATATGTAAGCAATCATTGTTCTATGTTACAATTATATGAGAATTCATATTGTTTTATTTCCATAATTTTTGAGATAAGTTTGAAGCATTTATTCTCTTTGGTTTGAATAGTCGATATGTTTAAAATAAAATAACTTACGTAACAGTTGCTTTAGTTTCAAAATCGTATTACGATGTGATAATAAGTCGAGCCTCAACAAAAGATCGAGGCAACAATACCAACAAAGAGTTTAGAAAGTGTTCTAATGATTGATGCAGCCTTTTTTTAGACGGCACGACTACCAAACTAGTTTCGCTGCAACCATTTTGTATCGAGGCTTGACCATCATTGCCGGTCATTACCTCATACCTTCGTGGAAGAGCGACATTACGGCATATTTTGACGTGAATTTGACAACGGCCATAAAAATAATTTACCGTAGAAACAGAAATTTCATTATATTAATGGATACCTCGGCGGGGCACGCTCGGCATGTTATGTGTCTAAGTCGCGTTGGAAGCTCCCCACAGTGGATTATAGAAATGAAGCGAAATGTGGAATTGACTCGCTTCGCTATTAATATTATATCAAAGAATGTTCAGCTTTATACCGGCATGTTATATAAAACACGGGCTGGGTCCTCGGGTTAACATGTGAGTTAGAAATTTTAAAATTATTCAGTAAGATACTTTTACAATATTATCAGGTTTTAAAATTTGATTTCTCGAGTAGCAGTAGTTATTTAAAAGATTACTTTGATATTTTCGTTACTCGAGCAATGATTCTATACTCGTTATCTCGAGTATATATTTAAATGTGATGATGCCTTTGCGTTCAAACAACGCAGTTATTATTACGGTAAAACCTCTGCCCTACAATTCTTAGTAATAGAAACTCGTCACAAATGATCGAGCGCATTTGGGTTGGCGATTATATTCAAAACGCGAACGGTAGCTAGTTTGGAGCCCAACAATTACTGCAGCAACGATCTAGTCACGAAAATCTCTTTCATTTTAACGGTCCACGCAAATTCTTGGCCCAACTGTGCGTCTCCGCTCGGAGTAGAGTCATTTACTCTAATGGTCTTGGCGACTAACATCTCCACAGTATCTAGCCTGTATATCTGTGGAAATACCGTTTTAGCAATTTGACCTTTAAGTTTACACAGGAGGATCCAAAATTCAGTGAATATTTAAAGTAGTTAGGATGTTATTTGCTGTCGTAACCAGAATATGTGCTTCGCTGAAGTTAAGAAGTTAAAGAGCTGAGACGCCGTCTAGCTTATTAAAAATAAATAAATAATGTAAATTGGGGTGCCGTCTGTATAGAATTAAATTTACTGCAGCAAGGTTTTTAAATAAAAATGTTTGTTTACACCTAAATTGGGTTTGTGAATACATTTGTTATGTTAGGAACCGTCCTCCTAATGCCGGTCTTCTTACGTGATACATAGACTTTTTGGTATTTAGAATTATCGATCACTGAGACAGAATAGTAAATCCATTAAATATTTGCTTAAGGCTCTTTATAGTTGCTGGACTCGTATTTTATTATGTAAAGCAATATTTTATCAGTTATGACATATTATACCCCATAATAAGTAGAAATCCAAAACATGACCTGGGATGAATATCACACTACACTGTTGTAAGCTGAGTCTAGTTATCGTTGTGTGGCCGGGATTACAGTGTTACCATCGTAGTACGTACGGCTTTACTCAAAGCGAATGGTGGCACGGTGAAAATGCGGTTAGCGAAAACATTGCTACATTTTGCAGGAAAATAGTTGGCTGTAAAAGTAGCAATGTTTAATACGTAGTGCGAATTGTATCAATCAATCAGTTTATTTGTTAAACAAAGTTACATTACATGCACTTGTTTGATGTACATTGTGAGACCGCTATGCTTTGCCGTTAAATTACTAGAAATATAGATTTGTCTGATTTTAAAATGTTTTTCTTTGTAACATAGTAGTTTTAGTAAAAAAAAATTATTTACCTTACCTTTGAATCTAAATATTTAAATCAAATAGTATTTATGTTGGAAATATCAGGCTATTCCTATCTCTTACTAAGAACAAAAGATTCGTAAAACATTTTCTGAAAACTACGATTTACGTCTACCCTTTTGCAGTTACAACCACATTTTATCATTTGTGCATCACTCCCTACTTAAACCAAAACACGAAAGAAAAAATACATCACTAGTGTTATTTCGTTTGTTAGTTATACAGTAGCAACAAACGGCTTTACTCGAAGCTAGAGGCCTGCGGATGGGGCGGCTAAAATCTTCAGTAAGCAAAAACATGCAACTTTTTGTAGACAAATCGTAAGCCTTTGTAATGCGGATTTTAGTACCCAATATACTTCTAGAGACAAGCTATACAAATATTGTAGTGTAATTTTCTGTCACCACAAAGAATTCATAATCCATTGGCTTACAGTTTCAATATACCTACGGTTAGACTTATTATCCCTATACCACCAAAAGAAAAGCTAAATACGGTCTAGGATGTAAACCTCGCTACGATAAGCTGGATCTACTTGTAGTTATCGTTTTGTCGCCGGGATTATAATGTTACAACGTACCTAAGGACGGCTTTACTCAAAGAGAGTGGAAGTGCGGTTAAAATGCGGTAAACAAAAACATTACCACATTCTCGCAGCCAAAGTGTTTATTTTTATAATGCGTATGGTTACAAAATTTATTTGACATACTGCTTATATATTTTTAAAATATTGTATTCTGTTAGTTCAATTTCTTACAACAAAAAAGCTTCGTAAAGCAACTGCCTTAACCTTTTGCAGCGGCTGCTTTAAGCCAAATCCAGGTATCTCAGTTTTTCCAAATTTTACATTGAGAGAAAAAAAAAACGTAATTTAGTATTTTTATCATAAAAATGTGAAATTATAGCCACAAAATCCAGATTTAAATTCTTAAATTTTAAATCTCCTATTACATGTGTATTTGTACTATCATCTAATTACTATTACAAACAAAATTTTCACACATTTTTTATCCAAGCAGAATAAGATACCTAAAACAAATAATTAACTTTTATTGAGAAAAAAAACTAAATAAAAATATTGGCAGATGCTTAGTGATTTTTTTAAATTGAGATACTTGACTTCCGCTTAGGGCTGCTCCTACAATGTTTTGTAATTAATGCGGTATGGCCCATCCATCCCCCACTAAAAGCAAAACACGATCTAGGAAAAAATACAACACTACTGTTAGTTATTGTTGTGTGACCGGGATTAAAGTGTTACAGCATAGCTACTTTTGGCTTGACTCAAAACGAATGGTGGCGCGAGCGGTACGGCGAAAATGTGGCTAGCGAAAACATCGCCACTCTTTGCAGACAAAGTTTTGGTTATGCGGAGTTAATAAATATGTACTTTACTCAAATACACTGTCGTACAGTATTCATCTAAATATATATATCTCAAAGGTGACTGACTGACATAGTGATCTATCAACGCACAGCCCAAACCACTGGACGGATCGGGCAAATTTGGCATGCAGGTAGATGTTATGACGTAGGCATCCGCTATTTTGATCAATTCTATCTCCAAAGGGATAAAATAGGGGATGAAAGTTTGTATGAAACTATACTTCTTAACGCGAGCGAAGCCGCGGGCAAAAGTTAGTGAAATATAAGATAGCAATTGTCTAGATAGTCATCTATATTTCGAGAATAATTTCCGTTAGTGTACTTTGCGGTTAGATTTATCCCTTTTGCAATGATATCGATGAGTGGCCGAGATTACAGAGTTACAACGCAGCCACGGATGGCTTTACTCATAGCGAATAGATGCGTCGGGAAAATGCGGTTAGCGAAAACATTGCTACATTTTTGCAGCCAAATTGGGTTAGTGTAAGCTTTTTACAGGTTCAGCTTAGTGTCAGGGCTATGTTTTACTTTTGGGACAAATACAAATCAAAGATATATGTAGATTAACTAAATAAATTACGTATTCATTGATTATAAATATTCGTCTAAACCTACACTAATTTAATAAAAAGTCACTAACACGTATTTTACTATGCCTTAATTTATTTAACCAGCGATTAGCTTTAAATATTTGATGAATGACTTTCCGTTAGTTTAATTCCTTGCCGCAACAAAGGCTGCGGTGTGCTAATCTCCGGTAAACAATGTATAAAGCAATTTTAGGTATTCGTATTTTATTTTCATTTAAATTGTTAATTTTACTTAAGCGTGAGAATAACAGTGCCTTCCTTTTTTGACTGTTTTGAATTCAAGAAAATACGCATACATACTAACTTATTATTTTGATTTAGATCTGTGAATAAAATAACATAAATGAGTACACGGAGAAAAAATGGCTAAGCTACGGAAATAAACTTTAAGGTCTCTTTTTTATTATTTCATGTACCTGTCTAAATATAATAAATAAATACAAAATATAGGTACATATATGGACAAATTACAAAGATTGAGCTAGCCCCAAAGTAAGTTCCAGGACTTGTGTTCTGGGATACTAACTCAACGATTCTAGGTATATTTTATAACAAATACATATATAGATAAACATTTAAGACACAGAAAAAATAAATTTGAAAAAGATCATTTTGCAGATTTATTTTTTCCATCTTGACCTGACCGGGGTTCGATAATTATTCATGTTTTGCGGGTTTTCCACATAAATACTACTACTAATAGGACCTATAAAATAATATGAAAGGAATAACAGACTGCACAAAATATAGTGTAAGGTTTCAGAATTCTTAATGTCTAAAATATTTCGATGTATGGGATACCGCTTTTAAATTTTAATCACATTAATTATTTTAGAAAAAAAATCGGTAGAGTTAGGTTAATTTATTATTGAAATAAACTTGATTCTTACAATGCGAGTAAATATATTATTCGCTGCATGCTTATACAGCTAGATTATAAAGCAATATTTGAAACTAAGAATATATCATAATAAAGGAATGAAGTAGTTATCCATCCAATTCTTCAGAAATATGGGAATAACAGCCGCATTTCCGTAATGTAACCGAGTGCATACAAATCTATACATTTCAATACGATTTCCATATTGAATCCTTTATTCGATTATTCACCGCCCGCATAACTAGAATATTTCTAGGCGAGTTTCTTTTATACCAAATGCAATAATTGATCAACCATTAGTATTGATTTATTTATCGTTGACACATTTCTCTCAGGGGTCGGCTAATTTGTGTATTATTCGTTCATATAATGACGTTGTTTCCGAATTATTCGTAAACATATTTGTTTGTATCCGAGGTCTTTATTATATACGGGCAATTATTGTTATAATGGAAAGTACAATTTACGAGTAATGTGTTAATTTTGTATAAGTTTAAGAAAAATATCGTAATATCGTATCGTAAATAAAGAAATAAATAAATTTTGAATTCGATTTTGACTCATTTTAAACGGTCAGATTTAATTTTAACTTTGTAGGCTTATCAAGGACCGATGACAATACAATAATTTGATAAGATTAATATTTCGATTGATCGTTAAAGCGTGTTTTTTTTTAGTTCTTTTTAACTGTATTTATTTATTTAACTCGACCAAGAGAAGGTTATCTTAAGTTCAGCTATTGGTGAATTAAAAGTAAAAAAAAAAGTGTGTATAGACCTTAGAAAAGAAAACAATACTTATATTAGTTAAACTTGTTGAAGTACGAGAATATGTAAAGCCCTTTAACCTATATTTCAGTACCTTTATCCACCCTGAGTGAATTGCAATTTGCAAGGGCTGCTAATGACTCGACGTGAAGAATTTAAATCTGATCAGATTTGACATTGATTGCTGAAATACTTAGCGTAAAACCATGACTGTCCAGATTCCCCAACATTCTGGGAAATGTTAAGGATCTGGTTACCCTGTCCCCGCATTGTAAGGTGAACTTAACGACGTGACTGGCAATTTCATTGTTCTACGGTTGATAATGACTGATGACTTTCTCCCGATGTCTTTGTTCGCGGCGACAGTGACGCGAAAATGTAATCAAGGTCCACCACTGCGCTAGAAGGCTTCAGAGCAAACAATGAAATACCGAGTATAAACTTTACATATTAATGGGAAGAATTGCGGCTGATTATTTTGGAACACTTTTGTTGATGAAAATTCGTTTAGAGTTTTAAAGAAACCTTTCTAAAATCCATGTTTAGAAAATTTGGATATAAAGTCTGATGTTATAGCCCCAAACTTAAAAATAAATCTGACAACATTCACAATCCAACAAAATACATTACGTTTTAAATATCTTAAATAAAAATAGTCAATCATTCGAAAGCTGCAATGTAATTTGAAGTGACTATCAAAACGTACACTAAGTCAGCAAATAGGCGGGCAGTTTCGCTCTACTGCTCAAACATATATTGCCCATTGCAACTGCGAGCTTTATATTACTTTATTAAAATATCATATACGCGCATGGGTATCAGTATCTCTCTGGCATAATCAAAAGGACTATTAATGTCAGTCGTATGCGCAGCCGATACGGCATATTTTTGTCATACTCCACCGCGCAGCACAAACTGATCCTAGACACGTTTTGCCATCTTCGGATGAAGCTATCAAGATAAACGAACCCGCGCAAAAGTAACTACTTTGAGGACTCTTTTAAGGTTTAGTTAAGTTTAGGCATCATTTTATCAGCTTTCCACGACGTACTGCTGGATATAAGGCTCCTTTTGTTTGCACCATTCTTCTCTATCCCTAACCTCAATCCAGTTTTTACCAGCAATCTGCTTTATATCGTCAACTTACAAAGTCTTTAGAGATGATGTATGTACATCATACGATTTTCAAACCCAAAAACAAGGTAGATTTTCATGGCCTTGTCGTATGCTTTACCTATGGCTATTAAATAATAGACTAAAAGCACTACCATAACACACCTTAGTAATGTTAGTCGCATGCGCTCACCGTAACGGTGTACTTATGTCACGCTCGACTGCGCAGTATGAATGCGCAGTAATGTAGACACACGGTTTGCTCATGTCATTACTGAGAAACAGTATAAATTTTACGTAAAATACATAAGTACTTATAACTTACTAGATTTCGCCGGTGGGTTCGTTCGCTTGATGCCGATCCATCGGAAACCTATGCCGATATTTAAAAGTTCTTTTTCGTATAACATGATGATTGGTTCTGTATTTAAGGCGTGAAATCGATACAAATAAACTCACTCTTGATTTTTTTTATTTTATTTTTAACTGGATTTTACCTGCGGCTCCGCCCGCAATAATCCCTCGGGAACATTGTATTTTTGAGATGAAAGGTAACTACCCTATATCATATCAAATTTTATTCCCATTTGTATTTAATCGTTGAAACGTAAAGTAGTAACATACATAGACTTAGTTACTTAAGCAATTACAATTAGGGCATGGATACCGGTATACCGGTATACCGAAATACCGGTATACCGGTCAATAAATTCGGTATTTTCATACCGGTATTTGAGGATGAAATACCGGTATTTCGGTATTTCGAAAATTTTTATTTATTTCTGCAAGGGTGTTTAAAATCTATGAAGAACGTTCGATTTCTATGGTTTATAGTGTTGTTCATACTGCTGATGAGGTTTCATATGTTTGAATCATGTATAATCTCGATTATAAAAATATCACAACAAAGTCAACTACTCAACAAACACTGCATGTTATAAGACCATTGGCACACATATCCTCCCCAATTACATCAAGCCTGCACTTCTTGGGTTTCTCCCTTCGGAGTTTCGCCGGGACTCGGTTGAGGTGGCATGGCCAGACAATTGTTCCCAATGTAATTATACGTCTGGAGAAAATGCGCTGTGCAGTTTGTTGCCGCTTCTTCTGCACTCCGCTTTGGAAGCGGCTCTAAACTTAGCTTTAGGTAAATTTACGTCAACAATTCTTTGTTGTAAAATAAATGTTAACGTTCACCAAATGGTATGTAAAGTATCTTATGATGAATAAATTATATTTGAATTGAATTGAATTGCCTGGTTTTCGAAAAACCATACCAGCGTAGGCGGCTCTGGAGGAGAGATTTTTGCTATGTGACGGACATGGAGGCTGCCGCGAATGTGTAAGTTCCTTATGCGGCCCTTTCGCGAAACTCTACACATCCAGCGCTGCACATCCATTTCCGTGACACGCAGCTCCCTCTTGAGCCGCTCTCGTAGCATGTGCGTCACTTCCAGATAAAAGGACAGGTCTCAAATGTCCTGTCTTTTCAGTGTAACCGACATTTTTGAGTCACAAATGACACCAATCACCACGCGCCACTTTATCCACACTGCCGTTATGCAAGCTTTGATATCTTTTTCCGCATATCTTTCCGCATCTGCCAGTGCGATATCGTCAGAGGAAGCTCATGTGTATTTCTGATGCTTTTTGACACTTCTAATATCGCATTGAACAAGGAGGGGCTGAGAACCGAGCCTTGATGGACTCCAACTGTGACGGTTCACCAACAGCAATCCTAACTCTGGAATCGGAGTCACTGTACATGTCGCAGATAATGTCAATACTTCAATGCCCGCCAGACCATCCCTTGAGAAACCCAGTCGAAAGCTTTCTCCATATACATGTCGTAGGCCGATCTTTTAATTGGGCAGATCGCGATAAGCCTGGCCAGATCGTTATGTGCCGCCATATTTTGATTTGGCCAATTATTTCATGATGCCCAATGTAAACTTGGGCACATCGAACGAAACGACCCTATTTGTCGATTTTCCCATTCAGTTACTTGGTCGCATCGAGTTAAGTGATAATTGTGAGAAATGAATTTTTATTTGTAATTTATATTTGTCTTTTTATCAGCTAAAATTATTATTCAAATTTAGATTTATTTGCTTTTTAGTATGTTGGTCATCCTACAGAATCGATTTGGCCAAGTATGGACGGCCAAATCGTCAAACGTTATGCTTCGAACGATATGGCGGTAATAAGGCAGCCAAATCGAAATATGGCTGCACATAACGATCTGGCCAGGCTTATCGCGATCTGCCCAATTAAACGATCGGCTCACGACAGGCATATACAGAAACAGAAAGTGGAGAGGCGTGTTCTTCCGTCTGTATTTCTCCATGAAGACCCTTAGGGCAAAGTGTTTTCTAATCATTAGAGAGTAAAACTAATTTTAATATATTTTGATTGTGATATTTGTGCCAAGGAAACAATTTAAATAATTCTTGGATCAAATAACGTATTTTCTTTAGTATTATTAATTACCTTTATTCATTTTGTGGTTTCTAAGGAGTTGATGTTTCTAAGGAGGAGTTTCAGTGTCTCTACCACATAGCCTAGAAAACTACTTTAATCGTTCTCGGGAAACAAGACTCACCATTCGCTATTGGAATAATTTAAACAGTAATTAGCAGTATTTAAAAAAATACCGAAATTTCGGTATACCGGTATTTGAAATTTCAATACCGGTATGAAAATCATTTCGGTATTCCATGCCCTAATTACAATATTAAGTATAGAGATGTATTTTATCACTATACTGGTATCAATAAAGTAATTATACATCTAGATTTTTTAGCGAATATTTTCTCATTGTAGGGTCTTCTGTCTGCCATAGCTCTCTATCCTCGGCGATAGTTTTCCAATTTTTATCGTGTGCAGTCAAAGGCACCCATTCTGTAGTTGTTTTTGCCCATCTATATGGGTGCATCAATCATCTAGAAAAGATCTCGAAGACTGAGTTTTTCAGGAACTATAAACGTTAAATACGCAGCTTCTTATTTTTACGCTTTCAATGAAATTAAATCACTGAAATCGTCATCATGTATAACGAAATAACATGTTTTTCCCCGCACATGGTCTACTTTAATAAACATCACATTTATACGCTCTTTAATAACAGTGTTAAGTAAGCACTTTGAAGATCCTTTGATATGCGTAGAGTTGGCTTATGATTTATTATTCAGGAGGTCGGGAAAACGTTCAATAGAATATTCTACATTTTGTTTCAAAATTACAAACAGCTCTAACACTTTCTCGATAGTAATTTCCCGGGCAAAAGAGAAACTGTGCTCGAAAAAACAATAGTTAATAACTGTAACAGAGTTAGCGCTTTCAGCTTAAATCTTGTGAAATCAATTTGTTGCTTGTTTGACGTAGCTCTCTAGTAGTTCGCCTCGGTCTAAGATGCTTGAAGAACTAGATGCCATTAGTCTTTTTCTAACTTAACGGAAATTTCATTTTATACTATCTACTAGCTTTCACCCAAGTCTCCGTTCGCGTTTATCACTCTGGAGCCTAATTTTGGTATAAAAGTCAGGACTTGCGAAGTCTCATCTGAATTCGTTGCAGGCGATAATATCACACGTCCAAACATAAGTACTAACTTTTGCTTTTATAATATTACTTATTGTCACAAAATATTTTTTTCTTATACTGTCTGAAATGTATTTTAAAAGATTTTCATCTAGGAATTTAAGCAAATATTAAGTTTCAAAATGTGTATTTGTATTATTTCCGCAACTCTTAAATTACCAATACAATTTTGAGGTAAAATATTCGTGATCAGTACTATTTAATTTATTATTATATCATCGTTATCATCGACAGCCTTCTATATCCCACTGCTGGGTATAAGCCTCTCTCAATGCACGTTACACCCATCTCGGTCTTGTGCCTTATGAATCCAGTTTCAACCCGCATTTTTTCTAATATCGTCGACCCACTTCACTCTCGAACGATATACGTCAAAATACTTCTTAACCTTGCCAGTGCCAAAGTGGAGTTGGGCATGATCTGTGGGCATGATACCTGTCCAGCTCAACTCCATTTCTGTTCCATAACATCACATCTTGAACTTTTTGGTTAGGGACTCTATCTTGAAGTTTGATGCCAAGCATGGCTCGCTCCATGCCTATTTGTGCAACTCTGATTCAGTGCACAACTTCGTGGGTAAGCGTCCAATATTGTTCTATATGGCGATATAAACAAATATTATAGGTATATTGTAGAATTTACGGGCATAATTTTAATTTTTAAAGGTAATGTGTCACCACAGAACGAACCTGAAAGATATTCATGATTAAAAAATGTAAAAGCAAGGGAAATAGGGTGAAATGTCGCGATGATAATTAGAAAGATTAGGTGAAGAAGTAACGGAACGTAGCAATGACAAAAACAGCACCAATTAACTTTTTCTTTCCGAACTTCAGACACAAGTATTTCCAATTGCTCGGAGCATTCCGCCCGAGAGAACGTCTTTAGTCGTGCGATTTGCTCTCGATAGGATAGAGATCGATTCGCTTTGCTCGTTTTATTCCGATTTAAATTGTATCGATGCTGGGGGCGATTAAGGCTTTCGTACTGGCTGGTGATGCAGAGAAAAAAGAAAATGTGTTGAGCTAAGATCAACCTGTTTTACAATCTTTTAATACCCAATGTCCAATTCCATTTTGGCAGTATTAAAAATTACAATTTTTTGTATAAGTTTACTAGATAATTTAACAAGTAAATATGGCTATTTGTGATCGCGTTAAATCTCGTCATTCATCCTTTCAATACGTAGCGCAGAAAATGAATACCGCTTTTGCGGGCGACAAATGAAAAATTTACAGCCATTTATTTATTCACGTTGAGAGGATTGCACAGGATTGCTGATGTCCTATCGGACGTGTCTATTGAATACCACATTGTTTTTCTCCGACAGAATCAAAATATTTACTACAGTTAACTGTTGGGTTCTGTTTTTTAAAATGTGCTGTTTATCTTTTAAATCTGTGTTGACTCTCACCCTCTAGATCGTTAGGCGCTTCCCTAAACATTGAAAAAAGAGAAACAACTTGTCAATCGCCACCTAATACGGTCCTTAAGCGTTAAACACTTGACTCTAATCGTCGTTTAAAACAAGTCGGGGTACTAAACTGACGCTTTCCTGGAGTAATAATATAATAACGTTAATGTTTCTTATTCCTTTCAGCAACTACCTCCGTAGTCCAGTGGTTAAGGCGTTTGCCTATAGACCCGGGGGTCGTGGGTTCGATTCCCTAGGGAAGCATACTTTGTTTAGTTGTTTCCAGTTTGGTTAGGACATTGCAGGCTTGAATCACCTGATTGTCTGATAATAAAGATGATTCCGTGCTTCGGAAGGCACGTTAAGCCGGTGGTCCCGGCTGCCATGTGGTAGTCGTTAAAGGAACCACGTCAGAGGCCGAGAGGCGGTCCCGAAAAACTCTGACACCAGGGTGTGGTCGATTGACCGTGTCACCTACTCGAAATGAATGAATTCCTTTCAGCACAAATATCATAGTATTTTATTGTAGATTTTTACATTTTTCCTCTCTTGACGTCAGAATTTTCGATTGAAAATTAGGCTGATTCGATATTTAGGATAAAAAAGGCGAAAAAATAAATATATTTTATTAAAAAAAAATTCAGTGTGTTTGGGATATAGAAAGGTAAGTTTTCACTAAATTTCGTAAATAAAGAAACATTTTTGTAAAAATAAATCATGGTTATTTGAATTTTTCATATACAGTTTGAGGTTAGAAAAAAGTGTAAATACAAAAGGGTTACCTACATCATTGCCATATATCGTTTTTCCATAGGAATTGTAGTTTTGCCTGAAATCGAGATAAATCGTTTTTTACCTTAAAAGCTCACCCCCTTCCCCTTCTCGACCTCAGATCGCCCGTAATTTATTTCTCCTTAAATTTTTGGTGTATTCTCTTCAATTTGTTATGAGTTTCATCCTACTATAATTTAAGTTTACTTTTTATCATTTTCAAAGGCTTCGGCACTGGTCTATATTGCAACAATAAATCAAATTAGGAGTATTTTCATAAAATTAAATAAACTAAGAGTTAGTACAACTTCCAGCGCCATTTTAGCTGTCAAACCGCGAACAATGCAGTTTACAGTTCCCAACACAGATGTTTAAAAAGAATCAACAGTTAACAACATCGTAAAAAAGGTTGGGCGTAACAGCTACCGTTGAAATTTTACAGTCCTCCTTTCTTTTTTCTCCCTACATCCAAGATAAAGTTGGCTCGGATCTGAAAATCAATTTCTAGTAGACACCGGATTATATTATTTGTCGTATAGAGTTTCTGTAATAAATAGTTTGTTTTGTAAGAACGAATATGTTATTTCCGTCTTCGTATCAGTTACGTTGATCCTATTATGTTTTATGATATGAATTGCCAGTAGTTTCCGGCTACGAGCGCCTATCTCTTTTGTCACGTGTTTTGCAATTTGAATTTAATTGGCATGCAAATCTAGACTTGAATGTCAAATGAGACATAAAATATTTTATTTCTAATGCAATAGAATAATTTCGCAATTTATAAAATGCGAAATTATAAAAAGTTATACTAAAAATACTACAAGTCATTATACCGGGTGTTACATAATTGCGAAGAATATTTTCGTGCTGCGGTGTGAGATAGTCAGCAAGCTTTTTGTTATGGGATACCCGATACGCTCACGGAGTATTATCTCGTTATTATGTAACACCCGGTATACTGAAGTTCAGTTTTAATTATTCTTTTATTTTTTCTGATTTGGGGGTAAAAGAAATAAAATGAAGTGCGGCACTAGTTGGCTCTTGTAAGCCACTAATTATTATATTCGTACTAAACTATGTTATAAATATTAGCATTTAGTATTCTAGTTTTCATTCTAGCTTGGCATAAAAATATCTCGAGCTCCGCTGTGCTTTGGAAGGCACGTTAAGCCGTTGGTCCGACTACCATCATTGATGGCATCCGTTAAGCTATGTCAGATGCCTCTAAGCAGCTTAAAAAAATGTTATACACACGAGAAACAACAACAATATTCTAGATTCTCGAGTGACATAACGAACAAATTCATTCTGCTGTTAAGCCTTATTAAGTGACGCAAATTATGATTCTAACTCAGGTCCGAATAGCTCGTTTAATATAATGTATCGCTCTGAATTCTGTGACATTAAACGTGATCATGCTACGTTTATTAACTCGGCTCAAAATATATATGCTTTATTTCAGTAAGAACCTCTCCATTATTCCTGACAAAAATAATAATTTTGTGCGTTACTTTCTACATAATAACAAAGACAAAAATTCTACATTTCGGACAGCCGACAGTTACATATTATAAGCACTAAAGTAATTAATAAAAATAATTGGTTAATCATTGTCAAAATTGTTGGGTCTGCAAATAGTTCCATCGCGAATAATCACAGCCAACACCTCAAGAAAATCTCGTTGGTAAAATCACCGTAAGTATACAAAAATTTGCGCATATTTTACTAAAAATGGAAAACGTTAAACGTGTTTTCGTACTGTAGTAATTTTCTGAAAGAGTATTAGTGACAACAATGTGAAACTTAAGCTAGTTTGTAGCGATTAGGTAGTTACGATAATAACATTTGCAACATAACGTTTAACTGCTTTCATACAACCTACAAAATATCCATACTACAAAATAACAATGAGGATTAGGGTTAAAAGGCGTAGAGTACAACCTCCGTTAATGCTAGCTTTAGAAATAAATTAAACAATGTAACTACCTCGTCTATACAACAATTCGCTTATCTATACAACAAATACCTATTTATAGTAATTTTAACCCATTAAATCATTTAAACATTGCAATTATCAACGGATATATGCTTTTAATATGTAAACGCGATTGAAATTATTGTTTTATTTTCATTAATTTGACATAAAACTAAGCGAGCACGTTTTAAATATAAAACTGTCAATAACCCACGCGCACCGAGTGTAATGTGTTGATTTTAGCACTGCATGCCGGGGATACAGCCAATTGGTTATCGTCAAAATGTGTTTTAGACAACTATTGGTATGCGCGAGCGGAGCTCGTCCTTTTATTATAATTCATTGCCTCTATCCAAGATAAATAAATCGTTACCAAGCAAGAATCTTACGTGTAGCGTGTAGCATACATAATACAACGTGATTTTGAACCTCCTAGCTTTATTGGAATCACGGAATCAGAATCCCTAACGGAATACAGAATTGTAAGAAAAAAATATTAGTTTTCCCATACAAAGTCGCCGATCAGCTGGGCGAATGTCTATGGAAGGTCAAATGTGTTTTTTTTGTTTTTTACCTTTTTTTCTTGCAATTCTGTATTCCATTAGGAATTCTGATACCCAGATCTCAATATAGCTAGTAGGATTCAAAATCACGCTGTATACTACCTTTGCGAATCCGTTTTTGTAGGAATTTTCCTTTTATATGATACTTTCGCTCGCGTTTACGTCGTTCCCTCAGAAACAGTACTTTTTTCTGAGATGAAAGGTAGCCTATGTCCTTCTCCAAAACTCTAGAGAACTTGTATGCAAATTTCCATGAATATCAGTTTAGTAGTTACGGCGTGAAAGCGTAACAAACAAACAAACAAACTTACTTCCGCATTTATAATATTAGTCAGGTAAAGGATTATAGTTGTACGCTAACGTATGTGTACGTAGTGGGAGAAAAGTCTTTCCGTATTTTGTATGGAGGCTTTATCCGTTCATGCAAAAGAGTTGTAACTTTTATATTTAAATCCAAAGACAAAAATGCTTAAATCTACTTTGTAATGGTTTTCATGAGATTACAGTAGGTTCATAAACATCAAAATTTCATTCACGGCCTATTTAGTATTTCTTTTTCCCGTATTTTTAAACTATGTCAATCTGATTCATTTTTAGTGACAAAAACATGATTAAAATAATACAGGAAAATATTTTTTACCATTTAATATTCTTCTTCAAAATGTTACGTATCTATATCTAATGGTATCAAAATCAGTCAGCATAACCGAAGATTACAAATTTATACACAATAATACGTATATTAGGACGAATCGCACACACATATTTTGAACTTTTTGAAAGTACTTTTTCGTCCCCATGGATGGCACATTCGAATTCTTAATTTTGTTACAGAAACTTCAAATCATTATTATTATTTGATTACTTTTCATTGAAATTGGACGAATCCTCTACTTATGAATTAAAAGACAGGGGTCAATATTCATTTTATAAAACCCTGCGATTTTGATCATTTCGACCATTGTAAACCTCGTTTTTCTGTTCTGCATTTTCCGTATCTTTACTACATTTTCTTTCAAAGGTAATTGAACAAGTTTGCTCTCTTTTCAGGTAAATATCACGGTTCCTAACACAACAACTTCAAAAGTTGGTAAGTGTTTGGTGGTTGGCGTGGACAAAGTGGCACTAACCTTTGAGGTAACGGTCACAGTTGGGAAAACTTGGACTTTTCAGAAAATGGCCAGTTGTTTGCCAATGTTTTAACATTCTCGACTATCGATTCAGCGATGTGACATTGCCGGGTTTCCACGGCACTGCATAGATCGTGTTCCATCATGACCTGGCCAAGGATAGAATATTATAGGACCTTGTGATTCAAAGGCACTTGCGGTACCTCTGAGCCACAGAGGTTGATAAACCCCCAGCAGATTCCGTCTTCTTTATTTTAACACATTTTGCTTAATTATAATATCTTAGAAACTCATCGACTTTGGCATTCGTTAGTCTAATATCAAAGCAGCGTTTTATGGCCGTACACATGCAATTTGAGTGCTTAAATTATTAATATAGGTATTATGTTGTTAGATCAGAACAGTACATTTTAAAGGACGTATATAAAGCTAGATTACATAAAGCTGTAGAATAGAACCCAAAAATCCGAGTACCCGGTTAGGACCGAAAAACCGGTACCTGATCACATGTCTGGTTTCTGCAAGCCCTATTCCAAGCTTTATATCAGCTTTATTACTCCCTAGCGTGGCATTACTTACGTCGCCTATAACTGTCGCCGATTTACTACGTAAGTTTTTTTTTATATTATCGTTCTATGGAATGACCAAACATTGTATGTGTATCTCGCTCCCAATTTTTGTCAAAATATTTATTAAAGATTTTAATAGATCATGTGGGTTAGAAAAACGTCAGCTTGCTCAGTTTATTTTTATAGTTTCCTCAATAACCATTCCCAATGAAAGGAATATGGTGTACAAAATAAATCACACTTTATTAGTTAAATCCGTTATGGTATATATTAAGAATGGATGAAATTTGAATAAATAGTACCTTAATAGTTTTTCTGAAAGTACATACCTACTTATGCTTATGGTATCCATCGACGACAGGACAACCTGTATCCTACATAAAAGTCGTCCACCTTGATAATAATTGTTTCATATCTGTACCCGATACATGGGAACCACGACAACGTTTATATCGCGCTATAAACGATCGCTATCTCGCTATTTATCATTATGTGAGACGAGACAGCAATAGTCTGTATCAAGAAATACTTTACAGTTCACACAGTGTACAGGAGGCACGTGACTTTTGTTTATAGTTTTAAAACGTTGCAGACTGTTTTCAAACACCACTGCCGTTCATCGGTCGGCCTTCTCGACTATTTTTAATCCTCTGATTTATATGTCTACTTATATTTTTATAACTTGCCACTTAGTGACGACTAAAATTTTAGATTCATTTCATTATTTGTAGTCTTTGGTTACGGGTGTCATCTTCATCTGCCTGACCGTATATATGGCAATATCTTCCATGCTGGTCTGGGAGAAACGAAAAACGTAGTATGTGCCAGCTGCTTTCCTTCCCGCGCAGATCGTAAAAGCCGATCGAAGGAATGGGCGAAAATTTGCGGATTCATGTCAATAGGCGATGCGGCTAGCAACCCACCAATATTTTGATTCCGTTTTCCATCTACATGTGGCCATAAGCTCTTATAAACCTAGGGTCTGTCTACCCAGCAAGGGAAAAAGACGTGATACTATGTGTGTATGTCCCATGGAACTAAGAATCCTTGAGGGATGCCTTTGTCCAGCTGTAGACTTCTTACAGCTGAAATAATGAAGATGAGAGTCCTTATTTATTACTGAGTCGTTGTGGAACGTCTCAGTATAAGTAGATAATTAAGAACAATAGTGACCGTGTTCAAAAGAGTTTGGTTAACCTCATAAGAGGGGTCGCTTGAAAGAGGTTTTAATCTAAATATATATAAGAGTCCCCATACAAGGAACATGAATTTAGTAAGTAAATAATGTATGGTGGTACGAGACCCTTCGTGTGTGTGCTATATGACTCACACTTGACCAGATTTTATTGATTAATACACTTAATGTATTCTTTTGGTATCTATTAATAAGTATTTATTTTATTTTTAAAGCTGATTTGTAGGTAAATTGCTTTTTTTTCAGTTTATTTAATGTTGTCAGTTTAAATTGTAGGTCTTAGGCTGACCTAGAATGGTTGTACAATAATTTTTAAAATTGCCGGACTTAAATGTTGAATCGTGAACAAACTCACTCAAAAAATGTAAAAGTAAACGTTTTCTGGGCTAGAAGCGGACGTGTCCAACCGCAACGCCGAACCAACAGCAACTCTAGACATTGGATATCTAACAACACGGACGGAAGTTGCACAGTGTACGGTTTCACTCACTGCTACCGAGGTACAGACAGAAGACTAACACAAAGACAACTTAATTAAAGGAAACTAAAACCTTTTTAAGACACAAGCTATTATAGTGAAAAACTTTTACCAACTTACAAGTTGATATATTAGCTGATATTACTTTCTACTCTTTGTATAATTATATTAAGGGCTTTGAATGTGCATTTTAACGAAAACAGAAATAGGAGAAGAGCCAAACAAATTGGAGATGGAGCAAAATGTTACGCCTGAGATGACAAATAAGAATAATAATAGTGAAAGCCGAGAAGGACAAGCTCAGCAAGTACTTTGACTTGGCCCACGAGGTGACCGCTATGTGTATGTGGATTCGACGATCATTGTCCCGATAGTTGTATCTGCAAACGGCCTTATAGCGAAGAGTCTCGACCAACTCCTTAAGATACTTTCGCTGGATGGCTGGATCAAGGGCCAGATACAGGAGGCAACACTCAAACACGTCACTCATAGTCAGGAGGTTTCTTTCTCTGCAGCCTTAACCGCCGGTAGCTTGAGATTTGCCCCGCTGCTGGTGGCGAGAGAGATAATGTTTTTATATTTTGTATCATATTTTTATATTTTATTTTTTATACAAATATTATAAAACCTAGGCTTAAGATTAATATTGAATAAAGAGAATAATAATACAAATGATCGGTGATAGTGGATAAATCTCACAAGCTGTCCTAATCTACATTATGTGGGATACAGAGAGGAAGAAGAAGATGTGCATATTACCAGCCAATATAGTCATATATAATGTTGTAGGCGCATGAACAGTATTAAGAAACCTTGATCGAAAAATAAACCATCAACTTCATTTTCGTGGATGCTTTTCTGTATTGTAGCAACTTTACAAAAATCCATTGATATTATTGTATTCAAAACTTGTTTTAGTTACTTTCGAAACCAACCATGATCCCGAGGTATAGAAAAATTTTTTTTTTATGGCGAAATAATATTCTTTGAAAATAAATAAATTTTATTTACGCAAAGCAATATTATTTAAGTGTTTATTTTGCATTCACAATGATATTTTCATGTAATATTATTGAATTAAGAAATCAAATATGGTTAAAAAATTCCATGCGGGCGAGGTTTAAACCAGAGATCGGTTGTATATAGACTTAATGTCGCTGGTTCAACCCACGCCCGCGTTTTTACCATATTTTAATTTTTATTATAATAATAATATTGTTAACTAAATTTTGATAAGTAACATTTTACTGTAAAAAATACCGTAACAACAGACAACTTACTATGTAGACTGTACATGTTCTCAATTTCACCTATAGGTATCGCTTTCAAACGTATCGGTTTTGTAAGCTTGCTGATTGAGTTTCTGATTGAACTCTGCACACATGGCTATCAAGTTTTTGACATGTCACTTTCAATATTATATTGCTGCTGCCAATACAATCACAATTTCTTTGATCATTTCAGTATTTCATATTATCGCATTGATTTTATTACCTTCCTATTTGTCACACTAATAATAATACCATGAAAGTTATAGCGATGTCATTTGGTAAGACTATTGTCGCAGTGTCCATAAATGTTATTAACACCCTTACGTGTAAATATGCGAATAGCATTTATTTTGTGCCCAATCATTTTGTCCTCTAATATCCATTACATGTGACAGACACGGTTATGGGTCTGACATATAAAAAATACGATTTGTATAAAAATATTTAGCTTAAAATTATCACCCATTATAATTGGTATGAAAAATTATGGCTAACAATCTTTATTTGTATGCCAAAAATACAGTTATGCATACTTTTATGCCTTCGGACAAGCAAACTGTTAAGATACTGCCCATAGGTCGTGTCATAAATTAAACTTCCATTATAGGTAATGGAAGCTTCGGTAATTTATGGAAGCATGTCCTAACATATTCTGTTAATTTCTGTTTATTTCCTTTCATCTTATCGTTAAATGACCTTTACGGCCTTGAGAGTCCAACTAATATGACTTATAATAAAACAATTAGACTGCAAAACAACACTAAGGTATCGTTATCTTTGATCGTGGTTTACCGCTAGATGTTAATGATTGCTGTAAAGATTACCATAGATTAATCTGCGAACTAGTTCAGCGGTTTGTAGCTCCTTGCACAAGAGCGTTCTCACGACATTGGTTGAAATTACTGTTATTTGCCGTTTGCCGTCGTCGCGTACTCAGATCTCTACCTTGAAGTACTTTAGTGTCTGCAGAAAACATAAGTTCTTCTGTAATCTGTCAATTTTATGTTATCGTTGAACCAAATTATTGAGATATCTGTTTTGCCCCTTTAGCATTTTGAAAACGAAGTTTTATAAATATTAGCAAATATGTTGTATTTTCAACTATATTAATATTTTAATATAGTCCCGGCTGCCGCACTCCTCTCTTCTGTAGTAGTTGTATTCCCTTTCCCGTTCCAAATTTCCTAAATGGACGCCTCCCACTAACATCCACTGGCTTCCCGGCCAGTTTTTTAGGTCCTAGCTGGATTTATTTCTTAGGTCTGCGTCAGAGGCCTTGCTGATGCTTAGGTACGTTCCTACCTCTTGCCGATTGTAGCGGTCCCCCGTTCCATTGGATTGAGACTTGTGTTCGCGCGCACACTATCGTCTTTTCGTTTTGTAAACTTTTAATATATTCTGTGCAAAATGACTTAACATTTTGATTTGTTCGAAATTGAGAAGTATCGCTAAAAGTACAGTTAACCAAACAAACCTACAAAGTTCCGTATTTATTTATTACTAAAAATAAAATGTAATTATTTTCCACTTCATTTACTTATACTTTTGTATTATGTGGATTAAAATCTATTCTTCTACTTTTCAAGAAAAATCTTAAGAATTTACATAAATTAACTATATACTAGTACCTAGGTATATAGTTAATATAAGTAAATTTAGCAAATAATTAATTAATTTACACGGACAAGATAGAACCTTTACAGGCATGCATTGATTCTAGCATTAGATACCAAAATACGGCTAGACTACGGCTAAGATTACAAGCAAAGTCTGGATCTTACATAAATCTTCTGGTTTATCGTCGCTGAGTTCCCTACTCACGTACCAGATGCTATCAGTCACTATGCATAGCATAGTTCTCTTCGTCTGTCTTATTATTCGTGGCCCATTTAGTTTTCGCTTCAAATCTAGATTTTACTTCAGCATCTCGCAACTAAATAAACTCGATTGAAAATATGATGCTATCAGTTCATTATGCGTATGATAGTTTTTGACACCGTACTTTTGCACTACACAATACATAGAACTGTAGTATCGTTTGTAATAACTTCTAACACATTGCATATTTTTATCGTGAATAAGTTTGATTCATTTGATTGTAGAGTATCATCACATCACCCACACATTTATTTATCTTCAAGATCTTTATTTCTGACGCCATCGCTATTATTACAAATAGGTATTACGAGTACTCCGTTGTCTCTTTCTGATGCACAATCGAGTGAAGAAAATTAAATTACGTTAGTATTTATTATTAATCATTTTACAGTGACATTGAAATCGTTTCTTGACAGTATAAATCATTTGAGTCATATAAGTGAAATATTTTTGTGCTTAAACCTTTATAAATTTCATGACACATATACGGATTATTATAAAATCGAAAATATGTGATAAAAAAATTTCGCCACAGCTAGGAACCTTCGACATCTGTCCGTCGATGATCTCGACCACTGAGCTGCCGTAGCTTCAAATCACTACGGCGAATTTGTTCATCACATATTATAGGAACACGCAAGAGGGATCTGCGTGTCATGGAGATGAATATGCTGCGCTGGATGTATGGAGTTTCGCGGAAGAACCGCATAAGGAACTCCCGCATTCGCGGCAGCCTCCATGTCCGTGACATAGCAGACAAGCTGCAAGAGAGCCGTCTACGCTGTACGGTCACGTTTTGAGAAAATCGGAAAATAACATAGGGAACAAATGTCTTGCTATGACGCCTCCGCCGGGCCCCGGCAGAAGGGGGAAACCCAAGAAGTGCTGGCTTGATGTCGTTGGGGACGATATGCGTGCCAATTGTCTTATAACCTAAGATGCCAAAGATCGTGCGAAGTGGAGAAGAAAGAGCTGGAAAGCGTACCCCGGGCTCCGAAGCACCCCAGCTGAGGATGCAACCGGGAATACGTTGAGATGAGAGAGAGAGAGAGAGAGAGATATTTTAGGAACACGCATTGGAAGCATGCGTATTCCATTACTACCCACTATTTAGAAGTCACAGAAGCCGATGGAAGTCAAGATACCACTTGACTTCCATCGGCTTCTGTGGCTCAGTGATACCGCTAGTCTTTGAACCAGGTTTGGGCCCCGACCAGAGGCCAGGCCATGTTGGAATGCGATCTTTTTCAGAATAGTATGGGTCTTGTATGTTTTATATGTATCTATTATAAAAATGGTGTCGTTGAGTCAGTATCCCACTCGATGGTCCAGTGGTAGTAAGCATTATTAACTTATACGCATATTAAACAACTCCGGGCGCAGTCCAAACTGGGATGGGTGACCCTAAGTGGCATAAAAATATCTCGATCTCCGCTATGCCTCGAAAGGCTCGTTGAGCCAATGGTCCCTGCTGCTATAATTAATGGCAGTCGTTAAGCTATGTCAGTTGCCTTTAGGCAGTTTGAAAAATCTGACATTAGTATTGGCCACTTACACACTCAAAAACAAAAACATTCGAATAAAAGTATCCTTCGACACAAATTCACGACTTACTGTGGGGTACAGCACATTCTGTGTGATATGTCTCTTATGTATATATTTATATTATTTACCATCAGTGATTTTGTTCTTCTCAATTGCAAAAGAATCGTTTAAAATATTGCTAATAATCGCCATCATTATCTGCCCATGATCCATAAGAAGAAAATCTGTATTAAATGTCATAAGTACCTAATTTGTCCCACCAAGAGATGAAATCACCAATTTGTATAATGATAATGTTATTGCAATTGCAAACACTTGACTCGATCTCGACAAGGACGAACGAAGCAGTTCCGTACACCATTGTGCTCGTCTGTCCAGCGCTGATTACAATGCTCGCCCAAGGCCGTCCATTGTTCTGCTAGATTCCCGCACGCAATCCTAACTCGTTATTGTGGGCTATTTTTTGCAACTGCAGATTATCTCGGCCTGTTTATTAATGTTAACGTCGTTGTGGTTCATTTTTATGCTTTTGAGAAAATTATGCTGTTGTATAAAAGAAATCTTCTATTCTGGTGTGGGAGAAATAAAAAACGTTGAATGTACCAGCTGCTTCTCTTCTCGCGTAGATCGTAAAAGCCGATCGGGGGAATGGGCCAAAATAAGGAATGATGTTAAGAGGCGATGCGGCTAGCAACCTATCACTATTTTGCCACACAGCCTTGTCACAATTCCCCCCGGTCTATGAAGGACAACGTTCAGTTGAGAAAGAGAGAGAGTATTAGTGATATCATTACGAAAATAAAAAGTTTTATATTCTGAACTGTCAAGCTCAAGCTTATTAGGCTGAGTGACGGGACTATATGATTTGTAAATATTTATTTATATTTTTAATTAGTATAAGTATTTTTTATACATTATTGTTTGAATGCATGGGCCCAGATCCATAATCACTTTGATAAATAAAAACTCTTTTTAGACTAAATTGATCGATCATATACAGCTTGTAACTTAATAATGAGACCTAACATCTTACCTCAGTTTCTTGCGCCTGCGTTCTTTCGCTCCTCAGCATCTCGCACCTTCGTCTTACGCACCCAAATTTCACATTCAAGCTAGATAAAGTACAAATATTTATTTTTATATTTCGAACAAACGTAATGTTGACAAATAAATAACAATAAGTATGAAGATATCTTTCGAACAAACTTCATAATAATAAGATCTAAAAATCCGTAATCCAATCGAACTGAAAATACGCAGACGAATTCTACGCGCTATCCGCTTAACATAAACCTCCCGTACTTTACGAGCAGAACTCGATTACCGTTGCAGTCGTCACGGCGGGTCACGTCCAATCAGCGGACCTAAAGAAATAAACAGACCGGATAAATATCCGAGAAGGGTATTAAACGGGGATAAAAAATTCAACGCGACGAAAGGACGGCCCGTCACGAACGGATGTGGACACTGCTGGCGTTCGAAAATGGAAATGTGACAGCCATCGTAGTAAAGTGACAATGAGGTCAACAGCCTAGGCAACAAGCGTGGAGAATACTTAACTTTGGTCTACTGACTTGGTGCAGATCTTTATCTGGACTTGATTACGTTGCAAAGATTCTACTCAAGATGGTTTTATCTGTGCTTTTAGCTTATTCTATGAATCACACTGATACAGTTACGTTTTATTGGCAGGTCGGTAAATAAAAGCTCTAAATAAATAGGGACAAATCACACAGATTGAGCTAGCCCCAAAGTAAGTTGTGAACTTGTGTTGTGGGATACTAACTCAACAATATTATGTTTTATTATAGATACTTCTACACTGAGACTGTACTGTGGCTATTTATTACACTAATGTTAAAAAGAACTTGGCATTAACTCAGGTCGTCAATTAAAACAACTTTAGGACAAAGTCTGGGCACTTGATATTGACTGGTTAAGGCACTCCTTTGAGGCTATATCAAAGGTAAATTAATACCCAGTTTTTAACTAAGTGTAAGTTATAAATAAATAAATATATATGGACAAATGACACAGATTGAGCTAGCCCCAAAGTAAGTTCGAGACTTGTGTTATGGGATACTAACTCAACGATACTATATTTTATAACAAATACATATATAGATATACATTCAAGACCCAGGCCAATCTGAAAAAGATCATTTTCCATCTTGACCTGGCCGGGGATCGAACCCGGGCACTCTCGTGTCGCAGGTTGGCGTGTTGACCGCTGCACCACGGAGCTAGCCAAAGTTAAATAGTATGAAGAACTAGCTGCTGCCCGCGACTTCGTCCGCGGCAATTTATGTTATATAATTGCTGCTTTGCTCCTATTGGTCGCAGCGAGATGTTTTATAGCCTAAAGCCTTCCTCAAAAAATGGACTATCCAACACAAAAAGAATTTTCCAATTTGAACCAGTAGTTCCTGAGATTAGCGCGTTCAAACAAACAAACAAACTCTTCAGCTTTATAATATTAGTATAGATATAGCTCAAAGATTTTTTTGGTTATCATATCATAGAAGATATAGCATTACCATGTATCAGACGAAATGTCAGAAATCAATTGCTTAGTGATAGTGAAAAAGCGTCATCCTATCCGGTCGGCGGCTTGCCGTTCACCGGACGGTCGACCGGCCGCGACTATTTGCATTCAGCGACGCGCGACCACCGGAAGTAGGGCGTGCCCCCAAACTGCTCACTTCCGGCGGTACGTGCCCATGTCAGGTGCGATCGACGGTATTCGCCATAAACATATACTCGTAACATAGACCATAAATAGCTTATTGAATATTATAATTGATTGTGTATATGGAAAATGGATTTCGTTACTTTCAAGCGGTACGAGTATATTATGCTTAATATGCTTACTATTTATAGTTTTAGTTACCATATGCTCGTTACGTTTCTCCGCTCGGCGAAGTTAACCATTAACCTAAGAACGAGACCTAGCTAGATCGTTTTTTTATCTCTGTAACCCTCTACAAACTTAATTTTATTAAAAACATCGGAGCCGTTTCTGAGAATCCGTATTATATAATTTAAATCTACAAAAATTGCACGTTATTTGTATAAGATTATTGTGGAGAAACTCCGTAAAATGAGAATACATACCTATAATGAGAGGAGTTCTATGTAATTACATATACTAACAAACAACTTTCTTATTTCCTTACAAAAGCGTGAAAATAACTATGTAGGTAAATTAATAAGTATCAACAGATGAATTCAGCTATAGTTAAAATTTTACAAAGAGTAAACCAAAACAAAGGAAACACAATGTTGCTACAAGATACGCTACAGGGAGGTAGTATTTTAGGGTACCTATCGTGTATCTAGATAACAAAGCGCAAGCTCGAGTTCGCTCGATGAAGCCTTAATCTCGAAGTTAACGTTGTCAAAATCAATGAACATCTTAGAATAGCATATTTGAAGTTAACTGTGTGAACACTGTACTATTACATGGAACACGCCTTTTAGCTACTTTTTTAACCAATTTAAAAAATAGTAGTATGTTTCAGATGTATGCCTTTTTTATATTTGTTACCTTGTGACTCTGTCATTTATGAATCGATTTAACACTTTGACGGACACTGAACAAAACACACAATACAAGTTTTATTGTTATGTATGCTATAGTAGTTCACTGTCCAGGACAAATAAATAAATTTTTCATTTGATAGGATATGGTTTCCAATTGGTTCCTTTAATTTGACTAGCTTCGTGGCGCAGCGGTCAACACGCCAGCCTGCGACACGGAGTGACCGGGTTCGATCCCCGGCCAGGTCAAGATGGAAAATGATCTTTTTCAGATTGGCCTGGGTCTTGGGTGTGTATATATGTATTTGTTATAAAATATAGTATCGTTGAGTTAGTATCCCATAACACAAGTCACGAACTTACTTTGGGGCTAGCTCAATCTGTGTGATTTGTCCGTATATATTTATATTTATTTATTTATTATCAAAATTGAGTTTGTAGTTTGGTTGAAGTTGGTTTTTTATATGAAAGATTATGCTGCATCTACTACTACTACAAGAATTATGACGATATTGTTTGTATCACTCACTCATCTCTTAATAGATGACTAAACGCAAAATCTGTCTTGCAATTGGCCGATTTACGTTAACTTATGTATGAAATTCCCCCTTCCATCCTTGTTTCAGGTGGCATGCACTTTTTGATATAGTACTTACTTACTGCAATGGCGCAGCGACCCAAAGTGGATCTTGGCCTCCGACACGAGAAGGCGCCATTTCTTGCGGTCATGTGCAAGCCGTTGCCAATCGCAAACTCCGAGGCTTTGTAGATCTTTTATGATCTCGTCACACCAGCGATACCTAGGACGGCCGACCGGTCGACGACCATTCAGCCTACCCGAGTATGCTATCTTTATGGCTCGATCCTCTAGTAGTACTTACTTACTGCAATGGCGCAGCGACCCAAAGTGGATCTTGGCCTCCGACACGAGAAGGCGCCATTTCTTGCGGTCATGTGCAAGCCGTTGCCAATCGCAAACTCCGAGGCTTTGTAGATCTTTTATGATCTCGTCACACCAGCGATACCTAGGACGGCCGACCGGTCGACGACCATTCAGCCTACCCGAGTATGCTATCTTTATGGCTCGATCCTCTCCCCTTCTCTCTACGTGTCCGAACCATCGAAGACAAGCTGATTTTATTTCACCTATAATGTTTGGCTCAGACATTAGGTCTTCGATTTCCTGGTTCTTCCGGGCTCCCAAACTCCCATCTTCGCTTTGCGTTGGTTCCAGCATTTTACAGAGGATTTTTTTCTCCGCCACTAACAGCTTTTGTACTTTCTTCAAAGTTAGTGTCCATGCTTCACAACCGTACATCAAGATTGGTCTAATGACCGTTTTGTACTCCCGAATCTTGACTCTCTTGCGCAATAGCTTGGACACCAAAACTTTGTGGAGTGCCGCTGTACACCTAAAGGCGTTGTGGATTCGTATTTCAATTTCCTCCTGTTTAGTTTGTGTCCGTTATTACAATAACAGATAACATGTAGTAGAAAAGCATTATTTTTATTATTTTTCTTATCATAAATATAAATCGCCTAGTCCCTAAATGCTTATTATTTTCATTCCAAACTTGTCTGAACACTTTTCAGACTTTTTGTTGAACTATAAACCGTATCCAAGAGCAATAAGCTCATTAAATCTCACTGCCGTGTCTAATTTAATCTATGAATAATTATTTTGTTTACTAGAGCTGAAAATGAGACTGTGAAATTAGATTCCTAAGTGGAAACTTGAGGCGTTAATGAGAGCAATTCTTTTCTAATATCGCTATTATACGGATTTTACCTCTAGCTAATTTTACTAGATACAAAATAAATTATCAGTCATAGAATGCCGTCAGAAGTGACAACTCAAAACAATAGAGCATCGCATGCATGTCGTTAATGCAGACACATAAGATATTCTCCTAAAAAAATCGCTCAACGCTGCTAAAGCTTTTACCTCCGTTATAAAAACACGGTTTCACTTATGTTTATTCAGTTGGAATCGCCAACTAGTTTCGGTCTGTTACGGAGACCATGATCAGGGCGAGTGTTAGGAGTGGCGATATGGCGGTTTCGCTTCCCTCAAAGCACTCCCTAAGGGCTAGTACTGCACTAGTGGGCGATTCCAACTGAATAAATAGAAACCGGGTTTTTATAATTAATTTATCTCCCGTAAGTTTTAATACTTTGATTTTACCTCCAGTTACCGCAGTTTAACCGGCTTAGCAGAAGGGTAGAAGGGCTCGTAAATGTATATAGTTTAATAGCCTCACTCCAATAAAAAAAAAATATGCAAGATAAAAATGCAGCTTTGAATAACTCAATATAAATGTTGAACAGTACTAATAGTAATACAACTACTAACATTCTTATTTTTTATTCCGCTGAATAGTAAATCCAGCAGGCGATTATGAAAATTAGTATTTTATTTTTATTCATTTCTAAACTTTATAATTACAGTGTTCAGCTTAATCCGTACAAGCTTTGTTTTATATATTTCACGCCGTTTGTAGTATATAGCACTTAATAGCTATGTTTTAATGAACAGATACCTTTACACACCGCACCGCCGAGCCATCTGTCATAAATATATGTACGTAAAGTTAATCGGACTCCTATATGCATACCGACGTATGAACAAAAGATCCCAAAATATTTTGAGATAAAACATTAAATAAAGCTACACGAATACATTTTACGAACGAGTAACCCTTTGTTCGTTAAAATATACCAGTGAAAATAGTTTAGGCTTTGTCTAGGCAGATACCGTAAAGCTCTCCAAGTGGGTATTAACTAGTGCGGAGTTAAGCCGCATACACACTCGCCGCGGTCGCCTGTTGCGCAAGATGACATCCGAGCTGCAGATTAGCATAACGCTAGTGATGTACAAACATGCCTTCATGCTTGTCGACATTTTGAAGGGTCAATTTTATCAATGTCACTCTGAGATAACGTCTTTAAATTGATGAACGCTGGCTACACACACGAAAAAATGTCACGTTCCGTGTGCAAGTGAGAGGCGGAACAAGCAATACACAGGTACGAACGGCCTAAGCGTTCGGCTTGTGACGCATCTATGGCTTTGTCACGTATAATTATCGTTCGTAAACCAACTTTTTACAGACAACCAATTATTTTTACTTTTTGTAAAGTGTAGTCTTGTTATAAAAGTGTAGACTTGATAAATCAAAAAGATTTTCTTAAATTGTTATCTTAGAATAGCAAATATTTTAATAGAAAAAGTATGAAATAATTGTATAATTATTTTTTAAATTATAGGTTGCATTTATGCTTATAAAATAATTTAAATTAACAACAATTACTACAGATAGAAAAATGCTTATTACATTTTCAGCAGCCACATCTTTAACTTATCTAAATGCCGATTTATCTAATTATTCACATTATATATGTATGCTACTGACAGAGTGACACGATAATCTAACTGCGAGTGTCATGCATTATTAAACAAAGCATTTACGTCCCTGAATAATTTAAAACCAAACGGAATTTCGTTACGATAGCTGTGACGTGGTTAAACAGTTTCAATATACTATTAAATACATTGCTACTATTGCTTGACTTCCGACAGACAGATATTAAGCGTCACAGCCACGTTTTAACTGTGTGCTTCAGGCTCAATTTATTGACTCTTGCGGTGTAGACTGAATCGAATTTGTTGTCCATAAACGTTCTCCTGGACATTGTATTTGAATAATGTATGTCTTTGTCTCGGTTGTACGAAACTTACTAGAACGCTTACTGCTGGTGCTAAAACTTTATTGCCCACTATATAAGCAAATTGATTATACGAGTAAATCGATGCCGAAAGTTTACACGTTGGTCAGCTACAACCAATACAAATTGGTTGTAGGTGACCAACGTGCAAACTTTTATTTAAATTAAATTTCATTTATTTCAGACATCAATTAGAAGCAGGGCTTGTTACCGGTACCAAATTCCCATTATAAGTAACGGTAAGTACCGGTATTACTATTCTGTTAAAATTTTAACGGTAATATGAGGTACCGGTAATCTAGTATTTAACGGTAATAATATTGTTAACAGTTAACGGTAATTTTACCGCTACTTGTTACCGGTACCAAATTCACATTATAAGTACCGGTAAGTACCGGTACCTCTATTCTGTCAAATTTTAACGGTATTAAAATTGCGTTAATTTTACCGGTACCTACGCATTGTTGCCGTCTACCGCATGGGACTCGCTCGACTGTAAAAGTGCCGCCCTATTGTGGGCCCCCGCCTCACGCCGCACATGCACAACACGGCAACGACACACATTACCGAAATGATAATTCCCAATACGAGTACCGGTACTAAGTACCGGTACTGTTTACCGGTATTTGGTACAGGTACTTCTTTCAATTACCGGTACCGTCGTTTTATTGAGGTACCGGTACCAATCCAATTACCGGTACCGTTGTATTATAGAGGTACCGGTACTTGATTTTTACCGTTACCAAATGTACCGGTACCAAACCAATTACCGGTACTGTCGTTTCATAGAGGTACCGGTAATGGATTTTTACCGGTATTCCAACCCCTGATTAGAAGTCCATATTGTGAGCATGTTTTTGTTTATTCAAATATTTGTCTGATTTATAAATAACTTTTATGCAACGTTATTCTCACAACACTATAAACTGGCTTTGGAAAATTACTAAGCTTTATCGATATCGGCATCTAGTGATGACATAAGCCCGGCACTTGATTCGAGGTCGTAATACATGTCATGACGGAGCGCATGATTCATCGTTGCTCGCGCGTGCGCCGGTGTCTACCAAATTATATGGCCGTCTGACGTAATTACCAGTGCATATAATGTGCATCTTCCTGCCTTTAAGTCAATGTTCAAGATACTAGTTTTAATGAATTTGGTTGCTTTAATTTTTCTTTTCAAGGAGTAATGTTTACTTTTTTAATATAATTAATAAACTTTTTAAAAATAATTTTGCCCATTGCGTAGCTAACTACCTTATCGTTATTTGTCGCTTCGAAATCTTTTTGTTTATACAGAATAATTTTTGTGTGTTGTTTAACACTTAGAATACGTAAAAATGTAAGTAATGGATAGCGCACAATTGCGTTCCACACCATAGGGTTCTTCCATAGTCCAATGTCCTCGAAAGCCTTGCACAAGCAGCAACTCTCGCCCAAGGGACGGACAGTTATGAAGATCCCGCACCAGAACCATGGAGATGGATGGTTTCAAGAATACTGGATTTATCCCATAACTTGGTTTTCTTTGCCCCTACATCATGCCGGAGTCTCAATCAGCAACAGGTAAGATTACTACCAGATGGAAGTTGTCAAATAAGAAATCCTTTCCTGCCAGTATAAAAATAATGATCAATGAAGGCAAAGCATTTATCGCTGATTTCACTATTATATTGAATATTTTTTCTCAAAACTTAAGGATAAAAGAATTTTAATGAAATAAAATCTTTCCGCAGTCTTATAGTACATTTATATTAATTAATATTACCAAACAGGTGAGTGCTAGTTACAACTTCTATGTAGCCAGTTTTCATCAAAACTAAACTTTTCATCAAAATGGCCACATTCGCGAAATCATATAATAACCACGCGGCGAACCGTGAAAACATTCCGTCATACATATATTTAGATTTTATTCTAGGCCACCATTTTGATGGTTTTTCGGTACAATTTGGTCGCGGCGACGACACGGGAAGTCATAAACGCCTTGCTATGCGACGGGTGGTATCCAAAGTACGTTGTCGCCACGGGGAAAATTCCTGCTCATTAAATTCCTAAGCATCGGAATTACTTGTGAATTCAATTAGTCGAGTACATAGCATATTTTTCTCTAGTTCCCCTTGTATCTACGTGATAGAAAATGTATCGGAAATACCACCCCTCTTCTGAGATCAGATTTAACTGTAAATTCTTGTTTTATTACTTGTTGTTCAAGGAATACTTTGCAATTTTCAAACAGCTCCATATTCTTTATATGGAAATTAATTACTTTGAATTTAATTACTTTCATTTTGGATAATTCCTGGTATCTAATAGCTTAAGAATTCATGGCGCTCACGTGTCTGTCAAAAGAAACATTACAAAAACATCTTACGGAGTCGTCTTATTAAAAACTACTTCATCACTCGTATTTTGATGATTTCATTACGAATCCCATCATTTCAATTGTTCAAATCGCTGGCTTGTTAAACTCTTTTTTTTTTTTGGGCGTCCAAATGACTTTCTAAATCCCCTGTCACAACACCGAGCCATCGGACGTCGTCAACTCGGCTCCTATCAAAAGTATCTGGAGTGTGACGCCCCGTCAGCCGTGTCTAATTGTGTCGCCGATGAGAGAGTTACGTCGATGACTATTATATAGATCCACCGCGATATCCATTCGACATTTATTTTAGGGATTTGACGCAATATTGATATTATGGTCAGCTGTCAGGGTCGCTCTGATCATCTGATTAAGACTGTCGAAGTCTACAGAAATAACGAAATAAGCGTCCTACATATTATTTAATTCCCAAAGTTTCTCTAATCGAAAACCAACACTCTTGTTGACTTCAGTGAATCATGGAATTTGTTACCGTTCCTATCTGTAATAGCAAATTATCTTTTTGAAGCTCAGGTGAATGGAGAATGCCCCGAACTGCTCTATCCTATGCTTATTTTTTGGTTCTTGATACGACATGACATCAACCTCCCCCTGAAGTTTATGAAGAAAACTTTTCCGTGGTCTTCCTGGACCTCTCTTTCCTGTTACCTTACCCTCTTATATGGTTTCTAAACCTTACAAGAGATGCCTTCTAAGCATCATATAGTATTCAAGCAATCATTCTACTCCTCATATTTTTAATTTCGTTTATCAGTCCTCTAGTTCAATTCAATTTTGCAGGTACAAGCGGTATCTTTTACATTGTTCACTGAAACCTTTATATTCACGGAAAATTAAATCTCGGGCATTATCCTGTGCACGATAAAGATATTTTCCAGTTAATATGTAGCTCAACAGTCTAGAAAGATCCATAAAAATAGTTAAGTACACGTAAACATCTTCTAGATGCAGCAAAATGTTTGTGGACGCAAAATCTCTATAAAATTTACGAGGCATGTGGTCGCGTTTATCGTACGACCTACATTATTTCCTAGGAACTTTAATGACGTCGGAACCCCTAATTACGGTGAAATCTGACAGATATATAATAAACAGCCAAGTGATATTATCAGTTTCCCTAACTCACATTTGAGTTCGTCGTGATTTATGCGGCGTTTGAAACTACTTCCAAGTATTGTTGTATCAAAGTTATTTTTAGTTTACTGTGGCCGTTTGCAAGTGACAAGGTAATGTTTAGGACAATAATGATGTCTATCACTTTAATATTATAATATTTCTTGTTGTATTTGATATCAATTTATAATCTTTATAAATGGTTTATTCGAAAAATCAAGAAAGAACAATAGAGTAGGTTCTCTTTTTTAATTTTCTTTTTCTAAAAACTTGTAGATGTAGTGGCCTAGACCCTGGAGAAACTAAAGCGAAGCTAGCCAGTGTATTAGCCTAGTCAAATTATGTAAACAAAATATTAATCAAATCAAGTGAATAATAATGATGGTTTTTATTTAAATCAATACCTTTCAAGAATGAAATGGCTTTCGTTAGTAATTATACACATGATTTATTAATCTCATTATCTTGTGTTCTAGAAAAAAAAGTGTAACTTTACAGGAATATCTATTTATTTATTTTTGTTTGGATGAGCGAATGTTGACGAAAATAATATTTTACAGTAAAATCTCATTAGGATTAAATTTCAGCGGCCTTTTGACTCGCCCTCGTAATAATATTATAAAATATTCTTCTTAATTCGATCTAATTTTACACTACCGATTATCGGCTCAAATTGGTAATGTAGAACCACGATATCAGGTTTTGTCTTGAATAAAGGTTGTTCGGTTCGTATCCTAATCCTATATTATAAATGAAAGTAAAAACGAAAATAAGTTTGTTTGTTTGTTAGTTACGCCTTCACGAATAAATTAACTTCATTCATCTTTTTTAAATTTTATGGAAAAATTAACCCATGGAATTGGACCATGTTGCAACAGTAACAAAAACGATCTTGAAAAACTGACGCCTTGCTGAAAAGCGAATGAAAAGTCGGTGACGTATTGTTTGCAGCCAATTCGTGAGAAACAATGTGCATGTATGTAATTCCGATGCGGAGCCGGCAGGGTGAAGCCATGGCGAAACTATTCGGATTAAAGTTTGACAGACATCGGGAAAATGGCGTTCTGTGCTCTAGTGGGCATGTCACGCAGCGTAGTTTTCTGCACACTATTTAACCTTCTATCTAAACAAAATGTATTACCGGGATATCATAAATCAAACCGATTAAAAGAAAGGTGAAATTCGGGCATGTTTGTACGGACAGTCATTATTATATTTTAATAGATAAACATATATACCGCGACAACTTTTGTAGCTGGTGCTATGTCGCGCTCCGTAGTTTTGATTGCAAAGAATAGATGCCGGTAGAAATGTTCGATTAGGTTTGGATACACTTTATGGTGACATGTCAACGGGGGCTTATAAGATATCTCTATTCTAATAAACATCTACAAATTAACAGCATCAGTGCAATATAAGGACGCCTGTGAAAAAAAAAATAACATTCTAGCATGTATTCAAAGCCTGTGAAAAAAAGCATTCTAGAATGTATTCAAAGCCTGTGTAAAAAACATTCTAGCATGTATTCAAATCAAAGGCTGTGAAAAAAAAAACATTCTAGCACGTATTCAAAGCCAATTCTATAATACTTTGTGCGACGCTCAGCATGGTTGTGATAAAATGGGCCGCTTTCAATTTTTTTTGAAGATTGTCATTTTCACTGACTTCATTGGAATCGTATTAGACAAGTATGTGTGACAAATAGATACGTTACTACTACGTAAATTCATTTTTGGTGTACCTTGGTGTACAAAGACATCTTTATAGAGGACATTTTGCCAAAACTACTTCTGGGAAAGTGAAATTTTGCTTAAATGATATTTTGCAAAAGTGACGTTCTACGTCACAACAAGCCCCGTATATATTATCTAAAGGAAATGTTTTTGCAATAATCGGAACGCGCGCGGGTAAATATTACGTTTTAATAAACGAGCATTGATGTTATATTTTCGTGCGTCGCGTGTATTATCGTTGCTTGTGGATATGTAATAACCGTTCCATGAATATTAATTTTTGAAAACATAATTTGTGAGTGATCTAATCTGATTTTTTCTCAATAAGTATATAAAAAATGAGAATATGTTTAGAAGATTTAAATCGTTTCACGAAGTGTATAATAAAATGGACCAAGTGTGAGTTGCAATAATAATTGGGGTTCCTACTACAAAAACCACTCTTCTTGTAAGTGTACTCTGTATAATACGCCTTACACCTCTTCTATGCGCCTGGTGTGTCTTTGTTGCCCCGGGCATTATTTCGCCACCAACTACTTAAGATATAGCGGCAAAATATACACATTCCATGAAAATTCAAAGTCTCTCTCTGTTTCTCATCATTATCCCAGCCGTAAGAAGTCCACTGCTAGACAAAGGCCTCTCTCAGCAATTCTTCTTTCCATGAGAGCATATTGCCATACTCACCACGCTTGACAGGCGGGTTGGCGAGTGCAGTTTCTTTGGCTTCTTCTGCTTTCGACGCTCTTGCCGATCAAAAGCATTTTTAAGTTGGGAAAGGATAGGAATTTTGATGACTGGGGGAAAATCAAGTAGCAGTTCGAGAAGCCGGGTGTGCGTCCCTGATGCCATTCTGGCAACTACTGGGCAGGCAGTTGAGGATAACCCCTGAATCTGGTCTTCCTCCCTATTACGGTTCAATAGTTATAGTCTTGTTACAGATAGACGGTTAGACGGATGGACATTATGGGCTTAGGACCCAAAGGGCAAAAACAGGGCCCTATTTCTAAAAATAGGGCCCCGTATTTGCCCTTTGGGTTTGGAATTTTACAAATAGAGAACCTGAATGTACTATTCCATCAAAATGCTAATCTCATAATTTCAAAATTATGCTAATAAAATATGCATTGACTTATGATGTCTATGTATCTTGACCACATCACCAATCAAATCTAATGTTAAATCTGTATTGTGAATTTCCTCGATTTAAATCCCGCGCATTCCCCATGTACAGCGTTTCATCCTATGACCTACCCCAAAATACCTATGTGCGTTATTGATCGTAGTTTCCTCGTATATTTTTATCCCGTGGGAGCTATCATGTGTGCGGTGCGTGTAAACAGTGCTATTGAATTGCTGCTGACATGTCCTGCAGGCGAAACGTTGCCTTTTTGTGCATTGCGCACTGATACAAATTCCTTAATTACAGAAGGATACTTTAGTAGCTCTTGACCTTCTCTTCTGCCTTATGATAACTAGGTACAATTAATACCCCCTAGAGAAATTGTCATTATTCCATGATAAAATACTAACCATGTTCCTCTTTAGTGACTTAATCTGCTGATTTATTTTGACGTGATGTATTTCAAAATTCCACTTTCGCACATAAAATATTTATTCAGAACGCAATTTTACTTAGCACTAAATTTTAGTGATAAATGTAATAGATTTAAGTCGTTTTTATCACAATAAACTATAACTGTAACTTAGTTCTTATTTTAACTATCATAAAGTGACGTCACAAGTTAACTAAGAAGTTTATAACACTTTTGATGACACAATAATCTCCTTTAAACATCATAGTGTGCGCATGGTCGATTGACCGTGTCACCTACACGAAATGATGATGATGAACATCATAGCGCCGCTAGGGCTTGTAATCTGTTTGTTTGGTTATGAGACCCTTATTTTTATGTTTGTTATAACAAAAATAATGAATATGCATTAAAATCGTTTCACGAAGTGTATAATAATTCGACCAAGAGTGAGTTGCAACAACACTAGGGGTTCCTAATACAAAAACCACTCTTCTTGTATGTGGACTCTGTTACGCATTAAACCCCTTCTATGCGCCTGGTGTGTCTTTGTTGCATGGCAATCAGCCTATGTAGTTGTTGCTAGAGTGCACGTTATCATCATATCAGCCAGAATTATTTCCATTCCTATTTTTCTTCGTTTCAGCCTGCTGTCTGGAATAATACTGTGATGTTCTAATGGTCTTCTTGTTACAAGAACGCTTCATTATATCATGTGACAGTTCTGTGCTTTCTTTATTCGAACTCACTGATTTATATTTGTGCCATTTTACGCCCGCATACCGGTCGCGACCGTTGCCAATACTGATTTCATCGTTTTGCACCTATGCAACGACGGTGATGTATTTATTCGTCTACTGTGTTTTTACTGCATACCTTGTTCCTGCATAAATGTTTCAAATTATACAAGGCATATGACGTTTGCATACCTGTAATTAATATTGTAAAAATTATAGATGAATGTATAGAATTGTGAGACCAAAGAACTTTATGTCAGATATATCTCTCTATGTTGATTACGACAACAACACATTCACATGTCATCACCTGTTTAAGTTAGAGATATTTTAATGTTATTTTTTATTTAGTTTTAGCAATTATGTGCTTTTATGGCAAAAGTTTATTACCAAGATAAACGCTTGACCATCGCCATGTGTTATCCTATCACTTCCCGTATCACCACACCATGGTGTATCGAAAGGATAGATTGTATTACGTTTTCAAAGGGGAAGCCCTAAAAATCTACATGACGCGACACATCCACAAAGTCAATGGCGTATCAGGGCCGCACATCACTCAGTCGCACACTTCAATACGTATCCGCTGCGCGACAACCCTAGATTGATTATATCATCCCCTTTCCCACTTTCCCGTTTCACCCCTTTTTGCGTATCACTGTGGAAGTAAAAAGGGCGCGATTTGAATGGTTCGAGAAACGGAACATTTATCATGCCCGTAATGAATTATCGGAGAATTTTCAATAAGCTCTCGAGTGTATGCGAAATTGACAGCAATAGTGATTGAAAATGAATATTGTTATATGTTTTGTTTTGATCTCGTTAGTAACATTATGATTTATTACCAACAGTAAAAAACAAACACGGAACACAACTGAAACGAGTTGAAAAGTTTTTAACGCCTCCAAATGTCTGACACTTAGTTATAAGATTTACTTATATTTATATACGTAGGCACGTTTTGGCTAGTCGAGTGACAGCCTTGTATTAAAAATAATCATAAAATTGATAAATGTGGGTTTTATTACAAGAAATGCAGTTCTGGTGTGTAAATCACTCATAAAAATCGTCGTAAATCATAAAAACACCATTAAAATTGACGGCTGTTAAACTCCTGTTGTGTTGTTTCATGATACCTGCTCGATTTTTATACTTCATCGTATGTGGAGAGTTTAAGAAGTTTAGAAAATCAAAATAATCTTAATCCTACATTACCGCATTATTTTGGCTATCAAGCACTCGTGGTTAGGGCACTCAAATTTATGAGAAAAGATTATTCAATACGCTGCTTCAAAGTTACAAATCGGTGTATCAGTCACTTTTTGACACGGTGTGTTGAAAGTAACTTAATTTTCTTTCAGCGAACGGTTCTTAGTTTCAAAAACTGGCACCTTGAATACATAGTCGTTACAGTACATACATAAACTATTGTTATAAAAAAGTGTATATTTATCAGAATATAAAAATGAGGAAGTATTTCTGTGCCGTTCGGACATGGGACGTATACAAAGTTAACCGTGGTGAAAAAAAGCGGATAGTTTCGATTCATTATTTACTAAATATAAATGCTTGATTTAATAAATTAACCGACTAAATAATCCTTTATATAAAATGTTATGAAAAATACTAAGTAAAATTGATATAGCAGAAACATTAACAAAATGACAGCACTAAATTTAACTATGTATGTGAATTGTTTGCTTTTATCTATTATTTTTCATACAGATGTTTTAAGAAATGAGTATGTCACTTCTGTGCTTTCATAGTTATAATCTCGGCTTGGGAAACACGTCTCGAATATAATATTGAATATGGCACACTTGTTTTATTATGTACTATTTAGGAAATTCTCAATTCGCAATAATACCTTCATTGTGTATAAACAGATTATTTCCATTCGATAGAAGAAGAATGACAATGTTCTATAAATAAGGAAACTCGACAATAGACATGTATACATTAGTGAAAGCTTCACATTTTGTTTTTGTTTGACTGAAAATTTCTCCAACTCTCAGATATATTTTTATTATTCACCGAGAATATAGGTACAAAACTGTAATTCTATACTTCTGAACTAATATTATAAAAAGGAAATATTTAATTTCATGGCGTGTTTTTACGTTTGTGTATAAACTTAAATCTACTCTTTCACGTTCATAAAGCTACATTATAAGTGGGTGACATAGGCTATATATTTGGTTTCCTTAACCTTACTGAGCAGCAACTTAATAAACTTGAGCGTCTCCAAAATCTCTGTATTCGATTTATCTTTGGCCTTCGTAAATATGACCATGTTTCTCAGTTTCGCTCACAGCTCAAGTGGCTGCCAATCAGACTTCGCCGAAATTGGCATATCCTCTCTCTCTTGTTTTCAATTTTATTCAATCCAGCATCCCCAAGATATTTGAGGGAACGCTTCGTGTTTTTCAGTGATATCCCAGAGACTCACAAATTGCGTAGTTCCGAGAATTGGCGACTTCAGACTCCTACACACTCTACTCAATTTTATTCTCAGTCATTAACTGTCGAAGCAGTTCGACTATGGAACTCATTACCACTGCATATCCGATGTGCTCAAACGCTAGCCAGTTTTAAATCTCAAGTCAAATCACATTTTCTTTCCTCTTTGTAGTTTTTATTCTTTATCTCTTTTTCCTTTTTCATCTTGTTATTTTGGACATTTAAATTCTGTATGCTATATTATATTTTATGTATGTATATATGTAATCTTTTATATTCCTGCTATTTCGTTTCTATTTCTAATTGCACCGTACCTAATATCTTTCTCTCAATTTCCCAATTACCCAAAGGTAGCCTGGAAGAGATTGCTGTGCGATAAGGCCGCCTTTTGTACATTTTTCTCTTCTGTTCTATATTTTTTGTAACATATTGTTTGAATGTGCAATAAAGTGTGATAAAATAAAATAAATAAAATATATATAATTCACGCGGCCGATGTCGCGGGAAGACCACTAGTTTATGAATAATCTTATACACTGAATAGAGAGCGAACAATAAAACTGTAGGTTCGACATAAATAGGTATGTACTTGTTAATAATATATCATCAAACTTGCTGGCCAGGCGTACATACATCGTTTCTCAATGAAATTATTATTTTCTTAATTTTTTCTCGTATTTTTATACTTGTATTGGGTGGAGGGAGACAAATTGTAGAGTTTAGCTGCTCTTGTTATAATATAAATAAATACCTACGGACAAATCACACAGATTGAGCTAGCCCCAGTAAGTTCAAGACTTGTGTTATGGGATATTAACTCAACGATACTATGTTTTATATCAAATACATATATAGATAGACATCCAAGACCCAGGCCAATCTGAAAAAGATCATTTTCCATCTTGACCTGACCAGGGATCGAACCCGGGGCCCTCGTGTTGCAGGCTGGCGTGTTAACCACTGCGCCACGGAGCTCGCCTTTATATGTTAAATATGTAGGTAACTTACAGACATATTGTGTAAATCGTATCAATTTCATTACCAAGTTTTCCGCATGACTTTAACAAATCTATCAATTTCTTTACTCTAGTTTCGCTTCACTTGCCTGAGTGAAAGTCTCTAAGTCTATAAACGAAAGGCTACTTTTTCATACTAGACAGATCGAAGGGTTTTTGTTCATGTCGAACTGGTTACGGAGAGGAGCCGGTTACGGATGACAGGTGGACGAGATTAGATCGCAAACAGAGCGGTATTACGACATAAAACAAGTAGGATTTGCATTGAATGCTATTTGTTACGCTGCTTTTGTAATTTGGGACTCGGGATTAGTTTGACCAATAATTTATTGCCAGTGATTTATTTTGTAGTAACTCTAATTGTTTATCTTTTCTATAAAATCATATACATGTCGTTTTGTCGGTTATATTTTGGCTCTCTTTTTAGTTTCTTATTACAGTCCTGTTGGTATAGATTCTCTAATATATTAATAAAATCGTATATTTGATATAAACCGAATTTATAGACAACCGGTAAAGTCGGTTTACGGACAATAATTTTAAGTGATAACGGTAGAAAAAAGATAGATGAGTCACAATACGAAGGCTTAGGCCGATCGTGCATCTCTATCGCTTGTTCCACGCTCTCGCTTGCACACGGAACGTGACACTCTTTCGTGCGTGTAGCTGGCGTTCATCGATTTATAGGATGTAATCATGTCAAAAAGTAATCAACTACAAACTTAATTCCACCCCACTTGAACCTGCTCTAACAAACTAAAATTACCTCGGCTTCCCTTTATGATTTGATGACCTTTGTTTTCCAATTGGTATTCCGCAAACTTTAAATAAAATAAATAAATATATACGGACAAATCACACAGATTGAGCTAGCCCCAAAGTAAGTTCAAGACTTGTGTTATGGGATACTAACTCAACGATACTATATTTTATAACAAATACATATAAAGGTATACATCCAAGACCCAGGCCAATCTGAAAAAGATCATTTTCCATCTTGACCTGGCCGGGGATCGAACCCGGTCACTCCGTGTCGCAGGCAGGCGTGTTGACCGCTGCGCCACGGAGCTAGTCAACTTTGTACTAAAATCAATTCCCTCGTTCCCGCGTCTAGTGTGTTGTTATTCAAATAGGCTAAATGTCATCGTCCCTAAAATTCCTATAAACAAAGTAGACGCCATTCATACCTGTTGCTATAACATTGTATATGTATGCACATGCCAGCCCCGGCAAGTGTCGTCATCAAAACCCTTCAGCGTGACTCGCAAGTTAACAATGCGCCCTCGCCCTTTGACCTGCTTGGCTTTGTCCCGCCAGATGAGATGACAACCCTACGTGCTCGGCTATAGCGCACATTACTTAAAACTGTAGTCTCAGCTCTAATTGGAACTTTCTCTATGGAAAAAGTCGCATTACTTTTGTTTTTATCTTGTAAAAAGCTGTATATACGTGTATGTGTTTTCCTCTTTTATATCGCATTTTATATTGAATTGCCTTTTGTGAAATACTTGTGTCTTTATGGCAGCTTGTTATTTTTTTAAGTTCTGGTATTATTTTTGTTACCGACTTTATTACTGTTTCACATGATTAAGAAATTAAGAAGACTAGGGCATACCAATTTATTAGGTGTTTCAGACAAAAAGGTCTAAGTGTGTCTTATCTCATACACAATGCGAAATAATTAAGAGCAAAATAATGAGAGAGCGAGAAAGAGAGTGAGGGGGGGGGGGGGTTATCTAAGGCAGATTTAAGAAGGTTCTGATCATCTGTAAACTAAAGAGCACATTTTATTGATTTGACAGATCCTTTACACACCTACACATATCGTAATTATATCTCTTTTCGCAATAAAAGTGAAAAAGAAATAAGGACGTAGGCAAACCTTTCGCAATACGTACATTTTTTGAGTGTTCAAAACGCCACTTGTCTCGCTGTCCCTGCGTAAATCCTACGCAATACAATCCAAAAGGAATGACAGAAGTTCCATGTTTTCCTCGTTAACCTGAGCGAGAGCAAGATATTTGTATCTCCGAAACATCAATAGCGCGAAGTACGTCGGTATCGCCGGGACGTAGAATCTAGAATCGCTTGAATTTGCTTGCCGTCACCTAAATTATGTATCCTTGGTCCTCTTTGCCGTCCTTCTGAATGCATTCGAGTGAAAACTGTCGTCTTGAAAAAAATATTTTCAGGAGCATCAACTTGTTTAAATTTGTAATGATGAACTTGACTTGTTTTAGTTACTTCAGTATAACAAGAGCGAGAACATGTATTCAGTATATTGAATCGAGCATGCTCTTCTAGTCTTAAATATGATTTATTATTAAATTTATATTTGCGTTTGAGAAGGGTATACAAAGATGTAACAATAGTTACGGTTTTAACTACTCAACCCACGGAGTACATACAGAGTGGAGACGGCGTTAGCTACTGTGCACTGTGATTCCAACTAGGTCCTGACGTCATCACGTTAACATCGAGAGTAGGCGTGGCCTATTAGTCTGCTGTTGTAGCTGTCAATTTTCGTACGTGGTTAGTTCTGTGCACACAGTGAGATTTTCGGACTTATCTTGTTTTTTACGAAGAAAATCATGAAGTGTTGCATTATATCATGTAAAAACTACTCAGATAAACGTTCAGATGCTATGGAAGGAATCACATTTCATTTGTAAGTATATTTATTCGTAATTTACTTAAATTATTCTAGAAAAATCTTTTGGCGACGTTCCGTGCTACTCATCGTTAGATGGCACCACTTTGCGTAATGGGACGTATGAACTATAAAAATATATTAAAGCTAATTATCGTAATAAATAATAACCATAAGTACTGAAATTTGTTCTAAATTTATACCTAAAGACTTTTACCTTGACAAAAAGATTATGTTTATGTTGTTTCATAATTCTCTTTTCAGCAATGCGCCACCTGTCGTCAACGTTGAATAATAGTGAACGTCAAGATGACGGGACTCCGCCCGGTTTTGCGAATATGATGTGATTAGGATGTAGTACCATATTAGTGCTATTTTATACTTACATAATAAAATTTTATTATGGAGACAGTTTTATTATAGAGGTTAGGCTCTCTCTACCCCGTAAGGGAAATAGTCGTGATAATATGTATGTATGTTTTAACATTTTGGTTTTGCACTTAATTTTTAGGCAAAGGTAAATTAAAACAAATTCAGTGTAGAATAACCTCCATAATAAAACTGTCAAACAAACGCCTAAGCAAATTGTAAGAGCAGTATAATGCTACTTGGCTTTGAAATTCACTTTTTCCTCAGGAGTTCGTTTATTTATTTATTTGTCAAACATGTGTTACAATGTGTTAAATAATATAAAAGTAGGAATCAACATGCTTACCGTTAGGGTGTACAAATATTGAATCAGATGAGCTCTTGTTAGTACCACATAAAATAAACAATAAATAATATTAAATTACAAAATAACTCAATATATGTACAATAAGCACAAAAAATATATAAATAGAGAGATAAAAAAAAAATACTAAATTTAATCATTAAAAAACGCACTAATATCATAGTAACACTTCTGGTTTAGGAATGATTTCAGTTTTTTCTTAAATAAATTTATATTTAATGTTTTATATTCCTTAGGGATTTTATTATAAATTTTCGGAACAGAGCTGTTTTTGATTGATGTAGACAAAGTCTATCGCCATTTTTTCTGTTTCTTGCACACACATCCGATATACGTTTGAATAAATGGGGATTATTTTGAACAAATACAGCTATCTCAAATATATACAGTGATGGCAGTGTTAGTATTTTATATTGTTTAAAATAAGATTGACAGCTATCAGTGCTTTGTAGACCAAACATAGAGCGGATACACCGTTTTTGCATTTGAAAAAACCAATTTTTTATCTGTAGAATTTCCCCAGAAAAATCGTTGAAAATATTTTTTATTTTTACAATTAAAGTGTTTTTTAAGAACTGAATTGTGGTCCCGCCACGTTGAAATTATAATAGCGGGACCACTTTCTTTGTTGAATATCTTGAAATCATTTGAGTGTACAATTTTATTATAGCACGTATGTAAGTAAAAAATTGCACTAATATTACTACGTACGTAATGGTACTACATCATAGTTACATCATATTCACAAAACCGGGCGGGGTCCCGTCATCTTGACGTTCACGAATAATAGCCATACATGGCAAAATGTCTAGGGTTGCCAACCACCTAGTTTTCGCTAGTTATTACTTTTTACTGTTTTATTAAAAGACAGTATACAAAATACTGTTTTCTCAACCGCTGATAAAACTACGATTGGATTTTGAAATTTTATAAAAAGGTACATGGAAGATGAGGGAATAATGATGTTTCTGAGCACTCCGAGAGCATTTTTCATCAAAGAAACCTACTTTCAGTGAGTGCTCACCCCATATGCAGACAGTATCGACCACAATTCTTTCATAGGTTTTTTCCAAATCTACGAATACGCAGTACAGTTTTTGACCTTTGGCCAAAAATTTCTCCAAAATGAAAAAGACATGGATAAGACCTGCCAGTCTATTTGCTAACTTAGTGTACAACGTTTTGATGGTCACTTCAAAATACATTTTGATGGTCACATCAAATACATCTTATATAAAAATTAACAATATCATACGAAAGCCGCAATGCATTTTGAAGTGTCTATCAAAACGTTGTACACCGAGTTAGCAAATAGTCCGGCTGATCTGTACATCCCATTCCTTTTCTGATCCCGCTTGTTAGTTAAGTTAGTTGTAAATAAAACTTTAGTACATGTTGTATCATTTTTTGACATTCATACAAATCGAATATTGCACTTTGGCGTTACGTGATACTTTTTCAATTGATTGAGATTATGTCTGTTAATGTAGATTTTTCATGGTAAGAAAAAATTAATGGCTATTCTTAAGCTTATTTACACTCCATGCTATGATTATTAAATCATAATACTTCAAGAAATATATGATCGAAGCATAATAGTATTTGATTTTTACTATTGGAACCAATATCTCCCTATGTCCTTTATTATTAATGATGGAAAAATGTCATGCGATCGATGTAATTTCTTGATAAGATCAACGATCAACAAAAGATCAATCCACCAGTTTGTATATTTTTTGACATGTGGGTCGAGCATGTGGGTCAAAAAAATATACAAACTTGTGGCGGCGTCGAAGGCAGGCTAGTACTACTACTAGCTCAAGTCACCTCTAGTATGGCAAAGTTTTGGGTGGCCCGTGCGTCAACTCGTATGCTGCCTGGATTTTGACTACTCTTTTACATGATATGGTCACTGACACTATGGTTTTATTATGGAATTTGATTAATTATCTTTGACAAAAAACAGAAAGAAAATAATTTACATAAAACATATTGATTCTTTGTTTTTGTGGCTGTGAAGATGTAGTCTCCAAATAAACGATTGCTTTGAACAGGTACAGAACTATACTATATACAACAATATTATGTTATTGGAAAATTTTTAATTTATATGTTTCTAACCATAGTTTTACCAGCAGTCGTGAAAACAGTGTTTTGCAAACTCTCTTATAATAGAACAGTAAAAAGCATTAACTAGCAAAAACAGTATTATACTGTTTTTAACAGTCTGGTTGGCAACCCTAATTACTCAGCTATCCGACACTAAATGTGTCAGTAGGTGTTGGGGACATCTAGTGACGGATAGATAAACTAAAAAGAAAGATCAACATCGAACTTATTAAGTAGTTGGGCTATTCGCCGCTAGATGGATATAAAGGAGGGAGTGAGACAGAGCAAGTAGAGTGAGACAGATAATACTCCCCTCACCCCCTGTAAGTGCCACGCATGGTTTCATAGAAAATATTCCTTAGGGCAACTCCTCTCTGTATGTACTCCGTGACTCAACCATAATAAAAGCATGCAAATATGCTACTATGTTCAATTTTCAGTTTTATTATGTACTTTGTTTAAATTAATTAAGTATCTACATAATAAAACAGATCCACTTATCAAAATGATACATGTCAAATTATTTAGAAAGAAATTTAAAATATTATTAGAATAAGATCATGCCATTGAGGAAATATTTGACGATATCTCATATGTATATGTTATATTTGTCACGAAGTTTTGGTATATTGCTTTTTGTTTATAATAATCCATCCAGACCGATTTCGGCCACAGCGACTTTGTCTATATTTAGTACAAGTACTTAAAGCATAATAAGTTTTTGGCATGAAAATAAAATATATAAATATAATGCCTAAGGCCTCACAGTCACCATGATAATTTTATTGTCAAACGCGCTCCACGCCATGAGAATATGGTATAGCACATTCAAAATCGTATTGGTCGTAACAACGCCCCATATGATGCTGAATATGCTTCATCTTAATACTAAGAAGATATTTAGGCTCTAGCCATTACTAAGATCACCATATTACATTACATTGTAATATAATGGTGATGATGTAGGCATGTACTATCACGTCTTTTTCCCTTGCGGATTAGCTGACCAAGCTTAAGTCTTTAAGACCTAAAAGCCACGTTTAGCATATAGTTGTGCATTAGGGATGAGGAAATTGAGGAATCATGTTAATAGGCGATGCGGCTAGCAACCCATTACTATTTTGATTCCGTTTTCCACCTAATACCCACCAACATGCTAAACGTGGCCTTCTGGTCTTATAGACCTAGGCTCTGTCTACCCCGCAAGGGAAGAAGATGTGACACTATGTATGTATGTTGTGCATTAGGTGGAAAACAGAATCAAAATAGTGATGGGTTGCTATACATTTTGTAATCACCATATTTAAGCAAAATGTAGCGAAAAGATTTGTCTTACTTCTGGGCCAAAGAGAATTTATAACCGATGACTATCATAAAATCGGTTCAAAAGATTCAATTTCCAATAACAAAAGGATAAAATTGACTAAACGTTTAGCAAACGGGCGGATGTGGGAACTTTGTTTAAAAAATGATAAAGTACTTTCCGTAGCAGGCGCGAATAACTACGTGCCCACAGATAACCAAGTATAGCAACGGATAGAAATTCGAAGAATTTCTCGGAGTTATTTTAGCTAGAATAGAAGACCGGTGTATTTTTACTGACTAGTAAGTAATGTTTTCTTAGAATATATAATAATAAATTAGAATTTATATTCATGTAAGCCATGCGTTGTATAAGTCGGGTCTCTATAATTTTCGTGTAACGTATTTAATAGGTTTTCGTTTCGTATTTAATAGGTGAACTGAAAAAAATTTCGAAAGTCATACTAAATTATCTTTAATTTGAAATGAGCAATCTGGTCGATTTTGTATTATACCTTTATATTTTTTCTTTGTTTTGTTAGCGTGTACTACGTTTGCCATGTTTCTCGATGAATTTATTAGTGCAATATTATATAACCGTAATGCCTCACAAACATATTTCGTTTCGCAACGGTCGATTTTTTCTCATATGTTATCGCCCAGCATTCGTATCACGTATGCTGAGTTGATATCATATTTGGTGGCGACAAAAAAACGGGTTTTACAAGACTGAAGAAACGCGCGAAGAATATATTGTCCGCAATGACATCTCCACCAAGTGGCTTGAGGATTGAGCCATTTTCCATACACGAACTAAGCCGTAATGAAAATGCTGCAACGGAGTTTTGTAATCATTTTACATTTCGAGAGAAAATGCTCCACACATTTTATGTATTTTAATATTCTTAAATGAAATTAATAATAAAGATAAACATTTATTAAGGAGAAACATAGTAGGTTAAGACTGCACTGGAATGTATATGTTACTTATACGTGTAACTTAATTAGATATATATTTATCATATAAATATAATGTAAAGCGATAAAATATTATTAAATTAATCGGTTTTATTATCTTTCTCTAGACTATGTAAAGTAAAAGCTCTTTTATGTTTAATTGAAAATATTTTACCAATTTCTATTATTAAGATAGGAAATCCTTCAGGCTTTAGAAATTTCTTCACAAAGACTACACGAAGCCCGTACAGTACTTGTAAAGGGTGAACCGAGTCACATTCTAGAGGTGCTATTTTTCACTTTATCAAAGGAAGACGCCCTTCCTTCCTGCTCCCAATGAAAAGGACGAAAAGGGAACTTGCCATAAAACACTTTTTTCGTAAAGGCTGAATCGATGAGTTGATGAAAAAAATGGTAAAATTATTCACGTTGCAGACATTTTGCTGGCATGCCTCCTGAATTATATCATAGAATAATAGCTAAATCTTGATTTATTAGCTAAAGACATGCCTGGAACCCATTTTGCATATACATCCATCCAGATAGATAAAACTTACAGACTTCTACGAGTATTTTTAATAAGTAACATCGTGACTATAGGATCAGTGTTCGACTAGCTCCGTGGCGCAGCGGTCAACACGCCAGCCTGCGATACGGAGTGACCGGGTTCGATCCCCGGCCAGGTCAAGATGTAAAATGATCTTTTTCAGATTGGCCTGGGTCTTGGATGTGTATCTATATATGTATTTGTTATAAAATATAGTATCGTTGAGTTAGTATCCCATAACACAAGTCTCGAACTTACTTTGGGGCTAGCTCAATCTGTGTGATTTGTCCGTATATATTTATTTATTTTTTTATTTTAGTGTATAATTTAAACTTTACTCGGAACAAGTATCCTTATTATTTAACCTATACTTTTCATACCTTTAGAGCTTTTGATAATGTAAAGAGCTCTTAACACGTTATACGTAATGTCGCCAGAGAGCCGTTAGCTTAGATATTATACTGTCTCGCAGTATATAGCTGAATAGCTGCATATTTTAGCACTTCCAGCTTTAATAAGAGCGACCGCATTGTTAAACAGCTGCTAGGAAACTTTAGTTAATGCTGCTAATTTTACAATGCTACAATTAATGTGTATATTATACACTGGGAGTCTGGGACTCTTGCTGGCAAAGTTATTTCTTGTTTATAAAACATTTTAGAATCATAGTGTTATGTTACGTCTACGTAACATAATCATAATTGTTGATATTCTGTAATTTTTTAAGATCTTTAAAAATGACGAGGAGAATTAAGATAAGTTCCTTTATTTTATTCTTTGTATATTATTAAAATACTTTTGTATATTACTTAAATCTATAATTACAAATCAAATATATGTACAGAATTTAAGAGAAGAAATAAAGCAAATTAAGGCAGCCCACGAAAGCGCAACAACAAATACATTTTCATCTGGCCCCTAAGCGTCTTCTAATGTTCTACTAATTGCTAAATGGGCACTAATGTATTAACGTGTAGCGAACATTTGTGAGATAAGTGAATAGTTGAAAGCATTGAAACTATAATCCTTTAGAAAGGCAATTAAGATGAGGTTGAATTGAAAACTGCACTCTAAACATATATTATACATAAACAGTATTTAAAACATGCCTCCGTGGTCCAGGCGTATGCCTGTAGACCCGGGGGTCGTGGGTTCGATTCCCACGGGAAGCATACTATGTTTAGTTATTTTCAGTTTGGTTAGGATATTGCAGGCTTGAATCACCTGATTGTCTGATAATAAAGATGATTCCGTGCTTCGGAAGGCAAGTTAAGCCGTTGTTCCCGGCTGCCATTTGGTAGTCGTTAAAGGAACCACGTCAGAGGCCGTGAGGCGGGTGTCGAAGAACTCTGACACCAGGGTGTGCATGGTCGATTGACTGTGTCACCTACTCGAATTGATGATGATTTAAAACATAACTTTATGATATAATAACGTCTTATAAATCGATGAATACCAGCTGCACGGACAAAAAACTGTCACGTTCTGTGTGCAGGCGAGAGCGCGTAACAAACGATAGTGAGGCACGATCGGCCTAAGCGTTCGGTTTATGACGCATCTGTCTCTCTTTCACTGTTATCACGTAAAATTATCGTCGATTTTACAGACAACCATTTTTTTGTGATAGAACCAAAGTAAGAACTAGATTGCGAAGGCTAATGATAGGGAAGAATGGCGCAGACAAAAGAAGGCTTATATCCAGTAGTGGATCTGATGATGATGAGAACCAAAGTAGCATGAATGTTTATTAGCACATCGAAAATAGTGACAGTTATTATAACACAAGTGTACGTCCATTCAGTAGATTGTTTCGTCTTATACGTCAGTTTCATAACAACAAAATACTTTAAAGAAACGTAATGTTGCAAATTTATAAATGAGTGTTTTTAAACGCCACTAACGATTGTTTACAATGATGAAAATGAGTCAGAAAGTCTTCTTTCTAAGAAAATGCATTTACTCGGTAATTTAATCCGGAGAAAAGCTATTAAATTATGTACCTACGTAAGTAGAAAGTTTAAATTTTAATAGGTTGTCAAGAAATAAATCTTTAGTAATAAAAGTGGTAGAGGATCAGTGGTCTGAAAGCGCGACTTATGAGCGAAATGTCTCGGGTTCAAACCCCGCCCAGTCAGACATGTACCTATGAGTTTGTAGATCAATCTGACTCAAGTACAGCCATTTTCATCGACTTCACGACCAAGACTTGTTATCGGTGAAGGAAAATATGCACGCTAGTGGATTGTTCACTAGTGTGAACAATCCACTATACACAATATTTTCTGAATATTTCACACATTCTTATAAATATTTTACATACATATTATCACGTCTTACATACATATTATCTCGTTTTACGGGTTAGACAGAGCCTAAGGTCATAAGACCAAAATGCCTTTAGCTTGTTGGTGAGCCTTAAGGTGGAAAAACTCACATTCATGTAGACGGTTCTTGCTCTACGGTGTCGTTATGAAGCCTTAGTGTACGCCCGACTAAGCAGTGAGTCCCCCTCGAAATCCTAGGATATCTCGCAGTCATTTTAGCTGAAGATAAATATGTTTCACAACAAACTGCGTTTGTTTACAACTTACAGTAGACTTGCTGTTAGTTCAGGCAAATCAAATAGTTTTGGTACTGTATAAAGTTGATCTCTGATTTCAAGAGCGATTTGTAGATATAATTTTGTTGAAAGAAACGAATACAATTATGTTACGCAGAAATAATGGAGTTCTTCATATGATGTTAAGGTAATAGTTATTAAAATAACTGCCTCCGTGGTCCAGTGGTTTAGGCGTTTGCCTGTAGACCCGGGGATCGTGGTTCGATTCCCACGGGAATCATACTTTGTTTAGTTATTTCCAGATTGGTTAGGATATTGCAGGCTTGAATCACCTGATTGTCTGATAATAAAGAAGATTTCGTGCTTCGGAAGGCACGTTAAGCCATTGGTCCCGTCTGCCATCTGGTAGTCGTTAAAGAAACTACGTCCGAGGCTAAGAGGCGGTTTCGAAGAACCTGGTGTCACCAGGGTGAGCATGGTCGATTGACCGTGTTAATAATTAGTTTTTCTACTTTCTGAACCCTTTGACGATATATGACAAGCTAAATACATACTGCAGCAAGCTGCTATGCAAATAGTGAAAATTGCAGTTCATTTAAATATAAATGAAAGGCGAGCTCTGTGGCGCAGTGGTTAACACGCCAGCCTGTGACACGAGAGTGCCCGGGTTCGATTCCCGGTCAGGTCATGATGGAAAACGATCTTTTTCAGATTGACCTGGGTCTTGGATGTTTATCTATATACTAAAGTATATATTATAAAATACAGTATCGTTGAGTTAGTATCCTACTACACATGTTCACAACTTACTGTGGGGCTAGCTCAATTTGTTTGATATGTCCATATATATATTTATTATTTGTGCAAAGATAAAGCTGACTATTCCTTTATCATACCTATTCGATAAAAAAATCCAAACGTTAGGTCCATTGTTTAAATACTAACCGATACTTCCTACCACCTAAAAAAGTGTATTTGAAGATCAATAAGTTGACACCTTAAACTAAAGTATATTCCGCCACATATTTTTCGTCAAACTACATTCTACTTAGCAGTTTGCATTAAAACATCTCGGGGACAAAGTAGTATTCTTGTTATTCCTTAGGTTAGCTGTTTAAATAATGAAGCTTTATCATCGTCTAGTTATACGTATAGTAAAACTCGTTTGTATTTTAATTAAAGTAAGATCTAAAGTATTAGAACAGCAAAGTTAAATCACAATTGTCTTCTCCATTTCTTTATATATACTTTCTACCTAGACCTGCGGCATGGAATTTTTGGAGGATTTTTTCACGTATATTTTATACTATTAGCATTATCCATGTAGTAGCATGTCATTATGCGAGTAAAACATTCTAGCATGTACTTTTATTCTTAATAAGTTATAATAATTATTTCACTTACATTACGAAGTATTCGCAGACAAGGTTAAAATTTATACCCTAACTACTTAAAAACTTTAAATAACAATATCAAATTACCCACACAATTCTATTTATATTAATCAAATACGCTTTTATAGACGCCATCTCAAACTAAAGGATATCCAGCCACAAAATCTCGTCAAACTATATCCTACTCAGCAGTTTGAATTGAAACTTCCTCGGGACTAAGTAGTATTCTTGCGAGTCCTGAATCCCGGACAGACCGATCTCGAGTTGAAATTAATCCATCTTACTTTTCAATGGATAAAGAATTGTGTCTTAAACAAGATACTAACGTCTTACCAATGTTATTAGTAGTATATCTCGTCGTATAAACATGTGTTCGGTAGTAACGAATCAGCAGTCACGTCTATGGATAATAAGTTAGCGTAAATAAAAGTTTTGTAAGTACGAGTATAATATAAACAATATACACTAAACTCTATATACAATACGTAAAGAAAACCCTATCCGATCCTTGAAGAGGTGATTCAGCCCGTCGATATGAACAACCTGTCCTATGGGACCAATGCTGGGGACTCGATTTTTTTTGACGTACTTGAATTTTTTTTTGTAGTGTAGACACTACTCACAACTCTATACTTATCAATACGCATTCAAAACCGCCCCTTTAAATGAAGGATATCCAGCCACAAAATCTCTCATCAAACTATATCCTACTCAGCAGTTTAAATTGAAACTTCCTCGAGACTAAGTAGTATTCTTGCGAGTCCTGAATTCCGGACAGATTCAGAATAGCAGTCATTTTCAATATTTTATAGAAGAAAAAAATGATTTAATATTTATTTATTGGGCTCAGTTTTTTTTTAATTAAACAATACGCATCATTATCGTTTATTTGTCACATTTACAAGCTGAGATATTTTTCTTCGAAATTTAAAGTATAAATATTCTTATGTAGATGAAAAAAACATTTCGAGTCAAATTAAATATAGCTCAGAGAACACAGTCTAGAGTAAATCGAGTTAAAATGTAACGTATTAAAAGACGTCCCTGTAAAAAAATTACTGCAACTGAATTCTCATATTCTTATTATCATATAAGTGAGCGTTATCGTAGCAAGCATGTAGCCTGTTCGTAGCCGTCGTAGCGCCGCCGCTACGCAGAGTGCGCTGCGCTTAAAATTACATTAGTCATTCCCCTTTCAGAGAACATAATTCTAAGTATAATTAGAAAATTTTCATTATTAAATTTTGAATGAGTCACGAGTTCATTGACATTTAAATTGTACGCAATTTATATCTACGAGTAAACTTGTTGGTCCTATGGTTTCGTCCGCGCGTCAAGATCTGTATTACTGGTAAAATATTTAACTTCTCTAATGCAATGAAATCATTAAAATTAAATTGAAATCAATTTAAATTAAATTGTCAAAACAAGCCATTTTATAGAAAAGTGAAGAAAAACTCCGAGTGCCTAGTAAGAATTAAGATGAAGACACTCATTCAACTTTTGTTTAGGTATGTAAAAAATTATGGCGTATTAAAGACACTTAGATATACATTCATAAACCCTGAATACACAATACTCCTTTTTATGAATAGGTATAGTTTAAAAAAGGTTTGAATTAAATAACAAAGTGTAGTTACATAAGCTCATTTATATCTTTAAAAATCTTAGGTACGCCGCAGACTTCCCAACAATTAAGATGACATACCAGGCTCTATGTCAGTCAATCTTGACATATTGCATAACAGTTTGGGGAGGTGCAGCCAAAACCATACTTTTACCATTGGAGAGGGCCCAAAGAACAGTGCTTAAAGTCATGACCAAGAAACCGTTTCGTTATCCCACTTTCCAACTTCATAAAGAAATATCTGTTTTAACCGTCAGACAACTGTTTATTTTACAGACAGTTCTTAAAAAACATCGTTTGATTGGCTATGATCATAATTTAAATAAGAATAAACGTCTAAAATATAAAGTATGTAAAACCTTAACTCACAGGACCACGCTAGCCAAACGTAACTTTAAAGTCTTAAGTCCCATTCTCTACAACAAATTAAATAAATCACTAAATATTTACCCCTGTAACAGATACAAATGTAAATTAAATGTTCAAAACTGGTTAAATACGCAAAATTACGATGAAACCGAGTCCCTTATGCCTTAATGCCTTTCATGTTCCTATCTATGACACAATAATAAAACTGTCGCATTCTCACATGACCACGCACACGTTACCATAATCACTTCTACTATTTCTGTGACACAAACGTTACTATCCATCGCTCACTTCATGGTTTTAATCAAATTGCATAGAATTAATATAGTATACATAAATATAAACATAATTATAACTTCTATAATACTAGCTATTTCCCGCGGATCCGCCCGTGATAATGTCGATCCCTCGGGAATAATAGAATTTCCCTGAATGAAAGGGCCACGGGCTTCAAACTGCCTCCATTTCAAGTTTTGTTCAAATTAGTTTAATGGTTTAGGCGTGAAAAGGAGACAGACAGACTTATTTTCGCATTTATAAAATCGTATAAAAAATATAAGATATATAATAAGTATAATAATATTTATAATACATATATCTATACAATAGTAACATTTAAATATATATTTATATAATAGTATATCTAAAAAGGCACAATATTTTTATTACACTTTTATTTCCGCATGTTTAAAATTACACTTCAGCCCAAATACAGACATATACTAGTTGGGCAAGAAGAGAGACCATAGAATAGTAACCTGTAAACACAAAGATACTAACTTTGTTAACTTAATACGGCACATAAAAAAAAAAAAAAATTGTGAGACACCTTCCATTATTCCTTGGGTGGCCCATCTACCGAGATACAGACTTATTACGTTTAGTTCGGAGGTGGACTTCCGGGGGGCATGGTCGGTGTCCATATAAACAGACTGCTGTTACCTGTTGACTGTATTGTTTGTGTTCTGAAATAAAATTGATTGAATTGATTGAGTTACTTAGTCAACCTTGATTTGAATTTTCTTAAAACTACCTTCAGTAATTGGCACGGTTATGTCATTGTCATAAAATAAAGTACGTGAAGACGTCACAGGAACACCCCAAAAGGTCAAGTTCATAAGACCGGAAAATGAGGAGTACGTGCGGGATAAATTAAACGAAAGTTCAGTTTGCTCTTAACATAAAATTATACCACCCCGTATTACGGTATTTGTAGATGTTGAGATTATACAAAACATGTTTAAAATGTAAACAAGTTATTTAATAGTATGAAAAATTGTATCTGTATCCTTATCCTTACTAATATTATAAATGCGAAAGTGAGTTTGTTTGTTTGTTACGCTTTCACACCGTAACTACTGAGCCGATCATCATGAAATTTTGCATACAAGTTCTCTGGAGTACGGAGAATGTCATAGGCTTATACCCCGGAAATCACGGACATCACCTTTTATCCCGGAAAAAAAAATTATTCCCGAGGGATCGACATTGACGCGGGCGGAGCCGCGGGCGAAAGCTAGTCTATAATAAATGTAAACAATATAATCAGAGCCCTTCGGCACGTAGGGACCTTAAGTAATTCTGGATTGAGTTTCATTCTGCGCATTCTTCTCACCAGTGGTCGTTCCGAAACACTAGTAGTATTTAGATTTTGCATATATTAAAAAATATAAGAAATAAATATATGACGTTAAAAAAGAGATACATGTATCCAATTTTGAATGAAAATTTCTGACTTTTGACTTATGTGACTAATAAAACAACACTTTTAATTTGATATCGATTCGTTAAGTTACCTTAATAATTCTTTAAAGTCGGGCGCCAGTATGAAATCTTAAAATACAATATTACCTTAAGATAATCCACAAAATTTATAGCCACTTTTATAATTAAGCCATTAGCATACACTTAATATTTAATATAGCTACTAAACAAGTTCTCGTGCTAGCGGTGCAAACGGCTTGCTCGTGACGTCACAAATTTATAGGCATTTTTCAGCAGAGTGTTTTTAAAACGTCTAAAAATATGTGACTTTATAACTTTTATATCTTTAAGAGTTTTTTTTTAGCAATGTATTTTTACCACCAATCGCAAAAAGTTGTTTGGTCATCTTATACGACACGACGATTTCATCAAAATCATTTTGGAAGGGAAGATCGCAGTCAAGAGAGGAAAGAGAAGGCCAAGCAGGGCTTTCATTATTATTATTATTATTATTCTTTATTACCATTTAATATATACAAATACACATATTATGCATTACAATAAAAATCATAGACGAAGTAAAAGAGAAGGTCAAAGTCATGTCGTATAGAGAGGTCAAGGATCAAGATAGCGGAGTATCGAGAAAGACGGAAAATGCTCCACCGACAAAAATATAGTTCTTTAAATAATGATAAAGATGATATGTCAATTGACACCTTTTATATAAGTACTATATTTCTGAAATCGACACAAATACTCGTACCTACTATAAAAGTCGTAACTTAAACATGTCACAGGAATAAAACCTTTAAGGTTTAGTTCACCAGAGCGAAAAGCAAGGTCTCGTACTCGTAGTTCTTAGTCGAAAATAGATAAAACAAGTTTAAATACTCCTGAAGGTTGTATATACTAAGGAGGGCATCGTAATCCTGTATCGTCTTACTACACAACAAATAATTTGTTATTTTCGAAGATAGCATGTTAAATTAATTTATCGACTTCAGACAATTTAAATAAATTTATAGGGATAAACTACACAGATTGAGCTAAAGCCCCACGGTAAGTTGTGAACGTATGTCCTGGAATACAAACTCGATAGTATATTTTATAACAGGTACACTGAAAATTTAAAATACCTTAATTAATGCTACAATTAAAAATAAATATATATTTAAAGATGAAAAAGGCCTTATAGATCCAGTGCCGGATTTATATTTTTATATGAGTGTAGGCCACTTAAAAACCATGCGATATCGAGGGAACTTGTTTGACTTTTATCCTCTGAAATCGCGTGAGTGTCCTCTGAAATCTGCCGCCCCTACGCCAAGGCTTATACGGCCTAATGACAAATCCAGGACTGGGTAGATTTGTCGGAGGAGAATCGGTAGCGTGCCCAGAAGGCAGGCAGCATTGCAATACTGATCTTTTGGCCAAGGTATAGACCAGCCTTCTGGTCACGGGTCACCTCGATTTATAGGTAATGTTAAGTTTCGATCCTAAATGGTTCAAATAGGTACATAGTTGTTTCTAAGTTGTGCCGCTTGAGGTTTCCTGCCGCTGTCGCTGTTGAACCGGCCTTAGACTCTGCGCCCGGGAGGTGAGATGACGGTGTGTTCGAGACAGCATGTAAGTCATTCATACTTTACATGCTGTAAAAAGTTTCGGCTTATTTTTACGACTAGTCGCCTGCCTCTTTGGGAACGCTATTGTTTTCCGCGATTTTATGTCTTTTTTATTTAGAATAAAAGATCCTACAAGAGATTTATTTATTCAAGCCTGGATCAACAAGTCAAGACTGATAGATATACTTCAATATATCTAGATGTAGCTGTTGTGGTGATATTTATCAGAGTTTGACTCGAACAAATAAGAAGAAATTAGAAGGTTACAATTTTTTTTTATTGTAGCAATATTGTTTCACTTGCAAACAATGCCGTAACAAAGTGATTTCTAGTTTTGCGCGAAATATATTAAACAACGCCTGACTAAACACAATAAGCAAACATTCTTGCCGCAGACTGCATTAGCGCCAGGCGGTGCATTAACTACCGACTGAATGCGAGTGTCACGAGTTATGCTTTACTTTGCTTGTATTGCAAGTTAATTATCACAACTGAATTTTCAATTACTCAATCTCTATGTACCACGGACTCAATATGTACCTCCACATCTACTTACAGACATGATAAAGGTTCCTTGAATAAATTCCATTATTTTACATAAACCACAAAGTACATAATTACCTTAATCAAAAATTATTATTAAAAACAGATTTGTTCTAAAACAAAAGAAGAATAACTTTAAACAGTGTTAGGAACATTATAATATACACTGAATTTATTGTTTTAAACTTTAGAAAGTGTACATTAATGTGGTGAATAATAATTATTTCTACTGATATCGTAATTACCGAAAACTCTTCTCTTACAAACTTACGCTACCAAGAAATAATTCGAGAATTGAGTTATTATTATAATAATATCAAATCTCTGAAACTCTTACAAGTTTTGCAAGCCATTTAAATAGGCAAAGTAAGTTAAAGTGTATTCGGTGAAATATTATGTTCAGTATTTCGTGGTTAAGGACGAAGATGAGTAATTACTTGAAACTGACGAAGTTCTCACGGAAGTCTCGAAATCCTCGCGAGTTTGAAAGGATTCGAGACGGCACCAAACATTCAAACTAGCTTTAGATTGAAATTTAGCAGTAGTTACTTTATTGAGCTTGCCACGAGGCAACGACTCCAGGTAACGAATTGAGATTACTACATTATTTTTTACTCAGTTTAAATCTTAATCAATTATATATCAGAGTATGCACGTTGCCACATTGTCTTGTATACACAAAAAGATGGAAGTACAAAAAATTCTTAGGTCTTCTAGTCCATGTTTATTTTTATTATCAGAGAAATATTCATAATTTTCTATTTGAAAAGAAATGTCATAGTACATAAATATATTTTTTTTTTTATATATACGGACGAATCACACAGATTGAGCTAGCCCCAAAGTAAGTTCGAGACTTGTGTTATGGTATACTAACTCAACGATACTATATTTTATAACAAATACATATATAGATACACATCCAAGACCCAGGCCAATCTGAAAAAGATCGTTTTCCATCTTGACCTGGCCGGGGATCGAACCCGATCACTCCGAGTCGCAGGCTGGCGTGTTGACCGCTGCGCCACGGAGGAACATTTTAAGCTTTTGATATGCGTGAACACAGATGCACTTGTAGTATCAGCAACAACATTATATCACGAATGTTGCAAAATTTTAATTAATGCTTTCTTATTCATAACACTTGTTTTGGTTAAGGGAACAGTTGAAATAGGGTTTTTATGTAAGGCCGTAAAATGCTTTTAGTGCAACATGTGTTTACTCTTACGTCGTTAATTCAAACTTTGTATAAACTGCTGTTAACGGCGGGTAAGTAAATATTTATCTGAGCAAAACACCGTCATCAAGCATTTAACACGTAAATGCGTCCTATACTACAGTGACAAAGTGCCAAACAATCATTTGTTTTTTTAAGGTTATTTTTATTGTCATGATAAAGTGAAAGCAGCGAAAGAAAAATAAACTACGCTACAATAATATATTATTTTAAATATTAACAACCAGATATTTTAATTACGAGAAATTAAGAAGTAATTGAAATACAAATATAAAAACGTAATTGTATGTAAAAAAAATTATTTGAATTGCAATAAGTTTCCTCTGCGTAACCCTGCGTAAAAAGGAATAATAGTACCTACCACTATTATACTGCGACTTGTGGAAAATTCCTTGCCCCATTGCTTGCGTCGCTCAGTACATCGTTTTTATAAAATGTATTCTTATTTTTTTTTACTTCAACTACGTATCTGTAACGTGCCTTTAACTTTATTAGTTATGTTTTGTTTTCAATAAAACTCAAGAAATAATGACAATATATAAAAATACATCGATTTAAATATTTTCTACTCAAAATAGTGCTAAAAGTACGACTTAAAAAATGTAATATTGCGTTCTTAGCATATACTTTTGCATGTTTCCTTATTGATCGAGAAAATGGTTAGATTATATGAAGATTGTGAGATTCATGTATTTAAGGGTTGAGTAATTTTCCGCCTTTCCACGCTTCTAATCAGCTAGTGCTCCGAGCCAGGCTGTTTTCCCTAATTTTCGCGAACTCCTATTAACCAGGCGCGAGTTATTGCTCACTCCCAAGGGATCTCGGCGGTTGCCAGGCAACGGGTTGCGTGTGTGCGTAAACGCGCAATTTCCCGTACATGTGGGCGTAAAAGTTGTAGTCTGCGGTTTCTAGAACTTGTGGATTCTTATCTATCGGTTTTTCGTATAGTACGCTCGAAGGTTTTGATGTAACTTGACGTTAATTAACACAAAATTATCAATATTTGCTTTTAAGCGTAGGCACAAATATTTAAAACCTAAAATCGTGACGCTTTTTAACATTTCTTATATGTCAGAAACTTTATTATACTTTTGCAATTTCTTTAATAAAAAAAAACTCAATTTAAACAATAACTTATACGATAAATCATTCCAATCTGATCAAGATTAATCGAGTTGAAACAATTTAATTGAACTAGGACGTGACGATCATAATGACTACAGTATAATCGACAAAATCTCGGAAGGGCGCTTCTTAAATTATAACGATCTCTTTTTTCAGTTACGAGAGGAATATTACAATCGAGTATCTCGTTTAATATCCTGAAGTAGACGCGAATTATTTTTCTTTCACGTCACTAGAGACGTAAATTATACGAAATTGGTACTTCAAACAATAGGTTGTCAGTTATTAGATTTTCAGTCGTCCAACATCGGGATCCTCTCGAACTTTTTTATCGTATTCTATTAAATTTAATGACAAAATTTAGTATACATGTGGTATCTCCATAACCGAACGCATTCAAAGTGCTTACACCGCGCCGCGTGAACGAAGAACGTGAGTTCTGCGCAAGCTGTAAGGCTGCGCAAAACCATTAGGCGGTTATGTAAAAAATTTAAAAGTCCTTATATTTTCTTCTATCTATATACCTAAATTAAGAAAGAAAACCTGCGAGATGTAAATATAAATATTTTCATGCGATAATTATTGTTTTAGACATAAAATTTGCAAACTTTTCAAAGGAAAATATTTTTAGATATATAAACGTTACATAACACATATGTATCGTTTTTGCTTAAGTATCTGTTTTAAATTCCAACAAGGTGGCGATCTTGTGCAAGAATCCACATAAACTATACAAATAATTTTGATGTATTTAATTAATCCAGCGAATTGTTCTAGTGATTTAAAAATATGTCAAATTCCACAATCTCGTGCAGTACCAAAAAACCTCCTTCCTTATCGAAGTTTAATGTTAAAAATAAAGCGAATGTTTCAAATAAACAAAGAGTATCAAGATGTTTGGGCGGCGTGTAGTAGGCAATAGAGCGCTCTTGGGAATTGGGGATGTATCGTAAGTGTCGAGACGAGCAGTTTTGTGTCTCCAGCGTGTTAGGAATATACGTGTCGCTGATACCTTGGGATGCCAACTATTGGGGATAAACTTAATACAGAAGAATTTTTTATCCAAGATGTTTGGTGTAATGCTTTGACGCTGAAAATAAAATTATGTTAGGAGGTTTGTTTTTATTATTTTATTGCTGACTTACCTCAATCATTTCTTATTTGCTTTTTATGGGATATATAAACTTTAAAGAAACGCGTCTGACGCGGCCTGACGCAATACTGGTTTTGTTTCAAAGAACTGATTCGATCAATGATCCTTAAATCTAAAGAAATAATATTGAAGAACCGGTATTGTTCTTTTGTTTTCGTCTTATTGTTGAACTAAACTACTTAAAAAAATACCCTAAAGGCATATATTTTCAAATTATAGCAATTACTCATAAGTTAAATTAATTTGATAATAATAACACGCTAATCCAGAATATCAATGGAAATTTCCAAGAAATACGAGCATTTAGGAGAAATTATGGCGAGAGTTGTTACGATCGCGTTAAGAGCTACGTAAAAACAAAATTACAGGCAAAACAAGAGGCATTTTACCGAAATTCTCGGCTATTCAGAAACATCATCATCATTTAAGAAAATCTTCTACTAACATTTTCAGTATTTGTATATTTTGCGATAAAATCTCCTTAAAATGTTTTAAGATTCATAGAATAAACATTTCTAAACAGCTAGAATTAAATAGATAAATTTTAGAAGTAAAATTAAACTCCTAGGCGATAATTAATCGAGTATTTGATAAATGGAAGTTCAATAGGCATATTGAATACATTTTCTTTCGTATTGATATCAGTGTAAAAATATTTTTCTCAAAAGAAATTATTTCAGATAAAGTCACATATTTGAACACGTTTTGAAAACGCATTATGAGCCTATTCGTGACGTCACGCGCAAGCGTTTGTACGGGCAGCGTGAGAACTTTAAGTCTATGTAAAGGTTTTCACGATATTTTATTTCTTTATTAAATAAGAGTACAATCAGTCTTATTATAAAACAAGGACTAACTGTAGTATCTGGTTTAAACCATCATGCGTCCAAAACAAATTGACAATGACAGTTGACCAAACTTCAAAGTAATAAGTGTCTGCTTATTTTGGTCGGATAATAGTTTAAACCAGGTACTAAAGGTAGTCCTCGCTTTATAATAAGACGGAATAAGTCCATATCAATATTACTTGTTATTAAGTCATCATTTATGTCAACAATTTTGTGAGCACTGCTCATCACTTATTTGCTTATCAATTTATTTCGTTCAGGAATCAGTCCCGAAAAGGTAATATAAAGTAAAATGTTGTTTGATGTATTTAATGGAAAGATTTCAATATTCGTGATTCCAATTATTTTGTATCGGTACGCGAACTAAGCCTCTTGATGCTTGATGTTGGAATGTGAGTATAACAAGCCTACTTTATAAAATATTTCAGAATTGGTAAATAAATGTCCTATTTCGTAAAGTTGTTATCCAATTTATTTATAAACTTCACAGATTTTGTAATAATAGCAAAGCGATGTTGGATAAGCCAAGCTTAAGTTGTAAACTAAATAACTTAATAACATTGTACATACATTTTGAGATCAAAACTAGTGTGACACCCATTTTTATTGTCATTAACGGCAAAGCGATGTTGGATAAAAAGCAAATCTGAAGTTGTCAACGTAATTTTCGGCCCACATTAGCCTGGAACCGATTGACCTGCTGCCAAACCTAGTTAAAGTAAAAATAAAACACGAGCACAATGGGCTAGCTATAAAATAGTTGTGTACGACTAAGTGATGTCCATATTTACATTCAAATGACAAAACTTCTGAGAAGAAGTCGCAAAAAGCCCGTGATCGTTTTTCAAAGGGCAAATGGAAGGAGCCCAATGGCTCGGTGGGCGTGTGCATTATAAGCGCTTACTCTTGTAAAGCAACCTCGGTCGTGGCCCTCATTGGCAAGTGTCATTAAAATGTTGCGAGCTCTTCCGTGCTTTGGAAGGCATGTTAAGCCGCTAATTCTGTCTGGCATCTTTGATGGCAGTCATTAAGCTACATCAGATGCTGGTTGTAGCTTAAAAATTCTCACACCAGTGTTGGCCATTTACACACTCGAAAAACAACAAACTGAGCTAAAACTCTGCTTGACGTAAATGTAGTTTTAAAGGATTCTTTTCTGTAACTTTTATTATTGAACTTGTATCTAATAAAACTGATTTTGAACAAAACGAGATACCTCATATATATTTTCATTGTTACTGAAACTGGGCAAAAATCCAATGTATCAGATTTAGCAATTAAGGGGGAAATTCCCGAACATAACATACTCCATGTCCATTAAAACAACAGTCCTAAGCAAACACGAGTCGCGTGTGGTCACCCCGATAAGTGTTGCTGGGGTGACTATGTTTTCTAATTACGAAATTGGGTGTTGGGTGCTCGGATATACTCGTACGAAGCCTCATAATACATACAGGGTGTGTTGGCCATATAATATGTTACAATATGTTAACTGTTCTAAAATTTTACGAGCTTTTTATATATATATATGATTTATGAAAAAAAAATGTAGGTAAGGAGTATAATATAGTGTCTTAACGGAACATATAGATTCATAAAGCAGGGACATATTTATAAAAGGATATATCATACAGGTTCAGCTAGCCCCAAAGTAATAGTAAACGGGTATAGTGGGATACTAATTCGATGATACTATATTCTATAATAGATACTTATATAGATAAACATCCAATATTTGGATGTTTATCTAGGAGGAAAAATAAGGAGTACCCGAAACCGGCGAGCATGCATGAAAAGAGTGATGGATGTAGATGAAGCAAAAGAGGTTTGTAAGGATCGTAGCAAGTGGAGATCTATAGTCTCTGCCTACCCCCATGGGAAAGAGGCGTGATAATATGTATGTATGTATGTATAAACATCCAAGCCCCAGATGAACCTGAAAAAGATAATTTTCCATGTTGACTTGGCCGGATATCGAACCCGGGACCCTGCAATTCAAAGGCACTTACAGTACCAGTAAGCCACAAAGATGTTTGTTCTGAATATGCCAAAAACAAACATAAATCTACCGTCTTTGAATATATAAGTACATAAATGAATTTATCGTGCGTGTCGTCATTTATCGGTGTTTATCTCGTTAACTCGCTCCGTCATTTCGAAATGCGATAAACGTAAACATCTCGTAATTTGCAATACAATTACAAACAAGGGAACCGTGAGCGAGACACGGGGACCATAAAATAAAGAGGAGGCTGTAATTTCACTAAAGACTGTAGCGGATCGGTGCTGCGCTATGGTTGTGATTCTCTGTTTCGGTTTTTCCATTGGAACAAGTAGTGCGAAAATTGGATGGGTGACCGCAAGTGGCATAAAAATATCTAGGGCGTAGTCGTGCTTCGGAAAGCATGTTAAGCCGTGGGTGATGAGCATCGTCATCATCATCAGATCTCTTCAGTCTTCATTACAACACACAGGAGCATGACCCTATCAGAAATACCGGAGCCGTACTTGACCAGAGCTGACAGAGGATTTGGCTTCTCTCCTCTCTGGCTAAACGGGTTGGAGAGGCCTCATTGATGTTTATGAGCTTTGTTTAGCTTGTATTTCCTTAATGAAGTAATACTAGAGCGATACTATTATTACACATTTTTCTCGCACTCCTCTCCGCTGAAAAATTGTAGCCTAAAGATGTTAGCAATCGAGGAAAAGAGACGAAAAACGACCTTTCCAATAAAATTCCATGATATATGAAATTCACGGTAATCGTTTTATACAGTAAGCTTCATTACTTCCGAGGAGCGAGGCGTCTATTTTTGAATATTCTCACGAAAAATGTTAGGTGCCTCCGTGGGCGGCGGGGCCTTTCGCGTGGCAGTTCAAAGGCGCCGCCCGCCTAGAGATGTGACCAAACAGCTACTGAATTTGGGATATTTTTATGAAATTATTTAGTTTTAAAATGAGTTATTATCCAAGTTTCTTCTTCTAATTAAAGAGCTAAGTCCTTGTTTTTGGAGTTACCAATGATCTCCATTCTTCTCTATTCAATGCTAATCTTTTTACTTCCGCCTAAGTTTTAACGTTAATCTGTTAATCTCATAAAAGTACATACACAAATAAAAATGTATACATTGGTTACATATAAGTATATGTAGTTATTAAAAATAGCATATATATAAAAACCATTATTCAACAGGGTCCAAATCCCAGGTATAGTGTTAAATGAGCAAAAGATATGTTTTCGTTTATTTATTTTTGTAATTAAACGTTTTAAATTAAAAGTTGTACTGTTGTTTACAAATTAAAAAGAATAATTAGTAAACCAAAATATAAAAAAAATAAAAGCATTAAAAAATTGGTAGTGTGTAAAGTCGGTTTACGGACGATGGCAATTTGATAACGGTGGATGCTTCTCTATCAGTTGCTGCGCGCTCTCTCTTGCACACAAAATGTGACTCTTTTTCGTGTATGCAGCCGGCGTTCATCGATTTATAAGACGTTTTGACAGTAGTTCATAAAATAGTTTGTAGGGTTGTTTTTTATAGGGCCTTGCCATACAAAATTGTTAATGATATTTCCGTTTTGTTAAAAATAATTTATTTAAACTGGGGACACCACTGGAACCCGAAATATTGGTACGGTCTTAATAACCCATTTGAAATTCTCATTTAACTGAATAACGAATGTTATTATGAGAAATGATGAGAGAAAATTATGAGGAGAGTGTAGGCCAAATCCTCTGTCTGCTCTTGCCAAGTATGGCTACAGTAGTATAGAGCGGGTCATGCTCCTGCAGTCCACTGCTGAAGATGAGATGAGTATGAGAAATAAATGGTTTAAACCTAACCCTAAGCCTTCCTACGTGTAACATGGCCACCTCACTACTGCTATACCGTAAAATGATTCGTGATTTATTTGCCAGCTTTTGATACATGAGCGAGATTTGCGTCGCAGGTGACTCGTGAGGCCTCTGACGGAATTGAAATGTTGCAGATTGAAGGAATTTATGGCCTTTCTCCGCGATTAGGGCAGCCAGGTGCTCTACTTACCATGATTTATACTAGTAAGTCTAAAAAACTGAAATGCCAAAAAAAAAACATTTAATTTTCTGCTCATAAAATTTTAGGGGTATCGATTGAAAAATGCGACCTGTGTAGGGAAGAACAGCGGGTCAGACGAATATACAAATATTTTTTGCGTTAAAGTGGAGACGATTTAAGTGGTGATGATGATAGTGATAGCTTTACGTTCGCTCGGTTAACTAGCTTAGCGACTATTAAGAGTGTAGGTAATCAGGGCTTTTTCACCACTTCTATGCTGGTCTGGGAGAAAAGAGAAAACATAGAATATGCTAGCTTCTCTTCCCGCGCAGATCGTAAAAGCCTATCGAAGGATTGGGCTAAAACCTGCGGAATCATGGCCTTAGGCGATGCGGCTAGCAACCAATCACAATTTTTATGCCGTTTTCCATCTACACGCCCTCCAACATGCTAAAGTTGGCCATAAGCTCTTATAGACCTAGGCTCTGTCTACCCCATAAGGGAAAAAGACGTGATAATATGTATGTATGTATAAGAAGCTTAATATAAACATACTTCAACAACTGAAAATTAACCAGAATTTACTACCAGGACTAAAATAGGATAGAATATAAAATAGGATTAATATTATCTAGAAATTTATAAATGTTCGCCAAATTATTCCATGTAGTAACTTATTTGCCACCTTTTGATACATGAGCGAGATTCACTTCAGGTGAGTCGTGCTAGGCCTCTAAAAGGCTTGAAATGTTCCAGATTGGAGAAATTTATGGCCTTTATGAGCTATTAGCGACGGCTAGGTGCTCTACTTGCTATGATTAATATGAACTCAAACACTATTATGAACATTATCATGATTTATGTACCTACGAATTTAAGTTATCTCGCTCGTACATCGATCTCGGCAGAAAGATAGCTTCAATTCTTTTACGAATACGACTTTATCCCTCAAAGCGTATATAGAGTCGAATGACCCAACACCAAACGTGATTTGAGCAGGATATCGAGCTTAACGGTGGCGTTTCTTGTTCGCCAGCTTTTAATACATGAATGAAGTTGCAAGGCCTTTAAATTGAAATGTTGCATACTGACGGAATTTATGGCCTTTCTCCTCGATTAGGGGCGGCCAGGTGTAGAGCATACGATTTATACTAACTTAGCGAGCGTTATGAGCGTCATCATGCCTTAACTACAGTTATACGTCCTACCGGGGTTAGACAATCTGGATATATTGGTATGAGACTGAAATATCCTTAAGACTTTCCGGGACTTTCTATTGTTATTTCTATTGTGACTGGTTTGTCCGTAAAAGAGTTAAAAGATTCAGCACCCTTAGATACTTTTGTTCGTGTAAACAATGAAATATGCATTAAAAACCAGATAGAATAAAATACGTTATCCATCTACTGGTTGTCTCGAATACATCGCGATAGGAATGCTCATTGTTTACTAAAACCATTATATATTTTTGTAAGTAATATGTGACCTATTGTTTGTGTATAATTAAGTCATAATTTCATTCTTCTATCAAACAATATCAATTAAATTATCTGACAGAGTAAATTTTTTTTTTTTAAATTAACCTATCTTGTCCCACTGCTAGGCAAAGGTCTCCCCCATTTCCCTCCAGTAATTCCTATCTTGAGCCATCTCTGACCATTTTGTATTAAACTTCCGCATATCATCACTCCATCGCGTACGCGGTTTACCTCTATTTCGTCTCCCTCCTTCTGGATACCACTTCGTGGCAACATGGGCCTAGCGATCCGGGTGCATACGGCAAACATGACCCGCCCAATCCCATTTTAACCTTGCGGCTTTGCGTCCCACATCGACTATACATGTCTTTGAGCGAAGTGTAGTATTACGGATTCTGTCCAACCTTGTGACTCCTAGGACACTTCGCTCCATCGCCCTCTGGCAAATCTTGAGTCTGGACTTAATGGCTTCCGGCAATGCCCATGTTTGGGCTCCATAGGTTAGGACGGGCAAGATACACATGTCGATGAGCCTGCGTTTCAGTGACAGTGGCAGGTCTCCCTTCATGTATTCTTTCATGGACCAGTAGCTCCTTCATGCATTAGCTATGCGACGATTTATTTCGTTTTCATAACGTTTATTGCTGAGGAGACTAACTGGCCCAAGTATATGTATTCATCGACATAGTGTATTTCTTGCCCGTCTACTTCGATCCTATCTGTGGTGCTATTTGACAATAAATTTTAATTTAGGTTATCTACTAAAACTTTATTGATTATCTTCAAGTTGCCAATTTAGATTCCTCATTCATTTAAATACTCACACAAATTATTCAAAGTTACCATTAATTGAGCGCTTTTCAACGACAATCAAGTTCTCTTATTTCTTTCTATAACTTGCTAAAGTCAATTCGGCAAGTCTCCAAACTATTTAGTCCTTGGAGAAGCTCTTTGAATATCAAACAGTTGAAGCAAAGGAAACAAGTAAGCATGGAATACGGCAACTTTTCCCCTATGACCGAGGATAGTATAGAGTTATAATGAAACAGATCTAGTTTGCGACTTTGTGAGGCCACTGGGCGGAATTGATCTGGTTGTTTCGTTTTTTCGCCTTGTTCGTGTTGACGAATATTCCAGACTGAATGTAGATAGAAAATATGGAAATCAGTCAGTCAGTCAGTCAAATATTTTATTCATCGTAAGATATTTTAAATATCATTCGGTGAACGTTAACTTAAATAACACATTATTATTTACAACATTATCATTGTTGACGTCAATAACTTACTTAGAGCTAAGTTTACGCCGCTTCCGCAGAAGCTTTCCTTTCCGCTTAAATATTACGAGAAAACATTGCACGGGTGTTTGTTCTTTGGAAATTTAGTGGTCATTTTAATCAAAGAAAGTAAAAATTAATAAAAGTCATTATAAAGTAATCTTCAATTAAATGAGACTGTTATATACGATATTTAGGAAATCAAAATGGGATAGCTTAGAAAATGTTACAAACAAATTCAAATGATCGCGTCATGTACTACCGATGAATTAAAAAGTGGCTTCCAATGGTTAGAATATACTATTGTTTGTTGATTAATATATATTGTAAATATTGTCCATATAAATATTACGACCAAATACTGAACTCATCGTGCTCATTTCAATCATCCACTTACCGCATGTCTACGTCAAAATTCATAGCAAATAATATCCGAAGTGGGTCAATAAACGTGGAGATAGTTTCAGAAATAACATTTTGTCGCGCGAATTCGCTCGATTGTGGGGGTGTGGGCGAGGGGGTGAGGGGAATCAATCCACTCACGTCAGACCCGTTGTCCAATCAACTGACACACGATGTTCGCTAGGGATCAGCGAGCGGAGCCGCGGGATGTATAAATCTGGAACTTTTTGGACACCCCCAGACAGGTCTATTAGATCTTTAAATTAATAGCTCTGACTAGTGATGTGCCGGAGATAAATTCTTTGTTCTCATGTATTCTTTCTCAGGGAAATTTGCGGGAAGTTTCCAATAATTCTCGAGAATTTCTCAATAATTATCGCACTTGAGAGAAAGAAGAAGAAATTCTTAGGAAAAAATTCCGACCCATTCTCACCGTCCCCGAAAATTTCGAGCGGCACAACACTAACTCTGACACAGAAATACTTAGGTATTCTACTGCTTATTATTTAAATAATTAATACTCTTTTGTCCTACTAATTTTTCAGTAATTGTTGTTGTTATCATATGCCACTTATCAATAACAGTCCAAGCTTTTCACATTATAATGTTAAAGTGATAAGCTTGGACTGTTGGTGCGTCAAGTTAAATTGATGAAATGTCAAGTCTACCTAAGTCAGTCAAAATCTCAAATACCAAGTTACTCACTTAATCTGAATCTACGTCTAGCATCTACGTGTATATTAAATCAACAAAAATTTTCACCCACAAAAATGATAGTAACATCAACGGAAATAGAAGAACAAAGCGAGATTTACGAACCGTCCTTTTGGTTGTTGTCTAATAAAACACCAGAACACGCGATATAAACAAAAGAAATAGCCCAAACACTTTGCCATTGAAATATTCTCTTTTTGTCTACGTGTCGAGCCTTAACGCGCGAATTATTTTTTTATCCTCTTTAGCAAAGCGAATTCATTTTAGGCATGATTTTTAAATTAAGTTAGAATCGCTGAATTTTAAGACCTCCAAAAGTAAATACTATCTCGTTAGGAGTTTATCTTTAAATTTTTGTCACTTAATGAAGTTATTTTATTTTATGAATGTGCACCAAATTAATTATGCTGTTTGTTTTGTTTTTCAGGTAAGGGCTGAGTATATACCAACGAATATAGGTATAAAAAATGGAGTAAGTTTTCTACTATAGGTATAATAAATTTAGGATTTGTTCTTACGAATGTACCAGATATCTTTTATTTGCTTAATTATCTTTGGTTTCTAGGCAGCACTAACTCACTTGTATAGTAGCAAAATTAAGCACCACACAAGTAAACTGCACTTCTCTGAAAATCATATAATTTTCCTGCTACATCATATATCTTAACACAGCGGAGTGTAATTTAAATAAACTTATAAAATAAATAATTACATTCTGTAAAACAGTAATAAATCCGATTCGTCGAGTTTATTCGCAGTATTTTAATTATCTCGCTTTTGTTCCGCGCCCAAACATTTTTTACGCCAGAAAAATGAGATTCTGTGTTCCATATTCATCGAATCGCTTTTTGTGAAGCCGACTAAGCGGTCAGCTAATTAAAATAGACCTTAGTTTCATTAACCACGTCACGGTTAAGCATCAAGGCTAATGGCCTCGTTAGTGTTCGCAATTGTAAGAGTATGCTTCTATACTATATGCTTCCTGGTTCCAGGTGTTGGTGAACGTAAATTATACCTTATTTTTGATAAATAAAGAGATACTTTTACAAAAAAAAATAACTTATACTTCAAGTATGATTTCAAGTCAAAAGGGAAAATAAAAACTGATTACATATTTTTTTTTTAATATTTTTGATTTTGTATTTAGTGAATGCAGGAATGCTTTCACGTTCCGGTCACGAATAACAACTTACAAAAATTACTCCAATATTTTTGGTATATGTCTGTACTTTTGAAAATTATAAATACTGCATTTGAAGCACAATTACAGCTTCTCGGTTCCCCGCTTCATATAGCGGGCAGTGTCACGCGGCAAAGATAAGTGACAAGGCCGGGTGTGTAGTTGTTTGTCCCTCGAGCGGCCAAATCCCGCCGCTCACCCCACAAACAATTAACTGCCCAAACTCCCATAGTGTGAGCACGCAGATAGTTTATAGACTTCATGCGGTGCAGATTTTAGGTGTAAATCTGACGAAATTTAAGGGATTTGATACAGCAGCTGTGTGTTTTATTATAGTAATAACTTACGTAATCAACACATTAAATTAAATTTTAAATGTACCTGTGCAAATTTTTTGTAATTATAGAAAGGTAAAATATTGCCTTTGAAGTACTTTTATAGTGCCACGTTTCCTGGTTTCATATAGCGGGCAGTATCACGCGGCACGTAGAAGTGACCGGGTAGGGTGTATAGTTGTCGTTCGAGCGGCTGAATCCCGCCGCTCACCCCACAAACAATAAACTGCCCGATCTCCCATAGTATAAGCACGCAGATAGTTTATAACTCGATACGGCGCTGATTTTTGGTATAAATCTGACGTAATTTGAGGGATTAGACACAACAGCTGTGTGTTTTGTTCTATTAACAAATTATGTTCCGTATATAACAAATTATGTTCAGTTTTAAGTGTGTGACTACTTGCGTTGATTTCCAGTTGTTATAGAAATGATAAATACTTCGTTTTAAGGTTATTCATAACTCCTCGTTCTTTAGCTTCATTAAGCGAGCAGTGTCACCGCAGACAGAGTATGCAGTTGTCCCTCGGCCGGCCGAATCCCGCCGCTCACCCCACAAACAATTAACTGCGAGAACTCACATAGTGTAAGCACACTGATAGTTCGTAAACTTCATGGGGTGCAGATTTTTGGAGAAAATCTGACGTAAATTAAGGGATTTGACAAAACGTTGTTGTTTGTGTTTTTAATTGTAGTATAACTTACGTTTACAACAAATTATTATACGCAATTTAAAAGTACCTGTATAGATTTCCAGTTGTTAAAGAAATAATACATACTACTTCATATAGCGAGCAGTGTCCCGCAACACGGTGTAGTGACAGGGCAGGGTGCGTTGTTGTCGCAGCTCTAGCTTAGCCTTAGCCGACCGTAGCCTGCTGCTCACTCCACAAACAATTACCTGCTGTAACTCCTACTCCTAACATAGTAAAAGTACAAAAACATGCATTTTTATATAAGCAATTTTATTTGATTTTACACTTTATCATTTTGACTGAATATAACCGATGTGTATTCATTTTGATGCTTGTAACGGTACGTAGATAGATTTCAAACTTCGTGCGGTACATATTTCTGATGTATTTTTTTTATTTAAGAAATATTACATTTACCTAATCTATTGATTAATAATAAAAAAAAATCGAAAACTTTCTCGAATTTTCCTGACTACCGTTCTTCACGCTTTTTTTATTTATACAACTAAGTAGGCAAACAGGCATACGACCCATAGCCTATGGACGCTTACAATACCCTCGCTTTTCACGCCCTTTTGTAAAACCCCATGACGTAATCTCTCGGGCATAGCAACAAAAAAAATCAAATTTCGTGATCAAGAGATATACTATCTTTATAACCAATATCCGGGGTACAATATTCGGTGGCAACACTCAACATCCAAGTATTGTTTGTACATATTATGGCGAGTAAACAAGCTCTGTGGCCCCTTACACAATTCTGTCAGTTACCCGGGCGACAGGTCATATCCGGAGGCGGCCGGTCAACCGCCGCTTCTATCGATTCTATTACACTGTGCACGACAGATTGAGGCGGTGGTGCGACGCGATGAGTGACGTCGATTTGTCTAATAGATTATAGACTAAAGAGAATGTTACGTCAACCAGAAAATCATACTGAAACGAAGGAATCATGAAGCAGTTTGCGTAGGTGGAGTGGGCGTTTTATACAATGTTGTTCTTAATATTTCAAATCGGCGATATTGATAACATTATCAATATGAATTGACCTCTCAACCACCAAGCGGTCCAATGAGGACGCTTAACAATATAAAATACATTGTGTCTGCGTTTCTCGCGCTTGAAGGGTTAATAACTATGCTATTCCAAAATATTTTAATGTAATCTCGGCCTATTATTAATATTATACCATTTTGCTCTTTGAGTCGGTATAGTTTTACTACTCGCTAGTAGTTTTGGATTTTACAAATATAAAAGAAAGATAAATAAACAACAGAAACATATGACGTTCAAAAAGCGATACATGTATCCTGTTTTAAATAAAAAATATTCATTTTCATTTTACAGTATAACCTTTGAGAAACATTAATGCAAAAATTTTTTATAAATCACTAATTAATTTGTTTGGTTTATTTCCGTTTCACTCTGATAAGATCTGAACTAACAAGCTGCAATGCATTTGCAAGTTAACTGGGAACTGGCGATAAATTTCACCTCGTTGCCCGCCGAGCCGTCACCCTGATTCAGATAAGAAAAATAACCCTTGAAAGTCAATGAAAATAACGTTTTAAAGTCTATTAGTTAGCAATTACACCTTTTTCTGCAAGCCAGTTGCTAAGGATCGGATCTCCTAATTGTAATTTGTTCTATAAGATGAACTCATCATATTCAAATAATGTCGATATGAGTAAGCCATATGTATCTGCAGTCTGGATTTCGTATGTAAATGTACAATCCAGTACTTAAATAACTTACAAATGCAATATAATACTAGTTAAACCAAGAAAGCTTTAACTTTTCTTAATGTCTGGCTTTGGGATCCAAAATCCGGCTCTTTTGACGGGTAAGTCTGGCTATTCGATTTTTAGAGATGGCACCGCTATATGGAATATGGAATTATGTAGCGTTCTCTTAAAAATTATCGACGTTGCCATATCCATTTTTCGGTCAGCTGAACAAGTATTAAACAACGAAATTCTTTTCAAGATCCCGACCATAGTTGCATTGAGAAAAATGTATATACTGATGAGCTTATTAGCCCCTCTACGTAAAGGTAGTCGATTTATACCCTTAGTCATAATACTAGAATAAGAAAAATAAACAATCTATGGAAGCATCTTGCAATGCTCCTTTATTTAGTGAACAGATTTGAAAATCTATGTTAATATAATGTTATAATATTAAGGGTACTTACTGTTTATAAAATTATTAAAATTAACATCGGCAAACGGCATAATAGGACTGGTCCAAAATACAGCAAACATTCCGACGTACTAAGTACTAATTCCCTTTAACGATTAGGTTCTAAATACCCGGTTCCCAGTAATAACCGGATAATGACTATTTCCTCGTATAATTTAATTGCCAAAGAGAATAGCCACGTATATTTAATTGTGTAATATTGTAGTAGTTAGTACAGATATTCTATTATTATCTTTGAATGAAAATGTTTCGTATTGGTATTAACGCATACAAGTTTTTAACTTATATACAAATTACCAATATGGATATATTAATAATTCTTTGGTTGGAAGGACGTCATAAAGTGTCGCTGTAGGTTAAGAGATAGGCCAGCCACATACCTTGTCCAAACAATGATTTTATTAATATTTACAAATTATCATGCCTGTGAGTTCAGCCTAAATAAAGGTAAAAATTACATGTCTTCAAGGTTTCTTTCGCTCAAAAATATTAAAATTTTGCCGTTTACGTCTTGGGCTCTTTTGATTTTATATATGTAAAAAGATATTTGAAAAAGCCTTAATATTCGGGCGAAGTTTAAATACTTGACACTAAGAGTACCTTATCTAACCTACCGATATTAAATATTCAATAAATATAGGCCACAAAAATTTCTTACATAGGCAGTAAAAACATTATCATCGTAACATAAATTATTCAGTATTATCATCTGCCTGATATAGGTTTAGACAGTTGGTACAGCTGCTATGCAAATCTTATAAGACGAAAGATGACGCGTGCCTATTTTCCATGAATATCTGCAAAAAAAATTAATCATTGAAAGCTAAATTGTATACTTATTCTCGTAATGTGTTGACGAAATCTTTTCATACTTTATGATATTATTTTGGATCTAGTCAAAAATTCAATATTTTTAAAGCAAAAACATAAAATACAAATAAGCAAAAAGTGTTTACGAAACATTAATAAAACAATTTCGCGCAAATTAAATTTAAACTCCAGACTAACTCTATCGCAATTCATTTTAAAAATATACTCAAAGGTTAATCAGCATGTTGTTGATAACATTGATATATTTAGATCATTAAATTTTCTCAATTTCCAGGTGTGATCATCTAAGATAATATTTCTTCATGGTTCCTCTCGCGCAAATTTTTTTAATTTTGCTGTAAGCGACTTACATTTCTGACATAAATTCCTTTAAAAGGTTTATTAAATAACCTTAATATTCGGGCAAAGTTTAATTAGTCCTCATTTCGTGTCATTATAGCCCAAGCAAATCGACTAAATGCTTAAAATAAATATTGAACCAAGTAATTTCGCTAAAATTTATGAAGTAGATGCCTTTAATGATTGGAATTTAGATAATATTTGGTTACCGCTAATCCAGAAACTCGATAGCACGCTCCACCGATATTTAGGCAATTAATCGTCAACTCCATGGCCCTCTGTCAATCCGTGGTTCATTAATTCCGAGTTAATTTTATTGGATTCCACGCCGATGATCGATATGTATCGGTTAAGGACGTGAGCTAAGTGATATCAGTAATTAAGGGGGGTGTAATTATCTGATTTAATCCTACGCTTAGTCAGTTTATCAAAGTAGATTATATCTGTATAGTTGTTCCTTATTTACAATTCGCTGTATCTGTGGTTATGAGCCATCAGTTTTTAATACAGACTAATTAAATTTATTAAAATTAAAGAAATACCTTTCAAACTTTTCTTTCTTTTGAGAGTATTATAGCTAGGTGTCCACTGCCTAAATGTATCTGAATAATCTTAGTGATACCACTAATGATAATAGTAATTTTTGTACACAAATGTATTCGTGTGCAAGTTTCCTTACGATCTTTTTCCTCGCTTTCTTGCTAGCAGGTATTAGTGGACGATCAAATTCAAATCGTTTATATGCTGAAATAGGCTCAATAACAGATAACATAATTAATAGAGCAAGCCTAATCAACTGTTGAAAACAGTATGCAAATTGTTTTTTTTTTTTTATAATTGTCTACTACTAATTATTACACTCATGTCTTACACACATGCATTATCCAATTTTAAACACATTTTCAATCACATTTGTTAAAACATTTAATAATTTCTAAGTCATCTTCTTATCAGAATTCTTACGTCATTCCATGTCTTACTACTAAACAAACCGCCGCCACTGCGTCGCGACAATAAAACTGTTTTCATAAGTCATCCACTGAAAATATTGCCGGTCCTCTCTGATGAACACCATGAATAATGGCCGCCGCTTAATAACCGGGTAATTACGTTATCTAGCCTCCAAGTGGGCGAGCCCTATCCGTAACGCGGCCCATAATTGTCAGCGACAACAGGGACCTCCTCAATTCCATCTGGGTTATAAGTGCTGCTTTCGCTTGTAAATTATATGCTTCAATGTATTAACTTACTGATTAATTAGAATAGAAGTCCAAAATATGCTTAGTCTATGTGTAGTTTGACAAAATATCGTGTTCGATTCTCACCCGGCCTGGCTTGATCGAGACTTTTCCATTACGGGTGCACTCTTTGACCACTGGAGCACCCGAACTCTGTATTATCGAATCGATGAGTTAGAATTCGGTATTAAAAGACATGTTAGTTATTAGTACGTATGCTGAACCGTAATGCAATGTATAACCAGATTGAGGATCTTGTGTTTCACTAATTAATGGAGTAGTAGCTATCTTCAAGCAGCTAATTTGCAAGCGAAATCAACACTTATATTGTAGACGGATCAAGGATGTCCCTGTTGTCGCTGACAATTATGGGCCGCGTTATGGATAGGGCTAGCTCACTTGGAGGCGAGATAACGTACTTATCCGGTTATTAAGTGACAGCTATAATTCATGGTATTCATCAGATGACCCGCAATATTTTCAGTGGCAGACTAGGGCTAAGTTATGAAAACAATTTTATTGTCGCGACGCGGCGGCGGCGGTTTGTTTAGTAGTGAGACAGGGAATGACGTAATAGAATTTACGCTTTAAGACGAGGACTCAAATGTTTGGTACCTTCGCTCGGCAAAGGACTGATCAAGTGCGCGCAAGGGATAGCGCTTGGCGGTTTAGCCCGTGAATGATGAGATAGGAGATAGTCTCGAGTCGCTCAAAGAAAAAAACGTAAGCGCCAAATTCGTTATTTCTATTTTATATAAAATCAGACCGGTTGATTGTATTTTCATATTTACATTTTGATGAATTACTAATAACCTATCTTTTAGTCTAAAAATCATTATTTCATTCGTCGCATTTGAGCTACAATAACAAAAACTCTGCGAACGAAGACCATTTTTCAAAAAATATTTCTATCGAGAAAATTTTATCAAAACGTGTTTTCATCTTCAATTTTTGGAGATGAAATAGTCAAAAATCATATTACTTAGATTTGAAACTCCTAATTTAAGTATTTTGCGAGATAAATAAGGTTCACAACGACCTTATTTACAGTGGTATCGCCTTAATAAATCCCCCTTAACCGAAAAAGAGGTAGAGTATTGTACACAGACAGACAATAAAAGCAATGTTTTTCAGAGATTTAGCTTCAGAATCGAAAAAATAAAATAAACGTTATGACTTGGACACCCAACCAACCAGGTTGGTCGGACGACCTAACCAAGGTCGCAGGAAGACGCTGGATGCAGGCCGCTTCCAACTGGCCAACTGGTGGGGGAGGCCTATGTCCAGCAGTGGATTTCTTGTGGCTGAGATGATGATTTATCTTTTTATATTAGGGTGTCAATGATCAGGTGACTCTCTCCTTAAAGCCAAGGATGCTGATTATATTATATTAAATAAACACTAATAAATGTTTCGTGAATTGTTCTCTGATTATTTATTCCGTTATTTGGAGAGGACACAAATCAAATATCATAAAAATCGTCACGTTCTAGGGTTTTACATAATGTAACTAATCCAATTTTGTTTTATACAAAATTTATTTAAATTAAGTGCAAATATTTTAAGGGCTGGGTCTCTTAGGTCAAAAAAATTATGACCTAAGAGTCAAAAAAATGCATTAGCAGCAAATTAAAAAAAAAAAATTACACGTTTGTTGTTTTTGTGTTTTTATACAAAATAATAATTTATTTTTATTAAAATCGATAAATCAGCTGATTTGATAATCGACATCAGTGACTTAGTATCCATAGTAGATAATAGTAAAAAGTTGTCGCCTAGATCAAGATATCTCGAAAACTAGCGTGTCTTTTTTTTATTTTGCTTCTTAAGCATTTTTCTAGTACTTCTTTCATATTTCTTTAATACTCCTCCTGAGAAAAATATGAGCTTAAACGAATAATTATCCTAATGGATAATGTAATAGAAACGAAACTATTAAACTTCACTTCTGTAAAATTTTGAATGAACCCGGAACAAGAATTACAGAAGCTTTTAATCAGAGATTTGTGATAATTCACTGAAAATATTGTTCAGAAGTTCCATCAAAGGATTCAGAGAAATGAAGCAATGAATAATAGCTGTCGCAATAACTTAGTAATTGAGTTATCTGCGAGTAGTTTCGCTATTCATAAGCCAGCCTCATGATTGTCACCGACGATATGCAATAAGGGCGTATTCATTATCTACTCCGTACATTTTGATGTATGAAATAGTTTTAAACATGTTAAGAAGTAAGTTTAAGTACTTTGATACTTTAATAAATTATATAGTTTTTTATAAGTTCATGATACGTTAAGAAATATCTATGAACAGCAAAACTGAGCGATACAATTAAAAAGTCAACAGAAATATGCTTACTGGCAACATTGACAGGATATTTAACATTATTGATGGGTACATAACGTATTTGCATGGTCCGCACTATGAACTCGATGAATCGCATCGAAATATTGTGTCATCAATTATTCCAATGCGGTATGTTTTTACAAAAGTTTTATACAATAAATCAATATATAGGGACGTATCACACAAATTGCGCTAGCCTCACAGTAAGTTGTGAACTTGTGTCGTAGGATGCTAACTCAACAGTACTATATTTTATAAAAGATACTTATGAGATAAAAATCCAAGATCCAGGTCAATCTGAAAAAGATCATTTTCCATCTTGTCCTGGACGGGGATCGTACCCGGGAACCCTTGTGTCGCAGGCTGGCGTGTGTAACTACTACGCCACGGAGATCGCCAATGATCAATATGTTTGACAAACCATCGACTTTCGGACGAAATATATACTTAAAGTTTGCAGGATAACAGAAAAACGGAGGGGAGCGCCCAGTGTCGTATTGGATTTTCCTTTTTCTCTCCTTTTATGTCCACTTGAGATCAGTCAAAGGAAACCGAATGTTTAGATTCGTACCGAATATTTCCAGCTCTCGGAGAGTTTGAGTCAATATTTTCTCGTGAGATATAAAAATAAAATATTGTGTTTACTTAATACGATAACTTTGAAGTAAAATAAATTTGACATTCTATCATATTTTTAAAGATTTTCATTTAATAACTTTTTGAGCATTATTTGAGTTTATTTTACTATCATTACGTTTCAGGTTTCAGTGACATTAAATTGAATAAGGCAATGGAGCTTTAGCAAAATGAGCCAAGATATAAAATAATGACTCAGTAATAATGATATTACCAAAGTAAATGATCACAGATGAGTGGTAAAAGCCCATTGAATACTATTTGCAAATTAGAAACCATTTGCACTAACCGAAAGCAATGAAGAGACTTCAATTGAGGTGTGACGATCTTCCTATCTGTAAGTATTCCTTAATTCCCTAGAGCGAGATGGAGTGATACTTACACAAGGGGAAAAGAGAGAAAGTTAAGAAGTGCCGAAGAACGCAATTGATCACGCTAATTCTCGGGGCTTTGGGGGAAAAAATGTCGTCAATTTGTCACGATATAACGACCAGTGGATTTTTAGTAATGCTTTATTTGGACTACGAAATACCTTTGGATCGTTTTCCCCGTACTGTTTGCGGCGTTCGATGTCAATAATGAGCGTAATGAGGACCAATTAAAACGATTTCTGATATAATGATGTTGTTAAAATATTTGATTTAATTTTTTTGGCACTAAAATGCTAATATAGTATCTGTACTATATTAGCATTTTAGTGACAAAAAAATTAAACCAAATATTTTAACAACATTATTAGAACCAAGCTAACAAAATTATAAAAGATGCATATAAGGTTTTATATCACTTTTTCCTTATTTTAGAGACCTAGCTAGACTCTCTTTAGAAAGAGAATAGGTAGTGCGTAAAGGCAACGAACACTTTGATGTTTACATCGTAACGTAACCAGATTTGGACGATGATTTCCTGTCGAATCTTTTGAATCGTAGTGTTGTGTTCTTGGGATCTTTATATTTAATAATGGCGAAAAAGAGTTAAATCTTAAAACACACATGATTATTCTACAAGGGAACCAGCAGTATCCGAAGTCCTGCGCCTATCTCACTTTTTGAACTTAGATCAATCTTTAAGTCTATTACACATCAATCAATTTCATTTAAAATTGCTGGTTAATTATCAAATATATGAAACTTGTTCGTAACGATATCGCTGTGTATTTTGGGAAACATATAAAATAGCTTTAATAGCAAAACAGCTATGTTCGCGAACCGCGCAAATTTGCGTGGCAATGCTTTTAAATTTACATTCGCGCGGACGAATACAGGTAGTATTAAGCTATATGGATCTCTGGCTTTCACAAAATCCGTTTATGCTGAATTATCCGGACTGCTATCTGCAGCACTCTACACCAAATTCAGATGTAGATTTTGGCTATGTGCAATGGCAGAACGTTAGTGTCAGAAAGCAAGGCTCGGACCGCCAAAGTGAAGGTTCGGTTGACGTTTTCGAAATACGAGTACGTTTTGCACACACATCCATACTTATATTATAAATACGAGAGAAACTCTTCAGGCCGTCAGGATAAGATCATACGGTTTCATTCCGTGAAAAGGTACTGTACCCAGGGGTGTACATTCCCGCGATTGCGAACTGCAGGCAAAAGCTAGTATTTTTATAAGCAGTACCTAAATCTCTTTTTTTCGTTAATGTTGTTTTTTTCGTGACTGTCCCACTGCTGAGCAAAGGTCCCTCCATCTCTTTCCATTTATCTCGACCCAGAACCATAAATAAATCAAGCGCTTAATCTTATGCATATCTTGCCACCTTAAATACAAGTCCATACATGACAGTGCATCTATATAGATAGTAGATTTGTTTAAGTTTAGAGGAGAATAATATCATCAAAATATACATTTTGATCCGCCTCTATTCTTTCTTCAAAACTATATATTATAAAAATCTATTTCAAGCAATATACAAGTAAGTTTGCATACATTTGTATTATCATAACTGGAGAAAAAATTGAAGTAGCCTATCCTGGGTCCACACAATTACATACACATTTAGAAGTACATTCTTAATGTTTATTACAAAAAACCGTTAATTCGTTTAAGAGTAATGGAGAATATACATAAAAATATATAAAAATCCTTAATTTAGTTTCAGTATCGTGTATAGAGCACGATATCTCTGAAAACAAAGTAAGTTACTCCATGACCAGCCCTTACAGATTTATTATTAGTATTGATGATACTGTCCTAGTTGAATAACAATATTATAAAACTATGAGTTCCTTCCTAAGTTTTCCCTATAAGGCTCCGTAGCTCAAATTATGAAAAGGAAATTTTATATGAGTATTCTTGTCTATATAACTCTCAAGATCCTTTTTTTATTCATGTACATATTTTGAGTTGAAGTCTCAAAGATACATGCCCTGGTTAGTGAAACTAGAATGCTATGTTATGAAAGTGCAAAGGAAGAATCCCGTTCATCCCTGAAACTACGTTTAGTTTGAGAAATATTACACGTTGAATATATGAGGCTAAATTGTACAAAGCGCAGGTATTTCAATTTACTTGTGAATTCACGAGATATTAATTTTGTAGGATGGCATACGTATTCAGTATTACAACGTAAATAAAATTTAGAATAAATGTCTAAAGTCAAAATTGTCTGTCTGAATATCTTATTACTTTTTAATCATATTCTTTACTTCTAAGGCTACGATTGTTTGTTTGTTTTCGTGTGTGTAATTTACCAACTCACAATTGTTGTCAGATTCTTCAAGCTGCTCAAAGGCATCTGGCATTGCTTAACGATTGCCATCAATCAAAACAGCAGGGACCAACAGCTTAACGTGCCTTCCGAAGCACGTATGTATATTTTTATGCCACTTGCGGTCACCCATCCCAGTGAGGACTGCGCCCGGGGCTACTTAACATGCGTAAACATTTATAATACTCTCAACTACTGGGCCATCGGACTTCTCAATGGCTATGGTAATTTAGTAAAATAAAACTCGAACAATCATGATAAGTAGAGCGGTAAGCCTTCATTCATTTTTATCTATTTTTATTTATGCATTTTCATATATAAGATTTAGATAATAATTGAATATCGAAAGAATCTGTTCCTTAATCAGTTCCAGGATATCATCCTAAGAACTATGGGTCCCAGGTGAGTTCTCTGATATCCACGACTACAATCTTTAAGAAGTAAAATGTCTCCAAATGAGATAATTGTTACAAAAATGTCAGAGAAGTCCTGTATTCCAGCACGCACGTCACAAGAAAATCTGCTAAGGCCATAGTATTTACGAGAGAAACAATAAAGTAGCCGAAAGTAGAAGTAAACCCGTAAAAACAACACTAATCCCTATATGTGTCTCGAAATCCCACACTGAATGTGCCTGCGTTGTACTGAAAATATCGTCTGTTTTGATTTATGGGCCTTAAAAGCGGCCCTTGTACCCCGCCGGTTATTGTTTTTCCCCTTATGAAAATGGCGTATTTTTCCCCAACGCCGTCCAGCGCTCGAAGTTTCTTCGTGATTTATTCACCAGTAAAGTTAATGTTGCCGAAAGCCAAAATATTCAACCACATTAATTGTTTGCGAGTTTTAGAAATACAAAGACGGCGTTATCAAATAAGTGTTGAGCCAAAACTGCCAAAGTTTTTTCTTTTATACCTACAAAATGTTTATTTAGTAATGGGTACGATATCATGCTACTTTGAATTTGCTTATTTAAAAGTCATTACGACTACTCAAAATGTTTGAAATTTTATTGGCTCTGAGTGCTTTTACAACGACTAAACATTTAATGTACTCATTTCGTCAGTTTAGAGAGTTACTCTCGATCTTTAAAGTAACAGAATCGTCTTTTTTATAACAGTTCTGCCCCAAAACAGTGTAATGTTTTCAGGGTTCAAAATATATTTATGTAACCTTATGTAAGTTTTACTATTTCACTCATAATTAAAAAAATATGAATAGGTAAGTATTAATGCCGCGGGGTACCCGGCAGAGTACCTAGAATAGGACCACTCCAAGTCTTCCCGTGGATGTCGTAGAAGAAGAAGGCGACTTAGGAAATACAAGCTAAACAAAGCTTATAAACATCTCTGAGATCTCTCCAACCCGTCTGGCCAGCGTGCAGAGTGTAGGCCAAGACCTCTGGCTGCTCTGGCCAAGAATGGCTCTAGTAATACAGAAAGGGTCGGGCTCATGTAGTGGAGACTATAAAGACCTGAATATGATGAAGTATTGATGTTAAAGTGACACCGGCTACAAACTGCAAAAACATTGAAAAGCTTTTTCAGGGATATTTTTTACTTTTCCATTTAATATATTAGTTAAAAGGTATCCATTATTAAATCTAATACAATACCAATATTACTCTCAAGTCGGCTGGTTCGCGCGGTAATGGTAACAATGTAACGGATTTAAAGTCATTTAGTAATAAAACAATTTTGAAACAACGTTCAACACTCGGGGATTACGTATTAAATAATTTGCATAAACCTGAATAACTTAAGTCTTGTTTCTACCAACTAGTTATTCAGGGTTTAATACATTTAAGGCTTAAATCACAACACCCTGGCTGTATCACCCACTCTTTGCTATTTTATAAAAATTGTACGCGGAACTTTATTACTATCAGAACCCGTAAACAAAAATTTATTGGAACGTAAATTCCAATTTATAGTCCTATTTATTTCCCATTTATAATTCTGTTTAAAGAAAAAATATACTCGAGTATGAAAATTCATTTTCTCCCTCGAAATAACCAAGATCAATGACTTCCTGTGATAATGTTCTGTCCTTTTTATGCGTATAGTATTTATATATAGTATCATCTCTTTTCATCAAGTGGATTGAGGGGACAAGATGTGACGAGGATTATCAATTATTATATTTATAGGATGAACAAGGAAGTTTACTTAGAGAAATAAAATGACGCTTTTTCCTTACAAAAATATATATTCAACTAAAAAAAGCTTCAAAAGGCTTTACGAATAATTAGTCGGTAGTATATAGTAAATTCAATAAACCTATGGTAATATTGATTGGACTTTTCACTCACTGGTTAATGCATTCGGAAAGTGAAACATATTGCTGCTGCTTGGTTCTAGTCCAACCCTTTCGGCTTCACGCGCCAGAATAATTGGGTCTTTTGTGGTTTCCGCCGACGTGTGTCCCGTAATGGGCTTGGCTTTTTTTCCGCCTTTGAACACTGTGTTTCCACCTCTACCGAGAGACGGGCCATTTTGCTCCTTTTAGAAAATATTTACTTACGTGCGAATGGCTCTAGTCTAGTGGTCATCAATGAGGATTGATCGGATTTTCCACTAGTGGTTCCAATTTCCCATTGAAATGTTAGCTAGTGTATTCTGCTTTTGTTCAGATACTTTCTTTCAGAACTCTGATCGAATATGGTACGCATTACGTTTAACATACAGTCCTTACAATTAGTACTTACGTACGCGTCTATCTACAATTCTACATCCCTAAAGAATGGAGATCAAAGGTCTAGAGTCCATCTTTAACAAGCTGAGGGCATAATGACTTTAGACATGCGAGTACGATTTGATTGATACAAGAAAACAGCATGAAGATCGTGAATAATCATATGAACTATCCATACAATATAAAAAAATATGCACAGCCGCTTGCCCGCCGTCACTATGCCGCCAGCCATGCCGCCGCCAGCATTGTGTTATGCCTTTATAAAGTAAGTAGGTAAGTAAGTAAGCTTTTGCCCGCGGCTCCGCCCGCATCAATGTCGATCCCTCGGGAATAGGAACTTTTTCCCGGGATAAAAGGTAGCCTATGTCCTTCTCCGTACTCTAGAGAACTTGTATGCAAAATTTCATGATGATCGGTTCAGTAGTTACGGCGTGAAAGCGTAACAAACAAACTCCCTTTCGCATTTATAATATTAGTAAAAGTAAGGATAAGGATAATATCCAAAAGACGAGAAAATGTAAGTGCCACTAATCAAACCATCTTCTTCTTCTTTTTGAGTCCTAATATTTATGATTTCTTTAAAACAGTTCAAACCGTCGAAAATGTACTATAAAATCGAGCTACTTATGAAGTCCATAGCTAATATCTAATATCCCAGCTGTATTTTACGCGGAGCTGTCATTTCCAGACACCTAATGACTTTTTACTTGGCGACAATGAAAAGCCCATAAAAATTACGCCGTAAAATACAAGTTAGGGAATGTTCATTAGGGGCATAAACATTTCCGTGAGCCCTATTGTTGCACGCTCTTTATACTAAGGAGGTACTTTATGGAAACATTCTATTTTCTTAGAAGAATCCGAGATAAGATTGTTTCTTGGTTAAGTTTTAGCTTTATTGTAACATTTTCTGTATTTATAGATAATGAAACATGTGAAAAAAAGTCACGAGCATAGATGAAATATAAACAGATATTTGTATAAAGTAGAGCCGTTCCAAATAAAACATTTGTCTTAGACTAGTATTAAACGAAACCTTTACGAAACATAATTAAGTAACTGCCTATATGTATTAATTCCTTTAAACTAAGTCATTTTTTATTTTATTAACTAGTAAATATTATTCCTTCAACATATATTGTAGGGTTTTTGTGTGAATAGATGACTTAGCATGTATGACATTGTTTTGTTAAAAACACGTGAGTGCTGTAAAACGGTATATCTATATGTCGGCATGGCATGTTGCGTGTCCGGTAATTGCGTTACGTCCACCGAACAGAGCCATAGCTGTAGCAGTGGCTCTCAAAAGTTCTACCTATTACTATGAAATTGGCTTAGCTACGGAGTTTATGGGGGCTTGTAATATTTACACGTTCGTGTCGTCCGAAAATAACAATCTTAGAAAACACCAACCCATTAAATTTCTATGTAGAATAATGATACTTATGAGAAGATTAAAATTATATTTATGAGAAATAAAAACAATCCTTGTAATGAAAATTGTATTTCTTACCATTTTGTATAAAAAGTTATTCAGTTTCGTCAATTTTACATAACATAAAATATTGTTACAAAAAGATAATATTTATGCGTGTGTGCCTAATTCTGGAGAAATAATTATGGAAAAGCCTAACTTAACTTTACCGGCACAGAAACTGGATCTATACTTCTGCCGTTAATAATAATTTTAATTCTGTGCTTCTGCTTAAATGAATCAATAGAGATTTACGACAGAATGACAGTGACCGGAAAAGGAATGCGTCCCGAAAATTCTATTTCCCGGCAAATTCCGACAGTGTCGCTAAAACGATAAGTTAATCAAAGTTCAACAAGTTGGCAGAAATTTGCGCGGTGGGTTGGATTGTTTTAAATTTTGAGAAACAGTGTGTTAACACTGTGATATAATTATATAAATAACAACATAATTATATCACAGTCGAAGAAGCAACTGGGAAGAAATGCCCGGATCTTTATCCGGGCATTTCTTGAAAAGCGTTGATGTTCATATAATACATATACATCTATACAATATTTAAAGAAAACCCTTTCCGATCTATAATTGTTCATTCAGCCCGTCGATATGAACAAATTTTCCTATGAGACCAACGCTGAGAACAAAAAAAAAATTTTTTGACGTTCCTTTACAAATTGAGTACGAATGGGCCGGCTCGTCCGGGGAAGAAACACAATCTCTCAGAAAATCGACGTCTGAGAAGAAGCTTTACCGCTTCTATGCTTCGTTCGGTGAGTAAGAGATCCGGAGGCCCATCCTTCCCCCTTCCCTCCCCATTTTCTTTCCCCAACTCCTTGAAAGGCCGACAAATCACCTGTCACACCCTGGTGTTGCAGTTGTCCATGGGCAGCGGTGATCACTTACCATCAGGTGACCCGCTTGCTCATTGGCCGTCCTACAACATTAAAAAGAGGGCTATTCGATCGACTCTGTTCAATTACCATTTTCCTATTTATATATATATTACCCCTCAAACTTCTTTCTTGAAAGACAGTAAAAGTACAAAGCCCGACGTCTATTACGCGTGAATTGTTAATCTCTTTTCCACATGTTAAGTTGTTAAAATAGCTCCAATTGGCCCTAAATATTCAACCTCGTGCTGGCAATTTGGTCCAATGGCCACGTTTGTTTGTACCGCGTTACTAGGAGACGGGTCAGGTGTGGTGGCTCCCGTCCTTTATTGATTTTGCTCCATCAGTTATTCGTAATGACATAAATTAAAGCTTCTTTGTGTTGGACAGATAATTGCACAGTAGGTACAGTTTGAATTGAATAAACTAATTCTGAAAATTTGTATTAAATTTATTAGTAAAACACGATGATTTGTGTTTTTGTTACTTTAATATAGATACTGGGTAATAGTAACAGGTGTGGGGATACTCGTAATTTAATGATTTATATATTTAAATTCTAGTAGGTTCTTGGTGATACAGCTACGTAGTGTTTAATCTTTTATTGATGATATGAAAAATTTTAATAAATAGATAACTACCCCGTCTATGAGCGTTAAACTAATATCTGGAAATTATAAGTAAAAAAAATCTCTAAGGGGGAATTTAAACTGTATCAACTGAACCTTTTTTGGTGAATAGACACAAAAATTACAGTTTATTCCGTATAGCAGTATGTCCTTCTCCGTACTCCAGAGACTTTTTATGCAAAATTTCATAATGATTGGTTAAGTAGGTACGGCGTGAAAGCGTCACAAACAAACACACAAATATACAAAAAAAATTACTGGTAATATAATAGTAAAAAAGTAAGGATCCAGCTATCTGCTTGATAAACTGCAAAACGAATAGCCGCTTTTGAGATATGCTCAAGCTCAGAAATATTGGCCAACATTCGTATAAGTATTGTTACATCTCGCGCAAACATGCCAATAACTCTCTATTATTTCGTTCCAATACTCCGGGAATGGGAACAACGTATTTGTACCACTCGTTAGGGGATATTTGGGGTTATTTCTCTCGACCCTTGTAGGGCCGGCTTAGTGAAACCTGGAGATCGATGCTTCGTGTTGACCACAACTTATTCCGTTTCGCAATTCCGTTACACTTGTACACACGTAGTTTCGTTCCAACGAAGTTAGGTTGTATTTAAAAAAAATTGCTTTGCCATGAGATACATCATATTAGTAAGATTAGTATTTTTGTAAAAACGAATTGTTTGCGATTATACAATTATTACAGAATATGTGGTATTTTAACTGATAATTATTACTGACATGTATTAATTGTATTCGAATGACTACTAATACTTGTTATTATTTTTATCTCTATACTCAAGAATAATATTATTTTTAATATGAATATAATAAATAATAAATAAATATATACGGACAAATCACACAGATTGAGCTAGCCCCAAAGTAAGTTCGAGACTTGTGTGATAGGATACTAACTCATTGATACTATATTTTATAACAAATACATATAAAGATACGCATCCAAGACCCAGGCCAATCTTAAAAAGATCATTTTCCATCTTGACCTGGCCGGGGATCGAACCCATATATATGAAAACTGGAACAACTGATGCAGAACTAGGTATAACGGTCCAGCTAAACTATAAGAAATATAACAATGACGCCATAACAAAAGTGGTTTAGCCTGATGAGCATTTTCTGGGGAGTCATATAGTCCACGCGAACGAAGTCGCGTATATCAGCTAGTTATGAAGAAAGTGTTAAGTATAGTCGGGGGTAGAAAACTGACCCCTCTAAAACAAATTTTAAATTGTAGGGGGGTCAATTTATCTGTCCCCGACTGTACATCGTCCTATCATATATTTATATAAGCGCCTTCTTAGGTACATGTGTGAGTATAGGTATAAATGTAAAAGAAATAAAATTGTTAGCAACCCAATCTCGCTAAGGTGTTGCGAGAAATTCCCCGAAAATATTTATGCAAATCGTCGAATAACTTACCTTAACCTGTGATATATAAAGTTTATACTTACACAAAGGCTTTTAGGCCGAAATTACTTGTTGTTTACTACGAGCACAATACAATTCCTCAATCATCGATCGTGTAAATCCGGCTTAAGCTGCCCTTAGAGTCTTAGGGCGAGTCGGCAGGGGTGAGAAAAACACGACGACCCGTGTACAAAGGGAATACTGGAGGTATGAAACGTTTAATCACTACGTATTGGAATGCAGTCAGAGAGGCTTTTGCCCTTGTATAGAGGGCTTCTTATCAACTGTTGGAGAATATTCAAGAGATCAGGTAGGAGTTACTGAGACACTTCTATTTAAGTAAATAGTATAATTACATGTACAGACAGGGACAGAGATCGTGACTAGGCCATCTACTTATCTTGTCTTTTTTCTTAAATTAAAATTTATTTTAAGTAAGACTTCATTAAAATCTTTCTGTATATACATTTTCATGTTATTATTATTTATAGTTTAAGAGAAAACCATGATAAAGGTCCTAGTCACGTTTCTCTGCTCCTGACTGTACATTTATCATAAGAGCATAATACTCATCGCATTATGTTCTTATGATAATAAATGCACCATACAAATAGGATAATGCACCATATAAATGGAGTCAGTCGCCATTTTTGACTAAAATACGTAGACGTTGCTTTCGGTAGCTGTTGAAATACGAGTACCATCATTTATTTATTAATACAATAATTTATATGTATAATCTTACACATAAAACCAAATAATTTTCTATATAGATCCAAGCTTTTTCGAGTAATCGAGGAACATTAATAAAACAATATAGAATATTCTGATAAATTGAGAACCTTCTATATTTTTTGGAGACGGTTGATAAATTAATCAACTCGTAAATAATTTATTAAATAATTATCCTTGGGTTTTAATCCTGTAGTGTAGACAAATGTCATATACGTATAAAAACGGGGAAACTCGCAACTCTTTGTCACTGAGTTTGAGATTGTTATGATATAAATTGTTAAAGTTCAGAGAATCCGCGAACGAAACACTTCACTTAAAAGCTCTTGACGTCGTAATGCTATTAAAATTAAACTTGATGCTCTTCTGATGCTGCCAAACAAAACTTATCTTAAGGCTGTTATGAACTTAAATGCAAATAAAATATTTAATACATAATATATTTTTATACAACTGTCCAAAAAAGGAGTGTTATGTATATAATAATATATTACAGACTTCATAATATGTATGTGATTGACGTGAATGAATGAATGAATAAATGCTCTGTGGCCTAGTAATCATAATGTCAGGTTGCCACAATAGAGGTCTCGAGTAGGATCCGCGGTCAGGTCAAAATGGAAAATGATATTTTTCAGATTGGCCTGATTTTGGATGTTTATCTATGTACATATGAATTTGTTATAAAATATAGTATCGAACCGTGACCAATTATTTGTCATCTAATCACGAATGAAAAACCCCTTGTGAAAACAAGTAGATGCTCATTTAAAAAAAAAGGATATAACCTGTTCTATTTTAAAATAATTCTATAAAGTATCTACTCTGATACCGTATCATTCAATGTATGTGTACTGGTTATACTTTCAATTTTAAAATGAGAAATAAGCCGTCAATGAAATTCATTGGAGTACTCTACGAAGAGCTCTTTTGTCTTGTTGCATTGTGTATAGGAAGTTGTGCTGATCAGACCAAGTTTCCGAATCCGACAAGCGGCATACAACTGTACCAAGTTAGCTGTTGCGTGACGCGCCCTCAGTTTGTTCTTTATCAATTTCCCATTGATACTAGTGTTTTGAGCCTAAGACGGAATTGAAATATTAGTTTTTACTTTTTAATAATTGTTTTAAACAATTAAATCAGTAGTCGGTAAAATTTATAAGGTGAAATGCTTATTCTTATTTATTTTTTTACAAAGTATACAATCGGGGGCAGTTAAACTGACTGCTCTAGAAACAGATTTTAAATTGTAGGGGCTGATTTATCTGCCCCGACTGTACATTTTATGCATGTGAAATGTAATGTACTAACCTAAGATGAGTTCAAGTTGTGTTCACAAATATCTAGTCCTTTCCATGCTTTGCAGATGTGACGTCATGGCAAAAGTTAATAAAGCTTTATTTGAAAGAAATCCAAGGCTTTTGTATGAATGTGGAATGAAGTGCGTTTTCTAGTTTATAATTTTACGTAAAATGTTCTGTGTTCACCATTTATTGGGATTCGAAGTCTAAAAAGGGTTTAATAATATTATGTATACCACAGACAACCAAAAAGAAACGAAACTAAAGGTGCTGGAAACAATTGGTAAACATTCGGATATTTACGTAAAAAAGTATTCCTAGTATTTTTTTCTGGTCGTCCTTATTCGCTAAAAGGGAAAATACATTGTGTATGCATCTGTGTCAATATATTTTTTTGAATAATAAAGATTACAACCTTATTTAATATCACATCTCTTTGCCGTCTTCATAACAAACACAAATAAAGCCTTACTTTGAAAATTATCCATTAGCTTTCATAAGGACGAGCCAAGAGACAGTGGGAACAATAGAAAGGAGTTTGCTTTGTTGTTACACCAAGTATTCCAGATGTGTTCGTCACTGTCTATGTGTGCGTCGGTTATTGGCACTCGAGTTCGGGACGGCTTTAGATAAATTACGATTAGACGCTCAGAGCTGACAGAGGTTAAGTGGAATAATCCTCTTTTCGTTCGAGATTCCGCGGATCAAAATATAAGTGGAGTAATTATTTGTCACCTTCAGTGCCGTTGGGATGAAAATGTTTATTTTCCTGTTGTATAAATAAATATTGAACCAATATTTGAAGTTCATTCAAGTTATTGATGATACTTGCGCTATCAGCTTCAAATTGGGAAGCTCTGTAGTCAAATGATCTTTATTTTTAGCAGATTTAAATTAACAGTGATATTGTATTCTAATAAATTGCAGCAAGCAAAACGTCATTTGTCCGAATGATGGTAAATCGAACTAAGTAATCACACTACACTGTATTACACCAGCCCGATTGCTATCGCGACGCGCCCATCACGTACACCTAAGAATTTCTATTTTTTTTGTCCATGACGCCCATGGTCGCGAGACGCTCCCCTTTATAAAACATGTTTTTTACTGAAAACTCTAGTAAGTAATGTTAAAAAAGAAGTGTTGAATAGAGAATAGACAAAAGAAGTCTAAAATTCGTCATTCGACCAACATCTAGGTTTCACTGCCTGAAAATGCCTCGTGTAGAGGCGAAACACGTGTCGCGAGTACGACGGCCGATATTGCTGCGACGGATGCAACAGTATCGACCAGGGTAGCACGCCGTTTTGAAATTCGTAGGCGTCCTGCCGGGCGCGTCGCGGACCTGGCGCCTAACGGCCGGGCCCAACTCTACCTCCTCCTGCGCTACAATATAAATATATACGGACAAATCACACAGATTGAGCTAGCCCCAAAGTAAGTTCGAGACTTGTGTTATGGGATACTAACTCAATGATACTTTATTTTATAACAAATATATATATAGATCACACACACAATAACCGCGCATTTGTCTCTCTTATGTCGTTTAAAAGTAGAGGTTTTGTACTTTCTTGTTCAATACAAATTTATATGTCAATAAAGATAAAAAAATAAATTCATATTTTTATTCACCAGTATATAAATATAAATGAGCGAATCAATACAGTTCGGTTTTCCAAACACCCACGTCTCCCAATTTGTTCGGATAATTGATGCTTTATTCTATCCCAAATAGCAGTCTAGATGTTTTTCGGTTCGACTTCAATTTATTGATAAATGATAAACAATCAATTGGGTAGTAGTAATGAGGACTTTATTTTGATATCCTCAATAGCTCTAATTACGCCTAATCAAATACATTGTACCTAATCCGTAACACGACATTAGCATAAACACATTGGCCATGTACTAATCAGTGTTCAACGGTTTGCCATCATTGCCAAATTAGGCGGAAGTAGGCAGAGCATATTTCAGATTGCGTGCAACTAAAGGGCTGCTCGTCATTCTACAAGATATAGGGAGAATACTTCACGACACGACAATTGCCTACTACTCCTATATAAAGTTACTGTTCAGTGATATAAAGTCTTATATTGCGCTAATAATTAACAAATAGGCTAGTTTCTTCACAGTTTTGGACAGTTTTTCTTTACTTTTGTCAATTTAAAAAAAATATATGAAGATATACCTAGCCCTATAAAATTCCGTGTGACGTCAGTTTGTTATACTTTTTAGCAGACTGTGTTTCACTAAAACAGTGTGTTTGTTTTTCTTAAAAGTTAGAAATAGGTGTATTTTTAAAATAGACCTGAGGCTTAGGGCGACCCAGATTTATAATCCCAGAATCCCGAAAGATAGTTCTAAAACCACGTTATGAAACCTATCATTCACGGCAAAAGCCGTAGACAAAATCTAATAATCTACCAAAGCAACCATCTACCGAAATATTAGCGATAAATAAACGGCGCCGCCCACTAAATTATTTTAGCCCATTACCACGACAGGCCCGACGCAAATTAATCACGGGAATGACACTAAAGACATTTAACACTTTCCTGTTCAAACTGCAGAAGCACTTAGCCGGCGTCGCAATATAGAACCTGTTACAGTGTGCGAAGGCTTGGTTTTGAACTTTTTTAACCAAAATTGACAGCAATATTGACGTATCTAATGAAGCCCCAATGATTGTGGCTTTTTAAATAGAAGCGCAATTTAATTCAAAGATTACGAGTACAAAGAAAATATTTTTAAACGTTTTGTCTTTCCCCGGACCTCAAAAAGTCTCCGTAGTGGTAGGTAGGTATCAAATTTCACCTCAATTGTAATAAGACATTTCAAGTTTATTCAGCCAGCGATTATGATATTGAAACCTTTATCCGTTATAGCTCAGACGTTTTTAAATATGTATAAAAAAGTTTGTTTCCAAATTTCATAGCTCTGCGTCTCGGCGGCTCCCGAAAATAACTGCTCCGAAAGTTTGAGACAAATCGCCGACGCGATATGGCGTCTGGATCATCTGTCACTATCGCAACTGTCAAACTGGCCTGCTAAATCGATCACGCGCGAACTAATATCGAAGTAAAGTTGCGTCGACAAGCCGTGCGAGGCGACTATCACCCCGACTAGTCGCAAGATTAGTCGCACCAAACTTTCGATGCAACCGTCGCACAGCACACTCCGTTTTATTGGATGTTTCCGTACAAAGTTTCCTCTGTCGACTTTTTACTCTTCTTGAGGGGTAAAAGACTTGATCTTTGAACACTGTTTCTGAATACTTCTTCTTGTGATAGCAATATTTCGATATCGATATCATTGAATGGCAACTTTACATTACATTTCATCTCACGACACGACACCGTCAATATTTTCCTACAGAGATTACACGTTAGTGGGTGGGTAGAGTCGCAATATCTTGTGAAAACAATCTCATATAATCCGGGATAATCTTCCCGAAAACAGTATGAAGCAATCGCAGTCCTGACGCAAAAAGTGTTTATTTATAAATTTCTATAACGGGGTGTTTCGACAAAGCACTTGTGTAAAGGTCTAGTGAATCTCGGGTTTCGTCGATGTTTGCCGAAGGATATCCCGGACAAACGAGTCCCGGCCCGCGATCCGGGATCATGGCTGTGTTTAGGGACAACAATAGCGATGGAGACACCCTGATATCACGATATATATTATCTTTGTTGACACCACATCATGTAGGTCGTTTTTTGTCGTCAATTTCCCCATTGTTGTAGTAGAATAACTTTGGTCGCGCGTAAATTGTTTTTCTTTTGTAAGACTAGAATGGGGACATGCAATATTGTTCACGATTTTGGAATTATAGGACATTTTATAGTTATATTTTTACACGTTCTCCTTTGGCCTCAAGTTTTTTTTTAATCTCTACATTTTTAAAGCCTTTCCTAGCTCCACTTCTAGCCAGACTAATATTACAAAGAGATTTGTGCGTTTGTATTTTTGAAATAGATAAACTCAAAAACTACTGATCGATACTACAGACCGATTTTCAAAATTCTTCGATAAAAGAAAGCTGCATTATCTAAGGTTATGTTTTTCCGGTTGAATCCTGAGCCGTTTTCCGTCAGAACCCGGGATATTATAACAGCATTTATGCTGCTATATGTTATAACAAAGTTATCACTGTCGACCGCCTTCTTCTTCTTTTCTTTGGCTCTCTAGTATGTGGCAACTCTGACACCACTCTCGGATGCAGAGTAGATCATCCTTAGTACAGCTGGTTTGGGCTTGGTGTTGGAAGATGCCAGGATAACCGAGTTAGGTTGGGTTTCTCTGGCAACGATTTGCGTGACTGCGGTGCTGTCCAGACGATGGCCCATCTGATGGATTGCCCTAGCTGGCGTACTTCTTGTACTGTGGAGGATCTGGTTAAAGCGAATGATCGTGCCATGCATTGTGACCAATTCTGGTCAAGACTAGTGTAAAGAATAGAATATAATTATGACTCGAGAAGAAGAAAAAATGCAGCTGGTGGCTCAAAGTGTCGACCGCCTGCCTGATGCTAACCCTCCTGGCTTAGTTCCAAAACCACACATAGGTAATTATTGTTATTGTTTAATAAATATCAATAACTAAATGCTTGATAAAGGCCTGCGTTAGACGGAAACCAAGAATTTGATATAGCATGTCAATTTATATTGCATGAGACATACGCGCTGTTCATTGTACTCGTAATAAAGGCAGGCGTCCGTCGGCGACGTGCGGTACAATACCAACTGCTTGGCCGCCGGCAATTAAGTCACTCGACTCGCGTTTGAACCCAAACTGGGGAAACCAATTGGCAAACTAGAGATACAGTCTTGGTACTAATTTATATTTGAGGTTTCCTTCATACGAACCAAATTCATATCTTGTGTGCGAAATCGAAGCAAAAGCCATGGACATTCTTTTCACGATAGCTTAAGTTATGTAAAATTGTTATCATAGTATTTAATGTTGAATTATCTGTTTCGCATAATCTATGAGAATTTACACAATCACTACGGGTATATAAGCACAGATAATATAATTTAACCAGCATTATAAGAAACAAATAAATATTGCGTTTCTACTGACGCCACTGATACTCGTAATTTCGATCCTAGCAATAGGAAATCGGACCCTCTCTCGCCTTAAATTTTACTAATTCCTCTATAATTTACACTTTGTTTTCCAATAGCTACGGAAATCTTTGTTGAAGTATACGTTGTTTTGTTGGTCTGTTTATTATTCGTATATTTTACAAGTGTGTTCTGATCATATAGTATTCTTGTGCATATATGTATAAGGAATCTCTCCTGTACTCCAAACTATGTAATGCAACTCATCGTCAACGCCATAAGCCAGACCACTAACGTAGCCGTTGCATGACCACAGACAATTAAGGCACTTGACCCGATCTTGAATCGATGTTAATATCTGGTGCACGGGTCAATTTAACAAGTTATGTCATTAGTTATAAAATTAACACCCGTTATTGTAATTTAGGAAATGTGCTTTTGATTCGGTTAAAGCACCATCATCCTAATTGTTAAGCTTAAGTGCAGAGTTAATATATTATGTATTGTTGTTTACTTTGACCACCAATTTAATGCAGTATAAGGTAGTGAGGATATCTGTCATCTAGTGTATTTTACAGTTGAATGTGAAATAGAAGGACACAATACCAATCCACTTAATTTCTTTTCGCTGTGATAAGTCACAATCACAATGTCACCGGATACAAATGTGAATAAAGACAAAATCTTTAAATACTTATTTTATTTTGTTTATAAGACTCTTTTGCACGTGCCGTCGGTAGAATGGGAGCAACTTTGAACAAAGCTATTATTTACTTAGCAAAGAACATTTCCTCTCCATTAAATATTTCGTAACTCAATGTATATTAATACTTCTTTTTCTTTCCAGGTAATATTTAACTCCTTAACTTATGACTCGCCTACAGGACACGTAAGTAAGTTATAAAAATACTTCACCCATTTAGGAGCCGGCCCTTTGACGTACCCAACAAGATTCTCATTCATAAAAGATTTTCGTATTATTCAGCGACGTATTCACAAAGTTATATGCCCGGAAGGAATGAAGAGGAATATTCTATGTTTGTACAAAAAAAAGGATATTTTGTGAGTCGTAGATCAAAACAGCGGTCGCGTCCCTCGAGTCGGGGAAATATTAAAATATCTGTCTTAAGGGAGTGAAAACACGCAGTGTAAGAAAAGATGAGGGCGGCTCAATTTTGTCGATGCCATGTCGTGTTCGTCTCTAGAATCCTAATCGCGGCCCAGGAATGGCTACGTTCTCGTAATCCGCGTTTGCCCTCCTAATATGCCGCACTCCTCACGAATTTAATTGCCAATATCAAGCAATTTACACTTAGATTAGTAAATTAAAAAGTTGTTGGTTTTACTCTCAACTTATGAAGTTTATTATGTAGGCAAGTTGAATATACAAAATTAATTTAAAGGCTAATTGCTCACCCCTAACACACTATACTATTGATAGATAAAACACGAGACTTAAGTATACGTATTTATTTACCGTCACAATAATATTAGTACGGGAAGCATGCGTGATTAGTTGTTAACTAAAACGCATACTAAAAGGTAAGGAAATAAACGGCGTGTGTAGCGTAAAGTGCTGTGCTATTTTTTATGGTTGCACCGTACAACATACAAATTTAAAATTATTGAACTTTCTGATGAATCCCCCATCAGTAAGACTATTAATCTAAAACAAATTATTCATACCGTGCAATAAAAACAAATAGGTATATTTATTTCGGACTGCAAACATGCCAACCTGATTGTGAGTGGCGCAATGAAAAATGAAGTTTCCCGGCCCGTTCATCGAATTTGGCAAAGAAATGTTTGCGTACAGACAATAACTTATACTTCATTAGAAAGGAACATAGAGATACATTTTAATCCTTTTATAGGAACAAGTTTCTTAAAATAAACAGATAAATACCATTAAACATGAAAACCGGCTACCCACTTAGTCACAAGTATTTTCATAGTATTACCGTACATATAACAGTTTCGTTAAGATGGCCAATTATAAATAAGCCAGTCCTTAATTGCGGATCGTGGGCATAGATTAGTGCCCTCGAGGATAATATTTCCTATAATGTCCCAAACAAATAGATTACGGGAGAAAACGTCGGCGCACCTTAATTACAACACGGAGATGGGACAGACGATGAATTATATTTAGGGCAATATTAATAAACGGCTTGGATGTAGGCTTAGGTAAGAAAGAGATACCTGTAGCTTAGATGACAATATAATAAATAAATATATACGGACAAATCACACAGATTGAGCTAGCCTCAAGGTAAGTTCGAGATTTGTGTTATGGGATACTAACTCAACGATACTATATTTTATAATAAATACATATATAGATAAACATACAAGACCCGGGCCAATCTGAAAAAGGTCATTTTCCATCTTGACCTGGCCGGGGATCGAACCTGCACTCCGTGTCGCAGGCTGGCGTGTTAACCACTGCGCCACTGTCACATGAGAGATATATCAAAATTATGTTTTTGATTTGATACCGTCTTATAAATCGATGAACGCCGGCTGCACGCACGAAAAGGTGTCACGTTCAGTTAAGCGATAAAGAGGCACGATCGGCCTAAGCGTTCGGCTTGTGACGCATCTCTATTCCACCATTATCACGTAAAATTATCGTCCGTAAACCGACTTTACAGACAAACTTTTTCGTACCAAATTTAGGCTTTGTTCTGTGATACTACAAGATATAAAAAGCTATTTTTTTAAATTTTATGACTAAAAATATTCCAATTTATCTAAGTTTATACAGTACAAGGGCGCTTGAGCCTTAGCGACATAACTAAATTTTCATTACATGATTTTTTTAATTTTAATTCCTGTAAAATTGTAAACCCTTGTTATTTCATACCATCAAAACTTTCAAAGATATTTTCAGTTCTCACAATATTATACCGATCTGAAAGTGATTCTCTACTTGAACTGATTTACTACCATTCAGTTAAATTAAGTTTAAACCTCACCCATATAAATCTCACCCTATTACATGGGTTACTGCAGGCCCCTAATTCTCGACACTCCATACCATTGATCTACATTTAGTCCCGAGATCCGTTCAACTAGATTCGCTCTGGTCCTTTGTTTTATTGCCCAAAGATATCTAAGAATAAACGGAACATATATAGAACAATGTAGTCATTTCTACAATGTAAAACATTTTCTGCTAGTTTGGTCATGGTCATGACAAACTTTACCTTAATCAATAAATTAAGTTTAGCAGTTTAGTCAATTTAGTTAGATTTCTATTGATTTGCAAGACTTCCAAGTAACTTCCTGTTAATTTAGACAAACGCAGTTCAACCTACTTAAAAACTTATTTGCAAGATTTGTCAACCTTGCAAATAACTTAATAAAAAGTTTAAAATCTTCCGACCAAGTAAGACTCTCGTTGAGTATCCAGTTGGCTAATTGTCCTTAGAGTTACAGCTGAAGTCAAACGTTTGGTTTAATTGTAAGTGTGTTTTATTTGATTGTGTTAAGGTTGAGTTTTGTTTGGAGTGGTGGTTGAAAATAAAAGCCTGGTGGAGCTATCCGCCCTTTTTCCACGTGGTCGTTGTCAGTGTAATTGATCGTCCCCGCCGCTGCGAGATAATTCTGCCGTGACGTGATCCGCATTGTTGCTTCGTTTTATTACGCTCTTACACCGGCTTCACATTATAAGACTTTATCTTAACTAGACAAGCAGTTTGACTTCTTGTCGGATTCGTATCTACATTGCAGCTATCAATTGAGTACCTTTTTACCATAAATGTTTTATCACACGAATCACATTCTTAGCAACGGAAACGTAACGTGACGTTTTTAGGAAAAGAAAAATATATAGTAACGTTCGTCGTAAGTGCAGTTAGAAACGTACTTTGGATGTCTGAATCTAGATATCTTTTTCTTTATGACATGCTTCGCTTGTTTTGTTATGTTTCTTAGCAAATGTGTAAACTTTTTCATATTTTCTTTAAAAAACACGTTTTACATATAAAAACGTGTTTTTTTTAAAGAAAAATAATATATCTTATAAGAACTTGTCTTATGAGTGCGAGCAACTTTACTACTTCCTCGAAGCAAAGGAAATGCAAAGCAAACACGCTTTAATTTGACTAGATATGACTCAATGTTCTACGACTCGGTAAAATATCGTCCTGTGCTACTTATTTGAGCTAGGGCTTATATTAGTAGTGCGCTGAAATAATAACACAGGCATAACCTAATCACGAGAGTCACAAATATTTTTATACGCACACACTAAATTACGGCTTTAACCCTTATGGGGTAGACAGGTCTTTGGGGATGTTACCTAAAGACTATTAGCGTAACGGTGAGCGTGACGGTGGAAAAGGGAGTCGAAATAGTAGTCGGTCACTAGCTACATTATTTATATCATGATTTCTAAGACCTGCTCTTTGAAAAATCTTGAATTTCTATTTAATTTAATCATATTAACTCTATGAACGGTTTAATCGACATAAGTCGCCGCAACAAACATTAATCTCGCCCTTAATAATATTTAAAGCGGTCAGAGTGACAAAGTAATATAAATTACTCAATTAAAACCAGCAGGCCGCATCAATCATTTCATGATCGTTGGTTCCCCTTCCAAAAAGGTTTCTTTATTCAACAATATGAATTGTGCGTTGTTTACACGGGCTTAATGCTCTAAGTTTAGTAGAGTAACAGGCATCGCTTGTTCTCGGACAATTCAAAGTAAGAGAAGAGGTACTTGGTGGATTTTACAACTATTATTACCATTATCATCATCAGCTGTACGAGACTGAATATACATTTGTACATGTCACTGGCAATTTTTTTGGTAGGTGAAAAAAAGGAAATACAATGTAACTTATTTTATTGTAAGGTTGCATTAATGGAAACTAAAAAGATTCCGTATATGCTAATAGTAAGCACTCATAATGTTGGGTGCCAATGGTCTCACATCACAACTAAGGATGCTGAAGACCATGCCAACTGGAGACGAAAAACCTGGAAAGCGGACCCCGGGCTCCGGCTTAGTATGCAACCGGGAACATACTCAGATGAGAGAGAAAGACAAGTCATACACAACAAGGAAACCAAATAGACATACCACTAAACCCTTAGCGCTAAAATCATGTAAACTGGGCATAAATTTCTGCTCTGATCATTGGCTTAACCCTTAAGGTCTGAACGAGCTTTTCCTTACTTCACCGCCACGAATTAGAACATTGTGTTTAGACGAATGCAAAGCTCTGTCGATTGAATTAATTCTATTGCGTTGTTCCGTACAAATGTAAAGGCATTCCGCTTGCGGGTCGCCTACGATTTGTTGAACTCCAGATTGACGCACCTACAAGGTTTAACGTCCTTAAGTTGTGCTAAGCATTTTTACTGCGTCGTTCGTTTTATACCCCTTTAAGGAATGCTTGTAATTGTAACGTTTCTTTTAGCTTTATCGTTATTAGTTCTCGTAAAAATATTGGAAATATTTAAGAAAACCAATTAGTATACATTTGAAAGCTTTTTATTCAAAATCAGGTGAGATCGGGCAAAATTTGTTTTTGTAGGGTAGGATAGTTCTTATATAAAAAAAATATATATCTATCGCAACCATGCTGTAGGAATCGATCATATAAATACCTATGATATGAAAAATTATGTCTACTTTTAACAATACATTAATTAAAAGTAGGAAGCTTGTGATTGTCTACTCTTTAGGCGTTAGTACTTATATTAATTCTGCGTGCTTTAGGTGGACAATCAAGCGATACTGGTAATGTTCTACTACCCAACTTCGGCGAAGCCAAAAGAGTGTTATGATTTTAGCTGCTATGTATGTTTTTTCTGATATCTTTCTTAGTTGCATTGTAGTGTAGTAGGTTAACGTTGTTTGACATGCCTATGCCATATCGCTTGATACATCTTGACCGTAGGCAAGTGAGTAGTGACGTTACACTAAAGCCCGATAGTCCAGTGGGTCTGAGCATTATAAGCGCTTAAGTATGTTAAGCAACCCCGGGCGCGGTCCCCATTGGGATAGGTCACTGCAAGTGAAATAAAAAAAAACACGGAAGGCACTATACCTAAGCCGTTGGGAGAAAGGAAAAAACGTAAAATGTACCAGCTGATTCTCTTCCCGCGCAGACCGTAGAAGTCAGTCGAGGGAATGGGCGAAAATTAAGGAATCTTGTTATATGCGATGCAGCTAGCAACCCATCACTATTTAGATTCCGTTTTCCACCTATTTGCCCACCAACACGCTAAACGTGGCCTTTGAGGTCTTACGGCCTTGGCTCCGTCTACCCCGTAAGTGATAAAGACGTAATAATATGTATGTATGTACCAATGTTTGTTTTCTGTTTAATTCAAGTACTAACAAACAACTAAATACAATCAAAAGTTACCTCTTTATAATGCTAGTTTAGATTCGTATAACATCAACTTAAAGCTCTTTATACATCGTAAATATGGAGTAGATGATACGAATATAATTTTATCGAAACTTATTATAAAACCATCTTAAAATATACAAAACGATGTTACCTTATCCCGTCCTGACCTCACTAATCGGTTTAAACCCCGTTCCATATTTTCCTGTCACACGTCCTTCGCTCTAGAATGATGTACACCATCCAATATTAAATTAAATTAGTTTCATAAATTTTCCAATAACCAAATTATACTAAACGTTTTATAGGTAACGTGCGAATAAAGATTAAAATGAGCATTTTTATGCTTTTGTCATTAATGAAAACCGCCAAAAAACACATTTCTTGTAATGTAAAGTTTATTTATTTTAACCCCATAAAGAAAATTTCAATCTTGGACGTTCTTCCTTGCTGGTTTGAGAAAAAATTAAAAAGTAAAGTTTATCAGCTGCTTCTCTTTCCTCGCAGATCGTAGAATCGGCCGAGGGAATATGCGGCTAGCAACCCATTACAATTTTGATTCCGTTTCCACCTATACGCCTAATTTGCTAAATGTGGCCTCTGGGTGATATTATTATAATATTAAGCTATATATGTATACATAAATACATATTTTAACATCTCCTACAGGGTAGACAGAGCTAAAGGCGCTATGACTTTACGGCCATGTTTAGCGTATTGGAATATGTATCTACCTTTTATTATGACTAGCTTTCACCCGCGGCTCCGCCCGCGTCAATGTCGATCCCTCGGGAATAGTACTTTTTCAAAAGGTAAGGTAAGGATGCAAATTTCATGATGATCTGTTCAGTATTTACGGTGTGAAAGCGTAACAAACCAAGAAACTCACTTTCGCATTTATAATATAAGTAAGTTATAACGTTAAGGATACATCCCTGTGACAGATGCTAAAACATGATCTCTTTATCGGTAGGGATGACAGATAGTGGAAGCTTAATAGTGGTCCCGTTGGCATCCTTTGAAACCCTTAGAAAGCATATCAGACAATTGTGGTACGTAACAAATGTTATACAAGTGTAGTGTAATCAAATTGAAAGATCCGTTTACTGTTTTTCTTTTTGCGAAAACTAAAACGATCTCGCGAGTGCAGCTTTTCTAACCTGAGAGCTTTCCTATACTGATGTTATGATGGTTTCGACTAATGCGCTCCCAGCAGACTGCTCCAGCTATCGTTCTCACGTTCGATCTACAATGGGAGGCTGCAGATTTTATCGTGTTTAGTTATTTTCCAATTGGTTTGAGTTCATGTCAAACACAAATATTTTGTATTTTTATTATCTATACATAAAATTCTTTCTTCGGGTCAATGGAAAAGAAAATTTAAGACCAAAATTAACAAAATTTTACTCAGTTTTAAAATGAAAGTTATTTTGACTCCATAGAAAAGTAACTGATTATGACTAGATGAAAACAAAAATATTTCTATTCATATTACTAAGTAGTTCCCGCGGATGATGTAGCGGGCAAAATATAGTCACACTAGTTGTTGCCCGCGGCTCCGCCCGAGTTAATATCGATCCCCCGAGAACAGTAGAATTTCCCGGAATGAAAAGTGTCTATGTCCTGTCCTATGTCCTTCCTCGGGCCTCAAACTAGCTCCGTACCAAATTTCATCCAAATTGGTTCAATGGTTGAAGCGTGACAGTGACAGACAGATAGAGTTACTTTGGATTTTTTTTATCTAACGTCATTTATTTAAACATGAACCATAAAAGTAAAATATACATACATACGGTTATCCGCAACAGGCTTCGTCAAAATGTCACAGAGGATCATCAGCAGCATGCTAAGTCAAATGGTTACAGGGAGTCATTAGCAACATGCTTCGTCAAGTGTTCACAATGAATCTTTGGCATTTATAATATTCATCATCATCATCAGGTCCTATTTAGTCTCCACTACAGGAGCACGACCCTCTCTGTACTACTAGAGCCATACTTGGCCAGAGCAGCCAAAGGACTTGGCCTACACTCTCCGCTGGCCAGACGGGTTGGAGAGGTCTCATAGATCTTTATAAGCTTTGTCTAGCTTGTATTTCCTAAGTCGCCCTCTACGACATCCACGGGAAGACTTGGAGTGGTCCTATTCTACTCTGCCGGATACCACACGGCTACGCTACTTATAATATTAGTATGGATCAAATATGGATAGTATGGATATACAATATTGTCTTGGCTGAATGCAAATTGTTGTTGCAGGTTTTTATTTGAATGACGCGATTCAATTGCCTTAGCTTAGCTTTCTGGAAGTGCTCGGTGCGCTCGACGAAATTGCCATGCAATTGAAATGCATTGCTCCGCTAAAAATACGCTGCGCTGATCCGATAAAGTATTTTTGTGGAGTTTATGTCGCTTTTATTTTAAATGCAGTAATAAAGTTAGAATTTATGCTATCATTTAGGTACGTTGACATTGCACATTATGTGGTTATTTATTTTTTTCCATTTTCAACTAATAATATGTTTACTAAAGTTTACCTAAAAAAAATGTTAACCTAAGGTTTACAAAGAATTTGTTTGAGCAAAAGCTCTTAGAAAGTCCCGCGCCCATACCCCTACTTTTCAATTTATTTTCCATGAAAATTGCCTCCGTCTATATTCCCAGATAAGTACAGTCCCGGGACATTCAAAAGTAGAATAAATTGGTATCTCTTGGATAGGCATGTATCATCCTCGTCTTCATCGTCACTTACCATCAGGTGAGATTGGAGACAAATGCCTACTTCAATACCAAGTAAAAAACTTTATTAAGCCATCACAATATAAAAATTACTTAAAAGGTAGTACTTTTTCCTCTGCCGTTACAATTGGTATAAATTCTTCTAAAATAAGGATCCAATAGTGTTTCGGGTAACCAGTAAAGAAAAAACACAGTGGAAACCAAGATATGAAGGAAAACTACTATCATGACATGATACCACAAACTAGGGAAGTACCAACAAGGGAGCAAAGTACATTAATTCCGAGAAAACTTGTGTCAAACTCATCAAGGGTTGTCAGAAGTTTAATGCGCGAAGCCGCAGCCTACGCTCACACCTACGCCTCTCATATTTGTTTAAATACCACTTACAATTAACATTGTGCCAACATAGAGCCTTAAGACATCAAAGCAAAGTACCTACCATACATTAATTATTCATAGTTATAATGTGTATTTAAGGCGTAAAGCACATTGATCTGGCGTCGGGCACGGACATAGCTTAGATCGGGCAAGGACATGGCTCTGATCGGGCGCAGGCATGGCACGTTTCTATTACAATAATCATGGCGAGTATGATCATAAATGACTGGATGTTTCTCTATTAATTCACAGAATGCTATGTTAAACTCGATGTCATCACGCATTTTTATTTTCTATAATCGTTTCTCTAGAAGACATATGCCATACGTGCGCGCTGACTGCGAATTGACGCCATACTGAGGGCCAACTGGCGCGGGCGCCGAAGTGGCGCGCTTTAGCGCGTCCGATGATGCCCGTTGAAGTGTGTTCAAATTGCGACTTTATTTCCAAACATTAAGTACGGTATTTAAATAGAAAAGTAAATGCCCTTGCCACGTCTCCGTTCCAGACGCCAGACCAATGTGCTTTGCGCCTAATATATATATTTATATATAATATAGTTGTTGTATGTAGCCGTGTGGTGGCCGGCAGAGTAGAATAGGATCACTCCAAGTCTTCCCATGGATGTCGTAAGAGGCGATTTAGGAAATACAAGCTAAACAAAGGTCATAAACATCAATGAGGCCTCTCGAACCCGTCTGGCCAGCGAGGAGAGTGTAGGCCAAATCCTCTGTCTGCTCTGGCCAAGTATGGCTCCGGTAGTACAGAGAGGGACATGCTTCTGCAGTGGAGACTAAAAAGACCTGATGATAATGATATATAATATACGTTTTGATATAAAAACTTTAGCTTATGGTCTATGAATTTATGTAAGGATAATATCTCGGCTGTGTATGTAAACTAAGTAACTAACTAAATACAAATTAAACACTAAAACTTTTCTGGAAGTTGTATATAATAGTAATGAACTGTCATAGTTTTTACAGTATTAATATATAAGTACAACATAATTATTTAATAAGTTATTTAGAAACTATAAATTATAAGCTTACACAGAACAAAGTCTACAACAATTATTTCCTCGTACGCCGCGCCGAGTGTCAAAAAAAGGTTTAAAAAACTGTATTTGACATTGTTATTTTTTATTTACATGTTTGCCTAGAAATGGCTAAAGTAAAATACTTTTATATTGTTTGTCAGGTTTTCGTGACATATTAATACGATCACAAAGATTTTTTCTTTACCCATAATAGTTCACCGTTCATTTATAAGTTGTCATTTCTAATAAATACTTCTGGCACGCGGTCAATAGTATAAATTCATGCGCATATTAAATTATAAAAAAAATGTAAAATGAGCAAAAGTTTCAAATACGTGTGATTTCCAGCTAACTTCCGGTCTAGCAGGAGCACGTGTTAGAAACTTTGGCCCTTTGGATACCGGCGAGGTATCCTAAAGGCCAAAGTTCTAACACACCCTTACCAAAAGTATGACAAATGTGGTTTGATGTCTAAGTAGTCGGTAGTAATTTTAACATTTACCAAAATGTTTGACAAGATGAATCGCCTCAAAAACTAACAACTTACATTATGTATGGATGACTCCTCAGTTGCTGTTTTGAAGCAGACTCGGGCTCCGGCCTCCAAACAAAGGCGGATCCAGCTTTGGTGCCAGGGGATCACAGAGTCGTGATCAAGTCATAAGAATTTTTATAATCATAGCTACAAGTTAAAAGTAGGTATTTTATAAATGTAACACCTAAGTCCTGGACCCAGCCCAGGGGGGTCATGACCCCCATGACCCCCCCCCCCCTGGATCCGCCCTTGCCTCCAAAACACCTTTGACCATGACCAAGGTACTTTCTGGACGTGGACCACGCTCACATAGGAGTGGGTGGTTGGGTCAAATACGGCAAATGAAAAATTACTCCGCTAATAACCGGTCATTGTGAGCCGGCCGTTATCAGACGGTTGTGACGCCAAATATTGATATTGATTCGCGCCTCAGTGGCCAGCAACAACTTTGTCGGGAATTTAATTTGAAAAGATAAATATTTAACTTTGTATTGGGCTGTATATAAATCAGTATTATAGGAGTTGGAAAATACATATATATTAAATCACTTGTTTGCTACATACGCCCCATCGTCATTCTTATGTGCCATATTAGCAAAACATGGACAGCTGTGGCTTAAAACATACCTATTTTTTCGATGAACTTCAATTCATACTTAGGCATTGAAGAGTGATGAAGGTAAGGAATGATTTGTCTATTTGTTGAGATGGTATTTGTTATGTCAGTTTGAATGGACCTAATACAGGTCAAAGATAGTATTCTATAGGGTTACGGGTACACCGTATATAATCAAAGCGTGAAAACTACCTGTTAAAATGAACAACTTTCCTATGGAACCATGGCTAGGAACTGCAAAAAAAGTCCAACCTCTTCATACAAGATGCCGGCTCGGCCGAACACTTTTGGATGAGAATGTCGAATCCCTTGAATCTTGAACATGAATCTGATTTTTGTTCTGCACAAGTTGCACCACCTCGAAGTTACCACTTATGTCCTCATAAATCATCATGTCATCAAACAAAATCAATCACTTGTATCCAATCGTACGGGGTGTATGAGAATGTTTCCGTCTTATTTATAAATAGCTGTGCCCGCGACTCCATTCGCATACATTACTAATTAGTTATGTTATATTTGATGGGAACTAGGTACCTCTCATCATAATCATAAACTTTAAATTTTTCTCCTTTAAAGGATATATCCTATTTCCTGTAGGTACGTCTAAATGTATATCTACCAAGTTTCATAAATTTCAGTTGATTTGGTTAAAAGTTATGGAGTAACATACATACTTACACATATAAAAAGAATCTAAAAATCCTTAATTTGTTTCAGTATATAGAGCTTATAAACACGATATCTCTGAAAACAAAGTAACTTACTCCATGACCAACCTGATGTATTGATGATATTGACGATGATTGAAAGAGCGCTTTGAATACTCAATCCATAAGAACGAGTATCATCTAGCTAAATTAGAAATATGGTAAAACAGAATGAAGCATGAAAAAAATCTAAACTTAAGAATACTTGGAACACGAGTACAAATTTTGTTCGGCTAAAGTATTGCCTCCTCGACATAAATCATGACGTCATCAAAATCAATAATCACTTGTATCCAATCGCACGGAGCGCGTTAGAAATTTTCCGGCTTCTTTAGCGGGATTCATTCATAATTCACGCTCGAGCGGCGCTTCGAATATTTCAAGCCGTAAGGGCCACCCCTATAAATTCCGGGCGCCGGGTTGCCAAATTAGGCGCGAGGAGCGTACAGTTATTCCCCCCCATTAACCGTGCCGCCGACTGAGACTTTCAGAGTTTTCACGTACTGTCGCAGGTGCTCCATGTACATATGTTAATGTATAAATACCGTACAATGGTTATTCGAATGATGATATTACCTTCACCGTATTTATAAAAATCGTTTTCGGTATTAAGTAAATCGGTCCTGGTTTTTATTTATTTAAACTTTATTTACCAAAGAAAATAGTACAAAAGGTGGACTTAATGCTAGTGGCATTCGCCACCAGTCAACCTTCGGGATAAATAGAAATAAAATGTAGTTGGCGAATATTAACATAACATAAATCATATGGTTTTTTTTTAAATTATAATAATAATAAATGTTTATTGCTCTTCACAATGTAGTTACATAATAGTATATATATATATATATATATATATATATACCACTTGCTAGTACCAAAGTTTTATCTGCTGAGTGTAACTAGAAGACAACTGTAACTACCTCCCGTTACTGGCAAAGATCTTCATTTTACTGAAAAGCTATCTAAAAGCAATACAGACGTTATTTTATTTAACAACGTTTATGTTATGTACTCGTAGCTTTTCTCACCTTATACCTATTAATGTTTGATTGAAAAACATGACTGTATGCTTCTTTAGCAGACACGTTTGCAGGTATGGTTGTTTTTTTTTTTAATATATGAAGGACCTTTCGTGTCACGGATCTAACCCCGGTCCTTTAAAGGGCTTGCGTGGGGATATAGATCCAACGCGTAGAGGCCCTTTGAAGAAGTTAATGTATGTAGGTCTCCACGCAAAACCTGTTCCTGGATATACCGATATGTATGCCTTTGAACATGTCTTGGCGGAATTATTGTATTTTCAACGAGAAATTCGACTATAATTTCCCATATCAGTAAATTTATTCTTATATAAGCTGCTATTTTGTTCAACGTGGTTGTAAAGATCTCATTAGCTATCTATTTGTGTAATAACAACTCTCATAGTTCTTAATTAATTTTATAAAGTTAAAGCAAAGGTATACCCCTCTCTTCGTTCTAAGTCGGTGTGTAATCAGTTACACCTTGTAACGCGCTCGCGACCAAGTCTAAAAACTAATTTGAAACTTCATAATAACTTTATCCCGAAATCCGCGAACAATATGTAAGCGATAAGGCGACACTGAAATTATGTTAAAGTTGTTTATAACTCTAGTAAAGTCAATTAATTCTCTTTGTTTCATATACTACCGAGGAATGTGCCTTCATTTGTTTTGTATTGAGAATCAGAATAACTTTTTTAAAATTAATGCGATTGTGGCTTTTTTGGTTAAACTATTGTATATTTTTGATCCCGAAAAGGTAGGTAATATTTTCCCGAAGAAACTATACTAATGAGTAAAAGGAGAAAAGAGCAAACCTAGGAGCTGTTTGCCAAGAGAACCAAGAAGTAGATTACAATCCGTTAATTAAAAAAAATGTAATCACACATTTCATTTGTGCAATTGTGTTTTTGACAAATATTTTCTAAACGGCTCATTACCATTAAGCTATATCATAAAGTTAAATACATTCTCCACGGCATAAGCAAAAAAATAAACTATATATTTTGTAATAAATAAAACAATTTCTACTTTCTTTCTCCGTAACATTGTAAAGGTTTTGCATTTTTAAAATAAACATACGACCTATCTGCTCTACAAACGGAGCCGAGTTTCAATAAAACATAGAATTTTAACTTACCGCCCGGGTTCTCGGGCAGCGAGAACAAGTCGGCAGGCAAGGAATTTGTACTATGTTCCTCTTCTTCCTTGTTGTCTGGTAAGTATAACAAGGAAGAAACTCCACAATCCAGTGATGTGTTATTAACTATAAGAATTGGGTTATTAAGGGCCCGTACTACCTCACACTGCTTTGCATGATTGACTGTTATATCAATAATAATTAAATACTCAAGTTGAAATATAAATGCAGCAAAGTTCAGGACTAACTCTGGTAACTATATGACTCAAAAACACGATTGCGTTAAATTTTATCGATAGAAAAAAATTGCAAAGTTGCCTCCAAATCACGTCTAATTTACTCGTTATATAGCATTATTCACCAAATACATTAAAATTAACCTTGACACTTGATTATTATTGCATTACAGATAAGGCAGCCATCATATGTTTTTCTTTTTCAAATAATCCTTGAATATTCCTAAAAAACGAAAATATCCAAAGTAGCCAACGCGTTTAGACCATCCGCGTTTGTACCGCGACGCCGCCTGGCATATGACGGGCTCCACTGGTTTTATAAAAATACCGGTTTATATGAATTAATAAGAAATTTTATCAAATCTTACAATTAATATCTACTAATATATAATTTTTAGTTTGATTGTATAAATGTATATAATAATAATAATGCTTTTAGACATAGCTTGCTTTTAAGGCAAATAAACCATTTATCCTGGTTTGGATATTTGAATATAGGGGCAAATAGTAGTAAATTAGTTGTGGTAATGGCAACTTAAAAAATCGTACGTTGCAACATACACACCAAAAAAATATATTACTATTCCTTGCTGGACCCAGTAGTGGTTGACTTATTACTTACCTAGTATTTTAGTTTATTTATACCAAGTAACATATTCCATATGGAACACGGCCTCCACAACCGGGCTCGAGATTGCGAACCATGTGCATTTTTAGCTAATGTAGTTAGGTAAAGTTAAGTGAAAGCGTAATGGCAAATAAAAACAAATTCGTTTAATTAAAAACTAAATTTATTTGACATCTGCTTTTTCAATTCGGATAGTAATTCTTCTTATCCAGCAATATTGACATATTATTTCAGTGAGACTTAATTTTCAGGTTATATGGAAACCTCATTGCCCCTGCGCTGTAGTGGCCCGTTCTAGCTAATAACAGTATTAAATTCTATTTAAAGTTTGCCTCGCCTTGGTCGCTTCGTCTATTATAACGAAAACACTAAACTGCAGTAATACTGCGACGTTAAAAACTTCAAATTGAATTTTCAGCCACGTGAATATTTTAAACCCGCTGTTGACTTTAAAACGCGGTTCACTATAGGTAACGTTTGTAATGTAAATACACAGGTTTAAAGTTCGGAATATAGTGGATTACAATGTTATAAAGCTTGTATGAACGGGAATTCACGCCGCGAAATGTTTTTGATTGTTTCCCCCATTTCAATTTGCAGTATTCAAAAGTGAATATGAGTACGCAATGGTACGGTTTATTTGTCTTTGTGTATTTTAATGTTGAAGCTCAGTTTGTATTAGCCAGCAACCAATTGCCGAGATGGGATAGGATTTCGCGTGGTATTTAAAAGTGGATAAAAAAATATAAATAATGTTTGCTTACTACATCTGCAACGACATCAACAATTATTCAGAGGGAGGGGCCTAGTCACCTGTCTTCATATCAGTAACTAGTCTCTTTACAAAGACTGTAGTCTCAGTAAAGGGACTAGTTTTGTTACAACTTTAGTTGAGCACAATTAGATAATATTATTTAAGTATTACTTACCTTGTAATTTCATTGTGAAGAGTAAAATAAACGTTATTTATCATTATCCGTATTATTATTTATCAACAAGAATCATTTGTATGTAATTTTTATGAGCTATTAATTCTTTTGCATCCGCTAATATACACTATACTATCCTAATATATAAGCTATTATACAGTTTGATAATAATCAGTGGTTTTTGCTTGAAACTGTAACAAACATCCATACATCCGTCAGATGATGATGATCACACAAATATTTATGAATTCACATTAATTACTTAGCATTACGCGCCTACTCGCCGAGCTTATTATGAGAGAAGTAATAATTTCCCATTGCGATGCAAAATTATATTGCCACCAAGGAGAATAGAAGTTACCACCAAATTTAACTTATACTTTTAAATTCAAAGTACAAGATTTTCTCGCCATCTAAAACTGCATTCACCCACTTGAAACACAAATTCTGTGTGTAATTTGTTTGTAGCCTACTAACATCGCATACAAGTTCGCCAGAAACCTTCGAGATCACTATTAGGACGCCGGTCACGCGCCGCCGGCAAGCGCGAACGTACTTTTTCGCGATTGGCTGCAGATCCACGATGAGATATGAAACCGGGGATGAAAAAATTGAAACAGTTTAACTTTCAACCCCTCGCGCAAAATAGTGATAATATATCATGGGGTAAATTATTCTGGTAAGTGAATTTCTGTGTAAGTGATTTTGTTTTTGTAGAGATAGTGTTTGGATTTTTAGGAACCCGTATTTGATAAAAAATTACCTAAACATGTTATTGTAATTTTGTCGTACATTTTTATCAGTGACTTTTATACAAACGAAACGTCGCGCAAATAGAGTTATTACTGGCCTATATACACAGATGTAGGAAAACAGCCAAATCTCGAGATCTTAAGCCTTTGTACAGACCTTTGTTTCGATTATCCCTGTTATTAAATGTTAATGGACTAAGTAAGTGCTGAGGAGATGTTGGCATAAGCTTACGACCACGAACATAGAGTTTAGTACAGGAATTGACGTCACTTGTAGAGGAAATTCATAGGCTACATAAATTTTGAAGGAAAAGAAAAAACACTTGAATCGAAAATGTTTTAATCTCGGATGCATGCGTCGCCTACAATGGTAGGTACTTCTTAGCTTAACAAGAAAAAATCCATCATCAGCAATAACAGGAATAAGTTGATATTATTTATATCTTTATGTTTTTCGTATTTTTTAGATGTTAGTACACATTTTGCCGACACAAATGAATTTTAACAAAAAATGGTTAACAATTTTTTGTGTTTTATTTTGCATTCCCAATGATATTTTGATATACTTTTAAAAAATTCCGTGCGGGTGGGGCTTGAACCAGCGACCTAGTTCTATGTACGATCTACGCTCTGCCATCTGAGCAACCGCATGATTCATATTTTATTTCTTAAAATTAATAATGGTAAACTAGCATAGTTTACTTTTTTATGTTATAGGGCGTCAAACGAGGAAACGTGTCACCTGATGGTAAGCGACTAGCGCTGCCCATGGACAACTGCTACACCAGGGTGTGACAGGAGCGTTGCCGGCCTTTCAAGGAGTTGGGGAAAGGACATGGGGTGAGGAAATGGGGCAAGGATGGTCCTCCGGCTCTCTCACTCGCCGAACGAAGCATAGAAGCGGTAAAGCTCCTACTCAAACGTCGATTTTCTGTGAAAGTGTGGTACTTCCCCGGACGAGCCGGGCCATTCATGCTACGAGTAAAAGTGAATTTTGCCAGTAGCGTGGCTCTACCACAACTAAACATTTGTATCTTTATAGACATGTTAAACTAAGAATATTATAATGTAAATTCTGTTCCAACCAAAAATGCCCTTATCTTTTCATAAAAATATAGAAATTAATTCAATGAAATCAACTAAAAAACATATACATAATTAAAATGCGTCTTGTTGGGGAGAAAAAATTGTATAAGAATTGAGGATTGTCGAGTTCATTGTCTAAACAATGTCGTAAAGTTTTGAATGTGTTTTTTTATTCTATTGGAACAAAGTTTCTCCTCATCACTTCCAATCTCCCAACCTTTGTATTTAGACATGATCACTTACAACAAAATCTACAGTTTGATTATTATAAACGTGTCAAAATCACTAGACACATTATAATGTATGATCAAGCTGCAATCTGCGCAGCCGGAGAGTAGAACGGTAACATAAAGTCTAAATCAATAACCGATCCATTATGCCCCTCAATCACTCATGTCGACGTCGAAACTTCCTCCGCAAACTTCCACTCTTCACAAAATTCTACCTCCCAACCTTTGTACTTTGACATGATTACTTTTACCTAAGTCCTTTAAACTGGAAAGTTCCCAAATATCGCACCGCGTTTCTCTGAAACCGGGACCTTTGTAATTAAATATTCAATGGTATATTCTCTGGTGTACACTAAACAATAATGATTAATTTCTAATTAGGTATATTGTATTACATATTATTGAGTTGTAGATACATGGTTTATGATATTAATTCATGTTTATCATTATCTGTAGCCTGATGCAAATATAAATAAAAAAAAATGGGTTAAAGTGTTTAAAATTTTGAAATTTTCTATTAGAATTAGTTTCCACATAGACCTATTTTTACAAGCTTTTTGCTAATTTGCAATGTAATGTATATACTTAATATGTTTGTTCGGGTCAAATCTTGCAACTCAATATTGTGGCAGATACCTTCCACCGATTGAGCTGAAATCAACATTGCGGAACACCACGGAACACCCACGACGGTGGAATAGACATTTTTGATGCACTTTGACAATAATGTTTTTAAAAAGATTTTACAAATTAAATGACAATTCTATAAAGTGAAAAGTAAACAGAGTTCTTGTACATTTATTTTAATTTTAAAATAAAGAATGGTTATACATACGTTAATTTTAATTTATATTTTATAATAATACTAGCTGCCCCGGCGAACTTCGTTTCGCCATAAGTTAAAAACTATCCTATCTCTCCAGTTGGATCGAACTGCACATGGTGTGCGAATTTTATTATAATCGGTTAAGTGGTTTAGGAGTCCATTGAGGACAAACATTGTGACACGAGATTTATATATATTAAGATGACATATCCTTGGGGGAGGCCTATGTTCAGCAGTGGACTTCTTGCGGCTGATATGATGATGATGACGAATCATATGGCATCAAGTAATAAGCCTACCAAAAAACGTTCAGTGGATAAAATTTCAGCGTCGGGTCTGAAATCTGAACTACTACGGCTGAGTTTAATTCGCTCGTATATCGTGGAATTAGTTCGATTGAAACTGTGAGATCGATTTAACACGAAGTGCAGTAGTGCCAGCCATTAATTATCTACCTACCTAAATGGAGATCTGTACACTTACGTCACAAGTCAATAAAACGCTTGCAGGCCACGGCAGTGAGTCTTTATCGTGTTCATATATTATATATTATACAAAACTATAAATTCTAGGTGTAATATAAGCATTAAGTTATCATTTTCTTCATATTAATTCTAAACTCGGAAATTGGCTAGCTCCGTGGCGCAGCGGTCAACACGCCAGCCTGCGACACGAGAGTGCCCGTGATCGATCCCCGGCCAGGTCAAGAAGGAAAATTATCTTTTTCAGATTGGCCTGGGTCTTGGATGTGCATCTATATATGTATTTGTTATAAAATATAGTACCGTTGAGTTAGTATCCCATAACACAAGTCTCGAACACGATAGGGCTAGTGAAATCGATTTAACATGTAAAAGCAGTAGTGCATTAATTAACCAACTGCTCGAATGAAAGTGTCTGCACTGACATCGCGGTGCCATCAATAAACCACGCGGGAACGCCAGCGCCAGCTAATTTTCATACTAAACGAGCGGGTGCATTATTAAAATGTGCTCTGACGTGACAACCCTCGGCCTTGCCGAGCATTTAAACTTGACTCGGTAACTGAACGGTTAAGTATTTAGCGTGTTTGCCGCACGGGATAACAGTTTACAGGGCTGTCGCGCAACGCTGCTAACGCAATCTTCATGAATTTGTTAAGACGAGTTATGTTCGTGCCATAAGCTCAAATCATGCTGAGCAAAATGTTTTCAGCCCATAAGTGATTATAGTGTTTATTCAATTTACATAAAATGTATACATACCATCACGTCTTTTTCCATTGCGGGCATACAGTTCTATAAGATCTAAAAGCCACTTTTAGCGTGTTGGTGGGCGTGCAGGCGCAAAACGCAATCAAAATAGTAAATGGGTTGCTAGGCGCATCGCCTATTAACATGATTCCTGATTTTCGCCCTTTCCCTCAATCGACTTTTATGATCTGATCTGATCGCGGAAAGAGAAGTAGCTAGTACATTCTTCGTTTTCCGTTTATCATGTAAGAGGAGGAGTATTCCATTTAATAAAGACATACATATGTTTGCGTCATAGCAGACAGAAAACAAAACAATCCCTTCGTGATTTTATAAACAACTCATGTATAAACACTACGAGTGACGACAATGAGTAAAATTTCTGGACCACGGAGGCAGGCACAGGGCAGAGTAGGTCCGGGGGTCGTGGCTTCGATTCCCACGGGAAGCATACTGTGTTTAGTTGTTTCCAGTTTGGCTAGGCCATTGCAGGCTTGCAGGCTTAAATCACGTGATTGCCTGATAATAAAGATGATTCCGTGCTTCGGAAGGCACGTTAAGCTGTTGGTCCCGGCTGTCATCTGGTAGTCGTTTAAGGAACCACGTCAGAGGCCGAGAGGCGGTCCCGAAGAACTCTGACACCAGGGTGTTCATGGTCGACTGGCCGTGTCACCTACACGATAAATGAATGTAATGAAAATGAGTGAAATGAGTAAAATATTGTCTGTCCCGTGTGATTTTGCAAAAAAAACTTACAATTATGGTAATTTTGGAAATATCTGGGAGAGGCACAGACCTCTCCTGTAAGTCTAGTGCTGGACATAGGTGCAACCGTAGACTTCTTGCAGCTGAAATGACAATGACGTCGACAGCCAAATATTTTCACTATGAAAGGAGCGGCTTTTGTAAAAGGAGGAAAATTTTTTATCGTAAGCCACTTATTTATAAACCTTGAAATACATATTTGTGTGTCCTCATAAATTTTGATCAAATATAATTACGATTATATTCGATCGAAGCTAAAAGTCGTGTCAACTTGTATAGGCATAAGTATAAGCATAAAGAGTGGTGGACGTAATTGGCTATTTAGGTAACTTTGGTGATTTAATTTGTAGGAAATTCGTTTGATGATTATTGTAACTATTCGGTAAAATAATTCAAAACGTTAGTAAAATATTAGAGTTCTTAGAATTATCCTTAGATGAAAATGTATACTCCAAACTCTAATAGTTAAAAACCCGTTTCTCGCGCAAACAGGCACAGCAAACAATTCAAAACTTTATCCTTACTCTCAAGTAAAATAAGATACATTGTACTGCATATTATGCATTGTCATTTCCGAGTTTGTGACTACTCTTGACATGTTTACGCCATCCATCTACCACGTTTTCATACGCCCGGCGAGCAGGTGTCAAAACTAAAGGACGTTAGGCTAATGTATGCAGATTGCGTCTTTCGCCACTACACTATGCAACTCTGCCGCTTGCATAGTATATTCTGCATCACCGCATTAGCTTTACTTTGCTTAATGACCGTACTTTTGTATTTTATGCTCACAAGCACTATGCTGTTAAATTTTGGCAGGCTTCTCTGGAATACTATGGACCTTTTGCTTTTTACAATTTGACACGACTTTTAACAGTTTTGTAAGTTGCTGGAGATTCAGTAAAAAAGAAAATAGGTATTTAAAAAAAGACCTTATTTGAAAAAGTTTGGAAATATATTCCAACTAGCTGTCACTCACGGCTCCGCCCACATTAAGGTTGATTTCTCGGGAACAGTACTTTTTCCAGGGATAAAATGTACACTATGTCCTTCTCCGTACCCCAGACAACGGGCAAAATTTTACGACAATCAGCGGTAAAGGTCACAAACAAACAAACTCACTTTCGCATTTATAATATTGAGTTAGGATTAGGATTCAGAGAAGAAAAGCAGGAACAAAACCTTGATTTTCATGGCGAACCGTCAAACTTATTTCATTTCCTAACGGCATGGAAGTCCCTTATCGGAACAATTTTCATCAAACTACGTGCAACAACAAAACGCCAAAATCCATTAAAATCCAATTAAATTAATAAATTATACTGGGTTCAATGTAATTATCCGTAAAACTGAACATATTAAAACATTTTAATGATTTGCTACATTTGCTATTCAATTAATTTGCAACAAAGACTTTAATTTCACTCAAAACATCGGATCGACGAGCTAAATCATGCATAAATTTGTATTTATTAAATATTACGCGGCGATTTAAATTAAAAAATGCGCAATTCTTTTAGTGCGTATTGCAAACAGTGTGGCAAACGGAACGTAATTTGCATTAACACAGGCGGAATTCGGCGGAAATTATAGTTGGATTCAATTAAGCTATTTAAATAAGTGCGGGATGGTTTTCATTTATACTTATAAAAATTGTTCACGAACAAGAATTATTGCAACTACTTAATTTTGGACCATATATCCGTCTTTGTATAGCATTTAATAATAGAACCTGATGGAACTTAGTTCTAGATCATAAACAGCGTCAGTTGTTAGAGTTACGTACCTTAAGGGTAAAACGGGACCCTATTAATATGGGTCTGCGCTGTCCATCTGTCTATCTGTCTGTCCGTCCGTCCGTCTGCCACCAGGCTGTATCTCATGAATCGTGTTAGGCAGTTGTAATTTTCACAGATGATGTATTTCTATTGCCGTTAAAGCAACAATTATAAAAAAATAGAATAAAATAATTATTTAAGGGGCTCCCATACAACAGTTATGATTTTTTTGCCATTTTTATAGATAACGGTGCGGAACCCTTCGTGCGCAAGTCCGACTCATACTTGGCCGGTTTTAAATATACCTAAGATCTTTCAAATGGGTAATTTTAAAAACCGTCAGTGTCATAATTTTAAAATATCGTCTTCATCTGTTGGAAAATGTAATAGTACCAAATTTATGCTGCATAACATCATATCAAAAATTGATAAACGCCGGCTGCACGCTCGAAAAAGTGCCACGTTCCGTGTGTTAGCGAGAACGCGGAACAAGCGATAGAGAGCCACGATTGGCCTAAGCGTTCGGCTTCTGACGCATCTATCTCTTCCACCGCCACCACGAAAATTATCGTCCGTAAACCAACTTTACAGACAACCAATTTTTTTTACTGCTGGCCGCCTGACCCATTCCTCCTTGGGTAACTCCAATCCTGCAGATAAATACCTGTGAAAATTAAGAAAAATTAAAAATATATCATCTTCATCATCATCATCAGGTCCTTTTTAGTCTCCACTACAGGAGCACGACCCTCTCTGTACTACTAGAGCCATACTTGGCCAGAGCAGCCAGAGGACTTGGCCTACAAATATATATCAACAAAAATAAATACTTGTACTTAGGTTTTATCGCCCAGTGAGTTATTTATTTTCAAACACAATAAATACATGAAACCCAAGGCCTCTCTCTGAAGAAGCGGACTAGCGTGATAATTATTACGCCTCGGAGGTCGTTGTGATGTATGATGGATGATGATTTATTCATTTATGATTTATTATTGATACTGTAAATGATACCAAACTGATCTTTGACGTTCCCGCGAAGTTTATACAAACTAGGGTTGTACTGCCACTATAAACAGAGGGCGTTATGTGCTAAAATTAACAGATATTCATACTAGAACTAACAATAACAATAGAGACTATATATTTATGCCATTTGGACCATGGGGTCCTGGTGCGAGAGCTCTCTACAAAGAGATTGCTCCTTGCCTGATCTCCGCCGCACGTAGTCACGTGACTAGACGGCAGCATGGGAATGCAGCCAGCATTCTTACCAACATGCCATATGGGCAAAAATTTTTACATTTTTAAGTTCAGTGTTATTTTAGTATATCATTTTAATGGTAGGTTGGCATATTGGTTTTATTTTTAGATTGTATGGTTAAAAAAAAACACTTTTGATTATTAAATTTATCCAAATTACATTTTTATCATTTATATAAACGTAATATCAACTTTTACGCTTTGGCATATTCTAATTAGTCTATTTAACTAGCAGTGGACCTACTGGCATCTAACGAGGACTTTTGGGATAAGCTTGCCAGAGCCTTAGCTAGAGCGCGGGCCGCGTATGAGTAATCTATTCCAGTAGAATTATGTATTCCAGTAGTAAATTGTGGTAGAGCCACGCTACCGGCAAAATTCATTTTTGCTAGTAGCATAAATGGGCCGGCTCGTCCGGGAAAGTACCACTCTCTCACAGAAAATCGACGTTTGAGTAGAAGCTTTACCGCTTCTATGCTTCGTACGTTGAATGAGAGAGCCGGAGGCCCATCGTTCCACCACTCATGTCCTTCCTCCAACTCCTTGAATGGTCGGCAACGTTCCTGTTACACCCTGGTGTTGCAGTTGGTCATGGGCAGCGCTGATCACTTACCATCAGGTGACTCGATTGGTCGTTTGCCGTCCTATATCATAAAAGAAAACTATGATGAAACCTAGGTTTAGCGAAATACTTCAAAATGCATACAAGAAGAAATCGTAAAGCACAGAATGAGTATGAATAAATATTATTTAATTAGACTATTCACGTAAAGAATGTTCTAAGAAATTTAACTTTCGGGAAGCTTTTACTAAATTCTGAGAACAGATTTCCATTATAAAAACTTCAAAGAAAAAGAGCAATTTTTTTCAAGAAATGTATCACTTTCTGTTTCTCATCACCCTATTTCCCGAGCGGCTCTGGGTTAAATTTATTGAATAATTTTACAACACTATAGATATAAATCGAGTCAGATCCGGCGACTCGAAATAAGACGTAGAAACAACGAACGAAATTGCGGCTCTATTGGAGTTCCTTTTTTAAATATTCAAACAAGTGCCAGGGCACTTTTGAGACACTTCGGGCGCTGAGACGGTGCGATGCATATTTGAAACAATGGCCTGGAGAATCTCGAGGTCCTTCGATGGATCCAAATGCCGGAAGAGTTTTCTCAAACTCATTATTTTGTCATTATACGATCGGTCAAATTAAACTTTGCGGAAAAAGACAAGATCTTGATTATATCATTATCACTTATCAGGTAAGGACTAGCTGTTGCCCGCGGCTTTGCCCGTGTTAATGTCTATCTCTCGGGAACAGTAGAATTTCCCGGAAGGAAAGGTACCCTGTGACCTCCCCTGGGCCTCAAACTACCTCCATACTAAATTTCATCCAAATTGGTTCAATGGTTGAAGCGTGAAAAGGTGACAGACAGCCAGACAGACATAGTTACTTTCGCATTCATAATATTAATTGGTATATAAGAATTATATTATATTAGTATGCATTTATGTATATGATTATGTATTATACAATATCGCCTTTTTACAAGCATTACTTTCTCAGCATTACCTATATTCTAGTGCGGTCTTGTTTGGTAAATTGTCTAATTCTAAATAGCTTTTATTATTCAGTTGCCATCAATTGTAAAAGTTGAACTTCTGTGATTTCAATTTTAAGATCTATAGAAACTTGTAATAAATGCGCCTGATAGTCACACTCGACCCCAGCTGTCATGCGAGGTCCGCAAACGTGCGGAGGGTGACGTAATTTATCTGAAGATAAATCCGGGCGCGCGTAAGACACCTGTCAGATAGCGAGACGGGCGCCGTCTTGTCTCGTCTCGGCCCGGTATTAGCTCCGGGTAAATTAGAATATTCCTAACATAAATAAAACGATAATTAACGTTAAACAAACCTAACTGAAGGGATAAATTTTGTCAACTTGTCTTCTCGTGACTTTAAGGTTTGTCTTGTTTGGATGCTGTAACAACTTGATATTTTAATTAGTTAAATACGCGCTTTGAATAAAATACGTTTTGTTGGAAAATATTTCAGAGTAATTTACAGCAGCCAAGAAGCTTCTAGGCTTTTGCTTTTATTTATATTATGCCTGACATTTACAACTTTTACTGCGTGTTAGGTACTATTTTAGTCCATTGCGAATATTATAAAATGTCAAGCAAAAAATAATAAGAAATAAATTAAAGTCTTTTGTCGCACAGTCAGCCAAGGAGATACCTGACCCTGCCATCTACCTATATCTTGAATTTTCTCTTAACTAAAAATAATATTAACATGAAAATATATATTTAGAAATATTTTAATTAAGACTTCCTGAATATACATTTTCATGTTAATATTACTTTTAGTTTAAGAGAAAATTCAAGATATAGGTAGATGGTCATGTATCTCCTTGGCTGACTGTACGTATTGTCATTGATAATATAATGCAAAAATAAATATTTATGTTAGTCGCAGTAAGAACTTGGTAAAAATAGTATCATACAAAATAAGAATTTAACTTTACTTAATGTTTTTTCTATATTAAGTCATCCGGTACTGTAACCCCAAAGTTATTATTTGTATCCTGTAGTAACTTAGTCTGGATACCTGATTTATCTGGACTTTAATGTTTTATGTGGTTTTACATGTGCTACATTTACCGCCACTTGTGAAACATAATTAAGCCAAAAGTTATGATACTACCCAACCGGAAACTCGTTTTCCTGTTGTTAATTTTCTATCCCAAGCACTCTCTCATTTAATTTAGTAAATTCAAGATGGTGCAAACATATTAATTTAGCGAAACTGTTTTCGGCATTGTAACATGTCTCATTTGCACAAAGGATGGCTCGGTGGCGCTCGCCGACTCGGCGATGCAATTTGTCCCGAGATAAATCCACCGCAGACAGATGTCGTCTGTAGCAGTTAGTCGGCCTCTCGTTTTTACTACCACTTTGTTTGTTTTTTGCATTAGGGGGGAAAATATTCATTGTAGGCTTTCAGCTTTCAACAAACACGTAAATGCAGTGCGAGGTACGAATAAGATGTTAACTAATTGCCTGGTCATCTTACCCGCCATTTTTAGGGTACCGTATCGGTAATAGGACCTTTTTAATATCCTCCCTCCGATGTCCGATGTCCGTCCGTCTGCGACAAGGCTGTACCTACTGAACCATTATAGGAAGAAATTTAAAGCATCCTATAGACCCAGGCCAAAATATTATTTTCCATCTTGACCTGACCGAAAAGACTGAGCTACAAAGGTCATTATGAAAGTCATCATTTGAAACCTAATGCTAAAGCAAACCTTTAAAAAAAAATGTCTCCATATTAAGCGACTTGCTCATTCATATAAACCACTAATTTACGTCTAAAATTGTAATATTATACATGTAAAGTTTAGATTGCGTACGAAGCAGGAGTAATTAATATTAAATTTCTAACTCGCTGTGGAATGATAAGTGAGGAGAGATCGTAAATTAACATTGCATTTAAATTTAAACACAAACCCGTAGTCTGAAGTCGTAAGTGGGCTTATAACTTGTCTAGTTAATACTTTAGCATATATGTCATATAATTCATTGATGCAAAGTTTCCTGTCCATAAATTAGGATGCCGTTTTCATTTTTGGTTACGTCGTGTCTATAAGGTTTTAGTGCTAAAAGACTAATGATAACATAGTGCGACACATTATGTTTTTTTCTACTGTAAAGCCATCCATAGCTTAACGATGGCGATGAACGCCATCTAATGAAAGCACATAGATAAGAGCAAAGTAACGTGTCATCTTAACTATGAATTATACGTCTTGTAGTGCACGTTTTGTCACGATATTTTCCATCATAAGTAGCCAGTACCTTTTGGCTGATAAACTACATAAACAGTATTCAAATACAAAGGTCTCTAAAAATCGAAATTCAAAAGCACGTCTATAGGATGCAAGTTCCGACTTGATATTGACCACGTATATACAGATAAACATTGTAATTCATTGTTAACTTAACGCTTTATAATCATTGGATTAGGCCAACTGTCACTTATGGCCGATTTGTTACTTCGTTTTCCAATGTAATCAATCGTGTGTCTAAATTTTTACAAATATAGATGGACTATGTGTGTTTTAACTTCCTCTCTTTAATAAAGTTTTGTTTTTCTTTACAGGTAATGAAAACGCCATATCAACGTCTTTTGTTTGACAGCGTTTTGTGGTATGTTGAAACATTCATCTCAGCATGCCGTCTAAACCCGTCACTTCGCCACTGAAATAGCTTTACGATCATTTCGCACCACTTCAAAGGAGGTCATTAAATGTCGGAGGACACACACGCACACCAAGCCAATATAAATTCCGATTTTCTAGACGTCCACCACACGCGAACGCCACCTGGCTACTGTCAACATGAACTGCCAATTTGAATACGGTTTCGCCTAATTGGTTGACAGCTCTTTCTAAATATAAATATTACTGCCCTTGTATACATATTGGGAAAATTCTATTCTAGAGACGATGCAATTTATAGAATCAACAAAGCAGTAATCTACATTTGTAAATGTTGCTCGCTGTGTGAAAGGTACCCTTAGCTTTATCGCACTTTTCTGTTACTGCAATTATTTAACCATAGATACCAACGTGATACATCGACTTCTAAAGGTCATCCGGATATATATAATCTCAAAGTAGTTGTAATAAAGTAAATAGTATTTTAATATATGCTTAGTTTATTGTTTAGACTAATTGAGCTTTGGTTTTTCTTATCAGCTATAAGTTTACACTTTGATGGTTAAGTCCGATACTAGAGATAATATAAATACTTAGGTAGCACGAGAGTAGGTATATGGGCCGTCCGCAGGTTAGGCGGGCTATATAAATCAATGCTATGTAGACGTAAATATCATGAAACCCAAACTTGACATCGAAATAAGTCCGCCGTCCTTGTTATTTAATGATCTTTCATTTAACTATCAAATTCTCCGAAATTAAATCAAGATTCATTGAGAATCAACTTTATTTGAGTTGGTTTGTTATAATTTTAGTACAGGAATCCTTTTTTTATTCGTTCAATAAACCGAATTTTAAATAACCTTTTGATTAAATATATTTTTAATAAAAATAACAAGCGAACGGTTGTTTTTTACCCATATAATTTTCTCACAACACTAACAATACATAAACATGTACAGGGTTTTATGTTACAGTTTGTAAAGAACATATCAGTTGACTTCACTTATCGACAGATTCACCCCGAATGAACCCACTTATAGCCGAAGCCCTTCCGAAACATTTGGTGGGTCCCTCAAATTACGGAGCATATGGTAAAGTAATATTTCACATAGTTCGGGATCCAAATAGGTTACCTTTCGGATTCGGAGACTGCTCGTAAAATAGGGGGAGCTATTCTCAAAGTCATGAATACGTTAGTTCGTGGCGGCCTGGTTTAATAGTTAAATAGTGAAGCCAACGAGGTAGAAGGTATCTAAAATTGAACGCAGCCTTTGGAGACCTGTTGGACCACACATCCTGCTTTTCTTTTCTTTTTCTTGTACAATTTATTTCTGTCTACAAGCCATTGGTGTAGAGGTTTTCGCAAAATATAGTTTTATTTGTTTATTTTTAGAATAAGAGAGTATTTTCTAGTTTAGATGAATAACGAAAAGATAAAGAACTCTCTACTACTACTAACTAATTTAAGAAAAAAGCCTTGTAAGTACTAAATATATTGAATTTATTGTGTGTGTGTGTGTGTGTATGTGTTATAGGATTTAATTCCTAAAAGTAAATTGAATTGAAAGGATTTTTTCAATACACCAAAGCTAATAAAATAATTTTCAATATATAACTATAACACGCACCCAATCTCGTACAGTACAAAATCTGCATATCCCTGTAAATCCTCAGCAGGGAATAACAATCCGTCCATACAGAAAACAACAGATCTATCAACTTGAAGCCTTCTTTTTGCCGTACCCTTGAGATATATCGATAAACATATGAACGAACCTAACTTAATAAAAACGCGTGATAGACTTAGACATAACCTTGTGGGAGCTATTGGATACAGAAATTCTATTTCCAAAGCTCTCTCTCTGCAAAAGGCATTTTTCTTTTTACTTTTCACCCCACTGCTAATAGGTGTTATGTATTTTGCGCGTATTTTTTATTACTACGTATCTTTTAAGCGACTGGACGTATTGCAACAGTTAAGGCATCGCGTTTGTTATGTTTATCTCAAAAACCCAAGAGTACTTAAATAGGTACTAAATTTCTTAAATAATACAACTTGTTTAGAATATTAAAATATTCTGTATAGTTGTAAGACCTAAATTGGTCTCGATTTTAAGCTTTCGCGGTCACAATCACTATTATTGTCACTACGGTACACTAATCTCAAAAATAATCGCGGTAAGCCTCGCAGTGATAATAAAACTAAATTGATTATTTGCCGATTACTGTTAGTATTTGCTACTTTGTAAAATTCGTCTTTTATTTTTTATTAAAAATAGTTTTGTATGTGGAATTAAATGCATATATTTTTTTGGCAGAAAGTAAGTCTTGAGTTTATAAATATTAGTATATTTATGGCTTTCCCTTTCTTTATTTGTTTTGCACAAATTAAAGTTAAGTAAGTTTGGTTGACTCATTTGCCTGAAAATAATCTTTTACTTTGATAAATCAAAAACAAACTTTTGTTATTTAAACATACAACATTAGTAAGCATCTAATAAAAGCATGTCTTAGCTTATAACATAACGTAAACCCGGCTTCAGCTGGATACAATTTACAATGATAATACGCATTTCCGATTCCCACATCTGTAATACAGTTCGTTATGAATATGTTACAGCAACATTGTTCTTGTTTACATAAACACTGGCGTATACTGTGTGTTCTCAAGGCGGAATATTAACGGGCATCGTCACTTCGTACACGGATCCTATGATAATAAGCCTATGATTTATAAACGCTGGCTTGCTGTTATCAGGGTTTATATGCGTGACAATTGTCTCACTATCTCGGATGCCAATAATCACGCGAAGTGGCGATGAATAAGCAAGAAAGCGGGATGATCCCAGTCGTCATGATCGGCTCCCAGGCATCACGGCTGGAGATTAGACCTACTCTTAGACGAGAGAAAGACAGATGTGTTTAATTTAAATACTATATTTTTAAGATACCTTTTCTAGTGAGGATGCTAGTTTTCTTTTTGAATATTCGGGATCGACAACAAGCAAGCACTTTAAAAATATAGCAACTGCTGGAGTTAATTCTTTGGACAGATTTTTCACTGTCCTTTTTAGTTTAAACAAGCTGCGGCGTACTTAGCAGTGATACCGGTTTTAATGCTTATATTTACCAAATAGGTAAATATACCTTACCTAGTACTAAATATAAAATATCAATTATTCCAATGAGTACATACTACCAACAAGCCACCATGGTTGTAATGCAGGAGCTAAGTAACAACATAAAAGGTGTTTAAAATGTACGGGTACAAAGTGGTCGGTGAATTCTGGCAGTGAGAATAACTAGCAGACTCTAGGCACGTATTACTAGCTCAGCACGAGTGCAGGCAAACACTCCAACACATATACGTATTATTCAGTAAGTGCGAATGCACTAAGGTATCACTTGTTCATTTAAGTTGATAAAATTAGTTATGTTAGTAGACTAATTCAGTTCAATGATTCCAACAAACAAAAACAATATACTAAGTGTTTGATTGAAACAGTATGAACTATGCAACGCAATAGATTTAGCTGAATACGGATAATTGCGCAAGTTGTAACGTATAGTTACCCTTTGGATATTCGGGTCTAGTTCTCGTACGACGGTGATGCTTCTTAAGTTATTATAAGTCGTGTTGCTAGAAGCGCAACACAGGTACACGTTTTCAATAAAAATAATTCACCAAGAAGCCAATGTTGTTTTAATGCAGGAACTAAGTAAAGTAACAACACAAAAAGGTGTTTAATATGAAGAGGTTGGATTAATTACGTCAGTGAGAGTAACTAACAGACTCTAGACAGGTAGTTCTAGCTTAGCAAGAGTGCAGAGGAACACTCCAACACCCTATACATACATATAATCTAGCAAGTGCGAATTTCTACAAACACTACACTGCGGTAATCCTTGCTAATTTGACTCTATTTACTTATATTTTTTTTAATGGGTAACATAAGTTACTTAGGAGACAATATTAATTTATTCCAATCAACAAAAACCCATCACGAAGCTCATGAAGTGGTAAAAGTATACAGCACAAAAGGTGTTTGAAATTTACAGGTACAAATTGAACAGTTAACTCCGAAAGTAATCATCTGTGTAGTTGATTCTAGATTTGCTTTAAAATAATTACGCAATATCGCAATTTTCACATCACAAGTGGCATAAAAATATCTCGAGCTCCTACGTGCCCCGGAAGTTACGATTAGCTGTTGGTCTCAGCTGTCGTTATTGATGGCAGTCATTAAACTGCGTAAGATGCCTAAAGCTTGAGAAATCTGATACTAATAATATACTAATATTAATACACGAAAATAAACAAAATAACGTGTTCACAAAGTTATAGATACAGTTTTAACGCTCACAATAAACGAATTGAATAGCAAACGAAAAAAGCATTTTATAAGCCGATGAAAATCATGTTGACTGCAGCAAAACCTCGTAGAAGCAAACACTGGATTGGTCTGCTCAAGTTTAATGGAGGTCAGCATACAAGTTCCGAAGTTCTGAACTCACACGGTCATCCACGATCTAAGAGTTATTTCAACCGCTTTACATTTTCCGTTTGTTAGTAGTGAATTAAGGTAGTTTGTTTTTCCCTCTTACTTTTTCGGACTGTTTAATAAGAGTAGTTATATTCATCATCATCATCATCATCAGGTCTTTTTAGTCTCCACTGCAGAAGCATGAACCTCTTTGTACTACTGGATATATTTGGCCGGAGTAGACAGAGGATTTAGCCTACACTCTCCTCGCTGGCCAGACGGGTTGGAGAGGTCTTATTGATGTTTATGAGCTTTGTTTAGCTTGTATTTCCTAAGTCACCTCTTACGACTAGGAGTGGCCGGTTCATCGGAAACCAAATGGCTATGTAGGTATATTATTTGAATATAAATTATTTGAATATAAATAAATTCTACTGTTTTCTTTATTCCTGCACCTTTATATCTATGCACCTTTCTGATTTTTATATCTTTCTCTGTTATTTCCAACTACTATAAGATAGCCTGGAAGTGATTGTTATTGCATATCTCTATATTGTATATAGCCGTCTTTTCTATATCTGATTATTTTACGTAGTCTTTAGATAGCCTTGATGTCGTTGCATTAATTGATAAATGTGTTTAATTGTATATAATGTAATTGAGCATGTGCTAACGTAACGGTCGTAGTTATCCGCCTTATAGAGTAGTTATAAGAGTTGCCAATTGAGCTGGCCGAGACTAGTGCTGCAGGACTATAAGTTATGAACTAGCATAGCACTTATACAAAAGGAATAAAAGTGTACTCATATTTTTTCGATTATTTTAATAAATAGATTTTCTTTTGGTATGAATATTATTTAACAAAGTAAACAAGCAGTATGCACCTTAAAAAATACGTGTATGTAAATAAACAAGTACCGTAACCGGCGGTGTAGCGCTGGTGTAGAAGTTAAAGAGATCACCAGCTAGTTTCGAGAAAACGGGACAAATACCTACACTCGTAATTGGTTCAAATCGCCTATTTACCCACATTTAATTACTTATGTTTCTTTGCATATTTTAATGTTTCCATCACACATTGAGTAGATTTCGTAAATTGAAAAACCTTCTCTAAACTATAAGTTATGCTTAACCTAGACATGCACTGAAAACAACACTAAAAATATCATAAAACAGTGCAGTATCCCACAAAACGTGTACGTAAATGAGCAAGTGCCGGCGTAGCGCTCGTAGCTATCCGGCTTATAAAGGAGTTGGAGTGCGCCGGCCCTCGAGAGCCTGGAGGACTCCGTGCTCTGAACTCGTACAGTTTGAGAGTTAATTCGGCCATTTTGCACATTTTAAGTACATACTGATCTGGGTTGGATAATGTGTAATGTGTGTTTAAAATATATGGTAGTGCATGAGTACCGTAACTTTTTCGATATGAACTAATTAAGGTTTTTAAAATTGATCATTTTACCCCAGGTGGCGGCACTGCGATGAGAGGTATTTTTGACAGCAGCTGTCAAATGCACCAATCATTTTAATCATCATTTGTATCATACAAACGATATTACAAAAGATGGTAGGTCGAAAAATCCATTCCGAAAACCCTTCCTGATTCGATAAAATGATATTATGCAATATTAAATCAGTTCGGATTTGTTGTGTATGAAATTGTACTGGGAAAAGGAGCGTTGCCTGCCTTTCAAGGAGTTGGGTGAAGGATATGAGATAGAAAATGAGGAAGGATGGCCCTTTGGCTCTCTCACTCACCGAACGAAGTATAGAAACGGTAAAGCTTAAAACGTCGGTTTTCTGTGAGTGTGGTACTTCCCCGGACGAGCAGGTCCATTCATACTATTAGCAAAAATGAATTTTACCGGCAGTAAACTCTACCACAACTAAACAACATAATAAAGTTAAAATACTAAAACTTGACTACCTACTAAATAACAACATAACATTTCTTAGATTCCCGTATTACTACAGTAAAAGTCTAGTTTACTACCTCGGCGTTAATTACAGTTATTACATTTGTTATTCAAGGAAAGCCGCATTCGTCGCCGAGACTTACCATACTCACGAGCACATCTTAAAGGAGTGAGACCTACTAAGTCACCGACGAAAGTGAGCCTACTTTTAGACCGACAAACTAGACTAGACGACCTACTTTAGCACTATTAGGGTAATGGCACTTGACACGCTTTCGTCATTCCAGGACTAACTAGGTACTTATAAGCGTACTAGCTTTTGCCTGCGGTTTCGCCCGCGTTTTAAACTTAATTTATCTAATGTAGGGCTATTTATCTCAAAAATTACGAAATAATAATAATAAAAAGAAATGAATAATATAAAGAGATAATAATAATCATTTATTTTCAAGTAACACAGACTCATATTGTTAGTAGTGCTTATAAACTATGTTAGTACAAATAATTGACATATAATTTAATTTAAAGAGGCCATTCCTGCACCACTCCCCCCGAAATGGCACATGAATGGTTGACATATAGGCAGTCTAGTCTACCAGCGATCATATTCAGGATGCTGTTACCGCTCGCCCGCACCCTGCGCACCAGAGACGCACAGCGTTTACGCATTGTTGCGTAGAAGCAGTCTACGCCTGCTTCGGCAAACATCCCTGACGCACTACAGAAGCGAGGCATCCGCAGCAGCACCCTGAACGCGTTATTAAACTGGACACGGAGAGCGCTGTAAGCTTTTTGAGTATATCTAGCCCACAGGCTGCACGTGTAGAAAGATGTGCAGAAAGCTCTAAACAAAGTGATCTTAACCTCCCGCGAACAACGTGCAAACCTGCGAGCCAGCATGTTCGCTCTCACTGACAACGCTCTCCGTTCCCTCTCAATATCTTCATCGTCTTTGAGGTCAGGGGTCAACACATGACCAAGATATTTAAATTTATACACTCTTTGTAACATATTATTGTTAATCTTTACACATGGTATTTTGTCATATTTTTTAACCCCGGCCCCAAAGACCATTACTTGGCTCTTCTTTACATTGTAAGCCAAACCATGTGAAGTGGCATACTCCTCACAAATTGACACCAGTCTGCGCAGACCACAGATGGATGCACTCAGCAGCACCATGTCGTCCGCGTAACTAATGTTGTTGACGCAGACGCCGTCTATATGACAGCCGACACCGGTGCTACTCAATTCATCAATCAGGTTGTTCACGTACAGGTTAAAAAGCGTGGGCGAGCTTATCCCCCCTTGCCTCACTCCGCACTCCAACCTGTACGATTTAGACAGGGCCAGGACATAATGACAGGATTTAGGGGGACATAATGAAAACCAAAATCTAATAAATGCATTATTATTTTCTACTAACTACTAAAATAAATTAAAATTTAATGTGTCTCACTTTAAATTTAATTACGAAAAGCAGACGTCTCCTAGTCACAATTTACTCTCCTGCCAAATTTCATCTTCATTAGCTAAATAGTTTTTGAGATTTGTGGAGAGTGAGTGATTTTCGCTTATAATTGTATAAACAGTACACAGTAGTGTCTGTATCTTTTGACTCTAGTAAGTAGAACAGTATATTGTGATGAACTGAATGTTATATAACTTCCCACAGGTAGATATAAGTATTTATTCTATAGCCTATGTTCATCAGGGATAATGTAGAATTCTAATGGTATGGTACGAATTGTTCAAATCCATCCAGTAGTTTAGAAGCCTATTCATGCAAGCAAACAAACAAATCTTTCCTATTTATAATATTAGTGTAGAAGAAATTATACATATGTTAAAGATGATAATAATAACATAGAAAAAGCTATAAATATTTGCCCTTTCCATTAGTTGGCGTCTAATTTATTAAGATTGCAAGTTTGTAGTCCCCAAAGACGCGGATGCGAAGCTTGGCTCAGATCTGTCTTAATTGGAGGAAACATTTCTTAGATCAACCAAGTGCTATGTTTATTAGTAGTAATTATTATTTATTAAATCCAAGACATGAAAACGAAAATTTTTTTGTAATAGAATTTGGCAAAGGTTTTACGGTCGGCTACCTGCCTGACGCCAAGCCCCATTCGATAACTTTACTTTACTTTAGGTAACACTTTTGTTTAGATAAGATAGATATATATCTGTCTAGAATAAATCATCGTCACTCACCATCAGGTGAGATAGGAGACAAATGACTAATTCAAAATTTTGTAAAAAAACTTTACTAGGACCTAATAAGAGATTTTATGGTAATTAAATAAAACAACTTTTTTTTAATAGGAACGCCATATCATATCGCTCCAGATCGAACCCTTGCTCATTATAAAGAGGGCTTGTTAACTTGTTAGGCTGCGACATTAAAACCGTCAGTTATGCGGAGAATGTGAGAATGGACCGCAGCCGCCATCAAAGGACCCGTGCCGCAAACCACTGTCCCTTTCCACGCAAGATGAAATCGTTAGTCCTGATGAATGTATCAAAATGTACAAATAATTTGTATTTTTAATAAAATCCGTCATTTGATCTCGTATAAGGTCGAGTCCTCGCCCGTTATAATGAGTTAGCTTGTTAGGCGGCGACATAACCCGTCAAAATGGAGGACAGCCGTCGCCAAAGGACCTACGATAAAATCATAAGCCTTGATCAAAATCGAATGTTAAAAATCCCACACATGCTATGTAACAAAACAATTAACATTGGAATAAATGTTTGTTTCTACATGCCCTCCAATTTGCTAAATGAAGCCCGAAAGGGAAAAAGACGTGATACTATGTATGTATGGTTAAATGTTTGTAAGAAAATCTAATTCCAGGTGTTGCAGTCGCCTATGGGCAGCGGCGATCGCTTACCATCAGGTGACCCGCTTGCTTGTTTGCCGCCATATGTCATAAAAAAACTCTTTTACGAAAAATACCTATTTTTTTGTTCAACAAATACTAATAAACAAAAACAAGATTTTTGTCGTAATAACATGCTTCGGTATCAGATTTTACTTGAATTGACTATAATGCTATCATCATCATCATCATCATCAGGTATTTTTAGTCTCCATTGCAGGAGCATCACCCTCTCTGTACTACTATAATGCTATGCCGTACATAAATTATAGAACACTACATAAAATCATTATTGTAATAAATCACTCCGTCTTCAAAATTAAACACTTCATCATATATTTAATCATATTATCTAATATATAAAATTCTCGTGTCACAGTTTTCGTTGCCATACTCCTCCGAAACGGCTTGACCGATTTTGATGAAATTTTTTGTGCTTATCCGGTATCTATGAGAATCGGCCAACATCTAATTATTTATATGGCAAAACAACGTTTGCCGGGTCAGCTAGTTCCATATAAATGGCCACTAACCGTTAAATCCACAAATGTAGTAAACAAGAACTTTATTTTCGCCATAAATTCGAAACTTTCCTGTACTCGTATAAATCACCAATCCTGTAGCCTGAAATGATAATAAATTCTCTCACCTAATGTATTTAACATTGGGTAAGCAAAGCTATATTCGTAGTGCACTACTATGCGCTGCAGCGCATGCTTGCAAATACCCGGTAAAATATAGCTCCGTCTAATGCGTCGGCGTGCTACTGATTATTACCGGTTAGATTTAGCGGTTAGGTTACGCACTGTCTTCTTTAGCATATTCTGGTACATATTAACAATTCCAACTTTGTTAGGTAATTATTAAACCTAAAGGTAAGTTGAAACAAGTCATCGTGGGATATTTAATACTACGAGTTGATTGGATGTATATTTTCCATCATGGTACATAATTTCCATGCTAGTATGGGAGAAAAGTAAAAGCGTAGGATGTACCAGCTGCTAATTTTCCCGCGCAGATCGTAAAAGCCGATCTAGGGAATGGCAGTTAATTTGAGAAACCATATTAGTAGGCGATGCGGTTAGTAGTAACCCATCACTATTTTATTTCCGTTTTCCACCTACACGCCTACCAATATAATTATTACTAAAATAAGACATGATAGTATATATGTACGTATGCATATGTTGAAGGTACATATCGGCTTCATATATCATCACAAAATGCATTTACCGTTCGCCCCACGTAAGCAATGTCTACCATTCGGAGTTTAGCGCATGCCTACAAATACATGGAAATATATCGCTCTGCTTAATTCGCCGGTTGCTGGTGATAATTACCGGTTAGATTTAGCAGTAATGCCAGATTATGTGTCGTGTTTCTTACAACACACACAAGATAAGATACGCGACACATAAGTGAAGATACAGTATTATTGTAAAAAACAGTGCTTAGTGTGATATTTTCTATACTAATAATAAATATGAAGAGTTTGTTTGTTTGAACGCGCTAATCTCAGGAACTACTGGTTCAAATTAGAAATTTATTTTTGTGTTGGATAGTCCATTTTTTGACGAAGGCTTTAGGCTATAAAACTTTACGCTGTGACTAATAAGAGCGAAACATCAATAAAAAATGTTTTGAAAACGGGGGAAAATTATTCATCTATACTAATAAAAAAACTAATTAATCATAATAACAGAAATTACCGCGGACGAAGTTGCAGGCAACAACTAGTGTTGATATAAATCTTTAAGGCGCATACCCACACATACGAGCTTCATATACCTCAATCAAGTCAATCAAATTTTATATGAAGAAAGTAGATGTAATTTCTTCATATAAAATTTGATTGACGTAAGGAAGCACCACTATTTGTAGTATTAACATATGCCTCCAAATACCGAGTCGGCGTTCTGCTGATAGTATTGGTTACGTATAGCGGTAATGTCAGATTTTGTGTCGTGTTATCTTACAAACAATTCATTGCAGTTCCAAATTTTTATTTATGACATCGTGAAACGTCATGACATGTTTTTAAGGCTTTTTATCCTAATCCTAACTAATATTATAAATGCGAAAGTGAATTTGTTTGTTTGTATCGCTATCACGCCGTAACTACTGAACCCGTCATCATGAAATTTTGCATACCAGTTCTCTAGAGTACCGATAAGGACATAGGCTACTTTTTATCCCGGGAAAAAGTACTATTCCAGAGGGATCGACATTGACTCGGGCGGAGCCGCGGGCAAAAGCTAGTTATTAATAATTTTTATATAACCTCGTAGCAATAGTCGTAGCAGTTCGTAGAGGGACATTTTTATATAATTTTTATGGCATATATAATTATATGCGTACAGTCTTCAAAATATCACCAAATGCGCTTAGTGTTTGGCTTACATAAGCAAAGCACCATTCGTAGTTAAGCGCATGCATGTAGATAGGTACCCAGTAAAATAGAGCTTTGCTTAATGCGTCATTAGTTGCGATGCCAGATTCTGATAATATGTCGCGTTGTCTTAAAACAAACATCTTATCGTCATGGGCTACTATTGCATTTACATCCAGTTCATTTTCTTATAAATCCAAGGCATCTTCATATTAATTTTAACTTTCTAAAGTCGTAGAGCAGCACGTATACACAATACACATGCCAGCTTCTAATATCTGCCACGCATTATATTTTACATTTCGCAACATCTTGAAATCTCAATCTTGAACCTGTAGTAAAAGTTGTAGCAGTTTGTAGCGGTATTTTATGGTGATATCTTTTAAACCTTCACGATTTTTGCTGCAAACGGGACCGTATTATATAGTGTATTTCATCGCGAGTAGCACGTAGTTTTTAATATATTACGAAAAAATATTTTAAAATTAAAAACGGTTTTATTAACCGATTTTAAAATAATTTGAGTTTATTTTTTTAAACTTGTCACCTTATAACTCCGACATTTATGAACCGATTAAAAAAAATATTTTTGTATTTACGTTACATTTCATCAAAATCGGTTCATTAGTTCGATTTAAGTTGGAGTTTTTATATGAAAGATTATTTTTATTCTAATTAATTATTTAATAAAAGTTATTTTTATTTATTATAAGCTTGAGAACTCAAGTAATTAAGTTGAAACATAATAAACAATTACAATTTGAATTCCGTTTTCCACCTATACGCCCAACCAATACGCTAAATGTGGCCTTATGGCCTCTGCCTACCCCGTAAAGGAAAATACAGATACGATTTGTATGAATAAATAAACAAAGATATTTTGCAATTATAATTAAATCATATTTCTACGTTATAACATTTGCAAATTATCACCATAAAATAAGGCAGATATTTATGAGAAGTCATCATAGTTAATAAGTTGCTAGATAATAATTATCATGTCCTTAACGAGATTTTGTTTCAAGTAGATTACCAAGCTTGAAGCACAAATTATGTACCTTTACCTTGCAAAGTCAAGTATTTCATATTTCAGTGTTTTTATGGGGAAAAATATTGTTTTGAGTGTTTTATTTGGTAAAGGCTTTGCCGGTGCAAAAATGATGCGAAACTCTTCGGGTGCGATTCCTTCTCGTACTCGACCGGTTATAAGTATTATTCTTGACCGAAGGTTGTTCTTGACCAAGACTTTCATATGTTTTCAAATTCTTGTTTACAATCTTTTGAGCTTTTTTGTTTAATACCGAATCTTCAACCTAGTTTTTTATTCCTCAATGTATTTTTAGTCTTTGGAAATAACGCGTAATATTCCTAATTCTTACATATAAAAAAATGAATAGTTAAAAATAAAACTTTATCATTGTTATTAAAATAAACTCCTTTAAGGGATCCCTCGGAGGTAAACAAGGCGTGTTGCTCGCTACTCGAGCGGTGTCAAGTCCCGCGCTAATTGTGCCCTGCAACTAGCGCCGTCTAGTGCCACTCCACGTTTCGGCAGCACCTTGTTGTTAAGGAAAAACTTTTGTAGTTGTTGACATTGAGCTCGGTAAATAGGATGTTAGCATTTTAGTTATAAGACATCATAAGTATCTAGAAAATGATGTTGAAATATCTGTTGTATTAGTTTTATCGTACATAAGAAAAATCTGTTTTGATAACTTGAGAAAAAACATTACTTATTATATGTCTATCAGTGAAGACAATTGTAAGTCGATAATCAATCTTACTGATCATCTTCAGCTCCTTCGAGCTCTGAACGCACGGGCTCGTCGGCTAGTAGATATACTTAAATAACAATTAATAAGCAATGTCGGGTGTTACTGTGACGTCCTGACACTAGTTTTAGAGTTCTAGCCACAATAAGACACTCCAGGTAATAAGAACAATAATTTGAAACATCCTTCACAAACTGTAGTACTCGTAAGCTATGCAGCAACATTGCATTATCTGTACTATTTCTAAATGGCACTGTCCTAGTTACCCGTTTCTTAAAATAATGACACTGAGTTTCAAATTGTTAGTTGCAAATGCTCGCTGCAAATTGCCAAACTGTTGATACTATTAACATAGTTGCATTGGCTCACCCACATGGGTTTAATTTTAGTCAGTCGCCGCACAAAAACGTGGAAGCAAAACTAATAAACGTCGAACAAGTATTGCTAGTTTAATCGCAGCTGCAAAATGGGAGCGACAAAACCGACCTAGGATCCGCACCACAACAACCGTGCCGAAGTTTAATTCAATCGCTGAGCCCCACTGAGTGTTGTGTGGGATGAGAGGGGAATGAGAGGAGGCAAGGGGGTCGCGCGGGAAGATCGCGGGGCGGTGTTAATTACTACTCATGTGGCAGGCCACATATCGCGAACTTTGGCGCCCAACGTGGGCCAAGCTGGTGTATTTATCTTTTAATGTCAGCTGCGGGGGGTAAGCTTGATCTTGTTTGCCAACAAACTTGATAATAGAAAAAGTTTATGATCACGGGTAATACGATAGTTATGCAAACAATATTTTTATTTAAACAGTAAAATTACATCATTGATAGTTATTTTGTTCGAGAAAGTTTTCATTGTTGCTAGAATATACCTAGTGTCATAATTTAAATAAAATATTGATTCAATTACAACACAAACGTTCGCAATCTTCAAGGCAGAAGTGGAACCGAAAAAGTTTAATATAAAAACGCGTTCGCGATTTCAATCAAATATCCCGCTCGCATCCGCGTGCCTGCGTCGGATACCTCAGCATTCCCGTCCCTTGTTAGAGCCGGGATCGAGAGACATCTCCAGGAACGCGTCGTCTTCCCGCGGAGCTTTCTCATGTAAATTTCTCAGATTTCTCGCCAAAAACTCGATATATAAGTTAAACGTCGTCTACCCGCTCTTGTTTGTCAGAGCCGCCAGCTGGCAAACTTTTTAATATTTCGGGCGCATTGTACAAACGATAAAATACAAATGTAATATTGAGTCTCGCTCCTAAGTTTTTACGGTCTAGGTTTTATATTTCTAGCGAGGTTTATTGCACTACCGTCACCGTTATAAAGAAAATATTTTCATCTCTGTGTCGGTTACTGAATTTGAAATGCGCTGTTGACTTTTGACTGCTTTCTTTTTTTATATTTGTGGTGTTATTTTTAATATTTATTATTTGTTATGTAATTTGTTACTTAAATATATTCAAGGACGATACGTAAATTTACATAAACTTAAATATACCTGCTCTCTGTTTTTAAAATTCATATTATTATTCACTTTCTTACAACGCTCGCATTTTTTTGTTCTAGACGTTTTAAGCTTATCTTGTATTTTTCATCTTAATCTAAATTCAAAAGTAAACCAGTTGCTTGTCAAACACATCATCTTGCTTTAAGTAGTTTAAACCTTTCTTCTTCCACCTCATCCCACTTCATGTCGGAGGAGACAGTATGTAAATCTAAAAGAATTTAAGTATTATGAGCAAAAAAATGTATAGTTAGTGACTTCCTCCCATGTCTATGTCCACCACAGGATACTCCAAAAGGCGATCGTCGACCTTAGCAAAGAATAAATAACAATAGTATAAATATTTGTTGACATCTCAACTTCTAGCATTAACCCTTACCATGATGGAGCATAAAGCGGTCGGTTTGAAAATTGAAACATTTATAGGCTATACGGGTCGATATCGGCGAGGCGGCGCGGGTCCATCGACATAAATTCGCATTAGTGCCACCTCTGGTCGACTTTACGACGCCTCAAGCGTACTTATTGCTCCGTCTAGATATTTGCCCGGGACGTTAAATGTTTACCGAATATAAAAATAATGCTGTGTTGGGTTACCTGAAATTCACTTAGCTAGTACACCGATACTGGTTTAAAAAGTGGGAAATAAATAGTACTATGAATTATGTCCGCTTGTCTGCATATCCTCGTAGTTTTTAGTGTTTCGTACTTCAAAAGGAAAAAAAGGGAATTTTTATAGGATCACTTATAGGAGAAGTGCGGGGTGAGGAGTATTGACATAACGTGTCAAATTATATTAAACTAGCTCTCGCCCGCGGCTACGGCCACGTCAATGTCGATCCTTCGGGAACAGTACTTTGCCCCGGTATAAAATATACCTATGTATGTCTCCCTCCATAACCCCGACAATAATGGTTATTCAAAATTTCATGATGACCGGTTCAGTACTTACGGCGTGAAAGCGAAAGGAACATATAAACGAACATACTCACTTTCGCATTTATAATAATTAGTATTGATATGGATAATATTAGTAAGGATAATAATGCATTCCGAAGATGTCGCTTATATCCGCTTGTCTGTATATCCTAGGTTTTGTAAATTAATACTACTAGTTACTAGCCCCATCGCCTATAAAAATTCCTTAGATTTTCGCCTATTCCCTCCGCCGGCTTTTACAGTCTCCGCGGGAAGAGAAGCAGCTGGTATATCCTATGTTTTTTTCTTTTTTCCCAGACCAGCATAGAAGAAACTGCTAGGCAAAAGCCTCCCCTTACTTCTCTGCTCGCTTGCATTCGCTGCAATCTTTTGCAATTCCGAAAATCTTGTCTAATTTCTTCTTCCATATCGTCAGCGGCCATCGGGTATCCACAGGGATGTTATTTATATCTGTTTCTGTTTGGTCTTGTTTGAAACCAAAGTACCCTCTATCTAAAGTTCGTAGTGTCCTCTATTAAAGTTATAACAGAGAACGGTATATTGTTATGGAACTAACTGCATTAGTAACAATTATATGTCTAGACTATCCAGCTTAAGGATCATTCCTTTATCTCTAGAACGGGTCTCCAAGTAATAATTGTCTAGAATTTATCGAATTGACCTTTGCTGTAGAGTTATTATTGTCCTTAGATCAACGTTCTCTTAAGCTTTCAGAATTGATACGAGGATATATTTTTTTTTATTATTTGAGGTCAAAAGTATTTATATTAAAGGTGAAGATATTTATTTTACATTTGAAAAATGAAAATAGATGTCTGTTTTGCCGTACAACTAAATAGGTAATTAGATTAGCAGTCATGGCACCGTTGAAGGATCGTTTGTGATTCATCGACGATGATACTTACAATCAAATGCTTTCAACGTCCTTTTTTATTTAAAAATACACCAATAATACAATAAATAAAATACTATTTATAAGTATATATATCGAGTAAGTCATGCTCACTAAAATGTTCAAACTGGTGGCGGCGTTGTGTGTCGGGTCGTCGAGTTCCCTCTAATATGGTTGAGCTCAGCGATGGCTGATCCATGCGTCAACTCGTGAACGGGTGCTGCCAGGGGGGACAGGTCTGCTCGGCCTCTTTGAGACTTCTATCTATCTTTGAGACTTTTACCATATCTGTTGTTGTTGCACGCTCGATCGCTAACATAACGTGTTGCACAAAAATATGTAAATTAAAATTGTATATAACATGACATCAGAAAAAAAAAGAAAAGATAAAAATATTAAATATCATACAAAGCCCTTCAGGCAAGTAGGCGACCAATACTGTTGAAAAGAGTTTCTTTCGGCGTCTTCTTCTCTGCAGTGGTCGGTTCCGAAACGCTAGTAGTTTGTAGCTTTTGAATAATAATTAATAATTTGAATATAATATAATCAGTATTATTTAAAATGTGAATTGACGTGAAAAAGTGCCTGAAAAGGCCTATTTTCTGAATAAATCTTTGAATCTAAGCAAACTATGTCGAACTAGTTGTATTATGATTGATTTCATGAATTTTCCTCTAAATGGTTGAGAGTTGCATGTCAAAGTTAATTTCGTTCAAAAGATAAACTTTTAAGTGAAGACTTTGTTAAAGGTGTCGCAAAACTTCGTCGAAATCAATTGAAATTTCAAGACACAAACCAGCAACTTAATAAAGAACAAAAAGATTTTTTAATTACTGTTTGATTTATCTTTACTTGAATTTCAAATTTGGTGCGCAGTTACTGAATTATCAGCTGAAATTTATCAGCTTGATAAAGCATATTATTGTTTGAATAAACTATTAAACTAGTTTATTGCTGATTGATTTTCTCATCTCATGGACTCTTATTAAACCTGGAATTTCATATTTTCATCAAACATGCAACGTTTTGATAATAAGATTGAGTTTATTCAACCTTATTATCAAAACGTAGCACACTTTCTATAATATTTTGTAATGACTACATTAGTACTTATATTAACTATCTTTATATTATGCAAATTGCAAATTCTCCTCGTAGCTGTTACTTCCCAACAGATTGGCGAGGCAACTTTGTCAAGCCGCAGCGCAGCTTCCAAGACCCATTTAATAGATTAGTAATTTAGCTGATTACGAATTTGGGACTGTGGTGTTCGAGGATATTGTTCTAGTTCTAATTCTACATAATTTCTTATTCAAGTCAATGTTTTATTTTTCAATACTTTTAAATCAATGTCGAAACATTGAGTTTTTATCCTGTATACAGTCAGGGACAGAGATACTTGACCAGGCCCTCTAACTATATCTTGAATTTTCTGTAAATAATATTAACATAAAAATGAAAGACTTCATTAAAATCTTCTATATAGACATTTTATAAAACTATCATTTATAGTTTAAGAAAAAAAACAGGATATCTTGATTTTTTTCTTCAGAGGGCCTGGTGAGGTTATCTGTCCCTGACTGTACCTATGCTGGGTATCCTTAATGTTTAGGCCATTTTTTTACTTCTGACATACTTCATGAACCTTTATTTCGAACCAATGGAATGTACCACCTTAATGAGCTTGCATCCATCCATGTTATTTATTTATTTATATTTCATGCATACACTATCTTCACAGGTGACCCCAATGCGATAGTGCAGATACAAACAAAAGAAAAAAGGTTAGACATAAAACACTCTAAATTAAATAAAATACAGAAATACAAATACAATTAATTGAAAATATTATTGAAAATCAAAATAATTACCTATATATTTTTTTTTTTTGTAATAATAATATAGCTTATAATAGTAATAGTTATAGCATGTTATTAGCTTAACAATCGATGTTTTCATGTAAAGCTTACACGGGTCAATATTGCGAGATCTTTTCAGGCCATTAATCTCGAATATATGAGGCAGGCTGTGGTTTCCAAATATCTATATGAGATACTTCCGTGGTCAGTTCCCACGTTTCGAACCCATAAACAGCATACGCAGGAGACATTGGTCGGCGGGAAATTAAGTGAGTTTGTTGAGTGTAAACAGGGATAATCCTTGGCTTGACTATGATTAGCATATCGCGGCAGTCGGCGCTCCCGGGGGTATCTGCAATTTAAATCAGGGCCTTGGTCGGGACGGGCCGGCTCCTCAGCTCCGTACTTGGAATTTGAGATTTAACACGATTGGATGATTTGGGGTTCGATTTTCTGCTTGTTTGGACTGATTGAATTCGCTCTTAAAATTGACTCGTACAAACATCTTTGGCGTACACGCTCCCTAGTTTTTAGACTTCGAATTAATGATTCTTTTGCTGACATTATAGATTTGATATATGGCGTATCATAGATTTTGGCGAGCTCCGTGGCGCAGTGGTTAACACGCCAGCCTGCGACACGGAGTGCCCGGGTTCGATCCCCAGTCAGGTCAAGATGGAAAATGATATTTTTCAGATTGGCCTGGGTCTTGGATGTTTATCTATATATGTATTTGTTATAAAATATAGTATCGTTGAGTTAGTATCCCATAAAACAAATCTTGAACTTTCTTTGGCGCTAACTCAATCTGTGTTTTGTTCGTATATATTTATTTATTTATAGATTAACTAATCACTATCACTACATAGTATAAAACAAAGTCGCTTCCCGCTGTCTGTCCCTATTTATGCTTACATCTTTAAAACTACGCAACCGATATTGATGCTTTTTTTTTTACTAGATAGAGTGATTGAAGAGGAAGGTTGATATGTACATAGCTCCCGGCGAAGCTGGAGTCCGGGTCGCTAGTTATATATTATTCGTTTGCTTTGAGCTAGCATCCTGAAAACAATTCTAGTGTAGATTTTAAAATCCTACTTTATATCGTACATCGTAGGTATAATAGTACGTCAGCCTCTGCCTGAGCCAGCAAAGTCATAAAAGAAAATCAAGTCATATCATCGACCTACTTCATTTTTACATTGACTAACTCATCATCCCCCAGGGGCGTTTCTGAGTGCGATTCATTAAGGGATAACAAGTAAACCCTCAGATATATGACGCCGCTTTATTTCTCCGCAAAATATTACGTGTAGCGAGTAGTTTAGTCTGGTTATCTGTCTTCGTACGAATTCTATAGTTGTAGAGATTAGAGCCATCAATCAGATCGTGTGCTTGGAGGGCGGTTACGGAGATATTTCTTACGCTGGCGCAAAGTATGAGACGTAAGCGGATTACTTGAAAAAAAAAAGTATAGTATTCACTGTATCTTTGATTATTTATGATTTCCTATCAACCACCAGAAGGCCAGATCTGGCCGCGTAACAATAGAAAATCCATTGTGTCTGCGTTTCTCGCGGTTGAAAGGTTATATTAGGCAAAAGTATTGGTTTTTTTGTATGAGTACTGTAACGTTTTCAAATAGACAAGCAAGTATTACTAAATACAAAAAGTTTGCCTTATCATGTACCGTAATACCGTTTACAACGCTGAAAAAAATGTTTCAAACTCCTAGAAAACTTCGCTTTATTTATATGCATTCATTATATATAACTATGACAATAAATCTACAAGTATATTAAATTAAATCAGTAATACCTACATTTCATTGGTTAACTTTATGTTAGATTTTAAAAAACGAATAACCTCTGTAATATTGTCCATCTAATTGGATGAACCAGTAACATTTATCCATCTACGTTAATTATCAAATAAGATGAAATTGAAGACATACATAACAAGAATAGTTATACGTGTCTTCATGATCATCATCATGCTATAATTACATAATTTTTCATATATGAAAACGACATATTTTTTGAAGTCGGTTAACAGTAAGCTTATGTTCAAATTTTTCTCTTTGTTACTTTGCTTTTTTTTTGTTTAATCAACGTATAATTTATTTTTATACGTAATTAAAATAAATTTAACGTAAAATCATTTAAGGAAATAAAACACTGTAGCCGAGAAAATTACTCCACCGACAAGAGGCAGGCTCCAGGGAAGGAAATACATGAATAAATAAATACATGATTATAATAAAAGTATTCTAAGTAAGTCGTATCATAAATTATTTACTCCTTGAAAGATAGCATGGTTACAAAGGATGCCGGAGCCCTGTGCTAAGTAAAAAACTTGTGTTACAGGTGCTCCACTCTTTGCACATGTTACTGAGATAAGCTAACTTCCTTTTTTTTTTATGTACATCACGGAACTCTGGTAGGGCACTACAATATATTTGAGTATATACAAAATATTATCTTCTCTCGTTGATTCTGGCTTTCATTGCACAGTCTGAAAAGCGTTCTAAAAAATTGCCCTAGATGTAGACGTCGAGTAAAGGGATTCCGCTCCTGTTAGCTTAGAGTAAGGAGTTTAATATCGTGCCAGGGCATGTTATTTATTACTTCATTCTTCTGAGATAATTTATTTACAACATCAACATAACTTCTTTGACTAAGCTATGATTTAACTGATGGGGAGAATAGGGGATCGGACAAGTTACTGAAAAGACATCAATTATTTAGTCCGCCTTTTATAAAAAAAAAAAAAGTATTCGACCCGTATTTTTTGCTTCGTCGAAATAACATAACAATACTTAGATATAGCGCATTCAGGAGTCACTTGTTAGTATAAAACGTACCCACATATGAAGTCATGAGATATTTTTTAGTCCGATTCCCTATTAAGCGATTCTTGTTTTTACACCTATTTGAGGAACCGGATGGCCCAGTGATTCTCATCATTTAAAAAGGTTTACGCATGTTATGCAGCCCTGGGCGCAGTCCCCGCTGTGATGGGTGACCGCAAGTGGCATAAAAAATATTTCGAGCTCATCTGTCCTTCGGGAGGCACGTTAAGCCCTTGGTACCGGCTGTCATCATTGATGGCAGTCGTTAAGCTATGTCAGAGGCCTTTAGGCAGCTTAAACATTCTGACACCACTTACACACATAAAAACAAACAAACAACCTATTTGTGAGTTCTAACTCCATTATCAAAGGAATAATAAATTTAAACTTTAAATGTACCTGTTTTACTTACATCATTGAAAGCCAAAGAAATTCTAAAATCCCTTAATATTATTGAGACATGATTACCTTATATAATATTGTTAAAAGTAAGGTAATATTGTTAAAAGGTAGTTATAGTAATATTTTATTCTTCGTATTGGATAATTTATCACCATAGTAAATATAATAATAACGATGATTTATGACATAATTCATCGTATCAACGGAGCTCGTATATAAGTATCTATTATAAAATATAACATTTCATAGTATGTTTCAGAGATTTTGTTGTGACATAGAACGGCAAATGAGAAAACAGGTCACCCGATGCTAAGGGTGCGACAAGACTGTTGCCGGCCTTTCATCATCATTTCGAGTAGGTGTCACGGTCAATCGACCATGCACACCCTGGTGTCAGAGTTCTTCGGAACCGCCTCTCGGCCTCTGACGTGGTTCCTTTAACGACTACCAGATGGCAGCCGGGACCACCAGCTTAATGTGCCTTCCGAAGAACGGAATCATATTTATTATCAGACAATCAGGTGATTCAAGCCTGCAAAGTCCTAGCCAAACTGGAAACAACTAAACAAAGTATGCTTCCGGTGGGAATCGAACCTACGACCCCCGGGTCAACAGGCAAACGCCTTAACCACTGGACCACGGAGGCCGGCCTTTCAAGAAAACATAGATATGTTTTTAATTGTATAAAAAATGCAGTAAACAGCCAATAACTCCATAAATATAGGAAATCCGTTTCATACGCAAGCTACGAGAGAGTTTCGCGTAAATTCAATTGGGGCTGGGAAATCCAAACCGTAGGAAGTTGGGCCCAATCGGGTCTTCACCTGCACTGGATTTGAAATTCAAATAAGATGAGACAAACCCGTTTCCCTTGTAACCTGTCTGTTTATCACTGCCGATAGTTTCGGGGAACACGCGACGTCTTCCGCTGTCTATATTTACTCAGTAAAATCTAATAAAAGTCTTTGCCAAACTTTGTACTGATGTGATTTTGCTATGAAAAATCTCTCTAAAGAAATTTGATAAAATAAATAATGGGCGCATATCATGCCACAACCCAACCCTGTCTAGTTACTTCGGCAAAATTAAAAGTAGCACGCTGTTATAATTGGCAAAATATCGATTTAAATCTGTATTGCTGCTTTTTGAATGAATTAATGAACATTCTTTAAAAATATAAGAACCATGGTTTCCTCCATCCTGGTATTGTTATCCAAGTGTCCACGACAAATAAAAAAGGAACATTATACCGATAATATTTTATATAAATAAAACACAAACGTATAACCTTTGACTCATTCATTTATGTCTTGTAATTTGTTCCTAATACAATAAATACCTATGTCAGCATAATTACATAAATTTGCTGTTGATGTAATTTCTAACATTAGTTAGCAGTTTAACTTTTGTTATTAAAACGTAAGTCGGCCTTACTCGCCGCACTTGGCTCTTTAATTAATAAAATGAAAAATTTTAATTGCGACCCACCCTCCTTGGGGTTCCATTAAATGATATTACACGACTCAAGTATGTTTCAGTTAGAAAGTCAGAAAGGAGTCCGCAAACCACACAATCAAAAGTAAATTTGACCTTTTCTGTAGCCTGCAGTCATAAAACCTTAAGAATTTTATGCGCAATTAAGCGAACGAGCGGTTTTCGTTTTTAAATTCACGTTTTTCTTGGCTTTCTAGAAAAAATGTCGTACATTTTATGGTTGATATTTACTTTCATTGTAAGACTATTTTACTTTTAAATTATTTTTCACATTATATATATGTATTAACGTAAAGTATGTAATTTTATTTATCGATAGGCTTTGTGCTAACTCTGAGTACAATAGATATTTTAATATGTTTCAGCAACAATCATCTAAATAGAGAAACCAGCACATCCAGCTTTCGGTGAACAAACTAACATTTTATGAATAATCTAGAACCCATCGTCTCTTAAGGCGTTCGTTAAGGCTTCTTAAGTCATTTCGAAATTTGTTAATGCAATTTTTAACTATACGTAACACAGTATGTCGCAGATTTAGTATTACGATGTTTTATTCCATGCTTAACTGGTGCTTTGTAAATAAAGACACAAGCTCTAAAAAAGCGTTGCATTATAAAATATCGAATGAATCTACTGAAACTTTTTAACGGGATATTAAAAACTTATTTGAAAACTTATTCCAATAAATCGTAGTTTAAATAATTCAGCTTAGTAATGATCTAGATGGCATTGTGATTGTAATGAACAGAGCTGATCAATTATCCATTGAACATTGTGAGGGACGAACATAATTCGGGCATTCAGTCTGTAGTCGATAGACCAGCTATTCCATCGCGCTCACTATTGTCTTTCCATTATGATTAATTTAGTTATGTATAGTAGCAATTGGACAATCTCAACTCTCATCTATGATATAGAATCTAATAAGGAAAAATATTTGCTTTTTGGTGAAGATTAAATATGGAATAGGTCACGAATTGGTCTCGATACTCGACTTGCCGTCTTCGTAATTCAAATATGTGAATCTTAGTTATCTTCTAAGTATAAGGATTACATACAATTCCTTGCCTACATCACTAAATTTCAAGTTTTATTTCGTATCTTCTTTATAAGGCAACGGGAATGTTTTTCCCACCAACCTACCGTTTTAACTCTTTTTGCATAAAATTAATGTTTTAACAAACAATACCTTTTTACAAGTACAGTCGGCCAAGCAGATACCTGACCCCCTGACTTTTAAAACGTAAATTCACACTTTGCTGTGAAGCGCCACCTACCGTGATTTTTGGCAAGTAGACAGACAACTGCTGGTATAAACTTGTTTCTGATAACCTGCTCAGTTGCAAATTTTGTATTTCTAATAATCTCAGCTAATAATTCAAGTAATCATCAATGGTAAGAACAAGAAAGAATCAAAAACAATCCTACGTAAAGTTCGATTCGAACCATGGACCCACGACTTGAGAAGCTAGCGCTCATCTCAATACGCCAACCGACGATATGACATCTCGGGCGAAATTGGCTATCTATTTCTACTGCTATGACATCATTGTCACCAACTGCAACGCATTGCTTTAACAAATAAATTGAGGGTAATCTATCAGATTTATTTATACCTGATACCAACTAATCAAAAATATTGTTCACTCGCGTCACAATTAAGATACTGCGATTACCGTGTAGTGATCCAAAACCCCACCAGTTATTAGGCATCCCGTTTTATCTTATATAGCAGATTTTGTGAAAGCTAATATTGTATTGTGAAGACAACCACAGTATTTAAAGTATCTATATCTAGAGAGTTAGGTATCGCGGTAAGTAGAAATTATAAGTATTTAATATAATTACTTAATTGTCACACTATTTTTTGTTCCGTAAAACATAGGGTTTGTGATAAATGTCTAAGATAAATATATCTCTTACAGAGAAACACCGTCCGTTTGTGGATTCGGAGATTTAAGAAGACTCGATCAACTGCAATTGAAACAGTGAGGAAACATTTAACAAGAACGAGATCGTATTTTATTCTGATGAAAAAAGTTTTAAGTCTGATGATGATGGCAGAAAAATATTGCGGAGAAGACATGGCTAGCGTATAGCCATCAAAATAATTTGCCTTTGAGAACAGTGGCAGGATAACATTAGGTAAAAATATTCATTTAATAGTTAAGTAAAATAATAATAATATTTAATACGTCGTGTATTACGCAGTGTAAATTATTAGGTAACTGATCGTATTATTGTTTTGCAGGTTATTGGGGACAGATGTCTTCAATGGGCCCAGGGGAGCTGGTAGAATTCGGCGGCCGGATGAATAAAGAAAAATACTTGGAAATTTTATGAGATTGGTGATTCCAACAGTGTGCAGTGTAGAATATATTTTATTTAAGACAATTGTTCTGTGATCTAACTGTTATTGAGTGACCAATTAAAATCCCAGATTGTAGGGTCAAATAGTGCTTAACTGAGACACGAGACACGAGTAAAGTTTGAACTTAAATCAATTTAGACAAAGAGGTTATACTAAATTAATAAATATGCGCATAAGTGATATGTGATCTGATCTAACATGGTAAGTGAAATGACAAATAGACTTGAACAAAAGCTTAAAAATGGGGGTCACCCTCTCCCATATTAAAATTCATTTAATGCCATAGGTTTATATTCATTCTTATACTATTATCGAAGCAAAGTTATTCACATAGCACTATTTGACCCTACACATTTAAAGAAATATAATACTATGATTAAAAAGAAGTTGAGAGATGTAAATTGTTACTTATTAAGTAACATGTTGGTTCTCTCTACAGAAGATTAAAATAGTTTGAATTAAGTAGGCAGGTATTTATTTCACGGTTACATTTTTTTGATGTAATAAAGTAATTAAACATTTAAAATGCTTTTTATTCACAGTAATTAGCTCGGTAACATTATGTTAAAACAACCAAAATTACACCAACATCACAATACGAAGTATGTGATATTTGTAAAAAATAAAAAGCTTTGGAGGATTTGAACCTGTTTATTCATAATCACACTAACTATTAAACCATAGTGCCTTCCACTTGCGCCACATCTAACTATTGAAGTATCTTTGAAATAAGCGTATCGTATGCTAGGGCTTGTTTTATTTATCAAAAATCGAATAGATGGCATTAGTCGTCAAGGGTATCAGATTTCTGCTTATTAACCTTATTTGTTCATTCACAATTCAATAGATGGCACTAGTCGCAAAGGATATTACACTTGTATATTTTTATCTTTGGGTTTAAACCACAGATGTTTCTTTAGTTTGCGAAAAATGGCGCTGTTGTAGGGGGTCAGATATCTCATTGGCTGACTGTACATAGTTTACTTAGATCTTTTCAAGTTGATATAATTAAGGTCTGATTCGGATGACACTGTGATTGTAGTGAACAGAGACGATCAATTATCCATTGAACACGATTCGGGCGGGTACGTATTCAGCCTGTAGCCGACCAGTGTATTGTCTTTCCATTATGCCTAATTTTCTTTTAGTTGATTATATTATTGTAAAAAGATAGTATATATATTAAATCTTTTCAGCTGGATAAGCAAGTAAACAACGCATTGCAAGCAAAACATCTGAGAAAGCCAATTAAACAACATAGTAACGAAAAAGCAGTATGACCTGAAAATCTAAATGATATCAAAATTAAATTTTAGAAATATACCTATAAGATGTTTAAATTTTCTATGCTAGATGTATTAACTGCAATACTTAAATAAATAACTACTTATTTAACGCTACTTATTTTCGTAATCTGAAAATCACATTCCACACAATTTTCATGTAAATGATGCCAAGACGAGGCCATATGACTCGCATTGTCAAAATGTTGACACCTACACTAAGTTTCTGACTCTACACAAACTAAAACTTTTTGACACCTAGACTAAGCTTCTGACTCTACACGCCCTGACTCTACAAGGCCTAACTTCACAAACTACAACTTAGACAAAATATGTGGCTTGACTATTTTGCTACATTCACATGGACGTAGATAAAGTAAAAAAAAATATTCACTGTTCATTACTTTTCTGTTACACAATAGTTCTTGTAGTAACGATACGTCATTATTTGGCATAATCCAAACCCAAGTTATGAGGGTTCAAAAAACGATGAAGCGCTTTGAGAAAAGGTAGGAAGTGCCCTTGCTTTTCGCTTGCCTCATCTTGGCGGAGGCATTATAGTGGCCCCAGATTCAACTCATTGTGCCTGTTACATGCTATACTAACATTATATAAAGCTAAAGAGTTTGTTTGTTTGAACGCGATAATCTCAGGAACTACTGGTTCAAATTGGAAAATGGCTATAAAACATCACGCTGCGACCAATAGGAGCGAAGCATCAATAAAAAATGTCTTGAAAACGGGGGAAAATTATTCATCTATACTAACTGATCATAATAACAGAAATTGCCGCGGACGAAGTCGCGGGCAACAGCCATTAAACAATAAAACTAGCTCCAAAAATGTTTGTTCCGGAACCTTAGAACTGTCAAGGGCTCTGACTACACACAGCTTTACTAATATATATAAAACTTAAAATAGTAATAGAGAATCCCGACTTGTAAATAAGCAGATTCCTAAGATTGTTGGCTTCAAAGGAAATAATAAATTGTTTTCCACCAGCGCCCAAGTTCCGTCTTTCGGGATGAAAGGCATCTTTATCTTGCAGCAAAACTTTTTCTTCCTGTGGAGTCAGAACCCCTTTTAATGAAACTTAAACCGACTGCCGCGATTTAGATAAGTGTACAGCCATCATTATCATCCGGATTTTGAGCTTTCAAAATATCCTCGATGAATCAGTGTTTATATATTTATAACCTGAATTGTTTGTAAGTTATTTTCGTTGGCATGTAAGCTAAAAATATATTATAAATAAAATACCCCGACATTAGTAGTCTCCTATATTATACGTATAAAATTACTCCAATACTTTAGATTTTATCCAAATATTCTCCTTTCCCCTATAATCAATTAGATAATATATATAGCCTATTTTATTTAGGTTGATTGTAAACCGACTAGGTTTATTGAATTTTTAGAATCAGAATTACAAATAGATCACAAAATCATAGGGGAAGAGTCGAAATTTGAAAAAGAATTTAGATTTAGATCTCTAATATAAATTATACTTTGTTCCGACCTCAAGATTTCAATATCTACTTCCATATATATCAATGTATCTGTCTTCATCATTTTGCCAATATTTTCTTTTAACAAATATGCATTATTTTACGATTGTATGTGTTCCTTCTGATCGAGTCGAAATGGTTCCTTTTAGATATATTTTGGCCAGTACTTGGCCACACTGATTGTCTTCACATTGTATTCGTGAAGATCCTGAGCTGTCCTATATTTGACTTTACCTAATCTCAACAAGATAATATTTTGTTTCATAATACATAATGAAAATGCAAAGTACTCCCATCAGGTTCGAAGTCCCCAACTTTCCTATTTACCCGCTGTTTTTGCTGTAAAATCGGCTCCGACTTGTTCCTGGAGATATTTATAGTCGCCAACTTTCCCCAACTTGCTGCCGGCGACGAAATATCCTTTTAATGGCTGGCGGAGTGTCGGGTCGTCTGCAATTTAGATTAGTCCTTTAATTAAATTAACATTATGATCCCTATCTGCGCGGAGCAGGTGGTCGCCAATATTGCCCCGTAGAAACTCTTTCTCGACTTTCGCTCTGCGATTTTAATTGTTTTTCCAAGGGTTTGACTTAATTTACAATTTGTTTTGAAGCTTGGATTCTTGGCTCAGTAACCGAGTCTAGGATAGATTAACTTTTAATGAACAAAATTATCATTACGTTCATTATTAACACATATCATATTTGTAATATTTGTACGCCAAAGTTGTGTACTGCCTTAGCATATTATGTATATATATAGCATTATATACCCTATACAGTGTAGTATAGCTGTATATGTAGGTATATACAGCAGTATAGTATATATATAAATAATATAATGTGGAAGAAGTCGCGGAAATAAGCTAGTTATATAATAATTTGATGAACACATTTTGACCTCTACATTTATGCACAAATATTTTTGATTAGAATTAAAAATATTTTAGTCCCTTGGGAAACGAAATGAGATCGTTTATTTAAACCCTGATTACTCCCTCGGGTAACTGTTGTTTATCGAATAGGCCGGCTGTAGTTCTTTGACTTTTCGGATAAAACGTTTACTCAATCCAATTAGGCGACACTTATTTTCCAGAAAAAAATATTTACCCGCTGGTGTGATGAAAAATACACAAGTGGTATAGAAATAACAAACACGGACTACTTAAAGCACTCGACTAATGTTTTATTCGCCACCCTTCCCACACAATGTACTATTTTATGAAGAAATAGCTAACTTATGCGCTCAATTCACATAAAACACTGAAATATACATGTGTAATATACACGGGACATCGAATGTATAATTTTCATTATGAGATTTTTTTTTTATTTAATCGCTTATAAAACCGAGATGCCAGAATATTGAACAGTTTTATATTTTCTTATAACATAAGTAGAAGACTACGGCCTGACCGGGCCACTTCAATTAAAACTTTTAAAATAACACGGCGCACCAACTCAAGATAAATATTTGAAGCGGATTCACCGATTCCAGTTACAGGAATACTTGCCTTGTTCTTGTCCGATCTTTTCCCTCCTTTTCCAGTCTGCTTGAGTTTGTTCTATCCATTGACCTAAAAGGTACTAGACAGACAAAGTTAAATGAAACACGAGATCCAACAAATAAGTAATAGTCGTAAACAGAAATAATTACTTTGCCTCAGATCATTTATTAAAGTAAGTATTATGTATTTTATCAAGCATAAGCGATACATGGATTGTTTTACTTAGTTATACAGATTGTTAAAAGAAAAGATTGTTAATTTCTAACAATCCAATTTTTTATCAATCTTTATACTCCAAAATTTTGTAAAAATTATATTTGAAGAAATTAACAATCATTTCTTTAACAAGAAAAATAACACTACTGACTTAATAATAAACAAAGACTATAAAACTCGGAAGAGTGCAAGGAGTCTAACGATAACCCTTATATCCAAATCCGTTTAGGCGTTTAGAAATTACGGTGGAATAAATACATACACACACGGACTGAAAAAATAATACACTCTTTTGGCTGTCATGTAAAAATATAATAAAAACAAGGTATCAGCATATACGACAAATAATTAAATATATATAAAATATGAATATTCTTTATGATGAAACGTTTAAATGAGTACAGCACATTTCTAATCTTTTTGTCAAGTCAGAAATATAATTTTCTTTTTGCCTAAACAGTATACATTTAGAAGGGATACTATTTATTAATTTTAAGGTAAAATTCAGCTTTTATCACCGTCCTCTTGTACTCGTAAGATAGGAGCTAATATCATCAATCTCGCTAAGACGCTTGTTCGTCTTCTTACATATTGAAAACATCCTATGTCTGTGGTTTTATCTGTTTCCGTCGGCCGCTGGCGGGCGTCGGCGGTCAACCGAAAAATTAGAAATATCTCTATCCAAACCAATCGGTGGCCGTTAATCGAAATCATTCACTTTTATACAATGGCAAACAATGCTCCTTTTAAAATGTGTAGTTTGGACGTAATAGTATTTCAGTCTAGCTTCTGTGTAATATAAAGATTTATTCTTTTAGAAATGTCTCTATCCAAACCAATCGGTGGAAATGGCAATCAGTGTTCCTTTTGGACGTAATTAGTATTTTAGTATAAAGATTAGCTTTATAACAGAACTAGCTTTCGCCCGCGGCTCCGCCCGCGTCAATGTCGATCCCTCGTGAACAGTACTTTTTCCCGGGATAAAAGGTAGCCTATATCCTTCTCCGTACTTCAGAGAAGTTGTACGCAAAATTTCATGATGATCGGTTCAGTAGTTAGGGCGTAAAAGCGTAACAAACAAACTAACTCACTTTCGCATTTGTAATATTAGTAAGGATAAGGATTATCTATTAACAAAAAATCTTCATATTAGTAGTCTAGATTGTATTCAATTTTAGTGGATTTAGGTTTTATTACATATCTTGATGAAATAAAATACGATACTAAGTGCACATGGTGTTCGATGGGGCGTCGTACGTGGCGCTGTGCAACACGTTGAGCGGCCAATGGAGTTATTCCGTTGTGTGCGTCCGTAGCGGCGTAAGCGTAGAACAATGTACGCTCTCACACACAAATATACAGCTCCATAGTTTTGTTTACGAAGAGGCGATTCGTAGGCGCGTGTAGCGTGGCGTTTTAGCGTCAGCGCACACCAGAGTAGAGCAGAGCAAAGCATTTTCTGAAACAAAATTAAATACACAATCAAACTTGACGCTCGACCATGCTCGAGTTAGCAAGATGCATGTTTGAGTATGCGTTTTACATGCGAGAAGCATGCGAGCCACCTTTGTCACGCACCGCCCGCGCTTAATTTACTACTTATATTGCCACAGCGAGAAAATGTTCAGTTACTCTGCGTTTTATTAATTAAGAAGATTATACACAAACATTGTAACTATTAGATATAAACTGAAACTATTCATACATAATTATTATAACTATATTAATAAATCGTTCTTTTTACTAACCTTAAACATATGTTTAATAGTCGTTCCTCAACAGAAATGCTAGTTCAATAATTCTTATTGTTTTTGGACATGCGGGCGTAGCACATTAATTAAAATTTTAAATTTTACTTAGTTTAAATTTATGATTATAATTCAAAAAAATTAACACTTCTTAATGATAAATTCTTACACAATATAAAATATTAGCCAATATTTCAACTTTGCCGCCACGTTTCTTCTACCCATACTGTTCTTTTCATTATATGGCGTCTTATTATATTATCTCTTCGCGTTCCTCTTCCTCAGGCGAAAGGGTGATAATTACTAAGTCGAGCTTTCAAAATTGTGCTTGACCATGCGCGAGCGTTTCGCCGTTCGGTGTGCGCTAACCCTTTCGCTGCAGAGCAGGCGTCAAATTCCGCACATATGATACACAGAGTAAAGAAAAATCAATACTATAACTATTATACTAAGATCGGTTTTAGCTTGATTAGGTAAATTTAATTTAATTCGACACGTTATGTCGATACTTCTCACCCCGCACTTCTATCACCGACGCCGCGTATACTGCCGCGTTCAACGCCGCGTTGCCCGCGGCGTTTGACAGCACTCTCCGCTCAACGGTCCATGCGAGGAGCAGTGTTTCCGTAATCGAGGCCTATCTACAATTTTACCGCTTGTCGTCATTAATGACAGGCTTGTATTTAGGCTGCAGGGTTATAAAGCTCTTTGCCATATTAAAAAAAATCTTACTTATGGATATGTCGTACCTAAATTTACAGATTTTCCAAAAACCATTTGCACTAAATGTTTGCAATTCTCACAAAATACAATATTCTGGCGAAAAATCTTGAGATTGTCCTGAAATAAAATTGTAAGTGTGAACTCCCAAATCGTTTGGCGCGACTTTTGGCCCGATGGCTGGAGTTGAGTTATTGCGTCTTGACATTGATAGCTGTTGGAAATCGCAGCTAACTTCAATGTGATAGCTTACTTTCTTTGTAAAAATATATTTTGTCTCACTCTACACTTAAAACCCTTTTCTGTTTATAAGGAAAGAGCAGTGACATATTGAAAATACAAAAGTGCTACCTACGTACACTTTTTAAATAAATATTTCCAGTTATGACCAGTATTAAACTATATTATTTACTTACTAATACCTACTTAAGTAGTTCCATGCTGGTCTGGGATAAAAGAAAAAACGTAGAATGTACCAGCTGCTTTTCTTCCCGTGCAGACCGTAAAAGCTGGGCGAAAAAATAGGCGAAAAAGTAAGCAAACATGCACTATTGAAATTTTATTTTCCACCTTTACGCAAACTTCCACGTTACATGTGGCTCTTGCTTGTGACTTTAGGCTCTGTCTACCTTGTAAGCGATAAGGACGTGATAATATTTCTGTATATTTTAATAAGGTGCTAAATCTTTACTCATAAATATCATAAATTGTATTTATTTGAATTTTCGTCATTCATATCAAAACGAAAAATTAAAAAGTATTCTTCGAAATAATGTGTAAAATAATACTGGAAAAATAAGTTTTTAAGTTATCAATACCTCAAGCAAAACACAATAAATAAACTACAAAATATAAATACAAAACGGTATTATACTGATGTTTTCAAATATTACAAAACTATCTAAAGATAGGTAGAACACTTCATTTAATATCGATTCGTTAAGTTATATTAATGATCCTCTAAAGTTGGATGGGCAAGACCATCTATAAAGGTAAGTAAACTTAATATACAATTTAACCATATGATAATCCACTTTATAGCATCTTCTATTACCTTTACTCACCTAACTTAATATTTACACACACACACACACACACACACACACACACACACACACACACACACACACATACACACACACACACACACACGTAATATAAATAAAATTGTTTTTCGCTAATACTCGTATTGGGTCTTACGAGTAACCTACAAAATTGGCGTTTTCTGTAGAGAGTTTAGAGTAAATAGAATTTTATATTCGCGTTTTTATGAGCATTTTTCAATAATTAAATTCAGAAAAACAAATTAATGCATGTAACTAGAATGTTAATAATAAAGTCTATATTCAAGTTTAAATAAATGTGTTTAACTGAAAATCATAGTCATTAGGAACAAAATGGCAAGCAGAAAAAAACGCCTATTTTAGGTGAGGACCCATTATATTTAGGTTTGGAAGGTCTTTCTACAGCAACACGAAAATAAATGTTGAATACATTTACTTTCGTGTGCTTATTGGAGTCCGATTCTGTGACTACATGTGCAGTGACACGCAACACTCACACTGATCACTGAATCAATTCCAAAGCAGCTTAGCCAATGAATCAGTCGTTAGTCAGCGCAAATCCAAGAGTACAATTCCATTCGGTGACCCACAAAGGCGAGGTTATCTTCACCAGCCTAACGCGACCCATACAGCGTGTTTACTTTTTCGCCCAGCGAACCGTAACACTGGTAACAAATGAATAGCCGCAGACCTGGTTACGATGGGTGAATAGAAGTTACCTAGCGCCGATTTCCTATTCAACGAAACCGTTGTTTCAATCAAGCGCGGAGGGTACATTTGAACTATTAAGCTGTCGGGGCTTAAATAACGTATCGGACTTCAACGATAATTGCATTGTCAGTATATGTTTTGTTTTTACCTATGATTTTTTTAATGACTCAATGTGTAATACGCTACGGTAATATGTTACGAAGGTCTACGAGTATAATGCATAGACGATAGGCTAGTTTCGTGGGTGAAAATAAAACCATTAGAATTAATCAATTAGTTAGATAATTATAAAATATTGGAAGCTTATTTTTTCTTTTGTCAATTAAACAATACATGATAAAGATCAAGCGCGTCACAGTTTGCTCAAAAGTGTAGCGAATATGACGTCACACGTAATTAAAAAAAACTATATCTTTATTATTTTAGATTTAATCTACTAAAGAAAAAATGTGTCTTCAATATTTTTTATTTATATATATAATCTTCTTCTTCTTTACAATGGTTCTTTATTCTAGGCCGAAAACCACATGGCACGGCTTAGGTTAAAAAAAATAAAGTAGATAATCCTAACACCGAAAAAATGATTACAAAAATGTATTTTTAAAATGTCTAAATGGGCATTTCCGCTTGACAAATAAGAGAGCAGAACATTGGACGGCGTAATGCGTCTAATCCCCTCTGGCAGAGGAAAAATGCGTTAATTACATACGAGAGCTTCAGCTGAGCTCCAATTGTGCACGCTGTTGAAAATAACACGACATATCACAATCCGAACGAGTGTGGCCTGAAAAATGAATCTCATTTCGTATGGGCCCCGAATATATTATATTTTTATCCCCTTTGATACTTTGTGTCGTTTAAGTATGAATTAAAGCATGGTTACTACGAATTTGCTACGAAGTGCTACGATTTCAAAAATTCTCTCCCGCATCTTTGTATTGTTATTGTGATAATTAAAAGGTTTTAAAATCATATCTAATTTCAACATAGACGTATCAAACAAGTATGAATTGAAGAACTTATTAATCATTAAGCCATTATTATTTATTTGTAAGATAATTTAATATGTGTTTTGGTGTATATGATTATTTGTTATGGATCTTGTATCTGAAAATAAAGCTATTATTATTATTCTTTTTAAGTCTTTGTCTCCTCGTAAGAGGATAAATTTAAGCAACTAAGGCGGGCTATAGCCAAGCCATAGAAGCTGAAGAAACTATATCGAAAAGGTAGATGACACACTAGATGATGATAGAAATACCATATCGTTATTAATAATGAGTGATTCAGCCACTATGAACAACTTTTCCTATGGAATCAGTGCTGAGAACTCACATACAAATTGACCGGGTGACCGAATATTATTGTTTTGATCCCATAGGAAAAGTTGTTCATATCGATGGACTGAATCACCCCTTCAAGGATCAGACAGGGTTTTCTTTACATATTGTATACAATATAGATGGGATGCACGGAAATGTATCCTTCCATTACTAACACGACTAACGCATTGATAAAAATATAGGTATAATATAGGTAGTTATAAAGGGAACCCCTGTGCAAAATTTCAAGTTCCTAACCCTTATAGTTTAGGCCCTGCGTTGATATGTCAGTCAGTTAGTCAGCTTCTCCTTTTTTTTAGTATGGATTACTATGGATAATATGGATAGGTATAATAATGCTGTCGTATAATGATGATGAATTGACTTTGGATTTTAATTTTCTTATGTCACTTATTATTTTATTTTTGCTATATGTTTGAAGGCAAACTCATGCCTTGAGTTCATTCAAATGACGATAACTTTTTTTTAATGAACCGATTTTGATGAAACAAACTTTAAATGTTTTGCTGAGTTAATACAAAGCAATGGGTGAAAGTTTGAAGTAAATCGGTTTAGTATTTTCGAAGATAATTGTGATTATACATACAGACAGACAGACAGACAGACAGACAGACAAGAAATTTCAAAAAAATTTTTTTGCTTTCTATTATTCTTTTTAAGTGTCCCTCTATCCATTTCAGTAAAAAATTCTAAATGTACAGACAAAATATTTTTACTGTTTTATTATATGTATAGATATATCATAATTGCACGAGCAAACCGCAAATACATCACCCGGGCCATTTGCCAGCCGCTATGACAAATTGCTGATTATTTTTATTGGCGTTGCTGACGTTTAATTTCAATTCGCCTTTGTCGTGTTGTCGCCGGTAGCATTTCCATTATTGCCCCTTTTTGCGGCGCTCGACATGTTCGCCGCCCATACACTGACGCACTAAAACCGGTTTACATTTTGTTGTGTTCAAAAAAACTTTGTCATCGTAGCTTTTAGCTGAAATTCGGAACGATCCGGATACTTTCTGGATGACAATTTTTTTTCTGTTTCATACCTGTATGTTGAAATTAGATATGCTTTTAAAATCTTTTGATTGTCACAATAATCACATAAAAAAGATAAGCGGCAAAGTATTTTTAATCGTAGCACTTCGTAGCACCATGCTACGAAATATTCTTTCAATACTTCTAAACAAAAAATCTACCTTCCAAAGAAAATGTACAATCAGCTGTTCAAGTTTCTAGAAGTATTCGGTTACTTTTTTCTATTTTTAAGTGTGTCAAAAATTACACACTTTTGTTATCACTGTTTTTTTTTTAATGAAAATTTTTAATGACAGTTCATTTATTTTGGGAAAACAAGACCTAGGAACAAATATTACTACGATTTAATATTAAAAACTAAGAAACAACCTTGTCTAAACAAAAAATCAAAGAATATGTATGCATTGAAACAGCACCCAACCCTCTTGGTACATACTAGCGGTGAGTATGACTCATGACATGAAGCGGTCTCTTTGTACAGAACTCTCGCAAAAGGACCTTATGGATCAAATATCTCTTCATAACAAACGCATCAATCATGTAATGCGGTTTGTATATTTCAGTACTTGGAAGAATCTACAAAACGAATTATGAGATTTTAACCCAGTTTTCACTAATTGGATACTTTGAGTTCCATTTTAGGTTTCAATCGAAGCATCATTCTCTTAGTTTGTGTTTTTAGTATGTGTAAGTGGCCAACACTGGTGACAGATTTTTCAAGCTGCCTTAAGACATCTGTCATAGCTTACGTTGTGCCTTCCGAAGCTCGGAGGAGCTCGAGATATTTTTATGTCACTTGTCACCCATCGCAATGAGGACCGCGCCCGGGGTTGCTTAACATGCATAAGCGCTAACAATGGGCCATCGGGCTTAGTGAATCGTAAACAGGAAAATAATGCACACAATTAAAAAATATATTTTATAAACTACAACGTACGTCATCGGAACACTGACTCCTGCATAAAGTATAAAAAACTGGCCTATAAATAAAGGGAAAATAAAAATAAAATACGGATAAAGGTGTATTCACACGATCGATCGCGGGCGTGCATCCGAAGCGAGTGGAGCGGAAGACCCCGGGGCGCTGCACACTGAATTTATCATATGCTCGTGTGTACATAACTTTCGCGAGTATTGTTCGGGAATTTTTATTTAGAATTAACGATTTATTATGTCAATAAAAGGTAAAAACTCTTTAATTAAGTACGCGAATTCAATACAAAAGTTCTTTTAAAGTTATGTAGTTTTATACAAAATATATGACAAGTAAAGAATGAAAACAAACACCCGTGGAAAAACATTTTCTTTTTAATTTTAAACATTTTCTTTTTTCTTTCATCTTTCCTTAACATACCTTTTATAGACCTACAAATAACAATTAAATCAAGTTTAAGGTGGTCTTAATTGAAACTACAAGCTATTCGATATGTCCATAGAACCTTTAGTTTACGAATTCTCATATGATATATTAGTTCTATATGTATTGTTCTCTTATTTTAACAGTTACATTTTACCACTTTGGAAGTATCTCTCGCGTAAACTATTCAGTTTAGAAAAAAAGTCAGATTATTTAATCTTAAGCAAACCATACAAACTACAAATAAAACTATTAAGCTAACCTATCATAAAATAATATACTAAAATAAAACTGAACTTAAATAGGTATCGAAAAATTCTTGCCCATATGGCATGTTGGCAAGAATGATGCTTAGGCAAGGAGCAATCTCTTTGTAGAGAGCTCTCGCACCAAAATCCCATGATCCAAATGTCTTTACAGGAAACCATTTGTACGGTTTGGTGTAGAGACATTTGGACCATTTGGGATAGCTCAATCTTTTTTAAAGAAATGGGTTTACTCTTGATCATCTAGCCCAAAGACAAAGATATGGTATAAACATAAAGATAGGTCTAAGATAAAGCGAGGTAATGGATTTGTGTGATTTGTACTACAAATACTTGTATCTATTTATTTCAACTGCAAACAAAACTATTCAAATCACCAAAAAGACAGGGCTTTTTGGTGATTTGAATGGGTCTTTACTACGTAATCCTAAAAATAGACTAATACATGCAAACGTAACAAATCAAAATTCTATTAATGATCGTGGTGTGGCGGCTTTAAATTAATTTTCATTTCCCAAAGCGAAAATATCGCTCGTGTTTCCCGCGTCTGCTGATTCAGCGCAAGCTAAATGTAAACTCGTTATTACCGGATAAACTTTATTTACCCTGATTTGGATTCAATTATATTTGAAAAAGATCCACTAATATTAAACATCGATATGACGGGTATACGTTCGCTTTTATCATTCACTCACAGCGAGCAACTTATTACAGCGGTATCGACCAAAGTCAGGTAAATAGATAGATTGGTCGTTTATTTGATTTGCCAGAAGCACACAAATTCCAGTATATAACTAATAAGAAATTCCAGTATATAAATGCACGAGCAAACATATCCTTTGTATATCAGCGATTATTTTGCACCAAGGGACAAAAACACTGATTTTCAGTTACTTATCGCCCGTCAAAGTAAGGGCGGGCACAGAAAGAGGATAAAAATTTATACGATATACGTGTATGAAGCAAAATAAGTAAAAAGAGATTCCAATCTAAACGACTTTCCTTGCAAAGAAACATGATAATGATGCAGACAATATCACGTCAAAAAGGTCATATACCAGAACAATGATATCCTAAATAAGGCGGTTTTCGCGTCAGATAGCACTTTGCACTAAAATTAACAACTTTGTAAATTCTTCTAATCTTGTGCTAATACTACACAGTGAATTGAAAAAAGAAAATTAAGGTTTTGCTATTTATTCCCACCGACGTAAAAAGCTTTCAACAATAATTATTCTTTTTTTTAAATAAAGTTTTTTTTCTTTTCTTCTATTTGGCCCTCAAACTTCAGAAGCTTATTTTAGCCAGTGTCAAGTCATTTTTCTAGTTATTCTTGCTTGTGTATCAACGAAATGATGGTGTAATTCATTTCGCTGATTTTGACGGAGCCTCTGGCGACAATTCTCACGAATCCACTGGCTTGATCATATACGATGCAATAAGGCGCGCAAACACCAGCCCGCTAAGTAAATCTCACTACAGCCGCACCATGACACTTTATTTTAGTTATTCCACACATTTTTCATAAACATGGGCATTAATAACACCAAATTACACCGACTTCACATTATAAACTCCACTTGAAACAATTTGCAATATAATCCAAAACAAAAACCATGCAGTCTGTAAAAATTCCCGCCGAGAACCTAAAATAAAGTAAGTATCACAAAGAGACGCCATTTCTTTTTTGAATCTATGGTCACCAACAAAGTGTCTAGAAAATTACGATAATGTTGCAGCCAGACTATATTTTTTTTCTTTGTTTAAAACGATTTTATTAATCACGAGTGCGGTTAACACTCATGAAATCAAATTAATCAAATGGAAGATCAAATTAATTGCATCGTTGGAACAGCTCGTCTGTGATGACCACTCAACGCGATTTCAAATGCTTTCGCCGGCCTATTGGATTGTCATCCGATTGGATGGACTCGGCCATTGTATGTGCAATATGTACATATGTTTATTAAACAGTTGTTGTGTGAAATTAATTCCTGAATCTAACAGCAGTTCTTGAATCTACAATTTTCCAAAACCATCTAAGTAAAGTTATTAGGTTTACCTTGGATTGTTTGAACACCTTAGATCATATATCCAGCTGTTGCTGGCAGATATAAACGACTTAGAAACCTTTTTATGGTATTTGACTCAACCCGTTGAAATAAACAACTTTTCCTGTAGGAACAATGCTGGGAACTCGAAAAAAAAATTCATTTTCATACAAAAATGTTCGGCCGGCCGGCAATTTGTATAAACATATCGATTATTTTCTTTTAGTTTCCAGTATTCGTCCTATAGGAAAAGTTTTTCATTTCGACGGGCTGTGTCACTTTTCAAGGGAATGTCGGTACCACATATACTTTAAGTTATCTCATCTTTATTTGAATTAATGTTGGTTGCCATAAATATTTATATAAATATTTTCATTACATCACATTCAGAATGTTTTCCCAGAAAAATCGTCGAGTAACAATGAAATTTTCTCTTTTTCTTGCGTTCGTCGCATTAACGTCGCCTGTAGATGTTATCCCCTAGACAGATCAAATATTCGTTTCGCTTTCAGAGCCGCGAAAGCGGAAAATTGAGATAAGTTGTAAAAATAGACTGAGATACACATCGGTTATTTATTACAGGCTATGTTTTGTAGGCGTACGCTATAATCAATTAAGCCTTATTTCTTGATTATATGAAATGTCTTCACCAGAAGTAAAGTCTATTAAATGATCGAATTAGAACTGAGATTATGATCCATATCAACAGATTTGATTCATAGGATACAGTCATACGACACGTAGTATTTAGAATTAATGGAATAAATAACATATCCAAAACTTTTACAAAAAAGTTATACGGTCAAATAACATAAAAATAAATATCTAACATGAATCTACATCAAATAAAGAATAAGTGGAATATTCTTAACCTGAAAATTCTCGTACGCTCGTAAAATTTCCCGCGTTGCGTCGAGCGAGTATGAAACATAACTCAATAGTTGGGCGAAGGGATTCAGGCGCAACCGAGTGGAAAATGGTCGACATGGAGGGGCATTTTCAAACTGACCGGACACCGGACTGCCGGACACGGGCCGCTCTATGAAATATGTTAGGTGTGCCGTCACGTGACGTATTATTTATAGGATAGATTTACTAGGTATAAGAGTTTAGATTCTTTTTAAACTCTCTTACCTGTGAAGCACCTATTTTTCTAACGCAGATAAATTACCTTAGTGGGAGGGCGATAAAATTTACATTAAGGGGGAAAGGGATTTTTGGTAACGCATTTTTCCTTTAACCTGTATTGTAAGTTTCTGTATAAAAATTGATAGACTATATTGTATATAACTTAATTATCACGATAGTTATAACGCTAATAATAAGTTGTTTTTATAACAGACTAGCTTTCGCCCGCGGCTCCGCCCGCGTCAATGTCAATCCCTCGGGAATAGTATTCCCGGGATAAAAGGTAGCCTATGTCCTTCTCCGCACTCCAGAGAACTTGTATGCAAAATTTCATGACTATCGGTTCAGTAGTTACGGCGTGAAAGCGTAACAAACAAACAAACAAATAAACAAACAAACATACTCACTTTCGCATTTATAAGGCAAATTGCCAGGTTTTGACAACGCGTTAATGGAATATCACCAATATTTAACTAGAACGTATTTAATAAAATGCACTTTGGATATTTCAAATGATTACTTTTAAAACTGCATTTGAAATTAATATTGGGTATATTTTCTACATCGATAGTCTCTGAAAAATATTTTGCTTGTTGTTCAAGTAAAACATTTCCATCGACCAAGCGAGGCGTTCAGTTGGAAAATCACAGACAAAAGAACGTTTGTATTCTGAGACTGACCACCGACAAAAATGTGTAAATATATATTTTGTGTCCTGGCAAGAAATCTGTTATAGAAATTGTTTCCGAAAATATTTTTAGATATACTATTTGATTTGATTTTAGATATATATTTATTAGATATGTTTTTAATATTAAAAATTGACGCCTTGAAAATATTTCGTATCAGGGAATTCCCGTGCGTTCGACCGGAAAATAACCGACATAAAGGTCCGACACTCTGCCTCTGGGAGACGCGGCGATAAAATATAAACGAGGAAACTCGAACGGCTTGTCGGACTCGACTATACCCTGTATTAATATAAACATAATGGGGAATTGTGAGCAAGGCCCCTGGATTTTCCTTTTCCGGAGGCTATTAAAATATAATGAAAAATATCTTTTAAACTAAAACAATTATGTTGTTCTTAAATATTACATATGATTGGTCACACCTCCTTCTGTACCTCCTGAAGGTCAGAAGTGTCGATGTTATTTGCGTTAGAATTTTTTTCAAGAATAATATCCTAGTCACGTTGTTTGTAGGTTGGATGTTCCCTTGCAATGGGATATAAATGTACTAACACATTTAAGCCTTATTAATTTTTTAACTCTGGCGAAAAAAATTGAAATCAAAACTCAGACGCATAAATAAACGCGCAACAAGATGGCGCCAGCGTCGGCGGTGGCCGGTGTTGCCAGCAATTAATCTCCATTTCCCGCACGCGCCAAATCGCGCCGCCATTACGAGCTGTTTTATTTCATTAAATGGACCCGCCGAATTAATGTGCTGTACAGTTTACAAAGCTCGGAAGAATCGAGGAAGAGGGCATTGAAAGATTTCTATGCCCCTTTTGTGGGCTCGTGAAAAACATCGCTGTCTTTGTTTGAGGCGGGAAAATAGCCTGTAAGAAAATATCAGTTAATGGCTAATCTTAAATGAATGATTTTGAAAGAATTGAAAATGTTTTCATTTCTTTATTTAACGAGATTATCTTCGGCGAATTTTTAGGAACCCGTAGTAAAATGTTTTTTGATATTGTTTCAGGTGCGGACTTTGTTCGTGAGTGGACTGCCGATGGATGCAAAGCCTCGCGAGCTATATCTACTGTTTCGAGCATACGAGGTTTGTCATTTATATTTTCCGCAAGAAACACTTACTTAATAAGAATATACTTTTAAAGAATTCAGTTGATCTCTCTATCTAATAGCAATGATTCGGCATGTTTCACGGATCGACCCTTTTCAAAAACAACGAAGGACAACTTCAGAAAAAGATTTACTTACTTCTTATAAACTACTTGCATGACTCATGGTTTGAATGAGAGTACGTTACTTAGGACAAGTAATGTACTTTCATTCAAAGCATTGCAAATTCCAATATCATTAAAAATACGCTCAAGATAAATAGATACTAGTAAATCCACGACTCGAGCGTCCAAATATTTACCCAGGAGAAAATAAAACATAAAGCACCACGCTTCCGTCACGCGACGAGAAGATTCCGCCTCGGATTACCCCGTCGTAAATATCAAATGTCATGCTCCGATTCGTAATATTCGGATTGAATCGATTCTGTCTACCGATAAGGGGAATTACACTCGATCCTCGGCTGGCACGGATGGCACCGCAGACATAAAGGTGGCTGAAGTTAAAACGGGGGTTAGTTTTAGTGTATCGCGTGTTTTGCACCGTACCAACCGCCGAGTTGTACCATTTTTTTCGGTAGTTAAGCCGATCGTCCTGAATAGAATTCCGCTGTGACACGATGATACCGAAAATAAGGGTAATTTAGTAATGCTGTCCCCATTAGAATGCAGAAGTCTTATATTGAAAAGTTTGTTTGGTAAACTGTCTCTCAACGCAAATTGTTTTCGCAACAAAGTCGTAATCACTGTAATTTGTTTGCAGGGTTACGAGGGCTCCCTGTTAAAGGTTACCAGCAAGAATGGAAAAACAGCATCGGTGAGTTAAAATATTTGTTACTTAAAACATTTAAAAGCCTAAATGTTTTTGTTTCAAAATGTCCTTTTCTGATTTTGTAAATATTTCCAGCCTGTCGGGTTTGTCACATTCCACACCCGGGCGGGAGCCGAGGCGGCTAAACAAGATCTTCAGGTTGGTATTATCACATCTTTATGTAATAAATAGTAAATTTATAACTTACTTAAACTATTTGTTGAGTTTGTCCCAAGAATTCCGAATATAAAATTTAATATTAGTTGGAACAATCTCAACTGATAAAGTATTTATTGGCGTAGATGAGCAGAGATATTGAAATATAATAAACCGATACTTCAACGCAAAACACGTAAAGATATAACTAAATCACGTACACAATATCGCCTAATTAATACGAATGGCTTTACACAAAAAGTATTACAAAAGTATCTCTTTATAGACAGAGATACCAATACATATAAACTTACAACGCTACTGTAAATACTAAAACATGTAAGACGCACGGTGTTACTAAACCTCTTCTCATCACATGCCTTACACAGCCAATGAGCACTATAGTTAATATTCTCATTGTAGACTTGAAATAACATTTTCCTGACTCGAGTAACCGCATCGTAAGTTATGCTAAACCTATGCACATATTGAATAGACCACAGGGGTCATCAAGTGAACAGAACCGTTTGATATCTGAGTGAGATCGGTTACTACAACGGTGTAAATACGCAAATGCATGTCACTGTTTGACAGGTTTGATGTCACATCCCGAGCACTGTGTTCCGACACCTTAGCAGGCGCGGGCGCGGTCATATATATACCAAACTATCAGGACTAATCTCAAATAAGTTATCAACATCGCGATCCTTAGAAAAATGATAAGATCTGAAACGGTTACTCTATGTCCAAACACCTCTTGATATAAATTCCTGGGGATACTGCAAATGGATTGCCCATCTTTCGACTCAGTGATATCCAAATGCAGTATCCTCATCCCATTGCCCTCCCAACACGCGAGTGTCACTGCCCCAGTGGCGAACACGTAATGCTGGGAGCACACGATACCCCCATCCATCGTCATTATATCGGAGCGCCGCACCGCTCGCGGCTGTTCACAGCAGGGCGTCCGATTCGACCCCGACATGCCGCAAACCATTCGGCTGGAGTTCGCTAAAAGCAACACGAAGGTCAGCAAGCCGAAGCCGGCAGTTGCCACAGCCGCGCCAGCTGCACACCCCGCATTGATGCACCCACTCACTGGACGTAAGTACCGCCGAACGCACACACCGCCCGGCGCGAGCTCGATGCCCCGCACTCCTCTACCAGACCTCATCAACACTAATCACACGACCTATTTGGGCTCTTGTACACTAGCAATTTGAAGGTATTTTGATAACCTGGAAATATCGAAGCGCACACAGTGATCGCGTATCACTAAGCGCCTCGCTCTAAACTCATATCACTAGTGGGATACCAGCCTTTGTTCAACCATCCCTAACACAAGACCGCATTGTTTTCCGTTCTTCAAAGAGAGGGATACGGGGTCGAGCAAGCGCGGAGGGCAAGTATCTGTGATTGCTTACACGTACCACCGCAAGGCCTAGCTCCGCGAAGCTATTGTCGATTAATCTGTCGGGTTCTATAACACTGTCGACTACTTCTTAGATGTTTTCATGAAACACTTCTGATTCTTATAAAAATCTGCTCATCTTCAACTTGTTTTTCATGTTTCAAATAGTCGTGAAAACATATCTGAAGCAATCTGTACATAATAATTTTCTCTAGCAGTGTTCTAATTCCACGAAATAGTTTAAACAGCTAAATGCGTAATGCTGATATGTTTAGTTGTGAAGTTGTAGGATTGTTGGTAACGTTTGGTCATGTGCGCAGACTTGACGAGTCCGTTCTTCCCGGGGGGCGGCGCGGAGCTGTGGCATCACCCGCTAGCGTACGGGGGCGAGTTGCCGACGCTTTCGCACGGGTTGGTGCATCCTGCCATCCACCCGCAGATGGCTCCCGTTCGCTCCTACCTCTGACTAGCTGCCGCCGATAGGCCACACCACGTAAGTTGACAACTCATTAATAATCTCTGACTTATATAACTCATCCAAAGTCCATGTTCATCATTTCGAGTCACGGTCAACCGACCATGCACACCCTGGTGTCAGAGTTCTTCGGAACCGCCTCTCGGCCTCTGACGTGGTTTTTTCGCTTATAGGAAGCTACATTACAAGAGGAAAACATAGCTTATGATTTATGTGGAAAGTCGAAACATTAGTAAAGCTTTTGTGTAAACAGGTGACAAAATCTTGATACATAATTATTACTTAGTACTCGTATGAGCTATAAATTCTCTAAACAATATTTAACCCTCGTCAAATCTATTATAAGATCTAGAGATATACTTTGCCTTCCCTCCTCCTCAACATAATATGGACCTATAGGAGTACTTGCAGACCCCCCTGACGCTGGGTGCCTGCGTGCTGCCCGCGCCCGCGCTGGGTTCCCCCGGCGCCGCCGTGCCCGGACATGCGCCGGCGCCGGCCGCCCATCCGGCGCATCCCGCGCCTCCCTGCTCTACGCTGTTCGTCGCCAATCTTGGCCAATTCGTATCCGAACACGAACTCAAGGAAATATTCAGCAGGTATGCATGAGCTTCTTTTTTTAGATGTCATTGAATTAAGAAAACGGACTGGAGATAAAGTTTCGCTCTTTCAAATTTATTTTTATCTAAAAAAGCGTGCTTGCGCTTCATAATTTTGATTGTAATGTCTAAATTAAGTTCATAAAATACTACATGAAAAATTAATACTATACAAATTGTTGTTAATAATTCAAATTTACTAATTTACTGTACATTTGGTTTGAACGAGCTACATTTGATTTCCAGTCAATAGCTATTATAAAACTGACGCTCAATTGATGAAGAAAAAGTTTTTTTCTTGCAATATTTTCTCAACTTAACTGAACACAAAAAAAAAGGGGTCATAACAATACTTATTATTATGATATATTTTTTAGTCAAATATAACCCCAGACTATACCCGGCTCAAAGGTACCCATTACATAAGCGGGCGGGACGTTACCTCTTTGAATGGCAATGGATATCCTTTGTACCAGATATCATCCGAAGAGGTGGTCATATAATTTATTCCTAAACTATAAAATGAATTATTAGAAATTGAGCGTGAATGTTACGTGCATGACTACGCACTACATAAAGCAACAAAAGTGATTTGTGTACGAGTAGGCGTAAACTACAAGCAAGTAATAATAATATGTTCTCCACAGTGCATGTCGCACCGAATCACTGTCCTCTGAACGTTGTTGGGTTTATTTATTTTCCAATTATATTCACATCTCACACAAACCGTTTGGAACGAATGTCTAAAACGTTAGTGTGAGAATGTCCGCCTGCACTTGTACCGCCCAGCATGACTACTGTACGCCATTTCGTTTTACCGAATAAAAAAACCTCAGCACTGGAACTTTCATCAAATCCATTACAGTGAATGCGCAAAAAACAATATTGAACCAGTGCTAAACATTTCGGTAACAGGAAATGTCCACACTTATCACAATTAGCCGTATCGTATGATATCAGCACTAACAATACAAACAGATCGTTAATGTACACTATTGAACTTTAATTATAAATGTTGCACTCATTATTTTTCGTTCATATGCATACATATCAAAATAATATACATTACACACAATTTGCAAATATGTATGATTATCTAACTTGTGATATTTCATAGATAAAACTTATCGAGTCAATATAGTGATTTTATCCAATAAAATCTATAAATTATGGCAATCGTGCATTACGTGACCATCGAGATGGTTGCGCGATATAAACATTGTCGGCGGCATAATGATGCCATATCGCGTATATCAGTTAGATAGTCATATAAATATACAAGTCAGAACGATTGGGGGTACGAGCGCGGGCACCAATATTGTGATGATGTAGCTGCCCGGGCTTCACACGGCTCCGGCTGCTGACGGGCGGCAACGCAGGCAGCTCGGGCCCAGTGGCCTTCGTGGACTTCGCTAGTCCCACCGACGCGGCTTCTGCCATGGCCCGGCTCCAGGGCGCGCTGCTCCTCAGCTCCGAGGGAGCGATCCATCTGGAATACGCAAGGCATAAGATGGCACACAACGGCTGGATTCTCGCACATGAAGTATGCTTGCGCACTTTTCATTTAACTCAGAATCTTAGACTGACTTTGGACCCTTTACTAAGTAACTGCGAAGCTTGCAAAGCTGACGGTTGCAGGTCTAAGTGATGCTCAAACGCAGCTTTCAGGTCATAGTTAAAAAAAAAAATGGCGTTCATATTTCAAGCTAAGGATAACATAAGTAAATTATTGAGCTGGTAGATGATGTTTAATATGTAGATATGCATAAGAATAAGTCATTGTACTTTCGACAAGACTTTTGCATATTGCCGTCAACTTTCCTTGGTTTCAACAGTGATAAGAAAGTTACCTAAAAACTTGGGTTCCAAAGTTACCACCTAGTGTTTTAAAATAAAGTAACTAATGTGTCACCGATGCACCTCGCACTTATAGTTTTAATGCCTGCATAGTATAATCTAAAGATTAAGTTGTGAGAGTTAAGGAATAGTTTAATGTATTTTAAGTTGGAATATAGATCTCACTTGTTATTTCTTTTACCAGGGAGCCAAAGGCGGAGAAGAGGCCGAACAGCATTAGCTCGTTCGTGGCTCTCGGCACTTGACAACCAGCTAACTGAGGGACGCGCAATCTTGATCCTCTAAGTCGCATCGGAACCACAACGGGAGATGGAGCTTACTTCGCTAACACCTACAACGTATGTCAGCATTACGGCTAATTCGGATCAAGATTAGGTCTAGTTCAGACCGCATCAAACGTACTACACGAGCTCTGTCTCCCCTTATGTTATGTTTTCCGTTTCTACACAGCGTCAGGGGTGTGGTGTTTTCTTTTATACCAAATTTAGCAAGTTTACTGTATTATTATTAACATTCCAGGTTTATTGTTTACCGTTCATATTTAAAAATTAATATAATTTGAAATTATTATTCTCCAGTAAATTTAATCTATGTTTGTTTAATATTATTCATTTTATTATGTAATATAAGATTTATTTACAACTAACTTATTGTACGAAAAGTTTGTATATTTGTTTGTACAAGACCGATGTATACAACTGAGAGGATTTGTTATGATATAGCGTATAACCAGAAATTAAACATTTTAGGATAAATCTCATTCGAATAAGCTAAAAACCAAAGGTGCCCTTCATAGAAACATTACGTTTTGTTAAATAATATTTCAAGTTGAATGATTTTAATAAAGTTGTATGTAATTATTACGATACTTTTGTTTTAGCCTCGATAATGTTAGCGTATTTAAATAAATTTCATGACTATTTCAAATTATATTTACCTAATACTTTCTTAGTAATTTTATAATGTTCAATCACTCGTTAAAGCGCTGGCACTCTAGTGTTGGTCTTACGATCCTTTCTATCTGTAAATGGAGTTATTGCAATAATTATCAAACTATGACGTGACGTGAAGGACGGGGTCGCCCCTTGGAGCGCTTGCTGTTGAGTGCAATGCATCACTGAACTATCACTCACTCGCATCGTATCCCTCTCCTCGCTCTCCCTTCTTTATTAACCCATTCAGTCCCTATGTCTCCAACCGTTTATTTGAAAGTTATACTAAAATTTCTTGTGCCTTGCCGAAATTACAATGGAAGGAAATGATTCGTGATTACATTTTGAATTTTGTGGAGTTTCCTCCGTCTCTGTCAATTTTACTGATTCCCTTGTCTTGCGAATAGTATGCGATGCGACGCAATCGAGATGAGTTCAGTCTTGTTGCGAGAATTTAGCCTTGGCCTTATGAGAGTTAAATAATTAAATGTAATCATTATATTAATTAATAGTGTTTAATTACTTGGCGTCGTGCGCCACGCTGAATAGTGAAACAATTATTCTACTATCTGCATGCTTTGACGAGCTTTTTGGTAATAATCTAATTTAAACTTTAGTAGTTACTTTTATTGTGTAATCGTTAGATCAATAATACTAGATAAGGGTATTTATTGTAGACAATCAGCATAGTTACATTACTATTTAATGAAAGTTATTCATACATAATAATGAAACGATGTAATGAAGTTTAAATTACTAAAGTGTTAGGGTTAATGAAATGGAAGATTAATATATTTTTTATTTTTAGCTAGTTGACTATCGCATACAGATCTACGTAGTTACCTTCACTGTCACGGTGACGATAAGTACACATCAATGCGAGATAGCAATAAACCAAAAATGAAATCTAAATGTTATTATAGGTATCTAGTGACGTATTCTGCTGATGTAAACATGTAAAAATTATACAAAAAAGTAAAAAAAAATATCCCTGCTTAGGCTATAATGATAAGGTTTCGGATATTCTTGGTTAAAATCTTGACGCGACAGATCTATGAGGTATTCACGAGCAGGCGCGGCGCGCCAGAGGTTCCGCATGTGAATTCTTATGAAAATCTCTTAGTCAATATTTAATAATATTTCGTCAATTTTTGACTTAGCAAAATTTTATACGTTGATTGTATTGTAACTTTCACAAGTACCGAGCGTCGGGCGTATAGACCAAAGATAAAGAATATACATAATTTTAATACTAACCTCAAACCGTACCAAACTTGTATTTTGTAGGCAGTTTATTATTACTGGAAATTCGTTTTATTGTTGGGGTTACATCTTCACTGTCAGCTTGCGACGCATGGTTTTCAGGATCGCAGGGTTGAGGCCGATGCTTATTTATGTACGGGTGACACCTAGCTAAGGCATCTAAGAGACTATTTTAATTGTTACCTACCTTTGCTATTTTAATCAGCAATTTTGTATTACCTATAATTTTTAGAGGTTTATTTAAGTTGATATCTCAACAAACTAAATTTATATATTGTTCATCAAGTAAATAATATTAACAGTGACGGAATGTCATTTCTAAATTGTCGGATTCTCTTATATATTAGTAATTCATTGTCTGTTTTAATAATTAAGCTAAGTCAATGTTTACTTATTTAATTCGATATAATGCTAATTCGTATGTAAGTAATTGTGTAATAATGTAGTAGTGATCTCCCATACCTTCGGCGTCAGCGTCCCCGGTCGTACACTAAAATACAACGAAAAGTTTAATTTTCTTTTCAGTTGTTGCTTTTCAGATTGTTTGATGACTCTTGAGAGTGAAGTAATGTAAGCTCTCTTTATATGTAAAAGGTGATTAAATGTTGTTTTATTTTCTATCTTTAGAGCCATCAAACAATTGTAGCAATTTTGATTTAAACGCGACGTTTACGTCGGCCACCTTCAGTGGCATGGCGCCCCCAATGGTGTCTGCCGCAGGGTGGCGGGCGGGACGCGCGGGTCGTAGGGGGCGCTGTCGCCGCCATGATTCCGTCCAACAACCGTAGATAGCGAGTAAGAGACGTCCAGTGGCTGCGGACACGGCTACGTCACCTTTTGCGGGACTACTCGATACATATCATCGTGTAATATTAATGTGTAAGTAGGAGTAAAGAGCGGTTTCATAGAGACGTTTATTCTGTATTCTCGTCTACTACTTGTAATGCAATCGGCTATATGTCACGCTATACACAAAATTTTTGCGTTTTGGGTTGAAATAACGCGCTTGCAATTACGTCTTTTGTCTCGAATCCATTTTCGCATTCGACCTCATTTCGGAAATGAAAACAACCGATCAAAAGCCCTTGGGCGATATTTTGTTACGTTTACTGTGAAATCGAGTACTGATGGTGGTTGGCTCGTCATCTGGCAAGACGCGTGACATTGGCCCGCATGTGATAGGGTAGAGTAGGGGTGTAGCATCGCCTTGCAAGTTAGGTTAAGTGAAGCGGTATCACACAAACGCCGTGCATCGGAAACATATCAATTCTGTGCCCCTTAATAAATTTAGTTAAATACTAAGAGATACATATTAATAGTATAAAGAGACAAAATAATCGTTTGGAGTATCAAATACATACTAAGTGTTGTTTTCGTACGTTGATGAAATAATGTCGATTAGATTGTCTTTTAAAATATGAATCATTACGCATAGTACCCGAGTAGTGTCGCGCAAGTTCCGTTTATTTAATGTCGCTGTAGACTTTTTAAATGTTATTTTTATTGTTATTACCTAGTAAATAATCGATATGGCTTATTTACCAAATTAATTTTAACAGTTCGGTTGGATTCAGTATTAATGTCGTTGTTTTATTTTCTGTAAGAAGATTCTAGCGATTGCTGACGACTTATTTGTATATCGAGCAAAGTAAACCATACAAACTATATAGTTAGTAATTAATTGTTAGATTTGTGTGACTTGGATTATTTAATGCTTTTAGAGCAGAGGTAAAGTGTTATTGTGGTTTAAGGAAAACATAATGACATTGTAAAAATAGTGTTAAATTTAGCTTAATTATCATTATTACAACTTTTATAGATGTTCATTAATTTTCTTTTCTTACTTCATGGAGTAATGTGGCATTGGAGACGTCATTGTTAATTCAAATAAATTGAGCTCATCCTCAATGGAAGTTTTTATTCTATGATAACCCTGTCTCGGATTAACGACTTTACAAGTCTCCAAGCGAAAGTTTTCAGTGAACAGACTTTATATCTGTTATTTTACGCCAGCTTTCAGATTCTGAAATATGGAAGTGAACTCCGCTGGCGTTCTCGAAGATTAATGGTTCTCTATTATTTATCAGGCTCGATGTTTCTCAATACACGCCAATGTGTTTATACTTTCTGTCAATAATCTTGTAATATTCAAAATTTAGTATTAAAATTTGTAGGTGTCTAGTTTAGGATAACAGTTTAGATATAAATGATGGTTGAGCTTTTAAACTTTGCTTTATAGATTTATCTGCTTTTGAGAGCCGCCTTGTAAAGTTAATTTAACATATAATATTGTTGATTGTATTGATGTGTCCCCCAGATTAGCTTTACAAGGTCGGCGTCCATGAATCTTTCAGTGAAGTTGCTATGAGGTCTCCTAATTTCGATGATAACTTATGGCAGTGTTGTATTTATGTTATTATTAGTTTTAAAGCATTATAGGGTCCAAAGATTGGGAATAAACATATGTGACAAATTAAATTCTTGTTTATTTATTTCGAATAGTTAACGATTACTTGATGACTTTTTAAGATACCTAGTATACGAGGATTTGAAAGACTTAAAACCAATTTATAAACTATGAAACATTTTAATAATGGTTAAAAAGGAACTAAAAATATGTTCATCGTTTATGCTCTGATGTGCTTAGTAAGTATAATAATCCATTAATATATTTAGAACATAGACATTCAATTTTGGGTTGGTGTACTTAGAGCAGAGTTTATATACACTGAACTAATGATACTGAAGCTAATACTGATAGTATAATTCTATAGGCTAGTTTATCATGCATAGGTTAATTTTAACCCCAAACAAAATTTTCATCTTTAATTTAATAGAATATAAAATCAAAGGAGATTTACCTAGTTGATCGGTTTTTTTTTTCTATTTTTTTATATTGCCTTTTTAGGATTCCGTACACCGTATTGCCCGTCTGTCACACAGGGCTGTATATTTGGAACTGTAATAGATAGAGACTTAAAATGTCTACATAATATGTATTTTTGTAGCCGATATAATAACAAATAATAAAATTAAAAATAAAATGGGGCCCTCATAGAAATTGGTAGTGCAGAACCCTGTATGTGCGAATAATGCTCGCACATACAGGGTTCCATACTTAGCCGGATTTATTTCTAACGATTCTGTATTCTATTACGATGGACTAAATCCTGATTCCGAGATTACGATATTGCAAGGGGTCTAAAATCTATACTAATAATATTATAAAGCTGAAGAGTTTGTTTGTTTGTTTGAACGCGCTAATCTCAGGAACAACGGGTTCAAATTGGAAAATTCTTTTTGTGTTGGATAGTCCATTTATTGAGGAAGGCTTTAGGCTATAAAACATCACGCTGCGACCTATAGGAGCGAAGCATCAATAAAAAATATTTTGAAAACGGGGAAAATTATTCATCTATACTAATAAATCATAATAACAGAAATTGCCGCGGACGAAATCGCGGGCAACAGCTAGTTAACCTATAAAATTACTAAATAATAGTACCTATGCCTTGAAACTACAGGTTCTATCAACTACAGAGGCTATCAGTTCCAAGTACAGGTTTTACTCTGATACCAGCTATTCTACGATGGGACTACGAGAAACAGTTCTTCCTCGTGGTCCCAATAATGGGACAAAATCCTAGTAGTACGAGAAAACAGCAGATTCTACAGTGTCAGTTTCCAGTGCAAGAGTATCCCAGCTACCGAGAGAAGCAGAGAGGAGTTGTTCTAAGAATATCAATAAGTATACCCGCCGACATCATGTGGGCTTAGTTCTTTGTGTGGGCGGTCATAAAAAAAAACAACTCCTTTATCTCTTGATATATATACATACAAAACTAGTATCATCGTCTTAGCATAGTTTCATGGAAGGATATTGGCAAACTCACCACGCTTCGCAGGCGGGTTGGCGAAGGCAGTTCTTTGGCTTCTTTTGCTTCCGACGCTGCTGCACATCAGAAGAATTTCTTAAGCTGGGGAAGAATAGTAATATGTTGGATTTGGGAAGGGATTGAAGGTATTGGGATATTGCTCGATTTAATGAGAGAAAATCATGTAGCAGTTCGGGAAGCTAGGCGCGCGTCTAGCTTCCCGAACTGCTACATGATTTTCTTAAGGTAAGCGCTTACCTGATGCCATACCAGACAGCACCAACCAAGCAGTATAGGATGACACCCCTGACATAAAACAAGTATTAAATATTACACCTACAAAAAATAACTGTAAAACGTAGGTATTAATTATTCAGAACTACGCAGTTTATCGTTCACCGCTTATCAGGGGTACCAATTACTGTTATTGGAACACAAAATGCTCTCAAATTCATTAAATTAGCATCAGTTAACGTCCCGACTACAGTTTGCATCTAATGCGATATTAATGATATTCACACTAATTTGCTCGGGCCGCGGAACGGGGTCATAGCGAGTTTTGCTAAATAATGACTGGCTCCAGACGCCGCAGCTAAGTCTTAAGCATAGAGATAATTAGCTTGTACAGTTGAAAGATTTAGTGATTCCATTATGTACCAAATTACTACCTCTTTTGTAGATTGAGTCAGAAATATCGCTTTGTTATAAATAGCGAGGGCTGTCATTAAAGCAAAGAGGCTATCAATTCCATAGAGACGAAATTTTTTTTTTTAAATCTATGCATAGAACGAATGGCTCTAGTAGATCTTTGCTCTAGGGAACGAAGTTACCAGCCAATACGGATGTCAGACGCTGTCCGTCCACAGTCGCGTAGGTGTCTAACCTTAAAATGTTATAGCTTAAAAATACATCCACAAAGCACATATGCAATAAATTACGCAAACGAAAACATAAGAAAAACTAGTATAACACATGTATGAGCTATCATCTCATACAGTTTAGCTAACAGTCAATACCTACATACGCAGTAATATTTTAACCTACATTTAAACTACTGAATAAGCAGCCTTACCATTAAGCAACATGTATTTGTCATTACGTCAATCGAATGGTCTTAGCGTTTAGGTGAAATCAATAAATTTAGTGTAAAGAAATCACTCGACGGGTTTGGTTATATTCTCTCCGGAGTTCCTCCCGCCTAGCTAGCATCCCTTCCAGCTCAACTCAACTAACTTAATTATCTTAGCTTTATGTGTGGTTAACCCATACATAGTGGTCCTTCGAGCCGGATTCGCGAACACGTCCTCCAAAGTACGCTGAGATCCCGCGAAAGTAACGAAAGTTCAAGACCGTCACGTTACGCGGGGGCGAGTGAAATCTAAACAGTCCACACGCGCCAGTTCAAAGTACGCGAGACCGAAGGCGTAAAACTCGCGAAAGGTCCCGCTAACCGTTAGCTCGAAGGACCACTATGTATGGGTTAACCGAGTGTATTTAGATGAATTTTTAAAATATGAGATGGAATTTAAGCGAATAAAGAGAGAGTTGAATCAGAAAATAGCTGCAACCTCTCATCTACAGCATGCCACACCTTTGTTGGAAATTCCCGTTTTCACAGGCAGGTACAGTTTATGGCCCACGTTTTTTGATCTTTTCTCCGAATCGATACATAACAACAAATTCCTATCGAAAGCACAAAAAATGCAACACCTTAAAGGCAAACTAAAAGGAGAGCCTGAGCGCCTAATTCAACATTTAAATATTTCAGCCGAAAATTATGATATAGCATGGGAAATACTGACCCATCGCTATAATAATACGCATTTGTTATTTACATACCAGATAGAAACTTTTCTTAACCAACCTCATATAAGCAAGCCAACATCTCACGATATCAAACGTCTTTACGACACCTCAACTGAATGTATTCATGCGATTCACAATCTTGGGGTGGATACCACGACCTGGGATCCGATTCTCGTTCATCTTATTGCGAAGAAGATGGACAACGAGACTTTAATCGATTATAAGGAAACGCGCAAGTCTCCCAGGGAGTTAGCTTCACTCGACGAATTAATGCAGTTTTTAGAGTGTAAATACATGGCACTTGAACCTAACACGCAAAGATGGGAGAAAACTAACTCCTTTAATCCCTCAAAACAAGCTACCAATTCTACTAAGCTACCTATTCGGAATCCTTATAATATTAACAGGACACCGTTCAGGGGACTTCAAGCTGCACATACGTCATCAATCAAAAGATGTCCTTTATGTAATTTAGAACACGAGCTCTACAAATGCAACAGATTTCATAATATGTCAGCAGATTCCAGAATGAAAACAATTACCCAACTTCAAGTATGTAAGAACTGCTTATTTAAACATAATAATAAATGCACGTCTATTAAAAAATGCAAATACTGCAACAACGCTCATCATACAAGCGTGCATGATTGTTATTCTGGGTCACCGGTGCAAAGTTCTTCCTTCACGATTGAGCAACCTCCAGCCATTGCCTCGACTTCGTCAAATAGGGCCGTTAACAACAAGTCCTTTGCTTCCAACAACGTCTGCGCGGCTGATGAAGAAGTCTTATTGGCTACTGTTTTACTGAATGTAAAAGCTATTGACGGTAATTACATAACACTTCGTTGCCTACTGGATCAAGGTTCCCAGTTAACACTTATCTCCGAAAATGCAGCTCAACGGTTAGGTTTACCCCGGCGTAGGTTTAGCGCATCGCTAGCAGGTGTCGGCGCCACTCCTAAACATAGCAAAAGTATAGTTACATTATACTGTCAATCGATTTACGATGATTATAACTTTGTTACGGAAGCAGCTGTTATTCCTCGTTTAGTAACGGATCTGCCAAATGTCTCATTTTCAAAACAATCGTGGCCTCATCTCAAACACATGAGACTAGCAGATCCCGAATACAACATCTCAAAGCCCATCGATCTGTTACTAGACGCTAGCGTATACTCAGAAATCATTATGAATGGTTTAGTCAAGGGTACTCAAAACGCACCGATAGCTCAGCAAACAAAACTAGGGTGGATCTTGTCGGGTACCGTGAAGACCTTTAACTGTAATGTAGTCATCAACGATTTGGAGGAAATAGCCAAATATTGGGAAATGGAGGAAATTTCGAGCACAGCATCCGAGCTTAGTGAGACAGATAAATACTGTGAGGAGCATTATCAGGCCACCACTAGACGCCTAGAAAATGGTAGATACGAAGTAGCCTTGCCTATGAAACGGAATTTTGAAGAACTTCTCGGTTCGTCGAAGGGAAAAGCTACAGCACAATTTAAGCATCTAGAATGCAAGCTACTTAAGAATAAATCATATTCAGAAAGTTACATACAGTTTATGAATGATTTCCTACAACTAAACCATATGCGCCTGGCAGGCCCTAGCGACACCCCTAAATGTTTTCTTCCCCACCACGGAGTTATAAAAGCCGATTCGACAACTACGAAATTGCGTGTGGTCTTCAACGCATCGTCAAAAACCAGCTCAGAACGTAGCCTTAACGATCTTATGGAGTGCGGACCAAATCTACAGCGAGATTTACCAACTCTATTATTAAATTGGAGAAAGTTCAAATATGTGTCAAGTTGCGATATTCAAATGATGTTCCGTCAGATTATGATGAGACCCAGTGATCAGCACCTTCAATCCATTCTCTGGAGGCAACACCCACATGAGCCCCTCCAGGAATATCTCCTTACTACGGTGGTATATGGGACAAAGGCCGCCCCGTTTTTAGCTATGCGAACTCTAAGGCAGATCGCCAACGACGACGCAGATAAATATCCCCTTGCAGCCTCAGCTTTAAGAAATAACTGTTATATGGACGATATTTTGTGCGGCGAAAATACAATTTCAGCCACAAAACAACTACAAAACCAGCTAATCGCTATTTTAAAGGGAGCAGGGATGAATTTACGAAAATGGTCCGCCAACGATCCACAGCTGTTAGAAGATTTACCGTCTGAACATATCGATAAGCCTTTCGACTTTAAACATCCTGAGTCAAGAAAAACATTAGGTCTACGGTGGATACCTACAACTGATTCATTCGTATTTTCTTATGAAATTGGTACGTCAAACCAGTATAAAACAAAACGACAACTTCTTTCGGCTATATCTAAAATCTTCGATCCGTTAGGTTGGCTCTCACCGCTAACTGTTAGAGCTAAACTTCTATTTCAAAAAACTTGGGCTTCCAATATCAGATGGGACGATTCTATCCCTTCGGATATCCAAACTGAATGGATTCAGCTTCAGCAGGATCTCTCAAATATTAGCCAATTTGTCATACCACGATACTTGGGTAATATAAACAACAAATATCATTTACATGGATTTTGTGACGCTTCGGAAAAGGCTTACGCTTGCGCTGTGTACTTAGTGGCACGCGACAATAAAGGAGAGTACACAACGAGACTTGTAACCGCACGTACGAAATTATGCCCAATGAAAAAAAAGGTGTCTCTGGCCCGACTAGAACTATGTGGCGCCCTACTTCTAGCACAGCTGATAAATAGCATCAAAACATTATTCGACATCAAAGAAATTTTTGCGTGGACCGATTCAACCATAGTCTTGGGATGGCTTCAAGGCGACATTAATCGGTGAAAGCAGTTCGTAGCAAACCGAGTTCAATTAATCAGAGAAATCATACCAGCTGACAGGTGGAACCACGTAAAATCTGAGGACAACGCTGCTGATTGTGCCACTCGTGGAGCTACAGTCGCCAAGCTCCTAACAAACCCTCTCTGGTGGAATGGACCAGAATGGTTAGCTAATTTTGATGCAAATAATATTAAAAAACAAGCTTATAATCCACCCACGTTGGAAGCAAAACAGGCCAGTGTGAACGTAGCTTTACAACCAAGATCAAATTTCATTGATAATTTATTATTAAACAATAGCTCTATCACACGTGCTATAAACATATTAGGTTGGATATTACGTTTCAAGGCAGCTCTACGTCATACGGCAAGGAACTATGACACATACTTAACAGCTGAGGAAATTGAAGACGCGTATAAATACATTATTAAACAAGTACAAGCAAATGAATTCAGTAGCGATATTTTAGACATTAAAAATAAAGGACATGTCCGTCCTAATAGCAAGCTTGTAAATCTTCATCCTTATCAGGATAAGGAAGGAATACTAAGAGTAGGAGGGCGTCTTAGATACGCCAACATAAGCAGCATGTCAAAGCATCCGATTATATTAAGTAGTCACGGTCGATTCACTAACCTTATCATCGATCAAGCACATATCACTACGCTGCACGGAGGTCCGCGCCTTACCCTATCATACATAAGAGAAAAGTTCTGGGTTATTAGTGGTATGAGAACAGTCAAGCGGCAGCTGCGTCTTTGCGTTAAATGTCGACGCTATAGCAACGATAAACAGGAGCAGATCATGGCTGATCTGCCCCGAGCAAGGGTTACACCCTCTAGACCGTTTACCAATTCTGCCTGCGATTTCACTGGTTACTTCAACCTTAAATTAAGCAAGGGTCGAGGAGTCACAACATATAAAGGTTACGTAGCCGTCTTCATCTGCCTAGCAACTAAGGCTGTTCACCTCGAATTAGTGACAGATCTTAGCACACCAGCTTTCTTAGCAGCGTTTCGTCGTTTTTGCGCGCGGAGAGGGACGCCTCGTCGCATGTTTAGCGACAATGGAACGAATTTTGTGGGAGCCAAACGCGTATTAGATAAGGAGTACAGGGAGATCGTACAGACGATTAACCAAGACTTCTTCAACAACCTTAGCGAATTTAACATCGATTGGTCCTTTAACTGCCCAAGCTGGGCTTCAGCTGGTGGTATTTTTGAAGCGGCAGTGAAAAGTCTCAAACGGCACCTGAAGCGTGTTTTGGGGGAGCAGAAACTCACCTACGAAGAGTTTACTACTTTACTCCATCAGATAGAGGCCTGCTTAAACTCGCGGCCCCTATATCCTTTGACAGAAAATCCTGAAGACTCCTACCTTACACCAGGACATTTTTTAATAGGCGACTCATTGCTGTCAAGGCCTCAAATGGACCCAGACCACCTCAGTTTACCAACACGGTGGCAACTCGTGCAGAGCATGAATAAACAATTTTGGAAATTATGGTCAGCTGATTACCTTCAACACCTACAAGAACGGTCTAAATGGAAGCAACCCGTTAAAAACTTAGAAATTAACGACATAGTCTTAATAAAAGAAGACAACCTGCCCCCCGGCAAATGGGCATTAGGTAGAATCCAGGAGCTTCACCCCGGCAAGGATGGATATGTCCGGGTGGTATCCCTTAAAACAAAAAGCGGCGTCATTAAGCGTCCTATAACAAAACTTTTACTGCTGCCTGTAGCAAATAAAGAAAACGATATTTCTACAAACAGCCCTATACAAACTATAGAGCAAAAGCAAACTGATGAGCTTGAACAATCGTCCACATCTGTAAGGGCAAGGAGAAATCCTAAAGTATTTTCAAACTTTATAACCATTGCACTTTTATTATTAGCTACTTTTATACCTCCGTCTTCCCAAAATAACGTTTTGTCGAGCATCGAAACAACATCGCTAAATGATGGCAACTCCTTGTACTTCGATAAGATTTCAAAGATGAAATATATTCGGGACGAATGGAAGCTAGTTGTTTACTACAACCTAACTAACTACTTCCAAGCTATTGAAGACATGGATATATACATAAAGAATCTAACGGATATAGGTATGTCTATGAGATGCAGCTCTCCATTTCGAAGAATATCTGATCAACTAGCACATGAATTAACGGAAATTGAGCATTACAATCAGCTACTTTTAAGTTCCAACAACAGACGACAGAAAAGAGGATTAATAAACGGGGTTGGTAGCGTAGCCAACTACTTATTCGGCGTACTAGACGATAACTTTGCCCAGCAATACACCAAAGACATTGAAAAAATATCTTCTAACGAAAATCATCTCCAACAGCTGATTAGAAACCAAACGCTCGTCCTTGAAGCAGAATCAAACATTGTAAAGCGCAACGAACAGATAATGAATAAACAATTCTCGCTCATCAAAGAACATCTACAAGAAACCTCTTCTGAAATTAACCAATTGCAATCTAACGTCAATCATGGTCTTTATTTCACATCTTCTGCTTTAGCCGCTAATATCATACTCGAGCACTTGAGAAGAACGCAAGACTCGCTTATCAATACTATCACCGACATTACTCACGGCAGCTTTGATACCCATTTGCTATCAATAGAACAACTTGAAGAGCAAATTAAATTTATTTCTAACCAGTTACAGGATGATCTTAAAATAGCCGTTGGAAAGGAAAATATTCGCGACTTGTTTAAAATAATTAAGGTGTTCGCAAAAGTTCATAAAAACTACTTAATCATCGAAATAAGGATCCCTGTCGTTAGTGAAGAAGAATATGAACTCGACAAAATCATTAGCGTACCTCAGAATGATGGAGTAAATTCATTTATTACACTACCTATATACCCATACTTAGCGTTCAATCTCCATAGAGAAAGCGTAGTATTCCTCACTAACTTCGATCTGCAACATTGTCTGCACATTACGGAAGAAGATTTAATGTGTAGTTTGGACAAGGCACATTATAACTTAGATCTCCAACAGCATATCTGCAATCTTACTTTAATAAATGTGGAAAAAATAACATCACCTTGTATCCATGAGCAGGTGCCATGTACCCCACGCTATTCTCAATTTGTTCAGCGCTTACCTGATGCCATACCAGACAGCACCAACCAAGCAGTATAGGATGACACCCCTGACATAAAACAAGTATTAAATATTACACCTACAAAAAATAACTGTAAAACGTAGGTATTAATTATTCAGAACTACGCAGTTTATCGTTCACCGCTTATCAGGGGTACCAATTACTGTTATTGGAACACAAAATGCTCTCAAATTCATTAAATTAGCATCAGTTAACGTCCCGACTACAGTTTGCATCTAATGCGATATTAATGATATTCACACTAATTTGCTCGGGCCGCGGAACGGGGTCATAGCGAGTTTTGCTAAATAATGACTGGCTCCAGACGCCGCAGCTAAGTCTTAAGCATAGAGATAATTAGCTTGTACAGTTGAAAGATTTAGTGATTCCATTATGTACCAAATTACTACCTCTTTTGTAGATTGAGTCAGAAATATCGCTTTGTTATAAATAGCGAGGGCTGTCATTAAAGCAAAGAGGCTATCAATTCCATAGAGACGAAATTTTTTTTTTTAAATCTATGCATAGAACGAATGGCTCTAGTAGATCTTTGCTCTAGGGAACGAAGTTACCAGCCAATACGGATGTCAGACGCTGTCCGTCCACAGTCGCGTAGGTGTCTAACCTTAAAATGTTATAGCTTAAAAATACATCCACAAAGCACATATGCAATAAATTACGCAAACGAAAACATAAGAAAAACTAGTATAACACATAACTGATACAATATCTACAAAATGAATGCTTTCAAGTTTTTATCATTCTAAACTACGCAGTTGATCGTTCAACGCTTATCACGAGTACCTATTTACTGTTATTGTAAAACAAGCTGCTCTCAAATTCATGAAATTAGCATCAGTTAACTTCCCGACTATAGTTTGCATCTAATGCGATATTAATGATATTCGCACTAATTTGCTCGGGCTGCGGAACGGGGTCATAGCGAGTTTTGCTAAATAATGACTGGCTCCAGACACCGCAGCTAAGACTTTAGCTTAGAGATAATTAGCTTGTACAGTTGAAAGATTAAGCGATTTCATTATGTAATTCTACTACTATTGAACATGAAGTAGCAAATGTTGCTTTGTTATAAATAGCGAGAGCTGTCATTAAAGCAAAGAGGCTATCAATTCCATAGAACGAATAGGTCTAGGGCACAAAGTTGCCAGCCAGTACGGACGTTGGACGCTGTACACAGTCGAAGCTGTTTAAGTTTACGACATTAATGCTGGTAAATACGTCTATAAAGCACTTCCTTACTATCCATATTATATATACGATATATCCACACTTAATATTAAAAATCTCTTCACGCTTTAACCACTGAGCCGAGTTAGATGAAATTTGGTACTGTAATAGTTTAAGGCTTGAGAAAAGACTTACGATACCTTTCATCTCATAAAAAAGTTCTGATGCTGAAGGATCGACATTTACGCGAGTGGAAACGTGGGCTTTTGCCCACGGTTCCATTCGCGTAAATGTCGATCCTTCCAAGCCAGTACTATATCCATACTAATATTATAAATACGAAAGTAACTCTGTCTGTCTGTCTGCCATCACTGATGCGTTGTTAGTTTTTATAGAGAATTTGATATAGAGTAGAAGCCTGGGGAAGGATATGTCCTTTGGGTATCTTTTATCCCTGAAAAATCTACTCTTCCCGAGGGACCTTAGTATGCTATAAATTTCGCAAAGAAAGTCTTACTAGACTTACACATAACTGCTACGATAGCTACAATATCAACGCTATCATGTTTTTATCATTCATTACTACGCAATTTATCGTTAACCGCTATCACTAGCACCAATTACTCTCATTGAAACCTACACATTGATTAAATTCATATAATTAGCATCAGTTAAAAGTAACAAAGTATGGAGGTATAAAGGACGTACTTTTATTTGATATTCTACACAAATAAGCACTTTTAGCCTAATCTGGTGTCATAATCATTAGGGACACCCGCCTGACACTTAAAATTAGGTGTGAAATTTCTAAAATTAATGTAGCCCTTTACATTAATTTTAGAAATTTCACACCTAAGAAATTAGCCAACGACGTAGGTAATTAGAAATGTGAATAGTTTTTGCAACGGAGATAAAAAATAGAATGTGTCAATTGCTGCTCGTTTTAGATCACAAAGAGTCTGCAAATAAGTAATAAGTCGTAGAATGGAGTAGCAAAAAAACATTTTGTAATAGGTATGTTTCATAATACGCATTTCACTACATACATTATAAGCCATACATACGAGTTTATGTATGTACTAGGTATGCAGCCACAACATCGACATTGAGATTCAATGCCTCATATAAAAACTATTCAAATAAGTTTCCTAAACTCAATGGTAAGTAAAACAAAGTAAGTATTTAAGTACAAGCAGAATTATGTCCCATATATGCTAGTAATTGAATAATTAGGCGCTCCCTGTGGCACATATACAATGTTGCCTTACAAATTTTACTTTGAACAGAGAAACTCCGGTACCTTCAGCCCCACAATATGTGTCCCCCGTGAATAAACTTTTAAAGGACTTCTACTTCGCAAATTGCCTAGGCTCCATTCAGTACACTCGTAAAAACCGTTTACACTGTGTACTTTAATTAAGTTCTACTTAATGTATGACTGGCTTATTTACACACTCACGTTTGTTAGCCATGAATACAGATTTGAAATTCTAAGTACAACCCAACGAGTTGACTTTATTCTTACCTACTAGTGGAAATACAAGTAAATACTTACAAAATTAATCAAATTTTGTAAGTATTTACTTACAAAATTAATCATCAATCATTGTCGGGCGGGAAACGTTTATTACGCCCATTTATAGAGTGGTATCTAGGTTTTAATCTATGCCATGTCAAAAATAAATAAATAAATAAGGACAAATCACTCAGATTGAGCTAGCCCCAAAGTAAGTTCGAGACTTGTGTTATGGAATACTAACCCAACGATACTATATTTTATAATAAATACATATATAGATACACATCCAAGACCCAGGCCAATCTAAAAAAGATCATTTTTCATATTGACCTGGCCGGGGATCGAACCGAGCACTCTCGTGTCACAGGCTGGCGTGTTGACCGCTGCGCCACGGAGCTAGGCTAAAATATATCACAGCCAAAGACAATACGAGCACTATGGGCAGCAGTGACAGATCTGCAGTGTATGCACTGCAGTCCACCAGTGCACCAGTCTTTTCCACTTGTCGCTAGATGACGTTAGCCTAACTAATTAAAGCTGAGGAATAATTTTTAAAAATGAGCCTAACATATTGTTTTTTTAAATCAGGTATATTTCATGAATAAAGCTTTTATTTATTACAACATACTTTTTTATTACGAAACATGGTACGTTTCCTGTCTAAATAAAATCTATCGTTGGTAAATAAATATTGCAAAAACTACTTTAAACAAAATATTCAAAATTTTGCTCAAATCTCTCTTTTTAATTATTATTATACAGTCTCATTGACAATATTTGGTAGTCATAATTCTAAAATTCGAAATAACCATTTGCCGAATAGAAGTTTCATCAATAATAAAATTTTGGAAAGCCACCAATTAATTAATTTTGACTAACTTAGAGAGCCTGATTGATGCCCTAACTTCGTAATCGTATAATCCTAAGCAATTTATTAAAAAAGTTATTAAAATAAAACAATACAGGCACACACAAAAGAAAATTAGGCAAAAATGCCACCCTGAATTGTACAGTCAGCCAACGAGATATCTGACCCCGCCATCTACGTATACCTATCTTGAATTTTCTCTTAAACTAAAAGTCATATTAACATGAAATGTATATTCCAAAAATCCTAATTAAAATCTTTCTATATATTTTCGTGTGAATATTATTTTTAGTTAAGGAGAAAATTCAAGATATAGGTAGATGGCGGGGTCAGGTATCTCGTTGGCTGACTGTACCTGGCTCAAAGGTACCCTTATTGCTGGTCACGTTTCCCCTTTGGATAGCTATGGATACCCCTTGAACTAGGTAGGTACCACCCAGAGCGGTTGTCATACTACATATTATACTAGACCGGTAATCGTATTAACTTTTAATGTGTAAGTACCTATTTCAAATTTGTTGTAAAATGGTTACTGCTCAATTTTGTTATACGACGGAGAGTCATGAGCTAAAAGGATACTTATCCATATCTTGGGTAAAGGGTAATGCCCACTGCTCTTTGGGCCGTCGTCCCACATTAAATAATACAGTATGATATCCAAAATTATACAGAATAACGTAGTTAATAATTGAAATACAATAAAATAAAAATCATGTTTTTACATTGTGGGGTTTTTTAATAAAAAAAATTAAACAAAGTTCGATTTTGAGGTTAGTTCCTAATTTCGAGTGGGCTATTTTTGAACGGATGACTGTTAGATAACGTATGTTATCTGTATAGAAAAATCGCTTGAATCCAGGGGCACTATTTTTGAAACTATGACACTTGTATTCGAGCGATTTTTCAATACAAAAAACGCTCGAAGACGAGTGTTACACTTTTAAAAATGGTACCCCAGTTGTGAAAATAGCTTAGGAAAATATTACCATACTTTTCACTGTTCTGTAAATAAAGAGTAGGTCAATGATATGAAAAATACTGAATATTGACCGTTGGTCTTATATAACTATCTATATGTATAACGAAGCAGAGTATCAATTTGAAAGTGTATTCGTTTGTCCTTTTTTCACGTTAAAATGAGCACATTTACGGGATTATTGTATGAAGAGCTGGAGCTTATTCTGCCATAGGCACAGAATAAGTAATAGTACTAGCGTACCATAGGCTTTTTACGCGTGTGAAGCCGTGGGCATTAGCTAAGTATGATGAGGAAATACCTAAGGAGGGTTGGGGTCAGCCAAGCAGTCAACCGTAAAAATATTTTACAACAGTAATGGTGTCATAATATTGGCTAACCGGAAAAAAACTGTCAGATGATGATGGAAGTAATAGAATTATTAATGTTTAGGGATTTCGAAGACTGACTACATAGGAAAATAATATTGCAAGGGAAAGAAGAAATAGTGTTAATCTATTCAACATATTTATTCATGATCTTCATATAAAATGTAGCCGGAGTCAATTTCTCTAAAGTAGCCATTATGTGGGCACAGCAACCCACTGTTCTTGTACCCACTAGACAATAGCCATCGAGTTTGGTAATGGATTTGGCACCAGCATTGATGACTCCCTGGAGCTTCTAGCAGAAGACATAGTAACGTCGGCACTTTCATGAGGTTGGCTATATTGATCAACCTGAGCATGACATCTCACACTTCTGTATGTGTTAGTCCCACACTGTAGACAGGCTTCTCTAGTTGATGTACCTGGAAATCATAATAAGTTATAATATAATTCAAGCAGTACATCTTGAAATTCACATCATAATTGTCATGTTTGAAATCTGTAGAACTAATAGACCATGAAAAAATATTTTAACATGTAACTAGTCTAATCATTGGGAAGGTTATTTTTTAAAACTCATATCTTTATTTGTTTTCATTCATTTATTAAATCTTAATATATAAAACAACGGGGTTGGTTCTATATATTATATCAGGTTTGTTTGAACACCCATAACTTATGAACGGGTGAACCGATTTTTATAATCTTTGATTTGTTGATTTTTATATAGCAAAATAATATGTGTATACATGCTTTATGTATGTTACATACCTGTTGAATAGGTATATATGCTTTATGAGGTCCCTCTCTGAACTGCCTAAAGAAACATTGTGTATGTAGACTTGCAATATTGATGTTCCACATTCAAGTCATACTTGCTGGTGGCCATATGTTCGCTCAACAAAATCACTAGTTGAATAGTTTGTTTATATATTTTGTAGTATATGAAAACATTCTTCACAAATACAGCTGTCTTCAGATACCTAAAAAAAGAAATAAATAGATGAATTCATTAGACTAAAGAGCACACTTATGTTTATGGTGTCTCATATACATTCATATAATAAAAACAAGTCAATTACTCGAATGAAATAGATATATTCAAGTGGAAGTAATTTACTCATAAGCCAATCATGTAGGTCAACAAGAGAGTTATTTAAATAATACCTTCTACATATTTTCTTTTAGCATCTATGTAAATACAGGTTATCTTTTTTTCTTATGTAGGTAGATACTTACAAGTGCTGGGTTAATCCAAGAGTTTAATATACCGAGCATAACATCAGTAACATCTTCAGCAGAAGCAGAGAACTGTTCGCACAACTAGAAACAGACATAGTGGAAAACGTTCTTTAAAATCACAAAACAAGTATTATAACCATGGACCAAGGAATATTATAACAGAGTTTTTTAGAACTTTCTCATCAGCACTACGTTACATACTAAGATTACTTGCATTTAGTTTTCTAATAATGTAAAGATTGAGAAAACTAAACCGCCATGAAACCGCCAATCCATTTGATTAATGACAGACATAGGTAGGTAGGCAGATTATTTTTTAAACTCGATCTATGTAACGGCTTCTAGCGTTTTTGCCGATTACCTACGTTTACGAAGATTGTTTAAAATACTACCTGTGCAAGCAGTTTTGTCAATGAAGGCAATACTGCCTTACATTACAGATCTTTATTATGTAAAATAATTGTACATAATAATAAAATCCACAGTTTAAGTTAAAAACGTACATACTTACCCAGTATTTTATAACACCGCATATTATTTATTATCTTTCATTATCGCACATACACTTCAGTGTCTCTGTAAACTTAGTTGAACGGAAAATATCGGTAAGAATACCAATTCAATTAAAAATTAAAACCCCACAAAGATTTTCCGCATAATTTATATATATTAAATAAAAAAATAATTGACTAATTTTGAATTTTATTTCAAGCTCATACGCGTTTTTAAGGGGCGAAACCGGGAATGGGCAATCACCTTTGGACTCTGACAAAGTATTTGTTGTATAGTTGTGACTTAGCCTAAACGTGTGAATAGTTTTAAAACATGCATTGACAAAATAACCATTCTTCCACCAAACCACAGTGTTTGTTGTTGTTTTTGTTTATAGTAAGGTGGTCAGATTTTCATGCTTTCTAAAGGCATCAGACGTAGCTTATAGACTACCTTCAGTGATGAAAGCCGGGACCAACGGCTTAACGTGCCTTCCAAAGCACAGACAATCGGCAAACACCACGTAATAGGACAGCATAGTGAAATACTTTAATGGTTGAGTTCGAAAGAAAATCAGAACCGCATATATATTCATTTTAAAATGGACCTTGAAAGTGCAAATCAGAACAACATATAGTTTTACTTTAAAATGGCCTTGAAAATATAAATTTACTTGACCTTAAACTTATAAGGAAACGTTGGTCATCATTAAGACAAAATAAGGTATCGGAAAGCTTTAAACTGACGAAGCCTAAAAAGACTACACACGAATATAATCTAATTAACTTCCTGAATACTTCTTCCATTGTATCATGACTAAGTTAATACATTGTAAGATATTATTTACGACTTCGTCAAACAGACGATGTTGCCACGGCAATATTGACGCACAATTACGAAAATACACTTAGAAATATTGTAGACAATTTATTTATACACACGTATCTCGTCAAGGCGGCGTTCCGAACGCTGATCCGGTAAATCGCTTATCGTTTCGTCGCTTCGACACGTGAAAGACATATCCCAGATGTTCGGAAAGTGTTGCCACATCAAAGAAGTTTACTCTTATATATTGGATTATTCTCGGAATAGTGAAATTCCAATTTATTTATATCAAATTGAAATGTAGATCAACAATGTCAGGCATTTTGTTGTGAAATGTGTACCTAAGGTATGCGATATTAATGCATTGTCCGCATTATTTGACGTGAAGTCGGCTCAGGGTCGTATAATTATGCATTCGTTTGTTCAAGGTTTATTTATTTAAATTATTCATTAATTTATTCATTAAACATTGAAGAAAATATACTTCTATTGGAACATAGTTTTAACTACATAGTTGCAAGATAAAGTAATACGTAACCAGAAACAATCGGGTTCCGAATCCCGCATCCAGTGGCGACCTTAGGGCCACAACTCACGGCCTGAGGGGTGGCAAGCCACGCAAACGCCCGGGGCCTCGCGCTCTGTTTCCATTTGACCCCCCATACACCACTATCATTTCATGCGCCAGCCTCAATTATGACTCAGGTAACAGATAATGCTAACGAGCTTTCAACAATAATTAGAATTGCAAACGCAAATTGTTCTGGACAGGGGCCTTGCAAAATTTGCCGCCCAGAGCCTTGCCCGCCTCTCAGTTTGTATTTAATCCCAGACGTACCGACGGATCCACTTACTTCTAGCAAAGAATATCATGTTGGAAGTTATTTTTGAACTAGTATAACAATCATTAACGAGAGGCAGACTAAGTTACCACACACAGAGAGTAGTATCCGTTTGGAATAGAATAGAATTAAAAATTCAAAGTAATACCAGTGGTATTCGTTCGTGGTATTGGATAGGAATAAATCGATATCCCATCTACTATCTTCAGTAGTAAAAAATTATCAGCTAAAAACTACAGCACACAAAAAAAAACACTTTGATTTTAGAGCTAGAAAATTCTCTGTAGTTTAGGTTCCAGCAAGTAGGGATATTACAAAAGTGAACACAAATTACAGTCGTGGACACAACAAGTTAAGCGAAGATAAAAAGTTCGCCGGCGAGCTTTCGTGCGCACCTCAACTACTTTTATTAGTTTTGGATCGAGTGCACTAGACATTACAATAAAGTCAGCGAAATACGTTGAAATGTTTGTGCTAGTTATTTTTCGAAGGTCATAAAGCATCTTCCATACTGGTCTGGGATCTTCCATGCTGGTCTGGGAGAAAAGAAAAACGTACGATTCCGTTTTCTATCTACACGCCTTTCAATATGCTAAATGTGGCCATAAGGTCTTATAGACCTAGGCTCTGTTTACCCCGCAAGGGAAAAAGACGTGATACTATGCATGTATTTTAAACTAGATTTGTCCGCGGCTTCATCCGCGTTAATATGTCGATTTCTCGGGAACAGTAGAATTTCCTGGAAAGAAAGTTACCCTATGATCTTTCCCGGGCGTCGAACTACCATCATACTAAATTTCATGCGCGGGAAGATAAGCAGCTGGCACATCCTACGTTTTTTATTTTCTCCCAGACCACCATGGAAGAGTTAGTTTACAATAGTTTAAAAAACTATAGTAAACTACTGACCCGTATAAAGGATAGGTATGGATATGAATTTAAGAGGTACCTTGAGAATCTCGATAGGCGTCTACCAAAAAAATTACAAAAGTTATAAAGTTATACAAGATTTTCCTGATGATGATTACAATGTTACTTTAAATTAAAAATGCTGGTACGATCTAATCAGTTCAATGAAGTGTACTGATGATGTAATTTAATTAATGACGCGTTGGTACTCGCTGCCAGGTTTATGGTAACGTAATAAAAACATTTTTACTTCCGATTTAATTAACCCCGACTTAATAAGCTCACCGAGGCGTAATCATTACGGACAGTAAGCTTTTTAAGCTTGATAGCATATCGTTCAATACAACGATGTTAATGAATAATGAAAAAATGCATGTCCGTATAATGATACTGCAAATTATACACTTAACTGCATCATTACCCAAAACTTTATAGTATTTATCTCTTTTTAATGTATCTGTTTTTCAGTTATAAAACATTTGTTCTGTTGTTCTGTACCAGCCTCCTGACGGCCTCAGTAGCGCAGTGTTAGCACGCCAGCCTGCAATATGTAAGAGTTCGATTCCCGGCGCGGGAAATGCTTCCCCTTAATTTTTATGGGTATTTGACTACGGTTCTGAAGATACCCAATGAGGGTTAAGGTCAAAAAGGCCGACAGTAAAAAAAACTTTCTCCATATCATATCATAGCATGAAAGCAATCACAATAGCGGTCCCCAGCCTCCGTGGTCCAGTGGTTAAGGCGTTTGCCTGTAGACCCGGGGGCCGAGGGTGCGATTCTCACGGGAAGCATAGTTTGTTTAGTTGTGACCAGTTTAGTTAGGCAGTTTAGTTATATTGCAGGCTTGAATTACCTGATTGTCTGAATAAATAAGATGACTCCGTGCCTCGGAAGGCACGTTGCACTGCTGCCACCTGTGCTTGATAAATTAAGAAATAAAATGTTATTTCTTAATTTATTAAGAGTGTATCAAAATAGCATTGTGAATGCAAAATAAAAACACATATACAAATATGACACTTAGTTTTCTTAGCGACTTAGTTCAATCGTCCTTTGTGTAAAGTTAAAGTATTATAAGTACAGCGTCTGATACATAAAAGTTATACTCTAATAAAACTAAGCACACAGCTGTTATAAAAATTGCAGGCTTCCAACGGAACGGCATTGAATGTAATTCACAAAGTTGATGCATAAAAGTTTGAAAGCAAGCATATTTAGCGCGGCCCCAGTTCCGAAATGGAATTAAACTTGTATGTTTGTCGCAAAGTACTGTATGGCATTTTTTTTATTTCCTGCAGTTTACCAAATTTTCGTTATTTGTCAAAATAAATTGCTTTCAAAAAAAGAACAGAGGAGCTATATTTAATTGATCGAGCGAGTAAAGAGGGCAAGGTCCAAAAGGAGTTCAAGTCGAATTGGAGTAAAACACATTTTTAAATTATGTAGCGATGTTTATTACTCGATAAGTCTCGAAACTTTGCTTCAATTGAGATATAAATAGAAATGTATGTAGGTAATATTGGTATCTACAATTTTTAGGGTCGTTGTCGGTCGAAATCGGTTCAGTAAAGATAAAGATAAAGATAATAGTTTATTTGCTAGAATACAGTACAGAGTTCTTAAATTATTACAAGCGCTTGTATTCCACCTTTAAATAGGCATGCAAATATTTAAATAGGTGATATGAATCTATTAATTAATAATAAATATTTCATCAAATATAAAAAAAAAAAAATATTGGTCCCATAATCAAAATTAAAATAAAGTAAACAAAGATAATTAATCTAAATAATCAATACTTATCAATAAATAATCAATTTCTTTACCACTTTTCTAGTTAATATTATAATATATCACTAAAACCATAACACAATACTTGTTTGTCAAAGGATATCATTCAGAAAGTCATTAATACTATAATAACATTTAGATAGTAATATTTCAAGTAGATTTTTCTTAAATAATAATAATAATAATAATAATAAAGAACGTTTATTTTTCTCTAAACAAATTGTAATTTAATGTTTTAAGATGCTCTGGTATACCTATGATTAAATATTTTAATAGCCATGCAATAACAATTTTTTGAGTAAAGAGCCAGCCTTTGCGACGGTATATATAATTTTTTTGAATGTCTTGTCCTTGATCCTACTATATCCTTATTTTTAGAAAATAGATATTCATGTTTCCTTACAAAGAGACACATTTCAAAAAAAGTAGTTTAGATATGTAAATACTATAGGCGAACTACGAGTATCTTAAACGCAATAATGTCTCTAGCTTGTAGAGTCAGAAGGCCTTTAAAACAAAAAAGAAAAATGTCGCTACCTTGACCGAAGGTCATACTCTTTATCAAAAAGAAAAAAGGAATGTGCAAGAGCTGGAAACCATCCAATATCTAAATTTTTAATAATTTATCCCTAATGTTTTTTCTATAACAATAACCATAAAACAATCAGCACCCAGCTGCAATTTCACATTAAACAAAAAAATCTGTGCAACAATTTAGACGCCGAAAACACGTTCGCCATACATCATACTCCAGTTAACCTAAATAATTCGGGCGTTCTAAATAAATAAGGGTTACGGGTTGGTAATGAACTATAAATCATGCCAGTTTTAGTGGCTACATCAAAAGAGGCGCTTCAAAAGAGTCTGCCAGCGCGTCATAAAGGCAAGTGCTCACGGGTCGGCCCAATTACTCCACTAATTACGTGTAAGTCGGTGTGAATATGCCTCGACTACGAGTGTGCATGGTCGTTTCTCATAGTCTAGTTAGACTATGAATATAACGCAATGTCAAGTACGATATTTTGTTCTATAATTATATCATGAATTTACACATTCATACATTTCTGCCATAAGGACGTGTAAGACGTATACTACATGGTCGCGAAAATTTTGCTTCTACCCCTCCCGGTTCCGCAGACCGCGACCCGCGTTCGCGTAGTTACCAGACGATCATTTGAGCAAGTTGTCGTCGAGCATCATCGGCAAAGTTGACGCGACCTACACGAACGCATCAACTGTACGCGTGCATTTTGTTTCTTGTTACTGCCAATACTCGTACACACTTATAGGTACTTACAATATATTTTGTTACGTAAGCATTTCATTGTTTGATATATTTATAGTGCTTAGGCTTACAACGAGCTGCCAAAATTCACTAGTGCCGCAACCTAGAAAAATCGTTTTCGGAAACTTGCATTATTATCTTAGCCGTGGAACGCTTTATATCTACATATTTGTCTGTTTTAGTTAACATTTTGTATTCGTATGTAATATAGAATCTATTTTTTTGAAGAACGATACATCGATGTAGCATGGCTAGCTCCGTGGCGCAGCGGTCAATAGGCCAGCCTGCGATACGGAGTACCCGGGTTCGATCCCCGGCCAGGTCAAGATGGAAAATGATCTTTTTCAGATTGGCCTGGGTCTTGGATGTGTATCTATATATGTAATAAAATATAGTATTGTTGAGTTAGTATTCCATAACACAAGTCTCGAACTTACTTTGGGGCTAGCTCAATCTGTGTGATTTGTCCGTATATATTTTTTTATTTATTTATGTTTAGCAACTAGCACAATGTTTGTAAAATGTTTTTATTTATTGAGTTTTTTTTTTAAAATAAAATTATTAAATAAGTTTTCCGTAATTTGTATCAATAACTGAGCAACTGACCACTGTGCCGAGCCCTGTTATTCCACAATCAAACCCCAGTTACAATCCACCTGCATTTATTTGGTTGCGCCCATTCTGTTGCCGGTGAATACCAAATAGGGCTGTGTAAAACTTTGCCCTGCAAAACAGCACCTATACTATGATTGGGGTTACATTTATTTAATATTGCCATGTTAGTATTCTCATGTCTGGTATATTTAAGGTGTCTAATCGGCTATGACCGATTGAGCTGAAATTTTTCAGTAATAGAAATTATATAAAGTATAAAAAAATTAAGATAAAGAGGATTTGTGAGTCCTTGTTAGTAGTATCTGTTAGTAGATATTTGTCACAGTTGTTCATGCTAATCTATCGTATAATCATCTATAAAATATAATCTGTATGAAAAAAAAAACATAACAGCCTAGTACAGTAAAAGATTATTTATTTATTTCCTGAACTTATTCTATCATTACAGAGTTGAATCGAAGGCCATATAAAATATCAATAATTGATTACATTTATGTATAACAAATTATAAACAGTGACATTTAGTTATATAAAACAAAGCGATATTCAGTAATAACTATAAACAAAGCTGCATTGGATTTTACTCTAACTACATGTAATAATACTTAAGGGACATGATTAGCTTATTATAATATTGAACAACTTTAGAGGTAACCTACGGGACATACTCGTTTATCGAAATTAGAGAAATAATAATTTTACATAGAACTTTTTGACGCACTGCTTGCGAATTTTTTTTGGACGGTGATGGATTCTTTGTTGCATTTCAATTTATGTATGTCTAAGGAAGTTGTTCAAAGCATCGGCTGGGAATTGAGTACCTCCCATTTCATTACAAGTTGTACAGACAGAGAGTTCACTTAAAATTTTACCTAAGTATATCTACTTGGAAAATATATTTTTCTTATTGTGTAGGTGAACAGTTCCCACTTTCCTAGACATTCTAATATTTCTCGTCTGAAAAGTGCAAGAAAAGATAAAGGAATCATACACCTTCAGTTTGCGTGATCCGCACGCGGTGGACGTGACGTCACGTGTGTCATAAAGTCTGCAAACATACGATGTTGCGGCGATATAAAAACCCTGTGTTCTGTGGAGGCGACGTTTTCCACTTGCATCTGTAAGAATGTCAAAGATGTCGCTATTTTGTCTCGGTGGATCCATCGATAACGTCTTTACTTCGCCTAAGAGTTTTTCCGAATGCTTCGTCGACTGCGGTGCACAGGTGTCCGTTATTATAACAACATTCATGCTGAAATGTAATTGATCAAATAATCTTTTCTAAGAAAAGTAATAGTGATCCATAATAGGAATGCAAGAAACAAAAATATATAATTTACTTTGCGTGCTTCCGTCGTGCTCGCGACACGTGTTTCGCCTTTACACGAAGCATTTTCAGGCAGTGAAACCTAGATATTGGTCGTTCGTTGCTTGTCATTCGAACGACCGCGACATGTCGCGAGTACGAAGGCCGATATTGCTGCAACGGATAAAACAGTATCGACCAGGGTTGCATGCATTAACTATTGTTGTCGGGCTTGAAGGGATTAACAGTAGTGGGTGGTCGCTGGCCAGCAATAGTTTGCTTGAACGAACTGATGGCGGAAGCACGCAAAGTAAATAATCTCAAAGTAAATGTAGCTTTGACTTCCGCAAAGTAACACCTGAATCTATTAACTAAAAATATATCAACTACGCCAGCTTTGCGTTTTTGGTCTCGTTTTCACTTCAATTATTCAATTCCTGAGTTATTTTAAGACTGAATGAATTGATGACTATCTAACAAATAAAATTGCTTGGTAGTCATCAATTGATGTATAATAGTTCATCTATACATCTATACATATAATAAAACATCTATACATATAATAAAACAGTAAAAATATTTTGTCTGTACATTTAGAATTTTTGACTGAAATGGATAGAGGGACACTTAAAAAGAAAAATAGCAAGCAAAAAAATTTTTTTCGAATTTTTTGTCTGTCTGTCTGTCTGTCTGTCTGTCTGTATGTATGATCACGATTATCTCCGAAAATACTGAACCGATTTAATTCAAACTTTCACCAATTGCTTTGTATTAACTCAGCAAAACATCTAAAGTTATCGTCATTTGAATGAACTCAAGGCCTGCAAATATACACGGTGAATTTTTTATCGTTTTGGGGTTAAAGGGGTGACTCAGACCATCAAAATGAACAACTTTTCTATGGGAACAATGCCGGGAATTAAAAAAAAAATTCGACATTCCCATACAGACTGGCCGGGCGGCGGGACTCTTTTTTTATGGAAATGACGAATTTTATTTTGAGTTCCCAGCATTGGTCCCATAGAAAAAGTTGTTCATATTGATGACCTGAGTCACCCCTTTAAGGGTCCAAACTGTTCCTGAGGGATGGACACTAACGGCGGCGGCGTAGCCGCGGGCAAACGGCAAACCAACCGAAACTGCTGCGCCTAGAAACTTGAAATTTGGTACAGGGGTTCTTATAATGATGTGAGTGAGCGCTAAGAAAGGATTTTTAAGAAATTTAACTTCTAAAGGGGTAAAATTTATATGGAATTTTCTCATTTCTGAACTTAGAAGTATGAAAGTAGGTATATAAGTTCTCGATTAAAATTAAAAAAAGATGTGTGTAGGTAGATGCAATTTGCAAAATTCCCCCCTCAAGGGGTAAAATGGGGGGGGGGGGGGGGTGGTATAAACTTTGTATGGAAATTTTCTCATTTCTGGACGTATGAAAATAAGTATATAAGTTCTAGGTTACAATTAAAAATATCTGTGTAGGTAAAATGGACGATATTTTCCCCTAAAGGGGTAAAATAGCGGGGTAAAGATTGTATAGGAATTTACTTATTTCTAGACTTAGAAGTATGAAAATAGGTAAACAAATTCACGATTACAATTGAAAAAGATCTGTGTAGGTCAGCTGGCAAAAAAACCTCCCGAAGGGGGGTAAAGTTAGTTTGGAAATTTTCTAATTTCTGGACTATGAAGTATAAAAATAAATAGGTATGTAAGTTCTCGATTACAATTAAAAAACATATATGGGGGTGAAATGGACAAAATTCACTCCTAAAGGGGTAAAATGGGAGGGTAAAGGTATTATGGAAATTTTCTCATTTCCGGACTTAGAAGTAGGTATAAATAATATCCATACTTCCAAACTAATACTAATATTATAAATGCGAAAGTAACTCTGTCTGTCGTTTTTTTACGCTTCAACCATTGAACTGATTTGGATGAAATTTGGTATGGAGGTGTGAGGCCCGAGGAAGGACATAGGGTATGTTTGATTCCGGGAAATTCTACTGTTCCCGAGGGATCGACACTAACGCGGGCGGAGCCGCGGGCAACAGCTAGTTGTTATATAAATATGTAAAACACGAGCTATGTGGCCTAGTGGTTATCATGCCAGGCCGCCACACAGGGTTCGATCCCCGGTCAGGTCAAGAATAGAATAATGTTTATTGCAACACATTGACACACAATACAATATGGAATTTGTATTATGTAGCAACATAGCTTAAAACTAGATGTAGAATCTTGCATTATTGCCTAACAAACCTCCGTGGTTTTAATTGTAATGCATAATATGTGTATTTGTATATGTGATTTAAATGGTAATAAAGAATAATAATAAAATAATAATAATATAAAACAAAAACAAAAACAAAAGAAAATACACAAAGATAATGGATAAAACATACAGATGGCACAGGCCACCAGTGTTACAAAAGGTGACGGCTCAGCGTTACGCTGGACTAGGAATACCCTAATTCAGTACTGATTTTCAGCCGTCACCTTCTGAGGCATCACAAACCAACTCACGACCCGCACACAAAAATACAAGAAAGGAAACAATTACATATGCACAAACATTAAAAGATAGAAAGAAATCAATATTAAAAATTATTTTTTTCACATAGGTCTGGCCTATGTGGAAAAGATCATTTCCCATCTATACGTGTATTTGATATAATATATAGTATCGTGGAGTTAGTATTACATAACACTTATCTCGAAGTTACTTTGGGGCTAGCTCAATCTGTAAATTTATTTATAACCCTTCAGCCACGAAGAGACGTTTCTTTTGGTGTATTCTTCTCAGCAGTGCAGTCAAATTATATATACTAGTTATTCTTTATTCGGATTTGCATTAAAGATGTTTGTTTAATAAGACTGTATTAAATGTCATTTTATTTCAAAGTTTAAACGGCCGGCAGCCAACCTGACGCCAACCTTCTTTGGGCAGAGATATTGATATACTGTTTATTCCATTTGCCACTTCATGACTCGTATAATAATAGCGAAAATAAATTTGTTTGTAAGCTTACACGCATAATATACTTGTCATCATAAAAAATACGTAGGTGCAGGAACAGAAGAGTAGTTTTCATTTTGATAACGCGAGCGAAGCCGCGGGCGAAAATAAATTTGTTTGTAAGCTTACACGCATAATATACTTATCATCATAAAAATTACGTAGGTGCAGGAACAGAAGAGTAGTTTTCATTTTGATAACGCGAGCAAAGCCGCGGGCGGAAACTAGTTGTAAACCTGTTTCTCAAAACAGTTATCGAATAGGCAGCTTGGGCTAATATGTGTGCTAAGAATCTTTATTGTTATAATCTTAATAAATAAAGAAATAAAATAAGGTGAAAAAATTTCATGCTGGCGAGACTTGAACCGGCGACCTAGGTCTATGTATCTTTATTGTTTGTCTGTTTAAGAAAAAAATGCAATCACGTTTTGATTACCTACGCCTTTTATTCTGGTCTGGGAGAAATGAAAAATGTTGAATGTACCAGCTACTTCTCTACCTGCGCAGATCGTAAAAAGCCAAAAAATGTGTAAAATCTGAGGAATCGTGTTAATAGGCGATGCGGCTAGCAACCCATCACTATTTTGATTCCGTTTTCCACCTTATACCCACTAACATGCTAAACGTGGCCTTCAGGTCTTATAAACCTAGGCTCTGTCTACCCCGCAAGGGAAACGACATGACACTATGTATGTATGTACGCCTTTTTAAATGCACTCAATAGAAATTTCGTTTCCAATTTCTGCATAGTGTACCAGTAACTCTCGATACAGCGTGGCGCGGACGTGACGTCACGACCGCCATTACACGTTGGGATCTAGTACTGTAATGCCGCCGCTACTTGATATTCGCATCCAGACCCCACCACATTTCAACCGGCACCGGCTGCTCTCAGGATCCTCAACTTTGTTATTTCACGTACGTTTCTTCGTACCCAACATTCTTTGGTGTGGTCGAATTTTTAAGCGTTAAATTTATGAGATTAATTTTGTGTCCGTTGTACCTAAGTAGCTAGTTTGAAATAATGTGCAAGTTATAATCAGGTAACGGAATTGATCTAGGACTTATGAACCTTTACAAATAAAATATTGATTATTATTTAATAAATATTGTATAATAAAATATTGATAATTGAAATTATTCGTAAGAAATAAATAGTGTGAAAAAATTCCACGCTGGCGGGGTTTGAACCTGCGACCTTAGGTCTCTGAATATTTTAAGAACGTGATATTTTGAGAACCTGATATTATGCGAGTAAAGGCTTATGCTCAGCCATTTGAGCCACCACGCGTTCAAACCTCGGCTCCGAAAATCTCGTTACTGAGTAGTTATTGCTTCTTATTTAACAGTGCCAAAATACAAACATTGTTGCAAAACAAACGAATTACTTAAGTAATTGAAACATCCACTCACAGAGATCAAGAAAGACAGAGCGATTCCAACAGAGTCGCTGGAGCGCGGCGAGCAAACATGTAAACAGAATTTTCAGTTAACCCCGGCTTCCTCTTTTTCTTTTACTATAGTTTGATTTGTAGCTGTTGCTTGTTGCCTCCATAGATTTTCCGTGGATTGCAATCACGCGTCGGCTTTTTGAAGCTGCGGCATTTTTAGAGGCTGTGTAATGAGGAATTGCGCATGTAATTTGGCCGGGTGTAAAATTTAAGACCGTGGAACTGAGGTTTAAATATTAAAATCTTCACCGACCTTTTTTGTTTTTTAATAAATTACACATAATTAGCACATAACGATATAACTAACATTATATAGCAATTTTTGTAATATCTGTTAAATTAATAGTTTATTTATATATAAGGTTGTATATTCATCATTTGTTCGTTTATACATATTTCTTCGGTTAGCTATGTAGTTATGAAATAACTGCAAAACTAAGTTTTCATGCGCCAAGGACTTTAAGATAGCCGTATCTTTTTAATTATTTAAAAGTCCCTGTGCTCTCAATCTGATTCTACCCGAGTCTGGAGCGCGGCGAACAAACATGTAAACAGAGTTTTCAGTTAACCCCAGGTTCCTCTTTTTCTTTTACTACAGATTGATTTGTAGCTGTTGCTTGTTGCCTCTATAAATTTCTCGTGAATTGCAATCACGCGTCGGATTTTGAAGCTGCGGCATTTTTTGGGGCTGCATACTGAGGAAAGGCGCATGTAATTTGGCCAGGTGTGGAATTGAAAAGTGTAGAACGTGCTAAGGTTTTAGAGGTTTAAATATGAAAATGTTCACCGAATTTATTTATTTTAATATATTCTACAATGGATATATAACGATATAACTAACATTCTACAACAAATTTTAATATCTAAAAAGTAAATAAAAAAAAGAGAACAAACTTACATAAACATAATATATAAGTTTGTTTATTTATTTACGCACATATATCCTCAGTTACTTATGTAGTTATAAAATAACTGAGAAACAAAACTTTCAAACGCCATGTGTTTAAATACAGGCGTATTAGGTATTTAAAACATCCTCACTCTCTCAAAATCTCAAATTCTGAGTCTGGACCGCAGCGAACAAACATGTAAACAGTTTTCAGTTAACCCCGGCTTCCTCTTTTTTTAACTGCAGCTTGATTTGTAGCTGTTGCTTGTTGTCTCATAGATTTTCCCGTAAATTGCATTCGCGTATCGGATTTTTAAATATCTGCGGCGAGTGTAGCTCAGCCTAGCGACAGTAATACAAATAACCTTTTTTGTTGAACAAACGTATATATAGGTAATATTACACTTAATCAGTCTCATCATGTCCTGTCCTTGGTTGGCTGTGCAGTATTTAATACATATATTACATAATTTTCTTTAAAATGATGGTTTTAAAGTAAAATAAATACGTATATATCCAATTAAGTAATAAAGTTAAATTCGACTCTAAGTTATCAGTTAATAATAATGTCATTCTTTTTTAAAGTGTTATGTAAATAATAATTATATACTGAATAAGAGCATTTATCCAACAATATCGTTTAGTCTCCAAAGTCACCAGAATTAAAGTTTAAAGTCAAGTCAAAAAGTCAAAGATTTTTATTAAAATTGGATACATGTATCTCTTTTTGAACATATTTGTATTTGTTATATTTTGCTTAATTTATGCAAAATCGAAATACTACTAGCGTTTCGGAACGACCACTGGTGAGAAGAATACGCCGAAAGAAACTAGTCTTGTCTAAAATCCAGATTTGGTCCATATGTGCCTGAAGGGCTAAGGGAAAATTACTTGTGCTTTCCTTAAAAAGAGCTGGCTTGTGATCACTAGGAATGTGCCTATTAATTTTTATGATTTTTTTTTCTGATATATCTTACCATTGTCATTGCGTCAATCCATTTAGTAAAAAGAGTTGGATTCGATTTTATAAGCACACATACATGCCTCAATAATGGTAATATATGAAAATGTAATCGATTTTTCAAAAAGCAATTCGAAATATTATTATTGCATTATCTATCATATATTTGGGTTAAGTGAAATGAAAAAAAAATGTACTATATAATAACAGTGATTAAAACTAATTATGTACAATATAAATATGAAGTGAAGAAAAAAAAAAGGAGCACTAGAAAGAAATTTCTTCGAAATCTTCCCCGTGTGGCATGGTGGCAAGAACGCTGGCTGCGTTCCCCCGTTGGATAGCTATGCTAATCCGTTGGGCGAAAAAGCAGCCAGCCCTCTTATCACCGGCAGCCGACATGAGCCGTGGGGCAATCTATTTTAAGAAACCCCTCGCGCTGGGTCCTAATGTCTCTACGCCAAACGGCACAAATATATAATCCTCAGCTAAGGTTGCATACTTGCGCCGTTTAGCAACCTCAGCGCCTTCGGCAGCAGACCCGGCTCTCATGACTGATCCCCTGAGGTGAGAAGGCGCTAGTGTGTCGACGCATGTAGCGTCCCACACCAAAGCCTTACCACGTTCCCAAGGGATCGACGACATACCATCAGGTCTCCTACCATCATCACGTGCCACACCACGAGGTTCGAGGGTACAGGGCACGTTGTTGGTGGCAAGGGCCCTTCTGATGATGTCATTCAGAGAACCATGGCGTGGGATTCTGCCTGCGCTGAGGTGACAATATAGACCGTGGAGCCCAAACTGATCAACATCGGCGCCACACGGGCAGTGGTGGGGCGCGCACACGTGGGCTCCCAGACGGAGTCCAATAGCGGTGCGGAAGCTGTTGTTGTCCAGCAGTGTTCCGATGGTGTAAGAGGGGATGGCGTGAAGCCATTGGCTGGACTCCTTCGAGGATACAGCTTGGAGCCGAGCGCGGTTAATATCATCATTTATATAATTTTGAGCCAAATCAGCAGCTGCTCTCTGAACGGAGCAAAGGAGCATCCCAGAGTCTTTGCTGATAATGATGATGTGTTTCCACCGGGATGCTGTCTTCGGGGCAGAGAGCTGACCAGGTTTCCTTTGCCTCTGCTAACAGGTCAATGGCGATGTCATCATCATTAAGAATTTTTTTACATAAGCCAGTAACGCTGTGAACAGAGGAAAGGAAAGCGGGGAGAGCAACACTAGAAATTTTTCTTATACCGATGCCACCGTTTTTAATTGGTAAGGTTAGATGTGTCCAGGAATATTCATTAAAACGTAGGTTTAAAATATTTTCTAAGGTCGAATGTAGGCAGTCATCTAGTTTTTTTATTAGTTTTTTTTTTATTAAAGCGATTTAAAATGGTACTATTTTAAATCGCTATCTTGCGTTTGCAGACCACATTTTTTTTTAAATAGGTATGTCATATTTATTGAATCGAAATAAAATATTACATGATAACTTTTACATTAAATACTGACAGCAGTTTTAGTAAGTGTTTTTTTTTGTAATCACTATAAAATGCTACCAAAACCAAAAAAATATTTAAAAAGGGGGTTAAAAGACTTCTTAAGGGTCGGCAATGCGCGAGTGGCACCGCGGGTGTTGCAAACGTCTTACTTAGGTTACGATAACGGCCTTCCATCAGGTGGGCCGTATGTCTGTTTGCCTACTTAGTTGTATAAAAAACACTTATAAACTTTAAATATAAAAAAAATATTTTAACAGAACCTTAAATAATTCAAACAGTAAACGACCAAAACGCTGGAGCGCAGCGAGCAAACATGTAAGGAAAGTTTTCAGTCGAGTCCGGCTCTTTCTTTTTTCTTTGCTGCAGCTTGATTTGTAGGTGTTGCTTCTTGCCTCTATAGATTTTCCGTTTATTGCAATCACGTGTGGCATTTTTAAACTCCGGCATTTTTTTGTGCCTGCAGCGTTAGGAACGGCGCGTATTTTCGAGGATTGAAAAGTGGATAATTTTATGAGGTCCAATATTCAATGAGCTACTTCATTTTATAGATTCAAAAACTAAAATTAGCTTTAATGTGTCGCACGATACTTAGAACAATATTAAACACTAGCTTTTTCTCCCGGCTCCATTTGCGATAGTGTTATTTTTACGGGAACAGTACTTTTTCCGGAATAAAAGTTAATATATCTTTTTCCGTATCCCAGACAACGCGTAAGCAAAACCTCAAGATAATGGGTCCAGTAATTATAGCGTGAAGACATAACAAACAATCTCACTTTCTTTTCTGCATTAATAATTATAGTAAGTTAACAAAAACTAAGCAAAGAAACTAAGAAACTAAATATGACGTTCAAGAAGAGATACATGTATCCAATTGATGTATCCAATTTTAGACTTGTGAATTTTGAAGCTTTGTAACCCCTACATCTAATAATGTTTAAAGATACTTTACTTCTGAAAAATATTACGTACTAGCGTTTTCCCGCGATCCGTTTGCGTTAATACGTATAATGTAGCGTTCCGTAGGTGAAAGAATTTTAAAATAACTTTGTGTTTGTTTATCATGAATAAACGTACAACCCACAATCCAATATTTCTGTTTTATATAGTATTTAATCACGGGATTATATAATAAAACACCTATGTTTTTCAAGGGAAAAAGACAATAAATTATTGATTCTCTTTTATTTATTTATATCAGTTTATATATTTCATAGATTTAAAAAAAAAATCGGAGATATATTTGTATCAAAAGATCTATCAAATTCAATAGTTATTTTAAACTTTTAAACATTTTATGAACTCGCGGATTATATCAAGAGTCCTGTTCCGGTATCCTCCCGTAAATAGCAATCACGTATCGGATTATGAACCTACTGATTCGCTTTTTTTGTTTGTAGGCTATAGCATGAAAAATATCACGTAGAATTTAGGTTAACGAAGGTAGAACAGATAGAGTTACCGTTTTACAACGCATACACCTGTGTTGAGCATAAGATAATAATTCTGAAATATCACAATTTCACAGGTCATAATGCAATTCCTTTTTGAGAAACTTTTTTATGTTCACTTATTGAACGTAATTTTAACAAATATTTTACTAAACTAAAATTAAACAATTAACAGCTTACCAAGTATTCTAGTCAGCGTTGAATTCATTTTAATTCCAATATATTACTGTATCGTCACCACAACTTAAACTCAAAAACAAAACGCAATCGTTCCTTTATATCGAAAAAAACTATAACTGTCAAATCAGTAATTCGCAAATATTCAAAGTCACATTAGCCTCATAATAATAATAATAATAAAACCGCAGGGCAGCTTGTGGCGAGCTGTTGGTGAGTAACGACACCACGGACCCGAGTGCTCCAGAGAGTCGGTCAGAGCCCTCGCCCCTGACGTGTCTTCATCGGTCGGGGTGGAAACCCAAGAGGGCTCGCAGGGCTCTCGACTCTGGCTTGCCTTAGTTGGCCGTCCAGAGAGGAGTCGTGAGAGCTGTTGCTCCAGGGGTGGAAGTGTTAAAGGGCATAACGCCGCGAGTAACTTCGGAGAAAGCGCAGCACACCTCTCGACACCCCTGAGTCGCCCGCACCGGTGTTGCCCCTTTTGCCGGCATTAATCGTTGGCTATTTTGAGGGGCCCATCTAGTGGGCGGCAAGCCACCACCTGCCAATTGTAGTCAGTTATCATGATTATGGCAGGTGCACGTCCCTTTGCAATAACCCAGCATAAGTCCACCCAACTCTCAATCCCATAAACCCATTAATTTCCTTTTTAAAATGCAATAGTTCCTCTTCCGGCCAAGACCTGTTCAAGGGCATATCACACATTGGTATTTCTAGGAACGGGTTCTGGCTAGAGACCAACATTACATCAACTTCTCCAAAGGGCCTCTACGTGTTGGATCTATATCCCCACGCAAGCCTCTCAAAGAACCGGGGTAACACCCGTGAATTAAGAGAGATACAAATAATAATAATAATAATAATAATAATAATAAAAAAAAAAAAACCGCTGTCACATTGAATCTTGTTCTTCATTTTCAATTTTATTATTTAAGTTTTTGAATACATAATCGTTTTTATAACAATAATAAACAGTGAACAGACACAATTATACATTAAAATATATATATTTACCCTCCAAAATGTCAGATATCTTAATATTTTTTCAACAACGAAAACTGGAAATACAATTCATCTGTCATGACATGATTGTCATACAGTTGACACAAGAATACACACAGAAATTGTAAAATGATTACAAGATCACAGAAGAATCGAGCGGAACAAGTCGCACGCCCTCCACCTCCACCCGCGTCGTCGTCCAGCTCCTCGCCAACATCGTCGGGTGACGAGTTCGCCACGGCGCCCGGCACCAGCGAGTCGAGCGACGACGAGCGCGGGCCGTCGGCCGCGCCGCCGCCACCACCTACGCGACGTGGACGACCCCCGCTGCCGGCATGCTTGGGGCCTGCGAGGCAACCTGCCCCGCGCCCGGCTCCCGCTACCGGTGGTGTAGTGCGTCGCATGCGATGGACTCAACAAAATAATGAGAACTGCATGCGCGCCTATTATGAGGCTACAGAGGGGGAAGCAGAAACCAACATGACGGCGTATCGTGACCGGATGCTGACTTTGTTTCAGGTCCTTGAACCGGCCATCACCGTTTCTGCACAGCGACTGTCGGATCAAGTGCGGGTCATTCAACGTTGCAAACGTTTGGATGATTCCGTACTTGATCGGCTACGATTGGAGGCGCTACCTGCTCGCACGGCTGCCACCATGACACGAGACCCGCCGACGACATTGGTGGGTCCAGCTATTCGGACACCAGAGGCTTATGTCCATAGTGTTGATGATGGGAGCGGTGTGACCATAGACGTAAGTACCCAGGCTCATGAGCAATTGAGGAGGGCTTTGGAGGAAGCGATTGGACAGTATAGATCCACACCCGAGTCTAGGCCGCGATTACCTCGTCTGCCTACGAATAGACGTAATTTAGCATTAATGGGAGCCCTAAATGATTTGCTAGCCCCGTACTTTGAGGCTAGCGAAGGTCTGGTCGATACGCATTCAATCATGTACTGTGGGGCCATAGCGGCGTGTCGTGTTGCTCGTGTCAAGTTTCAGGACTCTGATCGTGCACCACGACCCGCTGGTGATGCCCCCGCGTGGCAAGTACGGATTGAACGGCGTATTGACACGTTTAGGACTCTCATTGCAAAGCTCATCTGCTTCAGAGGGGGCAACAATCGTCCCCGAGTCATGCGTTTTGTGAATCAGGCTTTCGCGGGTACTGGTATAAGGCCCCGCGATTACATGGCCTCAGTCACTGAACGTATTGACTTCCTGAAGCAGAAAGTCTATGCGTGGGCAGGGCGTATTCGTCGCTACAGAGTGCGTGTGGATCGATTCCGGCAAAATCGTCTCTTTCAAAACGACCAAAGGAAGGTGTATAGAAAGTGGGAGGGAGCTGACCAGCGTGTGATCGACGGGCAACTACCAGATTCTACTGCTATGATCAATTTCTGGCGTAGTATTTGGTCAGTGCCAGTCGTGCACACCGAGGGTGGTTGGATGAGTGTAATTGAGCGCGAGTGTGTGGCTATCGAATCCATGGGGGCTGTAACTATCAGCCCCGATGACATAAGCTGTGCGATCCGTACGGCACAGAACTGGAAAAGTCCTGGGCCGGATGGATTGCACAACTTTTGGATAAAGTGGATTCGAAGCTCACACGAGCGCTTAGCGACACAATTTCAACAGGCCCTCGATCTTGGTTCCCTTCCAGCTTTCCTAACTACAGGACACACCTTCCTGCTCTACAAGTCCGGTAGTACCACGGATCCTAAAAACTTCAGACCCATAACATGCTTACCAACATTGTACAAGCTACTTACATCCATTTTGAGAGCGAAGATCAATACGCACATCGATGCGAACAAGATCATGGCTCCCTCTCAAAATGGATGTAGGATTGGGTCCCGTGGTACTAAAGAGCTTCTCCTCATGGACATGACCATTTGCAAGCAAGTCCAACGGAACAAGGCAGCTCTCTCTACTGCATGGATTGATTATAAAAAGGCCTATGATTCGGTGCCTCATTCATGGTTGGAGAGGATCTTAGAGTTGTACAAAGTTAATACAACTTTAAGATCTTTTCTCGGCATGTGTATGAGACAGTGGACCACAGTCCTTCGTCAACCAGGTGGTGGAGATGGTCCCTTGGATCCGATGGACTTTATAAGGATAGAGCGAGGCATTTTCCAGGGTGACAGTTTGAGTCCCTTGTGGTTTTGCCTAGCTTTGAATCCTCTCAGCACCCTGCTGAGCGATTCGGGGCTGGGCTGCCGCCTTCAAAGAGACGGGGAGATAATTTCCCATCTGTTATACATGGATGACTTGAAATTGTTTGCACCGGAACGCCCTGACCTGGTGAAGTTACTAAAAATCACACAAGATTTCAGTAATTCCATCAGGATGGAGTTCGGTGTAGATAAGTGTGCGGTTATGCATGTTCAACGGGGGAAAGTTGTAAATTCAACAAATTTGCAACTTTCTGAGATAATGTCTCTCAGGTCTCTTTCGGAGTCAGAAACTTACAAGTATCTTGGTATGTCACAGTCTCTGAGTATTGAGAATAAGGACATCAAACAGGCGGTAAAGGAGCGTTTTTTTTGGCGTCTGACAAAAGTGCTTAAAAGCCTTTTGTCAGGGGGCAATAAGGTGCGCGCATTCAACGCTTGGGTGATGCCCCTCCTCACATACTCCTTTGGCATACTAAGATGGACACAAACTGAGTTAGACGCTCTGGATAGGAGAGTCCGTCAACAGCTCACAATGCATCGCATGCTTCACCCACGCTCATCCGTTATGAGACTGTACATTCCACGTAAGTGTGGAGGTCGTGGCTTTTTAAACGCCAAGACTCTTCATAACCGTGAGGTGTGCAGTCTTAGGGATTACTTCCTTAACAATGAGTGTGGGTTGCACCGCGACATTGTAGTTGTAGATAGGAGTCTCACGCCGCTCTCCTTGGCAAACGAGAACTGGCGTAGACCATCCGTGCTGAGCACCGAAGACCGCAAGAACATATGGAAGAGTAAGGAGCTCCACGGGCGGTTCTACCGGGCCTTAACAGGGCCTGATGTAGATCTGCTCGCGTCGGTAAACTGGCTACGGTTCGGCGACCTCTTCGGGGAAACCGAGGGTTTTGTTTGTGCAATTGCAGACGAAGTCATGATGACGAACAATTATAGGAGATATATCCTGAAGGACGGTACGGTCGACATATGTCGGGCATGCCGCCGTCCCGGTGAGTCACTCAGGCATATTATTTCCGGTTGTTCTCATCTGGCCAACGGTGAGTACTTGCACAGACATAACCTTGTAGCCAGAATTATCCATCAGCAACTCGCTCTTCGATATGGTCTTGTGGAATCCGAGGTACCGTACTATAAGTACACGCCGGCGCCAGTTCTCGAAAATGGTCATGCCACGCTCTACTGGGATCGATCTGTTATCACGGACAGGACTATTGTTGCCAATAAGCCTGATATCGTGTTGACAGATCGATCGACGCGCCAGGCAATGCTCATCGACATCACCATCCCGCATGACGAGAACCTCGTGAAAGCCGAGAAGGACAAGCTCAGCAAGTACCTTGACTTGGCCCACGAGGTGACTGCTATGTGGGATGTGGATTCGACGATCATTGTCCCGATAGTTGTATCTGCAAACGGCCTTATAGCGAAGAGTCTCGACCAACACCTTAGGAGACTCTCGCTGGATGGCTGGATCAAGGGCCAGATACAGAAGGCAGCACTCCTGGACACGTCACGCATAGTCAGGAGGTTTCTTTCTCTGCAGCCTTAACCGCCGGTAGCTTGAGCCCTGCCCCGCTGCTGACGGCACTCTAGGTTTAGGTTTTTATAATGTTTTTATGTTTTGTAATTTATTTTTATATTTTACTTTTATATAAATATTGTAAAAGCCTAAATCTAAGAAAGAAATTAAATAAAGAGATAATAATAATAATGTTTATTCAGTATCTTGGATTACATTTCTACATTGTGAATGGGGACTACATTTAAGTAAACATATACTTGTGTTTGCAATCCCCGCTCTCCGTAACAATAAAATCATAAGATACCTACACGCTTAGTATAAACTCTTGAACTCTGGAATCGTGTTTCAGTGGGAATTGTTATATTTTATGTTCGGCAAGCCATTTTATCTCCAGCAGCCTACTCGCCACATCATCAAACCTGGCCGGGTCAACGTCGAACAGGAATGGATCAGGTAAGCCAACTGAAATATGGTAATTCCTAAGAGTTCGCGATTCGAGGGATAAACCGTCCCATCATACCGGTGCAGACAATCCTCGTATGTAGCCATCGCCTCTATCATCATCCACCCCAAAACGCAACTCGCTACACATACATTTACGAGAATCATCATAATCATCATCAGGTCCTTTTTAGTCTCCAATACAAGAGCACGACCCTCTCTGTACTACTAGGGCCATACTTCGCCAGAGCAGCCAGAGGACTTGGCCTACACTCTCCATGCTGTTCAGACGGGTTGGAGAGGTTTCTTATATGTATAAAAGCTTTGTTTAGCTTGTATTTCCTAGCCTTGTACGACATCCACGGGAAGACTTGGAGTGGTCCTATTCTACTCTGCCGGATACCACACGGCATTCTGCCGGATACCACACACACGGCATCTACTAATTTAAAACTAATTTAAACTAATTTAAAACAAACGAATTATGCAATGCAAATTTTTTTTTTTTTTTTTTTTTTTTTTTTTTTTTTTTTTTTTTTTTTTTTATAAATGGAGAAAGAGTGGAACAAGTGAAAGATTTCGTATACTTAGGTTGTGTATTTACGAGAGATGGAAGACACGAAAGTGATATTGAGAACAGGGTGGCTGCAGGTAATCGAGTGAATGGGGCACTACATTCCTTTATGAATAGCAGAAAAATGTCCGAGAAGGCGCGTCTGGCTGTCCATGATGGAGTGTTGCTGCCAACTCTGATGTATGGTAGTGAAAGTTGGGTATGGCAGAAAAAGAATGAAAGCAGAATAAATGCAGTTGAAATGCGAGCGTTAAGAAGTATATGTGGAGTAAGTATGAAAGATCGTTTACGAAATTATGTAATAAGGGATCGGTGTGGAGTGAAAGACGATATAGTGACAAAAATTGAGAAAGGAATGTTGAGATGGTTTGGACATGTAGAGAGGATGGATGAAAAGAGACTTACGAAAGGTATATATACGGCACATGTGGTTGGGACAGTCGGTCAGGGCCGGCCTCGACGAACGTATAGTGACCAAATTGCAAAGGTTCTTGTAAAAGGAAAAATAAGGAGTACCCGAAACCGGCGAGCATGCATGAAAAGAGTGATGGATGTAGATGAAGCAAAAGAGGTTTGTAAGGATCGTAGCAAGTGGAGATCTATAGTCTCTGCCTACCCCCATGGGAAAGAGGCGTGATAATATGTATGTATGTATGTATGAATTATGCAATTAAAACATCCACTCACACAAAGCGAGTCTGATGCCGTCTGCGTAGTTAGAGCACGGCAAACAAACATGTAAACAAAGTTTTCAGTTACCTTGCTCCCTTTTTTGATGCAGCTTACTATTATAAAATTGGCGAGCTCCGTGGCGCAGCGGTCAACACGCCAGCCTGCGACACGGAGTGACCGGGTTCGATCCCCGGCCAGATCAAGATGGAAAATGATCTTTTTCAGATTGGCCTGGGTCTTGGATGTTTATCTATATATGTATTTGTTATAAAATATAGTATCGTTGAGTTAGTATCCCATAACACAAGTTTCGAACTTTGGGGCTAGCTCAATCTGTGCGATTTGTCCGTATATATTTATATTATATTTATTGGGATAGTCTTCATTTATCAATCTTTGGAGATCTAACTCCAAGTTATACGAGTTAGCGCCATTTTCGCTGGGCTCCAACAAAAATTTGCGCTATAAAACCAAATATTTCAGAAACGGACTAGTAAATTGAAAAATGATGTTCACAAACTCATAAGTTGGATTGGTCAAGAAAAAAAAATTACTCTCCCATTACCTGTATGGAAGCTACCCTAAGGATTCCTTATTTACTACGGAACCCTAAAAATTGAGTAAGCTTGTTTTGAAATTAAAATACTTAGTCACATGTTAATTTTTCAGGGACAGAAAATTCACATCGCATTTCTAGGCACTCTTTTTATTTAACTGAGGTAAACAATTGAATATGCTTACTTACCTAATTAATAAAAGGAAACTAATCAATAATTAATCTATTAATAAAACATCCCCAACAGACAACCGCGAGGGTCCGAGTTGCTAAACATGTAAACAGAGTTTTCCGGCTTCCTCTTTTTCTCTCATTGCAGCTTAATTTGTAGCTGTGCTTGTTTCCTCCATAGATTTTCCGATAAATTGCAACCACGTGTCGGATTTTGAGCTGGGAATTTTTTGGTGTTCACGGCGTAAGGAATGGCACGTATAATTCAGCCAGACGAGATACCGTGGCTCGTGCAAATAAATAGTTAGTTTTAGTACATTTTACATACACATAGTATCACGTCTTTTTCGCTTGCGGGGTAGACAGAGCCCAGGTCTATAAGACTCAAAGGCCACGTTTAGCATGTTGGTGGGCATTAGGTGGAAAACGGAATCAAAATAGTAATGGGTTGCTTGCCGCATCGCCTATTAACATGATTCCTTGGAATTTTACACGTTCCCTCGATCGGTTTTTACGATCTGCGCGGGAAGAGAACCAGCTGGTACATTCTACGTTTTCTTTTCTCCCAGACTAGCATGGAAGAGTACATTTTTTAATTTAAAAATCTTACTCTTATTTTCTCAAAGAAATGTACGAGCTAGAGAAAATGCAGCAACATAGCGCATTTGAGTTGTGAAATATCAAAATACAAGTGTATATACAAGTGATTATTATGATAAGACGGATGATGTGAATGATGTTTATTATTCTAGCTTATCCAAGCTGATATTACACGACGTTGAGTATACAAAGTGCTTCTCTTTCAATGGAGATTCGTAAATCCAATCAAAAGAATGGGCAAGTATCAGAGGAATCACGTCGACAGTCGATACGGCTTGCAACCACTATTTAAATTCTCTTTTTCACCTATACTACTAAACTTTTCCTTTAGGTCTTATTATTATGATATTTATATGTTAAATCTACACAACATAATTATTACGTGCGTAGAGTAAAAGTAAAATGTTTAATTTTCACTTCATGATTGGTAAATAACGTTATTTGAATAGATAACGACCTTAAAACGAATAAAATGGCAACAAAACGTAACTAAGCTCGGAATTTCGAGCTGTTCAAGCCGGCTGCTGTTTGTATATCGTTTAATAACCAATGAACAGTCAGCGTTTTAACAGGTATTTAGCTTTTATTTGTAGTTTATAAGCCAGAGAGAATATACCCGTAACCTAGTTTTGCTAACTTAATTAAAACTATTTAGTATATAATATACGTAATATTATAATGCTATATTGACAAAATGGAGTCCTTGCATAGGTATATTTATTATTGTTGTAACATAGAAAAAGACCTTAAATACCTTTAAGATCGCGAGCTCCGTGGCGCAGTAGCTAACACGCCAACCTGCGACACGAGGACCCCGGGTTCGATCCCCGGTCAGGTCAAGATGAAAAATAATCTTTTTCAGATTGGCCCTGGGTCTTGGATGTTTATCTATATATATAAATTTGTTATAAAATATAGTTGCATTGAGTTAGTATCCCATAACACAAGTCTCGAACTTATTTTGGGGCTAGCTCAATCTGTGTGATTTGTCCGTATATATATATTTATATACCTAAAATTAACAAAGTAACATTTTTTCAACGCGACTAAATCGATCCATTGAAAAGTGATAGTAGTGATATCTCGACGTTAAGCTTTTGACGAGTACACACGTAATGTGAGAGCTTTTTTCGGCGGTTAATATAAATTTTGCTTTTTTGGGAAAGCTCCGTAACAAAGTTGCAAAAAAAATATTTCTTTCTTTTAAAATGTATTTTCCCAATCAACTTTAACCAAACTAAAGAGAAATATTTAATAAATACTACAAACAAAACTTTTCTAATCTACAAAAACTTAAAATAAAACAAATACAACAACTAACTTCATCATACATCATCACAGCCTTAAAAGGTCCAGTACTGGACAAAGGCTTCTCCCAAAAATACTTCGTTGCCTGGGATATTGCCATACTCACCACGCTTGGCAGGCAGGATGGCTAGCGCAGTTTCTTTGGCTTCTTGTGCTTCCGACGCTGTTGCCCATCAGACGCATTTTTAAGTTGGGGAAGGATAGGAATGTGTTGGACTTAGGAAGGGAATAAAGGTATTGGGATACTACCTTCCTCGGATAAACGGGGGAAAAGCAAGCAGCAGCTCGGGAGGTCGGGCGCCCGTACCCGATGCCATACCTGCAGCCACTGGACAGGTAGTTGAGGATGACACCCCTGACCACTGACACCCCAATCGTACAATCCTTATCCTTACTAATATTATAAATGCGAAGGTGAGTTTGTTTGTTTGTTTGTTTGTTACGCTTTCACGCCGTAACTACTGACCCGATCATCATGAAATTTTGCATACAAGTTCTCTGGAGTATGGAGAAGGACATAGGCTACCTTTTTATCCCGGGAAAAAGTACTATTCCCGAGGGATCGACATTGACGCGGGCGGAGCCGCGGGCGAAAGCTAGTTATCTATAATAAAACCGGCAAAATCATGTCTCTTTGTTTGGAAGTCCCCTGACGCACTTTTAACTTGGCTTCCACTATAACGAGTATTTATCACTACATCTACTTATTCATAAAAATCACTCTAATGTTAACGATGTATTCAGAGCCCTTCAGGCACGTAGGGACCAAGTCTGGATTGAGTTTCTTTCGGCGTATTCTTGTCACCAGTATTTCGATTTTGCATATATTCAAAAATATATATGAAATAAAAATATGACGTTCAAAAAGAGATACATGTATCCAATTGTGAATAAAAATCTTTGACTTTGCACTTTAAAACAGCAAAGTAGTTGATATTGATGATTTTTTAGATATTATTATTGCAGTATTGCTTAGCAGAATTGGTAAGTTCCAATTCATTAAAATTCCTTAGATATTCATGAGACTGCAGTTACTGCTTTCTAGAGAGTGGTGGACATATAGATCAGCTTGATATAAATCCTTTCTAAAGATCGTAAACGCTCGGATGTCAATGGACACGAAATAAATAAAACCAGCCAAGTGCATACCAAGGGATCCGTACAATTATCTATAATAAAACCGGCAAAATCATGTCTGTTTGTTTGGAAGTCCCCTTTAAATGTTTATTTTATTTTAATTTAATTATTTATTTTTAAAGTGAATAATATAACTAAATATTCTGTGAATATTTCAAGCGTCTACCTGTTGCCGTTATTAATTGCGAGCAAAAACGAGCAAATGATCTATTATTATAAATTAACACAACTGTAATATTTTTGTTATTATTTAGTGTGTAAACAATATTTTGCCTTATTTATGTATATACATATATAATAAAATTATTGTAACGCTGTTTGTTTATCAATAAATGAAAATAAAAACATCTACCTAGCTACTTATGTACTTAGCAAAAATCCAAAGCGACTTCATCTTTATAATAAAGCAGCACGTTTTACAGAAAATTACTCAAATTTAAAAAAATATATCGTCAACCAGCACACTTATAAATGGATTATAAACTTATATAGAAATATTTTTCATATCTTGGAAATCAACATAAACTACATTTATAATGTGAGTGAAAGTTCAGCCGTTTTTTACACATTATTTCGATATTTTCAGAAATTGAAACATTCATCGATACTATTATTGTGTAATAATTACCCATACAGGTACATTCGGGTAATGACGCAGTCCAACTGAAAATATAATTTCGTTCAATTGAGAGAGAGAATATTTCGGGCAAAGAGCCGAATTGAAATCGATATAACCTAATGAAACAATATCGCGCTTACTATTATCACAATAAGGTACATTTTCGATTGCAAGCGCTGATTCTTTTCCGATAGGTTCTTGCTAATTCAGATTCGCATGTGGCGATGACGGCAACTTTTATTTTTGTTATTATCTTCTCTCGGGGTTGCAGATCTATCAATGTTTTCAATTCGGACTACAATGTACTACGGATAAAAAAGTTGTTTAATTAGGTATGTTGTCGTTGTTGTTTTCAGATTTTCTATTCGAAGTACATCCTCAGAAATGTGTTTGTTTGTTTGTTTATATTACAATTTTAATTGCACAAAACACAAAGGACATTACAATACTAGTTAGAGAAAGGATGTATTACTATTTTTATATTATGAACTGATTTCTCTACTTACCAATACAAAATTGTTTTTTTCTTTACTTTGCTGATCAATTGACGGGTTTATTTAGCAAATAGAAGAAGACATATTTAAATACATAGATTTAAAAAAAAATTTTTGTGTCTCTGAATAGATGTCACATTTAGCCATTTTTGTATGGGAACCTAGTGTGTCATTAGCGGGGGTGTGAGGCAGACGAAAGGGAGTCGTGGTGTCAGGGGTGCTATTTGTAAATGAGTGACTCAATGAAGAAGTACAAATTTTCCATACATCATCGGTCGTTTAGTAAACACGTCGATTCGAAAATAGCACTCATGACGTTTGACGCCGCTGTCATAAGAGATGTAACAACACCGTGTAATATCGATATCGAGAAAAAACCACAACAAGATTTTGTTTCAGTATGACTTCATTTAAGTAAACAACATATGAAGTAGTAATAATTATATAGTCATAATCATCTAAGAGATTCCCTGGTTCCTTATACTCCTGGCATCTTCAGTTGTGCTGCGTCCAAGCCCGGGGTCCGCTATTATGACAGCATTCATGCTGTAATAAGAAGTATATATTCCATGCTGGTCTAGATGAAAAGGAAAAATTGAGAATGTACCAGTTGCTTCTCTGATAGGGAATGCGACTAGCAACCTATTACACCTTTGATTCAGATTTCCACCTACATACGCCCACAAACACGCTAAACGTGGCTTTTGGTTTCAGGCAGAGGCCTACACCGTAAGGGTGAAGATCGTGATAATATGAATGTATGTATGTTTTACGGCCCAACGCCAATTCTCCTTATGGAACTCCAGTAACGCGGACATACATAAATATGAAACTGAAGTACAAGTTTTTGCCTGCGCCGGAAATTTAACCCGGTACCTGGCTCGTTAACCACTGTACCATGGAGATTGTCATTATCGTTTATGATATTGTAATTAAATGTCCTTTGCATTACTTACATGTGAAAAGTCACAGGTTGTGGTTTCCCTTTAGCATTTTTTACAGTATTTTTGCAGGATTTCACTACACAACTAGGCATGTTTATAATTATAAAAATAAATTTTCGTTCAGCTCATAAGGTTCCGCTACAAATAATACGACAGACGTCAGAGGACTGAGGCCGCGAAAAAGCATACGCTGTTTTAAGAGTATGAGTAACAAGACATGCCTCTAGAGACGTACGAGCCTTTGTATAAAAAGTAAGACGGGTTGGGCTCTCTTAAATCCTGTATGTATTGAGGTACATCTCTTATGGTGTTGCGCAGACCGCAAGAGAGGGCACCATCTAAGTAAAACACTGTTGTCATAACCAAAACCAAGATGATTGGCGAAAGCCTACTCCCATTGTGTTCCAAGTGCAACGTATGATCTGCCTGCTGAATAAGGTGGTTCGTCATCTGCTGAAGTGACCCCGTGGGTCACTGCTGGGTCATCATGCTGCCCAAGCACTGAGCGGGGTGCCACGAAAGCTCTCACAGGTGTTCATGAAGCAGATCAACTACTAATGATGGCAACTAATGAAGTGGCAGTTGCGCTGTTAGTATATGGAAGTGAACATGGACAGCAACAACAAGTACAGTTTTCGGTAGTTGTTGTATTGCCTCGTGACGCACCAAGCCCTCGCCTGGGAACGTCAAAGCTGACGTCACTATGTTATCGGCTGGACCAATACTTCAAGAGTGAAGCGAAACAGTGAAGACGACGGCCAAGCAAAGAACAAAAAGACCTACCTAATGTATCAAGTATCTATCAAAGCTACTTCAGACTGCCCTAATAAACAGTTACTATATACTCTTAACCTCAAGGAGGTAGCAGAGAAGAGCCTGCTGCTGTATCGTTGATGAAAAAGGCTTCAAAAAAGTATAGTAGTAATTAAAATGTCCAAAATAATTTTATTTATTATTTAATTGCAACTTTTAATGAAAAATAGTGCAAAAAACTATGATAATATCTAATCCTTATAACTCAGTTCGGACTGAGTTTAGAGGTATATATGCCCTTATAATTTTATTATGTTATTAACTATCGGGAAAACAAGGTATGGTTAGTGGCCGCGCGAAAACAAAAAGACGCCAATAACCGGCATTGTCCTTTTGGAATATTATCTATTTCGGTTCAATAGATACAGTCATGTGGCAGATGGATGGACGGATGGACGTCGAAGGCTTAGTATTACCTTTCCGTTTTAACTCTTAGGGAACGGAACACTAAAAATAATAAATTTGCGGGAAAGTCGTGGAGAGTGAATTTATTATTATTTATTTCTTGGCATTAACTTTATTACTTATATTATTACACTCATCTGTATTCATGTAAATTATCGATGTTTGGCAAAAAATAACAAAGTGCATCACTATGCGTCTTTCCGCCTTTCACTGACAATGGAATTTGACGTTTTTAATGGAGGATAAATACGTTTATAATATTGTAAATAACATGAACTTGCATTACTTAAATGAGAAAAGTCCAGCGCGATAGTTTACTATAATATTCATTTTAGTATTTTAGAAGGACAGAACTTCAGAAATTGGCCAGTTTATAATTTTAAAAATTAAATTCCACTCTGTTACATACCCCTCGACAGGCGTCAGAGGACTGAGGCCTAGTGTATAGTATACGCTACTTTTAAGGGTATCAGTAACATGACGTATCAAGTAATACGCCTCTTCTAGAGACTTCATACTTCTATGTTTAAATATGACAAAAACTTGAACGTTAGTTAGTTGACAATGAATGTCACTAACTAACGAAAATTAACCTTTGAACCTTACATTACATTTTCTGTCTTCTTTGTATGTTTATGTTTTGACCACATAGAAAACAACGAAGTTTTATTTACGAACGCAAAATAAAATTGAACTAACTTTTTCATCGACGCTGTCGATGCCACGCCACGCAACGATCTCAACAATTACTTTATAAAAACTAAATTTTCTATTTTTCCGACGTACTATTACGAGTGAAGCCAAATTTGATTCATGCTTTTATCGAAACAAAAACACATGAATATCATAGAATGTTTTTTGGAGGTACTCAGTCTAAATAATCAATAATGACTTCAAGTTAATATAATTCTATTCAGCAATAACATTTTCTCCTCTTTAGATAATAATTGTAACTTGCATCATCTTCACTTTTCATATAACCTATAACATCCAAAATCTGTAAAAAAACTAGTAGGTCTCTACGACCGTATTGATACTAGCTACGACTGTAGATGCTCTACGATATTGCGATCGTAGCGTCGTATTCGTAGACGACAGTCCGTAGGGGCACTCGCAATTCAGAACGCAAGCGCCTGGTCTACCTTGATAAGCCAATTCGTCAATAATAAAACGTAAGATGTTCATTTATTCATCTAAATCATGTGTGAACCTTAGAGATAAGATAATCCACATTTTTGCCCAATGTGTAAAAACAAAAAAATCACGACGTATAACGTGAATAAAATAAATTATTCTTTTCAATTCTAAGCTATTATGCGATCTGCGCAAATTCGCCAGCAGCAAGTGGCGCAATCGGCCTCCCCTAATTACCGCCAGTAAAAACTAATTGCGGACGACTGAGGGCCACACCTCATGTACAGTCACCAGCATTAATAAGGACACAACATTATTCCATTTTAGACCTTATCACATTGACTTAAGAACCGATCTCTCATGAGTCGTGACTGAACATGTATAGTCTCAAATGTCATTTTACATACTATCAGGTAATAATGTTACTAAAACCTTAAAACTAGGTACCTGAATAAGTTTGTACCTAATTCTAATATTGTTCTTCTATCTTATGTCTGGCTATAACAAGCTACGAATAAGTAATATTACAAGTTATTATTTTAGGCCGCAGTATGTTCACTTACGTGTTAGTAGCAGCTATGGTTAATCAGATTTGCAAATTATGGGCGGTAAAACTAATTTTGGTACTTATGTGAGTGCTGGTACCTCACATAGGAACACCAAGTGTAACTGTACTTTTTATAATATAGGGCGGCAAACAAGCAAGCGCGTCACCTGATGATAAGTGATCACCGCTGCCCATGGACAACTGCAACGCCAGGGTGTGACAGGAGCGTTGCTGGCCTTTCAAGGAGTTTGGGGAGGACATGGGGGAGGAAATAGGGGGCGGGGGTTGGAATAATGGGCATACGGTTCTGAAGTGTGTTCATCTCCGGACGAGCCGGCCTATTCATCCTACTAGAAAAAAAATATATTGCTAGTAGCTTGACTCTACCACGCGTAAAAACACAAAAAGATAACCGTGCATTGCAGTCCACGAGCTCGGACGTGTAAATTGTTTTAGTAAACAAAATAAACAATTACCGCGAAATTGTGACCTAGATATTCATCTGTGCCACTAGTTCTCGTTGCTTATGAAATTACTTTTAGTGTAATGTTTTGGAGTGTCACTTGAACAATAAAATAAAATGGACGGCAGTCCCTTTAATCGGAGTGGGTTGACACCCCGCAGCCCGCCGCCCACCCCCGCCGCACGCGCTCCCGTGTCCCTGGAGGAAGGACAGCCAGAGATCGTGTCTACGGCCGAGATCCAGTCCTGGATGACCTCTATCGAACAGTGCCTTCAAGAGGTTTGCGCTATCTCTGCCGAAGGAAAGCTGAACTCGGACCAAAAATTGAAAATCAGCAATCTCTGCCGAAAGGTTGGTCATGGCACATCTCAGATGGCAGTACAATATCAGTCCTTGAAGCAAAAAGCCATCCAATCCCATATTACTATTCAAGCCCTTAGAGAAAAACACGATATGTCGCAGCGCCTTCAAGACCTGAAAACGAGCATTGAAACAAAACCCGCTTCAGGAGTGTCCTCTTTTAGTGACATGGTAAAAAAGGGAGCCAACAATTACATTCAGCCCCCTAAAGTGAGTGCCGTAGCGATCTACCCAACGGACAAGCAGAAAAGTAGTGAGGAGACTAAGAATTTAGTACAAAAAATTATAAGCCCTGTCCAGATGCAACTGTATAACTGCATGTACGAGGATTGAGAAAAACCAAAAATGGAGGAGTTATCATCAGCACCGAGAACAAGGCCGACGTTGAAAAACTGAAGCAATCGGCGCAACTTAAGACCTCTGGGCTCACTGTGGATGAGCCGCATAAACGTAAGCCCAGAATTGTGATAATTGGAGTTCCATCGGCAATGCCGGAAACGGAAGTATTTTCCTGCATTTATAAACAGAATTTAGCCGACAAGTTACCCGGCTCAACTTTGGAAAGTTTCTTGGCATCGATCAAGTTAAGCCATAAATCTGGGAAAAAGAATACCGAGTCCTGTAATTTCGTGATCGAAGTTCCTGCGCACATACGAAGGGCTCTTATAACTAATGAAAGGGTGTTTGTGAACTGGTCTTCTTGTCCAGTGAGAGACTTCACTCTGGTGACCAGGTGCTTCAAGTGCCAGCAATATGGTCATGCGGCTAGAACATGCCGGGAGACGGTCAACACCTGCGGACACTGCGGTGTGGTAGGCCATGCCATGGAGGAATGCACGAAGAAAGGAGATCCCCCAAAATGCGCGACGTGCCTTCACTATAAGAAACCAAGCGACCACAAAACAGGTGACCATACTTGTCCTGCTAAATTGATGGCCGAGAAAAGGTACATGAATTCTATTGATTATGACGGCGCCTAAGAGCGCCACTTATTAGATTATTTTAGAACTCTTTTAGTTTTTGTTTATTTTAAGTATTGATAAGGTAATTTCTGATTTAGACAATTTCTCTGTTTTAGAATCGAAAACTTGTGATGTAGAATGTTGCAAACAATATCTTTCCTCATTTACTAACCCATTGACCTTTATAACGCAAAATATTCAAAGTATTTATAAGAACTTTGACAATTTCAACGTTCTTTTACATAGGCTCGACTTTGACTGCGATATAATCGTGTTAACTGAATGTTTTTTACAAAATCGTAGTAATCTACCCCTCATGCAAGGTTTCAATATTTTTAAAACTTCAGATAATTTAAATAAAAACGGCGGGATAGTAGTTTATACTAAAAATTCATTGAATGTCATGGTAGAAGAACCAATTATATTGGATTGTAATCGACTACTCATAAAAATCGGTACAGATATTGCAATTTTAGCCATTTACCGTTCTCCGTCTCATACAAACACCAATATATTTTCCATGTCATTAAATGAAACACTGCAAAAGTTATCCTCCTTTAAACATATAGTAATTATAGGAGACATTAACATTAATATTCGTCCGGAGAATAACGATTCAGATGCTTTGGAGTACCTAAACATATGTGCTTTCCACGGCTTACTCCCTGCACATACGTTTATCACGCGACCTAAAAGCGGTACTTGTTTAGACCATATCATGGTCAAAACTAACTTTAATTCACTAACATTAGTACCTAACTCAAGCATAACCGATCATAGAGCTGCCCTACTAACATTAAATCGTAAATTGCCGAACATTTGTCAAACGCAAATTAAGACAAAATTAGATTACAAAAGACTCGAAGATTACTTATGCAACATAAATTTTGACCTAGTTTATAATACCGCTGATGTGAATACTTGTTTGTCGTACTTAATACAAACTGTTCAACAAGCTATAATAAGTAGCACAACAAAAACATATTTAAATAATAAATATCGAAACATAAAGCCATGGATAACACCAGGGCTCATTCGTTGTATGAGACATAGGGATAAATTACACAAACTAGCAAACAATAATCCGGAAGATCTTGTATTACAGTTATCCTATAAACGATATCGTAATTTTTGCAATAAACTTCTTAGGAAAGTTAAGTGTATTTACGAAAAAAACGAACTATTAAAAGCCGGCGGCAACAATAGGCAAATATGGCAGACTATAAAACAAGTCGCATTTACTACAAAAAAGCATGAGTCATCTTCGAGTTTGTTACACGTGCACGCGTCACAGCTGACCTCTGCAAACATTGCAAATTCTTACTTTGTAAGTATAGGTAAAAAATTAGCAGAAAAAGTAAAAAGACAGTCACCTACATTGCCTTCAAGCCCAACACCCTGCTACTCTCTCAATTCATTTGTGTTGCTAGACACGGATGAAGCCGAGGTGGAAGCGATAATTTCAAACTTGAGGGATAGCTGTGCCGCTGGATGGGATGACATATCTAATCATATTCTTAAACATTTAAAACACATCCTAGTCCGCCCATTAACACATATTTTTAAGAAATGCCTATCGGAGGGAATTTTTCCTAACTGTTTAAAAAAAGCCGTCGTAGTTCCTATTTATAAATCTGGTGACAAAGAGCAGGTTTCAAACTACAGACCTATTTCATTATTGCCCTCGATATCAAAGATTTTAGAGAAAATTATAAACGACAGGCTTGTTACTTATTTGGAAAAGTACAATTTATTATCGGAAAGGCAGTTCGGTTTTAGGTCTAAGTTATCAACAGCGGATGCCGTTCACAGTCTAACCGACTTTTTAGTAAAGGAACTCGATAGTGGCAGACAAACAATAGGAATATTCCTTGACCTTGCAAAAGCCTTCGACACTATTTCCATTCCCATTCTATTGCACAAGCTTGAAAACATTGGCATAAGAGGAAATGAGCTTAAACTCTTCGCAAACTACTTAGATGAACGCACCCAATGCGTTAAAATAGGCAATATTTATAGTTCTGACCTAAAAAATAGTTGTTTTGGACTTCCCCAGGGAAGTATCTTAGGCCCGACCTTGTTTTTAATTTACATCAATGACCTGTGTAATTTAAATATAGAAGGAGCGAAAATAATTTTGTACGCCGACGACACAGCTCTTCTGTTCTCCGCTAACTCGGTTGAAGAAGTTTTTAAATATGCGCAACAGGGTTTTAATGCCGTAAACTATTGGCTTCAGCAACATCTCCTTACTTTAAACACAGCCAAGACTAATTTCATTCAGTTTTTCATGCGTCATTTGCACTCATCGCATTCTCATATAAAAATATATGCACATCACTGTACAAACCCTACAACTAACACGTGTCATTGCCCTGACATTTCTATCACGGACAAAACAAAATATTTGGGTATTGTTATAGACAATACTCTTTCTTTCAAGCATCATATTCAAATCTTAAATGGCAGAATTCGTAAGTTAATATTTGTTTTCAAAAAATTACGCTCTATCGCGGACTCAAAAATAATCAAGCAAGTTTATTTTGCTTTATGTCAGTCACTATTAACTTACTGTATTACATCATGGGGTGGCATTGCTAAAACTTCACTACTAACTATTGAAAGAGCACAGCGAGCCATTCTTAAGGTTTCTACACATCGCCCTTTCCTTTTCCCCACAGACCTTTTATATAAATCCTGTAAGGTACTAACAGTTAGGCAACTGTTTGTAGTAAGCACAATCCTTAAACAGCACGCCGCACTGCCATTCAGCACTCAATTTACTAACAAAAGACGGAAAGATATCGTTTGCTCAAATGAATTATGTCAGACAAAACACGCCTTCTCCTCACGATTTTTTCTGTTCCTTGGTCCACTCCTCTACAAAAGACTTAATAAAAAACTAGGCTTTTATACGTTTACTTATACCGCAACTAAAAAATTACTACAACAAGCCCTATTAAATATGTCCTATGAAGAAACAGAGGATTTGCTAATAGTTTTAAAATAGTATTATAGTTATAATATATTATCTCAATATTGTATTATCTCATTATGTATAATTTAATTCTAAGTGTAATTGTTTATGGAGTTTCTAGTACTAATTAGTCTTATAACGCCTGAAATACAGGATGATTTTCATCCTAGCTCAGGCACCCTTAGTTCATATGTCCCTTAATGTATTTATAATGTATTGTAAAATGTGGTCCTATTATTTGAATAAAGAATTTATTATTATTATTATTATAAAATCTCTATATCTCGATAATGGCATAGTTTGCAACAAAATACAAATCTTACAAACAATATTATAGTTATAATATACCTAATTATTGATTATAAATATTCGGTGAATATTCTAACTTCAAACGGATAGCATAACGGATTAGCACAGCTATCCAACGGGGGAACGCAGCCAGCGTTCACTTCACGTTTATATTGTAAATAGTTAGTTATAATCAGTGATATAATTTGTTCTTTAAAGTAAATAATTAAACTTCAATCTACATATTTAAATTGTCATTTAGATCTACCCTTGTTATGATTGACGCCACCTAGCAAAAGACATTTGGTTATGCCGTCCTGTCATCGCCATAGTTATTCAAGTTATATTAAAAAATCCTCCCCCATTGCCTTCCTGGCGCCAGTTAAATGAAATACTCCAAAATGTGTTACCATAAAGTATCTACCTAACTTTAAATCTACTATTACACAGATGTTGTAAGATCTTGGAAATAACTAACAGAAATATTCAGTTTACTTAAGTCTATGTTAAGTAAGCTTCCTAAAACAAAGAAAGAAGAACTGTGAGTGTAACAAAGACACTGTTTCTTCATGCTGTTGTTAAAAACATTTCGAAAAGCAAACAACGCGAGAACACTGTACTTTTGTAAAACCATTATCAAACATCTGTCGCTCTTAAATGCCATTTCAAATAATTCGTTGCCGTACCTGTCAGCGCCGCAATATGGTAAACGGTTATTTGTTTTATATTTTTGTACCTCCTCTTTTTGTATCACGTTTCATTCACTGAGATCCATTAGCCTGAATTTATAAATATTTTCGCTGTAATTTGGCAAATCATAATGTTGTTAAATTCTCCGCTTTGTTTTAGATCGCATTAAAATTCGTGTTTGTCTTGTTTTATTTTGTTAAGGCTAGTAGGCCTAATTCGGTTGTAAATTAAGTACTTCATTTAAGGGTGTTTAGTCATTTAAATTGAGGTATTAGAGCTCATAATCTAATAACGTAAAGAAATATATAACATGGCGTCAATTTTTGTAAAATTTTAATTAGAAATATAATTAAGACTAGACATTTTAACGCGTCATTGACATTACGAGTATCATAATTATTTTACACTATAAAACAAAACTCATACTCCAATGAAAACAATCTGGTTACTAACGATCCGTGCGATTCCAAAGATTCATCTCACGTTTAGACACAAAGTATATGTCATTTCTGTTTTCCCAAGGGACTGCCTTATAGGGTTGTCTAAAAGGGCGTGAAAAGTTTACTTCAAAGTAGCTAAAGCTAAAGAGATACCTCTATGGAGTTGCTACTTGCTACGATATACCTTTAAAAGGAAAACAATAAGTTGATTCCGTATTCAGTAGATTAAAACTTCTTTTGCATTCGTACAATTTAAATCTATGTTTTTATACCCGTATCAGAGGGTGGGGAAACTGTAATTTCATGCTCATGAAAAATCCTTTATTTATGTAGAAAGCACGTTCAAGTAATGTGTGGGGAAAACCTACGCCAGGTAATTTAATTCCAGGTAATGGTAATCCGTCGGACAGAGTGTGGTAATTCATAATTTAGAGTGGGTAGATTACGACGCACATACGAGCACATTTGACGAGACGGGAAGGGCGCGACGCGTTTATTGGAGCCAAGATTAATTTGGATTAACCATTTTCGTATTACTGAGATAATTTACTGACGTTACGTGTACCAACATACCTCAGAAGCATTTCAGTCTGAGAGCGTCAAAGTCCTTTAGATACTCATTTGATTTCACTTAAAGCCCCTTATTAAGCTAAGACGTATCAAACGCTCCAGATTCAAATTGACTAACTCTACGTAATTTGTATTGTGACAATTTGAAAGACGAATATTTAAAAATTACTGGGTCCTTAAACATAGATATATAAATACATACGTAAATGATGTATTTGTTGCTTATAGTGTATGTTGTATAGAGTCTAGGCCAAAGTATGGTGAGATAATATTGCGGCTGAAATATGATTCATTACACAACGGGATTCTTGTATGTTGCGTATTTAGAGGTATTGTTTAAATATTTTACCTAGACATTACAGTTAGAACGAGTTTACAAACTTCACTGATACACTAAGTACATATGAAAATCTAACCAAATGTGCCTTTAACCAGTTGATATAGAAAGAGTCTACATTAAGCACAGGCATAGCCAACAGAGGGTAATCATGGTAACTGAATTGGACTTATATGAAAAAGTTTTGAGCGAGTAAATCTCATCTTCTGAGCAAACAGTAAATTGTAGTATATTGTACTTTAATTGCGAAACACATATGTTAATAACTGGGACACCGGCACGTGTAGCATGGAGTGAAGCTTAAGCAATATGTTTTAGAAATAGTTCTTATTTAGTTATAAGTTAAGATGTGTTATTCCATTATTCACGCTAAGACGATAAACATCCTTGCCTTATGTGATGTTTCTTTCATCAACCTTTTGAAGATGCCTCATGGCGACCCTTGCCAATTTAAGAACTGTTAAGAAAGAAGTCGGAAGATTTAAGCACTAAGAAACCAGAAGCAACAATAAAGAAAATTATGAAAACAGGAGAAAACATTTTCATCGCAGCAGTCATCTTCTTGGTACTGTTCTTCGGTTTCATCTTATCCGCAATTTTAAATTTGAAGAACTTAACTTATTAATGAAGAATGGGTTCAACTAATACAAAAGAAGACGTGATTATCGCCCAGACCGCAAGTGGTGATGCTCAAGCCGTCTCGAAACCTTCAAGCGATGGTCTAACCCGTGCGGAAGTACTTATCATCATTGTTCTGACCCTCATCGTTGTCGCATTATTATATTGGGCTTAAAAAAAGTGTCGCACCCAACAAGTTATGACTTTGCGGCGTGAAATGAATAGAGCAAGAATCGTTGGCTCTAATCTTGAGATTGCCGCAGCATCTGGCATTAGCCACGAATAAGTTCCAGTTGTCCAGGGTTATCCCGGCAAATTGCATAGCAGAGGATCCCGGTGTCCAGGGTTATCCCGGCCCACAGGAACCAGATGTCCATGGACCAACCGCCAAGCAGCTAAGCAGCCGTCATTTTCCCGCCCAGCAGCCACATCATGTCTCGCTAAGCAACCAGTTCGTGCGATATATTGTTAGAAAAAATGAGATGTAAGTTATTTTATTTTAGTTCGTAATGGGTCAACTAGGTAGTTCGTTTTAAATATTATGACAACTGAACTAAGGGATTATTTAATTCAGTTAGGACCAGAGCGAAGGAACTCTGAGTTGGCCTATAAAAAGTTATTAGAGGCTAAAAGTTGTCATAAAGGGCTAAAGTGTATTTTGTCTCAGATACAAGTTCTGACAGATAATTTTGAAATAAGCACTACGGATTTATCAACTATAAATAAATTATTAGTCGAAATAGAGGAAACATATTCGCATATTCTTAAGCTAGTTACATTTACGCCTATAAACCAAGACAGTCCGAACTCATCATATTCTGAAGCAAAATCAGATCCAGAAGTCACAATGAGTTCAACATTCTATTTTAAAACGGCAATTGCCTTGTTACCCATAATGACAGGCAAAGATCAGGTTACCCAACAGCTGATTGATGGTATTCAACTTTACAGCTCTATGATAAGCGATCAGCTAAAACCTCAATTGATCGAGTTTGTGTTAAAAACCCGACTTTCGCCTAGTGCTAAGCTACGTTTAAGTCATCTTATAGCTCTGTAGATAGCTTGTTGACTGATATGAAAACATGTTTAGTCCATAAAAAATCTGCAGTGTCCTTACAGGCGCAATTGTTACGATCAAAGCAGGGTAAATAGGTCCTAAGAAAAGTTTGGCTCTGAGCTAGAAGATTTTTTGTTAACTTAACCATAGCTCAGGCAAATGGAGATGAGAATAGTTTTTTAATTTTAGAGTTTTATCCCAAAAACACCTAACCAGCTCAGTGTGAAATAACAAGTACAGTATAACTCATTATACGCAATTTTTAGGGAGTGACTTTCAAATCAAGTTCAAATCTTAAGCACTAGTAATGATACACTCACTTACATATTAAAAACTAACATCAAATGGACCTTAAACCTGTTGATATAGAAAGGTCCTACATTAAGCTCGGCATAGCCAATAGAGTGTAATTATGGTAGCAGCACTGCATTAAACTAATATAAGCAAGTTGAGCGAGTGAATCTCCATGCATACGTGCAACTACAGCTCCACAAACCAACCACCTCGAATAACACAGAACTGAGAATATACCAGAACCTGTATCGTGGATTCTGGATATATTCCTAATTACCTAAGCGTCTTCCTAAAAAAGACTTAGAAGCACAGTTTCACATCATCATTTCGAGTAGGTGTCACGGTCAATCGACCATGCACACCCTGGTGTCAGAGTTCTTCGGAACTGCCTTTCGGCCTCTGACGTGGTTCCTTTAACGACTACCAGATGGTAGCCGGGACCACCGGCTTAACGTGCCTTCCGAAGCACGGAATCATCTTTATTATCAGACAATCAGGTGATTCAAGCCTGCAATATCCTAACCAAACTGGAAACAACTAAAGAAAGTATGCTTCTGGTGGGAATCGAACCCACGACCCCCGGGTCAACAGGCAAACGCCTTAACCACTGGACCACGGAGGCTGTTTCACATGTACAGTCACGTGCATTGATATGTATATTGTATACCCATAGGATCTTAAGCAAATGTGATAAGGTCTTAAATAGAATACAACTATATATAATAGCGTATATCAATGGTCGTTACTGTATTTACTACATATGTCGATATTGCGTAGCTACTGTTTAAAAGTCATTTTTACTTTTTACACGACTTTACATGACATTTTGAAACTTAATCGTACCCAAAAATAGAAGTGTATTGTTTTTATGAAGTTTATGTATATATGAGTTTCTTTATTCCATAATAACTTTTCAATGGCTCAACAGATTTGGACGTTTGGAGTATAGTTAGAACCCTTACATTCCCAAGTGACAAGCCTATTTTTCGGCATGCCCGTAGTGGGTCTAAAATATTTCTTTGATAAACTTTAATGGTCTTAGCGGCCAGTCCCGGCTTCGCACGGGAAGATATAGGTATTTACGTAGCCTATGTTCATCAGGGATAATGTAGGATTCTAATGGAAAAAGTATTTTGCAAATCGGTCCAGTAGTTTCAGAGCCTATTCGATGCAAACAATCAATAAAACTTTTCCTCTTTATAATATTAGTGTAGATGTAGATAGTGTAGATTAGAAAACGATTCTTAATTATATAAAGCTTTAATAAAACTTCGTACTTTTCAGTAGTAAGATTTTTTTATTATTTTCCTACTATAAAAGTCAAAATCATACTTTAGTTCGACATTATCGAAATGAATGTACATTTTACAGATTTTACGAGTTCGATTTCACATCATATTTCATAAATATCAACGAACAAACGCGGTGAAAATAAAAACGCCGTGATGGGGTTCGTAAAATAAAATGGAGGATTTTTATAACATATTGTCTGGGCGTAAATCCGGCCACCTGGTTATGAGTTACGGCCGCTTTACTGTCCCCGCGAATTAAATTATCCCGCTGTAATAGGCTTCTATTTCGTCTATTTTCAGCCTCCAGAGAGTACCATAATATTAGATTTCAGTATTATATAAGACACTTCGATCAGCAATGATTTTACATATATTTTAGTCACATATTTGTTGTTTTTTTAGTTGACAATCGTATTATTTGAACTACCTAATGGTAGTTCAAATAATACATCACCACACTCACAACATAAAATAGCACTCGTTATGCAATGAGCCCAATTGGAGCGGGATGAAATGATCCCAGAATACATTTCATCCCACAAAAATATACTGTTCCCGATATACGAAACTAAATATAACGAATTATGGAGGAAATGCTAAGCCATTATCATAGCAAATTTGGGTATAAGTTCCCAGTGATTACAGTATTTGTAAATCAATAAAGATGTATCGCTAAATCACGCACGGGCCGCAATAAATTGTTGGCTCTTATCTAAATACGGCATTGGACTGATGTTGAGATTATATAGAACACTAGCTTTTGCCCGCGGCTCCACTCGCGTGAATGTCGAGCCCTCGGGAACAGTACTTTTTACCGGGATGAAAGGCCACCATACCTTTCATCTAAATCAGCTCAGTGATTGCAGCGTGAAAAGGTCATAGACAGACAGACAAAATTACTTTTACATTTATAATATTAGTATGGATATTTTAACTATTACTAATATTTTACTAAAAAAACGTAAACTGAATATCTTATAAAGTTGGTGACAAGACCATTTTAAAAGTATAAAGATCTTAAAATACTTACAATTTTACCATACGATATACCACGAAATTTATAGCAACTTTTATTATGAAGCCATTATCATAAACTAAATACTTAATATTTCTCTACCAAATAAACTTCTCACACCGCCCAAATTGCTTGTTATAAACGAAACTATGGGCATTTCAGTAATGCGTTCTCAAAATGTCTAAAATATGTGCCCTAAAACTTTTATATCTGAAAGATTTTTTTTGTTTACAAATTTATTTTTTAAGCAATATGAAAAAATGTATTCTAGCATGCGATAAGAGCCAGGAGTCTACTGTTATTAAAACAAGTAAGAAACTTTGCATATTGTTATTTTGCTTAATAATAATTGTAAAATGCCGTTGGCTTTTGGAAAAAAGTGCTTGCCATTAAGTTGCCAAATTTGAATAAAGGTGCCAACAGTGATAGTTTAAAAACCATTCATGTAACTATGGGAAGTTAAATATCAGGATACTCTTCCATGCTGGTCTGGGAGAGAAGAAAAAACGTAGTGCCAGCTCTTTCCGCGCAGACCGTAGAAGCCGATCAAAGGAATGGGCGAAAATCTAAAGAATCATGACAATAGGCGATGAGATCAGCAACCCATCGCTATTTTAATTCCGTTTTCCACCTTGTGGCCCAGAACGCTAACCGTGGCCAATTAATTCTGTGCCGTGGCCTTTTAGTCTTATGACCTTTGGCTCTGTCTTCCCCATAAGGAATAAAGACGTGGTAATATGTATGTATGTGTCTTAAATCTATTATTCAACTTGTTTCAATAATTACGCTATTTATCCGTCAATAAATACGCACCGCTAAATCACGCGCGGCCCGCAATAAATTACCGGCTCTTATCCGAATTACGCGGTAAGAGCGCGTAATTTAAATTATGAATTGATCAGTGCTCCATACCCAACGAGCTGACTCTTAATATTACCTATAGTGTTTTAAATAATATGCGTTGTTTCGTACCAAATTTCAAGATACTGAGTTCACGGGAAGTAACCTGTAGGTTTTGATTCCCTTGCGAATGTCTAAAAAACACGAGAATTTGCGGCATAAACGGCTGTATCTTTTGATTGCGTTGACTTAGAAGTTTGATTTTTTCACAGCTCCAAGGGACAGTAGACCTGAGTATTTGATATGAATTTTAGCTTGATACCTCAACGCATTTCTGAGAAAAAGGGTCTTGACAGACCGACAGACCGACAGACAGACAGACAGACAGACAGAGTGATCTTATAAGGGTCCCTTTTTATCTTTTGAGGTACGGAACCCTAAAAAGTGATATCTCGCATAAGTTTAAAATAATATAATTATTACCCAAATCATTTCAATGACTACGATATTGTACGTCAATAAATATGCGGCGCTAAATCACGCGCGGCCCGCAGTAAATTGCCGGCTCTTAAGAGCGCGTATATTAAATTACGCATTGAGCAGTGCTCGATATCCGGCGAGCTACACTTAATTCGGGTCTCTTTAAAATTTATATAAAATAATGCAGTGTTTTAAATTTAAAAAAAAAGTACCTGCTTATGATAAGTTTTAAAAAGAAGTATGTGTTTTGTATGTGTGTGTCACTATTCGGAATCTTTTCTGTAAATAATTACAGTAATTAAAGCATTTGTTAATCAATATGTAAACACGAATTGAGCAGGACTGTTGCATTTTATTCAGGAATTTTATATCTTTACATAGTATAAAAATTAAGTCGCTTCCGCTATCTATTCGCTTATATCTTTTAAACTACCTAACGGATTTTAATGAAGTTTTCAGCAATAAATCAAGTGATTCAAGAGGAAGGTTTATATGAATAATTTACTGCCTCATATTAGTATCTACATTGAACCCATGCGTAAAAATGCGCATAAAAATGAAAAAAGGTGATTTTTTATGTATGTAACATACAGGTAATTTTTTTTATTTTATTTTTTAGTTTTTGTCGTGTAGTTAATTCTATTAAGGATTCAAATTACGTGGTTAAAATATTGCCAGGAAGTTTAAAATAAGTAAGTATATTTAAAATTACCTACAATAATTTAACATAAGAGTAATTGATTATGTTCCCCGGAAACAGTTATTTTACCCGGTACAAAATATCCCTATGCATTCTCCGTACCCCAGATAACGATCATCGATAATCGGTTTAGTAATTACAGCGAGAAAGCGTAACAAACAAACTCACTTTCGCATTTTAATATTAATATGGATTCTATCAGAAACAAAGTATTCGATGTTTTTATAGATTTTATCTTATTAGTTTTGCTAAAATACCAGCAAATGACGTTTGTACCCAAAGGGGAAGGGTCCCCTTTGGGTACGAACGTCATTTGCAGTAATAGGGATTACTAGCCCCTGATGTTCGTCCGCCTTTCTGTCCGTCAGTCACAGGGCTGTATCTTTTGAACTGAAATTTTTACAAAATGTATATATATATATATATATATATATATATATATTACCGCCGCTATAACAAAAAGTAATAAAACCAAAATAAAAACTAAAGCGGTAGCTCAATACCCTGATGTACGAGTATAAGTACGCATGATTTAACCTGTCAGGATATAGGATTATGACATAAATCGCTCTCCGGAGAGCATCTTACGATGCTCGTCAGTTTTCGAGAGGTGTCCTATACACCTCTCAAAAACTGACGAGCATCGACAAATGTATACGTGTACGTGTGAGCTTCCGTGCGTGCGTGCGAACGTATACACCACGGAGTGTACACACACACTACTAGTTCGTAACGAACAACTTTTTCTTCTGTTATCAAGCTAGAACCCAACACTAAAACATCAGCTGTTTATTTGGAACATTCTATGGCACAGCCTATTTATTTTTCTCGGTAAAACCGAGAAAAAAGGCTTAGTTATAGAACGAAAGTTGTTGGTATTCACGTTGAGAACGTGAATATAATAATTGCTATCTCAATACCAAACACATTCTATAGTTATTTATGTTATATAATAATTAAACGGCGATAGATTATCACCGTAGAAAGCTAGAATTGGCCACAAAAGCTAATTTGTATATAGAATTATACTTTTAGACCAGTTTAATTTCCAAACGATTACACTTTTCGAAATACAATTTCATTTGGATTGTTTTCATGAAAGTACTCATAAAAAGTAAATAAGCAACCGACGGAAACTTTGCTGGCATAAAACAGTTATACCTACACCCATCTTTTTGAAAAGTTTTGAAGCAGTTGCCAAGGGCTTAGCTTATGAAACTTTGTGTTGAAATTTGGAAACCTTTTTAATGTGAAATAAAATTAATTGATTCAGCGAATTTTTGGGTATTATTTACTAGTCTTATAGAAACTCGTTTAAAGAGTCTTTCGAAAAAAAACATTTTAATTTAACAACCTCCGTGGTCCAGTTGTTAAGGCGCTTGCCTGTTGACCTGGGGGTTGTGGTTCGATTCCCACCGGAAGCATACTTTGTTTAGTTGTTTCCAGTTTGGTTAGGACATTGCAGGCTTGAATCACCTGATTGTCTGATAATAAAGATGATTCCGTGCTTCGGAAGGCACGTTAAGCCGGTGGTCCCGGCCGCCATCTGGTAGTCGTTAAAGAAACCACGTCAGAGGCCGAGAGGCGGTTCCGAAGAACTCTGACACCAGGGTGTGCATGGTCGATTGACCGTGACACCTACTCGAAATGATGATGATTCTAAAAAAAACTTGAAATCATATCTTATCATTCAAATAAAAAACGTTTTCGTGCAAAATCGTATTACAAATATTATAACTAAACAATTGAATATTCTAGACGAACTTTAGACTTCAGGTTTGGTCTACAATATAAGTTCTTTCAAATGCATCCAATTTATCAATCACCTAAAAAAACACACTAATAGTCTCGAAATCAGAAGTTTCGTCATGAATATAATATGCTTATATAAACACGTAATTTACTTTTCGTAAAACGTATAACGATACAAATTAGTCAACTCAGAAACAACCACCCTATTTACAAATGGGGTTAAAAGTTGTATCGTGACTTACGTGCTTACTGCTGCTGATTAGTATCGCATGACCCTTTATATAAATGCGTTAATATATTGCTCGCTAAGCTATAAATCCAAATATTGCGTGCGTGGGTAATGTGCGTTATTGCGTGAGTAACTTGCCTAATTATTTAATGTACCGCTCTATTAAAATATTTTAGTAAATTTGAGATATTTTGAAATATGACCTTAACATTTCCGAGTGAGAACGCAGCATTTATTTTATCGCCCTTGAGACCCGTTTTAGCATAGCATACTAAAGCACGCACATGCTTTCCAGGTATATCTTTTTATTTGAAAAATGAGTCCAATATTTTAATAAATTGCAAAATCTGTAACTTGTGGATATGGACGGTCACCTGCAAAAGTCATAGATTAGGCAGGTATCTATATTTAGCAATGTCATGAACCTTATGCCACATGTATAAGGATGAAATTGCTGTTATTTCTAAATAGTATCTATCCGTAGCTGCGCAAAAGTTTTAACGCAAATTTTATGATGACTTTTTAAGAAGATGCAAAAAAATCACGTCTTTCTCTAGGTTCATACAATTTTGAAAGATCTATACCGCATTCATCTTTTATGTTTTATTATAAACTAACCTCTTTTCAAGTCCTGGAACCGCGTCGATTTTTTTTTTCATTCCAAAACCCATCTTTTTGAAAGAAGTCTAGGGTGTCATGCTAAACTGCCTGACCGAGCTGCTACTTGCTTTACCCCGAGTGAGAAGTATCCCAACACCTTCATTTCCTTCCCCAATCCAACAAATTCCTACCCTTCCATAGCCTTAAAACTGTTCCGATGGGCAGCAGCGTCGGAAGCTCAAGAAGCCAAACAAACTGCGCTCGCCAACTCGCCTGCCAAGCGTGGTGAGTATGGCAATATCCTTCCATGGAACGAGGTATCTTTGGAAGAGGCCTTTGTCCAGTAGTGGACTTTTTGCGGATGTAATGATAATGATGATTATTTTTTAAAGAATGTATAAAGTTACCTTTAATTATTTTATCGAAGTTGTATCTGCTCTATTAATAATTATGTTAGAGATGTGTAGCGTACCTTCAACATGCAACACCAGAAAATACCCTGCAAAGTACCTACGTACTAGAATAACACGACTCACTTCAGAATGTGCTCGTATTTACGCTGTTGCCGTCAGTATTGATAGGATTTAGGTTCCAGGAGCCTGCACGTGACTTTTATGGGATTTCCTGCTTCAATATGACATTTATCCGAAAACAGTTACTTTAAAATACGGCACGAAGGCTCCACCATATCGCACACATATTTCTAATAAAATAAATCGCGTGCTGCCACAGCTGCGTTGTTATCGCCTACATCTCCTTAAATGTGTTTGCATTAAGAATGTAACGCACGGATTCGTCCTTCCTTACTGATCATTTTGCTTAAAAAGCCTATGAAAAATAGTCTATGAAGCGAAAATACCCAACTTCATAAATGACTTCTTTAAGAATTTCATAAACATAAAAGATGACTAAAATTTTTAGTGACTACTCTGAATAATGCCTTTTACGCATAATTACTAAATCCCTAGATAACGTTAATACATTACCCGGATGAAGTAGCCGGTCTAGCCAGTAAGGTTTCTTGGTCTCAGAAAGTATGCCTGACAACGGTTCCAAAGGGTCAGTGTAGTTTATGCTCATAATATATTATGTTAGGCATTTTGCTTTGTCGGACTGTTGATTATTACACCAGTTTAGGCATATTTTTATTTATATATTTTAGACAATTTACTGTGTATGAATTTCCTTGCCTTAATTATATTGTTGATAAGGCTTTATTTTGGGCAGTTTACGCAGCATACATTAAGCTCAGACCTGAGTTTGGTCATTTTTCTTTGAAGTAATAATTTATTTTTTGTTAATATGATCAGGAAAGTCCCAAAATATAATAATTCTGGCAATCGTGAGCACAGCACTGTGGAAACTAAGATATTGGTATGGATAATAAAATATGTTAAGAGTACTTCCACGACACTATAAAAAATTTAAAAATCCACTAATACTATATTCTCTTATCTTATACTTATGAAATATGCATTATACTTCCATATGAGAGAGGACTATCGAAAATTTAGTACACTGAAGTGCTACTGTATAAACACCTAGTTTACTTAATTCATTAGGACCCCGATGGCCCAGTGGGTTTGAACCTTATTAGCGCTTACGCATGTTAAACAACCCTGGGCGCGGTCCCAACTGGGATGGAATCGCAAGTGCCATAGAAATAGCTCAAGTTCCTCCGTATTTCGGAAGGCACGTTAAGCTGTTGGTCCCGGCAGTCGTCATTGATGACAGTCGATAAGCTATGTCATGCCTTTAGGCAGCTTGAAAATCTGATACTAGTGTTAGACACTTACACACACGATAAACAAACAACAATTCATGTTATCATATTTTTTGCACGTTTGCAGCTGAGCACTGAGCACCTGAGTAACCTGAGCAGTTACTTCTTATAGTTACCCTTCTTCATGAATATTGAAGACGAGATCGGGTACTTATGTTGAAACGTAGAGCACCATTTCAATTTAATATTGCGAAATAAACAGGAACTACGGACATAGTCACGTTTCGCGATAATAAGAGTTTCTATTTACTTAGATGATAAGTACCTAAGTGCATTTAGTAGAGTACTTTAGATTTTATGCCGATAAATTAAATTATTTATTTTGATTTTCCGATTAAGCGATAGGGAAAAATAATTTAATTTATCAGCTTAAAATCTAAAGTACTTTACTAAATACTGCTGCAATTACATATGTAATACTTTACCATAATATAAATTTGATAGAGAAACAAAATGTAAGAAAATATTATTAGTGTTTTTGACTTTGTAAAAATTAATATAAACCTGATGATTTATACCTATAATAATAAGTAGTGTCATTTTGTAAAAAAAGAACAACAATGCGTACAAAAGGTATTTTTTTAAGTTTTAACAACAAATTACACTTTGCTTGATTTGCTTTATACCAAATTAGCTGACCCGGCGAACTTCGTACAGCCTCTTTTTAGGGTTCCATACCCAAAGGGTAAAATCGGGACCCTATTAATATCGCTCCGCTGTCCGTCTCTCCGTCTGACTGTCCGTCTGTCACCAGGCTGTATCTCATGAACCGTGATAGTTAGACAGTTGCAATTTTCACAGATGATATATTTCTGTTGCCGCTATAACAACAAATACTAAAAAAATAAAATAAAATAAATATTTAAAGGCTCCCATACAACAAACGTGATGTTTTTGCCGTTTTTATAGATTACGGTACGAAACCCTTCATGCGCGAGTCCGACTCGCACTTGGCCGGTTTTTGAGTAGTCGAGTAAAAAGTAGCCTATACAGCGTGTAACATAACCAACGACCTTCCCGTAAAGGGTGGCTCATCCCGTCAAAATAAACAACTTTTCCTATGGGTCCAATGCTGGGAACTCGACACGCTATTTTTATTTTGGTTTTCTCAAAAAAAATAATTAGCTTATGAAAATCAATAAATCAGCTGTTTTGATTGTCAATGTCAATGATTTAGTATCCATAGTAGGCAATAGTAAAAAATTTGTAAGCCAAAGAAGTGTTTTTTTCTACGCAGGGTGATTTTTGTGTCTGTTTTTCTAAATGCTTAAGTCAAATCAAAAACTAGCGTGCCGAGTTTTTGTTAATTTGTTACTAAAATAGTTATCTAGCTTGTGGGTGCCCTTAAAATATTTGCGCCTAATTTAAATGGACCTTAATTATAATAGTTTCCAATAGCAGTCTAACTTTTCCCCATAAAGTGTGGCGAGAATGCATGATTAATAGGAGAACGTAATGCGTAATTTATGTTTTTCATATTTCTTTTAGTTTATAAAGACATTGAAGAGCCTTTTATATGCGTATAAATGTCTTAGATATGCGTAGATATCCCATGTTTATCTTATCTCTTTTGTACGCCTCATGACACGGAGCGTTTGAAGTTGTGTATTACTATCGACTCGACTACTCAGGATCAAGCAATTTTATTTTATACTAGCTTTCGCCCGCGGCTCCGCCCGCGTCAATGTCGATCCCTCGGGAACAGTACCTTTTCTCGGGATAAAATGTACCCTATGTCCTTCTCCGTACCCCAGATAGCGTGTATGCATATTCATGATGATCGGTTCAGTAGTTACAACGTGAAAGCGTAAAAAACAAACAAACTCACTTTCGCAATTATAATATCAGTTAGGAAGTTAGGATTTACTGTAATAAATGTTCTGCAATCATTTGAATTTTCAGTATTACTCAGATTCCGGATTATGTATTATTATTCAATGCTAATTTAACCAACGACGTTCCCGTGAAGCGTGGACTCAGCTCGTCAAAATGAACAACATTTTCTAAAAAAAAATATATACAAAAGTGTTCGGCCAGCCCGGCAATTAGTATGAAAATGTAAAACAAACTCTTTTTTTCGGAACTTAAACTTTTTCTGTTCCCAGCACTGGTCCCAAAGATATAGTTGTTAATTTTTACGGGCTGAGTCACCCTTCACGAGAACGTCGTTGGTTAAGTTACAGGCTGTATACTTTCAGGATGTATACAAGAGCGGGTATATGTATATTTACTTAGGCCTCGCTTGCCCATTCACCAGGATTATACTTGGCGGCCAAAGGGCTAAGCACCAAAGGGTCCACATACAAAAACACTACTAAGATCAATCTGGCCCGTTCTCGTTAAGCAAAGAAAACTTTTTAATTGCCCTCGCCATTTGCGGCCGACTGTGTGTCGAAGTTGGTAATGTAGGTTGCTTAATTGTAGCAATGTTTATTGAGAACAAACGGATATCTTAACTGCCTTCAGTGATTGATTTCGTTTACTAAGATCAAAATTATATTTTTCTATTAATGGAAATATAAAAGTGATATACAAAATATCTTGGCGCAATCAAATTATTGACTGAGCGAGCGAAGCGAGCGAAGCGTCTCAGTTTCCACTGGCCCAAAATTCTTTTGTCCGTCTGTCTGTCTGTCTGTCTGTTCTCGCCTACAGGTCGCATTTCTCAACCGATTCTCATGAAATTTTGTGAGCAGGGTAATTATATAGAATTTTTTAGTCGTGCCAGATTTTCGAAATTTTAAAAAATGGCGGATATATGGGGTTCCGAAACTTAAAAGAACTCATAGCACAGCTATTTGGAAAAAAATCATAAATGTCATTAGACTTTTTTGTTATTCTCATTAAGACGCAACTTTTTTGTCTGAACAACTTTTTTATACGATAAACTTGAACGTGTTTACCTATAGTCGTGCAATTTGCCTAAAAGTTTTCTGAAATCGATTTTCTGTATATTTATGAAAGAAGTTGAAGTACGTGAAGTGGGAGAGGGAGTGAAATTGAACAACTTTCCCTAAGGAACAAAAATCAAAATAAGAAAAATATTTTTTGGCTTAAAGCATGATACTGCGTATTACTTTTATAATTGAAAACACTGAATAAACTTAGAATCCTGAAATAAAAATTAAAAATATTAAAAAAGATTCACATGCTATCCTGTGACTTGAACCCAGGGCTTATAAATGCCGGCCACTTCTTAACGTAAAGTTCGCATGTTTATCTGCCATAATAGTTGAAAATTAGCGTCCTATTAAAATTTTTACCAATTGGTAACATAACAACTATGAAACCGGGTACTTAAACTTTGCCTCCCATTCACCCATGCCAAGTTCGCTATTCCGATATTTCCGATCTTGAAGAGGATCACTCCAACTTAGTTAATGTGTACAAAAGCATACTAAACATGGTGCTCAAGGGCCTTGTTTCCATACAAGAGTAGTCCCCTGATTCCGCACCGCATAGTACCAATAGAGTAATGATTTTTTACTAATAAAATCCGTATGTTAAAATTATTTGATAATTGAATTATTTAAAGAGATATGAACCTTCAAAAACATGAAAAATTGGTACGAATTTCCGTTGTGTTCAAACATCAAGAAAACAAATTTGTTTAATAATATTAATTATATAAGAAAAAGAAACGCAGAAATACAGCCATAGCTTATTTTAAATTTTTAATGTAAAAAGAAATTAAATCGGTTAAGTTTTGGAAAAGAAATCAGAGGACTACGAAGCGTTAATTTTGTGTACTTTTTATAGGTATTTTCCGGCCGAGCTGCAGTTATCTCTATCGCACTCTGCGGGGTTTGTTCGGGCACGCGGCGCGACAGCAATAGATATTATAAATATCTATTTTTCAATTCTCTCGAGCTTAGTGTTTCCTCTTAAAAAAAGGGTCTGGTCGGGTCTTCTGGTAAGGGAATGTAGGTTTAAATTTCCGTTTCCTCTGGTACCTAATTAAGAGCAGTGGGGATTGGGAAATAGTAACTGAAGGAAATCATCCTTTAGTCAATTAGCATATCAGTTACAGATATATTTTAGAGCACTGAAGGGCAAATGTGGATGTTGATTGTAAGGGCTCGCGAGGTCTACTGTTCTCGCAGAACCACTAGTAGTACTAGTTACTACACATAATTTTGCTCTTAATAAATTAAGCATGCATGCGGTAGCTCAGATGGCAGAGCATAGGTCGTACATAGACCGCTGGTTCAAGTCCCGTCCGCATAAATTTTTTTCACCATATTTTATTTCTTAATTTATTAAGAGTATATCAAAATATCAATGTGAAGGCAAAAATAAAACACTTATGAAATACATAATGTATTTAATTATGCATGGTGGTTAATTCTAAACAAATAGATAACAGATATTCTTCGTAGCAGACAGAATCGCCGCCTAGTTTTTAGTCGGTGATCCTGACTGACTGTGTTTCTATAATGAATTTATCTCGCGTTAGTTTTAGTACTAAATTAAATAGATAGGAACCTTAAATTTTACGCAAAGAGAATGTAGGTACTTATTAACATAAGGTCCTTTACCCTAAACATTTCAGCAATTAGCCAGTATTGATCATCATGAAATTTTTACACCTATAACTGTACGAGACTTTATTAGGCGGCGCCCGGCAAACCCAAATATTGTGACAACTTGACCGCATGCCGTTTATAATAACTTTCAAAATGTGGGGGATTTCCGGCCTTCAAACAATTTACATGTTTTTTTCGCATAATTTAACGATAAAAATGTTGTACTAACATATAGAGAGAAGTATATAGAGAGGGTCGTGCTCCTGTAGTGGACACTAAAAAGGACCTGATGATGATGATGGGAAAGTGAGGCCTCGGTTAACTTACCCAAGGTTTTGTATTTTTCAGAGTTAATGTAATTTTTTATTTATAAATATACCTTAATCTTTGCTCTAAATTATGGTGGTATTATAAGGCTTGGAATCCACTTAAATATTCTGTCATCGTGACTAGATGACTTGTGTTTGAAACATAGAGATAAGATAATCCTGACGGGTTTGAAATAATTTTCATAATTTATGTTGCGTTTCATTTTTAAAGCACTCACCTCCAATTTTTCTTTTATTTATTGCTTTTACATGTGGCGTATTTACACAGTAATAAGTTTTTCTTCCAACTACGCTGCAATTCTCATCTCCAGCACAAAGCGGAAATTTGCTGCTCTAGAGCAGAAAAAATTTATGGAAATCCTTTACTGCACTGTTTAGTTTATTTTTTATCGCGTGACCATACGTGTCACTTGCCACAAAAAAGGTTGACCAACGAAGAGTAGCCTGTGAAGTGACATTGCCTGAACTAAAAAAATACTGGCCATAAAGAAAAAAAGACGGGAATGTAAACAACAAATTTTCACTAATTGTTATTTATCTTCAGTTTTATTTTTCACATACCAACTTTTTTCACATACCAACTTTTTTCACATACCAACTTTTTTCACATACCAACTTTTTTTCTTGTAGTAGTTGAAAGAAAAGCAGATTATGCACCTCGCATTAAGTAATTTATATTGCACTCGTGCTTTTTAAACTTTCTGCTTGGTGCATCAACCAGTGCTTTTCAAAAAAAATATAATTCCATGATATCTTCTATATTTATCTTCTATTATTTCTATTTTTAAATTACCCACTTGACTTTAGGGGGGCCCATACTTTATTCTAACGTCTACGTTATGATATCCAAGCAGAAAATTATCCTTGAAACAATTAATTAATAAATTAAACTAAATAAAAATATTACACATGCTTATTGATTTGCTTATGCTGAAAATGAATTAAACAACTTTATAAGCAAGCAGATACACGAACTTACAAAGCCTTAAAACTCAAATCCGAATATTTGTGCTGTCAAAAGGCGCACTTAAAGCAATTTAAATTACAAAAACTTTTTCCGATCAACTGATTTTGACGCAACAAAGTTTAGACCATACTCAAGATTGAAGAAGTATATATTACTATGAAAACTATAAACAAATCTGTTTAGTAGTTTGGGAAACAAGCAGTTCTAGATGTCTGTATTTGTAGGCAGACAGACAAAATAATTAAAAATAATTTCTTTAGGTTCTATTACTCTTCTTTATCGGCCTCTATCAATTTCTGAAAATTAATTATGTGTACATACACGCGAATACAAACATAATATCACGTCTTTTTAGACAGAGCCGTATGCAGTATGCTCTCTTTACGGCTCGATCCTCTTCCATTCTCTCTACGTGTCCGAACCACCGAAGACGAGCTGATTATTTATAAGACTAAAATTTTATTTGCATATGTGAATGCTTAAAACCCTTGTTATTTATTCTATTTTTAAATTAGCCACCTAACTGCAAGGCTTTATTAGGTGGCGCCCGGCATCTCGCTCAAATATTGTGACAACGTGACCACATGCCGCGTGTTCATAATAACTTTCAAAATGCGGGGGATTTCCCACTTTATCCTCTTCGTTATGAAACCTTGTTCTAAATTTCAAACGATAATTTATTAACAATAATGTGCTTTCTATGTTTAGAAGTTTTTTTACAATATTTTTTTTAAAACTTATATCATTTAATATCATAATTATTCATAAAACTTTAAGACCGGAGGTCGTGGGTTCGATTCCCACGGGAAGCATACTCTGTTTCCAGTTTGGTTAGGACATTGCAGGCTTGAATCGCCTGATTGTCTGATAATAAAGATGATTCCGTGCTTCGGAAGACACGTTAAGCCGTTGGTCTCGGCTGCCATGCCATCTGGTAGTCATTAAAAGAACCACGTCAGAGGCCGAGAGGCGGTTCCGAAGAACTCTGACACCAGGGTGTGCATGGTTGATTGACCATGTCACCTACACGAAATGATGATGATAAAAGTAAGTAGATTATGTTAGGTACATTGATATCTTTATGAGACTTTTGTTATCCGTAAATTACGTATATAAGTAGGTAAAAAACAAATTAAGTTTACCATTGCACAAGTATTCAGATAATATGAACGTAGTCAAGCATCTTATCATCTCAGATTGGTCTTAAGGTTTGACTAGCACGGAATACATTTTTATGCAATAATATTTAACTTAAATAAGTAAACAAATAAATGATCGCACCTTATCTGATCGTTCAAATGTATTTCAATAATACCATCGTTAAAATCTACTTAAATAATATTCTCGCACAATATTTATCTGTATTCGTCCTTCACTACGTAAACGACAAGAAAAACGGTTAAAGTCCCTTAACTCGATCAAACTTTCGTAATGCGCGGAACAGATATACTGTTAGATAATTGAATAGCTCCTTGCAGAGCTATCATACCATCAACGGTCCAGTTTTACCAGCTATATTGCGGTCATCATCATCATTTCGTGTAGGTGACACGGTCAATCGACCTACCAGGGCAATCGCGCTAATTAACTTAAAGAACTGTCAGAGTTCTTTAGAACCGCATCTCAGCCTCTGACGTGGTTCCTTTCACGTCTACCAGATGGCAGCCGGGACCAACGATTTAACGTGCCTTCCGAAGCACGGAATCATCTTTATTATCAGACAATCAGGTGATTCAAGCCTGCATTGTCCTATCAATACTGCGTGCGGTGCAAACCACATATTTGAATTTTAAAACAATACCATCATTATCATCGTCAAGGTCAAGCTATCGTACCCCATTTTTGGACAAAAGCCTCTACCAGTTCTTTTTTTTTCTTCTTGTCCTGTGTGTATCTTATCCATAACTTGCCAGCCACCTTTGAGACGTCATCACCCGAGCGCGTTCTCGGTTTTTCCGGGTTTCTAGGCCTATTCTTGGACGCTAAGCCAAAATTTTCTGACTCCATATGTAATCTATGGTCATAAGTGATCCAGGCCATTGCCACTTAAGCCTGGTAATCCTCTTTCCAACGTCCACTACTCCAGTTCGTATCATGATCTCCACATTTCGTATGCGGTCTCGGAGCGACACTCGCAGCATTGATCTCTCCATAGCCCTTTGAGCCACCTTCAAAACAACATTTCATCATCATCATTACAGCCATAAAAAATCCACTACTGGACAAAGGCCTCTTCCAGAGATACTTCGTTCATGGGAAGATATTGCCATACTCACCACGCTTGGCAGGAGGGTTGGCGAGCGCAGATTCTTTGGCTTCTTGTACTTCTGACGCTGCTGCCCATCGGAAGTATTTTAAATCTGGGGAAAGATAGGAGTTTGTTAGATTTGGAAAGGGAATGAAGGTATCGAGATACTTACTATTCACTGAATGGGGAAAAAGCAAGTAACAGCTGGGGCGCCCGGGCGCGCGTACCCGATCTCATAACTGCAACCATCAGAGAAGCAGTTGATCATGACACTCTGACCATTAACAATCATAACAGCATTTGAAGTAAATTCATTCATTCATAATAAATTAATGGGAAGCGTGTATCCGACAATTGCCATTTTGAAACCAATAATCATTTGAAAAAGTTGTTACTCTTTCTTTTGTCTAATAAAACTAGTGTATTTACTAGCTTTATTAGTCTTATCGTCGCTGCGATTATACCTTAACGAGGTAGATATATTTCAGTATAGTGTGTAACCTCATGGTAATCTGTTTCTTAAACATTGATATTTTTACATTAAATCTCTTAAATATTAATATTTCAAGTGTTTCATTTAAGCAAAAACAACGAATGTAGCGAAGTGATGAGTCGGCATATATTAGGCACACATACGCCGCCGACTCAGTTGCTGAATTTTATACGGCAAATATTGCCTGAACGTGACCTCTGCAGCGCCCTTAGCCCAGAACAACCCGCAGCCCACAAAAATCTCTTTAACAACCATGGGCCTTTAATACCTACACCAAAAAGCTCATTTTACCCAAATAACGCATATGAAACGTTTTATTTTCAAACAAAAGTTATATGTTAACGCCAAGAGTCGTAATTTCTGCTTTGTTATGTTTTTAAGTTATACGATGTGAAAAATGGGGGAGTATAAACCGCTTTTAACGTTTAAAGTCTCGTTACACGTCATCAGGAAGTGTTAATGAATGCCCGAAAGAAAAGTGGGAGAATATTCTGTTTCCTGCAAATATAAAAGGATATAAATCACGTTTCCCCCGTTATTGTTTATTTGCATACTGTGATTTAAAGCAGAATAATTCAACCAAAATATACAAAATTGAAAAAGAGACATAAATATTAATGTTTGTAAGTTATCTATGACTTGTGGTGCGGCTGCACCGAGCTCGTCTTTTATGTGCTTACGTGGTCTATATTGTGACAAGAATTTATAGCTTTATACTACTGTCGTAAGTTGGAAAATTGTGTCAAACTCATGAGATTTACACTCGTAACAATAGCGGGACACGATATCACTCTCGTCAACACTTACTTTTGTTATGAACCAAACCTGAAATCAAATAGACTTAAGTAAAAGTCGGTAGATTTCCATCTAGCAAATTTATTGTCGGTATCAAGATCGCTAATAAAATACAACATTATAAAAAACAAAAAACTAAGAATATACTATATCCGTCATACAAATGCATTGATCAGCACGTCAAAGTTGAAAAAAAACGGAAAGTAGAAAAAATAGCATTAAAAAAAAAGTTTTAAGTTTTTTTTGTTACAATTATGACAGATTAGTTTTCCCGGAGACAAGATTAGTTTCCTAAATAAAATTAAATCCATTTTATATTAATTATTATTTTGATTAATATCTAATCTGTTTTTTTTTAAGCATATGTGTGTTATTGTTATATATTTATATTGTATGTATGTATGTGTATTTATAGGACTTCATGTATGTATTGTATGTTATAATTTTACAAATCAAGAGGAAAGATCGCAATAAAATTTTTAATTATACTTCCTGAAGAATATATGTAAAATGTAAATATGTTTGCTGCAAAGGCGTATAATGTATTAATTTACTGTTGACAACTTTTTGGCCGGATATGTATCATATCATTGTTAAATTGTATTTTTAATTATAAGAATGGCTGTTGTTGTTACAAATAAATAAAATAAAAAAAAAAATAAAAAAAAATTATGTATTTTCTTCTATTAGGTGTCCTGATTCAAAGATACCATAACATTTGGGATTCAAATTCAATCTGTGTTACAAACCTAAATGGAAGCAATGCGTCGCACCGTCTTGATATTGTGACCTGGTTGTACCGACTACAGTATTCAGACGCCTAAAAATGCAATTGCGCAGTGTTAGGGTTAATATTTTAACGAGTCGTCCTCATCTCCCCGACTTTTTCTCAAAGGTTGGTCCACGTTTTATTCATGAAGCCGGTGACCGCTGCGGGATCGTTTTACGATCGTCGATTTGCAAAGTGTCTGGTTCGATTGCCGAGGCAAATTCGTCGGTTTACAGCCGCGCGGTAAAACCGTTCGTTTTCATAATACATTTCCTCCTGCATTTGCCAAGTTTATTTTGTTCTGCAATTGTTATCAGATGACACACGGGTAATTGATTCTACGACTCCCTTGCGTGAGTATTGGCAGTCTAGAGGCTTCTATCGATAAAATCAATAATGAAATGGAACTATGTCAATAAAGTAGAATTATTATCTACTATTATATGAATTGTTTTAGCTTGCACGTTAGTGGTATTGAATTCGAAAAGTATTCGTTTTTATTACAAAGCTGTAGATATTTGTAAACCATATTTTTATTTTATCGCTAGTCAGTCGTCAAATCGGTATCATAAATGTGGACAGCATCATAGTCAAAGGCTATAATTGAACAAAAAATCTGTTGCTCTTTTTCCGAAAGTCATCGGGAGAAGTTTATTGAACAGTGCTTATACTAATTATTTTTAAAAGACAAAGAAGGCGTTATAAAACTCAAAGGCAATTAATAACTTTTAAGCATCTGAGTGCTAAATGTCTGCGACGCCAAACATCGTGAGTACTTTTAAGTAAGGGGAAATGCAAACAGAAATAGCCCGTATTTTATTCACGAGCCGCCAGAAAAGCTATCAGACATGTCCAAAGTTCGCTGAGAGCTTGCTTTATTTCCGTTTGACCTGTCTGGTTCGACGCTATTCCTGGCATACCACGACCCAGACATGTTCATTTCGCCGACAAGCTGAATGCAACTCCTGACAGCGCGCGCTACCTCGATGCAACGACACGGCTCTGCACTTCCAAATTTCAATATTTAATTGCGATTATTTTGGCCCAAGCTCGACTAGTTAATAAAGCAAATTGACGTGTCTAGTGTTCCGGATCGGGCTAATGGAAAAGGTTTATTTCGGTATATTTCACCGAATAAATCAATTCGAAAATTTAAATTTTCTATTTGTATAGGTTTGTGGAAAGTTTCTTTTCGTGTGCAGAATGGATACGTTGCTTTGTTCGGGGTTTTATTTTTGCTTCTCCTAGAGAGGTACGTGATACGGGCCGGCATAAAATATTTTCAAGTTGACATTGTAGTCTCTATTGAATATCTCACGAGTTTACAGAATTTCCTGACTGTAAAGCTGCTCGGATATTCAGATATTTTATGTCGTTTTGCGAAACAAAAATACGTTACACAAAGTATTAGATAAAACCCTGTTATTTTTTCGTCTTCATAAGTTTTCGGTTGTCTTACACAGTCCGTGGATGTAATATATTATTCAATTTCGGAGCTCGCACGGAATTATTTACCGAAAAGTGGGATTTGTCCAAATTCCTTCCCGGGATGTGCCACAGGGGGCGCATAGAGTGCGACAGAACCAGCTCTAACTTAAACCTAACTTAGATGTAGAGTCCTGAGGGACACGCTGAGACCCTGGTATCACATAATGGTGTTGAAACACCTCAGTTCTGCTGAAAATGTGTTGAAAACCTTAAAGTAATCCTTTTGTTATTTTTTACTTTTTGGTAAATGTTTTTCTAGAATATAATATTAATATCAAATTAGAGCTTAAAGTAAATTACATATATGATTTTTTTTAAATCAATGATTTGAATCGGAAGAGCTGATACGAGTCCTAATCAATTAATATACTGCAATATTGAAGGTCGTAAGTTTCGAATCGATACAAATCATTAAAATGTAAGTTTAAAATCAATCAATAGGGAACTTGATTCTTTCGCTATTATTTCTATTCCGGCGTTCTTCTATTTTAACGTTAAAAAATGGGTTGTCTGTAAAGTCAGTTTACGGACGATAATTTTAAGGGATAACGGTGGAAGAGAGATAGATGCGTCATAAGGCGAACGCTTCCGTGCAAGTCTATCGCTTGTTTCACGCTCTCGCTTACGGAACGTGACACTTTTTCATGCGTGCAGCCGATGTTCATCGGTTTATAAGACGTTATCACGTCAAAAAGTGAATAGGACTTAACCTAAGTCAACGGTGTATAACTTTCGAACAGCTTATTTCAGTTTATCATAAAACTACACTCAAAATAGTAGGTTTTATTGAACTTTCCATTCTACAATACAGTGTTCGTAGCTCACAAGATGAGTGACGTTAAGCACCACACTGCACCGTCGCCTCGCGTCGCCGCGCCGGCTTTACTTGTCGGGAGAAAATGCCTTTTTGCTAAATTTGTTTACAAAACAGAACCGATGCAGCAGAGAAAATCTTAAATATACAGTCGGTTCTCTATTTTTATTATATACTAGCTTTCGCCCGCGTCTCCGCCTGCATCAATGTCGATCCCTCGGGAACAGTACTTTTTCCGGGAATAAAATGTAGCCTATGTCCTTCTCCGTACTCCAGAGAACTTGTATGCAAAATTTAATGATGATCGGTTCAGTAGTTAGGGCGTGAAAGCGTAACAAACAAACAAACTTACTTTCGCATTTATAATATTAGTATAAATGCGAAAGTGAGAGTATATAACCACCAGCGCGCTAAGCAAATCTCACTACAGCCCCAGTGATAGTTTATTTCAGTAATTTCACACATTTTGTTCATTAACATGGGCATCTATAACACCAAATTATACCGATTTACATAACTGCCTTCTTGGTCCAGTGGTTAAGGCGTTTGCCTATAGACCTAGGGGTCGTAGGTTCGATTCCCACGCCCCCCGGGAAGCATATTTTGTTTAGTTGTTTCCAATTTGTTCAGGACATTGCAGGTTTGAAACACAGGTGTTTCAAACCTGCAATGTCCTAAACAAATCAGGATTGTCTGATAATGAAGATGTTTCCGTGCTTTGGAAGGCACGTTAAGCCGTTGGTCCCGGCTGCCGTCTGGTAATGGTTAAAGGAACTACGTCAGAGGCAGAGAGGCGGTTCCGAAGAACTCTGACACCAGGGTGTGCATGGTCGATTGACCGTGGCACCTACACGAAATGATGATGATGATGACCGATTTATATTATAAAGTCCGCTAGAAACAATTTGCAAAACAATCACCGCCAAGAAGTCCCTTCTAAATTTTATAGAGTGAATAATGTAGAAGAGCTATTCGGTTTTTTTTTATGATACAGGACGGCAAATGAGCAAGCAAGTGACCACCTCTGCCCATGAACAACTGCAACACATACTGGCAGGGTGTGGCAGGAGCGTTGCCAGCCATTCAAAGAGTTGGGGGACAAATGGAGGGAGGGGCAAAGTTACCTCTAAATCTGCAATTTTTGAATAAAAGTTGGTTCGGAGATCAGTATTACTCGATCATTATTTTAATTATCACCCATTATAATTATCATAAATTATTAAAGTATTTTATTATAAAAAATTTCCAATGTCTTTACTATTTAATACTTTATGAACATATGGGAGTTATTTTTTATAAATCAATTTATATACCTTATAAAAATATATTAATGAAATATCGTGTTTATTTTGTCGCACCGGTATCCTGTAAAACGCAGTATTTCATAGAACGCCTGCTTTGGATACAATTTCACCTTAATTGAAACGTAACATTTTGGGCCGGCTGCTATTGATTCATAAAGGATTCAATAGAGGAAGTTTCCCGAAATGTTTGGCTCCGCCTAGTTTACAAGTTTCGCTCTAGTTGTCAAGATAAACACGCCTGCAACGCATCTCCCACTTAAATGGCAGCCAGACAGATTAAACTTTCATCAAGAACAGGCACTTATAAGTAACATCATAGAACATACATTACACAAAACATTAACATATTTGTAGGTATTCGAAGTCACAGTGGTGTGGTGTTACACTGTACATGGACATGGGTTCGAATCCTACCTGTGACGAGTTCTTTTTATTATGTATTTTCATTTTAAACAATTATTATTTCACATCAAATAAACATCTATTAATATTGATCTGTACAAATATTATTCTATACATATAATAAAACAGAAAAAATTGTTTGTCTGTACATTTAGTGTTTTGGACTGAAATGGATAGAGGGACACTAAAATAATAATAGAAAGCAAAAAAAACATTTTTGTCTGTCTGTATGTATGATCACGCTTATCTCCGAAAGTACTGAAACGATTTACTTAAAACTTTTACCAATTGCTTTCTTTTACTAATAATAATAAAATCTTTATTTAAGTCAACATAGGCCCAGGATTTAGTAACAATGGTAGCTATTCTAAGTAAGTAATGAAACCTATCTAAATACAAAACAAAGCTAAACTTTTTTTTTTACTAATTGTTTGATTAGGCATTTGTCTCCCATCTCACCTCATGGTAAGTGACAATGACGATGAGGATGTTACATGCCTATCCAATAGATATCGATAGATAAATAGATAGATAGATATATAATATCTATATCTATTATACATATATGTATCGGAGGATAAATCGGAGGTTGCAGCTGAATTCATTAAAGTAAAAAATGACTTGACAACTACGACAGACTTCTTCTCGGCGGAACAGAAAGAAATGCAAGCTAAGATACACGCCAATGCTGATCAAGTGAAGAGTCTTGAATTGCAGAACGAAGGCTTACGAGCAGACCTGCATAAAATGGAGAGCCGTTTAGCTTCAATTGAAAGACTATCGCGAAGCTATAACCTTGAGATTCAGGCTGTGCCTGAAAATCGTAATGAAAACGTCAATACCATTGTAAAAAAGCTCTGTGAAATAGTCAAGGCTCCCATTACTGATACTGACATTCGTGCCTGTCGCAGAGTGGCTAAAATGGACGACAAGTCGAGGCGACCCAGGAACATCTTGGTCACGCTATCTTCACCATTGAATCGTGATAAACTTCTTTCTGCTGCCTATCGTTATAATAAAGCACATCCCAGTGATCCCCTACATTCAAGGCAGCTAGATATTGCTGGCAACCCTAGCAGAATTTTCGTCGTAGAACACGTATCACCTGAGTGCAAACAACTCCATGCCGCTGCTAGAAAAATAGCCAAGGAAAAAGGGTATAAATACGTGTGGCTAAAGTATGGTCGGGTGTACTTGCGAAAAGATGATAATTCTGGGTGTATCCATGTTAAAAATCAGGACATTTTAGGTGGTCTTTAGTTCTTTTTACTTTTAATTTATTTATTTTTTATTATATAATTATTACTATTCAATACATAATTATTCAGTTTATATTATTTCTTATTAATGTTAATTTACTATCAAAATGTCAATAGGATCCGTTCAAAAACAAAAGACCTGTATCTAAACACTTTGAATGTAAATTATGATGTAATTTGTCTTACTGAAACTAATCTCAATGATACTGTATATGATAAAGAGCTGTTCGATGATCGCTATATAGTATTTAGAAGGGATCGTTCTGAAACCTGTATTAGAAATAAGGAAGGGGGAGGAATTTTGATTGCCGCTAAAAAACATTTAAACATAGTTTTTCAGACTACTTGGGCCAGTGAAATTGAGGATATGTGGATTAGTATTTTTCCTGTAAATAACCAAGGACCTGTTGCACACTTGTGCGTCTGCTATCTACCTCCTGATCTGCCAATTTGTGATCGTAAGTCGTTTTACGATAATTGTCATAGGGTAATCTTGAATGGATCGGACCAGGATATGTTTATTTTAGTTGGTGACTTTAATACCCCAAATATTACTTGGACCCCCTCCTTTTCCACTCCCGCCATGAATGTGTCGGCCTTATTGATACTTATTGATACATTATCTCTTTGCAATGCCCTGCAATTTAATAATATTCCAAACTCTAACGGACGCTTATTAGATTTAGTTATTTCTACTTTCGACGGCATCAGGGTTTATGGTACTGAACCTATTAGCAAGCTTGACGTTAAACACCATCCTTCATTAGTTGTAGAACTAGACTATATACAACATGTTAGGGACAAAATATCTCATAAAAAACAGCGCTTGAATTTTAGAAAATGTGATTATATAAGGATTAAAACTGAACTTCGAGCAGCTGATTGGCCTAGTTTACTTGATTTCGCATGCATTGATGAGGCTGTCACGAAATTTTATGAAGTACTTTTTGATGTTATTAAGCGATATACCCCCCTAACTCGAAGTTCTTCTCATAATTACCCGATTTGGTTTTCCAACGCCTTAATAAAGTGTCTTGACGAGAAAAATAAATACCATAGGCGTTACAAAAGGTTTGGTAACCCTAGAGATTATGACACGTTCTCTATGCTGCGGGCTAGATGCAAAGCTCTTATAAATGAATGTTATTCTAACTTTGTTAAATCAGTCGAAGATTCACTAAATGACAATGTCAAACATTTTTGGTCTTATGTAAATAATAGGAAGGGAGTAAACTCAATACCTGACACCATGAGTTATAATGACAAGGTATCATCTGATCCACAGATTATTTGTGACATGTTCTCCGATTATTTTAGCTCTGTATTTGACAGACCAGTAAAAAGCCAAAATTCTACGTACAACTCATCTTCCCAGCTTCAATCTTCTAACACTATTTCTAGTGTCAAAATCTCACTAGAGGAGGTGCTTAGTTGTATGAAAAGCCTAGACGTTAATAAAGGTGCGGGGCCCGATGGACTACCGCCATCATTTATAAAAGCCTGCAGTGATGAGCTTAGCATCCCTGTTCATTTCTTATTTTGTAAATCTTTAGACACTGGTGTTTTTCCTACACAGTGGAAAATGGCACATATTGTACCAATTTTCAAATCGGGTGATAAATCAAAATGCTGTAATTACAGACCGGTTAGCATTCTCTCTTGGTTTTCCAAAATGCTCGGAAGTTTAGTCTATGAGTCTTTGTATGCTCATGTCAAACCCCTTATTTCCCAGAAGCAGCATGGGTTTGTTAGAGGTAGATCTACATGTAGCAATCTTCTTGAGTACAAAAACTACCTGTGTGGTGCTTTTGCTAATCGCGGACAAGTTGATACAGTATACACTGACTTTAGCAAGGCATTCGATAAGGTACAGCACTCAATTTTACTTCATAAAGTTTCGAATTATGGTGTTCATGGGAGTTTGTTGCGATGGCTTGAGTCATACCTATCAAATAGAAGTCAACTGGTGGCTTTGAGGGGCTATACTTCTACACCTGCTCCAGTTACCTCTGGGGTGCCGCAGGGATCACATCTTGGTCCACTGCTTTTCATTATCTTTATAAATGACCTTATAGAATCTCTATCATGCCCATGTCTTTCGTATGCAGATGATCTTAAGGTTTTCTCTGTTATAAGGACTATAAGTGATTGCAAACTTCTTCAGGAAGATCTCAATACTATTTCATCATGGTGTATAAATAATCACATGTCCCTTAATGTCTCCAAGTGCTTTGTGATATCCTTTACGTCAAAACGGAGTAAAATACATTTTAACTATAAAGTAAGTGTAAAGATTGTAGAGAGAAAATCTGTAGTTAAAGATCTTGGCATCCTGTTTGACGAAAGACTCACATTCAGAGATCATTATAATTACATAATAGACAAAGCCAATAAGCTCTTGGGTTTTATCGCCAGGACCACTAAGTCTTTCAAAAGTCCCAAAAGTATAATAGCTCTATGGTGTAGTTTGGTGCGCAGCACACTTGAATATGGCTCTGTGATTTGGACACCTTATTATAAAGTGCACTGTCAACGTATAGAACGGGTTCAAAAGAGGTTTCTGAGAGTGCTTTGCTTTAGATTTGGGTTGGGTCGTGCTTTGCCTTCTTATGATGACAGACTGAAAAAATTCGCTTTTGTCTCTCTCGAAGCCCGTCGTAAGCAATTTGACCTGTTGTTCTTATATAAAATTGTTCATTCCATTGTAGACTCGCCCACACTTCTCTCAATTTTAAATTTTAACACACGCCATGTATCTCGTAACCCCCGTGTCTTCAGCTTGCAGGTTTATAGGAACAACACATCCTTTTATAACCCTGTAGTTCGCATGTGCCGAGTTTACAATGAGTTATCGAACGGTAATGGTCTTGATGTCTTTGTCCCAAAGTTTGTCAGCTTTAGATCTGCAGTCAAAAAACTTTGCGTGTAATTTAATAATTAGCCCCACTTTTCTTTTCTTTTCTTATTTTTATTTTTATTATTATTTAATGAATTGATTTTATTATGTAAATTTTTATTTGTATTTAGTTTAAATTTTTAATTTAATTTATATATTTTTGAATCATTCTTATTTGTAATTTTAATTTTTAGTTTAATACCAGTAATGTATGTTTGCGTTGTATTCATTATTTAACTTTTTGTGCACATATATTAAGGATTGCGATCTGACCTGTATTGTATTGAATATTGTTGTTGTCTTGTTTTGGTTGTGATCTGTTTTATGTGCCTTATCAAATAAACAAATAAACAAATATATAATAGATATAGATATTTCACATGGTTTGCAAGAATAAAACAGCACTCTTACAAACCATGCTAGTACTGTATTATTAAAAGCGACCAAGTTCGATCTATGAGTGGACTGTCGAACCGATAGGCTATCACACTATAATTGCGACTGGTGCGAACCATGCGCAGCAATGCTGCAGATTTCTTGCGCCAAGTCGCGTCAAATCCGTCAGTATGGGCGACGGTAAACACAGCTGACGCACTACAGAACTGTGGCCGTCGCAAAAGAATTCTGAAGGCATTATTAAATTGGACTCGCAGAGGATTGTAAGCTTTTTGAGTATATCTAAACCAGAGGGCACTCGAGTATAGAGATGTGCAGTAAGCTTTAAAAAGCGTTCGAGCAAACCTCCGATCCAGTATGTTCGCTCTAACTGATAATGCTCTGCGTTCCCTCTCCATTCTACATCGTCCTTAAGGTCGTCGCTTTAATTCAACTCCATTTAATGAAACTGGAGGCACTGTTTCAGGACACTTGGTACCCGACTTACAAACCACGAACTCTGTTTTCTTAACATTGTAAACAAGGCCGTGTTAGGTAGCGTAAGATTAACAAATATCAAGAAACTCCCGTAAAGCGCCTATGAATGGCGCCAGCAGTACCATAATTATCATCCACAGAAGTATGAAGTCTCCGCTATTTTTTTTTAAATCTATGATATGATCTGCATATGAAATGTTGTTGACACACACTCCGTCAACATACCAACCCGCCCATGTATGTACTAATCTCAGCAAAACATTTACAGTCTGTTTCATCAAAATCAGATCAAAAAAAAAAGTTTCGTTAAATAGTAAAATTCAAATTCAAATGGTGGTGATATAAAGTTTGTATGGAAATTTTCTCATTTCTGGACTTACAAGAATAAAAATAAGTATATAAGTTCTAGATTACAATTGAAAAAGATCTGTGTAAAATTGACGATATTGCCCCCTGAAGGGGTAAAATAGGGGGGGTAAAGTTTGTATAGGCATTTTGTGCACTCATTTGTAGACTTAGAAGTATGAAAATAGATATATACGTTCACGTTTACAATTAAAAAGATTTTTGTACGTGAAATGGACAAAATTTCGCCCTTTCCGCCCGACAAAAATAGTTAAATGGCGGGGTTAAAGTTAAACTGGAAATTCTAAATTTTCTCATTTCTGGATTTAGAAGTATGAAAATAAGTAGGTATGTAAGTTCTCGATTACAATTTAAAAAGATATGTGTAGGTGAAATGGACACCCCTAAAGGAGTAAAGATAGTACAGAGAGGGTCATGCTCCTGCAGTGGAGATTAAAAAGACCTGATGATGATGATGATGATGATGATGATGAAAGGGGTAAAATGGGAGGGTAGTTTTGATGGAATTTGTCTTATTTCTGGAAGATTAGAAATCCATACTTCCATACTAATACTAATATTATAAATGCGAAAGTAACTCTATCTGTCTGTCGGTAGCTTTTCACGCTTCAACCATTGAACTGATTCGGAAGACAAAGGGTACCATTATGCCGGAAAATTCTAATGTTCCCGAGGTATCGACACTAACGCGGGCGGAGCCACGGGCAACAACTAGTCATAAATATAAACTAACCGATATTAATGTCTGACGCTCTCCGCTACTATGGTAAATTATTAGCTGATTTCAGGATTCCGGGAAATACTGAGTTAGTTTCCCAAAATACGTTACGATTTTCATATTCAAGCTTAAAAATTGGATTATTCATGCTCCACTCCTATTACGGATCGACAAGTTTGTCCAACCGTTAATTTTTAGATTTGGAATTGCAAATCTTGTATTTTGATGAGTTGTAAATAGGTGTTGCCAAGTTTTCTGTTTATGTAATAGGGTTACATTTTCACCAAATCTATAGGAGGGAGTAAAGCGATAAGTAAGGATAAAAATTACTCTTAATTACGACTACGTAATAGCAAGCACAACGTAGGACAACCTTTACCTAGCCCCAAAACGCTGAATGTATTAAAAACCGGCTTAGAAGTTCTTGCTCTATGTCCAGCAGTGGACTACTTATGGCTAAATAATTGTGAATACGGAATTTATTATGTACATTTTACTTAGGTCTCTTGCCGAGCATAAATTCTTCGACGATTGAGTTTTTTGTGGAACACTAAGTGACAGCACTGAGACGTCAGTTCCAATCTCAGGTTCCAATAAGCTGTTATTGGGTCACAATTTGACATTTGTTGCTATTGTCAATTGTTATCCAATGACAACAGGTTATCAGACCCGACGCATGTGCTATCACCTGATAATATTTTAGAAAACCCTTATTCAAACGTAAGAAAAATAAAAATTAAATTACATCCATTTTTATTTCATTTGAATACAACTTGCGTTTGGCATGTCAAACCGATTGGCTCGGCTGAACTTATTTCAATTTTGCTTTTGTTATTAGGGCAACATGTGAGCTCTAATATTGGAGCCAGTTCATTCATCGAGCGCCAGTGTAGCGGAAAAAAGAGCTGAATGTGGTGCTCCGCTTGAATAACCACGGCCAATGAAAACCTCCCGATTGAAATATTTATTCAAACACAATGGACATGTGGATTGAACATTTAGAAAAATGATGGATTTTATCTTCATAAATTTATTTCCAAATAAAATTAAACTATGGAACGATTACCTATTTAACTAAAAATATAAATTACTTACAGTTTAAAATAATTAAATTTTATTGCCAATCTTCATTTATAATGTTCGTGAGACGAAAATAAGATTTATTAGTCGCAGTAAGAAATAAATTCACCACAAATACCACAGTAAGAGCTTGTAACAAAACGTCGGTTCATCGATTTATTTGAAATGATACTTTAATATACAACCTATTTATTCAACCTAGGTCCTATTAGAAGGTACAGTTATCAATATCCATTAGCAATTTAGTCAGTTTGATACTGACTAAATTGCCAATGGATATTGAATTTGTACAGAGATCTATATAATATGCCTATAATATATAATAGGCAAATAGAAATCCATTGTCAATCAGCATTCAGGCGAAACCTCGTATCCTGGATCACAAAGCTCTATGTGCGAAATTATGGACATAAACATAGGAGTAGACTAACAACAAACAAGTTCTGAGAAGTCTCTATGATCAATAAGTAAGCTTGAGTGACGCAACAAACTTATCCACGGCACTATATCAAATATATTTATTTATGTATATAATTGTATTTGATATTCAAAAATAATAAATAAATTTAAATAAGAATTACCTAGTTTGTCCAATCGGTCAGTATAATTATATTGTCTTTGGTATTAATCAGAGGTTCTACTCACCTTCAACTTTTTCATTTGAGCAATACATTTCTTACAGTGAAGATTATTCAGTACATCACGACATAAAAAAATTAGAACAGATACGACATAAGCATTTTATTTTATTGTAAACTTAAAAAAGGTTATCTTTTGCAATGGCAATTTTTTTTTTACTATGTTGTAAACATAAATATTTTATTAAAGTGTTGTCTTAGTTGCGTCTAACTACAAGACAAACGGTTTTAAGAATGGTAAATGTTTTGCGAAATATTATAAATCTTTTGAATGAAGAAAAACTTAAATGTATGTAAAAATTAGATTCTGTAATTCTAACATACCATCTTAAATGTTTAAACTGCTTTGTGAGTAACTCCTGCTTTGGGGACGAATAAAGTAATTCTACGCTCGTACCCTCTATAGGTACATAAAATACAATGAAAATTGCTCCATATTGTGAATAAATTTACTATGTAGGTACTTACCTAACTTTTTTCAAAAAGTGATAATTATGAATCCAATTATGGTGTAAGAAGTAAAATAAGTGTCGATATCAATTATTCTAAGGAAGTGCCTGTAAATGTCTAAATAAGGCAGATTCATAGAAATAATTAATAAATCCTTCGAAACGACCAGCAGGCTTACGTGATACGATTCGTTAGTCTAATTAGGGGAGAATTTTAGGACGGGCTCCGACAACTGACAATGATGGCTGATCAACTGCAAAATAACAAAATTATATAGTATAATAACAAACCAAAATATGAACAAGAATAAGTTGTCTGTAAAGTCGGTTTACGGACGATAATTTTACGTTATAACGGCGGAAGAGAGTACTACGTCGCAAGCCGAACGATTAGGCCGATCGTGACTCTCTATCGTTTGTTCCGCGCTCTCGCTTGCACACAGAACGTGACACTTTTTCATGCGTGCAGCCGGCGTTCATCGATTTATAAGACGTTACTAGGTTTTGCCCGCAACTTCGGCCGTGTGTACTTTAGATATCAGGGCATATGAAAATGTCCTACAATCCATACAAACTTACCCCATTTTACCCCTTTAAGGGGTAAAGTGGGAATTGGGAGGGGTTGAATTTTTAAAATCCTTTCTTAGCGCTCACTTACATTATGAAAGAAACCCCTGTTCGGATGGCAGTGTCCGCGACTCCGTCCGCATACATTTGTATGGGCGTCTTATCATAACTGAAGAAAAAAATTGTAGCATATCTTGTGTCCTGTACGACTAAATGTTTATCTACCAAGTTTAAGAATTATGGAAGAACATACATACATACAGCAAAATCTAAAAATCCTCAATTTTGTTTTAATATCATCGATATCTCTGAAAACAAAGTAACTTACTCCATGAACAACCCTTACAGATTTATTATTAATATTGATTAATTTAAAAATAAGAGGTATCAGTGTTGGAGATCAGACCATGTCACGCCTTTTGTCTTAACCACAGAACAACAACATTAGAAATGACGGGCGTGGCACGCGCGCCGAAATTGAGCACGATCTGCCCACTTGAATCACCTAAGAGTTAGTCCCGCGATCGTCAAAAGAAAAAAGGGAGATTTAAGTGAAAAAAAATCGAAATGTTCCGCCGTGTGAAACTCTGAGCAAAGGAGGAGTTTTTACTCAATTGTGTTACGTTAGAAGTATGCTTGAAATGAGGCGACGCTGGTTTTCATAGAAATCACGCGATAACACTTCTAATGTTTGTTGTTTTGCGGTCCTAACAACTTACGACTTCAACTCTGCACCAGTGAGTGGCGGGGTTGTCGCAACCTACTGAAGAGACAAAATATAATTACTTTTTTAGATGTTTTTAGCCACCGACACGATAAGAAGTGTTGATAACAAAAGGTAGGCTCTTAAATATCTTAATTATGATGAATAAATTCGCACAATTCTCAAAACAAAACCGGTTAATTAACCATCGTAAACTGAAAATTTACCACAAGCCACAATGTAGCTTTTTGCAAATATTTCTATTGTAACAGTGTTCTGCCGACGGCTTATTAGAGCAGTTAGTGCAATAACGTTGGGCGCAATAAAAATATCAACAAACGGGTTCCGTGCTAATGAAAAGTAAAGACAGACAGCACTCGACGTCCGGTCACCGAGGGCGTAATGCAAGCCAGAAGGGCCACGTCACGCTGGCGGTTTCCAAGCGTCAGTGACTGTACGAGTGCGATCATGAGTCTGCTACATCATGATCGCACTCATACCATTAGTGTACCAAACTATATATAATATCTCATTTTATACGTAAAAACCTGGAGCTCCATTTTTGAGCTGATAGAATTAATCCGCCACTCGTTGTGATGTCAGCACCCGTTTCGCATTTACGTATAATCAATGAGTGGTCCCATTTTTACGTATTTTTAATCGTGTGAACAGTTCTTTTGCCTAAAGTCACCAGCTTATGTATTATGCTTACTAGAATAATGTATTGATAATATATTCTCATTATTCACGACAGTCCAGAGACAATTGTGGCAAATATTTGAGGCGCTAAACAAAAAAAAATACATGTCTTTTGTCGATGTTTACAATTCCGTTGTTTGTGGGCTTTTTTGACGACCTTTCTATTGGATATTGCTATTGGATTGCTATTGGATCCAAAACTATAATGTTACAATCTCTGTGTCTCAATGAGCTTTGAACATTCATCAACAAAACTTTTATAATCGGTTAAACTGAATGAAGTAAAAAGTTAAATTTGATATTTTGTATGCGTGATTCGGGGAATCCAATCGAATAATGGTGCAAAAATAGGGCCAATTAAGATTAGCAAGCAGAAGCTTGTCAACAAGTAGCGGATCTCATTAAACAAGTTCAAAAATTTTGTTCCAAAAGAAATTGACATATGATCATTAAGTTTGTAATAATAAACTGGACAACATTATCACATTGGCAGTAAGAATAAATTTCCTATGGTGTTCGTGTATTTTATCAGTTTGACTCTTAATTTACTTTGTAACGTTTTTCTTGACTATTTACCTGAATGCATGTAAATATGTATATTTCTTAATTTATTAGAACGAGAAAGAGAGCGGGAGTGCGAGCGCCCTGTCGATTCCGCCGTGTTCGGTCGCATTTCCTCTCTCTCAATGACTCTTGTAAATGAAGGTTATAGAAAAGCATAGACGCATAGGAAAGTATGATTCCGTGTTGCTGTACTCATAGTTCAACCCTTAGATACTAACGCAAGATTGAGAAGTTACCATGACCTGGAAATACTGGCCCCAGAAGCCTTGAAAATGAGGATATTTTCTATCTCTCCACATGAATACTATATCACATATATTAATTCGGAGACTGTATTTTGAAAAATCTAACTCTGCATTTAACTAAATATATGTACACACTCAACAAAGCGCAGAGAAGACCCTTAAATAATCACTGGCCACTCTTTGTTTTTATTTCTCATTCTACTTAAGATATTAAAATGGGGTGTTATTCTATGAGTTTTCGGACAAAACTTTCTGTAAACTACAACCCGCTCGCGAACCGGTCGTTTAAGAATGCCTTTACTATGACGAAGGCAAACGCGCCCTAGCGGCCACTCTTTGTGCTCACCTCCTATCTCGGCTTACGAATTCTCTAATTGAATACGTTTATTTTAAGACCCCTTTTGCACAAAAAGTAATTTTAAATAACAGATAGGGATGCTTAAATGGAGAGGCAATTTCGGATTTGTTAATGGACAGGTAAATTAAACTCTCGTACAAATGGATTTTTACAAAAAACAATTTTGTTTCGAGTTCTATGAAATTAGCCTAATGGAATCAAAGGTATTTAAATCATTTACAAATAAACGGATTATAATACACATTATACTTACCTAATCCAAATGAATCTAGTCCTACAATAAACGAAATGGCTAGACGCAACGGTCCGTAAAATAGTCTTGCGTTCGTTCAAGAGATATCCACAAAACAGACCGCTTCCATGACAGGATACTTTGTATTTCAAGGGCTTACAGAGACGTCTTACCCATTTCAGACCAATCTGTCATTTGGCTGCTTAACTCCTTTTTCTAAATTTGATTAGGCTCCTGTATACAGGCTGACTGGTAAATCACGTGTCTTACTTAAGGGCGTAAAAATAATGATACCACGTAACAAAAAAAAATATAAAACCAACAAAATACAAAGGAATTTTTTATCAAATTAGTCCGCAAATCTTGGAATGTTTAGAAACCTCACGCTCGCTACGCGCATCCAGCTACACGGCCCGCGGCCGACACGTCAACAGGTACGAGCGCTTTGATTAGGGCGAGTGTCACACTTATTGTTTTTATTGGATAATTCTTTTAAGCCCTATTTTTCATATATATTTGGAACCAGAATCGACTAGTGCCTCCTTTCAATATGTAACGAAATTCACCAATCAGCCTGTATATGCTGATGTAAATTTTTGGCAATATCTTATCCTCGAAAGCAGGATCGTCTAATGGCAAAAGACCGGTCCTAATGAGCCTTGTGCCATGGAGATTGGGGCGACCGCTGGTGTGGGAGGCTATTTGTGTCATTCCATCTCCAGATTACACATCCCCACCAGCAGGAGCAGAAACCCTCAAAAGTTTTAAAGATAATTACGTATTAAAGTTTATTTCAAGCCTTTTGTGTTTGAAACATTGGGCTCGTGAAGCGCATAGGGTGTTTTATTTCTTAACTGACAAGCAAGACAAGCTTGTTGAAGTATCACGTGACTAAAGCTAGTTAGCTCTAGGCCTAGGGCCTAGAGTCTAGGCTTAGGAGGGACCACAGATATTCTATGGGTGGGAGTGGAAGGGACAATGCGATTTGTAGTTATATATTTTTAGGTATTAAGGACATTTTATTTTTAGAGTACTTATTTTTATTTATTATACATACATCACGTATTAGAGCCTTAAGTCAAAGACCGAAAGGCCACGCTTGGCGTGTGGGCGATAAATGTAGAAAACGGAATCAAAATAGTGATGGATTGCTAGCCGCATCGCTTATTATCATGATTGCTTAGATTTTCACCCATATCCCTTGACCTGTTTCTACGGTCTGCGCGGAAACAGAAGCAGCTGGCACATTCTACGTTTTTTCTTTTCTCCCAGACCAGCGAGGAAGATAAGGAAGATTTTTTATCATATTAAGTTAAAGTACCTACTACTAGGACTAGGTCAGGGGTGTGGTGACATCCGGTACACGCACTCGCCTTCCTGAGCTGCTACTTTTCTTCCCGTTTGTATTCATCCGAGTAGTATGCCAAACCTACATTCCCTTCTCAAATAAAAAAAAAATAATATCCTTCCCCAGTTTTTAAATGTTTACGCACGTTCAGCGTGTTGGTAAGTATAGTATAGACAAAAAACGGAATCAAAATAGTGCTTGCTAGCCGCAACGCCTATTAACATGATTCCTTTAATTCTTTTTTAATTTTAACCGACTTCAAAAAAGGCAAAGGTTATCAATTCGGTTCTATGTTTCTTTTTAAATGGTTCTTACTTCATAACTCCCGTCATGAACCGATTAAAAAAATGTAGATCTATATCTACTTATATTTGAAAGAGTATGCTTTTAGATTGCTCCCACTCCAATCCACCACCCCATCAAAATCAGTTTTGTAGTTAATTTGAAGTTTTTTTTTGTATGTAAGATTGTGTAATGGTGATGACCACAAAGCGAATTATCGATCCGTTCCATGTACAACTAACATGTAGCTTGACACTAGTCAGCAAGCCAAAGGACATCTACTTACAAAAAGAAATACAAATTTGTTGCAAATGCTGTGTGCACCTGTAATTGGTATATATATATAATAACAACTTTATATACTTAATGTTTTAACGCAATGTATTGTATATATACTGTTGGTGTGCCTTTTCCTAATAAATAAATAAATAAAACTTCAACAAACAAAACGCCTCACAAAATTATACACATACGTCAGATAACGGTTAAAACCAGGTACTAAAATTAGTCCTCGATTTATAATAAGACGCTAGACTAAAAACGTCGGTTAGACCTTTATACCAACCATAAATGTCGTTTTTATTTACAACAAGGTCTGCTTTTTGTATATTCATGCTATCAAGCTAGGAAACGCAACCAGTGTCATTGGCATTCCGTCAGTGGAGCACGACCCTTTCGGACTATTTGTTTTGGTAATAAATACTTAGTTGAGGGTCTTTACCTATAAAATAGGCGCTTTTCTCCTCTTTCCATTAAGTTCCTTACGACTATGATTTGCAGTTAAGCACATTTTTTTTTATTTAAACTTGAAAGTGGACTATGTAATTAACATTCTTCGTGCATTATTTTTTGTTTTTCTGAATTAAATTATTAAAAAATGCTCTTGAAAAGATAACTCGTTTCAGATGTTGTCCGTTTTGATCAAATTTATCTTCATTTATGCGTAAATCACTGAATAATAGCACTGACATTAAACAATGAATAATATTTTTAAGGCCACTTAAATGTATCTTTCTATCTCACTATATTGGAAGATACAAGTGTGCACATACAAATGTGTTGTTTGTCATAATTTATTATTTATTTATCCAGTACTAAGTATGTAGTAATAGTAGATTGTTACATCGAGCAGAAAGTAATTTATTATTGCACCGAGTGCTCATTTGGAGCCCGAACGCAAGCGAGGGCTCTAAAAAGCACGAGTGGAATATAAATTTATTAATGCAAGGTGCATAATCTGCTATTCTTTCAACAACTACAAGAAAAACAAAGTAAAAAATAAAACTGAAGAGGAAATTACAGTAAGTGAAAATGAGTTTTTTTTTCTTTATGGCAAGTATTTTTGGCAAGCAATACACACATCACTTTACATGCTAACTATATAACTCCATACGGCCTGCATGTTGGCCAACCTTTTTTGTAACAAGTGACACTTATGATCCCGCGATTAAAAAAAACTAAACAAACAGTGCGCAAAGTTCCGCTTTGTGCTGGATATGTAGTACATTATGATAGAGTTGCAGCGTAGTTGGAAGAAAAATATTTTCCCACCTACAACATATTCCCAGTTAGATATAACAATGCTATTTTGAGGAATCCAAGGCATTTATCAGCTCGTTGCGGCTACGACACTACGAATATTTTGAGAAGGTGCTGGCTCACTTTAAAACTCATATCTTCAGTATTCAGTTACTGTGTTCTAAAATGCAAAAATATATTTATATGATATGTAAAGTTGGCAGTAACTTTGAAAGATGTGGCGATAAGTTCAGGGCGGTCACAGCAGTCACGGGAATGTTTTGAATACAAAGTAGGTTTTGTGGAAGGACTGTCTGAATATTTTTGTTAAAGTAATATCGTATCTATTTTTCTAAATTGCTCAAACTATAACATATACTTAACTTCTAACTTCACTATTTTCTGTTTACCTCTAGGCTTGATTTTCCTTTTTCGGCATAAACAATATCTTATATGTTTAGTCAGGACAGGTCTACCTAGTTGCCAAGTTTCGTGCAGATACGTTCAGCTCTAATTAACCATAAAAACTTATATGTTTTAAATATTATACAGCGTGTAATTTTACCCTTAACAGTCCCTTCAATGGGCGAATCAGTCCCAAAATATGAAAAACTTTTCCTATGGGACCAATGCTGGAATCTGAAAAACATTTGAACACTTTTCTATATGTTCAGCTGGGCGTATAATGAAAATGTATTATTTTTAATTCACAGCATTAGTTCCATAGTGAAAGTTGTTCACTTTGTCTGAGTCGCACCTTCAAGGGAATGACGGTGGTTTATTTAAACGCTGTTATGTAGGAAATTAATTTTCTAATTTTTTTTCTTGTCTTTTTCTTAAAAATCACACATATTCAGCTTACAAACTTGTGAAATAATGTCGAAAGTGCTATCATAACGACACATATTTAATAATGGATATTTCGTGGGTTAGTATTACCAGGACGTAGAATAAACTAATGCATGCACTTTATAGAAACTATATTAAAGTGTTAAATTAAATAAACCAAATTATTGTTTCATAACCGCGTTTCAATTAGTATCAATACATTACAACATTTTATAATACTGTTTAATATGCTAGCAACTAAGCCAACGGCCCACATGAAGGTAATTGGTGCAAATTCGAGGGTTCACAGTATAGTTGCTAACTTGTAACAATCATCGAGTACTTTAGGGGCCTGGTGGTGGGGGCCCGTGGGGGTGATGAGGTGGGTGATGCGGTGGTGGTGGCTCGTGTGGTGGCCCCGGGTGACCAGGCGGGTGGTGCGGGGGGTGCTCGGGGCCTGGTGGGGGTGGCATCTATAAAATAAAACATTTTTATCAATGTATGCACTATATTACTGGCGGCTTTGTAAAATTTTGACGGCTGACACAACAAATAAAGATTTTTTGAACTGTTACGTTTAGAAATGTTCACTTCTAACTGCAAATTATGCGTTTTTACAAAAGCATATAATTTTTTTATGCTTGGGCTACCACCACGGATTACATAAAAATGATCTACTACAACAGGCATCATAGAATAAGTCCTCAATGCAATTCCTCTTTATCCAAGTAAAGTTTTTGTTGATTCCTTCATAGCCCGGGGAACACTTTTAAGTCAGCAAGTTAGTACATGGTGTAAAACGATGTGGTAAAACTTTTACAGTAGTATATATGTAGTTAAAAAGTTACGTCTAAATATATTAAACGTCCTTTAGCCAGAAATGCCTTACCTTATTTTTTAACTTAAAAAACCGAAAACAATAACACTAACTTTGTGACTGGCTTGTTCGAGGCCGATCAATATTATATATGTGGAGTTATCTCGGCGGGCACGTTTCAACTATGATATGACTAACTTTTAACGATAATTCGGAAAATATTACTTTATGACTAAGGAAATCGATACTTAAAGCGATAACATCTAAACAAATATTGATAAATACTTTAGAGGTCATACTAAAAAGCCTACCAGTGAATAGCTAGAGCAAGATGAGGAGCCCGCTGGTCTGCAGGTCGCGAGCATTGAAATACGCATGTTAAGCATGTTACCCATATGTAAGTAGCGGGGCTAAAGGAGTCTAGTAATAAAATTTATATTAATTATTTATGTTTACAATTATGAGATACCTCCGTTCGACATAACTGTAAAAGTAACAAAAAATAAGAAGTAACAAAAAAAAAATCACGCTGAATGCGACTTAGCACACATTTATTTTCGTTTTGTTATGGAAAGAGCACTCAAAAATAGGTATTTTTGAGTGCTCTTTCCATATTTCCATCCGAAACCTCCTACTTACTTAATTTAATCAAAATCAAGATATATTTTGTTATACACAAAAATGAACTTTAGAACTATTTGTCGTTTACTCCTTCCATGACTAGGTGAATATCTTACATGAATCATACTTAGGCGAGCCAGTAATCTTTCAAGATATGGTTTGTTTTCATTTATTTACAGTTTATACCTACATATTATATACTACAACGTTCCTTGCTTGGACTAAAAACTAGAATAAAGATACCTACTTAAGCATTAGGTTGTGGCATACATCTGTACCGACGCCCGGCTAACACTGAGAGCGCCGCGGCGAGCGCGCACTATTTACGTTGCTGCACACCCGGGACACCGAGCCGCGGGCGCAGCCGCGCGACGCTGATTGGTTCAATTCCAAAAACGAAATAGTAACTTTAAACTAAAATAAATCTGTATATAAATTCTGTATGTTGGCTAATAAATTATGTACTACTTATTTAACATTCATCAGTCGTCTTATTCATACCTCCACATAGGGCTCCCACATATTGGTGACCCCTTTTACCTGTCATTATGGAAGAAAATAAATGTGGTGGAGCTGGAAATCATGGAGGAGCTGCAAAACATGAACAAGCATTGGGAACGAGCAGTGTGGACCTAGCCGCTGTATCTGTGCAGTCCAGACTACTTCCTTTCTGGCGAGAGTATCCCCGCGCGTGGTTCATCCAATTTGAAGCTGTTGTGGAACCCCTGAAGACGTCAGACGACCAGAAATACAAATATGCATTACAGCAACTTCAACCGGCGGATCTGCAGCAAGTAACAGACATTCTTTACAACCCACCTACTACGGACAAGTACAAAATTCTGAAGCAACGTCTACTTTCAGTCTACGAACAATCCGAGATCAAGAACTTCCAGAAACTCGTCAGCGGCCTAGAACTTGGCGATCAGAAACCTACCCAGCTATTACGAAGGATGCGAGAACTCGGCGGAAACATGATCACAGAAGAGGGGCTGAAAATCGAATGGATGAATCAAATGCCTTCACAAGTACGAGTCGTTCTCTCCGTCAACACCGAATCGTCACTCTACACACTAGCTGCAATGGCTGATAAGATGCTAGAATATTCGCAATCATCAAACATCGCTTCGCTTACGACACCTACAACATCGACACACGCGCGCGCGCACACGACTGCTCAGGCTCACGGCGACGGCGCAACTATTAGCTCGATCCAGTTCGAGGTACTATCAAAACAACTTGAGAAATTGTCACTGGAGATATCGGAATTGCGTGAAGGAAGAGGACAGCCATACCGTCGTAATTTTCGCTATAGAGCCCGTTCGAGATCGAAGTCTAATCACCGTGAGAACAAAAGGAGACCCGATGATGCAACATGGGAATGCAAATATCATTACCGATTTGGAGATAAGGCGCGACGATGCGAATCGCCTTGTGCACGGAGGACAAAAAAGTCGGAAAACTAATAACTGCACCGGCCGTGGCGGACGTTGGTGTACCACAAGCAAGCAACCGCCTACGCGTTTTCGACCGAGACACCAGAGAATCGTTCCTTATCGACACGGGTGCCGAAATTTCCGTGTACGCTGCCAAAAACAAAAGAAAACCTGCAACAAACGATTTTCAACTATATGCGGCCAACAACACACCTATAGCTACGTATGGGCAGAAGACGATGCAGTTGAATCTGGGCCTACGTCGTTCGTTAAGCTGGACCTTCATAATCGCGGACGTTAACTCTTCGATTATTGGAGCTGATTTCTTACGTCATTACAAGCTGCTCGTCGATTTGCATCAAATGAAGCTAATAGACACCGTGACCAATTTGTACGTCAACGCCATGCAAGTTCACGCAATACCTGAGACAATTCACATCATCAGCAGCGACCAAGATTATTACGACATCCTGAAGAAGTTCCCTGACGTAATAAGACCTCTGTCATTGAAGACACCACCAAAACATGACATCGTGCATCATATCGAAACAACTGGCCGTCCTATATACAGCCGTGCTCGACCGCTACCTCCCGACAAATTCAAAGCAGCGAAAGAGGAATTTCAAGCCCTGATGGAGAAGGGAATCTGCCAACCATCTTCAAGTCCATGGGCCAGCCCGCTACATGTCGTAAAGAAAAAAGACGGAGGACTACGAATATGCGGCGATTATAGACGTCTCAACGCTGCTACACTGCCAGACAGATATCCAATTCCACGAATCCAGGACTTCTCACATCAACTGCATAACAAGAAAATCTTCTCAAAACTTGATTTGCAGAAAGCATTTTATTCTATACCTATCGCAAAAGAAGATGCACAGAAGACTTGCGTGATTACACCATTTGGACTATTCCAGTTCAACTCCATGACGATGGGGCTGCGCAATTCAAGCCAAACTTTTCAACGATTTATGCATGAAGTGCTGCGAGGCCAAGAAAACTGCTTCTGTTTCGTTGACGATATTTTGCTCTATTCAGAAGACGAAGAGAGCCACAAAACAATCCTGAAGGAAGTTCTGGAGCGGCTGGACAAATATGGCGTAACACTGAACATCAACAAATGTGAATTCGGTAAAACGAAGATAAGTTACCTCGGCTACGAAGTATCTAGCGAAGGAATACGACCCACAGAAGAAAGAACAAAGGCTATTTCCGATTACCCTCAGCCAAAAAATGTCATGGAGCTACGAAGATTTTTGGGCATGTTGAACTTCTACCGGAGCTGCCTACCTCATCAAGCTGAAATGCAAGCCGAACTCAACAAATATCTACACAACACTAAGAAGAACGATAAATCACCAATAGCATGGACACCCGAAGCCGAACAAGCCTTTAAAAACTGCCGCCAAAGCGTTTTAGAAGCCACGACTTTGAGTCATCCCATCCATGGAGCTGAACTCAGCATTATGTCAGACGCATCTAGTCACAGTCTTGGAGCCGTCTTGCAACAAAAGAATGGAGAAAAATGGATCCCGCTAGCCTTCTTCTCAAAAACTATGAGCGAAACACAACGTCGATACAGCACATACGACCGAGAGCTACTTGCTATGTACGCTGCAACGAAACATTTTCGACCACTTATTGAGGGATGCGAAGTCACGATATTCACTGACCACAAACCGCTTGCTTACGCGCTGACTAAGTCGGCTAGCAGCAGCGATACGCCCCGACGCGAACGACAGCTACACTACATTAGCCAATTTTGCACGCGCATACAATACCTACAAGGAGAAAAGAATGTCGTCGCCGACTCACTGTCTCGCCTGGAAGAGATTGATTGTCCATCAACACTCGACTACACACATATAGCTATCGATCAGGAACACGACGCAGAACTCGCAAAATTGAAACAACAAACGAACTTGAAGTTTGTCAACGTGCAAATGAACGGAGTGAAACGACCTATCGCCTGCGAGTGCTCGACGTCGACTGCGCGCCCGTATCTGCCGAAGGAGTTTTTTTTTTTTTTTTTTTTTTTTTTTTTTTTTTTTTTTTTTTTTTTTTTTTCGAAGGACTATGTAGCTAGCTCCAAGTGAGCTTTCGACTTCACCGGGCGTTTGAGGTGAGGGCAGAGTGCCCTCAACTATCTGCCGAAGGAGCATCGCTTTGCCGCTTATAAAGCGCAACACGAATTCTCCCACCCCGGCGTGCGCGCTACGAGAAAGCTAATTGCATCGAAATTTTTCTGGCCAACTATGAACAAAGATATCGGCGCATGGGCAAGATCATGTATCGGCTGTCAAAGAGCGAAGATCAATCGGCACACCGTTACTCTACTGGGCAAAATTAAACCATCTGGACGTCTGGAGCATTTACACATTGACATAATAGGTCCAATGAAGATTTCAGAAGACTGCAGATACTGTGTCACTATGATTGATCGCTGTACGAAATGGTTGGAGGTTGTACCAGTACGCGAAATAACTGCTGAAGTGGTTGCAAGAGCATTTTACGACAACTGGATAGCACGATTTGGATGCCCACTACGCATTACGACTGATCAAGGACGTCAATTCGAGTCTGCTCTTTTCAAATGTCTATTGAAGAGATTTGGGATCACCAGGATACGTTCTTCTCCTTTTCATCCACAATCCAACGGATTTTTGGAGCGACAGCACCGTGTCCTGAAGGCAGCACTTATGGCAAGAGGCGCGTCGACACAATGGACGACTGAATTACCTACAGTACTGCTCGGCCTGCGCACAGCATTGCGAGAAAACAATATATCTCCAGCCATGATGACATACGGCACAACACTGCGCTTACCTTCAGACTTCGTGGAGCCAACCAAGACAGACATGGAAGACGCAGAGTTCGTTCGTCATTTAACATCTACAATGGCATCACTTCGACCTACTACAGAACGCAGTCATAATATTGAAAAACCATTCGTGCATAAGGACCTTTTAACATGCACACACGTATTCCTGCGAAATGACACTGTCCGAGCGCCGCTTGTACCTCCCTATGATGGCCCGTATGAAGTACTTGAACGGTACGACAAGTTTTTCAAGATCCAATTGCCACTGAGAACAACAACCGTGTCGTTAGACAGGTTGAAGCCAGCCTACATTCTCAAGGAATTTGAACATGTTCCTGCTAATGTGGACACTTCCAATTTGGGGCAACCTGCTGAGAAGATCGCGCGGTCAGAACCTTACATCACACGATCAGGCAGAACTGTGAAGAAGACCATACGCTTCGCTTGAGGGGGAGATATGTGGCATACATCTGTACCGACGCCCGGCCCGGCTAACACTGAGAGCGCCGCGGCGAGCGCGCACTATTTACGTTGCTGCACACCCGGGACACCGAGCCGCGGGCGCAGCCGCGCGACGCTGATTGGTTCAATTCCAAAAACGAAATAGTAACTTTAAACTAAAATAAATCTGTATATAAATTCTGTATGTTGGCTAATAAATTATGTACTACTTATTTAACATTCATCAGTCGTCTTATTCATACCTCCACATAGGGCTCCCACAAGGTATTGAACCAATTGTGATGTAAATAGGTAGGTACTTACTTTACAAATAATATCGTTCATTAGTGTTAGAAATTATCTTTTTCGACATACATAAAATATCGAATGTAGTTTAAAACCTTCCTTTTAATAATAAAATTCCTGCATTAAATACTGTTTTACATCCACTAACAAAGTATGACGTGCTATCATTAAAAAACAAAAGAGCTGTAACAAAACATCGCAACGAAACCGATTGGGAATTCTACTCTTCGCAATCCGACAAGAAAATTCCATTTTCCAAATACAAAACTGGGAACAGACGACAGACCTAAATACCTTGTAAGTAAACGAAGCGCAATAAGTAAATAACATTTTCCGCTTTCAGCAAATTTCAAAACAAACGGCCGATGAAAAACCCTAAACAACTTTCAATGGATTGCTGTTTTGCGGTGAAATATTGTTGTTTAAAGATTAATACCGCTACAAAGGTAGTGAGTGTATTTACAATATAAAAATTATAGTTTATAGACTTTATACATTGCTATGACGAATAAGGTGTTAGTAAACCGTGATTCTATAATAAATTTAAACCGCATAAGTTTTTATAAGTATTATTATTTATAGTTTCTTTGTACAGGTTCCGCGGCCTACTCAAAACTTTCCCAAAACATTTATACTGCATGAATGCTGACAAAATCGACAAGTCCCTAGACTCTATTTTTTTTTTTTTTACTAAAAATTGAATTAGGCATTTGTCTCCCATCTCACCTGATGGTAAGTGACGATGAAGACTCTAACACGAAACCCTCTTTGTTTTGCTAATCTGTTTTGTCTTAATTTAATTTGGCATAACGATTAGGCATATTTTTTGTCATACTAATATTTTGACAAGTAATTGTTTTTGGCATACTATTTCAATTCAATAGGCACAAATATTATTTAGGCTAATGTTGTTTGCCTTAATTTTGATTGCCAAGTTGGAAGGCATATTGTTTAGACGTCTAATAGTTATTAAGCACAAAGATCAAAAGGCATAATGGGGTTCGAGATCCAGTGTGTGTATTTTTCCATGGTATTATATCATTCAAAAATATATTTATAAAATATCAAGTTATAACTGCTAACCTTTAAATCGCTTCCAAAAAAACTAGGTTAGGTTGGGTAAGAATTACGACCTCACCAGATACCGAGTTGCCATCTGAAACGATAAAATGATGTAATAATGTTTTAACAGAAGTCATTATGCGTAAGAATAGTATGCTTAACAATTATTATGCTTATTGTAGTTATACTTTAAAAAGATGTACCTAAAAAGGTATGCCAAATTCATATTGTGCATAACTACTTATTATAAGGCTAAGTAAAAGTATGCCATGTTAAAGTATGATATAAAATTTTATGCAAAAAATAGGGAACCGTGGGAAACCCTGCGAACATAACTCTAATAGCGAACTAAATTTATAATAATGTGATAATGAACCAAATTGTAATCGTCAACTTATTGCATTTGTATGTATGTATTTATCATTTGTAATATTCCACAGTCGTATGCAGGAAAATCCATATGATAAAATCCAATTTAGATATAATCAAGTGGCTAGATATTAAAATCACACTTCACGTAATAATACAATCAGACTTTCAGATACACCGCATTAATCTTCGTTAAGAACTCTACAATAAAGGTTTCTATTGTCACACACAATCATTTTATCATTTAAGTGTTTCTACATTTACTTCAACTTAACCTAACCTAAAGCCTTCATTACGCTTCGGAGGTGATAAGCATACAGACATCTAGGTATATTTTTAGATCAACCCAATCTAATGAAGTGTAAAGACAATGTGAATGCTGAATTTTTTTTTTAAATGACTGTGTAGCTATCTCCAAGTGAGCTTTGGCTACTTCACCGAGCGTTTGAGGCGAGAGCGGAGTACCGTCAACCTTTATAGACAACATCACTAAAGGGCCCCCAGGAGGGACGGACCTCGGCTTTGGGCGTTGCCTGTGTGCGCAAGGCTTGGAGAGACAGCAAACTCTAATATTGCCTGTTGGGCCGCGCATGGGTACTATATATACGGACGCCTTAAATGTATACTGTGTATTCATATTTGTATTAATTTACTATCGATTTCTGCAATATTCCGTTGTTGTTATCGACCTAGATATTAAAATCGGACTGCCGATACAGGGTATAATCAATACGGTGCAAATTGTAGTGCATAATCGATGCAGTTTACTATCAATATGGTGTGTCATCGATAATGTACACCATCGATATCCATATAGATTATATGCACCTTCGATACAGGCTACAATCGATTTGGTGCAACATCGATGCTGTTTACTATCGCTACTGTGCGCCTTCGTTGCAATTTACCTTCCTTATAGTGGGCTTTCGATGTAGCGTACCAGCAATTTTGTGTAGCTTAACTACAATAAACCGTCGAAAGAACGGATTCGATATAGCGACCGGCGATGTAGTGACTGGCGATATTGTGCCCTACCCCTATTAGGTATTTTCATGTAACAAAGTATTCACTACTAGATTTATTTTAAAAGGAGGGATAGTAGGGGTCAATAGGTATATGATAATTTAAAAAAATGTGTCATTAATTTTATCTTGTATTACAATTAAAGTTAGATGTACGTACTAGCTTGATGTATGTATTGTGAAATTGTCTTTTTAATAATAATTGATACCGTTATTTATCTATTTTATTATTCGTGAGTTCCACTCTCTTTTTCTCTCCTAATGACAACCTTACACATACACATTAAAAACAAAATATTTATTTTATTCTTCAGTTCATTAGATCACCGCAAAAATGGTCCTGGATGGTGATGGTCTGGTGGTGGGGGGTGAGGGTGATGATGATGAGGTGGTCCGGGTGGTGGTGGGTGGTGTGGAGGGTGGTGAGGGTCGTATGGTCCGGGTGGTCCGGGTGGTCCATGTGGTCCTGGTGGGTGGTGCGGCGGATGGTGCGGCGGGTGGTGGGGTGGATGACCAGGTGGGTGGTGTGGTCCTCCGGGTGGGCCGTACATCCCTGGAAAAGCGGTAAATAAAATTCATCATAAAATCATGGTTTCATTTACGTTTAATTTGTTGAATTTACCGACTAGTTTCGGTCTGTTATCAAGATGATGGTCTTCGTAATAGATCGTAACTACCCGGCGAAACTAATACTCGCTCGCGCCGTGGCGGCAGCAACTTCAAGCAAGTCGTAACAAACCTAAGTAGCCGGCGAATTAACCGAATCAATCGTAAGTAAATTCATAGTCTGCAATAAAGACGATAGTTAGAAAACTACTAGATAACTTAATCTTTTTGTTTGTCATTTCTTTTTAAACTACTATGAAACAACACGAAAAGAATTCATAAAATACCTACAAGTTAAGACCGCTATAATTAGTTAGGCTATATTCATATACACAGTTAGTTATCTAGTGTATATTATAAATTAAGTAATGTATAATTAATACACGTAGAAATTATGTAAAAGATTTAATACTATGTCATATTATTTAGTCCGGTTCATAATTTTAAGAGTAAGTAATATCTCATAAATAGTAAAAAAAAATATAAATACCTGTGTTTTATTATGATTCCAATAAATATAAAAGTTAAGTAGTGCCGGTTAAGCGTTTGTAACGATACTGATGAAAATTTACCGTTGGTGTTATTTATAAGTGCCCTTATTTTATCGGAAAATACCGTTTAATCCGTTACCGATTGTGCTGATAACATTATCCACTATGTGTTGTCTGATAGCAATTCCGAACAAATTGTTACAGGTGTGACTTGGTGCGCCATCGATGCTGTGTACCATCGATACTGTGCACTTTTGATGTTTACCATCTATATTGTGGGCTGTCGATGTATCGTACCAACGATATCGTGTATCTTCACTTTAGTAAACCGTCGATAGAACTGGTTCGATGCAGCGACCGGCGATGTAATGCATGTGTTGACTCTTGTAAAGCTTATATAGCCCAAAAGAAGTATGTCAGAGCAATTGCGGGAGTTGCACCATAGATGTCTTGTAAACCGCTCTTTTTAAAATTCAATATATTGGCTCTACCATGCATTTATATTAAGGAAATTCAAAACTTGAACAATTTGAAAAGAAAAATGATCTTGAATCATGTAGTTACTGGCGATATTGTGACCTAGACCCGTGCTAAGGATACTCTTCAAATTTGTCGTACATAAGTATTTGGTTCAATTTATTTTAGTAAGTCAACGAACTTTTTATAAGAAGGCGTTGCGTTGTATTGGAAATTAATAAACTTCCAATAGACTGAGTTTATCCTCTATTAATACTGTAAACGCGCTATTCTTATAGGTGGGTAAGTCTATATAAGGTATAGAAAAATATAAAATATCATACAAGGCCCTTCAGGTAAGTAGGCGACCAATACTGTTGAAAAGAGTTTCTTTTGGTGTCTTCTTCTCTGCAGTGGTCGGTTCCGAAACGCTAGTAGTTTGTAGCTTTTGAACAATAATTAATCATTTGAATATAATATAATAAGTATTATTTCAAATGTGAATTGACGTGAAAAAGTGCCTGAAAAGGCCTATTTTCTGAATAAATCTTTGAATCTTTAAAAACAGCTTTTATATGTATGTTCACGCCGCGTTATATTATAATGTATGATTGATTTAATTGTTATCTTTTATCTTTTTGATGCCCACGAATCAGGCCAAGCTATTTTTTTATCACTCACTTACTGTGAGTGATATGTAGACAGAGCCCAGGTCTTTAAGACCTGAAAGCCACGTTTAGCATTTAAATGGGCATGTGGGAAACGAAACCAAAATAGTGATGTGTTGCAAGCATCGCCAACTAATATGATTCCTGATTTTCAGGTATGAGCTAAACGAGGGCCAGTTTATAAAGCCAGCTATTATAGAGTCCGGAACGTTGGTTTCGGCAGGTTTAGGTTGTACGCGCCTTGTGAAGACGAGCAGTCTTGCTAGAAAGTCTATGGTACAAAAACGAGCCAAGACGGTCTCTTGGTACACTTTGCAACTCGTTGGTACAAATCGTAACGGATACAGGATGATTTCCATGTTGCACCTTTACAACCATTTTCTTAAGAGCTGTGAGTGATATTCACTGATTACTCACTGTGAGTGATTAACTGAGTTTAGCTTTTGTTGCCAATATATCAGAAAGTTCCCTTTTAAACTTACTTTGATTAAGTGTATGAAAACTTTCTGGCACCTTATTATAAATGAGGATAGCAGTAATGTACACGTTCTTTTGAAATACACTTAGTTTTTGGTTAGGTACAAACAATTTATTTCTGTCTTGTTCTGATATGTTGCAATAGGTAGGTAATCTGTAAATAAGTAAGGATACTTCAGGACAAATCAAATAGACAGCTATCGTAAATATATAGACAGGAGTAATAAAACATTCATTTTCTTAAATAATGGTTTGCATGTGTCAATTATCATCATCATCATTACAGCCACAAAAAGTCCACTGCTGGACGAGGGCCTCTCCCAAGGATTCTTCGCTCCATGGGGGGATAATGCCATACTTACAGTGGTTTACATACAGACAATATAGCCTGCTCGCGATTATCTTCAGGATGCTGTTACCGCTCTCCTGCACGCGGCGCACATCTTTTGCGCATTTTGGTATAAAAGCAGTCTACCCTAGCCTCTGCGAACATCCCTGATGCGCTACAGCGACCAGGTAGCCGCATCAGCATCCTGAATGCGATATTATACTGATCGCGGAGAGCATTGTAAAATTTTTGATTTAATCTAGCCCACAGGCCGCACGTGTAGAAGGATGTGCAGAATGCTCTAAAAAGCGTAAAATATTTTTTTGTCTGCTCATGGGGTTTCGGCAATTTTTAGCCTTAACAGCATTGCCATTCGGAACAGCTCGCGGCCGCCGTAATCTTTTATGGTCTTCGACATAGGAAGTGATGGTACCTATATCGGTCGATAGTTCGATGCAGGAACTGATAGCATTTTATTTTATATTTATTTGTGTTTTCAAAATAATGTTATATAGCTAATCAATACATATCAATAGGAACATATAGATATTATTTAAAACCACTGAGAAAATAATTTGACACCATGAGAAGTAATTTAAAGGGAGTATGTATCTTTTAAAAGTAATTTAGGCAAAGTTCACTGCATTATCCAGCCGCATTTCTTTATTTTACTTTATACAATTATTCGCAATGTTTTATAGGCAAATGCAAATTAGTAACGTAAATAAGAATATGAATCATAAAATGTAAGTATATCTTATATTTTTTCTAGCCGATACGATATCGGTCTCAGCGAGGTATTTACGCCTCGAAATAGCATTTCTTTGAAAACTTATAGTACGCAATAGATTGGTATCCCGGATAAAGAGGTGACTTACTCTTTTTACTATTATTGTTTACCACTGTCATTTTTAAATATCTCTTACACTTGATAACGACGAACTGAGAAATGCCATTACCTAGATAATTTCTCATTATCTGAGCACTAGCCCGGGCACTGTTGTGGTTGGTAATAGAGTATATACATATTTATTTCGTTATCCTATGAGAAGGCCTCTTAAAAATATACATGCAAATGAAAGAAATGCCTTGTTAATCCAAAAACTCTTTGATATACATGATACCGAGTTTCTTTACAGAAGTATTGACCGTCTGGTATTGACTTCATCTTTGGATCTGTGGTACCACGGGTGCCTTTAAATTTCAATGTCCTGGTTCATGTCCCGGTCAGTTCATGATAGAAAACGATATTTTTCAGTTTGGCCTGGGTCATTAATGTTTATATACATACAGCGTGTAAATTGACCCTCGACGTTCCAACTTTTCCTATGGGAACAAAGCTGGGAACTCAGAAAAAACCGACATTTCCATAGAAACCCGGGCGGCAGAACTATTTTGTATGAAAATGCCGAATTTTGTTTTAAGCTCCCAGCATAGGTCCCATAAGAAAAGTTGTTCATATTGATGGTCTGAGTCACCACTTTAAGGGAACTTCGAGGCTACATTTACACGCTGTATAAATATATTTTTAAAAATATATTATTGTTGAGTTAGTATCCTACGACACAAGTTCACAGCGTGCTATAAGGGTAGCTCAATCTGTGCGATTTGAAATCTGTGTAAAAGGTAAGGAAATAAAACCAACATACCTAGAAAAACAAAATATCGTGAGTAAACAAAGGTATTATTCACTAACATCCGTATGATTCACGTGTTATCCTTATCGTGCCTTTATCGATATCTACAGCTCACCTGATATAGCTGCGATGATAAACACGAGTGGACATCGAAGCGCAATCAATCGAACAATCGAAGTCAAAGTAAAATCACTGTTTTGAGTGTTCTAAAGTTATTCAAAATAGGTGCAACTTGGCCTGTGATCAGAACTACTGGTGAGAATTATTTTTTTAATAAACATTACATACAATGTTTGTTCACTTTTATAATAAAGTAAAACTTACGTAAAATATATTATCATGAGAGCGGATCATCTTGTAACGTAGTATCACAATTTCTACCCATATCGTGTATTATCTAATATGTTTATAGCTTTTGTTGTATCTGGAACCAAAATATTTTGAATATAGGTACCTATATTGAAAAGCAGATAATTTAGTTTTGCTTGAATATAAGATTATACAGTGTATCTTTGCTTTCTATTGCTTGAATAGAAAATTAAAAAAGAAGTTTATATAAATATTTATATCTTTACAGATATGCCACCTCCACACGTGATGTCCTGCGGGCCACACTGCGGCCGAGGCTACTGTCAACCGCACTGCTACCACTACAGACCAGGGCCACCACCGCCACATCATCACTATCCACCACCCCCACCACATCATTATCCACCACACCTGCATCCACCTCCACCACCCCACCATCACCATCACCATCACCATCCTCCGCCTCCACCGCACCATCCTCCCCCGCCGCCGCACCATCCACCACCTCACCACTATCCACACCACAGCCTGCTGCGTTAACTCGGCCATTTGAAGTAAGGACTCTAGGCTCTACCGGCTCTTCATCATTGTGAGGTGTATTGTTAATGGTTTGCTTTTGTCAATTAGAGGCAATTTATAGATCTACCCCACTCGTACTTTCTTTATTAACAATTATTTCGGCTACTGGCAACACTGGACGTTGCGGTGCGGTGCAGTGCGAGGCCGCGGATGTATATACTAGTTTGTCACACGGCACACCCTCTTGCTTGCCTAACCATCGACACAGCACGACCATTTTGTGTTATGTAATCTGTATATCTTGTATCCCCAACACATCGCCTTCTTATTACAGTCCGCATACAGCAAACCTACAGTAGCTGCTTCTACACAATAGATAAAATTGTTTTGAATATTTGCATCACTGTATCTCACTAGATGTAGAATAATGGAAATTATCACTTCAATGATTAATGTATGACCATGTGAATTTACAATTTTTTTATAGTCATTAAAATTGAGATCTGTTGTTTATGTATTTCTCAACAAATATCTGTGAATGTATGTAAATTACTTGTTTTAAAATGAATAAATATTTGATACCTAACTATTGCCGTCTTTTCCTACCTGAGCATGTATATGTAAACATATCATTTATTTCTTGATCTGTTCTCCCTAAAATTTAAGAGCTAGGGCTTTTCCCATTATGGGGACATTCCAGGAAACGCAAACAGTGAAAAATCAACTAGTGTGCAGGGTGCTTCACGATGTTTCCCTTCACCGGAAGTAGGTATTAGTCGATGAAAATGACCGTACGTGAGGGCCAATTGGGCTACAAACTCAGAAGTATACATGAAGGGGACCCTTTGCTTATGGGTTTCACTCTTAACCCACTTTACCACTATAGAACTGTTCTTTTTGCCACAAACACAATTCAACCTACTTTATCGATTACCATGGAATTCTATTTATTACTCGCTGACACGACAGACGTTGTTCTGTATAAGATGCCTACTGTTAAATGTCTGGCAATATAATATCAGCAATGAAGAAAATACACAGCATAACACCTCAATACGTTGTATTCTTGCGATCCCGTGTATTTAGATAAATCACCATCTACCCTAAATTCATATCTCATTAATATTGCAAAACTAACTAGGAAATAATACCAAAGCAATTAGGTGATATAAAAAAAACTGTAGATAATTTTGGGATTGCACAGACAGCAGTCATTTCATAGTTTTGTGTAGCAGTCGTAGTGGGAGTAACTAGAAACCAAACAACGTTCTTATTAAGAAAGTTTTTCCTCATAACAAGATTACGTACGCCAGATGTGTTGAATAGGGCTTGGTGCAAATACTTTGAGAAAAGCGGTGGTTGCAAGAAATACACTTTTTGCTTGGCTGGTACAGTCTGTATCGACGTAATTGTAACTTTGGAATGCCCATGGCGCTTCACGTCCTACGCAACACTCACAATTCGTATACTCATATCTCTGTCATATATAAGTACACACAAACAAAAAGTAGAATCCTTAAAAATTTTTTATATTTTAAATATGGATTATCAATGTAGTAAACATTGGAATTATACTTATTACAAACGCAATAACAAAATCATAAGCAATTATCTTATCTAGGTACCTTTTTGCGATTCTTAGAACTACGATAACGTACCTACACTACACTACATCTAAGTAGGTATATGATTGCGAAGCAGCCAAAACAGCGTAATTAACAAAAACGTTTAATAAGTTTTAGAAATCATTATCAAGAGTTTTTTTTTCCGTGTGTGCAAGTGGCCAACACTGATGTCAGATTTTTCAAACTGCCTTAAGGCATCTGACAAAGCTTAAATACTGCCATCAATGATGACAGACACTTAAAACACTGCTGCCAATGTTGGCCACTCATAAAAAATACAACACATGAAAAATAATCAAAAAAGAGAATAAGTGAAAAAAGAGTTAAGACAGTGTTTATAAATAAAGTTGTTAAAATAAACATATCTGATCCCACAATAAAATTAATAGGCAACCTAAAAAAAATATATCTAAACATAACATTAATTGATAAATATATCAACGTACAGCCAAAACTACAAAGTTTAGGAACCTGTAATTTTGCCCAAGAGATGTTTTTATAATGTAAGTGAGCACTAACACGAAATTTTGCAGAAATTCATACCCTATGGGGGTTAATAGGGATAACAAGTTTGTATGAAAGTCTATGAGTTTTTAAGATAGAAACGGCATTTGATGACACATACATATGAATTATAAAAATTTTGTTAAATAAAAATGCATTTGGTCTTTGAAAAAAGAAACGACAACATTTTCTACTATGTTTAATTATTCAAAATATTTTTTTCGTCATTCATCCCTTAGGTTTCTGAAGTTAGGACGGAAATTTTATTATTTTTGAACTCATCGCTATGAAAGGTTTATTTTAGAAAGTGTTAGCTGGATTGTAAAAGCTGATCAAGGGATTGGGCTGAAATCTGCAGAATCATGTCAACAGGCGATGCGGCTAGCAACCCATCACTGTTTTGATTCCATTTTCCATTTACACGCCTTCCAACTTGCTAAATGTGGTCATAAGGTCTTATAGACCTAAGCTCTGTCTACCCTGCGAAGAAAAAAGGCGTGATAGTATGAATGTATATTAGCGCTGGATCTTCATAAACGTAAGCGAAGCCGCGGTCAATTCCTAGTAAACTATATTATTCTTCCTGATTGTCCAAGGTGTGAGGGCCTTGAGTTTGTATTCTGTGCACGGCACAATGCCCTCGCTTTTCAGAAAGTAATCAGGGGGAACTGTTGTACGGATTTGTTTCAGATCGCACCAATATACGCAATTCGCGGGAAGCGAAACGCTTGCCAAATAAAGCTGATTCAATTAAACTACGCAATTGGAACGATAATATTAATACTTAGGTTATAATATAGTATTCACCGTATGAACCGTTTCTATCTCAATAATGGTTGATTATGCTTTCTTCCTAGCTTCCTAAAAAAATAAGTAAGATAATCAAAAAATACTGGACACTTATTTATTTGTCAATTAAACAAAAAAATTAAAGATATAACCCGTTAAAACGCCGTATGACGTCACAGTTTGCTACATTTTTGTGCAAGTTGTGATGACACGAACTCCCTCTCATGAACTTGAAAGAAAAAATACGTGTCCAATTTTTTTTTATCTGAGTGTCTAATTAATGTAATGTAAATAAATAATATTATTTTGAAACAGGAAAGCAGCCTTTTTGCTAACTAGGTACTATTCTATTGCAGTCCTCGTATGCAGCATTTTTCCTAAGTTATGATGCCAGAAACATACTTGCTGACTTCAACATCAGCAACTCTGTAGGTCGTCCGACCGCCGCCTGCTTACTGTCCTTTGCATATAATTGAAATAAAGATTTCTTTAAGAACATAATTGAAGTAAGAATTAATCCATGATTACAACCAATGGTAGAGGGTAGCCCTCATGCTACATGAAGAGGGCTACACATGGTGATGTGTAGCCCTCTTCTTCCTATTAGTTTACATAACCTCTCTTTAATTAATTTTATGGATATGATAGTTTTAAACAAAGTTTTAAATTCATTATGACAGAACGCCTGATTGAAGTAAAGTAGCAGATTTGTTAACCCTTTATCAGGTATCGTAGGAATACATTTTTCATTGGTTTTGGACCTCATATGAAAGGGCAGAAGGTTAAATGCCAATGCCGGTTATTGGCGTCTTTTTTTTTTCGCGCGGCCACTGGTCAAACCTTGTTTTTCTTGTAGACAATAGCATACTAAATAAAACTTATTATGACATATATACCTATAAACTCAGTCCGAACTGAGTTATTTGGGTTTAAAAGTCATAAATAATCATGTATTTTATCTGGCAATTTTTATCATAATCGCGGAGTTTAAATGAAAATATGCAATAAAACAATTATCTTTGAACATCTTATTATTACTTTACCCCTTTGAGGTCGCCCCCCACCATCTGCACACCTTGTTCGAGTTTAATAGTATTGGTGTCATCTTTCATTTTGCAAACAAAGCACATAAAAGCGTAAAATATACGGATATATAGTATCCCTTCCCTTCCCCCGCCTCCTCTCTGCCAACCCCGCGTACCACAGTGCAGGTATGTACTGCCGTCTCTCTCTCTCTTTTCACAATACATCCAAAAATAAAATACCAGCTACATTTTAAATGTGTTTATTTAATAATTCACAATTCTTATAACTATTACAGTATATGGCATAACTCGCAACCAATTATGATTTTACATTATTTAGTTGTTATAGTATAAATAGCGTTAAAGGGGTTAACAATAGATTCGTTTTATCTATAATAATATTTGTTTGATTTTAGTCATGACACAAAAACTACAGGTAAAAAACATATACGTACATTGATCAAATAGATACTTTTATTTGTAAAACATCAGGTTTACCTATATAATAAGGTTGTTACAACAATAATATAGGTGTGGTGATTTACAGCACAAAAGAAGAGCCAGAGGAGAAAGCCTGTTTTATTTTAATGCAAATAATTATAACTCATCTTCGCTAGACTCCTCAGCTTCATTCTCCACGTCATGTCTTATTATAATGTCATCTAATAATGTTGCGGGGGGAAATAAGTTCTCCTGATATCTCCCCCATGCTAAGTACCATAATACTGACATGACGTGGGAACAGCAGCCCAGAGTTCGTTTGCCGATAATGCAACTGCAGTAATGGGCGCATATAGCTTGTCTGCCTCCCATACCACCTTCTATTAAAATATACGTATAATAAATTCGAGATTGTCTATGCCTTGATTGTATTCGCGCCCTTAGCAACCATGGATTTGTGACTGTAATATTATGTTCTTCGAGACCTTCTAAGTCCATATCTCTACATACTTCTATTTTGTAAGTCCCGTCGTCATTCTTAATATGTTCTCCGTAATAACTACGAGCTTGTTTGATTTGATAAGTTCCCAAGGCATAAATAATTAACTCGTCCATACTAAGAACAGGAAAGTCATGGACTATGTGATTGAGATCAGGAACACTGCTCTTCTTGCGTTTATATTTTTATTAATGATATAATCTCCTAGGTAGTTCTCAGTTTCAGCGGTCGCTTCTATTGCTGATAATATTGCTTCAACCAATCTATGATCAGTCAGAGGACGCCCGAAGGCATTAAGCAAAGCTCCCGCTATTTTTATTTCTGAAAATAAATGCCCCAGAGCTCTATTATTTGCGGTGTGTCTTATAAGCTTGAACTGGTTTTTTAAGCGACCGTTCATTGTTTCTACCACCCATCGACACAATGTAACCATCCTAGATTTGTTTGCGTCTGCAGTACTTAGTTGAGATGTTCCTCTTCTCGTACTTGCAATTGGCATTTTTCCTATGTAACCTGCCAATTCCAGTGCATTCAAGGCATCCCTGAAGCCCCGATCTAATATAAAAACATCATTTGGTCTATAAAACCAGTTAATAGGGTCGTTTTGTCTCTGAAGCATGCCACTTAAAATAGTAGCGTCAGATGTGGTTGCATCGTATGGCCCGACTATATCTATAATATGGCCATCTGGACAAACCATTAAGTATGGTTTGTATAGCTGCCTGTATTTATGCAAACTATATGATTTCCGTTGAAAAGAATAATTACTACTTTTTTGCAAATATATATATGTTCCATCGTGAATAGTTATAGCAGTTTCTTCAGGATTTATTCCCCCAAATAAGGCTTTAGGTATGACAAGGCAACGTGATATAACTTCCTCTCTCGTTATATGATTATGTCCTAAATGCCTTGGTACAAACTCATTCAATAAATAATCTCGAACGCTGTTCATTTTATATTCAAAGGTCGATCTTGCCATGTGAAATATTTTGCACAACCTTTGGTTTGGTTCCCCCGTGTGAAGTTTTACTAATAGCGTAGCTAAGGCAGTAGCTGTTTTTTTATGAGTGTTTGAAATGCTTGGTGTACATTCTAGTACTTCAGTGAATTGTGTTTTTGAAAATCCAATATAATAGTGGAAAATGTCGACAGAGATGGATGAAAGTCTTTCGAAGTTTAAAAGTAATTGCTTTTTTTGTAAAAGACGTAACATATCACTGACCTGTTTAGGTGAAAACGTATTATATACGTGACGAACAACGAGTTCAATGTCAATCCATACGGGATCAAATCTATGTTGTTCGCAAACTCGTGAGCCTTGTGGTATGTAAAAACTCTTCTCCTGTAGAATTATTGATCTCAAGTTTTTATCGATTCTGATCAAGTTTCTATTTTCACAATATTGGAATATACATCTCTTCGTATTGAAAGGTGCTCTTGTAAAACCTTGTATAGGAAAGCTTGAAACATTTCGGGCAGGTCGTACCTGTTCGACTGCCACTATTGGTTCTTGGTCTTCAGGTTCACCATCAGCCATCTCACGTTCATCATCTGCTGTGTCACGATTCGTGCCAGGTCTTTCTGGTTCATCATCAACATCTGAAGGCTCTACACCAGCTGTAACTGGTTCACGATGTGTGTCCAACTCATGTCGTTGAACGTAACGTCTTGCTTGTTGAAAACAAGGTTTACAAATCCGGTCTCCATTGGCTATCTGTGAAAAGATATTAATATAAATGGCTAGCATGGATTCTATTAATAAAATAATTATAAGTGTCACAATCTATTGTAGAGCAATTGAAATCGGCAGTCGAGAGAGAAAATATCCCATGCTTTCACCCTGCCGTACTATACCACATATATTAATAATAAAGTATAAAAATAAACGTCATTTAATGTAGGTACTCTTCAAGACTCTATCTTATATTAATTAAGGAATTATCAAAAATAATATACTAAATACTGCGTTTTTTGTTTTAAAATGATTCAGAAGAACAAATATGAATGTATATAATACTTAAATATTTGTTTACATACCTCTCTAATATTTATAACTTCTGCCAAAAAATCTATCAGCAATGGATGTTGTTGGAAGCACTGCGCAGTCAATAGGTAAGATCTTCTTGTACTGTTATTACTTCTACTTATACTTCGAAGACAAGCAATGCACTGTCTATGATCCATCTTTGTACACACGCACATACAATATTGGCAATCAGAGTCCGTAATACACAAGCCGATTCACTACACAGGTGGAATATCAGTAAGGTCCATATAACAAGCCAATCCACAAAGGTAAGATATCAATGTCGGAGTCAATTAAACAGGCCAAGTCGTCGTTTGATCACTACTATATAACAACTGGAATTACACACGCGTACGACACGAAGACAGAACGGTGAGTGAAATTGAATCTTTCCAAACGCTTGCTCTCACGAAAGAAAGAGACAAACAAATCTGAGATTGCATCTGTGAAAGCAGAAAGGTAATAGATACCTGCTGAGTGGTGCGTGGAGTTGGCGGAAAGGAGGTGGGGGAAGGGATTAGCGCAAAGACAATAGCTACATGTGTACCCACGGCTAGATCTACTTTGTTCGCACAATAACCGATGACTCACCAGTACCACTAAACTCGCCGAACAAGGTTTGCTGTTGGTGCGAAAGACCTCAAATGGGTAAAGTGATAATAAAAATGTTCAAAGATAATGTTTTATTGCATATTTTAATTTAATTGCCAATTTTTGACAAAAATTGTCTTCTAAAATATATGGTTATTTACTAATTTCTAACTCAAATAACTCAGTTCGGACTGAGTTTAGAGGTATATGTATCATATTACGTTTTGTTTATTATGCTATTATCTATAAGAAAAACAAGGTTTGGTGAGTGGCCGCGCGAAAAAAAAAAGACGCCACTTCCCATAGTCGAATCGGCATTGTCCTTTAATGTGGGAGCTATACTCTTATGGTTTGATTAAGGGACTGTACCTATATCAGTAAATATTATTTTTGTTATCTTCCAATTGTTAGCTATATATATAAAAGTAATCTACATAAATCGTACATAATAATGGTTTAAACACTTTGTAAATAAGCGTCAATGAGGAGATTTATCAACTTTCGCAAGAAAGTTTCGAGAGAGTTAAGAGACAATAAAAGACCGCTACAGAACCAAAAACCACGTAAGTAGGTAACCAGAGGGTTTTTTGTATATTGAACGGTGGTATTTTTATTTTTACTGCCTGGACTTGGAAATAATATCCACTACACACGAAACAAAAACTATAAAAATACGAGTCCGTAATCATCACATTTGCGCGGTTCGTTACCCGGCCGAGGAAACGGAAGAAACGTCCATTTGTGCCTATCAATCATCGTATAAACGCTACAAATAGTACCCAGAACACGCTACTGTTACTGAGAAATGTATACCTTATATTTACACAACCTATTAATTACTAGGTACGATTTACGAAAATAACAATATTTCTGTTGTTCACGCACGCAACTGCGAGTATACATGGTGAAATTTTTATCGTTTTGGACCCTTAAAGGGGTGACTCAGACCATCAAAATGAACAACTTTTCCTATGGGAACAATGCTGGGAACTAAAAAAAATTCTACATTCCCATACAAACTGGCCGGGCGGCGGAACTCATTTGTATGGAAATGACGAAATTTTTTTTGAGTTCCCAGCATTGATCCCATAGGAAAAGTTGTTCATTTTGATGGTCTGAGTCACCCCTTTAAGGGTCCACGTCACAGTTTGCTACATTTTTGTGCAAGTTGTGATGACACGAACTCCCTCTCATGAAATTGAAAGAAAAAATACGTGTCCAATTTTTTCTTATCTAAAAATTTCACCGTGTATACATATAGCCTTAATACAACAATGTATTTCATCCACTTCTAATTAAAAATACTACTATACTATATCTAACATTGTTACAGATTCATCAGTTTATTATTAACCCATTTGTGTTAATAAACATAAAAGTGGAAATAGGTCGTTTCCTTTATAATTTTTCTTCGTTGACAATTTCGGAGGAAATATTAAATTTACGACCTCCTTCGTCGTTAAGGCGTCATTGAATATTTTATTGTATAAAAAAGTAATGTCAACGTTTATATTGCTTATTTGTATACCTACATCAATGTTATATTTAATAATTAACACTAAATAAATAAAAAGGTGTCCATGTCCTTTTTATCGTATAAAAGGTGCCCATGCACCTTACCTTATTTAGTTATTTTTTAAAATAATAATTTATTAGTCTTTTTTTGTGGCGAAACGCTAGTAGTCTGTAGCTTTTGTACATTATCATTTTAAATGTGATTTAACATAAAACATTTGCCTGCATATTTTTCAATAAACCTTTTGATTTTCTTACGTTCACTGCGGCCAATCTACGACTACGTACATACCTAGTGGTTCATTAATAACGTGATTTAAACAACTTTTTAGAGATTTAAATACAATGCACCCAGATAACGTTGAAAAATAAATGTTATCTTCCAATTGTTACTTACTTTTGTAATATTACTATTACAGAAGTAAGCCTAATGGATGCCTTTTTATAATGAGGATTACTCCTCATTATAAAAAGGCATCCATTAGAAATATCTCCATCAACTTTCGCAACTAGGTACATCGTGTAAATTTATAGTAGGTAACTACTGAACCATACACAAATTTTTACGTGAACAGACAAAATTAATCAACACAGGAAGGAATAAGTGTATTATAACAAGAAAATATACAGAACGACGCCATTCTGAAACTCGCATAAAACTAAATCATACGGCCCGTTAGACAACTGCAGTGAGACGAAATGTAAGTGCTACAGAAAACATTTGCAAGTTTATACCGCCATCAATCGACCCGTGGGCGGTACATAAATAGTGAACACGTAGCATCACTTTTGGACGCAGTCGGTAGTTGTACGTGAGTTACGGTTATGGGGCGGCTTCGCTCCGGTATCCGATGAGATTAAAAGCGCGGGCGCGGCACTCATCTGATTTTTCGCCAATACCTCGGAAATTACGTGGATGACGTACGAAGTGAACTAGAAACCCTATCGTATTGATATGATTTAGCTTTCTGACATGTTTTGTTTATACGTTGCTTGCTTTTCGTGTAAACGTGACCAACACTGGTGTCAGATTATTCAAGCTGCCTATAGGCATCTGACATCGATTAACGACCGTTATCTGATGATGACAGCCGGGAGCAACGGCCTAACGTGACTTCCGAAACACGGACGAGCTCAAGAAATTTTTACACCACGTGTGGTCACCCATCCCAGTAGCGACCACGACTGGAGCTGCTTTACGCGCACAAGCGCTTTTAATACGCATGCCAACTGGATCGCGGTATAATACTTACATACGTAAAATTCATAATGTTCTCGCACTAATTAGAATTCTCTTCCCTAAGGACACTACCAATACCAGAAGAAACAGTAAAAAGGTTAAACTAACCTCTCCTCGCACTTAATTAAAACTTTTACAACAGGTGGCTGCTACTGTCAGAACAAAACAACAAACACTGCAAACACATGCACACGTGAGCAAAATTTGCAGGACGCAATATTGCCGCCGTTGAATATTCTTAAAACTTTTGTTACATTTATTATTTTTCACATATTGTGGAATAGGATCTAGGACACCTAGGTACTATGTTAAAATTGTTGGTAGATGCAATCAGATTTGTATCTAAAAATTTTAATATTTATTTGACATCGGTTTCTGTGACCATTTGTTCTCGTATTTGATTTCACAATATAGGTTCACTAATTTATTTGTAACTTAACCATGTACTTATTTCAGTATGTAAGTTTGCCAATTTTGTTAATGCTTAGAATGGGGTAATAAATATGTGATTATAGAATTCGACGCGGTGATTTGAAGTCACGGTGGTGTAGTTGGTAGCATAATTTGGGCGTTAACCTAGGGACGTGGTTCAAATCTCACCTGTGGCCGAGTACTTCGTCAACACATATTTTAAATTTTTTTTTTAAACAGTAAAAGAAATTTTTTTTAAACAAAAACATATACGTACCTTCTTACTTTAAAGCAGAATCAGAGATGATCTCCGCCCTTAATTAAAATTTCCACAACAGGATTAAGAAACAAATATATTTCTGGGCAAGTATACGGTATACTTGCCCAGAAATATATGTTTGTCCTGTAATATAGCTGAAAAATTTTAGGTTTCTTTATACTATTATTTGTTATTGAGTGAGAAAATTCAAGCTCAAGGAGGGTTGACGTTAGGCAGGCGGCCAGCCGTATAAATGAGCCGAAACTTTTTACTTTCCACCTGTCCTGACCCTACGTAAAGTGGGATGAGGAATGGAAGAAGAAGACAGGCATGTTGGATTACAAGGTGCACCGAATTAGTCTGTATTAGACTTATAATATCCTGAGTACGCACTAATTAGAATTCATCTTATTAAAGTAACTAATAATTTCAGAGAAAACAATAATAAGACTACACCCTCTCCCTGCACTTAATTAAAAGCTTTACAACAGGTGGCGGCTACTGTCGGCACAAAACAACAAATGCTGCAGTCACATATGCAAAGTCGAGCAAAGTTTGCAGAGCGCAATATTGCCGCAGCCGCCAGCACAGGGTTAAAACATTTTCTGATAAAACCAGATGCACTAGAATTATTATAAGGAGTATTCCAAAATGAACGAAACTTTGTTGCATATATTCTAAATATTCTGAAACTTTTTGTTACATTTTTTTTAAATGTGACTTTGCATATTTTTGCAAAGGTAAATAAAACTGTAGGTAAGACGCAATCTACAATCTGTGCCTATTGATACAAAGATTGATATATACATTTAGCACAGGTATCTGTAAACACTTATTAAATTTTATTTCACAACTTTTTTTATTTATTATCGCACAAAACAGATACCAACAATTACAAATATAAGTATAAAAAACAAACCACATAGTAAAACAGGCTGTAATCCAAAGCATGTGCTTACATATCAAATTATTAGTTAGAGTAGACTGTCATTAAAATAGGAATTTAAGTGACAGCAAGGAAGGTGCTTAATATCTTAATTTAGAATAATGTAAGTATTTCACATTTTATTTTATTATATTCTATATCATACATTTATCAGGTGTGTGATATAGAATATCTATATAATATTTTCACAAATGACACAAATTTAGGGTTGAAAATGTCGAATTCAGGGTCAACAACTAAGATCACAATAATAAATTGTACCTAACTTAATCATGTACATACGAGTATTTATCTCATATAACTGTAATTATATAAGCAATTGAAGAGAAAATAATAAAAGAACTAAGTATTTCTGATCACTGCAATAAATAAAATCTTTAGAAAACGTGCTACAAATGCTGCAACACACATGCAAAAGCGTGAGCAATGTTTTCCGGACGCAATATTGCCACGATCGCCAGTGCGGAAAACAGTAAGGCAAGTTATTGTGGAATGTGGAACATGATGCTATAATGACTATAATAAGTAAATATTTGCCTATAAATAACTATATGGTGGCCAATAACTTAAAACTTTTCTTATGTTATTTTAATTGAGTTAAAAAGTACTGTATACTAAGTATGCACGTGAACTTACTTATTTAACATACCGTGCGCAAATTAAATTTTATCCTTGTTAAAAAACTAACAATTTCAGAGGAAACAAAAGACTACGGTACCCGATCCCCACTCTTAATTAAAGCTTTACAACAGGTGGCTACTACAGTCGGAACAAAACAACAAATGCCGCAACACACATGCAAACACGAGCTAAGTTTGCAAACCGCAATATTGCCGCCACCGACAGCACGGGGTAAAAAGATTTCCTTTTTATGCACTGGGATTATAATAAGGGAATATGCCCAAGAAAAAGAAACTATGTATAGTCAACTAAACTACCTCCGTGGCACAGCGGTCAACACGCCAGCCTGCGACACGGAGTGACCGGGTTCGATCCCCGGCCAGGTCAAGATGGAAAATAATCTTTTCCAGATTGGCCTGGGTCTTGGATGTTTATCTATATATGTCTTGGATGTTTATCTATATTATATAAAATATAGTATCGTTGAGTTAGTATCCCATAACACAAGTCTCGAACTTACTTTGGGGCTAGCTCAATCTGTGTGATTTGTCCTTAAATATTTATTTATTTAAAAAAAACACAATCATTTATTTGTATGTATGTTACATAAAAACTAGAAACAGATTATTTGAGCTTTTAAATGCCAACCTAGACCAAGTCTGATTTTGAGTGTTAAGTGTCACCTGAGACCCAGTTTTTGCCAATCCCACCCAAATACACAGCAAAAATTAAAATATAAACTTTCTCTAGATATTATAACTAACCTACTCTTGAGAAATTCTGAACTAACTAAACAATATACTTTACACAGCTAATACACTTAACTATAGACCAAACTTAACACTTTAGAATATGTGCAGTTTCTCTCCTGTACAAATAACAAACAAATGTTACGCGTATTCTAAAACACATTGTACCCGCAGCAGACGCACAAACTTCCTATCTCAATCTCGAACCTGCTTTATGACAGTTTCACAGCTCCGTATAAAATAGTTTATGTGCTCAACTATTTCTCAAAGGGATTCCCGCTGAATCTTCCTACCTAATCTGTGATAAAGGTTTCTAACTTGTAACTATGCGCGAAACCAACACGATTGTTCCTTTGTTACCATATCCGAGTAAAATTAATATCATTAGTAACATCTACTTAAGATTGCTAACAAACATAAGGATAAATTTAATTAAAAACTAATAACCTAACTAAAAACAAAATACCTTATATTAAAAATACATTAACTAAAGCATTTTGTAAAGCAACCATTTGAAATAAAATAAAAAAGTCTGAGTTGAAATGCAATAAATATTTTTAACCTTACTGACCTTAGCATTTTTCTGTTTCGACCGAATTAAAAATAAAATATGTTTATACAAAACTTGCACTCACAGCTATTTTCGACAATTTAGTCATCATAGGTTATGACCTATGATGACTAAATTGTCGAGTTATGACCTATGGGTCATAACTATGCGGACCAGGAAAGTCACCAAAAAACTTTTAGCTGCTAAATAACAATTGCTGATATTTATGAGGAAAAGCAACCTCGGACTCTTGCAAAAACTATTGTTTTTGCCAATCTAAATAGTTTATGATTTTATTTAGGTATATTGTATTGATTTCAGGGAAACTGATTGTGCCGTTTACTTTGGGTTTTACATTTAACATTTTCAATTTAGCTGCATTGCGGTTCTCTCAAAGGCATGTAAGCAGAAATTTATATATTGTATATTTAAAAAGTTAATAGCTTAAAGTCAAAGATTTTTATTCAAAATTGGATACATGTATCTCTTTTGGGACGTCATATTTGTATTTGTTTTTTAATTTATGCAAAAACTAAATACTACTAGCGTTTCGGAACGACCACTGGTGAGAAGAATACGCCGAAAGAAACTCAATCCAGCTTAACGTTGAGCTTAAGGACCTTAGTAATAGGTATGGCAGTAGGTATGGCGTACACAACACATACATCTTATCAAATACATTATAATATAAACGTATAAAATACACACCCCATACAAATATTTAGCAAACAAAAGTTTGTAGCAAACAAGTGATTTATGTAACTAAGGATAGTGATAATATTTTGCTAATGCCAAACGATATATCTTTCACTGAAAGTAATTCTCTCACTGGAAGTAAACTTAATTATTCATCATCATCATTTTAGCCGTAAGAAGTCTACTGCTTGACAAAGGCCTCTCCCAAGAATTCTTTGTTCTATGGGAGGATATTGCCATATTTGGCAGGCGGGTTGGCAAACGCAATTTCTTGGGCTCCGATCCAATGCTGCTGCCCATCGGAAGCATTTAAAGCTGGGGAAGGATAGGAATTTGTTGGATTTTAGAAGGGAATAAAGGTATTGGGGTACTACTTACTGGGATGTATGCGTGGTATGGGGGAAAAGCAAGTAGATATCCAGGTCGGGATGCCTTATCTGCAAGTTGCAACCACTGAACAGACAGTTGAGGATGACACATACCTGACTGATGACATAAGACACAATCAATGGATGGCATTGATCCTCATTGATTTCAGTTGTTTAATGTTGAAATGGTCGTTTGACTAAGGGATAAATCGATACATTACATAACAGTAGTTAACACATGAGCAGCGGCTTTGCGTGGAGATTATTATCCTGTACCAGTATATGATTGATGGGTAGCAATATTTAGAATGTTTTTATGATTGTTTTACACTATTACCTAAACGAGCATTCTTGTATATTTCTATATTATTATACCAGGATCTCGCAAATGGCTCCAACGATTTTGATGAAATGTTGTGTATGGCTTGTTGGGGTGAAAATTTTATCTAGCTAGGTGTCATTCCCAGGGAACTTCTCCGAGCGGAGCTTAAGAAGACAAGAGATTACGCCTCAATTAATTTTGACACATGTCCCAGTTAATTCGATTATCTTGTTGCTTGTAAATAACACGATATCTGGTCGCTTAAAGGAGACAATTTTCGTTAAAACTTTGAATGGATTATAATTTATAGAATTGCCATCATGTCTATTATTATAATTCAATTAATCCTTCAAGCCAGGAAACGCAGACACAATAGAGTTTAAATTGTTATATGGCCCCATGGGGCAAGTTCGGACTTGAAACATGCGCAAAAAAGATTTCCTTATCAGATCTTAATCCCTTACAGACAGAGTCTGACGTAAGGGATTTAATTTAATAAGAGTACATCAGAATAGCATTGTGTATGTAAAAAAAATAATCTTATAAAAATATTGTATGGCTTCTACAAATGGTTTTCCAAATTCATTGTATAAGAAGCTAAATTAAATACGTAGGTATTTGATTCTGCTCCTTATACAATGACTAGTTTACTCACTTATAATAGTGAGATAGTTGTGTTAGGTGACGCAACCCTTAATGCGTAGGTATAAGAGGAATGGGATATGGTGGAGATTTTTGACGCCCAGGATTGAAGCGCGGTAGCTCAATTGGCAGAGCGTAGGTCGTACATAGGTACGACCTACGCTCTGCCTATGCCTAAAGTCGCTGATCGTTCAAAACCTCCCCGCGTGGAACTTTTTACCACATCTTATTTCTTAATTTAACCCTTTGACCGCGAACGTCGGATAAATCCGACAAGCATTTTCATAGAAAATTAATAAGTAGTGTTAAATAAGTCTTTGAATATAGGTTCCGTTATGTATAACTGATTCCACGTTTATATACTATTTAATCCAAATCCTAGATGTCACTGGTGTACCAGTGATTATGTCAGATTCAGATTCAGATTATGTGGTTAGATAAAATGTCTTTCTGTGCTCCAATTAAGTATAGACGTCTATTTTAGTTTATTGAAGCTTTTTTCTTTTTTAGTGGATGACAAGCAAAGTCTTTTATGTATGAATTAATAAGACTCACATATATAATAGTCTAGTTTTCTAAAAAAAAAAGGATTGAACACGTATTTTCAGGCAAATAAAAGGTGTTACAGTTCATATAACCAGCGACAGATAGAAGTGGAAGAGAATGCATGCTGTGCCGACCCCTAAAACTAGTTGGACCAGCCAAAAAAGTGAAATTGTAGTTGAACATCAATTTATGTGCACTGATGCTCTTATTTAGTAAAAAACAGTCCCAAACCATCACAAAAGCCAAGTGGTTCATAAAAATATCGTCAAGGATAATAATATTATACAGCAGCAATTTATTGTGGCCGTAAGTAACAACAGAGCGTAAGCGTCGCGGACGATATTGCGGAGTTCCGATGCAAAATGGCGCATCCCCGAAATACGATAATCGTCAAGATGACAGGACTCCGCACCGAGATCCGAATGTCATTATGTGCTTAGGGTTTAGCACAATATTAATGCTATTTTACATTATTCGAATATCTCTGTAAAGTGTATAAAATATTGCAAAATTTAGGCGGCCCTAAGTTTAACGCATAAACAAAGAATAGCAAATATGGTACTTGAGTTTAAATTTCACTTTTGCTTCAGGATTTTTTTTTGTTGAAAATATTTTTTTTTTAATTGATATTATTTATTTAAATTAATAACAGCAATTGGAACTTTGTCGTACTATATCGTATTGAAATTTAGTGAGGTCGGTTTACAGTCACGCCATTTGTTTTTTAATACCTAACTGAATACTGGTCCCACCATTTTGATATAAAAAAGCGGGATCATTTTCTTGTTGAATATTTTAAAATTATTGAGTGTAGAATTTTACTATGTAAGTATAAAATAGCACTAATATTGTACTAAATCCTAGGCACATGATATTCGTAAAACCGTGCGGGGTCCCGTCATCTTGACGTTCATGAAATACGCCACACCAAATGAAATCATAAATTTCTGTAAATAGCCATCACGGATGTGTACAGCCTGTAGCCGTGCCAAAATCTTTCGGTTTTTTTATTAATTTTCAGAAAAAAATATGGATATTGTAACTTGGTAGGTTATAAATAAGTTCTTTAATCATTAAATTAATGTTTGACCACTGTGGCTCAGTGGTACCGCAAGTGCCTTTGAATCGCAGGGTCCTGGGTTCGATCCCCGGTTAGGTATATTGAAAACGATCTTTTTCAAATTGACCTTGGATGTTTATCTATACCGGGGGTTACAAAACTACGAAATAATATTTAAGAGACACATCGATATATATAATACTAGCTGTTGCCCGCGGCTCCGCCCGCGTTGATGTCGTTTCCTTGGGAACAGTAGAAATGATATGATAAAAATTCCATACAAACACCTCCCCCTCTGCTTTTTCCCCTTAAGGGGGAATTTAATACATTTCACCTGCATAGATCTTTAGCCCTTAAGGAGGGGATTTTGCCCATTTCACCTACATTTTTTTTATTGTAATGGAGAACTTATATACTTATTGTCATATTTCTAAGTCTAAAAATAAAAAAAATCCATACAAACTTTACCCCACCTATTTTACCCCTTCAAGGGGAAATTTCGTCCATTTTAAGTACACAGATCTTTTTAATTGTAATGTAAACATATATACTTATTTTTATACTTCTATGTCCAGAAATGAGAAAATTTCCATACAATCTTTACCCCCTATTTACCCCTTCAAGGGAGAATGTTGTCTGGTTCACCTAAACAGATCTTTTTTAATTTTAATCGAGAACTTGTGTACCTACTTTCAAACTTAGAAAGTTAGAAGTCCAGAAATTAGAAAATTCCATATAAATTCACCCCCCTTGATTTTCTAAAAATCCTTTCTTAGTGCTCATTTACATCATAAAAAGAATCCCTGTGCCAAACTTCAAGTTTCTGGGTACAGTAGTTTCGGCTGTGCGTTGATATATAAGTCAGGTTTACCTTTGGCCCGCGGCTCCGCCCGCGTAAGTGTCGATTTCTCAGGAACAGTAGAATATCCCGGAATACATTAGTTCATGACTTTCAATAAAACACCTTAATATTGAATTTCAATTGAATAACTTTCAAAAATGGCAAAGTTTCATGCTTACTTTGCACCCCCTTAAGGGATGATTTTTAAGTAAAATATTTTACTCGTGTTTCATACCTTCAATAAAGAAACTTATGCTGAATTTCATTCGAATAACTTTAAAAAAAAGGCAAAGTTTCATACTAACTTTGCAACCCGTTTTACCCCCTTAGGAGATGCATTTCCAAAAATCCTTTCTTAGTGCTCCTCTACGTTATAAAAGAAACCCCTGTGCAAAATTTCAAGTTTCTAACCCTTATAGTTTAGGCCCTGCGTTGATATGTCAGTCAGTCAGTCAGCTTCTCCTTTTTTATTAGTATGGATTACTATAGATAGTATGAATAGGTATAATGCTGTCGTATAATGATAATGAATTGACTTTGGATTTTAATTTTCTTATGTCACTTATTTTTTTTATTTTTTTTGCTATTTATTTTTTTTTTGCTATATATTTGCAGGCAAACTCATGCCTTGAGTTCATTCAAATGACAATAACTTTTTTTTAATGAAAGTTAAAACTAAGCAATTGGTGAAAGTTTGAAGTAAATCGGTTCAGTATTTTCGGAGATAATCGTGATCATACATACAGACAGACAGACAGACAAAAAATTCCAAATAATTTTTTTTGCTTTCTATTATTCTTTTTATGTGTCCCTCTATCCATTTCAATCAAAAATTCTAAATGTACAGACAAAATATTTTTACTGTTTTATTATACATATGTATAGATATAGTATCGTTGAATTAGTATCCCACGACACGACACAAGTTCACAACTTACTGTGGGACTAGCTCAATCTGTGTGATTTATTATGTACTAAAAACGGGTCAATCACGTGCTATTTCGTCGGGATTGCCGAGTATAGTTTCGGATTCGTCAGATGAGGAGCCTATTTTCAAGGCGAGTGCGGGACGCGCGTTGGAGGCTCTAGAACTAACTGACGTGCGTGAGTGACAAACTAAGTGAACGTGAGTGACCCATTTTTAGTACATATGTCTTATCTCACGATAGTTTCTTCCATGCTGGTATGGGAGAAAAGAAAAAACGTAGAATGTGCCAGTTACTTCTCTTCCCACGCAGAGCGTAGAATCCGGTCAAGGGAATGGCCTAAAATCAAAAGATTCCTTTGATTTTAGGCCATTCCCTTGACCGGATTCACAAAGAGCGATGCGGCTAGCAACCCATCACTATTTCGATTCCGTTTTCCACCTTTACGCCCACCAACATGCCATACGTGGCTTTTCGGTCTTATGACTTAAGGCTCTGTATACCCCATTAGTGGTAAAGACGTGATAATATGTGTGTATGTACTCACATTAGTTTCAATTATATAACTGCGTGATTTATCACTATATAAGCATTTATTTATTTGGGTAAACAAAGCTTATAAACATCTAAGCGACCTTTCCAACCCGTCTGGCCAGCGTGGAGAGTGTAGGCCAAGTCCTCTGGCTGCTCCGGCCAAGTATGGCCCTAGTAGTACAGAGAGGGTCGTGCTCCTGAAGTGGAGAATAAAAAAGGCCTGATGATGATGATGATGTGTGAATCTGACTGCCATTAGCCCGGTTTTTTTTTAAGTTTGTCTCCAAACGATGACTTTCCACAACGATTTCAATTTGAATCAAATAAATCTATCCTTGATATATGTTGAAAAACGAGCTAAAGGCTAAGTGGCTTATTAGTGGTGAATTCATGCATGCTAAGCACTGTGTAGAAATAATGTTTGAGCTAGCTCATTAAAGCGTGCCCTACAGCTTATTCCTCGTGTAGAGCTTGTCCAAAAATTTGCAGTATGTTTCACTGGCTAATTGCAGTCAGGGGTTTGTGTAGAAAGTAATTAAAATATGCGTGTTTCTGAAGGTTATCTACTAAAATGTAATAGTTGTGCATATTTTTTTAATCTTGCCAAGTCGAATTTTCTTTACCTTAGCCAAACAACATAGAGTTGTAACTCGCTTCCGGTCTTATTTCTGGAAAACCATAAAAATCTTGGTTAGTCTGTTGCACAGGTCTGTTGCTTGAATAATATATAGATAATATAGAAATTTTAGTTATATATTCAATTTAAAAATAAATAATTAAATAAAAATGACATTTATATTAAAGATTAATATTCATCATCATCAGGTCCTTTTTTAGTCTCCACTACAGGAGCACGACCCTCTCTGTACTACTAGGGCCAGAGCAGCCAGAGGACTTGGCCTACACTCTCCACGCTGGCCAGACGGGTTGGAGAGGTGTCTTAGATGTTTATAAGCTTTGTTTAGCTTGTATTTCCTAAGTCGCCTTCTACGACATCCACGGGAAGACTTGGAATGGTCCTATTCTACTCTGCCGGATACCACACGGCTAATTAAACACCAAACGGCAAAAGATTAATATTAAAGGGGTAATATTAATTTTATTTTTATTTAATTATTTATTACTAGGAAAAATTCTTGTACTATTAAAATACTTGTATACCACATTGCTGAGTATGGATGCCAGTAATGGTGTGCGTGTCAGATGCCTATCGCTGCATAGCCGAATAGATGCGGTCATCATGGCAGTAATGATTGTCTGAGTTGGGGATATGCGCCGCAAACCGCAATGTAGTGGTTGATACTTTCGGTGGATATATGTACTCGCATATTACATATTGAGTTTAAAACCCCTAGTTATACAGATTAAGTTTGAAACCCCTAGTAAAATATAAATCTCGGAATTAGTTTTACTGAGAGAATACAAAATCGAATGACAGAAATAGGTGAAAAACAGAAGGAAATGGACCTTCCATACAAAACCGATCAGTGGTCGAATTTTTATAGCAGGTGTATTTGTTTTTCGTTTTCTACTTTATACATATTATATTCCGAGATTATATTTTTACACTAAGTTCCAAATCCATATTTATGTACAGTCAGGCGTCAAAAGTAAAGTCATAATTTCTCATACTAATTGTGTGAGAAGTTATGAAGCCTGACTGTACACCTATCTATATATATATATCATGTTATTGACACGAATATATAATATATTTCAAAATAACACGGGGATTTTCGGGATATTCAAAGCCTACTATTGCAATGTAGTTAATAGGTCCTACGATATGAACTAGTTGATATTATACGTGATTCTTCTATTCCCAATCTATACACACTATTCGCCCTAAACATCCCTAAAGAAAAAAATATGGTTATACAGGAATAGTATGAATTCATTAATTTATACAAGGTCCATATATAAGAGCAAATATTTTAAGGGCTGGGTCTCTTAGGTCCAAGAAATGCTTAAGTAGCGAATTTCAAGAAGTTCAAGTTCAGATATCTCGAAAACTAGAGGGGCAATCTTTTTTATTTTGCTTCTAAAACATTTTTCTAGCTTGCGGTAGCTTGTAACATTTTATTAAAAAAAAAAAACAATAATACATTTGACCATTTTATGATTAGCAGCGGTACGTTTTTAATGATTACTTCCATAGCCCATAAATTATAGTAGTAATCATAATGTTCATTTGACGACCACGATTTCATGATATACATAAAAATAATATCTTTCACTCAGAAAAAGTATATCTAACTTGCGCTCGTAGGTTTACTTTATGCGAAATCATTAATGCTAAACTTGTGGGAAACTATACTTGTTTATATATTTACCTAAATATTAATATTGCCCCATTCGGTTTACATATTTATTAATATTCCCGATATTATTTTTTAATCTAAGTCTTCAAATTATTTATTACCTTCTTAATCTATACAATACTAACTAACAACTAGAACTAAGTATAACTGTATAATATGTACACTAAATAAAAGTTATCTATAAATAAAAAATTACACGCAGATCATTGTGGGTGCCTAAAAGGATGGCCGCATTGCCACGTTGGATGGCAATGCTAATGCGTTGTGCGTTGTTAACATAAGGTAAAATTTTCCATATAACATGCGTTCTACTATCTCCTGACTTGGAAATAAGATTTCACTATGATGCTTTAGAATCTTCAAGCGAAAAATCTAATAAAGATTATTAAATTCCGCGAAAGTGCCACAGCTTTCGTTTTATATTTTAATAAAATCATTTTTCACGCCAGAAGCCCTTGCTACGACTCCACCCGACCGTAGCCCGAGGAATTATTTAGCACAGTAGTCATAATATTTACTTCAATAAACTACAATCTTTGCTTCTGAAACTTTTGTGTGATAGCGATAAACGTTCTAGTATCTATTTTATTTGGAATATATATTATACTAGCTTTTGCCCGCGGCTCCGCCCGCGTTAGTGTAGATCCCTCGGGAACAGTAGAATTATCCGGAATTAAAGGTACAGTTATAAATGTAAATTAAATGCGAAAGTATCTGTCTGTCACCTTTTCACGTTTCAAACATTGAACCAATTTGGATGAAATTTGGTATGGAGGTAGTTTGAGGCCCGGGGAAGGACATAGTGTCCTTTCATTCTGGGAAATCCTACTGTTCTAAAGGGAACGACACTAACGCGGGCAAAGCCGCGGGCAATAGCAAGTTATAAATAAAGGGAGAAAGAATAAGTAAAAACAGACGTAGGTAGAGGGAGCATTTGAGATACTCTAAATAATTGAAATTTCGCCCAAGAGCCGACTGTATCGCATAAGTTCCGGCATAACTTCTCCTAACTAGTTGGTAGATGGACTGTTTTACTTTCGCGATGCACCGCTCACCCTGTCTGCAGACCAATTATTTTATGCATAATCTCGGCGTGGCTTTTATTTTTGAAAAAAAATATTCCACCTCAACTTTGTTCTGTGAAGAATGCATTTTATTAAAAATCGACAAACGCCGACTTTGGCGAAGCATGTTATAGAAATAAATTTTATAATTAGATTAATAGCACATTTTGGAAAACATTTGGGTAGCAAATCCAGATATTTAGGACAAACAAAAGCATTTCTGCCCGAGCTAATTATAGACGTTAGTCGTATTATTTTATTTGCAAAAAAGTGAAGCTAATGATTTAATATCCAGAAATCCACATAATCTTATTTCAAGGTTGGTACTTCTATTTACTAACACTACATGTATATATACTATACGTAAACGCTAACGTCAATACGTTAATAAGGTATTAGTCTGTTAAATAGTGTGTACTAATGCCGCATATGCCTATTACATTACTATGCAAGACGGAGAGTTCGCGCTTGCAGTCCACTCTGCTCGCAATGCGAATCTAATGTCTCTATAAATCGCACTGTGCGCTTGCCCCCCACGTTAACGCTGTATCGATTTGCTGAGCCTGCTATTTACGATAAAGATTCTTGCTAATCGTGTCTTGAATAAAAGGAATATATATATAATGTAAATAACATCTAAGATTTAATAGACATTCGCACGTACACCGTCTTGCAGAACTTACAAAGCTGCGCTTTTGCTGCCCATTTATATATAATCTTACCAATATTGTGATTATGAAAGATTGAGAGAATTAGTTGCTCTTTTGCGTTTAAGTTATTTTTTACAAATCAGAATAGCAAAAGCAAATGGCTTCTGATCGGGTCTGGCATAAGGCTTTTCTCGCGAAGTTTCCATGTTACGGGCCTCCTGAGGGACTACGAGTATGCCAGTGGGTCGCTAGCTTCTTATCTGGGCGTAGCATTCAGGTCCTAGTTGACGGTTTATGCTCCGATGTCATGTCCATTAATGCTGGCGTCCCTCAAGGATCTGTTTTATCATTTACGCTGTAGCTTCTGCTCATCAACGACATGCTAAACACTAGTGGCATTTATTGCTATGCAGACGATAGTACGAGTGATACGCATATTATGCAGGTCGTGCGAATATCCCTCTAGCACGGGAAAGAATGTAGAATGGAATAGAGTAGAATGAGACTTGTGTCTGATATTGAGACCTCCCTGGAGCAGGTCTCTGAATGAGGTAAACTAAACCTAGTTCAATTCAACCCTATTAAGACACAAGTCTGCTGTTTTCCGCTAAGAAGACCTCATTTGATATGGCCAAAGAATATATACACACATGGCGGCGAAGTTTCCCCTTACCATTTCTAGGAGTATTGGGATCCTTGGCGTCGATATTACGAACGAGGTCCAATTTCGAGATCATCTGAAGGTAAAGCCAAAATGGCTTCTAAAAAACTTGGGGTACTCAATAGAGCAACGCGGTACTTCACTCCGGGTCATAGACTTTTGTTATATAAGGCTCAAGTCCAGCCCCACTTGGAATACTGCTCTCATTTCTGGTTTGGTGCACCTTAATACCAACTCCTTCCTCTTGATTTCATCCAACGCCGGGATATTCGTATTATCGACGATCCCATACTCACAGACAATTTAGACACCCTCAGTCTCCGGAGAGACGTTGGCTCTCTGTGTGTATTTTATCGTCTATACTATGGGGAGTGTTGTAAAGAACTTTTGTAATTGGTACTACTGCCCGCCACAGGAGTAAAGTCCATCCCCACATCCTTGACACTTGGGTCTCCAAAAATGCCACAGCATCGTGGTTATTTCCCTCGTACACCAAAATTGTCGAATGGGCTTCCCAAAGTTTTCCCTGTGCATGACTTGGGGTCCTTCAAAAGGCGTGTTTAGAGGTATCTTAAGAGTCAGCAACGCGTCAGCACCTCCTCTAGTGTTACAGATGTGTTATAAATGTGAATAAATATACGGAATTAAACTATAGAGTCATTTGCGATACTTATTTATTACTAACGCGCCGCAAAACCTCACGCCATGTACGCAGATATAACTATACACTTCAAGATGTCCATTGACGACGGTGACCACTTTCCATCAAGTGGCTCGTCTGCTCGTTTTTATTATTTTAATAAAAAAAAAGATGTAGTCACGGGAAAAGACTATAGTAGTTGCAGTTTAAAATCGCGATTGTAACTTGTACGTCAGACATGGATCAAACAGACAGACGAATAATAAAATATTTTTTTTCTATATCAGTAGGTTTGTAATTTATTATGCCTTTGATTACCACAAAAGTGTCATAAATCTGCAATAAATATGAATTAAATGCGCAAGCGACGGCAATATAAATAATACTTTGTCATTGGTATTTGCTCAGTACGAAGTCTCCGCTATGTTACTGTGGCTGTTGATTTTTATTTCAGCTTATTTTATTCATTTGTATCTTAAACAAAAACACTCAATATGGAGAAAACAAGGAGTAAAAGGACCTGCACCAAAACCTATACTAGGTAATTTCACTAGCATAGTTTTCCAAACAGAAGCTTTTCCAGAATACATTAATAAAATTTATAAGCAATATCCAGATGAAGATTTTTTTGGTCTCTACTGCGGATATCAACCGATGATTGTTCTTAGAGACCCTAAAATCATAAAGCAAGTGTGCATTAAAGACTTCCATCTGTTTAAAAACCGAGGATTAACACCGGCGCGAGGAAGAATTAATGACAATCTATTTGTCGCTGAAGACGACACATGGAAGGTTCTAAGGCAGAAACTGACATCTGTATTCACGTTAAAAAAAATTAAAGAGATGTGTCTACCCTTGCAAGAGTGTTCTGAATACTATATAAATTACATAGAACAAATACTAGACAAGAAAAATGAACTTGAAATTAAACAAATAGTAGAAAAATATGCTATGCAAGCTATCACTCGTTGCGCTTTTGGTGTAAATATAAACCCCTTTAATGATAAAGAAAACGAACTTGTTACAATCGTAAAGATGCTTCTCACACCTAACTTTTCAACGAAGTTGTCTGTTACTCTTGAGGTTTTATTCCCTGGAATCAGGAGATATTTTTACACAAATCTCAAAGGAGAAAGGTCCTTTAGTAATTTTGTTAGCAAACTAATAAAACAAAAAACAAACCAACCTCATAAAACCAATGATTTCTTGGATCTAATTGTATACCTACGACAACGAGGTAAATTGAATCGAAGAGAGGATGACGGAGTATTAGAAATAGTTATGGACCATGAGCTGATGGTCGCTCAAGCAACAGTATTCTACTTTGCTGGCGTCGAACCAACGTCTTGGTTAATTGCATACATACTTCATGAATTATCTTTAAACCCAGTTATTCAAAATCGCCTGTATGAAGAAATATGTGAAGTGACTAGAAAACATCATGACCAACTTTCTTTTAATGCTATCAATGAGATGACTTATTTGGATATGGTTATGAACGAAACTTTAAGAAGATATCCCGTTGCGTCCACCATGTTCCGAAAAAGCGAAGGAGACTACGTTATACCTGGAAGCGGTGTTATTATACCTAAAAACACCTCCGTTGTTGTGTCTGTTTTTGCAATACAAAATGATCCCAAATATTTTGCTAACCCCGAAATTTTTAATCCTGAAAACTTTTCTCCTGAAAATAAAAAAAAGATACCTCAATGTGTTGATCTCGCATTTGGAGAAGGACCACGTAATTGCATCGGTAAATATACATAATAACTATTTTTAAGTGACTGATCGAGTGGGCTGAGCGGAGCGACCTAGGTCTATAAATCGAGTAGGGACAAAAACTATTTTTTTGTATGTAAGTTTAGCGAAAACCTTGAATCATATTTCAATTAAATAATGTTTTATTAATTACAAAACTCAACAGCGGTCAATTTGGACAAGTCCTACACTCCGAAGCACTCGCCACTGGTTTAGAGTGCGTTTTGAACACTGTACTCTGATTACTGGTGATCCAAGAAATGCCCTTTTGGCACCGTAGCTTTCGGCTCATCACTTAAGAGATGAGGGTTTCTCCTCCCCAAAGGCTTTTACCATTGGATAATTTGGTAGACCGATCAGGCACATACACGATTGCTGCCCTTCAAGCAATATTATTGCTCTCCAAGGCAACGCCCAAAATCGAAGTCCGTCCCTCCTGGAGGACCTTTGGTGATGGTGCCTAAGATACATTACTACACACTGCCCTCGCTTCAAACGCCCGTGGAAGTAGTGACACCTCATTTGGAGTTAGCTAAACAGTCAGTCCAAAAAAACAAACTAATAAATTATAGTTTGTTTTTTAAACAAATAAATCTATATTAATAATCAAAGAAAATATTTAATTGTTTGTATTGGAAAACATAGGATATAATTAACGCGGACGAAATCGCAGGAACAGGCTAGTCCAAAAATTGGCTAGAAAAGCAGACTTTTTTATTTACCTAATTTACTTCTTATTATACTCTTACAGGTAAGCGATTTGCTATTGTTATGACGAAGATAGCAATAGCAGCGTTTATCAAGAAGTTCAAAGTGAGCACATCTGCGAAAACTAAATTGGAGATAGATCTTAAGAAGTTTTCCTTGATTCTTTCACCTAAGGACGGATTGTGGTTACATGTATCAAAACGGTAAAATTATGTGTGAAATATAATGTATAATGTTTTTTAAAAAAGAAGTATGCATTTATGAAATACGTAGTGATCTTCTTTAGTTTACATAGGTTATTTTACTTAATTTTAAGCTTCAAATAAGAAAGATCTTATCGTTTTTCTTACTTGTTCAAAGGTCTTATCAAACTACTAACTTTTACCCGCGGTTTCGCCCGCGTTAATGTCGATCCTTGGGGAACAGCAGAATATCTCGGAATGAAAGGTTCCCTATGTCCTCCCCTGGGCATCAAACTACCTATATACCATATTTCATTGTTTAATAATTGAAGCGTGAAAAGAAGACAGAGTCACTTTCGCATTTATAATATACTTACTAGCTTTTGCCCGCGGCTCCGCCCGCGTCAATGTCGATCCCTCGGGAATAGTACTTTTTCCCGGGATAAAAGGTAGCCTATGTCCTTCTCCGTACTCCAAAGAACTTGTAAGCAAAATTTCATGATGATCGGTTCAGTAGTTACGGCGTGAAAGCGTAACAAATAAACAAACAAACTCACTTTCGCAATTAAAATATTAGTAAGGAAGTATGGCTTAGGAACAATAAAGAATCTTTGGCTTTGGCTAAGACTCAAGCATAAATTTCTAAATTTATTAACACTTAACTGACAATATTTTCTTGACGTTTACTTTTATTTAATTTAGGTTTAAGTGGTTTAATTATTGACATTCACTTGATATGTAACAACTGGACAAATATTATGACACTCAAATGAAATATTATATTTAAATTAAATACGTAATAATAAATATTTTTTAAATATATTACCCTAAATTAGTTGTACTTATTCATATTCATATTCATTTATTCACCAAAATTTGTAAATGGTACACATGCATATTACATACATGGTCTTATAATTTTACAAATTTTACCTTAGCGAGGCATTGTGAATTTATTTTGTATAGTATGTACAATGTATTAAAGAAGTGAAGTTACATTTTATTAAAATTTGAATCATTGAATTAAATATAGGTATCTATTGTTAAATTTCTTATTTATACATGTCATCACAAAGATAAAAAAATTATATTAAACACTTTAGTCAATAATTCAAAATTACTTTACATCTTACTTAAATAAAATTTCATAATTATAATTTGTCAATAAAATATTCTGTTAAATTGTAATATGTTTTTATGATCATAAGTCGTTTCACTTCAATGTCAAACTTAGGCCCTTGTAATTCTTTAAGAGACTTCGGAAGATGGTTATAGACTTTGATAGCCATGTAATAGGGACTATTTTTATACATTGTGAGATGAGGTGTAGGTAGGACTAGATCGGTTTCTCGGCGCGAGGCGTAACGGCCACTCCTGTCACTGTACCGTTCAAAATAATGTGCTTGTTTCCGGACAAAGCGACATATTTCATAAATATACATTCCCGTAAGAGTTAGCACGTTTAATTTGCTGAAGAGTTCTCGACATGTGTCTCGCGGCCGTGTAAAAGGTCCGGGTTAAGTTACTATTCTTAAGAGACGTTTTTGTAGGACAAATACGGCTTGGATATCGACTGAGTTTCCCCAGAGGATAATTCCATATCTTATCCAGGCTGCAGCATGGCTATGATAAGCGGTAAGTGCGCATTGTTCATTTGTGTTTTTCCGAAGTTCACGTAACGCATACGAAAATTTGTTGAGTTTCGCCACTACTGTCTCTATATGATTTTTCCATATAAGGTGTGAGTCCATCGTAACACCCAGTATAGCAAACTTATCTACCTCGTCAATATTTTTGCCGTCATAAGAAATATTTAAAATCACTTTTTTTCTTTGATGCGGTCGAAACTGCATGACTTTTGTTTTGTCTAAGTTATGTGTGAGTCCTATTTCTGTGCAATGTTCAACTATTTTGTTTAGTGCTTGGTTAATTGTATTTTTTAACACATCAACTTTATCTAATTCACAGGTTATCAGAAGAGTAGCATCGTCGGCAAATAATAAAATTTTATGAGCTTTAACAATTGAAGGCAGATCGTTTACATATGCAAGGAATAACAAACAACCTATTTATATTATATCTGCGGATATTTATTACTTGAATTCAAATCTATAACTAAGATTTGAATTCAAGTAATAAATATCCACATGCCGTTTCTTAGATATTTGTTGCGATGCCCTACAGGGTTCATATTGTACTGTACAGTCAGCTAAGGAGATACCTGACCCCGCCATCTACCCATATCTTGAATTCTAAATTAAAATCTTTCTTTAAAGTAGAATAAATGGTATCTCTTGAATTGGCATATAACATCCTCGTCTTCATCGTCACTTACCATCAAGTGAGATAGGAGACAAATGCCTACTTCAATAATTGGTAAAAAAAAGGGGATGGCGGGTTCAGGTATCTCCTTGGCTGACTGTACCTATGACTATGGATTGAAAGTTATGTTGCCAATTGTTGATGAGCTCGTCAGTGACAACCTCATCCATAACCTTCTGCATTTAGGTATATACGTAAGAACGTTTTGTAAAGTCATTATGAATAATAATATCTCTACTAAGAGACAACAAACTACAAGATAAAGGTGACTTTACAATGACTCACGCACACTCAAAACATATATGACGAAACATAGATAATATTTTGTATCATTCTACGTGTACATGTAGCTCAAGCATTGTCAGCATGACGAACAAATTATTTATCTTTATATATGAACTAGCTTTCGCCCGCGGCTCCGCCCGCGTCAATGTCGATCCCTCGGGAATAGTACATTTTTCCGGGATTAAAGGTAGCCTATCTCCTTCTCCGCACTCGAGAGAACTTGTATGCAAAATTTCATGATGATTGGTTCAGTAGTTACGGCGTGAAAGCGTAACAAACAAACAAACAAACTCACTTTCGCATTTATAATATTAGTAAGGATTCCATAAATCCATAAAAACCACTTACATATAACCAAATATACCTAACTCAATATTAAACAAAAAAAAAACAAAATATCAATTTATAACGTATAAAATAACGTTAGTACCCTGGAAGCACGGAAAATGCATCGTCTGGGATGTTCCCTGTGTGAGCACCGTTGTCGCCAGCCATTTAACCCGTACCATGGGTATGGCAGCAGCCGCAGCTGAGAACGCTGCGGATAGGAAGCGGCTAAAGTACGCGGCTATGGAGCCACATTATTGCGTTGTCCCCATAGCTGTTGAGACCATGGGCTGCTGGGGAACGGACGCAAAGGGTCTAATCAATGAAATCGGGCATCGCATATCGGAAAACGGCGGAGACTCCTGATCTACCTCGTTTCTGGTGCAACGGATGTCCATTGCAATTCAGCGCGGTAATGCCGCTAGCTATTTGGGCACTTTTACACCAGAAACGCTGAGAGGCGGGTTTAATTTTTAAATAGAATTATGTACATATGTTTTAGGGCTTAAGGAATGAAAAAAGAAAAACAATTAACCTAACCAAATATATATTTTTAAATCGTACAGTCCCTCCGGGAGTACAGCGTTCAAGGACCGTTTGTTTTATACTGCACTATAATAAGCTTCACGTGGTGTGTTTGTTGAAGTGAGATTTACTTAGCGGGCTGGTGGTAGCCCGCCGAATGCATAAATTACGCCAATTGCTCCTGTCTGAATGAAGTGAGGGCCTTATAGTTTATGCTACCAATAATGGCAAAAAATATATCTATATGTTAATGTAGTATAGTCAAAGAATATATATAGGAAGCAAACCAGATGGAAGGGAAATAACAACTTTTATTCGAATTTATTCTGTATTTATTTTATTAAACTGTATATTTTCAACTCCGATCAATTTTCGATTAAAATCTTCTTGCTCTGGCATTTGATGGTTGCTAGTTTCACACGGTCAGTTTAGTTTTACAGCAACATTGGAGTTCAATGTGACTTATGTGAATCATAAGTCACATTGACATGTTGCTGTGTACTCTATTTGGCACTGTATTTTTGGCGGAATATGATAACGGCTTATAAATCGATGAACACCGGCATCATGCACAGAAATAAACAGCAGCAGCAGCTGCTGATGCTGCTGCTGCAGCTGGAGCTGGAGGTCGTTATGTGTCGTATGTGTGGAGGCTGTAAGTAACACTTTTGACAGTTGTCTGAACTGAATCTCTCAGTGCTGCCGCCTGGTTAGCGACATTTCAGAAAACCAGTAATATGGCAAATAGAAGAGGTAGGTATTCAATAGTAAAATAAATTTTAAACAATAGAAGCTAAGCAGTATCACAAAAAAAAACACACACACTTCCAAATTTCGGGGAAAATATTCCCCAACTTGGCAACTCTTTGACAGATTGACAATGACATTGACATTGTCATGTGATGAAGCAGGAATATTGCTTATAAATTAAACATTTGGATTTTTTTTTTCAAAAATTCATATAATATTTAAATTCATAAAAAAATTGAAAAAAATCTGGAAGTATTTGCATTCGATTACATAACTAAAAACCATCACTTCCGGTTTGTAGTAAGTTGTCAATTGAATGGCGATGCTAATACGCTGAGCTAGCTGAGGTAGCTTCTAGCCCTTTGGTCACGAGATACCTCAATAAGCTTTTAAGTCAAGAAACTAAAAAGCTTTTGCGCTGACGCTTTTGCCCCACGGACCTAATGTTTCTATCCCAAAAGGCTCAAAAATGTAGTTATCTCCGATATCTATAAATATATGTATGTATTTGCGTTCTAAGAGTTTCTGGGCCTACAGCAACTGTGTCTGCCTTCAACTTGATACTCTGGAGGTGGGATGGCGCCAGTGTGTCGGTCGACACTAGTATCGCCCCACACACTAGCGTCATCCCAAAGTCATGCCTTCTGTTCTCTTGCCATCATCCCGTGTCAAGCCGTTTGGTTCAAAAACGGCAGAACCGTGAATGCTGGCAAGAGCACGGTAATATTATTTAGGGCAGCATAACGCCCTAAACGGCCGGCACTTTTGGAACATGAAATACCGTGATGCCCATAAGCATCAACGGTATCCCTACAGGGGCAACGATGAGGGACTGTAAATTTTGTGCCTAGGCGAAGTGCTACTGCAAAGCGTGTCACCATGCAACAAAGTACCCAAATTAGCGGATGGTAGCGCCTGCAATCAAAGCCCCGATTCTTATTCTGCTGATACCAAAAGGCGGGCGCGCTCTGCAGAACTACAAGACGTTTTTAGTAAATTATCATGAGCAAATCGGCAGAGTGGTCCATCCTATTCATAGACATACCTTAGACTTTCAAAATGAAAATGAGTAGTACGTCATTATACGGCTTCACTGTGCTTTAGAAAGAGAGATAAGACTGCTGACAGCAGGCCCATTTTTAATGACATTTGACATTACCTGGGCACAACAAGGCCCGCTGAATTTGAAAAGGAAATTATTTTACCTAAAATATAAATAATCTTTTAACTTACACAATAAAATTAGGTAAATACCAACATGGTGTCTTGTGCGGTTGTCGAGTGCACTACAACCCGTAGGAATAATCCTAGCAAATATACATTTCATCAGTAAGTATACATTTTTGTCACCGGTATAATTTCGGTAAAAAACTCGTTAAGTATGCTTCATAATTGATAGGAAAATAAAAACATTTAAACATAAACGAGAATTAGCGAAAATATTATGTAAAGAAAGTTCGCACACGTTTACACTAGTGCTTGAAGTTATTCATATTTTATCGACATCGACAATAGTTTCGATTGCACTCACTGAAATATTGTTACTTGATATTTTACCCGACTGCGCCGGAGCAGGTTTATTGTAGCTTTCACGTACTTATATGTATGGTATGCTATTTCACTCTTCCATACTGTTCAGACAGAAAAGAATAAAACGTAGAATGAACCGACTGCTTCTCTTCCAAAAAAATCTTGTAAAAGCCGATCTAGGAAATGGGCAAAAATCTGATAAATTATATTAGTAGGAGATGCAGCTAGCAACCCATCAATATTTTGATTCCGTGCTGAACGTGGCTTTTGGGTTAGACCTGTCTACCTCGCGAGGGAATAAAAATGTAATAGTACGGATGTATCTATACATTTTATGGTACGCTCCATAGCCCAAACTAACATAATTGTTTGTGTTTTATTTATTGCATTACAGTTTTTAATAAGAGCAGAGCTATTATAGCATCATTAGCATACTTTGAGTACGATGACCAATTTGTTAAATATTGCATTGTTGTAAATTGCTATGAATAACAAGTGTCATGGTTGTATTATTTCTTTTAATTTTTAACTTGCCCATTGAAGTTATTCCAAAATTAACGTCATCATCATCATCATCACCTCAGCCACAAAAAGTCCTTTGCTGGACATAGACCTTCTCCAAGGATTTCCAGTACTATAATTGGAAAGGTCAACTCAGGTCGTCAGACCACCTGGTCTGTGGGTGTCCAACGCTGCGCTTGCTGGTACATGGTTGCCATTCGAAAACCTTTCTATTCCATAGGCCGTCCGTCTACTTCACGTAACGATATCTAACAAAAGTGTGCTCAAAAGTATTTTCAGCTAGATTACGTCGCCGTATATTTTTTTAGAATCTATTTGTTATGCATGTTTCTTATTCTTGCAGACTCGCGGGTGAAACTATTCACATGGACATAAAAAAATCATACAGCGAATCTTTAATAAACATCATAGAGTTTATTCAGGTACGATTAACTAAACAAATTATGTTTAGAGTAGCCTGAGCCTGTATATCAGGTGTGAAATATGTTTGTATACTTATGGTTTATTTTTCGTAAAATATTTTGATATGCATAGTGAAAATGTACGTATTATATATCCTCGGTGGGGTCATTTAGTCTGTGCACATGACAAATTTTCTCTATAGGAGCAATACTAGTTAAAATACATTGCTAAATCTATTGATTGTCTGGTTAAATTATTATCTTTTTATCTATTATTATTATATATTATTAGCTGACCATTCAAAAATAAGCTGATTTGTTACCCGACTTCAAAAAAGGACAAATACTACGAATACATACGACTACGAATTCGGCCGTATGCCTTTTTTAATCGCATGACTGTTTGTGTCTCATAACCGCATAAATCTTTTTTTATATAAAACGGTATACTTTTAAGTTTTTTCCATTTAAATTTTATCAAAATAAGTTCTGTAGTTTGATTGAAGTCGGTTTTTTGTATGAAAAATATTTAAACTATTATTTATGTGTCAATAAAGAAATGAAAAAGGTATCTCTGTTTTATTTGCTGTGTTTCAATGTAAATAAATTATTTATAGAAGTTCATTGCCTTTTACTCTTTGTGAAGTTTCTCTTCGGAAAATGTATATATCCCTGTAAAACTGTATAATTTTGCTTCTTTTCTCAATGGGAAGGTATAATGATTTGACTATCGATACATTGACATACACCAGGTACATTTTAGCCAAACACTACTGAATACATATGCAAAATCACACCCACAACTGCATTTCAAAATCGGTCTCGTTTGACAGCATCCGTTTGGATCTCTATCCGTCAGGATTATATTATCTCTATGATCCTATTGCTTCTGCAATGACGGAAAATCGAAAATTTCGAATTTGGAACAAGAGCTCGCCAGGCGGCCTCGGTGGCATAGCAAATGGAAGTCACGTTATTCAACGCAACGCATGATAAAAAAGCAAGTAATTCTAATTACCACGTTGCTTTCTAATTACCACGATACACAAAAAATTAAAAACGGGAAATAATAAGTCGAGCCACAAAAATATTTATTGGCCACGGGACCAAACTTCTAATTTAATAACTAAGCAACGGGAAAATGTCATAGCCTCTAATAAACTAATTCGTCTTTTTCGCACCGCCAACTAAATATTCTATAGAAAGCGTCAAATAAAGAGCATCAATTATTATGACTTGTCCTTCTTATTTATACTTTGCCACCTAATTTACTAACTCGGCCACGGATTTATCTATGTCCTCAAAAAACTTCTACAGACAGCATCATTTATTATAACTTAGCATGTAAAATAATACATCATATTCTTTTATCGTGAAAATAGCCACTACATGATTTGGTGTGAGTGTGTGAGACGACAGCGACTGGCCATTTGCGCCATTCGATTCATATCGATAGGCAGGAGAGCTGATACCAATTTTTGGGTAGGTAGGTATTTGAAGCAAGTTGAAAAATTTAGACATACCTCTACCTCAACACAGAACTGGTGACACGGCTGGTGAGAAGCGGGGCTAAATCAACCCCTAATGTTTTAAAATATTATTATTTCATTTCCAAAAATAGGTATTTGAGGCAATATGCAATTTTTTTTATGTTGTAGTTTAATGTTTAAAAAATATAAGAAAATATAAGCCAGACGATTTAGTCGGGGTTTTAACATTACCCGATGGGTGCAAAAATATTTTGCAAAAAAATTATAAAAAATCTATTTGAGGCAGGTTGAAAATTTAATAGGCTACTATTTTTAACTAATAAATAAGATTCTTAAAGACATATCATTTTGGTGGGACTTTCTACCTACCAAGCTGCCAAAAAATTAGGGGTTGATTTAGCCCCTAATTTTTTGGTATGATGGTAACTTAATAAACATTATTTTTTTCAAAAATAAATTCTTATTTTCTCTCTCCTCAATAGCTCCTGGTAATATTATGGCCAAAATATACTATTAAGTGAATTTTAGCTAAATTTTGATGATCAATTAATTTGGGATGAGTTACATGTTAAACATGCTAAGTTAAAAAATTAGAAGCTAAATAAATATGTTTTTTGATGTCAAATACAAGTATTTTAAAAGTTTACTGTTAGAATGCAAGTTACAAATTTAGATGCTAAATAATAATCATCATGCTGAGTTGTATTTAGAGTGGCTTACATAGAAGATAACTAGTGGCTAAGATAGTATTATTTAGATGCTCGTTAATTGTGGCTGACTTAGTAATTTAGAAGGCAACTTACAATTTTAGAGGCGAATATTGCTATTAAAAAGAAGCCTGTTTAATTAGCACCCATTAAAAACTGTATATTTCAGAAATCAGGTTTTTATAGGTTCTTAGGGGTAGTTTTCTCAAAAAACTAGTAATAAAAAAGCGATATGGTAATCAGGCGAAGAACGAAAATCTATACAATTACCGACATACAACATGATATTGTATATCCTTCTTTGGTCAGTCGTGTAAAAAAAGATTTTTAATGTAAGGGTAATATCGGTGGCTACTTAACAACGAATAGAATAGTTAATTATGTCAATTCTATACAAATAAAAGATGAGTGATCACTTGTGCAATCATCACTGATCCACACAACAAACAGGGTCTCTCTCAGTTAACGGGCCGACGCACAGTGTGCAGTGCATTTATATATAACTAGCTATTACCCGCGGCTTCGCCTGCGTTTATGTCGATCCCTCAGGAACAGAATTTCCCCAATTAAAAAGTAACCTATGTCCTTCTCCGGGCCCCAAACTACCTCGATACCAAATATCTGTTCAATGTTTTTTTATAAGTGTTTAATCAACTAATATGTAGGAAGCCATGTTTCATGCCTTTTAATAAAGTACCTTCATGCTGAATTTCATTAGAATAACTTCAAAAACGGCAAAGTTTGATACTAACTTTGCACCCCCATTTTACCCCCTTAGAGGGGGAATTTCCAAAAATCCTTTCTTAGTGCTCCCCTGCGTTATAAAAGAAACCCCTGTGCAAAATTTCAAGTTCCTAACCCTTATAGTTTAGGCCCTACGTTGATATGTCAGTCAGTCAGCTTCTCCTTTTATATATATAGATAGATACGTGTATATTTGAACATGTGTTAATGGTTCTATATAAACTGTGACAGTACCTATCATTTAACTTGTTTTTAGTAGACACAGACACACATAATGGCGCTTTTGTACATAAGTGTTGCAATTTTATTGTACGCGTTTTATGTGTATTCTAAAAACAAACTAAATTTCTGGGCCTTAAAAGGTGTTAAAGGGCCTGATCCATTACCACTTGTGGGAAACTTCGGCAAAGTTTTGGCAATGAAAGAGTCTGCCCAAAAATTATTTCAATGTATCTATGAGCTATATCCTAATGAAAAAATTGTCGGTGTATACCGAGGGTTTACACCAATGCTGTTGCTACGAGATCCAGAACTGATCAAGCAAGTACTGATAAAAGATTTCCCTGTATTTCAAGATAGAGACGTGAGCACTAGCAAAAGCAAATTAGGTAAAAATTTGTTCGAGGCTAATGGCGACACCTGGAGAATATTACGACAAAAACTGACGCCTGTGTTTACCTCAAAGAAACTCAGAGACATGATGCCTCTAGTAGAGCAATGTGCAGACAATTACATCAACTATGTCGAACATTTAATAGAAAATAACATCAACCATGAAATAAGGTCATTAAAATCAAAATATACTTTACAAGTTATTGGCTCTTGTGCTTTTGGTTTACAACTGGATACTTTCAATGACAAAGAAGATGAATTTAGTATCATGGCCAAAAGGATATTCAATCCATCGACGTTCTCAAGAGTGATGATTATGTTGGATATGATAATCCCTGGAATACGGAAACTATTCAATACAGCCTCTGATTATCAGAATTTCTATTTAGATCTCGTAGCAAAAGTTATTAAACAAAGAGAAAATGAACCAATGAAACGTAAAGACTTTATGGACCTTATGATTGAATTAAGGGATCAAGGAAAAATCAGTCGGAAGAGTGAGCATGGTATATCAGAATTGGAAATTGACGATGGATTGATAGCCGCGCAAGCGTTGGTGTTTTACGCCGCTGGATTCGAGGCGTCATCTGCGACAATGTCATTCATGATTCATGAACTTGCATTAAACCAAGAAATACAAAATAAAGTTTACGAAGAAATATGCAATGTAAGCGCAAAACACAATGGAAAAATCAATTACGAATCCATTAAGGAGATGACTTATTTAAAAATGGTATTTGACGAGACTTTAAGGAAGCAAACGGTGACAGGCCTCTTGATCCGTAAATCGTTGACTGACTACGTTCTGCCTGGTACCAATGTGACCATTCCTAAAGGCACGCCAGTTTTGGTGTCTGTTTCTGGACTACATCGAGATAAAAAATATTACGACCAACCTGAAAAATTCGACCCCGAACATTTCTCCACGGAAAAGAAAGCGGAGCGCCCACTTTTCACATATCTACCGTTTGGAGAAGGCCCTCGTTATTGTATTGGTAAGTTCCGATATTTTTATATAGTAAGATAGGATATACTAAAAAACCAACAACAACTTTTACATTGAAGAGTCCTAAAGCTATTAATGGATTTAAATAATTATACATATTAAAAATACTTTATATTTCTAGGCATGCCCTTTGCGATAGTACAGTCGCTCATGGGAATGGCTGCTTTCCTCAGAAAATTTAGAGTGGAACCGGGTGCTAAGACAAAAACTTCACTGGACTACAAGCTATAACTTTAGAGAGCAGTGATGGTATATGGGTAAAAATAACGAAGCGTTAATGTTACTTAAAGTATTTATCGTAATGATAAGTAACCCTAATAATACTTTTTTTTTTCATGTTCATTATTTTTTTATGTCTTTATTTATTTTAATTACCGCCAAGCCTTCTAAAATACTTATGTGGCAAGATATAGAAATAAATCATTTATGTTATTAAATTATGATTATTTTATAACAGAATCATTCGATTGTACATTATTATACCATTCATACATGACATCACACTTATTTAATGATTTTGAGGCTCTACCCTGCCCTTGTTATACGGTGTCACATTTTTGCGACCCCTCCCCTGTGGTGAGACGCCACATTTTTGTAAACCAAAAAACCACCTCAATATTAAAAATACGATGAAGCTAATTTAATACTTGTAATCAAGACAGTGGTCATCATTGATTATAAGTATTTATTTATTTTATTAATCAACACAAATAATACATTCATGAATTTTGGCGAGCTCTGTGGCGAAGTGGTTAACACGCTAGCCTGCGACACGAGGGCTCCGGGTTCAATCCCCGGTCATTTTCAGATCGGCCTGGGTCTTGGATGTTTATCTATATATGTATTTGTTTTTCAAATATAGTATCGTTGAGTTAGTATCCCATAACACAAGTCTCGAACTTACTTTGGGGCTAGCTCAATCTGTGTGATTTGTCCGTATATATTTATATTTATTTATTTATTAAATTGTTCTAGCTCGGCTAGCAACCTATCACTGTTTAATTTCATTTTCCATCTGTACGCCAACGTGTTGTGTATGATTAATTTAAGGGTCCTAATTAAACAAGCTTCTTTTTAATATCATTATTCGCCTCTAAAAGTCACATATTTTTTCACATTTTTAGGAAACCAAAAAAACACCACAATTCCAAAAATAAGATGAAGCTATTTTTATGTTGTAATCAAGACAATGATCATCATTGATTATAGTTATTTTTTTATTAAACAACACAAATAATACATTAAATTGATCTGTTTACGATGACATCATAAGATTTGGCATGCATCGGTAGTTGCCATCTTAATCTATACTAATATTATAAAGCTGAAGAGTTTGTTTGTTTGAGCGCGCAAATCTCAGGAACTGCTGGTTTAAATTGGAAAATTCTTTTTGTGTTGGGTAGTCCATTTATTGAGGAAGGCTTTAGGCTATAAAACATCACGTTGATAATCATCACGACCAATAGGAACGAAGCATCAATAAAAAATGTTTTGAAAACGGGGGAAAATTATTCATCTATACTAATTAATCATAATAACAGAAATTGCCGCGGATGAAGTCGCGGGCAACAGCTAGTTTATGTTATAAAATAAGGTTACAAATAACAATAAAACTGAATTATTTGAACAAAAGCATGTAGCACAATTATATCAAATGAATAATATTATAACTAAAGTAAATAAAAAATGTAATTGTTAAATCTTTTTGTTGACGTCACCCGGTGATTTGAAAGTAGGTACTTTATCTGCATCGAGTTCGAACGACAGAACCGACAGAGATATGAGAAGGCCATATTTCCATACAAGCGTAGTCCCCTGATTCCTCGCTAGATAGTACCAGTAGAGCAATGATTTTTCACAAAAAACATCTATGGGTAGTATCTAGCATGTCCTTATGTTTTATTTTTTTCATAATTGAATTATGTATTTAAAGAGATATGTAGCAGTAGAATAAAAAGCACTGATTTTGGTGACTGTTTATAGATATGACGCGATTTATTTCTGTGAATGTCACATTACTATTTCGCTAGTAATGATATAAAATTGGCGGCTTGGCTTGGCTTATGCAAAAACTGACACGCACGTTCCCTTTGCAAAGTCTGAGCGTTCTATCCTGATATATTTCTGTGGTAGGTAACTATGTTAGTGTCATAGATAAGACTCATTATACGATTATTTCTGCTCTACTTTTAATAAATAGCAACTGTAGAAGGAAAAGCAACAGTAGAAATGTTCATATTACGCCTGATAAATCGAAACTTTATTTCATAATATTATGTATTAAATACCTATAAGTACACTGATAAATGAAATTCGACATACTCGGTAGATATGATGGACACCCTAGCCAAGGCACAACACTTATTAACTGAAAACACATAATGTTTTGTAATTACCTGTGAAAGGATGGTCCACAATGCAGTGCGCTTTGCCTCCGACGTCTCTTGACACAAGTTTGAACCATATTTTATATTATTTTACAGTATATTATTTTATAGTCAGTCTGTTTAAAAAATTCGAAATCTGCGGGATTTTTTTTCATAATATGACGGCAATGTTGAGAACGTCTATCTATCTATAATTTAAGAACTGTGTTCTTGTCGGTGGAGTACTCTCCATGTCTCTCGGTTCTCAGCCATTCTCTTCACCTCTCCATATGACACAACTCCAGCCTTTTCCTTTATCTCATCCAAATATGCTCTTCTTGGTCTTCCTTTCCCTCTCCTTGTCTCAATTTTTCCATCTATAATATTTTTCATTAATTGATCGTGCCGTATAAGGTGACCAAACATCCTTCCTCTTCTCATTCAAATCGTCTTCAGTAGTTCTCGTTTCTCATTTACTTGTCCCAACACTTCTTCATTCGTCTTTTTCTGTGTCCAACTAATACACTCCATACGTCTCCAGCACCACATCTTGAAAGCTTCCCAGCGTTCTCTGTCCTTTTTAGTTAATGTCCACGTTTCACTACCGTACAGTGCGATACTCCAGATGTATGTCTTTATGTGGCGTTTCTTTAGACACCGTCTCATTTTTGAGTGAAAGATTTTTGGCCATGGATATTCTGGCAATGATATCTGATTTACATCTGGAGTCGTAACTTATAACACTTTCCAAATATTTAAATTTATTTACTTCTTCTATTTTAATATCGTTAAGTGTGATCTGGTCTGTTATTACTTTAGACTAAGCGTCATGGTTGTTTCTGCTTATTTTTAATATCTTTGTTTTATTTACGGTCATTTTTAAGCCAATTTCCTGAAAATTACTATCCATATATGCAAGCATTTGTTCGAATTATAATTTATTTTCGGCCATAACTGCTGTGTCATCTGCGTATCTGATGAAATAAATTGTTTGCCCATTCAATTTTACTCCACCTATTTCCAATTCCTTAAATTTCCAAATAACATTTTCTATAAACATATTAAACATTGTTGGTGACAAAGGGCACCCTTGTCTAACTCCCTGTTGAATTATAGCGGTTTTTCTTTCATTTCCTAATTATATTATTGTTTGTTGATTTTTATATAGTTCGTATATTATTTTTCTATCTCTATAATCTATTCCATTTCTTCTTAGTGTATTCATCATTTCTTTCCAATTAACTTTATCAAAAGCTTTCTCTAAATCAACAAATCCTACGTATGTATCCAAGCCTAAATCGATCCTTCTATTGCCTATAAATCATAGCACCAGAATAGCTTCACGCGTTCCTTTTCCTGCCCTAAATCCATATTGGTCCTCACTAATACATCATTCTGCGATTGGCCTTATTCTATTTAATATAATTTGGATTAGAATTTTAGAAGCGTGAGAAATTAAGCTAATAGTCCTGTATTCTTCACATCTGAGCGTGTTTGCTTTCTTAGGTAAAGTAATTGATTTGGTGATTTGAAAATCTTTTGGTAAATATCCAGTGGTATACATTTGCTGTGTCAGCTCGAAAATTTCGTCTAATATAGGATCACAAACTGCTTACTTAATGAGTTCAATACTTAAGTTATCTTGACCTGCTGCCTTTCCCGTCTTTAAACTACTAAATGCCTTGTCAAATTCTTCTCGTAAAATAGGTGGTCCTAAACTATCCTTGTCAACTAAATTTTCTTTCTCTATGTCATCATCCTTAAGACCTTCATATAGTTTTTCAATATATTTACCAGCGTTCTACTATGTCTTTTTCTCTTAACAATATTTTACCACTTTCATCGGAGACAACAGTGCTTTTAGATTTATGTTTCATTTTCATTTTCTTTATTTTATTGTAAGCCTTATCTATTTTTCCTTGAGTAAAGTATTTTTCTAAATTTATGCATTCTTGTTCTATTTCATTTTCTTTAGCTTTTCTACATTGGAGTGTTATTTTATAAGTCAGAATCTTATATTGTTATATGCAATTTTCATCTCAATTATTCCTATATTTTCGTCTTTCTATCATTAGATTAGTTATATCTTCTGTTAACCATTTCTTTCTGTGGACAATTTTTGTATTTCCTAAACATTCAATTGCACTTTTAGTTATTATATCTTTAATATTGCACCATCTAGTTTATATATCAAATTTTTATTTTTATTTATTTATTTAAAACTTGATTACAATAATGTAATTGGCGGACTTAAAGCCAAAGGCTTTATCTACCAGTCAACCAACAGGTGATGCCGAGAATAAAATGCAGTAGAAGTAAGTGCAAGATAATTAATTATATTAAAAAGCCATACAAAAGTGTGTTTTTTTATATACTAAATAATAAATAAAATATAAACTGACATACCATAATGCATAAATAAAAATAACAGTGATACATATATGTATATACTACATAAATATTTCATACTCATTTAAAATGGTGAGAGAAATATGCGCGTACTGAACTTTTAAATGCCAGACGACTACGGGCCCTTCGAATGCTGGCTGGGAGGGAGTTCCAAAGCTGCACGGCTTCCACTGCGAACGAGTGTTCAAAAAACCCACTCCGATGTTGAGGCGTATGAAGAAGGAGATTGCTAGAAGAGCGAAGTTCTCTGACATGGGTGTCACCCAGAAAAGTAAATTTGGATTTTAAATACGACGGAGTTTTCGGGTCGAAGAGGATGTAGAAAAGAGTAGTGAGTATATGCAACTGACGAAGTTGACGAATGGGTAACCAATTGAGTGGAGATCGGTAAGTCGACACATGGCCGTACTTCCGTAAGCCGAAAATAAAACGGATACAATTATTTTGAAGGCGATCAAGTTTATTCAGAAAATTACTGTTCAGGTCCGAGTAACATACATCAGCGTAATCTAAAATAGGAAAAATCAGAGTGTATACTAACAGGGTTTTGATGTGAATGGGGAGAAAGTTTTTTAATTTATAAAGGGAACGGAGAGCACCAGTAACCTTACCAGCTACCTCAGATACATGCGCATGCCAGCAAAGGTTTGAATCAATACGAAGACCAAGATCTTTGACATCTTGGCAATATTGGACAGTTTTATTGTCATAGGAAACAATCGGTAAAGTAGTTGTATCGATACGGCTTGTAAGATGGGAGCTACCGATTATTATCGCCTGGCATTTTTTAGGATTAACAGTAACACCAAAACGACGTGACCATATAGCCAACAAATCAGTATTAATTTGGTCAATAGCCCGATCTATATTATTTACCTCCGTTTGAGCATAAAGTTGCAAGTCATCGGCGTAAAGGTGATACGGACACTGAAGATCTTTGGTGATGAATTTAATAAAGATAGAAAACAATAAGGGAGAAAGGATACCACCTTGCGGAACACCAGTGTCTAAATCGCACCATTTTGATGAGGATTGACCGAGATGGACTGATTGCTGGCGTCCATGAAGATAAGTTGAGAACCATTCCACAGCCGAGGAAGAGACAGAGTGATGGGAAAGGATAGCTAGAAGGAGGTCGTGATCGACGGTATTAAAGGCATTAGAAAAGTCCACTAAAACCAAGACAGTGATTTTAGTTTTATCCATTCCTTCTCTAATATCGTCCATCACTTTAAGGAGTGCGGTAACCGTGCTATGCCCCGGACGAAAACCAGATTGAAATGGGTTCAGTAGCCCATTTGTGTTAAAAAACGATGTGAGTTGCCTATGGGCGCATGCCTCGAGTACCTTGGACAATAGCGGGAGAATAGAGATGGGACGAAAATGATTGGGAAGAGATGGATCAGGAACTTTAGGCGGGTAAGTAATATAACATATAAACACAAAATATATATCATTTAAAATAAATATCAACGAAACATATAATTTTGGTTAGTATAATTATCAAGTAAGATAAAAATCGAAAGAAATAACTTTAAAAACACTAAAATCTTTAATTATAACAATCATTCAACATATCAAACCTTTATTATACCGTTTTATTATTATAAACTTTAAAACATCGATTAGTTGTTATGTATAATAAACTTTATATATACATATTAGTACGGATAATAATCATTGGTTATACGAATTAATTGGTAGCAGATTCTCAATAAACCTAATAATTAAATTTTTAAAAAAACCTAGCATCTCATACAATTTTATTTTACGAGTATCTTCCATATCTCCAAAGTTCTCCATTATATCTTCACCAAATTAAAATGGGAACAACTTGGTAGTAAAGGCTTTTAAATAAAAAAGAAATATCAAAATCGGTTTACAATTGGCGAAGATATCGTGTAACAAACATACATAAAAAAAGAAACATACAGTCAAATTGATAACCTCCTCCTTTTTTGAAGCCGTTTAATAAATTATCTTATAACAATCATTCAACATATCAAACCTTTATTATACCGTTTTATTATTATAAACTTTAAAACATCGATTAGTTGTTATGTATAATAAACTTTATATATACATATTAGTACGGATAATAATCATTGGTTATACGAATTAATTGGTAGAAGATTCTCAATAAACCTAATAATTAAATTTTTAAAAAAACCTAGCATCTCAAACAATTTTATTTTACGAGTATCTTCCATATCTCCAAAGTTCTCCATTATATCTTCACCAAATTAAAATGGGAACAACTTGGTAGTAAAGGCTTTTAAATAAAAAAGAAATATCAAAATCGGTTTACAATTGGCGAAGATATCGTGTAACAAACATACATAAAAAAAGAAACATACAGTCAAATTGATAACCTCCTCCTTTTTTGAAGCCGTTTAATAAATTATCTTATTTATTTTTATAGAACGCCTAGCAGAAAATTAATAGCAACCTGACGATCTCGTAAACGCAAAAAATATCAATAAAACAAAAAAATAAATAAAAAGAACATTATATTAAAACGAAAGGGTAAGTAATATAACATATAAACACAAAATATATATCATTTAAGATAAATATCAACGAAACATATAATTTTGGTTAGTATAATTATCAAGTAAGATAAACATCGAAAGAAATAACTTTAAAATAACTAAAATCTTTAATTATAACAATCATTCAACATATCAAACCTTTATTATACCGTTTTATTATTATAAACTTTAAAACATCGATTAGTTGTTATGTATAATAAACTTTATATATACATATTAGTACGGATAATAATCATTGGTTATACGAATTAATTGGTAGAAGATTCTCAATAAACCTAATAATTAAATTTAAAAAAAAAACCTATCATCTCAAACAATTTTATTTTACGAGTTTCTTCCATATCTCCAAAGTTCTCCATTATATCTTCAACAAATTAAAATGGAAACAATATGGTAGTAATGGCTTTTAAATACAAAAGAAATATCAAAATCGGTTTACAATTGGCGAAGATATCGTGTAACAAACATACATAAAAAAGAAACATACAGTCAAATTGATAACCTCCTCCTTTTTTGAAGCCGTTTAATAATTCTTATTTATTTTTATAGAACACCTAGGCACAAATTAATAGGAACCTGACGAATAAAACAAGAAAAGATAACATTATATTAAAACGAAAATCTGAATATTACGTGTGAATTTCTTCTCTAATATAAGTATAAAAAAAAAAGGTATACTAAAAAAATTCTTAAAAAAATTGTGATACATACAAAATGCGCGCATTTTGAATTAATAAAGATTAGAAAATATCACAATTTTTTCAAGATTTTTTTTTATTTATTTCTTACTTTGTCCTAATATTTATATACAATAAAATATTGTAAAAGTTATATTTCTACTTTAAAAAAAATTGTGATACATACAAAATGCGCGCGCATTTTGTATGTATCACAATTTTTTTTATTTATTTCTAACTGTCCTAATATTTATATACAATAAAATATTTTTTTTATAATAAAACACCTTTTTATATAGGCCACACATCGTATGACTCGTCCACTGTAGTCCAACAGCGTTTCCCTTAGTTGATTGTCTGCAAATGCTCTCAATGTATTTTCATGTGTCAACTCCATACCCAGGCCCAATCTTCTTCTTTTCGAATCAAAATGGTTATGTTTGCCTTCCTTTATACAGTTTTTAGCCGTGTGGTTTCCGATAGCCGTGTAGTTTCCGGCAGAGTAGAATAGGACCACTCCAAATCTTCCCATGGATGTCGTAAGAGGCGACTTAGGCAATTCAAGATAAAAAAACAAAACTCATAAACATCAATGAGACCTCTCCAACCCGTCTGGCCAGCGAGGAGAGTGTAAGCCAAATCCTCTGTCTGCTCTGGCCCAAGTATGGCTCCAGTAGTACAGAGAGAGTCATGCTCCTGTAGTGGAGACTAAAAAGACCTGTTGATGATGATGATGATACAGTTTTTGACCAGTAGGTAGCCACGGCGACGCCGACGCCTTTGTCGCTTGCTTTATTAAGGTCTTCGATTGAGCAGGTAGAGGGACAGTTGGGGCACATCATGAGGTGAGACATTGATTGCGAGTCCCAATTCGCAACCCAGTCTCAGAATCCTAAAGCGTGGACATTCAAGTATTATATGTTGAGTGTTCTCCTGGGACTGATCATCACAGATACAGAATAGGGACGGAGACCGGCCTGTTTTAAAGAGATAAGCTCGGAATCCCCCATGGCCAGTGAACATTTGTGTTTCTAGGTTCGTGAAACAAGTTCTTCGGAAAATCCGTTGAGCCTGTCTGACATCTATTACAAATAGCTTGAGGGATGCTCCGGTTGTTGTCTCTGTGTATCAAGTTTGCTATATGTCAAGTATGGAGCTTCTTATGAGGCTCGGAAGCTCGTACATACGAAACGGTTACATTGCATCGAGATGAGCGTTTCGGTATCCAGGGCCCGTACAATGTTTTCAGCTTCTTCTCGTATCGCTGCGAGGCTTCTTGAGTCATTCTAAGCAATGACTCAAGAAGCCTCGCCTATGTGTCGGTTGGATAAAAGGTTTTAGCCAGCAGTTCTGCGGACTTTTCTAGACACAAAAGGCCGCTTCCGTCTGGATTTCTCATTAGTCTGTCCTTCTCCACCAGTCCACACGCTTTCACAAACCTATAAGCCGTTCCCAGATGTTCTCTTTCTTTTAACAGCTTTCATCTCAGCCAGTAGCGGGTTCCACCACTTTATTAATTTACACTTCGTTTTAGGCTTAAAGGGAATGGATGCTTCGCAAGCCCTTGTAACAATCTCCGAGTATCTGGCCACCAGGTCATCAAGGCCTTCCCTATCTTTAATACGGCTGATTGAGTACTGGGTTATTTGATCTGCTAGGAGTTTTCCTCTAACATTCTTTTTAAATATTGTCCAGTTAGCTTTCGCTGTTTGGTATTTCCTTGTACTAGTATTTTGGGGAGATTGTTGTTGTATCATTTAATTCACATATACCAGTCCCTAGTCATGGCTCTATGATCCAGGCAAAGGTAGCAGATCTGCTTCTACTCGCCAGTTGTTGAACTTATTCGCAACACCGGGTGTGGCAAGAATAATGTCTGAAATGCTCTTATATCGTTTATTGCCTCTGTAGACATAGAAAGTTGGTGTGTTTCACTGATTTATCACGGAGGCAAATGTTCCGTATAAGCTAAAAGGTTACACTAAGACGTATTTTGTTTATAACTCGAAAACTACTAACCTAGTTTAATGCAACTGGCAACAAGTTAAACCAAAATAATATAAAATAAGTAAAATTAACATAACCAATAGGTTATGTTTTCACAACCTTTTGGTTATGAAAACATAACCTATTTAGATAGAGATAACCTCACTTTTTTGAAGTCGGTTGAAAAGCATCGCAATCTTAATCTCGCATTGCTTTTGAATATGATTCCAACTTCCTTTTTAAATGATTAATTTTCAAATTCCAAGTATAAATCCGTAACCTGGAACAATCCAAGTTTATCCTCGAACTTGGATTGTTCCAGGTTACGGATTGGCAACCTATTTTATTCATATACAAGATCGTCAGTGCTAACAACCTGCACTAGTTTCATTCATGTACTATATGAGATATAAAATTGGCACAGTTATACGTATTAGCCTATATCTCGAGAACTAATGAACCGATTTTGATGAATCTTACACTAAATCAAATGTAATTGGAATTCAATTCAATTCATTTATTTCATAACAAAAAACAATTGTATTGAAATGTTTATCCTAGATTACAGACATATTTATTAAAATTATTATGAACATATGTGGGTAATTAAATATAATTTATCCAATACAATATGAAACATCAATTAATATTTGTTACAATGCAATTAAGTTTTGGAGAATATATTGAACATTGGATTGAAAACCTATTTTTTTTGAAGTCGGTTAAAAATAATATTACGATCGTAATCCTGCAGTGCTTTTGGATATGGGTCCGAGTTTTTTTTTAGTACTTTAATTTTCAAATTCCACGTCTTAAACGTGCCTGAACATGGGTTCTTCCAGGGTTGCCGCAGGCAACCTATTTTATTCGCAGTGCCGACCCTCAGAACTAACATCGGGCACTAGTTTCATTAAGGTATCTTATGAGATAAAATACCATGAAAAATCGCCCCGTTCAGGGTGGCTGAACTTGGACTTCTTCCAGGGTTGCCGCAGGCAACCTTAGCTGGTTCACCTCTCTATAAGGATATCTTTCACTACGTCAAACTCCCGTTCGAGTATCTGATGAGATAATTTTTGGCCAAAATTGACGTTTTCGACACCATTTTTTTATGGTTCTTCCAGGGTAGGAAGTGGCAACCCTACCTGGCCCCCACCTCCAAAGCACCTACTTTCACTACATACTAGTCTCATTCAGGTATCTTATGAGGTAGGAAGTCCTGCCACAGGCCGCCGGTCTAGATGGAAACTGTGAAAAGGAAAAAGAAGCGTTGATAATGTGAGTGATGACGGGTATTATTATGTCAAATATACATTAAATCATATGGTGACTTATTTGGTCATAACCCACAGCCCTTGTTTTTATGGCTAAGAAAGTTTTCTTGACTTCTTCCTGGCTGACTGGAGAAAATTTAAATTCCGCTTGAGTGAAAGAAGGGAGTGAAGCAATGTCCGAAATAGTGTTAAATTTTGTTAGACGATTCAACTTGGAGGAAGTGGAGAAATGCTGATTTATGTCATCTAGCGAAATTGATGAAGGGATGACGGAAATGCTTGATTTGCCAATACCTAGAGTGTTCAGTTTGCACCGAACATTACGTACGCGTCGGCATTATTTTATTGTAAAACTTGAGCCAGTACATGTATAGACGCCGACACGGTCGCGTGTACTAACATAACATTTTTTAACATATTATAACAATAAACATTTCGTGCATCTTAACAGTGTTTTAACATTTACATCAAAGGTGTTGAAAAACCCAACATCTTTTTGGTCCTTCGAGAGTGAAGTGTGATTGTGAATTTTCGGTGATAGCGAATCGGTTTGTCTGGCCTCCCAGAAGCGGGTCTCACCAGATATATCGCTCAAAGTTCATCGTCGCACGAACCGCTAACAGGAAGTTATCAGTTCACTTAACAATCGAACATTAACAAAATCATCATGGAAGACTTCCAAGCGAACCAACAACAGATCGTTACTGCGATGGAGCAGCTGCTCAGTAACTTCAAAAAGGACGGCGCCGAACGTAGGACTGCTGTTCATATCAAGAAACGTCTAGACACTTTGGATACTTACTGGCAGGAATTTCACAGTCTTCGCCTCCAGGTACGTGATTTGTGCGATGAAAATCATCCCTATATTGTGCAGAACCAATACGGACAAGTTCTAGAATTTTATACGAAAACTAAAGAGTACATTCAAAGTTTCTTACCTACTGAACAAAAGTCAAGACCTTCTACACCAATCATTAAACCATCAACTTTCAACCCTCTGCCGTCCACGTCGGCAGCAACACCGCGACAAGTGGACCGCAGTGTTAACAGCAAGCTGGATGAGACGTTGCGTAAACAAACTAGCAACTTTAGAGCGTTTGAACGTACATTGGCAAACATTGACTTGGAATCATTAAACGATAACTGGGAGTTAAAGGACGCTCTGGAGACCTTGAAGGCTAGATGGGTCGCCATCGACTCTCTTCATTGGGAGCTCGACAGCGAGCTGGAAGGTTCTAACGAAGCATATGAACAACAATTCGCCACACATGAGAAAATCTTTAATGACATGAAAAAGGCTATCAATAAGAAAATGTGGTCAACTGCTCATCAAGAAAAGTCAACACTCAAACTTGATATTCCTATCTTCAACGGAAATTATCATCAATGGGTTCCGTTTAAGGATCTATTTACGGAATCCATTCATAATAATCGCTCCCTTTCCAATGCTCAAAAAATGCAATTGTTAAAAAGCAAGGTCAAGGGAGAAGCGTAGCGACTTATACAACACCTGCAGATTAGTTCGGATAATTATATTATTTGTTGGGAAATTCTAAACAACCGATATAATAACCAGAAACTTATATTCACTTCCCATATGAACATTCTTATGAGCTTACCAGTTTTGCAACAAGCCTCCGTAACTAGCATCAAGAAAATTCACGACACTGCTTAAATGCGATTAAAAACCTTGGAGTCGATATAAGCACCTGGGATCCAATTATTGTTTATCTCTTGACTCAGAAACTGGATAACGAAACTCATCATGAGTACGTACAATCTTTGAAATGTCCCCGGGAGCTGCCAAAATTACAAGATTTTCTCGAGTTTTTGGAACTAACATTTACATCATTGGAATCTGCCCGTAAAAAACAAGAAACCCCTCATCAAAAATCAAACATTCCAAGTAATCAAAATCAGCATTTTAAAACTCCGAGGTCAAATTACTTTAAGCAGTCATACGCAAGTAATCGATCAACAACTCAGCATCCATCCAACATCTCAAATAGGAACGCCACGTCACCTAAGTCACAAGCTCCTAAAAACAAGAATTTTATAACATATACATGTCCACTGTGTAGTAAAGATCATGGTCTATTCTTCTGTCAAGAATTTATGGATATGTCTCCACAAACAAGACGCAAAACAGTAACGAAATTGAATGTTTGCCAAAATTGTCTTTTTAGTCACCAAGGCAAAGCATGCATTTCTGAAAAACGGTGTCGTAAATGCAACGGGAATCACAACACCGTGTTACATGATGCCTTCGATTCACATTCAAACAAGCCGCAAAGTAATGCGCATATGAAAAATAGTTCATCGATGTCGTCGGAAGCGGAACATAATCGCGTCAGCATAAGTAACTCGAATGTTGCTCAACAAAACAACGATATGACGGAAATTCTTTTGGCGACAGCGGTGCTCAAAGTGCAAGCGGCAGATGGCACTTTTAAAATCATGCGCGCCCTTCTTGATCAGGGTTCGCAAGTATCCATAATATCTGAGAACGCGGCCCAGCGACTAGCACTTCCTAGAAAAAACTGCAAAGGCAGTATTTTTGGAGTCGGTGTTAAACCTAACAGCTGTAAAGGAGTACTTGACTTAACATGCACGTCAATGGACAACAACTACGCCTTTGACACGTCAGTATTCATCATGCAGAATCTCATCAAACAATTACCAAATGCAACATTTACTAAACCTTCGTGGTCATTCTTGAACAATATACAATTAGCCGACCCAGATTTCAACATTAGCAGACCCGTAGATCTTCTTCTAGGAGCTGACATATATTCGCAAATCATATTACCCGGAATATGCCAAGAAGATCAATTTATGCCGATTGCCCAACAGACTCGCCTCGGTTGGATTTTGTGTGGAAGTACAAAAACATACCAATGCAATGTAATCTTGAACAACATCGAACAAATCGAAACATTTTGGGAAACAGAGGACATTACTGAGCATTCTAACTTATCAACAGAAGACCTTCAATGTATTCAACACTATGAAGACACAACAAAACGACTCAAGGATGGTAGATACGAGGTCAGACTTCCACTGAAACCGGGCTATGAACAACAATTAGGTTCATCTAAAAACAAGGCAGTCGCACAGTTTCTTAGCATGGAGAGAAAATTTAAAAAAAAACAATAGCTTTGGGCAAAAATACAAAGCCTTTATTCACGAATACTTAGCGCTTGGACATTTGAACCCCGCTGACTCAGTGTCTCGACTCGAATGCTTTTTACCGCATCACGGCGTAGAACGGCCGGAGTCTACAACTACGGCCTTACGTGTAGTTTTCAACGGTTCATGAAAAACTTCAACTGGTTCGAGTCTCAATGATGTCATGTATGCGGGCCCAAATTTACAACAAGACCTCCAGGAACTGTTGATCAAGTGGCGACAGTTTGAGATAGTATTTACGGCAGATATTGAAAAAATGTTTCGCCAAATATGGATACATAACGACGACCAGCTTCTTCAAAAAATAATATGGACAGATTGCCCAAGTTCTACATTACAAGAATATCAACTTTGCACCGTCACTTATGGCACTAAGGCCGCCCCGTTCTTGGCCATGATGACGCTGAAACGTTTAGCAAACGATCAACGCAACAATTACTCTAGTACTGCTATTCAGGCTCTAGAAGAAGCTATGTTCATGGACGATCTTCTTTTTGGGGCCCATTTTATGACGTCCGCAATAGAGTTACAAACAGAATTAATCCACCTGCTTCAATCAGGAGGGTTTAACTTAAGAAAATGGAAATCGAACAAGAGGAACTACTTAATATCAACAAAAACCAGCATAACAAGAACTTTGATTTTAAACAAGCACATTCTTCGAAAACTCTTGGACTAAGCTGGATTTCTAACCTAGATACATTCACATTTCAGTCAAAAATCAGTGACTCAGAAAGTATGTACAAAACGAAAACTTTTGTCAGAAATTTCTAAACTGTTCGATCCAATCGGATTTATCGCTCCTGTAACGCTGAAACTTAAACTACTTTTTCAAAGAGTGTGGCAGCTAAACCTTCAGTGGGATGACGAACTTCCTAAGGAAATCCAATTAGAGTGGATAAACATGAAACAAGATATCAAAAACATTGATCAATTACAAATACCTAGATGGTTGGGAACAGCATAAAAGGCCCTAATCGAATTGCACGGATTCTGTGATTCATCAGAGAGAGCATTCGGCTGCGCTATATATTGCAAAACGATCAGGGATCAACAAGTATTTGTCATCTTAGTTGCCGCCAAAACTCGATTAGTATCTATTAAAACGCATACCACCATACCTCGGCTGGAACTTAACGCCGCAGTGTTGTTATTTGTTATTGTCAACTGCCTAAGTACACATAACATACAGATCTTTGTTTGGTGCGACTCCACCGCTGTTCTAGGCTGGTTGCACGGAGACGCTGCACGATGGAAACCTTTCGTGGCGAACAGGGTCAAACAAGTGACCACCACCATGCCCTCTGCCTGCTGGCGATATGTAAAGTCTGAGGACAATCCAGCAGACTGCGCCAGCAGGGGTTTAACAGCTACCCAACTAAAGGACCACCCCCTGTGGTGGCAAGAGCCCTCTTGGCTACTAACATTTAAACAAGATATAGAAAACAGGCCTATATACACAACGAACGAATAGTAAAAACAAGTTTTAGTAGCCCAAAAAATGGAAGAAGAGAGTTATGACATCTTAGAGCACCTTATAGAAAAACAAAGCTCATTCACACGCTTAGTTCGAATATTGGCATGGATTTTACGAGTCAAAAAAGATAAAACTAAACAGAGGCAGCCCTACTTAACAATATCAGAGTTAAAAACAGCAACTAATTTATTAATAAAATATGTGCAATCCGCTGAGTTTCAAGAAGATATCAACAACATTACTCAATGTAAACAAATATCGAAAAAGAGCACATTATCAAAGTCGAATCCATTCGTAGACGGGAATGGCATCCTAAGAGTCGACGGCAGATTAGAATTTGCACATATAACATATAACATGAAACATCCAATAATTCTGCCAAACAACAGCCGTTTTACGCAACTACTTATTCATAACGCGCATAAGATCACATTTCATGGCGGCGCACGATTGACGTCAGCTTTCATTCGACAGAAGTACTGGATTGTTGGCGGAAATCGAACAATTAAGAGGATGATAAGAACCTGTGTGACCTGCCGACGCCAAGCTCCCAACATACAACCACAAATCATGGGTGACTTGATTGAAGCCAGGGCAAACCCCTCCCGTGCGTTCTATAATTGTGGGGTTGACTACTCTGGGTACGTGGACATCAAGGCAAACAAGGGTCGAGGCGTCAAAACAAATAAAGTCTATGTGGCTGTCTTCGTGTGCATGGCAACAAAGGCAGTGCACCTCGAACTCGTGTCTGACCTTACGTCGTCAGCATTTTTGGCCGCACTGCGTCGTATGGCAGCCCGGCGGGGCGCGCCACGCCACATATATTGCGACAACGGCACTAACTTCGTTGGTGCTAGTCGTATTTTGGAACAAACCGCAAAACAGTTGAAAGAAAATATTTATGATCTCGACTTCTTGGCCGAAATTACCAAAATGGACATAGAATTCCAATACAATGCTCCTTCTTGGCCGTCTGCGGGGGTCTTTGGGAGTCGGCGGTCAAGAGCCTAAAATACCACATCAGACGGGTCAGGGGAACAAAAATTAACCTTTGAGGAGTACTCAACAATACTTCCCCAGCTAGAGGCGTGTCTTAACACTAGGCCGCTGTGTGCATTGACAGAGGATGTAGAGGACTTGGACTTCTTGACACCTTCGCATTTTCTAACCGGAACAGCTGACGTAACAATACTGGAAACAGAACACGACGCGCGCACAAGATGGCATTTAACAGAAAAACTTACGTCTATAGCGAGCACGTAGTACGGCGCTTACGTTTATTCGCGCAACCGCTGCTAGGCAACCGCGGTCATGCGATCACGCCACCCGAGCCGTACCTCACCCCGCGCGTCCCTTCGCCCGCGCTCTCACCGCGGCTCGCTCGCGCAGGCAGTCAGAGCGAGATCGGAGCAGGGTTCGCGACGCTTGCGATTATTCCGTCTATCCATCATATGTGTTTAGTGCTTCTACATACGTACATAAGTAGTACCTATAAGTTTTGTCAACTGTGCTGTAATTAAAAGGATATACCAAGAACGAACGTGTTGTGTGTAACTTATAGCCCCCCCTACACTGGCGCCAACCTGTGGCCAATTTTTTTTAAATAACGGACCCAGTGCTCTCTGAAGTGTGTTAGCCGAAAACAGAAGTGATTAAACAATGCCCCCTAAACGCAGCACTCGCAAAAACCCTAATTACGAGAGCGATGATGAAGCTGCCACAGCCAGCGACGGCGGAGGATCAGGGATCGAGACGACACATTTCGCCGACCCGCAGCCTTCCCCGCCTCTCCCCTCCGCGGCTGATGGAGCTCCTACCACCTCGACGGAACGAGTGATGTCCACCATGATGGAGATGATTCTACATACGCAGCGGATGCAGGAAGAGACCAACAAAACTCTCATTGAAACTCTTCGATCCCTCCCACGTCATGAACCCTCCGGCGATTTCAGGACGTCTACCCCTTCGGCGTCTACGGTACAGAGAAGCCCAACGGCCCCTGCCGCAGTCGCCGCCCCGCCGGGAAACTTCACAAAGTGTACTGCGCGGTTTAACGGGAAGTCACGCGACGCCGAGAAGCTGGAAGCTTTCCTCGACGCCGTGGAGGTATACAAGGAGTGCGCGGATGTAAGCGACCAGCACGCTCTGCGCGGCCTGAGCATGCTGCTGGAGGAGGACGCGGCTCTCTTCTGGCGAGGTGTCAAGGACAACGTCGCCACGTGGGCAGACGCCGTCGCGCGACTACGAGCTATGTACGGCACCCAGCTGCCGCCGTACAAGATTTTCCGTGAAATATTCCGGACTGAACAGTGCGAGACTGAACGTGCCGACGGATTCATATCGCGTCTACGAGCTCTTATAGTGAAGTTGCCCTATAAAGTGCCGGACGCGATGCAGATCGATATGGTTTACGGGTTATTACATAGGCGTATTCGTAAAAGACTGTCACGAGATACAATTACTTCGATGGACATTTTCGTAGAAAAAGTGCGAGCCACGGAGGACGTGATCGCGGAAACCAACAAATTATCTCTTTTGTCTCAGTCGCTGGCGGTCAAAATTGTAAACAAACCCGCGAACGAAAAAAGCCTTACTACGTGTTCGTCCCCTACTACCAGTTCGGTTGTCACGTCAAACTCGAATCCGCAATCAAAACGTAATCGGGTACGTTGCGCGTACTGTAAAGTGTATGGTCATACTGTTGAAAATTGCCGCAACCTGCAAGGTAAAAGCGAGAACATCGGTAAGTCAGATTCGAATAATTCTAGTACTTTAAGGTGTTATGGATGTGGCCAACAAGGAGTTATAAAATCGAGATGCAAAACTTGTTCTAACACAAACGCAGCTGGTTCGAAACCAGCTGACTTTAATTCATTGTCATGTGGGTTGCTATCCCAAAACAGGCCTTGTATGGACTCGAGCGAGAATATTGTGAGTTTAAAAACACACAAATTTTTTTTGTCTAATAATAATTGTACCCGAAATTTATTTTCTCATATGGTTAATCGGGACTCCGACGACAATTTCGCATTTTTGAATAATTCCGACGTACAAGATTTGTATTGCGAAAATTTTGATATACAGGGTGTTTTTGACAAAAATTCAAATATACAGGGTGACATTGGCGAAACTGTCATAAGTTTGCAGGAGCATTGTATTGAATACTCTGACCAAAGTAACTGCAATAATTTACAATATACGCGTGATTTGTTAAGTATACAGGGTGACAATATGAAAAAATCCGAAACTTGTGACAGGTTCACCAATATCGACGCAACTTCACTTCCTACCGTAGCTATTTATGTTAAAAACCGCGAAGGAGTGGCTATCATTGATACCGGCGCAACCCATTCTGTAGCTAGTGCCAATTTGTACTCTATATTAGTAGAGCAAGGTGTCCAATTTAAGGAGACGGAGCGTACAATAGGATTAGCTGACGGAACGCATTGTCAAAGAAGACTGCTTACCGCCGATGTGAAAGTCACTATTGGAGACCGCGAAATAGTTATCGAAGATTTGCTTGTTTTACCAGGAGCTTCAACCAAGACGCTGTTAGGGCGTAAATTCGTAAAAAAAGCCAATATTATTCTTGATATTCCGCACGATATATGGTATTTTCGCGATAAACCTGAACAAACTTTTGATTTCATTAAATCTTATTTCCTCACCGGTAACTCCCCAGTCGCTGAGCTAAATAATTGCAACGAAGCTTTGCTACTCGCCGATGAAGGAAACCAGCTGACTTCAGAAGAAAGGACCAAGCTGAGTGATTTTATCAAAAGTAGGGCAGACCAGTTTAAATCTGAGGGACCTGCCACGGACTTCGCCACGCACAGCATCAAGGTGCATGAGTCCCAGGAGCCCATAGCTTCACCCCCTTATCGTATGTCAGAAATACGTAAGAAAGCGCTTAGGGAAGAGTTAGATAAATTATTGCGTGCGGATATAATTGAAGAATGTGAGTCAGCGTGGGCGTCAAACGTCGTTTTAGTACCAAAGAAGGACGGAAGTTTCAGGTTCTGCGTGGACTACCGCAAACTGAACGCTGTCACCGAACCTGACAGGTATCCATTACCTAGGATTGAAGATGTACTCCACGCAGCAAAATCGACGAAGTACATGACCACGCTCGACCTCAGATCCGGATTTTTTCAGGTAAATCTGCATCCAGATGACCGTGACAAGTCAGCGTTCACGACTCCTCTCGGAACGTTCCGTTTTAAGCGCATGCCGATGGGTCTTCGAAATTCAGGCGCTACTTTCCAACGTTTGATGGACAGATTCAAGTCAAACTTACCTGGTGTTACGCTAATTGCATACTTGGATGATTTGCTTGTTTTGTCAGAGGGTTCCTTGGAAAAACACCTGGCTGACCTGGAGATAGTCTTCGAGAGGCTCAAGATGTTCAACCTTCTTGTCAACCGCGAAAAAAGCCGTTTTGCGAGAGACTCTGTCAAGTTTCTGGGCCATGTTATTGTTCCAGGAGGAATCCACGTGGACCCCAACAAAACAGCAGCCATAGCCAATATGACCGCGCCACTAAATATCAAACATTTGAAATGTTTCCTTCAAACGTCTAGCTGGTTTCGTCGATTTATACCCGACTATGCCAATATAGCCAAACCTCTTACCTCCTTGCTGAAAAAAGGAAGCGTATGGCGATGGGAGTCGGAGCAACAGACCGCATTCGATCGCATCAAGGAATTACTTGTATCTGCACCTATATTGCGACAAGCGGACGAGACAAAACCATTCATTCTTCGGACCGACAGCAGTGGTTACTGTTTGGGAGCGGCTCTAATGCAGGGGGAGGGCTTCGATGAACGCCCCATAGAATATGCAAGCCGTCTTCTAACGGATGCTGAACGGAATTATACAACTACAGAACGCGAGGCTTTAGCGATTGTATGGGCTGTAGGCAAATTCCGTGGTTATATCGAAGGATCAGAAATTATCGTCAAATCCGACCATCACTGCATTGCATATCACTGCGTTGGTTGATGAGCCTAAAGTCTCCAAGTGGACGTTTAGCCAGATGGGCTTTAACTCTCCAGGAATATAACTTAAGAATCGAATATACCCCTGGACGAGCCAACGTCGTCGCTGACACGCTCTCGCGGCCAGTATGTGCCGATGACGTCCAATGTGATATATGCCTCACGACAGTGGACGTTCCTGCCCGAAGAGCTTGCGACATACGGGAGAATCAAATGAAGGATCCGGACATTCGTAAAGTTCTAGAAGATATTGAAGCCGAAGATCCATTCAGAGGCAAATTCTGGACGGATAGAGGCTATATCACGTCAGATGGTATCCTTTACCGCTACGGCCCCGAAGGTGATGAAGGCGACGAAGCCTGTCTTGTCGTGCCCAACCACGAGCGTTCCAAAGTATTAGCAGACTTCCATGACGCGCCCACTGCAGGCCACTTCGGAGTAGAACGCACTTTAGCTCGTTTGCGATCACGTTTTTATTGGCCAAATATGCGGAAATATGTTGCTGATTATATTAAGCAATGCGTATCTTGTCAGAGATACAAGGCGGACAATAGAAAGCCCGCCGGCCTTTTACAAACACCTGCAATGACCAGACGCTTTGAGGTCCTATCAGTTGACTTATTCGGCCCACTACCTGTTACCGCTCAACGTAACCGATGGATCCTTATTGTGGAAGATGTATGTTCGCGATGGGTAGAGTTATTCCCTTTAGAAAACGCAACTAGTCTCGAATGCGCCAAGGTTCTTATAAATGAGGTTTTCTTCAGGTTCGGTGTGCCACGACGTCTGATTAGTGACAATGGCGTCCAATTCATAAGTGAAATCATGCAACAGGCTTGTTATGTAATGGCTATAGATCAAGTTCTAACGCCTCTGTACCACCCAGAAGCAAACCCAATTGAGCGCAAGAATAGAGATCTAAAACCTCAACTCGCGATCCTCGTCGGTCAAGATCACGACACCTGGGACTTGCATCTGGCATCCATCAGGTTTGCAATGAACTCGGCACTTACATCAAGTACAGGTTTTTCACCGGCCTATCTTACATTCGGCAGGGAGCTTCGCGCACCAGCAGACGCTGTTAATGACATGCGCTCCATTTTAGAAAGTGACAATGTTGTTCCAAGTATCACCCCTTACCTTAAAAGAATGGCCGAGACCCTGTCAAATGCAAGAGATGTACATGAGAAAAATCAAGTCCTGCAAAAGAAGTACGCAGATGAACATCGCCGCCAAGCACCTGACTATAAAATAGGAGATCTAGTTCTTCTCAAAACTCAAGGTCTCAATGATACTGACAAAGGTCAAACGTCAAAGTTTATTCCAAGGAGGGATGGCCCGTATAAGATAAGGAAAATAGTGAGTGCTTCTACGTATGAGTTGGAAGGTATCAATGATGGCACCTTCGTAGGCAAGTATCACGCGTCACTCCTTACTCCATTTGTTGGCACCATCCAAGCTCCTATAAGGGAAAAGCGTAGGCGTGGTCGACCGCGAAAGAATCCTATCCCAAACGCGGGGACGTCAAGTTCGGGATAGAGGGGGAGGATATAGCGAGCACGTAGTACGGCGCTTACGTTTATTCGCGCAACCGCTGCTAGGCAACCGCGGTCATGCGATCACGCCACCCGAGCCGTACCTCACCCCGCGCGTCCCTTCGCCCGCGCTCTCACCGCGGCTCGCTCGCGCAGGCAGTCAGAGCGAGATCGGAGCAGGGTTCGCGACGCTTGCGATTATTCCGTCTATCCATCATATGTGTTTAGTGCTTCTACATACGTACATAAGTAGTACCTATAAGTTTTGTCAACTGTGCTGTAATTAAAAGGATATACCAAGAACGAACGTGTTGTGTGTAACTTATAGCCCCCCCTACACGTCTGATATATGGAAGCGTTGGAAATCAGAATATCTAACACAACTGTGAGAAATAAATGGAGGCAGTCGACACCTAACATTCAAGTTGGTCAATTGGTAACAATTCAAGACGATAACCTACCTGCTGGCAAATGGTTAACAGGCCGAGTAATAGAGTTACACTCAGGAAAAGATGGTTTCGTCCGAGTTGTGTCCTTGAAAACAAAAAACGGAATTTTAAAACGACCAGTTATCAAATTATCTTTATTGCCATTACAAGAACTCAAGGAGCCTGAAATTAGAAAAACAAGATAACAACTAAATCCAGCCTGGTATCAATTTGCGCAGCATTGCTGTTTTTCTTGAGTATCGTCGTACCTGCGCATTGTGCCTATTCTGTTCAACAACTTAATCGATCGCTGTATTTCGACGCTGTTTCCAACATCCAACTCATTCGAGACGACTGGAAGCTTATTATTTACTATAATATGCAACCATTTTAGGAAGGTTCCGAAGCACTCGATAAATATCAAAAACACCTGGAAAACATATGTGAAACAATGAAGGGCGACGGTCACTGTGATGCGATCCTATTGCAGTTACGTCATAGTATCAGTGAACTCGAATACTACAACGGCATGTTGCTAGGTAAACATACCGAGCACGATAGACAGAAGCGAGGCCTTATCAATGGTGTCGGGTATCTCGCGAATAGTCTCTTCGGAGTACTCGACGATCATTTCGCGGAAAAGTATGAGCGAGATATCACCCTTATCAGACAAAACGAGCATCATTTGGCTTCTCTGTTCAAGAACCAAACATCTATCATAGAAGCAGAATATAACATGATGAAAAGAATGGAGGAAGTTATGAGAAAGCAACACAAGATTATCAATAAACAAGTAAACGCTTTAGATAACAACATAAACAAACTAAAAACAGAACTCGAGAAACTTCACAGCATTAACCAATTTTTGGCTTTGTCTATCATAGCGAATCAATTACTTCTAAACTTGAAAAGTATACAAAACTTGATGACAGACGCAATAACGGACACATATCACGGAAGATTTGATGTTCATCTCATAAGTCCTACTCAGTTGAGAAACGAACTTAGCTTGATATCTGGACAAATACCCAAGGACTTGACGCTACCTATAACAAATATACAAACAGATTTTCAAAAATGTATCATTTTCTTCAAGTGAAAACAAGGTTGACTAATAAGTATTTGATTTTCGAAGTAAGACTACCATTGGTCAGCCGAGATAACTAGAACCTGTATAGAGTTATACCTATTCCACACAAACAAAAAAACAGTTTGGTCAACATCATTCCGATCGCAGATACAATTAATTTAGAAAAGGATACTTACATACCAATGACATCTACAGATTTACAAGAGTGCATGCTATACGAATTTTCGGCACATTTATGTCACCTCAAACACCCAATATACCAGAGAAATTCAGATGAAGATCTGTGTTTGAAAAATAATTCCAAACAGTGCCAAATAAACATCGCCGAATGCAGTAATATGTTTATTCAATTAAATAAGGTGAACAATTACTTATTGACAACTTGCGACAAATGCAACGTGCGAGTTATATGCGGGGATCAAATTACCGTAGAACAGCTGAGAGCCGTCGGTGTCATCGAGCTCGAACTCGGTTGCACAATTAGAAGTGAAGACTTGTCGATCTATACTCACAAAATATTTACGAGTGAATTGAAGGCCGGACCTGAAATCTTTGCGCCTAAAATCGCTCCGATCAACCAAATTATCAAGATCTCTATCCCAGAATTAAAGAGACTTAGAAAAGGACGCTGACAGTTTTCAAGCCAACCTAACCACCCTAAACGAAAATATAAAAAGTTTGAAGTCTCAAGATGTGATCGCTGAAACAATATCATTCCACGACATACATCATTACACCGCGATTTACATCCTGATGGGAGTGGTCGTACTGGTAGCTAATAGGCCTTGCTTGTAAACGACTGCGAAAAAGAAGAAAGGCGGCTATTACGTCGACTACTAGCCTCAATAACATAACTACGGAAGGTCATAACTCCGCTCCCGTGGTGGCCGCCCCGCGACTGCAGCGCGCCGCCGCCGTGCCCGCTCCGAGGAAGCAGCCCGCCGCCAGCGCTGAGCGTGCGTCCTCTCCCGCGGTCCCGAACACTCAAGATCGAGCTACGTCTCCGATATTGCGAACCCTCATTTTAAAACGCGATGAAGATTAATTTTATATAGCTTTTTCATCATTTAATTTTTTTTCATGTATACTTATTTGGGGTACTTGTAATCAAACACGTTGTAATGGTAGTTACTTGTAATCTTCCGAAAACATCGTAGGCTCTTATAGGTAACCAGCCTGTCCAATGGTCCTGTTGGTGATTGGAGTAGATTTGCGTAGGATCAGGCCGTGTATTATTATACAGACACGATACGATAGCCAAAGTTCTCTTGTCCCGAGCACGTCGTGTCGTGTCTCTTTGACAGCTGTCAGCCCGCGCTGAAACGACCGATCGTTCGGAAAACGCGAAGCGACCAGTGTAGCCACACTTAATTTTAGTTCATCTCATTTGCTGTGCGGGAATATGTTCAGTTTGCACCGAACATTACGTACGCGTCGGCATTATTTTATTGTAAAACTTGAGCCAGTACATGTATAGACGCCGACACGGTCGCGTGTACTAACATAACATTTTTTAACATATTATAACAATAAACATTTCGTGCATCTTAACAGTGTTTTAACATTTACATCAAAGGTGTTGAAAAACCAAACATAGAGTTTTAAGGAACTTCCAGATATCGGCAGAAGATGAAGAGGAGACGGTGTTGAAAATTAGACGACGTTTAGCATCTCGGATCATCATGTTACACCGATTTCTTGCAACTTTAAATGACTCACACTTTTCCTCTGACCGATCCCTCCTAAATTGTCTAAATCCCTCCGTCTCATGGCCATTCGTACCCCAGGAGTAATCCACGACGCTGGGGGGCGTTTGACTCTGACTTTTCTTATCGGTGCATGTTTGTCATAAAGTTCAGTAAGGGCATCGTTAAAAATTTTCAGTTTCGCATCCACGTTGTTTGCTGCCCAAACCTTGTCTCAGTCGATGCTTGCTGCGTCCGAAGCGAGCTTGTCATAACCAATTTTGCGTAAGCTACGTCTATGAATTATCTTTGGGGTTATCTTTGAAGGCTTAAGTTTGTAGGAGCAGTGAATGAGATCGTAACGGGAGAATGCCGGCGCTGGATACTGGCCATGTGAGGGCATGTGCTGAACCGACGACGTAATGATCAGATCCAGCCAAGTATCTTCAACATCTTTATTATGATGGGTTGCTTGTAAGGGGAGCACATGAAGACTGGCTGACATCAAAATCCGATACAAATTTAGCGCTCTCGGTGAGTCGCTAGCTATAAGGTTAGTGTTCAGGTCCCCTACAATAATGTGATGTACGTACTCAAAACTGAATGTATCAAGAGCAATTTCAAGGTCCGAAAATAGTTTGGTTGAGGGTGGACAATATACAACACCGAGCACAGCCTTGGAACCCCCCACCGAAATTTCAAGAAATAGAAATTCCTCAGATGCTAAATATTGAGATGGGGATACTGACAATACCTTATAAGCAATTTCGCAGCAAAGATAAATCGCCACACCACCGCAATCCTTGCCAACACGGTCGTTTCGTATCAGTACAAAACCGGGTAGTGGATAAAAGGTTGAAGAAAGCTCGGGTTACAACCAGCTCTCAGAAATAAGTATGGCATGTACGTTTACATTCAAAAAGGTTTCTAGAAAATCTGTGTAATGACCAGGGAGGCTTTGGGCATTAATGTGGCAAACGTTAAAATCTGTGGGATGATCCCGAAACGTTTCGCAAATATAATCTCCAACTGACACAAAAGAACTATTCGCGCTACTCTCACAGGAGTAAAACTCCTTGTTTGAGTCACTATCATACATTAAGAATATGAGTATACTAGCTTTCGCCCGCGGCTCCGCCCGCGTCAATGTCGATCCCTCGGGAATAGTACTTTTTCCCGGGATAAAAGGTAGCCTATGTCCTTCTCCGTACTCCAGAGAACTTGTATGCAAATTTTCATGATGATCGGTTCAGTAGTTACGGCGTGAAAGTGTAACAAACAAAAAAACAAACAAATAAACAAACAAACAAACTCACTTTCGCATTTATAATATTAGTAAGGATTAGGATTAGGATGTAATAACAATAATATATTTATATATATAGGTATAATTTATATAAAATAAAGAGGTATATATATGACTGTAGGAAATAGAAACAGTAAGTACTCAAATCCCAGCACCACCTGCCAGTCAACCTACAATATACACAAAAAAAAACAAAAACGAAATCATGAAAAGTAACACAAAACTTCTGGGGTACTATTTTCGAAAGTGTGACATTCGTCTTCAAGCGATTCTTGTTTGGAAAAATTGCTCGTTCACGAACAACATCATTTTAAAAATAGCACTCCTGAGCACAAAACATAGGTACAACATTTAACAGAAAAAAAAAGCAATGTTCGAAAGACAGTAAAAGAAGAAACAATAAAAGTAAACAGTAAAGAAAGTGCATTACGCCAAACTACTTACGATGTTTATCAAAGTATGTCTCGAATTTCTGAACGGACTTTTGTTTGTCACATCAACTTATCTGTCAATGTCAATTGTCGACTGAGATTGTCAATGTCAGATTTAGATGTTTATGTTTATGAGTTTACACAACCTCCAATACAATTTTAAATTAAATACCACCCATATACCACCCATAGAGATAATACCACCTACATTTGAAAACACGAAATAGACATCTTTGAGTGATTGAAGAGACGGTATTTAGTGATAAATACTAATGAGCTAAGTGTAGGGCAGCTTGAGACGCACGCTGCACACTCAAAAATAATAAGTATTACAAAAGTATTACTTAGAAAATATCTGATAGCATGCCTGCATAGTCACAGGCCCGGAAGCGAAGCAGCTACGATGATGCGTTCTTTGACGCCTGCTTTCCTTCGGCGCGAACAGACGCCTGGGGGAACTTCTTTACCAGTCCCTTCAGCTCATCCTCAGAGTAGATCTTCACTCTTTTGCTGTCGGGAGTCTTGACTACTACAACGCCGTCCTGTGACCAGCAATTCCTCATTCCAAAATGCTGACGAGCTTTCCCAAAGACAGCTAACCTTAACTTAGTAAGGAACTCCTTCACTGATACCATTGTTCCTTTAAGGGCTGACTTTTTATTCCACACTATGGACTTGGAAGAATTGTCACAAAATCTCACAAGCAGTGGTCGATGGCTGTCCTCCTTTTGTTGTCCCAAACGGTGACATGCCTCTATCCGATTTGTCAGATTTGTCCGTGATCTCCGCTACACCCATCCGATTCTGTATCAACTCCAAAATCATGCTTTTGCAATCTTCCTTGGACTGTTTGGGGATGCCAGAAAAAATGAGAACCTTCTGCCTATGGCTTCAATTGCGTCAACAGAAAGAACACAGTCAAGAATCTGGCTCCGGATGATGTTCAACATAGAAAAGATGATCTCTCTAAATGTCCTAAATTCCTTGGCGACTTTTGAGACTGTGTCTTTGGATGGAGCGCCTGACTGCAGCTGAGCTTAAAGTTCTGACATTTTTTTGTTGAAGTTTGCCTCCAATTCCTGCTGAGCCTTCAGAACGTCATTCAATTGTACCATGATGCTTGAAGATAAGTGTCTTGATGATATTTGAAGTGTTGTGAATATTTAAATTGTGTATAAGTGGTGAGCTGGCAGGTGGTACAAGGTACACTGATGGACTTAAATCTTGATGAAGTGGTCCACAAACGTGACTTTCACTAATTTAGTCAAAATATATCAAAAAATATAGTAAAACTTGTTTTAATTAATTTTAAATTCCAAAAATATATGAAGAGATGTATTGACTTTACTTGCACCTACCGCCCAAAAAAAAAATAAGAATAATATAAAAATAATGATGTATCTATACTTTTATTTTTTATATTATTCTTTTAATTTATCTCCTAACTTATTACTATATTGCACACATTCATTACTTTTCCTATTCCTTAGTTCAGTCAGATCAATTTTCTTTGGTTTATTGTTTCTCTTTTTCTGAATTTGGTAGTTGTGAGTGCTCATTAATAGGTTGTGGTCAGATTTTACGTCTATCCCGGAAACAGTTTTGCAATTAATGACAAATCTATAATTATTTTTTACTAGAATATAGTCAATTTAGTATCTACCTCTATCTCCTGGCATTTTCCAGGTATACAATCTTCTTTTGTGTTGTTTAAATGTTGTATTAATTGCTATTAAATTATGTTCTTTACAAAATTTTACAAGTTGAGAATGCGCTATACTAAATCTAAATTTAATACCATAGTAAAATTTTATTTTATTTATGAGAAAATTCAAAATTAACTGTAAACAAACATACAGTCTATTGGTTGACTACGTGACCTATACACGTGTATAAGTGAGACGGGTTCCAGATAGTACAAATTATACCGCCGCAACGCGTACGGGTGCGTTCTTTTTTTTAATTACTTAGAAGGTACATATCGAACATTGACCAGTCGGGGGCAGATAAATGTGTCTTAAATCTGTTGTCAGAGGGGTCAATTTTATCTTCCCCCGACTGTACACACAGTTGCTTATTTTTATCTATATCCAAATAGACAAAATGTAGTAAAACAAGGCTTTTTTACAGAGAAGTTTAAACATAAATGCGCTGCACCAGAATATAGCCTTTATCACTCAATAAAAGGCAAGGATTTTAACGTTAGCTCGCACGCCCAAGTCTGTTTAGGTTAGGCATTTAGACGCTATGATTAAAAATAACAACTAAAAAATACAACATGAACTTTGATTTCCTTTTTTGTCAGTCGTGTAAAAGGAAGTTTAATGTTACGCTAATATCGGTGGTTATTTACCAAAGAATAGAATTGTTATGTCAATTATATGAGTAATCACTTGTGCACTCGTTACTGATCCACACTTCCACACAACAAACAGGTTCTCTCTCAGTTAGCGGACCGACGCGCGGAGTGTATCACGTCACGTGTGTCAGTGCATTTATGTACAATACTCGAGTATATTTGAACAAGAGATAAGTAGTGATTCTATATAGACTGTGAGAGTATCATTTACCTTGTTTTTAGTAGACACAGACACACATAATGGCGCTTTTGTACATAAGTGTTGCAATTTTATTGTACGCGTTTTATGTGTATTCGAAAAACAAACATAATTTCTGGGCCTTAAAAGGTGTCAAAGGGCCTGATCCATTACCACTAGTGGGAAACTTTGGCAAAGTTTTGGTAATGAAAGAGTCTGCCCAAAAATTATTTCAATATATCTATGAGCTATATCCTAATGAAAAAATTGTCGGTGTATACCGAGGGTTTACACCAATGCTGTTGCTACGAGATCCAGAACTGATCAAGCAAGTACTGATAAAAGATTTCCCTGTGTTTCAAGATAGAGGCATGAGCACTAGCAAAAGCAAATTAGGTAAAAATTTGTTCGAGGCTGATGGTGACACCTGGAGAATATTACGACAAAAACTGACGCCAGTGTTTACCTCAAAGAAACTCAGAGACATGATGCCTCTAGTAGAGCAATGTGCAGACAATTACATCAACTATGTCGAACATTTAATAGAAAATAACATCAACCATGAAATAAGGTCATTAAAATCAAAATATACTTTACAAGTTATTGGTTCTTGTGCTTTTGGTTTACAACTGGATACTTTCAATGACAAAGAAGATGAATTTAGTATCATGGCCAAAAGGATATTCAATCCATCGACGTTCTCAAGAGTGATGATTATGTTGGATATGATAATCCCTGGAATACGGAAACTATTCAATACAGCCACTGATTTACAGAATTTCTTTTTAGATCTCGTAGCAAAAGTTATTAAACAAAGAGAAAATGAACCAATGAAACGAAAAGATTTCATGGACCTTATGATTGAATTAAGGGAACAAGGAAAAATCAGTCGTAAGAGTGAGCATGGTATATCAGAATTAGAAATGGACGATGGATTGATAGCCGCGCAAGCGTTAGTGTTTTATGCCGCTGGATTCGAGACGTCATCTGCGACAATGTCATTTATGATTCACGAACTTGCATTAAACCAAGATATACAAAATAAAGTTTACGAAGAAATATGCATTGTAAGCGCAAAACACAATGGAAAAATCAATTACGAATCCATTAAGGAGATGACTTATTTAGAAATGGTATTTGCCGAGACTTTAAGGAAGCACTCGGTGGCAGGTCTCCTGATCCGTAAATCGTTGACTGACTATGTTCTGCCTGGTACCAATGTGACTATTCCTAAAGGCACGCCAGTTTTGGTGTCTGTTTCTGGACTACATCGAGATAAAAAATATTACGACCAAACCGATATATTTGACCCCGAACATTTCTCTACGGAAAAGAAAGCGGATCGCCCACCTTGCACATATCTACCATTTGGAGAAGGCCCTCGTAATTGTATTGGTAAGTTCCAATATTTTTATATGGTTAGATAGGATGTACTAAAACCAACAACAACTTTTACGTTGAAGAGTCCTAAAGCTATGAATTTATTTATTTATTTAAACAATTATACATATTAAAAATACTTTATATTTCTAGGCATGCGCTTCGCGATGGTACAGTCGCTCATGGGAATGGCTGCTTTCCTCAGAAAATTCAAAGTGGAACCGAGTACTAAGACAAAAACGTCACTGGACTACAAGCCTACAGGTTTAACTTTAGAAAGCAGTGATGGGATATGGGTAAAAATAACGAAACGTTAACGTTACTAAAAGTAATTATCGTAATAATAAGTATGAAATATATAGCATTCATTCTTATTTTCTTCATTTATTTAACCGCCAAGCCTTCTAAAATACTTCTGTATATTATTTGGTACAAAAATTCATTACCGAATAATAGTTCGATAGTACGTTAAGGGCCATCCATAAATGACGTCACACTAATTTTATCATTTCTAGACCCCTCCTTTCTAGTGAGACGTCACATTTTTTATAATACGTTTATTTCAGATTTACATTTATATCAAATCTAGGAAACCAAAAACACCTCAGTATCAAAAATACGATGAAGCTAATTTAATACTTAGTACCTGCGCGATCGAGCTTTGCTCGGTTATTACTACACGTATTTATTGTAATAGGTGATAATCAACATAAACCTAAAAATTGAAATCAAACAATATTTTTTTAAACGTGTCTAAAAACAATAAAATTATAATATATATATATATAACCTTGAACATATATATATAGTAAGTCACTGAGCGGGATTCAAACCCGTAACACTTGTTTCTTGCCGTCCGCGTCTTAAACCGCTGGACCAGACAGACTGTGGCTGGCAGGACGAAATTAGCGACCACATTCTGCGTGGAAAGAAAAACGCACGAAAATTCCCAAATATAAGACTAATCTAGATCGATTGTTTACCCCAGAAAACTTCCATATACTAAATTTCAGCGAAATCGTTAGAGCCGTTTCCGAAATCATCGAAATAAATTTACATATAAATAAATATACAAGAATTGCTCGTTTAAAGGTATAAGATTATCAAGACAGTGGTCATCATTGATTATATGAGTAGTAATATACAATGTGTTAATAAAAAAACGCTACTACACAAATCATATAATTTAGTTTTTATAATGGGGATAAATATAATGAACACTAAAATAAACGTTGTGACCTTAGAGCTAAAATAATATACAACAAACAGCAAAAAAATTACCTACCTATAACAAAAAATTGAAAACCTTAAATTATAACGGCTCTACTTATTTTAGTCATGACATGACTGCACTTTCAATTGTGCTTTGAAACAAAATTTAATAAGCAAATTTTACTAACCAAATTTCACCGCTTGCCATAAAATGTTACTCTTCTACCAAGTATATTAATAAGTTGTTAATGCAATCGCTACATGTACCATACATGTATCGATTGTACTAACTTACTTAAATGTTCATTACAAGGAGTCTAATATGTTTCTCAAAATTGTAATAAAAGAATTATTTTAATTATACGATTTGTTTATTTATTTACCTTTTTTAAATAAACATGAAATAAAAAAAACTATTTAGTTGGAAGTAATTTATAACAAACATACAAACAAAGACACTCAGACTTAAGTAATGATTTTACAATATCATAGGGTCATATAGTAAAAAAAATCGACATTCCCATACACACTGGCCGGGCGGCGGAACTCTTTTGTATGGAAATGACGATTTTTTTTTGAGTTCCCAGCGTTGGTCCCATATTATTATTATTTCGAGTAGATGTCACGGTCAATCGACCATGCACACCCTGGTGTCAGAGTTCTTCGGAACCGCCTCTCGGCCTCTGACGTGGTTCCTTTAAAGACTACCAGATGGCAGCCGGGACCACCGGCATAACGTGCCTTCCGATGCACGGAATCATCTTTATTATCAGACAATCAGGTGATTGAAGCCTGCAATGTCCTAACCAAACTGGAAATAACTAAACAAAGTATGCTTCCGGTGGGAATCGAACCCACGACCCCCGGGTCAACAGGCAAATGCCTTAACCACTGGACCACGGACAAAGAATATATACGCTACACGCCACGGAGGCTGTCTTGTTGTTGGTCCCATAGAAAAAGTAATTCATATTGATGGTCTGAGTCACCCCTTGGGTCCAAAACGATCAAAATTTCACCATGCATACCCAATAAGTAAAGAAGTCCCTGAATAAAAACCCTGACAAAATAAGTATATATTTAGACGTCATTTTATATTAGACTAGCTGTTGCCCGCGACTTGGTTCGCAATTTGAACCGTTTACGCATCGCACGCGTCCGATGTCCTCAACTATGAATAATTTTCCCCCGTTTTCAAAACATTTTTTATTGATGCTTCGCTCCTATTGGTCGCAGCGTAATGTTTTATAGCCTAAAACCTTCCTCAATAAATGGACTATCTAATACAAAAAGAATTTTCCAATTTAAACCAGTAGTTCCTGAGATTAGCGCGTTCAAACAAACAAACTCTTCAGCTTTATAATATTAGTATAGATAAACTTTATATACTTTTGGTGGTCATTAATACATTAATGAAACAATCATAATTTGTTGATGGCTGCTTTTAATAGGATCGAAAGTTGGTTCCTAATTTTACGTTAAAATCAGGATTTAATTTTGGTGATCATTTACTATTTTTGACAATATAAAGTGATTTTTTGCCCTTTATATTAAACTTAAACTTGTGATTAGTTAAACATAAGCCTTTTATAATTACTTTATTTTCAGTATCTACATTTTAATCACTTAAGTATAAGGGTGGAATTGGTAAGATCGTCATATTGAAGGGTGAGCAAATTTTACATGGGACATACGGTAATGTGTTGTGTGTGATTAATTTAATACGCGTCGTTAACGCGGTGAGCTGACGATGTAAAGAAGACTACAGAAGGATAGGAAAGATACGAGTAAAAAGAACTATTGGCAAGCGACTAAGGGCTCTTTCTTTTAGCTTGCCGATATCGATACGTCAACGTTCACCTAATTACTTTGTCTAAGCCCAGTATTGGACAACTTATACAGCAATGTGGTAAACATGTGAGGTATCTCTACAGTCAACGCTATTTTTGTCATGGTCACGTTTCATGAGATAAGGTGTACAGAATGTTTATTTGTGGTAAAGTCACGCTACCGGCAAAATTTTGGCATAATTCATCATCATCATCCCCATGTCCTCTCCCAACCCCTTCAAAAGGCCGGTAATACTCCTGTCACACCCTGGTGTTGCAGTTGTCCATGGGCAGCGGGTATCACTTACGTGAATCGCTCATTTACCATCCTATATAAAAAAAAATATTGAGATCTGTATTGGCTCTTCAGTTAAGCGGGGGCAGTAAAGTTGTTATATATCTCCACTCTACAGAAGCTTAAATTAGCCTGTAGTACTCCAGTCGCGCAGGCTGACAGTCATTTGAAAGTTGAGGCTTCCTTAAACAGCCGTGATTTAATCCAGAAATTATCCCCAGTATTATCATGCCCAAATATTTAAATTAAGAGAATTGTTGATAAACGGTAATCAAATCGCTGATAAGAACCTTAAGATGAAAATTAGAATGTATTATAAGGTAATATCCAATGAACTTAAAAATCATACTTATACTAAAGTATGATTTTTAAGTTCATTGGGCATTTTGTATGTCACTTCTGTATTCTATATATTTTATGTCGGCTGCGGCGACTCGGGCCTTGTTTATGAATTTTCTGGCTAATGAGAGTTCCTAACCTCGTCGTGGGTGTTGTTAAGTTACACGAAGTAGAGATTTCATGATTAAAAATGAAGCAATTTTTGTGTGATGTTTTAGTTTTAGATTGAATTCTTATATTTTATTACATATAAAAACAACTGATCTAGCAATTTGTAACTGTTTTCCTAAATCTTGAAGATTTTTATTCTACTATACACCTTGTAAATTGACCCTTGACATTTCCTTGAAGGGGCGACTCAGCTCATTAATGTGAGCAGCTTTTCTTATGGCACCAATGCTGGGAACTTAAAAAAAAATTAGCCGTTCCCATACAAATTGATTTGGCGGCTGATGACTTTTGTATGGAAATATAAAAAAAAATTAAGTTACCAACCTTACTCCAATAGAAAAAAAAATTCTTATTGACGGCCTGTGTCACCCCTTTAAGTCGCGGGTACATTTACACGCTGTATAGTATAATCAGGATTTCGAAATTAGGACCGACGATTTCGATGAAATAGAGCGTGTAGGTTTTCTTTATTTTTAGTCTAGTGCTACTATCCAATTGCTACCATTGTTTTTATTTGTATATTGGCATAGACAATATAATACGCAGAGTGAGTAGACAATTAAAGGCATTCGTAAAGCAATATTATATATCAGGTGCCTTTAGGCAGCTAGAAAAATCTGACACCAGTGTTGGCCACTTACACACACGATAAACAAAACAATGTCTATGATATTTTTGATGATAATATGCAGCACTAAAACCCACAACGGTTAAGCATTAAAATTTACCCAGCAAACCGCGCAGTAAGCTGTTGTTACCCACTAAATAAATTGCGGGATTTTTAAAGGCTTTACGCGTCTGTGATCAATGGGGAGGCTTTGCAGCCTGTAATAGAGGATTCCCTCCGTCTCTGTCTTTCTTCAGGTTATTGTATAGTGCCGTCGTGTCGTCGTGGGGCCAGTTAGAAAGCGTGGTAAACAGCGGGTTGTCAATTCTTGTTAGGGAAGGTATCGCTTCTTTGGAATTAGTTTAGGGCTACGCTAATTTGATTAATTCGTTATCATCTTTTGGCACTTTTTTTTACTAAGTATTGAAGTAGGCATTTGTCTTCCATCTCACCTGTTGGTAAATGACGATGAAGACGGAGGATGTTACATGCCTATCCAAGAGATACCCATTTATTCTACTTTTGAATATCCCGGGACTGTACTTGTCTGGGAATATAGATGCAGGCAATTCATTCCACACCTTAGCTACTCGAACCAATAAGGAACTTTCAAAGCGTTTAGTTAGACTCCTTGGTATTCCAACGATAAAAGGGTGAAATTTCTGCACTGATGGAATAATTAATTTAAAAAAAACTAGCCGTATATTTACAGTATCCATAATGGTACTTCCGTAATTAGATCCGATTCCTTTAGATTGTTGATTTTAAGACCGAATCAGTAATAGTATACAAAATTCTGATGAAAAGGTGAAAAACAATTGTACCTCCTGTGCTACACAAGCTGGTCCAATTTCTCTATTTCTATTTTTTTATTTCTTTCATACTCTTTGCTATAGAAGAGAAGAATACTTGGCAGTATTCCTGTCTATTATAACTTCGAATAGCGTTCCTAGCTTTGATCCCATAGGAAAGGTTATTCATATCGACGGGCTGAATTACCCCTACAAGGATCAGACAGGGTTTTCTTTACGTAGCCTCCTTATGGCACGGTCGGGTAAACATAGATAACAATTCTGATAAGGTATTCTACATACAGTGATTAACAAACTACTTAATGAACAATTGAGTGCAATAAGGAGCATTCCTTAAGTAAATGTGAGGATATGATATTTAATACCTGGTTCAGATAGATAACGATTTTATACCGCGTGATTTTGAAACTCTGAACTATCCTAAAATCCTGGAATCAGAATCCCTAATGAAATACCAAATCGCTAACAACAACAAAAGTTTTGGCTTTCCATACAAAGTCGCCGATCAGCTGGGTGAATTTATATGGAAGGTTTTTTTTTCGCTTTTTAACTTTTTTTCTTGCAACTCTGTGTTACAACAGGGATTCTGATTCCAGGATTTCAGTATAGTTTAGAGATTCGAAATCATGCAGTATAGAGTAAGGGGAGTGGTTTATATTGACCGCCTTCGTAGCGAAATGTTTAACACTCCAGTTACTTGAGTGTCTGAAGCTACCCAAAGAGGGTTGGCTTGGCTGATGGCAGAGGGTCGGTTGCAAAACTTTAATATGTCATATCAGCTGACTGCCAGCTCCGATGCAGTCGGGCAAAACACTCATGTGTAGGGAAATCGTCTTAAAAAAAACTACAATTTTTTAAACTATATTATTATATTAATAGAGCAAGTACTTGTTTGTTTATCCTATTTCTAGATTTAATTTGCAAAAATCAGTTTTCGATTACTTAGTCAGAAGTCTGTCGCCGTCGGGGAAGGAAAAAATGCAAGCTTTCTATACGCGAATGCTCTGTTTATTGATATGAGCAAAAGGAACGCTCGCCGGGCGGGATGGCACAGAGAAAGCGAACGTGATTGGCTGGATATTTGTTCGGAAGCACCTGGCAAATTCATTAACCCCTTGTTTGTGCTCGTGGAAATACTGTTTAATTTTGAATTTATGTCCAATCTATACATATAATAAAACAGTAAAAATATTTTGTCTGTACATTTAGAATTTTTGACTGAAATGGATAGAGGGACACTTAAAAAGAATAATAGGAAGCAAAAAAAGTTTTTTCGAATTTCTTGTCTGTCTGTCTGTCTGTCTGTCTGTCTGTATGTATGATCACGATTATCTCCGAAAGTACTGAACCGATATACTTCAAACTTTCACTAATTGCTTTGTTTTAAGTCAGCAGAACATTTAAAGTTTGTTTCGTCAAAATCGGTTCATTAAAAAGAAAGTTATCGTCAATTGAATGAATTCAAGGTATTAGTTTGCCTGCAAATATACACGGTGAATTTTTTATCGTTTTGGGCCCTTAAAGGGGTGACTCAGACCATCTGAACAACTTTTCCTATGGGAACAACGGCGGGAACTCAAAAAAAAATTCGACATTCCCATACAAACTGGCCGGGCGGTGAGACTCTTTTGTATGGAAATGACGAAATTTTTTTTGAGTTCCCGGCATTGTACCCATCCTAATCCTAACTAATATTATAAATGCGAAAGTGAGTTTGTTTGTTTGTTTGTTACGCTTTCACGCCATAACTACTGAACCGATCATCATGAAATTTTGTATACAAGTTCTCTGGAGTACAGAGAAGAACATAGGCTACCTTTTATCCAGGGAAAAAGTACTATTCCCGAGGGATCGACATTAACGCGGGCGGAGCCGCGGGCGAAAGCTAGTATAAAATAGTATGTATGTTTTTCTAACCCGCACAATTTGTTTCTTCAACATTAGTTCTTTCTTTGCAAAGGTTGCCTGGAAGAAACTGCATTGCGATAAGGCCGCCTTTGCACAATTTGTTAATTTTAAGGTTCCGTACCTCAAAAGGAAAATATAGGATCACTCTGTTGTCAATCTGTCTGTCTGTCAAGACCCTTTTTCTCAAGAAAGCGTGGAGGTATCAAGCCTGAAATTCATAGCAAATACTCAGGTCTACTGTCCCGTGGAGGTGTAAAAAAATCAAACTTTGGGTAAACAATCGAAGGCTTCTAACCTTCGATTGTTTACCCCTGAAAACCCCCATATACCAAATTTCAGCGAAATCGTTAGAACCGTTTCCGAGATCATAGAAATTAATTTATATACATATAAATAAGATTGGATAGAGCCAGCCAGATCCATAAGACCTAAAAGCCATGTTTAGCATATTGGTGGGCGAGTGTGTTGATGGAAAACAGAATCACAATAGTGATCAGTTGCTAGCCGCATCGCCTACTAACATGATCCCTCTGGTTTTCGCTCATTGCCTCGATCGGCTTTTATGCTGCGGGAAAAGAAGCAACTAGGTACATTCTACGTTTTTTCGTTCTCCCAGACCAGCATGAAAGAAATGAGAGAGGACTAATGCTGTAACTAGATTATTTCTCCGAAACTAGCCAAATTACAAAATAATGAATTCGCGGAACGAGCACTTGATTCATACATTCAAATTTTAATAGCGAGCCGTCGAGCGAGGCGACGAGCTAATTAGGCGAGCGCGGAAATAACCAGGCTGTTAAAAATTCAGAGCGCAAAGTGCAGATCGGTGTCGCTGCAGTGTCGGCTGCATTTAGTGCCGGTGCATTCGGACAGCCGACCCGACCTGTCTGCTCTCAAAATACACTGGCTTTTAGTTGTCCAAGGGATAGACATACTTGTTATTCCTCCTTTTACACTAAGTTTTTTTTTATTTATTTATTCATTATTTACATCTATCATTACAGGTACCAAATATCCTAATACGATAGAGAAGTCACATTTCTTATTTATAACATACTAGCTTTCGCCCGCGGTTCCGCCCGCGTCAATGTCGATTCCTCGGGAATAGTACTTTTTCCGGGACAAAAGGTAGCCTATGTCTTTCTCCGTACTCCAGAAAACTTGTATGCAAAATTTCATGATGATTGGTTCAGTAGTTATGGCGTGGAAGCGTAACAAACAAACTCACTTTCACATTTATTAGTAAGGCCACCCTTAAGAATTCGTTCAAAGAACAACAGAATAGGTCTAACTCGTGTTATAGAAGTAAGAGTGATTGTAGAATGCGCTGCATCTGTGCCTTGTTTTTCTAAAAGAAAAACATCATAATAGTCAGTTATGGATCTAATCCAATACCCTATAAAGTTATGATATGATGAGCTCTGTGGCCTAGTGTTCATCATGCCAGGCTGCTATACCGGAGGTCCCGGTTTCGAGCCCCGGTCAGGTCAAGATGTAAAATGGTTTTTCAGATTGGCCTGGATAATGGATTTGTTGTATTTGTATATCATCATCATCTGATGATATGATTATCAGCCACAAGAAGTCCACTGCTGGACATAGGCCTCCCCCAAAGATTTCCAATACGACCGGTGGAAGCCTGCATCCAGCGTCTTCCTGCGACCTTAGTCAGGTCGTCCGACCATCTGGTTGGTGGATGTCCGACGCTGCGCTTGCCGGTACGTGGTCGCCATTCGAGAACCCTTCTGCCCCATCGGCCATCGGTTCTACGAGCTATGTGCCCCGCCCACTGCCACTTCAAAGAGCTAATCCGCTGATCTATGTCGGTGGCCTTTGTCCTCTTACGAATCTCCTCGTTTTTGATTCGATCTCGCAGAGAAACACCAAGCATAGCCCTCTCCATAGCTCTTTGAGCGACTTTGCGCTTTCTTATGAGGCCCATAGTAAGGGACCACGTTTCGGACCCGTAAGTCATCACTGGTAACACACATTGAATATTGACTTTTGTCTTGAGGCACTGAGGTATTTTGGACGAGAAGACACTGCGGAGCTTCCCGAACGCTGCCCAGCCGAGTCGGATTCGTCGAAAGACCTCGTCCTCAAAGCTGGAACTTCCAACCTGGATTAACTGACCCAAGTAGACATATTGGTCCACAGCTTCTAGGATGGAGCTCCCAACAGATACCGGTGCAGGCACGACATGGACATTCGACATTATTTTTGTCTTGTCCATGTTCATTTTAAGGCCCACTTGTTGGGAAACTCCATTGAGGTCATTGAGCATGGGACTTAAGTCCTCCAGCCTCTCCGCCATAACAACGATGTCATCGGCAAATCGAAGGTGAGTGATATACTCGCCATTGATGTTGATGCCAAGTCCTTCCCATTCCAGGAGCTTGAAGGCATCCTCCAGAGCAGCGGTGAACAGTTTCGGAGATATGACGTCTCCCTGTCTCACACCTCGCTGCAATGGTATAGCCTTCGTGCTTTGCTCCTGTACTCGGACAGACATGGTGGCGTTGCTGTATGCTTCAACACTTCGATATACCGATGGTCGATGCGGCATCGCTGGAGGGACTGAAGCACGGCCCATGTTTCGACCGAATCAAAGGCTTTCTTATAGCCCACAAACGCTAAGCATAATGGCCAGTTATACTCTCTGGTCTTCTGTATAACCTGCCGCAGCGTATGGATGTGGTCTATGGTACTGTAGCCTTTTCGGAAACCGGCTTGTTCGGGTGGCTGGAAAGCATCGAGCCTGTTCGTGAGACGATTCGTGATCACCCTCGAAAACAGCTTATAGACTTGGCTCAGGAGTGTGATGGGTCTATAGTTCTTCAGTAGAGTATTATCACCCTTTTTGAAGAACAAAACCACTAAACCCCTGTTCCACGCCTCCGGCGTAATGCCCTCGAACAGTACGGAATTAAAGAGCCTCTGAAGGACTTCCAGTACCGGCGTTCCGCCCGCTTTCAGAAGCTCTGCTGTAATTCCGTACTCGCCCGGCGCCTTGTTGTTTTTTAGCTGTTTGAGGGCAATCCTAATCTCGTACAGGCTGATGTCCGGGATATCTTCGGTAAAGTGACGGGTTAGCTTGGCTCTCGGATTTTTGGCCAAGCTGACAATAGGTTTTGCTATTGAGGTATAAAGCTGCCCATAAAACCTCTCGATCTCTCCCAGAACCTCGGCCTTTGTCGACGCCACACTGCCGTCCTCCGTCTTCAGCTTCGTTAATCGACTTTGCCCAATAGACTCCACTCTTGCGAACACTTTGGAGCCCTTATTTTGCTCTATCATCTCCTTAATACGCTCGGTATTAAAGGAGCGAATGTCGTGTCGCAAGGACTTTTGGATTCGTCTATTGAGCTGCCGATGCACGTTTGCGTCTTCGGAGGTCTGCAGCGGCGTGGAGCGTCGCGCGGCCATCTACTCCTGGGTCTGGGGCGAGATCTTTTGAGGTTTGTATTTGGGGCGGGACCTAAAAAACTTTGATCCCACCGCTTGGACAGTTTCCACAAACCCATTGTTTAGCTCGTCCACTGTAACGCAATCCTTCGGGCAATCAAAGCAATTTGAGAGTTCCAGTTGGAAATTGTCGACATTTTGGATATGGATCGGTGATGGTCGGAGCGTAGACTTCATCAAGCGAGTCCTCTCTCGTCTGAGATTGATATTCACGATGCCTCTTACGATTCGGTGATCGCTACCGGTTTTAATCCTATTGATCACAGAGACATCGTTGAATATCTCTCTCCTCGTCGACAAGATGAAGTCTATCTCATTTTTGACAGGGGGTTCTGCTGGGGCCCATCCAAGTCCATTTTCTATGAGACGGCTTCTGGAAGAAGGAGTTCATCGCATAGAGTCCCTCTTCTTCCAGAAAATCAGCCAGCCTATGGCCCCTGTCATTCCGTTCTCCATATCCAAATTGTCCCACTCTGGACTCTCCATCGCTTGGCTTGCCGAGTATTGCGTTGAAGTCCCCCATTACAATCGTAAAATAGGTTTCGGAAGCGTGTATGGCCCTACTAATGTCCTCATACACCACTTCCACCTCTTCATCTGAGTGTTTCCCGGTCGGCATATATACCTGTACTACCTTTAACAAGTATCTTTTAGATACTCTGAGTATCAGGTATATTACCCTGCTGGAAACACTTTCGATGGTTACAACGTTGTTGATGAGGGACTTGTGGACGAGAAACCCGACACCATGCTGTGACTTTTTGAAGTCACCCTCCCGGTGATAGAGTAGGTTACCAGACTTCAGGGTTGTCGTGCCCTCTCCCTCTCTTCGGACTTCAGACAGACCCACTATGTCCTATCGTAACCTACTCATCTCCTCTTCCACTTCCTCGACCTTCTCGTCTAGCCTCATTGTGCAAATGTTGTGTGTTACCAGGGCCAGTCTCTGTTGGGGGTGGTAGCCGGATATCTTCCGGAGATTCTTCGCACCCCCTGCCCCGCCGTTACCGTGACCGCTGCCGGAATCAGGAATAGCGGGGCCGCCGGGGACTAGGGGGCCTTGGTATATTTTCTATAACCATGGGGGGTTTTTGCCATACTCACCACGCTTGGCAAACGGGTTGGTGAGCGCAGTTTATTCGGCTAATCTAGGTTCCGGTGCTGCTGCACATCGAAACCACTTTAAGCTTGGGAAAGGAAGGAATTTATTAGGCTGAGGGAACGGGGAAAAGGTATTTGGGATGCTACTTGCTCGGAAGGATTGGGGATAAGAAAGTAGCAGCTCGGGGAGGCCGGGCGCGCGTACCCGATGCCATACGTATATGCCCGATGCCGGACTGGCAATTAAGTATGACACCCCTGGCCTTATATACCATAAATTAATGTTCCGACCTTCTGGAAGGATTACTGCATTCTCCGATCAACCCCAGAATCACAGCAAGGAAAAACAGTAAGCACTAACCTGGATCCAAGGTGGACAGGAATTTGGGAAGGAATCGCCTTCGACGGGGCCTCGTGCCGGCCGGCTAGCGATCTTCTTGCTTGAACCGTATTCTTTCTCACTGCCTACACTAGTGGTACACAATCACATATACGCGATTAAGATTTAGGGTTGTTTTGGCCAGTAAAGTCCTTAGAAGTCGTTATAATTGGAAATTATATCAGCGCACGCGCGTTGTTCAACTCGATTCGCACGCCATATTTTTTCTATTCACCGGGCGACCAATCACAGACCGTCACGGCGAATAGGAAGTATGTATGGGGAAACGGAAGCAGGATATAGATATGTAATTTTATTTAAGGTTTTAAAGTTAATGCTTACGTATTTGTATATAAAATGTTGTATCGTTGAGTTAGTATCCCTTAACACAAGTTTCAAACTTACTTTGGGGCTAGCTCAACCTGTATGATTTGTCCATATATATTTATTTATTCGATTGGGAGTTTAACTCTGTGCCAAGGTCTATAACATTACAACAAACACAAAGTGAAAATAAATCGACACCAATGAACTCCTCTCTCTCTCTCTCTTCTATGTAAATGGGTTCCCGAATGCTTTTTCAGTTGTAGTGTCCTTAGGTATAACAGCATTTTAGCACGTCCTCCAAAACACTTAGTTGTTTTGGAGGACGTGCTAAAATGCTGTTTTACCTTTATTCGTTTATACATTCAGCTGTTTCTTTTTCGTTCTTGAGTATGTTTTATCGCAATAATTGGGTCTAGGTAATTCACATTTTAAATTAAAAGTAATTCGTAAGTTACAAATTCAATTAAGTTAAGTTAAGCAAGCCAGACCCCGGGTCTATAATAAAGCTGATCCAGACTAAACTAAGAATAGCTGCTGTAAATGTGAAATTGATTTTGACACGTTTGGCTATATCTGAAATGGCTGGCTTCCTCTATAATGCAACCCTATTTCCGGAACCCGCCTGTCACTTCTCCAAATATGACAATTGAAAAATTGCTCCTCATTCCTTCCTTACTTAGAGATTTTGATTTATGAGCATTCTGATCCGTTATTGATGTTTTGAAATGGATAATTTAGCTTTGTTGTGATGTTCAATGGACCCCGGACATAGAATATATACACTACCCGAAAAGAAACGTCACTTATGCTTGTGTGCACGTAAAATCGCTTGCGGCTATATGTGGGAGTCTGGATATACGCGGGGACGTGGGGGCATCGAGATCGCCTGCTACCATGGTTGAGGGCTGTGTGTTTTGTGTTTGCGTCTCTCGCACGGCGCATTTCTTGTTCCATGATATCAACCCTAGCGCTTTCACGCCACGGCTCAAGGTCACCGGTGCCCGACCTCTCACGTACAGGGAGTGTCACCACTGTGCCCCTGGCTTTATAGTATCTTGCTTAAGAATGCAACCGGGATGAGATAAAAGAGGCTAGTCGGGTACAACTTATAAGTTACGTGTATAAGAACTTCTTATACACGTAACATATTGTTCTTATTTTATGATAGGTTAGCTTATTTTTCGTCGTCTTTATTCTTTTTTACCTTTTACGCATGTACATGTTAGTATGAACCTGGATGAATTATAATATCTAATGATGTAGCTAGAAGTGCCAGCAGCAATATAAATATACGGTTATATTTTTTGCTTTTTAGGTAAGAAGGTATTATTATTAGCGATTATTATCAGCGAGCTAAATTACACCGTATCGATAACTACATTGAGTTGATATTTCTTCGAATTCCTTTGCAGAGTGCGACTTCTGTACCTAAGTACTGTACTTGTTTTGTGATTAAGCACACTTTTAAACTTATACCAATATCAAAATATTGGTATAAGTTTGGTGTTAAAGTTGGTTGGGCAAGTCCATTTTTAAAGTGTCAATAAATTATTTTATTAATTAAAAATCAACATAACATAGCAAACATAATAAAAGGATTTATTTATATATTAGACTTAGATCTGCCACGTGACATACTCACAACTACTGATGCATCAAGGGTACTTTGTGTTATTGTGTTGTGTATATCTGATAACACTAAAGCATACTTTAAACGATAAATCTCCAGCAACTATAAATAAGTGACGTTATCATACGCCAGAAAACTCACGCGTAGTTGTATTGGTTAACTATCCGTTCACCCACTCCGGAGCGAAGCACAACTTAGTAGGTACTTACCAAAATAGGTTCGTATGAACTTCCCGGGGAAACTTCTCAGCTACTCAAGTTCTTAACTACGGAGTTAAGACAAAACCTATGTTAATATCAGGGTGGATAGACTTCAATTATCACATCTGGCAAGATAGGTGGAATTATCGTAGCGTATTCAATCGAACGTTTTAAGTTACTATAACATTTTTTTATCTAACATGTTTGGAAATTCGAACATAATTTTGACAACTTTGTTGGTAGGTAAATCGATATTGTTGTACTGGCCAGTGAATGAAGTACTAGCCAAATGTCATGCCAGCCAATGGCTGGCTGGCAGCCATGCATGAAAATCCAAATCAGTAGTATTTCAGCGGCAATACGCCTAAAACAGGGTAATTTAACTTCGCTTGCCGGTTGAGCATTCAGTATTGTATATGCACAGTATAAAATAAATAGTTTATACATTACCTACACGTTTTAGGTACTCTATACATTGCCTAGGTGTTGTATATAATATATTATACAGATTATACAGATTGCCGGTAACAAATATATATATATGTATCATAAAAACTTAAACTCGAGTGCGATATTAGTGTATAGAAACATATTATTATCATTATATGTTTGTATTCGGATAGGATGATATAAAGATTATGGAAGGAATGGTTCGTTGGATGGTTTTAAACCGCACAGTGTTGTGCTTGTGGTGCCTACGAAAGACTACAAGATGCTACAGCGACGAAAGACGCGTAGAAGCTACGAAGCTCACGTTACAAATCTCGTAGCACCCGTAAATCCACACTGCGTCAAACGGTCTGGCTGGCCTATCTGCATTGATGTGTAAATTACACATCAATGCAGATTAGCGTTTACGGACAATAATATCACAATAATAATGCCAGTTATGTGGTGCTTCGGAAAACTAAAAAGTTTTAATAAGTTATTGGCCATTATCTCAATCATTATCATCATATCAGCCGCAAGAAGTCCACTGCTGGACATAGGCCTCCCCCAAGGATTTCCAATACGACCGGTTGGAAGCGGCCTGCATCCAACGTCTTCCTGCGACCTTAGTCAGGTCATCCGACCATCTGGTCGGTGGATGTCCGACGCTGCGCTTGCCGGTACGTGGTCGCCATTCGAGAACCCTTCTGCCCCATCGGCCATCGGTTCTACGAGCTATGTGCCCCGCCCACTGCCACTTCAAAGAGCTAATCCGCTGAGCTATGTCGGTGGCCTTTGTCCTCTTACGAATCTCCTCGTTTCTGATTCGATCTCGCAGAGAAACACCGAGCATAGCCCTCTCTTTGAGCGACTTTGAGCTTTCTTATGAGGCCCATAGTAAGGGACCACGTTTCGGACCCGTAAGTCATCACTGGTAACACACATTGATTATAGACTTTTGTCTTGAGGCACTGAGGTATTTTGGACGAGAAGACACTGCGGAGCTTCCCGAACGCTGCCCAGCCGAGTCGGATTCGTCGAAAGACTTCGTCCTCAAAGCTGGAACTTCCAACCTGGATCAACTGACCCAAGTAGACATATTGGTCCACAGCTTCAAGGATGGAGCTCCCAACAGATACCGGTGCAGGCACAACATGGACATTCGACATTATTTTCGTCTTGTCCATGTCTTGACCATTATCTCAATAAGGAAGTCTATTCCGTTTGTATAAATGATGATGTTTGAGAAGAACACCAACTTCTTGTTTACTTTGTTTTGGAGAAAATCTCTGGATAAACTTTCACAAAGTTTCCATTTCTGAGATATTTATATAATGACCTTACTTATTTATTCCTTTCATTGCCGCACTGAGTAGGGTTTAAATAAACATTTTGAAAGAAGACGTCAGTAAAGAAACAGCAAAGATTTCTCTGCGACAATTGCAGCAAAAAACCGCACTTTAGTATTTGCAAAGTGCAATAATTAGTTCGTGTCTAGAAAAAGGGAATAAAGTTGTGATAATGAGGTCCTTCCAACGAGACAGGACTTACCGACAGTGACGTTTAACCCGCTCGTACAGAAAGAATAAATTTACAGAGAAGAAATGAACACAGACCTAGATTAAGTATATAACTATCTTTTTGAAAAATAGGACCACTCCATTTCTACCTATGGATGTCGTACGAGGTGTACTTTAGGACCTTAAAACAAACATTTACATCTCGTGCAGGCAACAAATATAGAACTAGTGATAATGACCTGAGAAGAATTGGTGTCAGCCAGTCGGTAGATACTAAAAAAATGCGGTATAATTATATATAATGATGACAATTAAAAACGTAGCATGTTCTTGACCTCAATGGACTTCAACGGTGATAACAGGAACCGGGAACACACTGGGATTTGGAGGATACCTACTAATTGATATTCTATATATTAAAACACAATAGGGTGCATAATTACAGGTAAAAGCATAGGTAGTTAGCGTTGTTTTCAGAGTGTCTTGATTGAATTTTACAATGCAAGTATTTGTATTCGCTTTGCTAGATATTTTTCAAGTCCCAACCCAAAACAGCATAAAAGGGAAATTAATGATGATGATGATATCATTTTATAGTGTTGAAATTTTTGACCCCGTGTTTGTTATCGCTTGCTGTACCAATTGATGCAAGTCGCAGTGCAAGTTTTGTCAATGTGTCGCGAGTCGCAATGTATTTTTGTTGGATCATGCGGCAGTTGAATTCATTGAATATTTCCTGCGCTCGCTACGGAGTTTTATTTCATTGGTTTGTAATACTTTGCAAACTGTCGCGTCCTTACCACTCGCTTTGATGTCACCATTTTATCGATTGTATAACAAATGACGCAATTTTCAGTGGGGCTTAATTCTCGTTTCTATAGAGATTTATCGAATTCGAGAAAAATGTCGAAGGCACGATGTCGCATGCAAATATCACTGAAATATCACTAATGCTATTCTGGGGCATAATAGACATGACATTTTACATCTCTACTGCAAAACGTTCCGTTTTGCTCGATTGTAACCAATCATAATCGAGAAAATATTAAATAACTTTAAAGTAAAATTATTCTGTGCTATATCATAATAAATGATAAAATATATTTACTTATAGCATTAGGTTACGTTAAATAATAATATTTTTAATGTATTGTATTCTATTTTTCATATTAATAAATAGCTCGTTTTGTTATTTTTGATGGGGTGTTTGCTTGAAATGAAACGTATCAACGTGCGGTCATTGAAGCGCGCGTTTTGTGTTTTTGTCAAAATATCTAGAAAATTGAATTATTTGTAAAATCTTTCTTAAAAATAAACAATTATTTTAATTTTTGACTTAAAAGTGTGTGTGAATGTGTTTTTCTTGTTATGAACTTATAAATATGGAGCGTGCAAAAACGTGCAAGTGGGACGAGTCCCCATCTACTCCTTCTTCTTTCATGAAGAAAATAGCAGTCTCTGGCGGTTAATTTGATAAAAAGAACTTTGAAATGATGGATTTCGTCACCAAAGGTAGGGGAGAAAGGGGTAATGGGAGTCGCTTAAGCGAGCTATCAAATAAAAGCTTATTTCGAAATAATATCATTATTAAAATTGTTTAAAACTAGACTTTACTTATTTATCTTCTAGTTGATATCACTTTTCACCACTTTGGGAATCAAATTTAGATATATTTCCGCGTTTTAAAAAAAAACAAGTTTGACTCCCATTGCACTAACCTCAGTACAATGGGAATCAGACATGTGGGAAATCAGAGTCAAACAATCGCAGACATTACATTCGGCAGTATGCCATCCAGTGCAATCACCACTTGATCAGCTAGACTATTTGATTTTTTTGACTTGTAAATTCGGCATCTATAAGCGAAAAAAAACAAGAATATTTTTTGCGGGTAATGGTAATCACTAGCGAGCTCTTTGGCTCCCATTACCCAAAATCTAAACTGCATGTTAACTGTAAAATTTAAAAACACAAAATAAATTTAATCGCAATCTAATATGCTTATTTAATTTTTGAATATCAAGGATAAATCTATCCATAGTCATTAATTTGGTACAGCTACAACGTCTATACTCACCGTTAATGTTGTTTTGACAAAAATTTACACCGGCGAGGCGTGAAAACTAAACATAATTGTCACTCAAAAACGCGTGGTGCTACTAGCGCGAGTCATTCGTACAATGGGCATCGGGTACAGAGCAAGCTGAACATGTCATCTACCTAGGTATCGAACGTTTAGTTTTGCTTAGAGGCACCTGACCCCGATTGCCCGCTGACTCCCATTACCCCATTCTCCCCTAAGCATATTTATGCTAATAGGTATCTATTTCTGTTTAAAACTCCCTCCCAAATAAGTGTTTTTAATTTACCTAATCTCATTGCTTCGAGCACCCAGTGATATCGGATTTGATGATCAAAAATTACAAACTCACATCGGCATATGTATTTGATTAAAGATTTAATCAATTAGACCATATTATTTCAAGGTCCTACTCGTATTTGTCCTATGTTTGGTCTCATTGTTAATATGAAAAATGGTACTTCATTAAATAAAAAAGCTGTATTTTGTGACACAGTAATTAGCCTTTATATTATTTATTAACATTTGATTGGTATTATTATCAACCATTATCATTTTATTTTCAGATTGTAACGGCGAAGTTTCAACCCAAAAACCGCAGGCAAAGACGACTTGAAAATAATACAAAACAATTTGGAACAACAAGAAATCAGCAATAACTGATGTAGTGAAGTGTGGATTAAAAATAAATGTTTAAATACCTTTATTAGAGATATTTTATTTAAAAACAACCCCATATTACTTCGAAACCTAACCTAAACATCATGAAAATTTCAGTGTTATTGCATTAGACATTCATCTCGAGTGCTACCATTCGATGTATGTCGAACGCTAGCAGTAGACATTTATCGAATGTGATAAAGTGAGAATAGCACAATTCGATATCCGCCATGTTTTTTCGATATATATCGAATTCGACTTCATGTCGAGCGTGCGAGAATCGCTCGTTTTGTCGATATGTCGCGTTGTATTTCTGTGGGACCATGCGACGGTTGAATTCATTGCATGTTTAGTGCTCTTGAAACTGAGTCTTAACGCGTACTTACCATTTGCTTTGATGTCACTATTTTTTCGATTGTTATACTAATTGCTGCAAGTTGCAGTGCAAGATCGTGTGGAGATTGAATTCATTGAATGTTTTCTGCTCTCGCAATAAAGTTTTTTTCCATTGTAGTTCTTTGCAAACCACCACAAACTTGCTTTGATGTTACCATTTAATCGATAAATACCAATAAAATGATTACTATAAATTAAATAAATATACCGTAAAAATAAACCCAAAATCATGATTTTATCAAATTATTGTATTGTCATCGGTCCTTGTTAAGTCTTCAAAATTTTTATAAAATCTGACAGTTTAAAGTTGAAGAAGTCGGTTACAAACTAACAAGCAAACATACAGGTACAGCTAATAAAAAACGTGTAAAAAATAGACAGTTATTTCAAAAAGCGCGAAATTGTTTCTTAACAATTGAATTGGAGATAGTATTATTGTTGTGAAATATTCCTGTAAAATCTTAACGCGGCTGAATTCATTGAATATTTTTGCCCTCGGAACTCTGAGAAACATCTGAGATCTCTACGTACAAGTCTTGTTTTCATTTCAATACTTTGCAAACTGACACGCCTTTACCAAACTTGATCCTTTGCTAGAACACGTTTTGGTTTCTCCATAGAATTCGCAGAAATGTAGATGCGGCTAGAGACGGTAACTGTAAAAAAAAAGTTATTTGGGGTTACTAGACAATACATATTTGAAAAAACAAGTACGGTTGTGATGTTTCTATTAAATTTGCAACAGTTTTCTATCAACATAATTAATGTTCTTAACAGAAATAAATTTTCTATGAGATCGCATCGCAGCTGTATTCATTGAATGTTTCCTGGTCTCTGCGTACTTATTGATTGGTATTGGTTTGTAGTACTTTGCATGACAGATGCGCCTTTACGGATCTTTCTTCTTTCGTTTGTGTAAGAGGAAGTTTTGTACAATGTATTCACAATGTTTCCTTTGTAATTTTACAGATTACTGTTTAAAATAAGTAAATATAGAGTCCTATTTTTATATAGAGTATATTTTTGTGGAATCGCATCAATGCTGAATTCATTGAATGTTTCCTGCTCTCTAACATCTGAAATCTCTACGTACTTGTCTTTTGGTTGGTTTTTGTTTGTAGTACTTTGCAGTCGGACGCGCCTTTACCGAACTTGGTCCTTCTATTCGAATGCGACGAAGTTTTGCACAATGTATTTACAATGTCTGTTATAGTCACAGAGCTCTGGACTCTTAATTTAGGTATTCTAAATTTTGGAAAATTTCTAGCAGGAGAGAAGGGATTTAGTTGAACAAATACAAAATATATTTATTGTGGTACACAGGTATGTAAGTAAGTGATGATAATTACATGTAGTGTAGAGTGTAGCTGCGATCTGTCTGTTTTAAATGTACAATATACAATTTATAATTAACTAGGTTTCGCCCGCGGCTCCGCCCGCGTCAATGTCGATCCCTCGGAAATAGTTCTTTTTCCCGGGATAAAAGGTAGCCTATGTCCTTCTCCGTACTCCAGAGAACTTGCATGCAGAATTTCATGAAGATCAGTTCAGTGGTTACGGCGTGAAAGCGTAACAAACAAACAAACAAACTCACTTTCGCATTTATAATGTTATATTATAGTAAGGATAAGGATTAATCAAATACAAAGCAAACCAAAAGGGGACTACATCATTTGTACACTGATTTATATTGCAATTGTGGGCTGATTTCGCCAATATTTCGAGATATATTTTTGTCCGAATTCACTGAAATAAACTAACTTAATCTCACAGCTCTATCTGACGAGAGAAGTACGATGTATGTAGTTGAATCTTAATGAATCTTACGTTCATTGTCACTTTGCAGATTGACATACCTTTGACGAATGTAATTGTAAAAAGTTTAGTAGGTACCCACAACTATTTAATGTTTGACGACCCCTGTGGCTCAGAGGTACTGCAAGTGCCTTTGAATCGCAGGGCCCCGGGTTCGATCTCCGGACAGGTCAAGATGCAAAACTATCTTTTTCAATACAAGTATTTGTATCCTCTTTACTACAATGATTGACCTGGGTCTTAGATGTTTATCTATATATGTATTTATTATAAAATATGTAATCGTTGAATTAGTATACCACGACGACACAACTTTACAACTAACAGTGGGGCTAGCTCAATCTGTGTGGTTTGTCCCTATATATTTATTTAATTATTGTTGGTTCGTTCTCCTAAATAAAGGACTTAAAACTGAATTAATTTGTTTTTTCCTGTCGCCGCGTTATCTGCAGAAAGAGTTACGTCTGCAAAGATTAGCTTTAAACTCCACGGCGTTAAAAAAGAAAAGGGTTTTTAATTGAAGTGTACACTACCTCTATATCTCAGTGTACAAAGGCTAATGAAGGTATTTTTTATTTTTATCTACTTCACTTTAAGGCAGTAAACGACAAGATAATGCTAGGTTTACGGTAGGTATAGTATTTTCTCAAAGCCTCTGTTGTTCTAAAAACACTTCTAAGATTGAATTGTTATAAAAATAACGAGTAAATCTACATTATTATCACGAATACGAAAATTAGCTTGTCTGTTCATCCTTGTTATCCAAACAAATTATACTGTTAAGTGATTGGGATGTATTTTTAAATGATTGGGTACCAAAAAGTTGAGACACAGGCAAAATATGGTCTTTAAGATAATTTGCGTTCTTCCGCCACCAATTAGTTTATGCAAACTAATGCTGGCCAGCGCACACCCACTACTGTTCCCTACTGTCCCTGCATGCCCGCCAATAATAGTTGATGCATGCAACCCTGGTCGATACTGCTGCATCCGCTGACGCTGCAGCAATTAGGCCTTCGTGCTCGCGACACGTGATTCGCCTCTACACAAGGCATCTTCAAGCAGTGAAACCTAAATGCGATCGTTCTAATGACAATCAAAGAATGACAATGTAGCTCTGACTTTCGCAAAAATCTGGTCTAGTTTGAAACATGTAAGTATTAGAAATAAGTATTTCAAAAATGTAGCTTTAATTTTACAAAATTTCTTTTAAAAAGTTAAATATATGTACGTTTTGGTCGTGCCTAGTACGTTACCAAATAATCACCAAATTATTACCACTGGACTTTTAAAGATCTAAGCATACGTAGGGACAGACAGCGGGAAGCGAATTTGTTTTATACTATGTAGTATTACGTGATTCAGCTAATCTCAAGCCACGGAAATCTCAAGGTATTAATTTCTCCACAAAGCTCGATTTCCCTCAAGCGAGGCGGTATTAACATTTCAAAATTAAAGTCCAATCGATCAATCAGCGGAAATCTGGCGTGATTGAGAGCTCGCCGATAGCTTCCCGACGGAAAGTGACGGCGGATGACTCTGTATTGCGAACATATATACACGGTGTTTTATTTAGTAGCTGGCAATGTTAGACATTTTTAATAACCTGTACTGTACCAGTGCTGGGCAAAGGTCTGTCCCATCCTTCCATTTATCCCGATCCAGAGCCACTTCTGTCCAGCTATGCTGAAAGGCGTCAAGGTTATCGCGCGATGATTCCTTGACGCTCGCTCAGGTAGTCTATTTGTCTGGCGGTATTTTACGGATATGAACCGCCCAGTCCCACTTCACCTTGGCAGCTTTGTGTCCCACATCGGCGATACCTTTAATAACTTTGGTATTAGGAAAAAAAAAAACATTTATTTATTTACTGATGCTTTTTCGTTTACTTACTGAATAATAGCACTCTTACACTCATATCCTATGTTTGCTCATATTTTATTCTACTCGAACTGATCGGAAAATACCTAAAGTTGACTGTTTACCCAAGATGGATATCTTCTTCAGCTCGACTGAGGAAACGTTGTCACTTATTAGTTATTATCATCAATCGAAGAACGTTTGATTACCGATTTAAAAGACTAACGTGAGGTTATGAAGTGAGGAAACGGAAACATTGAGGAACGAGTAATAAGCACATAAATAATTCTTATTTGGAACTGAGTCAACATTTTATTACCCCATGATGCCGTAATATTTTTCTTTGAAATTGGTTAGTGTATTGAAACTACGTGGGCGTAGAACATCATGTGCCTCTTATGTAAGATCGATCACCCATTCTTTTGTGAAACATCACTGTTATTAAATTCAGTAAGATTCAAACTGAAAGAATTATTAAAATCAACCTAACATTTAAAGCAAAAAGATAACTTGTAATTATAAAATAAATCCTACATTTTAATCCATGCTTATATTATAAACGCGAAACTTTGAGAGCATGTATGAGGGTACCTATTTGTTACTCAATGACGCCAAAACGGCTGAACAGATTTTGACGAAACTTTGCACAAAGATATGTTTTTAATTATTTTGTTTTTAATAATTGCACCCGGATTAACACATTGGCTAACTTTGATCCTAGAAAAATTACTGTTCCCGCGGGATCGACATTAACGTGAGCGGAGCCGCGGGCGAGATCTAGTAACACATACATAAGCGTACATTGAAAATTTTAAAGCTGTTTAAGTCACAAAACACATATTATCTACAATGACTCTACCCGTAATTTGTCTGAGCCATCAATCAACCTCAGAATTAATATTTTCCTTGAAAAATGTGTCCTCATTTTCCTCCGTAACAAAACCGTTACCTAACATTTATTTAAGCCATACATTTAAATAAAAATTACAGAGGAGGTGGAAGGAAGAGTGCTGTGTTCAAATGACAACGTGCCGTATCTCCATCGTGCCGAAATTAACTGGCTGCTATCCGGGCTTGCAGCCCTCTAGGTATACTTGGCTTAACGCTCTTGAACAGTAAACGCTGTTATTCCTCCGAATATGATACTCTGTTTAATTTTCAATTCGAAATTATTTTATGTTTGTATATTGTCCTTAGATTAAACAATGGAGAATGAGTACTTTTACTAATGTTCTTCTATACGGCGTTTAAATTGACCCTCGACATCCCCTTATAGAGGCGACTCAGCCCATCAATATGAACAACTTTTGCAATGGGAATAATGCTGGGACAAAAAATATCGACATTCTCGTACAAACTGGCCGGGCAGCAGAACTCTTTTGTATGGAAATGCCGAATACTTTTTGAGTTGCCAGCGGTAGTTCCATGGGAAAAGCTGTTTATATTGTTGGTCTGAATCACCACTGTAACGGACTGTGTTTTCACGACTTTACCCGCGTGGTTTTCGTTTTTTTAACTAAACCCTTGATTATCACGCAATCTATCTGAGCCACCGGGCTGACCCCGGGCTCTCGTATCCCGAGTTTCAAACTAGCTCAGATGAGGATAGAACCGGAAATACGCTCAGGTGACAGAGAGATTAATATCTTAATAGTTTCCGCAGCGCTCGCCCAGTAATGACATGTATAGGCAAATGTTTGATATATTGAATTTCATTGTTGCAATTTTACAAAAATTGTATTTTCTAAACAATTGTTTGAATAATGTAGCTTTCTCTTGAAAAATGTTTTTTAAAATAAACTTGTAGTTTTTGACAACAAGATTAATAGAAAATTAGTACACAAATATAGATACATATTTCCTCTTTATAATATAAGTCTAGAAGAACATGTATTAAAAATAAAACATTTATTTATCTATGATATAAAAGGAGAAACTGACGGTTGGCTCACTCGATCAACACAAACTATGAAGAAGATATTAGTATTTGATCAAGGGACTGTTGAAACAGCTGGGTGATTTCCTACCTTTTTCGGCTTGATAATGACCGTACGTAAATGTAAATCTTTGTTAATAATATGTTGAAGGTTACTTCTATAAATAAAAATGATTAAAACATCTGTTATAATAAGATACATATTTTGTGTTTACTTTGTCCTGTTATCGAACACCCGCAATGTACATTACGTTATGAGTAGTTCCATTATTTGTAATAAATTCCACTTATAACACGTTACAAATATTTTACAATGTAATTGTCATACAGTAATTGCATAGTATGGTAAGTAATTTTACAAAAACAAAGGTCGAATATTAACCTTCGATGCTAGTCACAGATATAAACACTACTTGCGTTCTAATTGTATTAAACAATAATGTTTTAATTTCCCTATGGATAAGAGCGCTATATTTATTTGTTATTACGAACATAGTTCAGAGAAGGATACAATTAATTGATCGAGTGGTTCCCGGTGCCGGATTCACTTATCTACCTACAGGTACTTATAAAATATGTCTAACACTAACTTGTTATGGACTCGAGTTTGTTCCGCTCAAATAAAAGATATTCTCGCGACTATGGGTAAATTGTTTCTATAAATATAAGACAGTTCAGGTAGATTTTTCTTTAATGACTATATATCTTCGTTTGTTTATTTATGTAAATGTTTTAGAAATTAGGAAATACATTAAACATAATTTTCCTTTAGACTATTCAGGGTAAGCCTAAAGAAAAATCATATTTTTGAATGTATTAAGTATCTTATGTTCAGGGACTTGAACACAGGTTCACCTGTTCCTTAGTACAGACTAAGGTACAGGTGAACCTGTACTAAGATACATTGACCTTGAAGGAAATTATTACGAAATTTATACCTAATCTAAAATTAAAGCACCACCACAAATACGTACGATCAAAGGAATTCTTTTCATTTCAAAGTTACCTCATTTTTTTCTTTTCTCTATAGTATAAAATAGATAATCTTATTTACGATTATAGTTTCGTAGGATCATAATATATCAAATGGTAATGAATGACACATATATTCTACCGCGGTTGAGGCGGAATGTAAATATTATAACTATAACTAACTATTAATCTTATTCTAACTTATATTATAAATGCGCAAGTGAATTTGTTTGTTTATTTGTTACGCTTTCACGTTGTTACTACTGAACCGATCATCATGAAATTAATTAAAATACAAAGATGTTCGGCCGCCCGGACAATATTGTAAGGGAACGTCAAAAAAAAAATGAGTTCCCTGCATTGGTCCCATAGGAAAAGTTGTTCATATCGACAGGCTGAATCACCCCTTCAAGGGTCGTAAAGGGTTTTCGTTACCTGTTATATACATGTAGAAATTTTTATCGTTTTGGACCCTTAAAGGGGTGACTCAGACCATCAATATGAACAACTTTTCCTAAGGGCACAAAGCAGGGAACTCAAAAAAAAATTCGTCATTTCCATACAAAAGAGTTCCGCCGCCCGGCCAGTTTGTATGTATGATAAAAATTTCACCATGTATAACACATAAAAGGTACATAGGTCATATGAAATTTAATCAATAATATGGTAAGTTACAATAAAATGTCTTAAAAGTGGTGGAAGCAGACGAAAACGAGCTCGTGTAGGTTCTGTGGAATTAGCGCTCGCGTGTCGCGGCGCGCGTGATTTCCCCGCAGACCTGCGTGCGACACTGCACTCCCTGATTAAACCTAAATGTATAATCAGCTTATTTCATTAAACCTGCTCACGAAGCTAAGAATATTGGTTCGATAAGAAAGTTTACATGGTGTCTTAAGGCGGGTCGCGGGCGGGCGCTATGGCGCCGCCATTATGATAGCACATGCTGTAAATGACATGACTTATTATGTGCTGTCATAAAAGCGGACCCCGGGCTCTGACGCACCATGTTTGAGATTGCAACTACGAAAACGCTGAAATGAGGAGAAATAAGACCTTCCTAGTGTGAGTCGGAATCGCACACAAAGGGTTCGGTACCACCATACAATATTTAACTACAAAGTACCGCTCTAAAAGCCTATTATAATTAAGGGGAAGGCTTAAGTTTTTACTTTATTATACTTTTTGTTGTTATAACGGCAATAGATATACACATTCTGTAAAAATTTCCAAGTCTCTACCTACGGTAGAGACTTGAAATTCTCTCAATTTCCCAATTACCCAAAGGTAACCTGGAAGAGATTGCTGTGCGATAAGGCCGCCTTTTGTACATTTTTCTTTTCTGTTCTATATTTTTTGTAACATATTGTTTGAATGTGCAATAAAGCGTAATAAATAAAATAAAGTAAATAAAAATACGGTCAGAACCGTACACTCAAAAAACCAAACGCTGTCTGTCACATAGCTGCATCAGCTATGTGACAGGCAGGAACTAAAGATAATACGCTCTAGACGATAAAACTAAACTAGCAATGACTTCTCTTTTTTTTCGTTCTTCTGATTTTCATTAAGTCATCTAAGCGTTCCGCCGGAGTCTGATAATAATGATAGGTAACTCTTAAAATGTTTAAGACATTCACATACAAGCAGGTCATTGAAGAATACGGATGTCGGAAGGTAGCAAATTATATCAAATACTGAAAGTATTACATACTTATTTTTTTATAAATTTACTTCAATAAGACAGCAGAAGATTTCGCGCCGTGTTTCCAAAATGATTTATGAAAACAGAGATAAAATAGTCTCGAAGCTAAAACCGTGCGATGTTTAATTTCCCAGTCAGTTCATTCCTAAGTTACGAGAAAGTGAGAATAATTCATAGCATAATAAATGATGTTCAACGCACTTATACTGTGTCAGTATTGGCGTATTCTATGTTTAGACGCCCTGGGCGTATTCCATTTGGCCACCCTATATTTAGACTAAAAATGATAACAAAGAAATGTTTAAGTATGACGTCTGCACCCTTTGCCACTAATCAGATAGATCAGAGTGACCACGAGTGATCGCAAAAATAATTGTCGTTTGTTGTAACTCTTTACAAATACTAGTAGTAATAATAGTACTTATTCTGTGCCGTTACATATTCGTACCTTGAGTTATTAAGCTGATTTAGTACAGGTAGCAAAGTAAGAGATGACACAAACGATATTATATCACCTTTTTAGTGGGTACTTTGGACTTTTTCGGGTTTCAACCACCTTTTTGCATTTACATTTAGGTTCCTTAGCAACCCTTATGTTACAATCGACAAGTCACTTTTTACCGACGCCTCCCCGGGCTTTCAACTTGTCTGCTTGGTAAATACGCCACGGAATGTCAGTAACAAAACTCAAGGATTCTGTTTGTTATTTGAGGCACGACTTGCGAGACTGTAGCTGCTAATTACAGAACAAAAGTGTAAATTCGAGATTTGCGAAGTGTTCGGGAGAAGTAAAATAGACGGACATGGAGCGCAATTAATTTCGTTAATTAATTTGAGTTTATTAAAGTCTATTCCAAGTATTACGAAAGCAGGGTTTGATGAATGTGTACATACATATAATGGATGTGTTAAATATTTTATTATTAATATCATAAGCACAATTAAGTTTATTACTTAGTGACCCTAAACTCTGTTGCCCCAATTGTAAAATCTGCTGACCAAATAATTATTTAGCGGCCCAACTAATTACTTTCCATATTTTTAATTTTTATTATTTTTTACACATACATTCTTAACTATATTGTTTACACAGTGCTTATGCTTACACAGATTTTTGGGCAACATATTTCATTTCTTGATAATGTAATGCGTAAACTTGTTTTACAGAAAGTGTAAAGTTTAAAAGTATGTAACAGAAAGTGTTACTTTTGCCCCCGCTTCCTATTAATCCAATTATTCAAGGCTACGAAAAAGTAAAAAGTACTTATTCGTAGATTTAAGATAACTTACTCGATAATAAATAAACATTTCCCAAGGTGGCATGCGTTGGTAAACAAAGATGTACTCGCAGACCATTACAATGTCATAACTTAATGATGAAAATTCTTGGAAGAGAAACATCTTGCGCACTCGACACCAGCGGGCTCCCAAGACAATTGGACTAAGAGCTTCGGAAAGATGATCCACCAGTTCACGTGCAAATACAACAAACGTCATTTTTTTTGCTCGATTTTGATAACGGCAACAGGTAGACGCTTGAAATATTCACAGAATATTTAGTTATATATTCATTTCAAACATAAATCATTAAATTAAAATAAATCGAATATTTAAGGGGGGCTCCCATACTATAGACATGTTTGTTTTTATATATAATGGTACGGAACCCTTAGTGCGCGAATCTGACTCGCACTTGGCCGGTTTTTTTATTATTACCTGACCAAAATTCAGGTGTTTACAGTTTTACATCTCATTCTAGTCTATTGGTGTATGATTTATATACGTAATAAAACGAAGTAACTACCTAAGTATAATCTTTAAAACTCCCAAGTCCTTATGTTTATTAAGTCGCAGAATGTCTAACATAACAAATTATAAGGGCAAAAGAAAGTTTTATAAGATTCGTCATCAATTACCCGGGCAATGTTTCCACGACTGCGCCCTCAGAGTACCTATTGTTGGATGAAATACTGCTCAAGTTTCTTTCATTACGTCCCAAATGTTGTTAAAAGTAGGAGGAAATTGAGAAATAGTTTGTCTAGTCGGATAAATCATTCGGCTGGACTACAACCGCGAAACTAAGTTTTTCTTATTGCTGTAACAAGAATAAGTTACTTTTCATACCTCTTTTTTCAATGCTATTGCAGTATGGTCAGATTTTGTGCGCTAGGTTGTAAGATATAAGATGCTGTCAGATGCTGCATGCGTGGAGTCGAATTTTTCAACCGACTTCAAAAAGAAAGAAGTACAATCGTCAAAGTCAATTCGTCGAAGTATTCTATGTTTTACTTTCTATGTACGTTGCCCGGCCTCCCCGAGCTGCTACTTTCTTATCCTTAATCCTTCCGCAAGTAGCATCTCAATTACCTTTTCCCGTTCCCTTAGCCCAATCAATGCCTTTCCTTCCCACGCTTAAGAGTGGTTTCGATGGGAATCTTTTTTTTTAAATCACTATGTAGCTGGCTCAAAGTGAGCTTTCGCTACTTCACCGGGCATTTGAGGCGAGGGCACAGTGCCCTCATCCTATATAGACAACATCACCAAGGGACGACGGACCCCAGGAGGGACGGACCTCGGTTTTGGCTTTGGGCGTTGCCTGTGTGCGCAAGGCTTGGAGAGACAGCTCTCTCATATTGCCTGATGGGCCGCAATTACGTGCATGCATAGCTTGAAGGGCTAATCTGAGAGTCTATGGCCTTTGGAGAGCCGCAACTCTCATCTTTGCCTAAGCTACGTTGCCAGAAGGGCATATGCTGAGTGCAAGTACCCGGCGGGACCGCCCCTGGCGGTCACCAGTAATCATAATCATAATCATTTATTTGCCAAAAATACAGTAAATGCAGGTCTTAAAATTAAAGTATAGGTACAATGTATTAACCTGAAGTCAGGCATGCAAATAAAATAAGTGAGTTACAAGAAGGGTTAGTGAAACATTTGAATTCATAATTTAAGTTAAAACGATGTAACACACAATACGTCAAAATAACAATGGTCAAACGATGATTTACGTATATGTTACGGTAAATTTGATTAATTGAAAATTATTAATAATTTTATAACATTATTAATAATAACCTCGTGTTTTGTTAAATGTGAATAAACAATGGAAATTAATTACTTTTGGTAGTTATTATTAATAATTCACTATACTCATTGGTAAAAGTTATAAAATAAATAAAAAAAACATAGTTTTTAGTCCAGCAGGTATTTATTTATAATATGATATGACACACAGTGCTTGTCTCAGATCACACAAACAAGGGTAGGTCTTGTACCTGTTTTAAAGAAACTGACAACAAAAATCACCTTTTAATCTGAACTCTAAATAAACAAAGTTAAAAGAGTGAGAGAACAGCCTTGTCTAGAACAGTCTTGGCAGCGATAAAGAGTCGCCACTCTAGCTGGAAATACCAATGTATGATAGCCTTTGAACCGGTCTAGGCTGGAGCAGAAACTATTGCATTATGGAAGAGAAATTTGTGGGTTATGGGATTCAAATGTGGCTGGACTTGCGCGAGGTTATTGCCAAGGAACGGACACCTGCTATTATTACTTATAAAATGGCAGAATTATAGACTCGTCATCACCATCAAGAAGGCCTCATGTGATCAAAGTATTAAAAAGGCCTCGGGATGATTCATAGTTATAAATTATTTTGCCCTACCAACATGGAAATGGAAATTGATGTTATTTTTGGAGTCCAAGATGGCGGACGTGACTTTTCATGAAAAATCAGCAAGGGCGTCATTTTTGGGTTTTTTGGCGTCTCGATTACGATAATTACCTCTGTTATGTAATCCAAGATAGAGGGCGCGACTTTTCGTGATAAACCAACATGACTGTCATTTTCTAGGTTCAAGAGGGTGTAGATCTCGTAAATGATGTCAGTTTTAGAATCCAAGATGTCAGACGCGTGGTATCCGGCAGAGTAGAATAGGACCACTCCTAGACTTCCCGTGGATGTCGTAGAAGGCGACTTAGGAAATACAAGCTAAACAAAGCTTATAAACATCTAAGAGACCTCTCCAACCCGTCTGTTCAGCGTAGAGAGTGTAGGCCAAGTCCTCTGACTGCTCTGGCCAAGTATGGCCTAGTAGTACAGAGAGGATCGTGCTCCTGTAGTGGAGACTAAAAAGGACCTGATGATGATGTCAGACGCGACTTTTCATAAAAATGCAGCAAAGGGAGTCGTTCCATGGCGATTTTTGAGGCGTAGATATCGAAAATGACGTCAGTTTTAGAATCCAAGAAGGCAAATCTTTGTGTGGCCTCTTGCACATCTCGCACGCCGCCCCGCCACCCCTGCCCACACCTCTGTTGCCCAATCGAGAAAAAATTCGCCAGTGTAAGTTTATTTTTATCGGTAGTTATTACATTTATCGGTACTAAGGTCACATTATTAATAATCACCGACAAATGTGATTAATTTCTCACTTTTACCTCTACATTCGGTAATTATTAATAATGATAAAGAATTATTAATAATTTTTGATTAATCACTCTAACCGTAACATATATATCTACATCTACACTAATATTATAAAGAGAAGAGTTTTGATTGTTTGTTTGTTTGTTTGTTTGAATTGAATAGGCTTCGAAAGTACTGGGCCGATTTGAATAATTCTTTCACCATTAGACTTCTAAATTATCCCTTATGAACATAGGCTATAGAATATTTTCAAAAAGTTAGGGATCCGTATGAAAACTTCGATAATGTAAGCCAAGGTGTGAAAAAAATAGCAAGAAAAATCCTTCTATTGCGTACGCTGCGGAAACTATTGACAATAGAGAAAAGTGATGTACTATACAGTTTTATAGAGGACATCATTGTCTACAAAAAAATCTGCGGCAGCATATGGTTAGCTATTACAGTTACGTCACAATAACTACTTTTTCATGTTGAAATATACAATAGCAACGCCGATACAAACGAGGCCACATTATTCGTACCTTGGTATGAATCCTTATCAAAATAAATCATTTTGAATTCAAGGCTATATCAGTACCTGTAAATTACTTTTTGAATTATTCAAATCGGACATACCATTCAAAAGTTATCGTATGAGTATAATAATTATTAAAATTGAAATTTAAGAAAACTGCGGCATCATAGTTACCAAACAGATGATTTTGATTGTTTGTTTAGTCAAACCATGCTGGTCTGGGAGAAAAGAAAAAACCGGCCAAGTGAGAGTCGGACTCGCGCATGAAGGGTTCCGTACTATAAAAAACCGCAAACAATCATGTCTGTTCCATGGGAGCCCCCTTAAATATTAATTTTATTCTATATTTTAGTATTTGTAATTATAGCGGCAACAGAAATACATCATCTGTAAAAATTTCAACTGTCTAACTATGACGGTTCATGAGATACAGCCTGGTGAGAGACAGACAGACAGACGGACAGCGGAGCGATATTAAATTAGGGTTCCGTTTTTACCCTTTGAGTACGGAACCCTAAAAATCAATTGCAATCCCGGATTCAATGATTATTTCCTAGCATTTTCTTCTAAAACAAAGGATAAGTAGCAATTGCTATCTTGGAGAATCAACACCGCAATTAAGTTTATGACTCAAAACTCTTAATTGCGGTGTTGATGATGGACAAATGGTTTTATCGGGAACAGAGATTTTCTTTCTAACGTATTCTGTCCCACTGCTGGGATACACCTGACCATTTCTTTTCAAATTTCTTTATATCATCACACAAACGTTTTCTAAGCCTACCACGTTTCCTGTAATCATCATCAGGAGTCCACTTCCTAATTAAAGTGGCCCATTGGTCCGGAAAAATTCGGCAAAAGACCAGCCCAATACCATTTTAACTTTACGGCTTTTTGCCCCACATCAACGATGCCAGTTTTAGAGTGATATACTCGTGTTTGGAACTCTATCCAGCCTGGTGACACCTAGGATGCTTCACTCTCTCTGGTTAGTCTTGACTTGGGAATTCTGTTCCTCAATCGATGACCAATTTTGCCGTAAGTTAGGATGGGCAATATACACATGGTGATGAGTTTACCATCTGGTGACAATGCGAAGTTTCCCTTTATAAGCTCTTTCAAGGACCAGTAGCTCCTCTAGGCCTTAGGGGAGACCTAGGAGAGTTGTGACAATTTTTGTTTTAAAGAACATATCTCGATGCAGAATCATATCATGATTATTAACTCTATACCATATTGTAGCTTAATCCTTACTCTTTCAAAGACAGTGACATAAATCAATGAAAGGTATATGATTTCTGGGCATTTCCACAAAAACTGAAGCTACTCCTTTTGTCACAACTCTCCTAACACCGAGGTAAGTTGTGACAGGTACCAAGGTAGGTTGTGACAACCATATATCTTGACTATATTTGATAGATAAAAATAAATTATAAACAAAACACACATTGTTTTGCATAAAAGTACTTTAATTATCATTTATGGCACAAAGTATAAGAATTACAATAATAATAGTCATTAACATAAAATTTATAAGTAGGTAATAGCATTATTGTGAGATCAATCTTTTTAAACCAGTTAAAAATCTTAATCTAATCTGACAAACAATTACGAGTATGACAGACGTATTGTAGCTCGCCTCCAGTGCAATCTTCATGAGACCAGCCTTTGCATTCCAGGCACTGAACCCACTTCTCATTTGATCTGCTACTGGCACAAGATTCAAGGTAGAATAAAAAAAAAACATTTTCTGATTCTTCTTCTACATCGCTTTCACTTTTCTTGTTAGTTTTATTCAACGGCCTTAATGATTCTGAAGAAAATACGTTAGAAGCAGTGGCAAGAGGAGTACGAGCTCTAGACGTAGAGGCAAAGGGTTCATTGGTGTCATTGCTTGGAAAAGATAGATCACTAGAAGATGGCGTGGCTTGATTTGTAGATAAAACTGGAGTGTGGGCTCTTATGTCATAATTTTTTGACGGGTCTAATAGTTGGATTTGGCGTAAGGGGTTTTGAACAATGGCGGTAGTAACTGGAACACTTAATGATTGATCTGGTTCTGAATTGGGCAGAATACGATCTGTGACTTGACTCGGTAGAAAATCAAATTCTCCAAAGATATCTATATGAACAGGCCATGTTCTGGTTGCAGCAAAACCAGCGCTTATATTATTTGCAGTGATCGCTACATCAAATGCTGTCTTTGTAATTATTAGTCATTCTGAAACTAAATAAAACAATTCAGCAACACCAAACCATATGCACCAATAAATTTGACAGAAATGACATATTTTAGATAAACTTTAATTGTCGAACATCTTTTATGTGAAGCTTAGGTTTTATGAATTGATTAAAACAAACGAACATAGACAAAAAACATAGCAAAAATGGTTTTAAAATAAGCTGGTCAAAAAAAAACTAAAATAGGAGAGATGTGACAGCGTGTCACAACTCTCCTAGGTGCCAAAAATCACGACCTCGTCAAAATAATAATTCGTAATTTCAAAACAAAATGCAAGTACAACAAAACATTGCCACGCTCTGAAACTTAAAAAAACATACCAAATGAAAAAAAATAGAACAGCCACGTCCGTTTAATAGGTGAAGATATAAATATAATCAAAATATTGATAAAAAACTTACTTTTCGGTTTTTTTTTCGTGCAGACGTCGTACTCACGCAACCGCTTGCCGTGCACCTACCGCGAGTACTGAGTCAAATAACGTGTCTTTAAACAATCGTGCGCTGTTACCAGCTCGCTATCTGTTATAAATTTCGAGAAATCGTCTTTGTCACAACTCTCCTCTGTCACAAATCTCCTAGGTCTCCCCTATCTACCTCTATAAGGCGATTTATTTCTTTTTCCTGCTTATTACTGAAGGAAACTATAGCTGGCCCAAATGGATATATTCATCGACATAGTTAATTTCTTACTTTTCTTGCTGTTGGTCTTAACTTGGGCCTTGAGTCCAATCCCAAGAGTTGCCTTGCTCAGATCTTCGGTAGTTCAGTTTGTTCACACAGCATTTCCTGTAGTTCTGCTGATGTGGAAGCAAAACGGACAATTTCATCTGCGAATTCCAGATGTTTAAGTCTTTTCGTGCCTATGAGTTTTTTTGAAACAGATAATAGACGCGAAAAATTTGGCTAAAGGTTTCTGTGTAAATGAGTATATCCATCCATCACACCTATATCCCTCACAGGACCCAGGCAGAGGGTATCCGCATCAACGAGAAAAGTGATTATTAGAAATTTAGCTTCTTCTATTACTTAAGTAGGTACCTAAATGCATATATAATTGAAATTAACCGAAAACATTCATAATTATTACCAATTACATTAACCATTATTATAGAGTGTTATAAATTTTACGCGTTTTATGTGTCTGTATGTGTATCTATTTGTAGGTTGTTGTTATAACTTTGTTTGTTTAGGTACCAAAAGCAAACTTGATCGAGTGCGCTAAGCACGGAAAGTTTGCCAAGCGTGTATTAAAATTATTATTAAATTTATTTTTTCGTTAAATCACTAAATCTACCCGAGCGAAGCCGGTGCGGGCTGCTAGTATGTTATAATCTTTGTTAGGCATAACGATTTCTTACATAAGTATAACAAAGTTTTGAAATTGACGGGGGCGATTCTCGCACACTCGACATGAAGTCGAATTCGATATATATCGAAAAAACATGGCGGATATCGACTTGTGCTATTCTCACTTTATCACATTCGATAAATGTCTACTGCTAGCGTTCGACATACATCGAATGGTCGGTAGCACTCGAGATGAATGTCTAATGCAATAACTTAGAAATTTTCATGATGTTTATGTTAGGTTACGAAGTAATATGGGGTTGTTTTTAAATAAAATATCTCTTATATAGGTATTTAAACATTAATTTTTAATCCACACTTCACTACGTCAGTTATTGCTGATTTCTTGTTGTTCCAAATTGTTTTGTCTTATTTTCAAGTCGTCTTTTGCCTGCGGTTTTTGGGTTGAAACTTCGCCGTTAGAATCTGAAAATAAAAGGATAATGGTTGATAATAATACCAATCAAATGTTAATAAATAAAATAAAGGCTAATTACTGTGTCCCAAAATACAGCTTTTTTATATAATGTAATACCATTGTTCATATTAACAATGAGACCAAACATAGGAAAAATACGAGTAGGACCTTGAAATAATATGGTCTAATTGATTAAATCTTTAATCAAATACATATGCCGATGTGAGTTTGTAATTTTTAATCATCAAATCCGATATCACTGGGTGCTCGAAGCAATGAGATTAGGTAAATTAAAAACACTTATTTGGGAGGGAGTTTTAAACAGAAATAGATACCTATTAGGATAAATATGCTTACCTTTGGTTACGAAATCCATCATTTCAAAGTTCTTTTTATCAAATTAACCGCCAAAGACTGCTATTTTCTTCATGAAAGAAGAAGGTGTAGATGGGGACTCGTCCCACTTGCACGTTTTTGTACGCTCCATATTTATAAGTTCATAACAAGAAAAACACATTCACACACACTTTTAAGTCAAAAATTAAAATAATTGTTTATTTTGAAGAAAGATTTTACAAATAATTCAATTTTCTAGATATTTTGACAAAAACACAAAACGCGCGCTTCAATGACCGCGCGTTGATACGTTTCATTTCAAGCAAACACCCCATTAAAAATAACAAAACGACCTATTTATTAATATGGAAAATAAAATACAATACATTAAAAATATTATTATTTAACGTAACCTAATGCTATAAGTAAAGATATTTTATCTATTATTACGATATAGCACAGAATAATTTTACTTTAAAGTTATTTAATATTTTCTCGATTATGATTGGTTACAATCGAGCAAAACGGAACGTTTTGCAGTAGAGATGTAAAATGTCATGTCTATCATGCCCCAGAATAGCATTAGTGATATTTTAGTGATATTTGCATGCGACATTGTGCCTTCGACATTTTTATCGAATTCGATAAATCTCTATAGAAACGAGAATTAGGCCCCTGAACTTCACTATTTTTAGTAAGTAGAGAAAGTACCTCATTGAAATAAGCTGAGTACTTACCCGTTTAGCTGATTACAGTAGTTATTGATTTTCCGGAAATAGAAACAGCGTTCCACTAGAATTACAGAACTACGCCTGGCGTGTGTTCGTGTCTAAAACCCGGGTGAATTTTAATTTTAATGCAGATAGGTACAAATTGGCATTTTCGTTCGTAGAGGTAGACACAATCTAGGATCCTAGGGCATAGATTTTATTTTTAATATTTGAAGACTATAGCCTATAATCCATGTATGCACTGGTGCTGGACAGCTTATGGGCCGTCAGTCCTGATCGAGGATTTACCGTGACCCGTAAGCTGATCTATACGTTAGCCATTGCCATCCAACGTGGCAATGCTGCTAGACACGCTACCTCGGGACAGTCGGACGTTTTTATTTGTATATACGAGTATATTATGTAATTTATATATAATTTTAGCACTATCACGTAACGATTAACTTTACTAAGATAAAAACAAAGATACCTCAGTATACCTTGCACCTAGACGAAAATTGTTGCGTAGAATGCAGCCCTAACCAGCGGCGTTGCGGTCTCGTTTGTGTGCTAAGGGTGAGCTTTCAGGCTTTGTTTAAATATTCTGCTTAATAGCCCAGTGCAGCAGACCCCCAAATAACTTGTTTGATGACCCTTATCACGTCCATATCGACTATTTACATTTGTAAGAGGAACATCTCTGCACAGGTCATCTTCGTAAGTGACGTTTAATAATAAGCACAAAAACCAAATCAAACTTATCGCGTTGAAACATTATAACATTCCTCATCTCAGTTTCATTGAGATGGATCAAATGGGAGGTTTTGTATGTAAAGGATAAGAGACTTTTTATTACCAGAGGTGATAGAGAAGATTAAGAATGCCTAACTTTTCTCAAAAAATTAGTATCTTAAATTATTTTTAAAAATCCTTAATAATTAAAAAAATTGCTGTACAGGGTGGTATAGGTATAAGTTATCAAGCCGCTTACACCCGCTTACATTTTAATCAGGTGACCTTCGCTGAAATGAGAAGTTTAATTAACTTAGCGAAAACATATTTTAAGATCCAGCAGTACTACATAAGCTTTTTGAATACAGACCGTTATCATATAATACTAAGCTTAAAAGTAATTAGTACTATAACAATTCATTTTCATATGGACAAAAGCTACTATCAATATAGACCTTAAATCATGAAATAAAACATTGTCTGCAATGTTAATGGTGTCATTCACACATTTAATGCACATCGTTTTATCTTTCAATTTTAGCAAAGAACACTACGACGAGGTTCCTCGGTCGGGTGTAGCAGTTTTTGAAAATATATGAAACAGATTTTTTTTTATTTTAAAAACATCGGTGTCATGATTACTTTGACACGTGTCACAATATCTCCCCACTGGCCTCAGAACAAGGACCCACTGACCCATGTCGATAAGACAACCTGTATGTAGCTACATACAGAACTATGTACTTATATTGGGTAATATGTGACAAGCACTTAAAACAGGTACATAAGAATATCAATCAATAACAACGTAATGTCAATAAGTTAGATAAAGCATCCATTATTTCCTAATAACTTTTACCTACTAGTTTTTACCCGCGGCTCCGCGTTAATGTCGATCCCTCGGGAACAGTACATTTCCCCGGAATAAAATGTACCTTAGGTCCTTTTCCGTACCCCAGACAACAGGTTTGCAAAATTTCATGACTATCAGTTCAGTAGATAGGGCATGAAGTGTCACAAACAAACTCACTTTCGCGTTTATAATGTTAGTAAGGATGTTCCTGGCAATCAGTAGATATTATAAAGGTGTATCGAGCGCGATTCCCGCGTTTAAAAATACCCGTTAATGAAATATGGATTTTATAACTCATGATAATGTGGTTGCATTAAATAATAATCTCTACCTAGGTACTACTATTCCATTAGAGCTCTATCAGACAGAGAGCGGTCACGCGTTCAAGTGTCTAAGGGGTCAGTTTAACGTTCGTAGCATTGTACTGGGTGGCGCAAAAGTAAAGACCCTATTTGGTTCAGCTATAACATTTTTTCTAAATTAGAAAACTAGATTTAGGTTTTTTTAAATGTATATTTGTGCCATTAAATTTCGTACCATTAGGATTTAAAGATGATGTCTTTTAAATGGTGACCTCCAGAGTTGATACACATTTGAGCCCTATTTATGACATTTTGCATAACTTGCCGTAACACTTCCTGCGATATGTTCGTTATTTCTTGACGAATGTTTTCTTTTAGAGCTGCGAGAGTCTGTGGCTTGTTCACATACACCCGAGATTTCAAAAAACCCCAAAGAAAGAAGTCTGGACTGGTCAGATCGGGCAATCGGTGCCGGACGGTGGTGAAATCGTCGACGAAATTCACGTTGTGTTCTTATCACTGATGAATTATTCCGTAAGAACATTGACACAATTATTCCACGTTCTTGGGGAGTAAAACGGTCCATGTTTATTTTCAGTGTATTTTACATTTGTTCACTACACAATTTTCAAAAACAGAATGACAGAAAATGTCATATAAAAAAAATAAAAGTATTTTCTTTAGTGCCAGTACTTTTGCGCCACCCAGTATAACGTTACATAGATATAACTACCCTCACAGTAGACATTCTGACTGCGTCTGTCAACTAGAACGCGCTCGTTCACTTAATAACATGGTGACCGTAGTGGTGCCGCGTAGACCGTCCAGAGCTTTTATCCCTCATCAGCAGATATTTGATTAGGGCAGCCATTCCCAGCGGCCGTGGGTTGAATTGATTGGTTGTAAAGTTTGATTATATTCCTCTAATATGCACTGTTGCAGTATTTGGTCAAGTCATACTGAGATCCTTTTGTCCCTTGCTTTTAGCAGGGTTAAATTGACCTTTCTAGAGGCCACTAGGTACAGTCAGGGGCTTATTACGCTGTTGTTAGAGGGGGCAGATTTTATCTGCCCCCGAATGTACATACAGTACGTAGCGTTCGATTCGTCTCTTACCTAATAATGGTACCTATATCAAAGCAATGAACTAATATCTAATGAATTAATCTCTAACACAATAGTATTCCATTAATAAATTCAGGTTAAACTTGTCCCTAACTATTTGGTTATTGTTAACATCACAATGCTCGGTCAGACGACGAACCTTTCAGAAGTACGCACTATTACAATGTAACCAGGCATTACGGCGGTCAAGTCATACTGGGGTCCTTTTGTCCCTTGTCGGCAGCGAGGTGATTAACGCGGCCATTACTGGCGGCCGCGGGTTAAATAGAGTAGCAAGGTTTGATTTCATTACTCTGTATTAGCTGTGGTATTAGTTTGCTCACTATGGTCTTATTTTCTGATTTTCTCTATGATGATTGTAAACTATAGACTAATTACATAGTATATTACAGTATACAGCGTATAAATGTACCCTCAAAATTCACTTAAAGGGGCGAGCCAGCCCATCTATATAAACAACTATTCTTATGGGAAAAATGCTGGGTATAGCGGACGCGCTATATTATTTTTGCCGACTTAGGGCGGAAGGCGTTTTAAGTCCAAACACACTCGTAATCGACAAAAACTTTTATTTGCGTTAGTTACTTTCACCACTTGTGTTAAGCATGAAATTTACAATAAGTACTTTGGATTTTAAGAAAATAGAGCAGAATAGACATAAATCACAAAACAACTGGACAGCAATTTGGGTACGTTACTTTGGTTAAACGCGAGCACGAGCAGAGCTTGCTGCGAGCGGTAGCGGTAGGTAGTATAGCGATATATCTACGCGGACTGGTGGCTGACTGACTGACGGCCTCTCGGCAGCTCTTAGGTTTTATAATGGCCAAAATGGGCGTTACCCATATTGCTCTCTCAAGAAAAGTCATTTTTAGTAATCGAAGACCAAATTTAGGGTTCTTCATTACACTGACAAGGTTTGATTACATATAAACATTTCGATTATAAACATTTCGGTATAGAAGAAATATACATGAAAACCGCGATGAATAACAGTCACAAACTGTATTAGTTAAGTATTTTTTTTCACTCGCGATATCATAGAAAATTAATAAGAAAGATTATGACGGAACCCGTTTGAAAATAAGGTTCGCGCTTAACATTGGTTAATAGGGTCATAAATAATGATTTTTGAAGGGTAATCGAAAACAGCACACGGTTTTACCCAACTTCGGCGAAGCAAAAGGAGGGTTATATACCAAAAGAATTTGATAATAAATCATCTATTCTAATCTAAATAACGAGCAGGCATACGACCGCGAGAGGTTCTGGGTGGTATATTAGTATTGCCGGTATTAGTAGTACCGTGGTTTGCTATATGCTCCCCCTCTAGTCCTGGAGAACGCCCTCGCTCCTGGACTAGGACCATCTTCTTCGGTCGTCCACGTTTCTTCTTAGGGATGACAGGCTTTGGTGGTGTATCACTATTGCCTTTAAAACGTGTTAAATCTTGAACGTGGTATTTGCCCAAAATATTTTCACTTTCATCTACTGGTGAGATGGTGTATGTTGTAGGAGACATCTTCTTTACAATTCGGTACGGACCATCGCGTTTGGGAACAAATTTGGACGTTAAATCTTTAGACCTTTGCTCAATACATGAGATTTTAAAAGAACAAGGTCGCCTTCTTTATACGTTTCAGCAGGTTGTCGTGACTGATCTGCGTATGCTTTAGCTACATCTTGAGATTATTCCACACGTTCCCGTACGGAAGTCAACGAATTTACAAAATTACGAAGATAAGGTGTAATTTGAGGTATGAAGTTTTCTTTATCCAAAATAGACCGAAGATCATGAACGACTTCTGTTGGAGACCTCATTTCTCTACCAAACATTAAATATGCAGGTGATTTTCCTGTTTAACGGCAGTTAGCACTGTTCAAGCAATAGCGTATAACAGGTAATTTGTTAGGCCACGTAGTATGATTTTCTTCTACAAGTTGTGAAATAAGTACCTTTAAATCTCGGTTTTTTCTCTCAGCTGGGTTTGCTTCTGGATGATAAAGCGGTATGAAGTTTTGTTTAATACCCAGAATCAACATGCATTGACGCATAACTCCAGAAACAAATTGGACACCGTTGTCAGAGATTATTCTTCGAGGTAGTCCAAACCTCATAAAATATTCTTCGACAAGAATATGGGCACAATTTTCAGCAGTTGCCTCTTTAAGAGCAAATAATTCTGTCCACCTTGTTGCAGTATCTTCAACTAACAATATACAACGCTCCCCCTGGTCTCCTTCTGGTAGGGGTCCAAAGAGATCTATAGCTAACACCTCATTTCGTTGGTTCAGAATGGGCGTTTGGAGGAGGCCAGGTGGTTTTGAATTTGTAGCTTTATAGCGTTGACAGTTTACACATGATTTGATGTAATCTATTATTTTTCGACGCATCCCAGTGAAATAGTATAACTGACTTACTTTTTGATACGTTCTATCTATTCCCGGATGGCCGGCTGTGGCAGAATCATGTAGTTCTTTAAGTATTTCTGGGATCTTGTCCTTAGGAATAACTAATTGCGGCGATTCAACATCAGCATCTGGGTTGTATCTGTATAAAACTCCCTGATCCATGACGTAACCTCTTTCTGACCATTTCTTTGCAGCTACTTCATCAGTTCCTTCCAGTTGAATGATTATTTTCTCAATTTCAGGGTCTGATATTTGTTCTTCACGCAGTTGAGTAGGAGATTTTGTTGGAAAATCACAAATTATTGAGCATATTCCGCAGTCATCACGAGACTCTTCAGAACACATGGGTCTACTCAGCGTATCTGCAACAACATTCGCCTTTCCTGGTGTATACTGGAACTTGATGTTGAATTCTTGAAGTTTTAGAGCCCATCTCACTAACCTTCCTGCTGGTGATTTTAGAGATAGCAACCAGCGTAGGGGTTGATGGTCACTTCCAATAATAACTTCTTGGCCGTCAAGATACGGTCTAAAACGCTCCACTGCCCATACTACTGCTAGCGCTTCTCTTTCCGTTGTTGAGTAATTGCGTTCTGCTTGATTCAGAAGGCGACTTGCATACTCAATAGGCCTTTCTTCATTTTCTTCTCCTTGCAAGAGAACTGCACCTAAGGCATAGTTGCTGGCATCAGTTCGTAGAATAAATGGGCGGGTGAAGTCAGCTTGAATTAATATCGGTGCTGAAGTAAGCAGTTGTTTCAGCTTATGAAACGCTTCTTTTTGCTCGGTTTCCCATGTCCAAGTCTGGTTTTTTCTTGTCAATCGTGTTAATGGCTCGGCCACTTTTGCGAAATTCGGAATAAATTTTCTGAACCACGAGCAAGTTTGTAAAAAGGTTCGCAGATGTTTTAAGTTTGAGGGCTCTTTCATGTCCATAACAGCTTGCACTTTGCTTGGATCTGTAGAGACTCCATCTTGAGTTATAACATGACCGAGGTACTTAACGCTTTCTTTAGCAAAACAACACTTTTCTCTGTTGACGTGTAAGTTAAATTCTTCGAGGCGCTTGAAAACAGCTTCTAAATCTTGTAAATGTTGTAAATATCCTTCAGATATGATTAACAAATCATCTAAATAAGCCAGAATTGTTACGTTTTGTAATGCGGCGCATGAACGAAAACGATCTATGAGGCGTTGGAATGTAGCTGGGGCATTTTTCAATCCAAAAGGCATTTTTTTGAACCTGAAGATCCCGAGTGGACAAATAAACGATGTTTTATCTCTGTCTTCTTCCCGTACTTTGACTTGCCAGTAAGAAGATTTTAAATCAAGCGTGCTCATGTAGCAGTTTTTCTTCGTACATTGTAGCAAGTCGTCAATACGAGGTAGGGGGTACGTATCGGTTTTGGTAATATCATTCAAACGTCTGTAGTCAACGCAAAACCGAACGCTGCCATCTGATTTCGGTATCATCAAAGCAGGTGAACTCCAGGCAGACTCGCATTCTTCGATAACATCTTCTTGCAGCATCTTTTCAATTTCCTGCTTCATTTGTTGCTTCTTAGCAGGGTTGAGACGATATGGTGGCACAGCAATTGGTGGATGGTTTCCAGTTTCGATGCGATGCTCTGCATATGGCGTAGGTCCACCACCAGGTTCAAATATGTGAGCATTTTTAGCCAGAAGAACTGAAAGCTGATGGCGTTCCGTTTTGTTCATGTGTGCACCTTCATCATCTCTCAGAATACTGGTAGAAGAAATATTTATTTTTCGCGAGGTAGGTTCGAATAATAATTTATATTTTGTATTATTTTGAGTACCGAAATACCATATTTCGTCATGAAAATCTAAAACGACACCCGCAGCCATAATAAAATCTATTCCAAGCAACGTTTCGTTATTGTCAGAATTAGGGAAAACTATAAACTGAATAGTTATAATTTTATGTTGTAACTTCACAGGTAACATAGTAGTAAGCACATCCATATCTCTTGTAAACCCATCAGCAAGCTTCACCTGTCTTGATGAAGGTGTAAAAGGATGGTTCTTCCGTAGAAGGAGAGCATATAGAGTATGGCCAGCAATACAATGCTTAGCGGCTGAATCGATTAACGCGGTACCTAGGACACCTAAAATCTCGATCTGAAAAATAGGTCTCAATTCGTGACACCTAACGAGCCGCTCGCGGTCGTTACCTATTAGTAAGTTATTATTATTATTTACAGGTAAAATATTATTCCCGTTTTTCCCTAAGTCCTGAACTTTTACAAAATTTGTGGACACCCTATTTTCTATGTTGGTACAAGAATTCTCTGAATTATTATTATTATTGTTCACAGAATAAACAACGCTTGTACAACCTTCAATATGAGAGGGTGAATTAAAACTTAAGCATTTTAATTTCGGCGTAGAATGCTTATTAGTAACATTATTTACACAAGAATAACTGTCTTGGTTATTTAATAGAGAGGTTTTATACTTATTACCTATAGGTATAAATGATTTTTTTAAACAATCGCATCTGCAGGATAAATTGTCCCGAGAGTCACAAAAATCATGGTTAACATAATTCTTATTATGAGAAACATTTAAAACACAGGCACCAAAATTATTCTGGGAGGAAGGAAAATCGCAAGCACCGGTAACATTCTGGGAAAAAAAATTATTACGAGCACCAGAAATATTCCGGGAAACACAAAAATCACGCACACCCGAATTATCCCGGGAGGCATCAAAAATAGTGGCACCAGAATAACTTTGGGAAAAATTAATTTCTTCATCATCAGAAACATCACAAGAATTCACCTCACTAGAATCATTCCGTAACGGTAATTTTCCATAAAAATTGTCAGAACTCTTACTATTGACATTCGAAAAACAAATATTTTCACCACTAGGTAAGTCAGAAAAAGAAGAACAGTGTAGCAGGGTATTATTTACATATTTACAAGAAGACATGTTATCAATTTCACGAATAGAAATATGTTCACTTAAATCACTATAATAATCGGAATTAAAAAAACATGCACATGAAAAATTATGTTGAACACCCTGTTTAGAACACAAACAATTACCGCTGCGAATGTTGCATGCTGAATTATTTTTATTTTGATCATAATTTAATCGTAAAATACTTTGTGTACTGCATGCGTCATTCGGCGGCTGTAATAAATTAATTTGCGAGTGATCAATGTTTGCACAATCCAAATTACACTTTAATTTTGATTTCTTATTGCTATTTTTATGTACACAAACACTATAAAAGGTGTCTTTACATTTATCACTCGTATTATTGATAATAGAAGTATCTGACTTACCTAGGTTCACTAACTTACGGCAAAAGTCGCGGGAATGTCCGACACGTTTGCAGAACGAACAGTGCAGGCGCTGCTTTTTATTCAACACGTTATCACTTGTGTTATCACTGACACCATCACTTTCACTTGGTACACGGTTTGACGTCACGGGAGTAGCGCGGGAACGCGGCGGCGGCGATGCGAACACTGACGTCGGCGCACGACCAACGCTGTCACGTGGCCCGGTGCGTACACGCGGTTCGCCGACGGCGTTGCTATGGGCTATGGCGGACGTGTTTCCGTTGCCACGGCTAGCCATGGAAGGCGCTACACGATTGGTGCGTTCGTTCGACGTACTCGCTGGCTGCTTTTTCTCCGCTTCGAATAGCGAATCCTCGAGATTGCGTGCATGTTGAAGTAATTCCATGAATGTAGAAAATTCTTCTCGTCGCAGGCGTTCTCTTATGCGGATATGCAACAGGCCATAAATCATGTCTAACTGAGCTTTGACCGTAATATCTCCTTCCGGCAATCTTGCCATAAGGGCGCGTATACGAGCCACAAATATGTCAGTTTTCTCGTGGCGTTGTGGCGTAGAAAAAATTTCTTTATAAATTCTGTGTGGCGGGCGTCGGTCACCGAATGCACTTATGAGGTTGGCTTTCGCTTCGGCCCATGAACTTATTTGGTTTTTAACGCCTTGCCACCAAGTACCAGCTTGAGAAACTAATAATAAAGACAAGCCCTTTACGATATTTGAGTCAGTCACCTGCGCACACTCTGTGTAACTTTCTACAGCATCAATGAAGGCTTCAACCGATTGATCTTCTGCACCACTAAATGTAGCTTTGCAGCGCGCCATCGTTCCATGGAACCCCGAGTCGCTGGTCGGATTCGGTGTCGACGTCCTTGAGTGCATTACGGACTGAAGAATTTCTTTGAAAGCATCAGTCTGTGATTTATGTAGGGATGCTATCAAGGATGCAACGCTTTCTGGCGTGAAAGTAGTATCGGCACTACTCTCGCTAGCGGCCATAGCGCCGGTTTCTGCACGGCGCAAGAGAGGGTCATGATCGATGCTTTGTTGAAAGACTTCTTCATCGGAAGGGCGCATAGCCTCGCGCTCTTGGCTCCTAGTCAGAGGCATGGCTGAAGTTAATATTTTTTTTTTTTTAGGTTACACTTGTCGCGCACTTTTTTCACTGCACTTTAGGTAAAAAGTCAACAGTACTTACGCAATGTTCAGCGAAACACTCACAACGCGTCGGGGCATCAATGTATAGCGTCCTGGTCTAATGCCACGCTGAGACACTACACTTAACGTCCTTGACGGGTTTTTATCACGTTGAGGCGCCAATATAGCGGACGCGCTATATTATTTTTGCCGACTTAGGGCGGAAGGCGTTTTAAGTCCAAACACACTCGTAATCGACAAAAACTTTTATTTGCGTGAGTTACTTTCACCACTTGTGTTAAGCATGAAATTTACAATAAGTACTTTGGATTTTAAGAAAATAGAGCAGAATAGACATAAATCACAAAACAACTGGACAGCAATTTGGGTACGTTACTTTGGTTAAACGCGAGCACGAGCAGAGCTTGCTGCGAGCGGTAGCGGTAGGTAGTATAGCGATATATCTACGCGGACTGGTGGCTGACTGACTGACGGCCTCTCGGCAGCTCTTAGGTTTTATAATGGCCAAAATGGGCGTTACCCATATTGCTCTCTCAAGAAAAGTCATTTTTAGTAATCGAAGACCAAATTTAGGGTTCTTCATTACACTGACAAGGTTTGATTACATATAAACATTTCGATTATAAACATTTCGGTATAGAAGAAATATACATGAAAACCGCGATGAATAACAGTCACAAACTGTATTAGTTAAGTATTTTTTTTCACTCGCGATATCATAGAAAATTAATAAGAAAGATTATACGGAACCCGTTTGAAAATAAGGTTCGCGCTTAACATTGGTTAATAGGGTCATAAATAATGATTTTTGAAGGGTAATCGAAAACAGCACACGGTTTTACCCAACTTCGGCGAAGCAAAAGGAGGATTATATACCAAAAGAATTTGATAATAAATCATCTATTCTAATCTAAATAACGAGCAGGCATACGACCGCGAGAGGTTCTGGGTGGTATATTAGTATTGCCGGTATTAGTAGTACCGTGGTTTGCTATATGGGCAATAAAAAGAAAACGATATCTCCATACAAACTGGCCAGGCGGCTGAACTCTTTTGTATGGATATGAAGAATTTTTTGAGTTCCTAGCATTGGTCCCATAGGAAAAGTTGTTGATGAGCTGAGTCGCCCCTTTAAGGAAGTCGAAGGTACATTTACACGTTGTATATCTATAGATATATAATAAAATAGTTTTTACTATCTTTAAATCAGTCTAGAATTCTGTTCTGTTCTGTTCTGTTCTGTTCTGTGCCCGCCCAGCCAGTGGTTAAACTGCAAGAGCGTAGGAAAGAAGTCCACCAGGGAGAGTTAGTAACGGCGCTTGTGAACACAAGTTGATGTGTTTGCTCCTTGCACAGCTACCCCCTCCGCGTTGGATTTCGAATCCAGGCTCGAGAAACCGGTTGGGCACGTAGATAGGATTGGGAGTGTGGGGCGGCGCAGTCAGGATGGGGAGAGAAAGGAAGTTAGAACCGACCGAATACTTGCATCAAATCAGTATGGGGAAGATAGATACTATACTTGGTGGGTAATATATAAAAGGAAGGAAAATCGGACTGCTTTGTTGCTGCGTTGACTTCCTCATTCGATTTGTCGTCTGCAACCTCTTGTTCTACTGCGCTGCTCCTCGTCAGTTCTTGATGACTGAATAATCTCATGAAGGGGAGACGCTCTTTTTTTCGGAGGTTCACTGTTGTAGTATTGTTGTCATGTAAGCTCTTCTTCTGCGCGATTGATGTGATCTTGAAGGCGTAGATATGGATCTTTTGCACCGACTGCGAATGACTGCTCAGGATTGGGTGGGTGTCTTATTTTTTGTTGTTTTTCGTGTGTTTAAGTGGCCAACACCTATGTCAGATTTTTTTTAACTGCCCAATAGGCATCTGATATAGTTTACGACTGCCATGAAAGATGACAGCCGGGACCAACGGCTAAACGTGCTTTTGAAGCACGGAGGAACCCGAGATCGTTTCATGCCACTTGCGCTCACCCATGTAGGGACTGCGCCCAGTGCTGCTTAACATGTGTGAGCGTTTTTAATACTCACAATCACTGGGCCACGGGCTCCACCTGTTTAATTTGATATTGTATTTTCTAATCCCAAGTTTGTTTCCGTGTTTGTCTTCAACTTCAAATATTTTTTTTTTTCTTCTTCATTTTTCATGAGGAAAGGTTTTATTATTCGCTAAATTTCCCCATTATTCATTGATTTCACTCGTATTGTTGGTGATAATGTGGTCTAAGAAGTCTTCCAATGTGTAAATATCATTCTTCATACTTTTTTTGTTAAGGATTTTCCGCCTAGAATATCATTAATTTTCCGATTTGGTGACTGTTTTCCCGCGTTTTACATTCCTAGTAGTAGTTGCAGCTCGTATTTTCTAACTCTTGATTGATCACTTCTCAGTAGTTACGTTTAGACCATAGATCACGCATAATTTAAATAACCCTAAGGCACAGTCAGATACCGAAACATGTGGCCAGGACCTAAACAACACTAACATGAGTATATTCAGAAGGTCTTCGTTAAAGTCTTTCGGAATATATACCCTCATCTCAATATTATTTCCGAGAAAATTCAAGTCTTAGGCACAGAATAAGTACCTATGTTCAGAAGTCGCACTCTGCAGAGGCATTCAAAGAAACATCAACTCAGTGCAGCTAGCGACACGGTGCAGCTTAGCTCGCACCAGAACGCAGCACCCCTTACATCAGATACCTACAGCAAGCCAATTCCACACCTTTAGCTTTGACCATACGGTTCATAGTTCGCCGAAGTCGGCGAACACCCATGACTAAGCGCGCGTCGCTCCCACCGGATTTTACCCTCGAAGGCGCCGCCGCGCGCAGGTACGCCTTCTACATCTACACGGTGAGTGAAACAGGTCCGATATACATATGTAGAGGGCCCGAGCGTACATCTCGTTGCCAACCGATGATAAATTAAATTGTTTCGGGGTCAATATGGGTTCTTCAGACTCTTCAGAATTCAGGTTGGTTTCTGTGTCAGTTTTGTCTCATCGTGAATCCATTCTGCTTCTCTTTTAAGAGGGCTTTGTTTAAGTATTTGGACTTGTTATGTTCAGTTACGCGTCGCGTCGCTGGTTATTGCTCCATATCTTATTCGTAGTTTTTGATAGTTCTTGTAGAAAAAATCCCTTGGAGCGGATTTATAATGATCCATGGCCACAGCGTTGACAGTCCCAGGAACAATGCCGTTTTCCATACAATCCAATTGGAATCCAATTAGATATATAAATGTTTCGTCTGCGCTCGAGTGCATTTCCTTTGGTGATTAAGAAGAAATGTATATATTATTTTCCTCATAAGTGATTTGTATTATATCTACTATGCCGAGTCCCTGGAAGACAACATTGTTTCATGCTTTTTTTTTCCTGTTTACTCACGCTCCTTTCACGTTAGATCGCGCTTTGGTGTCGTTTTGTTAAAGATTTTGGAGGTTTTTTTGAATCTTGTAATAATGTAAGCAAAGAGATAAATAAATAAGGCTTTGGCTTTATTTTGATTGCGCAATAGGTATTTGATATACCTAGTATGCAGAATCCTTCAGAGTTTTATTTAAATTGTCCCATTATTCCAATGAGCCATTAGTGGATTTGCTATTTGAATTAAGTTGGTGTATTGAGCTAATTATTTTTTTCTCTTAGGGTGTTCTGACCCATGACCGTGTCTTTTCTTTATAGGAGCTCATCGTTATAGTTTTATGACCTTCTACTGTTAATATTGACAGTGTGATAAGTTGAAGGGAGCTGATGTCACAGACTTGCCAAATTTAATTTTGATGCAATATGATGTTTTTCCAAGTGTATACCAGATTTTACTAGTTTGAAAATAAGAAATCTAAGTAAGGAAACTTTAAATAGTGTAGAGTATTCCTTTCCGAGCGAGGTCGAATCCACAAATAGAACGCAGGTCCTTCGAGGCATCTTTCGGTCTTTCAACCAATACTTTTCTCAAGCAAAGCAAACTGCAGTTAGACCGAATATCATTTCTATGCTCATACTCGTGCCTATTTTACATCGCTTCGTCCCTTCGAGCGACAAAAAGACAATGCTGACGTGACGATGTCCACATCTGGCGTACACCGGTGGTTAGAAGGCTGGGCTGTCCATTTAGAAAAAAAGGGTCTCCCTGGTCATCGGGGTTCTAACTGCTACCTGCTACGGATCGTTGCGCAAAATGTTAGCTTTTTACCTCCTTTTTACTGCATAAATAATTCTCTAACAGTACCATTGTGTTAACAGAAAATCAATGCTTATTCTGCGCTAAATAGCACAGAAATCAATATCTTTATGCCTACAGAACCCTACAACAAGGTTTCGCTCTTATCAAGCCGCTTATCTTTTATTTATAATATTTATATAAATGCAATGCCTTCTTTCTCCCTTGTTCATCCTCAATGCACCGCAACATAATCACAAATACACAAAATCAACAATCTACAACAGCACACATTACCTATGCATTCCAGTACAAACTGGTGATAATGTTTATACTATCATATATGGTTGAAATTTTTTACTGAATCTCATGTCGTATGCTTTCACATTTCAAACACAAAAGATTAACTAAAAGATAGTGACGCAGATATACGAATAATGTATTTTACTCTAGTATTTGCCCTCACAACAAAAACATTATTGACACTTTATATTACAATTTAAAAAATAAAAACACAAAATATTACAATACGCTAAAGTATGAAGCCATCAATTTAATTTTCTGAGCCCCCTGTGTAGGCTCAAGATATAATAAATCATTAGGCATGCATATATATTTATATAATGGATTAATTTCACCGGATTCCCATCCTGGTCTAGGTCGCCAACAGCACACTTGGTGAAAATTATATAACACAATCTATAGTCCCGCACACATCTTAATTCACTGAATAGAAACATCAACTGCCAAAAAAAAAAAGGCGCCCGCACAAAAAATTAAACAAAGCGGCTACGCGACCATTCCGGACGACGGCCAAAACGAAAACTCCTATCTTTAAATCAGTCTAGAATTAACATATTATGTTAGAAATCAAATATACAATTGACCTCCCCGTACTATAAACATTTAAGTTCTTAGTTACGGTTCTCGGTTGTAAGTTACGGTTCCGTCCGTGTCCGTCTGTCTGTCCGTCCTAACAGACGGACGGGCAGACAGACAGACAGACGGACACGGACCAGGCTGTATCTCATGAACCGTAATAGTTACAGTTGAAATTTTCACAGATGATTTATTTCTGTTGCCGCTATAACAACAAATACTAAAAAAATTAGAATAAAATAAATATTTAAGGGGGCTCCCGTACAAAAACGTGATTATTTTTGCTCGTTTTTGCTCGATATTGATAATGGCAACAGGTAGACGCTTGAAATATGCACAGAATATTTAGTTATATATACCGCCTGATTTTGTACCTATGAACTATATTAAAATCCTGGAATCATAATCCCTAATTGGGGAGGTCCAATTTAATTTTTCGTTTTTTACCATTTTTTCTTACAATTCTGTATTCATTTAGGGATTCTGATTCCAGGATTTAAATATAGTTCATGGGTTTAAAATCACGTTGTATATTCACTAAAATAAAACAAATATTTATGGGGGCTCCCACACAATAGACATTATATTTTTGCCGTTTTTATAGATAATGTTATGGAACGCTTCGTGCGCGAATCCGACTCGCACGTGGCCGGGTTTTTTTTAGTTAGTTTCAGCAACAGCTATCTAGCAGTAATTGTATCCTTGCAAAATAAAACAAGCGACTGTATAACAGAAATGACAACAAACCTTCATCAGCGTTATTGAAAGGCAAATAAGGGCAGACACACACGATCGCGGGGCGCGGCGTCCGAACCGGTCAATACGGTCGGATTACAAGCTTTGTCCTGCTGATGAATAATTGTGTCCACCATCCGACCCGGATTAAACCGCTTTCTGCTGATTTAATTGACAATCCTGCTATAATTGTTAGCTATTAATACGACACACAGTCTCTTGTAATCCGATCAGAGTGACGTGCTCGATTTCCTGTTTATTTACGAGAAATTAAAAAAAGCTAGCATGTAAATTAGTTGAACTAGGTAGGTAGGTATGTACGAGTAGTATGTATCGGTTACACCTGAGTTGAATTGTGTTTAAAAAACATATATAATTTAAAGAGACGTTTTTACTTACATTTACGGGTATATCACAATCCTTGGTTAATTAAAAAGGGTCGTGATTTCCTTTACAGTGATCATTTATCTATTCCGATTTAGATGAAGTTTTAATGAGATTAATACATTTTAAAATATATTTTTTTATAAAATCGTTTTATAAATGGCGGAGTTATGAGGTAACAAACATACAAAAAACAGCTTTTTTAACGTTGGTCAAAAAGATAAATTATGATTTAAAAATTGCTTTGATTGCTCCTTTCTCCAGTTCAAACTCTAACTAAAAATACCTAACAAATTGAGCATACGCCGATCAAATATGAACACTATGAATGCTAACTCCGAAAAAAATAAAAACACTAAAAAGCTTGGTAAAAATCATAGAAATTACATTTTCTCAATCTCTCCAAATTTTGAGTACCAACGTGAGCGATGAATCATCACTCGGAAAAACGCGTTTTCCCAGAGATGAGACCTTACTACTCTACTTTTCTCCAAACATTCTACATCGTAACAGATATAAGTAAAAAGATACACATAATTTAAATAAGTATTGATATCCAATCGAGTTATCAAAATAACACAAAAGGGCATCTAAAAATGTAATACAGGTAAGTAATTCAATTCATGTTTTCCGCAAAGAAGATAAATAAAAAATAACGTAGTGTCTGACGCTAGAGGAAGGCTCTCTAGCAAATGGCCTTAAAAATATTTCATTTCTGGAATTGTTTCGAGTCAGAAATAGCGGCAAGTGACAGCTAAACTGATGTGTTCCGCTCCGGAGGATGGAGGTACATTTATTACAAGTTTCGCGTTAAAAACCAGACGAACTCATCCGACCAAGTCATTTCATTACCAACTTTAAATTGGTCCATCTGTTTTTTAGGGTTCCGAACCCAAAGGGTAAAAACGGGACCCTATTAATTTCGCTCCGTCCGTCTGTCTGTTCGTCTGTCACCAGGCTGTATCTCATGAACCGTGATAGTCAGACAGTTGAAATTTTTACAGATGATGTCTTTCTGTTCCCGCTATAACAGCAAATACCATAAAATAGAATAAAATAAATATTTAAGGGGGCTCCCATGCAACAAACGTGATTTTTTTTCTTGTTTCTGCTCGATATTGATAACGGGAACATGTAGACGCTTGAAATATTCACAGAATATTTAGTTATATATTCACTTTGAAAAGAAATAATTATAAAATAAAATTAATATTAAAGGGGGGCTCCCATACAACAGACATGATTGTTTTTGTCGTTTTTATAGATATCGGTACAGAACCCTTCGAGCGCGAGTCCGACTCGCACTTGGCCGGTTATCTATTTTGTTTATTTTTCTTTATAACCTTTTAACTGTAGTAGATAAAAGTATCTAATAAGTGTAATATTTACCGTTTGTACTCCTCCTCTTGAGTCTGCATGATCATATGATCTTGTGGTCTGCGATTAGCCTTCGACCCCATACAAAAGTTTATAAGGGAATTTTCTTACGTTTTTCATCATTCGTATACTTCTACCTATACAAACACTTACAAATACTCAAAGACTTATTCAGAAAATAGGCCTTGTCATTCACGTCAATCCACATTTTAAACCATTCTTATTTACTTATATTTAAATTATAACTGTAAATGCTACAGACTACCATTCGACATAGACTAGACATTTCCTCATTTTCCAACAAACCCAAAAACAGAATGAACTGTTGTCGCCGTAGTGACACGCGTCTAATATCGACGCGTCTCTTTGCGGAGCCACATTTGTAATTCCAGCATGGACTGCGACCCCTGCGTTGTTTATCTTATCAATTCACTGGATTACCACACCCAATCATGTGAAACATGTGATCCTGTATAAAACTCGGGATCCCATGTCAAGACCCCTAAGTATATACGTATGCTGCTTCTCGCTACGTGACCAGACTCGCAAGAAATTCGATTGCCCGCGCGGTTGCCCGCCGATCATCCCAAATCAATTTCAGATTAGATCTAAATTTCATATGAACCCAAACCTATTATGCCGTGTTATTTAGTAATGCTTAATGTTACTCTGATTTCCGTCCGTACTTAGGTGGTATTCACGACGTACATATATTCTTATGTAGACGTCGATACACGACCTCTAGATTTATAGAGAGAGATGCATACTTATAAATAAATTTCTAGGCAATTAAGTTTTAAAGGAACTGTTATCATATCATCCTCATACAATCGTCGGCGTTAATTATTTAATGGAAGTAACGACGGCTGGTACTTCCACGACGTATTGAACGACGCCTCAATCGTAGATGCACCAAGATGCTACGGCGTAGCACTTCATGCGCTATGATCCAATGTATTTAAAAAAATACCTATTCTACTTAAAATGCTACTATCATTAGCATTTATATTGTCATCGTTTATTTAAAGGATATCGTGCCTATGAACAATAATTTGAGACACTTAAGAGATGCAATATTTTAAATCTTAATTTTATCATTACAATTTTGTTTTTCTTGTAAAAATAGCGGCTGTGGTCATCTGTTTCTCAAAATGAAATGAGCTGTAAGCCCAAAGTAAATAACAACTCGAAGAAAGCCTTGTTTTCCCACAATTTCTCTTCCGACTTTTTAATTAGTCTCGTTTCATTACTCAAATCGGATTTGCGTTCGCGCCCGTGGCTCTTAAGAACAGCCTAATTTCGCCGACAGAAAAAATTAACTTGGAAATGAATTAAAGTTTTTTTAATGCTGTCTTGAGTGAGCTGCGATGTCACTTTTAATTTTGTGTCCAAGTTAAGTCCCGTTACTTTTATATTCATGAGCCGAAGAACAAAATTTTATGAGCCCACTAAAAAGACGTTTAGTGGATTTTATAAGGCAGGACTAAAAAATTGCTGCATTGCACATATAATTGTTTTTCGAAAATTCAGCATTCTATTGAAACGTCAGCTGCATAAATGAATGAAAGTCCATTGCTAATTCATAAGTCACTTAAACTAAGTTGTTTTTGGACCGTATAAAACATTTTTAAGTATATTTCAGTTTAGCTTAATTATATTTAAAACTAGCAGCCCGCCGATATAGGTATTTGGATTTTTTTTTTCTCTTCACACCTTTACACATTATTGAAGTTTTCATAAGGATCACTAATTTTTGAAAATATTCTATAGCCTATGTTTATCAGGGATAATGTAGGATTCTAATCGTGAAATAATTTTTCAAATCGGTTCGGTAGTTTTGGAGCCTATTCAATGCAAACAAACAAACAATCAAATGTATCTAGTGTAGATGTAGATTAAATATATGTATTTTAATATGACATGGTAACTGGTATGTAAATTTATCATCATAAATGCTAGATTACTAGACGTTTTATTTATTACTAGAATGTTCTATGAAAAGAAAATAAAAAGTTGATGTCAGATATTTCAGCAAGGACGTGATGTGAAATTGAAAAGGTCCTCGCGTTGAGATGACAAATGCAGCGCCGTAATAATGCCAGGCTGAGCTCTCGTACGCGGACGAGCACCTCCGTATTTACAACGCGACTGTACACAAAACAAATGCAGTACAGAGACAAAGATTGTGACTTCACTTTTTATATGGACGTATTAAATAGGTCTTCGCGTTGCGATAACAAATTCAGCGCCGTAATAATATTAGGCTGAGCTCTGGTCCGCGGACAATCACCATTTTTTTTTTCTTTCTGTTCATGTCCCAAAAACCTCCCCTTCATTTGTCCAGGCATCCCTATAGCTTTCTGCTTCCATTTTTTCTCATTATAATTTAATTCATCCGGCCAATTTGTTCTGGGTCTTCTTCTGTTTCTTTTTCCGTCTATCGGAGTCCATAAGATAGCTTTAAGGGCCCATCTGTCCTGATGCATACGGCACACGTGACTCGCTCAGTCCCACTTTAAATTGCCTGACTTTTTGCCAACATCTACCACGTTTTTTATGGAGCGTAAGGTGGTATTTCTGACTCGATCTGTTCGTTTAATACCCAATATTACTACGCTCCATTGCTCGGTGGGAACCCTGCAGTTTGAGTCTCTGTTTTTTTATTTAAAGCAGTCATTTCTACAGCAATCACCTATACAGCGTGTACCTAAATGAAGCATCGACATTCCATGAAAGTGCAAAACTAAAAAAAACGACATTCCCATACAAAATGTCGAAAGTTCCCAGCATTGGTCCCATAGGAAAAGTTGTTCATATTGATAGGCTGAGTCACCCCTTTAACGAAATGTAGAGGGTAAATTTACACACATATTTATTAACGACGCTACTGTATTCAATACACATGTGATACAGAGAGAAAGGTAAAGATTCTTACCAGTATTTTTTCATAAAACATGCTTCATGACTACAATACTTGATTAAAGACTACGTAATTTGAGTTCGTCACAACTGCAAGAAGCTTTTGGGGTAGATGCCCATTTTCTCGGCTGAACATCTACTCAAACACAACTTTAACGGATAAGGCAACTATCCCCAATGTATAAGTACAGATTTATTCAGATAATTTTCATAAATTTGTAGGTAAAATTTTAATGTCTACAAATAAAGTAATTTTAGTACTGAAAAATATTGAGATTTCAAAGAGCGTTTATCCGGATACTATCCTATGCTTTATAGGATTCTATCCTATCCTGTGCTTAGTGTTGAGTGTTGTTTCTGCATCCTTTTTGTTCTGTATGTTTCTATAGATACTGTAATGTTGACAAGAAAGGAGATTATGATTGTATTTACCGACATCATATAATTGTATTTACCGACATCATATAATTGTATTTACCGACATCATATAAAACAATAATTATGGCCGATTTATATGTAAGAAATGTACCTTTGGATATTTTCTTTTCTAATATATGCAAAGAGCAATGCGTCTGCACGGTTTTCAACGTTTTTATACGTAACGTAATTATTTTGTCTCCAGCTGCTATACTAGCAGACAGTTACCTATTTGGCCTGGGAGCGGATTAAATTTTAAAGTGCGCCAGTTGCCTGTGTCACTAATTTAAATAATTCTCAAATTATTACTCAAAAAGGGAAATACATAAACCTAGAGATTCTTATAAATATACTAAAAGATTATTGTCATCGTTTCTATATCCTTTTGTCATTGTGCAACCTAATATCTATCTCAATGTAGTTATGTAGTAGTTTTTGAAAGGCATCAATATGTGATAAAGCATCAGTAGTAAAAACTGGTACATAATTTTGTCAAAAAAAAAAAATTAAAAAAAATTTTGCCCACCGTATCCTGTGCACCATTGACCTGCACCAACAATGGAGACTGTTTGTTGTACAAAAAAAATGTTTTGACTAGCCTTTATTATGAGTGATTCAGACTGTTAAGTGCTACGTCAAATCTACTGAGCCCAATCAAGATAAGTTTATCTTCTTTATTTTAGAACTTCCTATGGCCTATAGTAGATTGCTTAGAATTAAGTTGCAAGATTTGACCCATACAAACAACAAACAGGGCAAATTATTTTTTTTATTTAAATTCGAAGTTTCCAGATAATATTTTAATAATCATGTATCACCCGTTACTGAATAACATCTTAGATACAATATTTTTACAAGTTTTTTTTTGCGCTCACGATGCTATAAATTTCTTTATTTAATAAGAAAACATCGTACAGCTCACCTGTTGTCTTATCTCTAAATATTTTTTCGGATTCCCTCAATCCTTCGCAACCTGACACATATAATCCGTGCAATATCGGCTGGTGAAAATTAATTAAACAATTTTGGGGTTAAATGGTAACAGCTGCTTCAGATATTATAATTGATATTGAAACCCTTTGTCTTAGTTAGGTTGATTATTAGTGACGTCAAGATTAAATGGATAGCTATGGCAACGCCAATGTAGGGGAAAGCGGACGGATAGAGCATTTAGAATATATGTTTATATGTTACGGCTAATAGTCGAAGTGCGGATACACCTAGTTCCAGCCGGGTACAACTAGGTGCGGCCGAGCACATGCGGTTAGACTTAGGTGTATCCTAAACCTATTTAACATCGGCTAGAACTAGGTTTTCAGATACGTTATGGATTTTGGTTTTATTTTGAGATCCATAACTTGCGATTCTCATTTGATTCGATTTTGTATCACCTCCGTAGATTAGATAATATTTCCCTAAATGTGATAATAGAAAGTGCCTCTGTAAAGCAGCCGGTATTTTGAGTAACTCGAAATGTCATTCAAGTTCATCTTATCCGAATAAGTGATAGACATTCTTGCAACATACTATCACATGAGTGTTGTTATTTTATTTTATTTTTTATAATTGCAACTGATTAAAAAGGGCATGGATTTTAACCCAAAATATAAAAAGAAGAAATTAAAGACTTGTTAATTTTTTCATACTCAAGAAAATTTAATTTTGTGTGATGATATCACGAGCCATGGAAAGAAAGAGTCTGAAGTGGCACGAAATAGGGACACTTGGAAAGAAATGGGGGAGACCTTTGCCCAACAGTAGGACAATATAGGTTAAAAAATGTATTTCTTGTAACATGAGAGTTGTTGATATTTTTATAATTTAAACTGGTTTACAATTTTTCATAGTTAAGCAGTAAAACTTTATTTGTTTAATGTTTTTTTTTTTCTTTGTGCTTATGATGTCTAGTTTTCTTAATTCTGAAGAGAAGGTTTAAAATATTTTGTTTCAGATTTTACTACTTAGGTATAAGAAATTTGCAAGCGTGATGAAAAATATGTAACTACAATATGTGCAATACTTTTCTTTTTTAAATTGTTTTTCTTGTCTAAAATGTGACAAATACTAAGTTAATGTCACTCCAAAATTCTTGTCTTTTATATTTTTCATGTAATCCATCCAATCAATTTGGAAACACAAAATACGAATCTCAAAATAAAAATAAAATCCATAACTGACCTGAAAACCTAGTTCTAACCGAAAATAGGAATGATACACCTAAGTCTAACCGCATGTGCCCGGCTGCACCTAGTTGTACCCGGCTAGGTGTATCCGCACTTCGCCTATTAGCCGTAACATATACATACTAGTGATTTCATATAATATACGTAATCTAATCGACTTGAGACGAAATATTTCTTTTTCCATGTGTTACGCATATCTCCCGAAAAATTGGAACGTGTGTTTGTTAATCCATACTTCCATACTAATATTAAAATTGGCGAAAGTAACTCGGTTTCTCTGTTACCTCTTCACGCTTCAATCACTGAGCCAATTTAGATAAAATTTAGTCTAGATATTGTTAGAGACCCGGGGAAGGATATAGGATACCGTTCATCCCGGAAAAAGTACTGTTTCCGAGATATTGACATTGACGCGGGTGGAGCCGCGGGCAAAAGCTTTACTTATTGTGAATATTGTGATACCTACTATACCATTGTGTCACAATAATTTTCTGATAGTTTGTGAGATATCTAATCAAACGTTGGCGGCAAATTGATAACGATAATTTATTATTTATTTCATTGTTCTCGTATTCAGTAGATACTTACTTATATTTTAGATTATGATTCTAAAATAAATAAATAGGTACTTATGTAGATAAAGTGCCTATATTCAGTGGGAAATAAAAAATACCTAAAATTAATAGCACACTAGCTGCGTATTTTTTCGTTTTCTATTTTGTATAAATTTGCTACGTCGTAGGACCATCTACAGGATTTGTTCTCGAAGACGGTCCTACTAAGCGACTAAAAGAGGAATAAGTAGGTACATAGTTTTTCAAAGATAGACCTTTTCTAATTAATAATAATAATTATTATTAACTAATCGCTAGTAGTGCTACGCCATAGAACCAGGAATAGCTAAAGCAAGGTATAAAATAAATATAAATACTACCTTACTTAGGGTATGGCAATATCCTTTCATGAACGAAGTATTCTTGGGAGAGGCCTATCCTCTCTAGCAGTAGACTTTACTGCGGATGTAATGATGACGAGAAATGCTACCTTCTACGTTGCAGGCCTTTTCTAATCGTATCCCGCAACTAATCGCAGGTAGTGCTACGTCGCAAAACCATAAATAGCTGAAATAAATCTTTTTCAAACGACACGTCCACCTTGTTTGTTATGGCGACATCTAATCTTAGATACTTTCTATTAGGCATGCCTCAAATAATGATTTGTCGAATACCTAATTCTAGACTCTCGGCCGACACTTTGTATAAAAAGCCGGCCAAGTGCGAGTCTTACGTCGCCTTCGGATTCGCGCACGAAGGGTTCCGTACCGTTATCTATAAAAACGGCAAAAAAATATGTCTATTGTATGGAAACCTCCTTTAATATTATTTTTATTTAATTATTTATTTTTCAAGTAAATATGAAATTAAATATTCTGTGAATATTTCAATGCTTCTACCTGTTGCCGTTATCAATACCGAGCAAAAGCAAGCAAAAAAAATCACGTTTGTTGTATGGAAGTCTCCTTAAATTTTTATTTTATTCTATTTTTAAGTATTTGTTGTTATAGTGGCAACAGAAATAAATCATCTGTGAAAATTTCAACTGTCTAACTATCACGGTTCATGAGATACAGCCTGGTGACAGACCGACAGATAGACAGTCGGACAGCGGAGCGATATTAATAGGGTCCTGTTTTTACCCTTTGGGTACGGAACCCTAAAAACAACCGAATACATTCTACGTCGAAGCACCATTTACGAATTAATGCTCTACCACAGAATAAGGACGCAAGTTATAAAAATAAATATTTATTTTAAAATCGTTGGCCGTATTGCTGTTACTAATCGTAAATAGTTCTACATCGTAGCACCTCTACATTATTGACAAAGCAAGACCGCGTACTTTATGTATTTTAACTAGCGATTTTAATGTCAACTTTAGTATTCACTTACACAGTTTACTCGTACTTATACTCTATAACTCTTTTATGTAATTGTAAAAAAAATAATTACTTACTTACCTTTTTTGCCTTTACAGAGTGATTAGCTAGTAGAATGTACCAGCTGCTTCTCTTTCCGCGCAGATTGTAAAAGCCGATCGAGGGATCACTATTTAGATTCCGTTTCCATCTACACGCCCACCAAAATCCTAAACGTGGCTTTTAGGTCTCATAGACCTAGGCTCTGTCTACCACGCAAGGGAAAAAGACGTGATTTTATATGTATGTATGATTAGCTATTAGAGTTTTGTATACATTTAGCAATAAAAGCGTACCTACCTAAAATAGGTGGTTAGGTACTTGAATAGCCGTAATAAAAACATAAAAAAAGTACGCTGGAGCAATCATAAATACGCGCGAGCGTGTGACACGCAATGGAGACTGGTAGAGCTTTTTACGGAATTCCATAAAAAATCGAGTCATCGATGCAAACGAACTCTACTATACAGGCTAACTTGAAAAATACCAATAACCTCGTAGGACAAGATTGCTAATATCATAAACAAAAACGTTTGTTCTACGACTTTTGACAACTTGTTGGATATTGATTTGATACAAAAAAAAATTTGGTGGAATGTTAACAAAACTACGCGCATTGCAAAGAATGATTACGCGCAAGTGTCGCGCCGTCCTTTCATTTACATATTCTTATTGACGTATAATGTCTTATAAATCGACGATCGCCGGCTGCACGCACGAAAAAATAAACGAGAGATAGGCGCATCTATCTCTCGTCCATCGATATCACGTAAAAGTATCGTCCGTAAACCGACTCTACAGAAAACCATTTTTTTAGTAGTAGGAGTAACAAACAGTTACATTATTAACTTAACTATCTTAAAATATAAACAAAGTATAAATACGACTTATTAATTACATGTGTCACGACTTACAAATGTCACGACAGGATATTAAAAACTCGACAAAAACATTTTTATTTATTTAGTTAGTAGCTTTCGCCCGCGGCTCTGCCCGCGTCAATGTCGATCCCTAGGGAACAGTACTGGTATTAATGTAGCCTATGTCCTTCTCCGTACCCCAGATAACGCGTATGCAAAATTTCATGATGATTGTTGCAGAACTAAAGGCGAGAAAGCGTAACAAACAATAAAACTCAATTAAGCATTTATATTATTTAGGAATATGATTAGGATATCAGAACTCGTAGAAGAAACGTTGTAGTTTATAATGCTAGGCATAGATTTGAAAAAATAAATAGTAATCCACTCCCTCAGAACAAGGACTAACCTAGTCCTAAGTTTTTCAAGTAACCTAGTCTCGTTATCATCGATGACTGGCTTTTTCTTGCGAAGGGCGTTATTAAATTTTTAATTTTTTTTACAACTTAGCTTGTATAGTTACCCGACTTGACAGATAAATACCACATTACTAGCATTTGCCCACAGCTTCGCTTGCGTTATTAAGATCCATCTGGTCCCCGTTTTTCACCACCCAGTGTCATCTGAATCGTAAATCCTAATCACCGGTGACACACCATTTGGTTCCAGTCTTATTCCCCGAGTCATCACCCGTAGTCGTCCGTTTACCGTGTCTCACCGTACAATAGTCTCGTTCCCGTATTACTCCAACCGGTCTCGTCCCGGTTTTCGTAACATGCTACCCAAGCCTCACCATCCATTGCGTCCAATACCAATGTCGTCTGATTCCTGTAATGTTTTACCATCAAGTATCGTCAGAGTTCTGTGTCCCACCGAGTGTCATCAGATGCCCGTGATATTATATCACCCGTCATCTGTTTCTCGTGTTTCAACATCTTATCTATTTCAGAGAACGCGTTTGAACAGCGCCGTCCAGACGCGCGTGCTTGTAATTACACTATAGTAGTCTCCTTTCATAGTTACGCCATTGAAACGTACCGATCGGAAAACGCGCGCCGCATGCCAGCGCTGCCGAAGCGCGCACTCAATAATCATTTTTTCCATAGAAAATAAAACAGTTAGTCCTGTTATTTGTAGCAATGACGACGACTATACACAACTGTACATTGCAACGAAATGCGCGGTAATAAAATACAGCGCACACCGGTCAAACGCGCGCTGTTGAAACGCGCTGGTCAACGGCGCGTCTCGCCAGCGTCACTCTGAAATCAGCCTAACTTTCGTAAGCAAAGTTCCTTATAAGCATTGGTATAGTGTGGACCGATTCGCAAGTGAGTAAGAACAGGTGTGGTTTTCAGTATCATCATAGAAGATCGGTTGTTGATAATAAAATAAACGCCGCATAAATTTACAACAATATTTATTATACTTACTGTTGTAAGACTTACAAAATATTTTAGGGCTAATAAACCCGAGTTTACAATTTTATAATTTCTGCTCAAAATAACTAGAAATAAGTAATATCAATAGAATCAGAACATGGGTAATACTTCAATCAACAAAAGAAAATAAGTAACCTTTGCACATTTCTACACAGTTTTGATCAGAAAATATTCACTCACACACACACAAATACAGTCAAGATAACAAACATTTCATATTTTGTCAGGTCGTGATGCTATTTTTTGTATTTTTATATCAATTATGAAATAAAATGTAAAAATTACACAATATCATTGCCTTATTTATTACAAATGTATTTACTAAATAAATAAACAACAGGTAATGATGATGTGTATGTATTTTTTACAATTATAAAATAAAATGTAAAAATTACACATTATTATCAATGCCTTATTACAAATGTATTTATTAAGTAAATAAACAACAGTTAATGGTGCTTATATTTGTAATTTTTATCAGTTAAGACATAAAATATAAAAATTACACACAATGCCTTATCATATTACAGTATTTACGAAGTAAATGAATGGGGTTTTACTGCGACTACCATTATTGATTTTATTGAAGAATGAAAAGATGACAATAACGATACACTATTATTAATATTACAAGTACGAAAACCTACAATTAATGGAATAAAAATATCTCTGATCCACTATTATCGTATCCAGTAAATATAACACCAATATTCAGTAATCTTATACATCGCTTTTCATTTGCAATAGAGTTACCAAACTGCATCGGTTAAAATAACGCAAAATTGCATTATTAGTCAAAGAAAAGTAGATGAAAAGATACCAAGTAGTATGTATCAATGCTTGCTTTACGCAAAAGTGATATTTAATATAATAAAAGAACACTGTGTCGCTTACAAATACAGGAAATATCCTTCGTTCCATTTTCCTCCCGTGAGTTAAAGAAAGACTTATCCACTTCATCGGTACATAACAACGAGAGAGAAAACCTAAACTGCTTAAAGAACGGCCTGTCCCTTTCCTACTCCTAAATCAGTGTTAAAGAAAGATGAAGGACCTGTCAGCACATCGTCAGTCCTCAGCATTGGACACCAATGCTGCGCGACCCACGTTCACATGGAGGTGGGCGACCAGAAGTTCATCTCCCTGAGCTCCGAGGGCTTGGGCCGGAAAGCGTGGGCGGGCTTGGCCAGCTTAGGCTGCTGCGTGGCCTCGCTGGATATCAGCTTGGGGGTCTGCTCCTTGCTGGGCGCAGGACCGAGGTTCTCTACTGACTCGACAAGGGTACCTGAAAAGGACAATCGATTTTTTAGTCTTTATTAGTTTTGTTATATCTAATACACTTACATAAGTATCAAACTGCATTCAGATTGACCGGGTCTGGCATAAGGCTCTTCTCGCGAAGTTACCATCTTTCGGGCTTCCTGAGGGACTATGCTTGTGGGTCGCTAGTTTCTTATCTGGGCGTAGCATTCAGGTCGTTGTAGACGGATTATGCTCCGATATCATGCCCAGCAATGCTGGCGTCCCCCAAGGATCTGTTTTATCACCTACGCTGTTTCTTCTGCACATCAACGACATGCTTAACACTAGTAGCATCCATTGCTATGCAGACGACAGTACGGGTGATGCATATTATGCAGGTCGTGCAAATATCCCTCAAACACAGGTGGAGGAGAACAGAAAGAGACTTGTGTTTGACATTGAGACCTCTCTGGAGCAGGTCTCTGAATGGGGTAAACTAAACCTAGTTCAATTCAACCCTACTAAGACACAAGTCTGCGTGTTTTCCGCTAAGAAGACCCCATTTAACATCGCACCGAAGTTCCGGGACACCTCTCTTACCATTTCTAAGAGTATTGGGATCCTTGGCGTCGATATTACGAAGGAGGTCCAATTCCGGAGTCATCTGGAAGGTAAAGCCAAAATGGCTTCTAAAAAACTTGGGGTGCTCAATAGAGCGAGGCAGTACTTCACTCCGGGTCATAGACTTTTGTTATATAAAGCTCAAGTCCGGCCCCACATGGAGTACTGCTCTCATATCTGGTCTGGTGCACCTCAATACCAACTCCTTCCTCTTGATTCCATCCAACGCCGCGCAATTCGTATTATCGACGAATCGACGATCCCACACTCACAGACGATTTAGACACCCTCGGTCTACGGAGAGACGTTGGCTCTCTGTGTGTATTTTACCGTCTGTACTATGGGGAGTGTTCTGAAGAACTTTTTGAATTGGTGCCACCGTCACCTTTCTACCACCGCACCGCTCGCCACAGGAGTAAAGTCCATCCCCACATCCTTGACACTTGGGTTTCCAAAAATGTCAGATCGTCACGTGGTTTTTTTCCTCGTACAGCAAGATTGTGGAATGGACTCCCTCCCGAGGTTTTCCCTGTGTGCTATGACTTGAGGTCCTTCAAAAGGCATGTTTACAGGTATCTTAAGAGTCGGCAACGCATCAGCAGCTCCTCTGGTGTTGCAGATATCCATGGGCGACGGTGACCACTTTCCATCAGGTGGCTCGTCTGCTCGTTTGCCGTCGGATATACATAAAATAAAAAAAAATGTGGAAGTAAAATCGCGATTGTGGGATCATTACTAGGAAAATAGGCAGAAGTTGTTGTGTAAAAGGGTCTACACGCACTTACGCTGCGCGACGCGGCGCATATATATATAAGTGAGTTTGTATGGAGCAAGACGCACTTGAGCGACGCGGCCCGCCGCATGATCAACTTTCCTAGGGGAGAGGGGGTGAAAGGGGAAACTATCGGCAGCAGTATTACCAGATAAGGTGTTTTTCGCATTGAGGAAAACCAATTATGAAGTCTATGAGGTTTGCGTTCGTTTGTACCTATTTTAGAATAAGATAGATCAATTTCGTCAACCTACATTTTTTTGTCTTTATTCTCTTCCTCCTCACAAATTAAAGCAAACATGAATACTTCTTCATCTGAGTCACACATTTAGCATATTAAGATTTGTACATTGTATAGGAAATACGGGACATATACATCAAGAACCGGTCACGCGCAATCTTATTTATTTACAATAGTAGCTTACCTTGTAATCGAAATTCGAGGCCATCTTCCTCGGCTAGCGTGGAAGAGGAAGCAGCAAGATCTTTCTTGAAGCCGAGCAGCGCCATCGTCAGCCAGGAGCGGTTGGACCCGTCAGCAGTCGGCTCGAACGGCGACGTGAAATATCTGCAAGAGGAAACATTCGTATTATTTTCAATTATATAATTTCTCTCATTACTTGTAAACTATTATTAACTATTAACCTTAATAAACAATACTATTTTTATATTCCTCATAATACTCTACGCTCTCTCAACAGATGTTCAACAACAATTTTATTTTTAAACGTGTAGGTGACACGGTCAATCGACCATGCACACCCTGGTCAGAGTTCTTAGGAACCGCCTCTTACGTGGTTCCTTTAACAACTACCAGATGGCAGCCGGAACCAACGGCTTAACGTGCCTTCCGAAGTACGGAATCATCTTTATTATCAGACAATCAGGTGATTCAAGCCTGCAATGTCCTAACCAAACTGGAAACAACTAAACAAAGTATGCTTCCCGTGGGAATCGAACACCCACGACCCCCGGGTCTACAGGCAAACGCCTTAACTACTGGACCAGGGACTAGTCTGTTCACAACTTAATAATCTATCCATTGTAAAATCGCTAATCTAATTGTATTCACCTATATCCGATGATTTTGTAAAGAGAAAATAAAGAAGTTTATTATTTATATTTATTACTAGCTGTTGCCCGCGGTTCCGCCCGCGTTAGTGTCGATCCCTCGGGAACAGTAGAATTTCTCGGAATTAAACATACCCTATGTCCTTCCCCGGGCCTAAAACTACCTCCATACCAAATTGTATCCAAATCAGTTCAATGGTTGAAGCTTAAAAAAACGACAGACAGAGTTACCCTCGCATTTATAATATTAGTATTAGTATGGAAGTATAGATATTATTTATACTTCTAAGTCCAGAAATATGAAAATTTCCATAAAAACTTTACCCTCCCATTTTGCCATATAAGGGGGGAATTTTGTACATTTCACAGGTCTTTTTTTAATTGTAATCAAGAACTTATATACCTATTTTTATACTTCTAAGTCCAGAAATGAGAAAATTTCTACACGAAGTTTACCCACTCTACCCCATTTTATTACCCCATAAGGGCGGAATTCTGCAAATTTCATTTAAATCCATCTTTTTCATTATAATCGATAACTTATATACCTACTTTCATACTTATAAGTCCAGAAATGAGCAAATTCCATATAAATTTTACCCCTTCAGAAGTTAAATTTCTAAAAATCCTTTCTTAGCGCTCACTCACACCATTACAAGAACCCCTGTACCAAAATTCAAGTTTCTAGGCGCCTACAGCAGTTTCGGTTGCGTTGATATATAAGTCACGTTTACCCGCGGCTACGCCGCCGCCGATAGTGTCCATCCCTCAGGAACAGTAGAATTTCCCGGAATAAAAGGTACCCATGTCCTTGTCCTATGTACCCGGGTCTCACTTCCTCCATACCAAATTTCATTATTATTTTTTAATGTATTGCTATATATTTGCAGGCAAACTCATGCCTTGAGTTCATTCATGACGATAACTTTTTTTTTAATGAACCGATTTTGATGAAACAAACTTAAGTGTTTTGCTGGGTTAAAACAAAGCAATTGGTGAAAGTTTGAAGTAAATCGGTTCAGTATTTTCGGAGATAATCGTGATCATACATACAGACAGACAGACAGAAAGTCAGACAGACAAAAAATTCAAAAAAATTTTTTTGCTTTCTATTATTTTTTTTAAGTGTCACTCTATCCATTTCAGTTAAAAATTCTAAATGTACAGACAAAATATTTTTACTGTTTTATTATATGTATATATAGAAGATTACATGACGATTCACAGACTTTGCAATGCATCTTAAATGATATTTTCGCGGCTTTTTTTACCATTACAAGCAATTATCGGAATGCGGGGTGTAATTCTAAACTGCTTAGCCGCTGGTTGCAGGTATGGCATCGGGCCCGCTTGCTTTTCCCCCATTCATTCGAGTGAGCCCTATCCCAATACCTTCATTGCCTTCCACAATCCAACAAATCCTATTCTTGTCCATATTGAAAAGCTTCCGATGGGCAGCAGCATCGGAAGCTAAAGAAACTGCACTCGCCAACCCGCCTGACAAGCGTGGTGAGTATGGCAATATCCTCCCATTGAACGAAGAATCCTTAGGAGAGTTCTTTTGTCCAGCAGTGGACTTCTTATGGCTGAAATGATGATGATAATCGGAATGCATGAGTGTATATACCGATACTTTAACCTATTGGACGCCATTGACCACTTTAGTTGCAAAAGGCAATGAAATCCTCACCACCAATAGAGACATAGATATTTATTTTAAGTCACTTCTAAAATTTCGGCGGCAAGTAATTATAGAATTAAAGCAATAATTTTACTTTTCTATTATACTTATACTTATTCTTACTAACACAAATATGCATTTCTATTTACATTTTTTTTTTAATATTTGCTTCTATATTGTTTCATGGTATTTAATATGTTTGCACTTAGTCTAACTTTATACCTAACTTAATATTAAGCATATTTAATTTACCTCTAGCGAACATCTATTTGTCATTATTAAAGTTTTGAACTTGTTAGGCATACATATGTTTGGATTGCAATTTGGAACAACTCTCAGTGAATTTATAATTGTTGTTGTCATTGTGATTGTGATTTGTATTGTGTGCTAATAAATAAATAAAACGGTCGCGTGACTGGGACGCATGAACTAAAGTTATTACAATTTGTGCTAGCCTGGTGTCGGGCGTGAAGTAACGTAAACAAGCGCTGGCGTGTAAAAGGTTAATGAGCCGGATAACAGTACGGTGATACCTACGCGTTGCTTAGGGCGCGTGCTTTTCAGCGGTGGTATCATCATACGATCCTATCATATAGCCCGCGCAAAAGTGATAATTCTAGCAATTTAATTCTAGCGGCTCGTCCCGGCTTCGCACGGGAAGATATAGGTATTTAAATAGTCTATGTTCATCAGGGATAATGTAGGATTCTAATGAAGAAATAATTTTGCAAATCGGTCCAGTAGTTACAGAGCCTTTTCAATGCAAACAAACAAACAAATCTTTCCTCTTTATAATATTACTAGCTTTCGCCCGCGGCTCCGCCTGTTGGAATGTGGCAAAAATAAATCACATTTCTATCCCTGTCTAACTCAATAATCTTTCTCTCTCTATGTCATCAGTTGGTCATAAATATTGTATTTAATGATTGCAACTCGAACCGTCACAAGCCACTTAAAGTATCCCGACTACGTTCCCACAGCCATTGTGGATTACTCGTTGTACGGCTTTCTTTGCATAAACACACCTTCCTACTAAACGGAAAATAAATAAGTATATGGACAATCTTGTGTTTCTCTGGTATGCCCTACATAACCCAACAGGTTATGGGCCCAGATCACTAGTTCAGTGCGTGTTATTAATAAAGGCTATCAGTTGCACTTTGAAAGTAAAAACTTTTAGTGACAGGAAATAAAAAGTGATAAAAATGGACAGTGCGAAATATAAAAGGAACATTAAACAATTTGATGGTGACAAATGCGGCGTGTGGAAGTACTACATTTACAATTTATTAAGTGAACTCGTCGTTTTGAAAATTATTGATGAAACTCCTGCGGAACAAAGCGCTGAATGGATGAAGAAAAATATATAGCCAAAAATAAATACTATACTGAAGTTTTAGGACTACTATACTGAAGTTAAGACTTCTTACTAAGTTTAACAACATTAGTGTTCGTGAAAATACGTTTGCTAGATTACAAAATTAAATTGAGAAATGAAGAGCGTGACTAGTTGGATGGTTTTTCTAGCCTCAGACAAAAATAATTCAATGGACCAAGTAGAAATTATGCGACGCACGAGAAACCGAATTTCGGACCACGCAGCAACTTTAAAAGGATAACATATCATTATTGCAACTAAATGGGACATAAAAATTACATTGCCATGCATAAAACAATGGACTTAAAAAGGGAGCCCGAAACAATAAATTTGTTAATTTTTTTTTTTTTTTTTTTTTTTTACTAAATATTGAATTAGGCATTTGTCTCCCATCTCACCTGATGGTAAGTGACGATGAAGACAGGGATGTTACATGCCTATCCAAGAGATACCCATTTATTCTACTTTTGAATGTCCCTGGACTGTACTAATTTCGGATTCGACTTAAAAACTCGAGGCTCCGGCGACAACATCTGGATTTGCTTTTATGACAGACAGTAACACTAACAATTGTACAAATAAAGGAGACTATATCGCTTTTATTTTGGATTCTGGAGCTTCTGACCACTTGATAAACCGAAAAGATTTGGCACAAAAAAAATTCAAACAGAGAATCTAATAAATATTTCTGTGGCAAGGAACAGTGCATATATAAGCGACTAAGAAAGGAAATACTTCTGTCACGAGTAATATTGGCATACAAGGCACTCTGCAAGATGTACTACTCTGCGCCAATATACCGTACAACTTACTATCTATAAAAAAAAATCAAGATGCCGTGATGACTATTGTTTTCGACAAAAGCGGCGGGTGGCGTCGGAGTAGGTACACAAAAATAGTGGTAAGCTGGTCATAAAGGGTAAGTCATTGAATAATCTAACTGGCATTATCTTCACTTTCTAAACATGCTTTTAACACCACAAGCACTTTGAATAGAGGCATAAATATGAATTATGGCATAATTATCTGGCAGCTCTGGCCAAGTATGGCCCTAGTAGTACAGAGAGGGTCGTGCTTCTGTAATGGAGACTAAAAATGACCTGATGATGATGGCATAAAAGACTAAGTCATATTGGAAGTCTAAGTTTTTGGAAATAAAAAGTATAGTACTATTTGAAGACATTGACAAAATTCAGAATGTCGTATCAAGTGACTTTTTGTGTGAAGCTTGTATTTATGGGAAACAAGCAAGTTTACCATTCAATAAAACAAAGATGAAATATTTAAACTAGCCTCTATTTAAAGTGCACACAGATGTTTGCGGTCCTATTACTACTTCGTCGCTAGATGGCAAAAACTATTTTGTTATTTTGTGGATAAATACAAACATTATTGTGTAACATACTTACTGACTTGGAAGTCAGATGTGTTTGTTGTATTTAAAGAATACGTTGCCAAATGTGAAGCTCATTTTGACTTGAAGATTGATAACTTATATTGTGATAACGGAGGTGAATTTATATCTAATGAGATGAGATAAATCGTTTTGAGGTGAGGCTGTCTTAACAGCAACTTATTAATGTTAGCCCTATAAAAGCTCTGATTGTGAAGTAACACCTTTTGAATTGTGGCATAATAAAAGGCCGAAAGTATTTAAAAGTTTTTGGTTCGACTGTATACTTTATTAACAAGAGTAAAAGAGCTAAATTTGATCAAAAATCTTTAAAGGGCATTTTGGTTGGTTCCGAACCAAATGGTTTTAAAGTATGGCATGTGGCAGAAGATAGGTTTGTGAGAGTCAGAGATGTGATAGTTGATGAAAGTTATTTCATTGACAGTAGACCGATTAATAGATTGGTTGAGCAGATTGACGAATCTGTTAAATTCCCTGAGGAAAATGTCAGGGATGTGTTAATGGATGGTAGACCGATGAAAAGGCGGTCTATCTGAGCAGATCGACGGATCTGTTGAATTCTCTGTTGAAAATGTCAGGGATGTGTAAATGGATTGTAGACCGATGTAATTGGTCTGAGCAGATCGTTGGATCTGTTGAATTCCCTGAGGAAAATGTCAGGGATGTGTTAATGGATGGTAGACCGATGAAAAGGCGGTCTATATGAGCAGATTGACGAATCTGTTGAATTCCCTGAAGTTGGATCTGGTTCACCAGATGTTTCTCACAAACAAGTTTTAATGCCAGGCTCGTTAGATTTGATACCAAATTAATATATGCCAGAAACTCCGTGTCAAAATGAGAGTATCAGTTTATCAGATAAAAATAAATGTTTTGATAAGGATTTGAGACGAAGTAATAGGATCCGCAATATCCTTTCTATTTTATATAATGAAAACGATAATGAAAGTATTTCTTGCAATTATTTACTATGTGTGAGGTTGGTATTAATGATCAAAGGTGTGAGTGAATCATTGATATTTCATGTCTCTCAGTCATATAAGGTAATTCAGTCTAGAAGTGATAAAAATGCTGTTAGAGAGGAAATTAATGAGTTTGGAAAACCTTTGAAATATAAGGCGAGATTAGTAGCTCGTGGCTTTAGTCAAAAATATATGATCGACTATGATGAAAATTTTGCCCGTGTAGCCAGAGTCACAACTTTTAGAATAATTTTAGCTTTCGCTAATCAATTTAATTAGCATGTACATAATATGGACGTGAAAACAGCATTTTTGAACGGAAAACTGGATAAGGGAATTTGTATGAAAATTCCAGAGGGTATCCCATGTGAAAATAATATGGTGTCTGTAAATTACAAACATCATTATATGGATTAAACACACGTTGTTGGTTTAAAATATTTGAACAAGCTTTAATAAACAAAGGTTTTCAATTCATCATCATTTCGAGTATGTGTTACGGTCAATCGACCATGCACAGGGTGTCAGAGTTCTTCGGAACTGCCTCTCGACCCGATATAACGACTACCAGATGGCAGCGGACCAACGGCTTAACGTGCCTACGTGCGTGGTTTTCAATTTTCATCAGCAGATCGATGCATTTAAATTCTCAATGAAGGGCATATTTCAAAGAATATTTATGTATTACTTTCGGTTGATGTGCAATATGTATTACAAATATAAATACTATGAATAGTTATTAAAGGAGATTATGTTTTCTAAGAAAACCAACCACTTTGGATCGAGCCAATTTTTTTTATGTTTGACTGTAATTCTGTCAAGTCACCTCTTGAAAGTAAAATTGATTACAACGCATTGAATTCGTGTGAAACTACAAATGCCCCTTGTCGAAATCTTATCTGGTGCTTTGCACAAGTTTACTGTTAACATTTTGAGTCGATATGCAAACAAAAACAATCATTCTTTATGGTTACACTTGAAAAGGGTCCTACGATATTTGAAAGGCACCATAAATCTTAAGTGAACTTAGTTACACGAAGTGATTATAGAGACATTTTAAGTGTTTTTGTGGATTCTGACTGGGTTTGTAATGAGATTGACAGAAAAAGTACCTCGGGTTATTTGTTTAAATTGTATAACAATTGTACAATCTGTTGGCAAACAAAAAGACGACAGACGGTGACAACATCATCCATTGAAGCTGAGTACATGTCTTTTTATGAAGTAGTAAAAGAAACGTTATGGTTAAAATTGATAATTTTGAATTCATTAATGAATAGTATTGAGGATAGCAATGGATGTATTAGTATTGCAAATAACCCGACTAGTCACAAGAGGTCGAAGCACATTGATACAAAGTATAATTTCTCTAGGGAACAGGTTGAGAAAAATGTAATTAAAATGGTTTATATTTCCACAGATAATCAACTGGCGGATATACTAACGACACCAGTGTCTGCAACACGATTTGATGAGACTGATTGAGATGAGACTGAAACTTGGATTGAACATATAAATTTCAGTAACTATCTATAACTTAGTTATTAACACTAGTAATGATAGATAATATTATTTATTGGCCTGATTAGGTTTTTCTGGGTTTCCCTAATCCTGTGCAACAAATGTTGGGCCATGATAATTGTTCCCCAGAAAGGAAGGTGTGTAATTTTATATTATTGTATACAGTTGTTTGATATGTACTATCTTAGGTATACTGTTGTAAAAGGGATTTATTTTGAGGGGGCGTGTTGAGTAATAATGGATTTATTTTTGAGGGGGCGTGTTGGAATGTGGCAAAAATAAATCACATTTCTATCCCTGTCTAACTCAATAATCTTTCTCTCTCTATGTCATCAGTTGGTCATAAATATTGTATTTAATGATTGCAACTCGAACTGTCACAAGCCACTTAAAGTATCCCGACTACGTTCCCACAGCCATTGTGGATTATTCGTTGTACGGCTTTCTTTGCATAAACACACCTTCCTACTAAACGGAAAATAAATAAGTATATAGACAATCTTGTGTTTCTTTGGTATGCCCTACATAACCCAACCCCGCGTCAATGTCGATCCCTCGGGAATAGCACTTTTCCCCGGGATAAAAGGTAGCCTATGTCCTTCTCCGTACTCCAGAGAACTTGTATGCAAAATTTCATGATGATCGGTGCAGTAGTTACGGCGTGAAAGCGTACCAAACAAACAAACTCACTTTCGCATTTATAATATTAGTAAGGATATAGATATTAACCGATTTAACCACTAACAGTTACGTAAATAGGGTCAAGTCAAGGGTGGACAAGGACCTCCCAAAGGGTGAAAAACGGCCCTGACCACATCTACATGCATCTGCTCGCATTGTTGACAAAAATGCTCAAATGTCAAACAAAATTATACTCTAAATTAGCATACTGGTATATAAAAGTGAAACTAGTTTGACCATAAATTAAATACATTAATAACCTATCAATATACACAGAATCCAGTTTGAGCTAGTTCAGTCAGATGTTTTGATGACTCAAAAATATTTTATACCATTAATAAATAATTAATTGTCAATTCGTTACTCATTTTAACAGACTATCATTATAGATATCTTCGTTAAAATATGAGAAACACATTTAAATACGTTCAGATCTATGTTTCAGTTCTTTGGATTCACCAAGATTATATATAACACAATCCATCAATATAATCTTGTGATAAAAGTAACATCAACTTCACAAATAATCATAAGTCTACAACTTTCTAATGACGTTATCCTCGTTAAAATAGATAAGATTGGTGTCTACCACACACACACGAGCATAACTTTGATGTCACCTTATGGTTATTGTTTATTTTCACAATTGTTCATCGTCCGTTTGTGATAATCCATAAGTTACGTAAGGTGTTTAGAAAGGGGGGGGGGGGGGGGGGGTGCAGTCGAGCTGAATCTCACCCGATCTCAAAATGGGGAGAGGGAGGGTAGCGAAGGAACCCTCCTTTTTGAAAAAATTGCATTCCGAGACATAACCACCTCATATAATGAGTGGGCCAAACAATAACCACAAAGGCGTCTGACACAACAATCAGCTTAGGAAACGTAGAACGGAAAATACTACGTGACCTGTTCAGGGGGAAAAGTGGTCTTAGGTCACGTAGTCAGTGTTCTCTAAGGAAATACAGCGCTTTTTCGAGCTATTATCGAATTCACTAACTCAACTCAACCCCTAAGCGGCCCAATCGGTCCGCATAACAATAGAAAATACATTGTGTCTGCGTTTCTCACGCTTGATGAGTTAATCTGATAAAAATAAATATGCGCCAAATTATTAAATTTCTATTTGCAAACAAATCTTTAGAAACCATAATATATAGGAATTACTATATGAAAATTAGTAGGGCGGGGAGGGGTGAATTTTGATTCAGTTTTCCACCTACACGCCAACTAACACACGCTCTAAGCGTGGTTTGTGGTCGACCTAGGCTCGCTATTCCGCCAAGGCAAAAAGTTATTCTGGTATTTATATGTAAGTTATGTATCATTGGCTATGAACGCACGACAACTTAGTATTTGCATTGGTAATGGCCATTATACGTTCAGGAGTATCATCCGCAACCTTCCGCAACTGCTTCTCCGGTGGCTGCAAGTATGGCATCGGGTACGCGCGTCCGGCCTCCCGAGCTACTAGTTACTTTTCCCCCATTCGAGTGAGTAATATCTCAATACCATCATTCAGTTCCCAACAAAAGTCCAACTTTCTATCCTTCCCTAGTTAAAAAATGCTTTGGACAGCAGCGTTGGAAGCACAAGAAGCCAAAGAAACTGCGCTTGCCAACCCGTCTATCAAGTGTGGCGAGTATGGCAATATCCTTCCATGGAACGAAGAATCCTTGGGCCTTTGTCCAGCAGTGGACCTGTCACGACTGTAATGAACGGCCATAATAAAATGTATCCTCACCTGTTGCCTGTCATCTTGCGGCGGCTGGTGGGGCTCCCGGGGGGCGAGTGCGCGGGCGTGGCGGGCAGGCTCTTGCTGCCGCGCCGCGCAGACAGCGAGTAGCGCCCGCCCGCCGCCGGCGGCTGCGCCTCCTCCTCGCCCGGCGATGCGATCGCGAATCCTCGCCCCGACCCCTTCGTGATCATCTGGTGGGCGACCTGGAGTACCGACACAAGTGGGCCATTAGCAAACACGTGCAAGGCAGTGCTAGGTCTACGTGACGATTCATGAGCTCTTTACTTTTAAAATCAAACGTCACTCACTAAAATATGAAACATATCGTGATAAGGTACTGTAGTTTTGTGAGTTTTCGATGTTTCGGTCCAGTAACATAAATATCCCGATATGTTACATATTAATGTTGATAATCGTGAAAGTTTAAAAAGCTACATATTTCACTAACGTAATTTAAGTTGAATATTTATATTAGTACATGGCTAGATGCCGAAAAAAAAAAATTTAATTGTAATTTCTCAAACGGCACTTTAACAATCATCTTATTTATTTACCTTATACCATTATTTGGGGTTGATATTTTTCGTTAAAATATTTATTACTACACCACAAGTCATTGATATATTCGTGTAACTGATATATTCATAACTAACTAATGATTTATTTGTATGTAACTGATCCACAGTAATTAAAATAAAAACACAATTAACATAAGAAGCAACAGTCATAAACAATTCCAAGTTCTTAATTAAATTGCAGATAACCCACTGAGGAAAAACATTGTGAATTATCTTGCACGCTCTACTTACAGGAACCTTGTGAGGTGACAGCCCCCAATAGGGCTGTCACCTCACAAGACACAGTTCACAGAGAATTTAAAACATACGGGATTATTTAAAACTATCACTACTCTTCATACAATCAATGGTCACATAAAGACAAAGCTTCCATATAACCTGCTTATTTTCAATGATCCAAACATTGCCATCCAACGTGGCAATGTCACGCAGATATTTAGGCAATGATCTGCGTGACATTTTTTTATTTATAGATAACTTCTATCTAGTGTAAATATTATACAGTTATACTTAATTCTAGCAATACCTAGTCAGTTAATTAAGAGTAAAGCGCTTAACACGGAATAGCAGGGATATCGGTTGACAGACTGACCTTGACGACGGAGGTGCCACACGCCGCGCCCTCACCTTTGAACCCATCGTCTACTCCGGCCGGCTTTGGTTTCGCACTAATGGGATTCACTGAAAAATAAAAATAAAACTTTTTATACAACTACATTTAAGTAATGCCGTTATTACAATGAACTGCTCAGGACACTAGAGTGGTTAGCAATGAAATGAATGTGGCAAATATCCCACAAGGTGTGTGCAACAATTGAACAATGAATAACGTGAGGCTTATGCATTGAATCACGAATGACGTATGTGCTGCATTCACTAATAGTCAATATTCCAGTTCTCGATGCTAGGTGGATGCCCGCGGAATTAATGTCATTTTAATGGTAAAAGCCAAATCAATTAAGTATAATATCACGTCCTTCTCTTGCTACATTTAGCATGTTGGCGGACTTGTATGTAGGTGAAGAAAACTAAATCGGAATAGCAAAGGGTTGCTAGCCAGCAACCCATCACTATCTCCGCCTATTGACAAGATACCTCAGATTATCACCCATTCGATCGGCTTTTACGAGCTGCGCAGAAAAAGAGCAGCTGGGACATTCTACGTTTATTTCGTTTCTCCCAGACCAGCGAATAATAATGAAACATTATTAATAGGCATACCCATTCTGTCTCATATTCGTAAATAATTGACGCATTAGCACACGCGACGTTTTAAAGAGCATGTATCTCATTCCACAATGTTACAAGAGTAACAAAAGAAATCGGACGTTAAGGGCAAATAAATACAAACATACAAGTATGAAGATAAAAATAAATATAAATGAAGGTGCAGCTATATTGAATTCGAATTGAATTTTGAATACCTACACCTATATGAACAATAACGATTAATATTATTCTTGAATTTCTTTTTGTAGAATTGGGACATCGTTATGTCATCGTCAAAACGTAACTACTTTGTGCAAGGATCGATAGGCTATCCGTAATAACTATAAACAAGTTTATTGAGATAATTTTGCTTATCTTACATGCGGACCTCCCGCATGGAAAATAATTCACTAAAGAAGCAATTCTACTGCATCCGATAGTCAGGGGTGTCCTCAACTGCTTGACCGGTGATTGCAGGCATCGGGTACGCGCTCCCAGCCTTCCAAACTGCCACTTGCTTTTCCCCCATTTATCCGAGTGAGTTGTTTCCCAATGCCTCCCTTTCCCAATTCCTATCCTTCTCCAGCTTAAAAATGCTTCCGATGGGCAGCAGCGTCGGAAATACAAAAAACTTTGGCTTCTTAATGAAACTGCGCTCACCAGGTGTGGTGAGTATGGAGAGGCCTATGTCTTCTTATGACTGAAATGACGATGATCCGAAATCCATGTTACCGAATGATATTTAAGCGAAGGTTTTATTATACATCACGAAATAATGCAACGAAAGACGTAATACATTATTTTTTATACTATATTGTATTGTATCGAGGAATAGTAAATAAAAATGTGAAAGTCCACACAGCAAGCTGAAGATAATTAAGTTTATGATTAAAATGTCAAATCTCTACATGAGAATGCGTTTGTTTGTAGTAATAACCAAAGATCTACTAATAACAATGATGCAATTTCTGCGGATTTGTCATTCCACGATACTGTTTTGATACGAGGAATAAACATTATGCCTAAAGGTCAAAGACTTCAAAACAAAACATACCAAAGACAAAATTATTTCTCATTCAGGCCAAATAGCGGAGTTTACACTCCGTCGAGTTTTGTGAGGTATAGAGAAGAATAGAGGCATGGCGCAGACAAAAGGAGGCATAATGGGCATAAGCAGTGTGGTATAGATATTATGAAATAGTTGATGATGATGAAATAGTTTTATGGCCAATTATATTTTGCAAATGCAATGTTTATGTTGTTAATAATGCATGGCATGTTGCACAACAATAATTCACTCACTTCTGGTTATGCTTTGGATTTTTAACAATGCGGCTGCATTTCGCAATTCGTTTCCTTATTTTATGCAATTTAAGATATAATTTTAAAGAAGTTCTTAAGTTGTCATTAATATATTATTGGTGGCTTTATGTTCAATCAGACACAAGATAATAAGGTAACCTTCGAGCATATATTCCTGAAGGTAACGAACATTGAATTTCTTATAACATCGTGATTGACAATATTGGCGGCTGCAGTTCTGATTTGAATATTTCTTGTTTAAATTTTAAACATTATTTGAAGAAAGTGATATTATTGTTATTAATGGCTTTGAGTAATGACATACAAGATTTAAAGGTAACGAACATTTGAAGTTCTAATGACATCACGATTGACAATATTGGCGGCTGCTGTTTTGAATATTTCTCGATTTTCGTCTCGTTAAGATTTAAACATTTATTATTTGAAGAAACTATTATTGGAGGAATCAAAAATACCAGTTACTATCTAGCTCATTCGTACATTTTAAAATAAATAAAAAAGCCGATTTGTAACCTTTATAAGAATTGCAACAAAGAAAACGCTACGCATGTTAAGCATGGGGCTCAGTCCCCACTAGTATGGGTGGCATAAAAAATATCTCGAGCTCCTCCGTGCTTTGGAATGCACGTTAAGCCGTTGGCTGTCATTATTGATGGCAGTAAGCTATGCCAGATGCCTTTAGCAGCTCGAAAAATCTGACACCAGTGCTGGCCATTTACACACACAAAGATCAAACAAACAAATTGCAGAAACATATATGGGCATTCCAAGTAAATATTGACGCAGCTATTATCGTTATGCAAATATCGCGGATCTCGCGGAATGATCACACGTATTGTGACGTCACGATATGGTGACAGCTTTATTTACGGCGAAGATAAGATGCAACATCTATTATGTTCATATATTTATACCGAAGCGAAGAATGTTAGCGAGTTTTGTTCGATATCTTATCTGCCTAGCTGGGGGTCGATTACATTATAGTAACAAATAACTAAATGGATTTCTGGCAATTTCAGCACACCAAACAAGGCACTTTCTTCGGCAAAAGTCGTTATCAGTTCATTTCCCCAAGTTCTACAATGCTTAGAATAATTATCTGTTCCGGTGGATAAACCCACAAATATGATCGTATCATCATCATCATGTTAGCTTTTAGGAGTCTACTGCTGGTCAAACGCCTCTCCTAAGGATTCTTCGTTCCATGGAAGGATATTGCCATACCACGCTTGGCAGGCGGATTCACGACCGCAGTTTCTTTGGCTTATTGTGCTACCGATGCTGCTGCCCATCCAAAGCATTTTTAAGCTGGGGAAGGATAGGAATTTGTTGGATCGAGGAAGGAAATGAAGGTATTGGGATACTCACTAGGATGAAAGGAAAAAAAGCAAGTAGTAGCTCGGGAGGCCGGGCGCGCGGACCCGATGCCATCCTGCAGCCACCGGACAGGCAGTTGTGAATGACGACGCCTCTGCCAGAACCTATCAGCTTTCACAGTAATTACCATAATGATACGCAAGAAAGTTCTAGCACCACAACGACCAAAACTTGATGCAAATTGCAATGTTTTATGTTCTAGGTGCAACAGTGGATAACCAAACAGAAAACTAGCAATAGAAGTCAGAGAGTAAAATTAACTATTTAATGGTCTCACCAGCAGTGTTGATTGGCGCAATGCCATGCATCACATCCTGGCAGGGCTTAGTGTGCTTCGACCAGTCTCTCTCCTTGACGGCATTGTACGACGGAGCGGCTGACACCTCCTTAGACTCGGAAAGCACTTTGGAAATGTCCTGGTCAAGTTTAGCCTTTCCGAACAGGTCAGTCTTCGGATAACGGATGTAGAAGATATCCTCTGGCGGCGACGAAGCAAATGGCTCGAATTCCCTGAAACCAATTAAAGAACAAGTTAATTAAGATGAGTTGACACACTGCTATCACAAAACAAATTGGAGTGTCAAAATTTGAGACGAAACTTGGATGTTTATACTAGAACTTACGATAAATAAGTGTTGAATTGTGCGACAATACTTCTTTTTCTGAACATTTTAATTTAATTTATTGATTAATCAGTCGTCACTTGATACAAGTTAAATAATTGATCGATACGATCAAACAGTGGCACAGAATCAGAGCACTAAGGTTTTATTTATATCACACACAAGCAATGTTACACTGTGTTTTCAGTACTCGTTTCGCACTAGATTGCGCTGGTTAAAACTATCGTTAGACTGAAAACAAAGTCAACGCAGTTTTGCTTTTTATACGCAAGTTCCTGAGTTATATTTATACTGGATTGCGTTTAATCTTATCACGATAACATAACAAACGAGCAAAACATTATGTTGAAAATAACAAGTCCGCGTTACGTCACGAGTCGTCGGCCAATCCGATCGGTTCATTAGCACACTCCCTCGCAGAAAGGCACATGACGACTGTGGGTACGACATTTATTTTAGGGGTCAAAGACAGAGCGTCAAATATCTACGTAAATATCACGAGCACCTAGCGGACGTTTTTGGCAGGGGCACGATATTTTAAACGAAATTAGTCATGTGACGTCACGCTTGCGACCCATTGGCTGGCTCGTTAAATCGTGAAACAATCAACAACAAAATGTCTCATCATGAGAAGCTTGATCGTAACTTTTGAAAACGACATTTACTGTGCAGCCCAATTTAAACATCATGATTAACAGTATATTTCTTTCGTCTATACCAGGAGAAGATAGACGAAGCAAAAGATAAGAAAAAAATGTGTATAGTAGTAGATATATCCACTAAGTAAAAAAACAGTCATGGTCAGGGGTGTCATCCTCAACTTCCTGTCCGGTGGTTGCAGGTTTGATATCGGGTACGGTACTGCTGCTTGCTTTTCATCCGAGTCATAGTATCCCAATATCTTTTATTCCGTTCCGAAATCCAGCTTCAGCTTCAAAATGCTTCCGATGGGCAGCAGCATCGTAAACACAAGAAGCCAAAGAAACTGCGCTCGCCAACCTGCCTGACAAGCATGGTGAGTAAGGCTAAGTCGTTCCATGGAACGAAGAATCCTTCGGAGAGGCCCTTGTCAGGCAGTGGACTTTTTGCAGCTGTAATGATGATGAATGAGGAAAAGAATAATTCTTTTCCCACTAAGTAGTGAAAATATAATATTTTTGAGACAATATCCATGTTTTATAATTTCAAACAAATTAGATACACTTACAACTACCTATTTGGCGTTGCATATGTAGGTACATATGTTTGCATGTAAACGAGTGGTAAGATGTTATATTGCGAAAGGTACCTATACATTTTCGTTTCAATCACTATTCACTTCTGACTGTTCAGTCGTGTGCCAAAATTTACTAAAATAGCGAGTTCTAAGAACAATATTAAGTCGTATAAATAGGTATGATACTGAACGTGAAAAATGCTTTTCACTTTTGATATACATACCTATTTAGCACGCATTTTACATACGAGTATATTTCCCAATGGGATAAAACCTTTCGTAGAAATGGCAGGCCAAGAAAGTAACTTAATTATGTATGTAGTTAATGTAACTACATACATAATTAAGTTACAAATTGCCGAACTTCTTAAATAATCTGCTGATTCTGTATAAACTTTCGCGCTTTATACACATAAATTAAATTTTAGCGTGAACCTTTTAAATGATTATAAAAACCTTAAAATAATTAATTTGACTTTTCTATTTTGTCTTCAACAAGCGTCAAGTTTACTTTATTCATTAGTTTATTTAGTAAATAGTATAGTATAGAATAGAGTTAATTTACACTCACAATATTGTTATATATTACTTTTAGCGTTCTTTTCACCAATTACGATAGCACTACACTATTGTTACAGTTAGGGAAACCTGTTATTGGCTTTATAATAGTTAATATTAATTGTTAAGAAATTGTAACGCTGTTGGTTTTCTCAATAAACAAAACAAAACAAGTTTATATATGTATGTATTGTTGTTTGTATGAGTCTTAATGGAAAATTAATATTATGCCAATACGACGGTTTATCTTCGCGGAAAAACACTACTTAGAATATAGATTATAGGTGTACAGTACACCCGTACATTACGCATAACAATATCAAAACAACAACGTACAAACAAACCTAATATTATTAAAATGTCATTATAGGTACCTACTTAATGTTAATTACCAAACACAAATAATTTATACAGCGTGATATTGTACCTCTGAACTATACTAAAGTCCTGGAATCAGAATCCCTAATTAAATACAGAATTGTAAGAAAAAAAAGTAAAAAACATTAAATAAAATTGGACCTCCCATACAAAATTGCCCTAATATTTATTTCGTTTTTTTTTTCTTTTTTTCTTGCAATGCTGCATTCCATAAAGGATTCCGATTCCAGGATTTCAGTATAGTTCAGAGGTTGAAAATCACGCGGTATAAGTTATAGTATTATCCATGCCATTTTAAGACAAAAATTTTGAGAAGTATACTTTTTTGTTCCAGTTTGTTAACGTATGTATAGGTTTGCAATCGTTTGTTGTTTTTTGTTTTAGGTCGAACCTACTTTTTCGTGGTCCAGTGCTTCTGTATAACTATTTTATGAACCACTATTTACAGTTATAGCGAGTGGTGAAGTTTTTCTTAATATTATTGCTAAACACAGTCACTTTCGACTATAATGCTACAAACTAGTTCGTAAAATAGTTTGAAGGATTATCTAGGGCCTCGCAATACCAAATTTTAAATGATATCTCCGTTTGTTGTCCTACAAATAATTTCTTCAAATGGTCCACTGGATCCGAAAATTTCAGGTACGGTCTAAAAATATTTTTATTAACTACCCATTTAGTGCAGTTTATTTGTACTTATGAGGATGATTACATAATTTTGAGAAATATGTGAGCTGCTGGTGAGTTGTCATATATCTGTGTGAAAATTCGAAGCCGCGAGGCCGCCAGTGATATAAAACAAAACAAAGCCTGATATAAAGAAGAACATAAGGCGATTTGTAGCTTTATCTTAAGAACCTACGAATAATATTTACTTTCAGATTATCACCAAGCCAGGCTATTATTCTTGAAGCACCTGCAGTGTACTATAAACAATGAGGTAGCCAATACTCGAAGTACACAATGGGATACATAAGATAGCCAACGAAAAACCAAACATTCTTACACTCTAAAAAACAAACAATACAAGGAGTAAGTTGGCGACATCACTAAATGTCGAGGTACAGTCAAGCGTCAAAAGTAGTCATAATTTCCCATACTAATTGTATAAATTGTATAACTCTACTTTTGACGCTTGTCTGTACATACACAAACGAAAATGAAAACTATGTTTATTTGCAGACGTACATTAAAATCCTCAAAAATCATATATAATAAAATCTGACTACAATAAATACATGGGTCGGCTGTACGCACCATTACTCATACATTTCTCAAATTGCGTCTCAGCTGAGATTAACTTTACTTAAAAATACTTGCTCAGTTGACTGGAATACTCAAACGTCATTTATCACGCGATTTCGTTTCCTTAGCTAAGATCTTCTTAACCCTTTGCTATATGGCAACCTTTTACCTTTTAATCAATAATGAAATGTTTCGTTACAAGCATAATTTCACCGAGTATGGATACTTTTATTAATTGTTTATAAATAAATAAATATCAGTGATATTTAACATGTCCACAGAACCAAATAAAAAGTATTTAAAGAAAAATATGCTCACTTTCTCGACATTATTTTATGATGGTAAAATTATAATGTATCAAAACAAGGAATCGCTGAATTTGTGATCGATCATACCAGGTGATCGTTTGACATGCTTACAATCAAAACAAAAACTGTGTATTTATTTTTAGTTTTTTATGCAATTAAGATTGATTGTAAGCAACGATTTATCAGCTGTCAGACGTTAAGTAAGTTTTGTGAATTAGATTTCCCTGTATTTTTTTTTCATAAAAACTTCTTTGTTAATGTTGGAATCCTAACTAAAACTGTGATTAAACTACGTTTGAGTATAGCTTGAAAATTGATCAACTTTTAAAAAGAGATTAACAATTTAAGCACACGTTGAGTATTCGGCCTTTAGGCTTAGCATGAATTTGTAATTTCAGATGAGTGAATTTAATTGAACTCGCTTTGATCTTCTTCGCAATATGATTGTTAAAGCGGGACGTAATTTAAATGAACTTACAAAATAGCACTAAAATAGCTAGGGTTTCGCTGTTTGGGACGCTCACTCGCTCTGTTATAGCACAGAATAAGTACTAGAATGGTTTTGGTCGCAAGGAAACCTAACGAACCTATCCTTCTGTGGTCAAATTTATTTTGTTATGGCGAACGCCATTTGCGGACGCACATCCTTTCGTGTTTCTAAAGAGAATCAAAAAATACCATTAGTAAACAAAATTCGTAATTTTGTACAGCCAAAGTATGAAAATTAACTTCTTATGATTGAATAATGACGCACATTCGCATTTTGGAAATGGTATCGTTATGACGAGGAATTTTAGTTCTATACATATATTCCAATACATAGAATATCTAAATTCGTGCTAAGCCCATTATTTCATTTTCACAAAAGATCAAGACTTAAATAAAACTCAATTATTTGAATTATAATCACTATTTTCCTAACTGTTAGTCGGTAGTGATATCTTAATATCTCACAGGTATGAACTAGAAACTGCAATGTTCAATATCTAAACGGTTAAACATTACAGCAAAGTAAAAGGCAAGCGTGAGTTGTAGCCTTCGGTGTGGGACACACCCACTCGACGCAATACCAAGAATTCTGTTATGACAAGATCAACTGTAACGTCATTAGCGATATGAGAACTAGCTGTGTACCTGTTTACAAAACAGGTATTAAACAGACATGTCACAAAAAAAGGGCAAGGTATGTAGTAGGCTAGTTTATAGTATAGTTTCGTGTAATAAAAATATTTACTGAATTCCAAAAATAAACGATGTGTAGGGGTACACTCATACATTGTTAAAATGAAATTCAGCAAATTCTTGTAGCGCAGGCGCACGGCAGTCGCCCTCCGCCTGTCTCCGTTCCCACTCGCGGACTCTTGTCCTATAATGTAATTTACGTTCGATTTAATTTCGTAACTTGTACTTGTGTTGTGAAAAGTTATTGAGAACAATATACCCGGACTTTCGTGAACTGCATTCCTGTTGTTTTACTGTGAACACTGAACCTACCTACTAGTTAGTTTTCATCGAGTCATAATTATTTGGAGTCAGATCAACTTATACCTACTAGTGATAACATAACGTGACCGCCCATGCCTTACAGTGGTGACACCCGTGTGCAGTAAAATAACTCTCAGTGCAGTGACTTTTTAAATTGGGGGCGACTCAATTTAACGGGTTCGGAACAGGCTCGGTGGTAACGCTACCACCCATCAGTTCACTCTCCGAGGACAGTGATTTCACGAACTTTTAAAATGGCTGAAGAAGAAAAACCGGAAGTGGTCTTGATCTCGGTATCGGCACGCATCCCGGAATTTTGGACGGACCAACCCGCGTTATGGTTCATCCATTTCGAAGCAGCAGTAGCCCCGCAGAAGGCAAGTGACCAGTCGAGGTACCAACTACTCATTGCGAAACTAAGTAAACAAGTTATACAGCAAGTAGCTGGTTTCCTAGAAGCTCCACCCGTCGCCAACAAATACGAAGCACTGAAGGCACATCTGCTTAACATCTACGAGGAATCCGAAACCAAACGCATTCAGACACTCATGAGTGAAATGCAGCTGGGTGACCAGAAGCCGTCACAACTCCTCAGGCGGATGCAGAGTTTAGCAGGCAACCGCGTCTCGACACAGACGTTGCTGGTTTTGTGGCAGAACCACCTTCCGACCGCAGTACGAACGGTGCTAGCAGCTACCACCTTAGAGGACGCCGAAAAGCTCGCGGCAGTAGCAGATAAAGTGATGGAGACAACTCGGCCGATGGATATAGCAGCTGTAAGTCAGGAGCAACCAAACCATTTGACTGAAGCCATAGAGAAGCTTAGTTTAGAAGTCGCGGAGCTACGGAAGGAGAGGTTTGGCGCGCGCAACCGCAGCAGGTCGAACCAGAGACATAGAAGACGCAGTAATAGTCGAGCGAGAAACGGATCGGGCGCACGAAAGAAAAATAATTTATGTTTTTTCCACTATAGATTTGGAAAAGAAGCGAGGAAATGTCGGGATCCTTGTGCATGGAAGTCGGAAAACTAGCAGCCGTGCAGTCGTCGACGGGAAGCTGTATTGGTGGATCAAACCGTCGGTTATGTATAATGGATAAAACTAGTAAGTTTAGGTATTTAATTGATACTGGTGCCAATGTGTCAGTCCAGCCCTCACATCTTTTCAAACGCAGCCACACGAATAATTCAGATGGTTACGTATTATTTGCAGCGAATGGCACTCAAATTAAAACCTATGGAACTGTCACATTGACCCTAGATCTTAACCTTAGACGAGCATTTCGTTGGACATTTATTGTAGCTGACGTCAAACAGCCTATCATAGGCGCGGACTTTTTGAGCCACTATAAATTGTTAGTCGATCTAAGCAATAAACGATTAATTGATACCCTTACAAATTTAAATACAATAACACGCGTTCAGTGTTGTAATGATATGTCTATCTCGACTTTATCCGTAAATAATCCGTATCACGATTTACTTAAACTATTTCCAGACATAACCAAACCAATGTCTTTTAAAGAACCTCCACAGCATTCAGAGAAGCACTACATCGAAACAACGGGACCACCGGTTCACGCTAGGGCGAGACCTTTACCTCCAGAGCGTTTGCAGAAGGTGAAAGAAGAGTTTAAGGTAATGGTAGAATTAGGAATTTGCAGGCCATCGAAGAGTGCGTGGGCAAGCCCACTACACGTGGTACAGAAGAAAAATGGGGACATTCGCCCGTGCGGTGACTACCGGCAGCTGAACGCCATCACCAAACCGGATAGGTACCCCATTCCACGACTGCATGATTTCACCTACTTACTATCAGGTAAAAATATTTTTTCAAGGATTGACGTAAATAGGGCGTATCATTTTATTCCTATAAATGAGGATGATATTCCCAAGACAGCTTTGATTTCCCCGATCGGTCTTTACGAATTTACCAGAATGAGTTTTGGACTGCGCAACGCTGCGCAATCTTTTCAAAGGTTCATGAATCACGTAGTTTTAGAAGGTTTAGACTTTCTTTTCAGTTACATCGATGACGTCATCATAGCGAGTGTGAGCGAGACAGAGCATCGCGAGCATCTCCGTTTGTTATTCGAGCGTTTAAATAGGTATGGTTTAACAATTAATCAATCTAAATGTGTTTTTGGTGTCTCAGAGTTGGAATTCGTAGGATTCCACGTTTCGAGAGAAGGCATCCGACCTCTACCAGATAAGGTACAAGCTATTTCTGATTTCCCAAAACCAACGAATGTTAACGAATTAAGACGATTTTTAGGCATGGTTAATTTCTATAGGAAACATATTCCACACGCGGTTCAGAGTCAAGCTATATTGTCTAGGTATTTACATAACGCTAAAAAGAACGACAAATCGCCTATTGCATGGACGCCGGATGCGGACGCAGCATTTCTGGAATGTAAGTTACAGTTACAGAATGCTGTCACGTTGTGGTACCCGAGCAGCGACGCTACGTTAGCACTGTTCACGGACGCGTCGAACACGTGTACAGGAGGTGTTCTACAACAACTCGACAAGGGTGTGTGGAAACCTTTAGGCTATTTTTCTAAACGCTTATCAGATACACAGCAACGTTATAGTACATACGATCGAGAACTGCTGGCGATCTACCTAGCTATCAAACATTTTCGTAAGTTGTTTGAAGGAAGACCTTTGACAATATACACTGACCATCGACCTTTGGTGCATGCTTTTTCAAAAATAGCCACGGACTCCGAAACACCACGACGATCAAGGCAACTCTTATTCATTAGCGAATTTACGACGGACATTCGACACGTCGTAGGCAGCGACAATGTGGTCGCTGACGCGTTATCGCGCGTCGCGACTATATCCTGTCCCACAAGCATTGATTACGAGCAACTAGCTGAATTGCAAAGACGCGACGAGTTCGTAATACAGCACGAGGCAGGAAATGTAAGTAATAATAAGGTTGTAATCAAACGCATGTTTTTACCCACGGTTGAAAAAGAGGTGTTTTGCGAAGTTTCTACAGCAAAAATTAGGCCATACTTACCAGAAACCTATAGACGCATAGCTTTCGATAGCGTGCACGAACTAAGTCATCCAGGTGTACGCACCACGCGTAAATTAATTACTGACAGATTTTTCTGGCCCGGCATGAATGCCGACATAGGCAGATGGGCAAAAACTTGTGTTAGTTGTCAAAAAGCGAAGGTCGGCAGACATACCATTTCAGAGTATGGTATATTCCAGCAGGCAGATCGGTTCGAGCATATCCACGCAGATCTGGTGGGGCCCTTACCCATTTCATGCGACGGATTCAGGTACTGTCTAACCATCATTGACAGAGGTACACGGTGGCCTGAGGCTATACCGATCAAAGACATAACGGCGGAAACAGTTGCCAAAGCTATCTACGAGAACTGGATAACGAGATATGGATGTCCAGCCAGATTGACAACGGACCAGGGCCGACAGTTCGAGAGTCAGCTGTTCACAAGTTTAATGAAATATCTGGGTGTGAAAAAGGTAAGAACTTCTAGTTACCACGCGCAGGCTAACGGCCTGGTGGAACGCTGGCACCGTGGTTTGAAGGCTTCGTTGATGGCTCGTTTAACCAACAAGTCATGGGTGGACGAGCTACCAACCGTGCTTTACGGTTTAAGAGCAGCTGGACGCAGCGAGAGCGGCATCAGCGCAGCTGAGTATACGTTTGGAAGGCCACTTAGGCTCCCTAACGATTTTTTTAGTGCATCGAAAACTATACTTGACGACCCGTATACGTTTGTAGAAGACATTCGGCAATCTATTGAAAAACTAAGGCCGATTTCCAACAAACATAGGGATAATCGTAAATGGTTTGTTCATTCGGATTTAGAGTCATGTACACACGTATTTGTAAGAGACGATTCGGTCAAGAAACCATTAAAAGCTCCGTATGATGGGCCATATAAAGTAATTAAAAGAAACGAAAAAACATTCGAAGTTCAGTTACAGAATCGTCGTTCAATAATTTCAATAGACAGACTCAAACCAGCCTATTTGATAAATACAAACGAGCAAACACCGGCGTCAAGTATAGTTAACGATAACGACACAGGTAAGCAGATGACGAAACCTCGCAGCGAGGCCAGCCCGGCAACGCAGCGAACAACAAGTAGAGGCCGCGTCATCAAAAAACCCGTGCGTTTTAGTTAGAAAATAAGTTTATTATCTAGGGCATCCGTGTTCGATTCCTCCAGAGCATCATTTTTGTCTCATTTGGCATACACCTTCGATTCAGATAGTTACTATCTTTTTGAGCTAACAAAAAATTTTGGTCATTTTCAATAATTTCAAAATGGGTCAATATACTACCAAAGTAGAGGAAACAAGCTATACTCAAAACAACGTAAACCAAGTGACCAATTTAAAAGCGAAAATGGAAAATTTTAACATCGTGGTTATTTGCATAAGCATCAGTACAGCCCTTGTGTTATGTTGCGGTATGTATTTTTGTTGCATGAGATGTACGAAAGGCGTGAAGAAATGGCTCGAAAAAAGGTTAACAGTAACTCTGGCGGAAGCGGCGGATCAGCGGTCGCAGACGACACAGGGAGAGAGAGGTAAACCAAAAATAGTTTACGCATGAATCCTGTCTACCTGTGTCTGAAAATAGTTTATAGATACCTATAATGTAAGGATATTTTTTTTGCGGTTTCACATTTTTTTTCGCAGAAAGAACATTGTTTAAAATGTAAATGAAACATTCAACATTGTTTTATAAATTCCAAGTTTAATAAATAAGTCATGACATACATTTTAGGAAATAATGTAACATTATTAAATTGTAATCTCATATCTTATAAAATGTTTAAATTGTATCAAATATGGTTTTCAACTTTTACGATGATAAGAGTATATTAAGTTGCAGCTTAGCGACGATGATGTCACACCTTACACATTGCATTGTATTCAGTCAACCTATAGTAGAGTACAGAAGTGGCACCTGTTTGTTTTGTGATTGTAATTGAATTATAATTTTATTTTGTTTAAAATTTGTCGATATCCTGCCAAATTTTAGGAGGGGTGTGATGTAGGGGTACACTCATACATTGTTAAAATGAAATTCAGCAAATTCTTGTAGCGCAGGCGCACGGCAGTCGCCCTCCGCCTGTCTCCGTTCCCACTCGCGGACTCTTGTCCTATAATGTAATTTACGTTCGATTTAATTTCGTAACTTGTACTTGTGTTGTGAAAAGTTATTGAGAACAATATACCCGGACTTTCGTGAACTGCATTCCTGTTGTTTTACTGTGAACACTGAACCTACCTACTAGTTAGTTTTCATCGAGTCATAATTATTTGGAGTCAGATCAACTTATACCTACTAGTGATAACATAACGTGACCGCCCATGCCTTACAGATGTATCTTATGAAAGTACTGTACTAAAAGAATGCTCCTGCGCGCGAGTAGATATGTATTTTATTTTCTACTTTGAAGCAGTCATTTAGTCATCCTTTAGGTCATTCAATTGACGTTAACGGCAGTCTGAAAATAATCTTTTAGCAAGTTAGCCATTTTACTTCATAGATTATTTACCCCTATACCAATTACAATTATCAATTTTCATACTGTTAAGTCCAGAAATGAGAATTTCCATACAAACTTACCATCCCGCCCCCACCCCCCATTTTACCCCTTTAGGGGAGAATTTTGACCATTTCACCTACACACATCTTTTTTAATTGTTCATACCTCTAAGTCCAGAAATGATTTTTGATATAAATACCACCCATTTTACCCCTTTAGAGGGGAATTTTGTCCACTTTACCTACACAGATCTTTATTAACTGTTATCCAGAACTTATATACCTATTTTCATACTTCTAAGTCTGGAAATGAGAAAATTCCACATGAACTTCTCCCTCCTATTTCAGCCTCTTAGGGGTTGAAATTCTAAAAATCCTTATCCTTCTTATTGCACACTTGCATCATAAAAGGAACCCCTGTACCAAATTTCAAGTTTCTAAGTACAGTAGTTTCGGCTGTACGTTGATATAATAAGGCCCGCGATTCCGTTCGCGTACATTTGTATATAACCGGTGAAAAAAACCATGTAGCCTATCCTGTGTCGTGCACGTCTAAATCTAATCTTCAGTAAAAACAAAGTAACTTACTCCATGACCGACCCTTACAAATTTATTATTAGTATTGATGATCAACAAGGTTATTTTTATTCAATCGGTGATAAATATTATAAGCAAAAAGTAATTTATAGCTACAATTAAATTTCTACCTTAATGGCAATATAAAGGCAAATATATACCACACCCAGCACATCTGTGTTTTAGATTGAGTTGACCTCGCGGTAGACTGATCACGTTTGAATAAGTTCCATGTATGTGTGCGTATGTATGTTGCAACCGCATCGCATTGGCATTATGTTCCACATCAATAGGTGTTAGCATGTTTCAGTAATAAATTTCTGCAGCCTACGTGGTCCAGTGGTTAAGGCGTTTGCCCGTTGACCCGGCGGTCGTGGGTTCGATTCCCACCGGAAGCATACTTTGTTTAGTTGTTTCCAGTTTGGTTAGGACATTGCAGGCTTGAATCACCTGATTGTCTGATAATAAAGATGATTCCGTGCTTCGGAAGGCACGTTAAGCCGGTGGTCCCGGCTGCCATCTGGTAGTCGTTAAAGGAACCACGTCAGGGGCCGAGAGGCGGTTCCGAAAAACTCTGACAACAGGGTGTGCATGGTCGATTGACCGTGACACCTACTCGAAATGATGAGTAATAAATTTTTAAAGGTATCCTTTTTGATAACGAGGGAAAATGAGATCACGGGAAGTACCCTATAACTTTTGATTCCCTGGCGAATGTCGATTTGCGACATAAATAGCTGTATCTTTCGATTGCGTTGGCTTTGGCTTAGAAGTTAGATTTTTTCACAACTCCAAGGGACAGTAGACCTGAGTATTTCATATAAATTCAGCTTGATACCTCCACGCGTTACTGAGATAAAGAGTCTTGACAGACAGAAAGACGAACAAAGTGATCCTATAAGGGTTCCGTTTTTTCCTTTTGAGGTACGGAACCCTAAAAAGGCTATTGCTTACTGGTCGATATGAAGTAAGTACACCTACATACATAAGGACAAGATGAGTCATTCTTAAGCGCCAATTAGACCATCCAGAATTTAGGATCCGGAATTCAGTCAACGGATAGTCAACGGACAGTTTAATCGCATTCAGGACGGTCGATCCGTTGTCAGGACAGAATGGCTTCCGACGTCTTTATCGGAAGCATAACGGAAGCATAAAGTGAAACCATCCGGAATTTAGGATCGCCGCATGAGAGGGACGCCGCTATACGTTAGAAACGATACGATAATATCTCCAATCGCATCGCACGTATAGCGGCGTCCCTCTCACGCATTCAGGATGGCCAACGGATGGCTCTCTCAGGACGCGCAGTCTCCGTTCAGGACACGTTCCGGACGGTGTAATCAGGAGCTCTGACGACTGAATTTCTTGTCCTTATCGGATGCTGAATTCCGGATCCTAAATTCAGGATGGTATAATAGGCGCTTTACCGGGGCGGGGAAAGCTATAAGTTTCAGTATCATGAGCTGAACTCTGTAGCTGTAACCGGATCCGATGAGAGGGACGCCGTTATACGTTAGAAACGAAACGAGATATCTCCAATCGTATCGCACGTATAGCGGCGTCCGTCTTATCGGATCCAAATCCAGGATGGTTTAATAAGCCCATAAGAGCCTTTAAATCGCAAGGTTCTGGGGTCGATTCCCGGTCAGATCAAGATAACAAACAGTATTTTTCAGATAGCTCTAGGTCTTGGTCTAATATGTCTATAAAATATCTAATGTCATTTATTATTATATAAAATATGGTATCGTTGATTTAGTATCCTACAAGTTCAAAACTTACTGTGGGACTAGCTCAATCTGGGTGTTATGTCCCTATATTTATTTATAAACTAACCGTAAAAATATTTACTTAATTTTGTCACAGATCTTATGTAATAGTTTAGTTTTAAAAAAAGTGCAAAATTATTATTCATATTTTTGATTATAATTATTTGTGTGGACCATAGAGATAAAAAATCGTGAAACATGATAATTAAAGGATACACAAACATTTTGATAACCTTGTTTTAATTTAAAACAAATCCAATTCTCGGCGATCACATATACTTATACGCATTTTTTTCTTTATATTTGCTATAAGACATTGTTTCGTACCAAATTTCACCCTGCAGCAATTATTTATTCTGTGCCTGCAGCTTTTTATTCCCTTGCGAATGTCGCAAATTTGCGGCATAAACGGCTGTATCTTTTGATTGCGGTGGCTTACAAGTTTATATTTTCGCAGCTCTAAGGGACAGTAGACCTGAGTATTTGATATGAATTTCAGCTTGATACCTCCATGAGTTCCTCAGAAAAAGGGTCTTGACAGACAGATAAGACAGACGGAAACCAAAGTGATCCTATAAAGGTTCCGTTTTTTTTTCCTTTTGTAGTACGGAACCCTAAAAAGCCACCCCATTTGACTTTGCAAACCTATTAGGTCGAGAAAAAAGTATTTTCGTATTATGTATGAACATTTCATCCGTCCATACAAAAGATGTGTAACTTTGACCACAGATTACTAAATAGTTTGCTTTCTCGTCAAAATTCTCAGACAAACGCTTGATCCACCTTTATGCTAAACCCATTATGAATACTGGGACTGCAATATGTCCCGTACTCTAACCTATATTACGTTGTCTTTTTTAGGGTTCCGTAGTCCATTATAGTTTCGTCATGTCCGTCCGTCCGTACGTCCTTCTGTCTGTCCGTCCGGGCTCGTTCTCCGCCGCTACTGCACCGATTGTCACGAAAATTGGTGGAGAGATAAATATTGATGTTTCAAAAGTTTGTTTTTAAAACTATGAAAAAATGATTTTTTTCAGCCATTTCCAATACAGTGAATTTAAAAATTTAAATTGGACTAACCCCAACATGTGGGGTATCGTTGAAAAGGTCTTTTAAAATGCAACAAAAACTGCTTTGAAACTATGTAGATCAAACCCCCCAGTCTTGAGATAATCGAATACAAAGTTAACATTTGAGGTCCCTAAAATAATTCTGAAAAAAATGTGGTATGTACCTTAAAAGTATGTACTTTCAATATAAACTATAGCGGTCTCGGTATCATAAATAGTTATTTTTATACAACTCGATCAACTTATGTAGTCACAGTCGGCCGACCAAAATGTATGGAGTCAACCGCAAAAAGAAATTTGTATATTTTAACTGTAAAAGCCCTTAATTTAGTAAATCTTGGTTTTAAATGTAAATTTTCAGATTTACCGACATGAGTTGGGAAATGTTAGGATTTATAAGAAAAGGACGACTTTTTTTGGGCTTTTACCATAAAAATTTGGTACATGCTAGGTTTTACCACTGACGGCTAGTAGTAAATGTTGGTTTTGGAAATAAATTTATTTCAATTAACTATTAGTAAATTCTTTTACGTAGGTATCATTACAAGAGTTGGGTGAGCTTTACAATAGCTTAGCACGAATTTGTAATTTCTGTTGATTGGATTAATAAACTCGCTTTGCCCTTCTTCACAATAAGATTTTTAATGCGCAATGTCGTAATTTTTATTTTGATACAAAATAGGATTTAAATAACATTATTTTAGGTTAGTATTTGAGGGTTTTGTCCTAAACTGACTGAGTCTATGTAATAATAAAAAAAATACATGTTTCAACACGGATTGCTATTGTGGTATTTACAATCGAAAAGTAATCCTGATGAAGTCATCAACTTGCAAGTGCCTTAATTCGACAAGCATTTTTGAGAATGTATTTATTTTATTTGACAGCTCCGTGGCGCCGTGGTTAACACGCCAGACTGCGACACGGATTGCCCGGGTTCGATCCCCGGCCAGGTCAAGATGGAAAATGATCTTTTTCAGATTGGCCTGGGTCTTGGATGTTTATCTATATGTATTTTATTTATTTATTTATTTATTTACGTTTATTGCACACAATCAAAGATTGGTTACAAAAGGATAAACTTAATGCTAATTGCATTGTCTGCCAGTATATGTATTTGTTATAAAATATAGTATCGTTGAGTTAGTATCCCATAACACAAGTCTCGAACTTACCTTGGGGCTGGCTCATTCTGTGTGATTTGTCCGTATATATTTATTTATTTATTATTATTTTAATTCTTTTCCTCTAGTCAACGACAATTTTCCGACAACTTCTCGTAGACTCACTTCTTGAACAACTTTTTTATCTTTATAAAATCTTCAGAGGGGGTTGCCGGCTACCCCCTCTGAAGTACGGGACCTCACGAGTACGGGACGATGCGCGGGCACGAGACGATGCGTCGAACACGTATTACATGTCTTATTCAACATATACCATGCCTTTGTTGTAAATCCTAAGATCTACCAAGTGAATGGTGGTAAATGTTCAAACCGCAAACCTATTCGGACTTTTACCATTAAGAGTTGATAAATCTTAGGTTTTACTCGAAAATCTTAGGATTTACCATAGTTCGGGGTTTTACAGTAACATATTATATACAACATTCGACTTTTTTGCCGTTTTTGTAGATGACGGTACGGAACCCTTCGTGCGCGTGTCTGACTTGCACTTGGCAGTTTTTATTGTATTAAATTCAGCCAGGTACAATACAACTATAACCGAAGATATTATATTACAACTTTACACACACAAAATAACAAATTAGTTTTCCTCAATATTGCAAAGTGAATGTTATAAAACAGAAATAATATCAGTATTATATTTCTATAAGAAGTACTTTTCATACAAAAATATGTATTTAATCCACTAAATATCATTTAAATAATTAAAATATCATTTAATAATTTAAATAATGGATATCACATGGTAAATAAAATAAGTAAGTACTGTATGTAGCATCACATGAAATGTGTCAGATTTGAAAAAGATCTTCAGTGACAAGAGCAATTTATTTTTTTGGCGGGGTGCGATTTATAGTTTAAAATCGTGTGCCATGGCTTCGCCATCTGGCCAAATCTGCTCAAGTAGCTAGTACCATTATATAATCTGTGCTATTATCTGACAATATATCGAGAAGAACAATTTCGACATCAACAACTGCTATCTGTTTCTGATCTCCAATCAATCAAAGGATAATGTTAATTTTTAGGGTTCCGTATCCAAAGGGTAAAATCGAGACAATATTACTTTTAGTCCTCTACATCACCAAACCGTGATAGCTAAGGTTGAAATTTTCACAGACGATGTAGGTATTTCTGTTGCCGCTATAACAACAAATACTAATAACAAAATAAAAATTTCAGGCAGGATCCCATACGCCAAACGTGTTTTTTTTTGCTCGATATTATTAACGCCAACAGGTAGACGCTTGAAATATTTATTTTTGAAGGGAGTATGCATCTAAAGACCTGATGATGATGACGATGATGCATCTAAATAGATAGATGCATACTCACTTCAAAAATAAACATTTAAATTCAAATAAAACAGAGGAAAAAAACAGGGGAGCTCCAATAGAACAAACATGAAATACAGGTTATAACATATAGTCTCTAATATTGTAAGGTAAGGGTATGGAACCATTCGTGCGCTAGTCCGATTCGATCTTGGCCGATTTTTAAATAAAGCAATGACGTTATCAAGCAACTCTTGGAGACAAGAATATGAACAACAACTTTTTTTTATTATCGACATTTAGGTATTAATGTATAATTACCGATCTTATCTTTATTATTAAACTAGCTGTTGCCCGCAACTTCGTCTGCGTCAATTTCTGATAGATGAATAATTTTCCCCCGTTATCAAAATATTTTTTATTGATGTTTCGCTCCTATTGGTCGCAGCGTGATGTTTTAAAGCCTAAAGCCTTCGTCAATAAATGTAGTAGAGATTTTTTACGATTTGAACCAGTAGTTCCTAAGATTAGCGCGTTCAAACAAACAAACTCTTCAGCTTTATAATATTAGTATAGATTTCATCAGCATCAGACCTTTTATCAAATACGAGAATACTGTATTTATTAGTTGTCCCACACTTTCTAGTAACTGTATCTTAAATGAGTATAATTCATTACATGCAATTTAACACTGTAGGGTAGATCTCCCTCCCTAATCCATCCCGCCATCCTAATCCAAACTCATATTATAAATGCTGAAGTTAGTGTTAGTTTAGTTATTCGTTTGTTTGTTACGCTTTCCCGCTTTGACTACTGAACAGATCATTATGAAATTTTGCATTTGCGTTATCTGGGATATACAGAGAACGAAGGCTACCGTACTCCCAGAAAAAGTACTGTTCCAACCAAGTTTGTATCAACCGCAAGTAGTTATAGTATACAATTATTATATACTTCTATTTCCAAATTCACTTATGTTATGACAATAACAATTTAAAGTCAAAGCCATATTTATACTTTGAATGCAAATTTTCCACTGCTATGATACTCTTGCCAACTTACATGTATTTACACTAGTGCATGCCAAATTCAAACTTATACCTTGAGCACAAAGCTTATAAAGGCCCGACTTGTTTATTTTCACGATATTCAAAGCTTGCCAAAAATTTATTCTCATAGGATGTTTATGAAGGATGCAGAACAAAATTCAAATAATTAGAAGTTATACAGGTAATCCGCTGCTAACTTCGATCTTTCTACACATTTCTTTAGGACATGTTTGTTACCAGTCGTCATCACCATATTGCAGCCGTAAGAAGTCCACGGCTGGACAAAGGCCTCTCCCAAGGACTATTGGTTCCATGGGAGGCTATTGCCATACTCACTACGCTTGGCAGGCGGGTTGATGAGCGCAGTTACTTTGGCTTCTTGTTCTTTCGATGCTGCTGCCTATCGGAAGTATTTTTAAGCTGGGGAAGGATAGGAATTTGTTGGATCAGAGAGGGGAATAAAGGTGTTGGGATACTACTTACTCGTATGAATAGGGAATAAGTAAGTAGCAGCTCGGGAAGTCGGGAGCGCGTACCCAATGCCTGCAACTACCAAACAAGCAGTATGACACCATTGACCGAATTGTTAAAAAAATGTTGGCTAACAGATGCAACCAAAAATTTTAAAATAAAACAAATGTACTTACTTTGTGGGTCTGCTTTTCATCCAAAGTGGGAGAGTCATTCCATCTTTGATTTCTGGGTCACTTGAAGCCATTATGAGAAAATATCCAATAATATTCACAAAGAAATATGAAAATTACTACTTCATGTAGTGAGTGACTTTAGCTGTATGACTGAATGTTTATCTTGAGCAGAAAGATAAGATTGTCTCAGAAGGTGCTGAGTTTTGACATTGAATACAAAATAATATAGATAAATACATACAAAATAATTTAAGCTATTTACAATAAGAAAGGGACCAGGAGCACTCAAGACACTCTTTGAGATTCACTGGACTTTAAACTGAGGGGTGAAGCCATCTGAAACAATAAAAAGTCCTCATATTATAGGTATACAGTAAGTAACTATAGTCAGTGCGGTTTCTTAGACCCTGTCACAGTCCTAGTCACAGATAGTCACATTTGTGTGAACACCTCCCACTAGTGTGACGTTATATAAATAATTTAACATAGATACATATTATTATACCTGTTTCCCATGGGAGTAGGCAGAGGCTATAGATCTCCACTTGCTATGATCCTAACAAATATCTCTAGTTTCATCTACACTCATTACCATGAGGTAATGAGTGTAGACGAATAGTAGTGTAAATACATATTTTGCATTCACAATGCTATTTTTGATATACTCTTATTAAATTCAGAAATAAAATATGGTGAAAAAATTCTAAGCGGGCGGGATTTGAATGCAAAATATGTATAAACACTTAAAAATATTGCATGGCTTCCTACATATTAGTTGATTTCAAATTCATTGTAAAATAAGTTCAATCAAATACCTCACTTGTAAAAGTCGGGTAGTTGTGTAGGTGCCTTAATACGTATAAGGGGAATGGGATATGGTGGAGAGTTTCGGCGCCGAGGTTAGAACAGGCGGTGGCTCAGTTGGAAAAGCGTAAGTCGTACATAGGCTTAAGGTCGCAGGTTCAAATCCCGCCCGCTTGGAATTTTTCACCATATTTTATTTCTTAATTTAATAAGAGAATGTCATCAGCAAATCGAAAGTGAGTGATACACTCGCCGTTGATGTTGATGCCAAGTCCATCCCATTCCAGGAGCTTGAAGGCATCCTCCAGAGCAGCCGTGAACGGTTTTGGAGATATCACGTCTCCCTGTCTCACGCCTCTCTGTAATGGTATAGCCTTCGTGCTCTGCTCCTGTACTCGAACTGACATGGTGGAGTTTCTGTATAAGCACTTCAACACTTCGATATAGAGATGTATGTATGGATGAACTTGGACAAGACCAAAGTTATGTTCAATGAGCGGGACCGACTGCTGTTAATGGATTGCTTCTCGAAATTGTTAAGAAGTATGTTTACCTTGGGCAAACAGTGCAATGTAACGCCAAAACCAGGCAGTATATTCTTAAGAATTGCTCTGAAAGTAGGTAGGTAGTAAAAATATCCACTAAATCGTCACTATTTTAATGACTACCTACCTACATACTTAAATTACGACTATTTCCTAATACATGAAGATAACCTTCCTGCATGGTACGTAGTTGCTGTTGTTGCATGGGCTTGGTTATGCCTATTGTTTGGTGAAATAGGAAAGCAGGGCTAAATGTAAACTTATGTGCAAAAAAGACTAAAAAATGTGTTTATATACTTACAGCATCAATTAAATTATTAGAAGCACAACTAATAATCATTTTAATCACAAGAAAGCTAAAAATTATGGAAAAAATACCACAAGGAAAAATGTCCACGACACACTTCAAACGCTTATAAATTATTTGTAGCAAATTGACAGATGTCGGTCCAGTGTTGCCGTAAGTAAAATTCAATCTGTACACTACATCCAGGATAATATTGTAAAAACCTAAAAACATTACATTCGAAATATGGCTAATTTAAAGTATTTTAAAGTGGCTAAAGTATTTTTCTATTACGATTGAAAATAGATATTATAACTTTACTATTTAGTTGTAACCAATCCCAATTCATTTTATTCTATTCTAGCTTTATTACTAGAGGTGGGTCGTCGTCGGTTTTTTCGACAACGAGTCGCAACCGTTTTTTCAAGAACGGAAACCAGTCTTCGAAACGGTTCTCGTTCGGAACGGTTTTGGGCGGCGGGCAACGACGCCGACGGCGACGGTCTAACGAACGCAACGAATCTATAACAGTCTCCTAAATCGAACGAAATCTCGTTGCGCCAAAGTTCGTTCGTTTCGGCAATGATTGCGTTGCGGACTTAAGTTTACTAGTATTAGGTACATATAGTTTTATTGCTTAGCTTCTTTGTACTCTATTTCAATCTTTATAGGATACGCCGCAATGACCACCGCGTTGCGAACGAGACGAGACGAAACATGAAATCGCAATAGTCTCATTGTATTCTAGCTTGTATTTACATTGCAGGTAAGTTCAAATTCGCGTGAAACATTACGATGACTGGTTTTGCGACGAGGACTGCTTTGAAACGAAACGTAAAACGGTTCTATCGTCGCGGACCAATCTCAGAAGAATAATATACATAGAAGCCGCATAAAAATAGAAACTGAAAACAGATAGTTGACACTGTATTTTTCTTATGAGCTTTCGCTTATGACAGAATGAGACAAAAACTTCAGTCAGTTTCTATTATTTTCATGGTTGTCCCCTCAGAAGAATAATATACATAGAAGCCGCATAAAAATAGAAACTAAAAACAGATAGTTGACACTGTATTTTTCTTATGAGCTTTCGCTTATGACAGAATGAGACAAAAACTTCAGTCAGTTTCTATTATTTTCATGGTTGTCCCGACTTGAAATGTCAATGGACTCCATTGGACTCCAATTAAATCCGACTAAATTCAAAATAACTTATTACAGTTCAACGTCTGTAATATTAGCATCTTGCCGATTTGATCGGGTTATATATCGACAAAAACATTGCGGCGAAATTGTGATGTCTGCAAATTAAATATAGGATTGTGCTAAAATTCTCACGGAAAAAAGTATTAACCGGTGTTGGGTTGGTGCGTTATCAAATGACCATTATACTAAACAATGTCTTGTGCAATGGAGCGATGTAAATCCCATTCAGGACGAACAGAAATAAATTCTGTAAAACATAATTTTCTTCGGTAAGTTTTTCAGTTAAAAGTGCATAATTAAAACCCAAAATACCTCAAAATACAACAATAATATTGTCAATTATATAACGTATTGTATAAATGACAACTTTTATAGGTATTTTGCTTAAAATTATCGTTTTTTCCTTATTTCAAATTAGGTTAGTTTTTTTTGCTAGTGATGTGGTAAAATCACGTATCTACGAGTATATCGATATTTTTTATGACGGTCTTGCTATCAGGGATATTTTTGTTAGTGTTGAGCCATGCAATAGTAATGTAACAAATTGAACCATCATGGTAATTAAACAACCAGCAAAGTGTGAGTCGGACTCGCGCACGAAGGGTTCCGTACCATCCTTACATATAATATTATAAATGTGAAAGTGAGTTTGTTTGTTACGCTTCCACGCCGTAACTTCTGAACCGATCATCATGAAATTTTGCATCATCATCATCACCATTGCACGATCTCTGGAGTACGGAAAAGAACATAGACATAAATTACATCTCAGAATAAGGTACTGTTATCGGGGATAGACATTAACGCGAGCGGAGCCGTGGGCGTAAGCTATAAAAACGCCCGAAATTTTTGTTTGTAATATTTCAACTGTCTCACTATCACGGTTCATGAGATACAGCTTGGTGACAGACAGATGGATATCTGAGTCATATTAGTAGGGTCCTGTTTTTATCCTTTGGGTACGGAACCCTAAAAAGAATCGATTTTTACTAATATGAAGAAAATTATTGTTGAAATTTTATTGCAGCTTCCTGAAGTAAAAGGATAAAAAGGTGTGGATCCGAGGAACTTTCAAGCGACATATTGGACATAAAATGTCATACATACTCGAATTTGTTCAAAATATTTTACTGCCGTGCCGATACATTAATTTCGAATATAAAATTAAATGGAAGCGATTGAAACACGATGCTTTACCTACATTTATATTTGCCGAATTATAAATCAATGGTAATAAGAAAGTTTACGGAAACGGTTTTATTATTTATATTTAAAATTATGAAAAACATTTTATTTTGGACAGTAATGAAAGTGGGTAAAGTAATCTCTTGTTTTTCTTCACCTCTTGTTTTTCTATTACCAACACTGTGAATTTTTCACAAATAACACACTGGCACTTTTTTACCCTAGTGTAAAAGTTTTATAAAATAAAAAATATCACTTCGAATTATGTGTTTCTCTTTACCTACCTGATTATGTTTCCTTTACTGACTGTTCCTCAAAGCTAGCTGGGAAAAGCTTTAGATGGTTTTGGAATATGCTGAATGGCCCATTGATCAAGTGAAAAATATATCTGACCTTATATTACCTTTTGATACATGAGCGCCCCATTGCAATTTAGACAGCCTCCGTGGTCCAGTGGTTAAGGCGTTTGCCTGTTGACCCGGGGGTCGTGGGTTCGATTCCCACCGGAAGCATACTTTGTTTAGTTGTTTCCAGTTTGGTTAGGACATTGCAGGCTTGAATCACCTGATTGTCTGATAATAAAGATGATTCCGTGCTTCGGAAGGCACGTTAAGCCGGTGGTCCCGGCTGCCATCTGGTAGTCGTTAAAGGAACCACGTCAGAGGCCGAGAGGCGGTTCCGAAGAACTCTGACACTAGGGTGTGCATGGTCGATTGACCGTGACACCTACTCGAAATAATGATGATGATGCAATTTAGAGTCTATTGTGATTCCTAAGAAGGTGGTATCATTTACAAAGTCTATTTTACCTTCAACTAGTATGTCAACGTTGGACTGCCTCACATTGGGGACTGTAAATCGAATGCATTGGGTTTTTTGCGCATTCATAGGTAAGGTAGGTAAGTAGGCACTGTTTGAATTTCGAAATAATCGAAAATATGATTGACATCATATTAGGTATTTTGCCGTTCGACCAATACTGGGTAAGGCCTAATGACCAGCAGTAGACAGTAGACGCGCGGTGGGTAATGTATGGTTTTTTTTTTTACCTATTTATCAGATGAAGCCAAGCGGCGCCATGCGATTAGGAGTTATTTAGGTGTATCTTGACGTAACTTTTAAAGTAAAAGCCTCTTTAGCGGCTTTGTGCACTTTTTGGGATGGGTAAAATAGAAAACTCGCGTCAGGACACGTGAATTGATCGAAAATTCGTAAGAAGGACACGGACCTGAGCAAAGGCGAGTTTTCACTTCTGCCGGCACTCCTGGAGTGCAACTAGTTGTTTTTTTTTTTTATGAATCGTACTCATTTAACGAATCGATACAATCAGAGTAGAGTACATTTATGACTTTCTTAGGAGGAAACATTTAGTCGATAAATATATTTCATCGATATAGTACAACCCTGATCACATCAGTACCCCAGGACAACCTGCACATTTACGCAAATGGCATTGTATATGCATCTCTTTCTGATGCTTTAACAATGCCATAAGTAAAAACAGTGTAGAATATTGTATTTTGTTGTTATTTTAACACGGTTTCTATGCTTTAGTTATTGTTCTGAGGTTGTCCCGACTTGAAATGTCAATGGACTCCATTGGACTCCAATTAAATCCGACTAAATTCAAAATAACTTATTACAGTTCAACGTCTGTAATATTAGCATCTTGCCGATTTGGTCGGGTTATATATCGACAAAAACATTGCGGCGGAATTGTGATGTCTGCAAATTAAATATAGGATTGTGCTAAAATTCTCACGGAAAAAAGTATTAACCGGTGTTGGGTTGGTGCGTTATCAAATGCCATTTGCTACCATTATACTAAACAATGTCTTGTGCAATGGAGCGATGTAAATCCCATTCAGGACGAACAGAAATAAATTCTGTAAAACATAATTTTCTTCGGTAAGTTTTTCAGTTAAAAGTGCATAATTAAAACCCAAAATACCTCAAAATACAACAATAATATTGTCAATTATATAACGTATTGTATAAATGACAACTTTTATAGGTATTTTGCTTAAAATTATCGTTTTTTCCTTATTTCAAATTAGGTTAGTTTTTTTGCTAGTGATGTGGTAAAATCACGTATCTACGAGTATATCGATATTTTTTATGACGGTCTTGCTATCAGGGATATTTTTGTTAGTGTTGAGCCATGCAATAGTAATGTAACAAATTGAACCATCATGGTAATTAAACAACCAGCAAAGTGTGAGTCGGACTCGCGCACGAAGGGTTCCGTACCATCCTTACATATAATATTATAAATGTGAAAGTGAGTTTGTTTGTTACGCTTCCACGCCGTAACTTCTGAACCGATCATCATGAAATTTTGCATCATCATCATCACCATTGCACGATCTCTGGAGTACGGAAAAGAACATAGACATAAATTACATCTCAGAATAAGGTACTGTTATCGGGGATAGACATTAACGCGAGCGGAGCCGTGGGCGTAAGCTATAAAAACGCCCGAAATTTTTGTTTGTAATATTTCAACTGTCTCACTATCACGGTTCATGAGATACAGCCTGGTGACAGACAGATGGATATCGGAGTCATATTAGTAGGGTCCTGTTTTTATCCTTTGGGTACGGAACCCTAAAAAGAATCGATTTTTACTAATATGAAGAAAATTATTGTTGAAATTTTATTGCAGCTCCCTGAAGTAAAAGGATAAAAAGGTGTGGATCCGAGGAACTTTCAAGCGACATATTGGACATAAAATATCATACATACTCGAATTTGTTCAAAATATTTTACTGCCGTGCCGATACATTAATTTCGAATATAAAATTAAATGGAAGCGATTGAAACACGATGCTTTACCTACATTTATATTTGCCGAATTATAAATCAATGGTAATAAGAAAGTTTACGGAAACGGTTTTATTATTTATATTTAAAATTATGAAAAACATTTTATTTTGGACAGTAATGAAAGTGGGTAAAGTAATCTCTTGTTTTTCTTCACCTCTTGTTTTTCTATTACCAACACTGTGAATTTTTCACAAATAACACACTGGCAATTTTTTACCCTAGTGTAAAAGTTTTATAAAATAAAAAATATCACTTGGAATTATGTGTTTCTATTTACCTACCTGATTATGTTTCCTTTACTGACTGTTCCTCAAAGCTAGCTGGGAAAAGCTTTAGATGGTTTTGGAATATGCTGAATGGCCCATTGATCAAGTGAAAAATATATCTGACCTTATATTACCTTTTGATACATGAGCGCCCCATTGCAATTTAGAGTCTATTGTGATTCCTAAGAAGGTGGTATCATTTACAAAGTCTATTTTACCTTAAACTAGTATGTCAACGTTGGACTGCCTCACATTGGGGACTGTAAATCGAATGCATTGGGTTTTTTGCGCATTCATAGGTAAGGTAGGTAAGTAGGCACTGTTTGAATTTCGAAATAATCGAAAATATGATTGACATCATATTAGGTATTCTGCCGTTCGACCAATACTGGGTAAGGCCCAATGACCAGCAGTAGACAGTAGACGCGCGGTGGGTAATGTATGGATTTTTTTTTTACCTATTTATCAGATGAAGCCAAGCGGCGTTATTGTTCTGAGGGACCCTCAGAACAATAACTAAAGCATAGAAACCGTGTTAAAATAACAACAAAATACAATATTCTACACTGTTTTTACTTATGGCATTGTTAAAGCATCAGAAAGAGATGCATATACAATGCCATTTGCGTAAATGTGCAGGTTGTCCTGGGGTACTGATGTGATCAGGGTTGTACTATATCGATGAAATATATTTATCGACTAAATGTTTCGTCCTAAGAAAGTCATAAATGTACTCTACTCTGATTGTATCGATTCGTTAAATGAGTACGATTCATAAAAAAAAAACAACTAGTTGCACTCCAGGAGTGCCGGCAGAAGTGAAAACTCGCCTTTGCGGCATACTCAGGTCCGTGTCCTTCTTACGAATTTTCGATCAATTCACGTGTCCTGACGCGAGTTTTCTATTTTACCCATCCCAAAAAGTGCACAAAGCCGCTAAAGAGGCTTTTACTTTAAAAGTTACGTCAAGATACACCTAAATAACTCCTAATCGCATGGCGCCGCTTGGCTTCATCTGATAAATAGGTAAAAAAAAAATCCATACATTACCCACCGCGCGTCTACTGTCTACTGCTGGTCATTAGGCCTTACCCAGTATTGGTCGAACGGCAGAATACCTAATATGATGTCAATCATATTTTCGATTATTTCGAAATTCAAACAGTGCCTACTTACCTACCTTACCTATGAATGCGCAAAAAACCCAATGCATTCGATTTACAGTCCCCAATGTGAGGCAGTCCAACGTTGACATACTAGTTGAAGGTAAAATAGACTTTGTAAATGATACCACCTTCTTAGGAATCACAATAGACTCTAAATTGCAATGGGGCGCTCATGTATCAAAAGGTAATATAAGGTCAGATATATTTTTCACTTGATCAATGGGCCATTCAGCATATTCCAAAACCATCTAAAGCTTTTCCCAGCTAGCTTTGAGGAACAGTCAGTAAAGGAAACATAATCAGGTAGGTAAAGAGAAACACATAATTCGAAGTGATATTTTTTATATTATAAAACTTTTACACAGGGTAAAAAAGTGCCAGTGTGTTATTTGTGAAAAATTCACAGTGTTGGTAATAGAAAAACAAGAGGTGAAGAAAAACAAGAGATTACTTTACCCACTTTCATTACTGTCCAAAATAAAATGTTTTTCATAATTTTAAATATAAATAATAAAACCGTTTCCGTAAACTTTCTTATTACCATTGATTTATAATTCGGCAAATATAAATGTAGGTAAAGCATCGTGTTTCAATCGCTTCCATTTAATTTTATATTCGAAATTAATGTATCGGCAAGGCAGTAAAATATTTTGAACAAATTCGAGTATGTATGACATTTTATGTCCAATATGTCGCTTGAAAGTTTTTTTTTTTTTTTTTTTTTTTTTTTATTTATTTTCAGAAACTTAGTCTATTATTACAGGAGTAAAACCTAATGCAACAGACCAGCCAATTTTAGTTAGGTACTTAATATTAATGTATACTAGTTAAGAATTTATATATAATACACATTATGAAGTACGCTCATTTGTTTACCAATTAAGTACAGTTAAGTATAACAAATTTCCTGCAAAGCGACTTTCGTGAATTCACACAAACTGCACTTAAAAATATCAATCTTACTGGCCAATTTATTAAGAGTGTGCAGCGCCCGTGTCATAGGTGCTTTATTTAACAAATTGGTACGCCCATGAGGAACTACCAGTAGACACGGCTGTCGCCGGCGCTCCGCATATCTATTTGGGACGCAAAACCTCACCAATTTTAATACCTCTGCATTATGTATTTTGCCTCGAAGTACTTTAAAAATATATGACAACAAACTAAGTTCCCTCCGCACGCTTAGCTCATTATATCCTACCATACCCAAAACGAATATAGTAGGATACATCAAGGGGTACAACGGGTAAACGCCGTATTGTCGCCAGTATAAATATCTTAGGAATTTGTTTTGTATCCGTTCTAACAAGAGGTTGTACTTTGCTTCATGGGGATGCCAGATCATTCCATTACATTCGAGATGGCTTCTAACTAACGCGTTGTACAACGTCCTTATGACATCAATATTTGTGAAGTTAGATGCTCTACGGAGTATGAAACCCAAATTCCTAAATGCGACCTTACCAATGTTTTTAATATGCTCGTTAAAGTTCAGTTGTGATGACATGTGAACCCCCAAGTCTCTCACTTCTGTGACTTCCTGTATGTGTGTGCCGTCGATCTGATAGTTGTAATGGACTGGGCTGTGTGATTTTGTGAAGGAAATTGTCAAACATTTAGACGTGTTAAATTCCATGTTATTCTTTTTGCTCCATGCCACGACTCTCTGAATATCGTCTTGCAGTTGTTCACAATCAGTGGTGCTGTTAACTGGGAGAAACAATTTTAAATCGTCTGCAAACAGTAAACAAGATGCATGCAGTACGACATCAACCAGGTCATTTATCATGATGAGAAACTCAAGAGGACCTAAGTTGCTTCCCTGACTCACACCAGATAACACCAAATATGGTTCGGAACGGTGACCGCCATAATCAACATACTGTTTCCTGTCTCTTATATTATATATTTTCGGGCGTTTTTATAGCTTACGCCCACGGCTCCGCTCGCGTTAATGTCTATCCCCGATAACAGTACCTTATTCTGAGATGTAATTTATGTCTATGTTCTTTTCCGTACTCCAGAGATCGTGCAATGGTGATGATGATGATGCAAAATTTCATGATGATCGGTTCAGAAGTTACGGCGTGGAAGCGTAACAAACAAACTCACTTTCACATTTATAATATTATATGTAAGGATGGTACGGAACCCTTCGTGCGCGAGTCCGACTCACACTTTGCTGGTTGTTTAATTACCATGATGGTTCAATTTGTTACATTACTATTGCATGGCTCAACACTAACAAAAATATCCCTGATAGCAAGACCGTCATAAAAAATATCGATATACTCGTAGATACGTGATTTTACCACATCACTAGCAAAAAAACTAACCTAATTTGAAATAAGGAAAAAACGATAATTTTAAGCAAAATACCTATAAAAGTTGTCATTTATACAATACGTTATATAATTGACAATATTATTGTTGTATTTTGAGGTATTTTGGGTTTTAATTATGCATTTTTAACTGAAAAACTTACCGAAGAAAATTATGTTTTACAGAATTTATTTCTGTTCGTCCTGAATGGGATTTACATCGCTCCATTGCACAAGACATTGTTTAGTATAATGGTCATTTGATAACGCACCAACCCAACACCGGTTAATACTTTTTTCCGTGAGAATTTTAGCACAATCCTATATTTAATTTGCAGACATCACAATTCCGCCGCAATGTTTTTGTCGATATATAACCCGATCAAATCGGCAAGATGCTAATATTACAGACGTTGAACTGTAATAAGTTATTTTGAATTTAGTCGGATTTAATTGGAGTCCAATGGAGTCCATTGACATTTCAAGTCGGGACAACCATGAAAATAATAGAAACTGACTGAAGTTTTTGTCTCATTCTGTCATAAGCGAAAGCTCATAAGAAAAATACAGTGTCAACTATCTGTTTTCAGTTTCTATTTTTATGCGGCTTCTATGTATATTATTCTTCTGAGGAGGGACCAATAAACTGTTCTTAAAAACGGTTCGTCTTTGGAACGACCACCTCACCTCTATTTATTACCAACATAACAAAAACAATATTAAAGTTAATGAATGTCACTCAGAAAAACATCAAAAATTGACAGAATCTACAAAAATCTGAGACAAAAATTGCCAAAAAAATAATTCTAATTTCACTCGTTATTTTTACATTCTGAGTTTATTGCATCAGTGCACATATTAAACACGAATGTGAAAGAAAATACATCTAGTAATTCAAATTTGTGTATTAAAATCTTTTACCATGGCCAACGAACAAGAACCGACTGATCTAGACTGGGTGCAACTGCGCCGTGATATGGGCACTGCAGCGGTGCACGTAGAATCAACAAAAGAGAAATTCGAACGAAAGTTTTTCGAAAACCCATTTGTACCACTAGGTTTGTTTTTAGTACATTCGAGATCGTTTTTAGATTCGTTTTTAGTACATCGGGCTGAAGCTCCTTGTTTTCCCCGTCTAACATTTAAAATACATCTACAGTATGTATATAGTATGAATATAATAAATGAATTCTTTTCAACATATCAATCAGTATACTTTGTGAATAGAATTATTTTGTGGTTGTTGTAAATTTGTGTTACATAATTTATTGCATATCCATAATTTTATTATCAAACTTTATTTAACATCCTATTTTACCACTTTCAGGATGCTTGGCTACAGCTAGTGCACTGACATATGGTCTATGGAGTTTCAGAACGGGGAGGAGTAAAATGTCCCAAACCATGATGCGTGCCAGAATTGTAGCCCAGGGCTTCACAATCACTGCTCTAGTGGTTGGGGTAATGATGTCTGTAGGAAAAAACTTATAATACTTAGGAACTCAAGGAACCCTGAAGAAAACTCATTTCAAGCAACGGAAACACTGATTTTAAAATCGTCTAGATGAATGCAATACTTAATATCATGTTAACTCTTATAGTAAATGTATAAAATTAAATTTATTTTAATGTATCTATGTTAATTTATCATAAGTTTACCTCAATAATCTTTCAAATAAAAAACCTGACTTCAACCAAACTACTGAACCAATTGTGATGGAATTTATATGGGACTAATGGGAAGCATAGGTACCCTTTCAAATAAAGAATAATCAGTTCATTAATTATTTAATGATGGCGGTAACAGATAAGAAACAAAAATTATATAACCATATTGAGAACCTCCACAGACAAAAGGTACTTATACGAGTAACGACACCATTCCTAAAGCGCGGAAATGCCTTTTTGTATAACATTAATGTTCTTGAATTGGGGAGCGGGGGGGTGAAGCCTCCGCCATAAAAAATTCTTGGTGTGCGTCACCCCAGCAGGAAAGTACCTTGTAGAGTAATATGAGTAGAAGGAATAATTAGTTCCCAAAATGCTGTAAATGTGCCTTTTGTAATTTTAGAAAAAAATACGAATAAAACCATTTTTCTTACGAAGTACGAAGTACTTTCCTACTGCTGGAGTTACGCACACACAAAATCTTGAACACACAGAGAGTAGATTAGGTATGGCTTATATATAATGTATTAGGTAGGCTATTAACATATAGGTATATTTTTTGCTATTATTGGAAACATAAATTAATGGTAACAATAGGTCCTCAAACTTCATTGATTGGTGCAATTTATTAATTCGGCGGGCAAACACCAGGAGTGCTATTTTTGAAATTATACCGATCGTAAACGTGCGATATTTCCATACCAAAATCGCTCGAAGACGAGTGTCACACTTTCAAAAATAGTACCCCAGGTGTACACAATTCTCAGAACAATTACATATTTGCTTGACTGTGTAAAAATATTATTGTCAATGTCAGAAAATAATGTGAAATAATGTAAACACAAATGGAACAAACTAGCTAAAGAAATAAAAAGTGCAATTTTTCATCCTCCTCATCCATTATTTTTTTTGTTTAATTCTTAAATTGATGCCTTAAAAATATGAATGGCTTTATTGCTGTTCATTGTGGTAATTAAAACTTAATTTTTAAAAGTAAAATAACATTATGTACCTACCTTGATTAGGTACTTATTATTTATTTAACGATTAGCTGATAATATTGCTTCTTTTCGTAGGAGCTGGGTATCACAGTGATACTTTGAAGAAAGATTATCAAAAGACATGTTACCAAGCCTGCCGAAAGGCTTCCGAAGCTTTGAAGAATGGAGGAAATGCCGTTGATGCTGTAGAAAAAGCCATCATAGGTATGAATTATTGATACATCTACATCATCATGCTACTGTAGACATTATGATACTATGGACGAAATGCTACTGTAGACGTTATGAAACTATGGACGAAATGATACTGTAGACGTTATGATACTATGGACCTTATGCACCGGAAGGATTAATAATAAATGTTTAAAATGTACAAATTTCTTAAATTTTCTTGCAGAATTGGAGAATAGTCCACTGACAAATGCTGGCTATGGCTCCAACTTAAGCTGGGGTGGATTGGTGGAATGTGACGCTTCATTGATGAATGGCCAAACTCTCCATTTTGGTGCTTGTGGAGCAGTCTCTAATGTCTGGAACCCAATCACGTTAGCAAAACAGTTGTGTATAAAACAGTGTGATAATTTATCCCTAGGCCGGGTGCCACCATGCATCCTCACAGGTAATGGGGCCCGTTCATGGGCAGAAAGAATGGGGTTGGAGATTGTTGATGAAAGGAAAATGGTATCTGCCCGTTCATTTCGTAACTATAAACATTGCAAGAGAAAGTTGAAGAGGTATTCATTACAGAATGACATAAAATTTAGCCCATTGGACACTGTTGGAGCTATCTGTGTTGATTCAAATGGTGTTGTAGCCTCAGGGGCTAGTTCTGGTGGAGTTTCATTAAAACATGAAGGCAGAGTAGGCCAGGCAGCCTCATTTGGCAGTGGCGTGTGGGCTGTGATGAGCAGAGATGGCAAGAAACCATCAGTGGCTGCCTGTACCTCTGGATGTGGAGAACACCTAATTCGTACAGAACTAGCAAAGAATGCAGCAGAAAGCTTGTTTGAACCATCTCCAACCTTAGGATTAGACAGATGCTTCAAAGAAAATTTTATTGAGTCTCCATTCTTGTGGGATGTGCCTGAGCGACTTGGTGGAGCATTAGCTTTGCGATTTGACTCGGAAGTTGGCGAAGGAGAGTTATTGTGGGGTCACACAACTAAGACAATGTGCATTGGCTATATGTCAACAGAGAGCACCAGACCAAAGGTAATTTTTTCATATTCAAATTTTTCAATATCCAATAATAATTTGCTATGTACTCTGGAAGCCCTAGATGACACAGTGGATAACGCATGTCTGCTACATAATGAGAAGCTTTTAAATAAATAAATAAATAAAAAAGTCATTTATTGCCTTTGCTTACAGTAAACATAAAAATTGCAAACTTCTAAAAATAAATGGCAAAGGAATGCCTCAGCTTTTCATTTCTGAATGTTTACCTGGGGTTCTGGACAAACCCAAGGAGGGTTGGCGTCGGCCTGCCTGCCTGTAAAAACTTTGCCAAATCATATTACAGCTTAAAACCGGGAATAATGCTCAGTTGAGTAGGGTTGTTAAAATTTGCCCATTTGTACTATTCCTAAAGTTGATATTATATCTTTTTACAGTGTATAATTTCCCACCTTCCACCAAAAGTGGAGCCTGGACGTAAAGCAGTAGTGTCCGGGCAATCTTTCACAGTTCCCATACAACCTTGCCCAGTGGTCACATGGGAAATCAAGACTGAAACAAACTGCAATGGATCTCTTTGACTAAGTTTAGCTTGTGTAACTAGAAACAATATGTAGCTGTATATTTAACACATTGTAAATATTTAGAAATAGGAAAATTACAATATGAAACTACATCCAAATTTGCAAACCTCCATTTTTTTTTACTGAATTTTCTCAAATAATATCTACATGCCCTTCCGAATCAAATGACACCTCAATCATAATTTTCAGAGAATACGAAAAAGTTTTGATCTAAAAAGCACTTGTTGAAAAGACTATAAGAGCTTCATAAATAAATGATCGACCGGGCGCCGCCAGCCCGGCGCATACCGGGTATGTGAACACGCGCCGTTTTTGTAGATTTATAGTTAAATCATTTACTTGCTTCCAATATAAATAATTGCTGTTAGGAACTTATTCACAACCACTTTACTTCAACCTACAGTAAAATATGCTAATAAGTTAAATGACATGACAATGTGTTAAGTAAATGGCTAGTAACTGCTGTACTAGCAGACATCTGTATACATACAGATAGCATGACATTGATTAGGTGATAAATAAATAAAATATGTGAAGCTAAATATATGTATCTAATTTACGAATTTTAATATTTTCGTCTTTCTATGCATTATGTCTAGTGTGCTTGTAGTGGCTAATTCTATGATTATACATATAAGTATGCATTAAGTAGAAAAGCAAAAATATTTTTGTGGTAAGTATTGGCCTATAATATGGTATTTTGTTGAATCGCTATAGCAATAAATAAAACTGCAAAGAAACAATTCGAAATGATTGCATAAATAATTCTCTATCAATGTCACCAAGTTTGCTGGCTCTTGGCTAAATAGCAATAGCTTCCTTTTAGTAATAAACGTGTTTCTTTGAGATTTTTTGGATATGCAAAATAAAACCAATATTGTGATGTTTCATGTTTTTATTTCGAAATGTCCTGTATTTAAGTCATGTGCTATTATATAAATTCGGTGAGAGGCTATTCATTATTGTACATAACTACAATGCTTAAAAAAACTAGTTGTCATTAGAAAGCGAGTACGTAGGTTTTTTTTTTTTTTAGGGAAATACCTAATAAATAAATCTGTTTACCATCAGAAGAGCACCAAACTTTTAGTACCAATGTGGAATAATTCACTTTAGCAAGTTTTAATAAATGGCTTGGTAACTGCAATTGTAGCATTTAAATAATTAAAACAGGCAGCATGTCTAAAGAAACAATATCATTTAAATCAATTGCATTGTTATAAAATAAAGAATCAATAAAGTAATATTAAAATTAATAAATTGTATAAGTACGTACTAAGACACAAAAAATATTATTACCGTTGTTTGTACTGAGCTAAATTATAAACTAAGGAGTCTAAAACTAACTTACTTAATTAAAGTTACAAATATTTCATTACATGATCAATAAATAAAAGGAAATATTTGTACAAATACAAATTATGCTTTTGATCCATACATAAAATATGATTTAATGAAAACTTATAAAATAAGTAATATTAAGTCACAGAATCACTGGCAAGGCATGGTACCTCTCAAAAATCTCTTATTCACTGGGTGTCACACTCAACTGCTCTTCACATTAATTATATTCTATTTACATTATTTTTTTTTAGGTAGCCTCAAAAGTATTTCCTAGGTTGAACAATCCAGATAGGCCGTCGTCCCAACGCGATTTTATGATGTATAAGAATTCACGAGTATTTCGAGACTATAATATGTGGATGGACACTTCATAATCTATTTATAATCCAAAATTGTTGACATTTAAGATCTCATCTGATTCTTATTATTATAATGTGTTTTCATAATGTGTGATAATATGTAATTGCTGTAAACCGTTTTTGTCACAATAAATAAATAAATTGGTAACTATAATGTCCAATTTCTTACATCCGGTTTAGACTTCTACAATTTTTTAACGAATTTTGAAATTTACTATTTTCCATTCCATAACTCCTATACGCTTCCTAACCGGATGTAAGAAATTGGATATTATATTCACCAATGAATTGCATGAATTGCCCATACATATATATATAGAATGGTCTCCAAAGACTATCTTATACATAAAAAAATCGCGTTGGAACGACGATCAAGATATATACGTTTGCATGATTTCTCTCACTCAAACATTTGGATTTATGATTTTAATAGTGTACTAATCATATCGGAATAAACAAAGGAGAATATGCATTATTCAACCCTAATAAAGCAGCCAAATATGCACGAATAAAAATTTACTCCCAACTTAAACTAATAAAATAACTATTGCTACGTAAATCACTATCAACGAGTGTAGAAATTCAGCAATACCTATTACGAGTATTATTAATATCGTATTCAATACGACGGCATTAAATAATATCAAAAAATATCATAGTGGTGCCTAGTAATTTCCAACACATAATGCGATCAAATATAATTTTGTTTTTTAATTTAACCGTTAATTAATAATTGAGATGCCTTATACTAATAACAATACAATAAAACCTTAATATGTTTTAATGAGAGAAACTATTAACTTTTGGCGCCATAAGAGCCAATTTCTCGGCTATGCAAAGCGTCAAGTCGTTTTCTAATTGCGTTCTTGATGTTCATCTATTATAACCTTAATAGCTATGATCGATCATAACTTCAAGTCAATATGTAAATGTTCGCTATCCAAATAAAAAGTGTTCCTTCTTAATCTTGGCTAACGCATTATGTATTGGAATGTTTGTAAATAATCATGTAAAGCAAAAAACTGGAAGATTTGTTTCGCATTTCAATTATATTGTCACGAATCATTGTGTACTTTAAAATAAGGTTTACACAATGTAGTAAGTGAGTGCTTCTCTTTAACTCATATGCTCACTTTTATCAATAGGTTAGTCTTCTATAATTAAGCTATACTACATAGGGCGCACTGTAAGTTTCCGGAACTGGCCACTTACATAAACAATATTTAAAAATTTATTGCAACATTTGAAAATTGAACTCTTTGGCTGTAGAATGCAGTTTGTTTCATTTGACTGTCTTTTGTTTTTACCTTGTGGCGCCATTTAAAAAATTGTGTGTCTGCATCAACATCGATTTAACTCGGGAAAATTTTCGTAGTATGATTTTCTACGATTTTAAGTGTAATTTGACAGCTCAACAGAGCATCGCTCGGCTTGAAACAGCTTTTGGCAATGAAGCACCATGCAAGACAACTGTTTATAGCTGGTTTGCAGAATTCAAGCGTGGTCGTATCAATCTCAGTAACGAATCTCGCGATGGTCGGCCGTCCACCGCTGTGACCAACAAAAACATCGATGCTGTGCGCCGTATGATTGAAACAGACAGGCATGTGACCTACCATGAAATTCGCGCATCCTTAGAAATAGGCATGAGTCAAATACAATTAATCCTACACAAACATTTGGGTGTGAGCAAGCTGTGCTCGCGGTGGATCCCACACAACTTGACCGAGGCTCAAAAAACGGACCGCGTCACTTGGTGCAGTGCCATGCTTACCAGATTCAACGAAGGTGCGTCAAATTTGGTGTGGGACATAGTCACAGGTGACGAAACATGGATTTATTGCTACGATCCCAAAACAAAGCAGCAATCGAGCGTATGGGTCTTTCAAGATGAGCCGAAACCAACCAAAGTGGCGCGCGTGAAAAGTGCATCTAAGCGGATGATTGCTTCTTTTTTTAATAAAACTGGACACGTGGCTACTGTTGCTTTAAAGAATCGTCGTACAGTGAATAGTGACTGGTACACGACCATTTGTTTGCCGGAAGTTATTGACGAACTCCGTAAAAATAACCGTAAACGCCGTATCATCCTGCACCACGACAATGCTAGTTCTCACACGGCCAGACAGACAAACGACTTTTTGAAGGCGAAAAATGTAGAACTCATGAGTCATCCTGCATACAGTCCCGACCTGGCACCTTGTGACTTTTTTCTGTTCCCAAAAATTAAGAACCAATTACGCGGTCAACGATTTTCATCACCAGAAGAGGCTGTCGAGGAGTATGAAAAACACGTTTCAGAGGTCACCACAGAGGAGTGGCACAAAAGTTTTTAAAACTGGTTTCATCGAATTAAAAAGTGCATAGACGCCAAGGGTGATTATTTTGAAAAACAATAAATTAATTTTGTACCTTTAATAGTATTTTTTCATATTCATTCCGGAAACTTATAGTGCGCCCCACGTATATCTATATGCGTCAAGGCAATTTTAACATAATTATGTTCTAACTGGCTCATTTTACAGTGCATCAATAAAACAAAACATTTCAATCTTTCCTCAACAAGAACACAAACAAACAGACACAGTTAAATAGTAAAAATTGCAATTGTAAAAATAGAATCACTCGAATTAAATGCCAAGCTAATACTGTCATTACGATACATTATTCCATCACATTATAATTCAAATATAACTGCCAATATATCAACATTCCGATCACATCAAAATCATCACTTCGTAAACGGTAAAGATATCAAAATTCAAGGCAAATCATCAGTCTGATCGAGCATTCCCAATAGACTCGTTATGCAAAAATATCGCCAAATATATCACAAAGATACAAAATTACGTCACTAAACCTTACGGCGTCAACAGAGTCTACGTCCACAAGAATCAAAGGCAAATAGCAGACTTCAGTGGAATCTGGTATCTAAAACGTGACAGGTTTAGAATTGATCGCTAATCCACATGACTGCCCAGCCGGCCGGCCGGATTTGCTAACTCAGTGTACAAAGTTTTATATATATTTAATAAAAATGACCGATCATACCCACAATGTATTTTTAAGTGCCACGCGTCACGCACTCGCCTTGAAAATGGGCTCCTGACGAGTCCGAAACTATAGTCGGCAATCCCGACGAAATAGCACGTGAGTGATCCGTTTTTAGTACATAATGTATTTTGAAGTGTCTATCAAAACGTTGGTCGCCGAGTTAGTAAATAGGCCGGCAGGTCTCCATACAATGTTGATGGTATCTGATCAGACGCAACCATACTCGTACCAAATGGCGGACTCCTTGGAGTTGTCTGGCTTGTCGTGTCGCGGCGCGCGCCGCTCGTCGTGCAGGGCTTCGTCGGGCGCGCGCGCCGGGTCCGCGCGCTCCCCCGGGCACGCGCCGTCGCCGATCACCGTGGAGATGCGGTTGTACACCAGGTACGTGGGGCTCTCCTTGATGGGGGTGCTCTGGGGCTTCGAGTTCAGCGTCACGTCGGGGTTGTCGTCTGACACGTACACCGTGCGCCGGGTACCGGCCGTGCCGAACACGGGGGAAGGTGTCGATGCTGAAATAGAAAAATATTAATGAAGTATGCTAGCGGGCCAGTGTCCACCATGGATGGTAATCGTAGTTTACTTACTGGCTGGCAGCCCTGTATCCCCTTCTAATCCCTGGTAGCTATTGCGATGCGAAGATGGTACATTTTTATGCGGTCGTCTCCTCAAAGAAGCTCTGATAAGCGCATCATCTCCGCCGCCACTGTGCATTGATGTCGTCGAAAGTCGCCTTACAAAATTACTCTCATTCGTCAACCTCGAATCTAAACTAGGAAAAGATCCACTCATGTCTATATTGTCAGACTTCTTTAGAAGTTTGTCATCAAATCTTCTGCTAAAACTGGAATCTGAACTGTGCCTCGGCGATTCTACACTTGGATTAGAAGAGCCAGGATCGTGGTCAGATGTTTTGGAAATCTTTTCGATGTCTTGACTTCCTGGGTCCGACTCACCGGATTCGGAGCCCGCTAGAGTAAGCTGAGATTTGGAACGACTCGCATCTTCTATTCTTTTGTTATTTCTAGACGGCACCTTATTTATTAAATCAGTACCAGCCTTTCGAACTCGTTTGACAAATGAAGCACCGAAACCGCGCCTTTTTGTGGTACAATTGTCGAGCTTTTTATAGTGCTCCATGATTTTCTCTTCCAACTTCTCCTTCTGTCGGCACAGAGCGTTTACTTTGTCGGCAAACATCTTTTCCTCCTCGTGATAATGCTGTTTGTCTTTCAAAGAATGCGCTAATAATTCATGGTACTGAGTTAAAAGTTGGGACACGTGATCCATCAAAGATCGCCTATCTGCGTCTAAGCTTTTGTTCATTTGTACCAACATTTCGCAATGCTGATTTGTCTTATTGATTTCTAATTCCATACTTGTGATGATTTCTAACTTAGTATTCATTTCTCCGGACATTTCAGTATTCCTCAGTTTTAGTTGCGTAACTTCACTTCTAAGATTTCTATATTCTTCCTGCATATTTCTGTACTCATTCTTGAGCCTGTCACTAGCTGTGAACAGATTTCTAAAATCATCCTTCAGTTTTGAATGTTCTGCCCTTAGATTTGTTAAATTTCGTGACTCTATTTTTAAATTTTCTCTTTCCAGTTCAAACTCTGCAACTCTCGTTTCAGCATCTTCTAATTTTTCTTTTAATTCTCTATTTTCAAATTTTATATCTCTAAGAGCAATTTTAACTGGTTCCCTTTCACTCAACAACATTTCATATTCACTATTTAATTGTTCATGAAGGGTTTGTAAAGCAACTTGGTCTCTTAACAAATTGTCTTGTTTATCTTTCAAGACTTCCAACTGCTTAATGATTTCTTCTTTTTCTGCGGCTAATTGACTATTAGCAAGCTGCAAGGTCATTTGTTGAGAAATTAAAGAACCATTTTGTGAATTCAATGTGGCTACATTAACTTGTAGCTTTGCGTTTTCAGCTTGACAGTTTTCTAACGATGCCTGAAGTGCTGCTAGGTCAGATGTAAGCTGCTCTATTTGGGGATTGACAATGCTTTCATCAATATCATCAATTTTTTCTTTAATATCACAGCTGCAAGGAACCAATTTCATCAAATTAGCTTTAGCAGCTATTTCAGATATCAAGCCTTCATGATCAGTATTTGTGATAATTTTTTCTAGCAAATCTTCTACGCTAACCTCTTTACTTATCAATTCCGAGACATTGATTCCAATTTTCTCCATACAATTCCGTAATCTATCGAAATTTACTTTTTCTGTAATTAAGTCTTTCTGTAATGTTTGTATAGTTTCTGAATCGACTTTCTTTTGGGATTTTAATTCTTGAGTTTTTTGTTCTAAATCCTGAAGTTTATGAATCGTAGTTTGACTAATTTCAATTTCTCTGGCAAGCCTTTCTATTTCTTTTTTCTTCAATTCAATCTCTGTAGTCACTTTATCAAGAGTAACATCTTTTTCTTCTACTGCCTCTCGTAATTTATTGACTTCCCTTTGAAGATTATGTGCTTCTTTCTCACTGTAGGTTAGCTTAGTCTTGAGTTCCTCAGTTTGTATTATTAATGCTGTTACTTTCTCAGCTTCTGGTTTCAAAATGTTTAGTTCTTTCGTTCTAGCATCTAAATTTTTTTCTAAATCATCAGCTCTTCTTTGTATTGAGTCACATAACATCTGAATTCGTTGTTTGTCTTTGGTTAAAGACTCTAAATGCTTTTCGAAGTCCTGAAGTTTATTTTTCTCTGAGTCTCTGTCTATAGCTTGCCGATCTATAAAAGCCTTTTGCCCATCCAATGAGTCTTGCAACTTTCTGTTCTCCTCTAGAGCATTTTTGAAAACATCCTCCAATTCAGAATTTTGTTGCATCAATCGATTACAATTCTCTTGCAATTGCTCACATTTCAAACTTAACTTTTTTTTTTCTTTCTCTAATTCCAATATTTTATCACCGCTTTCCAACAATGACTGTTCTCTCAAGCTATCGATGGTAGACAATAATCTCTTATTTTCTAATTCAAGTTTTAAAGCTCTTGCTTGTGCATTGCTAGTCAGTTGCTCCGACAAGCTGTTCTCGCCAGATTCTAGCGTGCTCTCACCTTCATTGTCAGTATCTAAGTTACTATTATTGCTCTCACTAAGCACAGATTTCGTAATATATTGTAAATGATTATTCTCTTCTATCAGTTCCTGTATCTTTTGTTGATCTGCATCTCTTTCCTAGAACATAAAGTTAAATGTTAAGTAATTCATTTTGCTTCAGATACATGTATTAGAATGACAAAAACTGAGACAATACCAACCAAAGCTATGTCATTAGCTTCTCTCTTCAGTTTGATCATGGCGGCCTCCAGCGTTAGACACTGCTCGGCCCGCTTCCTGGCTCTCTGCAATTGCTCTTCTAAGGCATCTCTGGTTTCCATCAAGGCTTTATTGTCTTCCCTTAGTTCGGTTACCCTTGTTTTATAATACTCTGCATCAGCGAGACGGTCGCGGTAACGATGCATTTCTTGCTCCAACCTGAAATAAGAAAAAAGATACAATCTCATTGATTTCCTATAAAAAAATTCTGCAAAAGTCCATTCGATTGTACTGATTAGGGAGGCATTTTATATTTAACAATATCATGAACCTTATGCGACCGTACATGCCAACGATAATTTCTTCACTTGACTTCCTAGAAAGAGAGTAAAGTTTTAAGGGTTTTTCACAGGGAATTGTAAATTGACGGTAAATACAGACCAAATATTGTCTATGAGAAAACAAATGACAAACCTAATCGAGATTTTATATTGAGTAAATCGAAACAAATAGGTCTCTGAAAGAAAAAATGTCTTAGGCTCTCCTTAACACAAACGGCGAAAGGTAATTGCGGTTTTTTTTCCCCGAAAGGTTACACCGCCTTCCAGGTGTAAACTTGTATTTTTTTTTTACCTATACTGTCCCAGCCTTTTATAACACAAGAAAAAATTACGTTTGGTAATTGCGGGTATATTTCATTATGTTGGAATAAAATAACCCATTCAATAAATTTGTCTCATCATAATCTATGTAGGTACGTTTCTATACAACCCGGCCAAAACGATAATGGTTTGAAAATTGTAAAGCGCCTATTATACTATCCGGAATTTAATCACTGACACGACTGGAGATATACCCAAACGTGTCTTACTTAGGTATAGCGGCGCGGCGTCCCTCTCGACAGTGACTGAACTCAGGATGATTTAGGCGCTTAAGTCTACATCAGTATTTTAGCCATTTTAATCCAACTTGAGAGGTAAATAAGCACCATTATCCTCTTAAGTTCAAATAACATATTTTTTCGTAAGTATATGGAATAGTTTTCACAAAAAACCTTATGTCCTAAATGACGTAAGGCGTATTAAATTCGATCCAGATTTAGGTATAATTTCACTCGGTCGTATAGCTCCCCAGTTTCGTGCGAGTGTAACAGTAATAATCCGGGATTGTGTCTATCGCCAAGGTCGCACGCCTGTATAAGCAACTCTCAATTGCATCAACTATGTTTGTACAAAACAAAAATTGTAACAAAAGAATACGTCCAACCCTATTTTTCTCCTAAGCACATTCACTCCAATCGGTGTAGGGTCACTAGGGTCACAGAATAAGTACTAGTACTTACGTACTATACCTCTGCAAAGGTATCCAAAGAAATATCAACTCAATGTTGTTACCGATATGGTGTAATTTAGTTCGCGTCAAAATGCGGTACCTTTTTCTACAGCAAGCCAATTTTATACTTATAGCTCTGAACATACGATTCATAATTCGTTGAAGTCGGTGAACACATAAGACCAAACGCGCGTCGTTTCTACCGGATTTGTTCGATTACACCTTCGAAGGTGTCGCCGCGCGTAACTATGTTTTCGATACCTACACGGGGAGTGAGACGAATTCTTGAATCCTGATAAAACTTTTTATGTCGTACATACCTATCGCACCTGTCCGCCTTCTCCCTGAGAGCGTCCACTTCATCTCTGTAGGCCGCCGATTTCCTAGCTTCGTTGAACCACTCCTGGCTGTCCGTGCGTAGTTTGTTCAGCACCAGTTTAGTGTGTTCCAGTTCCTCCCGACACTCAGATAGCTGCTCAGATTTTTCTTCCCTGTTAGATTAGATGTAGGTATATTAAAATTAATAAATATGAAACAGACATCAGACGGTTATTTTTCTTATATTTCTTTTACGTTTTCCCAAGTTATATTTATTTCTTTGTTGATTCCTCCATTCAGCATAATAGAAAAGCACTAAAATTCTAATTTTGAGCTTGGTGTACTTTGTTGCTATGCATTTGTTTAGAAATTAACCATTACACACTTTTCGCGAGAAAGTGGATATATCACGAATTAGTAAACGAACAATATCTTGAATTACGATGATAAACTTATAAACGTGGGAATAATGCTGTCGTACAGAACACAAATACACAAGCCTACTGATATATATGTCAATATGAAATATGTTCTCACAATTCCTGTCTCTGTTTCCGCAGCCTCGCCTTCCAATCGGCCAGCTCTACAGCTAGATGTTGGCTCTCCCCGTTGTTCTGACTGACATTCTGCGTCGAGCGGCTTTTCTGCTTGTTTTCGTTTTCACTGTCGCACAGCCCTTCGTTCAGCACTAAGGAAGCCCAGTTCAGCAAGTAATGGTCCCGCTCCTTCGCCAGTCGTCGCATGTGGTTGAACATAGTGGGCGATTGAAACAGATCAATCGCGTCTGGTGTTAGTACGACGGTTTGCATATCTGTCACCTACAAATAAATTAAATATATATAAAAACCGGTCAAGTGCGAGTCGAACTCGCACGAAGGGTTCCATACCGTTATCTATAATAAGTAAAAAAATATTTAAAATATTTTCTTATATGATGTAACTAAAAACTTATACTTTTGGCAAATTTTTCCTTTATCTGTGCTATAAGACGTCGCTTTATACCAAATTTCAAGATTCTGAGTTCACAGGAAGTACCCTGTAGGTTTTGATTCCATTGCGAGTGTCGAAAAAAACACGAAAATTAGCGGCATTAACGCCTGAATCTTTTGATTGCGTTGGCTTAGAAGATTGATTTTTTCACAGCTCCAAGGGACAGTAAACCTGAGTATTTGATATGAATTTTAGCTTGATACCTCCACGTGTTCCTGAGAAAAAGTGTACCTTGACAGACGACAGACGGACAACCAAGTGATCCTGTAAGGGTTCCTATTTACCTTTTGAGGTCGGAACCCTAAAAATGCCAAAGTAATCCTTTCAGATTCATAACGTAATATAAAATCGCTATAGTATATATTTCTCACATATTTCTGTGGTTTTCCGCCAACACGCTAATCAACTTAAGGGGACAGGGGTCTTATGGCCCGAGGCTGTCTACACCGTAAGGGATAAGACGTGTTATTTAATTTTGAAATCTTGATAAAACAGGCCTTTCGATCTCACAAGGCATGGTACTTAATAAAGTACACATTTTAATTAAGAAAGGCATTCATTCATATTAAAAAATAAACTGACTTTTTTAGTGTCTACCAGTTTGTTTCTAAGATACAAGAGAGAGAGAACAGTTAAACGAACACAAAACCTAGAGGTCATATGTCCTGGTAAAATCATAACCCTTTGTAGTAAAATCGTTACAGAAACAACCGTATCTAATAAACAAATTAGTAACGTTTACTTTTAGCGTGACGTCATTATGGTAAACGTGTTAGATAAATATGGAACAAAAGTAGTTACGACATTTTTGTCACCTCATTGCGGACAAGGCCATGATTTGTGAACACCGCGAGCCTTAAATATCAATGGAACATTAAGCAAAGCACGCAAACAGTAATCATAAGGGTCCGTACATACAGACCGGCATAAAGTGCAACGCACACTACACGATTTCTATACCTAGGCAATAGGTAAAATATCTAAGCTCATGTGACGCCAATTTTCATAAGAGAATGCTTAATTTTCCCTCTGCATTTCAGAACAGCACCATTCAATTTTATACGTCACAAAATTTTCACCATGTGAAAATAAACGCACATTGATATTCCGTATGACCGCACCCTAAGTCCGCGGTAAACATTTCGCCACGCAACCGTTGCATATCTTTACACAAAAACTTTAGTTTATCTTTTGAATGGTTCGCTAGTTCACACTTTTATCTAACGACGTACAATGCGGGTGGAAAGCTCAAGAAACCTTTATTGTTGTGCATCATTCGTTAATGAGAGATAAATAACTTGGGCTTTCTTCCATTCATAAAAAGACTGCTGAGCCGCAAATGGTTTCGACGATAAGCAGCGCGATCAGTTTCGATGCTATAATATAAGAGGGTTACACAGTATGCATTTCAATACTGTGGATGTTTTGATACAGTGGACATTTTGATATAGTGGACTTTATGCGACTAAACGGTTTTATCTCATGTCTTTATACCTTGCGGGGTAGACAGAACACAACTCAACATTTAATAGCAACATATCAAACTCAATGGTGTAAAATGTGATAACAGTGAGCCTATCATGTCTATATATATACATATAATAATCCCCAAATTAATGTCCATTCCTCTGATTTATTCGATTTGGGCAGGATTCCCTATGTGTGCCAGCCTCGAAGTTGTAAGCACAACTTAATCATAATACTTTATAATATACGTAATAAAGCTATATCCACACACGGAGGGTTCACAAATTTTAGGATCAACAGTTTCGAAGATAAGGTAGGGAGTACTTAAAAACTGTTCAGTTCAGTTATGCTAAAAAATATAATTAAGATCCTCGATAACAGGCAGAGATCGCAGATAGAGTTTGCACAACTTTGACCCTAAAACTCAAAAATAAATTATTTCCGTTACATTATCTGTTCCGTTACAAGTTACATAAATCTATAAGTGTGCTGAATTTCATCTAATTGGTCTAGTAGATTCACAATAAATCCTCTGTGGCTCATTAGTAACTCAAGTGCCTTTGCATCAGGTCCTGTGTTCGATCCCCATACAGGTAAAGAAAACGATCTTTTTCAAATTGACCTGTGTCTTGGATGTTTATCTATATATGTATTAATCATAAAATATAGTATCATTCAGTTAGTATCCTACGATACAAGTTCAGGCTAGCTCAGTTTGTGTGATTTATGCCTATATATTTATTTAGTAACAAATCGGCTGTGGCAGACGAACAGACACAGGAGTGATCCTTTAAGGGTTCCATCTCGTCACTCGGTCGTACGGAACCCTAAAATTCAAAACCGGCCAAGTGCGAGTTGGACTCGCGCACTGTGGGTTCCTGTAAGGTAAGGTACGGAATACGGAATGTTATGACAGTAAGTAAATGTTGAGTTTAGGGGCTCATTAAATAGAGATAGATGCGTCACAAGCTAAACGCTTAGGCCGATCGTGCCTCTCTATCGCTTGCTCCGCGCTCTCGCTTGCAAACGGAAAACGTTTTTTTTTTATTAGAATAATTTGAGTGTCATTACCTCTATCTTGCCTGATGGGAAGCAATGATGAGGTCTAGGGTGGTACACGTAAACTCAAATAATGCCTATTCACTCTGGCCTCGAAAATACCTAAATCGAACGAGTCGGGAATCAGCGACGAGGGGAGGGAATTCCATTTCTTCGCGGTTCGCATAATAAGGGAGAAGGCGAATCTAGAGGTGCGATGAGCAGGAATATCGACCATATATGGTTGAAATCCCTGCCCCCTGAATGGTGCAGGGGGAATAAGATTGTGAAGTTCCTGTGCGCACTCACCATAATGCAGCCTGTGAAACACACACAGATTTGCTACTAATTGCCGATGTGCGAGGCTATGAAGCCGTTCTGTCGAAAGCAACTCATCATCAAGGAATCTTCTGGCACGCCTGTCGATAGCTTCCAGGGCTTTGAGCTGATAGCGGGCGGATCCACCCCACAGATGGGAACAATACAATAAACAGGAGCGGACTGAGCTGTGTAAAGACTCAACAGCTTGGCCTGGACTAAAATACCGTTGAACCTTGGGAGAGGATGCCCAGTTTTTTCAAAGCAGTCTTAGCCCTGGACTCAATATAGCTACCAACACTGTGCGTGCAGCTGGCGTTAATCGATATATAAGACGTTATCACGTCAAAAGTCTTGCATACCATATCTTGCAACATCTTTACTACATATTATAAAACAAAGTTGCTTCCTGCTGACTGTTCTTATGTATGCTTAGATCTTTAAAAGTACACAATGGATTTTGATGTGGTTTATTCTAATAGATAGAGTGATTCAAGAGGAAGCTTTATATGTATAATTTACTGCACCCTTGTGAAGCCAGGGCGCAAGGGATGACAGATTTCAGTATGTATGTGATATAAATTTCAACTTGATATTTCTATGTAATTCCTGAAAAAAGGCTCTTGACATTCAGACAGACATTTGGACAAAAAAGTGATTTTATTAGGGTTTCTTTTTACCTTTTGAGTTACAGAACCCTAAAAAGAATAACATACCTGCTTGATGCATTCCACAATATTATGCTGCAATTCCACATCTAGCTCTTTGATTCTGGTAATGAACAGCTCTTTGTTTGGACACTGAACAGCTGCTCCCAATAGCAGGAGTAATAAGAGCTTCATATTCTCCAATCCCTCACGGGACTCTGGAGCTTTCCCCATACATATACATTCCGGCACAACCAGCAGGGTCATCCCCAATTCTTCCTCATACAAAGCTTTGACATTCTTTACTATCGCATCAAAGTTTTTAACCCGCCCCAATATAAGAGCTTGGTCTTCCAACCCAGCTAGCTTTGTGATGTGGAATGATGGCTCCGGATCTATCTGGAGGTACAGTTGATGCAGAATGTCCCCATTGAAGAGAGATTGGTATTCTGTGACCAGGTCGGGATTGGGAAGGCATGATTTAAGCTGAAACAAAAGCATTTTTTTTGTTTTACTGATGATGACAACATTAGATCATTTTGATTTACATATGCATGTATTCTGTATATTAAAGCTATATTTAAACAGAATACATGCATATGTTTTTGTGTAAGGTAATATCTTTATTATTAGATAAAACAGGAACATGCACTATCTCTGAAACATATTGTAAGCTGTAATTCAAACTTAATAAATCTGGGATTTATAGCTTATTTGTTGTAAAACTCCATTTAATTTTTATTGTTGAATATATATTGTGTCTAAATGGATCCATTTGACTGATTAAGCTCACTTTGTCCAATAAAATATGGAATGAATAATTAATTGGCAACCATGATTAATTGATAATTAACAAAAAGCAGAAAATTATCTTTTCACTAAACTGGACTAGCTGGATTTGCAAAACAATATTAAAATGTGTTATCAAGAAAGTTGTCAAGTATTAGCATAACTGAATGAATTTGCATAAGTAAAATTTCCTATATAATAAATAGTAGAAATATAATTCATAAACAGTCTGCTGGTATCTGAGAATTGGTAAATGGTATTTGCAGCAGATATAGAACAAATTAATCAATACCCTTTGTTGATTGAATGATCTGCTGCCCTAATTAACTGCACATTCAAGCAACAACACAGTACTCTAGTGATGGATATTTTAAAATATTCAATGAATTTATTATGTATTCACTTATACAATTGCTGCTATATAGTGTTGCTGATTAGTGTGGGGTTATTTTATTACTGTGTCACAAACTTCATATATCAAAACAGTGGAACTTTATGTGGTAACTTTCTCACATAATAGTTTCAAAGAGTCACAAGTTCTTAATTAAGTAGTTTCAGTAGAATTTGAACACCATGCAGTTTATTTCAAGGAGAAGGTGGTTTCATGTAATTATCACACAGGTACTTGTATAAAAATAAAGGAGGTAAGGATAAAGTCGACGATAATGCTTAACAAGGATAGTTGGTACCAACAGAAATAGGATTATTATGAATACATGGTAAACGGAAACGATATATTGAAAGCAGAACATGGATACCTTCTCTTAGATCGTCTACTCAGTCAGCATAAAACAGGGACATACAAATAAAATCACACGTTCATTCATACGGAACGGCTCACGGCTCAGTATTTTGTCTCACGCTTCATTCTTACGCAGAGTAGTAATAAAAACGGGTGCACGGATCACTGATCACTTACCCACGAAACTAGGGGCCCACTTAAGAAGTCTTCGATTTCAGTGCCCGACGCGGCCATTCTCGCCGAACGTTAGGAGGAGCGGAACCGACTTCTTTGATCCTGACCGGGGCGCATGGTATCAAAGAAATTCTCAATGTCGAAACGAGTGGAGAATCTATTCAACATCTGCAAAAATACAAAGAAAGCCGTAACCACACAACACGACTCGAACAAATTGACACTATCACTAGTGCTGACAATCAATCGATAATAATCGATATTATTTACGTACCGTACGTACGTAAGTAAAAAGCAGGGCTTGGTAACGATACCAATTCACATTAAAAATACCGTTAAATAACGTTATTTTCGTTTCGATACCTTTGATATCGTTAAAATGTTTAACGTTAATTAGGTAACGGAACAGTATTAGAACGTTACTTTTTAACAGTAATTTACCGTTAAAAAGTATTTTATCGATATTATAACGTTACTTTTTAAGTAACGGAACTGCATTATAACGTTACCAGGTAAAAATTCTATTTAACGATACTTTTATGATACCTCTCCGACGTTGCCGCTCCGTACAAGTTTCTCTCAGAACAATAAAGTTTCTCGACTCGACGACTGACGCGCCGCGCGATTCTCGAGGTGCGGGGGGGCGGGAGTCGGTAAGAAGGGCAACAATGCGCGCACATCGTCTTACCATCCCACGCGTCACGGGTAACTTAGATCGAAACGCGAGAGTAGTACATGTGTGAGGCCATTTGTAGCAGATAGCGCTTAGTATCCGGACACGAAATTATTTTGATTAGGGTTGAGATGACTCTGTAGCAGTACGGGGCGAAGATGAAAGAACGCGGTATACCGTTTTTCATTACAAATGAAGAAAATAGGTCTTCCACATGCAATCTATGTGGTTAAATATTGAATTTAACCACATAGATTGCATAGCAGGTTAATGCTTGGTTAAAGCTTTTTACACTTATAGGAGGACATATGATTTAACGATTATTTAAAATACAAATTCGTTTTACATGGATTTCATTTTTCTAGAAACACCAATTAGTGTTCTGGTATAAAGTGAGAGCTACGAGTACGTACATATTTTTTGATCTATAATAAATAAATAGCTGTCTGAATTTCCATGATCATATCATGAATACGTGTATGGCAGCTTCTAAAGCCCTTGGTTTTATACTGAGAGTGTCTTCTGTCAGAAGTTTTGCGCGTATTCAGTGCGGACGGCAGGAGGAATGCCTCCTGCCGTCCGCACTGAATACGCGCAAAATGCCCCAACGCCGAAAGCCCTGAGACTGCTCAGTGACAAGCTCGTCAATAACAATGACATTGATGTATTTTATGACTCGTTTAATGTATTTCTAAACAAGACAGTTGATTATTAAAATTCTATATAATGTATTACTCAAGGACGTTCTAGGAAAAAACACTTACTATATAGATGGTATTACTTGACATTGACATAAAACAGCTAACATAGGTATAGATATCTTTTTGACATTTGTTTATAATTGTAATTTTTGTTTTAGTAATATTTTCCTTTTGCTTTGTAATAATTTTATATAAACCTAGCATTGTGACTGACTAGTATGCAGATGATGTGATTTCTATAATAATAAACAAATAAAAAAATGTTTGTTAACTAACATTAGAAATTAAAGAATTACTTACTACTAATAAAATGGCACTGCCTGTTAAAATCAATGATATGTATTCTTACCCCTCGTTCACAAGTACCTACGCGAGGAAGGCGCACGCGTTACGGCTCGTTCAAGAGTACGCGCGGCAGGCGCACGCGTCTGAGGCAGGCGCCTGCGTTTCCGCACAAAGTCATACAAATGGTAGAAGATGTTCACGAAAAAAAATATAGAGCGGCACGGATGCGCACAACCACAGCGCGGCAGCTTTGCGCCGAAATAGAAAGAGACGACATGCTGTGCCAGACCTTATGTTAGAACAAGAGCGGTAGTGAGTCAGTGGCAGTGAACGTATTTAGGAGAATAATTCTAGGTATAAAATGATTCTGTTTTCTGATGTAGGTACGGTACTTGATATTTGAGATTTTGCTAGTTTTCAACGGACTTAAAAAAAAAGAAGTTTATCAATTCGACTGTTTTTTTTTTAAATATTTGTTACCTACCTTAGAACTCCGTCACTTATGAACCGATTTTTTTTTTTTTTTTTGTTGATTGGGTATGCTTTAAAGTTGGTTCCATTTAAATTTCATTACAATCGGTTCAGTTGTTTGATTAGAGTCGACTTTTGTTACCTATATGAAAAATTATCTATTTTTACACTACCTCCAAAAAAAGGAGTGTGGACGGTTTAGGGTGTGGACCTCGAAAATGACGTCAGTTTTGGAATCCAAGAGCGCCGATACGACGTTTCATGAAAAATTTAGATGGGTGGCGCTTTCTGAGTTTTTGGGGTAAGGATCTCAAAAATGACATCCGTGTTGAAATCCAAGATGGCGGACGCGAGTTTTCATGAAAACTCGACATGGGTGTCATTTTCTGGGTTTTCGGCGGTAAAGATCTCGAAAATGACGTCAGTTTTGGAATTCAAGATGGCGGACGCGAGTTGTCGTAAAAAATCGACATGGGTGTAGTTTTTTAGGTTTTCTGGGGTGTAGATCTCAAAAATGACGTAAATTTTGGAATCCAAGACGGCGGACGCGACGTGTCGTGAAAAGTCGACATGAATGTCGTTTCTTAGGTTTTTTGGGGTGTAATTCTCGAAAATGAGTTAAGTTTTGGAATCCAAGACGCCAATTTTCATAAAAATTCGACATGGGTGTAATTTTCTGGGGTGTAGATTTCGAAAATGACGTCAGTTTTGAAATCTAAGATGGTGGACACGACTTGACGTAAAAAATTTACATGGGTGTCATTTTCTGAGTTTTTTTGGGTCAGTGACAGTGTAAATGACGTCAGTTTTGGAATCCGAGATGGCGGACGCACGTTTTTATGAAAACTCGACATGGGTATCATTTTCTAGGTTTTTGGCGATGTAGATCTTGTGTGAGTGGTGTAGTATTGGAGTCCAAGATGGCGGACGCAAGTTTTTATGAAAAAGTTACATGGGAGCCGCTTTCTGGGATATTTGGGGCGAGGATCACAAAAATGACGTCAGTTTTGGTGAAGGTGAAGTTTTTGGGAGATTTTTGTTTTTGTGTTGATGGTGTCGTTTTTTCAGTTTTTTTGGATGAAGATCTCAAAAATCACGTCAGTTTGGGAATCCAAGATCCTAGACAACGATACTGGGGGCTTGGACTGTATTATAAAACAAATTAGCGTGCGTTAAGAGGCAGATTAAATTGAAAGCAGCTTACCTTGCTGGACTACGGGGTGTCTCGCAGTTGGCGGTGTTATGTAAGTGAGTAAGTAAGACTTTATTGTACACCAAATAAATAAAAGTTTACAAAACATTAATTTTACAATGTATGTGTTATGGTATCTGGGGTAGCTTCCTACTCCTGAAGGATTGTTCGAACTCACCAAAGGGATCGGTTACTCCCTGTACCAACCGGAACGCGGCAACGCAAAGCTCCAATTAGCCTCGAAGTTATGTGAACATGCGGTTTTAAACTTGATATGGTATGAAACTCGAATTAAAACTGACATCATTTTCGAGATCTACACTCCAAAATACCTAGAAAATTACACCCATGTCGATTTTTGATGAAAACTCGCGTCAGCCGCTAGATGGTTGTCGTTAAACCACCTATGTCATATATCTTCAGGCAGCTTGAAATATCTTGACACCAATGGTTTCCACTTACACACATGAAACGCAAATCAAAACCCAAAATACATACATATAAAGTCACGCATGTTTGCCATAGTGATAGGCTAAAAAAACTATCCCGCAATGCCACGAGTACGCGCGTTGCACGGCTGCAACGGGCTTCAGATGCAGGCGCACGCGGCAGAGGTAAGCGCCCGCGCCAGGTGTTCACGGGAACGGGCGGCGGTGCGCTCGGGCGGCAATAAAAGTTTACGTATTTAGATCAAAAAATAATACAGTAATTTTTTGGATATTACAATAACTTATTGTTTCAAACGTGTTTTGAAGGATGCCATTATAACGGTACGTCCTTATTGACCGACTTCAAAAATAGAAAATGTTCCATGTTCGACAGTATGAATGTTTTTTTTGTGAAGGTTCTCCGGTTTCTCAGTGGACTGATTTTTAAAATTCTTTTCTTATAATTTATTTATGTCAAAAAATATGTTTTATTAAACGTATATGCAAACGTATATCCAAAGCAGACGTCATTTTTGAGATCCTCACCTTAAAAAACCCAGAAAGCGACACATATGTAAATTTTTAATAGTAACTTGCTTCCGCCATCTTGGTCCCAATACTGACATCATTTTCGCGATCTATTCCCCAAAAATCCTTGACAACGCTACCCATGTCGATTTTCCATGACAAGTCCGCCATCTTGGATTCTAAAACAGGCGTCATTTTTGAGATCCTCACCTTAAAAAACCCAGAAAGCGACACATATGTAAATTTTTAATAGTAACTTGCTCCAAAGCAGACGTCATTTTTGAGATCCTCACCTTAAAAAACCCAGAAAGCGACACATATGTAAATTTTTAATAGTAACTTGCTTCCGCCATCTTGGTCCCAATACTGACATCATTTTCGCGATCTATTCCCCAAAAATCCTTGACAACGCTACCCATGTCGATTTTCCATGACAAGTCCGCCATCTTGGATTCCAAAGCAGACGTCATTTTTGAGATCCTCACCTTAAAAAACCCAGAAAGCGACACATATGTAAATTTTTAATAGTAACTTGCTTCCGCCATCTTGGTCCCAATACTGACATCATTTTCGCGATCTATTCCCCAAAAATCCTTGACAACGCTACCCATGTCGATTTTCCATGACAAGTCCGCCATCTTGGATTCTAAAACAGGCGTCATTTTCGAGATCTAGACCCCAAAAATGCTAGAAAACGACACCCATGTCGATTTTCATGAAAACTCGCGTCCGCCATTTTGGAATTCGTAACTGACGTCATTTTCGAGGTCTACACCCTAAATAACCTAGAAAACAAAACCCATGTCGAATTTTTATTATAAGTCGCGATCGCCATCTTGGATATTTTGGTATCCATGATGGCGGACGTGTGCTCGCGTGCGACGCGCAGCTTCTAAAACTGATGTCATTTTAGATATCTAGACCCAAAATACCTAGAAAACGACACCCATGTCAATTTTTAGTGACAAGTCGCATCTGCAATCATGAATTCCAAAACTGACATCATTTTCGACAGCCCTAAATTCCCTACATAAAAGCTATCAACAATATTTGAATAAATATTCAGTCAGTTCGTCTTAGACCAAACTATAATTTATCTTTATGTCTTCAGAAATTGGGTTTGCCGGTTTGGTTTTCATATAATATACGTTTAATAAAACATATTTTTTGACATAAATAAATTATAAGAAAAGAATTTTAAAAATCAGTCCACTGAGAAACCGGAGAACCTTCACAAAAAAAACATTCATACTGTCGAACATGGAACATTTTCTATTTTTGAAGTCGGTCAATAAGGACGTACCGTTATAATGGCATCCTTCAAAACACGTTTGAAACAATAAGTTATTGTAATATCCAAAAAATTACTGTATTATTTTTTGATCTAAATACGTAAACTTTTATTGCCGCCCGAGCGCACCGCCGCCCGTTCCCGTAAACACCTGGCGCGGGCGCTTACCTCTGCCGCGTGCGCCTGCATCTGAAGCCCGTTGCAGCCGTGCAACGCGCGTACTCGTGGCATTGCGGGATAGTTTTTTTAGCCTATCACTATGGCAAACATGCGTGACTTTATATGTATGTATTTTGGGTTTTGATTTGCGTTTCATGTGTGTAAGTGGAAACCATTGGTGTCAAGATATTTCAAGCTGCCTGAAGATATATGACATAGGTGGTTTAACGACAACCATCTAGCGATGACGGCTGGGACCACCGGCTTAACGTGCCTTCCAAAGCACGAACGAGCTCGAGAATTTTTTGTCCACTTGTGTTCACCCATCCCAGTGGGGACCACGCGGAGATTTGTTTACATGTGTAAGCTCTTACTAAGTTACTACCAGTTTGCCTCAAGTTGGCCGTTACCTCCTGCCCCGCTACCCCTTACTTATTTATTAAGTACTTACTACTTTTATTTTATATAATAAATAAAATAATTATGAGACAACACGATATCGTGTTAAATTTTGCATAAACAATGTCAAACAATGCAGTAAGTAAAGCCCCCCGAAATCTGTATGGGAAAAGTATCGACTCGTTCAACCTTAAGCGCCAAACTCCATAAGGTTAATTTACCAGTGGAACGCCACAATAATTCTAATACTTAACAATGTAACATTTAAAAACTCACCCAGTGCCGGCGTCAGCATTATTGGCGCCTTGGGCGATAGTTCTACGAGCGCCCCCTGTTATTGGGGAGAGGAGGGTGCAATGGAATTGAATCACACTGCCCTGCGTCTTCTGCCCTTGCTTGATTGTTTGTTTTTCGTGTGTGTAAGTGGCCAACACTGGTGTCAGAATTTCAAGCTGCCTAAAGGCATCTGATATAGCTTAACGAATACCATCAATGATGACAGCCGGGACCTTTATGCCGCATCGGCCTAACGACTTAACGTGCCTTTCTTGCTTGGTGGAGGCGCCCCTTTCGTATCCAGCGCCCTGGGCGGTCGCCCAACCGCGCACTACCCTAACGCCGCTACTGAACTCACCCATTTTCAAAACACCCAATCTTTAGACAAAGGTATCAAAGAAAAAGTAGAATTTTCAAATTGTCTTGACCTATTTTTTAGGTAACTAGCTGCGCGTATGACCGGGATTAGTCAGACTGTCGAAATAAAGTCAAAATAATGGGGCCTTCTTATACGCGGTATAGCGGGTGGGAGGGAAATATGCTTAACAATACCTATTACTCTTAACATTAACGCAATCTGAGTTTATTGGTAAATGGTTGGAAAAATAACGTTATCCACCACAGGTATCGTTATAGACGGTATAGACATGTACCGTTAATACATAACGTTAAAATTAATTTTAATGATACTCATTTTACCGGTATAATGGCACCAAAGTAACGATACTTATAGGTATTCTTATTTTATAAGTATCGTTACCTTTGCCGAGCCAAATTACCGTTACCAAATTTTTAACGGTATTCCAAGCCCTGGTAAAAAGTACGTAAATAAGCAAATCAGTCTAACTGATTGGACTTACCTATAGTATGTACAGTCAGCCAATGAGATATCTGACCCCCTACAACAGCGCCATTTTTCGCAAACTAAAGAAACATCCGTGGTTTAAACCCAAAGATTAAAATATAAAAGTGTAATATCCTTTGCGACTAGTGCCATCTATTGAATTGTGAATGAACAAATAAGGTTAATAAGCAGAAATCTGATACCCTTGACGACTAATGCCATCTATTCGATTTTTGATAAATAAAACAAGCCCTAGCATACGATACGCTTATTTCAAAGATACTTCAATAGTTAGATGTGGCGCAAGTGGTAGGCACTATGGTTTAATAGTTAGTGTGATTATGAATGAACAGGTTCAAATCCTCCAAAGCTTTTTATTTTTTACAAATATCACCAACTTCGTATTGTGATGTTGGTGTAATTTTGGTTGTTTTAACATAATGTTACCGAGCTAATTACTGTGAATAAAAAGCATTTTAAATTTTTAATTACTTTATTACATCAAAAAAATGTAACAGTGAAATAAATACCTGCCTACTTAATTCAAACTATGATTAATCTTCTGTAGAGAGAACCAACATGTTACTTAATAAGTAACAATTTACATCTCTCAACTTCTTTTTAATCATAGTATTATATTTTTTTAAATGTGTAGGGTCAAATAGTGCTATGTGAATAACTTTGCTTCGATAATAGTATAAGAATGAATATAAACCTATGGCATTAAATGAATTTTAATATGGGAGAGGGTGACCCCCATTTTGAAGCTTTTGTTCAAGTCTATTTGTCATTTCACTTACCATGTTAGATCAGATCACATATCACTTATGCGCATATTTATTAATTTAGTATAACCTTTTTGTCTAAATTGATTTAAATCAAACTTTACTCGTGTCTCGTGTCCCAGTTAAGCACTATTTGACCCTACAATCTGGGATTTTAATTGGTCACTCAATAACAGTTAGATCACAGAACAATTGTCTTAAATAAAATATATTCTACATTGCAAACTGTTGGAATCACCACATCTCATAAATTTTCCAAGTATTTTTCTTTATTCATCCGGCCGCCGAATTCTACCAGCTCCCCTGGGCCCATTGAAGACATCTGTCCCCAATAACCTGCAAAACAATAATACGATCAGTTACCTATTATTCTACACTGGGTAATACACTAGGTATTAAATATTATTATTATTTTACTTCACTATTTAATGAATATTTTTACCTAATGTTATCCTGCCACTGTTCTCAAAGGCAAATTATTTTGATGGCTATACGCTGGCCATGTCTTCTCCGCAATATTTTTCTGCCAACATCATCAGACTTAAAACTTTTTTCATCAGAATAAAATACGATCTCGTTCTTGTTGAATGTTTCCTCACTGTTTCAATTGAAATATTGTAGTGTATATGTTACGCCAGTTGACTCCGAATCCACAAACGGACGGTGTTTCTCTGTAAGAGATATATTTATCTTAGACATTTATCACAAACCCTATGTTTTACGGAACAAAAAATAGTGTGACAATTAAGTAAGTATATTAAATACTTATAATTTCTACTTACCGCGATACCTAACTCTCTAGATATAGATACTTTAAATACTGTGGTTGTCTTCACAATACAATATTAGCTTTCACAAAATCTGCTATATAAGATGAAACGGGATGCCTAATAACTGGTGGGGTTTTGGATCACTACACAGTAATCGCAGTATCTTAATTGTGACGCGAGTGAACAATATTTTTGATTAGTTGGTATCAGGTATAAATAAATCTGATAGATTACCCTCAATTTATTTGTTAAAGCAATGCGTTGCAGTTGGTGACAATGATGTCATAGCAGTAGAAATAGATAGCCAATTTCGCCCGAGACGTCATATCGTCGGTTGGCGTATTGAGATGAGCGCTAGCTTCTCAAGTCGTGGGTCCATGGTTCGAATCGAACTTTACGTAGGATTGTTTTTTATTCTTTCTTGTTCTTACCATTGATGATTACTTGAATTATTAGCTGAGATTATTAGAAATACAAAATTTGCAACTGAGCAGGTTATCAGAAACAAGTTTATACCAGCAGTTGTCTGTCTACTTGCCAAAAATCACGGTAGGTGGCGCTTCACAGCAAAGTGTGAATTTACGTTTTAAAAGTCAGGGGGTCAGGTATCTGCTTGGCCGACTGTACTACATAAGTTCCGACTCATAAAATAGCTTTAATCGACAAACAAAAAGTAATTATGAAATACATCATACATAACTACTTAATACCTGTAGCTCGTCTGCCTGTGTAAATGAAGTACCTACCTACATACTTGTACAAACAAAAAAGATACCTAAATATATTTATTTGCCGCTTAAATATTATACATTTTTACAATTGTTCTGCGCTGTGCTGCGCCTCTTCTTGGGCCTACCTAAGCCCGACGTACTCTAGCCATGGTAATATTATCTAAGAATATTCTGCCTTCATACAAACAGTCGGAAGTCGGAACACGAATCATTCATACCTATGCGCCTCGGAGTTCTGAACACACACACACTTCTTAGCGGTTACCTCTATCTAACTTCTAATCTAAAATCTAAAGTAAAGGTACACAATAGTCGCACACAAAGTATTTCAAGTTGACTCACTCTAGTCTAGACTGCGTGGGGTCCAAGTGTTGTCACGGCATGGTCAACTAATATTCATATTAATTATAAGACAATTTAGGGGTGGTGGAGGTAACCATCATGTACAGCAGACAAGAATTCTAAAGGGAGCCCTGACTGAACATTTTGAAAATAATAGTCACCTCTGTAAACTGAAAATTGTCGAAAGCCCTAGTGGGCTTGTAGGGCATGTAAGGAATCGGAGGAGAGAATGAGACACATTTTGTGCCTACAAAGAGCTACCGTGTCACAAGACTCGTTGGCTGGTAAGCGTTTGGACCTCTTAGGATCAGCATATCCTGAACTAGAGGACTACGTCTCATGCTCATGCAGTCCTTCTTTGGGGAATACACCGTGTGGTGAATAATGCATGGCGTAAGTACAAAATAACCCAAAGGTTAGACGTGCTTCCGATTCTGATCGGCCCCATTAAAAATAAGATAAGATAAACATGTCTTATTTGTACTTACAACTTACAAGAGGGTAGGAGGGGTTCTAGATAGTTTCTAAATTAGTTAAGGCGCAAGCCAGACAGAAGTGGCGTGCGGGGCGCGTGCGTGCCGCTGACGCTCTACCGACACCCATCGGGCGCGCCACTGGTGCACAAGCGGCCCGCATCTGGTGTGCTTATGGCACGCTCACAACAGGACGGTGTATCTCAGTGGTATTCAAGTACACGTTGGCGCGCCAGGTTGAGCATTCGGTGCACTCGCCGCGCGCCCGCTGCGTTGCAACCGTTGTCGTGCTGCCTAGACACCTTTCCAATGTTCTTTCATACAAGATGTAGGAAAGGGACGTGTACAAAACGCGCCGTGCCAGCCTGCACCGTTTCTATCTGGTTTGCGCCTACCATTACCTATATTCTTTGAACAAGTGCTGTATTTCGGCGGCAGATCCATTTTCGGTGTCCGCGAATTTATGGTACCGCGTGATGTGCGATTGTAGGTGTATCAAGAAAAGGGTCGAGTTTAAATACGGTTAACTCATTACCGTGCTCTGGCTCAGTGGTTTCTAAATTATAATCCCAATCGTAAAAAATATTTATATTTATCGATTAAAATTTTCTCTCCCTAACTGTCATTGAATTGTCACCAAGTTGTCAAGTGATAATGCTGCCAGTTTTAGTACAATTTACCCGATTTTGAGTAATTTTTATCTAAGTGGTTAGCTAATTCAACAAAATGGCTATAAATAATAATAGCGGCAGTCTTTATCCGGGTGCAAATATTCTGGTGTACCCGCCCGGGTACCGATTATTAGGAGGTATTAAAGCAAAGAGGTCTTGCGTCTACTACATTTCGCATGTGTTCAGACATTAGAAAGAAATAAGAAGAAAGAAAATTATTTATTTGGTGCAAAAATTAACAAAAATATTACAATTCAAATAAAATGTAAATAGATATAACCTGAGGAATTATATCGCACAGATGTTATGACAATGTCACGTCACGTCAGTCACGCACGTCACGTCATTTAGTTAGCCGTCATTATTGTCAAAATAATTTCAGTCAGACGGAAAATCAGAATTTATTTTATTTTAATTAATTAATTTCCTGCATAGAACAATATACTCCGGGACGATTCTCAAATCTGTTCTGTGCCCTGACGAGAGCTCTCGTAGAGACTATTATATTCCTCAGACGTGAGATTTCCCGCAGCACTGGACAAACCAAAATACATTTTAATTAATTTGTTACCTTATGCACCTACTCATAATATAATCATTAACAATTGATGCGGATAAACGAGCTTAGTTTTATTTGTTTGTTTTGAACTCTGTTACAAGAAGTTAGCAGTACATCAAAGAAATTATCTGACAAAAAGCAGTTTCTGCAGCAATCTTGGACTCCTGGCAGGCTCCGACATGAGATACTAAATCTTAAATAGAAACGTGTCAAGATCTTACAATCTGTATACAGAAACTTGCTCTATCTGTGAATATTGTTACCATGGAGTTTAAAGTGGAGCAGCGTTAGATAAACACAATCTAAACATCTTTTAAAGCATTAATTTAAATAGTTTAAATACTCTCCCACTATAATAAGTATTATAATAATACTCTCTACATTGTAGTTTCTAACAACAAAAAGATACTGTCAGTGTGATCTTTAATCATGTTTACCAAGACTTTGAATACCAAAGTTAAATTTCAAGACCAACAGTTAGATGACTATGTATTGGAGGTAAGGATGACACTTAATCAAGTAATTTCTTTGTACTTATTTATTATATTGGTAGTACTACATTTCGCCCATGCCCTGTAGGTCATACAACTTTTTAAAAGTAGTAAACTCGCCTCATGCCCAAAATCACAATAAATTAAGTACATCAAACATAAAATTGGCTATAGAATAGAGCACAATAACAGAGTTAGGGGCGAACCCACACACCCCTACTACTGTTCTCCTATGTGGAGACACAAACACAAAAAGGTGCGGGAGCCTCCTTTTGAGCAAGGGGGTATGGGGGCGAAGCCCACCTCACAACAACAACAACTCGGCCACAGACAGTAGGTTAGGTTACTTGTGGGAGGTATCCCTCATGCCAGCAGTTCCCACTCAAATCTAAGTTGATCATGTCAAAATCACTTGACAAACCCCTTGAAAATCAAAACTCAATTGTGAATATTTCTGTATCCATGAATTAAAAATATAGGGACAAAATCAAACTAAGCCAAAACTTTTTACAGCATGGAAAATATTTAAGAGAATTACATGCTGTCCTGACCCCACATAAATGGGATGACGAATGAAAGAGAATGACTAGCCCACAGCAAGTTGTGAACTTGTATCATGGGATACTAAATAAACAATACTATATTTTATAATAGATACATATAGAGATAAACACCCAAGACCCAGGTCAATCTCCCAAAACGCACAACACCAAAACACACCTTCTAGAAGCAGAAAGAGCCCAAAGATCTATACTAAAGGTAGCAGCAGGTCTTCCCTTTCGTCACCCAACAGATGAGCTATACAAACATTGGGACATTCTTACAGTTAGACAATCCTTTATATTATTCACTACACTAACGCAACACTCCCTAATGCAGTATGACCCAAACAAACTTAAAAATAAACGGCGGAACAGAACAGTTTGCGTAATCCCCCCACACAAAACAACCACCGCTACCTCCTTCTTCTCCTACTTCGGACCGTACCTTTACAACAAACTTTACAAACACTTAAATATATAATCTCTCCACAAATATAGTTGCAAAAAATCAATCAGAAGCTACCTAAAAACATTAGATTACACCGCTACCGAAAAGCTGCTAGAACATATAATTTGACCCCTAACCACTCTCTGCACTCGTTCAACCACACCTCACCACACTTGATAACCCCATCCACCCACCCATTCATAAACAACCACTTTCATACACACACATGCACACATCACAAACACGCACACATTACAAACTTCATAGTTAGTCATAGTCACCCAAAATATAAAATCCTAAATATGTATAAATATAAACTAGTACGTAAGTAAAGCCATACTAACTAAAAAAAACGAAATAATATCTTAAGATTATAAATAAATGTATATAATATAAGCAAACATGCATATGGTTACCACGTTTGTGTTTTAAGCGCCAATGACTGTAACAAGTACTCCAAGGGAGGGGTCTAGATACCTGTAGTACAGGTCTCTTAGGAGACCTATTTCAGGAACTAGTCTCTTCACAAGGCTTGCAAGTTCATTGCCACAGGTTAGTCTTATAATATAAAAAAAAAAAAATTTCATCATGACCTGACCAAGGATCAAACATAGAACCCTGCAAGTTAAAGGTACTTGCAGTACCGCTGAGCCACAGAGGTCATCAATTAAAAGGAACAGAGTGGCATAACCACTTATTTTTTAATTACAGAATTCAGTATTGAAGAGCAAGCTTCAAAGTAAGATTGATGCTTTGCTCATCATGAGCAAGGAGCTGGATAAGTGCAGCATGGAGCGGGACCGGTACAAGCTGCTAGTGGAGCAACTCAAGTGCAAGAAACCTCCTGAGAGCCAGCAGGAGAACAATGGAGTCTACAGGTTCACACCTACAAACACTATCAGTGGAGGCGACATGTTGACCAAAACAAGGGATCATAATACTATGCTTAAGCTAGAGGTGACACATTTTGTAATCGTCATCATTTAAACGTTTTCTCAGCCACAACTTCAGCGTGGTGCCTCAGATCTTGGAAGCTGCTATTTTATGACCGCACTCATGCCATGGTAACTATGATTTGGTTGGAGGCTGGCTTCCTGCCTGACGCCATCCCTCTTTGGGTAGCTCTAGAACCGCACACACAATTTAAGGGTTCCATATCCAAAGGGTAAAAACAGGACCCTATTAACATCGCTCTGCTGTCCATCTGTCTGTCGGTCTATCACCAGGCTGTATCTCATTAACTGTGATTGATATTTAAACTTTCACTTTCACAGATGATGTATTTCTGTTGCTGCTATAACAACAAATACTAAAATCAATAAAATAAATATTTAAGGGGGCCCATACATGATTTTTCGCTCGTTTATGATAATGACAACTGGTAGACACTTGAAATATTTAAAGAATATTGAGTTATATTACTCACTTTAGAAATTAATAATAAATTAAAATAAAATTAATATTTAAGAGGGGCTCCCGAGAGGCACAAAACCCGCTCGCACTTGGCCGGTTTTATAGCTAAAGAACTCTTTAGCTTTCAGTGCTTTTGTCAATAATCCATGCATGGGCAGATGGTGTAGAGGTGCATGAATGGTTCTGAGGTGGCTAAATATGTTATCAGGCTAAGTTTAAAATAAATTGAAGTGTCCACTCATCAATATGACTTATGTACTTATTCATTGACCAATGAAGGCATCATTATGATATTATTTTCACCAAGTTGTCTGATCAGCAGGCTGTAAAAAAGAATCAACATTTACTATTATTTTGTTACATATCAAATGCTTTAGCCAACTTGTATCATCAATCTATTTGGTGAGGGCCATAAACACAATGACACTAAGCATCAGGTGTTTGGTATGTTCGTGTGCTTGTTTTATTCTAATAAAATAAAAACAAAATTATAGGTGGAAATGTTGCGCAGTAAGTTAGAAGAAGCTACTGGTGATATAGTGGCTCTAAGGAAACAGTTGAAAGACACGGCACTAGAGGATCTTCAGGGTAACAAGAAAACTTTTGGGAACCTCTCCTACTCCAATAAAGACTATGAGCAGCTTGTGCAGGAATTGGAAAAAGTTCAGAAGAAGGTAGGTAGGGATGCTAAAAATATTTTTTATACCCATTTCCTAATACCGCATCTCATATCAGGTTCTTCTTGTTTACCTTTTCCTAAATTTATGTGAGGTCGAAGCAGCATGTTAGTTTCTTCTTTACGCGAAAAATAGTGATATCTACAACAGGAATACGAGAAATAAAAATAAATTAGCGACACCAACTTTGCGATTACAGAAAACAATGAATTCATTTTTGGGACTTAGTATACGCTTCTATAATAGAATTCCTGAAGAAATATTGGCTCTGTCATTAGGTAAGTTTAAGACTGCTGTTAAAAATCAATTACTTAAAAATGCCTACTATTGTATTAATGACTAGTTAACAGATAAAACACCATGGAAGTAATACATTTTATAAATTGTTAATCAATATACATCAGTGATTACTTAATGTAAAATAATTGAATTTGTTATAAATATGTGAAAGTGTAGCCCTTCAGGCACGTAGGGACCAATACTGGACTGAGTTTCTTTCGGCGTATTCTTCTCAGCAGTGGTCGTTTCGAAACGCTAGTAGCTTATCGATTTTGCAAATATTAAAAATAATAATATGACGTTCAGAAAGAGATACTTACATGATATCCAAATTTGAATAAAATTCTATTTCATTTCATTTCATTTCTTCCACTTCAATTTATCGCTGGTCAAATCCTCTGTCCTTCTTACTCATGCATGCTCCCTTACAATCCATACAACTTTTTTTGGTCTATTTTTCACCAATTTCAAATAAAAGGAGGAGGTTATCAATTCGGTTGTATGTTTTTAAATGTTTGTTACCTCGGAACTCCATCATAAATGAACAGATTTAAAAAATCCTTTTTGTATGAAAGGGTATGCTTTACAGTTTGTCCTATTTAAATTTCATCTCAATCAGATCAGTACTTTGATTGAACTCAGTTTTTTTATATGAAAGATTATACTAGTGGCAAGTTTAAGGGCTTTATGACGGAGAGTACGTTGCACGTCCGACGCGGCGTGGAATGCTTCAGCGCCCACAACGTTACCCACGCGGCGCATGCTCAATCTCAAACATGAAGCTCCATACTTTTTTCCACACTGTTTACGGACATGCGTGTGGCGTGGTTACGTTGCGTCATATGTTTGAGATTTTATCAGCACGCGCCGCTGGACGCACTGTGTAAGGCGCCGCCTCTCCCTAAACGAACTAACTTCGTTTTCAAATTTATAGTTATATATTTTATTCCAGTATCAGCAACTCCAATTAGATTATCGGGCGACACTAGACGAGAAAGAAGAAATAGTTTCAGACAGAGACTACTATAAAAACAAAGTGCAGCGACTGAACCAACAGATAAGCTACATCCTGTCCAATCGCGTCAAGCCGCCAACTGATAACGATAGTAACATGGACCCTCCTAAGCCGATTGTGGACATTGATGCTCTGGTCACGGAGAATAAGTACCTCAATGAGAGAATTACACAGTTGCAAGTGGAGAAAGAGATAATAAAACGAACTTTGACTAAATATAAGGTAAAGTTAAAATTATTTAAAATGTAATGGTATGCCAGTACCAAAAGTACTGACATACCATTTTAAATAATTTTAATGCAGAGAAAATATCGAAAATATTTTTATATAATTTAAACTATGAAATTGTTGGAGACAAATTCGGTAAAATTGTTCTTGTTTCTATTTGATACCTACCCACCAAAATCTAGGAGAATATATATAAACTTTTAATTTTGATTGTTATTGTTTTAAATATTTTTAAATGGACTTTTTTAGACTTGATTTTAAAATAAATCATACTTTAAAATATTTTTAACGTCATGCATCATCCAACTCATGAATTCAATGTATTGTATTAATTGAAGAGAAGAAGCGGATTTGATAAACAATCTGTATCTATTCATATTTGTTTCAGACTCTGCTTGATAATAGACATAAAAATGATTCTCTTAATCTGAAAAAAGGATTTACCGACGTAATGACCCAAAAACAATGTAAGTTACTTTTTTATACGGCACTAGTAATCACTTAAACTTTGGATAAAAATACATGGCTTACCCACTACCAGTCAATGGATGGTAATGCAGTTTGTAAAAATGAAAATATTTAAATTTTCAGTGAGGGAATTTCTAGACATAAACTCCAAAACGGGCATGAAAAGAAGTTCAGCCACGGAGCTGAAGTCAATATGCCTAGGACTATTTGAAGCACTCAATGACAAGTCTATAGCTTTGCAGCACCAAAGGAAAACTAATCAGTATGTATATTCTTTATATTTTTGATATGCAATCTCAAAACAAAAACTTCGCAATTGTGCTTCAGTCGCATTCTCATTTTTCGTGTGGAATTATAACACCACTCATTCACTTCGTAAACTTTTTCCATGAAGTGCAGTATGTGTCAGATTTATGTGTGATAAGTCATATACATAATAGGCATGGCGTAACCACTAGTACACAGGCGTGAAAAGATTTTTTTCGTAAGTACCATCTTTACTTTCTGGGCGAAAGTCCTAAAAATTCTGACTAAACAATAATTTCTTATTTTAGGATCCTGGCAAACAGAATAACGGAATTAGAAAAAACTTTAGAGAGTTGGTGCAATGGACAAAAATACATTCCAATATTTCCGTCGCAGATGTTACTAGAAGAGTTCCTACCGGACACAGTTTCGGTGAAATCAGACGAACCCAAAGACAGGACTGTGAAGTCGCAAGATAGCTCAGATAATATCAAGAGTAAGTTCTCTGACAGTGATGACGATGTGATGAAAGATAACAGTGATGGTGACGATACGTCTGGAGATAGAAGTAACTCTGACGAGAACTGTCAATTTAGTGGGCTGACTAGAAACTCTAAAACGGTTTTACCACTGGAGCTTGAGGAACTCGTCAAAGAAGCACTGGCTGAATTAAAACCACATAATTAAGGATCAAAACAAATAATGCGGATTTATGTGCAATATGGCTGTCGAATGGTACAATTATTATAGGATAAAGTATGTAGAGCTAAAAAACATTCCAAGAATTTTCTAGTCTATTATATTGTCTAGTCAATGTTACTTATTTGTTCAATAATAGATTTATGTAGATGCATTGTAATTATTTACTTTATAAAATAAAATAATAAATTTATTGCAAAATTATTTTTGTTTAAAGTAAAAGGCGAATATATTAGACAAAAATAATTTATTAGCTGTGATATACAATAAGATATATGTAGGTAAATGACAATGTTTTTATACCTTCCTGGTAAATGATAAAAAATAATGTTACAAAGCTCTTACAGAGGAAGAATATATGATAATTTTATATTTCACATATCATGATAACTTGTAACGATGTAGTTTATTCAAAACGGTGAACAGGTTTTTAGGGTTCCGTCCCCAGTGAGTTAAAACGGGACCCCGTCCGTCGTTTTGTCACTTCCCCATACAATAAATGTGTTCGTTTTTAACGTCTTTTCTCGATTGTGTCAGAGTTGCTGCCTACTTATTACTGTAAACCCCAGACAATTAACAATTAAGATTTTGGTTAACCTCATAAGAGAGGTTTGTAAAAAGTTTTAAAAGGTACTTAAATATTATACGGTGGTACGGAACCCTTATTGTGTGCGCTAATGCGACTCTCACTTGGCCAGTTTATTCCACGTTTAAAGAAGTACTAGCTTTTGGCTCCGCCCGCGTTGATATCGATCCCTCAGTAGAATTTCCCGGAATGTCCTTCACCGGGCCTCAAACTACCTCTATACCAAATATCATCCAAAATGGTTCAATAGTTGAAGTGTGAAAAGTCTGTCACTTTTCACACAGAGTTACTTTCGCATTTACAATATTTGTATGGATAGAAACCAGTTATCTATTACAAATACAACATATCTAAAGTCACGAAATCACGATACCCCTAAATTTTATCCGTGGCGGTACTCAGTTTACAGACTTTGCAAAGAGTAAACAGGGTTCCATTATACATTTATTTTTATATAATACTAATTTAGTCTCCACGATGCATTACTTTCATAATAAACATTACGACGCCTATCAGCTATATCAGTCAAGAAAAAAATAGGATATATTCCATATATCTATCTAACTTAATTTTATAACTAAATCTTACATCAAAATAATATATCATAGACATTCAACAAATTAATAATTGGTTGCTAATAAGAATACATTTAAAAAGAAAACATCTAACTATTAATCAATCAAGGTAACTATTACAATAAAATTAAGACACAAAACAAAAGCCTGTTACTATACCGCACACTGATCTCCCGTCTCTTTCGCTGTCATATGTATCGCCGCCCTGGTGCCACAATGTAGTCAGGGACAAAGATACCTGACCAGGCCATCTACCTTTATCTTGAGTTTTCTCATAAACTATAAATTACTAGTTTTCGCCCGCGGCTCCACCTGCGTCAATGTCGGCCCCCCGGGAATAGTACTTTTTCCCGGGATAAAAGGTAGCCTGTGTCCTTCTCCGTAGTGTCCAGAGAACTTGTATGCAAAATTTCATGATGATCAGTTCAGTAGTTACGGCGTGAAAGCGGAACAAACAAACTCACTTTCGCATTTATAATATTCGTAAGGATAATAGCTTGGTTTGAAATGACGTGTCGCTTCCGATGCCATCCAATGCCAAATCAGTGTAGCGCGCTACACTGGATTGGCATGGGATGACCCATGAGGAACAACAGAGACGCGGTGAATGGCGGTAGAATTTCGCAACATGTATTCAAGAGAATCTATCACCGGCACGATTGATGTTATAATTATTCTTAGATAATTTTTATACTACAAGTCCCTCATGAGGCTGGCGAATCGCACGAAGCGTACTGAAGCCTCGAAAAAAAAATTAACAAAAAATAAATATATGACCACTTCATAGTTCCGATAGGTACAATATTCGAGCAAAAGTTATTTAACAGATCAACAACTGTTAAATAGACTTTTGCTCGAATATTGTACTTATCGGAACTATGAAGTGGTCATATATTTTTTTTTTCGTTATTTTTTTTTATTTTTGTTTAAAGATTTTTGCCGTATTTTAGGTTAACTTAATTGCTCCAGTTTCTAACAATCGACTGCAACCAATGCGCGGGAACAGTACATTGTAATGTCTTCTATGTTAAGTAAAAAAATGGCGCTTGGCGCGTATTCATCAGATGGTATGAGAAATCGCCATATTTCGATAGTGTATAATTAAGCAAATACTACGGTAATCATTCAAGAGAACAAACCTTATAAAATAATGTGGTCGTAGAAGGCTACCTTTCCGATAAAATTAGGATTTCGCAATCGATTTTTCCCTAGGTGGCGGCACTGTAGCAAGAGGCATTTTTGACAGTAGCTGTCAAATCCACCAATCATGTACGCGTGTCGTATTTAGCCAGTATCAAGTTAATTAAACCGCGGTTTTTCTTAATCTTGCTTATCAACGAAATGATGATGTAATTCGTTTTCTGATTCGACGGAGCCACTGGCGACAACTACCACAAATCTACTGGTGTAATAATAGACGACGCAGCAAGTGGGATAACCACCTGCCCGCTAAGTAAATCTGACTATAGCCGCACCATCAGTTTATTTTAGTTATTTCACGCATTGTTAATAAACTTGGGCATTTATAACACCAAATACCACCAATTTTACATTATAAAGTCCACTAAAATCAATTTGCAAAACAATCCCAAACAAAAACCGTGTAGTCCGCCAAAATTCCCGCTAAGATCCACCAATCATTTTCATCTTGAATAATCTAATCTATTCAAAAAACAAAGAACAGTTACAGAATAAGATATGTTTTTATACTGTAGGAACTAAAAAAAATCTTTTAATTCACAATTTAAATTTTAGTCCCGTAGGAATGAGACACAAATATTGTTTTTCTCATAGAGGGAGATGAAAAGCAGAATAAGACACATTCTGTCGGGATTAACATAATATTTTTACTTCGGGCAACATACCTGACTCTCGCTATACTCTCGGGATTCTATGCTATATAGGCTCCTTCATTCCACACTAAATTCAAAATATTGCCGTCACCAACAAGTAATATGTAAGTCCTTTGCGTCACAATCTACTATTTTAGGCTGATTTCAGAGTCACCCGTTTGACCAGCGCCGACCACACGCGCGCGATTTCAATTACACTAGATAGTAGTTGCGTTTCATAGTCACGCAGTTCAAACGCGCTGTTCGTGAGACGCGCGCCGTCGGCCAGCACTACCGAAGCGCGAGCTCAATAATCAATTTGCAATGTTTTACGACGTCGCTGTTGCACTCTTTTCAATAGAAAATAAACAGCTAATCTTGTTATTATATTTATTGTCCTAATAATGAAAATCTGGACGTATGGGGCGTCCAAGATATGTTTGGAAGGATGAAGTCGCCAAAGACCTGAAAGAGTTGGAAGTATCCGACTGGTCAGAGTTGGCACAGAATAGGGAAGAATGGCGCACTTTAATGTCGGAGGCCAAGATCCACTTCGGGTGGCTGAGCCAGCGAAGTAAGTAATAATGACGACTATGCACAGCTGTACATTGCAACGTAATGTCCAGCTGTGCAAACATATTTGTACATCTTTCGATTATACAGATAAACTATAAAATAGTTTCGCAGAACAATTGTTAACATCATATTTATGTATATGTTATTGAATAATAAATAATGATAATAAATGCGCGATACCAAACAGTGCACTCCAGTCAAGCGCGCGCTGGTTAACGGCGCCGGTCGCCGGCGTCACTCTGAAATCAGCCTTATGATTGGTGGATGCCAGGGGAGCGCTGTTGTTCAGGCGAGGCCGGTGTAGTGCTGAAGCGCGGCGGCGGCGGCGGAGTGCAGGCCGCCGACGCCAGGCCCGCGGCCCCGCGCCGCGCCCACGCCCGCCGTCACCAGCCGCCACAGCAGCGCGCGGTGCGACCGCTCCGAGTACCGCTCGTAGCTCTCCAGCCCCTCCTGCAGCTTCAGGATCAGGCTGTCGTAGTTCTTGCGCACCACTTCCAGTATCTGTCCATAACATTTTATCAAACATTAGGGCAGGTCGAACGAATCTCAATGCTTTTCGCCAGCAATCATAGGCCGACTTTCATATTTTGTTTGGATGGCTGAATTTTGTACCGGCGGCCTTTAAATTTATAAAACTATTCGAGCTAATCGAACACTAAGTTATTTTTAAAAAAATCCACCTTGACTTTCTGTATTAAAATACATATAGTTTCTAGGTGACAGCTTTAGTGGCAACTAAAGGCAACTCTGAAATGTAAAATCATGATAAGACCCAATACCCCGTAATCATACGACAACATCTTGAGTACCATAGACCTTTGCAAAATGAAAAATAACATCCAAAACTACATTTCGAAATCGGTCTCGTTTGACAATAGTCCACTGCTCTATCCGTAAAGAAAATCCAATTTCTTAATTTCGTATTTATTTTTAAACTTGTTGATAAAAATGCTAACAAGTTTTCCCTTACGAGTATTTAAGAAATATATTATTTTCACCTGGTCTTCACTGGGTGTGGAAAGGTTCTGCGAAGCCAGCCACGCCTCGATCTTCGGTGAGAAGTGTTGTATGATGGCGCGTACATTCACGAGACAATTCGCGAGCCGCAACGCTTCTGCTTTGAATTCCCCATCTCCGGTCGAATAGCGCAACGCTACAAAATGAACATTGAAAACCTATGACTTTATTGTTATGAACCAATCTTACCAATCCTGTTCAAACAATGTAGAAACGTTATCAACGTATTTTGTGTTGTGTATGTGGTATAATAAAAAATGCTACAACACCTACCATAGAACAGGCTTAAGTACCTAATATCGCTAGCAGAGTAGTTCAATCGTTTTGATTATTTTTGTATATATAAAACATAAATATGTATAATTATGTTTTAAAAGTATAAAGAAAATTTAATACCCTAGATATTCTGCCAACTTACCCATGTAGAAAAGGTTGTCAAACACTTGATGCATCCTAATAAGTTCGTAGTACAGCTGATCGTACGACGCTGGCGTTGGAAGGAATGTATCTCCGAATGTGATGAATAAATTGAATATGTTCACAACCTGTAACAACAAAACCTGTATAATATACAGAGAATGTAATACTTCTATATTTCTTCAACACTTCAAATCTAAGAGAGGATTCCCCACTGAGAGGCAACACGATGATGCATCGAAACGCCATTATAAATAAGATATCAAATTGGTAAACGTCTTATTATTCATTATGTGTAGGTAGATAGTACCTACATGTAAATCTTTACAGGGTGAGCAATTGTCACTCGTAGTATTCCTTTTTTTATTCAACCGTCAAGTCATTACATAATTGTAAGACAATACAATTACGGACATTTAATTTGTATTTTCTGATAATAGTGATCAATGTCAAAAATCACATATATTAAATGACGATGTTTTTCTCAAGATAAGTCATGTCATCCGAAAGAACAGATGTTCAACGCGTTCACTACACCTTAAGTCGAGATACCTGTTGCGCCATGATGAAGATGTTGTGCCGCCTGAGCAGCGAGCTCTCGTTGGCCACGAGGAACTTGAGCAGCGCGATGAGCGCGGCCCACAGCGGGCGCCAGTCGCGCGCCAGCCGCACGCGGCAGCGCTTCTGGTAGCTCAGCAGCCGCACCACCACGCCCGCGCACAGCGCGTACAGCTCGCCCGGGAACTTCTTCAGCAGGTGGCACATCATGAACTCCACTAGCAGGTCTGGAAACACACCATTACTATGACGATTTGACTTAACACTCAGTTTGACGTATTTGACCTTTTTCAAATACACGACTGCCAAAAAAGGAGCGTATTTTTTTTGAGTTCATGTAAGTAAGTATGTAAATCAGTTTTTTTATTGCACCAACCATAACATCTTAATATCTCAACGGACTTAAACGTAGTATTAAAAAAAGTAGATGCTGGTGAAAGTGGTATAACCGATGCATGTCAATAACGAACATTATCTAGATATACTTATCAGTTTTCTACCACTATATACATTTTGAAAGTGTTTAATGCCCACCAGAACGATTGCGTGAGAGGGGCAATATGTAATTCATATATGCGAGAGAGAAACAAATATAATCAATCTGCTATTATCTGTCAACTAGAATAAAAGAAAGATCAGATACCTATTAACGTAGAAGCCAATGGTTGTGACGGTGGTTCTTCAGGAACTATTTTTCTATGCCTCATTGGTAGCCTATACAACTGAACCTGAAACAATGGTATACATACAACATTTTCTTAATAAGACTTAGAAACTAAGCTCAGACAGTCAATACAAAGTCCAGATGTATACCCGTGTACATCTTTTAGTTTTAGATTATGGTATAATGTGAACGCACCCTAACTATGTACCTACATCATATATTTGTATCAAAGTAAATTAATAATCGATCCTTAGAAAACTCCCATTCCGCACTCTATAGTATGCTCACGCAGTGACGGCTTTTGGGGGTGTCCGAGCCGGCAATCGCATGCGGGGGCATGTAGCTCCATAGACCACCACTTCGACGTGATGGGCCCGGACGAGCCGACCCATTACGACCATTATGGGAACGGCGACGTCCTAGATGTGGTGGTCTACAAGGACATAGCAGCGCCGCCAGAGCTGCAAGTTTCGCTGGAGCTGCCCTCGGACCACAGACCGGTGCTTCTTGCCCTTCACGAAGCACCAGCTAAGGTCTCGCTGATGAGAAGACGCCGCAAGACGGACTGGGCCGCATTCCAGGCCTCTGTCCAAGACTCCTGCCCACGAACACCAGTCTCCACCGCCGCTGAGGTTGAAGAGGCAGCGGGCGCACTCACCCACTGCATCCGCAGCGCCCTGGACTCCTCGACGAGCGACCTGCCGATACAGGGGAAACAGCCCCCACTTCCGGCCGCCCTGAAGCAACTGATTGAGGAGAAGAGGAGGCTGCGGAGACGTTGGCAGCAAACCCGCTGCCCTGTCATGCGCCAGGACCTCAACAGGCTGGTGGAGAGGGTCAAAGACGCCCTAGAGGAAGAAGCAGCCAAATCGTGGGAGAGCCACCTCCTCACGGTGGGCGATCACGTCCCCTCCGTGCATCGCCGACAGCTGTCGCGCGAGCCCCAACCCGTGCGGCCGCTGCTCGGCCCGGACGGCCTCCCACGATTTAAAGCCCAGGACCGCGCCGACATCCTGGTGCAGCACTTGGAGCGTCAATTCACGCCCAACGCCGTCACCGACCAAGCCCATCACGACATGGTCGTAAACAACGTGCGAGAGTACCTCGCAGCGCCGCTAGCAGCCGATGAAGACTCCATCGTCGTCTCGCCGGGCCAGGTGCAGCGGGTGATCCGCCGCTTGAAGCCCAGGAAAGCCCCGGGCGAGGACCGTATCACGAATGAGGCGCTCCGCCATCTGCCGCCGCGAGCCATCGCAGCGGCGACGCGCCTCTTCAACGGGATACTTCGCTCGGGACACTTCCCTTCGATCTGGAAGGACGCCCGGGTCATCATGCTGCCCAAGCCGGGCAAGGATGCGAGACGTCCCGAGAACCATCGGCCCATCGCGCTGCTGAGCAAGCTCTCGCAGTTGTTTGAACGGCTAGTGCTCCGGCACATTGCTCCGCACATCACACCCCGTGCGGAGCAATTTGGCTTCAGGCCGGAGCACTCGACGACGCTCCAGGTGGCAAGGATGCTGCACAGGATGTCGGAGAGCGCCAACAAGAAGGAGTGCGTGGCTGCCGTACTCCTCGACTTCGCCATGGCGTTCGACAGAGTGTGGCACGAGGGGCTAGTGCACAAGCTGTCGACGTCAAAAATGCCCAGAAGACTGGTCAGGACCGTGGCCTCCTTCCTGCAAGACAGAAGAGTCCACGTGGCGGTTGAAGACGCCGTGTCGGAGGCGCGACCCGTCAGAGCGGGAGTGCCGCAAGGAAGCTGCCTCTCGCCGGCCTGTTATGCCTGGTTCACTGACGACATCCCAGTCGTCGGTCGGGTAGAGCTGGCGCTGTACGCGGACGACGCGGCATACTACGCGTCGTCCCTGAATCCGCTGCACGCATGCAAGAAGCTGCAGCCCACCCTCGACGCTCTACCTGACTGGCTCTCCAAATGGAGACTGTCAGTGAACGTCAGCAAGACACAGGCCATTCTGACGGGTGGCCGTCATCAACCGCCTCCTCTGCAGTTACTCGGCGAGCCAGTGCCGTGGCAGCCGCACGTCAAGTACTTGGGGGTCACAATCGACAGGAGATTGACGCTGAAGCCGCACGTCGATGATGTCGTGGCGAAGGTGAAGCTGGCCAGGGCGAAGCTGCGGGGAGTCCTGTCCTCGCGCTTGCCCCTGAAGACGAAGCTCGGGATCTATAAGACCTACATTAGATCCCGCCTCACGTACGCGGCCCCGGCATGGTACGCGTACTGCTCGGAGTCGAATAAGAAGAGACTCCGCGCCCAGGAAAACCAGAGTCTCCGAGCAGTCGTCGGGGCCCCACGTTACGTGAGGAACGCGACGATCTTCAGGGACTTGAGGATGGAAGGACTCGACGCCTTCATCGCCCGCCTGGCCAAACAAATGTTTGCAAGTGCGGACGCGTCGGCGCATGCCCACCTGCGTGGCATTGCGCCTCTACACGCCCGCCCGCCCGACCGCCGCACTAAGCCTTCACCTCGCAACGCCATCACCGACGTCGCCGCTGCCGCGGACGCGTCGGTCGACCCTCCGTGACCCCCAAGGACACAACCGGAACACCGCAGGCCGCCACGGCCACCCCAACGACCTGCCCATAGCTATGGGCAGCGTAGAAAGTTACTGCAGAGGACCAAGTCCTGACCAGTCGCCTCACCGCCTCAAAAAGGTGGTAGAGAAGGCCCGCGAACGAACGAATGCGGGGGCAGTAAGTTTCGGTTGCAATATCCCGGTCTAGTTGCCCGGAAAAGGCCAACGAGGTGCTAACAAGCTATCAACAAGAAGGACCTTGCAACGCAATTTATCCTGAATCCTGAACAAGCAGCCCGGATCACACACATCTTCGTGACTGCAGCAACAACATTGTCAAGGTTTAGCGTGACTATATTTATTATTTCATCATCATCATCATCGTGCTCTAATTGAGAATTTCGTAAGCATTTCCCAATAGGTAAGTCGGGTCAGGTAAGTCCGGTGAAAACTTGTGTCTTAGTACATGTGTAAGCGGACTGTATGTATGCAGGACTGGTTCCTTGTATCTTCACCCATTAAAAACACTTTTTAGAAATATCAGATTATTATTGAGACAAAGAGATCAGAGGAGGGAACGCAAGTGAGGTCCGGCCCGGCTTCGTTCGAATTCAGCCGCTTTCGCCGAAAGTTTCGGCAGTGTTCGGCTCCATGGTGTCGTAGTGGCCTAGTGGGGTCCGCCGGCCGCCAGTCAATAGGTTCAAGCTTGTACAATTTGTATAACTTTTTAACCTAACATAGGTGCTTTAAAAAAATAGTCAGCTATAAATATCATAAGTCAAAATATTTACCTTAAATGTAAGATTTTGGTCGTGCATGATAGAATTGGCGAATTGCTCCTCAACGATACACGTCAATATGATGAAACACAGGCTGCATTTGTTGAGGCTGGTCTCGCTTCGCGTATCCGCCATTACTATTGAACTGAAATATTAATCGAAAGCGAATAAGTTCATAATATACAACTCAAGGAGGGCCGGCGTCAGGTAGATAGCCGGCTATAATTTTTTTGTTAAATTATATTCTAGCATAGCTTATATATAAGCCATGGCTTATACAACTCTGCCACACGCAGAATGTGACTTTTACAAAAAAAAAAGAAAAAACTTTTTATTGTATGTCTCACGACGGACAGATGATGAAGTTGGTGACGTAGAACGTCACTTTTACAAATTTGTCATTTGCGCAGAATGTCACTTTCGCAAAAGATCATCAACCACTTTTGTCACAAAGCTCCCAGAATGAAATAATCTAGAATTTTCTCAAACATCGTCTGTCGCGCTCATATATCTTGCCTACACGTGTACCTATTCTAACCCGTCCACACACAGTCCCGAGTATTCTGGATTGTTCTGGCTGTTGGCTTTCGGGACCGGAAGTATATAGAACTTTCTAGAAACCCATAAGACCGTAAATAATGGAACGGATGAGGCGTTTGTCAATCAGTCGACCGCGCGTTTTCTTAGCGAGCAACACTAATACTCCTCGTATTAGTATAACAGTGAGATTATTTCCTACGAGCCCAGCGACGAACAAGAAACCGATTGCTTTACGTTTTGGATATTCGACGTGTTGGAAGACCAGTCACGTGTCATTCTGTAAGACAGGTTGGGATCCTGTAGTGAATAAATTCCCTATGAAGAATTGTTTGACTCCAAACTCTATGTATCAACCCCGAACCCTAATCACGTAACAATATTTACAACGACTAAAGAAGATTTATAAGACTTGGTTTAAGTTGATGACCATCATCATTTCGAGTAGGTGTCACGGTCAATCAACAATGCACACCCTGGTGTCAGAGTTCTGCGGAACCGCCTCTCGGCCTCTGACGTGGTTCCTTTAACGACTACCAGATGGCAGCCCACCACAGATGGGACCACCGGCTTAACTTGCCTTCCGAAGCACGGAATCATCTTTATTATCAGACAATCAGGTGATTCAAGCCTGCAATGTCCTAAGCAAACTGGAAACAACTAAACAAAGTATGCTTCCGGTTGGAATCGAAACCCACGACCCCCGGGTCAACAGGCAAACGCCTTAACCACTGGACCACGGAGGCTGGAGTTGATGATGATGTACCGTTATCCGATACAAATTGTGTCTTGCCAGGCAGTCGGTTGGCCAGTAGGTATTTTTTTGTAATTCTCACTGACAGTTATGAGTCTTAAAATAGATTTATCCTTTTGTAAGCTACGTTGACAAGAGGGTATTTCTGGCCGTCAACAATGTGGAGAAAAGTTGTGGATGGCCATTTGCGGAAGTGTTCTTCGGCGAAAGTCAATTCTACGCAAATGACCAATTTTTGAGCGATGACCAATTGTAACGTTCTACGTCACAAATTCACAACCTTCATGAGTCGCTCGTGCGTTTTTAAATAAGAGTAATCATCTCTTATTAATTCAATGACACCGATCCGTGTTTTTGATGATTGACTAAATATAGGTACAGTTTTAAATGAATAGCAATACAAGCTATGACTTACCAGTATTGGAAGAAAGTGACTAATAAGTTTGTAGGCTGATCGTTATCTAGAGCTTGTATTTGTGATAGATTTGGTGGTGTCTGAAAAAAAAAGAATGTAGTTTCGAGATGTGGCATTTGACACAATCTATTAAATAATGATCATGGTGTGCGTAAGGCTTGAGTAGTGCATAGATTTGAAGTGGTTTGCTTATTCCCAATCAAATTAAAAGTGGCAAATCCAGTAGGGGATATAAAATTAAATCTATACACTGGTTATAAAGAGGAAAAATTTAATGTTTTGAGAAACTTCTCAACCGTTTTTCAATAATTTTTTTTCACCTGTATAAATAACATACAACTATATTGCCAGCAAGTAACATACACTACAATTTACGCGAACGAAGACGATGGAAAAAATTGTACAGTATAAAGCAATTCAGAAATATAACACCAACACAATTCAATTTATTAGGGCATGTGCTAACGCACAAAAGATACAAGCTGCTGCAACTCATAATGCAAAGTCGCAGAGAAAAGAAAAGTTAATCAGAGAAGGAAGACTTAGTTGCGTAACATTAGGGAGTGGACTGGTATCGCGAGTGCAGCCGAACTTTTTCGCCTCGGTAGAGACAAGCAGAAATATGCAGAGCTGACTGCCAACCTTCACTAGTTGGAGAGGCACTGTAAGAAGAAGAAGAAGACAATACAATTCAGTAGGTACTTGTCTACGGTCAGCGGTCGTACCTGATGCGGCGGCAAGGTGGCGGGCGGTGAGGGGGGTGCGGAGGAGGCGGCGGCGGAGGACGAGTGCGCCAGCGTCGTCATGAAGTTGCGGTTCAGGTGCGCCGCCTCATACAGCGCCAGCAGCATGCCTTCCTCGCCTCCGCTGTCACGGTCATTTGTCATTGATAAATAATACTTTATTATAATCCTTACTTAAAATTATAAACGCGAAAGTTTGTGCGTCTGTATTGATGGATGGAAGTATGGATGTTTTTGGTACTCAATCACGCCAAAACAGCTGAACGGATTCCGACGAAATTTTGCATCTCTGATAGTTTATTACTTGAATTAAAACATAGGGTACCTTTCATCCCGGAAAAAGTACTGTTTCCGTGGGATCGACAGTAACGTGAGCGGATTTGCGAGCGACAGCTAGAATATCATAAATGTGGCTCATAAAACGTGCTGTCGTAATACATTAAAAAAACTACTGTCCATTTAAAACCCCTACACTTACCTATTCCTTTGCCCCCTAACCACTGGCTGTGTATCGTCACTTGTCAGAAATATGCCACCCACCATGCTAGTGAGCGACGACAGCCAACCTCCGCCCCCACCGCCGCCCTGCATGCCTCCAAACGTCGATATTACAAAGTCGTTTAGCGCGGCTGTTATCACTTGACCATATCTGAAATAAACACATCTCTTTTTACCTGGATACCTACGCAACAATGTCTATCCGTATGTTATGTAGGTAGGATGTTGTACTCATAAGCTTTCTCCAATGTTTGACGCATGAGATGAACCTATTTGGTCCGTAGTAGAGCAGTCTGATCAAAATCAGCACTGATACTCGCCTGTCTTTTCCTCAACAAATCAGTCGCCTGTACATACCGCACTGCCGAAAATACTTCAAGGCCAGAATTTTAAGATATTCTCTTTATCGTCTGGGCTCAGAATCGGCGGAACCTCCACCTCTTCGAGTTCCCAAGACTTGCGGATGGCGGCCTCAATGGGCTCACCAAAACAACAATTACAGACATTGGCAAGCGTACCAAACTTAGCGGTGCCTTTAAAAAGTACATTAGTGCGATTTCTAAAGCGAAAAGTGCGAGATGCGCGGATGCAGGTTGAATCGTTTGAGATAATAAGAGGTGCGGGAAAATTTAGGCTCCAGCTATAACATCGATATCTGGGTATGCCCATAGATATCGATGTTATAGTTGGAGCTTAAACACATAACTATGATATATATCGGCCAATGGCAAGCCCTTAAAAGTATGTGGGCATTGACACAATGCCGTTGGTCGTCAAAAGGTTCATTCATCTTATTTACGATCAACGATTCCATATTACACTTTATGGCATTAAAACGCCTGCGGTAGATATAGAGATTTTTACGAAGAAAAATAAATATATAATAAAACTGCCTGCAACGTCACAGCCATAGCTGAACCACAATAAATACAATTCCCTTTACTCGCGTTGTTACGAAAGAAAAGTATGTAATTTTACCAAAACCGTCTCTTTACAACTTTCAATTCATGTTAAATATTATGACGAATTTTATTTCACAGTTTTGACAGCTCCGTGGCGCAGTGGTTAACACGCCAGCCTCCGACACGGAGTGCCCGGGTTCGATCCCCGGCCAGGTCAAGATGAAAAATGATCTTTTTCAGATTGGCCTGGGTCTTGGATGTTTATCTATATATGTATTTGTTATAAAATATAGTATCGTTGAGTTAGTATCCTATAACACAAGTCTCGAACTCACCTTGGGGCTAGCTCAATCTGTGTGATTTGTCCGTATATATTTATTTATTTATTTTATTATTTATGTTTTAAATTAGGTACACTTCTCACCCACCAGTGACAACAAAAAATTATGTTTTACGAAAAGTTGGAGAATAAATAAAACCAAATAATCTTACCCATTCAAAGCCAGTTCGTCATCAAGAATAGATAATTTCACAACATAAGGATTGGCAGATTCTTGCTTCTTGTAGTTTACTAAACACATCAAGAGCATCACAACATCATACCCTGAAAGTTTGTAGAATTAAAATTATTATATGTGACTCTCTGTCTGGCCATGTTCCAATTTTTGTTATTGATGTGTGTGACCCAATCAGACGTATGTAGTTTTTGTCATAAGGAGGAAGACTTTTTACATGACTTATTGGAATGTGGTCAGTATACTGCCCTGTGAGACAGATTCTTAGCAGGGGTACCTATAGAGAATGGATTGCTGAACGTAGCGTTTAGCAGTCCATTGTCACATTCAACACAATCAGTATACCTCTTTTTTAATGAATCTTAAGATAAATTTTACAGGTCCCCCATTAGGCTGGCATTGTCACACCAAGTGTAGAAGCCTTGTAAAAATTATTAGATAAAAAAAACTAGCGACACGCCCCGTTTTCGCACGGGTCCAATGTAGATAACAAAATTGGGCAACAGAAGATACATATAAACCTTCTTCTTGAACCACTCTATCTATTGCTGAAAACTGCATTAAAATCAGTTGATTAGTATAAAGAACTAAACAGACAGCGGAAGCGACTTCATTTTATACTAAATAAGTAATATCAAATACTACAGTGCCAACAATAAACAATAAAATTTCAGCTCAGTTACGGATAAGTGCTTCAAAATTGAGTTGCAAGATTTGACCCTAACAGACAACAGACTAACAAGTTAAATAAAAGCTTGTAATAAAAAGTAAGAATGTTACCATGTTGTTGCCTCTCAGCAGAAGTACACAGCAACTGAATTAAGGGTTCAAATAGGGAGTTCATCATCAGGTATTCCACAAGAGGATTCTCGTCAATATTATCTATCCCCGTTGCTATCACCAGTAACAGTTTCAATACCATAGACTTTAAACTGTCCGGAACATCACCTAAAATATAGAAATTAATTATGACAATAAATATGTTTTCATTATTATATTACCACCACAGCAAATCATTGTTACTATCACCAAGTGCAGGTGTTGTTTTTCAACTTGTTTACTTATGCCCGTTTTCACCAATAACCCTTAAAAATTAAGTGTCTCTTAAGCGAATATAAGGGGACACCTAACGCAAGTTTTGTTTTCACCAGCGGATAAGTGACACCTAAAGCATTAGGGAGCCCTTATAATGTAGGGGATGATTTCACGACCCCGTAACAGCTTAGGTGACACATATTTTTAGGTTATATTGTGAACGCTCGTATTTAGCTAGATAAATATGGATAGTGACCACGATTTATATGAAGATTTAGAAGCAATTGAAGATGTAGAATTATTAAGTGACCGTAGTTTATTGAGGCGACCTCGTATTTACCGTGAAAGATCGAAGGATTTTAAAAAATATGATGACAAAGACTTTTTCATAAGATATAGGTTATCAAAGGAGAGTGTTTTATTTATTTTGCAAGAAATTGAACATTTATTAGAATTCCACGATGACAGGTAAGTACCTACCTAGAAATGCCTTCTGTAGATATCTAGCTACCTACTTGTTTAAAATTTGTAGTAATGTAACTTTGAACCTACTTACTCTTATTTTATTTACAGAAATAAATCTGTGGCACCGATTAACCAACTGCTGTGTGCCCTAAGATTTTATGCGACAGGCAATCAACTATTATCTATAGCAGATCTAAACGGCATCAGTATTCCTACTTGCAGCCGAATTATAAAGAGAGTGTCTGAAGCTATCGTGGGTCTGCGAAGCGAATTTATACAATTTCCAGACACCGAAGAAGATCAACAAATAGTAAAAGAAGAATTTTACAGAATAGCTCGTTTTCCGAATGTTTTAGGATGTATAGACTGTACACACATAAAAATTCAATCGCCAGGTGATTTCTCTTTTTGATTTTATGTCTTATTTAAATTGTATTACTAGAAACTTATTTACTTGTTTTTACCTATGTACTATTGTAAATTTTAGGAGGAGATGATGCCGAACTATTCCGAAACAGAAAAGGCTACATGTCTATTAATATGCAAACAATAAGTACTGCAAAATTATTGATAACTGACGTGGTGGCACGCTGGCCTGGATCAACTCATGATGCTACTATTTACCAAAGTAGTCGTAGATATGCTAAGTTTGAAACAGGTGACTACAGAGGGAATTATTTGTTAGGAGACAGTGGATATCCATTAAAGGTAAAAATAAAACAAATGATTTTATTTAACAAAGCAAGTGAAATTTATTACTTATATTAATGCTTCTTTTCATTTTGCACCCCAAATAAATTATTTAAGGAGAAGCCTCCACCTGAAACAAATATAGGTCTCATTAATAACATTTCTGCGATTATATTAAAAATTTTCATCAAAAGCGAGCAGGGGATAGCTCCCCTGGTGGCCCACTGAGCCAGTGCAGTAAGTCAATAAATTTATGAAGTTATTGTTTATATTTTCAGAGCCATCTTCTGACTCCTTATCTTAACCCTGTTACACATGGTCAGCAAAAATATAACGATGCTCACATTAAAACTAGAAATGTAGTCGAACGGCAATATGGAGTCCTGAAAAGGCGTTTTCCAGTGTTAGCTGTGGGTATCAGACTTCGATTGGAAACATCTATTCATGTTATGCTGGCATGTTGTGTTTTACATAACATATGTATAATTAGAAAAGAAGCTGAACCTATAAATGAAGGGTCTATTCCGAATTTAGAAGACCTTATTGGCAACGGTCAAATACCCCGTGTACCAATTACCATTAGTGATCCTGTCTATGGCTTCCAAAGAAGTCAAATGACTCAATACTTTGATTGTCTGTAATTTTAAGTTTAAGTATAATAAATAAACACATACCTTTAATTTCATCTAAAACTGCAGTTTTAATTTCTACTTCTCTGGCTGCTGATTGTAATTGTAAATTATACAATTTTCTTTTAAATTCTAGCTCCTCCCTCAATAATTGTTCTTTGAGGTCCTCAACAGTTTCCTTCCTTTTATAAACATTTTGTATGCTAGAGGAAACTGATGAAGTTGCCTCATTCCGCTCATTTTGACTTGATATCTGTGGCCGCCTTCGTGACCACAGTGGTGTTTTATTAATAGGCAATTTCTGAAGTTCTTGTATGTTCTAAGAAATAAAATAAAAATAATTATGGTTTTATGTATAATGTATAAGCCAATTATTAGTATATCAAAAATATATAATTAACAAAGAGTTATATGAAACGTAAAATATAAGATAGTCATGTTACTATGCTTACTCATTGTTAAGAACACAAACAGTATTTTCCACTTACATTGGCCTTAGGTTCTTCGGGTAAGTTGTCATCAGAATTGATATACTCATATTGCGGCTGAGTCCTATCTGGGATTTCTTCTCTTTGTGTCTGAAAAATAAATGTTTCAGTACAATAAAGGTCATAAAACCAACAATTTTAATATGATCAATAAGTTTATCAGAGCAACTCAAATAATACCTCCAAGATTTTTGGTTCTTCAATTGTTTGCATATATGCTTCTTCTGGATTTTGCAACATATCATTTTGTGTGCAAATGACTTTTATATGCACCTTTTCTGCCTCCAGACCAGTCTCAGCATCACAATCTGGTACCCCTAATATTCCTGTACACCCTCGGCCAAGAATAGAACACACCTGTTCCAGTACAGGGTCAATTTTTAAAATTAATGGGCCCCCTCCTGTCTGTGTGGTGTTATTTTTCATTTGAGCATAATATTTTTTGCTCTCGCTTTTTAATTTCTCCCACATTTTCATCAAAGATTCCTTGTTTCTAAAAAAATATAGGTAACAGATAATAGTTAGTACCTAGATTTCAAGATTAGATGGTGTGTATGAACTTTTATCAAATAAATCGCTGAGTTAGACAATAAGTACAAAAGGAACAATAATATATATAAAGAACGTATATTTCTCATACCTGTGTGTGTTTGATGAAGAATTAAAAGAATTCGTAATAGCTATCCACGCACTGTTTTTCGCCTCATTTGTGGCCCCATCTGTCTTTTTATTTAGAATTGTATCTTTGTGTTGGAGCAATAACTTTATTAACTTGTCTTTATCTTCGAGTGAAAAATTTTGTCCACGTTTCCTCTTTTCTGCCATTATTCTTAACCAAATATTATTTAAACACCAAAAAAAATAACACGCAATAAACAAACGAAATAAATTTTGAAACTTGTTGTCATTGTCATGTCACTTTTGAGTCAAGTCACGTGACACCAAAATGTCACTGCGACTTTATTAGGCAATGGCATTCGCCGTACAGCCAAAAAAGTAAAATTTTAACTTTTTCTTTATAATCTAATATTTACAAGGCACTTTTTCTACATAACGGATTTAAATTACGTGTTCTATCTTGTTTTTTCAGCTAAATATCATTAAAATCGTTTACTGAAATAATTAATCGATAAACGATTCCGTAGTACCTCCGCACTATACGTCACCTAACTAGGGAACTCTTACTTAGGTAACTCTTAGGATGGTGAAACAGAATTTAGGTTAGGGGATGATTTGAAGGGTCCCCTAAGATAAGGGAACCTTACTTAGGTTATTGTTTAGGGGCTACTGGTGAAAACGGGCATTAACCACCCCTCTGAGTCAAGTGTGAGGTGGGGGACGAGCGTTTATAAGTTTATTATGATGAGTCTTCTTAGCAAGCACACACTTCTCACTTTGATTTTAAATTACACACACTCCTTGTCAAAATTTTGTTATTATATTGATTCACTGAATGACCAAGATTGTAACAAACATTATTTGTAATATTGCAAATAGAGAAGAAAAATATTTGAAAGAAATTAATAGAGTCGTATAAAATATAACCTAGTCAAAGGGTTAGGCAGGGGTTGATCCAACTCTCCAGAAGCTCATATAGCCGTGATGTAATGGGTATATGCGCCTCTTGAGAGTTGGATCAATGCTTGCCCAATGCTTCGACTAAGTTATATTTTATACGACTCTATTAATTTCTTACAAATATTTTTCTTCTGTACCAGAATTTATAATTTTCCTTTATTAATATTAATATTTTTCTTCTCTAGCCAGGCCAGCCAGGCTCCTCAATTCTGATAATAAATGCTGTGTCACTCTTATGACCTCCATGGTACAAGTTGAGGATAATTTTTTTATTGTTTTATATGTTTTAATAGCTAAGTAAACTTGCATGATGTCTAAAGATCTTTTGCCAAAGAACATTATGGGTAGTCAATAAATATATAAACACATTTTAAGTAATTTGCTATTGACAAGTAATAAGAGAATAAAGTTGATAAGAAGACTTAAATAGGTAACTGCCTAGTTATAATTTTTTTATAAAATAGAAATTATATTATTTTTATTAAATACATCATCATCATCATCATATCAGCCGCAGGAAGTCCACTGCTGGACATAGGCCTCCCCCAAGGATTTCCAATACGACCGGTTGGAAGCGGCCTGCATCCAGCGTCTTCCTGCAACCTTGAATACATAGCTTTATATAAATAATAAAGTTTTATAAAGTTAAATATTGTGACAACTGGGGTCAAATGGTGTTGAATTGGGACTCAAAGTTTCAGAATCAAAGTGGAACACTTATATGTTGGAATATGGTTAATGATTTGGCAGGTTGCTTGAATAAATTATTGAAGACAAAGGATCACTGACCAATTATTATTAGACTTTTTTTAATATTTACTAACAAGTATTTTATTCAAAAAATAAAAAAAACATTCAACCACCAAATTTTTTCTTAAACTTGGGTTTTTAAATCAAACCTTATGATACCTTAAAAGTCAAAATCATCCAGCCATTGGGAAGATACAAGGTAATAAAGAAATTTACAAACCTGCAAGATGTGTGTGAAACACATAACCTGTCCTGGCAATCAGGTAAAAATGGTGACTTGCTATCTTTTTTACTCAGTGAAATTATGGTCCTCACCTGAAAGTATGGTACTGCAATGTTCAAACAGTTTTTGCATCTTCACATCAGCATTTTCGGCACCAATTAATATCAATTTGATATTTAAGTTAGTGTCCTGTCCCACTCTTTGATACATAGTTATTAGAAGTGCACTCAATGTTTGTAGAGCATATACCAATCTAAAAATAAAGATCTTAAATTATATAATTGATCATCAATCGTGGAATGATTATGGTACATGGGATAGTTTTCTTCCTTGTCTATCTGCTGAAGTTTACTCACCTAATATGATGTTCCTGACCTAACATTTCTATACACTGTGAAACAAGCACATTCATACTTTCTTTCATGTTCAGTAGTTGCTCTGAGGAGAGCTTGTGAATTTCTGCTTCAAGCTGCGGAATCTTGGGCTTCAATAGAAAGAATTCATCCCAGAACGTAGGGTTATCACTTATGATGTCCTCACCTCTAAAGAAAGACTCGTAAATCTGCACAACTTTCTCTTTTAAATGTCTTTTAGAGCCAGAACCGCTTCTTTTTCGAGTAGCCATTATGTGAAATTTATTACTTTGATAGTAAGTCGTATTCTGAATATTGCTTTCTATGTTCAATTCAAAACGCCGCAAATGTTTTCTTCAAGTTAACACTGTTATTTTAACGGTAATGGTAAATCTTTTAACATACACTGAAACACTATGACAACATTTCCAATGTGTAAAACCAATATATATTTAAGAATTATAATAATTAATTTCAATTTTTAATTAAAATATTAAGAATTATAAATAGCAATAGTGTACTGCATACACACTTGATGTCAGTAGTTTGACAGTGACAGTTTATTAAGACGTCACTCACGGTTTTTTTTTCTTTTATGTGGCTATGAAACTTCATTCTGTAGCTTATTTTAGCCGTATCTAACAAAATGATGGTACTTAGACTAAGACGATTGTCACACTTTTGAAAATAGTACCCCATATAGGACGTTTCATTCTCCCCCATGTTCAGACGGTGCAATAGCAATACTATAGCTTCATGGACGGCACACGCAGGGAGAAATATCAATAGAAAACACCTATACAAAAGTGCGAGAAACCCACAGGAGAAACGTTTTCTGTTTTACTTTTATAGATCTGTCCTGCTCGGGCGGACACAACACCGCAATGGATGAAACATAATAATATATTTAATACTATAACTTCATGGGAGGAAACTAAAGCATCAGTGAGTATATCGTATAAAGTTTTATTTTATATTTATTTAATACTAGATTTTTATTGCAATTCAACGCATTGAATTTAAACACACCTAAAACTGGCGCGTCTAAAAAGTATTTCACTCTTTATCACACTCAGAGATGGCTCTGAATAGAAAGCGTCATATCATATCATCTAAAGGGGAATATTAAACCGGGCGAATAAAAAATACTTAGCGACTGATGATGATATACTCTATTAATAATTTGAGCGAAACGAATTTAGATTGGCAAAAAATTAACTAAACTGGTGACGAACGTTGATCAACAAAAAAATTATCAAACGAGCTTCTAAAAGTCAGCTGCGAATAATTCAAATCGAATATTAAAATATTAGGCGTGCGAAAGAATTACTGAGTGAGCGACTTCAATTGTGAGCGATTCATACTGGGCGACTTCAATATTAAATTAGAGACGATTCTTTTATCCGAGGTTTTACACAACGAACTACTAAAAAGAAGACTTTTAGCACCGTTTTGTAAGCTGCTTTATTAATGATTATTGGTTGTTTAAATTCTTTTTGGGGTCTTTTGTTTTCTTTTATGATATGATGTTTTAATATTTAATTTTCGGAAGGCACGTTAAGCTGTGGGTTCCAAACGCCATCCAGCGTTTGTTTAAACCTATCCTAGGATTAGTTCGGATACTAATCGGTTGCGTGATCGCGTGGCAAGAGTAAGACCTAGAGGCAAGCCACCAACCCGCTGGACTGATCCACTCCTGAATTCCTTGCAATTGCAATGCAACACACAGGCTGCCATTCACTTGGCCCAGAACAGATCAGCCTGGAAACATCTTGTGGCTGGGGCAAATAATGGTGGTCACGACCCTCAGTCATGAGGAAAACGACCAAGAAGAAGGATTAGTTCTGTTCTACCCTTTGGGTTGCGGAGGTCAGATGCAAATCGCTCACTCTGTGTAAAGACCAGTAACCTGGTCAAATTACTTAGGATAGGTAAGCGGACCTCGGGGTCTGAAGCGTTACCGCTGAGAATGTAACCGGGAATACGCTTGGGTGATGATGATGATGCTTAGTTACTACTTGCCTGTAATAGTTATTTTATAACCAAATTTTCAAAATTAGAGCCCAGGTACTCTGCTCAATATAGTATTTCCCATGTGGTTTTCCTATTTGAAATAATTAATTTTATATAAAGTGCAGCTCACTATAAATAAACGATTTGCCAAATATTAAATAAAATACAGCAGTTAAAGTGCGGCTCGTTTTGTATTTTAAGCAACTCAAATAATCTTTGTAAGTTGCTGTTTTGTGGATTTTTCGTCGCTCGCAGCTAGTCCTCACTCATTATTTTTGTAATCCAAGTTAGTATTTATTTGTCATTTAAAATTTGAATTAACAGTCACTCGTTTAAATACTACCCTCATCTAAATAGTCATAATACGTAATTCAGATTACCCAGTAAGGTATAGACATCGTGACGATCTAGATATTTTTTTGTGTTTTGGTAAAGACAGACTTAAATATGACGCAGACTATAATAATGAGACAGGGCAGGTTGGTACAGGGTAGGTGGTCTCTTCTCTATTTCTATTATTATAAACAAAAGTCACCGCCGGTATATGCGCGATATACTCGACCGATTAGATGCCGCAAAGCGTTATGCTATACGTTAGTGACCACTTTATAGGATAGCGCTGTGTGGTGTGTTATATTATCTGACCCTAAAAACACGTAAATTAAAAAAATTACAATAATGTAAGTTTTGCTGCAAAAATATTACTGTTTTGCATTACAAAAAAACAGGTATTATGTGACCGAAAACACAGAGCGTTGTCGATGAGAGAGCTGTCTGTAATCTTACCCGATATATGGCAATATTACCATAAATTCTCTGTGGTTCTTCTTAAATTACTTCATTCCTCAGCAGCTGGCAGCACTCTTGTCAATGTTAAACTGACATTGAGAAGACCTGTCATAGTAGTCTTCATCCAGCAAGGCCCTTGCTCCAACGCTCTGTGTTTTCGGTCACATAATACCTGTTTTGTTGTAATGCAAAACAGTAATATTATGTTCCCTTCCAACACAGAGCGTTGTCGATGAGAGACCTGTTTGTTATCTGCTGGTGATGAGGAATGATGAGCAACAGACAAACGCTATGTGAATGAATAGAGACAGGAGCTGAAAGAAACAATGTTTTATAAATTACTATAAGTCTAAGTCACATATGAATAAAGTAAACTCAAGCCCTGTCATGTAATAAAAACAATTAATAATTTGTTGATTCAATTTTAAAACATCTTAAGGCATGGAATGGAAGTAATGATTGATGAAAATACAATTTCTGTTTTTTCAATTGTCTCCGTCTAAAATTATTCCGTCTCGTTCGGCTGAACTCACCTGGATGGTCTAAGTTGCCTTAAAGCAGACTTAATACTTTTCTTTTTAAAAGATAATTTACCCAGCTTGCAATTTGTAATGTAATACTTATATAATATTAATACTTTGCCTATAATATTATAAAATTAAATATGGATTTTAACATACTACCATGAACTTTTTCATTCAGTTTAAAAACTAGGCACACTCTATTTATACACTGTCATGGCATATTAATGCCCTGTATAGTAATTGCAGGTCAGGTTTATAAATATACATATAAATATGGCCTTCATTTGACGCTCATAATAGACTACAACTCTGCTGTTGTTATTAAGGTATATTAAAGAGTAAGCATAAAGAACCTGGATGGGCTTCAATAGTCAAACTAAGTTTAAGGGATCCATCTTTGGAGATTAAGTTAAAATTTACATAAACTGTTCTTTTTTTTTTTTTTTTTTATGGAAGATTTAGTTAAAGATCGGATCTAAGGTATGATTAAATAACAGGTCCTAAAATATTTTGAGCCTGGAATGACAATGTGTCCTCAAGAACCTTCCGCAGGTTCCTGATCTGGAATAGATTGGACCAGGTGGTAACTTATAGGTTACTTCAGGTAACATAAAGCATTGTGTCTATACTATCAGAATATATTTACATATAACAGAAGTTTCCACAAATCTGTCAATATGGTGGTCACAAAGCCAAAAATATTTCAGAAATTTCTTTAATTTACCATAGGGTTTAATATATATATGGACGCTCCGCAAGTCCTTATTTTGGGATGGCTTGGACAACCTCCACCTGAAACTGGAAGTTCCTTAGCCAAAAATATTGTTTAAACATTTATATTTTTTTTTTTTTTTTTTTTTAATTTTTGTATTCAATTTACTTATCAGAATTTTATTCAATTTACAAAGCCCATAAAGGCAATTATTAGGCGACCTTCCGCAGGTCTGTGATCAGACAAAACTGTTCTGTAAGTCAGTTACCAAAAATTTTGGGTTTAAAAAAAAAAGGTACTATCAGAATATTGTTCAATTCATTAAGCCATAGAGGTCATATTAGGACCTTTCCCAGGTATCTGGTTTGAAATGGCTCGGACAGGAATGTAGCCTGTAGGTCCGATATCCATTTTTATTAAATCCAAAAATAAAAATTAGAGCAGAATGTCATTCTGTCTATAAAGATTTTTCGCAGGTCTATGATTTAAAATAGCTCAGACAGGACTACGGCCTGTATGTCTGATAACCAAAATAATTTGATTCAAAAAAAAAAAATTTTGAAAGTAAAATGATTATCCACCTATAGGGACCTTCCGCAGGTCAATGATTAGAAATGGCTCGGACAGGACTGTGGCCTGTAGGCCCGATAACCAAATACATTAGATTTTTGTTAAAAGTTAAAAGCAGGGTAATAATCGATCTATAAGGACCTTCCGCAGGTCAATGATCTGAAATGGCTCAGACAGGACTCGGCCTGTATGTCTAATAACCAAAATCATTTGATCCAAAAACAAAACTGATTGCAGAATGTTATTGACTGTTATTTCATTTACCTTCCGCACGTCTGTGATTTGGAGTGGCTCATACCTGTCTGTACTGGCTATGGCCTATAAAATAACCAATATGGTTTGTATTTCCATTGCAGATTGCAATCCCATCACTCCTAGAATGACAGATGTTTAAGGCCACCAAGTACTGCATCTTTAGAGGCCACTAATACACATTGCATATTCATTTTAACCACACAGCCTCCGTGGCCTTGGGTGGTCAAGTGTCACTCTTGGACCGGTTTAGCCTATCCTTTGGATTAGCGCCTCTGTGAGGAAGAATACTTATGTATCTGTTTCTTCAAATAGTTTGAATGAGATAAATTTATTTTGTTTTCTTATTTATGGGACAATAGTACGACTTTATGCAAATTAATACTACTATTAGACCTACTCCAAATATGCCTCTGGACTACATGTCTTTTGGTTTTGTTTGTCCCGCAAAGCAAATATATATATGGAACAAATATCCAATTATTGGGCTGCATGAGAATTTTTACATTCTACACGTCCTATTAAAGGCACTTGACTACAGTACTTACTGTATTAGGCACTATTTCAAGTAATCCACTCTGTCTGAGCTGGATTTAACTTTACAGTACTTACTGTATTAGGCACTATTTCAAGTAATCCACTCTGTCTGAGCTGGATTTAACTTTATTTTTATTTTTTATTGCAGTCTAATTGGTCCTTAAGCTCGCATCCGATGCGACTAAGGCTAAGAAGTAATAGACTTCTCTTTTCTTCAATGGTAAAGAAAAAATAAATATTATGGAGTATTAGTACTGATGTAAGCACCATACACACCACCACCACCCCCCCCCCTTTTTATTTTAAAGCTTTTGGAGATTCCAGAGGGGTTCGGGAAAAGCATTACTTTTGCAGTTAATATAGATTATTCTGTAAGAGTAAATTCACAAAGGAAGGCCTTTATGAATATAAGTTTTACTTCTAAAACTATCTGATAACCTACTGATAACTTAGTAAAATTGATAATTCAATAATGGTTTCCTTTTTTTTTTTTTTTTTTTTTTTACAAAATTTGAATTAGGCATTTGTCTCCCATCTCACCTGATGGTAAGTGACGATGAAGACGAGGATGTTACATGCCTATCCAAGAGATACCCATTTATTCTACTTTTGAATGTACCGGGACTGTACTTATAATTGTAAATTATGCTTAAAGTAATATATACATACTATAATGTGTATTTTGGTAACATAGTGTGGCATTTTATCTAATAACTCCAATACTTAGGGTATCTTCTACTATTGTTCTAGGAGTCTCAGAAAGATGTCTCCAATCCTCAGGATTTCCGCAATCCAGTGAGGCAGATGCATAAAAATGCAAGGGCTACAGAGTGGTTAAAAGGGACTGCAGCTATAGTTCTGGTCCCTGATTATGATACACAGAACATATGAATACCTCTCCCTACTATCATGCCCATCAGTAAATGTATTTTTGATTGTTTTAATAATGGAACTGGGCTTAGATAAAGGTAGGAAATGTTTAGTTAAAATTAAGGTAATGCTTGAGGTTCCACATTTTTACTCCGATTTAACCGGTCAACTACCGAACACCCCAATCGGGAAACATAACAATAGATAATCAATTGTGTCTGCGTTTCTCGCGATTGATGAGTTAAACACTAAATTATAAATAGACTTTAATTAAAGTACTGCTTTGCTTTGAAAAGAGGACAGTAAAGTAATATTGAATTGGGAACCTGGGCCCTTTAAAAATATACCTCTGACATTTAACAAGGTATCCAATGCAATGTTACTAGTTACATTACAAGTAATTTAAATTAATCAAGAGCAAATACATTCATTAACAAGCAAACACATTCAGGTTACAAGGAGCAGTGCCTGGATTGTCAATGTTCCAGAATTGTTAGAATAGTTAGTAATTATTCTGTATCCATAACATTTGAAACCCTGTTTTGCTTTAATATAATCAATAATTGTTTCTTCACATAATGACTTAATTATTTGGTATCGCAAATTGAATTATCGAAACCTGTTTGTCAGCAGTTTTTATTAATATTAATAGACATTACCTGAACTAGAAACTTAGAAACAGTATTTTTCTAGCCCTAAGAGCTAAAAGGAAGTTTAAATTTTGAATATAATAGCTCTGTAATAACTTAGGTTATTTGTTTAAAAAGTAAAAAGTTAAGCATCAAACGAGGTTTGTGTGCATCTAACAGTGCTAGCAGTAATTATTTTTGATAAATATTTCATTCATGTTGTTCTAACAACTCCAAGCAGAAGTTTATCACTCCGATCATGCTCTTTGTCAGAAACTGACTTAAGTACTTACATCTTTCCAGCATGTTTAGCGGCAGGCTATTTTACTCTTTGTCACCGAAGGCACGCTTCACGTAAAAGCCGAACATGTCGCATTTTATTGTATTGGGAGCAGCAGTCTGCACAGCTTGCACGATTCGTGCTATGCTTGCATACTCAACTGCCTGCCTTGCATAACACAGCATATGTTATGTATCAATCGATAGTAATCAACATTTTGTATGAATATTGCTACAAATGAACACGTCAAATCACTTTTTAATAAAGTTTTTAGGAATTTTTCTTGCTGAAGAACCGTTTAGCGGTAAAATTACAAACGCTATGACAGGTCTTCTCAATGTCAGCTTAACATTGACAAGAGTGCTGCCAGCTGCTGAGGAATGAAGTAATTTAAGAAGAACCACAGAGAATTTATGGTAATATTGCCATATATCGGGTAAGATTACAGACAGCTCTCTCATCGACAACGCTCTGTGTTGGAAGGGAACATAATGTAACATTTCAGTTCAGGAAACGAAACGTAACTTACGACTCAAGGGCCCTGGCAAGAGTGGCAACACTGCATTCCATCCATGTGTCAGTCATCCATTGCTATTTGCTTGCTTGCCTAAATTGTTTTAATAAACGTGAATGCGCATTAAATTATCTCTTTTCCGTACTTCTCTATTTAGTATTTTTTGTAATAGTAGCAAATATGAAACCCAAAAAGCGGACACACGCTTCTTCCGAAGAATCGGAGCAGTCAGTAGAAAGCATAAAGTCTAGTAGTTCGTCCGAGAGTGATAGCGAAGAATCGTCAGCATCGGAGCGCCGGTACAAGAAAAAAAGAAAACGTGCAGAATCTTCGGACTCCGAGAGCGAATCAGATGACCAAAGACGTAAAAAGCGCAAGCACAAGAAGAAGAAAAAGAAGCATGGTAAAAAGAAAAGGCGAAATTCTGATGAGGACAGTCATTCCCAAGAAGATGCATCGTCAATCAGTGAGGGAGAAATTTCCAAGAAGAAGCGTAAACATAAGCACAAACATAGTAAGCGATCACGTCAATCATCAGCCAGTGAAGTAGGTTAGTATAATAGTATTGCTGAGCAGTTGTTTTGTTAACCTCTTGTACAATATGTGTTGTGCATGTATTTAATATATTTTGTTTTAATCCTTAGAAGAGGAACGCGTTGAGCGACGTCTGCATAGTGTTGTGAAAGAAAGGAGGGCATCATCGCATGAAGGCAGCCAGCCATCCCGCACCTATTATCAGTAAGTATCCAGCTTATACATATATAATTTATAGTGGAAAGTTATATAATGAACGAAAGATTAAATATTATTTTTCATATTTTGTTCAAAATTTATTATTTATAATATATATATATATATATATATATATATATATATATAAAATATTAGGTATAATTAAGAACAGGGCGGGTTTTAAATGTATACCTAATCTTATATATAGTATTAAGTTGTGACACATATAATTAATGCTTCAACGCCCAAGCAGTTGCTGGTTACTGCGTTTAAAAAAGATGTTTATCTCACTAACAATGGGTTAAGATAGTAAAAATCATAAAATTTACTTTCAAATGTATAAAATGGTTTACTATAACAATCATTCAATCTGACAAACCTTTGGTATACATTAAAGTGGTATAAAATTCGTGAAATCAAATGTAATTATCATTAGATTTAAGAAATTTGCCACAAGGAATGTCATACAGGAAGAAGCTGAAATGTGTACATTAATAATAATAATAACTTAGGTTTTGAACTCCAAGAAAAGCACATAGTATTTTGTGACTTGAAAATAAAGAAGGGAAGGGAAAATTTAATAAAATAAATATTTAAGGGGGCTCCCATACAACAAACGTGATTTTATTTGATGTTTCTGCTCATTATCCATAATGCCATCAGGTAGGCGCTTGAAATATTTACAGAATATTTAGTTATATATTCACTTTAAAATTACAAAAAAAAGGGAAGCCTTTAATATTCATTTTATTTTTCCCATACAACAGACATGATTTTTTTTGTTGTTTTTATATAACAGTATGGAACCCTTCGTGTGCAAGGCGTCATGCACTTGGCAGGGTTTTTTTAATGGTTGTTATCTCAGAACTTCGTGATTTATGAACTGATTTTAGTAATTCTTTCTTTGTTTGAAAGGGTATGCTTTCAAGTTGGTGTCAAAGTTTTTATAGATTTTAGACCCACAAGAAAAAAGTTATTAAATATTTTATGTCGAAATCAGAGTCCCTTAAGTATTAGGAATTCGGATTATTACATTATATTATTGCCAGAGAGTTCAGAATCAACCTATTAGCCTTGAAGGGGTAGACTCAGTCCATCAATACAAACAACTTTTCCCACGGGGCCGATGCTAGGAACCAGATTATTTATTGCTATTCCCGTACAAATATGTTCTGCTGGTCTGACAATTTGTTTGGGAAGGTCTCGGGAATATTATTTCAGTTCCTAGCATCGTAAATGGGCCTATATTGGGCTAAGTCACACCTGCAAGGCTATGTTAGGGGTAAAGGTATAAGTTTTAGATTAGTGTCAAAGAACTTTCCATTGTCTGTTACACATATCAAGTCTCGAAAAAAATTTAATAGATGTATTATGTTCTTTAGGAAAGAATTCCGTCAATCAGCTTCAGGTGAAGAATATGACCGGGACAGAGAAGTGCAACGGTTCTATAGAGGCTCAAGCAGAGACAGGAGGCAATATCAAGAACAGTACCAATATGACAGAGATCGAAACGAAAGGTTTGTCCTACTTGTATATAAATGTATTCTACCCGCTTTATATATTTTTGTTCCAATCCTTCATTTTGACACAACTTTTATAGCATTGTAATTGATTTTCTCTTGACTTGGGACATAGATGGATCGGGTTAAATGTTAAAATAGATAGACAGTAGATTATGACAAAATTATTTTACATGTTACATTGATAACTTATTATGTATTTGAATGAAACAACGTCTGTTGTGAACCGCGTTTATTGCGAGACTGCAGGTCTTGCGCCCCGTCGTATCAGTCACATATGTAAAGCATTTTCTGGCACAGCACAAGTACAAGGGAGATAAATTCATTCTCTTATTGCCTAACCCCATCCTTAATATACAATTGATAAAAGTGATATGTAGACTGGACAGAAATATTATTTCTTAAGTATTTTTATAGGTTCTTTTACAACTATTTTCAATTCCACTTGCTATTTATAGTTAAGTGAAAAAAATTGTTGAGATTGGTAGCTGGTATTGGAATGTATTGCAGATATGCTTCATATAATCAAGATAAATACTATAAAAATAAAGAAAGATTCAACCAAAACATTCAGCACAGTGAGCCCAATCTGGAGTATGGTCGCAGACACCAGGAATTTGATGAGTACAAAAGGTACACGGTGTGGTATATTACGGGCATCACTGTTAGTTTATGCACTGTATAATACTTATTATTGTGTTAAACCTGAAACATGTTTGTGCTTTTATCTGCTTTTTTACATTGTAAGCAAATAATTTAAATTATTATTATCTAGTAATAAACAATAATCTTCTAGTATAATTTTATTAGTACACAGTTCCATTCATTAATTATCTAAATATCACACATATATCTACATATTTTTTATATGTCTTGCTTTGGGATCAATAGACAGATGATTGCTTATAATGTCTGAAGAAATATATTAGTTCTAATTCCATCTAGGTTAGAGTTTCATCAAATAGAATTTAATTTATCTCTATTTTCATTTAAAAATAATTGTAGGTATCATGTCTGTTAAATTCCTTAAATAATTCAATTCCTTTTCCAGGCATCATAAGTATGAAGATCAGAGGCAAGAAGGCTATAATCGAAAGACCAGAGAAGAGAACTACAATCATAGAGAAAGAGAAGATACCAGAGGTACTTACCTATAAGCCGACTTCAGTACTTCTAATTTTCCTAATTTTCTTTTAAAAGTTGTGTGTGAGATTTTTCCAAAAGTCATCCAATACATTATTTTCTTGTCATTCTCAGGGTATGGGAATCGGTACAATCAATATGAGGACAAGGCACCAAAACGGAGAGTGTATGAAGAAGGCAGATCAGATTATCGTGAAAGGTGCATATGAATTACACTGTCTATAATGCTTATATTTTTTACTAGCTGTTGCCCGCGGCTCCGCCCGCGTTAATGTCGTTCCCTTGGGAACAGTAGAAATGATAAAAATTTTATACAAACCCCTGCCCCTTTGCTTTTTCCCCTTAAGGGGGAATTTAATACATTTCACCTGCATAGATCTTTAGCCCTTAAGGAGGGGATTTTGCCCATTTCACTACACAGATATTTTTTTATTGTAATGGAGAACTTCTTATTGTCATATTTCTAAGTAAATAAAAAAAATCCATACAAACTTTACCCCACCTATTCTACCCCTTCAAGGGGAAATTTCGACCATTTTAACTACACAGATCTTTTTAATTGTAATGTAAACTTATTTTTATACTTCTATGTCCAGAAATGAGAAAATTTCCATACAATCCCCCCCCCCCCCCCCCCCTTTATCCCATAAGGGGGAAATTTTGTACATTTCACCTACACAGATCTTTTTTAATTGTAACCTAGAACGTATATACCTACTTATTTTCATACCTCTAAGTCTAGAATAGGAAAAATTCTATACAAACTTCACCCCCTATTTACCCCTTCAAGGGAGAATGTTGTCTGGTTCACCTAAACAGATCTTTTTTAATTTTAATTGAGAACTTGCGTACCTACTTTCAAACTTCTAGAAATGAGAAAATTCAAAAGTCCAGAAATGAGAAAATTCCATAAAACTTCAACCCCTTTGATTTTCTAAAAATCCTTTCTTAGTGCTCATTTACATCATAAAAAGAATCCCTGTGCCAAATTTCAAGTTTCTGCGCACAGTAGTTTCGGCTTTGCGTTGATATATAAGTCAGGTTTGCCTTTTATACTTTTTATAATATTATCTTTTTTTTTAATTTTAATTTAATTTAAATTTATAATCCGTAATTAGCTAGTAATTTTATGTTATGATATGGGTCTCTATTGTGCCTGAATTAAACAAATTATTATTATTATTATTATTATTTGGCCCGCGGCTCCGCCCGCGTAAGTGTCGATTTCTCAGGAACAGTAGAATTACCCGGAACACATTAGTTTATGACTTTCAATGAAACACCTTAATATTGAATTTCAATTGAATAACTTCAAAAACGGAAAGTTTCATACTAACTTTGCATCCCCGTTATATTAAGGGATGATTTTTGATAAAAATATTTTACTCGTGTTTCATGCCTTTTAGTAAAGAACCTTCATGCTGAATTTCATTCAACTAAATTCAAAAATGGCAAAGTTTCATGCTTACTTTGCACCCCTATTTTACCCCCTTAAGGGATGATTTTTGAGTAAAATATTTTACTCGTGTTTCATACCTTTCAGTAAAGAACCTTCATGCTGAATTTCATTCGAATAACTTCAAAAACAACAAAGTTTCATACTAACTTTGCAACCTGTTTTCCCCCCTAAGGAGATGAATTTCCAAAAATCCTTTCTTAGTGCTCCCCTACGTTATAAAAGGAACCCCTGTGCAAAATTTCAAGTTCCTAACCCTTATAGTTTAGGCCCTGCGTTGATATGTCAGTCAGGCAGTCAGCTTCTCCTTTTTTTTTAGTATGGATTACTATGGATAGTATGGATAGGTATAATGCTGTCGTATAATGATGATGAATTGACTTTGGATTTTAATTTTCTTATGTCCCTTATTATTTTATTTTATTTTTGCTATATGTTTGCAGGCAAACTCATGCCTTGAGTTCATTCAAATGATGATAACTTTTTTTTAATGAACCTATTTTGATGAAACAAACTTTAAATGTTAAACTGAGTTAAAACAAAGCAATTGGTGAAAGTTTGAAGTAAATCGGTTCAGTATTTTCGGAGATAATCGTGATCATACATACAGACAGACAGACAGACAAGAAATTCCAAAAAATTTTTTTGCTTTCTATTATTCTTTTTAAGTGTCCTTCTATCCATTTCAGTCAAAAATTCGAAATGTACAGACAAAATAATTTTACTGTTTTATTATATGTATAGATTACGTAATATTGTATAAAAATATGTGAATGAATGTTTAAATTGGTTTTAGACGCCCCCCGCCAGAACAGGAGCGTTACCGTGAGAAGGAATACCCAGACAGAAGAGACAAGTATCGAGAAGAGGATTACCCAGAACGGTATGCTCACACGACTATCACTAGTCTCCCTCACCCCACTCATGGTTCATACATAAGGATAAAGTCAGCTCAGTGTTTAAGACATGTTTCCAAACAAGGAATTGTTCCATTTGCTACTTACAGTAAAAGCAGTACCAAAGTTTGTGCATGTGTGCGCGCTGACGTCCGCACTCGTCACTTGTTCGCGACGTTAAACCACTGTATTTGTTTTTACAGAATATCTACAGACAATTATAATGAGTTTGATCAGAACATGTTGCAGTTGCAAAGATATTTCCATGTTTGCACCTTAGACGATAATTCTTCTAGGCATGTGTGAACCGTCAGTTAGATTAAGTGGGACATATTGATAAACATTAAACATGTATACAGACAGTGAGGCGTTTGTCAGTTGACACGACGAGTGAATAAACCAAATTTACTGTGTTAGTGTGAATGCTACACAAAAACATGGTTTTCTTATCGCAATGTCTTCGAGGCTGGTTCAGTAGACGGCACGGCCTTTCCGTAACAAAAAGGATTTGACGCAGTTTACTTCGATTTATCGCTTGAACGGAATGTAATGGATAAACCTGATAGATTACAAAGGCACTGGACAAAAGCACTAAACATCTACATATATTTCTAAGAAATTTTCAATAGTGCTGTAATTTCATCACTAAAACCAGTCGCGGTGAAAAATGTTAATGATTACGAGGAAGAAAGAAAAATGGAAACATATCGAACTTTCTACAAATGACAAAGCAAAGAAGCAATGACGGAAGGATGGAAGGACGAAACAGGCTTTTAGGGCTAGCGAAATTAACCTAATGGATCAGAGTTACATCAATTCTTTCAACATATAAGGAATGATAATGATTCAATAGATAGTAATGTAAGAAGCAAAAACTCTGCGAATTATTAAAAACTCAAAGAATACATTTTCAATTCATGCATATTATAAAGACTATGAATTATGAAAATAATAATGAAGACGTTCTGACATTAATGAAGAGTTAACTTCTGAGCAGAAATTCAGAGTATGAAAACCGCAAAGAGGACGATGATAATAATTAAATGCCTAAGATTAAGGAGTTCCATATGAAACGATTGAAATGCTTATTTAATTTAAAATAGCAGTTAATCCTTTATAGAAATAATTAAATAGCAAATAAAATAATATGTTATATAAAACTATTAAAGTTCATACCCCATGATGGTTGGAGTAATCACTTACAAGCATGAAGCTGTATATATTTATATAATACATTTTGAGACGTCGAGAAATCCACGACCGGATGAATTTCTGTAGGTAAATCCTCGTTCTTCGTCAAAACAACGTATTTTGAAAATATGATGGTAAGTGTACGTTTTATAGGCGTGTCAAATAATTGGTTCTTCGCGATGGATGTAACTTGTTGCTGATTGTTTTAATGCTAAACTATTACAGTATTTGCGATATAAAAATTCTCAACGCGAATTTTAAACATCGATCGATATTACAAACCTTGGACTAAAGTTAATACTAAGTTAAAATTTTACTCATTAAAATAGTTTCAATTTATTGTAGCAGTGAGATGAGAGCAAGTTAAAGATCTTTGGCACGCTAGGCTACGCGTGTAAATGAACTAAATGAAACGATGAATACATTTATATCTCAATCATGGATCAGAGGCGGCTAAAGGTCTTGGACTTGGATTATCAGATCTCTAATTCTTGATAATTATTCTCTGATGTTAGTCCACGTTTTGTAGGAAAAATAGTTGTCAACAGAAAGACACATTTTATTTACTTGATTTTATTTATTGCATAAAAAAAATTATAATGTAATCTTTAGTTTCTGTCGCTCGACAACTTAATGAATCAAAATGAGAAAATGCAATTTGTGTTTCTGGTAATACAAAATTGAAGTGTGTGTGTGTTATATGATGTTATTTAAAGGAGCATCACATGTTAATGTACGTTGTATGGACGTCTCGCTGTGAGACAGTAGTAACGCCGCTAATGATTGCCAGGTCGCGCGAGGTGCGGCGCGAGCGGCCCGCCAGACCCGCCGAAAGGCCAGCCGCGGTGCATGACAAGTCAGTACATTCTAATTACTTCAATACGACACTTTAATTAAATTAAAATTGATGAATTTTTTTTCATGTGGACTGGCATATTTTTCTCTTTTCACCATATTTTATTTTTCAATTTAATAAGAGTATCTCAAAATAGCGTTGTGAATGCAAAATAAAAGACATAAAATATTTATGACACTTATTAGTTGGGAAATGGTTGCGACGTGTGACTTTACCTTCATTTTTGGATTAACGGCTCGTTCACGAGTACGCGCGACAGGCGCTCGCGTCGGAGGCTGGCGCTCGCGTCAGAGGCGGGCGCCGCACAAAGTCATACAAACGGTACAAGATGTTCACGAAAAAAAAGATAGGACGACTCGGATGCGCGCAAACACATCATCATCAGGTCCTTTTTAGTCTCCACTACAGGAGCACGACCCTCTCTGTACTACTAGGGCCATACTTGGCCAGAGCAGCCAGAGGGCTTGGCCTACACTCTCCACGCTGGCCAGACGGGTTGGAGAGGTGTCTTAGATGTTTATAAGCTTTGTTTAGCTTGTGTTTCCTAAGTCGCCTTCTACGACATCCACGGGAAGACTTGGAGTGGTCCTATTCTACTCTGCCGCAGCAGCTTTGCGCCAAAGTAGAGAGAGACGGCATGCTGTGCCAGACCTTATGTTAGAACGAGAGCGGTAGTGAGTCGGTGGACGTATTCAGATTGACTGTATTTGTTAATAAATTTTTAATAAGAATAGAATATTTGGAGTTTTTTCCTTCAGCGTGATATTAATATTATGGTATGTATGTCGACATTTAGTTTTACATTTTTAATGGTAACAAATAATAGGTATAAATAGAGGTAAGTACCTAAAACGATGTATTTTCAACCGACTGTAAAAAATGGTGAAGGTTTTCAATTCGTCAAAACCTTTATTTTTTGTGTTACAAATCGTTATATTTCAATTCCTTTACACAGAACCTTTACAAATTCACTCTATATATTGGTGAAAACCGCTTGAAAATCCGTACAGTAGTTTTTGAGTTTATCGAGAACAGACAGACGCGGCGGAGGAGTTTGTTTCATAATATGACCTCATCATCATATGAGCCTCAAGAAATCCACTGTTGGACATAGGCCTCCTCCAAGGATTTCCAGAATGACCGGTTGGAAGCGGCCTGCATCCAGCGATTCCCTGCGACCTTTGTCAGGTCGTCCGACCACCTGATCGGTGGGTGTCCGACGCTGTACTTTCCGGTACGTGGTCGCCATTCTGCCCCATCGGCCGTCGGTTCTAGGTGCTATGTGCTTCGCCCACTGCCACTTCAAAGAACTCATCTTCATAATTTCGAGTAGGTGTCACGGTCAATCGACCATGCACACCCTGGTGTCAGAGTTCTTCGTAACCGCCTCTCGGTCTCTGACGTGGTTCCTTCAACGACTACTAGATGGCAGCCGGGACCACCGGCTTAACGTGCCTGCCGAAGCACGGAATCATCTTTATTATCAGACATCAGGTGATTCAAGCCTGCAATGTCCTAACCAAACTGAAAGCAAGTAAACAAAGTATGCTTCCCGTGGGAATCGAACCCACGACCCCCGGTTTACAGGCAAACGCCTTAACCACTGGACCACGGAGGCAGTTAAAAAACGAATCCACTGAGCTATGTCGGTGACTTTTGTTCTTCTACGGATCTTTTCATTTCTGAAGCCGAATCTCTGAGCCGTAAGTCATCACTGATAACTGGATGGACTGGTGTATGTAAATATCAATGTTCGTTATTCCTTCACGCAGTTACCAATTATCTACTGTTAATTCTTTACATCCTTATAAATTTCTCAGTGAATAAAAATATTATCACATCTCTATTATCATTGATTTATGTACGTTTATCATTTACATTTTCATAATATAAAATAGGTATTTTGTTAATTCTGTGATCTAAATACGTCCACTTAAGTCTGTCGCCCGAGCGCGCCGCCCCTTCTCGTGAACACCTGGCGCGGTCGCGGGCCTCTGTCGCGTGCGCCCGTCGCACTCGCGCGTCGCAGTCGCGCGTCGCTCGTACTCGTGGGCATGCGGTAAGCAATAATACTCGAGACCGAGCAATATTCATACAGCTTCCATTTGAGAAGAGAAACCACCCTCGAAACCTTTTCAAGGCCTTTCAGGAGCTTTTTTTAACTTTAACGAACCTGTTCCCATTTTAGAAGCCACGTGATCCGACATTATCGAGTATATTTTTAAATCGTAACTTTATTTACAACGAGATTATTTTTGTTAGATATGACAAAAATTAAGTTCTATAGTTTCAAAGTTTTTGACACCTTTACAAGACCATGTTTCAATACATACTCACATTATTTACATATTCGTTTGAAAATATGTATCGTGAACAATGTTTTTCTATTTCTTTTATAAAATTTTAGTAGGCATGAGTTCCTGCGCCCGTAGCATGGCGCCCGCGACGCAGTTTATATCGCTCGATAAACTATCCACATCTCGCTCTTTGATATTACGGAAAACAAGATGGCGATAGTCAATAAACCTTGTCGCGTGTGCCATGCTGCGGGGGTGGGCTGAAATTCTAACTAATAATATGAATGCCATAGTGGTTTATTTGATACACGTTCATTAAACATGTTCTTGTAAAGTCGCCAACAAACATTAATCAGAAACTATTGGTTTCTACTGTTTTCGTGAGTGTTACACATTTAAATTAAATCACTTAATATAGTTTCATCGCGTTTATTACATGCGTATTGCCAACATTAAAGTCAGATATCAAACAAAATTACTTTAATTTTACCTTAACATAATTAATGTAGAAAGTATTACGAAAATGTAATGGAATTATTAAAACGAACATACTGCTGCGGTCTATAAAATGGGCTTAATTGTTCCTACTAGTCAGGTCCAAAGTTGCCCGTGGGGTAACATAACAATAAATATTCTATTGTGTCTGCGTTTACAGACAGCCATCCCGATCGCGGAGTCCAGATGATCGCTACAGGAACAGACGGGACAACAGGGAGGAGCGGGCGGAGAGGGGGGAGAGGTACCGCGAGAGAGAACCTCAAGCTGGCCGTAGTGACGACCGCCGTCCGACCAACGACAAGCCGGAGCGGTCGCGCGAGCGCAAGAGCAGGTATTTACACCATATATTTTAGTTGTAGTAGAGACTCACTAACGGCAAAATTAATTTTTGCTAGTAGCATGAATGGTACACTTCGTCCGGGCTTAGACCACACTCTCTCAGAAAATCGACATTTCAGTAGAAGCTTTACCGCCTCTACGGTTCGTTCGTTGAGCGAGGGAGCCGGAGGCTCATCCGTCTCTCCATATCCTTCTTCAACTGCTTGAAAGGCCGGCAACTCTTTTGTCGCACCCTAGTGTTGCAGTTGTCCATGGGCAGCGATGATCGCTTACCAGGAAGTGACTCGCGTTTGCTCGTTTGTCGTCCTACATCATAAAAATTCTTTGTGTTATAGCGAGAAAGCTCTCTCAAACATGGGCATATCAGTGAAAAAATACCTTGATGACTTTATGTCGGTCTTAACGCCACTAAGGTAAAACAAACACTAGCGATGTCACTAATTTAGCATTTTGTACACGTGATGTGAGAACTTTGTTCGGCAGCTATGTTTAACATTGCGTTTATGGAAATCGCAACATAATAAAAGTTGCTATACGATTAAAGGCTATCTTATGATAATACTTTTGTTTGAAATGGACCTTTTCAACCAAATTTTAAACTTAATGCCGTAAAATTTATGCCAAATAGTATGGCATAAATTTTACGGCCTAACGCCATCCCTCCGAGGCTCAGCTCTGATGGAATAAGTCTAGCAAGCGAGGCGTTTATGCATATGTTTCACGGCTTTTTCTACACATACATTTGTAATGAATTACAGATTTGCCGACGCAGACGATAAGGAATACAGTTGGGGAAAAACGGAAGTGAAGAAGGAAGGCGAGACTGGTGACAAGGAGAAGCCCAATTTTGGTCTGTCTGGCAAGCTGACGGCCGATACCAATACCTTCAATGGCGTGGTTATCAAGTACTCTGAGCCGGATGATGCGAAGCAACCGAAGAGGAGATGGAGGTAGGTAATTTATACAGCGTATTGACGTCCGCGTCATTTTGGCAAAAAAGGCGTTTCTTTCTATGTAATTTTTATCGAGAAAGGCTGGCATTCGCTGCCAGCTATACATCAACCGCGAGAAACATTGGAGTTTCTATTTTTATGCGGCCAGATGTGGCCCCTTGGTGGTTGATTAGGTATGGTTGATAAGTTAGGTTTCTTTTTTCTATATTTATCTCGTCTCTGAATTCGCTGGATAATGTAACTTTCAGGTTATTGAGTTCAAGTGGATCTGCGTATGTCGAACGTCAACAATGGTCACGTAACTATTTTTGTCTTATAACAGTACTAGCTTTCGCCCGCTGCTTCGCTCGCGTCTTCGTCGTTCCCTCGGGGACAGTATGAAAGGTAGCCTATGTCCTTTTCCATACTCCAGAGAACTTGTATGCTTTTCATGATGATCGGTTCAGTAGTTATGGCGTGCAACAAACAAACAAACTTTTCTCAAACATGATCATAATCATAATCATAATCTTTATTTGCAATGAATACATCTACATACAATCCTAAAACTATACATTTAATGTATTCAACCTGCATGCAGGTGCACAAATGTTTGTCATTCACAAGTCACTTATACAAATAATATAATTATAATCAATAATAGAATTAATATAGCAAGTAAAATAAAATAATTAAAAGAAAAACAATCAGTGCCTGTTATTTAGATAATCTTTTACGCTGTAGAAGCATTTGTCATTCAACCATTTCGTTAACTCCGCCTTGAATTTATTTTGTGTTAATGATTTTATATTATTTGGTAATTTATTATATATTTGTATACACATATTATATGCATTTTTTTTGTACATATATTTACAGCACATTAGTTGATGTAAATTATTTATATAATTAGCCCTTAGACGTCTTTTTGAAATTTGTGTTAACATTGTGAAATATTTCGAATGTTGTTTCACAAAGTAACATATGTCTCTTATATACAAACAGGGTAGTGGCAGAATTTTTAGTTCTTTAAATAATGGCTTGCAACTATCAAGATACCACGCGTTAGATATTGCTCGTATGCACCTTTTCTGCAGTCGGAAAACTTTATCTGCAGTAACGGAATTACCCCATAAGATTAGTCCATAGTTAAGGACCGATGAGACATAACCGTAATATGCTTGCAACGCAGCTTCTATAGATACTGTTTGTCTTATTCTTCGCAGAGCATATACAAAACGGTCTAATTTTTTACAAGGTTCTTTCCAGTTTAAATGCTCATCAATAACAAAACCTAAAAATTTCGTATTATTTACTTGTTCAATTTTTTCATCATTAAAAGCAGATGTCAAGATTTGGCTTATTTGAATTGTAAGAATAAAATGTCATGAATTTAGTTTTGTCAATATTTATTTTAAGGCCATTTAAGTGTAACCAGTCAATAATATACTTTAGGGCATCATTTATGTTATTTTCAAAATTCGTCTCATCGGTACATTTAACTATTAGTGTAGTGTCGTCTGCAAATTGAATTGTTTTATGCGTTAATTTGTTTTGGATGTCATTTATGTAGAGCAAGAACAAAATAGGAGCAAGCACCCCGCCTTGCGGAATTCCTACATTATTGTGTTTGAATTCAGAGCGATGAATTTCTTTAATATTGTTGCTATTTTTGCAAGTAATTTTTGTTATTTCCGTGCATTGTTTTCTGTAAGTTAAATAGCTTTGCAGCCATTCAAGAGCTTTACCCCTTATTCCATTCAATTCAAGCTTTCTGAGAAGCTTGTCATGGTTGACGAAATCGAAAGCTTTGCTCATATCTAAAAAGGTGGTTACAACTGGTTTTCCATTGTTAATCGCCTCCGTTACGTTTTTGACCAATTCAAAGCATGCCAACGTTGTAGAGCTTCCCTCACGAAAACCGAATTGATCAGGATGTAGAATATTACATTCCGTCACAAAATTAATAAGCCTACTACACATTGCTTTTTCATAAATCTTAGAAATTATTGAAATTAAGGTTATGGGCCTATAATTGGAAGGGTCCATTTTGTCTCCCTTTTTATATAGGGGTTTAACCACCGATAACTTAAGTGCGTCTGGAAAATAACCTTGAAGAAAAGATAAATTTATAATGTGTGTTAATGGTTTGCATAGAGTTCTAGCGCATTGTTTTAAAATATTTCTTTGAGGGTCTGAAGTTATGTTGTCATTAAATTTAATTGCATGTATGTCCGATTTAGTACAAGTTTTTGTAACTGATTTAGATATGCGATTCCAAATGGCTCTAGAATTTTGTCCATTTTGTAAAAAGAATTTCTTATTACTTATGCGTTGGGCAGTGACCAAACATTTTTTTTAAATTTTTGAGTAACTACTGAATTTATTTTTGTTGTTTTTTGGTTTTTGGTAGTATGAACGTATTCAAAAAATAATTTACGTTTATGTCTGCTAGATATTTTTATCCCTTTAGTGATCCACTTTGGTTGTGTGGCTCTATTATTTAACTTCACTCTAATTACTGGGAAACACAGATCAAAAAACAACCGCAAGTCATTGTAAAATTCATTAAATGCTTCTGCTGCACAAATACTGTTACAAACATTATTGAATGAGAGTGCAGCTTTGAGAACTTTCTAATATTATCGTTGCTATAATCTCTTTTATATTCAAACCAATACGTAATTGATTGAACTTTATTTACTTCTAAAGTGACTGTCTGCCCTGCCTGGTGATCTGACAGTCCTAAGTAGTGATTTTCACCGATAACATCTGTTTGATTGCTTGCAATTTGATCAATACATGATTTATCTCTTGTTGGCGTTTTAATGTGCGGTTCCATGTTAAATTGTTTAAGAGTGCTTATAAGATCATTTGTTACATTGTCTTGCTTAAGAATATCAATGTTCCAGTCTCCGCATAATACAATTTTTTTTCTTTTAAATTTTTCTGTTAGTTTGCGTAGAAGAGTATCAAGTTTATTTAAAAAAAGATCTATATATATATTTTTTTTTCTATTTGGAATACAGTGTATAACAACAACTACAAGATTCAAGTTAATTATCTCTACACCACAACATTCAAAATAAGAAGTTGTGGCAAGAGGCGTTAGTATGTTTGTTAAAGGTTTAGTTTCCAAACTCTTTCTTATAAGTATACATGTACCACCTCTACTTTTCGGTCGGCAAAATTGTGCAGCTATTTTATAATTACTCAAAATTATATTTTTTTTCAGAGCCCTCTTTTATAAAAGCCTCACTGAAACACAAAATGTCGATGTTTATATTTTTAGATTGGAAATCCAATAACATAACTTCTATTAAGTCTAATTTATTATATAAGCCAGCTATGTTTTGATGGAATATTGTTATTTTATTATAATTTTTATTTTTTTTAGAGTTCGAACAAAATGGCTGAGAACAACTTGCCTCGTTATGAGGAACGAAAAAACTTTGAATTATTGCAATTTTGGTCAAGATTATCACTATTATTTGTCAATTTTGTAACATTAGTTAAAAATTCATGTTTATATTTTACAAAGTCAATTTCAATATTAATTTTAAAGCAAATCGAATACATGTTTTTATAATTATTGGTTTGGGTATCTATATATTTACAATTCGAATAATGACAATTAATTAATTTCAATTGATCATTGAGTGATTTGACATTTAAATATTTGTTATACAAAATGTTCAATACAAAAATATTATTTTTATGAAATTTACATAATATATTACATAACTCTGTGAATAGCTTATAATGGTTTATATCATTGGACCCAATAGCTAAAATGATTATATCCTCCTCATGTATTGTTTTGTCCAATTCACTTGACTTCAAAGTTTTTAAAATATCTTCGCCTGTCGCATTTGACTTAACAATTCCTAACACCTCATAGTTATTATTCCATTTCCCATCTCTAATTTGCTTAAGTGTCCTTGATAAATCTCGGGCTTGTTGGTCGCCATATATGTAAATTTTTCTTTTTTGCTTATTTATGTGTAATGGGTTGGTATCATTTTTAATTTCTGAGGATACAGTCGAAGTTTTAGGAGTGGATGTTTGTTTTTTGTGGCTTTGATTTGATATTTTAGGCGATAAATGTATATCTGTACAGGGTATTTGAGGAGAGCATTCCACTGTAGAGTTCTGTTTATTTTTTTTATTTTGATATTTCGGTGTCATTTTTTCTTTTGAATAAGTGGTACTCATTTTATTAGACAACTTTTCTTTTAGCTTTGAATTTTCAGCTAATAAATTTTGTATTTCTTTTTCCGCTATGGTTAAATCCGAAGTAAGTTTCTCTACTCGTTTTTCTAAATCGTATATTTTTGTTTGCTGGTTTTGTCCTATCTGCGGGCAGCTTCTATTTAATATACTCTTTGTTGACTCAAAAGATTCTTCATCATCATAAATTTGTAAACATTCAAAAGAGTTTTCTGTTGGCACTGTGGTAATGTTCCTATTACGTTGTGTTATATTGCTAGTACTAGGTGTATCATATGAATAACATTGCTCGGAAATGTAGGCATTATTGTAGTAAAATGAAGCCACGAAGTTTGTAATTCTTGGCTGATGCAATACTTTACCGGCCTAGGCCAGGAAAGTAAGTATGAAAATTCATTCCTGGCCGCTGCTCAAAACTTTTTAATTAATCTATGTAACTTGTCATACAGCCAATGGTTACCACATTATAAAAGAATGCCCTCATCGAGCATATAAGTACCTATATGAATATAAAAATGATTTAATTAAAATGTTGGTAAAATCACACAAAAATATACCAATAATAAAAAGAAAAAACGCAGGAAAGCAGATTTTTACGGTATTACATTTTTTGGGTAAAATATGCCTGGGCTGTATGGGCTGTGTTTCCTTAGCACGAAATGACAATTGAAATTAAAAAAGAAAATATCGCGGGAATGTACTATCATTTATTTTACTGGTAGCAAGGTTGTTGTTTTGGATTGTTTTGCAGATTGCTTATAATGGAGTTAATAATGTAAAATCGGTGTAATTTGGTGTTATAAATGGCTATGTTTATGAACAATGTGTGGACTAACTAACGTGTCATGGTGCGAATTTAGAGATTTACACAGCGGGCTGGTGTTCGCTCGCGTTACTGCGTAGTCTATGATCAAACCAGAGGATTCGTTGGAATTGTTGCCAGGAGCTCCGTCGAATCAACGAAATGAGTTATACCATCATTTCTTTGATAAAACGTTGAAAAATATGAAGGAAAAGGCGTAGAACACCAAATGCCGTAAAACAAATATGAAAATAAAAATGTACATACTATTATCGTTTTTTATATTATAATCATTTATTCCCAGTAGTACGTCTTTCATTATTTGCTCGCATTTATTGAGAAAAGCACAATACATGCCTTTGCCGGGAATCGGCTTGCCGGACTCGTATTTATTGCCAAGGCCTCGCTGACGCTCGGCCTTGAAAACTCTACTCGTCCGGCAATTCCTTACTTCCCGGCCTCTGCAGTAATGTACTATACTTTCGCATTTATAATGTTAGCAAGGTAAGTAAGGATAAGCATGATTGTAATGTTTTCAGATTCTACCCGTTCAAGGGCGACAAGGCGCTGCCCATCCTGTACATCCACCGGCAGTCGGCGTTCCTGATCGGGCGCGACAAGAAGGTGGTGGACATCGCGCTGGAGCACCCCAGCATCAGCAAGCAGCACGCGGCGCTGCAGTACCGCGCCACGCCCTTCACGCGCCACGACGGCTCCACCGGCCGCCGCGTGCGCCCCTACGTCATCGACCTCGGTGAGCTCCCATTTCCTCATCCATATTGTTACTAGTTCCATAGTGTTACTAGTTTTTGGCAACAATTAGACTGTTGCGTTAAATACTATCATACATACATAGTATCACATCTTTTTCCCTTGGGGTAGACAGAGTCTAGGTCTATAAGACCTGAAAGACACATTTAGCATGTTGGTGGGTGGGCATTAGGTGGAAAACGGAATCAAAATAGTGATGGGTTGCTAGCCGCATCGCCTATTAACATGATTCCTCAGATTTTACCCATTCCCTCGATCGGCTTTTACGATCTGCGCGGGAAGAGAAGCAGCTGGTACATTCTACGTTTTTTCTTTTCTCTCAGACCAGCATGGAAGATAATATAAATACTATCAAATCGATGAAATGGAATTCCCTCCCCGCGCCGCTGTTAAATTCTTGTAAAATAAAAAAACAACTACTAGTCGGACTATCAAAAAAGTAAAATAAAAAATATTCATTTTCAGATTCGGCAAACGGCACCTTTGTAAACAACAAAAAGATAGAACCGCGCCGTTACGTAGAACTCTTAGAACGCGACGTGGTCAAGTTCGGGTTCTCGCAGCGAGAGTACGTCCTTCTGCACGAGAACAGCAAGGACGACGCGCAGGACGACGACCAGGTGGAGCCGGCCCCCGCGGTCACCACGACCGACCAGATCAAGATCGAGAAACGGGTCAAACAGGAGATAGTCGAGGACGGGGAGTGAGCTCTCCACGGACGTTCCTAGTGGAGAACTCTTCGAGTGGAATGAAATGTATACCTATATAAAATAATAATGTCAGCTTTGTTCGAAACCGATTTTAAAATTCTTAGATTTTTGGTTTTGAATAACCATTAAAATATAAGAAATATTTACGACAAAGATAAAATGCGATACGAAAATCGCTGGGACAGCTATAAATAGGTATAGACAGTTATAAACAAAATCAAAGTCAGTTTGATCTTATTTTATTATTTTGGGCAATCAAAAAACAACTTATAAGACTATTAGATTATTTCGTAGCTGTTGTTATAGATTTTCATTCTACTCTAATAGGTGTTAAAAGTAATGGATTGTCATAGAAGAGTATGTATGTGTGCCTGTGTTACTTTTGTATTGCAATAGGTTTACCGTCATCGCGACGGCTAAGTGAGATTTGAAGTATTTTATTTTACACAAATGCTAGTTTTAGGGCACATAAAATTGCCTTCCATATATAAAGTTATATTAACATATTTACTTATATTTTGAGTTACATCCTCTAGTTAAAACTATATTTATAGTTTGAATGGAAACTTTTTCAGAGAAAGAATTTTCAACTTTTAAATGTAGTAGTAAAAAACTTAACAGCCTTAATGTAACCGTTTTATCAAATTTATTGCAGATAAAAGGAATATTTGCGGCGAAGTTTCGAGAATATCGAGCTTGCAAAAGTATAGTTTTTTATTTTTATTTCAAAATAAAAAAAACTATACTTTTGCAAGTTCTTGCGAACCGTTACATGAATGCTGTTAATATTTTTATTATAACACTTTAAAGTTAGAACAATATTTCGCAGATTCCCTTGTGAATTTAATTTATTATAGTACAGATTTTTATGTATAATTTAATGTGTGCTCGGGCCTCATAATTCATTCATCAGTATGCAGTTAGGGTATACTGCTTAAATATGACATAGTTATGTGTAAACTTAGTGGGACATTATAGTAGTTGTAACTTAAATAATCATCATCATCATCATCATCAGGTCCTTTTTAGTCTCCACTACAGGAGCACGACCCTCTCTGTACTACTAGGGCCATACTTGGCCAGAGCAGCCAGAGGACTTGGCCTACACTCTCCACGCTGGCCAGACGGGTTTTATTATTATTTAAGTGCCACACTTAAATAATAATAAACTTTAATTCGTAAATTGTGTTTTTTTCCCTTTTACGAAAACTTATAATATGTAGCAGTCAATATGCAAAATAGTTATTAGGAATGACTTAAAATAAATGCATAATTACAATATTGTACTATTTATCAGCGTCTCATCCCGTACAGAAGGCATACCCACTTATACTAATATATACAACGTCTCACTATTTACATTTACACGATAAAATAAATAGTATAAATACAATCATCCTAAAACACTTTCGGTGGATAACACGAATGTACACTATTTGGTTCAATATCACAGTTTAGAAGGTAGTTTTGACGAGGCCTGGCGCGCTGGCCTCGCCCGCGAACAGCCCGCCGCGGGCCTCGCACAGCGACGCTCGCTTCACGATCCCGTTCCGCAGCGGGATTATCGTCGCGTTTGGAGGCCGACTGCTCGTTCGCAGAGAGTGCGTTCTGTACAGAGGCGGTTTGATCAGTCTATTTGGGGCCACACCTACTATGCTGTGCCTGGAGAAAGGCGCGTACGACATCGGCGCTCTCGGTATCTCGTATCCGTCATAGATTGCTGTTCCGGGCCCGGAATCACTGTCGTACATAAGTTCTAAATATTTCGGCGTCCGCTCGGGTAGCAATCGGGAGGGCTCCATTTGATGTTCGGGATAGTCTTCATCTGTAAAATTGAACTGTTTAATTATGTCGCTTTTTGATTAAATAATGAATGAAAAATGGAATGATGTCACGAACCTACGCAGGCGTTGTCATTCTCGTCCAGAAGGTAGGTGCAGTTGTCGACGGCGTCTGAACATGCGGGCCATGCACAATACAAAATGTTAGTATAGACAAAATAAAGATTAAGTGTAATGAGTGTAAAAACATGAATATTAAGAGATTTAAACGTTTTCATGCAAATTAATGACTCGGTGACATAAAATATACAATATCGAGTGTAAATTTACCCTCGATGTACCCTTGAATTGAGCCCGGCAATATGAACAATTTACTCATGGGCCTTATGCTAACCTAACACTTAGGAGCTGGATTTACACGCGGCACGTTAAAAGATGATACTAAATGCGACTTAAATTTAACAAAATCATTTCTAATTGAAGGAAGTCTAGCTGGGTGCCTCGAGAAAAAAGGTTACTTATCAAAGGACCAAAAAATTTTACGAATTTGTTTTAACTTATATTAATCAGATTTGATTTTATCTGCGATTTAGTTATGCATATAAATAGGCTTTCGAACTTTCAGAAAAATAAATTTCACAGTTCGTTTCGTTACCTAATACATTATAATTTATAAGTAAGCAGATTAGTAGACTAATGAAAACGCATAAAACGTGATAAATAAAACCGGCCAAATGCGGGTCGGAATCGTACGAGAATGGTACCGGACTCCAAAAAATGCTGAAGAACGGAATTGTTGTATGCTTTTTAATTATTTTCATCTCATCTATAAAACAAAGAACGGTTGCCCGAACGCTAACTATAAAATACGTTTTATTCCTACGGTTAATTTGTTTTCTAATAGAGGAAGATGAAAAGCTGAATGTCTTTTCGATAGTAACATAATATTTCTATTCCGGCAACATACTCTGAATCCCTCGCTTCCACGGCTCGCTTCACAAAGTGTCTGCTTTAGAATCTCTCGCTACTTTCGTTCCACTATGGATTCAGAACTTACCTAAAAAGTATTATGTTAGCCCTTGTGTCACAATCTACTATTTTAATGCTTATACGATTATTTAGGTTTTTTGACAATCGTATATTAGACCGTGATTAAACCCTCCATTATGTCGGCCGGCATTTTATTTTAATAACCTAATACTGGACAAGATATATAACATTTCGGAGCTAAAGGCTTATTAATAATCAACACTTTAATAACATGCACCCAATACCCAAGTCCTATACATAAGGGGGACAGCGCGTACGCAGTCCCCACTACCAAAAATTACGCGTCCGAGTTATCCACATTAGGGATAATCGCAGGGGTCAACCCTTCCGCAGTGCAATGGAAGGACCTCGCCCTGGGGGAACCGCCTTCTTGATCACGGTATCCCCTACGCCAGGTAAGTATGCGTTAGTATGCTTCGTCCGCGAGGGTCATTCACAGCGAAAAAATTTCCATAGCGCGTTCTACGTTTTCAATGTTTTGAAGCAGAGACATCTAGTTACAAAGAAGGAACTAAAGCGTAGCGCCGCTGTAGTTGTTTGTTATAGGTAGGTACTACAAAACACCTCAACTAGGTTATCCCGGAATCGATGTGTAATAAAACGTTTTGCTTTTTATAAATACTTCGTACTGAAAATGATGTTTGCAATGTTTTTGTTTTATAGGTTTAGAAATTGACTGGGGTAGCCTATTACTCTACTTATCCACCAAGATTTGTTGCATACCTACAATATTTATTGCGCAAATGTATATTTTTTGGTTGGAATTAGCTGTTTTGAGGTTGATATATTTAATAAATTCAACTAAATCCGATCAGACACATCTTGAAATCCTTGTCAAAAAGATTATGGTCCTTTGATATGTAATTGACGTATCAGCAATGTGACATAAAAAAAGACTATTCCGTCGACACTTCATACGATTGCTAATGCCAGATTGTTGAAAATCCTTATGTAACGTATGTAATAACTTCTTGCATATGGATGGAGATGGATAGTCGGGATGGAAATGACACATCACTGCTGAGGATGCAGCTCGGCCGGCAAACTCGCTAACAATACGGTGTGCAACGTTTAGATCGCCACTTCAAATTACACTGCATCTTTCGTATGATTCACTTTTGTGATATAAACCGTATTGGATGAAGTGATCATCAAAACATTGAACACCGTAGTTGTGAAAAGTTAGCGGGTAGGCCTGCTGATGACAGTGACATGTTTAGAAGGTTTTACTGTTTATTGTTGCATTTCCTGTGTGCAAATGGCCAACACTGGTGTCAGATTTTTCAAACTGTCTAAAGGCATTTGACATAGCTCAACGACAGCCAGGACCAACCGCTTAACGAGCCTTCCGAAGCATGGAGGACCTCGGGTTATTTTTATGCCACTTGCGGTCACCCATCCATGTAGGGCCCGCGCCCGGGGTTGCTTAACATGCGTAAGCGTATCGGGGTCAAAAAGTAGAAGGGTGTTCTCACCGTCGCCGAGCAGCGTGAGGTAGTGGTGCGGGGGCGCGGGCGCGGCGGAGGCGGACAGCGCGCTGGCGGCGGGCGTGGCGTCCCGCAGCGCAGACACCACCTCCAGGCAGTGCCGGAACGACGGCCGCGCCTCCGCGGAGTAGCTCCAGCACTTCTGCAGCAGCTCGTAGCTGAGGGCGCGCCATGACAACCATTTGATTACAAAAACTAATGGAAGCGGACCTCTCATACAAATAATGATCCAATTTCAGTTACATTTACGCAAACAAACTTACTCAAATCACAACGAAAAACTTAACACACTCTCGTAAACGCTAGTATGCGATTGGACGCATCAAGGTCACGGGGCGGTGTCAACATATACTTACAGGATGATTTTTAATTACTTGGCAATATTTCAATATAGGAATCAGAATCCCTAATATAATATACACTCGCAAGAAAAAAGGGTTAATGATGAAAAAAAACAGACTCCATTGAAATTTGACCAGCTGATCGGTGAATTTGTATGGGAGGCTCATTATTTTTCATCATTTTTACATTTTTTTTTTCCTGCGGATCTCTATTTTATTAGGGATTCCGATTGCAACATCAAAACGCTGCCAAGTAATTAAATATCAGCCTGTACATATAATTAATGTACTCTGGTGTCAACATAGCAGAGACAACGCAGCTCGCAGCTCGCCGCGAGTTAGCCTACTTACTATTATCATGCAGGCAGGATTAAGCTAAATTAAATATCTAAGCTTATATAAGCGTTTATTAAATGACTAGAATGCATCGAATTAGTAAAGCTATGGAAGAGCATTTCAGAATATAAAAAGTAATTCAGACAGAAGATAATTCACATTTTTTTAGTAAACAAATACCGTCTTTATTATAAAACGAGGACTAACTTAAGTACCTGGTTTAAACTATTATCCGACCAAAATAAATCGACACTTATCACTTTGACGTTTGGTCAACTGTCATTCATTGTCAATTTGTTCTGGACGGATAATGGTTTAAACCAGGTACCAAAGTTAGTCCTCGTTTTATAATAAGACTGATATGGTCTACTAATTAAAGTGTTTTAATGAGATACTTTCTTAAGACTAGCGTTCCGTTCTGGCTTCACACAGGTAACAAGTACCAAACAGAAATAATATTTGGGGATAATGCAGTTTTCTAATGGTGTCAGAATGATTGAAATCGGGTCAATAATTTCTGAGTTTATCTATTACCAACGTACAAAAATAAATACAAACCTTTCCTGTTTATAAAAATTAGTATATACTAGCAAAGATAAGAAGAATCAATACAAGACATTTGCCCGGGGCAGACATAGTCAACCGTAAAACTTACAATACCTCAACTCTTGGAAATCACCAAACTATTTTCTGTAACGAATAAAACGCAAAATGTCCTAAAGTTAGTCGTAAAATACTATACTTACAAAGCTGATGGGCAGTTGGGCGGCCTATCAGGCGTACCCCCGGCTCGTACATAAGCTAGCACTTGTCTGTTGGTGCGCGCAGGGTAGGGCTGCTGTCCCAGGGATAATATCTGCAATTTTTTTATACTTTATAAACGCCATCTAAATATAGAATACTTGCTATACAACTTAAGTTAAAAATCTGACTCCGATTCATTAACCTATTTGGCGGCAAATATTCGCCAATTAGGTACCATTTTGATATATCCTCAAGCTACACAGCGTGCCCAAGATATATACTTACATAGGCACATAAAAAAATAACATTCTTTCTCGCACAGTCCAGCTAAAGTTGTAATGTGAACCAAGCGTAAAACGATCCTACAGTAACGTTGTTTTAGATGTAATTTGAAAGGCAACTCGAAACGTATGACTTACCTCCCAACACAGAACGCCCCATGCCCACACGTCGGACTGGCAAGAAAACACGCCGTCCACCAAACATTCCACTGCCATCCATCGAACTGGCAGTAATCCTGCGAACATTATAAAATATGAGTGGCTTGGATTTAGATGAATTTCATAACTTACATCTAATGCGTAAGCATGCCCAAAGAGTATAAGCGTCGGCAAGACATGATGATAATTTAACAAATCAAATATAGACTAACACACTGTAGCTCCATGGCTGGGGACGAGGCCAGGAACACGCACGGATGAGGTAGAGTTACTTTAATTAAATAAGAGGTACCTACCAACGTCAAAGAAGCGTTACCTTCCTTCCTGTAGTTCTTATAATTAGATGTTACGCACAAGGCCGAAGTCGTCGATCTCGAGTTGACGATGCACCGGGGTCCAGGCGGCGCTACAAGGCAGTTAATATCCTGCAAGTAGCGTCAGTAAAGTCTCACCTTTTCCCTCCTTCCGGTAGTAGTCGTTCTTATAGATGTCGCGCGCGAGGCCGAAGTCGCCGATCTAGAGTTGACGATGCACCGGGGTCCAGGCGGCGCTACAAGGCAGTTAATATCCTGCAAGTAGCGTTAGTAAAGTCTCACCTTCTCCCTCCTTCCGGTAGTAGTCGTGCTTATAGATGTCGCGCGCGAGGCCGAAGTCGCCGATCTAGAGTTGACGATGCACCGGGGTCCAGGCGGCGCTACAAGGCAATTAATATCCTGCAAGTAGCGTTAGTAAAGTCTCACCTTCTCCCTCCTTCCGGTAGTAGTCGTTCTTATAGATGTCGCGCGCGAGGCCGAAGTCGCCGATCTTGACGATGCGTCCGGATCCGCGCGGCGCAACGAGGCAGTTGCGCGCGGCCAAGTCGCGGTGCACGAAATGCATCTCCTCCAGGTAGCGGCAGCCGCGCGTCACGTCCACGCACATGTTGAATAAGTCCAGCAGCGTCAGAGACTCCGGCGTGTACTGTTCATGCAAAAAATTCAGTGTTAAAAACAGAGTGATCAATACAACAGCTCAGTTTTTTCAATGGCGGCCCATGGGCCCCTAAAAGGCGTGTTTACAGGTATCTTACCTAGTAGCGCTGATTGCCATAGAGTTAAGGGGAGTAGAATTGCAAAATTGTATTTTTTTTCTTTTGTATGAAAAAAGCAAACATCGAAGTACAAAAAGTCATAGAACAAACGTTTAAGAGTCGGCAACGCATCAGCACCTCCTCTGGTGTTGCAGATGTCCATGGGCAACGGTGATCACTTTCAAATTTGATTTGATTACAAAAAATAAATATAGCGTCCCACAAGGAAGTTTATTAGGTCCATTATTATTTAATAATGTTTATAGGGAAAATATTTAATTCGTGTGATTTATTCGCTGACGATATTTCTATTATTCTTAAATCTTCAGAAGAGGCAATCATAAAGGACTACTGACAAAATTTCAAAATGGTTGGTAGATAATGATGGCAGGTAGGTTGCATTGCACAACGTTGTCTCGTTTGGACGGGGGCACTACTATGCCTCCAGATACAAAAACCACACTTCTAATAATATTATATACATACGGGTCGAATTAATAACCTCCTTTTTTAACTTGAATTTTTAATTTAACTTAATTTAACGATGACTTTCTGATGCTACGATAACCGATTGAATGCTTTTATCTTTTCGCAATGAAAAGCTTCCATCTGACAGAGATCACGGCTCACTTTTATGTAACTTTGCTGAAGTTACGTTTAGTATATTGGTGGGCGTTAGGTCGTAAACGGAATCAAAATAGTGATGGGTTAGCTGCATCACCTACAAGTGATGTAGTCGGGCGCTAGTGACGTAAGTTGGCACAGAGGACTCACCAGCGAGGCGCGCTTGGTCCGCAGGTAGCTCAGCAAGTCGCCGCCCTGCATGAGCTCCATGATGATGTAGTTGGGGTCGTTGTCCAGGCAAACGCCCAGAAGTCGCAGGATGTGCTCGTGCTTGAAATTTGACATCAGCGCGGCTTCTTTCAAGAACTCGCTCTTTTCTTGCTCCGTCGCGCCCTTACGTAGGGTCTGTAAACAATTGTTTTCGTCAATTTTGATTTGAATGTAAAATAACGTTTATGATATGAATATGTTTTCACACTACCGCCTACATAATAACGACTTTAGGGTTACGCATCGTTTAAAAAAATGTACTAATATTATAATATTACATTATAATCCTACTGTCCTACTTCCCTAGTCAGTTTGTAGGTTTGAATGTTAAAACGTTTGACATTGAATCAAGCCTAATCGGCTTTACGGATGATACGAAATATTGCACACATTATTATTACCCGGATAAATAAGTATTGTATTAGGCATTTGTCTCCCATTTCACCTGATTGATGGTAAGTGATGATGAAGACGAGGATGTTACATGTCTAGCCAAGAGATACCTTATATGCATAGGCTACCTTTAATCGCAGAAAAAGTATTGTTTTTGAAGGAAACTATTACATGGGCAGAGTCGCGGGCGAAAGCTAGTGTATATATAAACTGTACGATACTCAATGACCCACACAAGCACTGAGCTTAAGTCGTGGGTCCGATAGACCTAATAAATAAAACGCACCAAGAACCACAAACAAATATATACCTGTAAAAATTAAGTGCAAGCATTTGCCTGCGCTGGGAATAGAACTCCGATAATACGAATTAAAAAAAATATTCCTTGAATACTGTACCTTGACCGCAACTTTGGTGTCCAGCGTGCTGCCATTAATCTGTCTCGCCACGCCCTCGAACACTTCACCAAACGCGCCCGAGCCCAGAAACTTTGTGAGCGTGATCTGTTCCCTCCTGATGTGTGGAAGACCAGCTAACTCGGCGTGCGACGGGCAGTACACCACGCCTTGGTTGTAGAGGATGTTGGTGGAGTGCCTGATGGGGAGTTGCCGCAGGGTAGCGAGCTCCACGTCGGGGCCTCGGCGCGGCGTGATGGAGGCTTGGTTGTCTACAGCAGCCTTTTTCTTTGAACGGTTATTGTATGCTGCAAACAAAATAAGCAGTAGTTTAATTACTAGTACCCACGTGAATTTAACGCGTATTGTGCATTCCCTTTATTAACATTTTTACGGGATAACGTTCGGACTTTCATAATCTCAACTAGTCTTATATTAATTGCTAATATTAAAAAGATTTGTTTTAAAGTTGAAAGATATGCAACATATAAGAAAATTGGCTAAAATAAAACGCAGCAACGGGTGGTGGCGCTGTGAGTGCGTGTTTTTACAGCGTACTCCAGCCGTACGAGTGACCACTACAAGGCTTAGACAAGTAAGGAGACTCACTGTAGAAGACTGCAGCAGCGACGCCAAGCAGCAGCGCGGGCGCGGCGCCAGCGGCCGACAGCGTACTCCTGCTGTACGAGTGACCACTACAAGGCTTAGACAAGTAAGGAGACTCACTGTAGAAGACTGCAGCAGCGACGCCAAGCAGCAGCGCGGGCGCGGCGCCAGCGGCCGACAGCGTACTCCTGCTGTACGAGTGACCACTACAAGGCTTAGACAAGTAAGGAGACTCACTGTAGAAGACTGCAGCAGCGACGCCAAGCAGCAGCGCGAGCGCGGCGCCAGCGGCCGACAGCGTACTCCTGCTGTACGAGTGACCACTACAAGGCTTAGACAAGTAAGGAGACTCACTGTAGAAGACTGCAGCAGCGACGCCAAGCAGCAGCGCGGGCGCGGCGCCAGCGGCCGACAGCGTACTCCTGCTGTACGAGTGACCACTACAAGGCTTAGACAAGTAAGGAGACTCACTGTAGAAGACTGCAGCAGCGACGCCAAGCAGCAGCGCGGGCGCGGCGCCAGCGGCCGACAGCGTACTCCTGCTGTACGAGTGACCACTACAAGGCTTAGACAAGTAAGGAGACTCACTGTAGAAGACTGCAGCAGCGACGCCAAGCAGCAGCGCGAGCGCGGCGCCAGCGGCCGACAGCGTACTCCTGCTGTACGAGTGACCACTACAAGGCTTAGACAAGTAAGGAGACTCACTGTAGAAGACTGCAGCAGCGACACCAAGCAGCAGCGCGAGCGCGGCGCCAGCGGCCGACAGCGTACTCCTGCTGTACGAGTGACCACTACAAGGCTTAGACAAGTAAGGAGACACACTGTAGAAGACTGCGGCCGCGACGCCAAACAGCAGCGCGGGCGCGGCGCCGGCGGCCGACAGAGTACTCCAGCCGTACGAGTGACCACTACAAAGCTTTGACAAGAAAGGAGACACACTGTAGAAGACTGCGGCCGCGACGCCAAACAGCAGCGCGGGCGCGGCGCCGGCGGCCGGCAGCGTACTCCTGCCGTACGAGTGACCACTACAAAGCTTTGACAAGAAAGGAGACTCACTGTAGAAGACGGCGGCAGCGACGCCAAACAGCAGCGCGGCGAGCGCGGCCACGGCCACGGCCAATGCGGCGGGCGGAGGGCGCGGCGCGGGCGCGGGCGGCGCGGCGGCCAGCTCGCCCGCGGCCGACAGCGCGCCCCAGCCGTGCACGTTCCGCGCCTGCACGCGCGCCACGTACCCCACCGACACCTCGCCCGCGCCGATCAGCCAGTACGTCTCTGCAACACGCCGATGGCACTCAGTGATGTCACATCTACCAACTTTTTGGTAGATCTACCAATTTTCACTTTAGTCTACCTATCTACCACCCTAGACCTAAAATCTACCTATTTTTCAATTAGTTTGACATATCACACTTTGAATTATTTTTATATTGACGAGCGACGTTGTGATGTGTTGCGTGAGCCATGCGACGAAAGCATAGGTACAAAGAGTTCAGGCAATAAACTACAAAAAAAAAACAGCAACAGGTCGCTCGCCGTTCGCGCCATTTAGATATTATTATACTGTTCTGTGGCCAATTCCCAGTTGGTTTGTTGCGAAATCAAAAGTGAATCTTTGCGCCTGTTTTGTTGTTAAAACTAAATAACTCAGTAATAACAATATTGAAAATTTTCAAAAATAAACATTTTAGGAACAGTTCATACATTTTTAAACTTAAAAAATCTTCTAAATTGAGGTGGTATATTTACTAATTTTGTATTTTACATTCTGCCAACATTTGGCACATAATCTACTAATTTTCTAAAATTCGGATTGGCAACACTGAATTGTCACTACTCTAGCGGAAGCTGTGGGTTCCACTTTCAAATCATAAGGCGACGCCTGCGCGACGCGATTGCGCGTACCTTATGTCGAAATATTTTATACTTTATTTCACAAAAGATAAGCATCTAATTTCAATGTTTCTAACTGTGTCGCGCGCGTAGAAATCGCGTACGCGTGAACGCGTCCTATCAAAAAAGCACTTTCTCACTAAAATCTTTATGGTTTTAATAATAAAGAAAAATAAATTTTGGAGTTGAATGTCAAATAACGAGACCTGCTGTAGGTTTTTTGTGAAACCAGCCATTGACTACTAATCGAGAAAGTTCGACATAATTTTTCTCCCGAGTAACTGAGTTCAAGTTGTTCTACAAAATAAATTTAAGGGGTTTCATACCCAAAGGGTCAAAAATAAATTACTCTACTGTCCATCCGCCCGTCTGTCTGACACATAGCTGTATCTATTGAACTGTTTTTCATAGTTAAATATTGAATGGTGTTACGAAATTATGTTTAACCCACACTTGGCCGGTTATCCATTCCTCACCTGTTCCGTTGTGCAGCAATTCCAATCCTTCCTGTATAATTTCCATTTTAATGTCTTCAGGAATATCTGATGGTAGATCTTCAGGTATTTCGCTAAAGTTCTTCGTTCCATTTATATAATTTGACCTAAAACAATAAACAATGTCAAGTGAGGTTAATATACAATCTAGTTAGGTTATACGTACACAAGATTGTCGAAGGAATGTGGGATAACTCAACGCCGGCGTAGGTCATGATGGAGCGGATGTGAGGCTGATAGAGTGTCAACTTATTTCTAAGTGACATTTTAACATTGCTTATCATGAGATGGCCTAATACGAAGGCGGCATGTTTGCAGACTTTGGCACCGAAAGTCATCCTGCAAGTATGACTCCAAGGCCAACAAGGCTCATGGAATGAGCTTGTCCCTCAGCGATACCGAACGGGGGTTTGACTTCGCCATACTCGTACATGTACATTTCCCGTTACCAGAGCATTCTAGAGTATTCATGACTGTATGTGATCGGAATAGAATACATAGATGTGAACAAGATGGAAGATGTATGAGCAAATGGGAAGATGTATAAGCAGCAACATTGACTGTCCAGCTTACAAACATCTTCCCTATGTTTGTGAGCTGGGCAGTCAATGTTCGGGAAAGTTCTAGAACATTCCACCTTGGGAGCTTCGCGTCAATAGTAAGAAAGAAGAAAGAAAGAAAATACTCTTTATTGCAACATTATTAAAAGAAAAAATAATGTTATTAACTATAAGAAAATAACAGGTAAAAGTAAGAGCACAATGCAGTAAAAGTAGTACCTGTGGTGCGGCCGGCCCCACACGCGGTAAGCCAGCACGGGCTCGCCGTGGTTGTCGGGCTCTGCCCACCACGCTCTCAGGACCCGCTCCCCCACAGCCTCCACACTAAGCGGGCCAGGCGGACCGGGGACATCGCCTGTCAACATAAAAACTCATCTCATTATCATTCTGCTGGACAAAGGTCTCTCCTAAAGATTTTTCGTTCCATGGTAGGATTGCCATACTCACGATTGGCAGGCGGGTTGGCGAGCGCAGTTTCTTTGGCTTCTTGTCCTTCTGACGCTGCTGCCCATCAGTAGCATTTTCAGCTTGGAAAGGATAGGACTTTTTTTTGATTTGGGTTGGGAATAATTGTATTGGGATACCACTCACTCGGATGAAATTGAAAAGCTTGAGAGGACGGGGACCACGCTGGGTACTAAAAAAAATTTCGACATTTTCATACAAAATGCCGGGCCGGTGGAACGCTTTTGTATGAAAATGTCGAAAGAAATTGGTCCCATAGCAAAAGTGGTTCATTTTAACGGGCTAATGTGATGGTTTAAAGAACAACGGTGTTAACCCCCACATCCTGTTGTTATTCTTTTGATTTAGCCCAAAAAGACGGTTAAAGTATCGGGGTATGTCTGTGTTGTTTTTCTGTTTGTGTTATTTTGTGTGTGAAAAAAAAAGAATAAAAGTTAATCTTGATATATTTTCTTAGATTCGATTTTTTTCAACTTCATATTTTTCTTTTTAGGGTCACAGAATCCATCACTCAGGATCACTCGTGTATCTGCCCGTCTCTCACAGATAACTGCTCTGTTCTGTTTTACAGTCTTGTTATTGATATATCTAGCTTAGGGTGTTAGAGTTATAGGTCACGACTCGTGACCCTAGTTGTGAATCGTCTTATCTGCAGCGACATTTTGTGCTGACATATCACATACCGTACTATCGTCATTGGCGAAGTGAACTAATAAAAGGTATATTTTTATAAGTGTTGTATTTTTTCATTCACATTGCTATTTTGATTTACCTACTTTTATTAAATTCAGAAATAAAATATGGTGAAATCGTGAAAGGTATTCTGCTAGATTTTGTTTTTGGAGTCCGCTGACTCCAACACTCGACATGACGTTTTGTCATGTTGTACTACTATACAACACTGAACACAGACAAACTTTTGCCATTGTTTTGGTTAGGTATAATCATTCATTGGTTTTTGGTTACTTTTCTTCAGAAGAGCGGGCGAAAAAGAATTAAGAATAGTTTAGACATCAGCCTCAGATGACCGAGGATTATAGTATAAACCGATGAATAGGACAATATCATAAGAATAAGATGAAATAAGGCAGAGATGGATAAAGATAGTATTTTATTGGAGCTACCAACAGTAAGTTGTGAACTGGTGTCGTAGTCGTATCGTATCTCAACGATACTATATTTTATAATAGTTGAGTTAGTATACTCAACGATACTATATTTTATATAGTATCTATTATAAAATATAGTATCGTTGAGTTAGTATACTCAACAATACTATATTTTATAATAGATAAGCATCCAAGAACGAGTTTAATCTGAAAAAAAGATCGTTTTCCATCAAGACCTGACCGGGGATCGAACCTGGGAACCCTCTTGTCGCAGGCTGGCGTGTTAACCACTGCGCCACGGAGCTCGCCTGTATGGTAGCGACACCGAGTCCACGGGCTGCCCTGTGACATTGTCTATGGTAGATTGTTTGTTTGAATTTAATAGGGATAAGGCCAGAAGGCCACGTTTAGCGTGTTGGTAGACAGTAAAAAGAGAAAACGCAATCAAAATAGTGAAGGGTTTTTCTCCGCAACAACCAAAATATTTTAGATTTTGGTCCATTCCCTCGACCGGCTTCTACGGCCTGCGCGGCAAGAGAAGCGATTGGTACATTCTGTTTTTTCTTTCTCTCAGACCACCGTGGAACATGTTTATTAGTAACTAGCTGTTGCCTGCGGCTCCGCCCGCGTTAATGTCGTTCCCTTAGGAACAGTAGAAATGATAAGAATTCCATACAAACCCCTCCCCCTCTGCTTTTTCCCCTTAAGGGGGAATTTAATTCATTTCACCTGCATAGATCTTTAGCCCTTAAGGAGGGGATTTTACCCATTTCACCTACACAGATATTTTTTTATTGTAATGGAGAACTTCATAATGTCATATTTTTAAGTAAATAAAAAAAATCCATACAAACTTTACCCCGCCTATTTTACCCCTTCAAGGGGAAATTTCGTCCATTTTAACTACACAGATCTTTTTAATTGTAATGTAAACATATATACTTATTTTTATACTTCTATGTCCAGAAATGAGAAAATTTCCATACAATCCCCCCCTTTATCCCTTAAGGGGGGAATTTTATACATTTCACCTACACAGATCTTTTTTAATTGTAATCTAGAACGTATATACTTATTTTCATACTTCTAAGTCTAGAAATGAAAAAAAAATCCATACTAACTTTACTCCCCTATTTTATCCCTTCAGGCGAAAATTTCGTCGTTTACCTACATACATCTTATTAATTTGTAATCCAGAACGTCCAGAAATGACAAAATGTCCATACAATCTTACCCCCAATGCTGCCTCTTAAGGAGGGGATTTTATACATTTCACCTACACAGATCTTTTTAATTGTAATCGAGAACTTACATACCTATTTTTATATTCTAAGTCTAGAAATGGAAAAATTCCATACAAACTTTACCCCCTATTTACCCCTTCAAGGGAGAATGTTGTCTGGTTCACCTAAACAGATCTTTTTTAATTTTAATTGAGAACTTGTGTACCTACTTTCAAACTTCTAAGTCCAGAAATGAGAAAATTCCATAAAACTTCACCCCCTTTGATTTTCTAAAAATCTTTTCTTAGTGCACATTTACATCATAAAAAGAATCCCTGTGACAAAATTCAAGTTTCTGGGCACAGTAGTTCCGGCTGTGCGTTGATATATATGTCAGGTTTGCCTTTGGCCCGCGGCTCCGCCCGCGTAAGTGTCGATTTCTCAGGAACAGTAGAATTACCCGGAATACATTAGTTCATGACTTTCAATGAAACACCTTAATATTGAAGTTCAATTGAATAACTTCAAAAACGGAAAGTTTCATACTAACTTTGCATCCCCGTTATAGGAAAAATCATCCCCTTAAGGGATGATTTTTGAGAAAAATATTTTACTCGTGTTTCATGCCTTTCAGTAAAGAACCTTCATCCTGAATTTCATTCGACTAACTTCAAAAATGGCAAAGTTTCATACTAACTTTGCAACCCGTTTTACCCCCTAAGGAGATGAATTTCCAAAAATCCTTTTTTAGTGCTCCCGTTGTAAAAGGAACCCCTGTGTAAAATTTCAAGTTCCTAACCCTTATAGTTTAGGCCCTGCGTTGATATGTCAGTCAGTCAGTCAGCTGCTCCTTTTTTTTAGTATGGATTACTATGGATAGTATGGATAGGTATAATGCTGTCGTTAATTGATGATGAATTGACTTTGGATTTTAATTTTCTTATGTCACTTATTATTTTATTTTATTTTTGCTATATGTTTGCAGGCATACTCATGCTTTGAGTTCATTCAAATGACGATAACTTTTTTTTTTAATGAACCGATTTTGATAAAACAAACTTTAAATGTTTTGCTGAGTTAAAAGAAAGCAATTGGTAAAAGTTTGAAGTAAATCGGTTCAGTGTTTTCGGAGATAATCGTGATCATACATACAGACAGACAGACAGACAAGAAATTCGAAAAAAAAATTTTTGCTTTCTATTATTTTTTTTAAGTGTACCTCTATCCATTTCAGTCAAAAATTCTAATTGTACAGACAAAATATTTTTACTGCTTTATTATATGTATAGATTATTAATTTAACAATAATTTTCCTAAATTCCTGGGGGTCCGTGTTGCATTTTTTCTACACTACAAGTCTGTGTTCAAGTATTTCCAGTAATAAGCTTTTAGTGGATAAGTTACCTAGAGTTTCGTATGTGAATCGGTCGTCGTGCGGCCATTCATAGGCGGGCCCGTCGGGTACGTACTGCAGGCGGAGGCGGAAGCGATAGCGAGACTTGGGCGTCAAGCCGCTCGCGCGCCAGCCGCTGTTTCCAGTCGCGTTACATGTCCTCCATACTCCCAGCGAGACCGTTGCTTCGGTAAATTCCATGTTGTATCTGTTGAAATTTATTTCTATTAAGGTTGGCTAATCATCGATTTTGCGTAGTCTTAAAACTTTTTAAAATGATGATATTAAACTACTTATTATTGTATGAAATTCAAAGGCGATATCGAGGCCACGGTCTGTGAATAATGATGGCCTGCGATGTATCATGACCAGTGGCAATCATTTAAGCCTCGTGGCAAACTAATACAATACATAGGGCGCACTGTAAGTTTCCGGAACTGGCCACTTACATAAACAATATTTAAAAATTTATTGCAACATTTGAAAATAGAACTCTTTGGCTGTAGAATGCAGTTTGTTTCATTTGACTGTCTTTTGTTTTTACCTTGTGGCGCCATTTAAAAAATTGTATGTCTGCATCAACATTTTACTCGGGAAAATTTTCGTAGTATGATTTTCTACGATTTTAAGTGTAATTTGACAGCTCAACAGAGCATCGCTCGGCTTGAAACAGCTTTTGGCAATGAAGCACCATGCAAGACAACTGTTTATAGCTGGTTTGCAGAATTCAAGCGTGGTCGTATCAATCTCAGTGACGAATCTCGCGATGGTCGGCCGTCCACCGCTGTGACCAACAAAAACATCGATGCTGTGCGCCGTATGATTGAAACAGACAGGCATGTGACCTACCATGAAATTCGCGCATCCTTAGAAATAGGCATGAGTCAAATACAATTAATCCTACACAAACATTTGGGTGTGAGTAAGCTGTGGTCGCGGTGGATCCCACACAACTTGACCGAGGCTCAAAAAACGGACCGCGTCACTTGGTGCAGTGCCATGCTTACCAGATTCAACGAAGGTGCGTCAAATTTGGTGTGGGACATAGTAACAGGTGACGAAACATGGATTTATTGCTACGATCCCAAAACAAAGCAGCAATCGAGCGTATGGGTCTTTCAAGATGAGCCGAAACCAACCAAAGTGGCGCGCGTGAAAAGTGCATCTAAGCGGATGATTGCTTCTTTTTTTAATAAAACTGGACACGTGGCTACTGTTGCTTTAGAGAATCGTCGTACAGTGAATAGTGACTGGTACACGACCATTTGTTTGCCGGAAGTTATTGACGAACTCCGTAAAAATAACCGTAAACGCCGTATCATCCTGCACCACGATAATGCAACTAGCATTCTCACACGGCCAGACAGACAAACGACTTTTTGAAGGCGAAAAATGTAGAACTCATGAGTCATCCTGCATACAGTCCCGACCTGGCACCTTGTGACTTTTTTCTGTTCCCAAAAATTAAGAACCAATGACGCGGTCAACGATTTTCATTACCAGAAGAGGCTGTCGAGGATTATGAAAAACACGTTTCAGAGGTCACCACAGAGGAGTGGCACAAAAGTTTTCAAAACTGGTTTCATTGAATGAAAAAGTGCATAGACGCCAAGGGAGATTATTTTGAAAAACAATAGATTAATTTTGTACCTTTAATAGTATTTTTTCATATTCATTCCGGAAACTTATAGTGCGCCCCCACAGAATAAGTACTAGTACTTACGTACAGAAGTTACAGTCTGCAAGGGCAAAGAAATATCAACTCAATGTAGTTGGCGATACGGTGTAATTTTGCTCGCGTCAGAACGCAGCACATTTTTGTTAGATACCTACAGAACCTATTGCAAGCCAATTTTATTCTTATAGCTCTGATTCTAACAAACGATTCATTATTCGTTGAAGTCGGTGAACACATACCAAACACGCGTCGGTCCTACCGGATTTTCCCGGTTTTACCGCTTGGAAGTGGTCGCGGTGCGTAGGTACATTATGTTTTCGATACCAACACGGGGAGTGAGATAGGCCTGACAATACCCATGAGAGAGAGAGGTGCGCAGGCGCAGCGACGCCGAGTCCACGGGCTGCCTGTGACATGGTCTCACCGGTGGATGTGGTAGGAGGTGGGCCTGGGCCACAGCACGGTGAGCTGGTAGGCGGAGGCGTTGTGCTGCACGAGCGGCGCGGGCGCGGGGTAGGTGCGCAGGCGCAGCGACGCCGAGTCCGCGGGCTGCGCGCTGTGCGCCGAGCGCGCGCGCACCCACACCGTGTACGCCGTGCTCGGCGACAGCCGCTGCATGTCCGCCCAACTAGCGCCCGCCTCCGCCGTCAGCGTGTTGTGCTCTGATAACACAATACAACTATTACCATATGTACCAACTTGGCATGGTTTTTATTTTCTTTTCGCGAAACGTGAAAACCAGGGGTGTTAGAGAATTGTTTGTTTTTCATGTGTGTCAGCATCTAACACTAATTATTACTAGTATTGATTTTTTTTATTGTTTAAAAACTGCGGTATAATGATGACAGCTGGGATCAACGGTTTTATGTTCCTTCCGAAGCACGGAGGAGCTCATGATATAGTGTAATATGTGGTCACCCATTCCAGTGGGATGCCCTGCCCTGGGTTGCTTAACATACGTAAACACATTTTTTTTACAAGAAATGAGTTGACTCTTGATCATCATCTAGTCCTGAGGCAAAGATATAGCCTATGATGGAGAGTGTTCACCCAGACAAAGCCAATACACGTAAAACTAACAACGCGTCCGCACTCTAGGCTATCCTGATCCTCCTCAATCAAGTCGATCAAAAAAACAGAAATAGATATCTACCCTTTAATATTGTTATCAGTGTTTATTTCGGTTTATATTGAATTGAATCAAATATCTCACTTGTAAAAGTCGGGTAGTTGTAGTAGGTGACGCAAGCCTTAATGCGTATAAGGAGAATGGAATATGGTACGCCGAGGTTTGAATCGCGGTAGTTCAATTGGCAGAGCACAGGTCTAACATAGACCTAAGGTCGCTGGTTCAAATCCCGCCCGCGTGTAATTTTTAACCATATTTTATTGCTTAATTTAATAAGAGTAGATACCCTTCGCTTATGGCGCTCTATCGTTTCGGAGGCCAAGATCCACTAGGGGTCGCTGAGCCAGCGGAGTAAGTAAGTAAGTAGATACCCTTCAGTCTGTGCGGCACAGAAGAGGAGTCGTCGGTCCGCCAGTGCAACTCGTAGCGGATGCCCGGCGCCGGCGACCAGTGAACGCGCGCCAGCACGGGACTCAGCACGGTGCCTGTCACGTTCTTCGGGGCCGACGGAGCTGCACAACATGAGAAACAAGTGCCTTATAGTTATATAGTATAGTACATTTCATAGTATCACGTCTTTTTCCCTTGCGGGGTAGACAGAGCCCAGGCCTTTAAGACCTAAAAGCTACGTTTAGCATGTTGATGGGCGTTAGGTGGAAAGTTGAATTAAAGTAGTGATGGGTTGCTAGCCGCATCGCCTACTAATATAATTCGTCAGGTTTGCCCATTCCCTCGATCGACTTTTACGATCTGCGCGGGAAGAGAAGCAGCTGGTACAGTCTACGTTTTTTCTTTTCTCCCAGACCAGCATGGAAGAGATATAATTATAAAATTTTAAAATAATCTTTCATATAAAGAAACAAACTACTGAACCGATTGTTATAAAATTTAAACTGGACCAACATGAAAGCATACCCTTTCAAACAAAAAATATAGATTTATTAAAATCGGTTTATGAATTTCGGAGTTCTCAGGTAACATTAAAAAATAATAATTATACAACCGTATTGATAACCTCCTTTTTTTAAGTCTGTTATTATCGGATTAAAAAACTCAGTACCCTTCCTTTTTCAAATACCTATCTAATGACACTTGGGTTTTTGAGACGAAACTTACGAAACCTAAACTGTCGATCCAGCCAGTCATTAGGAAGATACGAGGAAACTATAATTTACAAACATACAAGATACGCGCGAAACACACAACTCTTCTTGACAGTCGGGTAATAAGTAAGTACTTACGCATAACAGATAGACGTTGAAGTTGGTGAAGTCCCTTTTATTAGAAAGCATGCGATTTGCATGCGATAGGCCCGGCCCGGTCGGCTCGTTCATTTAGCACCCTCGCGGCGAATGCATATTACTAAATTGGACTGAACCCTTACTTATATTGTAAACGCGAAAGTTTTTGTAGATGTACCTACGGATGATTGTTACTCAATCTCTCCAAAATGGCTGAACGGATTTTGACAAAATTTTGCATACTTTATCCCGGAAAGTACTGTTCCCGCGGGAACGACATTAACGCGAGCGGAGCCGCGAGCGACAGCTAATTGGTAATAAAACTAAACGATATCGACAGGCATCTAGCGGGCTCCACGGGATAGCTCTAGACAGGTAGAGACGTAGTTCTCCGTAGTAAAATAAAACATACAATTACCTTCAGCATCAGTTTGCAAAACCAACGAAGCACCAACGATCGGTTTGTCTCCATGAAGCTTAGCATAGTAATTTGTTATTTGCAACGCAACAGTGTAATTCGTAAAAGGTTCCAAATCATTGATATCAGCTTCTGGACTGTTCGTCGAGATGTATGCGCACGTTTGCTTGCTGCATACATTGGAGTCGTTTGAAGAATGCTTTTGGTAAAATATCGTATATTCTGCAGCCGTTACATCGTAATCTAATCTGACACATTCTTTAGGTTTACCCACAGCGGGCAATTTCAGAGTTATACTGTTTGCAGAATGAGATTTTACTTTCGGGCGAAGGTCATGCGCGTGTGGCAATAAGCATGGTCGGGGAGGAAACGGTTGACTTTCGGGGTCTAATGCCATTATTTTGTAACCGTACGAAGTTTTGACTCGCTCTACTTTGTTCTGTTCGTATTTGGTCGTGTAAAATATTTCTTTTTCGGTAGAATTGAACCAGTAAACATATTTGCTGTCGGCCGTTATGGACATTGGCGGAAAGCCGTATTCTTCTCTCTCGTTTGCGACGGCCACGATTCGACATTTGCAGCCATTTATGTCCGCAGAGACAATGTGGTGTTGCCAGGGGTCTATCCAGTAGACCTCATAAGGCTTAGTCAAGTCTATAAAGAAAGGTTGTGCTATGCGAGGATTCTCTGGACAGTTGCAATGTTTCTCTCCCGCAGTGTTATTGAAGAAAGTTTGTATATCAGAACCGTTTCTTCTTGACGTCATCAGTGTTCCCAATCCAGGGTGTTTACTTTCTTCATACCAGAAAATAAACCTTAAACTGAGAATACAAAATTATATACTAGGCGATAATAAAAAAAAATACTTCTTAGAAAGTAATGGTACAATATGTCTCTGTTACCTGTTAAGTGCAGCGATTTGCAAGCTGTAGATTCGCCGTTTTCTCGCAAAAAGTCGTGTGATTTTAGGCCTAGTATTCGGGATACCAAGGTCCGTTCGGTACACCACATATTCTGCAGACTCCATTTGCGCCCAGTACACAGAGCGACCTATCCAGTCTACCGCAATACTAGTAGCTTTCGAGTTTATCGAGGTCAACTGCGAAAATATATAGAATGGCTATAATGAGGGTTTTCTAAAATGCTTACTATTATGTCAGTGATTTTCTAAAATGCTTACTATTGTGCCATTTCATTGCTACAGCACTGAAATGACGGGTCTGATGGGCTGGTGTTAATCAGGAAAGCTACCAAGTGTTTCAAAAAGCCATTATTACAATCAATACTAAGGACTAAATTATTATCGACACCTGGGCCCCAAAGCATTTCAGGATAGTCCGATGAGACAGAATGAAATTATTGACAAAGTCCTACATGAAGTAAAATTTTAAAAAGTTTCCAAAATGAAATACCTAGGCTGATTTTCATGATTTAGAAATGGATAAGCGACGTTTTGCTAAAATATCTACCAACCTTGTAATGTCCACTGCCGTTTATTCTAGATGAAAATATTTCATCCAAATCGTTGACCCAGTACACGATCTTCTCCTCAATACTGACCGCAAAGTCAATAGGTATCCCCATGCTCTTCGGTATCGTCTCGATGTCGTTGGAGTCCAAGTCTATAATCTTTATGGCTTCTTGAGAGGATATCATGACCTTGGGAATGGGGTCTAGCTCGTCGGCCGAGGCTGATACCACTTCAGAGTACTGACCGTAGCCTGCGTCAGTATAAGCTCGAACCTATTAACGACTAGGAAATTAGTAGGTAGTTTTCATAGGGGTTAAGTTTGTTTGTTTTTTATGTCAGATTTTTAAGCTGTCTCAAGGCATCTGACATATTTTAATGACTGCAGTTAATGATAGCCGGGTCTAGGCCTGTTCCAAAGAATGAAAAAGCTTGAGATATTTTTATGCTGCTAGTAACATGCGTAACCGCTATTAATGCTAACGTCCACTGTACCATTGAGCTCCTCCAGCACAAAAGCAACAAGTCTATAAATGTTTAAACAAAATAAAGAAAAAGCGCAACGAACTATAATTAGAGTTGGCCGTTAAACTTAAAGCATAATAAACGTCTGCTTTTTAACCAAACGACAAAGCATGCTTTATAAAGATCACCATATTGTTTAGATATTCTTTTAATAAACTTAAAAAATCTATAATTAACTAAACTTAACTACTAATATATAATTATTAAAATGCGCCATCTATTCGGTTTCAATAAAACTACTTGCTTTGCGTTGTCACAAAGTACGCCAGCGGACTGCTTTATGCTTTGACAAAACGAATCTTTTTCGTGTCATGCTAATGAAAACCTTATATTTGGTATATTAATTAATATAAGTATTATAATATCAGAAGCAGAAAAACTAACCTTAAAGGAGTAGGTGGCCCCCGCCACAAGTTCCCGCAGTACCAGTTGTGTGTGTAAGGGCGACAGGCGTGCGTCGGCGCAGGACGATGGCTTGGACGCGACCCCGCCGTAGCGCATCCAGCACATCGCTTCGTAGCCACGGATCACGCCGTTGGCGCGCAGCGGGGGTTCCCAGCGAAAGATGGCTAACTTACGGCTGTTGCTAAATAAGTAATAAATGTAATGTATCAAATGTAAGTAATGTAACTACCAAATGAATTCCTTCGCTTCTTAGCAATTTTAGGTTGCATTCTCAACTGTGATAGAACGTAGCCGTTTTTCTTTTGGGTGGACATCCGCCACTTGGTATGAGTACATTTATCAGCAATGACGTCAAAATCCTCTCATGAACTTTCTCACAGGACTGCACGTAGGTACGGAATTTCATAGAAATATTTCTTTATTTAAATCAATGCACAAGTAAAAACATAGCGAATGGGTGACAATTTCACTTATATGTAAGATCATATATCTTATATCAATATAAAAGTTTTTATTACTTATCTATTAAATTTATGTAGAACTTTAAATCAGTTTCAAATAGGGTAAAACAGTAATTCCTAGTGTGTGAGTGATCTTTCATCTCGAGGAAGCTGTATATCTGTACGAGTTGAGTAAAAATTGTAACGCGCCCTTTCGCACGGTAGCATCCGGCACGACTTGCGGGGACTGTATGCACAGACCACTACCTCCAGGGAGCTGTATAAGTTAGTGTGGTACCTGTGTTCCGCTTCCACAAACAGCCGCTGTCGTACGGGAGCGTCTGGTACGTCTTGCGGCGAGCGTCGCGTCACCCTGGTGTGCGCGCCGCCGCCCCATGGCGTATGCGCGCGGACTACTACTTCCAGAGAGCTATATGGAGACATTGATGACACCACTTCTATCCAGGGGACGTCAACGGTTTTCTGCAACAAAATTCATATGAAAGTCTATTTCTTTTATCTATTACGCAATTATAATATACAGCCTGACTGGTAAATCACATTACATACTTAAGGATATAATAAATAATGATCACCCGTAACGTTAAAAAATATAAAACCAGCAAAATACTTATTAATTACAAAGAAAAATTTAATCAAATTACAAAGAAAAATTTAACCGCGCGCTCGCTACGCGTATCCAACTAGACGGTCCACGGCCGACACGAAAACGCTTTGATTAGCGCGAGTGTTCACACATCTTGTTTTTATAGGATAATTTGGTGAACTTTTAAGCCACTATTTTTTTTATTTATTTCGAACGAGAATCAAGTACCGAGTCCTTTCAATATGTGACGTGATTTACCAGTCACCGTGTATAGTAACATAGGAAACAAATTAAAATGACAAACCTCAATTTTATATTGGCCAGCGAAGTCCAAGCTGACGTCGTAGAAAACTCGGCTATTGTTGACGTTGACGAGAGATGCTGCTGCCCATGTTACGTTAAATCTGTCCCACTTGCCCACCACTGTTATTGTCGAGCCATTGATTGTCTCAGGTATGGCTATCAAGGACTCTGCAAAGACGAAGATGAAATAATGGATGCATAGCTACATAAGTATTGGGTTGGGTTTTACTCACACACAGTATATGTAACCCATTATCGACTTCGCGCTGGTGTTGGGAGATGTGAGTAAATAGAGTAAGTTTATCTGGTGATTGCGGTGCCAATCAGTCCATGTCTCACCTTCTGTCGTGCCCTGACTACCTCACTACTTGCACGGTGCAGGACCTCAATTAGGCTAATGATATGGCCATTAGCGTAGCCAAATATTGGTCGATAGAGATATATTCAAATGGAACTATTTTGACTCGAAAAGAAGAAGTATATGTATCAGGATGGTACGACTTACATTTTAACACAGGAATATTAATAGTCATAATATGTTCATCTTTCTGGCGATTTCCAATTTTAGGAAGCCATGTTATCTTGTAGGTGTCCTTATTATTCCTTTGCAAGAGAGAAACATATAAAGAACAATTGAATATGTCGCTAGCCCATAATAGACTTACCACTGTTTGCGTGTAACGTGGGGTCCCTTACAGCTATAACATGTACTCTCGGGACCAGCTCAGCGGTGTACTTTCCAGCGAGATCGGAAATCACTGCGCGAGAGGCATCCTGTACCCACACTAGGCGCCCGCTGAAGTAGCATAGAGGTCCCAGTGTGGCGGTGCCTGCTAAGCGCGTTACTAATGAATTGGATACCTGTAAAATGATCATGGTATTTAATATCGGCAGAATTGCCGAGGATGGCACTTTTGTTGATTCGTATATATATTTTTTTAACGAATCGTAATGTAGATGATGAGTGGCTTATTTATACTAGTAGATACTTCAAGCGCGAGAAACGCAGACACAATTGATTTTCTATTGTTATGCGTACTCATTGGACCGCTTGGTGGTTGAGAGGTCAATATCCACTAGTATAAATAAGCCAGTTTAATATTTTATGTAAAAATATTGCTCTTCTCGGAATTGAATCCATGAAATACCTAAGGATCTACTTGTGTATTTTTTATTTCAAATACAAATTCCTGTAATATTTTTGTTTATGTATGTAGGTAAACCGCTGTATGATTTTTCTGGTACCTGCTCTATTTTTGTTATCTGATGTCTGTAATAAACAAAAAATACCTCCGTGATGCTCTGTGAAAATTGATCGGCAGTTGGTGCTCGGTGCAGTTCTGAACCATCATAACTTCTGACTAACCAGTATAGCCATTTCTTTTCCAAATCCGCCGTTAGACCCATGACTAAAACAATATTACAAGTTAATTCCACCGCATTTAATTTAAAAAAATGGATTTTTCCGCCAATTTCCTTAATAGTATCTAATTGGCTAATTAGCAGAAATACTTTACTCTTTAACATTACCTTGTTTGCCACTAAATAATTGAGCAGGATAATACACCATTTTGTTTTCTCCATTCAGTCTTGCAGCTTCGACGGCATGCCCTGTATTCCAGTAGATGTAGGCACCCAATGCATCTATGGTCAGTTCTTTCGCTACGGTGACAATTGGTACGGGCTCACGATTTGTGCCATCAAAGTTACCTCGAGTTATCTGAAACGCCACAGTTTCTTTAATAATATTATATTGAAATATTTCAATCATCATTACAGCTGTTAAAAGTTTACAGCTGAACAAAGGCCTCTCCTAAGGATACTTCGTTCCATGGGAGGATATTGCCATACTCACCACGCTTGGCAGGCGGGTTAAGTTATCCGCGGTCCCTATAGGGATGGGTGACCGCAAGTGGCATAAAAATATCTCGAGCTTCTCCGTGCTTCAGAAGGCACGTTAAGCATGGTAGTCCCGGCTGTCGTTATTGTTGGCAGTCGTCAAGCTATGTCAGATGCCTTTAGGCAGCTTGACTGACACCAGTGTTGGTCACTTACACACACGAAAAACAAACATTATTCATACCAGCTGCTGCTTAGGATTGGACCAGTAAATCTTCTTCCCGACCCAGTCCACCGCTAAGCTTCCAACGTTGTCCATATTGGTCATCTGGCCCATGGTGTGATCGGTGGTATTGTACCACATGACCGTAGAAGCGTTCGTCACTAGGTAGAGCTTATCGCGATACCATGAAATGTCCGTGATATGGAAATTCTTCAACTGGAAATGTGACCTGAAGAAGATATACAATTTAAAATAAATATATGTAATTGAAGAATTATTTTCGTAGATAACGCATGCAAGTGATTCTTACCCATGTATCAAAGTTTGCAAATTGTCGCCAGTCAAGTCAGTTTGCAAAAGTCCGTCCGGTCCTGACCATAGCAACGTACTATGAAGAGTAGTGGGGGAAGACGCCAGAGTTTTCCCTACAAATTCTGACGACCAAGGGCCTAAGAAACCGAAATATGGAATTAATATAGACATATAGTTAACCTATTAAGAAAACATTTTATTTGAAATTTTACATACCAGATCCAGACTTGGTTACTGCCGCTACTCTGATGACATATTCCGTATCTTGTTCAATATTCTCAACGATATACATAGAGTCACTTATATTTTTGCTGAAAAAATAAATAGAAAACTATGAATACTTCATGTATGTATTTTTACATACTTATTCTATTGTTTAATTGATTTATCTTGACATATTGTGGCACCACCTAATTAATATCCCGAATTGTATAAAGGTTTGACTGGCAAAGAATGCCTTAAAGCATAAAGTCCACCTTTATATACGTTTTTGTGCACAAAAATTAAATAAATAAATAGACATCATTACATTTATTGTTTTATAAAAATAGTATATTTAAAATATTTTTTGCCTTAACAGTATGAGATATTTTAGAGAATAAGCGCTCCATAGAACCTTTATTTTAAATTCAGAGAAAGAGTTAGAAACATGATTCTTGAGCAGAATCCTGAGTACAGGTGCACTGAACGATTCGTGGCTAAAGGCCTAAATTTAGACGTATCTTTACGATGGGATGAGGAATATCAATGTACTAACATGTCTATGACGTCGTTGGTAACCGCGTGTATCAGCTGTAAGTGAAACGTCCACTGCTGCCACGCCCCGCTGCCTTGGTGTCCCAGCAGGTGCGGCGCAGACCACGACACCTTCGCGCGATTGATGCCCATCACGCTCTGCACGCCTATCGGAGGGTTCACCGGTACTGGGATTGGTTGACAACTCCTTAAAGCAACTAAGACCTAGAAAAATTATATTTACTTATTATCACTAGATTTTATATTACTCGGTGTATCGATAATGTGTAAGGCTCCTAGTAGCTTTCACAAAGATAGTGTAAGGGCAATAGTGTTTTTTTGTCACATAACAGTTCTTGGATGATGATTCTACAATTTATTTTACTTATACGTTTTGAGCCAAGATAGAGAATACACTGAAACCCCTTTTTTTTTTATTGAAAGGACTATGTAGCTAGCTCCAAGTGAGCTTTTGCTACTTCACTGGGCGTGCGAAACCCTGGTGTACACTACCACTTTTATAAGTCGCATCGGCTTTGAATCGCGTAGGCGTGTCGCGTATGCGGCGCAGAATAGCAAAACCTACCGCCGAATAAAACCGAGTGAAAATACAAGTGAAATAACTAACTTGTAGCTACTACATAAGATTTGAAATCCAAAAACAACAGGACTCTTGCTGTCTCGCTCATAATACTTGTACAGCGCGGCGCTGCAGCGAACTCCAGACATGGCGAGTACGCCAGTCAATAGCGGACGGATATTTTCGCGCCATGCAAAAATTTGATTTCTACGCAGGTACATCGGTGTAACTTACAAAAGTGGTAGTACTGTACCTAAATGGTATTTACATAGTTTAATTATTAAACATTAAGTTTTATTCGGTCTTTGTGAAGGGCCACAAAATGATACTAGGACAAAATAAAAACCTGTCTCGTTGCGATCATTTTCGTGTTGAAAGCTAGCGGGTATTCGTTGTGGAAGTAGCTATCTGTCTGCGCGTGGTACTCTTCAGTGAGCATCTCCCTGCCATTGGTCCAATAGAAGAGGCCGTTGGCGTATGCTATTGATTTCGTCGACAGAAACATCGGCGTTTGTGTATTACTTCGGAAATCTGTTACTTCGCGCCTGCAAAGAACAGAAATACATGCTAGTGTAAGAAAATGCTGTTACAGACGTAGGTACCTACCTAACTTCATGAAAGACAATACAATACTAACGTACATAGTATAGATTTGGTCGATTGTCGTCGTATTTAAATTGTTGTGTAATTTAAAACAAAACTACATATTTATTTTCTACTAGTAGAAAGGCGTAAACAACTAATATTAGGTAAATTCAATGCAATTAATTTGTGGCCGAGAAGGCAGTTTTGAAAGCGACGAATTATTGGGAAGTGATTTAAATATAAACATTTACCCATCTAGAGAAACGGCCAGTACTGTATTCCGTTTGAGATGCACCACGAGTATCCTGAAATCGGCGTGGTCCACAGTAAAAGCGCCGAGATGGGCATCTCGCACTATCAGTTCTGGGGGAGAGTTGTGACGAACGCCATTGGAAATGTTTGCCAAGTCCAGTCTGTACAAACCATCGCGATCTCCGCCCCGAAGAGCCCAGAATAAATATCTGTAAACAATTAAGACAAAAAGGGTTGAATACGTATTCCGCTTCCAAAACTAAAAATATTCAGATCATAAATAAAATATGTTAGTAGACGATGCGACCAGCAACTCTTCACTAGTTTGATTCCATTTCAAACTAACACGCTTAACGACGTGGCCTTTAGATCGTATTATCCTAGGCTATGTCTAGTCCGTAAGAAATAAAGAATGTGATTAATATGTATGATGTTAAAACATTGTAAACAAAAATGAAGTAGGTAATGAACTTACCCATTGTAGGCGTCCACTTCAAAATGAATAGGCTGCGAAGTAAAACCTGAGTAAGCCACTAACTGATTCTTTCCGTCGAAATCACATCGGATGATTTCCCATATCGTATGCGAATCATTTAATCCCTCAGGAGAGTGCTGCATTTGGCCCAGCACATATAAATGGTGATTCAACCAATCCACAGAAAGGTCCAATGGTGTAAACGATATATTGTTTGGAGTTAGTATGGTTTCAGATGGGCTCTTCTTAGACAGAGAACTTCGGTAAACATAACCATCCGAGACGGATACAAATAAGGAGTTACTTGACATATCGAGGCCAACACCTGAAAATAGCTTCCTTGAATAAAAACTGGACAAAAAATTTGGTGCAAGGATAAGAAACGATTTGAAATAAGTTTACCAGTGATCTTATAGACAGTGCTGTACAATTCTACTGGATCAGAAAGCATGTCATAGGCTGGTGCCGCTAAAACACTCTGTTCTCCTCCCAGAATAAGAATAGGTTGTTGACTAGGAACGGCTGTAAATTAAACATTTTTAAGTACACTTTCACAAAAAAGTTTTTGACAAGTCCCTAATCATTATTCTTTAACTTTGAAAGTTATTCGAAACTAAATCTGTATATTTAATTATATTTAAAAAAAAAAATAATAGGCAAAAAGCTAGCAATAACATAAAAATTTAAGTGCGAAAGAAAAACTACATTATAAAATGCTTTTAACTTAAGACTGAAGTCAGATGTCTAATAAACCTATGCTACCCCATCGTTCTCATTGACGGTGAAATTAACTTTTCAGCAGACTTCATTGTATTGCATCAACGATACTACTGTTCAGAGTATATGACGATTTCTGGGAAATCGTTGTACCGACAAGACCCCATTAAGAAGTCGTTCCATAAATATTTCAGGTTTTTAAGAGATAAAATCAATTTACATTTAGGTAATGGTGGGGTGGACACTTTAACGTAAGCTTTTGGTCCTTCGCCTGCTGCGTTTCGCATTGCGACCGACACTTCGTACTCCCGCGCAGGTGCCAGGTTTTGGAACATGTAGAATAGAGTGTTGTTTGATGCTGGCATATCCTTAAACAAAAGAGATTTTAAGTTTTACTTAATTTACATAGTCGAAATCTACTTAAGCGCCATAGTGAACCTATTAAATTGATAATTGTCGATCTATCTACAATCTGAGTAAAAAGCTGTCCTTTTTTGTATATTCGAGATACCTATACTAATACTTAGACTAAATGTATTCAAATATTTACCTCCAAAGCGTCGATTGTATTCGGTTGTGTATCCGTAAGTCGCAGAACGTAAGACACAAGTGGTCCATTGGGAAACGGTCCAGGTTCCCAGGATATTGAAACTCTGCTGGGATCGGGTGCAGCCGCCCGCAAAGCTGCTGGTTTGGAGCTAGGCTTCCCACTTTCTAATGTGGAGATAACCACTGATGGTGCCGAGTAAAACGGCTCACTGGTTCCACCTCTACCTGATAGGAATATCGCTATTCGGAACTGTAACAAAGTTATAAATATAGTTAACCTGGAAACAGATTCGAAACAACTCTGGATAAAAATAACTTACCCTATACTTGGTATACGGTTGTAAGTTCTCAACGTGAATAGTGGAGCGATCTGAATAGCTGGTGTTGGAGTAGTATTGCCAAGTGCCTGGTAGCTCCTCGTAGCGCCATTGCACTAAGAAGCTCAAATTGCCCGGCGTGGGAGCCTCCCACACCAGCGACAAAGATGTGGCGGTGAGACTGTCTGCTACTAGAGCGGGCGCAGGAGGTGTGCCTATCAACTCTGTAAGAAAATTAAACAAATGCTTTATTACAGAGCCCTAAATATAAATCCTTAGCTGATGCAACTTTGCAGGATTAGCAAGGACTGACTAGAGTTGATAAGAAGCTATTTTTATTACTTAATCAATAAAAAGGGTAAGTTTAGACAGGTTACTTAATTGAAAAACTGTAATAAAAATAATTTGAAACCTTTGTGATTAGTTTAATTTCATTATATGTCAAATAGAATTGAATCAAAAACAACTCAACTTACCTCTAAGTTTTTGAAAGTAGGTATTAAGGGCTTCATTGCACCCCATAACACAGTAGAGTTCGCGAGAAATAGATGTTTCTGATGTGACATTCTGTAATAAAATTAAATAAAAATAATTTTGGGATACCTATTTGTACGTAGTATGTTTTTTCTTCTGTGCCTATATCTACGTCTAACATTATAAGATATTCAAAGTAGGGTGTAAGTACTTACGCAAACAGTTTGACATGACTTTTCTAATCCCTCTCGCCATAGACTGCATCCCAATTTGCACTGAAACAAGAGATAATCAAATTGCATACAAAAACTGTGATAATTAATGATGATTCCTAGAATACATATCAGATTAAATGTAAATTTTAAGATTAGTGATGACAGGATGCAAACGTGGCTATTTGTACTCTAAATCAATTAACACCTAATGGTGCGGGTTCTAATCCAATTAAGTGGCATCTGACTAAACAGCGTGCGTTAAATATATGGAAAGTCGGGGTCAAAGAGTGATAAATAGGTTTGTTTGGTTTCCGTTTTATAATTCGTTCGTTCATGTGTTCATATTGCTTGTGAGTTGTGAGGAAAGAGATTTCGCGTGTGTTTACGTCCCGGCACTCCCAGCCTGTACACGTGTTCAGCTTGTACTTGTGACTTTATCTAAACAGTCTGCACAAAACATTCGACGCTTTGAGTGCTTTGCCTTTGAGGTACATGGTATCTGTGTTTTATCTTCCTCTTTTTTTGCGTAGCGTCGTGAGAAAGTTGTAAAATGCTAATGTTACTCCTTCCAGGTGTAACTTGTAACGGATTTTCATGGTCGAGAGGCGGCCTTTACGGAATACTGAGTTTAACGATGAAGGGACGAACACAGGAAATTACAGGTGGGATTATGTCTTTACTGCACCCTCTTTTCTTTCCATAATTATGGTGAACCTGCTCTAGTTAATGACTGTAATATGTAAGTATTGAAAAGTTATCATATGATTTCAATTGTTTTCACTATTTCGTTGAATAACCAGTGGTTGTACGTAACATAATTCATATTTTACTTATCTAACGTTAGACAAATTACATAGATATCACGAAATTCAATAAACCAAATGTCGTGATGACACCGTTATTTTAAGTGATATTGCGTGTTGTAATTGTTAGATAAATTCAATTAGCATCCCAGTATGCGTCCTTCGCTATAATGAAGTTATCAAGTAACTGTCAGTGACCAATTACTCTATTTTGTTGGGATCACGAATAGATAATATTTTGTTTATGAATATGATACGGTAATCAATAGACGCGCTGCATAAACATTGTTATTCTGTTTGATTCAGATCTCATTCGGGTGCGGATATCCTTGAATCCATTCATCGCGTGGGACAATGCGCCGGACAATTAAAACGGACATGCCAGTCCGTGGCGACTGGTACATTCTGAAACAGAACTCATCTCATCCGTAACTGAAAATGGAGAAACGAATTTAAAAAATCGTAAAACACATGCCTTAGGAGGCCTAGCGGAGACGACCTAAGAATCCCTCATATTTTAATCTGACGAGCTCGAGTATAATTTCCTAAATCCCCTCTTGGGCTCCCCTACTATAATAGGTAGGACAATTTGCCCATTTTAATTAGTATTATTTCGTTAGACGTTCATGCGTTTATCTGAGATAAGAACTACCGACCTAACTACTCACAACGATGGTTTTGCCCCGAAACCCTAAAATAATAAAGCCATTTCGCAAATTTCTCTTCCGTAAGAAAATAAGCTGGCTCCAGCGACGAAGGTAGCAGAAACACCTTTGCTGAAAAATGCGATGCAATAAAAAAAAGACATTCAGTTTCAGAATGAACCTTTAGTAGATAAGAGTGCGGGCGATCTGTGCGGTTGTTTCGGGTGCGTAATTGCGGGTCGCGCCCCGGCCGCACTCCCATTGCTAACTGGGACACTCAAATCAGCGCGATTATGAAGATCATCCTACACAGTAATCTACTCCCAACATTATTATTCATTGCTTAGCCCCAGTCTTGATCATTGATACTCGTACAAAACGAATATTGTTGGCTTTGTGGTGATCTTGGAGAATTAGTCACTGCGTACAAAACGCAAGATATACTTACTTACTAAAAGGAGATTATAACTGACCTCTAGAATCTTCTCATTTCCGTGTCGAAGGAAAACCGTTGTTTCAAACCTAATTGACATTAATGTGGTGACGGGCTGCGTGCAACGATCAGCATCCCTAACACGCTCTTCCGCCCCGACTGTCACAACACCACGCCCAGCGAGACCTACGGCTCATAGATCTATCCAACGGACGAGCTCATTTCGGCATGTAACATGTCAATCCATATTAAGCATACTTATCGAAACAATGATCTGTCACAAGCGAACCGTTCAAGTCCTTCGGCTTAGACCCTTTTGTTTTGTCTTGATGTGCTGTGCCAACAAATCTCCACTTTTGATTGCATAGATATGAGCCAAAGCAACTATAATAATCTGTTCTTATTGCCAATAAGGTATATAAATGAATGAGTGAAATAACTTTATTGGCTAGGCACAATGCGACATATAACAAAATATTAAACTAATAAAATGTTCATATATATCATACATATCATCTAGTGAACAGCGATTGTAAAAAAATAGTTAATTAAAATATTGCCTATGCATGCCATATGTAGGTAAGCATTCCCCTGTCCCCATACTGGCACGCGCTGGTATTTAATGAAACAATTCAGTGAATACACCGAAAGTAATAAAAAGCTAAGTAAATGAGTGTCTAATTAGCCAGCATCCTGTCCCGTGCCTGAATAATAACGAAACAATAGTTCTCCCTTTGGAGTCATTACTGCGGTGGTTTCGGAAGCGCACCAAGTCGGAAGTCCAATTGGGAGCGTAGACGCCGGATGCAGGGCGCTGTGAAAGCACTCGGCCATTTACTAGTTAATTGTCGTGTTTATTATGTACATGCATTGTTATGACAGTTTCGAAATACTGTCACTGGAGCGGATATTAAGATCAGTTTATTAACGCAATATTTATTTTAATTGGCTTTTTACTTTCATGGTACAATTACTAGAGTGACCTTCACAGCGGACAAACAGACATCTCTCATTTGAAGTCGAAGCATTCTATTTTGCACGTGAAAAATAACGTGCGAAATAGAATTTAGGCTCTTTTAAAGAAATGCACATTTGACGAAATGTCCTTCCTGTCTACAAAAAAAATCTTTGTGCGTAAACGAAGCAGTTACGACTTAGGTACGAAGGTCAATACATCACACAACATTGTTCTTCTCTTCACATAGCTGATCAGATTTGAGTGCTGTTCATGAGTTTCGAAGGAAAGTTTGTTTTAAAGTTACAATAGGTTATATAGCAACTTTATTTCATTGGGAGAATGGCGGTACATTTTTGATATGGCCTTTTTCACGACTGGCCAAAAAATTAGTGTAAAGTTTTGAATGTACATATGTGTATGTAAGCATACTCCTGTGAGTTTAGAGAATCTTACATATACATATTTATATATTTTTGGAGTATCGTTGGTTTTATTTCATCGCCACGAGTAACATTTGCTTAAATGTATTGTTAAAGAAGTCGTATTTTTATTGTTTGCTTGTTTATTAGGTACTTAAAATAAATATAGACAAATCAAACAGATTGAGCTAGCCCCAAAGTAAGTTTGAGATTTGTGTTATGGGATACTAACTAAAAGATACTATATTTTATAACAAATACATAAATAAACATCCAAGACACAGGCCAATCTGAAAAAGATAATTTTTAATTTGACCTGACCGGGATCGAACCCGAGAACTCGGATGTGGCAGCCTGGCATCTTGACCACTAGGCCACAAAGCTCGTCGAAAAGTTACTTTGTAGTAACTTTTCGACGAGCTCTTGTTTTATATACAATAATTATAAAATACGTCAAAACAAACTAGATATTTATGTTATTGTTTCTGTAAGTCATAATTTAAAACATAAATCTAAAATGTGACATGTGATAGGATATTATTTCGATAAGTAATAGTATCGTTTACTTATAATTGCGGAACTGTCCTGTTTCGCACCAATCAGCCCGTGGCGCCAGTGGATGGCGTACATGGCGTATCAATCGCGTGGAGTTGTTTTTCTAACGATCGTTACCGACCCGTGATAAACTGCTCGATAAAGTTCCATTTATGTGACAGATAGTTTGTTGGCAAGTTATACACGAGCCCGTCAGCTGTAGGTAGTAGGAACAGTGCGTGCTAACTCGCAGATCCAACTATAACAGATAATTCGAATTACTATATTAATAGCATACCATACAGGAATGACTGAGTATACGAAAAGTAGGAAATTATACCACGTTGAAAATATATGTTGTCTTTGGTACCTAAATTATACCTATCAACAATGAAAAATAATTTATAATTAACTAGCAACCCGGACCCTGGCTTCGCACGCGTGCAATGTACAAATAACCTTCCTCTTAAATCACTCTATCTATTAAAAAAACCGCATCACATATCGCGTTACATAGTTTTAAAAATTGCATACATAGGGATAGACAGCGAAAAGCGACTTTGTTATATACTATGTAGTGATTTTAACTAAACTTCAAAAAAGTTTTTTAAATCGTAAATAAAAGTAAGTGAAGTAATAAGCATAATAAAAATTGGGTTACGTTTGTAGCACACACACCGGCGGTTCCGTACAATATTCCACGTTCCTTGTATGGGGTTTCTGCTCTGATGTAAAAAACCTCTTCCAAGCTACCGCTATTAGGTATAAGGTTAACCAAACTCTGGAGCATGAACACTACTGTTTTTAATTATATATGGTTTGACGTGTATCAGTAATAAATAAGCAGCAACTTTGACAGAATTGAGTTTTTTTTAAGGGTACTTTAATTTATAATTTTACTAGCTTTCGCCCGCAGCTTCGCTAGCGTCAAGCTCGTTTCATTCTTTTTGGGGATGAAAGGTAGCCCATGTTTTTCTCCGTACTCCAGAGAACTTGTATGCAATATTTCATGACGATTAGTTCGGCAGTTACGGCGTAAAAGTGTCACAAACAAACAAACTCACTTTCGCATTTATAATATTAGTGAGGATAAGGATAATATTAGTAAGGATTTTGTTTATATTATTTGTTGTTATAGCGGCAATATATACGTACACATTCTGTGAAAATTATAAGCTTCTACCTAAAATTATATTTGACAGACGGACGGATGGAAGGACATCGGAGGCTTCAGTAATAGGCTGGTAGCAGGGTTCCTTTTGATATGGATCTTTTGGCTATGGAAGTCTAAAAAGTACTGAACTGATAACCTCGTCCTCTTTTTAAGTAGTTTAAAAAAAAGATAAAGACATTGACAAGACAATAATATAAGTATAATTGTGTATGTACCTTATATCATTGTCAACTGAGATTATTACAATCGTCTCTCTAGCTGGAGCGGCGTATTCGTATATACTTTTTTGCTTGACAAGAATATTGTAGAGTTAGCACAATACATATTTAACTAGAAGACGCTGTTAATCATAAAAGATCCTATAAGCCAAGACAAGTGCTTACTTCATAAAAAGGCCAATCTAAAGTTTTATTCAAATACTATAGGAATCCTCCGAAATATGGCATCAGGTCACGCGCTAGCCCACGCCAACCACTTGGCTCCGCAATTGGATAATGCTGAGGCGAATTGGGGCCCACCGGCGCGCTTCCCGCCTAACCTCTTGTCATTTGAGGGCTCTCAGCACTCCGTGTGGCGCAGTTCACTGCTGGTCTTTATCTGCCAACAAGCTACTCCATCTATACACTTAACTTAGTTAATTTTTATAAACTATTTTACTTTATAGATATATTAAGGCATAAAAAACTGTTGCGATAAGTGTGGGTCGACTGAGTAAAGGAAGAAAGTACTTTTGTAATGGAAGATGTATCTAAACTATTGTTATACAAGATTACAGCCGTTGAGAGTCCAATAAATGGACAATAAATCAAAACACTTCACAATGGTAGAGTGCACTCGGGCAATTTCGCTTAACGGATGGTGTGAGGGGTTGGGGGACGTGGGCAGCCTTGGACAAGGGGAACGGAGGGCAGGGAACGGAGACTGAATGGGCGCAGCGCGGGCGCAACTCGCGAGCTCGAGCGAGACCATCTAATGAGGAAATAGAAATTAGCGGCCAACGGAGCTGACTGCAGTTCTTCGTGATAACCAATCGTTTCAACGTGATAACTTGAACTGCTTATCTATAGTTAGAGCACATGATAGTCAAGTTTTCTCCTAATCCATTAGATTTAGCTTGCCACCCAGTATATTGTGTGTGTTCTTTATTATACTTATGATGATGATAATACTACTTTACATAAACATGCAAGACCCAGACCAATCTAAAAAAAGGATCTAAGCCGTTTAAGTACTCTCTTTCTATCTAATAAACACTAATGAATCTAATGATGATTATAACTACTAAAAGCCATTTTTAATCGAGAAACTATAAAAAATAGTCTTTCGTGACTGGTTGCAGATATCCTTTACCGTTATGATACAAAACTTGAATAATGTTGATTTTCCAATAACTCTGAATACCTTGGACGATGTGTTAGAAAAGAATATTAATATAATGACCACCAAAAAAAAAACATTAGTGATCATAGCCTCTACTCTATTACCTAAAATATACACTGAACAGCAAAAAAATTAAACCCTAAAAATAGAAAAACTAAAATTACAACGGCTCTACTTATTTTAGTCATGGATAAATTAAATTTTACTTTGAACTAAAATTTAGTAATCATCTTTATTAGGTCTTTTAGTTTCCACTGCATAAGCATGAACCTCTACCGGATATACCATACTTAGTCAGAGCAGACAGAGGATTTGGCCTACACTCTCCTCGCTGGCCAGACGGGTTGGAGAGGTCTCATTCATGTTTATGGGCTTTGTTTAACTTGTATTTCCTAACTCGCCTCTTACGACCTCCTTGGGAAGACTAGGAGTGGTCCTATTCTAGTCTGCCGGAAACCACACGGCTCCAAATTTAGAAAATGATCGCCAAATTTTAATGAGCAAATAATTGGTATTTTTCTATCAAAAATTCACTGTTTCATTGCCATAAAATGTTACTCTACTACCAAATAGATGTGCCCTATTTGGTAGTAGAGTAACATTTTATGGCGTAGCGACTGCATTAACATTACAAGGAGTCTGATATTTTTAAGTTTCTTTAAATTTTAATAAAAGGGTTATTTTTGACCGAGCTAGCGAAGCGAGCGAAGCGTCTCAGTTTCCACTTGCCCAAAATTCTTTTGTCCGTCTGTCTGTCTGTCTGTCTGTCTGTCTGTCTGTCTGTTCTCGCCTACAGGTCACATTTCTCAACCGATTCTCATGAAATTTTGTAAGCAGGTTCGGTAATTATATAGAATTTTTTGTCGTGCCAGTTTTTCGAAATTTTAAAAAATGGCTGATATATGGGGGTCAGAAACTTACAAAAACTCATAGCACAGCTATTTGGAAAAAAATCAAAAATGTCATTAGACTTTTTTGTTATTCTCATTAAGACGCAACTTTTTTGCCTGAACAACTTTTTTATACGATAAACTTGATCGTGTTTACAGTCGGCAATTTGCCCAAAAGTTGTCTGAAATCGATTTTCTGTATATTTATGAAAGAAGTTAAAGTACGTGAAGTGGGGGAGGGAGTGAAATTGAAGAACTTTCCCTAAGGAACAAAAATCAAAATATGAAAAATATTTTTTGTAATTGAAAACACTGAATAAACTTAGAATCCTGAAATAAGAATTAAAAATAAATAAAAAAGTTTCACATGCTATCCTGTCACTTGAACCCGGGGTTATTACGTAAACTTCAACTTGCCACTTCTTAACGTAAAGTTCGCATGTTTGTCCGCCATAATAGTTGAAAATTAGCGTCCTATTAAAATTTTGACCAATTGGTAACATAACAACTATAAAAACGGGTACTGAAACTTTGCCCTCCATTCACCCATGCCAAGTTCGCTATTCCGATATTTCCGATCTTGAAGAGGATCACTCCAACTTAGTTAACGTGTACAAAAGCATACTAAACATGGTGCTCAAGGGCCGTGTTTCCATACAAGAGTAGTCCCCTGATTCCTCGCCGGATAGTACCAATAGAGTAATGTTTTTTAACTAAAAAAATCCGTATGTTAAAATTTTTTCATAATTGAATTATTTAAAAAGATATGAATCTTCAAAAACATGGAAAACTGGTACGAATGTGGATGTTGGTAGAAAGGGCTCGCGAGGTCTACTGTTCTCGCAGAACCACTAGTAATTATTATACGATTTGTTTAATTCTTAACTATTTAGTTGGGAGTTAAATACTATTTAGCTGGGAGTGGTTCATAACAAAACCACAAACAAAAACACTCAAACTTAAGTAATGTTTTTTTTAGAATCTGTATTTATTTCAAGGTTTAATGTATAGTATGCTTGGAGTAAGTTTGACAACCTCTGTGGCCTAGTGGTCTAGCCAGGCTGTCACACTGATGGTCCTGGGTTCCTCCCGGAGCAATGATTTTACAATATCACAGGGTTAAACTTGAGGGGTTAATCCAAAATAAGTAAAGAAACCCCTCAAGTTTAAATTAAGCGCAAATATTTTAAAGGCTGACTCCCTTAAGCTAGAAAAATGTTTTAGAAGCAAAATAAAAAAATCGACACGCTAGTTTTCGAGATATCTGGACCTGAGACCTCAGGTAAAAAAATAGACGAAAAAGACACCCTATGTACAAATAAACACTTTCTTGGCCAACAAATTTTTACTATTATCTACTATGGATTCGAGATTAGAGGTCATTGACATCGGCAGTCAAAACAGCTTATTTAACGATTTTAATAAAAATAAGAATTATTTTGTATGAAAACATTAAAAAAAAAAAACTAACGTGTCGATTTCCTAAAATTTGTTACGAAAGCATTTCTTTGACCTATGAGACCCAGCTCTAAAAATATTTGCGCTTAATTTAAATGGACCTTGTATACTGAATTATCTGGCGGAATTTACTTTTACAGGATAAGAAGATGTTATAAATTTAGATGTCATTTTATATTAAAACTAGTATTTGGGTTGGTGGTTGGGCTGCGAGCAGCCCGGGAGGTTGTCGTGCAGCTGTTGGGGTGGGGTCAGGTAGGGTTTGCAGTCAGAAATGGGTCAGGTAACTTGTGGTGCTTGAAAAAGAGTCAATATCCGAATGGCTACAACTGATGTGTTTAACAGTCGGTTGAAATTCCACTAAATCTGAGGGGGGTTGTGACACAAGTTGTGTCACAACCCCCCTCAGATTTAGTTGTGTCACACAACTGATCAAAACTCTTGACTTGAATTGTATTAAGTAAATAAATGTGTGATGGACACATGAAAACTATTCAAGAAAAAATATTTTCCACAAAGGACGCATCGAAGCGACAAATCGCATTTTCGGCTTTTCTTTATCCCACTTTTTTGGGTAATATTAATATACGAGCATGTGTTCGGGCCAGCATGTAATAAACTCTGTCGTTTACTATTTCGTTGTATCTAAACATAGACAATTTCATTTTCATACATTCCTTTAGTTTTTTAGGGTTCCGTACCCAAAGGGTAAAAACGGGACCCTATTAATTTCGCTCTGCTGTCCGTCTGTCCGTCTGTCTGTCTGTCTGTCTGTCTGTCTGTCTGTCTGTCTGTCCGTCTGTCACCAGGCTGTATCTCATGAATCGTGATAGTTAGACAGTTGAAATTTTCACAGATGATGTATTTCGGTTGCCGCTATAACAATAAATACTAAAAAATAGAATAAAATAAATATTTAAGGGGGCTCCCTAACAATAGTCATGATATTTTTCGCCGATTTTATAGATAACGGCACGGAACTCTTCGTGCGCGAGTCGGACCCGCACTTGGCCGGTTTTTTCAATTACTTTACTGTATTACTGCATCTCAGTAAATAATAGTTGGCCTTTATACATATGTAACAATCTCGTAACTACTTTTTTATGTTCCTCCCTTTTTTTCACATATCCACAATCCACACGGCCTAATTTATAAACAACAAAGTTGAGTTGCTGTTATCATTTTGTTTTTCAAATTGTTTCTGCATTTTTTCGTTCTTTAAAATTTTAATGGTAGTAGGTAGCTATTGTGAAGCGCATATGGCAAGGATTCCAGGAAGTGCCTTTAGCGCACAAAGACTAGATACAAGCTGCGTCTAAGGAATTAGACTGTCTGGCTCTCAATTAAGCTAGACAACAGTAACTCAAGAATGTTGAGTAACGGAACTTAAAGTTATTATTAGACAAGCCTAAATTTGTACAGCTAAATTGAGCCTCGTGATTAAGAACGAAAACCTAACATACCGCATCGAGTATTTGTTGGAATAATTCAGTACCTTGGAATTTAATATTTACCAAGAAACAGGTTATGTTTTCTTGTAAAAAAATAAATAAAACCAAGAACTTCAATGAATATTTAAATTTTCGAATCAAAAAATAAAATAGAGGTAATCATACTTTAAATCTCTAACAAAAAGATCGACCAAATCAATGTTGCTCTAATATTTTTCATTTCATGAACTGTGATAAATTATTTATTCGCCAAACTAACATTAGAAAAAATGTGTATTAGCTTGACTTGTGATACTGTTAGCTTTTTTGTAAAGGGGCACAGTACAGGCTGCGTGACTGATGACATATACCTATCTACTCTCTTCAACAAGAGCACTGGCAATAACTGTCTGTCAGTTTAACTAAAAATAACCAAATGTAATCAGCGTTTGTAAGGGCCGAGTCCCTTCATATCGCACATATTTCAATTAGCAGCATAATTGAAGGACTCACGCGCGTCGTACGCTTCATTGGTGAAAGTTCTCGTGTGAAAGCAAATGATTATAAGACTTGTCTCTCAAGACTATTCGTATGAAAGGTTATTAAATGTTCTGCCATTCTTAAAGCTGTTTTTTTTTTAATTACCTATCATTGTTACATTAAATCTAAGTTCGAATATTTATATTATTACGCTCATTGCGCTGAATATAAAACCGGTTTTAGGTGACTTTACCTTGCATTTGTGATTTAAAAGATTTGACACAGACAATATTGAGCTACTTTCAGTTACATACATGCCGGAATCGTAACGTTTCACGTAGCTTATTCTGTGAAGTAGCTGAAACATCGTAGAACGATTACAATTCGTTATTCATCAGAATATGGCGATGTATGAATATTCATAAGTGCACCTGACGGCAATGGCCGCTCTCATTAGGCCAGTGCCGAACATTGTTTTGATGGTTTTGCTCTACTGGCTCGACGAATAAATTTAATATTCATCTATGAATAAATTATTGTAATCACTTCGCTTTTGTAGATTTTACCACGTTTCCCACACTGTTCAAATATTCTTGTTTTGAAAGTTTTAGACAGCTGATGTAGATACTGAACCTGGAACATGATGATACAAAAAACGTAGAGAGGGCCAATATCGGTGACGGAATAATATTTTTCATCCACGGGATTTACAACATACTCTTTTTACGAGACTAGCTCCGTGGCGCAGCGGTCAACACGCCTGCCTGCGACACGGAGTGACCGGGTTCGATCCCCGGCCAGGTCAAGATGGAAAATGATATTTTTCAGATTGGCCTGGGTCTTGGATGTTTATCTATATATGTATTTGTTATAAAATATAGTATCGTTGAGTTAGTATCCCATAACACAAGTCTCGAACTTACCTTGGGGCTAGCTCAATCTGTGTGATTTGTCCGTATATATTTATTATTTTATTATTTATTTTTCCATTGCGGGGTAGATAGAGCCTAGGTCAATGAGAACTAAAAGCCACTTTTAGCATGTTGGTGGGCACGTGCCATGTAGGTTGAAAACGGAGTTCATGGGATTTAATCACATATATAAATAAGTGTTATGAAATTATGAAAAATGTTCGAGAATCCTTAAAAAGATCCAGACGCAGAGTTAATGTGGGATTGTCTTCCCCAAGGTAAGGACAATATAACAACATGCATATATTTTTTCCCTTTGCTATGGAAAACCTCCTAAGTAAGTGCACAATAGTAAGAATAACCTTTCATATAAAAAACTGAGTTCAATCCACGGAGGTTCAATTAGACTACAGAACAGTGTTCGATGAAATTTAAATGGGATCAATGGGGAAGCATAACTCTCTAAAACAAAAACTAAAATCGTTTTATAAATGACAGAGTAATGATGAGGTAACAAACTTAAGAAAGCAACATAACCGAATTGTGCTCTTTTTTTAAGGTTCCGTACCCAAAGGGTAAAAACGGGACCCTATTAATATCGCTCCGCTGTCCGCCTGTCTGTCTGTCACCAGGCTGTATCTCATGAACCGTGATAGTTAGACAGTAATGAAATTTTCACAGATAATGTATTTCTATTGCCTCTATAACAAAAAATACTAAAAACAGAATAAAATAAATATTTAAAGGGGCTCCCATACAACAAACGTGATTTGTTTTTGTTTTTGCTTGATATCGGCAACAGGTAGACGCTTGAAATATTCACAGAATATTAAGTTGTATATTCACTTATAAAATAAATATTTAAATAAAAATAAAATTAATATTAAAGGGCTCCCATACAACAGATATGTTTTATAGATAACGGTACGGAACGCTTTGTGCGCGAGTCCGAGTCGCACTTGGCCGGTTTTTTCATTGGTTAAAAATACCATTTTAGTCCGGTAAAAATAGCATTTTATTCCTCTTTGAGATATGAAAGTTACAGTCACCTTTTTTGGGCGAGTCGATTGCACTCTTTGATATGGACCAGAAGATGTGATGTCACATGCGTCGCTTCTGTACGAGTCATACCAGAACTTTGTTCGTCGGCTATGTTAAAATATTACGAGAATGGCTTCATAATAAAAGTTGCTATAAATTTTAAAGGATACATACATAGTATAGTGATATCTTTTTCCTTTGCGAGGTAGACAGAGCCTAGGTCTATAAGACTCTATTGGAGGGCGTGTAGATGGAAAAAGGAATCAAAATAGTGATGGGTTGGTTGCCGCATCGCCTATTGACATGATTTGATTTTAGTCCAATCCCTCGTTCGGCTTTTAAGATCTACGCGGGAAGAAAAGAAGCTGGCACATTCTACGTTTTTGGCATAGAAGAGTTTTGATGATTTTAAGAGATATCTTATTTTCGTTTTATTTTATTCCTACTTTAAAATGGAATTGTCCAACCAAATTTAACCAAAGTTAAGGTATCAATGAAATTAGTGCTTTAAATTTTTTTAGGTAGACGCTTTCGTTATCAGAAATACTTTGCAAAATCTAGACATCCTACAGGGTCCTTATACCAACGTATCCAAGTTAGTGTCAATAGTGGTCTTTTTAAAGTCAAGTCATTAGATTTAGTGATGAATTATCAAGATAGAAGAATAACCTAGTAAGCCTACCACTGTTTCATAAATACCAGTTCAAAAATAACCTCACCTTTTCACACATAAATTATGTATCCGTTTAACCTTACTTCCGATATGTGATTGTCCATTTCCTAGCACGGGGCAGCGGAGCGCAATGGGGACGAATTCCTTTACATGACTGATTTTGATGGGGAACTTTTAACCGTTGAGTGCCACCATGCAACACAGGTCCTTCGAACATAATTAATGAAATCGGAAATAATTATTTTAGGTTTCATTACATCCTACGACTTTTCGATATTTTGGATAATAGGTACTCGAGTGTGAATACGTGATATCTGATTTAAGAAAATGAAATATTCGCATTTCTATCAAATCTAAGTTTTTTCTTTTCTTTCTTTCAAAAAAACTCTAACATTTATGAATAATAATAAACTAACTTAAAAACTACTTATAAATTACCTAACTATATTCATACTATATTGTTTTTCTTGTACTTCCATATTTTATTGATGATACTGTCGTAATATTTCCTTGTAGGTGCAAGAGATTAGGCTACGGCATATCAATATTTCTGATCAACATGAACTACTGCTGACTGACTTATTGTAACGGCCTCGAAACCACCCACGCCAATTGCAATTTTTGTTTGTTCTATATCTAGCACGTATGACAGATCTGCAAATAAAATCCTTCTGCTCGTCTATAAAATGATGGAGTGAAATGAATGAACTCTAAAATAGATTCGAGGGGAGCAGGCGGGCAACTAGCAGCTTCCTTCCTGCACCCATCCGGCCGCTGACTCTCACGCGAGCGCTACCATAGCGATGGTGGATGACCACCACCCAGGATGTACCAATGGAGCAAAGGGTGAGCCGACTTACAATCGTTCCCGATTGGGCTAGGGATATGCTTATAAATGAACGATGGGGGACTATAAGCTAGTTATATTAGTGACTCTATATCAATTTTGTTATTTTAATAGAAAAAAAAATCTAGCATTTGTATTTTCTCACACATGCTTGGCAGGAAATCCAAACCATATCCAAACATTATTTTGACAACCTTGTTTGAGATAAATCGACGTTGATGTACTGGCCAAATACACGCCCGCAAAGTATTATGAAAATCCATCGTGTTTTAGAAGTCAGTAAAATTACTATGAAAACTCATATCTGATGAACGAGTGGTTCCATCAGATATGATGGAATAAATAAAAAACCCGGCCAAGTGCGACCGTAGACTTTAGTACTTGATATGAATTTCAGCTTGATACCTCCACGTATTCCTGAGAAAAAGGTTCTTGACAGGCAGACAGACAAAACGATAAAAAAGTGATCCTACAAGGGTTCCGTTTTGAGGTTCGGAACTTTAGGCTTCCAAACCGGGTTCAGAACCCTAAAAACAGAACAAAATAAATATTTAATGAGGTCACATCTTGGGTCACATACAACAAACCGTTTTTTTTTTTTTTGTTGTTTTGATATTTTCATATTGATAACGGCAACAGTAGACGCTTGGAAATGTTCAGAATATTTAATTATACAATATGTTAAGAAAACCCTGTCCGACCCTTGAAGGGGTGATTCAGCCCGTCGATATGAACGAACAACTTTTCCTACGGTAAAAATGCAGGGAACTCAAAAAAAAATCGACATTTTCTATACAAAAGTGTTCGTCCGCCCGGTCAATCCGACTCGCACTTCGCCGGTTCTTTTTCTTTGAGAACATGCTGCTCTTGAAACTTGCATGAAACTTTAATTAATACTCACCTCTTTATTTTAACATAAATAACCATTTGGACTAGAAAAGAAGAATAATTTTAAGTTGCAAAGTGAGTGTTATATTATAAACATTTAAATTCTGAAGGTGAAAGTAGGTAATACTGTAAAACAGGAACTGCATCGCTGTAAACAACTTAGGGGCGGTGTAACAAACATACGCAAGCATGCAGCACACACTGCAAGCCACACCTTTGCATCGCGATGAGTGATGTTACCAATGTACCTACCGACTAATAAACTGAAGTCTATTTCCGAGGTAGTCCGAGTCCGAGGTATACAAACACCTAGTTTGAATAATTTATGTGGTTATTAAAATTCATCCAAAAAAGTTGTGGTTCTTAATTTAATTTCTCTTCTGAACGCAGATAAAAATGTATTGAGATATTTCATTGATAGAAGGTAGGTACGTTATTGTTTTTAAGATGTGATCCAATAAGGATTTGTAACGAATTAATTTAGCAGTTCATTAAATTTCTGTTTTCTTATTTCCCTGATAGGCAAGCGGTCGGTATGCGTGGAACTTATAGTTTTTCGTACTGATTTCTTTTTCTTTATATTTATTTGTAGGCCCCTTATTAAAACCATTTTTATTATTAATATACAAATTGCGGGCTACTGACGTCCGAAGTCACACGTGTACCGAAATAAAATTTAAAGTATTCTCCAGCTATTGCAATAGGTACTAACATATTTTCTTACAGTAATGCTGCCTTGAATAGACACATAAAGATAAACAAGTAAATACTTAGGTATACTTTACCAACTATCATAAGCATAACAATAAACATTATAATTGATTATTTTTTCTCAGCTCGGCTATCGCCGGCTTTAAAAATAAAAAAATGCAGTGTAACTATCTCACGTAGATAAAGACAACGTAGGTGGCATCAACGCCTTATTCGGATTATAAGAACTTGGTAAGTATGATATAAATGTCGTCAGTTATTTTTTCAAAATGTGAACAACATTTGATGTATGGTAGCAAATAATAAAAATAACGGTAACAAGTCAATTGACTTCGTTTAGTCTGAATGCGAGGGGTGCGCACCCGCCGCCCGCCTTGTCTGGGCCGCCACTTGAATTTTTTGCGCCGCGCAGTGCAGTAAATTGGACATAACTGATAATTTTGACATTAAACAGCAGTAACTGTCAGAGTTTGGCGGGAACCGAACGGTTTATGTCAGTTTTTGTGCTTTTGGGTGATCGATAACAAAGATATATTCTCAGTATATTCTGCTTACTCACATTTTTATTACGCTTGGCAACGACTTGACTAATAAAAGAGCGACTGTCATGAAAACAAAGTTGTTAATTAAAAAATAGTAATTCTAGATTTATAAAAAGAAATTACGATTAAATTAATAAATTGATAAGTTACTTAGCTTTCGCCTGTGGGTCTGCTCGCGTCAGTATCGATCCGTTGAAATCTAGAGATTAAACCCTATGTCCTCTTCCGTACCCCAGAGATGTGTATGCAAATTTTCTAATAATCGATTCAGTAACGTGATAACAGTTCGAGTTGGTCATAGTTATTTTAATGTTCTCGCGATTGTTACACATTCAATTATTGATTATAATAAAATTAGTTTATTTTTCTCTTTTCACATATTAAATGTAATAATTATGTAATAAACGCGATAAAACCGTATTAGTGATTTATTTTAATTTGTTAATTAGTTTATACCTTGACTCCATCACGTGTTTAGAAAATCCTTATCCTTACTTATGTCCTTATCCTTACCTTACTCCTTACTAATATTATAAATGCGAAAGTGACTTTGTTTGTTACGCTTTCACGCCGTAACTACTGAACTGATCATCATGAAATTTTGCATACAAGTTCTCTGGAGTGCGGAGAAGGACATAGGCTACTTTTTACTTCGGGAAAAAGTACTATTCCCGAGGGATCGACATTGACGCGGGCGGAGCAGCGGGCGAAAGCTAGTTCTCTATAAAATCGTCAACTAAAATCGAAGCTAATAATACGTGTTAGATTTTCCTCGTTCTAAGTATTCACCTCAGAATAAAGACTTTGGTCCTTGTTCAGAGGTATTTACTAATGTACGTCGGGCTTGCATACAAGTTCTCTGGAGTACGGTGAAGCACATAGGCTACCTTTTACCCCGGGAAAAGTACTATTCCCGAGGGATCGACATTGACGCGAGCGGAGCCGCGGGCGAAAGCTACTAATATTATAAATGCGAAGTGTGTTTGTTTGTTACGCTTTCACGCCGTAACTACTGAACCGATTATCATGAAATTTTTCATACATGTTCTCTGGAGTACGCAGAAGGATATGGGCATTAAGGCCTTCAACCCGGAAAACTGTTCCCGCGTCAAGGACGTTGACGCGAGCGAAGCTGCGGGCAAAAGCTAATTATAATCCCAGAAAGTACCTACGTACTCGTGAAACTAAGTGTTGGAATATTAGTAGTGGCATTATCTTAATGTGTAATTTATCTGATTGTTTTGGAATCAGTATTCATTAAATATATAAAATATCGCGTGACAGGTCACGGTTGAAATGTGCAATTTACTTATCTTTGTATAACTATACAATTTAACGAAACATTTTTCATATGGCAACGTACTTCTGGTCACCTACCTGGCCCCTGACAGATATTTTCAATTAAAAAATACTAAGAAGAAATAAGAACTTTATTTTTAAATTATTTCTTATCGCGTGTACTAGAACGAGCTTATATCTTTTGTAAATACGATCGATTTTTAATGTTCCGCGAATAAAGGGTAAAAACGGGATCTATTATTAAGTCTCCGCTGTCCATCTGTCGCAAGGCTGTATCTATTAAACCGTTATGTTAGAGACTTGATATTTCTACTAGAATGTGCATATTAAGGGGGAGAGGGTACAAAAATTAGATTTTGAGTGTTTTTTGATGCAAACACTTTCCGGGGAATCCCCGCTGTAGACGTATATTTTATGATAATTATTTTTATTTCTCTTCCCGCGCAGATTGTAAAAGCCGATCGAGGGAACGGGCGAAAATCTGAGGAATCGGAATCATGTTAGAAGACGATGCGGATAGCAACCCATCACTGTTTTGATTCCATTTTCCATCTACCCGCCCACTGACATGCTAAACGTGGCTTTTAGGACTCATAGACCTAAGGTACTGTCTACCCCGCAAGTAAAAAAGACAATTCTATCCCTTTACCGGGAAACTGCTGGAAATTAAGTAACAATCTATTTGGGAATACTAGTTTTTTAACTCCCTCTCTCTAACATTTTAGAGCTCTTGTCGGTGTCGTTGTGTGGAAAGAAAGCGCACACAATAACTATTTTTGGAGTGATTTACCTTTGCCTTCTTTATTTCACACACTAGTGAACAATCCACTAGCGTGCAGGTTACCTCACGATGTTTTCCTTCACCGGAAGCAGGTAGAGATCGACGAAAATTACAGTACTTGAGTCAGATTGTCTGTTATCCGGTTTGGAGCCTTTCGCTCATAGGTCGCGCTCTTAGACCATCACTGAGCCACGACCGCTTCAAGTTTTTTATTTGCTTAAATCCTTAATATATCCATAATATTACATACAAATAAACTCACTTTCGCATTTATAATGCGAAAGTGAGTTTATTTGTTAGTTAGTTTGTTGCGTTTTCACGTCCTATCTAATGAACCAGTCGTCTTGAAATTTTGCATACCAACGGGTATGCAAAATTTCATGTCTGGGCGGTACGGAGAAGGACAAGTGTACCTATATTTTATCCCGAAAAAATGGACTGTTCCCGAGAGATTGACATTGATGCGGGCGGAGCCGCGGTTGAAAGCTAGTGTGATGTGACTATAATGGTAAAAGTTCTCAGTAAATATTCCATTCCTCTTTTGGGACCTCTTTTGATTGTGTCAAAGAGGCTTTCATGTTGAACTAAATTTCTACCCTTGCCCTTTTGACCATGAGATTGTCTTTGCCATGAGCTAACAAAACATACAGTTTAGAGCGGAAACGTAAATAAATAGCGGAAGTGTTAAGTTATGAAAATGAATAAAACAAAGTTATTCGAGTTGGGAAACTGGTAATAAAATGTAACAAAATAAATAATTCTTATCGCAACGACGTTGTTTATGACTATCGACGCAGCGTAAAATATTGTTTGTACTTAAAAAATACTACTAATTTGCTGTATAGTCTGACAACAACTGTAGCTTGCACCAATTTATCAATTGTTTTAATACGGTTACTAATATGAATTAAAAATAATAAAGAAATTATTTTACCTTCTCATTGCTTTGTTATTTATTTATATTTTTTTTTTATTGTCTTTCAATTTTGTTTTATTTTCAGTCACTCTAGGTGTGTACTAGTATATTATCTATGTTTCATATGTGTTGGTTATTTTACAATATTTTATTCTTGTATTTATTAATTATGTAGCTTTATAATATATAAGCTTCATATAGGTATTATAATATATGTTGTTTTTTTGTATATATACATATTTAAAAGTAAAGGGCGTGAACACTGTGCGAGCGTCCGAGATAGCACCATCTATGGTCCTAACGGAAGACAAGCGCTAGACTTAAACATCCAGCAAATGCTGAGTAAGGTCCATGTTTGGAAAATTTATTGTCTTTATTTCAATTTATCCATATTTTTATTTCTATTTTTTAAGTCTTTGTATGTACCTATTCTGTAATAGTCTTCTCCAAAGAAAGTAAATATTTATTTTTAATCAAAGCAGACGTAGATTGCATGCAACTAATTATGCAATATGTTTTTAGTGCTTTTTTTTTTGAACATCTGGCTATGTATTTTTTTATTGTTTCAATGAAAATAACAGCTTAAGGCACTAATAATATTACTCACCTGCTGAACACTGCATGCTGAGCCACAACTGACATCAAAATGTCCTTCGCCAGTCCGATTCTGTAAACAGAAACAATTTTGATTTTTAACGTTCGATTTTGTCTTTGCATCATTAAATTGAAGGTGTAGTGTTTTTTTGTTTGTGGATCGGATGTCCCACCGGGGTTTGATCTGGTTGCTTCCGGCCCGATGCGCGTGCGCAACGAAGCGCACCAATCAAGAACCCAGACCCCTGTCTGGCTTTACCTGCCCTAATTGACGCAAGATTGATTTGTATCCAAGGACAAGGATGGCGTCAGGCTGGCAGTCCACTTAAACTTTGTTAATTCGTATATAGTACGAATTAATAACATGCCGGTATAATAGAGACCCCCGGGCTCCGACATAACACAGCTGAGAATGCAACCAAGAAAACGCCCCAATTTAAGAAAAATAATTCTTATTCATAGGCTTTAAAATAAAGACGGAAACTTCACGGAACTATGTATCTTTGGCCATGGATCTAAAAATAATCAGGATAGGCCCCAAACGAATGATGCACATAATAATGCATGCAAAGGGGTCGCGACGACACAAGCTCACGCACACATCGACAGTAAATAAGGATGCAATTTTTCTCCGCTCCGAATTCAAATTCAAACAAATGTTAAATTAGTACCTACCTATTTATGCTGCACACATGTAACGTAAAAAGTGAGCGTAACTTGTGGCAGTCATTATCATGCCTAGGTTCATGGGTACAGCTTAAAAAAATATATTCCAAAGGCAATTTTTTATAATTTTTCCCTAAGTATTTTCCAAACCAACAATGTTTTCTACCGTGCGCATAATTACGAGTAGGTTCTTATTGACTTTACTATGACAATGCGCGCTGGACCAATCGCTCTTGTAGTAACATTTAGTTACACAATTATTTTGTAATTAGGCGTCACGACAATGCCGTCTATATATCTATACCTATTATGTTTAGCGTTCGATCTGTCAGCCAACAACATCTAATATATCTAACTATATATAGTAACATTATGAAGAGGAAATCTGTTGCATGCAGCTTAAGCAGGAAAAAAGGCTTGTGACATTATGGCCATAAAACTGAAGGTAATGCATGGTTGCACAAATAACATAACTTGGTAAAACGTCCAATTATTGACACTTTAAGCAACATCCGTAAAAGAAATATTGTCTAAGGAAATTATACGCTTTTTTAAGAGAAGAGTAGCAAAAAGTAACTGTAAGAATATTTTTTACGTTATTTTTGTCGAAGACATATTTTATTACTTGTAATATAAAAAAATACAGTTTTTTTTTTCAAATTTATATATTTGAACGTGTTGGCATCTAATAAACCTAACTATTGGCATACATCAGACCCAACTTAGGTATGCCTCTGAGAGATGAAGAATGTGGGTTTTTGATTTTTATAAATTTTAAAACGGTTATATTGTTCTTTTTTATATATGGTAAAAAAAAACTATTTGTAAGTAACTATTTTTTTTGCCTAAACTTGAGTATTTAAAAGCAGTTAATAATTGTGGAGGTACAAAGTTATTATGAACTTTTTTAAATAAGGCAAAACTAATATACTTTGTATGAAAACATAACATTTTTTTTTAATCTAGCTATTTAATATTTGCTTAAAAAATAAAACTTTACGTTACTATAATCTCTTTAAACAAAAACAAAATTTTGGCATATTCTTCTCAACATACATATTCTCCTAAACATATTTTTCTTTCAATAATCATCTGCTTATATTTAAAAACAAAACTGTCTCTTGTTACAAATCACAGCGATCATAAATAATGTTAACGTTCTTAAAGTAATAACATTTCTTCCAAAAATATTATACTTACCTCCTTTTGCTTACTTACGAACTTAGAGCATTAATCTTTTCAGTCTTATGTCAGCATTTTTTCAATTTCCAATTCACTGTATTTTTTATGCATTCTAGAAGAATTGCCAATTATTCTCATATCAATATTATGTTCTTCAACTCCAGTATGTAATTTTGATGAGGATGCTGAACTAATATTACAAAAACTGTGTACGATTTTGTACTTGGAACTGTTTGGCAGATAACTTCTTACTCATTCCTGCTTACACAGCCACTAAAGCTCTTTTCGTTATGTTTTTCTTTTTTGTATTTTTTCACTTTTTTTTATTTTTAATTATTAGTAAATTGTTGAAAAAACTAACTAAAACAAACCTCAAAACATTTAAATTTCCCTACCTCATGCCAATAATTGGAATCAATTGAATTATATAATTTGTTTCATCACATTGGCGCCCGTGCCAAAATATGGCAAATATTTTTACTATTGCAATTTTGGTAATATATATGTGATCATAAATCCTGATCATATCAAATAAATAAAGTGTATGTAATAAATAATAATAAATTTTAATCCTAAGTACTGGTACCCGTGCCAAATCTTTATTTTTTGCTACGAATAAGTATTATTTTTTGTAGATAAAGTTGACTGTTCTTGTTTTTTTTTTAAATTTGACGTAGCTGTGCCAATAATTGGTGGGGTGTCAAGAAAAGGCAGGATTATCTACAAGATAGCTATAACCTTAGTCGTCATATCTAGCTATAACTTTAATAAGAAAAAAAAAAAGTTATGTTAGAATTTTACAACAGCTTGTTGACAACTAAGTAACCATTGTATTATCAATTGGAATAAAAATATATAAAAGGCGAGCTAGCAGCTAAGGCAACCACAAAATCTGTCAGTTCCAATCAATATGATCCTATTCGAGTGTTTTTTTTGCGAGCGTGCGACCGGATCCAGTCTGGTCTGCACCGTTGGGGCTTCCATGCCGAAATGTGATCCCTGCGGTCTCGCGTTTTGGATTTAATGGTTACTTATAGAAATTGACGTTTTAAAAGCACAGCTATTCAAACATCTTTTCCCATATTTTCAAATTAAGCATAAAACCCGTTTCGAATTACCGTTAGAAAACTCTCAGATCATTTTCAATTTTCATGATCTCACATTCAAAGAGCGTTAAAAAAAACATAAGAAATTAATATCTGAAAATAAAACTTTGGAGTCACCTTTTACATGGATAATATTATATTTTTACAAGACTGCCAAAAAAAGGAGTTTATTGATTTTTTTCAGTTTATGCGAGTATGTACCTCTACACAGGGTGTTTTTAAACTCGATTACGTCTTTGTGGAATAGTTAGACAATAGGTTCGTTAGAACTCTTTATATCCGTTGCCAAACCAAACAGTCAAGCTTACCAGAAACTATACCGAAGACATTCAGGAAATAGGATGAGGATTGCTTAAATCGCTAACAAACGACAATGCACCTGGTGAAGACGGAATCACAGCAGAGTTTCTAAAAACGGCTGGAACGCCGTTCGTAAAGGCTTTTTAGGCACTTTAAAGGCTCTTTAATTTCGTTTCATCGAGTAAAACGGAATTAAAGAGCCTCTGAAGGGTGCGACGTCAAAAGCGCGTGGTGGTCTTTTCTTCAAAAAGGGCGACAATACCATTTTGAAGACCTATAGACTCATCACGCTCCTGAGCCACGTCTATGAGCTGTTTTCGAGGGTCATCACGAACCGACTCGCGAACGCGAACACGAACGGGCTTGATGCCTTCCAGCCTCCCGACAAGCCGGTATTCGAGAAGGCCTTATAAGATTATAAGCCATTTCCCATAAAGGCCTTATAAGAAAGGAATAATAGAATATATCCACACGCTGCGGCAGGTTAAACAGAAGATAAAACAGTATAACTGGCCACTACGATTAGCATTTGTGAACTATGAGAAAGCCTTTGATTCGATCGAAACATGGGCCGTTCTTCATTCTCTCCAGCGGTGCCGCATTGACCATCGGTATATTATTTATACGCCATAACACATGTATGCCACTATTTCAGTCCAAATAAAGAAGTAGAGTATGAGAGCTATTCCACTGCAGAGAGGGGTGAGACAGGGAAAGCCAATTCTCCGAAACTATTCAAAGCTATTCTGAAAGATGCCTTCAAGCTCCTGGAATTATAATTACAATACATTGTACACTAGCAGCACAGAGCACTAGGTGCCGATTCGTAAATATTATTGCACTTTTTGAAAACATGATGGCAAACGATCTTTTTCAGATTGATCTGGTTTTCGATGTTTATCTATAAAGTATCTATTATAAAATATAGTATCGTTGATGGAGTATTCTAGAACACAAGTTCAAAACTTACTGTGGGGCTAGATCAATCTGCGTGATTTGTCTTTGTATATTTATTTATTATTTATATTCGACACCATTTTTGTCGCTCTTTACACATTCTCCAGTAGGTTTATGACTTTTTGGAAATATGGACTCCATGAGACGCATGTATTTATGTCTTGTATAGTTTTGTAAATCGAACTTTATCATGTGTAATAACGCATTTCTAATTATGTAGAGCAATGAATTCGTTTTTTTACTGCACCCAGTATGTGCTCGTCCAATTTAAGGTTGTAATTAATTATTATTACGAGCTCCTTCTGATTGGTAACGCTCATATGTCGTTTTATTGCAACTGTGTAGCTGTGTTTAAGGTTGTTTAATTACCAATATGCAAAACAGTGCTTTTATTTATATTTAAATTGATTAGCCAATCTTTAGTTCACTCAATATACGATTTAGATAATCTTGAATAACACTGTGGTAAAGGTGGAATTATAAGTGCTATTATTTTTGTATCATATTATTTGTTAAACTTGCGGTTAAAGCGGAAAAGGTTTTGGTATGGAAGCGGAATTTCACGAAACTGGGATGAAAACGTGAGATGTAATCCGAAAGTCTCATCAATTTATGTACAACACTTATTTGTGCAAATTTAAGTGAAGTTTTATTAAATATGGTGAAAATTCCACGTGGGCGGAGTTTGAACCAGCGACCTTCGGTCTCTGTACGACCTAATAACATTATCAAAATTGTATTGTGAATGCAAAATAAACACTTATGTAGTTACTTAGTATGTTTCTTATTTAAATCTGAATACTGGACAAAATAATTTAATGAACGCCTGTAATATGTCGTATTAATGAATTCATACAAATAGATCATTGATTGATTGATCCTCAATGTGTGTGCTGTGGTGTATCGGAGCCCGTGGGCCGATATAATGACAGCAATCATGCTGTAAATGATTTGGCAAAGTTTTTACGGCCGGCAACCTGAGGCCACCCATATTAGTAGCTCCAGCACAACGTCTGAATCACATCTAAAAATGCGTTTGTCTAAAAGTGAGTAGTAGAGAGTAAAAGTGTTTGCCCGCGCCGGGAATTGAACCCGCTGAGCTGATGAGCATAACCACTATACCACGGAGGCCGTTAATAATTTATGCAGATCTTCAGGGCTAAAGATTTACAATCCAATTCAAATCGAATGGATTACAGTGTATGGACGCTCTATATTTAGCGTACAGTTGATTAAGAGATGGCTAATTGTCCGCAATTGCTTAGATGTGCGTTGAACCTGCGCGGGCGCCGCAAACAAATAATAAAAAGCGCGATCATTTTTGTTGAGCCCATTCAATAACCTATTGATAGCTCCTATATCAGTGCAAGTGATTTTCCCGCGTTACCATAAACAATTAATTGTAAGTTAGTACCGTTTTAAATACCGCTGAGATAATTATGGTTGTTTTATTGAAAAATCCAACTTCATCCTCTGATACATTGAAGTAAAATTGTATTAAAGTATTTATGTGTTACGTGTGCATTGCTTAGCCAGAGGATTTTTTTATAAATATTAAAAACTATGAGAAAATCATCTGGCTAAACATTTGTAAAGTTTTGATCGCATTATGATGCTATTAATTATTTTACTTCGATGTTTACAAAGTATTCTGTAGATACTTCTCGGTCATAAAGATCAAATTTGATAAAAGAAATAAGGTCTTAGATAAAAGTTGGCCTGTTTATTATCGTTTTAAAATAATAAGCGTCACGCACAATTGGCGGGAATCTCTTCAAGCAGACGTTTTTATACCTACTTATGTATCTTTGAAATGAGACTAAGATTAAGCATCGAACAAAGTTCCATACCTTTGGAACTTTGTTCGATGCTTAATCTTAGAATTATAAATATTAAAAGTACCAAATTTTATACAGAGTTTAAGAACTATAGCAATAACATGTTTTTGATGGTGCTCGAAAAAAAAAGCAGCTAACCTGAAATGGGCATTTTTCATTGCATCGAGACACGGCTTCCGCTCCAAATTTCTCAGTGATGGAACTGTAATCGCAGCCAATTGGCCAGGCGGACAAAGCCAATCCGAGCACCGACAACACTAGCCATTTGTGCCAATTCAGCTCGCTCATTGTGCCTGACCAGCGGCAACCACTGTGCACCGTCATCCAATCAAACCACCACACATGTCCTCATTCAACAAGTCAAATATCACAACATAATCAGTCTTTTACTCCCGAGGTATCTACAAGTCACAACCCTAAGTTTGAGCAGTCAGCATAACTGGTCAAACGTATTTGAATTTGGCGCGGGTGGTGCTGCGTTTACCCTGCGCGTACGCAACGAAAGCTGGTTGCGGACTGAGTGGCGCGCATCCGCCCGCCGCCGCAGCCCGCACGCGCTACGAGGCCACGCTACGGTTGGGCGCTACGGCTATTATGTCCCTACCTGTCTATTGCACTTGTTACACGGTGCCGTCACTGGATATATTTTTTTTATGTAGACTGATAGCTGATTTGTATTGTTTATTTTTATCCTCCGCAGTGATTTTGTCGTTTTGTATTAACTGGATCAATAGGTACCTATCGTACGTTTCTTTTTTAGGAAATTATTAATACCTAATAAAAGCCTACATATGGCCTATAACTACATTGAAATAACCCAATTAAAAGTCAAGTTCCACCAACACTTTAATTTACCACTTTAACACTTTCCGGGTCATCCCGCCTGTAGACGTAAAGTTCTATAATTTTATTTATTGTGTTTGGCTCAGTGTCCGTAAATGAGTTAATATTAAATAGTTCAGACCTTTGTTTGTTTTTCAACATTTCGTAACATAAATAAATCACAACTGGGCAACTGTTGTAATAAATATCTTAATTACCAATAAAAGTATGCAGTATGATTCGGTAGCTACATATGGTCTGTTGTAATTAGACTCTATGATTACTCGACATTATTGCGGATCCAGTTTATTGGTGCATGTTTATAGTGGCCAGAAAGTGTGTCGCACACTTTGGAATTTGCGTTACTGGTTTACGACTATAAGCTGTAAGTTTACAGTCAAGGAGGGCCGGCGTCTGGCAGATGCCCGGCAGTAAAAACGTGGTAAAAACTGACAAATCATTTTAGGTGTAGTCTAAACCTAGTAGGAATTATTTTCCAACATCTAGTTCGAAAGATGAGGCTGACTCTTTTCATATATCAACATATATGAAAAGAGTCAGCCTCAGTTTTGAAGCCCGTGGCTATACTTCAATCTTGAAATTAGGATAGAAACAACTAATATAAGTAACAATAGATACTTATATGACGGTCAGGGGTGTCATCCTTAACAACTGCATGTTCAGTGATTGCAGGTATGGGCATCGGGTATGTCTGCCTGGCCTCCTGAGTTGCTATCTCAATACCTTCATTCGATCCAATGATCTGCTGTTGTTTCGATTAAAAATTTGGAGCTCCCATACAAATTCACTAATGTGTATGGCAGCTCCAAATTTTTAATTATTCACTCACTCACGTGACTCAAACATGGAGAGGAGGTAGGGAGGTAGGTATAAGTTAAAATCAATGTAGACTTTATAAATGACACAATTTTATTGCTTCAGCTAGTAATCATAACGGGCGAGAACCGCAGAAAACTCAGTTAATATTTCGAAACAGTTACAAGTAAGTAGGTAACTGTGGAGAGGATCCAAAAATTAGGATAAATTAACAACTCCATAAAAGCTGGCGGTAATGCCAACCATAAAAAAACGATAAGTACGAATCAAGCTTGTACATAGAGATTTCGGTACAGAATGTATGTTTCTAAGGTTCAGAACCTAAGGGGTTATTACTAAGCCTTTGCTGTCCTTCTGTCACAGGGCTGTATCTTTTAAACCGTTATAAGTAAAAACTTGAAAGTTTCACGTAATGCATAGATTTATAGCTGCTATAAAAACAAATACTTAATGAAATTAGCAAATAATAAGAATATAACTAATTAAAAATTAAAAGGGGTTATACAAGAGACGTGGAGATCGTGCACTGTGGCGTGCCCTCGGGGAGGCCTTAGTCCAGCGGACTGCAATAGGCTGATTGATTGATACAAGAGACGTGTTTTTTTGGCGTTTGATTCTGTCAAACAAAGTAGTCTGGCTATCCCTGCAAGTGAGGTACTTTGGGTACGGAACCATAAAAAAGGTCCGACTGACATGACAGCCAGATAAAGTGGTAATGATTCCTTTTACAAAAATTCTCAGATTCTAGATTTGTTCTGAAACTCAGTTAAGTAGATGAAATCATCGGTTCAGTGGAATGCTGTTATGGCGTGGGAAGTTATACCTAGTTGGCGTAGTTAAGGCGAGGCCTCAAATGCTTGGTACCTTCGCTCGGCAAAGGACTGATCAAGTGCGCGCAAGGGATAGCGCTTGGCGGTTTAGCCCGTGAATGATGAGATAGGAGATAGTCTCGAGTCGCTCAAAGAAAAAAACGTAAGCGCCAAATTCGTTATTTCTATTTTATATAAAATCAGACCGGTTAATTGTATTTTCATATTTACATTTTTATGAATTACTAATAACCTATCTTTTAGTCTAAAAATCATTATTTCATTCGTCGCATTTGAGCTACAATAACAAAAACTCTGCGAAGGAAGACCATTTTTCAAAAAATATTTCTATCGAGAAAATTTTATCAAAACGTGTTTTCATAATCAATTTTTGGAGATGAAATAGTCAAAAATCATATTACTTAGATTTGAAACTCCTAATTTAAGTATTTTGCGAGATAAATAAGGTTCAGAACGACCTTATTTACAGTGGTATCACCTTAAATTAATTGAGCGGGCAGAGTAGGAGCTGAGATCGTGGTATCATTCGGCGGCCTTGTTGGCCGTGATAAACGGCGTCATAAACCGAACACAGGATCAACGAGGTTAAGTATGGCCAGTGAGAGTTTCGGAGAAAACTAATGTCTAATTACTAAACGTGGACTGACTTTGTGCTTGATGATAGAGTTTAAATCATGGTCGAGTTGGATCAAGATTGATATCAAAGCTTGAATAAATATTACAATAGCCGGTGTAAACATCAACTTGCATAATAATAGGTAATAAGTAGGTTATAGTCCGTACTCCGTAATGAGTATATAAGGGGAAGTGTGATTGTAGCACCAGTAACAGGACAGCTTCATAGTTATATGATCCAATGAGTTCGTATGGGCATGTAATACGCAGAGAAGCAATTCATATCACAAGGATGGTATTGGATTTTAAAGTAAATGAAACCCGGAACAGAGGACGACCTAAGATGGATGGGTTGTGTCATGTGTCAAGGAGAGTACGAATTATAAAGGAGCGACAAAGGCTTATTTATGGTAGGCAAAATAACAAAATGGAAAAAACCATAGAGATAATATAATCCTGGAAAAAACTGACATACTGTGCCGACCCCACATGAAAAAGATAAAGGAACAAGAAGTCCATACTTCATGATGGGCAATCACTAGTAAATAGTTTTTTTTTTACGAAGTGTAGTGTAGATAACGGATCGTAGACTCGCTACGAAGCTGCTACGAAAGTTGGCTAGACTTTAATTAGGTAGTATCTATCGCGACTGTGATCTAACAAAGCCATATCACATATTTTTTAACACTATATCATTAGAATTACACGAGTATACAATATGTAATGAAAACCCTGTCCGATCCTTAAAGATATGATTCAGCTCATCGATGTGAACAACTTTTCCTATGGGATTAAAGTAAGGAATTAAAAAAACCGGCCAAGTGCGAGTCCAAGAGCAAGGGTTCCTACCGTTATCTATTAAAACGGCTAAAAAGTCATGTCTGTTGTATGGGGGTCCCACTTTAATATTAATTTTATTTGATTACTAGTTCTCGCCCGCGGCTCCGCCCGCGTTAATGTCGATCCCTCTGGAATAGTACATTTTTCCGGGATAAAAGGTCTATGTCCTTCTCTGTACTCCAGAGAACTTGTATGCAAAATTTCATGATGATCGGTTCAGTAGTTACGACGGGAAAGCGTAACAAACAAACAAACAAACAAACTCACTTTCGCATTTATAATATTAGTAAGGATAAGGATAAGGATTTATTTTTAAAGTGAATACATAACTAAATATTCTGTGAATATTTCAAGCGTCTACCTGTTGCCGTTATCAATGCCGAGCAAAAACAAGAAAAAAAAAACATATTTGTTGTATGGAAGCCCCCTTAAATATTTATTTTATTCAATTTTTTAGTATTTGTTGTTATAGCGGCAAAACAAATCCATCATCTTGGAAAATTTTAACTGTCTAACTATCAAAGTTCATGAGATACAGCCTGGTGACAGACAATAGCGGAACGATATTAATAGGTTGATTTTCCTCAATACACCTGTAAAGGGTTGTTTTACTCTTTTTGACGGGGGTTATAAATCTAATGGTTTCGTGGTTCGTTCATATATCATATACACAGCTCTATCTGTGAATTCTACGCGGAGTCACTCACCAACGGAATGAGCATCATTAAAACGTTATTTTATATTTCTTAGGTGTGACGGTAGATGGCGCTTTCTTTGTTGGAATTAGAGTAGAGATAGCACGATCGCTATACAAGAGATGGCATTACTGGTACATTTGTATGGAGATAAAAAAGTGCTTGATCTCACACACAATGATTTTGATGCAGTACTAGTTTACTTGAAATATTTTTGTTTCCCATTTTAACATAAGCTACGGCGTAGAACGTAGCAGCTACGAGGCGGCGCAGGTGTAATTATAATTATGTAAAAAAGGGGACAGCTACGAAATCTCGGTCTACGAAGCTAAGGCTAGCTACGGGTTATCAATTTAATTAAAAACTGCAAAAGACTGACACTTCCATTTGGTTATTCATCATCATTCCAGCCGTTAGAAGTTCGCTGCTAGACAAGGAATCTTCGTTCCATGGGAGGATATTATCTACCATACTCGCCACGCTTGGCAGGCGGGTTGGCGAGCGCAGTTTCTTTGGCTTCTTGTACTTCTGACGCTGCTGCCCATCCGAAGCATTTGTAAGCTGAGGAAGGATACGAATTTGTTGGATAGGGAATTAAGGTATTGGGATATACTACTCACTCGGATGAATGGGGAAAAAGCAAGTAGCAGCTCGGGAGGCCGGGCGCCTATACCCAAATACAGGGCAGGCAGTTGTGGATGACTCCCCTGGCCATTTGGTTGAATATATATAAATATATATAATTTGGTTGAATATATATGGGTGAATATACAAAAGTTGGGTAACTTTTACGGAAATTTTGTTTACTATATTTTTTTAATAATATTCCTACAAATTTGGGTATACAAGATAGCTAATATAATGAATATATTGTTCGTGTTTGGGCCAGTCACTTTTTTTTCTGAGATATTTCGATTTTTCTAAATTTGACTGCCAGGGGACTGACGAGGGTGACAAAGTACTGACAAAAACACAATTTCATAACATATTTCTATGTAATTCATTAATATTTAGAAGAAATCTTTTAAAACCTATTATTAATAACGCACATTTTAAGTTTTAACTCTATTTAGTTACAGTTTAAAAAGTATTGATAGGTAAATAAATAAATAAATATATACGGACAAATCACACAGATTGAGCTAGCCCCAAAGTAAGTTTGAGACTTGTGTTATGGGATACTAACTCAACGATACTATATTTTATAACAAATACATATATAGATACACATCCAAGGCCCAGGCCAATCTGAAAAAGATCATTTTTCATCTTGACCTGGCCGGGGATCGAACCCGGTCACTCCGTGTCGCAGGCTGGCGTGTTGACCGCTGCGCCACGGAGCTAGTCAAATAGGTAATACTATAAGAAAAAAAACTTCACCTTAAAGACAGCCTATTAACACTTTTGCTATTATTATAATCAATTCAGTAATTATTAGAGATGGTTTAACTGATCCCTTTTTGATATTATACATTATCTAAGTAACCGACAAACAATTGAAACCAAAATATAACTCTTTCTGCTCTAAAGATAATTATATAATAGAAGTTTATAAAAAGTAATTGAACTATTTCAGACTAAAATATTTTAAGTCACTGCTATGTTTTGAACTCTCCATAATTTGTATTTGTCTACTACATTTCCAGATAAAACTTATTTCTTTTTTTTTTCTCCATCATCATCGTCACACAAGCCGTAAGAAGTCCACTGCTGGACAAATACCTCTCCCAAGGATTCCTTGTTCTATAAGAGGATATTGCCATGCTCACATCGCAGCCGGTTTAGCAAGCGCAGTCTCTTTGGCTTCTTGTGCTTCCGGCACTACTGCCCATCGGAAGCATTTTTTAGCTGAGGAAGGTTAGGAATTTGTTGGATTAAGGAAGGGAATGAAGGTATTGGTATACTACTCACTTGGATGAATGGGGAAAAGCAGTAGCAGCTCGAGAGGCCGGGTGCATGTACCTGATACCATACCTGCAACCGCTGGACAAGCAATTGACAACCCCTGACCATTTTTATCTTCATGACCCTTTATTTTAGTGTAGTTATCTTCTAACTGAATTTTAATAACATCTCCGAAAAGGGTTTTCTTCATGAATATTTTTTACTTTACTTATTTCTTTAACTCTGGTTTTAGTAGTTTTTTAACAGATTTCACATTTATTTACATTAGCCGTGTGGTATCCGGCAGAGTAGAATAGGACCACTCCAAGTCTTCCCATGGATGTCGTAGAAGGCGACTTAGGAAATACAAGCTAAACAAAGCTTATAAACATCTAAGAGACCTCTCCAACCCGTCTGGCCAGCGTGGAGAGTGTAGGCCAAGTCCTCTGGCTGCTCTGGCCAAGTATGGCCCTAGTAGTACAGAGAGGGTCGTGCTCCTGTAGTGGAGACTAAAAAGGACCTGATGATAATGATGATGATTTCACATTTTTATGTAAATGTTTTTAACCTGTTTTTAACTCTTTTATATTTTTGACGCTGAGTATAAAGTATAGTTCTCAGCTTTGAAATCATTTCTTTCATCTGTTTACATTGTTTAACTTCTGGACTTTATCTGCCTTCCACTTCTCTTTTTCGCGGCTGTAGGTGACGGATTATTCTGGCGTACAAAATCATCAGTAGTACGTTTTCATCATTGTTTTTTCTATGCCTATACTTTGATGAATAATTTTTCTTTTTTTTGTTAATCGTTGGTCTTGAGCTGTCATTTCTTTGTAAAAAATTTTTAGCCCTTTTCCTTTTTTTATACGTAGTGCAGTCTTTGTTTTTCCTTGTATTCGGCTAATTTAATAGGGTCACTTTTGATTCTATCTAAGCTAGCCTTTTCGAACTTCCTTATCTGTTTTAATATATATTCTCTATCCTTAGTTTTCTTTTTTATGATACGGCATAATGTTTTTAATTGAAATAAGTAAAAAAAAAAATGCTTACACATGCTAAATATCCGTACTCTGGAAAACAAGTCAGTCCTCTGGCGCTATATCAGACAAAGGACTGACGCCAATGGACTGACGAATAAGACAGGAATTTAAGGTTATCATTAGACCCAACGCTAGTTTTTATATTTTTGAATAGCAATAAGCTACATTTTAAACAATCAAAGCTAGCTATGTAGAAATTAAAATATAACACAGATTTACAAGAAAATAATGACTCCCCATAGGACTGAAATTTTGACTGGATCGGCACGTGTTTAGATGACAAACACAACGCTAGCACCTGGCACACTTACGTTAGCCGTAAAATGGCGCTGCCTGCAACTAACTTCACTGCCTACGTTGAAATTGAACACGGTTTTTAATTTGAATCGACAATATTTAGCGGGAAATTCAAATTCAAACAACACACAGCGGACTGACGAATAAAACTGATGACAAAGATTTTTTATAATATTTATAATAATGGTAAGAATATTTTATTATAAAAGTTGTAATATGCAATTATAACTACTTCATAGATTGTAGTGAAACAGCAGTTTTGCTTCAATTTATGGTAATATTTAATACACAGCCACTTCATGGCGCGTTTTTGGGATTGTGACATGCCAAAGTACTGACGTTTTGAGAATATATTGTGGAAATTTATAAACTTGTATTTAAAATAAGTTGCTGAAATTGAGTGACCAGATAGGAGGCATTTAAATGTTTTATAATAAAATTAAAAATATATACAAATATAATAACTCATTGTTCTATTGCCTAATGACATTGAGTTACCCAATTTTTGTATAATCACCCATATATATATAGATAAATAATTATATTCTCACCATAGGTTGTATTCTATCTTAAAGATGTTAATTTAATAGGTACTATATTTAATAATGATTTGTAAGGATTATTTTTTCCTTTGTGATAAGGATGATGGATGCCACATTTCTCAAACCCTTAAAATAGTTTTATAGGTACTTCTAGAGTTCGTCATTTTGGCTATAGGTACATGTTGGTTATGAAACCCCTGGCAATATTTAAATCGGAACCATCAGGATCACTAATAGAATATAAAACGTAACAAAAAAGGTAAAAAACAGATAAAAACTTTTAACATTAAAAATCGACCGCTATTATTAATTACGATTTTGTATTCTATAGAATAGTAATCCCGATTCCGAGAGTACAATACTGCCACGGGGCACAACATTACTTGTAAAAAGTGCGGTACAGTCGGCCTGGACAAATGATTTTATAAGTATAGATAAAATTTACTATTATTATTCTGATACAATATACAATTGCCCAAATAAATAAAGCCATTAAACTGAATGGGGCCATTTTATTACCGATAGCATATTACCTTGTAATTAAACTTCTACGAAACTTTAGTTCTCATTTCACTTGCCTTCTCTCCGGGTGTGAAAATTCGTTATTAGACCAAGATACAGTAAGTTCACAGCTAAAACATATAATGTATGTTTAAGATGTAAAATTGTAATGTATTGAATACCTAACTTGTGTTTTAAATTTGTATGCCAAATGGCGCAGCATAGAGTACTGTACTTTATTATATTACCTTTGGCTGACAAAATAAATGAAATTATTAAGTTTCATTGAACAATTTTACTCTAGACATATAAATTGTAATACCTTTAAAATAACTCGTAAGTTTAGGAGTTATCTATTATTCGACCGATTACCTTAGCTACTTGCACAAATTAAGTTAACGTATATGTTTATAATTATTTTAATCCTCTTTGTTTATTTGGTATCATAGAATTAGGTATATATAAAACTTATATAAAAAGTAAAATATAACAAAACATCAAAATATGAAATGTACATACATCAATCTATTTTTATTATTATTAAAGATTATAGACGAATGTTTACTTATTTTACAACATTATAAATATACACACATTTAATTGTTTAATACATACTCGTACATACATAGGTACAATCCCACACCAATCATTCTCTAAATATGCCTATCAACTTGTTATATACCTATCAGTAATAATATGACTATATTTACCGATAAATAAACCAATTAAAAATATTCAACAGGTGGGCGATGGCCTTCATCATTACATAAATCTCTATAATTGCACAAACGTAAAGCTCAGAAGAATGGGAGGCCAAACAGCTAGCCGAGAACTGGGATGCGAAGTCCCACGAACTAAATCAAACAAGGGCTTAAAAGGGAGAAATATACGAAAAGTAAGTTTAAAACCTGGACTGATTGATTCTTGGAGATATTTGTTAAATTTTTAGTTACTAGCTTTCGCCCGCGGCTCCGCCCGCGTCAATGTCGATCCCTCGGGAATAGTACTTTTTCCCGAGATAAAAGGTAGCCTATGCTTCTCCGTACTCTATAGAACTTGTATGCAAAAATTCATGACGGTCGGTTCAGTAATTATGGTCAGAAAACGTAACAAACAAACAAACTTACTTTCGCATTTATAATATTAATAACGATAGTAATTTCTTCATGGTTCTACTGATTCATATTCATAGGTCAGTTTCTTTTATTTAGATTAATAAATGAAGAATATTGCAAAAAATACACAATGGTGGTATTTTGAGAATTCAAGTGGCGTCACCAAATTTTAAGATAACAAAAAAAAACAACGGATGGTACTGCGGGAGTGCCGACAGAAGAGAAAACTCGCCTTTGCGCCGGCGCTCTCAGGTCCGTCTTACAAATTTTCGATCAGTCACGTGTCCTGACGCAAGTTAATTTTTTACTCATCCCAAAAAGTGCACAATGCCGCTAAAGAAGTTTTCACTTCAATAATTTTGATACCCATATCAAAATATACCCATATCACTTTTGGAGGACACCGCGGAAATTACAGTGAAAACTTTACAATCTGTACCATACTACAACATCTACTAAATCAAATGAAAAGGGGTTGTTGCGAGGGTATGAAGTCATATACTTTCTTATGTTATTTAATGAATAAATAAAAAAAATACATTCCCTACCTCTAACCTTCGTTACCATTAATTCGTCTGATTTAAAAATTTATAAAATTTATGTATTGTATTGTGTAATACAGATTACTAGATTACAGGAAAATAGGGGGGCAATTTGAAAGAAAAAAAGTCAGTACCAGTACGGAACCCTCACAACCCTTAGTGCACAAGTTCAACACGTACTTGACCGATTTTTAGGGTTCCGTAGCAAAGTGGCCAAAAACGGAATCCTTATGGATTCGTCATGTCTGTCGTCCGAAGTATGTCAGGCCACTTTTTCCGAAACTATAAGAACTATACTGTTCAAACTTGGTAAGTAAGTATATTCAGTGAACCGCACAAAAAAGTCGAAAAAAAAAACCATAAATTTTGGGAGTTCCCCATACTTAGAACTGAAACTCAAAAATGTTTTTCATCAAACCCATACGTATTATTTTTTTCTAAACTGAATAGTTAACGTGAACGTGGGAGACACTTCGAAAGTGGTAAAATGTGTACCCCCTGTAATTCTAAAATAAGAGAATGATAAAAATAAAAATAAGTAAATGTGTTACCATGCAAACTTCCACCGAAAATTGGTTTGAACGCGATCTAGTAAGTAGTTTTTAGGGTTCCGTACCTCAAAAGGTAAAAAGGAACCCTTATAGGATCACTCGGTTGTCCGTCTGTCTGTCTGTCAAGACCTTTTTCTCAGAAACGCGTTAAGGTATCAAGCTAAAATTTATATCAAATACTCAGGTCTACTGTCCCTTGGAGCTGTGAAAAATCAAACTTCTAAGCCAACGCAATCATAGCCATTTATGTCGCAAAATTTCGTGTTTTTTCGACATTTGCAAGGGAATCAAAACCTATAGGGTACTTCCTGTGGTGTGGACTCAGAATCTTGAAATTTGGTATAAAGCAACGTCTTATAGCACAGATAGAGGAAAAATTACGAAAAGTATACAATTTTATATAATAAAAATATTTTAAATAATTTTAACTTATTATAGACTAGCTGTTGCCCGCAGCTCCGCCCGCGTTAGTGTCGATCCCTCGGGAACAGTAGAATTTCCCGGAATCAAACATACCCTATGTCCTTCCCCGGGCCTCACACCTCCATACCAAATTTCATCCAAATCAGTTCAATGGTTGAAGCGTAAAAAAACGACTTTCGCATTTATAATATTAGTATTAGTATGGAAGTATGGATATTATTTATACTTATAAGTCCGGAAATGAGAATATTTCCATAACACCTTTACCCTCCCATTTTACCCCTTTAGGAGTGAATTTTGTCCATTTCACCCACATATATCTTTAATTGTAATCGAGAACTTACATACCTATTTATTTTCATACTTCATAGTCCAGAAATGAGAAAATTTCCTATTTCCAAACAAACTTTACCCCCCTTCTGGGGGATTTTTTTCCAGTTGACCTACATAGATCTTTTTCAATTGATATCGTGAATTTATTGACCTATTTTCATACTTCTAAGTCTAGAAATGAGTAAATTCCTATACTATCTTTACCCCGCTATTTTTCCCCTTCAGGGGAAAATATCGTCCATTTTACCAACACAGATATTTTTAATTGTAACCTAGAACTTATATACTTATTTTCACACGTCTAAGTCCAGAAATGAGAAAATTTCCATACAAAGTTTATACCACCCACCCACCCCCATTTTACCCCTTAAGGGGGGAATTTTGCAAATTTCATCTACCTACACACATCTTTTTTAATTTTAATCGAGGACTTATATACCTACTTTCATATTTCTAAGTCCAGAAATGAGAAAATTCCATATAAATTTTACCCCTATAGAAGTTAAATTTCTTAAAAATACTTTCTTAGCGCTCACTCACATCATTAAAAAAACCCTTGTACCAAATTTCAAGTTTCTAGGCGCAGCAGTTTCGGTTAGTTTGCCGTTTGCCCGCGGCTACGCCGCCGCCGTTAGTGTCCATCCCTCAGGAACAGTAGAATTTCCCGGAACAAAAGGTACCCTATGTCCTTTCCTGGGTCTCAAACTTCATTCAAATTGGTTCAATGGTTGAAGCGTGAAAAGAAGACAGACAGACAGACTGAGTTACTTTCGCATTTATAATATTAGTATGGATAGGTATAATGCATGCTGATGATGAATTGACTTTGTATTAAAATTTTCTTATGTCACTTATTATTTAATCACTTACTACTTAAGTGCTATACACGGTGAAATTTTGATCGTTTTGGACCCTTAAAGGGGTGACTCAGGTCATCAATATGAACAATTTTTTCTATGGGACCAATGTTGGGAACTCAAAAAAATTCGTCATTTCCATACAAAAGAGTCCCGCCGCCCGGCCAGTTTGTATGGGAGGGAATGTCGAATTTTTTTTCGAGTTCCCAGCATTGTTCCCATCGGAAAAGTTGTTTATTTTGATGGTCTGAGTCACCCCTTTAAGGGTCCAAAACGATAAAAAATTCACCGTGTATATTTGCAGGCAAACTAATGCCTTGAGTTCATTCAAATGACGATAACTTTTTTTTTAATGAACCGATTTTGATGAAACAAACGTTAGATGTTTTGCTGAGTTAAAACAAAGCAATTGGTGAAAGTTTGAAGTAAATCAGTTTAGTATTTTCGGAGATAATCGTGATCATACATACAGACAGACAGACAGACAGACAAAAAATTCGAAAAAATTTTTTTTGCTTTCTATTATTCTTTTTAAGTGTCCCTCTATCCATTTCAGTCAAAAATTCTAAATGTACAGACAAAATATTTTTACTGTTTTATTATATGTATATAGATATACGGTACGGAACCCTTCGTGCGCGAGTCCGACTCACACTTGACCGGTTGTTTTAATACGTCAAAAATCGTAAACCGCAATTCAACTTTCACTTAATCAAATCAAATATAACAAGATCTTTTATATTAGGTCACTTGCTGCTACGGAACCCTTCATGAGCGAGTCTGACTCGCCCGCTTTTTTTACTGAAACTCTGCCGATGCGAATTTCTGGGACATGTCTCGTCAACCGCCACCATTGATGTGGCGCCGGCAGCGGTCAAAATCAAAACATTTATTCAGAAAATAGGCCTTTGCAGGTTTTTTCACGTTAAATCACATTTTAAAGGAACTAATCTATATATATAAAAGGAGTATTGAAAATTGATATATTCTTGTTCAAACAGTACTTCATTTTGTCTTCTACACCGACAGACAACATTGAGAAAATAAGAGAAATGAAATGATGTAGACTATCGTAATGTTACATACTTATACTTAAAACAAAAGACAAAGTTAAGTCAAGGTATTTCTAATTACGAGAGTTATTTGATAGGTAATGCATTTTAACGTTAAATTTTTACGTCATTAGTTTAATTTCAGCCGTAAAAATAGGTACTTATGTGAACAGAAAAAACTCTATTGAGACGGCGTGAAATTAGTCTTCGTCACGGCTACCAAGGCCAGAAGAATGGAACATTAAATATTGAAAGAATATGAAAAATTGGAAACCGAACGCAGTCATTAAACCCTTGGGTAGATGTGACCTATCTGAACGAGTGTTTGGTACTCATCCAAGTTTATTCGAACTGCGAGCCAAATACCACCACCACTGGCGGCTAGTTATACAACAACTTATTATCTAGTACTTCACTGACCACCATTCAACTTCTAACAAATCATTTATTGCATTATAAAAGTCAATGAGTTTATTATTACTATAAAATATTTATTTCTGCGGCAAAAGCAAATTATATTCAATTACTACAACGGTGCCTTTGTAATTCGCGCAGTTTGTTTTCAGATAAAGATACTATTGTGTTAATGATAAGACTTTAATAGGATATAAGTGACAGCTAAATACGGTTCATTTTATTTTGGCTTGTGTTATTTGCTCGGTGTGTATCTCTTCCCCTCGAATAACATGGCTAGCAACATGGAGTACCTTAAGGTAAACTTTTATTACGTTTTCATATTTTTGTTTTGTTTATCTTAATTTAATGATAGAGAGAGAGAGAGAGAACTGTCATTTGAGTTGTATTTAGTCGCTTGTGTCTATTAATTCTAGTTTTACTAAAATGTCAATCAAACCTTTAATTTTTTAATGGTCCATACGAAAGTGGAGTTTTCATTAATACAAAAGACAGTTAATGCTTACATAATAACATTTTTGTGGTGTGTTGAAATAAATGCAGTTCCTCCCCGTTTATATAGTAGCCCGTCTCATCATAAAAACGAATAGCGTTGAAACGCGTCCTGGCTGACTCCTGATGGAATTAAAAGATAATTACCATTCCATCAAAAAAAAAAATTGGTACACCTTGACAAGAAATCTTACGCATTTATAATATAATACATACACATAGAATAAGATAATTTTAATTTTATTAAGTAAGAATTTTGTTTATTTGACCATTAATATTAAATATTTTATTTCTTTTTTCTTTTAAAATAATTCAATATTATAGGTACCTATAATATGTATTTTAACTTAATTATAGAATTTAATGTGTTTTTCTCATATTGGGAGATAAAAACCAGAATGTCTAACATATTACTGTTACTGACTTCGGGCAATATATTCTGAACCACTCGCTTCACTCAGGATTCAAAATAATGCCCTCACCTCATAAGTAGAGTAGATATACTCTGATGCCACGAACACAAACGGAATAGAAGAACACAAATAGAAAAGAAAAAAGGGTCTAAAACTATCATTATTTACATCAATAAAACTTTAACAATTTTTAAATTTAACTAGTTTTTCTCGAGACTTAGATTGCGATCAACGTAATAAAAATCAATCAAGTGCGAGTCGGACTCGCGCACGAATCGTTCCGTACCATTATCTATACAACATTAGACAATATAACCTTCTGTTTTAGTTTCACGTTTGTTGATACTCTAAAAACAGGATAAAATAATTATTTATGTGTGATTCAAACAACAAAAAATATGCTGTTTTTGCAGTTTTTTTGCTCAATAATAATAACGGCAACAGGTAGATGCTTGAAATATTCACAGAATATTATTTGTCTATTCACTTCAAAAATAATTGATTAAATTAAAATAAAAAGATTTTTTTATTTTAATTTAATAAATTAATTAAAAAATAAAAAGATTTTTTATTTTAATTTAATCAATTATTTTTGAAGTGAATAGACAATTAAATATTCTGTGAATATTTCAAGCATCTACCTGTTGCCGTTATTATTATTGAGCAAAAAAACTGCAAAAACAGCATATTTTTTGTTGTTTGAATCACACAGAAATAATTATTTTATCCTGTTTTTAGAGTATTTAATGTTATAGCAACAGAAAGAAATACATTATCTGTAAAAATGTCAACCGTCTAGCTACCACGGTTCTTGAGATACAGCATAATGAAAGACAGACAGAGGAGTCTGAGTCCCGTTTTTACCCTAGGGTCCAGGTTTTAGTAGAATTTTTACCCTAAAGGTACGGAACTTTAAAAAAGATGAGGCTGAACCTAGAAATAAGTACTGAACAAATAAAAATAAATCTTTACTTAGTGGATTATGATATGACAAGAAAATTCCTTATTATTTTACGACCGACTGTTTCAAAACATACAACATAGCAATAACATAATGTTTTCATAGTGTTTAATCTCAATTATTTTACAATATGTATACATACATTTCTATTGATGCAATACACGTGCAAATAGATATATATAATATAATGCATAATGTACATTCCAAATGTGATCAAACAGTGATAATAACTATGAAAAGAACATGAAAATTAAGAGAGTTTTACAATAGGCTTAACAGAGACAATGGAGTTGTGTTTAAACAGCAATAGTAGGTATGTCAGAAAACAGTATGACAACCCATGAGCTATCTTCTTTATCATTGAAATATTAAAGACATAGGTACAGATAAAGTAGGCAAGGGAATCCCCAGCGCAGTCGCTATTATACTCCGCCGTTATTCTGTGTCATCAGAAAAGCCCCTTTTACCGTAGAAAGACAATTAATCGATGTATTTATGCCGCACTATATATTAGATATTAAAAGAATATTATATAAATCCCGTAGGTGTTTCTTTATTAAAAATCGAAATCATTTTATCATCGTGATCACCGGCTTTTTCGGTTAAAATAAAGGCAAAAATACCTTTCGGTGAGTTAATAACACAAATATCAACATATTCCTTAAATAGTATAAAATCTTTAGGTATAAATATTACCAATTCTCACTAAACATCATGCGCGTGCGTAAGCAGATTCGACAAACGGCGCAGGCGCGTTGATTCATTGCGTCAATGCATTTGTTTCTTGCGATTTTAGTGAACAGACTACCCTTGAACTTTACCTCGCCTAGGTCAAATATCAACAGCTTAACAAAGACAACGATTTAACAGAACCTGATATTTTTTAATTATCTTTTTAAAGAAAAAATAAACGATACTCCCTTGTCAAAAATATTTCCATTTCATTATATGAAGCGAGTAGGTATTGTAACGATATTCTAAAAGTCCAAACAGATAGTTTATTTGCAGCTGAAGTCACACACATACACAGGAAAATACAAAATTACATAACATCAAGAAGGAAACAACACTGAGCGATCACCTATTGTAGTACACTTTTATTAGTTGTATTTTTTTATGTTGTAATTGTATTTTTTTTTGTTTGTGTTTCTACAATAAATATTTTTCATTTCATTTCACATACAGGAAAGACGCGCCTTTGTATCTGTGTGCTGCAGCAATCAAAAAACCGGCCAAGTGCGAGTCGGACTCGCGTACGTTCCGTACCATTATCTAACGCCTAAAAACGAGCCCACATAAAACAGTGGTAACTGAAGAAAGACATAACACAGGGGAAATTAGAAAAAATATCCATTTGAGTACCACCACGAGTAGAGGCAAGCGCTGATGGTAACAAGATTTCGTAGGTATATTACCTACTTTGATTCCCCAGCGCAATAGGTACCAAGCGGCCTTCTATCGTTCCGCCAAGCGCCGCGCGCTGTCGAACATAAACACATTACTATTATTTTAGGTATTATTATTATTAAAACTGTTATGATTTAATGTCTACTTGACTTTACGTGGTTCGAAAATTTATATTCAGTAGTTGTTTTACGTAATTAACAACTGTCTTAACTAATTTTGAATTCAATTTGTATGAAATTTTACTTTACCGAGTACATTTATAAGTTGGTCGATTATAACTCTTTAATTTATAAACTTTACTTAGCTCTCATAGTTTTCCTTTAAACTTCGTCATATATACTACTGCTGTGAATTTTATCACGTGTTCGTATACAACTATTTAGTAGATAAGGGGGGACACTGGACTCTTAACAAAAATTTGGACTATAAAACCAAATATTTCCGAAACGGATAAATAAATGGAAAAATGATGTTCACAAGTTCACAATATTTTTTAAAAGTCCTATTCAACAACACCCCACACATTGGGGTAGCCGTGATAAAAGAATTTTAATGCCCTTTTTACATGTATGGGAGCTACCCTGAAAAATTTATTTTTCAAGATTTTATTTTACAGTTTTTTCGGCATGATTAATATACATATCCATACCAAATAATATTCTATAGTACTTATAGTCTCTGGGTAAAACCGCGGACGGACAGACGGACAGACATGGCGAAACTATAAGGGTTCCTTGTTCGGAACTTTGATGTTACGGTGAAATAAAAAACTCACATAGGGACATTTCCAAGAGCTTTAAACACATAACACATGGAGTGTTATGTGTCAAGTAGAAATGTGGGAATCAACCGTGTAAAAGAAAATGGTACGTTCTAGCACCATTCAGGTAGGTCTGAATAGAGGGAAATGAATAAGAATATTATTAAGGTTCAATTAATAATAGATTAAACAATGCTGGTCTGGGAGAGAAGAAAAAACGTAGAATGTACCAGCTGCTTTTCTTCCCACGCAGATCGTAAAAACTGATCGAGGGAATGGGCCAAAATCGATTCTTTAGATTTTGGCCAGATGTTAGTAGCGATGCGGCTAGCAACCCATCACTATTTTGATTCAGTCTTCAACCTTCACGCCCGCCAACATGTTAAACGTGCCTTAAAAGTCACATAAACCTAAGCTATGTCTGGTGTAAACAAGGGCAATGACAAAACTACCACAGGGTAAGGAAAAGACGTGATATGTTTGTATCAATTATTAACATGTCAACCTTAAATTATACACCCAAAATCAAAAATAGTTAATAAAAACCACTTCAATAAACGGTGCGTACGCAAGCGTTCCATGTAGACCTGCAAATAAACTCAAGCACAGGACCATTGTGTAAGTAAAACGTTCACTGATTCACGCACCGCGACCAACATGCTGAGGGGCACGTCCCCACACATCCTCACACCCATGACATCATTACGCACCAGTCTGGTTCCATTCCACTCTACAATACCGATCAGATACCGATTAATAATTAATACGCGAGCAAACCGTTGTTTTAGAGATTAATATATATTTTTGTTTCTTTTCATATATTACTTAATTACTTAAAAATCACATGAGAATTATATCCACCCGACAAATAAAATCAAAGTCAATGACAGCCATTGCAGGCCAGGATCTATAGGAGAAGTTATTAATATTGACGGGTTTAGTCACCCCTTTAAGGTAATATCAAGGGTCAAATTACACGCTGTATTAATGACCAGTGTAATTGTAATTAGTTACTCGCAGCTCCAACAAACTAACAAGCTGTGGTGTAGCCAGGATTTTAGACAGTCTTTTAAATAATTGATTTGTTAAATGACACGCGGTAGGTAACGCATTAAACATATGCACATAACTATTTTATTATTAACATTCTTATTTTAAATACGAGGTCAATTTAGAATGTTTATAACACATGTCTACTTGGATCCCTTCTACTTTGTGTATTTATTTCCGAAGACTTTTGAAGAGGTTTATATTATATTTTAATAAGTAAGCTGCCTCTGGAATATACATGCCAGGAAGTGGCAAAATACCTAAACTTTTTGTATAATGGTTTGAATTACTCTCGCGGCGGCTCACCGTACATAGCACGAATATTTTTTTTCTGTAGAATATTATTATTCTGTACAGTAAATATTTTGACCTGAACCCAGCTGCCACCATGAGATAGAGCAGTCGTTATAAGCTGTGTTAGATTGCACTTACACATGCAAATAACACAAACTGGAAAATGCAAGTACACATATACCTATATATATATATATATACTCTGTGTGTAAATACCGTGGAAAAAACCTACTTATTATTCTATCAAATGGCTTGCTTGTTATCTTTGAAATATGGTCAATTACTAAAACAAAACAATTTACTTATTTCGAAGAGAATATAAAATACGCATAATTACGTATGTACATGTGCTTCAGATATATATTAGAATAGATAGACTAAAGTGAAGGGACCATTTCTTAAATTTATTAATATTCATATGACATTTTCCTCGTCTGAATCCGTTTTGTGTGTGTAGGTAGATGTATGCATGTGCGTGTATGGTATGAATGTAAACAGCCTTGAGAAGGCTCTGACCGATACTAAAATTTATTGGAGCGTATTTAAAGATTGGCAAATTTGCATATACCTACGATCCGGTTGAAGCTAGGTAGATATAGTTTAAAAAAATTGGAAATCTTAGATATTTTTAACCGACTTCAAAAAAAGGAGGAGGCTATCAATTTGGTTGGTTTTTTTTAAACGTTTGTTACCTCAATATTCCACATTTATCATCCGATTTAAAAAAATATTCCTTTCTTTGAAAGGGTATACTTTCAAGTTGCTCCCACTTAAAATTCATCACAATCGGTTTAGTAGTTTGAATGAAGTTTTTTATATGAAAAATTATAGTTTTGATTCTTGTTGCGCATGTATTTCACCAGAGTTCGTTGTGGATACAATTGTTTGTAAATTATGCAAAATATGCTACGTTAAATGAGGAAAATTAATCCACGGCTGCGCTGCGTCAGTGTTTGTAAATTCCCAGTAACTTTTCATATGTATGATTAACTATGATAGCAGGCACTAGGGCTGGCTGCGTGGGATAACTCTTGTCGATAGATTCATCGATTGTACTTTAATAGCTGTTTCGTTACACAAGTATTTCGTATATCGTTGTTCGGTTGCGTGCGTGAAGGACATCACGTGAGCGGTGTCTACGCGCCGTCACGGGGGACGTGACGTCACGGCGCCGAGGAGGGGAGAGGGCATATCCGAGGGCGTGGTGCACATGCGCCAGCCGCGTCGTCTCAAGGTGACCTCAACGCGACTCGCCTAACGAGTGCTCCGCGTGTTTCACAGTCGCAGCTCATACTACACTACACCGTATACCTTTCTCTTCGCACGGCTTCCGATACCGGTATTCGCGAGAACGCGGATATCTTCGCTTAACCAGTGCCACTTTATGTCAGCACGCTGTGGACTCCAACGTTACTCGTTCATCACCTTTTATCGCAGTCGTCGCGACTGACAAGACGAATCGATATGCGTCAAGCACGAGATATCGTGAGTACCCATTACAAACTCAAATATTTGCATTTATTCCAAAATTTCCTTTCAAGTATATAGGTATAAGTGGTGAAGCCATTGGCCAATGCCTTTATAATATTCGCCGGTATTCGTTCACCTTGATCTGCGCATAATCGTTTGCCGGACAGATCATAATGATACCCACAAACAAATATGTATGATATGTATTCTGACCTGTAATTAAAAACTTATAATGTCATAAATTTACTTTAAAGTTAAATACATATAAAACAAATCCTAACCTAATCATCTACCCCGCCATAACCCTCATTTAGTTTATAGTTTACATAGGTTAGGTAAGTATGTAAGTTGATTAATTGAAATTAATTGAAAAGGTAATGAACTATAAAAAATATTATTTGTATTTTTAAAACAAAATACTTACAATATATTATTTACTTAAAATTAATTTTAATGCAAACCCTAGTCATTCGCCAGGACTGAGTAGTTATTATGAGGGTCTGACTTTGAGCCACACACATAGACAAGTCAACCGATAACAATTAAATAGAATTAGTTGTTCATTGATCGCTATTATCACAAGGTCACAGAAGGTCACGTTATCGTAATTGTCAGTGGAACATCTTGGAATTCGTGACTGTTCTCGCTGTTTTTCTTATTGCGCCATTGTCAATAGAAATATCTCAGAAACAAATAAATATTTGTTATCCATATTAAATAGGTACATAAAGTTAATTTCTTCAATTATTTTTATTAGTCAATATAGGTAGGTACTTAGAAAATTACACTTATTTAAATAACGACAAGTGTCAAGAGTTAATAGACATTACAAAATATCATAAAGAAATGCGAGTACAGATGTAAAAATGAGTTCTTAGAAATTATCTGTCCCGGCCCGGCGAACTTTTCGCTTTTATTTTTTGTCGTAAATATTTATATATTTTAATAATAATTCTGCCTAAACAATCAAATCAGATTATAAAAATCGGTTCACCCCTTCTAAGTTATAAGTTTATAATATTAACAGTTTGACTAAACCCGATTTCGTTTTATATATTAAGATTACTTACAAGAATTATCAAAGCAATAAATAAGTAAATATCTAATACTGAACTATAGGTACCTAATTCATTGGAACACTTATCGATCCTCTAAGTAATTTCTTTTTGCTACCAGATACGGGCATGAGGTTAATTTCACTTATCGAGTACACGTGACCATTAAGACCCAGTATTGTAATAAAACTACCCGTTTTGTGTACTTTGCCTAAGTCATTTCATATTTCACCTAGTTCTAAGATTGACTTTGATTGCTGATTGTTTATAATATCTGTCTCAACATAAGTTCGTGAAATCGTGATGAGTATTATTTTTAAGCTAAATTAGAAACCTAAGTTTAATGTACTTGCAAAACTAAAAAACTTTTTAAAAACAAACTTTTATGAACATCACTTCATGTTTCGAGTTATTTTCAGCGAATCCTTTAATTTGATATCCATATTGTCAAAGATGCATCAAAAATAGCTATCATATATCATATCGTCACACAGCGTACCATGCATTGCAATCCAAACTAAACAAGTATACAAAATTTCAGCTCAATAGGTGGAGTATATCTACTTCAAAATTGAGTTGCAAGATTTACAAATATAGTTACATGCATATTGGAAATTAAATAAAAGCTTGTAAAAACTTAGATATTTTGGCACTGTCAAGTCATTTATCTGTTACGACTAAAGATTCATCAAATTAATATAAGACGCATTTTTTAATCTATATGGTATGGTATGAGTATCTAATCGCGTCATCTGAAGTTGTTTTCACGACATCTTTTAGTTAGTACACCAATTAGCACATCAGTTAGAGCGTTCATACGCGAGATATAACCAGTTACTGTATGTACTAATACTGACGCTTCTTGGTATTCCTGTGATAATCTAGTAGTCGTGGAGCACATTAGCGAAACTATGACAATCAAATCGCAACTACTAATATGTATGTATACACGACACTGTGAAAGCTGATGAAATACGTCATACGCTTTATGATATTTTAATGCTTCAATATGACGGCTGTAATTAATTTTATTAAAAAATATATATATACAATTTAAATTTAAAACAACTAATGCTACAACTAAAACTTAAAAATGTATATATATTTACAAATAAAAGAAATATTTGACGACTTAGATACACAACAACAATATTTCATCGCAATTAGGTATTAGCGACAATGACAGACATTCATAAACGACAAGAAATGTTGTTTTCTCAACATGCTTGGAAATTCTAACATTATTTTATTAACCTTGTTCGAGCGAGATAAACTACATTGCACTTGTACTGGCCAAATACCCAAATGCCAGCAGAGTACGAATATGTATAAAAATCCATCTGTCGTGATCTGGCCGCTAGCCAGCAAAATAACTTGAAAACTAATATCTGCAAATAATGCTAGTTGGGAGGTATCTTTTCAAAGGTATTATTTAAAATTAAAACTGGCTAACAAATAAAAACATACCATTTTGGCGCTTGATGAATGTGTTTTGTAAGTAAATTTTATACTACATTGTTTGAATATTCTCGCATTATTTGAAAAAAGTACTATACAAGCCTCGGTCGCATTAGGTATTCGACGGACTCAAGTGATGTGGTGCCTCGGCATAGCTTCGGTCCACATTCCCACTCGTTCGCCAATGCCTCTTTTGCCGGCTCCGGCTGCTGCAGTATTGGTACTGAATTTTCTTGATAAGAGCATTTCATCCAGAATTTCTAGTGGGTCATAGTAAAAAAATGGTTTCTTTTCAAAACGTGAATAAACTTAAAAGTTCATTAAAATGTTGAGAGTAATGATAACTAATGTGACTTTTTATGAATACAGTCAAACAAACAGATTTCATACATACCTGCGTGATATGCAAACAACTAAATGCATAAAATATGTCGGCAAATAGCAAGGTAATGGTTAGATTACGTCAGGGTTCGGTTTTCATATCAGATATAACCGCAATTAAATTGATAATACATATCTGGAAAACTATAGTATGAACGAACTTATCGCGATACTTTATACTGAAGTGGCATGATATTACAGTGTTCGCTTCGCCACTTACACACAGATTTGTCTGTATTCTGTATTGGAGATTATAATCGTTCTGTATCAGGTAGTTTTATTTCTTAGAATCACAATAATATTGTTTGTTATCCTCAAGTCAACCATGCGCAGTCTGTGCAATATGCACATTTCCCTGCATCTATTTAATAATGTATGTATCTTATTTCCGCTTATTACTCTCTGACGCAAAAAAACTCTAGGAGACGACGGAGAATTTATTTATTTATTTATTTATAAAAAATCACACACAGATTTACAGATATATATCCAAAACATCTGCATGGTAGTCAGTAACGAATACAGTCATGTCAAATATGGTTAGTAATCATAATTAAATAACACGAATCATGAGTTCAAACAAATAAGATGTAAATGATAATGTCAATAAATTAAATAAAAAAAAAATAATTATAAAGAAAAGAAGAAAACTGAAATGTCAAAAGTTATATAATAAAAATTAAATGAATTCAGATAAGTCAACAGATTGTGTAAAAATACATCAATTGAGTCATTAAAAATGTCTGATTCAGAGAATGTAAATTTCAGTAATAATAGGCCAAGCTAAAGCTCAAGACGCAAACATATTAAAACCTATAACTATAAGACTTCCAACGCCTTGCAAAATCTTTGCCTTGGTTCATATACTTACTATGACTATAGTTCACCACTTAATGAATATGATAGCTAGAAATTAAAAACTTCATCATATAAATATGGATTACCAACGTTTGTCCTGCTCTGCGTCAGGGAAAAGCCGCGTCGCAGAAATAAACAACAATCACTGCCAAGAAAACATCGTGCGCTTGTCCTGTCTGACGCGAGCAACAATGATCACAAATAGATTTCAAAAATATTTAAAATGTATCTTAATTTATAAAAAAGTTACCTAATACAACACAAACGTAGCCATTGTTACATTATACAGTAAAAAGCTCCTTATTTGCGATTCGCTATTCACGGGTCGAAAAAATGTTATCCACTCTCCGTATTCGCAGATAAAATGTCGTAATCTCGAATTCTAAAATACATATTATAGAAAGATGATAAATAATCGAATTATTTACTAGAAAACCTTATTTTGATGTCACGGAGCTGGCAGTAAAAGATCCTTTGCAAATGGCATATAACATTTACACATGATTTTAACTCCATGGCAATATTTCAAGGACGGAATCAGAATACCATGTTAATTTTTTGCCTTTTTCTGGCGGGTAGTGATTGTATTCCATATTCTACTAGTGATTCTGATTCCGATATCAAAATATTGCCAGGAAATTGAAAAGAACAGAGATTCCTAGATCAAAATACGAATATTATCAACTTTTATGTAAAGATGTCTCATTATTACGAGGCAAATTAAACTACGATTAGGTCTACAGATAAATATCAACCAGAATTTAAATTCTCACATCTGCTATAAAACAAGAAAAAATATGTAAAATATTCCAAAAGCTTATAAGAATTTTATTTGTTCGAAACAGAAAACTGCTTAAGTATCAAAATTCTATAAATAAGTTTTTTTTTTCTTATTATGTGGTTTGATTAGAATGATGATTGCAGTAAATTAAAAAAAAAAGAAATTAGCTCTTGATCTACTAGTTGCGTATTTCTTATAACTTAAATATAGACAAATGTCAACTTGTCTACTTGCGAACATGAAAGCTGTAAAGTTTTCGAAACGGTGGGTGTAATAATAATGTAATAAACGCGATAAAACCGAATACTGCTTTAGTGATCAAATTTTTAAAAAATTGAGCAAGATTCTGGCATCTTTGGAACGTCTCCCTCTATTTTCATACAAAAGCCATTCTGTATTCGCGAATTCCGTATACACATTAACCAACTATTCTAACTAAATATTAAGCTAATATTGTTAAGTTTTAGCAAAGTCCATCCAGCGTTTTTACCTAAGGGGTAACAAACATGCATACATACATCCATTCTCACAAACTTACACTTAATCTATTAGCGACCGGCGCAGGTTTCGCACGGGTAGTAGAGCAAAGTATCTACTTATTTCACGTTTTGTCTGACGAAGGATTGCATCAGCTTGATGTCTCCCGTCATCGGCATCGGCATTTATCACATAAAAGCGTTTGAATATATTTTCGCGCGCGTTAAATTTGCGAGATCTTCTAATACACAGCGTGATTTTGTACCTATGAACTATATTAAAATCCTGGAATCAGTATCCGTAGTGGAATACAGGATTGTGAGAAAACAAACGTAAATAACGAAAAATAAAATTGGACCTCCCATACAAAATTGACGATCAGCTGGGAGAATTTCTATGAGAAATCAAAATTTATTTTTTCATTTTTTACCTTTTTTTTCTTACATTTCCGTATTCAACTAGGGATTCTGATTTCTGGATTTTAATATAGTTCATAGGTAAAAAACACGCGATATGTACATATTCACTTAAATTATACGGTGTAAAAAATTAAAATCATGTGCATGAAATGTTTAGTGTAACTAACGTATTTAAGTTGATAAGCTTTAAAACTGTATCCGTCTTAATAGCTTTCCAATCACCGCATTGTACCTACGTAATATATTTTTAGGATTCCGTACCCCAAAGGTAAAAACCGGTCCCTATTAATTTGGCTCCGCTGTCCGTCTGTATGTCTGTCTGCCTGTCCGTCCGTCTGTCCGTATGTCACCAGGCTGTGTCTCATGAACCGTGTTAGTCAGACAGTTGAAATTTTGACAGATCATGTATGTATTTCTGTTGCATATACACCTATTTTTATTTTTGTGGCATATACGCTATAACACCAAATACTCGCCCAATAATGATCTTTATGGGCAAAAATTTTTAAATACCTTGGGTTGTAATATAATTTTCGTACGGTTCCCTAATTTTATTGAAAATAAAATATAGCCTATATTACTTGCTGATAAATTGCCTTTCTTTTGGTGTAAGGATTTTTAAAATCGGTCGAATAGTTTCGCTGAATACAAATAATGACACAAATCTTTCATATAAATATTATTATTGATGACCTCCGTGGCTCAGTGGAACAGTTTAAATCGCATGGTCCTGGCTTCCATCTTCGGCTAGCCCAGATGGAAAACGATATTTTTCAGATTTACCTGGGTCTTGGATGTTTATCTATATAAGATATCAATTGTAAAATATATATCTTTTTTTTCACTTTGTATCCCACGACACAATTTCACAAATTACTGTGGGACTAGCTCGATCTGTATGATTGGTCCACATTTATTTATTCGTTTAGAATTATAAAGAGATATAACAAAGATTTAAAAAAATGCGTCTCACCTAGATAGGTACTGTAGATTATGTTTGTAGGAAATTGTTAGGTTAGATACTTAGGTAAAGTGTAAATTTATATTCATCGTGAAAATATGAAGATTAAATAAATTCTAAATATGGTAATTTATAATTGTACATAATTTGTAGCCCAATTAGGTACGTAGTTTTGTAAGCAAGTTCTTGTATAATAAATATACTTGCTTAAAATGATAAGGTAACAACATTTTTTGAATTTTTTTTGGTGCAAAATTGTAGTCTGAGATAATAACAAAATAAATTACTAAGTAAGTAATGGTTTCTCATGTTTTTATTTAGATTAAATCATATAATACGGTTTTATCGCGTTTATTACATTATTTTTTACACCTGATGTTTCGAAACTTTACTAAGTATGCAAATTAAAAACACCTTTGCATAGAAAAACTAAAAATAGTTACAATTAAATAATTTAATGTGCATACATACATATTTTCCTAAATTTTATGGGTCTGATCTGAAGATGAAATTTCAAAATATCTAGTGGTTTTGTACTGCGTTACAAATTACTGCGTGAGTTTCATTAAGGTAGATAACGCAAATGTGAGCCACACACCCACTCAACACACATTTATAAAGTCGCAAGCACTAATGCAGTTGTAAATATAGGAATCGAAGAATGCTCGTGACGTCACGAGCGAGCCCACGCAACGACCAATCAGAAACATACACCAGGAGGCTCGTCTTATCAAAAATGAATTGCCACTGAAAATACGACTAAAATTCAGAGAAACCTTAAAATATTTGATAATCACAATGTGATCCTTAGCACACTAATCAACACAATTTTATTCTAAGAATTTAAAGTGTTTTTGATAGCCCCTGTGTTTATTTAGGTTCCGTCGTTCACTATAGCTGGACTTTTCTATCAAATGTATACTTGACTAACAGAAACGAGACAACAATATTTTATTATCATGAATGAAAAAGAGCGTGTTCGTATTAGAGCGCGCTCGACGATCGTCGCCGTATTCCTCATTTACTGGTGGCATTGGCAAGACGTGTGGAAAATTTTGTTACTTGTGCGGTGTGTTAGATATAAACTTAGTAATACAATCATAGAAGTGTACTTAAATTAATTCAAAACAAAATGGGTATGGCCATCAATAATTTACCACTGGTGAGTAAAGTGAGATTTTCTGACATTTAATATTTAAAGCCGGCATTAAATTGGAAAGCAACGGTAGTGTTGTAATGACCGCTTTGACCTTGTGAAACTCGTTCGCGATAATGAACGACTTGCACACTACTACTAGTTTGTTTTATGTGCAAGAAAATTGCATTTGTGACCATAAATTTGAAGTCCAAATCATAGTTATGAAGGAGCCGTTCTGATTGAAAACCTCGGTATTTTTTGCAATAAATAAATAATACATGTTGATTGACTCAACATACATACGAACTGTGTAGCTAAAACAAGGTGTATGGCAGAGGGATCGACCAAGATATTCGACAGCTTTTGTACACAATAGTAAACAATTACTAATGTAATAGCGTTAGACCAGTTCCACTTGAGCAGGCCACCTAACAGAATCTATAATTAGCGACCGCCTTGTAATTTCAAACGTCAATAGCAGTACAAGTGTCATGCGAATATTTATGTAACTTTTTTGCAGATTCGCGAAGAATGCGAGATACTACATTTATCAGACAAACAAATTAGAGAAATTATGAGTAGACTACACAATGATCTAGTTAAAGGGCTTGGAAAAGACAGCCACGCTTCAGCAATTGTTAAATGTTGGCTTACTTACATACAGGACTTGCCAAATGGAAAAGGTAAAAGATTTGATGTTAAAATATGCGTTTATTTGTGAACACGAGGATAATAAATATTTTTTCAAGAAATCAACACTTATCGTCTGCACCAACAATCAATAGTATTTTTTTTTTTTACAGAACGCGGTAAATTCCTTGCTTTAGATTTAGGAGGAACAAACTTCAGAGTTCTTATTATAAACTTGGGAGAAAACCACTTCGATATGCAGTCAAAAATTTACGCCATACCAAATCACATTATGACGGGTACAGGTGTTGCTTTATTTGATCATATAGCAGAGTGTTTGGCCAACTTCATGAAGGTAATTCCTACTGAATTTAAATAAGTGCTTTCTTATGACAATGAAAATAGATACTCGTAATTTGAAAAAAACTTCGGCAGTATCTAATCCTATGTAATTTTTGTTTCAGGAACATAATGTGTACGATGAACGATTAGCGCTTGGATTTACATTTAGTTTCCCTCTTAAACAACTCGGCCTTACAAAAGGAATCCTACAATGGTGGACCAAAGGTTTTTCCTGCAGCGGTGTAATAGGAAAAGATGTTGTGCAAGAATTGAAAGATGCCATAGCAAGGAGAGGAGTAAGTTATCCTCATATCTATATAAATACACACGTTACATTACACACCACCCAGGTTTTTAATTGGCTGCATTAATTCGCAGTCATTGATGAATTATCAGAATAAGCTTAAGTGATTTTACAGGATCTTAATTTGTCTGTGATGGGCATACTAAATGATGCCACTGGCACCCTTATGTCATGTGCACATAAGGCACCAAGTTGCCGAATAGGGGTTATTATTGGTAAGTTGACGATGATAAAGCTCTCTTCTAGTGAAATAAGGCATGTTTCTTCTTGCGATTCAATGAGAGCCAAGATGAGGCTTTCGTTTTCATTAACAACGAGTCAGTGAACGTTATGTTAGTAATTAAATATTCTCTGTCAAAACTATTATCCACACACGAAATACTGTCCGTAAAGACAATAGCGGGTGTGAAAATGTGGAAATCAGACTATCTTTCCATAAAACAAAAAATATTCTTTCTTTTTAGTGCAAGTTTTAACCTTTACATTTTTTAAATTATCTAAACAGTAACAAAAAAGTACTATTTCGGTACATGCAGTTCGTCACCCTACTGAATTTGTAATTTTGATGATATTTCCCCCATTCAATTTAAAAAGGTAGGAAGAGCCGCATATACCGATATTATAATGATTTTAGAATGCGAAAATGTGGATTTTTGTTTCGCTTCGTCTTTTTATTTTAAAGTGCCTTGGTACTTATAAGTTTTTGAAACTGAGTCCTTTATTTTTTAATAATTGTATATTTGCTTTAGTACATAACTAAAATAAACTATTTATTGAAAGCAAACAGTCATTACTGTAAACAAAACAAGTAATGTCCTAGGGTGAATTTCATGCCTACATAGTTACTGAGACTGAATGTCAATGAAGAACATAAGGTTTACTGATTTTCTGATCACGAAAGCCTCTTAATCATCATCAACGTATCCCGGTTCTAATTACACTATACATCTGGAATGAATCTGGAATGTCATCTTATACTGATCGCATGTTTTCACTCTTGTAGGACGTACAGATTGACATTTGCGCTATTCTAAATGACACGACGGGAACACTAATGTCCTGCGCGTGGAAAAACCACAACTGCAAAATAGGACTCATCGTTGGTAGGTTTACTTGTTTATTGCTGTGTGACGCTTTGCCTTTTTTTTATGAGTTGTGAATCCCGTCCCCAACAATCCTTTGATATATTTAAAATATACATAGCTAAGGCTGTATTCAGATTTTACATTTAATTTAAAATGTTCACTATTAAACATTTCACTAATTTGAAAATAAAAATACGCAACAATTTGCGGTAGAGGACATATTACATTAAATGACGTCTGAAATAACTATTAATATGATCTCAATGCACGTTGTAGTGATATAATTATGTGTGAAGCATTTAATTTTTGTGTTGGGAAAACTTCGAACATTCGGTCGGTATGGGCAGGTATCGTCCATCAATCGTCATCTCAGATCATAAAGCAATTTTCATGGTTATTTTATTGACAATTGACATGCACGTGCGACAGAGGCAGATTAATCATGATTATGTTTCTCTATAATCATTTATTTTACTACATAACTGCATGGTTCTATCGTTATAATTGTTTCTCAGATATGCCTGCTTTCTGAAGTTGATTTCTTTTTGGGCAAAAAAAAAACACGCTTATACACACGATAATAATCTTTCGTTTCAATGAACGCCGTGCATTAGGTATTTCTGCACAACAGCAAACATTTCCACATTCCTTAAAATTCTAAACTAATTTATTTTCATTGTTATTAAACTTTGCTTTGTTCAATGCTTGGCTGCCTTTGACCTTTTTACTAAAAATAGTTTGTTTCTTTTGTAACATGACAATGCTAACTAAATATATTTGTAAATAAGTCAATATTTAAATGTTAATCTTACCAAATCCAAAGGTACTGGAAGTAATGCTTGCTACGTAGAGAAGACTGAGAACTGTGAGCAATTCGAGGGCGACATGAGCAAGTCAGAGATGCTGATCAACACGGAATGGGGCGCCTTTGGTGACGACGGAGCGCTGGACTTCGTACGGACGGAGTTCGACAGAGAAGTCGACGCCAATTCCATCAACCCTGGAAAACAGACGTGAGTGTCTTACTCATCCGGTTCAGTACATTAACTTCATCATCCCATCTTTAACCATTGTTTGTAGAATCAGATAAATTAGTAATCAAATCGTAATTATTCACATTGAATGAACAAACATTTAAAAATATTTTTTAAATAAAAACTTAAGTTAATAAAAAAATCACACGCGAAGTTTTGAGTGTTAACTATTAGGGATCCCATGAATTGTATCTAATGCTCTTTAAAACGTTTTCGTATTCTCCGAAAATTATTATTGATTATTCATTCGACTCGGAATGCCATGTAGATATCTCTTGACAAAACTCAAGGGCCGCTAGCCCTGTGGTTTCCGGCAGAGTAGAATAGGACCACTCCTAGTCTTCCCATGGAGGTCGTAAGAGGCGGCTTAGGAAAACAAGCTAAACGTAGGTACATACTTAAAGATTTTTTTATTCTTTACGGGGTAAACAGAACTTACCGCCATTACCTAGACCTAAAGACTATGTCTTACGTGATGGGACATGTAGATAGAAAAGAGAATAAACATTTAAACTGGCCACATCGTTAATGACACGAGACCTGAGACTGGCTTTTACAATATTATTTTTCTTCACGTTAATGGTATTATCAAATAAAATATACAATAAGCAAAGTTATGCAAAGCTTTAGAAATTAAGAGAAGGAGCGTTTAATTAAAATTAAAAAAAAAAAAAAAAAAATTTGTGGACGTTGTTTATAAGGACGCACGAAATCTCTTCCGTGCGGCCTCTCTTGTGAGGTTAACCAGGGCGAACCAGATTATTTCCTGCATGGACACTAATTTTCTTAAATGTCTATAGTTTGACGTTTTAATAATAAATTAATAGCAACTTTAACAGAATTGTGAAATATTACCAATAAACAAGTTTCTTGTATGTATGGGACGCCCATTCCGTTTTTAATTTTGTTGTTTTTTTACTTCTTGTTACCTATAGCGGCAAAAGGTACATTGTGTAAAAATTTCAAGTCTACCTACGGTTCAATAGATACTGCCCTGTAATGTACGAACGGACATCGAAGATTTAGTAATAGGGTCACGCTTTTACCCTTTGGTTACGGAACACTAAAAACAGTGAATGACCTTTGTATAGTAACTGTGCTAATTATAAAATAAAAAAAAATTACTATCACTAATGCCAGAATAAAACCATTTGTAACAGGCTAATTTAACGACAGAAAAAAATCGGCCTGCTTATTATATGTTTTAGTATTTTACGTTATAGCGGCAACAGAAATAAATCATTGTAAATTTCAACTGTCTAATTATCACGGTTCATGAGATACAGCCTCGTGACAGACGGACTGCGAAGCCATATTAATTGGGTCCCGTTTTACCCTTTGGGTACGGAACCCTAAAAATGGTTTATATATTCAACAGCCTCTAGTAATACCAGAATATAACAAAGTAGCTGACAGCCCGCAGCTCCGCTCACATGTTGACCCCCCGGACTTTTTTCCGAACAGTACTTTTTCCGGGATGAAAGGTAGCCTATGTGTTAATCCAGGTAAATAACCTACCTATATGTGTGCAAAATTTTGTCAAAATGCGATTAGCCGTTTTGGCGTGAAAGAGTAACACACATCCATACATCCACACATTCATACATACTAACAACCTTTTGCGTTTAAGCTCGCTTATAATATTAGTAAGGATAAGGATATAATAGTAAGTAGCCAATTATAAGAATCTACACTAGTAATAAAATGGTGGCCCTGTCTTTTACTTTATTGAAAACTTCTTGGGATAATTGTGAAGATGTATAAAAAATCGAATTCATATCTTACGTTGCTGTAATTTTGATGAAAACTAGAGCAACGAAAAGCACAACTTGTAGAACAATTCCATGTATTTGGTTATTTTCAAATATTTTTAATACCTTAGATACCTATAATTATATTTCTAAAAACCTAGTTAGTTCACCTAAAACGCGTTGCTTTTATATATATTATATATTTATTATAGGTTATAGATAATGGTAATATTGGTCATATTATAAACACGAAAATAAATGTCCAAGAATATGCTGACAATGTTAATACATAAATTTCAAGTGCATCTTTATGTTTAACTTCTCTACCTCCGCTGATTATTAAACGTACTGTAGTAACTGTAGTATGTTCTTCATAAATTAAAGAGCTAGGCTCTTGTCTGTAAAGTAACCAATTACCAAAGAAAGTAATTTTGAAGTTCAGTAATGAAAAGTAATACCAAAAACACTACAAGTAATTTACTAGTGAAGTAAAGTTAAGGATTTTTTATTTGATTTGATTTAGGAGTAAAAGAAATAAAATGATAGGTAACGCTAGTTGGCTCATGTAAGCATTATTAGGCACCATTAAAAAGAAACGCAGTTTTTAAACAGAAAGAGTCAGTCTTCCGTCGAATCAGACACATCAATGTTTATCTTTTATTTTAACCGTTCCAAGAGCAACATTATTTATTAATGAAACTTTGAGATCAATCCAGACAAAACCAAACAATAACAAGGTCAGAAGATTGATAGCAATCGTTATCAGAATAATTTGCAGTATATTGACAGTAGTGGGCAATTTCATTTAAAATGCAAAGTCACCACACGAATGAAATAACGAAGTATATGATTACATTGTAAAATAGTAAGGATGAAGAATAGAGTTTTATGAAGATTGTTATGGTCTGTTTGCTGTGACCATATAGCTAGGTATACATAGATTAATATTCTTAATTACATTATTTTTCTATTGCTTTACATTCTACTGCAATATACCTATGATTCTACGTATAGGTATTGAACTACGAATAAGTAGGTATTGAATGTCAAAGTCAATGTTAAACGTTGTTGCGGTGTGACAGCCCGACGTACATTAGTAAATACCTCTGAACAAGGACCAAAGTCTTTATTCTGAGGTGAATACTTAGAACGAGGAAAATCTAACACGTATTATTAGCTTCGATTTTAGTTGACGATTTTATAGAGAACTAGCTTTCGCCCGCTGCTCCGCCTGCGTCAATGTCGATCCCTCGGGAATAGTTCTTTTCCCGAAATAAAAAGTAGCCTATGTCCTTCTCCGCACTCCAGAGAACTTGTATGCAAAATTTCATGATGATCGGTTCAGTAGTTACGGCGTCAAAGCGTAACAAACAAACAAACAAACAAACAAACAAACAAACAAACAAACAAACAAACAAACAAACAAACAAACAAACAAACAAACAAACAAACAAACAAACAAACAAACAAACAAACAAACAAACAAACAAATAAACAAACAAACAAACAAACTCACTTTCGCATTTATAATATTAGTAAGGAAAGGATGCATTTCTATATTATATATTGATTGGTGACTGACATATCAACCCACATTCGAAACAACTACAGGGTCTTTCATCGCTTTAAACGAAAATAAAACAAAGCGAGTAATCATCTAAATCTTTTATTCGTTTGAAAGGCGAATCGATGCCAATATGCATGTAATTTTACATCGTTTAAATGTCCGTCGCGGTTTTTCTGGAATGCCCGAAATGTCCAATTTTCCATGACTGGCGCATAAATCATGTTGAATTTGATTGATGGTATGGGTTGTGCTGGCTTTGAGGGCCATATTCGCATAGGTCTACGACTTAGAAAACCTCACAAGAAAAAGTCTAACGCGGTAACTCTCACAATCTCGATGGCTAGTACACATCGCCTCCACATGAGATGAACATGGTCATCTCATGTGGAGGCCTCACTTCGCTCGTGCGGAAATGATGAACAGCTAGTTAGTAACTAAAAAAAACTTGACTATAGGGTATCGAATCCCTTAAAGAATTGTTAGTTAGTAGGGAAGTTTTATAATTATGCAAGTGCAAGTTATCAGTGTGATAGCTATTAATCGTCTAGGATACAAGATTTAAAAAATCCGTCTTAATGTAGATACTAAAATTGGGTGAAGGTTCGAAAACTCATTTCTTAAAGGAGTAAAATAAGGGTTTTTTTTTTAATCATTAAATTTATTCACAATTCCATTATTTTTAAAATCATCGCTTTGAAAGTCGTTATTTATCGTTTTGGCTAAATATTTAAATTAACTTTATTAAATATTTTCAAAACATCAACCGTCAAATGAGTGAAAATAAGGGTTGATAACTGGTATAGAAAATATTAAACCAAATTATCACCATAAAATATGTATTGTAGTCAAGTACATTTATTCCAAAAAAAAGTTCCCGAGTGATCACGAACGCAAACGAAGCCGCGGCAAATGCTACTCGTAGTCATGAATGTTATCATACCTATAAAATATAAATTTTCTTTTTCAGCCAAGAAAAAATGATATCAGGAATGTACATGGGAGAACTAGTGCGACTGGCACTGGTCAAGTTCACCAAAATGGGTCTGCTGTTCGGAGGCCGAGGGTCGGACCTGCTGTTTCAGAGAAATAGCTTCTACACCAAATACGTCTCCGAGATCGAGTCCGACAAGCCGGGCGACTACACCAGCTGCATGGATGTGTTGGAGGAACTTGGTAATTCAACATTATAATTTCTACCGTCACTTCTTTTGTATTCCGGTCATATTTTAATTTTATTGTTCTACTAGCTTTCGCCCGCGGCTCCGCCCGCGTCAATGTCGATCCCTCGGGAATAGTACTTTTTCCCGGAATAAAAGGTAGCCTATGTCCTTCTCCGTACTCCAGAGAACTTGTATACAAAATTTCATGATAATCGGTTTAGTAGTTACGGCGTGAAAGCGTAACAAACAAACAAATAAACAAACAAACAAACTCACTTTCGCAATTATAATATTATAGTAAGAAAGTAAGTATATCTTCATCAAAATGATGCAGGCGGCTTCCAACCGGTCGTATTGGAAATCCTTGGGGGAGGCCTATGTCCATCAGTGGATTACTTACGGCTGATATGATGATATCTCTGTCGGCGAAGATGAAAATGGGATTCTGAGCAGATTGGTAAAATGGACGAAGAAACTAGAAGGCTTCAGCTTTAAAAAAAGCGATCTAAGGCGATTTTGGTGGTACCTAAAGTTTTACATCAGCTGCTTTGGATGGTGTTACCCTCTAATTTCCCTTCTACAAAGCGACAGCAACAAAGACCGTGACGTTAATAGTCGTATAAACGCCGGTTGGGCAAAGTGGCGACAGGTTACTGGGGCTACTTGTGCCTGACGTATGCTAAAGCTCAAGGGAAAATTTATAAAAGCGTAATGAGGGCGGTAGTTCTCTATGGTTCGAAATCTTGGGCCACTAAGAGTACGGATAAAAGGAGACTGCATTCAGCGGATATTAGGATGTTGAGGAGGACGAATAAAGAGACCAAAAATGATAGGATCAGAATAAGTATGTGAAAGAAAGTAGCTCTAATAATGGAAACGCAGAAAAGCAGTAGATTGGCATGGTATGGGCATATTTTGCGAAGAGAGTCACATTATTATAAAGGTGTTAGAAGGAGGGATTTCAGAAATTAGTGCCTACAGCAGTAAGGGGTCAGGTCTGGTAATTTGCTATATTGTTCAACAATGTGTCGGTCGGTTGTCACCAGGGCTTGTTACCGGTACCAAATTCCCATTATAAGTACCGGTAAGTACCGGTATTACTATTCTGTTAAAATTTTAACGGTAATATGAGGTACCGGTAATCTAGTATTTAACGGTAATAATATTGTTAACAGTTAACGGTAATTTTACCGCTACTTGTTACCGGTACCAAATTCACATTATAAGTACCGGTAATTACCGGTACCTCTATTCTGTCAAATTTTAACGGTATTAAAATTGCGTTAATTTTACCGGTACCTACGCATTGTTGCCGTCTACCGCATGGGACTCGCTCGACTGTAAAAGTGCCGCCCTATTGTGGGCCCCCGCCTCACGCCGCACATGCACAACACGGCAACGACACACATTAACGAAATGATAATTCCCAATACGAGTACCGGTACTAAGTACCGGTACTGTTTACCGGTATTTGGTACAGGTACTTCTTTCAATTACCGGTACCGTCGTTTTATTGAGGTACCGGTACCAATCCAATTACCGGTACCGTTGTATTATAGAGGTACCGGTACTTGATTTTTACCGTTACCAAATGTACCGGTACCAAACCAATTACCGGTACTGTCGTTTCATAGAGGTACCGGTAATGGATTTTTACCGGTATTCCAACCCCTGGTTGTCACTGCTTGTCAAATATTATACGATGGCAGCATGCATTGGGATGAGGAGAGGAAGAAAAATCTGGGACCCCTTTTTTTTGCATAATAAGTATGTTTTGTCTTAATATGCTTTGGCAAACCGGTTTTAACATAAAATATTTTTCTGTAATAGATCTTAGGCATGATTGATTTTTGGCTTAGGTACGTGTAATTTAGTTAAAATAATTAGCATAATCTCCATAGGCATAGTAACTATAAGTCTAATAGTATTTAGGGCATAGGTAGCATTTTTAGGAATAATAGAAACAAAATTAAGTCATTTTAAAAATTATTTAGACTCCTGTTTTTAGCCTTCATTTTTTAAAATACGTTAGTCTCGGTTAGAAATCGCTTCCAGAAAAATAGGTTAGGTAATAAACTGCGACTTGGCAGAAAAGAGCTTCTACCAGAAAAGTAGGTTAGGCTGGGTTAGAACTGCGACCTCGTCAGAAACGACTTGCTGCCAGAAAAGTAAGTTAGGTTGGTTTAGAATTGCGACCTCGTCAGAAACGACTTGCTGCCAGAAAAGAAGGTTAGGTTGGGTTAGAACTGCGACCCCGTCAGAAACAACTTGCTACCAGAAAAGTAGGTTAGGTTTGAACTGCGACCCCACCAAAAAAGGAATCTTCATCAGAAACGAGTAAAATTGTGTAATAATGTTTTAACAGGAGTTAATTATGCGGCGTATAATTTGTATGAATATAAATATTATGCTTAAGTATCATCATGTTTAAATACAATTATGCTTTAGTAATGTTATGCCTAAATATGATTATGTTTAAGCTTAGCCAAAAAACAGTATGCCATGTTACATTATGTCTTAAATTTTTATGGTTATAGATAGGGAACCGAAAAATCCGTATTTGAAACGGCAGATAGTCTTTGACCCTTTTCAATTAGAACACTCAGCGACTTTGACCTCAAGTCCAACCTCTTCCAACCAAAGGGTTCGGACTTGTGGGATCTTAGTACTTATTAAATTTTGTACAGAAAGATGCCTTGTCATTTTCAATCATTTGATTTCCATCCACCACATAAAATAACCTTTATTAATGACGTAACCACTCTTAAAAAGACATCAACGCTCCTAGTTGATTTAAAACCTATTTTCTAATCTGAAAATATTCGGCTGCAAAAACAATGTAAGCATCCAGACACCCAAACTTTCATCAATCATGACGAAACGTGTGATAATAATGTACCTACCTACCGCGCAACTCTTGTACATGCTTGTTACATAACCCTTCTGTACGTACTCACTAGTAATCGCGGTTCAGGATTATGTAATGATTTCTTCATATAAGGTAGCCTCACAAATTGTCACAACATAGTCTACAATTACAACGCCATTAATGATTCATCATTCAATTTTCCACACAGGAAAAGTGACCTCACCTGCATTATCTCTCGCATATTTTTCCCTAACTTCAGTAATTATTTTGTATATCTCAAATACGAGTACCGAGTACGAGTATGTACCTAAACATCTAGAAAACAATTATCAAGGTAATTACGCAATGTCAAAGTCTGTGTATGAACAGCCAATCATCTTTGGCAGTAATTAATAATGTAATAAAATAAACATCCAACCGTAATTATTTACTGTTTGTTATCGTAATTACAGTAACATTCTAGACAAATGGTAACTAAGAAATAAAGATGAAGTGCAAGTTACGCAACCTTGGATAAAATATCGAAAGTCTAATTATGAAAAGCTCTTATACTACTTACTACTTTTGGATCACTAATAATTTACAAAAGTTACTAAAGTAAAAATATGTACGTAGAGGACAACGTTATGAAAATAATAAACCGTTTATGAAAGTAAACTAATATTGCAAATAGGTAACTACAATTTGTTTACACGTGTACTGAGCACTTGACTTGCTTCATCATGAAAGAAAAGTGCTAACAGATTGCAATAAAGTAAATAATATACTACCTATCTGTACGTAGTTTCAGTAGCTGGAGTGACACTTGGTTTGCTCAATACACTGCTGATATTCTGAACTATGCATGTATGTATGTATATAGGTGCCTTTCCATTGCATGGAAAAACAATGCGAAAGTTACTATAGAAACGTCTTATCACATTGTATAGCTATTGTTCGTGAAATAACACCGCTTATAAGTACGAAAGAATTAAGAATTAATTTAGAGGTAAACAGGCCTGGCTTCTAGTATGAAATCTTTAAATTTGTATATTAAAAAGAACAGAAAAACTGAACTGTACAAAAAAATAATGCCAGGGCATATATTTTTTCCTATATCGTATGTGTTGCTAAATAAAGGTTTCCACCACGAAGTAAGATTCGACACTCATTCTTCGATCATAAAACAAGCAGCCTGTATATCGTCATTTCTGGCCAAATTAACCTTCAGTTAGTGCTATACGTGGGGCGCACTATAAGTTTCCGGAATGAATATGAAAAAATACTATTAAAGGTACAAAATTAATTTATCGTTTTTCAAAATAATCTCCCTTGGCGTCTATGCACTTTTTCATTCGATGAAACCAGTTTTGAAAACTTTTGTGCCACTCCTCTGTGGTGACCTCTGAAACGTGTTTTTCATACTCCTCGACAGCCTCTTCTGGTGATGAAAATCGTTGACCGCGTAATTGGTTCTTAATTTTTGGGAACAGAAAAAAGTCACAAGGTGCCAGGTCGGGACTGTATGCAGGATGACTCATGAGTTCTACATTTTCGCCTTCAAAAAGTCGTTTGTCTGTCTGGCCGTGTGAGAACTAGCATTGTCGTGGTGCAGGATGATACGGCGTTTACGGTTATTTTTACGGAGTTCGTCAATAACTTCCGGCAAACAAATGGTCGTGTACCAGTCACCATTCACTGTACGACGATTCTCTAAAGCAACAGTAGCCACGTGTCCAGTTTTATTAAAAAAAAAAGCAATCATCCGCTTAGATGCACTTTTCACGCGCGCCACTTTGGTTGGTTTCGGCTCATCTTGAAAGACCCATACGCTCGATTGCTGCTTTGTTTTGGGATCGTAGCAATAAATCCATGTTGCGTCACCTGTTACTATGTCCCACACCAAATTTGACGCACCTTCGTTGAATCTGGTAAGCATGGCACTGCACCAAGTGACGCGGTCCGTTTTTTGAGCCTCGGTCAAGTTGTGTGGGATCCACCGCGAGCACAGCTTTCTCACACCCAAATGTTTGTGTAGGATTAATTGTATTTGACTCATGCCTATTTCTAAGGATGCGTGAATTTCATGGTAGGTCACATGCCTGTCTGTTTCAATCATACGGCGCACAGCATCGATGTTTTTGTTGGTCACAGCGGTGGACGGCCGACCATCGCGAGATTCGTCACTGAGATTGATACGACCACGCTTGAATTCTGCAAACCAGCTATAAACAGTTGTCTTGCATGGTGCTTCATTGCCAAAAGCTGTTTCAAGCCGAGCGATGCTCTGTTGAGCTGTCAAATTACACTTAAAATCGTAGAAAATCATACTTACTACGATAATTTTCCCGAGTTAAATCCATGTTGATGCAGACACACAATTTTTTAAATGGCGCCACAAGGTAAAAACAAAAGACAGTCAAATGAAACAAACTGCATTCTACAGCCAAAGAGTTCTATTTTTAAATGTTGCAATAAATTTTTAAATATTGTTTATGTAAGTGGCCAGTTCCGGAAACTTACAGTGCGCCCTATGTAGTAGTGCGCATAATACTAGTTCATTTGTAGGTACTTCCCTTTACTTTTTTTTAATTAAACACGTAGTTAAAGTTTATTCTTCATAAAGTAACCATAATTAAGAGGATCGTACATTCACTCGCCCCTTTTAACAAGTCATGACATTTATATTTAATCTATAGGCTGATTACCTAAAAAGTGTTTTACAGGAACCGTCATTTTGATGCATTCGTTTGTATTATTATATAGGTATTCCCTTGAATAGACAGAGATTTAGGCATCCCAACTATTCTTATGTACACAATTTAATTTACGAACCAACATACGTACTTGCCACATTACGATACTACAAGGCTCGATCGCTCGCACGTTACACCATTCGATATGGGATCGCAGTATCTAAACAGCAATCCGTTATCTTGCAGGGTTATCTCACGCGACCGATGCGGACATGGCCGCGGTCCGGCACGTTTGCGAGTGCGTGTCCCGGCGCGCCGCGCATTTGGTGTCAGCCGGCATAGCGACACTGCTCAACAAGATGAACGAGCCCAGAGTCACCGTGGGCATCGACGGCTCCGTCTACCGTTTCCACCCCCACTTCCACACACTAATGTGCGAAAAGATCGCGCAGTTGGTCCGGCCCGGAATCACCGTGAGTATTCAGCTTATTATCTGTATCTCGATATACCTATACACATGCCTTTCCTAATGGACGTCAAAACTCTTCGCCAGTGTGGCAATCTCCTACTGCATTAACTACGTGGTGTTGTAAAAAATCGAGTTACCTATCTTAGAAGAAATCTAAAGGAATCAGTTAATGTCACTCAGAGTATTTATCTTTTTCTGTAATTAAATATTCCTTTCGATATAAACCGCCCTTTTGAAAAACCCACCTTTATTATTGCATAATACTTTAATTGCCTAAGTATCTCACAATCAATATTACATGTTCAAAAGAACACATTTATTACATGTAAAACGATGATGAAATGGTCAATTTTCAGAAACAACTTAATTAGCCATTATATAGGTATAATTTACAAATAACTTGTGCTAAACAAATTACATCTAATGAAATCTAAAAATTATACTAAGAACATTTAGTAAACTGCGAATAAGCCACGACTTTGGTTAAACAGTCAATGACACCGCGGACAAAGTTCAAGGCGTACTACATATGTTTAGCAACGCGCGTCATACATTACTTGCACATCACCATGACTGCTAAAACACTAGGCGTGCTAAAAAGCATGACATTTTGAATACAATGGCATATTACACACTGACACTCGAGATAATAAAATACTAATTATTCTTGTAATATACAAGTCCCTAATATTTACCCAATCAAATGCAAGTAGTTACATCTGCTATGCTATTATCATAATGTAAAATTGGTGTGCAAATGACAGACGACGCGAAAATGGCCGTGTATAGAGTTTCGAGATTGCAGAAACAGTAAAAATATATTAAATAGTAACCTGAAGAGCCTTTTCTGTGTCGTTTGCATGTCAAAACACCTTTCATAATTTTTTGTGCATAAATAATAGACATAGTAGATATCCGTATTCATGTCCATGTTTAAGTAGGTATCTATTTCCTGAAATCAAAGGCCGTAAAAAAATAAAACGGGTCGATTATACAGCGTTGGAAAATATTGGTTAACTTGTGAAATAAATGGAAATTTTATAACCTACTTAACAAATTAAATAAAGAGATATGTATGTAACACAAACATTAAATCGCGATTATTTTGTTTATTGCATAATGTACATAAGCACAATGAACATAAGTCATTCATGAGCGATTGATTAAAAACCTTTCTGACATATAAAATTAATTAATAAGTAGGTATCAAATGCTTGCTTTTGAACGCTACAAATTTTAGTTAGCAACCATTTAATTATGATATTGAAAGAAGCCACTTTAAGGCTATCTATCAAAGATAATGTATCAAAGACGAGCCCCTGCCCTGATGGCTCTAGCTGGCCATAAGTAAATACGCAGATAAATTCATGTTTACATTTACATAATCAGTTCGACGACATGTTGAACTTTGCGCGGCGATCTAGTTCAAAACAATTTTTATCTTATTTACGTCTTACCGACCGGACCTTGTGTCGATAGCGCACAAACACTGACACACCCCCTTCATTTATTTCTTTGCATAGGATTTGAATAAATAAGTCGGATAATAGATAAGTTACATATAATGTAATAGTCGGATTATTTTAGATAATAATGAAGCTAAAGAGTTGTTTGAAAGAGCACGCTTCAATGACTTCGTTAATTCTTTAAGTGCATCTCACTGTCACATGCGCAAGTCAGATACGGACTACCTTAGAAAGAAATACTGGAATTTCAGTCAGTCCTTTTACTGCGAAACCCGTACGCGTAATCGTAAACCTATGAAAGTATTTACAAGCGATTGCATCATGTCTACCACTGACGCACCGCCGAATTATTTTGATTTATCTTGTTAGTCAGAGATATGTACGATAAAAGTGCAACTGCCGTAAAAAAAAACGAAGTAGGTACCTATGAAATTATATTGAATTAGATTTTTAATGTCTAATAAGTATCTACTTAACGGATGCATAATTCTTTTTTTTTTTTGTTAAATTACTAGTTTCTTTGGAGTACACAACGGCATAGCTATTACGCTCCATTTTGATCGCATTCAATGTCGTTTATAAAAAAGTATGTCAAGATCACATTCACGAGTAACTTTATCAGAGTAGCACAAGAATAGCGAATACAATGATGTGGCATTTTGTTTTTGGAAAACGAATATAGTATGTTATAAAGAATAATTCTACATTAATACATAGATACGCTACAAAGGTTAAGTAAGACATAATTATTACCTAACTGAATATGTTAAGGCTCATCTCGAATGATATATCCAGTACGTTGTGCATAAATCCTCGACGGCTTCTTGTATGACTAAGGTGCTTGGGGGATTATACGAGTACCATAATGACTATCGGGTCTGATGAGAGGGACGCCGCTATATGTTAGACACGATACGAGATATCACCTATCGTATCGCACGTATTGCGGCGTCCCTCTCTTCGGATCCGATTCAGGATGGTATAATACCCCCTTAAAAGTTTTCTTTATATTTGGACTCTACGAGACTGCCAGCTCCAGTTACCCGGAATTTTCATTACGTAAAAAAATAAACAAATATATCTACAGCTGCTAATGTACTTACTTACCATCTGTTTATCTACTTGAGTTTTGAATCTCTAAATATATTATATACTAGCTGTTGCCCGCGGCTCCGCCCGCGTTAATGTCGTTCCCTTGGGAACAGTAGAAATTATAAGAAGTCCATACAAACCCCTCCCCCTCGGCTATTTCCCCTTAAGGGGGAATTTAATACATTTCACCTGCATAGATCTTTAGTCCTTAAGGAGGGGATTTTGCCCATTTCACGTACACAGATATTTTTTTATTGTAATGGAGACCTTCTTATTGTCATATTTCTAAGTAAATAAAAAAAATCCATACAAACTTTACCCCGCCTATTTTACCCCTTCAAGGGGAAATTTCGTCCATTTTAACAACACAGATCTTTTTAATTGTAATGTAAAAATATATACTTATTTTTATACTTCTATGTCCAGAAATGAGAAAATTTTCATACCATCACCCCTGCCTTTTATCCCTTAAGGGGGGAATTTTATACATTTCACCTACACACATCTTTTTTTATTGTAATCTAGAACGTATATACTTATTTTCATACTTCTAAATCTAGAAATGAAAAAAAATCCATACTAACTTTACTCCCCTATTTTATCCCTTCAGGCGAAAATTTCGTCGGTTTACCTACATACATCTTTTTATTTGTAATCCAGAACGTCCAGAAATGAGAAAATGTCCATACAAACTTACCTTACTGTTATTGTAAAATTCCTTTCTTAGTGCTCATTTACATCATAAAAAGAATCCCTGTGCCAAATTTCAAGTTTCTGGGCATAGTAGTTTCGGCTGTGCGTTGATATATAAGTCAGGTTTGCCTTTGGCTCGCGGCTCCGCCCGCGTAAGTGTCGATTTCTCAGGAACAGTAGAATTACCCGGAATATATTATTTTAGTTCATGACTTTCAATGAAACACCTTAATATTGAATTTCAATTGAATAACTTAAAAAAACGGAAAGTTTCATATTAACTTTGCAATAAGGGATGATTTTGAGAAAAATATTTTACTCGTGTTTCATGCCTTTCAGTAAAGAACCTTAATGCTGAATTTCATTCGACTAACTTCAAAAATGGCAAAGTTTCATGCTTACTTTGAACCCCTATTTTACCCCCTTAAGGGATGATTTTTGAGCAAAATATTTTACTCGTGTTTCAAACCTTTCAGTAAAGAACCTTCATGCTGAATTTCATTCGAATAACTTCAAAAACGACAAAGTTTCATACTAACTTTGCAACCCGTTTTACCCCCTTAGGAGATGAATTTCCAAAAATCCTTTTTTAGTGCTCCCCTACGTTATAAAAAAGAAACCCCTATGCAAAATTTCAAGTTCCTAACCCTTATAGTTTAGGCCCCGCGTTGATATGTCAGTCAGTCAGTCAGCTTCTCCTTTTTTATTAGTATGGATTACTATGGATAGTATGGATAGGTATAATGCTGTCGTTTATTGATGATGAATTGACTTTGGATTTTAATTTTCATAAGTCACTTGTTATTTTATTTTATTTTTGCTATATGTTTGCAGGCAAACTCATGCCTTAAGTTCATTCAAATGACGATAACTTTTTTTTTAATGAACCGATTTTGATGAAACAAACTTTAAATGTTAAACTGAGTTAAAACAAAGCAATTGGTGAAAGTTTGAAGTAAATCGGTTCATTATTTTCGGAGATAATCGTGATCATACATACAGACAGACAGACAGACTGACAGACAGACAGACAGACAAGAAATTCCAAAAATTTTTTTTTGCTTTCTATTATTCTTTTTAAGTGTCCCTCTATCCATTACAGTCAAAAATTCTAATTGTACAGACAAAATATTTTTACTGTTTTATTATATGTATAGATGAGCAATTCGTTGGTAGGAAATAATAATTTATTATCCTCACTTGAAACTCTGTTGTTACAGTTTGATCTGATGCTGTCAGAAGACGGTAGCGGGCGCGGCGCGGCGCTGGTAGCGGCGGTTGCCTGCCGGGAGAGCATGGGGTTCGCGTAAAATCTCGGCTCTAGCGATCTCTCCGCCGATATTCTGCCGTAACAACCAATTCCTGTGAACGAAAAAGTCACACGAGACACGAACCACTCCTTCATTACGCCGATTGCACACCAGATATTATGCGAGCCAACTCACTCACACTCGTTTGATCAGCTGCTTTGACGTAGTGAAGAGTAATCGAGTCGTGTTTTATGCTGGTGATAATTTATGTATGTAAAAGCCGAATTTCTTATAATTTTCGATTATTGTGGCCGTAGAGAATATCAGCCGATCGGATACTTATTCATTCTCATAACTTTTGTAAGTGTAAAGTTTACTGTACGCTTTAAAAAATCCTTCGAAGATTATGATCGTTTTGGAATGAATAAGTGCACGTGACATGCGGTATAAAAACCGCGTTGTTCGGCTACGACGATGGTTGGTTAGTTGCTTTAATAGTTTGCTTCTAGGTTGATATTTTAACTTAGTTATCGCCACACTCTGAAGAGCGGCGCTTCACAGTCGTGTAATGTTGCGTGCGTGAGTGAGAAATGAGTATTTAAGTGTAATAGAATAGAACATGCCGTTTTAGCTGGAGAGCGCGCGTTTACTCCATTGAGAATCACGTACAGGTATACCTTCTTTATGAGGGAAATCCAAAGGTTACTTTAATACATATGTATAATATAATGGAGATAGGCACTAAGGTCCAGTAACTTGGTCGGCGTCTTATCTTTCAAATTAGGGTTCAGGTGTACTTACATACGAAGACCTATCTAGTCACAAAAAGATTTTAAGGAGTTGGCTACTTAACTATTATTTACCTTTTGTTTATCGACGTTACTACAAAATCCTTTTTCCAATATATTGTTCTGCTTATAATTTAAAAGACTGATTTTGAATCAATCAAATACATCGCCGGACATAAAACATAACATAGTTTTCACGACACTCAATTCAGATATTAAAAAAATAATGGCAGTCGGTAAACATGCAGCCGCGTCAAATTTTATTAATTTTTGCAAGTGCCTATCTTAGCCAACACAATTATTTGGCCCCACAAACTTTCAGTGACTATTGTTACGTTATTTAGCAATAAGTAGATTTAATTTTAATTAACGGATAGGTAGCTCATGTTATATATGAGAGAAACGATGTGTATGTACTTGTACAAACCATGTTGAAACGCAGATAAGGAAATAATTTAAAGAATCGTACTAAGCAGAATTGTTGGTTAATGTAACCTAGGTTTAACTTACTATGACAGAGTGGTACATGTATTTTTAATTTGCATAGCTATATGCCCTTAGGTATTTAAAAAAAATGGTAAACTTTAGTGCCCCTTATTAAAAAAATATGATAAAAGAATTAAAATAAGTCACTAAAATGTTTTGTATGTGGTGTTTGTTACACGTGTTAGTCTCGACTACCATAACACGACATTTCCCATTTTGTTATAATAACAAAAAGCCGATAAGGGTCGACTGGTGCCGCAACATGGATTTTTGAATATCATCTCAACCATAGCTCTGAAGTCTATACTACATTTAAGACATTCAACTGTACGATATGAAAATAAGGGAAATAAAATGTAACGATCATATCAACCCAAAGATGCTCTAGTAGTACAGAGAGGGTCGGGCTCCTGTAGTGGAGACTAAAAAGGACCTGATGATGATGATGATGATGATATCAACCCAAAGGCGGGAGATTCGTGTTAACGTGGTTAAACTATTCTATAGCAATATCTCTATGCGTAGCGTACATTGCATGTAGTGTATCATTTTGATCATTCCATTAAACGATCACAAAACAATGATTTTATTATGATTTTTAGATTTTATGAGAACAGTTTAAAATTACCGTTGATACCGAAATTCGTGACAGTGGAAATATAGTGAATTGTTTAAAAATAAATTATTGAAATCTAAGATAATTATTATCTAAGTGTTTTGATATTTTACTGTGATAGAACTAGGACTATATTTATTATAAAGAAATGATTTCGCTAACACTTAACGATATTTTAGCCTACGACTTTAAACATACTTCCAACGAATAATTAAGATCCAATAGTTAAAGAGAAGAGTTGTTTTCTTCGACTCTAGCTAGGTACTCGTGGTCAATGTACGGAATGAGGATTTAAATTGCTTTAGTACATATTTCGTTATTTTACTAGACGTCAGACAAATATTGGCCATATTAAATCGCTGTAGGTTACATCTCACACAAGTATATGTATAGTTCCTAGATTTTATTGATAGGTGCATTTTGTTTAAGGTATCTGTTTGTCAATATCTCTTTGTTGCATGCTATTTCTTGTTAAATTGTATGTAACTGAGTTAAGAATAGTTTTAGATATTATTTACATTATATTTATTATATGAATAGATATTACTGTTTTATATTGCTTTCCTTTGAATCTTAATATTATTTTATAAATGTTTAAAAGTTACTTAATCAACATAGTTCAAAGTAAATAAGACCAATTTTTATAAATCAATGAGATTACAGTATTTAACAACAGATTTTGCTTGAAAGTAAAAAATATACTTATTAAAATTTTCATTTGCTCAACACAAAATTGGATACATATGAAAATGTTACATAGGTAAGTATTTAGTAAATTAAATCAAAATATAAATATGGAACACGCTGTATATTTTGACTCATAATTGTGGTTTACCCGTGCTACAGTATTTTAGTCTGTAGGATATGAAGTACAGCGGCCCGCAATAAAGTGGGTTTATATAGTTTACACATTCGATCACACAGTACCGTTGTGCACTCAGGAGGCTGATTTCTCTGTTATATTCAATTTCAGTTACATTTTACTCAGATATAAATCGCATATTAACGTCACTTGTAGCGCCTCTGTGTCGCCTGAACTTTAATAAACTGTAGAAATATAAGAAGGAAAGATCTTTGATGATCCCCAACTAATTATTCTCTTTTTTATTTATTAAAAAGTATAATTGTTATTGTTTTCGCTGGTACATTCGTAATAAATCTGGTAATAACATTCCACGGGTAACTTGATAGTAACTCCCTATTTTCTATGTTCATTGAGAACTACATCAAAACTTATTGTGTACATATCACTATTATGTTACTTTATTAACAGCGAGTCCACTATGTAGATACATTTAGGATATCTTATCATGTGAACGCCTGGAGCTTTTACAGATATTAAGGGAAGTTTTATGTGTCATTGAAATATTATGTTTTAAGTTTATTTACGTGAATTGGGCGTCTGATGAGTGCTTTAATTTTGTAGATAAATCAATAATGAATTATATTGAGCCAGTTTAGGGTGTTTATTACAAATAATAGCTAGGTCCACCCATGTATGTAAAGCTGTTAGCAATGTTACTTAATCATGAATAAATTTATATTGAGAATGTGAAAATATTTTTATTTCGTTCCTAATATGTTGCATCACTTGTAAAACTATTTTGAAAATCCACAATTGTATATAACAGTAACTAAAACAATAATAGGTATTATCCAGAGGAAAAATACTATGAATACAAGATAATCATGAGTGAACTTACTCAGATTTTTAGGGTTCCGTAGTCCACAAGGAACCCTTATAGTTTCGTCATGTCCGTCCGTCCGTCCAGGCTCGTACTCCGCCGCTACTGCACCGATTGTCACGAAAATTGGTGGAGAGATAGATATTGTAGTCCCAAAAGTTGGTTTTTAAAATTATGAAAAAATGTTTTTCTTTTTTCACCCGGCCCATACAACGAAAAGTGAATTTAAAAAATTTTATTGGGCTATCCCCAACGTGTGGGGTATCGTTGAAAAGGTCTTTTAAAATGTAAAAAAAACTGCTTTGAAACTATGTAGATCAAACCCCACAGTCTTGAGATGATCTAATACAAAGTTAAATTATGAGGTGTCCCCCCACCGTAACTTTTGAAATATTACTAAAATAATTCTGAAAAAAATGTGGTATATACCTCAAAGTATGCACTTTCACGTGCGTTCTGTATAGCGGTCTCGGTATCATAGATAGATATTTTTATACAACTCGACCAACTTATGTAGTTACAGTCGGCCGAACAAAATGTATGGAGTCAACCGCAAAATGAAATTTGTATATACAACATGCGACTAACCCCATCGTAAACGGTACGGAACTCTTTGTGCGCGAGCCCGACTCGCACTTGGGCGGTTTTTTAAATATCTACTTGAATATCGCAATCTCATCCTGGATATAAATCTCAAAATTATATAACTGAAAAAGTTTTAATAAAAATACCAAAAACGTTTCAAGATTTTATTGTCACACTAAAAGTGCGGCTTTAAAAAAAATTATGTTGATTATAATTTAACAAATTGTTCATAAGTTTTTAACGAATTAATACGATACTTAAAATTTATATTTTATACTTAATTATATTTTAACACTTACGATAGTGCACGTGAGTTTATTTATACAAATGCTAAGTGTCGTATGGTGGTCTACTTACTAAGGTACACGCCAATTAAATTCGAGAAAATTATATGTGATACAAAAGTTTACTGAGAGCTCAATTTCTTAAACAATACAATGTAGGAAACTACGGGAACACATAAATACAGTGCATCATTAATAATATCATGTAATTATAATACATAACATAAACAGCATAAGTAACAGTGATCCGCCATATTGAGACAAAGAGAGAATGTAGAGTAGCACAAAATATCATGTTTGCCGATTTACATGAGAGCTTTCATTTTACATTAAGTCCTAATTAAAAATATCTCTAAATATTTGTATGTGTACATATTTATTAGCAAATAATAAAGAAAATACAAGTACATAAATAATTTTGCAGAATCTTTAAAAGTACAATACAAGAATATTACGTTGTATTTATGATATATAGGATTTATATAGCATCAAAATATGCAATATCTTCTTACGGTATAAACTTATTACATATATGATAACTACGAGTAATAGATATAGTAATTTAAATTATTCAGATCTGAAAAATATTTCCATATATTCTAATCAAACGATGGTTAATTAGATTTGTAATGGACAATGTCTTATCTATAACACTTGAGATTTACATAAATCACATCCATGCTATCCTTATAATAAAAAGGGCTTGCCTCATTTTAATGCAAAAAAATATAATTTATAAGTTAGGATGCACTGAATGGAACAACATTAATTGTTGTGACTACATAAAAATGGAATATCATGAAGTTAACTTGGTGCAAAAAAATGAAAACAAGCAAAATTTATCTAAGTTACGCACAACGAGTTTTTAAGCTATTGCATAGCTTCTATCGCGAACCTTGAGCGTACACCCCCACTCCGACCGGCACAGCGGTGATACTTTGACTTGGGTGTCGCGACAGGCTCGACGGAATTACTGTTAGTGTTACAGTAACGGAGTTACTGTTACAGTGAGTTGACTTAGTAACAGTAAGTTATCTTAGTAAGTTACTAAGTTACAGTAAGTTAACAGTGAGTTACTGTATCGCAGTTACTGCATAAATAAAATAAATAGATAAGTATAATAGCATAACTTGATAAAAAATGCTATGCAATAGCTTTACCGCGGCAGTCCCCGAGTGCCACACGCATTTTTTTTAACATCTTTAGGCTCAACGAATGACTACTGATAAAATACGTTTTCTCTATTCATTACGTATTTTGTCCGTCTCGAAACCGGCAACAAGTCATCTACATCAGTGGCCGTCACAATTTTAAGACAGAAAATATATAAGAATAAAAGTCGGTAATTGTAAACTATACCATGTGTAATATCACAGTTTATTTAAGTATAAACTGTGTGGTAATATGGGCAGAGGTTAGTACTACTGGTTGGTCTAAATTAATATAAAAAAAAAATGAAATAAGTCCATTTTATATAACTCATCATAGAAAATAAACACTGATAAAAAACTACAACACACGCAAGTTGAACGGTTTTTGCACTTAGAGCAGTTAGGTATATTGTCAAAATAAAATGTCTATCTTTGGCAAACCCCATGCCCTGATCTTCTTCAATTATTTTTAATTAATAATGACGGGCACTTGTTGTTGCAACTATGAGAGGAAACAGACAGGACTTCAATAATATACCTTTCATTGAGCCTCTTATTATAATATGAAACAGGCCCTTAAATTTATTTTTAAGTATTAATGATTATATTACCCTAGACACGGCAGGTGCAGTCTGAGGGCGTTCTCGTGGGCCTCTTAGGTGCGGTCAGTCTCTTCGATGTGCTTGTTCCATACTGAATGCCAGATCCTATTCTCTCTGGGTCCAATTCACCGGTTTCTATTTTGGCGAGGATTGTTTTGGAGCATTTTAAGAAGGCCTCCTCTACATTTTCTCCTGTTTTAGCACTGGTCTCCAGGAACATCAGCTCTGAAAATGAATACATAGAGTAAGAGTTAACTGCACCACTCGTCATACCGCGTGGAAATACACCCTCAACATAGCGTTGAAGGGATAGCCTACACGCTTGGAACTCGGAAGAAAAAAATCCCAGCATTGTTCCCATATCATGTAAAGTGCCCAAGTGCGAGTCGTACTCGCTCATTAAAAAAGGTCCCTAGTAGCAAACATATAAGGGATATACAATAAACTAAATTAAGTATCCACACAACGTACAGATTACCTACACCTAGATAAAATACTACTATTATTTCAAGCTAAAATAACTTTGTTTTCATAGTATTTGTATAAATGACGTTTCATTTGCGGTTTTTGAAAATGTGTTAATATCTAAAAAACTGCAGAATACCTATATCTCGTTCAAACCAATTTTTGTTGAAAGTGTTCATTAGCACAGCATATTTTTTTTTCACACGGGTACTCATATATTATCACTTTGGAAGTGTTTATCTTTCAAATGATTGACTTTCGAGAAAAATGGTTTTAGGAACTTCAATGTCATTCAAAAATACACCCTGCAAGTAGTGTTGTGCCGTGCTCGAAATTTTCGAGAACGGTGAGAACAAGTCGGAAATTTTTCCCGAGAATTTCTTCTTCTTTCTTTTATGTGCGGGAATTATTGAGAAATTCTCGAGAATTATTGGAAATTTTCCGCAAATTTCCGAGAGAAGAAATTAATGAGAACAAAGAATTTCTCTCCGGTACATCACTACCTGTGTTTCAGTTCCATGTTACATACATGAAACATTAAAAAATTGACCCCGTTAATCTTTATTTTTTTTATTTTTGTGTAGAAATCTTAACGCGCTTCACAGAATACATCTACCAACCAAGTTTAAACTAGGTTAGATGTGACTTACGGATGGATAAGCAGTCAGACGTGCTGAATCTATAAGGGTTCCGCTTTTTGCCATTCGGGTAAGGAACTCCAAAAAGTAACCAGTGGTAGCCATGGTCAAAAACAAACAGAAAGTGTACGATGCATGTAGCGTACATTTTGCTTGTGTCAGAATTTTACGTGAGCCGCGCCGCGACTTAGTACACCATTATCATTCATCGCGCGCACTCATATCAAACCTATTAGTTTGATTGATTATCAATAAACTCTATCATTCTACGGTATCAATTACCAACTTCTATCAAGTTATTATTGAAAGGTGTTAGGTATAGAAATAGACCCTACAGAAAGCAAAGGATTTCGCAGCAAGTAGAATTTTAAAAATGTAGGAAAAATGTATTAGTTGGATGATTTTATTTTTACATATTATCAAATAATAGTATCTAGACATATACATACATATTATCACGCCTCTTTCCCATGGGGGTAGGCAGATACTATAGATCTCCACTTGCTACGATCCTTACAAACCTCTTTTACTTCATCTACATCCATCACTCTTTTCATGCATGCTCGCAAGTTCGGGTACTCCTTATTTCTCCTTTTGCAAGAACCTTTGCAATTTGGTCACGATAAGTTCGTCGAGGCCTGCCTGACCGACTGTCCCAACCACATGTGCCGTATATATACCTTTCGTAAGTCTCTTTTCATCCATCCTCTCTACATGTCCAAACCATCTCAACATTCCTTTCTCAATTTTTGTCACTATATCGTCTTTCACTCCACACCGATCCCTTATTACATCATTTCGAAAACAATCTTTCAGACTTACTCCACATATACTTCTTAACGCTCGCATTTCAACTGCATTTATTCTGCTTTCATTCTTTTTTTGCCATACCCAACTTTCACTACCATACAGTGACGTGCAGTCCATATAGACTATTAGACAATGTCTACCCTGCAGTCGCTAAATAAAAACCTAAATTTTTTTTTCTTACAAAAAAATAATTATATTCGGTGCGCCTGCAAAATTCTGCTAGCAAATACTTTATAGTCGATTTTGATCAAGTACGGTGCTGCGGTCGCGGTCCGCGCGTGCCCGCGCCAAGCAGTATCTATACGCGTAAGCCGCGTAAGACAAAAATTCAAAGGTCTGACTTTTCACGCACACATAGAAAATTATTATACACCGATAGGAAATCGCTTTTGTAGTAGTACAAGTAAACATCTTTCATCGGCACACACATGCAAAGCAAATTGGCGCTGTGTGTGTGAATTTGAGACACTGTCTCCGAGGTTTCTATTGGCTGCCGCGCGCGATATTAATGTCAACGTCACCTGTCAATGTCATTATAGATATTATTCATACTTATGTAAATGTCATTGATTAACGTGTTTACTAAAAATCCAAGATGAAAGTTTTATTTAAAAATTAAATGCTTTATCAGTTAAATTTCATTTGTGACAAAAATATTTTCATGTGAAAGTTGTGTCGCTTAGTGTTTGCATGCCGAAATCGAAATATAAAGTGTTTTGTGAACACGTTTTGAACAAATCAAGTACCTAACCGGTTAGTTATGGTTAGTTATTCTAAAGTTTAATCCATGTTTAATCTTAAACCTTACGTGTACGTGGCTCGCAGGTTGTAATCATATCTCGTATCTTTCGCTTGTTTTGAATACTTTTGCGGTCGAAGATCGAAAGACCATCATAATATTAAACGAGTTGTTGATAACTAGCCGTATAGTAAGGTAAGGTATATAGGTGGTATGTTTGTAAGGTAAGTTTTATAATTATGTCTACCCTATGATAAATGTCTGTGCACGTCACTGCTACCATACATCAGAGATGGCAGCAACACTCATGGATAGCCAGACGCGCCTTCTCGGACACTTTTCTGCTATTCATAAAGGAATGTAGTGCCCCATTCACTCGATTACCTGCAGCCACCCTGTTCTCTATATCACTTTCGTGTCTTCCATCTCTCGTAAATACACAACCTAAGTATACGAAATCTTTCACTTGTTCCACTCTTTCTCCATTTATAAAAATATTACATCCTGTTATACTTTCATCCCGTTCAAAAACAATGACTTTCGTCTTACTTACATTCATTTTCATGCCTTTCTTCTTTAACTCATCATTCATAACTGTTACCATCTTCTGTAAGTCCTCCTCTGACGACGCAAGTATAACTTGGTCGTCGGCATACAGGAGGCATTTGATAAGTAACTCATTCATTCTTATACCACATTCACTTTCTTTCACATCTATCATGCGACTGTCTATGTACAGGTTAAATAGCCAGGGTGAAGCTACACATCCTTGCCTAACCCCTTTCTCGATGCTAAACGAGTCTGTGTAGTCCGCGTTTATTCTAACGCCAGCGCTGGAATCCTTATAAAGGGATTTCAGCGCTCGTATCAGACGACCCTTTACCCCATACGCAGACAGCGTTTTTTTTTTTTTTTTTTTATGTATATCCGACCGCAAACGAGCAGACGAGCCACCTGATGGAAAGTGGTCACCGTCGCCCATGGACATCTGCAACACCAGAGGAGCTGCTGATGCGTTGCCGACTCTTAAGATACCTGTAAACACGCCTTTTGAAGGACCTCAAGTCATAGCACACAGGGAAAACCTCGGGAGGGAGTCCATTCCACAATCCTGCTGTACGAGGAAAAAAACCACGTGACGCTCTGACATTTTTGGAGACCCAAGTGTCAAGGATGTGGGGATGGACTTTACTCCTGTGGCGAGCGGTGCGGTAGTAGAAAGGTGACGGTGGCACCAATTCAAAAAGTTCTTCAGAACACTCCCCATAGTATAGACGGTAAAATACACACAGAGAGCCAACGTCTCTCCGTAGACCGAGGGTGTCTAAATCGTCTGTGAGTGTGGGATCGTCGATAATACGAATTGCCCGGCGTTGGATGGAATCAAGAGGAAGGAGTTGGTATTGAGGTGCACCAGACCAGATATGAGAGCAGTACTCCATGTGGGGCCGGACTTGAGCTTTATATAATAAAAGTCTATGACCCGAAGTGAAGTACTGCCTCGCTCTATTGAGCACCCCAAGTTTTTTAGAAGCCATTTTGGCTTTACCTTCCAGATGACTCCGGAATTGGACCTCCTTCGTAATATCGACTCCAAGGATCCCAATACTCTTAGAAATGGTAAGAGAGGTGTTCCGAAACTTCGGTGCTATGTTAAATGGGGTCTTCTTAGCGGAAAACACGCAGACTTGTGTCTTAGTAGGGTTGAATTGAACTAGGTTTAGTTTACCCCATTCAGAGACCTGCTCCAGAGAGGTCTCAATGTCAGACACAAGTCTCTTTCTGTTCTCCTCCACCTGTGTTTGAGGGATATTTGCACGACCTGCATAATATGCATCACCCGTACTGTCGTCTGCATAGCAATGGATGCTACTAGTGTTAAGCATGTCGTTGATGTGCAGAAGAAACAGCGTAGGTGATAAAACAGATCCTTGGGGGACGCCAGCATTGATGGCCATGATATCGGAGCATAATCCGTCTACAACGACCTGAATGCTTCGCCCGGATAAGAAACTAGCGACCCACAAGCATAGTCCCTCAGGAAGCCCGAAAGATGGTAACTTCGCGAGAAGAGCCTTATGCCAGACCCGGTCAAAAGCCTTTGTGACATCTAGACTAAATGCCAGTGCTTCTCCCTTGCTCTCGATGGCGGCTGCCCATCGGTGCGTTAAGTACACAAGAAGATCACCAGCACTACGCCCGTGGCGGAACCCGTATTGACGGTCACTAATTAGCTGATGATCTTTAAGGTAACCAAGGAGCTGGATGTTTATCACACGCTCCATCACCTTAGAGAGCAGGGAGGTTATCGCAATAGGCCGATAGTTAGACGGGTCTGTGCGGTCACCCTTTTTAGGAATAGGGTGAACGTAGGCTACTTTCCACGAAGACGGGACTTTTCTTGAGGTGTAAGACAGCGAGAATAGGCGTGCTAACACCGGAGCCAACTCAGGGGCGCATGTTTTGAGCACAATTGCTGGAATGCCATCAGGCCCGCTGGACTTCCTGACGTCGAGGGAAAACAGAGCACGTCGCACTGCACTTTGAGTGAACCGAATTTCCCGCATTGAGTGCTCGCATCGCGGTAAAAAGGGCGGCGATGCTCCTCCGTCGTCAAGGGTAGAATTTGACGCAAAGAGAGTAGCCAAGAGATCGGCCTTCTCTTTTGCGGAGTGAGCCAGCGAGTCCTGACGATTGTGCAGAGATGGAAGTGAAGGGCGACAGAAATTCCCCTGCGCTGCCTTAGCAAGAGACCAGAATGCTCTACTCCCGGAGGGATAGCCAACCAGTCTCCTACCAATGCGCGCAGTGTGCGCAAACTTTGCTGCAGTGATCTGCTTCTTGTAGGCTCTTGAAGCTGCGTTGAACCGCTTCTTCAAATCAGAAGTATTACGATCCTTGACATTTCGCGCAGCAACCCAGGCTTCGTAGGCTTCGCGCTTGAGGTGGGCGGCATGCAAAGACGAGCAACGAAACCAAGGTTGAGACCGCCCTCCGATACGAACCGCCGAGCTGGGAATGTAGCACTCCATGCCCAGCAGTATCGCTTCGGCGACAGCTTTCGCACAACGCAGCGTTGACCACAATTCATTTCTCACCACTCTGTCATAGGCCTTTTCCAGGTCCACGAAAACGCAATACACTTTTTGTTCTTTGGCTAAAAATTTCTCTAGTATGCATCGCAAAGAAAAGACCTGCCGGCCTATTTGCTAACTCAGTGTACAACGTTTTGATAGTCACTTCAATCATACATTACGTTTTATGTATCTTAGATAAAAATAGTCAATCATACGAAAGCCGCAATGTATTATGAAATTACTATCAAAACACTGAGTTAGCAAATAGGCCGGCTGATCCATACATCTCATCCCTTTTCTGAAACCCGCCTGTACATCCCATATCTTGCTCTCTGTATCTTTCATAACCCTTTCACTCAACACCTTTGCATACAATTTGCCGACCACGCTGAGAAGACTAATGCCTCGATAGTTTTTACAATCTTGCTGTGACCGTTTCCCTATCCAGAAATTGAAGCAAAACTACTGTTTCACGACAATCTATGAAGTAGTTATAATTGCATATTACAACTTTTATAATAAAATATTCCTGCCATTATTATAAAAATTATAAAAAATCTTTGTCATCAGTTTTATTCGTCAGTCCGCTGTGTGTTGTTTGAATTTGAATTTCTCGCTAAATATTGTCGATTCAAATTAAAAACCGTGTTCAATTTCAACGTAGGCAGTGAAGCTAGTTGCAGGCAGCGCCATTTTACGGCTAACATAAGTGTGCCAAATGCTAGCGTTGTGTTTGTCATCTAAACACGTGCCGATCCAGTTAAAATTTCAGTCCTATGGGGAGTCATTATTTTCTTGTAAAGCTGTGTTATATTTTAATTTCTACATAGGTAGGTTTGATTGTTTAAAATATAGTTTATTGCTATTCAAAAATATAAAAATTAGCGTTGGGTCTAATGATAACCTTAAATTCTTGTCTTATTTGTCAGTCCATTGGCGTCAGTCCTTTGTCTGATATAGCGCCAGAGGACTGACTTGTTTTCCAGAGTACTGATATTTAGCATGTGTAAGCATTTTTTTACTTATTTCAATTAAAAACATTATACCGTCTCATAAAAAAAAACAAACTATGTCTAAGGATAGAGAATATATATTAAAACAGATAAGAAAGTTCGAAAAGGCTTGCTTAGATAGAATCAAAAGTGACCCTATTAAATTAGCCGAATACAAAGAAAAACAAAGACTGCACTACGTATAAAAAAGGAAAAGGGCTAAGAAATTTTTACAAAGAAATGACAGCTCAAGACCAACGATTAACAAAAAAAAAGAAAAATTATTCATTATAGTATAGAGGCATAGAAAAAACAATAATGAAAACGTACTACTGATGATTTTGTACGCTAGAATAATCCGACACCTACAGACGGTGAAGTGAGGCTTATTATTAACGAAGAGCAAAGAGCAAAAGCCGCAAAAAAGAGAAGTGAAAGGCAGATAAAGTCCAGAAGTTAAACAATGTAAACAGATGAAAGGAATGATTTCAAAGCTGGGAACTATACTTTATACTCAGCGTCAAAAATATAAAAGAGATAAAAACAGTTTAAAAATTTTTTACAGAAAAATGTAAAATCTGTTAAAAAACTCCTAAAACCAGAGTTAAAGAAATAAGTAAAGAAAAAAATATTAATGAAGAAAACCCTTTTAGGAGATGTTATTAAAATTCAGTTAGAAGATAACTATACTAAAAAAAGGGTCATGAAGATAAAAATGGTCAGGGATTGTTAATTGCTTGTCCAGCGGTTGCAGGTATGGTATCATACATGCCCAGCCTCCCGAGCTGCTACTGCTTTTTCCCCATTCATCCAAGTGAGTTGTATCCCAATACCTTCATTCCCTTTCCTAATCCAACAAATTCCTAACCTTCCTCAGCAAAAAAATGCTTCCGATGGGCAGCAGCTTCGGAAGCACAAGAAGCCAAAGAGACTGCGCTTGCTAAACCGGCTGCCATGTGTGGTGAGCATGGCAATATCCTCCCATATAACGAGGAATCCTTGGGAGAGGTCTTTGTCCAGCAGTGGACTTCTTACGGCTGGTGTGACGATGATGATAAAGAAAAAAAAAGAAATAAGTTTTATCTGGAAATGTAGTAGATAAATACAAATTATGGAGAGTTCGAAACATATCAGTGATATTTCAGTCTGAAATAGTTCAAGTACTTTTTATAAATTTCTATTATATAAGTATCTTTAGAGCAGAAAGAGTTATATTTTGGTTTCAATTGTTTGTTGGTTACTTAGATAATGTATAATGTCAAAAAGAGGACAGTTAAACTATCTCTAATAATTACTGAATTGATTACAATAATAGCAAAAGTGTTAATAGGCTGCCTTTAAGGTGGAGTTTTTTTCTTATACGTATTACCTATTAATACTTTTAAACTGTTACTAAAGTGAATTAAAACTTAAAATGTGCGTTAGTAATATTAGGTTTTAAAAGATTTCTTCTAAATATTAATAAATTACATAGAAATATGTTATGAAATTGTGTTTTTGTCAGTACTTTGTTACCCTCCTCAGTCCCCTGGCAGTCAAATTAAGAAAAATCGAAATATCTCAAAATATACTGGAAAAAGTGACTGGCCCAAACACGAATAATATATTCATTATATTAGCTATCTTGTATACCCAAATTTGTAGGAATATTATTAAAAAAATATAGTAAACAAAATTTCCGTAAAAGTTACCCAACTTTTGTATATTCACCCATATGTATATAGATAAATTGAAAAGGTGACACAGTTGACTCACCACAACGCCCTGTCCAGCCTTCAGCATTTCGACAGTTATTCTGTCAAACCCACCACTCTTTCCCATTTTCATTTCATTTAATCCTTTTACAACTTCTTCGATACTTATTTCATTATCATTCTCTCTTCTATCACTTTCTTGCATTCCGTTGTCAGACATATTCATTCTTACTTCATCTTTTTCATACAAACTTTCAAAATACTCTCTCCATCTGTTTAAAATACCCGTATCATCATTTAGAATGTTTATTATTCTAAATAATGATACGGGTCATCTAGACATATTATTTTCATTATTAATTAAAATAAAGTAGGCACTATTGTTCTGGTACGTAAACTTGTCAAAATTCTGCAATACATTTAAATGGTACGGGTCCCTGGATTTGATCAATTTGACGTAGGATTTATTTTTAAGTTATTCTCCCATCTCGAATATTACATCATTTATTTTTCTCAAAGTTATCATTGAAGTGACTTTCTTCTGACCTCTTATCTGCAATTGAACTTGTATGTGTGTGTTAAGTATAAATTAATAAAAGAATTGTTTCCATCTAGTACGGTTTAATTATAAATTAATAAAAAAATTGTTTCCATCTAGTACGGTTTAATTAATTTTATAAAAATTTTGACTCAGTGATTTGATGACTTAATTAAATTTGCTGAATGTGACGCCAAAAAAGTTTTTAGTTGATATAGCGGTATAGCACATTCTGATAAAATCCAAGAGTCTACTTATGACGATTCAAAAGATTCAGTCTTGTAACAAATTAGGGGCCTAATTTGGCACAGTCTTGTTGTTAGCACCCTTTTGAGTAAAAAGATGAAAGTAAATATCTTATATTTTTCATTCAGTTTATTTAAACGTGATTTTGCACATATGAGCTATATTGAATTCTCGGAATCAGAATCCCTAATGGAATACAGAATAGCTACCTTTTTTCTTGCAATTATGTATTCCAGTAGCGATTCTTATTCCGATATTTCAATATAGCTCAGAGGTTCAAAATCACGCTGTATACAGTAGCTTCAAACAAAAAAATATTTTTACCTATATGAATGTAGCTAGGTACATTGGTGACGCAAGGGACAAACAATACTATTTAGGAGATGGCATTATATTGAATCCCTAGCTTCACTCAGGAGCCTATAATAGAATCTCGAAATATGTTGCTCGAAGTAAAGGTAAATTACGTTAGTCCCGAGAAGACACATTCTGCTTTTCATCTCTCTCTATGAGTAATAATAATAATAGACAAAAAGATACCTAGAACCAAGGAGAAATTGCCTAAAACCAACGAATAAGCATAATATTATAAATGCGAAAGTGAATTAGTTTCTTCTTTGTTTGTTTGTTAGGTGGCTTTCACGATTTAACTGCTGACCTGATCAATATTTTTTTTGCATATAAGTTATCTGGGATTTATACGGAAAAAAGGTACTTTTCCCGTTGGAACGAGTAACTCCCATCCGCTCCAGTGGTTCTGCCCCGGTGACGGGCTGATTGGAAAAAATGATTCATTGGCCCCGGTAGAACGGGCCCGTTGGTCGAAGGGGCCGATGGCACAGATCAAGTTTCATCTGCCCCAGTGTGTGGTTTTAACGGGGCGGATAGCACAGAATGAGTAGCATCCGCCCCGGTAGTGTGAAGCGCGAAGAATAGAGTATTAATTACGCTATCCAAATAAATTCGTTTGAAACTCAAAATTTCATCGTCACAACACTTACAGCTAGCAGGCCTGTCTCACTCTCCGTGTAGGTATCGTAAACATACCTACGCGCGGCGACACCGAAGATGACAACCGAATAAATCTGGTAGAACGACGCGCGGACGTTGGTCATAATTATGTGTTCACTGACTTCAACCATTTATAAATAAATAAATACATATATGTATATGGACAAATCACACAGATTGAGCTAGCTGCAAAGTAACGACGATACTATATTTTATAACAAATACATATATAGATAAACATCCAATACCCAGGCCAATCAGAAAAATGACATTTTCTATCTTAACCAGACCGGGGACCGAACGTCGCAACAGACGACAGGCGTCCCAACGCGATGTTTGGGCAATATGTCCTATCCATATATTACAGTCTCGTTACTATCTTATACATCAGAAAATCGTGTTGGGTTGGGACGACGGTCTTATAATATTTCTTGTGAAGTTGTATCAATTTTCGGAACAATAATTTAAAATCTCTTTTAATCTTGTGAATGAAATCACAAAAACGCAAAGTGTACTGACTACAATATAATGTAATAAAATAAGTTGTAATTCAATTACTACCTGACTGGTTCTGATACCACTAGATAAGATAATTAAGAAATAGGTATTTAATAATTTACCTACTACAGACCTAGTCCCAGTTTAGCAGAAAGTTTTAGCACATTATGCCTGAAAATTATGATAGTATCAAAGAAAAAGTGTGAACTTATTATATACCTGATTTTCATACCTCTAAGTCCAGAAATGAGCAATTTTCCATACAAATTTTACCCCCCATTTTTCCCTTTAGAGGGGAATTTGTCCATTTTACCTACACAGATCTTTATTAATTGTAATCAAGAAGTATATACCTATTTTCAAACTTCTAAGTCTGGAAATGAGAAAAATCTATATAAACTTCACCCCACTATTTCACCCCTTTAGGGGTTGAATTTCTAAAAATCTTACTGCACACTTGATATAGATTCACTGGCCAGTAACATTTAATTAAAATTTAAAGGTAAAGGTGAAGGTGAAAAAAGGTGATTGGTAGGTTAGTGGTTCATAGATTTTTGTTATGAAGGAAAAAAGAAAAATCAGAAATAAAATTAAATATTACTTTGGTCATTGTAAGTATTTTTATTTACATTTGAATTTACCAAACTAAAAAGCTATAAAATTGGTACAGCCTGACAAGATATGTAGTACCAAACACTGGTTGTGGAGATCAGGCAGGACGAAATAATATTATATTGTACATTTTGTCTCAATTCTAGATCTTAAGATAAGTAATCAATACATTTTGTCTCAATTCTAGATCTTAAGATAAGTAATCAAATACCTTTTAATTAACTACACCCATCACACCCACATGGGTGTGAGTTATTTAGGAAAATTTATTAGCTCACTATTAGAAAAAGAAACAAACAAGAAGGTATGTAGAGCCTACAAGTGATTAATTTTACTACATCTCAAAATTTTGAGGTTTATATATAAGATCTGGGTTTTCAATTATTATAGATAGTAGGCAAAACAATAAGCATATTTTGGTCTTTATTTTTTTTTCATCTGTGCTTCCTTTGCCTCAGACAGCTATGGAACCAACACTGCAATTTACCCCTAATTTTCGCACACCAGTTCCTTTCTGTCACCATATTTTTAAACTTAAGTAGATTTTTTGTAAGATCATGAGTGGCAGAGAAAAATTTTAAAGAGCAAGAGGCTTAGTCTATGGTCCACAAATCATTACAACAATAATACATAGGTTTTACATAGACCTCAATAGGCTAGTTTCCTAAAAAAATATAATTAGTCCGTCAGTTAGATATTCAAAAAATATTGGACACATATTTTTTCTTTTTGAAATAGAAATAGAAATTTTTTATTCAAATTTGGATATCATGTATCTCTTTCTGAACGTCATATTATTATTTTTTATATTTGCAAAATCGATAAGCTACTAGCGTTTCGAAACGACCACTGCTGAGAAGATGACTGATTTTGTCGATTAAACAAAAAATGATAAAGATATAGCCCTTTGAAGTTCCGTGTGACGTCATAGTTTGCTACAATTTTTAGCAAACTTTGACGTCATGAGCCACCACTCCTGAACTTTGACGTGCTTTATCTTTATTATTTATTGTTTATTTGACATAAGAAAAAATATCGATACCTTTGGGTTCACTTGGCGTATAAACCATTTTGGCCAAATCGAGTTATATATATCATCTTGCTCGGTTTTTTTTTCTCTATCGATCTGTATATACGAAATGTAAAAATTCGCTAAAAAATGTTTTATACGACCTATGGTATTTTTCACAAAAGTTCAAAACAAAAGTAAAATGTTAATGTAAGAGCCAAAATATTTTACTTTCAAATTTTTGTAAAAACGTAAAAACAATTTTGATTTTTAACTGTTGTCGTAAATGCTAAATTCTGTGTATACGGTTTTTACGACACGTTATTATTAAAAAATATTTTATAATTTGGTTTAATTCTAGGCCGTAAATCCAGTTGTTAAAGTATTATATTGACATATAAACCATGTCCTTTGCTTAGTGTGTACTTTACGACCAACACACAAGACGAAACATTTAATACGTCCTTGACGAATAAATCACATCCATTGCAAAATGTACTTTAAGACCAAAGCACAGGACCTAAATTTAAAATAACCAAGTTGAAAAGTAAGTTTGAAGATCTTAAATGCTCCTTATGGTGATAGTGTTGTACTCTATTACAGTAGAAAATATCCAATTTATAATTTCACGTTTTATGAAAGTGTCACGTAAGAAGTATTTTGCTACTTGTGGGGAGAATGTGATGCAAAACGGGGAGCTAATGAAATTGCGACGTGCCTTTATTCATATATAAAGTCTGTAGATGAAAGAGGTATTAAAAATCTACTACTTTATTGCGATTCTTCTTCAGGACAAAATAAAAATAAGACCGTTTTGTCTGTTCTTAACTATTCATTCAAATAAACTACTTGTTGCCAGGACATACTTACATGCCTGTAGACTCTGTTCATGCAACTATCGAACGAGAAGTTAAAAAAAATCACTGTCTGGAGTCCAACACAATGGCCATCATATATAGAGGCAGCGAGGAAAAATCCAAAGCCTTACATTGTCAATGTAATGGAGTATTCAGATTTTCTTGATTGGGATGAGATAACTAGCGAAATGTTTACGGATGAAACATGTAAAACCTTCAAAATGAGTAATATCAGAATTGTAACACTGAAGAAAAATAATCCAAATAAGATTTATGTAAAGCATTCAATGAAAGAAGATACAGCAACGAATGAGCTTGTATTATTTCAAAAACTTCAGAGTAAACAGAAAGGTAGAGGTAAAGGAAAAGCTTAAAAAATCTTTTGATAGCACCTGAACAAACTGTAACTAATTGTGACAGTACTAAGAGGGTGATGACTATAATTCCATCTGCTCTTTATAAGCAAAAAATTCATATTTCAGAAGCAAAGTATAGAGATTTAAAACGGCTCTGTGATAATGGAACAATTCCTAGAAGATACCATACTGACTTTTTAAAATTACCCCATGGAGATGTAGCTGATACTCTAACCGTAACAGATGAAGAAGATGAAGATATTGATTAGACTTGATCTTTTTTGTAAAGTTATTTGAATTATTAATATTTTTTTTCTTTAATATTGACTTACGTACTACATTTAGTTGTTTTCAAGCAGTAAATAATGTTAGAGTTATATTTGTTTTGACTAGGCCAGTTATACCTACTTTTGAAGTAAGTAATTCATAGCGTTTTGTTATTAAAATAAATGAAAATTATTTTTCAGAAATCCGTTAGTTTTATTTTATAACTAGCTGTTGTCCACGACTTCGGGGTCCAGGGCAATTTCTGTTACTTAATATGATTATTTAGTATAGATAAGCATCGTTTTCCCCCGTTTTTGAAACATTTTTTATTGATGCTTCGCTCCTATTGGTCGCAGCGTGATGTTTTATAGCCTAAAGCCTTCCTCAGTAAATGGACTATCCAACACAAAAAGAATTTTCCAATTTGAACCGTTAGTTCCTGTGATTAGCGCGTTCAAACAAACAATCAAACAAACAAACTCTTCAGTTTTATAATATTAGTATAGATATGTTCGAGTGCTACAATGTCACAGACGGATAGACACGGCAAATATGGATCGTTTTTCTGAAACTTTACAAAAAAGTTTACAAAAAGGTTTTTACTACTAACTACGTAATTATAATATGGGTTTTAGGCCAGTTCATTTCATTTTGATTTGATATAAGACATAGAATATTACTGATAAGCCCCATTTTCTGAGCTGTAAACACCTTACGGTGGTTTTTCTTGAGACGTAAATCCAGACCAACTTCTAAAGTAAAGGAGATGTTTAAACTACGATAATATCATCTTTTTTATCCCCCAATTCTAAGTAACTTTTCTTTTGGACATTTTAATGTTAGTTCTAAAACAAAAGAGTTACAAATTTTTATAACATAACAAAAACGTTGTTTGGCTCCCCTGAAAATTAGGGTTTTGGTTTATACGCCAAGTGAACTCAAAGGTATCGATATGTCTCCAATATTTTTTGATTCTCTAACTGATGGACTAATTGTTATGTTATTATTATGACCCAGGAAACTAGCCTATAGCCCATAATTTGTGCACCCTTTGCTACACTAACTCGTAGTAGAGTACATAAAAGTAGAATGGCTTCTTTATTGCAATACTAGCTTTCGCCCGCAGCTCCGCCCGCGTCAATATCGATCCCTCGGGAATAGTACTTTTTCCCGGGATAAAAGGTAACCTATGTCCTTCTCCGCACTCTAGAGAACTTGTATGCAAAATTTCATGATGATCGGTTTAGTAGTTACGGCGTGAAAGCGTAACAAACAAACAAACTCACTTTCGCATTTATAATATTAGTAAGGATAAGGATTACTTACCATTCTCCTGCGCAAATTGACTAGCTTCTGTGAAGGTTACTTCTCTGGATTCTTCCAAGTCTTTCTTGTTACCAACAAGTAAGATGACAATATTGGGACTAGCAAGAGTGCGCGCATCTCTCAACCAATTTGCCAGTGCATTAAAAGAGTCACGAGATGTTATATCGTAGACCAGTAATGCGCCAGCCGCGCCTCTATAGTAGGATCGGGTTACCGATCGAAACCTCTCTTGACCAGCTGTGTCCCAAATCTGCAATTTTGTTGACTTTCCACCAATGTTTACGATTTTAGAACCAAACTCTACACCAATAGTATGACACCTATCTTCTTTGACTGTAAAACATGAATGACAGTATTAAATCACTAATTAAAAATGTAGTTTACTCATAATTTATCCCCAAGCTTATTTAACTTACATTTGTTTCCAATGAAATTGTTGAGAAGACTTGATTTTCCTGTACCCGCACTGCCAATCACCAAAAATTTGAACAAATATTCTGAAACACGTAACAAATTTTTTTAGTCTTTGAAATATTACTTACCTCGATTTGATAGGAATATAGCAATAATTAGGGCAGTTAATATGTAGGTACCGTAAGTTTCCGACATCTTATTGCGTGAAATTCACCACCGGTGCTAATTGTAATAATCGGACAGAAATAGTTTAGTGCTTAAGCTTATCACAACGAATTTAGGATTAAGTTATCAACGCACAATAATGAAATTTAAATTTGCTCCAAAATACGTAACTACAATTTTTTATTTCATACCTACTTGCAAAGCAAAACAACAACTAAAAGTGACAGTGACAGATTTTTGTTTTTCATATTTGTTTTACGGCATTTGGCTTTCTATGCATTTTAGCCCTTCATATTTTTATACGTGTTATTATCGAAATGATGGTGTAATTCATTTCGTTGATTCAACGGAGCCCCTGGCGACAATTTCTACGAATTCACTGGTTTGATCATGGACGACGCAGTAAGGCGAGCGACCACCAGCCCGCTATGTAAATCCCACACATTGTTCATAAACATGAGCAATTATAACACCAAATTACACCAATTTCACGTTATTGGCGAGCTCCGTGGCGCAATGATAACACGCCAGCCTGCGACACGAGGGCCCCGGGTTCGATCCCCAGCCAGCAGGGCCCTGTTTAATAAAGATTACAATCCGACAATTTTGTAAAAAGTGACAAATTTATAAAATTGTACTACAATACAAGTGCTGTTTAATAAACCTTACAATTATTTAGGAATGTTACAAATAAAAACCTTACAAATATTGTAATTACAAAAGCTGTTTAATAAATATTTACAAGTGCAGAATACGTCTATAGATTTCGATGAAATATTGTAGTTGTAGTTGTAAGTTTACAAGTTATAATATATTTTTTTATTTATGTTAAGAAGTTAACGAGGGTAGATTAAAAAAAAATTACATACTTATTTAGAATTTGGTTTTACCATTTGGTTTCCTATTTGTTCGATTAATTACGTAAGTAATGTTAATACATTACGAGTGATTATCAAAACAGTGGTCACTGAGTTAGCAAAACTAATTCAGTGACCAACGTTTTGTGTGTATAAATTGACAACTTACTACAAACCGGAAGTGACGGTTTTTATTTATGCAATCGAAAGTACCTTAAATGTAAATACTTCCAGAATTTTTTCAATTTTCTTTTCCAACATTCAAATTTTTATGAATTTTTAAAAAAAATCCCAAATGTAGGATTTATAAAGCAATATTCCCATGACAATGACAATGACATGACAATGTCAATGTCATTGTCAATCTGTTAAATAATGATGACGTTGACAGCCAAGTCTTATGAGTTGCCAGGTTGGGGAATATTTTTTCCGAAATTTGGAAGTGTACATGGCAAAAGGCTACTTCTATTCTTATACTACTTGTTCTGAGATTTTTCCATATAAAAATCGCTCGAAGACGGGTGTCACACTTTCAGAAATAGTACTCTTGTCCTTTAAGTTTAGGTAGTAGGACATACTTTTTCTTTTTCAAATCTGTGCCGAGGTTTTTGTTTTGACAGCTGTGGTGACATTTCGAGATTCTCATTTTGTGATTGTTTGTGACTTGTGACAAAATTTTAGTCATAAAATAATTATAATCGATGTCGGTAATTGCCATTCTACGACGCGTAAGTCACATAAATAAATCGAATTTTTGTTTTATATTACCATGTACCTACCCGACTTCAATCGTACAACATTCCTCAAGAAACTGCGTCGCACTTGTATTTTATATTTCGTTATTACAGAATGTGCGTCGAAACTTACAACCTTTTTCGCCAAAAAAATGCCAAATCCGTACGTTTTGGGAATATGTTAATATGATGTTTAACAAACCAGATCCAAAGAGGATAGAAATGTTCGGTCCTGATCGTGCATGTGCAGAATGGGTGCTACGAAATGGTGGTAAAGTAAGATGGGAAGATGGAAGAAAGTTATCAGACTACAATTGTTTACCACCTGAAGAACATGGAGTACCAAAACTAATAGAAATTGATGGATCTGATTCTTCTATATCACACTATGGGTTTCCCCACTTAAGTATGTATTACTTGAGATATGCTTAGGCGTCCTTCGGAAACTGGCTTGAAACACCAATGACTTTTTAAGTTTTTAAAATTAGTGTAACATTCAAACTGATTTCAGCGTAGTAAGCAGGCTTGTCAGTTTTTCTTTCGGCATTCAAAGGCATAAATTGATTCTAAGTAACAAAATTATGTACCCACATTAGATAACCATGAATTTAATTATTGATATTAAGGGGACAGGAATTCATCTGCAATTATTATTAAACCTATTTGCTACATTTCAGGTGGATGCACAAAGTTGAAAAAGATTATCCTGCATAATGACAGTTATATAGATGACAGAGCACTCAAAGGCCTATCCTATGGTAAAAGCACACTCTCATATGTTCAAGTATCAAAGTGTGCAAGTGTCACTGATGCTGGTGTTAAAGAAATAAGGGTACTGGACAAACTCGAGACCTTAGTATTATTTGATTTAAATGGTGTCTCAAACCTGGAAGAATGTAAACAAATTCTTCAAAATCAATTACCGAAATGTAAAATACAAGGTAGGTCATCATAACCATAAGTAAATGATTTTTATTTTGTTTGATGTCTTTATTCAAAACAAAACAACATTAATGCATAGAAATATATCAATACATAGAAATAACCTGCAATATTGATATTCATAATTGTAACTAAGCATTTGGAAACTGAGTTGCACTATATTGAAGGCAGATAATATTGAAAACAATTATATTACATCCATCTAAACATAATCTCAAAGAAAAAACTAAATTCTTGGTTTAAAAGTACTTAACTGTGCTTTATAATATTTCAGATGATGCTGTACAAATCAAAGATGAGAAAACATCCCAGACATAATACCATACTTTTATACAAATCTGAGAGCAACATAATTTACTGAATAACTTTACTTGATATATTATTTATTATACTAATAAATTAAATAACAAATTCTATGAAACAAAAACTTTGATGATGCATCATTTCACAGCCTTTCCTACTGCTTCATTGACACTTTTATAGCCATTCCTCTCTAATAGCTCAGCTAATTCGGATTTTATTTTAGTAATGACTGGTGGTCCTTCATAAATCAATGCTGTATAGATTTGAACTGCACTGGCACCAGCTAATATCTTCTCATAAGCATCCTGCCCAGTGAATATTCCTCCTACACCAATTATGGGTATTTTCCCTAAAAAAAATTAACAATTAATAAGAGGCTTATTTATCAAAAATTAAATTCCACATGTTTAAAAATATCAAACCTTTTGTCTGTTTATATACTTGTTTAATCATCTCAGTAGATTTATTAGTCAGTGGCTTCCCACTTAGACCCCCTGCCTCATTTGAAAACTCCTTATTTACTAGAGAAGATCTATCTATTGTTGTATTTGAAATGATTAGTCCATCTACTTTGCTTTCTTTCTTAGAGATCACAGCCACAACATCTTTTAATTCATCACTATTTAGGTCTGGAGCCAATTTCAAAAGCAGTGGAGGTTTTGACTTAGATTGGATGGAATTTCTCACTTTATTTATTTCAGTTAAAAGTTTTTGTAATTCCTCCTTCTGTTGCAATGATCTCAGGCCTGGGGTGTTAGGACTGGAAAATAAAAATGTTGGTATAAGAATATTTTTTTCATAAAAAAAATATTGTAATTAAATAATTTTTTGACTGATGAAAATGCACTACCAGCAGTCTTATTTGCTAACTTAGTGTACAACGTTTTGATGGTCACTTCAAAATAGTCGTTTTATATGTCTTAAATAAAAATAGTCAATCATATGAAAGCTGCAATGTATTTTGAAGTGTCTATCAAAACGTTGTACACTGAGTTAGCAAATACTGGCAGGTAAGATATTCACAAGTGAAGAATTAGTCACTACCTGCTTATATTTATGACAAAATAATCTGCTACATCATAAAATTTCTTGATTCCCATAGTATAATCATGTATTGCATCATTAGAATCTTTGTTCTTTCCTAGGTTAACTCCTAAGAGACCTTTTGATAGAACGGCTTTATCAATGCTTTTTACTTTGTTGTAAACCTCACTATACCCTTCACTATTAAAACCATATCGGTTGATTACTGCTTGGTCTTCTGGCAGGCGGAAAACCCGAGGCTTGGGATTCCCTGGCTGTGGTTCTGGTGTCACAGACCCAATTTCAACAATAGAAAAGCCAATGTGTCGCAGACCAACTACAGCATCTCCATGTTTATCAAATCCTGCTGCAATGCCAATTGGGTTGCTAAGTTCATATTCAAAAAATTTGGTAGTCTGAAAATAATTTTTTATGACATAAGCAGATGGTAGCCAATATATTATCGTAAACCTATTAGTAGTATATAAATAGATGTTTGGTTTTATTTTAAATCATAATAAATATATACTTACCAATATTTTTGGGTCTTCATATATTTCTGGAGGAAATAACCTATACTTTATAGCTGACACTCCAACTTTGTGAGCCAATTCAGGGCTAAGAAGCTGACTAGCTGGTTGTAAATATGATTGATAGTAACCATTGAAATCCTTCTTCATGTATATATACTGATAGGTCACGGATCCACCGAGTGTTAAATAACATAAAGATTTAATTTTTTTCTGTAAAGGTAAAGAAACGTTATGTTAACCGGGTCGCAAGATAAGGCAAGAGACTTCAAGCAATATTTTCCATTGACCACTCAAGCCAAGAACCCTTCGGCCACTCTCTGTCAGGCATAAATAAATACAGAAGGATAAATCTTATAGATTTAGCTAGCCCCACTGTAAGTTGTAAACGTTGGTTGAGGTATACTATCGGAGCGATATTATCAAATCCGTACCAACGCTTGTTTTTTCGAACTCATTTTTCTCAGAACAAATTAATAAATGAAAATAAATTAAATGCAATAGGTATGTATGAATTCAAAGCACCCAAACAGCAGAATCAAAAACCGAAGCATAAATTTATCCAATGAGACATTGACAGTTGCTATGTGACATGACTTTTCATAATAAGCATAGCATAGTTATGTCATGCTATTGCGCCTATTAGACTACGCGTTATTCAGCACACGGTATTCAGTCTGTCTTCGAGTCTAATTAGACCGCTCGCTATTAAGCGCCTATTAGACTACGCGTTATTCAGCACACGGTATTCAGTCTGTCTTCGAGTCTAATTAGACCGCTCGCTATTACACTAGACTGAAAAACGCGGGCTTGCTCATTCGCACGCAAGACGTCGACGTTGGCGGTTGTAATGGCACCTGCAATTTATAAGCCCAAAAAATTTGCCGTAGCAAAAAAACATGTTTCTTTTATTTTTCTTTATTCAAATAATCTTGATGATTATTTTTTTCATAAACATGGCATCTCATGATACAACTCTAGCATGCAGTCATGCTTAATAATTATTTTCTACCGACTTAAAAAAAGGATAGGTTAATATCAGTCCTCTGGCTGCTCTGGCCAAGTATGGCCCTAGTAGTACAGAGAGGGTCGTGCTCCTGTAGTGGAGACTAAAAGAGACCTGATGATGACGATGAATATCAATTTGGTTGCATTTATTTTAATTTTTGTTACCTCAGAACTCCGTCATTTTTAAACCAATTTTTAAAACTGTTATTTGTTCTTTTTTTTAAAGAGTACCTATGCTTTCAATTTGGTCCCATTAAATTTCTTCATAATCGTTTCATATGAAAGATTATTTTTCTTTACTGCGCGCCATTATTGTAAAGGTAACGCAAACAAGACAAGACACACTTAATATGAATAAAATATACGTGGCGCACGCGCACGTCCGCTCCCTGTGGACGCGAGCGCAGACTGAACGGTCTAACGCTTATTACACTACTCGATATTCAGACTCTAAGCCAGTTAGCCTCGCCGAGCCCGATCTTGCTGACTGAATTCAGAGTAAGACGGTCTAACTCTTATTACACTACGCTAGTTAGACTTAGTCTGACTGAATACCGTGTGGTGTAATAAACGCTTTAGTCTGACTGAATACCGTGTGGTGTAATAAACGCTTAAGCCACCACTGATTTCTTTGTTGACCTAGTTAATAGTACAAAGAATCTTAAGATTGGCGGGATTTTCGGTGGATGGACTGCACCCTTGGACGAATTCGTCCAAGACTGCACCTCAGAGAAAGACTGCACGGTTTTTGGGATTTTTGCAAATCGCGTCTAGTGGAATTTATAATGTGAAATGAAAAATGAACTTTGTAAGATGTTATAGATGCCCATGTTTATGAACAATGTGGATAACTAAAATAAAGTGCCCGCCCACATGAGATTTTGTCACCATATTTTATTTCTTAATTTATTAAGGGCATATCAAAATAGCATTGTGAATGCAAAATAAAACACATAATAATAATAAAATAAAGTGTCATCGTGGGGCTGTAGTGAGATTTACTCAGCGGGCTGGTGTTTGCTTGCCTTGCTGCGTCGTACGTGTATGATTTTCCTATAAATAATAAAGTACTCTGTGGTATATGATCAAACCAGTGGATTCGTGGAAATTGTTGCTAGGGGCTCCGACGAATAGCGATACACAAGAATAACTCGAAGAAAAACTAGACACTGGCTAAAATAAGCTTCTGATTGAAGTTTGATGGCCAGAAGAAATAAAAAAAAAGACAGTGGCCTGATGTCACATTGACAGATTGATTGAAAGTTGAAACTTCAGGCTTCAGGAACTCAGGAACTTACACCTACTTTACTTTCAGGAGTAAACATATTAGAATATTAGGCACCTCTTTCAGTTTCAGGAAATCCACAGAAGGAAATCGGACCTAAGAAAGTTGATTACCTATTGTGTGAACATATTTGATTTGATGAGGATTTGATTGATGAAGTGAAATCACAGAACAAAACGAAATATAAATAAACAATTTGCATATGAATTATTAGAGAATTGGGTTTGTGAAAAAGTTTGTGATTTTTATTGATTTATATACAAATAGGATAGGTAAAACCTGGACCATCATGAAAGCCACTTTAATATTCGATAGTGTAAACGATTTATTATTTTCCAAATGGGACGAATCATTTATACAGCGAATGAAGTCTTTTAATGAGCAGGTCAGTTTCTTCGTCTTTGTGAGCAGCAGGCCTACTTGCTAACTTTTCACAACTACGGTGTACAACGTTTTGATCGCCAGTTGAAAATACATTGCGACTTTCGTATTATTGACTATTTTTATTTAACATTTATAAACTGTAATGGATGTTGAAGTGACCATCAAAACTTTGTATTTGTAGTTGTTAAAAGTTAGTAAGTAGGCCTGCCGGTGCATTTTTCTGAGACAATTACCCTATGTTACTTAAGTGGGAAAGTTAATTTATGTATTATTTTTGTCTATGAATATTTGTTTATTTGTTATGCTGTAGCCACAGTACTAAACATCAAATTTTCCATGTAATGAGTGTGTCTGAAGAAGGACACACTTTACAACCAGAAAACACACTAAAGGGATCTTGATTAATATGAGAAAAACTATTGATGAAAACAAGATTTGGATGTGGTGTCATACTACAATGCTTAAAACATTGCTTCTTTCTTCAAAACAATCTAAAATGGCTGTTACACTTCTTGTGCTCTAGCATCATCATCATCAGCAGTTAAAGTAACATCTTATGGTACCCAAGATTCTGGTCAGCAGGCAGTGACTGCAGAGACTTGCCAAATCAATAAATTTGAAGTATGAACAGTACAGAAGCTCTCCAAGGCAATAAATTTGAAAATATCCTATCGAGCAAGGCTTATTATAATATCAAAGAATTCCTAGAGGATAAGTTTTTAGATGATAGGTTCTAGCCAAAAAGGTATTTTTATTTTAGTAATGAAAATTGTTAGTGTTTTTATTCTTTAATTTTTTTTTATTTAAAGTTTGTATATTGTTAATTTAGTACAAGTAAGTTGATTTTTTTTAATAATCATTCAAAAATACCGAAAGGTTTAATGTAATGGCATATGTACATTTTATGTAAATAAAAAATATGAACTAACATATGGTGTTGATAACAGACTCCACTTCTGAAGTACTACTAGAAGGCTAAGGAAGAAACAGGAATAAGCTAGAATGAGGTGGCCAATTTTGCAATTTAATTCAAGTCATTGCAATTCTGTGTTGTTTTAGGACAATGAGGGTATCACAGACAGCCACAGTGTCTCACAACTGTTGTCACCAATCATCACGTCTCAAAGGGTGATGGCTGCTCAGTTTGGGAATACTTACTCTTCCATGCAATGTAAAGATAAAACAACCATTGTGTTTGATGAGGTAGGTTTATATATTTTCTAATCTTTTTATTAAACATTGGATATTAAACCTCTTTTGGGGACACTTCATATTAACTTGTGAATAGAATTATTTTCCTGTTCTCTGGTTGAGTATCTAACGAAGTGTTGAAGAAAATAAGAGATGAAAATTAAAAATTTTAAGCAAACCCAGACACAAGAAACCTTTCTATCTTGTAGCTTGGTTTTGATAAAACATGTCAAAGAATCATCTCTAGTATACCATATAATGCATCCAAGTCAGTTCACCCATATAAGAGCTATGTTGTCGCAGATGGATATGCACATAGCAGTCAAACTTATAGCACCCCTCTTTTTGTAAATCAATATTATGACTTTTACTGGTTTGTTCCCATTGAGTTATTGTTATTAATCCTTACTAATATTATAAATGCGAAAGTGAGTTTGCGAATGCGAAACGCTTTCACGCCGTAACTACTGAACCGATCATTATAAAATTCTGGAGTGCAGAGAAGGACATAGGCTACCTTTTATCCCGGGAAAAAATACTATTCCCGAGGGATCGACATGGACGCGGGTGGAGCCGCGGGCGATAGCTAGTCATATTATAAAGGGAAAAGATTTGATTGTTTGTGTAGTTGTTAGTTATGCAAGAAAATTAAAAACATTTTACCCAATAGTAGATCTCTCTTGTACATTTTTATGATACATATTTCTAATCCCATTTCACCCTGATGCCAGTGGTTGGACCATGTATTCATCATAATCAGCGAAGACAGTGTGGATGAAGCTCACAGAGAGTTGCTGGACTGCAAGACATTTGTGCAGCATATTTGTGGACAAAACATCAATCTGTAAGTTCTTCCATTTTTGAATATTGTTTTTCTGTACAATTTTCCCCTGAATTATTTTATATTGTGTGTGTAGTTTTTCTAACTGAATTATTTCAAATTTTATTTAAAGTAAAAGTTTGCTGTGGTCACAGACAATCTGCCTTAATATACTATTACTACAAATAAGTGATATCTGCAAAAAAATATTTTAAATGTGCAAGTATGAAAGTGTGTTCAATTTATTAAAATTTAAAGTCTTATTTTTTTGCTACTGAATCATATTTTTTATTTGAAATGATTAAAACTAACAATAAAAAGTATGATTTTAATTATGTATAACAATGAGTATTTGGCATCATTTAACTGGTTTTCCTGAACAATTACATTTTTGGTTATTTATTTAAGTTAAATAGATATCTCCATATTCACTTTGAATAGCTTACCATTAATAAGAAATTAGTAATTAAGTAAGTTTAAGACACTTGCTTAAGAGAGCAATGCAATGCTTCAAACCTATGAATCAGTAATTCAAACATTACCTGCAATCATCATTTTCTTTTTTATGGTATAGGATGGCAAACAAGCAACCGAGTTACCTGATGGTAGGCGATCAGTGCTGCCCAGGGACAACTGCAACACCAAGGTGTAACAGGAGCGTTGCCGGCGTGAAATGGGGGAAGGATGGGCCTCCGGCTCTCTCACTCATTAAACTTTGGCTAGCTCCATGGCGCAGCGGTCAACACGCCAGCCTGCGACACGAGAGTGCCCGGGTTCGATCCCCGGCCAGGTCAAGATGGAAAATGATCTTTTTCAAATTGGCCTGGGTCTTGGATGTGTGTCTATATATGTATTTGTTATAAAATATAGTATCGTTGAGTTAGTATCCCATAACAGAAGTCTCGAACTTACTTTGGGGCTAGCTCAATCTGTGTGATTTGTCCGATTTATTTATAGAATAGTAAAGAAACGCATAGAAGCAGTAAAGCTTCTCGAACGTCGATTTTCTGTGAGAGTGTGGTACTTCCCTGGACGAACTGGCCCATTCATGCTACTAGTAACAATGAAGTGCGTGGCCCTACCACAACTTAAAAACTCCTTATCATCATCATCCATCTCTGTATGAATAATAAGCACAAATTTTGCTGTTCTTGTATGCCAAAGTTTGCTGTTTTTTCGAGTAGGTGAAACGCTCAATCGACCATGCACACCCTGGTGTCTGAGTTATTTAAAACCACCTCCCGGCCTCTGACGTGGTTCCTGAAAATGCAATACTTAAGTAATGATTATCTTAGTCTACAGTCGCCAGTGTATCAGGACTGGTTGTCGGTCCTGTTGGACAGCCGCACTAAAGGCGACTCTGTCCCGGGCGCCAGTGGTGTCATCGGTGAGAGTGGAGCCTCTGCTGCAGCCCTGAATGCCCTCAAAGCAGCTGCTAAAGACATTAAGAGCTCACCATACCAGCACTATCATCTTATGCTGATTGTCGGTGACAAAATTCTAGCTCTTTACTCAAGGTGAGAGGAGTTGTACAACGTTTAAAAGTCATATGCGTAATAAATCTAACCACGGGCTATCACTTTTGTATACATAGTTAAATTAAAATAACATTTAAAAAATTCGTCAATCCCATACTAATGGCCCGGGTGTCTCCACGCTTTTGTATATAATGCGATTTTCTTTTTAATTTTCGAATTTTGTTTTTATTTCCGTTACTAACGTAGGTACTCGTAACTGCATTGGACAGAGATACTTAACTATTTTAACAAATTAGCAATAGGTTTTCGTATACAGTAAGTAGATTCCTTATAGCTACAAAAACGATGCAGTTTCGTATTAATTTTATTATATTTGGTATACTTAGAAATATTTTTTCATTTTCAACCAACAAAAATAAAAACGGAGGTGGTTCTCAAGCCGACACGTATATTTTTTATGCATTTAGCAAACCGTAGCTTTACTTTCCGTGTTTCAGTCGTGGAAGTGAAGATTTGACTCCCCCTGACCTGATAATGTTGAGCATCCAGTGCATTGCTGCTCAAGAATATTGGAAAGATCTTGAAAAAGCAAACAGTGGGGATGGACCAAATACGACAGTCAGATTGCCTTGTAAGTTGCAAATAGCTTTTTATTCAAAATAGGATGAGATTTATTTATAATTAAGGCGGACATATTATATTATGGTGTGTAAGCGCTAGGGTTGATACCATTCACTACTCATCGTGCCTGCCGGTGCGAGCCGTACTAGAGACGCAAACACAACACACACACAGCCCTCGACCAAGGCAGTTGGCTACGGCCCGTACCACGCCCCGCGCGCCTCTCGATGCCCCCGCGCACATGACCCACACATAGCCGCAAGCGATTTTACGTTCGCGCACTGGTGACAAAAGTCACCGTGACTTTTTGTTTACTGTCACCGTGCTTATGAACCCATATGGTGGTGCGCGCATTGAACACGTGACATTTGGGTGACTAATTGTATGTGGGGTCCGATGACATGCCAGAGATGTGATGACGACGTCACCGCGTCCGTAGGTGTTTCTATTATCTAGGAAACGGCTCTAACGATTTTGCTGAAATTTGGTATATGGGGGTTTTCGTGGGTAAACAATCGATCTAGATTAGTCTTATTTTGGGAAAACGCGTGTTTTCGTGTTTTCATGCGTTTTTCTTTTCACTCAGAATATAGTCGCTAATTTCGACCGTCTGGTCCAGCGGCTTAAGACGCGGATGGCAAGAAACGAGTGTTACGGGTTCGAATCCCGCTCGGTGACTTACTTTATTTTTATATTTTTTTAAAATTATATGGTTTTTAGACAAGTTTAAAAAAAAATTTGTTAATGTTTGAGATAAAAATATACATTTCTCACAAAAACACCTTGTACAATAAATAGTAATAACCGCAGCACAGGTCGCCCAGGTACTATTCTTGAACTATGTAAAGATAAACAATAAAGGGTGTGTTAAGTGAGTGTTTTAAGTCGTTGTCACCTGTACAGACAGTCTAAAATAAACGCTATACTTATCGGATACACGCATTTAGTTTGTCTCCCAGTATTACTAGATCCTGCAGGACTTCTGGTCGGTATCTTACAAAGAGGATATGTTTAGGGTTGTCGGAGGAGAACAGTGCGATCGTGCACACGTGCGCGGGCGCGGCGTGCTCGCCCTGCGCGCCGCACTCCATGCACCTCGCCGCACTGGCGCCCAGGATCACCTTCGTCATGCTCATCGACATGGAGCTCAGGTATTCATGTTGTAATCCTTATCCTTACTAATATTATCAATGCGAAAGTGAGTTTGTTTGTTACGATTACCTATACCTATCAGTATAGGTAAACGTTATCTGGGGTACTGAAAAGGACATAGGGTACATTTTATTCCGGGAAAAGTACTGTTCCCTAGGGATGGACAATGCCGCGGGCAGAGCCACGGGCGAAAGTTAGTTACATTATAAAAACACAAGCACGAGTGCTTTGAGGGAAGTGAAGCCGCCGCTCCGTGTCGCCACCCCTGACACTCGCTCTGATGATGGTCTTCGTATCCTAACAGACCGAAACTAGGTGATGATTCCGACTGAATAAATGTGAATGAAATCGTGTTTTTATAATTAATTTATCTAGCGTAAGTTTTCATACTTTTATTATTGTTATTACATTTTATTTCTAACTAGCTGTCCCAGCAATATTCGTTTATTTTTTTTATTTATTTACTTCGGGTTAACAAACAGTATAACCACGGTCTAAAGTTAAAATAAATTTTTAATTTAAGCAATTGTGGCTAACAACAAAAAGTTAGGATTGTGAATTTACGCTTGCTTATTAAACTAAAGTGTCCTAGATATCTATACATATATGTAAAAACAGAGGTAGATAATAGAATTGACCTTAAAATTACGATACCTTACCATGATATTGCCCATGCCGTAACTAAACTAAAATTATAATAAATATAAAGAAGATGAAAAATCACCTGCGTAGCTATTTATGCTTATTTATTAATGAAATCCATACCGAAACTCCCATATCTGCCTGCCGTAGCCTTGTTTAATTCTGTTCGTGATATAATGACTATCTACACAAAGTGTGCTTTCAACTTAATACGCAAACGCCAGTAGGTAGACTCACTCAAAGAAGGCAATAAGACGAGAAACATGTTTACATTACATATGCCATATCCCCCAATAAATAAGTAAAAATAAATATATAGGGACAAATTGAGCTAGTAAGTAGTAGTAGTAGTAAGTTGTGTCGTAGGATACTAACTAACTCAACGATACTACATTTTATAAAAGATACTTATATAGATAGATAAACATCCAAGACCCAGGTAAATCTGAAAGAGATTGTTTTCCATCTTGGCCCGGCCGGGAAATGAACCTGGGAACCCTCATGTCGCAGGCTGGCGTGTTAACAACTGTGCTACGGAGCTCGTCCATTGCAAGTTGATTATGTAAGACATCGCCCACAAACCATATCGATAGTTTCGCTATTATTTCTTTTTCTTTTTTCGTGAATATATCTTATATTTTAATAGTAATTCTGTTATTCGGTTATTTATAACAATCAAACCAATCAAAGGTAAAACAAATTCAGTTCACCCGTTCTTAGGCTCTTAGCATTCGAACAAACCCGACCTTGTTTTATATTTAACCTAATTTTAAATCGGCATTTTAGGCTCATGGACCACAACTAGGCAAGTCCTGACATACTGTATGTCAGGACTTGTGTGCCGCATACAAGTAAATGACTTTGGTCTTCGCCTTGTTTTTAGGAGAAAATTCGGTACCGATAGATAATCGGGCTTTTAAGAAAACAGAGCGAGCACTGTCCGAAAGTCCAAAACTGCGCAAGCGCACTTACCCGCCTGTTGTAAATTCCTGTCTTACCTATGTTGCAGAGAAGTCGGGGTTTCTACTCACATGTCCTGTCAAATTCTTTCAAATTTACGAAGACTTTTGCTGCAAAGAAACTTAGAAATGCTGCCAAGTACATTGGACGCTCTAGAAGCTTCACTCAAAAAGGTTAGTACTTCTTTATATTTATGTTAGGACGTATTCCACAAAAAATGGGAAGCAAGTAATTTTAAAGCACTCGTGATATGTCCCGTTAATATTCATAGTTCTGTTTAAAATGCGAAAGCTAGTTTAGTATCAGCCCTTCTTACGTTCACTGCTGAGCATAGGCCTCTTTTCATTTACCTACGCCACCCACCTCCGTTCTGTAACTCTCATACAGGAACGACCCGCGATCTTAGCTATCTTATATTATTATGTCGTCAATTAGTCTCATCACTGGACGACAAACTTCTCTCTCCTGTTCTAGGCCACTATTCTATTAATATCTTGTTCCACCTACCATCACACCGTTGGTCATAATTCTTTTATTATAGTTCGTCACTAGCTTTTGCCCGCGGCTTCGCTCGCGTTAAGTTTCTTACAAACTTTCATCCCCTATTTTATATACAGAATTGATCAAAATCCTTTCTTAGCGGATGCCTATGTCATAACATCTACCTGCATGCAATTTCAGCCAGGAGATTGGGCTGTGCGTTGATTGATCACTAAGTTAGACGGTCACCTTTGAGTGATATATAGTTAGATATTCTACAACACTTTTAGACTACCGACGCCCTCCGCAAAAATAAAGCGCACGCGCCGCTGTGCGCGCGCGTCAGTTCCCGCATGCTCGAGCTCCGTAAGTCGTGCACCACCACCACCCCGCTCACGCCGGAGACCGCCGCTACGGCCATGCACACCGCGCTGGAAGCTGTCCTCGACCAACTCAAGCCAGACATCCCCAGCATGAAGCTGGCCCAGCCCTTAAAAGAACTCCGAGCAGTCATGGCTCCGTATGTGGAGTTCCTGCGAGTCAAGGCGATGAGATACTTCAGCTTGGGATCATATCCTTTTCAATATTGTGATTGTAACGGATTGGGAATTATGTTACAAGCATGATACAGTACATCTGTTTGAAAAGTTGTGCAATGTCCATTAGTTTGTTCATAGAAGTATGGCCCGATTACTATCGTGCCCTACGTAATTATTTCATTTGTAGTCGCATCGAAACGAGTGTTAATGTTTTCTTAAAAGGACGGCAACGATCTCGTCACACCCCTGGTGTGGCAGTTGTCTATGGGCGGCGGTGATCACTAACCATCAGATGACCCGCTTGCTCGTTTGCTGACTCGTCACCAATGCCTGCCAATCCAACTCGAATTCAGTAAAACATTGAAATATTATACTATGAGCGGAATAAATCTGGATAAAAGTGCATTGACGCCTGTCTACTAATGAACACCATTTTTGGAAACGATACGATATACTGTCTATGAAAATTATCGCAAATACGTCTTACCTTGCGAATCGCAGTAGAAGGCGGGGTGAGAATATGACCTTGCCAGAGGTCACAAACATTTTTTTAGAAGACATTAGAATAAAAGATTTCTCAATGAGCTATTTTCAATTTGACATATTAAAAAAAGAAAAGGGTGTTTACAATGTTCCCGGTAGATGGCATAGCTTGCAACTGAACTGTAAAAGCTTGTTTGACATATTTTTACTATAAATTTTGACAGCTCTCTCATCATCCATAGCCATCTATTGGAACTTTTTAAGCCTTTTTATTTTAAATCACGGTCTTGAAAAGAGCTCATTGGTATTTATGTATAAACTTGTTTTCGACCGCGGCTCCGCTCGCAATGCCGATCCCTCGGGAATAGTACTTTTTCTCGGGATTAAAGGTAGCCTTCGTAGTCCTTCTCCGTATTCCAGAGAACTGTATGCAAAATTTCATGATGATCGGTTCAGTAGTTACGGCGTGAAAGCGTAACAAACAAACAAACTCACTTTCGCATTTATAATATTCGTAAGGGTTAGTAAGGATAAATAAATATCTACGGACAAATCGCACAGATTGAGCTAGCTCGAAAGTAAGTTTGAGACTTGTGTTATGTGATACTAACTCAAAAGATACTATATTTTATAACAAATACATATATAGATAAACATCCAAGGCCCAGGTCAATCTGGAAAAGATAATTTTCCATCTTGACCTGACCGGAGATCGAACCCGAGTACCCTCGTGTCGCAGGCTGGCGTGTTAACCACTGCGCCACGGAACTCGCCAAAATGTATATGGGGTTGAATATAACGTATACAATACAGGTAGTGCGGTTTGTGCCAGATTAAGGAACAAAAGTACCTATGTAAGTCTTAGTTGCAGGTACGTGTCGCTTTATCTTTATTTACTAAGTTTGGCCCGCGGCTTCTACCGCTCTTATGTCGTTCCCTCGGGAACAGTTCTATTTTCGGGATGAAAGGTACCCTATGATCTTTGTCCTCCTATGTGTATGCGAAATTTCAAGAAGATTGGTTCAGTAGTAAAGCGTGAAGAGGTAAGAAAAAAAAACAGTATTTTGAAAAATAATTGTTATTGCTACAATAATAAACGAGTACATTTAAACATATCAGAAACCATCATCATAATCTGATATTTCACTGTCAGTACTTTCGCTTTCCGTACTTTCGTCTTCAGCTACATTTATTATAAAAGTGTCTGCTGTTTTATCTATAGTGTTGTCCAATCCACTCATCTTAACTTCTTCTTTTTTAACGTGTTCTACACAATTTTTCCATTTTTCTGCTGTGATTCTAGCCAAACCTTCATTGAGCAAGTTTTTCACGTCAGCTAGTTTGAAAGTGGTATTATGCCTAGCGACGTGACCTTTCACATCCGCCCATACGAGCTCAATGGGATTAAGTTCGCAATGGTACGGCGGCAATCTCAATACTTCAATGCCTCTAGCTGTGGCCATCTCATCCGTCACATAACTTTGAAATTGGCTCTTAATTAATTTCACCTTTTCCATCAAGTGTACCTTTGTGTCGCCATCTTCTATTGTGATATTCTTTGAAAGCAACCAATATACAAATTTGTTGCTTCCTCCATGACATGGTAGGAGTTCTTTCTTGTCGTCGGGAGTGGTAACTCGCATTATCCATCACGATGACGTCATTTTGTTGCAGTTTGCCGAGGACTTTACCAAACCATTCTTCGAAATGTTGGGCGTCCATGCTATCGTGGTAGTCACCTGTTTTTGAACATTCAAATACCCATTGGCAACCGTCTATAAATCCTTCTTCATTCCCCACATGAACAACTATTAATCTCTTGCCTTTGCCAGTGGGATTCTTTGGTCCTGTACTCAGTCCTTGCACAAATGCCTGGTGGCTGGACGTGACTGTCGAGTCAATCCACGTTTTCGATACCGTGTAACCTGCGTTCACCCATGTTTCATCCAAATAGAAAATACGTCGATTTTCATTTCGATTTTTTTTTTTTCCAAGTATTTTGTTCGCCATAACACGATTTCCGGTCTATCTATGAGATGACTCGTTCGATCTCTTTTCATAAATTTGAATTTTAATTTTTTAAGCACAAAACGAAGCGTTGTTTTACTTAAATTGGGTAACATGTTGTCTTCATTAATAACTTGTAAAATCTTGTTCAGGTTCGGTAGTTGTCCATCAAGAAAAATACCGTGAACTTTACGCCTGATGGCTGATTTTGTAAAATCATCTAGCTTATCCCAAATTGATAACTTTTTCCTGGAAGCTACCTTAGGTTTAATTTTACGCGTTTCTCTGTACTCCTTCAAGACTGTATAAATAGAGCTCCTACTCACACCTGTTATCTCCGCAGTTTTGGCTACCATTTCCGGATTTGAGCGGTATTTGTCTTCAGGCCATGTATTTTGCACATACTTAAATACATTTATTATAATGCTTTGCTCTCCAATGCTTAATGTAGATGGTTTTCGTTTTTTGGTGGGCGAACACAGAGGCAGTGGACCTGCTGAAGAAGTACCTGGCAAATAAAATAAAAATTACCGCTCATAATATAAAGATCATTTTTGTTTTAACAAGGATTTGTCAAAATATCCATAATTTTATACATATATTAAAACTGTAGTCCGTCTACAGTTTTTTATATGTATAAAATTATGAATATTTTTCAATTCTGTACATTGAATAAAAACTAAAAAATCATTATCTAAAAAATAGGCAAAAAAAAAACATGTCTGTTGTATGGGGGTCCCCCTTTAATATTAATTTTATAATTATTTATTTTTAAATTGAATATATAACTTAATATTCTGTGAATATTTCAAGCGTCTACCTGTTGTGGTTATCAACAACGCAAAAACAAGCAAAAATCACGTTTGTTGTATGGAAGCCCCCTTAAATATTTATTTTATACTATTTTATAGTATTTGTTGTTATAGCGGCATCAGAAATTCATCATCTGTGTTTCAACTGTCTGACCATACAGACAGACAGACAAACGGACAGCGGAGCGATATTAATAGGGTCCCGTTTTTACCCTTTGGGTACTTAGGGTGCGGAACCCTAAAAAGTGTACAAGGTGTTTATTAACACTAATTGAATCTACAACTCACAATATTCGTCACGAAATTGATTCACATTTTTCTTAATATTTTAAAAAGTACTGAACCGATTTGAATGCCCAGGAACTTGAACATTATCTTTATATTTCCTTCATGCCTACCAAATATGATCAAAATCGGACCATCGGTTCGGCAGTTATCGCAATATAAACATACAATGTGTTTTCACCCCAACTAGATTTGGATGTGGTAGTGATTGTTATATTTTATAGGAAAATTCTAAAATACATGTTACAACCAGCAGTCCGCCCCGGCTTTGCCCGTGGTACCTACATATCATGTAGCACTTCGGGATCTCTTAGCTATCCATACATCGATGAAAGAATTTTTGTAATCAGTCCAGTAGTTCCTGAGATTATTGCGTTCTAACAAACAAACTTTTCAGCTTTATAATATTAGTATAGACATATATTTTTTATTAAATATCCCAAAAATATAAAACACCGTAATAAAATGAAAGATAGTAAAGAATAAAAATCTAACACTATTAACAAGCATTCTGAATTCAGTGTGTAAAAAATGTGCTTATGTAGGTACTCACCTGCTTGAGGTTCAATAATCTTTCGACGCCGAGGTTTATTTTTCTTGTCCGACTCCATTATCGCTCAACAGGCTCAATCAAATAAATCAACTATTAACAAAAACTAATAAAGAAACAAAAACAAATAACACCTTTAACAATTATTCACAAAACAAAAAGTAACCTGCAAAAGTACGCACGCGTTGGTCATTCACAACTGAATGAAGTTCGTACGAGACCGCGGCGGGGCCGCGGCCGCGCCAATCGCCTTCGATCATTAAGTAAGACCAACCAATCGCCCGTCCAAACTTCCCTCAGAACAATAACTAAAGCATAGAAACCGTGTTAAAATAACAACAAAATACAATATTCTACACTGTTTTTACTTATGGCATTGTTAAAGCATCAGAAAGAGATGCATATACAATGCCATTTGCGTAAATGTGCAGGTTGTCCTGGGGTACTGATGTGATCAGGGTTGTACTATATCGATGAAATATATTTATCGACTAAATGTTTCGTCCTAATAAAGTCATAAATGTACTCTACTCTGATTGTATCGATTCGTTAAATGAGTACGATTCATAAAAAAAAAACAACTAGTTGCACTCCAGGAGTGCCGGCAGAAGTGAAAACTCGCCTTTGCGGCATACTCAGGTCCGTGTCCTTCTTACGAATTTTCGATCAATTCACGTGTCCTGACGCGAGTCTTCTATTTTACCCATCCCAAAAAGTGCACAAAGCCGCTAAAGAGGCTTTTACTTTAAAAGTTACGTCAAGATACACCTAAATAACTCCTAATCGCATGGCGTCGCTTGGCTTCATCTGATAAATAGGTAAAAAAAAATCCATACATTACCCACCGCGCGTCTACTGTCTACTGCTGGTCATTAGGCCTTACCCAGTATTGGTCGAACGGCAGAATACCCAATATGATGTCAATCATATTTTCGATTATTTCGAAATTCAAACAGTGCCTACTTACCTACCTTACCTATGAATGCGCAAAAAACCCAATGCATTCGATTTACAGTCCCCAATGTGAGGCAGTCCAACGTTGACATACTAGTTGAAGGTAAAATAGACTTTGTAAATGATACCACCTTCTTAGGAATCACAATAGACTCTAAATTGCAATGGTGCGCTCATGTATCAAAAGGTAATATAAGGTCAGATATATTTTTCACTTGATCAATGGGCCATTCAGCATATTCCAAAACCATCTAAAGCTTTTCCCAGCTAGCTTTGAGGAACAGTCAGTAAAGGAAACATAATCAGGTAGGTAAAGAGAAACACATAATTCGAAGTGATATTTTTTATTTTATAAAACTTTTACACTAGGGTAAAAAAGTGCCAGTGTGTTATTTGTGAAAAATTCACAGTGTTGGTAATAGAAAAACAAGAGGTGAAGAAAAACAAGAGATTACTTTACCCACTTTCATTACTGTCCAAAATAAAATGTTTTTCATAATTTTAAATATAAATAATAAAACCGTTTCCGTAAACTTTCTTATTACCATTGATTTATAATTCGGCAAATATAAATGTAGGTAAAGCATCGTGTTTCAATCGCTTCCATTTAATTTTATATTCGAAATTAATGTATCGGCACGGCAGTAAAATATTTTGAACAAATTCGAGTATGTATGACATTTTATGTCCAATATGTCGCTTGAAAGTTCCTCGGATCCACACCTTTTTATCCTTTTACTTCAGGGAGCTGCAATAAAATTTCAACAATAATTTTCTTCATATTAGTAAAAATCGATTCTTTTTAGGGTTCCGTACCCAAAGGATAAAAACAGGACCCTACTAATATGACTCCGATATCCATCTGTCTGTCACCAGGCTGTATCTCATGAACCGTGATAGTGAGACAGTTGAAATATTACAAACAAAAATTTCGGGCGTTTTTATAGCTTACGCCCACGGCTCCGCTCGCGTTAATGTCTATCCCCGATAACAGTACCTTATTCTGAGATGTAATTTATGTCTATGTTCTTTTCCGTACTCCAGAGATTGTGCAATGGTGATGATGATGATGCAAAATTTCATGATGATCGGTTCAGAAGTTACGGCGTGGAAGCGTAACAAACAAACTCACTTTCACATTTATAATATTATATGTAAGGATGGTACGGAACCCTTCGTGCGCGAGTCCGACTCACACTTTGCTGGTTGTTTAATTACCATGATGGTTCAATTTGTTACATTACTATTGCATGGCTCAACTCAACACTAACAAAAATATCCCTGATAGCAAGACCGTCATAAAAAATATCGATATACTCGTAGATACGTGATTTTACCACATCACTAGCAAAAAAAACTAACCTAATTTGAAATAAGGAAAAAACGATAATTTTAAGCAAAATACCTATAAAAGTTGTCATTTATACAATACGTTATATAATTGACAATATTATTGTTGTATTTTGAGGTATTTTGGGTTTTAATTATGCACTTTTAACTGAAAAACTTACCGAAGAAAATTATGTTTTACAGAATTTATTTCTGTTCGTCCTGAATGGGATTTACATCGCTCCATTGCACAAGACATTGTTTAGTATAATGGTCATTTGATAACGCACCAACCCAACACCGGTTAATACTTTTTTCCGTGAGAATTTTAGCACAATCCTATATTTAATTTGCAGACATCACAATTCCGCCGCAATGTTTTTGTCGATATATAACCCGATCAAATCGGCAAGATGCTAATATTACAGACGTTGAACTGTAATAAGTTATTTTGAATTTAGTCGGATTTAATTGGAGTCCAATGGAGTCCATTGACATTTCAAGTCGGGACAACCATGAAAATAATAGAAACTGACTGAAGTTTTTGTCTCATTCTGTCATAAGCGAAAGCTCATAAGAAAAATACAGTGTCAACTATCTGTTTTCAGTTTCTATTTTTATGCGGCTTCTATGTATATTATTCTTCTGAGAAACTTCCAAGCCAAAGGTGGCGCACTTCTGTCTAGACGGAGCGAATCTGACGTCACAGGAAACATTGCGACAGAGTGATATAACTTATTTTTTACAATTTTAAAGTCTATTTATTTTATTCTGCTTTATTGAAAATATTACTGTAGTTATAGATGGAATTCAGTATAAGAAGGCATTTTATATTATAAATAACCTTCAAAAACACAATAATAATTAATATTTCCTATAGATTTCGCAGTTACAATACGTGAAGTTATAACTCGATTTATTTATTTTTGGAGTTACGCCAGTTTAAACTCTACTGCCTTTACTCGCCGGTACTAAGATTACATGAGGGACGATAGTTTGCGATATTAATATATGGAGAGCGATATTTATCGCAAAAAAAATATGTCTTATGGTACGTGTCAGCGTCAATGAACTTTTATCCAGATTTATTCCGTTCATAGTATAGTTGTTTGGTCGTATTTCCTTAATTGAAAGAAGTGATGCCGGGTTGACGCGTCAATATGCCACGTTAAGCTACAAGCAGTTACTATAACAGCGTGTAACGTAACCAACGACAGTCCCGAGAAGGGGTTACTCAGCTCGTCAAAATGAACAACTTTTCCTATGGGACCAATGCTAGGAACTAAAAAATTGTCATTTTCATACAAAAGTTTTCGGCTGGTCCAACAATTAGTATGAAAATGTAAAAAAAAATGAGTTTCTAGCATTGGTCTTATAGGAAAAGTTGTTAATTTTGACGGGCTGAGTCACCCCTTCTCGAGAATATCGTTGGTTAAGTTACACGTAGTATACATGAAGCTCATATTTCAATATTTCACTGCGAATTTGAGTCGGAATGTTATGGATAATATACTACTTTTGTGATGATATCGTGCAGCTTTTTGGTTTGTTATAACGGGTTGGCTTTGCTTGTTAGCGATTAGGGGTCGTCCATTTTATTTTAATTACTTTACACGTTATGGAGAGGGGAAGGAGTCAACGAAGTGTGGCAGCGTGTAATAACGGGGGGAGGGGTCCATGAGGAGATATAAGCTTTGTGACGTGTCACGTTAAAAGACGGTCACCGGTGGACGAAACTTAGAATATAACGCAATATATGTAGTATGTAGTTTTGATTTTAGTGTAGTTTTGACATTTTCTGAAATTAAATAGGTCACACTAGAGGGGAGGGGGTCACACGAATGTGACCATCTATGATATGGACGGCGGACGGCTCTAAAAATCATGACTTTGATTTGGTGTGACGTATAGGACGTATAGTATGAATGGCCCCATAAGTGCTTAACAAATATTTATTGCCAACATTGCTCAATCTACATGTACCATTTGTTATATAGTGGACAGAATTAATTATGTATTTATAAAAATATATAATTTAATCTATGTATTTTTAAAAACTACCTATTACAATTCGAAGATCTAGAGAAAAGCTATATAGTAAAAAATATGCATGAATTTATTATATAACCAGGAAATTGTTAAGAATAAAAAGAATATAAATGTCAGGATAAGGAAACTTCTAAATGAAAAGATACTGCTTATAATTGCAATGTTTAGTATCTGTAATATTTCTTTTAATTCTTCTAATAAACCATAGTCCGTATTTTAAATATTTCAAAATAAAAATGTTTACTTCAATTTTTTTGTTGTATAGGAGTTATGTTAAGAAGAAATCTGTTGAATTGGGATTTAAACCATGCATTTTTTAAAGGATTTATTTTGATCTTTTGCGCTCTTTAACCTATCCTTATGTATATCATGTTTTGGATCAATTATTTCGCTTAATGTGGGTTGTTTGTGAGTGCACGGGCGAGACAGACGTGAGTTCCCTAACGCTGCACAAGTATGTGGAGGAGTTCCCAGGGCTGATACACTTCATCTACGTGGACCGCACGGCCGGAAGGTTTCTAGCGCCTGATATGGCGGACTGCGTGGACATGCTGTCGCCGGAGACGGTTAGTCAATATTTTCTTCTTCTTTAAATAATTATATACGGACAAATCACACAGATTGAGCTAGCCCCAAATTAAGTTCGAGGTTTGTGTTATGGAATACTAACTCAACGATATTATATTTTATAACAAATACATATATAGATAAATATCCAAGACCCAGGCCAATCTGAAAAAGATGATTTTCCATCTTGACCTGGCCGGGGAACGAACCCAGGCACCCTCGTGTCGCAGGCTGGCGTGTTAACCACTGCTCCACGGGGCTTTACTTTATACAACTGTCTTTACAATAACCTTGTAACAAATACAATGGGACGGGCCTGATTATTATAGGTACCAGTAAGTATTAATCATATAGGGTGCTTCGCTGTGAAAAATAATCCTACCTCTTCCCGGATCGCAGCAGCAGTTTCGTAATGTAATATGCAGGGCAAGCAATAAGATATGTGGCTTTTGCACGCGTTTTGTAACAACTGAATTTATGGAAATGGCCTCAAAACCATTATACAAGTCCCTATTTGTAAATCTTAGCTAATAAATGAGAAAGAGTTTGCAGAATTTCTTTTTTGACCTTTTGACGCTTGCGCGCGAAAGATCCGTAGCTAAATAGCATTTAGGTGGATTATCACGTTAATCAACTAAATATTTGCGTATATGAGTACAAAGATGTTATACAAAATTGGATTCATTAGCAAACGTTTAAGAAGTGACTCAGACCGCGAATCTGAACAACTTTCATTATGGGAACAACTTCGACATTGCGAAAAAATCATCTGCTTTTTCATACAAAAGTGGAATATCTACTTGGCCAAAATCTATGGAACAGCTGTATTTTTTTTTGCAATTTCGGAGTTGGTCCCATTATGAAAGTTGTACAGATTCGTGGTCCGATTCACTCTTTAACGTTTGCTAATTAATTCAATTTCAGTACAAATATGTTATACAGGTATAACATCTTTGTACTCATATACGCAAATAACTAATTGATTGATTAACGTGATAATCCAACTAAATGCTATTTAGTTACGGATCTTTCGCGCACAAGTTACTCGCGAACGTTTCACTAGCCGAAGCGTCAAAAGGTAACAAATAAATACTTGTTATACAGCGTGATTTTGAATCCGCTAGCTATATTGAAATCTGGGAATCAGAATCCCCAATGGAATACAGAATTGTAAGAAAAAATAAATTTAACCTTTCATAGAAATTCGTCTAGCTGATCGGCGACTTTGTATGGTAAATCTAATTTTCTTTTTCGTTTTTTTTTCCCATTTTTCTTGCCAGTCTGTGTTTCATTAGGGATTTTGATTCCCAGATTTCAATATAGCTAGGGGGTTCAAAATCACGCTGTATAACAGTATTTATTTGTTACCTTTTGCCGCTTCGGCTAGTGAAACGTTCGCGAGTAACTTGCGCGCGAACGATCCGTAACTAAACAGCATTTAGTTGGTGAAAGATGTTATACCTGTATAACATCTTTGTACTGAAATTTAATTCATTACCAAACGTTTAAGGAGTGACTCGCGAATCTGTACAAGTTTCATTATGGGTGTTGTATAGAGTGAGTTGTTTGTACAAAGTGTTTGTGTTTGTAAACGGCAGGTGAAGCAGATAGTGTCGCGCGCGTTGTCGGTGTCGCGTGAGGGCTACTCGGCGGCGACGTGGCGGCGCGGCGCGCTGCACGTGTGCGGCGTGTGGTGGTGGGAGCGGCGCGGCGCCGCCGTGGCCGCCGCGCGACCGCCGCACCCCGCCGCCGTGCGCGCGCTGCCGCCGCCCGGAGACCTGCTCGGAGCCTTCTACAGGCAAGGACAAATTAAAAAAGCATCGCAAACCAAGCTACAAGGCATAATGATTCTTTCCGAGGACTTTCTTCTAATATCAAAGGATCATAATATTAAAAGTTACGCGAGACATCATTTATATTATAACAAACGGTTTCACTCACATATCGTGTATCGTGTTTCAACCGTGATGTAGGTTGGTCCTTGCTTACAACTTGGAAACCGATTCTTCAAACATGCCAAAACAGCAATGACCCCCGTTACGAGACATCGACACGGTCAGTTTTGTGCATACAAGTGTGCCACAGCCGCCAGAAGTAGATGATGACGGAGTAGAACCAGCCACAACATCTTCGGGGGCGTCTGACCCCCTAATCAACGCACTTAGTGCTCGAGGGACTGCCGTGTCGCGACGTCCTTGACACTCGTCCTGAAGATGGCCATCTGTATTGGCTGAAACTTGTCGGCGATACCGACTAACGATACGTGAGTGAAACCGTTTGTTATAATATAAATCAAAGGATCAGTTGGTTTTACTTAATTAATTTTTAAAATTGTTTTTTTTTTCTTCTTTTAATTTAGTTTCTATAGTTTGTACATTGTTAATTTATTTGTTCACAAATACTGAAAGGTTAATTGCAATGGCTTATGTTCATTTTATGTAAATAAAAATATGCGTATGAGTGTTGGGGATGGGGGCATTGAATTAGAAAAAACCGGCCAAGTGTGAGTCGGACTCGCGCATGAAGGGTGCCGTACCGTTATCTATATAAAAAAACCGGCCAAGTGCGAGTCGGACTCGCGCATGAAGGGTGCCGTACCGTTATCTATATAAAAAAACCGGCCAAGTGTGAGTCGGACTCGCGCATGAAGGGTGCCGTACCGTTATCTATATAAAAAAACCGGCCAAGTGTGAGTCGGACTCGCGCATGAAGGGTGCCGTACCGTTATCTATATAAAAAAACCGGCCAAGTGTGAGTCGGACTCGCGCATGAAGGGTGCCGTACCGTTATCTATATAAAAAAACCGGCCAAGTGCGAGTCGGACTCGCGCACGAGGGGTTCCGTACCGTTATCTATTTAAAAAACCGGCCAAGTGCGAATCGGATTCGCGCACGAAGTGTGCCGTACCGTTATCTACATAAAAAACCGGCCAAGTGCGAGGTGTCCGTCAGAACCGCGGGTGTACAAACGGGAATTTAAATAAACATTAAAGCATTATTTATTACCTTATTATTAGTTTTATTACCTTTCATTTTTCGTAGAAATGCGGAAATAAAAGTGAGCCGCCAACCTGACGTCAGAATGGCGGGTATAATCATGAATTCATACAAAAGCGAAAAAATAATAATGTCAGTCCGAGTACAGGAGCAGAGCACGAGGGCTATTCCACTGCAGAGAGGGGTGAGACAGCGAGACGTTATTTCTCCAAAACTGTTCACCACCGCTCTGGAAGATGCCTTCAAACTCCTGGAATGGAAAGGATTTGGCATCAACGTCAATGGGGAGTATATCACTCACCTTCGATTTGCCGATGACATCGTGGTCATGGCGGAATCGCTGGAGGATTTAAGCACCATGCTCAATGACCTCAATGGAGTTTCACAGCAAGTGGGCCTTAAAATGAATATGGACAAAACAAAGGTCTTGTCAAATGTCCATGTTGCGCCGTTACCGGTCGATGTTGGAAACTCCACCCTTGAAGTTGTAGACCAATATGTCTACCTGGGACAGTTGATCCAGGCAGGCAGTTCCAGCTTCAAGGATGAGGTCTTTCGGCGAATCAGACTCGGCTGGGCAGCGTTCGGGAAGCTACGCACTGTCTTTTCGTCTAAGATACCTCAGTGCCTAAAGACAAAAGTCTTCAATCAATGTGTGTTATCAGTGATGACTTACGGCTCAGAAACGTGGTCCCTTACTATGGGTCTCATAAGAAGGCTCAAGGTCGCTCAAAGAGCAATGGAGAGGGCTATGCTCGGTGTTTCTCTGCGAGACCGAATCAGAAATGAGGAGATCCGTAGAAGAACGAAAGTTACCGACATAGCTCAGCGGATTAGCTCTTTGAAGTGGCAGTGGGCGGGTCACATAGCGCGTAGAACCGATGGCCGATGGGGCAAAAAGGTTCTCGAATGGCGACCACGAACCGGCAAGCGAAGCGTCGGACACCCACCAACCAGGTGGTCGGACGACCTGTGCAAGGTCGCAGGGAAACGCTGGATGCAGGCCGCTTCCAACCGGTCATTTTGGAAATCATTGGGAGAGGCCTATGTCCAGCAGTGGACTTCTTGCGGCTGATATGATGATAATGATGATGAAATATTTAAAATATACTGGATTGTAGTACGTAATAATTAAATTGTAATTATTTGCAACACTTACAACACTTTGGAGTTGCACTCCTTGATGAGAACTCAGTGTAAATAATGCGAACCCTTTGCAGACAACTAGTGGAGCTGGCCTTCCCGAACGAGAGCCAAGGCGTGAGCATCAAGGAGCTGATCTGCGTGCACCTAGGGCTGCTGCCGGCGTCCACGGCCGTGCAGCAGGCGCGGCGCCTGGCGCACTCCGTGTACGAGCTCGCCGGAGACAACCCTGGCGCCGCCGCTGACTTGCTCTAAAAACTACAGGCATCGCCAGGGAACTAGACCCAATCTGCGCATGTACACACTAGTACGTACGTATGTACACTGTACGCGGGTGCACACTACGATCCTTTTCAATAATTCCCGTTTACCCCCGCAAACTGCACCTCCAACGACACCTATTTTTCGTTTCTGCGCAGAGTCTAGTTCCGTGCCGATTGCTGTACCTACATGTCGGTTCCAATGCTTATATTATTATTAGAGAAGGCCTTGAAGCTAAATGTGGATTTACTCGAGCGTCGTGGAGACCCATTGGACTTTGAAGATTAGGTGGTATAGAACGCATAAGTATACAGGGTTACAGTTAACTAACGCAAAACCTGCTAAAGACGACTTAGGTACATCATGACTAACAACGTCTATTGTATGCCTTTTACCTAAACGCAATACATAGTAAGATATTACATACATTAGCTTTTATGTGCATTTCTATCAAACGTTAAGTCTATGTTTAATTCTACTGTAGCTGTAGGTATGCGTACAACCAGCTGGTGCTACGATGCTACGATGCTACGTTTCGTCGGCGGAGCTACGGCGTAGTAGATCAACTTCATCCGAGCATTGCCGCAGTGCTACCATTTTAGCGCTTTGGGCGCTAGATCTAGCGCTCATTTCAAAATTTTAGCGCCTATCGGATAATCTAGCGTTCCCGGTTGCGTCCTAATTTACGAATTTACGATGCGTTGGAGCCCAGTTATTTACTGTGATATGATTTTGCGCAACTTTTTACATATCAAGTACATACAACATCAATTTAAATAAACAATATTTCCAGAACCGCTGTCATTGACCTGTGAAAATTAAATTCAAGTTTTGACCGCGCCAGGAATCGAACCCGGTACCCCTGTCGAGCGTAGGCTGGCGAGTTAACCACTGCGCTACTGAAGCCGTCAGTTCCGCGGTGATTGACCTGCGGAATTTAGGTACAAGTTTTGACCGCGCCAGGAATCGAACCCGGTACCCCTGTCGAGCGTAGGCCGGCGAGTCAACCACTGCGCTACTGAAGCCGTAAGTACCGCGGTCATTGACCTGCGGAATTTAAGTACAAGTTTTGACCGCGCCAGGAATCGAATCCGGTACTCCTGTCGAACGTAGGCTGGCGAGTTAACCACTGCGCTACGGAGGCCGTCAGAACCGCGGTCATTGACCTGCGAAATTTAAGTACAAGTTTCGACCGCACCAGGAATCGAACCCGGTACTTGAAAGTATGCAATAAGCAGTAGAAATGTTTGTTATGTACACATGTTTGTAGATTATTATGTACCTATTTTAACGTAGGCGTAATTAAATGCGTATTCAGTACGTAGGTATTTAACAGTGATTGATTATGAAAACATTCACTAACCTTTTTACAAATAATCACTTCTCCAGCTCAAATCCCGGAGGTGACGATGACTATCACGTGCAAAGCGTTCAAAATAATCACCGGCACAACCCACACACAGTCCACATCTAAAATACAATTGTTCTTCAACCCGGGATAGTACCTGGGGGTTCCTTTTAACTTGATTGAATGCCCAGTTTATTTTAGACAGTAGCGCTTCTCGGCTTTCTAATGCACCACCTTTGTACACCATGGCTTTAATGTGCCCCCACAAATAAAAGTCCATTGGCGTAATATCGGGAGAGCGAGGAGGCCAGGCGACAGGCCCGCCGCGGCCTATCCATCGGCCCGGATACTCGAGGTCGAGGTACTCTCGCACTTGACGACAGAAGTGCGCTGGCGCTCCGTCCTGCTGGAAGTACATGCCTCTCAATAAAGCGAGTGGTACATCTTCCAATAACTCCGGCAAAGTGTTTGTAAAAAAATCCAGGTATGTAACACCATTTAAACGGTCTAAAATCACTGGGCCAAGCAAGACATTACCGACTATTCCCGCCCACACATTCACTGAGAACTTATGTTGAAAATTATGCGGCCTAGGTTCATGGGGGTTTTCGTGACACCATAAATGTTCATTACGTGTATTAAACAATCCAATTCTTCCAAAGGTTGCTTCGTCGGTCCATAACACTGACGGTCTCTCAGTGAGTAGCCAATTACAAAATGTAACCCGCGCTGGTTTATCATTCTCAGTCAATTCTTGGACTCGGTGTAGGTGAAATGGGTATTTTCCTTCGTTGTGGATCACTGTCCATGCAAACCACTGCGACACGTTGAAGCGCCGAGCTGCGTCATTTGTGCTCGCTTCGGGATGAGCCTCGAAGAAATCCAGAATAGCGTCGTGAGTAGCGACACTGGCGCGACGACGGTCCACCAGATTCCCTTCTTGGTCTAAAAGTACCATAGTCACGTAGACGCTGAGTTGCGCCCAGCATAGTTCTATGGCTTGGTGTTTGCACATTTGGGAATAGTCTCGCATACTCCCGGCAAGCTTCAGAAACGTTATCACCACACCTAGCATAAACACGCACCATTTCGGTGTAATCAATGTTACTGTATCGATATTCCATTGTAAATCGACTGCGTCCGTCACAGAATAGCACAACATGCGTGCGCGCGGCGAAATTGCGACTGTCGTGTCGCTTCAAACTAGGTGAACACAGGACCTAGGCACCGCCCCCGCTCGCTTCCCGCAACCCCTTTGTCCAATGCCGACGCTTCACAGGCGCCGGCCGCCCGGCCGCGTGCCACGTGAGCGTAGGTACCTACTATTATTACATCGTAGCGCTGATTGCCATAGAGTTAAAACGAGTAGAACTGCAAGGTTGCATTTTTTTTTTTGTATGAAATAAGCAAACACCGAATTACTAAAAGTATTATATCAAACGTAGTTAATCTTGATGTACCTAAGTCGCCTTTAGCAGGTTATGCGTTAGATACCATTTACCCTGTATAATGCTTTTTTCATCGAACACTTTTTTGAGTCACAATATTTTATTTTTCACAGAATATAATTCTTCAATTTAATCAACTCTCTATTCATCGGATATGAATGAAGTAGAATACCACACTACTAAATATTGAAGAAGTACGCATGTTCAAGCATGCGTACTTTTTCAATATTTAGTAGTGTGGTATACCCTACGGGGTAATATGTAATGAGAGAATACGACGCGGTTATTCGAAGTCACGGTGGTGTAATGGTATAACACTTAGGGCGTAAACCTAAGGGACGTGGGTTCGAATCCTACCTGTGGCCAGAGTTCCTTTTCGTCGCATATTTTAAATTTTAATAATAATCCGAGCATTGTAATGCTTTTTAAAAACAATTTTAAGTAGGTTAAATATAATCCGCCGGTTTCAATAAGCTGCAGTAGCAAAAAAAAAAGCAACAATTCCCCTACAAAAAGAAGGATCTTATGTACTGTAGGTACTTCCGCTGGGTTTGTGTGCAAGAAATACATCTATATGATAATCTAACGCGCTCAAGTAAATCACAAAATCTCCTCGTGCTTACAAACTAAGTCAAGATAGAAGAGTAATCCTAGTCTAGAGCCGGTTCCTTGGAACCAGAATTTTATAATTTGTGCTAGATCTATTTCCCTAGGTTTTAGAATTTTCTAAGGTGATTGGATACTTCCATTTACATAATGATGAGATGACTTCAATACTAAGTTTTCTAAAATCTCTTAAAAATATAACATTCCTATAGAATTCCATTTAGAGGAAAATCTCACATTATACAATGCATTGTTGTCATGTATAATAAATAATTTGTATGTAACGTCAACTTGAGATGAATTTATTTCCTTACCTATGTTAAGGGTTTCGATTAAAATGTATGACACCTAGGACATTTTTTGAAATACTTGACGTGATATACATTATGTAAGTACGTCATATCGCGGAGACAATATTTTGTTCGATTTTGTATGGAACTGTGCATCTACAGGAGTATATTATCGAAGTGTATTGGTATTAGATTGTTAGTAAACAATGTTTTTTTTTTTTTTCAATATTGTTAGTATTGTGCCAAATTAAGCATGATTAAGCTTTGCGATATGTATGTAGTTTCGAAGTACTGTCCCGTTGTCCCCATAATGGGGACAATGGGAATGCATACATCATAGTTTAGTTTTTTAATTTGATTATTTATTGACAAGTGAATTACGACCTGTCATGGCTCTTAATCAAGATCTTATTAAATTTGTTATTTTAGACGTGTGACAACGTGTATGTCATTAAAGTTCACTGTTGTCCCCATTGTACAAACTGGCAATGGGGACAACGGTAAGTTAAAATTAGACGTGTCATTTATATTACACTATAATATTATAAACGCGGCCAGGCCAAGATAAAAATGAAAGATATTTTGACATACAAAACTCATTATATATGAAGTTGTCAGTCATGCATGAAATAACAATATTTCAATATTATATTTGTTTTACTTTTTCATGTATTTGTTAGGTAAAAGTATTTCCTCCTCTCTTAAAATTAGGTAATAGTACCTAATTTTTTGTCACTTTTCCTATGATATTAGTATAACTCTGTATTCCCAATATAAACATTGTTAAAACCATAATTATTTTAATGTAATGTAAACTCTGTTTAGTCATTCTCACTTAAATACTTATTTACCGCAATGGGGACAAAGCTTAGTACAGTCAGCAACAGAAATACCTTGCCAGGCCCTGTATCTATATCTTGAATTTTCTCTTAAACTATAAAAAATATAAACGTAAAAATTTATATTAAGAAAGGCTTCATTAAAATCTTTGTGTATATAATTTTTTTATGTTATTATTATTTATAGTTTAAGAGAAAATTCAAGATATAGATACAGGGCCTGGCAAGGTATTTCTGTTGCTGACTGTACTATTACTTATTCTGTGACAACGTGAAGTCATTTTAATTATTTTATTACATTCCCGTTGTCCCCATTAATGGGGACAATGGGAATGAATACATCATAGTTTCGTTTTATAATTTGATTATTTATTGACAAGTGAATTACGACCTGTCATGGCTCTTAATCAAGATCTTATTAAATTTGTTATTTTAGAATGCTTGTTATTAAGTTATAATTAAATCACGAATAAATATTAAAACATCTTTCATTTAATCAAAAACATATGTATTTTATAGGGGTACATCTTACCATAAGAATTACAAAAATATTTTATACTTATCCTTATAACTATAACAGAGAAATAATTGAGATTAAATAACATCTTAGTATAAAGAACTGCTATAGTATTAGTAACATTACGCAATAGGCTAGTTTCCTGGGTCGTAATAATAACATAACAATTAGTCCGTCAGTTAGATAATCAAAAAATATTGGACACGTATTTTTTCTTTTGTCAAATAAACAATAAATAATAAAGATAAAGCGCGTCAAAGTTCAGGAGTGGGGGCTCGTGACGTCAAAGTTTGCTAAAAATTGTAGCAAACTATGACGTCACACGTAACTTCAAAGGGCTATATCTTTATCATTTTTTGTTTAATCGACAAAAGAAAAAATACGTGTCCAATATTTTTTGAATATCTAACTGACGGACTAATTATATTTTTTTAGGCAACTAGCCTATTTAAAGTTGTTGACAGTTGAAAACATTGTTTTGTGAACACAGTGCATTCTTTGACAAATTAAGAGATATTCTCTGTCGTCATGTTTGGCAGTACGAAATGTTCTTCAAATGAATCTCAGAATCACAAAAAGTAAATGTATAATTAATAAAAATATATCTACATTCTCACTGCTGAGTTAGTTTTTAAATGGTAACCTGCTGAAAATGCGTCTGCGTTGTGCGACAATATCCGAGAGGAGATTTTTATTGGAATGTCATCAAACAAAAAAAAGCAGCGCAAGTCGGGACATGTATGGTTGTTGTAGAAATTTTTAAAATTATACTATACATTGTGCGGGAAAGAATAATACAGACACTGCCTGTGTTGTGAATGTATTCAAATAATGAAAAGGATATCAGGCTTGTTATCTTCCCTGGAAACACTAGTATACAGTGCGGTACCCACATATTCATACTACACCCTCAATTTTATTTAGCTTCTAAATTTAAAAAAGTGTATTTTAAGTACATACTAACAAATTTTAAGGTTAATAAAAAAGTAAAGAGATGTTTTTGATTGTACCTATCTCCAAAGATTTTTTTATAGTGATTACAAAACTTGTGTACAGATATTTAAATCTCCCAAAGTATGTATATCTGTGTGAGTGTTTATACCGATAAATGCAAAACCTCAATAGCTATTGCGCCAAATTGAAGAAGATAAAAATACTTGGAAAATTTATTTGGGCAGCTTTATGAGTATTTTATATCTTAGCAAAACTGAGACAGGCGCCTTGTTAAGAATGTGATGTTTTTAAATTTCAAGTCAAGAATTTAATTTAACACTTACCAAAATGCATACAACAGTTTTTTATTTTTTGGGTTTTAAAATCCTTACAAGGTCGTTCTTTATTATTTAAAAGAAAATTTCTCTTGTAAATTGTCATAATTATGTTCACAATAACTGTGGTCAATATTAAAATTGACAAAAGAAATATTTTATCTCTACTGAATAATAATGTGAAAAGTACATTTGAAAATGTAATAAGTAACAAGATTTATTTACATAGAGTGAGTATTAGTAACAAATCAGTAAAAAGTATGATAAAATAATACTTCCACATATGGTAACTTATCCAAATAATCTTATAAGGCACATATCAATATTCAGGTGAGCTGTCCCCCGAACATTTAACTTCATCGTTTACAACAATTGGCTTTTTCACTTGCTTGTCCTCCACATCAAAACTGATTAAGTCATCACAGAAGTTGTTCTGCTTCTATAACAAAAAATAAAACAATCTAAAATTAAAATGCTTTACAAAGCTCTAGTTATTTACATATTTTATATAACGCTCCTTGAGTAGTTTAACAATGAACAATTTTCAATTTAAAAAAAACAATGGGTTGCACTCTGGGAGTGCCGGCAGAAGTAAAACTCGCCTTTGCGGTCACATGACTTACGAATTTTCGATCAGGTCACGTGTCCTGACGCGAGTTTAACATTTTTTACTAATCCCATAAAGTGTACAACGCCGCTAAAGAAATTTTCACTTCATTAAGCATTCTTTTATTGAAGGTATTATTTTGTAATAAGTAAAGATGATCTTCTTGTTTGAGCGCCTGCAAACATTACCAGCCAATAGACAAGTTCCTGACAAACACTTTTCTGCGCCCAACACAACAATGACAATGTTTGGTATGCCGTGCAGAATTAATTAACGGATTAACCGATTTTTATAATCTTGATTTGCTGGTTTTGTTATCACCCTGAATAGCAGAAGCAGTCTCTGAATTTATGATAAAAAAATAATAGCGAAACGAAGTTTACCAAGACAAACATTCACTTGTTAAAGATAAAGAACTGCTTTATTTTTCTGTATATTTAGAACATGACTAAATTTTCTATTCATTGGATATGAATGAAGTAGAATCCACACTGAATAGTGCTACCCAATATTATCTATACCTCACCTAAATTATTGAAGAAGTACTATGCTTGGAATAACCCCATAGGGAATTAGTGAATTTGACTAAGAGATTGGAAGTCAAGGTGGTGTAGTTGGTAGCATACAAACCCAGTAAACCCAGTGTAAACCCAGGGAACATTCAAATCCGTCCTGTCCTAAGGTCTTTTCTATTACATATTATCAATGAATTCAAATTGATAATATGTGATATACCATACCATATATATCAAGAATGCTACATAACAACAATTTAAATAATCTAAATTCAAATAAAATATTTTTGTTGTATTTGCTTTTGACATAGATTGCCCCAAATAGTATATCATAATATGATTTTCCATTTATGGAAAACACTTCTAATAGTTGCTTTACTGTTCTGATAATATCTTAGATTATTTATAAATAAAATACTTACACTGGTTGAAGCTATTTCCTTCTTATTTTTCAAAACCGAAGCATAATTCAAGACAGGTTTAGTTGAGCTGGTTGGCATTAGTACTGGACTTGGACTTCTCTCTATGATGTCACTTTCTTTAATTTGTGTTGAATTGTCATTACTTACTGACACATGGTTGTTACTATTCATTAAAATATTGGGGGTGTTGAGTATGTCCACCTCTGGTGCTGTTTGTAAAGCTTCCATACACGCTTCTGCCATTGCTAACTCTCTCTTTTTAATATTCTCTTCCATCATTTTGTTGTATGCAGACTGCAGGTCTATCGCTTGTTTTTCAGCTAGTATTGTAGTCATTTGATTAATTTCTGCTTCTAAATCCCTGATTATGTTTTCATTCTTGGCTGCTATTTTTGCTTCTTTGATTAATCTGACATCAACAGCTTCTTGAATACGTAGTATTGCATCTGATGCAGAACTTTCTTGCAGGTTACTTTCTTTCACAATTTTATTAAATACACAGTGAGGTGGAAGTCTATGAGGCTTTTTGTAACCAGTTAGCTTTTCGCCTAAATTAGCAGTTACATCTTCAATATATTCATACATGTCATAGCAATTTATTTTTCCAAATCTGTAAGTAAATGTATGGGTTGATCCTGATGTTGAGCATTTATTGGACAAATTGCATGTGACAAATGTTTTCTTTCCATGATATTTTTCGAAATATTTTTGAAGACCTTTAGATATCAATTTGTCTCTAAAAGTAGGCTTGATGTTTGTGTTTTTCCTGTATTTGTACCATCCAACTACTTCACTTGCAGTATTGGAAAGTAAGCTAGATAAAACATCTTCTTTAATTCTGCCAGTTGGAAGGTAAAACAATGAAACGGAAGGAAGTGGCAATACGGTCCTTATCACAATTTGTGTATCAAGTCTGGCATTATCACTTTGAGAGTCTGATATGTGATTAGTTATTTCAGAAGTGATATCCCCGATGAGAAAACCTTCCTGAAATAAATAAATAGAAGTAAATGCTAAATAATTATTAAATGACGCTAACGACGCAAGAACCGAATATTATTTACCTGACTGTTCACAGAATTTACGCATTCGTACAACAAGAACGACAGCGCTGTGCCACTGAGTGACACCTTCTCTGTATAAGCCATTTTTATCGCAGACGTTGATTATAACCTTCGGACTCGGCCTGAATTCCGCAATAAAATACCAAATACCGATTTGTATTAATTATTAATCGGTGAAACAAATAGTTATAAGATGAAAATCTTGTTTCGTTCGTGATTCGTGAACATTCGTGTGACATGACTGCTGTCATCACAACCAACATAGTGATTGACTTGACATTGACATTACTTTTTTTTTGCCAGAAAGTCAAAAGTTCGGAGGCACCAAGAATACTATAAATTGCCCGCACGTGCCAGTTTCTAAATAGGATTAATTTAATTAATTGTGTAGGGCTGTGTCTCAGAACAATATTAGTTATTGTTCTGAGGGCTGTGTACTGTGTAGTGCAGTGTTTGGGAGAGAATAGAAATTAGACAAATTAGATTAAATAAATGGCAACACAGCATTTGATTTGACATTTGTGATTGTGTGTGACACTGACAGAACAACAGTTTTGATGAATTGAGGTTTTGAAGTTTCATGATTTTTCCAAGGATTTTCTTGTGATTTCAGAAGATAACGACAAGCAATTTTCATTTACATTTTCATTGGTAGCGGTCATTAGTGATTCGTGTCAGGTGTGTCGTGAAATGATTGCACGAAATTGCAAATAAATATTGGTATTCTTATTTGGCCGCTCGCGAATTTATGCGAAGCATATAATATTGGTATGTAAAATATAATGTATGAATAAGTTAAGATAATGAGGGACGACTTTGAAATCGAAGTTATGAGAATTTATGTCTAAATTTAGTATTTATTTGTCTGCATCTCCTTTAAAACTATAGCTCGTTTTGTTCTTATGATTCTTACAGGATCAAAACGGAGTTACCGCTAGTGATTTCGTGTAGTGATTTTTTATTGCAAATATTAATTACATAAACCATTTATTAATGCAATGAATATTCAATATAGAGGCCTCTCTAAGATTTTATCAGTATAACTCTAGGTATAAATAGTAAGTTGAAGCAGTTTCCACTATCACATTGAGTTTTTCTATTTTCTTCAGGAAAATTTAAAGTTTAATCTGCCCCAGCTTCTCATGGGTTTGTTAATACGACAAATCCATGATTGCTCTATAGATTTAAGTTAATGTGCTTTTAATCAATATTATTCATGAAAGCCAACAAAGCCAACAAGGCTTATTTTCTGAGTAATTTTTTTTATCTCCATTAGTTTTAAATGATGTAGTTAGAATATTCTATTCTTTTAGGTATTGACACTTGTAGACATCAAGATAGTGCATGTTTAGGTTATCAGGTACTGTTCTCAGTAAGCAGATAAGCACAAAAACATTTTGTTTAAATATTTTAAACAGAAGAGGAATAAAAAGTATTTACAATATGGACGACAGCAGTTCCTCATTGATAAATCAAGAAAGTATTATAGTTACTAGCAAGAAATACTACAGACGTGCTGAACACAGGTGAGTTTCATTTACCAATTTTTTTTAATTAGGACTATAATGTGTAAGTGAAACTTAAACTACACTGGTGGAGATCTTTGTGTCCCAAGATACCAAGTACTGTTGGCCAATATAGTAAAATATGTTTATTTTGTTTCCAACTAACATATATGTTAGTTGTTATCTTTCAGCTCAGCCAGCTTGTTTCGATGGTACTTGAGCCTGTATTTGTAGCAGTTAAGAACATGCACTTCAGCATTACTCTCTTTGTGAATCAATCTCTTCAATCTTTGGGAAAATCTTAAAAAAATCTACATGTGATTTTAAGTTTTCACATTAACTGAAATTTAGAAGCGGGACTATTAAAATGTCATTAAAAAATATTATGGTTTATAAATATTTTTTCTTTACCTCCTGTAGGTAAAGAAATTGTGTCTCATGTAACTGGGTCATTGGGGAGATTTTTAAAGTATGGGAGGTTAACCCGCTATCTTTGTCTTGCTAGGTAAATTATCTAATGACAATTACAGGAGGAAATTTGAGAATGTTTTTAGTTAAAAGCTTTTGAGTATGTGGAGAAAAGAATAAAAGGAGTAAAAGGAGCTATGAAACTGATATTTGACAAAGTATAAAAACTGCAATTAAAGATTTTCAGAAAACGCCATGACTGGTTATTTGAGTTAGGTGACATTTTATTCCTAGGGTACTTATTTTTGATGCAAAACTTTGATACATACTGGTTTTATTCTTTAACTAACTTCCAATCACACTTTACTGAATTCAGTAACTGATGAGATGGATGCTGCATCATGTAAGAGATATATATGTATATGAGATTCCCCATTTGTGTTTTACGTATTGTGGAATCCCCTTTGTCATTTATTGTACTGAATTCAATAAAGTGTGCTTGGGCTTATACCTATATATATAAAAAAACGGTCAAGTGCGATTCGGAAGCGCGCACGAAGGGTACCGTACCGTTATCTATAATAAGTTAAAAATTATTAAAATATTTTTATTATACTAGCTGTTGCCCGCGGCTCCGCCCGCGTTAATGTCGTTCCCTTGGGAACAGTAGAAATGATAAAAATTCCATTCAAACACCTCCCTCTCTGCTTTTTCCTCATATGGGGGAATTTAATACATTTCACCTGCATAGATCTTTAGCCCTTAAGGAGGGGATTTTGCCCATTTCACCTACACAGATATTTTTTTATTGTAATGGAGAACTTATATACTTATTGTCATATTTCCAAGTCTAAAAATAAAAAAAATTCCATATAAACTTTACCCCACCTATTTTACCCCTTCAAGTGAAAATTTCGTCCATTTTAACTACACAGATCTTTTTAATTGTAATGTAAACTGCAAAAAAATAAAAATATGTACTTATTTTCATACGTCTAAGTCCAGAAATGAGAAAAATTACATACAACCCCCCCCCCTCTGCTTTTACCCCTTAAGGGGGGAATTTTATACATTTCACCTGCATAGATCTTTTCAATTGTCACCGTGGACTTCTATACCTATTTGCATACTTACTTAAGTCTAGAAAAGAAAAAAAATCCATACTAACTTTAATCCCCTATTTTATCCCTTCAGGCGAAAATTTCGTCGGTTTTACCTACATACATCTTATTAATTGTAATCCAGAACGTCCAGAAATGAGAAAATTTCCATACAAACTTTATTCCCAATTGTTGCCCCTTAAGGAGGGGATTTCATACATTTCACCTACACAGATCTTTTTAATTGTAATCGAGAACTTACATACCTATTATTATATTCTAAGTCTAGAAATGGAAAAATTCCATACAAACTTTACCCTCTATTTGCCCCTTCAAGGGAGAATGTTGTCTGGTTTACCTAAACAGATCTTTTTCAAACTTCTAAGTCCAGAAATTAGAAAATTCCATATAAATAATAATAATAATAATATGTATTTAATCAGATTTCAAAGATCCATAATATGTTAGTAATACAAAAGACTTATGCAACTATGTTAGTATGTATTTAAAATGAATGAAATTAAAAAAATAAACTCCACCCCCCTTAATTTTCTAAAAATCCTTTCTTAGTGCTCATTTACACCATAAAAAGAATCCCTGTGCCAAATTTCAAGTTTCTGGGCACAGTAGTTTCGGCTGTGCGTTGATATATAAGTCAGCTTCTCCTTTTTTATTAGTATGGATTACTATGGATAGTATGGGTAGGTATAATGCTGTCATATAATGATGATGAATTGACTTTGGATTTTAATTTTCTTATGTCACTTATTTTTCTTTTTTTGGTATATATTTTTAGGCAAACTCATGCCTTGAGTTCATTCAAATGACGATAACTTTTTTTTTAATGAACCGATTTTGATGGCACAAACTTGGTTCATTAAAAAGTTAGTTTAAAGGAGATAATCGTGATCATACATACAGATAGACAGACAGACAAAAAATTCCAAAAAAATTTTTTTGCTTTCTCTTATTCCTTTTAAATGTCCCTCTATCCATTTCAGTCAAAAATTCTAAATGTACAGACAAATTATTTTTACTGTTTTATTATATGTATAGAATAGATGATGTAACCAAAAATTTATACTCCTCGCAATTTTTTCTTTATCTTTGCTCTACGACGTTGCTTCACACCAAATTTCAAGATTCTGAGTTCACTGAATTGCCCTGTAGGTTTTGATTCCCTTGGGAATGTCGAAAAACATGAAAATTTGCGGCATAAACGGCTGTAACTTTTGATTGCGTTAGTTTAGAAGTTTGATTGTTTCACAGCTCCAAGGCATAGTAGACCTGAGTATTTAATATAAATTTCAGCTTGATACCGCAGGAAGGGCTCCGTTATCTTTAACAACAGCTAAAAATCATGTATGTTGTATGAGCCCCCCTTAAATATCAATTTTAGTTTAATTATTTATTTTTAAAGTGAATAATATAACTTAATATTCTGTGAATATTTCAAGCGTCTACCTTTGCCGTTATTAAATCGACCAAAAAACGGCGAAAAATATCATGTTTGTTGTATCCACTTAAATACTTATTTATTGTATTATATACGTTTTTATTATTTGTTGCATATAGCAGCAACAAAAATACATCATCTGTGATAATTTCAACTGTCTAGCTATCACAATTCATGAGATACAGTCTGGTGACAGACAGACGGACAGTGGAGTCTTAATAATAAATCCTGTTAAAAATTGTTACATACATAACCCTAAAAATTTGTTCACTGGTAGCTGATTAAGTCGCGGGTAAGCACTTGTTAGTTATTAATAGGAGTAGAATTTACTTTTGTTTAAAACTGTTTACATCAGATGTGACCTGTCAAAAGTTATCATAACTCCGTGTGGGGTCATAATGTACGTAACTAACTTGTTTGCACGCGAGCGCGAGGCCGGCTTCAGTTCTAATTTGGAATCTTAACGAGTCGGACCTTTGTATAAGACAGTTATATTTTCTTAATTTAAAATGCCTGACGCTTTTGAAAGTGCGTATCCACTAGCTCCGGCGGTAAATCCGCAAGATATTCGCGCACGCGCGAATTCATCGTCAAAGAAGAAGCGGCCGGTAGTGGCCTTCATAGCTGGCGACGAAGCCATAGAAATACCTGACAAATCATTAGTTGGTGTGGACAAGCCATTAGTGAGAAGCGACAAGAGCGAGGTAGAACTCGACAGCTTTGCTGAGTCTCTGAGCACCATGCACACTACTTGGTTTGATAAGAGGGTTCTCGAACACAGGTTCGTATATCGGTAGTCCTATAAATAATTATTTTTGTTTGTGGAAATATGTCTTTTATGGATATGGCCCTAAATTAAAAGCTCTGTTTAAAAAAAACAACTGCCTACCCAAATAATTATAGCCAGTGCTACTCATTCATCCAAATCTGTTCAGGCATTTAGGAGTTGAGTTTGCAATAAATTATTGAGTATTGAGTTATTGTACAATCAACTTGCATTGCATACATAGATAATTTTATATTTAGATACATACATTCATGAATTCTGAAACATCATTCAGCCCTCAACACTTATAAATAGCCATCACAGGTAAAGTCTAGAAAAGAGTAAAGGCCGGAAAATACCAAGTGTTCCCAGGAATTACGATTTCTTTCAATCTATTTTTTACTAACCGATATCTTTTATTATTAAAGCTTTTATTTTTCCACGTAACACTTTACAAAATATACATTTAAACAAAAATTAAACAATTATTTCCTTTCCATTCCCCCTTTTGGTAAAACCGATATCTATTTGACCCGTATTCGTGTTATAATGTCAGAAATGCACAATTTTAAGCTTTCACGGTCACAAGTCACAGCTATTATTGTCACTATCATTGTCAGTGTTAGTATTGTGGTTATATTTTATTCTTCACCAGCTTCTGAACATATCTGCTAACCATGAATGTATGTATATTTGTCGTATGGGATCGTATATCTCGAAAAGTACAACCCGTCTGAAAACTACACGCGGTAGAAAGAGAAGAGGATATTACTTCCTCTCCTAAGCAGCGCCGGCGGTCTCAGGTCATGTGACCGTCTTGCGAATTTTCGATCAGGTCACGTGTCCTGACGCAAGTTTAACATTTTTTACCCATCCCAAAAAGTGCACAACGCCGCTAAAGAAGTTTTTCAATAATCTTGTTCCTTGCTGACAATAAAACTCTATTGGTGAACGAATTTTAAAAGCAGACCAGTAGTTTTTGAGTTTATCCATTACAAACAAACACAAAAACCTACAAATGTTTCCTTTTTCTAATAATATAGTCTAGATTTAAAAGATGTAAAACGATTTGGCAAAGAGTTTTTACAGTCCGACTGCCTGCTATAGACTCCAAACTTCTTTGGAGGATATTATTATGTCATACATACGATTAACAGGGTATTCCACTTGAACAGTGATAGAAGGCTGTTAATGAGATTCTGTAATAATTATGATCGAAAGACATCCAAATCAACCGTATTATACTCAATTTTGAAGATGTTAGCATATACAACGGCTGACCTTAAAGTCGTTTGAGATAACCAAGGACAATTTGAAACTGTATTATCATTCATTGTTTCTCGAAAAATTCGCGATATTTGATACACCATTCGATCAAACCACTTATTCTATTTCCAAGTTGGGGTTGCTAAAATAGTCCATTTGCATGAGTCAGCCGCTTCTTCGAGTGTACAAAAACATTGACAACGATGACTTTGCTTGATTTTTGGGAAGGTGCAAAAATCATTAGGGCTCAAGTCAGATCTATACAGTTGGTGGTCCAGAATTTCGACGTTTTTTCCATTCAAAAATACGTGTGGGAGCTTGCATTGTCATGTCATGAGGCACCATACGTTTTTTCCGAAACTCAGTGGTGACTTGTGGCGAGCAAACCATGGTATATTTTAGCATTAATGGTCTTACGACCTTCTAGCACAATAGTGGCAACGTGACCAGTCCTTGCCACAGACGAGGCGATCGTTGTCTTTTAAAGGCCTCGTGTGCGAATCACTTTAGACTGTCATCTTGGCAGATCCAGAAGGAAGACTGCTGCTTGGAATCTGGATCATTAGCATAATGCCATAAACGTGTTTTGAATCTTTTCGGTTGAATCGCTGTTGACTTGAGGCATGCAAGATTTTTTGAATGGTTTTTTGTCGACCTTCACGTGGCTCTCTCATTAAGGCTGGAGTGCCTTGAGTCTTGAAATTCTTAATACCAGTATTCTATTAGTCCTAAGCCTAAGGCACGGCGCTCTGTTAGTAAAAACAGAAGTCTGCTGATGAAGTCGCGTTAAGCCTCTTCGAAAGTTATAGAAAATGGTCGCACGAAAAAATTTACTTTGAGATTTCCATTTTCACAGCAGATACTCGTGTGCTTTGACTGACGGAGTCGGACTAGACGCTACAATGAAACTGTTCGGTCATTATTTGTATTTATATACGTAAATTCATTTTTTGTAATTGTAATAGCTTTTTTTATTAAAGCTGAGGTTTGTAAACGACAAAACTTGGTTCAGTGGTTGTGAAGCGTGAAGAGATTACAGACAGAGTTACTTTCGCATTTAAATATTATTATGGAATGTACTGGGCTGGGTAAGCCGAAATTAGAATGGAGCTGGAAAACATTGGGGCGTAAACAGATGGGCCACGCACGTAACTCCGATAAATGGAAATAAATAAGATGATTCACTTACCATAATTTAGGAAACAAATATCCTGACTTCGTTAGTCATGCAATGCCGAATAGGTAAAAGTGAAATTGCTAACGTTTTGAAATAAGCGTACTGTACTTTCAGCTACGACTTCAATTAACCCTAATTAAGAATAAATGAGTACAGCCAATTTATAGTACCAGTATGTTGGGAAACTTTCGGCTATATCTACATGAGGCGCCTTGGGAAAATTGCGCTCCATTACACTCAGCAGGGCCAAACTAGGGACCTACTTAATTCCTTTTCAGACTGACTGTAATATAAATTTAAAGATTGGTTTGGTAAAAAAATTACTATATTATGAGAAGTCAGTTACGAATGTCTCCATATTTTTAAGTCAGGTTTCTTTTATATATGTCTCTCCAAAAAACTCATTTCAATGTAGATATTTGGACCAATTATGTATTTTCATTTACAAGTAGAAGAGTATGTTTATTGTAGGTAAAATGTACACTGTATTCAAATTTGTACATCGACCAATGAATGGCTTATCATTGAAATGGCTATCAATAGCGTCACAAATTATTAAATTGTGTCAATATTTCATCACGCATTAAGAACTTTTCCACGATTCATTTGGAATTTACTCCGCACGGAAATAACCGATAATCATGTTATTCTACTTAGACATAACTGGCCTGTTTTCGAAAAAATGTGCTTAACTTCAATCTGTTCCCAAATCTATTGTCTATTTGGAAATATTATTAAAAATGCAGAACTGAGAATCGAAGAGACGCGTTGCAGGAAGCTAAATGCACATGCTCTTGAATGCGTACTGCGCGGGCAATGAATCAGCTGTTTGGTGAACTCAGCGGGCCGTGGGGGAAGCGGCTATGTAGGCTATATGCTATCGATACACCGGCAAAGCGTCAGTATACGTGATGGTCTGCGACGACGCCGCCGTCGCCATCGAAACAGCTCCCCCGATTTGTTATCTCTTATCACAACAGTGATCTTGACTTGATAGGTAACGCGATTTCCCTCGAGTGCTGTCAAGTCGGTTTTGTTTGTTACTCGAACATCCGCCCACTGCGTGTGTAGACTCGAGTAGTTTCGCTTTCACAACGTACGGTGTTTATTTTCACTCTGTTGAATATAAACGATGATTTGCATTAATGGGATACTTTGACAGTAACAAAATTTTTGAGAGAAACTATATTTTTAGTACTTGTGTTGTCGTCCTGATTCAACTTTGGGAGACTGAGTAGGTACCATAATAAAAACTGCATGTGATTTTGCAATTTTCTGTAAGTAGTGTAGGTATTATCGTCAACAATGGAGGCGTTGTTTGTTTTCGTTATTTACCATTTGTTTGTAAACAACCCTGAGCATATTCAAGTTTCGTAAAATTTTATCTATTTTAGTAATAACGTCTTTTTCCAAGTAACCATTTTGTGAGTCAGAAGAGAACTACGTAGTTAGTTATTTCTTTGTTATGATCGCTTTGTTCGTCGTTCTTTGACATTGTTGTTTGTTTAACCGGTTGAATCTAAAACAAAGACGTATTTACATCTCCAATTGTTGACTCACTTTTATTTTAGGTAATTTAAAACAAATAGAATAAAGTTTTATATTCTTCTTTTCTTTTTTAGTTTTATATTTACATTTTTCTTTTCTTTTTGAAAAGAAAATGTATTTCATAAATTCAAAATAAAAATGTACCTACAATGTGATATTTTGAAACAAGAAGATGTCATAAATAACAAGCTAATAATAAATTGTTCTGTTATCAATGTATTTAATAGTACAAAACGTGGGAGCCCGTCTGCTAGCGAATAATATCGATTGGCGAGCTTCCTGGCACCCGCGCCCCCATGCGCCTTGCATTGCATCCCATCCCGGTCCCCACTGGCACCCGATCACGACATTACGTAGGTTGTATTGCAAGTATTAATTTATTACTAGCGCTATCTCAAATACGCTCCTATAAGGTATGTTATTATGACACTGAGAATGGGATATTGTCGTCAAAATCATGTTAACTTACGTATCATTCATCGGTACCTGTGTAGAATGAGGATCATTCATTCATTAAGCAGACTTAGTAAATACAAGCTGTTGCATATTTGTATAATTTACGAGTATCATCTTTGTTATAGGTTGGTGCGACATTGTTACAATCTGAATGTCGTTAATTAGTTAACAGGTAGATTAAGGATTTATTCAACTTCTTAGGCAACTTTCAAAACTCTCCTTCGCTCGCTACATAAATATAGCCTATTGAAAGTATCACTTTAACTTTTTGTTTTCGTGTCAATGTCAAACATTTTAATATGATTGGCTTGGAGTGTTTTCTTCGCTTCAGATCGTATTATCGGTGCCATAGTAAGTGTACCGTAATTTTTTTTTGTTACTATTAAATTACTAAAAATGTTTATTAATATGCTTTAAATATGCCTTTACGCCCTTTAATTTTTCATCTGCTCTATCAGCATAAAATAAATTATTTTTTCGTTACCGTGCTGTAATCGTTCCCAGTAACGACAAGCAGCGATACCTAAAAAATGAGAGTCAAACATTGGAATCTTACTTAGTACTTCTCAGCCCTCAAATTGTGATCAATCAAGACGGATGATAAATGGTACTTACTCAGTAGTTTATTTATCTGAACCGGTCTCTCTGACCTTGTTACTGTCAAGGATATCCAGTCAAATGCTTCCTGCGTTTTACACACGCCGGTGCCGGTGGTGCAATCACAAACGTCGCACGCGTCGGCACGTTCTAATATATCTAACAACTAATTTGTTAATATTTAGTGATACAGGAGTTATACCAAGAATTGCATAACCGGCACTCTCATTAGTATTCAAAGCGTGGGTTGTCTTAACAGCCACTTGTGAACTAAAGGTAGTGCGGAGGAAGTCGTCTTAGAAAGTGACCGCGTTACTACTCTGCCATGAAGCTGCTAGGATCAATGGCGAATGGAACCGATTTGGTCAACTTGCTCCCGGAATTGAAAGGATCCTCCTACGGGACTGGAGACAGATACACTGCGGCACCCAATGAGTGAGTTATGTGATGTCATATTTGAACAGCGTCCTTGAAACCATTGTTTTAGCGTTACAATGCAATGTTTGCATACGTAGTGAGTGGAACCTGCCGAAATCATGATACACATGATAATTATTGGTTAGGATGGGAATAGTAAATGACTGTTTCTATGTAGACTGGTTTAATTCATCGTTACTGTAACGGATCAATTTTAAATTGATACAAAAATCAAAACCCCATACAAGGAAATCGACAAGAGGGATAGTTTTTGAATATCACAGAGATCAGCACTGTAATGCTGATCTTTATTAACTACATAATATGATATTCAAAAATTATGCCTCTTGTCGATAACAGCAGTTCTTACGTACGTTTATTACTAGTCCCACTATGGTCTGGAGACATCAAAAAATATTACGCTTCTCTTCTAAAAAAATATAATTTTAGAATAAAAGGAATTAATAACGCGTAAATAGACCCTTTCTTGTCTGACCTGCCTGATCAAGGTCCATTTTCTTTGTGGTGGCTTTTTGAAGAATCCTCTACTTACAAGTATACTATTACTACTTATTACTACAGTAAATGGGCATAGATTTTGCTTACATTTGTAAAATATTAAACAGAGAGTGATTCATTTAGGTATTATAATTTGTTCTAATACTTAGGTACTGTTATTGCAATGCAACGAAAATGTTTCAATTTTATAATATGACCGAACTTCAGCGAATTAGTGGGATTTCAGAAAATATGCGACTAAGCTGTTGACATTTGATTTAGTTGTTGGTGGCGGCCGCTGCGAGCAGTGTCACCAACTCGCATCATTATTAATCTGGACATTACACTCGGGCGCCAAGGTCTAATTCTGGAAAACACCTGACATGCCCGCTATCCAATGCCGTTTATATTTATCGATACGAGGTGTACATCAAGATTTGTACTTTCGTGCATTTTTTACTATGTAAACACGATGTAGTTAGCGATATTTGTACAAAAGAAATTTAGGTTAAAGGTCAGTGCAGCGTTTGTAGATCCAAAGATAAAGCTGAGAAAATTTGAGCAGATTAATATTTTAAACACCATTTTAATGTAATTACTACCAAATACCTTTAAATCTAGACGATCAAGACTACTACTATCAAGATAAAATATTTGTGTTTTGTTTAATAATAATAAACACTAAATAACTGGACCGCTTTTCGAAATTCTTTCACCAATAGCAAGCAACATTATCAGCGAGTAACATAGGCTATATATATCTTTTTTGTAATGACAGTATATTTGCATTGTACCTCTAAGTAGCAATGCTAAACGACCACTGCATTTGGTAGAAGATTAGGGCCTGCGAATTAATAATCATTCCCATTCGTCACCAGTGCAGGCGTCGCAAGGGGTGGTAACTGGCACAAGTAGAAGAAGATTGTCTGAAATGTAGAAGTAGAGCTTGTGATTTCAGGATACGTGGTAGCTGGTAATGTATCTAATAAAGATCTAATAGAGTTAGTCATCGTTTTCGTAGTTATGAGTTCTTAACTCTACCAAACAAGCAAGTCTTAAAAGTCGACGTTCCTAATATAGAAGTCTTGCCATACCTACCTAATAATCTCTACATGTTTTATATTAAGCAATTTTAATCGCTTGTTAAACGGCGGTAAATTTTGGTCGTCAGTTAGCATTTTAATCGTCTTGCAAACAAAGCGCTACTATAGTAACCTAATTAACGTCACAAACACAATCGGTACATTGTTTCATGCGAATGGAAATATCGCTTGTATCGCTGTACATATTCCCTTCTTATCTTAAGCTAAGTCTGACGTAAGTTGTGTGCCTGCGTCGGTGGATGGCGCGCCGGACATCGCGTCGCGTGCTTGATCTAGTTAACTTCTCATACTGCCAAGTGCTGCTATTTCATAGTGTTAGCTTATGTAATCGAATACCTCCTCCAAGTAATCTAAGTTTCGACGTGGCACATGAGTGCGTACTTTGTGCAGGAAATTGCCTTCGCTCCTTTAAATAAATAAATAAATATATAGGGACATACGAGTATTACACAAATTTAACTAGCCCCATAGTGAGTTGTGAATTTGTGTCGTAGGATACTATATTTTATAATGGATACATAAACAGATAAACATCCAAGACCCAGGTCAATCTGAAAAATGTCGTTGTCCATCTTACCTGGCCGGGGATCAAACCCAAGAACCTCGTGTCGCAAGCTGGCGTGTTAACCACTGCACCACGGAGCTCGCCACCCTTTGACTTTAACATTTACATACATATTATCACGCTTCTTTCCTATGGGGGTAGGCCAGGCAGGGACCATGGATCTCCACTTGCAAAAAAAGTTTCATTCTCATTCACCATTCTTTTAAACGATATGTCCAAACCGAGCAAGACTTTTGCAGGACAAGAGGACAAAGTGCCTTTAAAGTAGAATCTTTTTACAACAAACTTGATAACTAACTCCAAACTAACTCCTTTTGGCCGTGGATAGCCACGGCCTACATTTTGGAGTTAGCTAGATATAATATTAGAAAATGTGTCATGCCAACGCTGGAATGTTTAAGTACCTTTTTGTAATTTTTAATGTTAATTCCGTGCACTTTTATATTGTAGATAAACGGTTTGCTAGTTGTCGTTCGTACAATGCAATTTCCAATACTTTATATCAAAGAACAAAACATACTTATTAATTGCTTCTTCTGTTATCCATATCTCACATCCATTTCTGATATTTCGTGGTTTATCCATGGTTTATTCACTAAAAGCCTAACAAAACGCTAAATGTGGTCGTTGGTCCCAGATCCTGTCTGCCCCGAAAGGAACAAAAGCGTTATTAGTATAGATGTATGTATCTGCTAGTATACTTACCGATACTTTGGAAAGATTCGATCTAAATAATGACATATGGACTTTGTGAATGGCATTGCGCTTGCTAACTAACATGTCAGTTGGCAACTAGCGTAATGAATTAGTTTCCATAAATAGAAAGACTTATTTTGGACGACGTAAACTGCCCCAGTTTCGATGTTTTTACGGTATCGAACTGTGTTTATTAGCTGGGCTTAAGTCGGATTTTATAAAATTCTATAGTTCAGTTACTCGTATTGTATTATATCGAAAATATTTTCTTACATCACGTTCCAGTACCTATTCCCGTTCCATGCTAATAAATAGCAACATCTTAATTTGGAAAGGTTGACTCATCTAGTATAATAAAATAATCTTTGTTGCAGAATCTTCGTAAACAGATCTCTACATTTAGAAAATGTTAAGTTTTACGGGTTTGACATGGACTACACATTGGCTGGTACGTAACATAATAAATGCATATAGGGTTAGATATATACGCCACGTTCATATAGTATTTTATCATGTGTTTATTTTTTACAGAGTACAAATCACCTGCGTACGAAACATTAGGGTTTAATTTAACAAAAGAACGATTAGTCTGCAAAGGTTATCCGCGTGAAATATTAGAATTTGAATATGATCCATCATTCCCAGTCAGGTAATGAATACATACTTGATCTCTTCTGAAATTTGCTACTAAATGATATTTGCCAAAATATTTATTTCTATGTTTATTTTTCAGAGGCCTATGGTTCGACACATTATATGGTAATCTGTTAAAAGTAGATGCCTACGGAAATATACTAGTGTGTGTACATGGTTTTGAATTTCTTAAACAGTGAGTATGATACACAGCACTATAGAAAACGATGTTTATATTAAATTCGACTGACTTACAAGATTTATTCTGCCTTTTCAGTTCACAAGTATACGAATTGTATCCAAACAAATTCTTGACGTTAGACGAGTCGAGAGTGTATGTTCTGAACACATTGTTCAACTTGCCAGAAACATATCTCATAGCGTGTTTAATAGACTTCTTTACTAACTCGCCACAATACACAAGGTAAGTTAATATTTTTAATTTATGACACGCCTCTTTGGCGTCAATCGAGCGTGCTAAACGTGAATGTTTGATGTCAATCACTGTAATATTACATTGTTAAGCAATAAAATCATTAAAGTGGCTCATCCAGATAAACAGTACGAGATATTAGGTCTTCGACTTTTTCTGACTATAACACAAGCTTGCCTTTACTCTGGTCTAATTAAATTGATTACGTTTGACATATAGCCTAATAAAGAAGTAGACATTGTTGGAAATATTATAGTTAAACTATACCTCTTTATAGCGCCTGTTATTTCATCATAAGCTATCTTATGGGCGGTATCGTGATAGAGAATTTACGTATTTTTTTCCCTGTTTATGTAATAATTTACGTATTTTAATAAACAGTTCAGCCGTACTGAGTTAGAGATTCATTCATATCAAAATGTCCATTATTGATGTGCTTGCATATTTTTCAACACACTTGCACGTAAACGGGCTCCTGGTACCGACAAACAACTCATAAGTCTTTGGTTAGTATTAGTAAATTAAATAGTGCAGTTAACTAGTTCTATTGGAGTAGCCTGCTCTTTCCCTATGTTTTAAACTATATTTTGTTAGTAGAGTAATAAGCGTTTATTTAAAAGGTAACTTCACACGTACCTCTGCTTTACTACAAAGAGTATTCACGGATAGTAGTAGTAGACTGGTGGGGTGTGGTATGTAGAATATCTAGCAATCTATAAATTTCTAGCACCCTACCACCACTTCACTCATAGGTTTAAAACAGTCTCTATTAGTGCTTAATAGCTGAAATTATGCGGTTAAAAACAAGGCATTATTGCGATAAACTAACTTTTTAAATTTTTTCAGCAAAGAGGTGGTTGGTTCAAAAATATCGTGGAGTGAAGTAAAGTTGGTACCTTTATTAAATTTTGGTATTGATGGCAGGTTTACTTATGTTTAGAAAGATTTTTGATACTTGTTGATATTTGAATTGTACTATTCTACTCAACATAAACACGGATTACTTTATATGATATAAGACTGTATGCAACAGTTTATCGGTGTATCTTGAAGTGAAGGTAAAATACAAATCACGACAAAAACTCTCCTTATTGTGTACTGTTAAAAATTATATTTATAGTTCTCTGAAAAGGTAAAAACATATAATTGTATTTGTTGGAAAGTTCTCTTTATAGTCTAGAGAAGTGTGTTGAAAAATTCTATATGAAACTCGTGTATTCGCATTGATCGTAATAAATGCGGCGCGGCGTGTTGTTGTCATACTTGAATCGTACATAATGCGCTATTTAAAAGTGAATACGCTCGGTCTGATAAAGATATATTATTACAGAGAAAAAACAGGCGTTCGATGTGGCGACCTAGCGATGTCTTTCAAATCTATCTTCCAAGACGTCAGAAACGCGGTAGACTACGTGCATATCCACGGTGATCTCAAACAAAAAACCACTGAGAATCTAGAAATGTACCTGAAGAAAGACGAGAGACTGCCTATGTTCCTCTCCAGAATAACCGAGAGTGGGGCGAAGTTGTTCATATTAACAAACAGCGATTACAACTTTACCGATAAAATCATGAATCACCTGTTTGATTTTCCTCACGGTGCCAAGGTCAGTGATGGAACTTTAAATTATATATAATAAGCTATATATAGAAATTACATGTAGTTATCTTATTATAATTAAGTTTAACGACCCAATGATTGAGGAGCCCTTGATTTTAAGATTTACTCGAGCGCGTCAGATATGAGGGATCTTATTTTATCTTCAATGGGACCGATTAAGAATCGGAAGCACATCTAACCTTTGGGTTAATTTGTACTTACCCACACGGTGTATTCCGAAGAAGGACTGCATGAGTTTCAGAATATCGCCCAGAGTGTGTAGTGCCTGAAGTCCTCCAGCTCAGGATAAGCTGATCCTAGGAGGTCCATCCAAACGCTTAACAGCCAACCAGTCACAAAGATATTATCAAAATGTCCAGTCAGGGCCCCACTAGAATTCTTGTCTGTTTTCTGCTGTATTTACAGATCACATTGTGCTGTTTATGCTAAGTGTTGCCTTAGAGTGTTTAATGAGGGATACCTCGGACAAAGTATATGTACCTCCACCCCATATTTGATTTAAATATAAGGTTATGTTTTAGATTTTTTTTGCTACAACATATAGATATTGTCAGATTATGCGTTCCCAGTTATTCTTGAATAATTACATTCCACGTAAAAAAGAGCCAACCACGCACGAGAATACACTGGTGATTTTTAGGGTTCCGTACCCAAAGGGTAAAAACGTCTGTCTGTCACCAGGCTGTATCTCATGAACTGTTATTAGTAGATAGTTAGACAGTTGAAATTTTCACAGATGATGTATTTCTGTTGCCGCTATAACAAAAAAAGTAAAAAATAGAATAAAATAAATATTTAAGGGGTCTCCCATACAACAAACGTGATTTTTTAACTATTTTTTGCTCGATATTGATAAAGGAACAGGTAGACGCTTGAATTCACAATTTTTGTCACGTTATAAAGCTAGCTTGCATTAATAAGACGCGTTAGAGTATTTAGGTACATATGACAATAAAATTTTTGTAACCCAAAAATATCATATAACCTTTTTTTCTTTTTACAACCTTATCTTTAAAGTCCAATGGGTCCCCACGACGCTAGAGTAATATACATATTTAGCATCCAGGGCTATCCTACTATTAGGCATTCATGCTGCTACAATGATTACTGCTACTGTAATGCAATGCAAGTAGGTATTCATTGGATCAAAATAACGGGCTTCGATTAGGTACAGTCGGGGGCAGATAAAACTGCCCCTCTAGACACAGATTTTAAATGTGGCCCTCGACTTAAAATTACATATCATCAATATATTTTGAACTTAAATAACAAAGTACCTGGGCGAAGTATTGTAGTATGGTTGTGTTTAGGTGATAATCTATATTTATGAGAAATATATGTATATTGTTATCTCAAACATTAACTACATTTTTTAATTTTTAACTTGTATAATAACAATAAAAAGTAAAAAAATCTTATAAACTTAAAAATAAAAAAAACAAAGGTAGGTCACCGAGCGGGATTCGAACCCGTAACATTCGTTTCTTGCCGTCCTCGTCTTAACCCGCTGGACCAGACGGACAGTGGCCGGTAGGACGAAATTAGCGACCACATTCTGCGTGGAAAGAAAAAGGCAATTGTTTCCCCCGAAAACCCCCATATCTATACATATAATAAAACAGTAAAATTATTTTGTCTGTACATTTCAAATTTTTGACTGAAATGGAAAGAGGGACACTTAAAAAGAATAATAGAAAGCAAAAAAATTTTTGGAATTTCTTGTCTGTCTGTCTGTCTGTCTGTATGTATGATCACGATTATCTCCGAAAATACTGAACCGATTTACTTCAAACTTTCACCAATTGCTTTGTTTTAACTCAGTTTAACATTTAAAGTTTGTTTCATCAAAATCGGTTCATTAAAAAAAAAAGTTATCGTCATTTGAATGAACTCAGGGCATGAGTTTGCCTGCAAACATATAGCAAAAATAAAATAAAATAATAAGTGACATAAGAAAATTGAAGTCCAAAGTCAATTCATCATCATTATACGACAGCATTATACCTATCCATACTATCCATAGTAATCCATACTAAAAAAAAGGAGAAGCAGACTGACTGACTGACATATCAACGCAGGGCCTAAACTATAAGGGTTAGGAACTTGAAATTTTGCACAGGGGTTCCTTTTATAACGTAGGGGAGCACTAAGAAAGGATTTTTGGAAATTCATCTCCTTAGGGGGAAAAACGGGTTGCAAAGTTAGTATGAAACTTTGTTGTTTTTGAAGTTATTCGAATGAAATTCAGCATGAAGGTTCTTTACTGAAAGGTATGAAACACGAGTAAAATATTTTACTCAAAAATCATCCCTTAAGGGGGTAAAATAGGGGTGCAAAGTAAGCATGAAACTTGCCATTTTTGAAGTTAGTCGAATGAAATTCAGCATGGAGGTTCTTTACTAAAAGGCATGAAACACGAGTAAAATATTTTACTCAAAAATCATCCCTTAAGGGGATATAACGGGGATGCAAAGTTAGTATGAAACTTTCCGTTTTTGAAGTTATTCAATTGAAATTCAATATTAAGGTGTTTCATTGAAAGTCATAAACTAATGTATTCCGGGTAATTCTACTGTTCCTGAGAAATCGACACTTACGCGGGCGGAGCCGCGGGCCAAAGGCAAACCTAACTTATATATCAACGCACAGACGAAACTACTTTGCGCAGAAATTTGGCACAGGGATTCTTTTTATGATGTAAATGAGCACTAAGAAAGGATTTTTAGAAAATCAAAGAGGTTGAAGTTTTATGGAATTTTCTCATTTCTGGACTTAGAAGTTTTAAAGTAGGTACGCAAGTTGTCAATTAAAATTAAAAAAGATCTGTTTAGGTGAACCAGACAACATTCTCCCTTGAAGGGGTAAATAGGGGGTAAAGTTTGTATGGAATTTATCCATTTTTAGACTTAGAGGTATGAAAATAAGTATATACGTTCTAGGTTACAATTAAAAAAGATCTGTGTAGGTGAAATGTACAAAATTTCCCCCTTAAGGGATAAAGGGGGGGGGGGGGGATTGTATGGAAATTTTCTCATTTCTGGACATAGAAGTATAAAAATAAGTATATATGTTTACATTACAATTAAAAAGATCTGTGTAGTTAAAATGGTCGAAATTTCCCCTTGAAGGGGTAGAATAGGTGGGGTAAAGTTTGTATGGATTTTTTTTATTTACTTAGAAATATGACAATAAGAAGTTCTCCATTACAATAAAAAAGTATCTGTGTAGGTGAAATGGGCAAAATCCCCTCCTTAAGGGCTAAAGATCTATGCAGGTGAAATGTATTAAATTCCCCCTTAAGGGGAAAAAGCAAAGGGGCAGTGGTTTGTATGGAATTTTTATCATTTCTAGCTAGTACCATATATTTCAGCGTTATCGTTAAAGCCGTTTCCGAGATCATAGAATAATAAAATAATAAAATATAAAATCAATTTATAAATAAAATACATATAAATAAATATACAAGAATTGCTCGTTTAAAGGTATAAGATTCATGGACGGATGCCGTGTCAATCATGTAACATATCCGATGGACTTTGAGTACTCTGAACGGTCACTTTAAGATAAAGATTGACGAGTCTCGACAATACAATAGCTACTTGGTGATAAGCTGATCAGTGGAATGTAATAATACATATTTAAATGTTTACTTTGTTTTTCCAGCCCGAAGAGCCACACAGGAACTGGAAGACATACTTCGACTGGATAGTAGTGGACGCCAAGAAGCCCCTATTCTTCGGCGAGGGTACCACCCTACGGCAGGTGGATACACGCACCGGCGCGCTCAAGATGGGCCACCACGTCGGGCCTCTGCGAGAGAAACTCGTGTATTCTGGAGGTACAACAATGTGTTTCTTGTTATAATCTTCATGTTACAAACTTGAAAACGACCATGGTGTGACGACTCCTTTGTAACTCAACGAAATCGTACTCGAAAAAAATCTGTGGAGTACTCAAAATAACTGGCCAAGTGCGAGTCGGACTCGCGCACCAAGGGTTCCGTACCATTATTTATAATAAGTTAAAAATTATTAAAAATCATTTTTTTATATGTACATCATATAATAAAATATTTTTTCCTTTAACTGTGCTATAAGACGCTGCTTCGTAACAAATTTCAAGTACTCAAAATCTTGAAATTTGATACGAAGCAACGTACGGGAAGTACCCTGTAGGTTTTGATTCACTTGCGAGTGTCGAAAAATTATCAAAAATGTTTTTATTATATGATGTAACAAAAAATGAATGTTTTTTGTAATTTTTCCTTTATCTGTGCCATAAGACGTTGTTTCGTACCAAATTTCAAGATTCTGAGTAGGAAGTATATGTTTGTGTATATAGGTTTTGATTCCCTTGCAAATGTCGAAAAATCACCAAAATTTGCGGCATAACCAGCTGTATCTTTTGATTGCGTTGGCTTAGAAGTTTGTTTTTTATACAGCTCCAAGAGACAGTAGACCTGAGTTTTTGATATGTATTTCAGCTTTATACCTCTACGCGTTTCTGAGAAAAAGGGTCTTTACAGATAGCCAGACAGACAGACAACCGAGTGATCCTGAGTTCCATTTTTTTCCTTTTGAGTATTCTGGTAATACACTATACATCAAAATCTGAAAGTCATATACATTATAAACTCAATACTAAAATCATATTCGATTCAATGATTCATTAGAAAGGCTTTTAGTCTCGGTATGTTTGTAATCTTCAATTACCAGCGTAGACATTGCGCGGCTTTATGACTAATCCTAACGCATTTTCACAATAAACTTACGTTTTAATTTGAGGGACAGACTGCCATAGTTCAATTTACGTTATTTTATAAATATTTTTGTTTTATTCTTATGCAGACGAGCATACGAAAACACCTAATAGTAAGTGTCATCGTCGCCCATGAACATCTGAGATATCAGAGATGCTAATCGCTGTCGGCCTTTTAAAAACAACTTACCCGTCTTTTGAAGGAAACTGGGGAAAAAAATCACAGGAATTGAGCTACCGGATCTTGGCACTTACCATTTGAAATGCAGACATTGCCATTTCATGATGGTATTATGTGTGAGCGTCTTACTGCCCCGGTCGAGGGGACGACTCCAAATTTCCCAGCATGTTAAGAAAAATTTGAAGTTTAAAAAAAAGGCTTCATTATGTTATTATTCATACTTTGTGGATAATAAATTTTATTATATCTTCGTATTTAACATTAGTATTTCTTCAGGGTCTTGTGACGTGTTCACGGAGCTGATCGGCGCGAAAGGCAAAGACGTATTGTACATCGGTGACCACATCTTCGGCGACATCCTCAAGTCCAAGAAGATCGGGGGCTGGCGCACGTTCCTCATAGTACCCGAGCTGGTGCAAGAACTGCACGTCTGGACCGACAAGTGCTCGCTGTTCGCGCAGCTGCAGACCTTGGACATTCAGCTAGGGGATATGTACAAGTGAGTGATTTATACTTGCGCCCTATTTTTAACCTACTTAAAAAAAGAGGTTATCAATACGGTTGTATTTTTTTTTGTTGCCTTAGATCTCCGTCGTTTACGTATCGATTTTAAAAAATATTATTGTTTGAAGGCATATGCATTCAAATTAGTCCCATTTAAATTTCATCACAATCGGTTCAGTAATTTGATTAAACTCGGTTTTTTTTATATGTCATTTTCAAAAGTCCTTGGGCGTACCGACATGTTTGCTATCAGTATGCTTATCTGGTGCTTCCATGCTGGTCTGGGAGAAAAGAAAAAATGTAGAATGTATCAAAAGCTCCTGTTTCAATGTGACTTTTAGGTCTTATAGGCCTAGGCTCTGTCTACCCCGCGAGGGAAAAGACGTGATAATATGTAGTATGGTTATGTATATTGGCACTGCTACCGTATATAAACAAGGTACTGTTGAAACTTCTAAAATGGTCTGAAAGGATTACATGTCTTGTCTGAGACGTAGTTGCATCTTTCCCGAAATTTCGAGGATCTGAACGGACAGTAGTATCTAGCGCACCACACTTAATTAAATATAAGTAGGTATGTACCGACGACGCTGAAAAAAATTCAACGATGTCGAGACTAGCAGACCCGTCAGACGTTGTTCTGCCTTAACTTAATTTTCCGCGCAACTTAATATTTTCTTTCATAAGAACCTTCTGAGAACAGAGATTTATTTTTATATAAAAATATTTTTCGTTTATTCCTTGGACCGATTCACATTTTTGTTTTATCCGTCAGAGACTTGGACTCGAGCACAAAGGAGAAGCCGGACATCTCGAAGCTGCGCACGGCGATCCGCGACGTGACGCACAAGATGGACCTCGCGTACGGCATGCTCGGCTCGCTGTTCCGCTCCGGCTCGCGTCAGACCTTCTTTTCGTCGCAGGTACGTTACAGATGTAACTAATCCCTGTCGGGGCGAGAAACTTATACCGAGTGTATTAGTTTCTCGTCCCGACAGGTTTGAAACGAGCACGCACGACAGAAAAGTCGGAAATCTCGAAGCTGCGCGCGGCGATCCCTGACGTGATGCATAAGATGGACTTTGCCTACGGCATGCTCGGCTCGCTATTCCGTTCCGGCTCGCGCCAGACCTTCTCGTCGCAGGTACGTTATAGATGTAACGAGCCTTTTTAAAAGGCCGGCGACGCTCTTGCCATATCTCAGGTGTTGCAGATGTCCATGGGCAGCGGTATCACTTTACCATCAGGTGACCTGCTTGCTTGTTTGCCGCCCTATGTCATAAAAAAACGATCTGTCGGGCGAGAAACTTATACAGAGTGTATTAGTTTCTCGCCCCGACAGGTTTGAAACGAGCACGCATGAAGTAGAAGGCGGAAATCTTGAAGCTGCGCGCGGCGTATTTCAAACACAAAGAAATACAATTAGAATAGGAAATTATCATATTAGAGGAATACACAAAATACAAAGTAATAGCATTTTTATTTGGTTTTTCGTTCAGTTAAATTAGAGATAATGGAATTGGAATGTAAAATGCATCAATCTAACACGAAAACGCATTTTACTGATAGTACGTACACATTCGTCGGTACAGTAGTTCTTTTCGTCGATCAGTTATGCTATACACGCAAGATAGCGTATCATCTATGGCTTACAATTTAGCTACATTGGTTTATTTTTACTCTATATTAAATAATATACCTAAGAGTTGCCTAACAACATGTAATAAGTGCGCAAAATAAAATTACTTCATGATTTTATTATTCGATCGTTCGAAACGGCTATAGGGAACTGATTTTATTATTGGAATGTTCGAAATAAGGAACATTTTATCTGAAGTCTAGGTATAAATTTATGCAATTTCGTTGTACAATTATCCGTTGTGAATCACCTGAATGTGTCTTGCGAGCTGACTTATGCTCGCTAAACGCGCACCCCGCGATTTGTCACAAAGTAAATTTGATCTAAATGCATTAACGGGAATTAGCGCGAACATACCGTTTTTCTCCAGACGTTGAGTCATCCTGTGACCACGGCCGGTGCAACCTGGTCGAAACGTCTGGAGAAAAACGGTATGTTCGCGCTAATTCCCGTTAATGCATTTAGTAAATATGCAGCGCGAAAGATTAAAAGTATTTAAATTTGTGCTGTTGTGGTTTTTTTTTACTCCATCGATTGACCGCGAACTCGCCTAGTGTTAAGTGAAAATGTGGTCTATGGTGCAGCTCGCTGGCTCAGCGACATGCTAGGTTAAATGCGGCATTTTATCTTTTGCTCCCCGTGCAGCATAGATTGGAAATCTGGTCATGTCAGAGCTGGTATAAAATAGTGTTGTTAACTGACTTCAAAAAAAGGAGGTGGTTCTCAATTCGGTGGACTTTTTTATAACCTAAAATAACCTCTGTTCCGTCATTTATGAACAGATTTAAAAGATCTTTTTTTATTTGAAAGGATACGTTTTAAAGTTGGTCCCATTTTAATTTCATCAAAATCGGTTCAGTAGTTTGATTGAAGTCAAACTACTGAACCGAACGGAACGCGTGGAGGCATCAAGCTGAAATTCATATCAAATAATCAGGTCTACTGTCCCTTGCAGCTGTAAAAAAATCAAACTTCTAAGCCAACGCAATCAAAAGATACAGCTGGTTATGCCGCAAATGTTCGTATTTTTCGACATTCGCAAGGGAATCAAAACCTACAGGGTACTTCTCATGAACTCAGAATCTTAAAATTTGTACGAAGCAACGTCTTATAGACGTTATAAGTATACATTTTATTAAATAAACGTTTTGAATTTGGAATTTTTTTTTGATGAACGTATGTCCCTTGTGGTGGCAGGTGGTGAGGTACGCGGACCTGTACGCGGCGTCGTTCCTCAACCTGATGTACTACCCGTTCTGCTACATGTTCCGCGCGCCCGCCATGCTCATGCCGCACGAGTCCACGGTGGCGCACGAGCAGCGCTTTACCGTCGACACGCCCACCATTGACAGGTAACACACATAGCGAGTAACTGCCAACCAAATATTTACTACTAGCTGTTGCCCGCGACTTCGTCCGCGGCAATTTCTGTTATTATGATTACTCGTAATTAGTTTTTTATTAGTATAGATGAATAATTTTCCCCCGTTACAAAACATGTTTTATTGATGCTTCGCTCCTATTGGTCGCAGCGTGATGTTTTATAGCCTAAAGCCTTCCTCAATAAATGGACTATCCAACATAAAAAGAATTTTCCATTTTATACCTGTTCCTGTGATTAGCGCGTTCAAACAAACAAACTCTTCAGCTTTATAATATTAGTATAGATTAAACGTAGATGGAGAGTATTAAAGCGCCTATTAAACTATCCTGAATTCAGTCTGACCAGAGAGACGCCGCAATACGTGAGACACGAATGGAAATATCTTTACTCGTTTCTCACGTATTGCGGCGTCTCTATCTTCAGATCTTCAGAGACAGAATTCAGGATAGTTTAATACCCCCTTCAATTGAACGACGAAATTTATATTCCTTTGCTTAATAAAAATCACCGTGTATTGAAAAGAGATAGTAATATAGGTAGCGCTTCGTATTAAAACGGCCGACGCACGTTTACCATTTAGGTAACCAACAGTGCTTGTGGTTTTTACGGTTTTGGTATTATTATAAAAAATAAATAATAAATAAAATTATTATAAAAAAGATCACAGAAATATAACTGACCAAAGATATTACCAGAAGACAATGGCGTGTACTGTAAAGAGCTGTAACAGTCCCTCCAGAATTCTAAAGGATAAACCAATAAAGCACTATATCTAAATGAATAGGTATATATAGACAGAACGGTGTCACCAAAATAATAATGTTTATTATAGACCGTCCGGCGGTCCTGGGTGACTTGCACCCAGGATAGGCCCTTCTGATAATGTAGCTTTCGGCGGGCTACTTCACCGACCTAGTTACAAAGCCAATTTAAAAAAAAGAAGTGCGAGTTGGACTCGCGCACTAAGGGTTCCGTACCGTTATCTACAAAAACGGCAAAAAATATGTCCTATTATTTAATATAATACATAAATATATATTATTTAATTGTTTATTTTTAAAGTGAATTTAAATATTCTGTGAATATTTCAAGCCTCTACCTGTTGTCGTTATCAATATCGGGAAAAAACAAGCACAAAATCATGTTTGTTGTATGGGAGCCCCGTTAAATATTTATTTTATAATTTTTTTTAGTATTTGTTGTTATAGCGGCAACAGAAATACATCATCTGTGAAAATTTCAACCGTCTAACTAATCACGGTTCATGAGATACAGCCTGGTGGCAGACGGACAGCGGAGCGATATTAATAGGGTCCCGTTTTTACCCTTTGGGTACGGAACCCTAAAAACGATCGTCAATGAAATTACCGCCAGTTTCCAGTGGGGCACAAACAAAGCGATAAACTATGTGAAATATGATAATAGATAATAATATAACATATGATAATAATATAACATATGATAATAATATAACATACTATGCCTTTTTAGGTCTAGGCATCCGAGCGCACAGCGCGGCTACAGCATGATGACCTTGTCGGAAGATTCGTCGGAAAGTCCTGTTGTGCCCGAAACCACGGACCCAAAGGTAACTTGTAAGGTAAATCGGTGTCAGATCTTGTCTTGGGCTGATTGCTTACGTATTCCGTCGTCTTAATGCGTATTAAAATATAATTGTAATAGTTATACATTTTTGTGCCGCACCGAATAGTCTGGTACACAGTCGTAGGTGTCTGTGTAACAAGCACAGAACAACAAACACGTTAGAAGTGTGAACACGCGTGATTTCTTTGAAGACCAGCGTCGCCGCATTTCAAGTATACTGCTAACGAAACACAATTGGGTAGAAACTCTTCCTGTCAAAGTTTCACTGGACTTCTCACTTTACACGTTAGAATAGCACAGGTCGGCGTATTTCGATTTTTTTCCCCGTAAATCTCACTTTTGTTTGACGATCGCCGGGCAAACTTGTTCGCGCCTATCTACCATTCGCGAACGATGCGGGATCCACCGGAGACACCCGAAAGCTGCCGAAGCCCGCGCGGCCCCCGGAACTTACTTACCAACCAACCGCTGGCGTGTGCGCATTAATTTTACTTATCCTAATCCTAAATCTCTGATTCTCGAATTGTACGCTATCTCTCAAGATGTACAGCTAGATATAAGATAAATATCTATTATATAACCAGCAGTCAGTATATACAGTCCATTTTATTTAACACCACACGAAGGAGCCCCAACAAACTACTTAGGGCCTTATCACACTAGCGAGTTGAAAGCGGGGCGAGTGCGCTGCCAGTTCGCGTCGTGCGATCCCAGTTTTGTACAATCAGTGCGAATACAAATCAGTTCCGCGACCTCGCTGCGCTCCCGCGGCGTGTTCACCGCGCACATGTTGCCAACTCGCGGCGAACTCGCTGCGCACTCGCCCCCTTTCAACTCGCTCGCAACTCGCTAGTGTGATAAGGCCCATAGGTGATTCAAGTGAGCTGATCGAGCGCATTGTCGGCGCGTGCCACGCCCCTTGCCATTTCTAATGTGTTTGTTGTTTTGTGTAACAAGTAATGTAGCAGCGCGTGCTATTGCAGCTGCAGCAGGTGCCTCACGCTCGGCCGGAGACTCCGCGCCAACTGACGCACACGCATGACGACGACTGCTCCGACGACGATGACCAGGGGAAGGCCGCGCATGCGCGCAACAAGTAACGCGCCGCTCGTCTACGCTCGCCAATTAACTCCTACAATGTGAAGGTGACTTCAGACCATTAGTCATTATACGACCTCGGATATGAACATGATCGGAATTAAACATGAAAAGAAATATCTCCAAATTGTCATTGGTCGGAACGCGTGAAATAGGTAAATTCCATCATCCGCGCTGTTATTATCAAACTTATAACTGGTTATTGCATTATAGTCCACTGCTTATTATTTTAATAACTGCTTTTCATTTGACATATAATGTGAAAAAGCAATAAATAAGTTAACAAAACGTTTGGCCCCAAATTGCGGGAGTTGTCTCATGTCTTGGATAGAACATGACTAAGAAATTATTTGATTTGTTGGCCTTACATTTGTATATGATTATCGAGACACTTTTGTTTGAAAACTAAGGCAATTTGGAAAAGGCGGATAAAGGCCCTTATAATTATAGTATTTAATAACTATAATTATAGAAATGCTATCTGCAACCAATAATAGAAATTTTTCGTTACGAAATTTTCTCTCCTTTTTCGAGTGTTGAGACAAAATACTTTACGTAGGTACATACCAACGATTTCTTATTCATAAATTTTATTTGTTTGCACAAACCTACTATTTTTCACGCAATGTGCGCAGCGAAGTAAGTTGTGATAGGCGCGAGTCAATTCTGTGATTTGATATATTAGCCCAGTAGCTACAGATACAATTCCATTTTATAACAAATAGAAATATATTCGCGCACTTATTTGATGTCATGGAAAAATAAGCTCTAATCTATTCTCTTAACACGATCATATTAAAATCGACAGATCGAAATAGCGTCATACAAATTACCAGAATCTTTACGAGATGGTAATATGCTCAGTTTTTATTGTATGATAATCCATTTTAGCGTCATCACTAAGTGAGCGAACATTTCACTATAACGAGTGATCTAATATCACTGTAACGTAAATCATGTAATGAATGAGGCTTGAGTATGTGAGTTAACGATTTCGTAAATGTTGAGGGCCATCTTAACAATTTGATTAGTAATTACTTATAATCAAGAATTACACTTCAGTGTAATTGTTCTACCAATATTTTTATCTATTTAACTAAATATTATGAAATGTATCCATTATTTTATTTACTGTTTTATTTTAATACAAGAAAAACGCCGTAACTTTAGTAATTTCGGTCCATAATTAAGCTTTTCTTATTGTAGATAGGTAGATTTAATAAATAGAATCCAAACTATTGAAATGTACGTATTATACGTAACCATACAGGAAATCGTTTAAGATCGAATATTTAACATAAGATATGCCTTCTACTTAATTGAGGCAAAGTCAGAAAAATCATGATGCGAGGATAAGACACGAGTGGGTTACAAATTATTTGCTTTTATTTACAGCTTTTTATCTGAATCAACTTTTGACTGGCTTGTGTTGCTTTGTTTCACATTTTTATGTGTGATTTTGAATTGATTTTCGCATGGTATGACATTTTTTATTAGTAACGAGGGGTTGAAATAAACACGACGATTTAAAACTATCTAACAATATTCTAATGTCTGGGATCAGAATCCTTAATTGAATATAAACCCGCAAGAAAAATGGGTAATTTATGAAGAAAAGACATTTAGACTTCCCATGGAAATTTTACCAGCTCGGTTAATTTATATGGGTGGCTCAATTTTTTTTCTCTTATATTCCTTTTTTAATTCTGATTCCGTCATTAAAACATTGGCAGAGAGTTCAAAATTTGTTTATAGACAATTGTTAACACTTGCGATTTCTCTGCTTTTGTTTTGAGTATAAGAAGTACCTTCGTCGTAGAATCTTACAGTCTTCATTTTACCATCAACATTATACGCATGAGACGGCGTCTATTAAAACTCGAAAAATTCTTAAGTTTTCATGTTCTCAGTTTTGTTTTGGTTTTATTGTGACCCGAAGCTTCCTTAGTCATGTAAGAGAAAACAGGGTCGCTTGAGTTGTGATTGGGTAATTTACCTGGCCTATTAGAGTTACTGACGCTACGGTTAAGCTACTGACGAGCCACAGTGTGTCACTTCGTCAGTCAGCCCAACTTTTTACTCTACAGATCAGCCTGTGGTGATGAACTTTTAGATAAGAGACGCCTTTAAAAATTCAAATTGACATTAAATTATAGATAACAAATAAGTAGATCTTTCTATTTTTGCAATCACTATCGAACTCACGCTGCGGGCTGTTCCCTTCGATTGTTCAGGACTACAACAGTTGCTCTTGTTATGACGTATTTATACTTAGGTTGTTACAAGTTTTCGTAGCTTTCAAGTAGAGCCAATTCCAACATTGTGATGACGTATGTTGTAATAATACTAATGACTCGACTGTATATATACACAAATTATATAATAAAGGTTATGTTAATCGTTGATAAAATGTTTTGTTGCATTGCTTAAGATTTTATTTGCTAGTCCAGCTAACTTGTTTCCCCGAATATCCAACAATATAGAAATGTTCTTCCTGAAAGCAATTTAAAGTTAATATTATATTTGACTGTGATTTCAAAACAATTAATGATTCATTGACTGTATTTGACTATTTAACAGTACATTTGTGTCTTTTTGTATCTTTAAATTCTAAAGCTTGTATCTGAAACATATATGTGTGATAAATAGGGACTGGACCTGTTATTGTTGTGTTTTTTGTATGTAAGAATGTGGATTTTTGTAGATAGATTCCAAAATTATGTTATTTTTTCGATTTTTTTTTTTAGTTGATTTTTTTTACCAATAATCGGACCTCTGAACGCAGTCTCCGTGGATGGATCTCGTCCCAATAATCTCAATTTGGAAAAAATAAAGTGTATACCATAGCACTGAAAACTTGTTTTGGCAACAGAGTAGTAAGCACTTGTAGGAACCGTACATCTTTCTAGAAGACTCTTTCAGTGATCCTATTGAAATCGACGACACAAAGATTAATTATGTATTTGAATGCAATAAAACTAATTCAATCAATAGTGTGGTTTTTTATTCTTACAACAACAACTCTTCCAAGTATTCTTCAAATTCTTCTTCGCGTGTTTTCTCTTCTGTCTCTTGAGGAGCTGAAACAAATCAGGGTGGTATTGATAATTCACTGACAGAGGTCGAAACAAGTTTACAAAAAAGTTTTTGTAGGTGTTAGAGATAATACCGACTGAACAGGTTAATTAATGATCTAGCATACATAAAAAGATATTCTGACAAGTTAAGAACCTTATTTTTTGAAGTCGGTCGAAAATATAAATTTATTCTTTCACATAATCATGAATGACGCAAAATGCTTTTCTAAGATTGGATTAACAACATATATTGGATGTGTTGTTTATCCAATCTTATAAGAGCATCATTGTTTGTTGTTCGAAACGACATTGTGTCGAAAACGAAACTTCGGTTTGAGTTTTAGTTTCGGCCGAATCCGAAGCTCATTAAAATGTGTGGGGAGCCCGATGGCCAAGTGGTCATCAGCATTAATAGCGCTTACGTAAGTTAAGCAAGCCTGGGCGCAGTCCCCACTGTGATGGGTGACCGCAAGTGGTACAATCAATTCTCGAGCTCTTCCGTGCTTCGGAAGGCACGTTAAGCCGTTGGTCCCGGCTGGCATCATTGATGGCAGTCGTTAAGCTATGTCAGATGCCTTTAGGCAGCGTGAAAAATCTGACATCAGTGTTGGCCACTTACACACACGAAAAACAACAAACACCAACTACAATTAAAATGTGTGAATTATAAACAACTAGCTTTCGCCCGCGGCTCCGCCCGCGTCAATGTCGATCCCTCGGGATAAGTACTTTTTCCCGGGATAAAAGGTAGCCTATGTCCTTCTCCACACTCCAGAGAACTTGTATGCAAAATTTCATGATGATCGGTTCAGTAGTTACGGCGTGAAAGCGTAACAAACAAACAAACAAACTCACTTTCGCATTTATAATATTAGTTAGGATTAGGATTACTATCTCGTTCTATTCTATTTAGTTTTTCTATAATATCAATATAAAAAGCAAAATATAATACAAAACATAAAAACAGTCCTGCTGACTATGCGTGACGTGTCCAGGAGTGCTACCTTCTGTATCTGGCCCTTGATCCAGCCATCCAGCGAGTCTCTTAAGGTGTTGGTCGAGACTCTTCGCTGTAAGGCTGTTTGCAGATAGCTATAGGGACAATGACAGTCGATTCTACAGCCCACATGGCGGTCACCTTATTTTCTAAGTCTAGGTACTTGCTGAGCTTGTCGTTCTTGGCTTTCACGCGGTTCTCGTCACGCGGGATGGTGATATCGATGAGCATTGCCTGACGCGTCGATCGAGCTCTCAATATGATATCAGGATTATTGGCAACAATAGTCCTTTCCGTAATTACAGATCGATCCCTAGTCCCAGTAGAGCGTAGCACGACCATTTTCGAGAACTGGCGTCGGCTTTACTTATAGTAACTACGGTAAATTACTATAATTAAAGTGTATTAAAATCATATTTGACGTATTATGAGTACCTACATATAGTAGTTTTGCTAATTATGTTTATTAAAATATTCAATAATTTCATTTAAAGTATAGCCCACTACCTATTTGATTTTATGCCAAAACCGAAGCATTTGCCGAAACTGGATTTTTCTGCCGAAACCGAATCTTTGGCCGGTCTGTAATAAAAACATACCTTTTTTCCATAACGACTCTGCGCTAGTATTTGCTACGCTAGTCGAAGTCGACGGTTCCTCCGGTACACCTTCAGGCTCTGGCGTCTGCGGGCTGAGACTCTGTTCTTCCTCATCATCATTATCAGACTTCTTCTTGTGTTTATCTTTCTTCCTTTTTTTCTGACTCTTCTTCAGTCTTTTTATTTCGCGTTTCTTTGACCTGTAGTTCAATTTGTCTGAACATTCTGGACATAAGCCTAATAAAATAAAACACTTTTTAGCACGTGTAACAGATCAGTGTGTCATCCTTGACTGTCTGTCCGGTGGATGAAGGTATGGCAACAGGTACGCGAGCCCGGCCTCCCGAGCTACTACTTGCTTTATCCCTATGCACAGCTTGGTGCTATTACCAATTACCATCTTTCCCCAGCTTAGAAATGCTTTCAAAAGGCAGCAGCGTCGGAAGCATAAGAAGCCAAATAAACTGCGCTCGCCAACCCGACGGCATAACGTGGTGATTAGGGCAATATCCTCCCATGAAACGAAGCATCCTTGGGAGAGCCCTTGGTCCAGCAGTGGACTTCTTATGGAATGATGATCATACGGATCACATCAGCAATCCTAAATAGGTACTTAGATATGTATGAATTTCAGTCCAGTAATGTACGTACGTTAAGTAGGTATAACTATCTTGTTAAATAACATTGAGATAACTGTGCATGTTTACTGGAATGATGAAGAAGTCGATGGCAATTCATTGCCAAGCAAAGGCGGATCGAGAGCTTGAGAGCCCAGGCTGTTCTATTGTGGGACTATTCAAATATTCAACTACCTACTACTAACGTGCTGCCTTTACCGTTCTTTATAGCTTGACTACAATCAAATCAAGTCGTCTTGTCGTGGGGTGTTCGTGTTGGGTACAATTTACATTGCATCATCCACTTTCAACCCACCAAAATAGAAACCAATGCGGGCGGCATGTTTAGGATTAATTATGAATGGGGGCGTTTTACAACATCCACGGGAGCCTGAAACCTAGACCAAAAAAACATCATGTAAATCCGCCCTTGTTGCCAATGTGTGGCATGGCATAGCGAGTTTCATCATACCTATTCACAATCATTATCCTTAGCAATAAGTAAGGCTATCAGTGTCGTGACTATACCAACGTAGACCTAGGCCCGTTGCAAACTCATACAAGGGCCCATTAGAATCCGAGTACTGTGAGCGCCGAGGGTATCTGACCGTGGGGCCTGTAGCACTCTCTTTCTATTGTTTCAGATGTTTGATTGTTTTTCATTTGTTACTATACTTAATACGGTTCCGCAAAACTGCACGATTTATTTTGTTTTATTTTAGTCTTTATCCAATGTTTATTTTTTGTCTATACTTTCCACCAATTTTATAACTTTCTACCTACATGGCATTCCCCGCAAGACCAGCATCGTGGTGCAAGTCACGCACGCACCACATATGCTGAATGGAGACCATTTTGGTACACAATTTTATTATCACATGCTGTCAATTGTACTGTTGTTACACTGCACTAAATAAACCATTTTCTTTCTATTCTTATATTATGTGTACTTACGTAGTTTGACTAGTGCATTCTTCTTCTCATTGTCTTCTACGTAAGCAAAGTTGACTTCCCAAGACTTGAGGTCGCTATCGTTATTGCAGCGTTTGTTTCCGCATTGGAACTGCCCTTTGCCCATCACCACCTCCTTTTCCACGCGCCATCTCAATGCTACCTATTTGGTGGAACGCATAAATTAATTATTAAAGTCCTACTTATGCAAGGGCGGATCCAGGACTTTTTCTGGGACGGGCACAAAGGGCGGACAGGCAAAATATCTACAAGTTATAGTGTGTACAGGGAAGGTATATGAAAGTGTCAAAAGAATAGAAAATTAACTGTTTGATTTGATATTTTAACAACTCTGATAATTTGATTTGCTTCTAAGTAGGTATGTCTGGGAGGGGGCACGATACCCCCGTTTAAATCCGCCCTTGGTCTTATGATCTAACTTCTTCACCGTGGCCTGTGGCCACGGTGGTCGGACGGTCGGACCTCCGTGGCTTAGGTACTGGCTCTGTTGTTGAAGCCAAGTTCATATGTGTTTGTACATATCTGTCACGGCACAAACTAAGCGCTTACTTGTGGACCGTTAAGAGTTGTCTATTTTTTACATAAGTAAGTAAGTACTACGGAAGTAAACTCTTACGTCTGGTACCTACTAAGTATCATGAGTTGGAGGCAGGACATCAAATCAAAAGCTATTTTTACATCAGCAGCGTCCAAGGTTTTGCCAAGCAAAATACGTTTCCCTTATACAGAGGCGGCTTTACCTATAGTGCAGGGTCTGCGGCGCGGAACCCTTCGTGCCGAGTCTAACTCGCGCTTAGCAACCGGCCGATAAGTATTTCTCTTCCTTTTAAAGAAATAAACAGAGTTAAATTTTATTGCAAATATAGGTTTCGCCCGCGTCTCCGCTCGCGTTAATGTCGATCTCTCGATAAATTTTCCGGGATGAATGGTAGCCCATGTCCTTTTCCATACCACAGACTGCGTATGCGAAAAGTTCAGTACCTAGTTAAGGCGTAAAAGCGTAACAAACAATTTTAGTATTTATAGTACTAGTGATTTACGGTTCTTTGAATACGCATTAATGATTAGTTGTCACCCGCGGTTCCCCCCGCTCATGTCGATCCCGTGGCAACAGTACTTTTTTACGGGATGAAAGGTAGCCTTTGTGTTAATTCAGATATAAACGTTATCTATCAGCAAAGTTTCGTCAAAATCCGTTCAGCCGTTTTGGCATGACAGAACAAACATCCATACATATGTACAAATTTTCGCGTTTATAATATAAGTAGGATATTTCCGTAAAGCTAGTATGCAAAGGACAATCATCGAAATTAAGTAGTTATTTTTGGAGATTGTGTCAGACGAAGTAAAAATAACTTTCATTCTGTCTCGCGCTGTCCGAAGGTTTGTTGTGAAGGCACGGTCAAAGTATCCTTGTTATCTTCGCTGGCACCGGCTCCAGAAATAACTGATAATAAACTGTAAATAGGCATGCGAGTAACAATAATTTCGTTGATTTCCTTTAATGCTAAGTAAATAATTATTTTCTACTTTTGTACACTTATGTATGTATCTATATAGACCGGGGGCCGGTGGCAGGACTTCCTACCTCATAAGATACCCGAATGAGACTAGTATGTAGTGAAAGTAGGTGCTTTGGAGTTGGGGGCTAGGTAGGGTTGCCACTCCCTAACCTGGAAGAACCATAAAAAAAAAGGTGTGGAAAACGTCAATTTTGGCCAAAAATTATCTCATCAGATACTCGAACGGGAGTTTGACGTAGTGAAAGATATCCTTATGGAGAGGTGAACCAGCTAAGGTTGCCTGCGGCAACCCTGAAAGAAGTCCAAGTTCAGCCACCCTGAAGGGGGCGATTTTTCATGGTATTTTATCTCATAAGATACCTCAATGAAACTAGTGCCCGATGTTAGTTCTGAGGGTCGGCACTGCAAATAAAATAGGTTGCCTGCGGCAACCCTGGAAGAACCCATGTTCAGACACGTTTTAGACGTGGAATTTGAAAATTAAAGTACTAAAAAAAAAACTCGGAACCATATCCAAAAGCACTGCAGGATTACGATCGTAATATTATTTTTAACCGACTTAAAAAAAATAGGTTTTCAATCCAATGTTCAATATATTCTCTAAAACTTTTAATTGCATTGTAACTAATATTAACTGATGTTTCATATTACATTTGATTTAGTGTAAGTTCCATCGAAATCGGTTCAGTAGTTTTCGAGATATAGGCTAATACGTAAAACTGTGCCATTTTTTTAAATCTTATTAGTACATGAATGAAACTAGTGCCCAATGTTAGTTCTGAGGGTCCGAACTGTGAATAAAATAGGTTGCCTGCGGCAACTCTGGAAGCACCCATGTTCAGGCACATTTAATACGTGGAATTTGAAAATTAAAGTAAAAAAAAAATCTCGGAACCATATCCAAAAGCACTGTAGGATTACGATCGTAATGTTATTTTTAACCGACTTCAAAAAAAATAGGTTTTCAATCCAATGTTCAATTTATTCTCTAAAACTTTTAATTGCATTGCAACTAATATAAATTGATGTTTTATTTTGTATTGAATAAATTATATTTAATTACCCACATATGTTCATAATAATTATAATAAATATATCTGTAATCTAAAAACATTTCAAAACAATTGTTTTTTTATTATGAAATAAATGAATTGAATTGAATTCACATTACATTTGATTTAGTGTAAGATTCATCAAAATCAGTTCATTAGTTCTCGAGATATAGGCTAATACGTATAACTGTGCCATTTTTTATCTCATATAGTACCCAACTGTCCCTCTACCTGCTCAATCGAAGACCTTAATAAAGCAAGCGACAAAGGCGTCGCTGTGGCTACCTACTGGTCAAAAAATTGTATCATCAACAGGTCTTTTTAGTCTCCACTGCAGGAGCATGACTCTCTCTGTACTACTGGAGCCATACTTGGGCCAGAGCAGACAGAGGATTTGGCCTACACTCTCCTCGCTGGCCAGACGGGTTGGAGAGGTCTCATTGATGTTTATGAGTTTTGTTTTTTATCTTGTATTGCCTAAGTCACCTCTTACGACATCCATGGGAAGATTTCGAGTGGTCCTATTTTACTCTGCCGGAAACTACACGGCTATCGGAAACCACACGGCTAAAAACTGTATAAAAGAAGGCAAACATAACCATTTTGATTCGAAAAGAAGAAGATTGGGACTGGGTATGGAGTTGACACATGAAAATACATTGAGAGCATTTGCAGACAACCAACTAAGGGAAACGCTGTTGGACTACTGTAGACGAGTCGAAACAAGACGAACCGGGAAAAATATTTAATGTTTATATATAAATAATTAACATAACCAATAGGTTATGGAAAAGAAAACCTCACTTTTTTGAAGTCGGTTAAGAACCATCGCAATCGTAATCTCGCCTTGCTTTTAAATATGGTTCCTACTTCGTTTTTAAATGATTAATTTTCAAATTCCTAAATCCGTAACCCGGAACAATCCAAGTTCATCCCCAAACTTGGATTGTTTCAGGTTACGGATTGGCAACCTATTTAATTCATATACAAGATCGTCAGTGCTAACATCGGGCACTAGTTTCTTACTCGAACTTACACTAAATCAAATGTAATATGAAAAATCAGTTAATATTAGTTACAATGCACTTAAAAGTTTTAGAGAATATATTGAACATTGGATTGAAAACCTACTTTTTTTAAAGTCGGTTAAAAATAATATTACGATCGTAATCCTTCAGTGCTTTTGGATATGGTTCCGAGGTTTTTTTTTTACTTTAATTTTCAAATTCCACGGTATAAATGTGCCTGAACATGGGTTCTTCCAGAGTTGCCGCAGGCAACCTATTTTATTCACAGTTCGGACCCTCAGAATTAACATCGGGCACTAGTTTCATTCATGTACTAATAAGATTTAAAAAAATGGCACAGTTATACGTATTAGCCTATATCTCGAAAACTACTGAACCGATTTCGATGGAACTTACACTAAATCAAATGTAATATGAAACATCAGTTAATATTAGTTACAATGCAATTAAAAGTTTTAGAGAATATATTGAACATTGGATTGAAAACCTATTTTTTTTGAAGTCGGTTAAAAATAATATTACGATCGTAATCCTGCAGTGCTTTTGGATATGGTTCCGAGTTTTTTTTAGTACTTTAATTTTCAAATTCCACGTCTAAAACGTGCCTGAACATGGGTTCTTCCAGGGTTGCCGCAGGCAACCTATTTTATTCGCAGTGCCGACCCTCAGAACTAACATCGGGCACTAGTTTCATTGATGTATCTTAAGAGATAAAATACCATGAAAAATCGCCCCCTTCAGGGTGGCTGAACTTGGACTTCTTCCAGGGTTGCCGCAGGCAACCTTAGCTGGTTCACCTCTCCATAAGGATATCTTTCATTACGTCAAACTCCCGTTCGAGTATCTGATGAGATAATTTTTGGCTAAAATTGACGTTTTCGACACCTTTTTTTATGGTTCTTCCAGGTTACGGGGGGGCAACCCTACAAGGCCCCACCTCCAAAGCACCTACTTTCACTACATACTAGTCTCATTCAGGTATCTTATGAGGTAGGAAGTCCTGCCACCGGCCGCCGGTCTAATAGTGTCAAAGTCGATTTTTGTTTAAATGTTTTTTTATTATACTCTCTTCGATTATTTCGGTGCCATAGCAAGCTGTTTTAACAGCTGCCTCCGATATCAGAATATTACTAAAATATCTTTCATTAATCAAACCGACTTCAATCAAACTACTAAACCGATTTTGATAAATCAGACCAATTGGAATTCATACCTATGCTTTAAAATCCGGCCAAGTGCGTGTCGGGCCACGCGCAATGAAGGGTTCCGCAGTTGCGAATGCCAGTTTTGAGTTCACGTCTTACGGTTTAACGACTTAAAACGAGCCCACATAGGACGATGGTACGTAACGAAGAAAGAGTTATAAAATCCTACTTCACAAGGGAAATTAGAAAAAATATTATGTATCTGATTAGTGAGTATTACTTCGACTCCCGAGTTCCGAGTAAAGCCCCAAGCGGCCTCGTATCGTTCGAACATAAACACATTGCTATTAATTTAGATATTATTATTATTAAAGCTGCTATGATTTTATATTTTCTTAACTTTAGGTGGATCGTAAATTTATACTCGGTAGTTGGTTTATGTAACTAACAACTGTCTTGACCACGGAGTAAGAACTAATTTTAAATTCAATTTGAATGAAATTTTACTTTTCCGAGTACTTTTATAAGTTGGTCGACTATAACTCTTTATTTTGTCAACTCTACTTAGCTCTGATAGTTTTCCTTTAAACTTCGTTATACTACTGCCGTGATTTTTTACACGTGTTCATATTTATCCATTTAGTAGATAGAGGGGAGTTGGGGGGCACTGGACTCTAACCAAAGTTTGCACTATAAAAATAAATATTTCAGAAACCGATTTTTTTTTTTCATGATTTTATTTTAAGTACCACTTTTTCGGTATGATTATTATACATATCCATTCCATACTAAATTACAACTTTCTAGTACTTATAGTCTCTGAGTAAAACCGCGGACGGACAGACGGACAGACATGGCGAAACTATAAGGGTATTGTTTACTACGGAACGCTAAATAGTACCTATACTAGGGTTGGAGAAATAATAAACAGTATAAAAAGTTTATAGGTTTTAAGTTTTTTGTCGTTTAAAAACATTTTAGAACTTCCTGCAAAATTTAACAAATGTGTGCAGCCCAGGCAGATCCTCTAAGAGATCTCCGCCTAATCGACGTTTCCGGTGACCTAAGTAAGTGTGCGTTATTCCAGCCAGATTTTGTTGAAAATTTACGAAAATCGACATTGTAGTGCAGTAGATAATTAGATATAGAGCTTCTGTAAATGGTAAGCTAATTTTTAAATTTGGTAAGCGTATATTTTTTGAATTATTTGATAAAAACAGTTCCGGCTAGCGTAACGTTACCGTAGCCAGATCTTTTTTTGTTTTACGGGAATTTTGAAATAAAAGTTATGTAAATAATTAGATATCAATTTGGTATAAATGGTACAACTTAAATTGTATTTGTATTTGCTATGGTTGCGAAGATATTTGAAATCCTGCTGGGGTAACGGTTTGCTCAATTGCTGTATCTCGGAATTGACTAAGCAGATGATGATGATTTTTGCACAGGACATCTGGCTAATTAGTTATAGTTTATAGCGCAATAAAGGAATTCACAGTAATTAACCGTTTAGAAGTTATTTTCATTAAATAGAAATATGCTTTAATAGGTCCTAGCACTTCCAATAAGCGCTCCAAAGACTAACTTTAAACGTTATTATATAGTGAAATACTGTCTATAAATGGTACCAAAGTTTCATTAGTATTCTATACGTAATTAAAAAGTTATGATGAATCTTCGATTTGTTTCGGCCATGGCGCGCGGCGGAGTTATTTTACGACCGATTAACCAAGTTTCCTGTACGAGTGGTCACATAATCTTTTGTAAATAATTAGATATACATGTCAATTTAATACCTAATAAATTTCAGACTTGTAGATTAATTAATTAACGAAATAATTGAAAAAATGATGTTCGCGTGGTAACCCGACCAAATCTAGAATGTTATGAAAAAGCGGCCGCGCCATACATTATACCAACCTTATTAAACTTACTAGATAATTTCATACTCGTACGTGTTTTGTACAGACGAGCTACATAAGTGATATAATAAAACTTAGTTATAACTAATATTATATTAATATAAAACATTTTCGTATCTTTAGATAGAATACTGTTGACTAGCTCCGTGGCGCAGCGGTCAACATGCCAGCCTGCGACACGGAGTGACCGGGTTCGATCCCCGGCCAGGTCAAAATGGAAAATGATCTTTTTCAGATTGGCCTGGATCTTGGATGTGTATCTATATATGTATTTGTTATAAAATATAGTATCGTTGAGTTAGTATCCCATAACACAAGTCTCGAACTTATTTTGGGGCTAGCTCAATCTGAGTGATTTGTCCGAAAAAGGTAAGTAAGTTTATAAATTGGCTTCAAAAATAATCACAGGTTTTTTCTTATGGACCAATATGCAACGTCGCATGCTTATCTAAAATTAAAAAGAAAGAATTTATAAATACCTATATCTTTTTTATGTTATCGTTCCGAATAAGTTAAAGTAAAATACTTGTAGTCATATATAAAGTTTTATTGTATAAAATCACAGATCAATAATAATAAAATGTAATAACATCACAGTGTAGTATGTACTTACATATTTTATCTACAGTAAGTATCTACTTCCCATTGCTTTCTGTAATCTGATTAAAAAAATCACAAATGTCTTAGACTAGCTGTTGCCCGCGACTTCGTAGTATGATTAATTAGTATAGATGAATTTTCCCCGTTTTCAAAACATTTTTTATTGATGCTTCGCTCCTATTGGTCGCAGCGTGATGCTTTATAGCCTAAAACCTTCCTCAATAAATGGACTATCCAACACAAAAAGAATTTTAGAATTTGAACCAGTAGTTCCTGAGATTAGCGCGTTCAAACAAACAAACAAACTCTTCAGCTTTATAATATTAGTATAGATAAAGATAGCCGTATTCTTAAATTACGTTTTTAGTATAAAAATCAAAATACAATATTATAAATAAACGACATAACAATGCAGTTTACTTCTTAGGATACGTACTTTTTGAAACAGTACAAGCTAAAGCTTTGTTTTATAGTAAACACTAGCTTCGCGGCTCTGCCCTCGTTAATGTCGATCCCACGGGAATAGTACTTTTTCCCGGGATAAAAGGTAGTCTATGTCCTTCTCTGTACTCCAGAGAACCTGTATACAAAATTTCATAGAGATCGGTTCAGTAATTACGGCGTGAAAGCTTAACAAACAAACAAACTCACTTTCGCATTTATAATATTAGTAAGGATAACGCAGACTAACTAGAGTAAATTATCAAGATGCTTCCACTACTAACTGCTAAGCTGTAACTGGTAGCTAGGAGCTATTTTAAAATAAATGTACCTACTTTTTAAAAATAGCTCGTCTGTACAAACCGCGTATGTATTATCCTGTAAGTTTTAGAAGGTTGGTATAATGTATTGCGCGGCCGCTTTTTTATAACATTCTAGATTTGGTCGGGTAACCACGCGAACATCATTTTTTTCAATTATTTCGTTAATTAATTAATTTACAGGTCTGAAATTTAGCAGGTATTAAATTGACATGTATATCTAATTATTTACAAAAGATTTAGTGACCACTCTTACGGGAAACTCGGTTAATCGGTCGTTAAATAACTCCGCCGCGCGCCATGGCCGAAACAAATCGAAGATTCATCATAACTTTTTAATTACGTATAGGATACTAATGAAACTTCGGTACCATTTATAGACAGTATTTCACTATATAATGACGTTTCAAGTTAGTCTTTGGAGCGCTTATTGGAAGTGATAGGACCTATTAAAGCATATTTCTATTTAATAAAAATAACTTCAAAACGGTTAATTACTATGAATTCCTTTATTATGCTATAAACTATAACTAATTAGCCAGATGTTCTGTGCAAAAATCATCATCATCCGCTTAGTCAATTCCGAGATACAGCAATTGAGCAAACCGTTACCCCAGCAGAATTTCAAATATCTTCGCAACCATAGCAAATACAAATACAATTTAAGTTTTACCATTTATACCAAATTGATATCTAATTATTTACATAACTTTTATTTCAAAATTCCCGTAAAACAAAAAAAGATCTGGCTACGGTAACGTTACGCTAGCCGGAACTGTTTTTATCAAATAATTCAAAAAATATACGCTTACCAAATTTAAAAATTAGCTTACCATTTACAGAAGCTCTATATCTAATTATCTACTGCACTACAATGTCGATTTTCGACAATTTTCAACAAAATCTGGCTGGCGTAACGGACACCCTAAGTAAGGGCTGGCGCCTTGTTCGTAGACTGGCGCGCATTTTGGTCAAAGATTGTGTTTGGCCATCAGCGAGAAAATGTCACCAGCCTTCTGGGCACCCTGCCTGCTGACTGACTGCAGCGAATTGGACTCTATTTATTGTATGGTTTCATATGGTTTTATCATTTTGAAGTTTAATATAGTTTAGTTAAAGTAAAGTACCAGCACATTTTATTGTTTTTTACTAAATTATCAATCAATAATAAATTTAAATATATATATTATTATTTTTAGCGAAATAAGTATAATAGGATTGTTATTAAAACAGTAATACTATATTTAACAGCAATCCTACCTGGGGGTAGAGTAAATTATTCACAAGGCAAATGTAATTTTAACATTTATTCAAACGCTCAACCAAAGTAAGATTGACAGAGCAGATGTGCGAGTACACAACACAACGCAGCGTTGCAATGGAGCGGAGCCACACCGGGCGTCGGGCGCGGATGCATCGAGCACGCCTCACGCTATATTTAGCCTACAGAAAGGCAGTACGGCCTTTGTTGCACTCCCCAGCCAGTATATCACACAAAGAAAGGTCTCGCGGGTAAAAAAAGGTAATTGAGTTACGCAGGGGACCGTCCCTATCTCAGGCTTAAGGCTGGGGGACTATTGAACTCGAGAATTATTATCTCAAATAGTTACATTCAGAGCCACTCCTTACATACAGCTGCTCTATCGTTTCAATAAAAACATTACAATGAGAAATGTAACTGCTTTAGAGATAAAACCTTAATTATTTTTAATGAGCAGCTGATAAATAACGATGTAATTTAGCGTACAGAGCATGTTACTACAACTTAACTAATGTAGCTAATATAGATGATTTACGGAAATAAATATTTAAACTTACTTTGTTATCTTTATATCTGGTTAAATCGCAAATACAGTATTCCTTGAAGAGTTTGTCATAATATTTCTTGGCCAGCTGCTTCTCCCAAGTATCTGCGACGTCATCTTCCTCCCAGAGGAACTTGTGGTTTTGTCTGATGACGTCGAGATCCGTGCGGTCTCTGGAAGTGTCGCGTTGCAGCAGACGCGTGGCGCCCTTCGTATTCAAACAATACACGTTAACTAGATACTTATGCAATTCATATGGATTTAGATTACGCAATCTTGAAGACATCGTTAGCGTAACCTAGAACAAAGGGAAAACCGCCTATGTAGTTGACAAAGATAACGAAAATAAAACGTAATTTTCAACAAACAACTCTTTAATAAAATCGACAATTATTACAAATTTCCATAAAATAATAATTCATATTAAAATGAAATGGCCCTTAGTCTAATTGTCATGTTGAGTAACAAGGTGCATTTTCCATAAATAGTTACAAAATTGTTTATTCCTCAAATTATCAATAAATAATGTTTTGTGCACATGATAATATCTACTCTGAATATTATTGTCAGTCTTGTAGATTTTTTTGCGAAAATTTACTTATTTGGCTCATTATCAATTTCTAAATCTATGAACAAGTCATGCAGTTAAACATCTAAATAATTAAATACAATAATAAATATATTAAAATATGAATATTACCTACATCTAGATATACATTAGACCAAGTTATATAGTACATCATACAACCAGTTAATAAAATTGAAGTGGCACATATGTATAATATTAATAATAGTAAACTTTGGTTTCTTTGCCAATTATCTTTGGATTTCTGAATAGGTACATACTATATTTGGTGCCTGAATTTATTTTACACAGTAAAATAAAGAGTAGGTATAAATTTACTAACAATTATATTTTCATCACTACAAAAATTGTGATGGTTAAATTCTTTGATTTAGTTATAAAAGTGATACTAAACTAATCTTAATAATTATTTGATCAAAATGGCTAAACTAGACTTGTTTCTGAGACCATTTAAAGGAAAATATTTTATTGCCTTACAAAGCATGAGTTAAAGGTCAACAAGGTTTCTTTCATCAATATACCTTTTCTAAAAGTACTTACAAACAATAGTCCAATTTAATTAGTCTAACATCTAAGAAATTATTTGGTATACATGTGTAAAAATACGCACATTTAACAATATTATTGCTTTGGTTACAACACAGTTCATATAAGAATCACTTGAGATACTTATTCTAAAATTTGGCTTAGGTTTGCTTTACAACTGGTATTTAAATACCCATAAGGTCAAAAATATATCTACATTATTTATATTAAAGCTTGTAAATGTAGCAGGAACAAGTATAATCTTTGTGACATTTAGTAGAAGGCCTCAAATCTTTTCACAGATTGTAAATTATCTAATGTAAATATTACAAAATATCTATCAAATTCAGGACATCCAACCTGTTTTCACAAGTTAAATATTACTTCATTATTTCTAAAAGGCAACTTTGGATCGAGATATGTGTGACCTTATTATAGAGCACCTGTATAGGCATTTCTCTAAAACACTATGATTACCCAAACATGCATTAAAACATCGCATAAATAAAATACTTAATAGAGAAAGCAACTACAGCAGCACACAGAGTGCAAACACTCTCATAAACACACCATAATGACTAAAATTATGAACTAGATCATATTTTTTTGATTTGGTATAAAACAATGCAAGATTTAAATAATCAAAAAAATAAAACTAAATATTTGGCAATTAGAGAATCAGGCAGTTGTGAAACACATCACATACAACTGTAAACAATATGCACAAAATGAATTCTAGTTGTATGTGAAGCTAATCACATAAATTGCCCCATGGTTTACCCATGAGTTTTTTCATGTTTCTTCATATTATCGGAACGAGTAAACGCTTTGTCACAAACACCACAATAGTACGATTTTTGTTTAGTGTGCACTGTCATGTGGCGAGACAGTTCACTCTTGGTTACAAACTTTTTCTCACACACAGTGCAGGCGTGCTTCCGGACATTCAAGTGGAACTTCATGTGTATGGACAGGGAGCTGGACTGAGAGAAGGCTTTGTGACACAGCTCACAGACAAACGGTCTTTCACCTGTGTGTTTCCTCAAGTGATTCATGAATCCAGTTTTTGTATAATCTTTTTGGCAAAGGTGACAAAAGCTTGATTTAGAGTCAAGCATCCCAGGAAAATGGCTGTTCATATGTTTTCTGAGTTCCCAGTAGCTAGGGAACTTTTCTGCACACACATGACATGGATATTTCTTTTCTTCAGTGGATTTGGCACTGCAATTATGTGAAGATAGTAATAGATCACTGGAAAACATTTGGTTACATTGGCCACAAGTATGACTAGTCTCAGATTCAGTAGATAGAGTGACTTCCAAGTAGTTTTCAATAGACATAACATTTCCATTGGAGCTATCAGCATCATCGTTTGGTGCCTGGGACATTCGTTCTCTGTCTGGAACATCTTTGGTATCCATTTTTTCTATAAAATCTCTATAATCTAAAGAGTCTTTACCTGAATTGTTGTTGTCAGGCTCTACAAGATGTAGAACAGGTGACTCACTTTGTTCTCTGTCAGGAGATGTCTTTTCATTGTCCGAGTGTTCTGGTTTCGAGGATACATTATTGTCAGATTCCCAATCGTTTTCCACAATTTCCACATCTGAATCGGATTCTTCTGCACTCGATACAGAATTATTCACTAAATGGAATCCGATATCATCAAAGCGAAGTACATTTGGAGGAAGTTTAACCCCCACGATAGCCTGTATTGCCTGCCATGAAAGCTCCTGGGGGTTGTTCTGCATATTAGATCGTACTATTCTAACCTATAAACGAGTATTAATCGATTATTGGACTTGTTTATTTTAACCTATATAATTATACATTCTAAAGGAAAAATATAACACATTTACCTTACTTACACGGTGAAATTAATCGGAATAAATAATCTATTGACACCTTTATTCTCTACATCTAAAATTAAAAATATTATGCTATAGCTTTGGCTATGCACACTGATCTTGTCTTGTCATTTGTCTATGATAGATGGAAGCGTTTATTTTGTCTTTGATTTATTTATTGGTTAATTTGGTATTTATTCACGGGTACTATTTTTGAAAGTATGACTATTTGTCTTCGAGTGATTTTTGTATCATGATATTATGGAATTCAGATTTAGTATTCCGTGTGGCTCTCAGAACAATAACTAAAGCATAGAAACCGTGTTAAAATAACAACAAAATACAATATTCTACACTGTTTTTACTTATGGCATTGTTAAAGCATCAGAAAGAGATGCATATACAATGCCATTTGCGTAAATGTGCAGGTTGTCCTGGGGTACTGATGTGATCAGGGTTGTACTATATCGATGAAATATATTTATCGACTAAATGTTTCGTCCTAAGAAATTTATACTCTACTCTGATTGTATCGATTCGTTAAATGAGTACGATTCATAAAAAAAAAAAACAACTAGTTGCACTCCAGGAGTGCCGGCAGAAGTGAAAACTCGCCTTTGCGGCATACTCAGGTCCGTGTCCTTCTTACGAATTTTCGATCAATTCACATGTCCTGACGCGAGTTTTCTATTTTACCCATCCCAAAAAGTGCACAAAGCCGCTAAAGAGGCTTTTACTTTAAAAGTTACGTCAAGATACACCTAAATAACTCCTAATCGCATGGCGCCGCTTGGCTTCATCTGATAAATAGGTAAAAAAAAAATCCATACATTACCCACCGCGCGTCTACTGTCTACTGCTGGTCATTAGGCCTTACCCAGTATTGGTCGAACGGCAGAATACCTAATATGATGTCAATCATATTTTCGATTATTTCGAAATTCAAACAGTGCCTACTTACCTACCTTACCTATTACCTATGAATGCGCAAAAAACCCAATGCATTCGATTTACAGTCCCCAATGTGAGGCAGTCCAACGTTGACATACTAGTTGAAGGTAAAATAGACTTTGTAAATGATACCACCTTCTTAGGAATCACAATAGACTCTAAATTGCAATGGGGCGCTCATGTATCAAAAGGTAATATAAGGTCAGATATATTTTTCACTTGATCAATGGGCCATTCAGCATATTCCAAAACCATCTAAAGCTTTTCCCAGCTAGCTTTGAGGAACAGTCAGTAAAGGAAACATAATCAGGTAGGTAAAGAGAAACACATAATTCCAAGTGATATTTTTATTTTATAAAACTTTTACACTAGGGTAAAAAAGTGCCAGTGTGTTATTTGTGAAAAATTCACAGTGTTGGTAATAGAAAAACAAGAGGTGAAGAAAAACAAGAGATTACTTTACCCACTTTCATTACTGTCCAAAATAAAATGTTTTTCATAATTTTAAATATAAATAATAAAACCGTTTCCGTAAACTTTCTTATTACCATTGATTTATAATTCGGCAAATATAAATGTAGGTAAAGCATCGTGTTTCAATCGCTTCCATTTAATTTTATATTCGAAATTAATGTATCGGCACGGCAGTAAAATATTTTGAACAAATTCGAGTATGTATGACATTTTATGTCCAATATGTCGCTTGAAAGTTCCTCGGATCCACACCTTTTTATCCTTTTACTTCAGGGAGCTGCAATAAAATTTCAACAATAATTTTCTTCATATTAGTAAAAATCGATTCTTTTTAGGGTTCCGTACCCAAAGGATAAAAACAGGACCCTACTAATATGACTCCGATATCCATCTGTCTGTCACCAGGCTGTATCTCATGAACCGCGATAGTGAGACAGTTGAAATATTACAAACAAAAATTTCGGGCGTTTTTATAGCTTACGCCCACGGCTCCGCTCGCGTTAATGTCTATCCCCGATAACAGTACCTTATTCTGAGATGTAATTTATGTCTATGTTCTTTTCCGTACTCCAGAGATCGTGCAATGGTGATGATGATGATGCAAAATTTCATGATGATCGGTTCAGAAGTTACGGCGTGGAAGCGTAACAAACAAACTCACTTTCACATTTATAATATTATATGTAAGGATGGTACGGAACCCTTCGTGCGCGAGTCCGACTCACACTTTCCTGGTTGTTTAATTACCATGATGGTTCAATTTGTTACATTACTATTGCATGGATCAACACTAACAAAAATATCCCTGATAGCAAGACCGTCATAAAAAATATCGATATACTCGTAGATACGTGATTTTACCACATCACTAGCAAAAAAACTAACCTAATTTGAAATAAGGAAAAAACGATAATTTTAAGCAAAATACCTATAAAAGTTGTCATTTATACAATACGTTATATAATTGACAATATTATTGTTGTATTTTGAGGTATTTTGGGTTTTAATTATGCACTTTTAACTGAAAAACTTACCGAAGAAAATTATGTTTTACAGAATTTATTTCTGTTCGTCCTGAATGGGATTTACATCGCTCCATTGCACAAGACATTGTTTAGTATAATGGTCATTTGATAACGCACCAACCCAACACCGGTTAATACTTTTTTCCGTGAGAATTTTAGCACAGTCCTATATTTAATTTGCAGACATCACAATTCCGCCGCAATGTTTTTGTCGATATATAACCCGATCAAATCGGCAAGATGCTTATATTACAGACGTTGAACTGTAATAAGTTATTTTGAATTTAGTCGGATTTAATTGGAGTCCAATGGAGTCCATTGACATTTCAAGTCGGGACAACCATGAAAATAATAGAAACTGACTGAAGTTTTTGTCTCATTCTGTCATAAGCGAAAGCTCATAAGAAAAATACAGTGTCAACTATCTGTTTTCAGTTTCTATTTTTATGCGGCTTCTATGTATATTATTCTTCTGAGGTGTGGCTAGCGCAAACGAGTGTTTAGACGTGATAACGTCTTATAAATCGATAAACGTCGGCTGCAAGCAGGAAAAGTGTCACGTTCCGTCCGTGTGAGCGCGGAACAAGAGAAAGAGGCTTGTGAGGCATCTTTCTCTCTAAAATTATCGTCTGTAAACCAACTTTGCAAGCAACCAATTTATTTAATAAAAAATATATAAGAATATATATAATAATATTATAATAAATGTTTCGTTAAATAATTGTATAATTATTTATACAAAGATAAGTAAATTGCACATTTTAAACGTAACCTGTAACGCGATATTTTTTATATTTAATGAAGTAGGGACGTCGAAGTAGGGTAAGACCAAAAAAACGCTGGATTGAGTGCGTCAAACAGGATATGGATAGGAAGGGCGTAACTGAGGGTTTGACCAGTGACAGAGCAAAATGGAAGAGATTGACGTGCTGTGCCGACCCCACATAATAGTGGGAGAAGGATAAAGAGGAAGAATAAGAGGAAGAAAAAAAAGACTTATTCTAAAACAATCAGATAAATTGCAAATTAGGTTAATGCGAATACTAATATTCCGACACCCACCCATATTCTTAAACATTACCATAAGATTCTCTTGACTCATCATAAGGTAATGTTTATAGCTTTTAACGTTTGGTGCGATTATATACTCTTTGGTCAGGTGGAGACTACAGCGTTATGGTGGTCTGCAACGTCCTCTGGTTCTCTGTGGGTTGCTAAAAGTCAAAAAATTCAAAAGTCAAATATTTTTAATCAAAATTGGATACATGTAGGTATCTCTTTTTGTACGTCATATTTGTATTTCTTATAATTTTTTTAAATATATGCAATAATACGTTTCGGAACGACCACTGGTGAGAAGAATACGCCGAAAGAAACTCAATCCAGGGGCACTATTTTTTAAAGTATGACGTACGACTCGTATTCGAGCGATTTTTCCATACAAAAATTGCTTGAAGACGAGTGTTACACTTTCAAAATAGTACCCCAGACTTGGTCTCTACCTCAGAAGAATAATATACATAGAAGCCGCATAAAAATAGAAACTGAAAACAGATAGTTGACACGGTATTTTTCTTATGAGCTTTCGCTTATGACAGAATGAGACAAAAACTTCAGTCAGTTTCTATTATTTTCATGGTTGTCCCGACTTTATAAGTCAATGGACTCCATTGGACTCCATTAAATCCGACTAAATTCAAAATAACTTATTACAGTTCAACGTCTGTCACATTAGCATCTTGCCGATTTGATCGGGTTATATATCATACGTCCATGATATCGACAAAAACATTGCGGCGGAATTGTGATGTCTGCAAATTAAATATAGGATTGTGCTAAAATTCTCACGGAAAAAAGTATTAACCGGTGTTGGGTTGGTGCGTTATCAAATGACCATTATACTAAACAATGTCTTGTACAATGGAGCGATGTAAATCCCATTCAGGACGAACAGAAATAAATTCTGTAAAACATAATTTTCTTCGGTAAGTTTTTCAGTTAAAAGTGCATAATTAAAACCCAAAATACCTCAAAATACAACAATAATATTGTCAATTATATAACGTATTGTATAAATGACAACTTTTATAGGTATTTTGCTTAAAATTATCGTTTTTTCCTTATTTCAAATTAGGTTAGTTTTTTTTGCTAGTGATGTGGTAAAATCACGTATCTACGAGTATATCGATATTTTTTATGACGGTCTTGCTATCAGGGATATTTTTGTTAGTGTTGAGCCATGCAATAGTAATGTAACAAATTGAACCATCATGGTAATTAAACAACCAGCAAAGTGTGAGTCGGACTCGCGCACGAAGGGTTCCGTACCATCCTTACATATAATATTATAAATGTAAAAGTGAGTTTGTTTGTTACGCTTCCACGCCGTAACTTCTGAACCGATCATCATGAAATTTTGCATCATCATCATCACCATTGCACGATCTCTGGAGTACGGAAAAGAACATAGACATAAATTACATCTCAGAATAAGGTACTGTTATCGGGGATAGACATTAACGCGAGCGGAGCCGTGGGCGTAAGCTATAAAAACGCCCGAAATTTTTGTTTGTAATATTTCAACTGTCTCACTATCACGGTTCATGAGATACAGCCTGGTGACAGACAGATGGATATCGGAGTCATATTAGTAGGGTCCTGTTTTTATCCTTTGGGTACGGAACCCTAAAAAGAATAGATTTTTACTAATATGAAGAAAATTATTGTTGAAATTTTATTGCAGCTCCCTGAAGTAAAAGGAAATTAAAAAGGTGCGGATCCGAGGAACTTTCAAGCGACATATTGGACATAAAATGTCATACATACTCGAATTTGTTCAAAATATTTTACTGCCGTGCCGATACATTAATTTCGAATATAAAATTAAATGGAAGCGATTGAAACACGATGCTTTACCTACATTTATATTTGCCGAATTATAAATCAATGGTAATAAGAAAGTTTACGGAAACGGTTTTATTATTTATATTTAAAATTATGAAAAACATATTTTATTTTGGACAGTAATGAAAGTGGGTAAAGTAATCTCTTGTTTTTCTTCACCTCTTGTTTTTCTATTACCAACACTGTGAATTTTTCACAAATAACACACTGGCACTTTTTTACCCTAGTGTAAAAGTTTTATAAATAAAAAATATCACTTCGAATTATGTGTTTCTCTTTACCTACCTGATTATTTTTCCTTTACTGACTGTTCCTCAAAGCTAGCTGGAAAAAGCTTTAGATGGTTTTGGAATATGCTGAATGGCCCATTGATCAAGTGAAAAATATATCTGACCTTATATTACCTTTTGATACATGAGCGCCCCATTGCAATTTAGAGTCTATTGTGATTCCTAAGAAGGTGGTATCATTTACAAAGTCTAGTATTTTACCTTCAACTAGTATGTCAACGTTGGACTGCCTCACATTGGGGACTGTAAATCGAATGCATTGGGTTTTTTGCGCATTCATAGGTAATAGGTAAGGTAGGTAAGTAGGCACTGTTTGAATTTCGAAATAATCGAAAATATGATTGACATCATATTAGGTATTCTGCCGTTCGACCAATACTGGGTAAGGCCTAATGACCAGCAGTAGACAGTAGACGCGCGGTGGGTAATGTATGGATTTATTTTTTTACCTATTTATCAGATGAAGCCAAGCGGCGCGATGCGATTAGGAGTTATTTAGGTGTATCTTGACGTAACTTTTAAAGTAAAAGCCTCTTTAGCGGCTTTGTGCACTTTTTGGGATGGGTAAAACAGAAAACTCGCGTCAGGACACGTGAATTGATCGAAAATTCGTAAGAAGGACACGGACCTGAGTATGCCGCAAAGGCGAGTTTTCACTTCTGCCGGCACTCCTGGAGTGCAACTAGTTGTTTTTTTTTATGAATCGTACTCATTTAACGAATCGATACAATCAGAGTAGAGTACATTTATGACTTTCTTAGGACGAAACATTTACTCGATAAATATATTTCATCGATACAGTACAACCCTGATCACATCAGTACCCCAGGACAACCTGCATATTTACGCAAATGGCATTGTATATGCATCTCTTTCTGATGCTTTAACAATGCCATAAGTAAAAACAGTGTAGAATATTGTATTTTGTTGTTATTTTAACACGGTTTCTATGCTTTAGTTATTGTTCTGAGGTCTCTACCCTACGTGCTGATTGATACTGGCTAAATTACGTCAAGCGTACAAGCAATAAAAAATATGGTCTTGTCAAACTGTCTGTCAGTGTCACTTACTAGTGTCATCGTCTCGTCATGTGTTGTGTATGTGTATGGTTGACTGGCGCACAGGACTGGCGGGAAACGTCGGAAAACATTTAACCTGCAGAATTTATTTACAAAATGGAATCACTCCAAGAACTACAAGATATTATCAAATCAAAAGACAATTACAAGAATTTTGTTAATAGTTCGAATGTTCCAGAAAAATGTAAAGCTGAACCGTGTATGCTCGGCGTAGACGAGGCCGGTCGTGGTCCAGTTCTAGGTATTGTATTATTTAAATCAGTGATTCTTATCATAACAGGTGTCCGCGGATTTCCGATGGTCCCTGGAAGCACCCGCAATGGTCCACGGAGTCTTCATATGTAAAATTCTGTTACTATGGCATACCTATGCAACTATGCAAACAATAGTAAATAAATATATATTATCTACGTTTTGCGTTAGAACTACAAAAAATAAAATTAATTTACTTTAATTTGTACTTTACATGTAAAGCTTTCGTAGTTTGTGGCAATACAACACTATAGATTTAATTGTCCCTTACAAGTAAAAGGTCAACACCTGAATCCTCAAAAGCAAAAATCACTGATGGCAGATTCAAGGGAATCTCCCAAATTTGGGGGTTTTTAATTCTTTTGGCGGGACAATTAGGGGGAAAAGATACTTGGTGGGATTTCAGGAGGCCCATAAAATTTTTTGGGGTATTTGTATTGAGTATGTTTTTTTTATGGAAAGATGATGTTGACTCGGTGCAGGAATAGGATGCTTTGCATCGTACAACATGGAAATCTACCAAACACATTGAAAAGTTTTGGGTTGAAGTTGTTGAAGTTTGGTACTAGCAATTTTGTCTTGGCTATTTTCTTGCAGTTGTGGAAAGAAAGAGCCTTTGCCCAAATTATTTGAAATAGATTGGCTATACACACTGCTAAATCCATCTTGAGAGTGAGACACTCATTGCTAGGAGGATGTGTTCAATTAAAATCAAGTTCAAAGATTCTATAGAGGTTTCACTAACTCAGAAAAAAATTACAGAACTGTAGATGATGTGCTTGATGATGCTTATCCAGTAATGGAAGCTATTGCTGAACTAGTTTAAATTTCATTTGCTTAATTAAAACCTATAATTCATTTATTTTTGCTTTTGTGGGTTTTTTAAAAACCTCTATTTTGGGGGCAATTGCGGGAAACATGATACTGATATCTGTCAACACCACAATTTAAGAAAACACTTACTGATTTATAAAATCACTTATAATAACTTCAATGTGTTTCAGGTCCTATGGTTTATGGAGTAGCATATTGTCCTATTGATCAGAAAAGTGTTTTGGTGGATCTTGGATGTGCTGATTCTAAGGCTCTAACAGAGGAGAAAAGGGATGACATATTAACTAAGATGTTAACAGAAAAGGATTCAATTGAGAATGTGGGTTGGGCGTCAGAAGTGATATCTCCTAATTACATTTCCAATTCCATGTACAAAAGAGCCAAGCATTCATTAAATGAGGTAAGTAATGAAATTAAAATAAGTTAAAAAACAAAAAAGTCCATGCAAAAGTGTGCAGCCACCTGGGCAATTTGTATGGGATGGGAGTGTTGATTTCTATTATATTGTTGTGACCTAGTATAGCCCTTGGTTCCATTCATTACGCATGTCTTTAACATTTTGTGTATTGTCTAGATTTCAAAATATTAGTAAATTTGTATAAAACTCAGGTTTTTGAATTTTACCTACCCTAAGTTCATACACTTTATTATCATCATCATGGAGACTTAACATCCATAATATACTATTGAGTGACATATTGTCTAAAGGCTGCACCTAAAATGGAAGTGTACTATAGGTCTATTTACATTAAGTGCAAATATTTGAATGGTCAAAGATATCTTTAGTAGCAAAATTTAAGAGAGCAACAGAGAGAACATGCAAATTTTTGTTTTCGCTTTTTCATACAAAATACGACAATGTAGGGGATAATTGGTCAAGCGAGAAAATTTTGTCAACTGGTCAAGCGTTTTTTAACTGTTCCGACATCAACGTCATTGACTTAGTATCCATAGTAGACAACAGTAAAACTTTGTTTGCCACAAAAGTGATTTTTTATACACAGGGTGTTTTTTCGTCTGTTGTTCCAAATGTTTAGGTCCAGATATCCTGAAAACTAGCATGTCGTTTTGTTTTATTTCAGCTTCTAAAGCATTATTCTTGATTATACCTGCCAGTTTAGGTGCCAGCCCTTAAAATATTTGTGCTTAATTTAAATTGACCTTATATATGAACACTACAGAATATGCAACACACACGTAGACATACTTTCCAAAGTAGACCAACTAAAGTGGAGATGGATTGGCCATATGTTGCGTAGTGACCAGAAAAAGCAAAGCCCTAACTGGTATCCAAGGGACAGAAAGAGAAACAGGGGAAGACAATATACAAGATAGGAGGACGAACTAAAACTCACTGCAGGCTCTAACTGGAGAAGGGTTGCCAGTAACAGAAAGCAGTGGAAGTGGTTGGAGGAGGCCTTTGCCAAGAGGCACACTGAACTCAGAGACATCCTATAAAAATAACCAATACAACCAAAGATTTCAGGAATAATGGCTTATACAGTACAATGAACACTACACTGCCTCATTTTTCCTTTAATGTATATATGCAGTTGAGTGCCAATGCTTAATTACTATTAAGTTTCCGATTTTACTTTAATATATTTAGTTCTATTTTCTTATTATTTCAGGTATCAATGAATTCAGCCATAGATTTGATCAAGCAAGTGTGTGCATCTGGGGCAAATATTACAGAAGTTTATGTGGATACAGTGGGACCACCAGAGAAGTACCAAGCAAAATTATCAGAAATATTCCCTGACAAAAAAATTACTGTATGTATTACAACAATACATAATGAGATTGAGTCTTTCAACTTACATGAGCTTACTTTATTGGTATTACCATATTACTGAGCATAGTATTTTTATCCCATGGTAATAATAATTAGGACCTTGATTACCGCCGACAGTGCAATTATCTTGAATTGATAAATCAAATAAATATATAGGGACATATCAAACAAATTGAGCTAGCCTCACAGTAAGTTATGAACTTGTGTCGTAGGATACTAACTCAACGATACAATATTTTATAATAGATATTTATATAGATAAACATCCAAGACCCAGGACAATTAGAAAAATATCCTTTTCCATCATGACTTGACCAGGGATCGAACCTGGGAACCCTCGTGTCGCAGGCTGGCGTGTTAACTACTGCGCCACGGAGCTCAGAAGTGCAATGCAAATAATGAAAAGGAATACCAAAGTACTGTCGCGAAGCTCCCAGAACAGAATAGTCTAGAACTTTTCCGAACATCGTCTGTCGCGCTCATACATCTTCCATCCTGCTCACACATATGTATTCTATCCCGCTCATACACATACTCGAATATTCTGGAATGTTTTAGTTATCGGCCGTCGGGACCGGAAGTATATGGAACTTTCTAGATACCCATAAGTCAGTATATAAGGGAGCGGACGTGGCGATCGTTAATCAGTTTACCGCGAGTGTTCTTAGTGAGCTACACTAATACGAGTGATTTGTGTGCGACTGATAAGTGATAATTTATACGACCACAGCAACGGACCAGGACTACGAGTGCTTTGCGTTTTGGATATTCGACGTGTTGGAAGACCAGTCAGTGTTGGGATTCCGTAGTGAATAAATTCCCTCTGAAGAGTTTGGTGTTTTACTCCAAATCCTGAACCCTAACCACGTAACATTTGGTGTCAGAAGTGGGATTTGGAAATGCCAGTGTTGCCGAGGGACGAAGAAGATAAGGAAGGCGTCCGGACCCGGGCTCAACGTGCAATGGAGGCTACCGCAGCCGCCGCCCAAGTTGCATCCGCTCGACATGCGCCAGCCGCCCAAAACATCGCAGCCGAGCAACTGCCGCCCGTAGCCCCAGAGGTCGCAGCCGCCCAAGACATGTCAGCCGCCCAGGACATGGCAGCCGCCCAAGACATGGCAGCCGCCCAAGACATGGCAGCCGCCCAAGACAGGGCAGCCGCCCAAAATGTCGCAACCACCGAAGCCGTCACAGCCACCCAGGAAGTTACGGCCTCCCAAGAGATTGCCGCCGCCCAACAGATGCCAGCCGCCCATCATCAAGCCACGTTTCCTAGCCCCTCTTTCCAGGTTCCCACTCAAGCATCTTTTGATTTTGGTAGCTTGATGCAAATGTTGCAGTGCATAAATGAGAACCAGAGTAAACTGCAACGCATCAATGTGGAACTTAATGGAGAAATACAAAATATGCGGGATGAACAAAAGTGCTCGAGGGATGAACAAAAGCGTATGCAGGAAAAGCTGCATCATATGAGTGAGGACCAACGAATGGTATTAGCAGCTGTCAGCAAAGTCAGCAACGTGGTGGACCAGATCCGTAAGGATGTGGATTTGGTGGATAATCGCGTGACAGGTCTAGAAACAAACTTCTCCGGACTAGAGAAGAAAGTGGTGCGACTGGAGACAGTAGGCGTGAAAGTGACGTCGAGCAACGCTGTTGCTTATGCACCTGGACCCAAGGTGAAAGTGCCATCTTACGACGGAACTACTTCCTGGGCCGCGTATAAACAGCAGTTTCAAACTGTTGCCGCAGCAAATGGATGGACTAATGAACAGAGCCTGACAGCCCTCACCGTTGCACTGAAGGGCTCCGCTTTGACAGTATTAGAAGCACTACCTAACTCAGGTAGTGACTTCAAGGACTTGTTGGAGGCTCTTGAAGCAAGGTACGGAGAACGCCACTTAGAGCACGTATTCCGAGCCCAGCTTCGCGACCGAGTCCAGCGATCAGGCGAGGGGTTACAACAGTGGGCATTAGAGATCGAGAGGCTCGTAAGGAAAGCGTTTCCCTCAGTAGACCCCCGGATGGTGGAGAAAAATCTACTGCAAGCCTTCGTGGATGGAATTAAGAATTCAGAGGTAAGGGCTACAGTAAAGCTCCAACATCACACCTCGCTTAAAGATGCCCTTGCACACGCCCTTGAAGTGGAAGCGGTAAGACAAGATGTGCAAGTTCATAAATTGAGAGAAATTAACGAGATAAGCGAGGTAGTCAAGGCGGTTAAGGCCCCTTCAAAGAAGGATAATGGAACTGGGCCTATGTGCTGGAATTGTGGTGAAAGAGGCCATTTACAACTCAATTGCCGCAAAAAGAAACAGTTAAAGGAAGAGCTCAGGGAACAGCTTAAAGAAGAGATCAAGAAAGAGATTAAGGAAGACCTAAGCAATCAGTTTATGATCTCTCCTTTAAAGAAGCAGGGAAACGAGTAACAGCCAGGACTAAGGGGCGGGTACTGGCTGGCTCAGAAGAAGCCCCAGCAATAATCATCTCACAGGCAAGCAATGAAAATTGTCTGGCAATATGTGGTTCAGTGGATGGGAAAAACTGCAGGATAACAGTAGACACAGGTGCATCTATGACTATAGTTAAGCCACATCTAGTGAAAGCGGCAAGGGGACCTAAGAACATCAACTGTCGGCTTCTTTCTGCTTCTGGCCAGCCAATACCTGTCCTAGGAGAAATGGCAGTTACGATGTACGTGGGAGAGACACCCTATACTCACAATGTCATCGTAGCTGAAATCATTGATGACTGCATACTGGGCTTAGATTTTATGAAGAAATATAATTGTGGAATTGATATCACGAATGGTGTTTTCAAGTGTGGTAATGAAGAAATCTTCATTCTTGGAGCTTCCACTGGAAAAGTAACCTGCCTTAACAAAATTGTTATTCCTGGACGAACACAGGCTCAAATAATGGTGAGACTGCCCACGACGGCTAAGAAAACAGAGGCAAAGAGATGTGTTTTGATTGAGGACACATTACACAAACCAACTGCGAGAGGACTCCTAACAGCAAGAACCTTAGTGCGTGGAAGCGATACTGCAGTGGTAAGAGTGGTTAACCTAGACTTCCATGAGGTCAGCCTCAATGAAGGAGATACTGTGGGAAAATGCGAAGAAGTTGTGTGGATGAGAAAGTGTCAATCAAAGCTGAGCTCAGTGTCACCTAACATCGCGAATAACTCTACAATTATTGATCTTCTGAAAGACAGCAAAGATAATCTGACTTTTAAGCAATACCACAGGTATGGCACTTCATACAAACGGGACGACATAAATACCTAGTACTACTACAAACAAAATTTTACATCCGTGCACACGCTAATGTGTGAGTTAAAGAACCAAGGTTGACACCGAAGAATGAAATTAAATATACCTATTCATGATGCCACCTAAGGTTCGACAAATTTGCGAGTATGTCTCTCAATTCTGAAAGATTTATGATGATCTTAATTTATTTATGTAGGTATGTATTTATTGACTTACCTACATCTCAATAATAAGTAAGTAAACTTGTTAACAAACAAAAATGTATTCGTTGATCTCGCACACAATACAACAGGCACAATCAGAACACCATGACGTATAAGATTATTATATTTTAGGTGTACGTACACATCAACAAGTAACTAGCACTTCACAAATAAGAGGTTATGTATTTTATCTTCTCTTCACCACTGGTTTATTAGTTATCTATTGATTCATTTACAATTAAAAGCACTAGATAATGTCCTGTAATATAATAAATTGCTCGTTTGGCGCTAAACTTTACGGCAAATGTGATAAAAATCGATAAAAAAAGGATAAAAACAAGAGGCAGATAGACAGATTCACAGCACAGTATTTCATTGTAAAGCGTGTCGGTAACGTAATATTCGCATTTGACGTGCAACAAAACCTAACCCTGTTTCAAAGCAACGCATCGCACTCCATTTACGGGGGAGAGGTGCGGCGATGCCTTGTTGCGGGGGACGCAGGGAGTTTCCGTTCTGTACGTTAGTACTTATATTAATTCTGTGGCAATACTCGGACGCAAAGAAGTCACTGTTGCGTTTTGCTGATATCTTCTCTTCGAAAGAAGAAGATCTTGGAAGAACTTCATTAGTTCAGCACAGGATTGACACTGGAAGCGAAAGACCTATTCGTCAGCGAGCAAGACGAATACCGATTGCCAAGGAGAAAGAAGTTGAAGAAATGTTGGAGGGCATGAAGAGAAATAAAGTTATAGAACCATCTGCAAGTCCTTGGTGTTCTCCTGTGGTTCTAGTTAAGAAGAAAGATGGCAGTACACGGTTTTGTGTAGATTATCGACGACTAAACGAGATCACTAAGAAGGACAGTTATCCGTTGCCCCGAATTGATGACACCTTGGATACTCTAAGTGGAATGCGATGGTTCTCTACTTTGGACCTAAAATCTGGCTACTGGCAGGTAGAAATACACCCAGAGGATAAAGAAAAGACCGCATTCTCAACTGGCAAAGGTTTATGGCAGTTCAATGTTATGCCCTTCGGATTATGCAACGCGCCGGCTACTTTTGAGCGACTTATGGAGTGTGTACTAGCTGGATTAGTAGGAGATGCCTGCTTAGTATATTTGGATGATGTCATCATCATGGGCAGAGACTTTGATGATCATTTGCGGAATCTAGAGAAAGTCCTAAGGAAGATACGGGGAGCAAACTTAAAACTGAACTCAAAGAAATGTCATCTATTCAGGAACAAAGTAAACTACCTCGGTCACGTAATTAGCAGTGAGGGTGTACAAACCGATCCTGATAAAGTTGAAGCAGTGCAAAAGTGGCCTACCCCGAAGGACAAGACAGAGGTGCGAGCCTTCATGGGACTGTGCTCATACTACAGGAGATTTGTCAAAGGATTCTCAGAGGTTGCTAAACCTTTACACCGTTTGACAGAAGACAAACGACCTTTCTTCTGGGACGAGACTTGCGAGAATTCCTTCCAAAAATTGAAGGAAAGTTTATGTAAAACTCCAATTTTGGGATATCCACAGACTGATGGTCAATTCATCGTTGACACAGATGCAAGTAACACAGCTATTGGTGGAGTGTTATCTCAGAAACAAGGTGACGCAGAAGTTGTAATAGCTTACTTCAGTAAATCTTTGTCAAGGCCTGAGAGGAACTACTGCGTTACACGGAAAGAACTCTTAGCTGTGGTAAAAACGCTGCAACATTTCAACAAGTATCTCATCGGCAGAAAGTTTAAACTGAGAACTGATCATGCTGCTTTGAAGTGGTTGCTTCAGTTTAAAAACCCGGAAGGTCAAGTTGCTCGTTGGATTGAACAACTCCAAGAGTTCGACTTTGTTACTGAACATCGCAGTGGAAAGTCACATGGAAATGCTGACGCGCTTTCAAGAAGGCCTTGCTCAGAAGATTGTAAACACTGTGTCAAACAGGAGTCTAAAGAAATCGCTGTGAAATTAACAAGGGCGAGTCCGCCGGGACCATGGGATGACGCGATCTTCAGAGAAGCTCAGAAGGATGATGAAGACATAAGGCTTATTATTGCATGGAAGGAACGCGGAGCAGAAAAACCTAAATGGGTAGAAGTTGCACCTACAAGCCCAATCACCAAAGCTTACTGGGCTCAATGGGACAGTTTTGTCTTGGAGGACGGAATACTTTACCGTAAATGGGAAAAACCAAATGGCAAAGAGTTTCACCTACAAGTAGTTGTTCCAAGAGCTAAAGTAAAAGACGTTCTTCGTGAAGTCCACGATGGGGTGTCCGGCGGACATCTTGGCGTCAAGAGAACATTAACAAAGATACGAGAAAGGTTCTACTGGCTCAACTGTCGAGAAGACGTGGAGGATTGGTGTCGCAAATGTACCATATGCGCTGCTGTGAAAGGGCCATCGACAAGAAATCGCGGTAACCTCAAGCTCTACAACGTTGGTGCACCCTGGGAACGCATTGCAGTTGATGTGGCAGGACCATTTCCTATAACTGAGTCGGGAAATAAATACTTCATGGTGGTAATGGATTACTTCACCAAGTGGCCTGAAGTATTTGCCATACCTAACCAGGAAGCTGCAACAGTAGCCTCCAAATTAGTTGAGGAAGTGATATGCCGGTTCGGTGTGCCCTTGGAAATCCACTCCGATCAAGGACGGAACTTCGAATCACAACTATTTCAAGAAATCTGTAAGATTTTAGGAATGCACAAAACAAGGACCACGCCATATCATCCTCAGTCAGATGGCATGGTGGAACGCTTTAACCAGACGCTGGAGAGGCATTTGGCGAAATTGGTTGATAACCATCAAAGAGACTGGGACAAGTACATACCGCTATTTCTCCTCGCTTACCGGACTTCAGAACACGAAAGCACAAGAGTGACCCCAGCTTTTATAAATTTTGGCAGAGAACTTCGGTTACCGGTAGATTTGCTAACGGGAAGACCACCAGAAGTTTCTCACACTGTGACAGATTATGTCTCGGATCTTCGGGAAAGAATGCGAGATGTATATGACCTAGTTCGGGAAAACGGGCTGCAAGCAAGCGAGAACATGAAAACTAGATACGACCGAAGAGCAAATACGAGTGCCTATGAAGAAGGAGCTTTAGTGTGGCTTCACAACCCAATACGCCGCAAAGGAAAATCTCCAAAGCTGCAGACGAGATGGGAAGGGCCATATAAGGTGATCACCCGCATGAACGATGTGACATATCGCATTCAACGACAACCAAGAGGAGCATTCAAAGTGGTGCATGTGGACCGCTTAGCACGTTATCATGGCAGCAACAGTGACGCTCGGGACGAGCGTCTCTAAGAAGGGGGCAGTGTCGCGAAGCTCCCAGAACAGAATAGTCTAGAACTTTTCCGAACATCGTCTGTCGCGCTCATACATCTTCCATCCTGCTCACACATATGTATTCTATCCCGCTCATACACATACTCGAATATTCTGGAATGTTTTAGTTATCGGCCGTCGGGACCGGAAGTATATGGAACTTTCTAGATACCCATAAGTCAGTATATAAGGGAGCGGACGTGGCGATCGTTAATCAGTTTACCGCGAGTGTTCTTAGTGAGCTATACTAATACGAGTGATTTGTGTGCGACTGATAAGTGATAATTTATACGACCACAGCAACGGACCAGGACTACGAGTGCTTTGCGTTTTGGATATTCGACGTGTTGGAAGACCAGTCAGTGTTGGGATTCCGTAGTGAATAAATTCCCTCTGAAGAGTTTGGTGTTTTACTCCAAATCCTGAACCCTAACCACGTAACAGTACTTTACTAGCGAAATACTACATTTTGTTTAATTACTAGTTGGCTCATGTAGTCTTAACAACCTAGATAATCAATACACACTAATAATTTGTTTTACTTTCTTCAAGAGTTCTTTTATATTTTTTAGGTAGCAAAGAAAGCTGATTCAATATATCCCATAGTGTCAGCAGCCAGTATAGTAGCTAAAGTGACCAGAGATCATGCATTAAAAGTGTGGAAATTCCTTGAAGGCTTGGAAATGGACCATAGTGAGTTTGGCAGTGGATATCCAGGAGGTGAGTGTATTATGTGATCTTACTTATCCCAGAACTGATTGGTCTATTTTTATTACTAACTATGCCACAAAGAATAATAATAAGAACACTAGTAAAGTACAATAATACAACCGCCAAACCAAATAAATTCAAGGTAATAATATAATTAATATAATCAATATAACTCTTTGAGATATTGACTATGGACCATTGTCACAGAATAAGTACTAGTACTTACATCCAAAAGTCGCACTCTACAAAGGTATTCGAAGAAATATCAACTCAATGTAGTTAGCGATACGGTGTAATTTAGCTCAAGTTAGAACGCAGCACCTTTTAGTTTAGATGCCTACAGCAAGCCATTCATTGAAGTTGGTGAACCAGACGAGCTTCGTCCCTTCCTGCTTTGTTCGGTTTTCCGTGGGTTTTCCCCTTCGAAGGGGTCGCCGCGCGTAGATATGTTTTCGTTACCGGCACGGGGAGTGAGACAGGCATACCATTGTAAGTTTTCTGTGATAAGACTCATAAAGCCAGTAGTTTATATTTGTTAACTTTGAAGAAGTGTTAATTTTAGTGTGATCTCAATAGGAATATCATTATTTACAGATCCACTGACTAAGAAGTTCATTAGAGAACAAATTGACAGTGTGTTTGGCTACCCACTGCTTGTGAGGTTCAGCTGGTCTACATCCGAGCACATGCTTCAGGAAAAGGCTGCTACATGTACATTTGAAGAAGTGGATGATCAAGGTACCACTAAGAAACCTACTAAGTCAATTAGCTCATTCTTTTCCCCTAAACCCGATGGCAACGAAAGAAAACGAAAGAAGCATAAGTTCTTTGAAGAGAGATTTTTGACTATAGGCAATGCTTTTGAATGACCTTAATTATTATAATACAACTAAAAATAAATGGAAAAATTTCTAAAATGGCATTATTTTGATCCACAAATTCTGTAACAAAGAAGCGTTACCGTTCACTGACAATTAAATACATTTACTTATGCCAAAGATAATATAATAGTGAAATATAAACTACCAACCTCATTGGCCCAACTTAAGGCCTCTTAATAGCAGCAGACGGGTTGCTGGCAGGCTGGCATATCTTTCAGTTTTACTTGGTTTTAACAAGTTTAGACTAACGCCATCTAGTGCCGGGTGGAAAAGTCTTTAACTATTGCACTGCAGCGCCCTCTTCGCCGTATAGTGGCAGTTAGTGGAACTAACTTCCATAGTTCCATTAACTGCCACATATTGATTTAATACGGAAGATATTGTTTAAATGACAGCCAAAAATATATTTTCATCTGAAATAAGATATTTCGCGTGAATACTGATTTTATTTTCTCATCATCATTATTTCGAATGTGACGAGCCTGACAAAAATCGTACGTAATAGCTGTTGCGTCCACATGCTTGAGTTTTGGAACGACGCCCGCTTTGGACGATAATATCTTAGGATATTATGCTGGCTGATAAATCTACACCGACTAAAAAGTTTTGTAGCTAATAGATAAAGGAATTGCATTTTTCAAATTGATTTTTATATTATTTTCGTCGAAGGGGCAGACCAAGGAAAAGATGGCGTGATGATCTCGACGCCGTTCAGCATGGCTGGTCAGATATGTCCAGGATCGAGATAGATGGAAGAAGATGGGAGAGACCTTTGCCCATCAGTGGGACAGCAATGGCTATTAAAAAAAAATATATGTGAAAAAAGAAATATCTTCATGTTATAAAAAGGAGCACCAACATTTGTATGTGGTTTTCACCATCCCTACACACATTAGTGAATATATCCACTCAAATTATGAATGGTAAACAACGCCGCTACGTATGGTGAATATTGACACTGTGTGTATTTAGGTGCATATTATTTTCGAACGGTAATTTGAAATACACTTACGTGAAAATTTGCAAGTGAAAATGACTTGTTGCCTTCTTGTTGCATTGCAGATCAGAGAAATCGCCGATTTAAATACAATTTACGTATTTTTTATGCGCTTTGTATGAATAAAGGATACGATTCAGTAGCACAATAGAAAGGGCAAAAATATATACATTTTGTTTTGTATGAGCAAAGAGCTCCGTGGGTAAAGCTTTTCAGAGAGTCTAGGGACAAACTTACGATTTCTACAATTATTGTGTTTTTTATATTTATTTTGTTATAAAACAAAGCGCCTATCTTGGATGCCTTAATATTAAACATAATAACACAGATTACTTTTTAACGTTCCTTATACTTTATATTTACAAATAATAACTTTCGCTTTTACCTTAAACGTAAATTGTTGGTATAGAAAAATTATTGATTGCTCATTCAAACTGTTTCACGGTCTTTATGGTATAGAATCTTAATGAAAGCAATCATCGTCAACAATTGTCGTATCAAATGGTTTATCGGCTTTACGGCTGAGAAAAGGCTTCTCTTAACTATTTTCACAGCCGCTTAATATACATTTAGGTTTTTGTTTTTACCATAATAAGTTATAGGAAAAGTTAGATTTGACTGATAAAGTTCGTAGTAGGTACTTCTATACTATATTCGTATATTTCATTGTGCGTGCACTTGCATGTAGTTATCATGTCTAAATATGGATTGGATGGCTCAAAAGGACATCCATAACAATAACAAAGAATATGTCAAAACTTTCTCGAATAAATGACTCTCTATTAGAGATGTTTTTATGCGATGAGAGTCCAGAGGTTTGGGGCTGGTCGTGGCCGGCGCGTGCTGTGCCGCGCATTAGCATGCGCGTCGCGCGCGCCGCCTACTTACCATGAGCGATGCGGAACGCAAGGCTCACTCCGAGAATTTAATTGTGTTCCATTATCATATTAAGGTTCTTTTACTGTAAGTCAAAAGTGAAAACTGAACGGAAGTCGCCGGCGCCTGGCATTCGTCAGCCGCAGTCGCTGCAGGCAACTTCTTGACAGCAGCCGGATTAGAGCAACATGGCGCTGCTACGTTACGCTGCCGTCGTATCCCTCTGCGTGTGTGTGTCGGCTATCGTGGGTCCCAACAGCACCAAGTCTATGAAAACGGACACATATTTAGACGCGTATTCGAAATCCCGCATAGAAGCTGAGAAGGCGAAGCAAGGTGTCGTTATAATAACCGCAAAGGACGGAGAGAAGAAGATATCTAATCGGGATGACAGCTTCAACTCTGGATACGATTATTCACCGCCCTACTCTGGCGACAGTTCCTCTGGATCAAGTTTTTCAGGACCGTCGGGATCCAATAGTTACCTACCGCCGTCGAGTTACTCGCCGGTTAAATTTGAATCTGACATTACGTACAATGCTCCGACGAATACTTACGGGCCACCGTCTCCAAACTACGGGGCTCCTCAGACATACGGGCCTCCTGTGCAGGCTTATGGGCCACCCGCGCCCGCTTATGGGCCCCCGGTCCACAAGCCCCTTCCCCCTGTGTATGGTCCGCCGTTAAAGCCAGTGTACAACGTTCCATACACCGCCCCCAGCTTAGGCTTCTTTGATAAATTGTCCCTGAAGCTGGACATCCTGACGATTGCCAAGCTGTTGCTGAAGTTCCTGATCTTCAAGAAGCTGGTCACGATGCTCGCAGTAGTGTGTATGCTGCTAGTGATACCCAAACTCATTTCGTTTAAGAAAGGTGGCAGCTCCAACTCCAACGATGAAGACGATCGCACATTTGGAAGGAAAAACTGTAAGTATCATACTATTTTGCTCTACATGTATAAGTTTTGTTGTTGTTCGTGTGTCTAAGTGAGTTGATGTCAGATTTTTCAAGCTGCCTATTAGGCATCTGATAATCTATACGTATAAGTGATACCATGGTGCTGTCATCTTTGACATTTCCACAACATTTCAATTTAAACATGTAGTACAAACTAAAGTTGCGCTGCACCTTACAGAGGGCGTCAAGTGCTACATTTAACAGATAGGTTCATACTACAACAAACAATAAAAAGCAGTTTCGGTTATTACATTTATTCAGAATACTTTTTTATATCTAGTAAATAGCAGTGGTGGTATACACGAAAAAAGAGTACAGAAAAGAAAGATAAAGAAATATAATCTTATGCCTTTAGGCGAGTAGGTAGGTGTTGAAAATTGTTTCTTTCGGCGTTTTCTTCTCTGCGGTGGTTTGGTCCCGAAACCGTAGTAGTTCTTTAGCTTTTGAATATTAATAATTAATAAAATATATATTTCTCAGTAGATAACATCATTTTAAATGTGACATAACGTGAAACGTGCCTGTAAAGGCCTAATTTCTGAATAACATTGTGATTTTTGAGTGGACCTACTGCCATCTGACAACTTTTGGACCTAAGTAAGCTTCCTAGAGCCTTTGCCAGAGTGCGCGCTGCCGGATGATATCTATTCATGTGGAATTATACTATCTATGGTGATACTAGTCACTTTTTAACTACTAGCTTGAAAATGAGCCTTGGATTTCCACATAAGGGCAAAATACAATCAGTTACACAATACAATGTTATAGAAGTACAAAAAGAACATGTATCTTATAAGGGCTCTTCAATTATTTTTATATTATTTAGCTTTTAGGGTTCCGTAGTAAACAAGGAACTCTTATATTTTCGCCATGTCCGCCTGTCTGTCCGTCCGCGGTTTAGCTCAGAGATTCTTATGTCTAAAAAGCTGTAATTTAGGATGGGTATACATATATTATCCATCTTCATAAGGGTTTTGCCATACTCACCGCGCTTGGCAAACGGCTTGGTGAGTTTATTTGGCTTATTTTAGTTGCCAACGCTGCTGCCCACCGTAGCCATTTTTAGGCTGGGGAAGGATAGGAATTAGTTGGATTTGGGAAGGGAATAAAGGTATTGGGATACTACTCACTCGGGTGAATGGGTGAAAAACAAGTAGAGCTCGGGAGGCCGGGCGAGCGTACCCGATGCCATACCTGCAACGACCGGACAGGTAGTTGAGGATGACACCCCTAACCATTAATATTCTTTCTCATCCGAGCGTATTCCCGGTTGCATCCTCAGCTTCGGTGTTTCATAGCCCGGGGTTCATTATAATAATGCACGTTAGTTAATATTATTCAGGCTGTTATGTGATTCGTTTAAGTTTAACAGTCGGAGTTGCTTGCTTGACGTCAACCCTTCTTGGATAAGCCATTAACATATATGGGAAATTGACAATATTAAGCCGCGCTGGGTATCGAATCCGGAGCCTTTTGTATAGTAAACTAGCGTATTAATCACTGTGCCAAGAATACCATCTTTTAATTATTTTATCAGATAGAGATCAGTGGAAAAAAGAAGGGGAGGCCTTTGCCTAGCAGTGGGACACTTAAAAGGTTATAAAAAAAAATTATCACCGTTTTACTCGTCAAGCCGACGAGTTTCGGTCTGTTACGAAGACCAGGGCGAGTGTTAAGGGTGGCGAGACACGGCGGTTTCACTTCCCTCAACGCACTTAGTGCTTGACCGTGAAACCGTGATTAAATAATTAATTTATCTTGCGTAAGTTTTAATATTACACCATCTTTTATTTATCCGTAGTTAATGTACTCATACCTATGTTACAGCTCTAGTGGAGCTGACATCAGTGCAGCAGTTGGTGGAACGCGCAATCTCTGTCTACGGCAGTCAAGAGGCTGACTGCGGAGTCACGTGTCGCGTGCGCAGAGTCATAGACGACATCTACGATTTCCAACCTTATTTCAGGTGAATAGAGCACTAATTACATTGACAAGTGTTAACATGTGAGTTGATAAAACAACTCTTGTAATCAATACTCCAGATGCTTACAATAGTTTGCTACACTTAAGTAATTGTTATAGCATATTAATCATATACACGTGATTGCCAATATTCACTACGAAAATATACGGATTCACTCGTATTTTAGCAGAAAGCAACGACTACTTATCCCTTCCCTTGTTATTGATTGTACATAAAAACATATGATTTAAATGGGTGTATGTATATTATATGGGTAAATGAATATTCATCCTAATCAATTGTTTGAAATTTATCTAGTAGGTAAACTGATGGGTTATTAAAGACAAGTTAGACAAAATAAAACAATTAAGTAACCCCGGACACGAAAATCCCTCTTTGGCTGGACTGAAGAAAACAAGCCTTAAAATTATTAAAAAATTGCCATAAAAAGCATCCGTCCGTTAACCCTTTTTAAGAGCTACGGCAACAAATTGACACACACACACACACAGAAGTCTAAGTTATTTTTAGTTATACCATTATTATTGCGTCGATGGTAAAAAAAAACAGTGCATAAAGGGGCAGCCATGACACAATACATTTTTGACACCGGATTCGTCCTAGATGTTGTCCTTGAGCTCAAATTAGTCGGCGTTTCCAACTACAATAAATTAGTGAAATTATTTATTTATCGCAGGCGATGATTAAAAAATAACATAGACTCAAAGATACCATACAGACTACCATATAGTGTACTATCTGTGACCGCGACTCCGTTCGCGTACTTTAGGATTTCTAAACTAAGAAGAATTTCTACTAAGAAATCGTAATGTACGCGAACGGAGTCGCGGTCACAGATGTACTATCTGTGACCGCGACTCCCTTACATTACGATTTCAAAACTAAGAAAAAATTTAAGTAGCGCTTCCTGTGTCCTGTACGTCTGAATGTTTATCTATCAAGTTTCATAAAATTCAGTTAATTCGTTTAAGAGTTATGGAGTAACATACATACAGAAAAAAATCTTAAAATCCACAAAATAGTTTCAGTATCATGTATGGAGCTTATAAACAGTACATTACTCCATGACCAATCCTTACAGATTTATTATTAAAATTATATTGATTGATGTGATGATATTGTAGATGTAAAACATTTTGATAATGTTATTTTTACCTTTCCAGGGCGGACTCGAGACCTGCCACGAATTCGTAGGTTAGCGGTGAAACGTATTTAGGTGCCATTGAAATAGTCTGAAAATTATTTATGTATTTATTCTAGTTGTAACAAATTTTATCAATAAATTAGGTGATATAAAAATTAAGTAATTTTTTTATTTTCCAATTTCTCGAATTTGATTCCAGTCACGCAGTCACTAATTCCCATTAGTGACTGCGTGACTGGAATAATGAAACAATAACAAATTGCGACTAGATCCTAAGTTGTATAATTGATATGCATTTATTCTTCAAAGTTAGTCGTTCCACAATCGTTTTGATGAGTGAAACATGTATAATGTTTATTCTCTTTCCGTGTACGCGGTAAAATCGATCAAGGGAATAGAAGATGATTACAGATAAAGGGAATAAGCGTTTGAAAAAAAACACCCACTTTGTTTTTTTCAAACGCGGCCTATCTCTATTCCATTTGTAATCTGCAAATATGCTTGCAATTAATTACATATATCTTTTTATATTTGTTATATTTTTAAGTGTTATTATTTTATCTGTGCTTATATTTATGTGGGTTTTTTCTGTGCTTATGAATATGTATTGATTGTTATTTTGAAGAGCCAGTGAGAGTTGTATTTTGGAGAAAACCAACTTTCACCTTATCGAATTCGGGATCAAAGACCAATGAGACCAAAGCCCTTGTGATGCGGCTCACGATTCACAGGAGCTGTCCTGCATACTAATGCTGCTGTCAATACGGACTTAGTGGAGACAATTAGAAAATTAGGTGATCCTTTATGATTCCTTGCTTGGTATGCGCCGCCGAGGCGTCTGCAGGGAAAGTGGTGGCATCGGTCAGGTTCGTGTCTGTTTAATACCAAGCTATGGTTTCTCGCATTGTTCGTGATATCCTGTTAGAATCCAAATGCCTGTCCTGCGCCAACTGCCCAGTGGCAGATTTTTCGCCCCGACTCCTATTTCAGGCTTGGCGCGGTCGAAAAGCCATCAAAGCTTATCAAAGCTTATTCTTTACTCACTTTCCTTATATAAACATACCCGGGTTAAAATGGATCTGATGTCAGTTGCTTCATGCGTTGTTTTATTGGAGCCGCTTTGGTAGTCCAACGTGTCCATTTTTTGTTTTTATTATGAGATTCCTTTAAAATCTGCTCTACCTCCATTCCCATATTCTCTTTGTCAGGCGGGTTCAGTTATACAATTATCACAAGCGGCCCGCCCGGCTTTGCACGTGCAGATATAGGTATTTAATTGTATAGCATATGTTCATCAGGTAATGATAATGATATTTTATTTCACTTCACAAGGATAATGTAGGATTCTTATGGTGAAAGAATTTTCCAAATTGGTCTAGTAGTTTCTGGGATTATTAGATATAGAAGGAATCGAATCTTTCCACTTTATAATATTAGTGTAGATAGTGGAGACTTGTAATCACTACCAATAACTTCTTAATACATAGATTCGTAGATCTATCATTGTCAGTCAGTACACTCATTACCTACCTATATTTATTATTCTTTCCCGATGGCGCGGATACACTTTCGTTTGCGTCGTAGGTCTTAGTTATAGATAATTTATGTGTACACATGGGCGACGTTTCATCTTCGCATGATTTTTTCGGGGGAAATGTCACCTAACTCATAATTGAAATCCAGTTTTGGAAATCACAAATAAAGATATCATTACCTAAGTGTATTCCCAGAAGTAGGTATTTACTAAGAGGAGCTAATAATACAATTTGAAGCGGGTCCGCTGTCCGAGTCAATTTAAATCATTTAGACGGCTGTTCATTGCACCACACATGCCAAGATCAGTGGATAAACCAATTGGTATTCTTATACGCGCAAGTAAAAGTAATTTTGTACGATACCAGGATTTTGATAAATACAACTTAGATAAGAAATTGTTTTGACCTGCACAAATATAGTGAAATATTTAATTAAACATTCTGACAAATGGTACATATAGGTAGTAACATATGCTAGTATACGAAGTATACTATTCGATGGCTCGTCTACCATATTTTTTCCATACAATAATTATAGGCTAAAATAAAAAAAGACACTCCTGTTCTGGGAAATCGGCTATATAGTTTACCCTCTAAAATTCCGCGACGTCTGCTGAGATACGCGTCTAATATTATCGCGGATGCCTAGCCTTGCAATTAATCAAGTGTTGACACGATTGACGACGTTGTACACAGTTTTATTAAATCCTTGCTCTGGTTTCATTCTATAATAGTAACCCTATTACATAGCGTTAATAATCTTATAGGAACTAAGAAGTTTGATTAAGGTTCATCCCACCACGTGGGAACCGCTTGTGTGGAAAAAATATCCATATCTCCATTTTCCGTCTGCCTGATGGTTGTTTTGACGCCTTTGATCTAGTTCAAATGTGCCTACTATGAGTATATGGATGGAAAATTATGGTATAACAATATGTAAAGAAAAACCCTGTCCGATCATTGAAGGGGTGATTCAGCTCGTCGGTATGAACAACTTTTCCTATGGGATCAAAGCTGGGAATTAAACAAAAATGTTCGGCCGCCTGGTTAATTTTTATGGGAACGTCAAAAAATAATTATGTTCCCAGCATTAATCCCACAGAAAAAGATGTTCATATAGACGGGCTAAATCACCCCTGCAAGGATCGGAAGGTTTTCTTTACATATTGTATACTAGCTGATGCCCGCGGCTCCGCCCGCGTTGATGTCGTTCCCTTGGGAACATATTTCTAAGTGTAAAATAAAAAAAAAACATACAAACTTTACCCCACCTATTTTACCCCTTCAAGGGAAAATTTCGTCCATTTTAACTACACAGATCTTTTTAATTGTAATGTAAACATATATACTTATTTTTATACTTCTATGTCCAGAAATGAGAATATTTCCAAACAAACTTTACCCCCTATTACTTTACCCCTTCAAGGGAGAATGTTGTCTGGTTCACCTAAACAGATCTTTTTTAATTTTAATTGAGAACTTGTGTACCTACATTCAAACTTCTAAGTCCAGAAATTAGAAAATTCCATATAAACTCACCCCCCTTGATTTTCTAAAAACCCTTTCTTAATGCTCATTTACATCATAAAAAGAATCCCTGTGCCAAATTTCGGCTGAACGTTGATATATAAATCAGGTTTACTTTGGCCCGCGGCTCCGCCCGCGTAAGTGTCGATTTCTCAGGAACAGTAGAATTACCCGGAATACATTAGTTCATGACTTTCAATAAAACACCTTAATATTGAATTTCAATTGAATAACTTCAAACGGAAAGTTACATACTAACTTTGCATTCCCATTATACCCCCTTAAGGGATGATGAGAAAAGTATTTTACTCGTGTTTCTTTATGTCTTTCAGTAAAGAACCTTCATACTGAATTTCATTCGACTAACTTCAAAATGGCAAAGTTTCATGCTTACTTTGCACCCCTATTTTACCCCGTTAAGGGATGATTTTTGAGTAAAATATTTTACTTGTGTTTCATACCTTTCAATAAAGAACCTTATGCTGAATTTCATTCGAATAACTTTAAAAAAGGCAAAGGTTCATACTAACTTTGCAACCCGTTTTACCCCCTTAGGAGATGCATTTCCAAAAATCCTTTCTTAGTGCTTCCCTACGTTATAAAAGGAACCCCTGTGCAAAATTTCAAGTTTCTAACCCTTATAGTTTAGGCCCTGCGTTGTTATGTCAGTCAGTCAGTCAGCTTCTCCTTTTTTTTAGTATGGATTACTATGGATAGGTATAATGCTGTCGTATAATGATAATGAATTGACTTTGGATTTTAATTTTCTTATGTCACTTATTATTTTTATTTTTTTTGCTATATATTTGCAGGCAAACTCATGCCTTGAGTTCATTCAAATGACAATTTTTTTTTTAATGAACCGATTTGGTGAAACACACTTTAAATGTTTTGCTGAGTTAAAACTAAGCAATTGGTGAAAGTTTAAAGTAAATCGGTTCAGTATTTTCGGAGATAATCATACAGACAGACAGACAAAAAATTCCAAAAATTTTTTTTTGCTTTCTATTATTCTTTTTAAGTGTCCCTCTATCCATTTCAGTCAAAAATTCTAAATGTACAGACAAAATATTTTTACTATTTTATTATATGTATATAGATTTAGGCTTTATTTTACTAGCTTTCGCCCGCGGCTCCGCCCGCGTCAATGTCGATCCCTCGGGAATAGTACTTTTTCCCGGGATAAAAGGTAGCCTATGTCCTTCTCCGTACTCCAGAGAACTTGTATGCACAATTTCATGATAATCGGTTCAGTAGTTACGGCGTGAAAGCGTAACAAACAAACAAATAAACAAACAAACAATCAAACTCACTTTCGTATTTATAATATTAGTAAGGATTATAAGGTATTAGCTTTCGCCCGCGGCTCCGCCCGCGTCATAGTCGATCCCTCGGGTTAACAGTACTTTTTCCCGGGATAAAAGGTAGCCTATGTCCTTCTCCGTACTCCAGAGAACTTGTATGCAAAATTTCATAATGATCGGTTCCGTAGTTACGGCGTGAAAGCGTAACAAACAAACAAACAAATAAACAAACAAACAAACTCACTTTCGCATTTATAATATTAGTTAGGATATACAAATAGTACTCTGTGGTTGTATGTTCGTCCTATATTATTTCATCTTGTCTATATATCATGTAATCTAATCTACTCAAACAGTGAAAGTAAGTACTAACACATTTGTTTTTCCTATTCCTACTATTCTTCAGTTCTGGTTTAGTAAGCACCATGCCATTGTGATGTTGTGACTCATCCTATTATTCCACCATACCACTTACCATAGCTTCGGACAAATTGCTTTCAGTTCCCCTCTGCTAGCCAGTAGCCCGTTACCGTTATACAACGATGACGTCACCACACATCAACTATGCAGTTAGCAGTGGACGTTATCTTTGTTAAAGCAGATGGAGTAAGATGACATTTTATCTGAAGATGCTAACTTTTTTCTTTAAGAAAACCCAAGTGTGTGTGCAAAGACAAATTAAATGAGCCAAAAGTTTGGGCTCATTTAATTTGTCTTGGCAAGCACTTTACAGCACGAATCGGTCATAATAAAGGCTTGTCACAAAAATTAATAAAATAACTTATTACTATCTTAGTGCTTCACTTCGTACACAACTTAAAACCACAGGTTATAGACCCCAAACCCACAATGAACACCAGTGCGGCACCAGTGACAGCGGTATTGGCTCGATACTTAGTGATTTGACGAAGGCGCCAAACTAATAGGTTTATCTTTCTTAATTTAGAAGTGCCTACAGTCACCTTCCGACTCCATCATCAGACCAGCTCTGAGGTACAATAATATTGCATTGTCATCTGATTTATATAAGTAAACACATATATAACACAATACTCGGAATCGAATCCATAGTAGAAAAGCCATCCATAATAGCAATAAAAAGAAGTATATTTCTTTTTTATAAATTTAGACTGATTATTACCGATTCTATTAGAGTTCTTATTTAACATAAAATATTATCAGGTTTTTTAGAATTATTCTACAGGAGAATAGAAACAGATGAACGATTATGACCACAGAAAGGAAGTTCTATATTTTCTCTTATAGGTGTGGAATCACATAAAGGGAGATCTAACTTTATTGAATGCAACTTACAAAAAGCGAAATAAGGGCGGGGTCACATTGAGGCGCTGGCGCGGCCCGGGACCAGCCTGCTTGACACCAATGCACCGCACGACAATGAACTTGGCGGAAGCACTTGTCACGCCCGCAGCGGCGAACAATGCCCTGCGCTAACTATAACAGAATAGTGTCAATTAGCTAGAAAAAGCGCTGCGCTACTGATACGTGTCATTCAAATTCTAGTATTTATTGTATAGGAAAATAGTATCGATTTTAATATTCTTTTATATTGTTTGGAGGTGGGGCCAGACCCAAATAGGGTGCAAACATCCGCCCCCGCGCCCGCACCCTGCTCTTTGTGATTTTTTGCCGCCCCTACAATCGTCAGCCCGTTTGGGTCCCGGCCCCCCGTAGATACGGGGCTGATATTACGTGTAATGTTTACCGGTAAATATGAATTTATTGAATTTACTTATTTATTAACCTTCCGCCGTGCATTTCAATTCACATTGATATAACGTAAGAATGCACAAGGTACGTATAAATACTGCATACCCGCATGAGTAAACAAACGCATAGTTTACATAGTTTTGGTCAATTATCTATCGACTGACGCGAATGCATACAAAATTGATCGTCATTTATTCATTATTTATCATTTTACGAGTATATTTAATTTAATCAAATCAATTTCATAATATGTAAATTTTTACAACCATTGTGCTGATTGTTTTTCATTTGCAGTGTTACAGAGTACATTGCGTCCATAGCTTTAGTGAAATTTTACACACAATTTATCAATACTTAGTCCCAAAACAATACCATTGCTTATCTATCAGGCTTAGTAACCATGACGGAAACACCTGCGCAGTGCTCATCAAGAAAACGCGCAGTGGAAAACTGGCATATTTTTGCCATAATGTAGCGCTTGTACTGTGTACGGTGAGCGGTGGATGCTCCATTTAGCCCATTGTGCTGGGAGCGGATGGGCAGGTCGGTGCCTGAGTCAAGTGCAGGAGCAGCCGTCTGGAACGCGGCTCTCATTCTCACTACGGAACCCGCACGTGGCGCCGACGCACGTGCACTTTGACGTACCATAACAAGCTAGTGCACAACACCAAGTCCAGTCCTACAGTGATCTAGTGCCGCAGAGGAATTTTGGTATCTAGTGAAAATATGTGCAATGTGTGATTGTTACGTACAAATTGTTTAGACGTCTAGATATTTCGAGTAGGTAAGTATATCTGTTTGTTATTTTAGCTCTTTTATATTCAGCACATCATCTCCCATATTTCATATCTACCTATCTACGTGATATGAATTTCATCAATGACTCTACGTAGTGTTCTAGTGGCTTTTATCTGATAACAAATGTATTTTTTCCTTGCTTAGATCGGATTTGAGTAAAGATAGTAAATAAACTTTATTTGTCAGTATTGAGCAAAAACACTGAATAAACTTTTCGGAAAAAAATATAGACTCCTCTTTCAATTCCATTGTGATTCTGAAGGTCCAGCCTACATAATCATCAGCCTAGAACGTTATGTTACCTAACAATACATCATTCTGTTTGATTACCTCATAGACCGACCAGATTAAATTCAATTAAATAGCCTTTTTATTAGGGATATACTTATAAATTGTTCTCTGTTAAATCCATACTGTTTATAGAATTGAGGAATCAACTTCCGGCGGTGTTCCGGAATCGATAAGACATTGATATCTTCAAGAAACGACTCTATGTTGACTTAAAAGCCCGATACGCTCTTGTCACCCCCTAGGTGATGCAGTTGTCCATGGGCAGCAGTGATCACTTACCATCAGGTGACCTGCTTGCCCGCTTGTTGTCCTTTATCATAATGAAGTCAGTTAAAAAAAGAATCAAAGATAGTATGAAGTAACAACCTGAAAAACTGAAGTGGGACTGCTTAGTAATCGTAATGCTAAATTTCTTTCTTTTAGATTCGGATTGGAATTTTCTTACAAGAGAGAAAATATGGCCTTTAGCCATATTATTAAACAATTTAATATTCTCCAAGAGGGAACTTCAAATAATTCTCTCTGTACGATAAGAATCTTGCAGCGTTATCATATTTTATCTAAGTAGGTAGGCACTTCTCCAGTATTTTGCTAGTCGTGACGGAGGCTTGTTTAAGTGTTGTATTTTTATAAAAATAATGATTCATGAATCCAATTTTTATTTAATAACAATTTTTCTACCAGTGCATTTTAACTGATGATTTATTTCGTAAGTGTCATAATTCCATTATTTTATTATTCCATTACTATATATAGGTACTATTTAATTATGAAAAGATTGCTATTGTTAGAGCAAATTGGTTTCGTTGTTATTATCGATTACATTCAGGAAGCAACAGTTTGTTACCTCTTATTAATTAATCACCAAGCAAGGCCTCCCGAAAAGCCTAGGGAAACTACTGTAAGTACTTATTTTCACGATAGATATCGAGGATTTCGTAACATCCGATTGTTGCGAGCATGTTAACGTTAATAATCGGCTGCCGACCAAGACGGATACAAATTAACCGTTTTCGGAAGGACGCCACCTGAGTGTCGGTGGCCACTCTTCTCAGGTTCTCTACACGCATACATTAATATGTTGTCTTTCGAAGTAAACACAACTTATTCGCCAGTATTACGTGATGTGCATCGATTTTTAACGTAACTAATCAATACTGGTAAGTAGACGCATCTAACTACATATTAATATATTGTCTTATGGAGAAAAACAATTTTATCATCTATTTGAGAAACAAAGCGCGGGGGCCCGTATTATTTAATAGTAGATTGTGACACAAGGGCCTAAACAATACTTTTTACAATATTTTGAATCCAGAATGGAATGAAGGAGTCTAGCATATAGAATTCTGCTTTTTATTTCCCTCCACTTTCTCGACCTCCTCGACTAGCCTCATTGATCGGATGTTGTGTGTCACCAAGGCCAGTTTGCGTTGGGGGTGGTAGCTGGATCTCTTCCGGAGAGTCTTCGCACCCACTGCCTCACCGTTACATTGACCGCTATCGGAGCCAGGAATAGCGAGGCCGCCGGGGACTGAGGGCCTTGGTGTATATTCCATCATATACCATACCGGTCTCGTTGGTGAGCGCAGTTTATTTGGCTTATATCGGTTCCAACGCTGCTGCCCATCCAAACCGTTTTTAAACGAGAGAAGGGTAGAAGTGGTGGAAGGGTTGGGGAAACGGAATAAAGGTATTTGGGATTCTACTCACTCGGATGAAATAGGGTTGTGATAGCAGCAGCTTGAAAGAGTTAGGCGCGCGTACCCTTAGCCATATATTCGACTACCGGACAGGCAGTTGAAAATGGCAACCCCTGGGCCTAGTAACGTATCCTACGGCTCATCAACTACAAGGAATAGATCGTTTGTTTTTTTTGGGGTTTGCATTGTCTCACTATACTATAGGTACTATGTTCAACACCAAGCTAATTGAATGATGCTACTCTCCTTACTGCCATAGTGTGCTGCTGTATCTACACATTTACGTGGTACGGTTGCTTTTCTTCTTTGCTTTTAATCAAACTTTATAAAAATAATTCTCGTTGTGTGTTCATACTAATGGTTATGTGTAGTTAGTTCGTTTGTTTCTTAAATTTAGATCTTCCTGATGCAGTACCGAAAATTACTGCAGTGAATCATCTTCTTATGAAGAAACTCGTGGCTTTCTGGCCCCTGATAACAGCATTGTTAATTAAGAGATTAATTGAATAAATTAACTTGATAGAACGTTGGGACAGTGCCGCACCGGGAACTGTTTTGCGATGTTCAGGAAATTACCACATTTATTGTGCTATGGGCTTAGAGTAAGCCCTAAATGTCTTTTAAAATGTGGAATTAAATTTGACGTCACTCTCTGCAGCACAAAATTTGATCATAGTATAGTCACGCATGTGATTATGGGATTAGCTACACTCAAACGTTTTTTTGCCTTGACAATGTACTGTGCCACAAGCACATATATATTTAGTTGTCACTGTTTGTAAATATCATAATTTCAATCAAATGCCATTTCTTTTATCTATTAGAATATACAAACAAACATAGTTTGTTTGTTTGTATATTCTAATAGATATAATTGTTTGTTTAACAAACAAACTTAACAACCGATCGCATTAGAAATTCTTGGGCAGGCCTTGTCCAGCAGTGGAGTTCTTGTGGCTGAGATGATGATGATTAACATCCACAGTGCACTTTTTTTACACATGCTTAGTACACTTACCTAAATAATTTATTTGTTACAATTTAATTACAGAAACCGACAAAGGAAACGAGTGACTTGAATTGCTACTCGTGAAATCTCGACGTGGTGAATTGCATTTATTGCTGTAACAGTAGACACAATCTTTCCAAAATGCCAGAATTCGGGCCTATGATGCGCACATTGGAATTGCAGAGACTAATCGAAGACAAAGTGTCCGAATGGCGTGCGAGGTCGGCGCGGGTCAGCGGAGGCGCAAATGTGGCGGAGTCTTATCAGCAACCTCACAATTTCAAACGACACACAAACAGACGCAAGAATAGTACTGAAATCAATAGAATTATCGCAAAGTACTCCAAGCCTAACAAGAGGACGGACGAACGATATTGCACAGCCATAAATAAACCAGAAGCCCCGCCGACGCGCCCGCCGAGGACTAAGAGACTCAGCAAGATATTTTCGAAAAGCGAGGACAATTTGGCCAATGCCGTAGGTGTCATGGAGTCCCACCCGTCTCCAACCGCCGCCAGTAAATATAAATCAACACTTTTCAAATATAATGCCAAAAGTTATGAAGATATAACGGCATTCGTTGACGTCGACCGAAATGTAAAAAGCAAAAATTTTGAAGAAAATAGTATTCTAAATGAGAAGAAAGTGCCAAAGAAAGAAAGACCAAAGCTTCATAGTATAAGTGAAGATATTTTGGACTATTCAGTGTTTATTGACAGAAACGTGAACGAAAACAAACGAAATGGATTTGTGACATCCACTCCTTTGTCCGAGCGTAAGTCGTGTCCACCAGTTAGTGAAACAGTGCCTGTGAACGGTTTCAAAAAGTGCACCAAGTACAATAGTGTGATTAATGTAAACGAGCTGAGGAAAGGAAACTCTGAGCCAAACATTTTAGATGTCGACGGTAGCAGGGAGACAATTAATGCGTCGAAAAATGCAGATGCTAAAAAACGATGGTCTCTGCTTCGACCGCAGTTCCCGAAAGGAGCCTTGGATGCTATATTGAAGTGGCGAGGGAAGAAGCCTCGGAAAGAAGAGCAGAAAGAGAGTTCTACAAGGTACGTCACTTTTACTTCATGTAATAGTAGTATTAGTATTTTTAAACGAGAGCTACATGAGCCCAATGGCCCAGTGGTCTTGATTATTATAAGCGCTTACGCATGTTAAGTAACCCTGGGCGGAGTCTCTACTGTGATGGGTGACAGCAAGTGGCATAAAATTCGGAAGGCACGTTAAGCCGTTGCGGCTGTCATCTTTGATGACAGTCATTAAGCAATGTCAGATGCCTCAAGGCAGCTTGAAAAATCTGACACCAGTGTTGGCCACGATAAATAAACAAACAAACAAAGCGACAGCTTGACTTATGTAAAGTCTTGTATGTTGCTTCTTATGTAGGAAATATGTTGCAGATTAAAAACAAAGACTTCAACCAAACAGTGAGCCGATTTTGATGAAATTTAAGTAAGACCAATTCGGAAGCAAAACATTTTATCGGTTCATCAATGACGGAATTATGATATAAACAACAACAACAAAAAAACAGTCGAATCGAAAAATTCCTCCTTTTTGAAACGCTTATAAATTAAGAACAAAACCGGTCAAGTGCGAGTCGGATTCGCGTTTTTACCCGTATGATTGTGTGTCCTATGCATTTTACGAGTACGTTTCCTAATCTGTATCTTGTGAACGAATGAGTTGTCGTTAGATTTTTCTGGATTACCGAAGCAAAATGGGTTTTCTACTCTTTTACTATGCCTTTTTCCATTGTGTGTTTAAAAAAATATCGAATGGTATATTAAAATCGCATAATAGTGTAAGTAGGTAGGTAGTATGCTTACTATAATCCTTACTTATATTATAAATGCGAATGTGAGTTTGTTTGTTTGTTACGCTTTCACGCCGTAACTACTGAACCGATAATCATGAAATTTTGCATACAAGTTCTCTGGAGTACGGAGAAGGACATAGGCTACCTTTTATCCTGAGAAAAAGAACTATTCCCGAGGGATCGACATTGACGCGGGCGGAGCCGCGGGCGAAAGCTTAATATTATAAATGCGAAAGTGAGTTTGTTTGTTTGTTTGTTACGCTTTCACGCCGTAACTACTGATGATCGGTTGATCATCATGAAATTTTGCATATACAAGTTCTCTGGAGTACGAAGAAGGACATAGGCTTTTATCCCGGGAAAAGTTTAATTACTATTCCCGAAGGATCAACATTGACGCGGGCGGTGCCACGGACGAAAGCTAGTTAATTAAGTATAAATTATTTACTTTATTGACAAAGGATATTATAATCGCGGCCAGTTACATCACAATTTATTTTTAATTCTATTGTTTAAGCTCTGCTTGGAGTACTAGTGGCACAAAAAAATCGTTATCACTTGTGTCTTTGCAATAAGTACCTACTAAATGATGACAAATCATTTGAGTTAAGTGAGACTACTGATTTCATAAATTATTCCGATAAATAAATAATAAATAATTATATAGGGACATATCCCACAAATTGAGCTAGCCCAACAGTAAGTTGTAAGTTACACAGTACCTAAGTTGGATATCGCGCGTCTTTCTCTCTTACGATATAGATAAAGCCATGTACAATAATGTAAATGCAAAAAGAAAGGCTGATTGGATAAGCGAAAGTGAACCGATATTACAGACTCGTATGCAAACTCTGGTATAAACTTTAAATATTAAACTCTACGGTGTTTGCGATGTACATTACCTACGCAAATATAAGTATAATATATAATAATAATAATAATAATATATAATAAATATATACGGACAAATCACACAGATTGAGCTAGCCCCAAAGTAAGTTCAAGACTTGTGTTATGGGATACTAACTCAACGATACTATATTTTATAACAAATACATATATATATAAACTATCAAGACCCAGGCCAATCTGAAAAAGATCATTTTCCATCTTGACCTGGCCGGGGATCGAACCCGGTCACTCCGTGTCGCAGGCAGGCGTGTTGACCGCTGCGCCACGGAGCTAGTCCAATAATACACACAGGTATATTAAAATTGCAGACACTCCGATAAAGTTTTATATTTTGTATCCATGGGCATAATCAGAAAAACATGTACACCTCGTCATCCTCATAAAGATTTTTCTTTGCGTTCTAATTCTTTATATTATTTGGTATAGCTGAAACCTCAGAACAATAACTAAAGCATAGAAACCGTGTTAAAATAACAACAAAATACAATATTCTACACTGTTTTTACTTATGGCATTGTTAAAGCATCAGAAAGAGATGCATATACAATGCCATTTGCGTAAATGTGCAGGTTGTCCTGGGGTACTGATGTGATCAGGGTTGTACTATATCGATGAAATATATTTATCGACTAAATGTTTCGTCCTAAGAAAGTCATAAATGTACTCTACTCTGATTGTATCGATTCGTTAAATGAGTACGATTCATAAAAAAAAAACAACTAGTTGCATTCCAGGAGTGCCGGCAGAAGTGAAAACTCGCCTTTGCGGCATACTCAGGTCCGTGTCCTTCTTACGAATTTTCGATCAATTCACGTGTCCTGACGCGAGTTTTCTATTTTACCCATCCCAAAAAGTGCACAAAGCCGCTAAAGAGGCTTTTACTTTAAAAGTTACGTCAAGATACACCTAAATAACTCCTAATCGCATGGCGCCGCTTGGCTTCATCTGATAAATAGGTAAAAAAAAATCCATACATTACCCACCGCGCGTCTACTGTCTACTGCTGGTCATTAGGCCTTACCCAGTATTGGTCGAACGGCAGAATACCTAATATGATGTCAATCATATTTTCGATAATTTCGAAATTCAAACAGTGCCTACTTACCTACCTTACCTATGAATGCGCAAAAAACCCAATGCATTCGATTTACAGTCCCCAATGTGAGGCAGTCCAACGTTGACATACTAGTTGAAGGTAAAATAGACTTTGTAAATGATACCACCTTCTTAGGAATCACAATAGACTCTAAATTGCAATGGGGCGCTCATGTATCAAAAGGTAATATAAGGTCAGATATATTTTTCACTTGATCAATGGGCCATTCAGCATATTCCAAAACCATCTAAAGCTTTTCCCAGCTAGCTTTGAGGAACAGTCAGTAAAGGAAACATAATCAGGTAGGTAAAGAGAAACACATAATTCGAAGTGATATTTTTTATTTTATAAAACTTTTACACTAGGGTAAAAAAGTGCCAGTGTGTTATTTGTGAAAAATTCACAGTGTTGGTAATAGAAAAACAAGAGGTGAAGAAAAACAAGAGATTACTTTACCCACTTTCATTACTGTCCAAAATAAAATGTTTTTCATAATATTAAATATAAATAATAAAACCGTTTCCGTAAACTTTCTTATTACCATTGATTTATAATTCGGCAAATATAAATGTAGGTAAAGCATCGTGTTTCAATCGCTTCCATTTAATTTTATATTCGAAATTAATGTATCGGCACGGCAGTAAAATATTTTGAACAAAATCGAGTATGTATGACATTTTATGTCCAATATGTCGCTTGAAAGTTCCTCGGATCCACACCTTTTTATCCTTTTACTTCAGGGAGCTGCAATAAAATTTCAACAATAATTTTCTTCATATTAGTAAAAATCGATTCTTTTTAGGGTTCCGTACCCAAAGGATAAAAACAGGACCCTACTAATATGACTCCGATATCCATCTGTCTGTCACCAGGCTGTATCTCATGAACCGTGATAGTGAGACAGTTGAAATATTACAAACAAAAATTTCGGGCGTTTTTATAGCTTACGCCCACGGCTCCGCTCGCGTTAATGTCTATCCCCGATAACAGTACCTTATTCTGAGATGTAATTTATGTCTATGTTCTTTTCCGTACTCCAGAGATCGTGCAATGGTGATGATGATGATGCAAAATTTCATGATGATCGGTTCAGAAGTTACGGCGTGGAAGCGTAACAAACAAACTCACTTTCACATTTATAATATTATATGTAAGGATGGTACGGAACCCTTCGTGCGCGAGTCCGACTCACACTTTGCTGGTTGTTTAATTACCATGATGGTTCAATTTGTTACATTACTATTGCATGGCTCAACTCAACACTAACAAAAATATCCCTGATAGCAAGACCGTCATAAAAAATATCGATATACTCGTAGATACGTGATTTTACCACATCACTAGCAAAAAAAACTAACCTAATTTGAAATAAGGAAAAAACGATAATTTTAAGCAAAATACCTATAAAAGTTGTCATTTATACAATACGTTATATAATTGACAATATTATTGTTGTATTTTGAGGTATTTTGGGTTTTAATTATGCACTTTTAACTGAAAAACTTACCGAAGAAAAATATGTTTTACAGAATTTATTTCTGTTCGTCCTGAATGGGATTTACATCGCTCCATTGCACAAGACATTGTTTAGTATAATGGTCATTTGATAACGCACCAACCCAACACCGGTTAATACTTTTTTCCGTGAGAATTTTAGCACAATCCTATATTTAATTTGCAGACATCACAATTTCGCCGCAATGTTTTTGTCGATATATAACCCGATCAAATCGGCAAGATGCTAATATTACAGACGTTGAACTGTAATAAGTTATTTTGAATTTAGTCGGATTTAATTGGAGTCCAATGGAGTCCATTGACATTTCAAGTCGGGACAACCATGAAAATAATAGAAACTGACTGAAGTTTTTGTCTCATTCTGTCATAAGCGAAAGCTCATAAGAAAAATACAGTGTCAACTATCTGTTTTCAGTTTCTATTTTTATGCGGCTTCTATGTATATTATTCTTCTGAGGCTGAAACAAACGTTTAGTTATTGTTTATGATAATTAAACATTGCAACCGTATTATTAAATGTAAAAAAAAATGTTTAGCCGCCTTCTTGTTAATCGAAGAAAATTTTTTTTTTTTTTTAGCGAGTTATTTATTTATTTTAATTAATTAACAAGTTATACACAAAATAAAATTAATCAAAAATGCCACCCTGAATTGTGCCTGGCTCAAAGGTACCCATAATACTAGCTGCGTTTCCCCTTTGGATAGCTATGGATATCCTTTGAACCAGGTACCACCCAGAGCGGTAGTCATACCCACGGTCCCTTAAGCGACGTCCGATCTCCCAAATAAAGTCCTTGGCTTCCGGGCACCACGGGCCGGCTGTCTCAACAGCAACCGGCACGAATTCATAGTTGGAGGACAGCACTGAATATTTTGTCATTTTGTGAGCCGCCGCTGCTTTAGCAGCAGCCCCCGGCAGCCGTGAAGTGTTTGCGAGATAAGTAGCCGCAAAGGTGCTTACACAAGTTGCGTCCCATAAAAGACATCGCCCCCTCTGCCACGGTATTAACGTAATCCCATCCGGTCGTTTGCCATCCGTTCTAGAAAGACCCGGAGGTTCCAATTGGCACGGAATATTTGCCGAAACTAGCGCCCTACGAATTATGTCATTTAAAGAGTGATGACGGGATAAGCGGCCAGCACATCTTGTACAACCCAGAGCATGATGCCCATCAGCCTCGACTGTCCTACCACAAACGCAAATGTGAGGCTCACATACTGCGCAGCCTAATCTCAATGCCACTGCCACTCATAAAGAGTCATTGTCGAGGTGTGTACCCATATGGGGTGACGGCACAGCATGCAGCCAAGCTCCCGACTCCGATTGAACGGAGGCTTTTATTCTCGCTAAATGGGCACCATCTGCTTGGTCTTCCAACTCTCTTAGAATTACACGAGCCCTGGGTTCATCCCAAAGTCGTTGAATCTCTGGTTTGTGAGGAAATTCCGTATCTGGGCATCGCATCGACCAAGCTCTCAAAGCCTCACTAACATGGGGCAGAATCAATTCAGCTCCGTCGATTCCGAGTATTTTAGAGACTAAATTGACTACCCCATGCGAGGATGCCAAGAATGCAGGCAAAGATACCTCCGACAAGCAGCGAATACCAAGACCTCCGAGTCGCACGGGTAAAGAGGACTGTGTCCACTGTGATGGGATTATATTATGTTAAACCATAAAATGTAAAAAACAAGATGTAATGGATGTAATCGGGAAAGTAACAGAGCGGATACATATAAATATTTTTCTAAAATAATATTCTGATATTTTTAACTCCAAATTTAGTTTTCTTGTACTAATTATTGTTTCGTTGGTAACGAGCAGAAAAAATGTAAGTAGTATCATCATCACATTTTCATTTAATTGTAATAACATTTACTTATAGAAATAACGCGCGGCTTTTTAAAGACAATCAAAAAACAAATTTAAAGAAAATCCATAATTATAGTGATACCTTATTTTTATATTATGTTTTTCAAGTTTGTGATAAGTTTTTCTGAAAATGCTTTTATGGAATGTATGTATGTATATAGCGCCCTCTAGTGATAAATGAGTGAACCTCTTCGATCGCATGCAATGCAATCATACAGCGATGCGATGGGACGTTGAGATATCACAAGTAGTATACAGATGGCGGTGGCGCTGTCGTTCCAAATATTGCAAATTTTTTAATTCGTATTGGTTTGTATCGACCTTAGCCCGCGACATGGCTCACGTAATTTAAAGACTAATTATAATTATGTGCTCGTTTGATAAACCCCGGTATAAATTATAATATTCTGATTTAGCACCAAAATCCATTCTTTAGTTTTTGTGTGAACGAGTAACAACATGTATCCATATGGCCCTACAAACTGTCAAATTTGTTATTAAGTATTAAATAGGATTATAAGATACATCGGTACTTACTAATACAAAAACTAGTTTATTTTCTTTGTGGATCAGATCAGATTTCATAATTTAGTTGAGAAACTTCATACAAGATTGTGATTACAGATTCTCGTTATTTGCTACTATATAGACTGCTTATGAATTATTGACATTACATGTTCGTCTTTTAGGGATTTGATCTTATGGATATTTTTCATTAGATGATTTGGACCCGCGCGCCTTTATTATTGGCCTTTCTATGATCATGGAATAACCAAAACAGAGCAACAGACTTCGGCGGCTACCGCCACGCCATCGTATACGGTTCAATTCTCTTTGTAACATTGTATATTCCGATCCGACGCCGGATGTAAGATAGATATAAGAGACGTTGGAGAAAAGCCAAAGGAGAATTATTAGATTTTTATAAAACTAGCTATTGACCGCGGCTCCGCCCGTTTTAATGTCGATCTCTCGGGAACAGTTGAATTTCCCGGAATGAAAAGCCTATCTCCTTCCCCAGGCCTCAACCAGATGAAACCTCCAGATAATACTTATGTAATCGCTTAGTAATCAACAAAACACGGATAAAGCTCTGGAAGTTGTAATATCTCTTCAGGAATTCCGCAATGATTAGAGTTTGACGCAATTTTATCTGCCTATTATTTGTATAAAAAAAAATACTCCGGTTTTATTCAATATCTTACGTCTTCATTCTTTGTTTAGCAAGTATAAAAACTCACAAACAGCTGCATAACGCCGAACGTCAATTTCTTTTGTTTCAGTAGTCATTTAGATTGAATGGCGTAAAATTAAGAACGTTAGGTACTGTCTGACTAATGTTGTGACCCTGAATGTGGTCATCTACTGTGGTATAGTATACTGCGTTGTGTAATCATCATTACTTTGCGCCGGTTAGCTACAATTGACTTACAATCTTTGTTTATAAAATATGTTAGCGTTTTCTTGACGTAAAGTGCAGCTGGAGTCTGCATTTGCTGATTGACGTACAATCTCTTGCGATATTGATTCAAGATTGTATACATATCATTTATATACAACAGCCCAGCTGCATTCTGCATCATCTATATTTGCATATTAATGATTGCATGCTTTACCATTATCTTTGTGGTTGTACAGTTTGTGTAGATATAAAAAAAATATCTTTTGCAGTACCTGCCAAATAAGATTTTAAAAACTTATTTCATTATTTACCTTTCCCTTTACCTTAATACTTTCTTCGTTCTCTTCATACATAGTTTTAATTTTATATTATTCATCAACTTCCTCGTATTGATGTCTAATGGCTGTGACCATTTTAGATTTACCATGTGGGCTGATTTGGATGATACCGAATCTTAACGGATTTGCATACCCACGCGACCAACATTTACAAACCGGTTCATCATGCATTTGTTATCTATCTTCGTATCATAAGGAATCTAGATGATGTTCACTAATCTTCATATGGTTATTACGAAGATACAGTTTACAAAGACACTGTCATAAAGTTGTAACGTTTGTAACATAAGCTGGTATTGTGCGCAAAGATTACAGGTTCCTATTCTCGAGCCAGTGAGAGAGTATTGTGATATCATAAGCCAGACATTGCATTGCACATCAGAGCCAGTTAAGTAGGAAACCGCCTCTTGACTCAACCGATTGTGTATAATTACGGCAAGACTACTGAAGTAGACAAAAACAAGATCGGTGCCTATGATTGTCATGGAAAAGATACTTATCATAATTTATTTATTCATAAGGTTCACCAACAGGTTACACGTACACCACTAATATATAACATTCCAATTCTATGCTAACATGCAATCCAATTATAGGTGGATACAACATTCATAAACAATTAGATTAAGTCTAACCTAATATTACATAAATATAACAATTAACTTACATAGTAACAATTTCAAAGTTAGAAAAGTGTTAGCTTATCAACGTTGAGGATGTAATGAACAGAAATTTACTTTTAAATGTAAACAAGGAATCGTCGAAAAAGTCCAGAGTGTCATTTTTGGCGTTTAATTTAGTGTAATAATAATGCTTCGGAAGGCACGTTAAGCCGGTGGTCCCGGCTGCCATCTGGTAGTCGTTAAAGGAACCACGTCAGAGGCCGAGAGGCGGTTCCAAAGAACTCTGACACCAGGGTGTGCATGGTCGATTGATCGTGACACCTACTCGAAATGATGATGATGATGATTTAGTGTACGTAAAAAGCATTCCCGGTAAGGAAGCATGTGATCCAAGGTTAGTTTGTAAAAATAATGGTGTTGGTATATAAGTATATATGTTGGTATATAGTAAGATATCATTTGTTATTATGTTGGGTAATTCACAGAAAAGTTAATTTACCTGTTTTGTTACTGTCACACAAATCATCAAATATTATGCATTAACTGTGACCGTAATAAATAAATACGCCATAGGAAGGTCACGGAGCAAACAATTCTGAATTTTCCTTCAGAACATACGGTATGTTTTTGTTACTAACTAACGAATAATTTTTGTCGTAAATTTGAGATGGTTCATGTCATGGCTGATATGGATTTACTCAAAAGGAAAACACAACATAAACTCATTGATAATACAAATATAATACCTATTAAACCTTATTCACATAGTTGGTTTTCCCATAGGGCTTTCCTTATAATGTATGTACTTATTTCGGTTGGCGGGACCACGGGCGGGACACGGGACCTCAGGCAGGCGACCATTCTATTCACATAACCGTTCAAATAGGTGTAGTTAGGGTTACGATACGAGGTTTACATGAGCTAAGTAGTGCCTTTAATTATTAGTTTTTTTAGTATTTTGTTTTATAATTTTTCCTTAATTCAATAAAGAAATTGTTGGTTAATTTATCAAATGCGCAATAATGGAAAGCAATGGGTAGTTACCAAAAATATTGCAAGTCATGTACCAGCGTACCATTTATTTAGAAGCAAAATAAATTAAATGATGGATGGCGCTAGTTGGCTCATGTAAGCCTCTTAATGTACGAGTATGTATGTAATATATTATTTTTGAAGTGAATACTTCCTTAACGGCATTGAGCACATTTTGGGTTGGGTAAAAAATGCTAAACTCGCGTCAGGAGTTCAGGACACGTGACCTGAAACCTGATCGAAAATTCATAAGACGGATATGTGACCTGAGACCACCGCAAAGGCGAGTTTACACTTCTGCCGGTACTCCCAGAGTGCAACCCGTTATTTTTTTGGGTTCCGTACCCAAAGGGTAAAAACGGGACTTACGGGACTGTATTAATATGGCTCCGCTGTCCGTCTGTCTGTCCGTCCGTCATCAGGCCGTATCTCATGAACCGTGATAGGTAGACATTTGAAATTTTTACAGATGATGTTTTTATTTTGCCACTATACCAAAAAATACAATATAAAAACAATAAAATAAATATTTAAGGGGGGGGGGCCCTTAAAATATAACAAGTATAACAACCATATAACAAACGTGATGTTTAGCTCGTTTTAGCTCGATATTGAAAACGACAACAGGTAGACGCTTGAAATATTCACAGAATATTTTAGTTATATATGTTTTTTTAAAAAATAATTAAATTAAAACAAATATTTAAGGGGGGCTATACAACAGACATGATTTTTTGCTGTTTTTATAGGTAATGGTACGGAACCCTTCGTGCGCGAGTCCGACTCGCACTTGGCCGGTTTTTTTTCAACGTCACTTCTAAAAGTTGGATGTAGGGAATATTGATAGGGTCCTTACATTATCCCGAGTGACATAAGTTAAATAATTTGGGGCTGGGCAGTTGTGTCGCTTACTTTGTACATTCGTCTTGGAAATTGAAAACCCACCTTTTTTAACGAAACTTAATTTTACACTTAGGGGAAATAAATGATGTGATAGATAGGTCCAAAAACCCTGTATGATGTAACCCTGTCATCATCATCATCTCAGCCGCAAGAAGTCCACTGCTGGACATAGGCCTCCCCCAAGGATTTCCAATATGACCGGTTGGAAGCGGCCTGTATTATAATATAATTATTTCCCCTTCCAAAGCAAAGTGTAAAATTAAGTTTCGTTAAAAAAGGTGGGTTTTAAATTTCCAAGACGATGACGTGTTCAGTGGAACACTTCGTCACCCACTACGGAACTTCCGAAAGCAAATATTTTATCGGGTTTTCTGACTGGAAATAGTAAATAACTTGTACTTATAGCGTGGGATAACTCGCTGTGCAGGTAATTTTCTTATTGTTTAGCAACTTGTTGTATGAATCAAGTTTCGCAATGTGGGTTTTCCTGTAACAGACATAGCCTATTTCAAATAAGCACATATGTATATTATATTTAGTTATTTACTTTAGCTAAGCAAAGAATGTTAACAAAATCCGGGTTCTGTAGGTGTATTTTCTTATTTTAGGTTTTTTCTATTTGCACCTTAGAAAAGATTCACATTGCGTGCTGCTGCTAGCAAAGATTATCGCGTGCGTCGAAGCGAAACCGCGTTGTTTTTTAGCTTGCTGTCTTTACAAAAAAAAAAATTAGTTTTTATATAGCGCAAAAATATAACGTGATCCCTAAATATGTCGTTAAAAGTAAGCAACAAAACTCCGGATGGAATTGGGCACCCTTAAAAACCCGCGTAAATTCGATCAAAATAAAGGCTGTAAGTATGTGTATCAATTCGAACAAAATCCTTCAAAATTCGGCGCAAATTATAATCACACGATAATTAAATTAAACAAAAGTAACATAAAATCAAATAATTACAATATTTGATGAATGAAGTTTAGCGTACAGTATTTGTAGAGTTCCGTTTCCTATTAAATAACCATATAAGATTAGATACCAAATATAATCGAGTGTCTCATTAAGTAATGTTGTGTGCATATTTTCTTTGAATAATGAGTTTACTTTTTAATGGGATATTAATAAATAATAATTTGATTATTCAAACAATGAACTATTATCTGAAAAATAAAATTTTACCTTTGCAAAACGTAGCTTCACTTAACTTTTACTTAAACTGTTAGTTTATCTACAATCAAAGATCTTCTCATGATATTTGTGTTTTTATCAGACAAACGTTGCTTTTGATGAGTTAGGTATATTAAGTTAAACATTGATATATTGTACTACTAGCTTTCGCCCGCGGCTCCGCCCGCGTCATTGTCGATCCTTCGGGAATAGTACTTTTTCCCGAGATAAAAAGTAGCCTATGTCCTTCTCCGTACTCCAGAGAACTTGTATGCAAAATTTCATGATGATCCGTTCAGTAGTTACGGCGTGAAAGCGTAACAAACAAACAAACAAATAAACAAACAAACAAACTCACTTTCGCAGTTATAATATTGGTAAGGATATACTAAATTTGACCTAACTAATTTATCCTATACGAGCCCTGTGTCTAGCTGGCTATTCTAACAAAATCTTGCTTAGCTAATTTAATATTCTTATGAATTGTTTTGAGCCGTAACTTTAGCTGAAACGTGAGAAACGATTAAAAGATACCATGTAAAAACGACGACATAATGTGGTTCTCATCAGCCTTGGATCTCTAAAAACTGGAGTAGATAATACTCTGACAAACAAAGCTTACGGGGCGTCATACAACACAATACAGTCGAGTGACGGTTGTAGGGGCGTGCGCACTCTGAAGCCTGAAACATTTGCATTTTAAGTTTCATTTCATTTTAAGTCGTGGTACTGTAAACATTGTTGTGCGAATCAAACTTAAGCGATTGATTATTAATAATTTGAATTATTATGTGCGACAGTGTTAATAAAATAGTGGTGACATGAATTTAAAAATGAATCAAATAAACGGTGACCCGTGGAAATTTGTGTACAAAAAGCTCCAAGAAAAAGAAATTATAAGCCGGAAAAAGTAAGTAGTTTTTACAAGCTTTTATTTGGAGTAAATGGAGCGTATAGGTCCAGGTAATCAAATCTTGCACGTTTGATTTGGCCGTCTTGCCGGTGTTCGACTTAGTTTTAGTATGAAGATTTTTTTTAAGAACGCTAAATATCTAGGTAACCAAATTCTGCAGTACTCGTTAGTTCGCAATTTTGTTTGTAGAGAGATGAAGATCTTTGCCATTACTGGAGCTACGAAAAATATATATTAGATGTCAGGTGTTAGAAAGTTGTACGAGTGGTTGATGATGGGCCAGGCACGTAAATTGTAGGATGAGTATTGCCCTCCCCGCCTGCGTTCGGGCACATATTATACTTAACAACCTTCCCGAAAATATACTCTACATGTTAGTGAAAACCCCATTAAAATCGCACCAGCAGTTTCCAAGATTAGCCTGTACAGGCAGATGAATTCAATTTATATTTAGTATATTGATTGAGAAAATTTGTTTTGATGATACTTTTACTATTAGATTTTCAAACTCTGTCTGCCTATTCTAAAACTGGTCTAGAAAATTATTGGTGGTAGAGAGACGTAGGAAAAGTATAGAAACAGGTAAAGATATTCTGTTTGCCGCACGATATCTTTTCCTATTTGATTATTTTTTCTGTTTTTATTCACAATATAAAACGATGAGAAAGATTACCCAGTTCGTTAGTTCGCCGTATTGTATTCTATGATAAATGGAAAATCCATAGGTCTTTCTGCAATGCGGTATATTTATGAGGAAGAAATCAGCCGCAGGTTGTATATGCTTCTAACATATACAGGGTGATTTTGAACTCCCTTGACGGTATCCGGTATCAGAATCTCTAATCCTTATCCTTACTATCCTATCTAAAATTATAAATGCGAAAGTCCGTTTTGTTTGTTACGCTTTCACGACTTTACTTCTGAACCGATTATCATTGAATTTTACGTAAGTTCTCTGAAGTACAGAGAAGAACATAGGCTACCTTTCATCCCGTAAAAAGTACTATACTGGGAGCGACTTTGACGCGAGGACGCCAGGGAAGCTGCGGGCGAAAGCTAGTAGGCAATACATCTGCAAGAAAATGAGGTAATGAATACGAAAAATAGTCTACTAACTTCCTATAGAAATTTGGCCAGCTGATCGATGAATTTTTATGGGAGGCCTACGGACCTATTGAACGACTGGGGGCAGAAAAGAAGTTAGGTTCAAGTTAGTTTTTTTTATGACCACCCGGAATGACTGAGGTCAGAAAAGAAGTTAGATTCAAGCATGGACGTAGAAAAAAAGGGTTAGATAGTTTTTTTTGCTAGCAAAAATACGAATATTAAAGATAAAGAAAAATTGTTTTGCTATAGCATGTGGTATTAAAGAGAGAAATAAAAAATAATTTAAAAATAAAATAATAAAATACCATTTAAAAGTCTACAAAACAAGATAAAAAGTCATCGATAGCATAATAGCATTTCTCAATTAATAATATTTTAAGTTTTTTTTAAACAATTTCATATTCAAGTCTTTGTACTGTCTTGGTATTTTATTATATATTATTGGCGCCATGCAAAATATCCTTTTATGCAGCAAAGTCGTTTTTGAAGGGTGGTTAGGATACATAAACTATCGCCACCCCTTCTATTTCTTACTACTACATCAGATAGGCTAGGAAGTAATTGAGAATTACTTTTTACAAATATTGCCACTTCCAATATGTACTAACTGTACATATTGGAAGTGGCAATAAGAAGGACGGAAGTGTGAGAATTTTTACAACTATCTATACTATGCAATCCAAACAAACATTGCTCGAATACAGCGCTTTTACATTTTAAAAACTAAATCTTTATCACTAATCACAGCAGTAGTAGTTCACATCAATAGTATTCTGCTAACTGTTTAAAAAACACTCATTCTTTTTTAAAAGCTTGTAGTTAACTTGCTCTGTTACTTTATTCGTCTGTTCCGATCAAATCTTGTAACCTAATTTTGAAGCATTTATCCTTAACCGATTGATTCAAATTTCTTTATTCCACAATACAGCTTTTCCAATTAACAGTTTTAAAAGATCCAACTAAACGTACATATTTTACTGTTATACTGTGAAAATATATAATACGGCATTAATTCGTTACTTATAGCTAAGGTGAAAATCATTACAAATCGTGAAGCGTTATTAGAATATTTGATCAATAATATATATGATCAAAATAAGCTGATGAGACTAAATAGGACCTGATGGATGGGAAGCCGATATTACTATTTCCAGATATTAAGAAAATCTTCAGTGAATTGATAACTCCAAGGCAGAAGCATCGATCTAACCAGGGACTTGATAGCCCTCAATGAGGTCTCTTCAGAGGGATCAAAATTTTAGAAGTACTTGCAGCTATTTCGCAAGTCGTGGCCCTAAGGGCATTTGATCATTGGCTCTGTTTACCCAGTGGGATTTTTATCGAAAAAAATGCCCTCTTAATGTCCGGAATTAATATAGAGAAACTGGATTTGGTATTTCTAAACATTCTAGCTTATTTACATTCCAAATGTTAATATTCTCAGTAGGATGAGGCAAATTATCCCATCAATTAACGTGAATAACTTAATTGTTTACTTTTTACGAGTATTATAACGAATTATTTAAAGTGCAACGGAAATGAATCACTGCGCTACAATCTTAATTGAGAAGCATTTAACGTAGTCTTGTGCCGGTTACTCAAGAATGGTTTTCTAACTTTAATTAGCAGACTTTCCGTTTGTATATTTATACAAGCTTTCACCCGCGGCTCCGCCCATGTCAATGTCGATCCCTCGGGAACAGTACCTACTTTTCCCCGGGATAAAATTTACACTATGTCCTTCTCCGTACCCCAAACAACGGGTAGGTATGCAAAATTTCATGACGATCGGTTCAGTAGATAGGGCGTGACGTAAAGGTTTTTTGTTTGGAATGACTATGTAGCTAGCTCCAAGTGAGCTTTTAGAAAACATCACCAAAGGAGGAGCCCCCAGGAGGGCGTGAAGGTGTAGCAAACAAACTCATTTTCGCATTTATAATATTAGTTAGGAAAAACATCAGTAAAACCTAAATAATCTCGAAATAAAACTTAAATTTATGATTTACGTTGAATATTTCACTTTCACACAATTTTTAAATTCTGGCTTAAACTCGAAATAAACAAAACTTTATTCAAAGGTCCTGGCTCAACTACACTCACTCTTAGGGCACATCGGGAAAACTATTGTAGGATCGTTACATAGGTTATATGTTATAATTGCCCGGAGTCCGGGGTCGTTCCGGGGACCCGGATAGACTTCGTGATAAAGCCGAACCCCACGCGTAAGGAGTCGCAAGAAACAAGTAGTGATCACATAATTATAGTAAACTATCTTTTTACAACAAACTCCCTATTCCGTCACAGTGCATATATGTATGTCGATAATACATGCTTTTTCAATATTTTAATGTAGGATTTATGGGTTACCATAGGTTTATATTTTTAATTAGAAATGATTTATCTATTCATTACAATACTTAAAATATACAGCAGTATGCTTCGCAGTCGCAGTGTGTAATCCTTAGGTAGGTAGGTCATTTTCATTTTGTCATGGATGAGTTATGTTATGTTTATGTAGTAGCTACGAGTAGTATTTACATCATAAGAAGCTTGAAACATAAGGTGACATAAGTATAGTTTTCGGACCAAATAAATAAAAACGAGAAAATAAAAACAGGTTTCATTGTTACATAACGCAATAAAAAACTTAACAAAAAGTGTGCCTCAAGCCTCAAGGCTTATAGCATTGAACGTGCGTTTGAACTCCCTTCCTGAGACATCGCCGACCTTGGCGTGGCCCGTGGCTGTATGTGGCATCACGCACCTACCTCCCTGATGTCATTATCGGTGCCAGAAGATAATACTGTATACTTTACTGGAGCAAACAAGACACGTGATTAGGTTCTCTCTCATTAGCGTAATTACTAAAGCTGCATGATGATATGTTTATTTTCGGCTGATTGAACATAATGTGAAGTGAATCACTTTAGATCTTGTATTGTAAGCATGATCTACAAAGAGATTACTCCTCGCCTGATCTCTGCCGCACGTGACAAGAGGGCTGACTGCTATTTCGCACAAAGGATAAGCGTCGCTATCCAGCGTGGGAATGCAGCCAGCATTCTTGCCATATGGGCAAGAATTGTTAGATTTTTAAGTTCGATTTATGTTAGTATGTAATTTTATGGTGGCTTATTATTTTTATTTTTAGTTAAGAATATCATGTGGAAATAAATTATCTACGAATGGCAAAAAAAAGCATGATCCTCTTAAATTTTTTTTTTATTATTACGACTCCGACATAACATTGATCTACTGTTATGTTTGTCTTCCCACTAGCGTATTAACCAGATATTTCCATGTGGTAGGATAAAGTATGTAAGTATTTACGTACATATTTTACAGTGCCTTTGGGTTGTGTATGTTATTAGATTTTTAGAAGCAGGGGCACAATTACTAGTTTTAAACAACAGAATGTAAATAATAGATAGGTACCCAAGTTGTACAAGAAGGTAAGTAGGCACCTATGTTTAATTGATGTCGTGTGCCTTATTATGATACTGCACGCAAACTTTTGCTATGAAACAAATTGTCCTCATTATCATGATTCTTTTGTGCTCATTCATAATCATAATTACAATGTTTATACTGTTTGGATTACAGACAGCGTGATTTTGAACCTCTGAGCTAAGTATATTGAAATTCTAGAATTGTAAGAAAAAAATGTATGAGAAAACTATATGATAGTTGGTTGGGGACTATAATATATGGATGGACACTCCATTAGTAAACATAGTAAGGAAGCCTATAGAAGTTATGAAAGTTTGAAAATTTCAACATTAAAAAAAAATATTTAGGAGTGATTGTGTTGAAATTCTGTAGAGGCACGATCGTAAGTATTGTTCTGAGTAGTTTAGACCCATGGACGTATAAATTGTATACGTCCATGTTTAGACCTACTTATTTCCTCAGCAGTGGGATATTAATAGTTAATTTAAAAAAACAGACATTTGTATGTTGATGTTAGGTATCAGTGCATCAGGCTGAAAAAACAACGTTAGTCGTAAGATTGTACTTGTACACATTTGTTAAACATTAGAATATGTCAGTTTTCTATTTATATTACGTGCATAGATGGTTCATTAGTCCAAGGCATAGATGCAAGATTTGACTAGCACTAGCCAGACTAGAGATTTGCCTATAGGTAGTTACGAGTACTAGGGACTGACTTATTACATTTGTTGTTCCCAATTAAGCCAATTGGGAAAAACCCAATGCTCCGCAAAAATTAATGTTAACTATTTTTAGACCATATCTGCCTGCTCAGATAAGTTGACTCTGTTTACATTGTTGATATGAGACGTTACAAAAGCACGTGCATAATGCAGATCAGCTACCTAGTTGGTACGCCACGGTGGCGAGTCGCACGGAACTGAGTCGTGGACGTGGACGTGAATCTATGTCTAGTGCCTCAGCGGAAGATTACGTCAGACCCGCGTGCCGACTAGCCACACAAAGCAAAACAATCGTTACACAGATACGCAATAATACACATTTCGCTGCCATTCGCCGGCAAAATAACGTCTTATTTGTATTTTTACTTAATATAAGACGCAGTCGATATGCGGTAAAATCTGTGTCAGTGACCTCCTAAACGCAGTTTCTCGTCCGCAGCAACGAGCACGGAGTTAGTTGTCTCGATACCGAGTCGGGATTGTTGTTTTGCGGCCTGACGTCATGCAGCCCACCATATGACTCGATGTGATTTTGTATTCAGTGATTCATTTAACTGCAGGTATTTGCTCTCTGTTGACTATTATGACAAACCGGAGGTAGAACACCGGTAGAACCTTTATGAATAAAAGTGCTAGATTGAGTGAATTTTAGTTTGTTAAAAAAGTGATAGCGAAATCAACAAAATGGATGAGGAATCTATGTGGAGAGGTTTTTATGAAAAATTACAACAGCAGAAATCTGTAGAGGAGCAGGTTCATGATACCAAGTAAGTATAAGGAGAATAAATAAACAGTTTTTTACATCTTATAATTTAAGACGGTACTTACTGCACGAAATTGTGAAAATTTACGTGTTTTCCAATCACTATCACCAATGCGCTGAATTAATTAGGTAAATAAAATACATCAAAAGTATTTGTACAATTTAGGGCGATCCTTGAACAAGATCGCCCCCTTGTTGGAATTTTAAACAGATACCTATATACATATGAAATTTAAAACTGGCCAAGTGCGAGTCAGAATCGCGCACGAATGGTTCCGTACCGTAAAACGGCAAAAAAAACAAGTCTGTAGTATGGGAGCCACTTTAATTACTGTATTTGTGTTTTATTTAATTACTTATTTTTAAAGTGAATATATATAACTAAATGTTCTGTGAATATTTCTTGAAGCGTTATTATTTTTATTTAATTATTTATATTTAAAGTGAATGTATATAATAATATATACATATTCTGTGAATATTTCAAGTGTCTACCTGTTGCCGTTATCAATAACAAGCAAATCCAAGCAAAAAAAAATCATGTTTATTGTATGGAAGCCCCCCTTATGTATTTATTTTATTCTATTTTCTAGTATTTATTGTTATATCGGCAACAGAAATACATCACCTGTGAAAATTTCAACTGTCAACTATCACGGATCATGAGATAAAGCCTGGTGACAGACGGACGGACAGCGGAGCGAAATTAATAGGGTCCCGTTTTTACCCTTTGGGTACGGAACCCTATGAATAGTTAACCGTTAACGGAACCCTATGAAAAATTTGAACCGTAGAATAGAAACATGATATTAGTGACATTATTTAGCGTATAAACCTAGTCAGCCAGCTCGCTGCTAAAACTTTGAGTTTGCATTGCGGCATCTGGTTTTCTTTCAATCTAATATAGTTATAACACTAAAGCGACTCACTGATAAAGACGTTTCATGTTAAAACCAATGGCGTGTGAACCGACACAGCCCCACCCGAATCTTTTGTATTTGTTGTGATAACGGCAACACAAATACATCATCTGTGGAAATTTCAACTATCTTACTATCACGGTTTATGAGATACAGCCTGATGACAAACGGACAGACAGACGGACAGCGGAGCCATACCAATAGGGTCCCGTTTTTAACCTTTGGATACGGAAAATTGATTATATACGAGATATTTAATGTCTATAGTGTTTAAACGTATTAAAACCTTCTCTTTATACGTCTGTGATTAAAACAATATGTTTTTCGTTTGGCGACATAGTTTAGCATTTTTTCTCGTCATTTATTGTCAGTGTAGCTAACAGGTTACCTCAGAACATCTAACATATTATTGTTATTTTGAGAGTTTTGAGAAGCTTACTTATATTAATTCTGTGCTTACGGTCAGCCGGCCTATTTGCTAACTGAGTATACGTTTTGATCGTCAGGATTATATTATCTCTATGGTTTTGATAGTCATAATACCATAGATTTAAAAAAAAATTGCGTCTTGAGATTTCATACTTCTATGCATAATACATTTTATGACATTAAGTTTTATAAAAGTAGTCAAATAAACGATAGCCGCAATGTATTTTGAAGTGACTATCAAAACGTTGTACACTAAATTAACAAATAGGCCGGCACAAAGGCCGGCAGCTCAGGCCGGCAGTTAACAACACTAACTGTCATGCAGGGATGTGACATGGTGTGAAAAAGTTGATTATTTTTGATTCCTATAAAATCGATTTGTGAAACATAGTTTCTTTTTTGCCAAGACATAAGTTTCTTTTTTTTTTCAAAGAAACTATATTTTTAAAATTATACTTTAAACTTAAGTGCCTTTGTAATAATAAAACTAATGAGTTTATATTAACTATTTATTAAAATCAATAAAAAAATAAATCTTTAATAAAAATAGTCAATCATATGAAAGCCGCAATGTATTTTGAAGTAATTATCAAAACGTCGTACACCGAGTTAGCAAATAGGCCGGTTGGTCATAAAATTAAAAACAAAACAAATGTCTCCTTAAACTTTCAGTTCAATAAATAATAAGCAAAGCAAACTAAATAAAATAAAGGTGTAAAAAGTGCTTATATTTTTTAGCATCATTTAACGTTTTACATATTAGAATCAAAATAAAACGATAAGTACAAAAAATATAACGACGAACTTTTGTACTCAAAAACAAAACAAATATTTCTTAAAATATTAATAAATCGACTTCAGTAGCCCTCGATCGAAATAGTTGGAATGATGAAAGGGAAGCATTTGCCTTGCAGTATAGGCTAGAAATAGAATAATAAATATTCAGTATCATTTTACATTAACTAGAATAAAAATAAAATGATACGTGAATTACTTGAGTGAGCATACATAATAAACTACAGATAACTTTTTGGTTTTTATAACTTAACAAACACAACTAATCTTTCTTTAAATATTAAGTTTGAACAGTATAAAAAAAACAAAATATAGATATCGATTCAAGAAAAAGAAATCGATTATTTAATAAATCGATAAGTATATCACATCCCTATGTCAAGTCAATGTCATCTGTCAATGTCAATTCCATTTACATTTCGTCTCGTAGTCGCTAGCAGTCGCTTCATTTGTCGTGTTTTACAAGCAAATATTCTGATTTAATCATATTTTACTGAGATTAGATAACTGAAGGAAAGATATTTATATATACCCCTTATCTTTATTGAGACAAAGAAGTGCGGTATTATTAGGTATTATAAAGCGCTGTTGTGTATTGAAATGGTTTTGTTGCGAGTTGGAGTTTTAAAGAAAATAATGATTGCGCCTCAGTACAGGCAAATGCATTTGCTAAAGAATTTAGCATACGTCGACGGAGCATGGACTAAGGCCGCCAGTAATGTGGTATACGCTGTAAAGAACCCAGCGGATGATAGCGTGATAGCCGAAGTACCGGACATGGATGCTGCGGATGCGAAGAATGCCGTAGATGTCGCTGCGGCTGCTTTTGAAACTTGGAGGTGGACAACTGCTAAGGAACGCTCAAAAATTCTAAGAAATTGGTTCAACCTATGTGAAAAGAATTCTGAACATATAGCAAATATTGTAACAGCTGAATCTGGTAAACCTCTGTCTGAGGCTAGAGGTGAAGTTGCATATGGAAATAGTTTTTTCGAGTGGTTCGCTGATGCTGCTCGTCATGTAAATGGAGAAATAGTGCCCAGTCCATGGCCTAACAAGCAGATTTTACTGACCCGCCAACCTATTGGAGTTGTGTCTGTGATCACACCATGGAACTTTCCGTTTGCAATGATTACAAGAAAAGTTGGGGCCTTGATGGCAGCAGGATGCACATGTGTCGTGAAACCCTCTGAAGATACACCACTATCTGCCTTAGTGGCTGCTGAGTTGGCAGAGCAAGCAGGAGTACCTAAAGGCGTGTTTAATGTTGTTACAACAAGTAGAAAGAATGCTGCTTCTGTGGGTAAAGTAATGTGTGAAGATCACGCTGTTGGTTGCATTTCATTTACAGGCTCTACTCAAGTTGGAAAGATCTTGTATGGTTTAGCTGCTAATGGAATAAAGAAAGTTTCGTTAGAGTTGGGTGGAAATGCACCATTTATAGTTTTTCCAAGTGCAGATATTGAGAATGCTCTGGATCATGCTATGGTGGCTAAATTCAGAAATAATGGCCAAGCTTGTATCGGAGCCAATAGGTTTCTGATACATGAGGATGTTTACGACAAATTTGTAAAGGGAATGAAGGACAGAATTAGCAACAAGTGCATTTTGGGCCCTGGCACCAAAGATGGTGTGACTTGTGGCCCTCTTATTAATATGAACCAAGTCCAAAAAGTAACTGAAATAGTTAATGATGCTATTTCGCAGGGAGCTAAACCCCTCATTGGTGGAAAAGTAAAGAAGGAACTGGGTGATAAATTTTATGAAGCCACATTATTAGTCAATGTAAAGCCAAGTATGAAGGTTTTCTCAGATGAAGTATTTGGGCCTGTGGTGTCTTGTGTTAAATTCAGCAGTGAAGAAGAGGTGTTGAAGATTGCCAACAGCACACGTGCTGGTCTGGCATCATATGTGTTTACTAAGGATCTGGGGCAGGCATTTAGAATGTCTACAAAGTTAGAGTTTGGAATGGTTGGAATCAATGACGGATTAATATCAGCTGCAGAGCCGGCATTTGGAGGAATCAAAGAATCTGGCATTGGTAGGGAGGGCAGCAGGCACGGAGTAGAGGAGTACACCGAAATAAAGTACACTTTAATGTCTGGCTTGGAGAAGTGAAATGTTTGCAATTATGTTATTTCGTTGCCATATTAATTTAAGAATTTAATCAAGTTATTTTATATTGTAGTGGTTATTGTATACTGTCTATTGCATTTTTGAAATAAGTTCCACAGATATGTTTTTAACCCTTTTAACACGACAGGTTGATATTATGTAATAAATCAATTTCATGCCCATGCTGTTATCAGACTGTGATGGCAGGGGGCACGAAATTGATTTGTCACATAGACTTAAGCATTGTTGGCATTGAAAGGGGATAATATTTATTCCAAGGGAAGAATGTAATCTTTGAACAATATTTATTGCATTTTCGAAATTGAGTTCTTGAGCTATCTATATTTTGTAGTTTTTTATTTTATTTATTTGTTTTTCATTAGTTATTTTTCAATCATGAGATTAAAGTTGTTGCTAATCTTATTTAAATCTGAATTTTATATTTTTATATAGTTCTCATTCAAAATTGTGTTCAGTACAGATATCATTCCAGTCTTCCATGTAATGTGACTTTTAGGAATAATGAAAACTCTATTTCAATGTTATAGAAGTTTAATAGTTGTAATATTATATGTTTGTTGCTTAATATTTTCTATTGAACTGGGTTAAATAAGTTTTGGAATAATTTAATAAGACAACATAAACATATACACATCCAAGGCTAATCTGAAATTTACTGCCACTATTATGACAAAATCTGAAGACAGGTTGTTGAAATATGCTTTTCTTAGTTGAAACTAACTGGCTTACCTTGAAGGTTTTAAAACGGAATAAATAATAATAATAACGTGTAATCTTATGTGTGTAATGCTACTAAGTTTCAACTATATTTACTTTCAGTTGAATAAAAAATTGAGAACGCTAGTCAGCTTGCTGTTACAGCAAAATATAATTCTATGTGGTTTATATCTGTTAACATAAGTATTGTTTTATTTAATTTGATGCTTATAATTAATATAAAATGTCAGTCAATTTTACCTTAAAAACTTAAAATTTGTTATACCCTAACTTTTTCATTCAAAAAAATTCTAGATAATAAGAAGTGTTTTACAAATTATTACAAGCAGTAAAAATAATAATCAAAGGTTTATATTATAATATATATAGTAATATAAACTGTATATTATTAGTATGCTATATATTATGTGATGAATTTCCAAATAAAGTTTTGTTATCAACATTGTCTTTTATTCGAAAAACATTTGATGAAAAGGGTTGGCTATGTCGAAAGCGTAAGTTAATCGTCCTTTATAGGCGACTTGACACACTCAATTGAGTATATTACTGGAACAATTTAGTGCGGCTATTGAGCAAATAAAGAAATGTATAGTGCCAGTCACAGGGATTTGATAAGATATCGTTTTGAGTACTTTTGAGTCGAGCAAATAACGTGATAAAATATTTCGGGCACATACTACTCCAAAGCGGAGACGAGACGAGAGATATGTTTCAAACAACCATTACAATTACGATATTCACACATCTCGTCTCCTCTCAGCAGGACCGTCTTAACGCGGGGGTGGAAGGAGGAGGAGGAGATTTGCACCTCTACCCCGTCTCTACCCCTGTCGTCAGGGAAAAATTGGACCAAAATGGCTAGGACCGTCGCCGCGTAATACTACTTATTAGATCGTCATTAGAATGGAGCTATTTTGCATTACAAGATACTTATTACCCGACTACGGCGAAGCAAAAAGAAGGGTTATTGTTTCTGGTATCACTACATAGTATAAAACGATGTCGCTTCCCGCTGCCTATCTGTCCCCATGTATGCTTAGATATTTAAAACTACGCAATGGATTTCGATGCGGTTATTTTAATAGATAGATTGATTTAAGAGGAAGGTTTATATGTACATTGCACCCGTGCGAAGCTTCATCAAATCATCCATAGGTACACTTTTGGACCAGAAAATAGAATGGTTCCATCCTTTCTTATATTATATGCATGTTATTCTTAGCATACATATCACGTTTTTATCCTTTACGGGTTATACAGACTTTAAGGGTCTACTCACACTGGCGCAGAGTCGAAGCGAAGCGAAAAATTACGCGTGAAAACGCGCGTCTGAGCTCGAATTTTGTGGCGTTTCAATCTCTTTGAGATTCTCAAAAGCGATAGGCCGAGTTTTTGACAGGAGTTGTTCAGATTGTCTAAGGAAAGTTGTAAGGTGCGAACATCATCAGCAATAAGGCACACATCATCTGCATATTGTATGTTCAAGACATTTACACTCCGCACCATACCATACGTTTAGATCTAAAGCGGGACAAATCAAATACACTTTAATCAGTTCGGACTTTAAGGTGAATTTATCCGCTGCAGTTGTTCTTTAGAATAGCGGCGAAGTAGATAGTAAAAAGTGTGGGAGCCATCACACACCCCTGCTTCACGCCACTGTTAACAGAAACTGTCCGTTTGGTCATCACAATGTTGAACTGTAGCGGTCATACCATCATGAAATTAACGGATGAGTTCGATAAACTTCGCAAGGGATTATATTTTTTTAAAGATAATTCATAGATCAGATCTCGGTACACGGCTCAAATGCTTTTTCTTAGCCCACAAAAGGCATAAAAGATCGATGTTATTCGAGGCGTTTGACGACAAAGATCGATCGTCCCTCTGTCCGGTCCAAAGCCATATTAACTTTCAGATAAGATGTTTTCCGCAAGCTCACCCAGTGGATGTTTTAGGATGTGAGCCAAAACCTTGCCAGCTGCACTAAGCATACCATATTCCCCAGTAAGACACACAATCAGAAGAATCGCCTGTGCCTTTCCAGTCTTTAGGTACCACTTCAGTGTCCCAAATGCGCAACACAACGTGTTTCCCCCATACTTAAAGAGTTCACCTGGAAGATCATTGCTTAACCTTGCCAATCCTTAACTGACCAACAGATTGAAGAAATTTTTCTAAAGACGGAGGATTGTCAAGTTATTGGTAGAGCTTTGAGAGCCCTTATGTGAGAGAAGTAAGCACCGTGACTTATGGGATTCAATACATCCCTGCCTATGGGATTCAATAAGCCCTAAAGTGTTCCCATCGATGCAACACTTCATTATGCTCTGTTAATCGTTCTTGGTTCGTCGCGCGAATAAATGGGTGAGACCTTTTTAATACGGAGACTAAAGACAATGGAGGTGTTCAGATAATGTTCCAGTCTACTTGGTATCAGTAAGAAACATTGGTCTCTGGTAAAATGAGTGCCGTTCGTTATTTACCTGAAAATAAACCTCGTGAAATGAGCATAGACGCTCCGCATAAAGCCAAGGCCAATATATGTAAATTCAAATGTTTTGCTTATAAATGAAGTGATTTGCCAAACCGGACATTAAACATCGATAATTTAAATGAGAGGTAACTACCAAATAATATTTAAAAGTTTTTTTTAGACATTCTTATGAACAGAGCATTTTGAAATTATCTTTTTGTTAAATTTTATTAAGCACAAAGCCATCTTTAATTTGAAGATACGTCTTTTTTCTTTTGTCGTATAGTTATAATATTGCATCAATATATTATATATACCTAATATAACAAATTAAAAGTTTCAGAGTACCTACATATTATGTGGTCTATAGGTAATTAACAAAAAACTGCAAACTAAACGCTTCCCGGTGTCTGTATGCAGAGATCCTTTTTTTTATTTAATAGATAGCGTGTATCAAGAGGAAGGTTCATATGTACAGTTAGGGACAGAGATACTTGACCAGGCCCTCTACTTATATCTTGAACTTTCTCTTGAACTATAAATAATATTAGGTAAATTTATATTAAGGAAGTCTTCATTTAAATCTTTCTGTAAGTATATATATTTTCATGTTATTATTATTTACAGTTAAGGAGAAAATTCAAGATACAAGTAGAGGGCCTGGTCAGGTATATCTGTCCCTGACTGTACATTGCACCCGTGCGAAGCCAGGGTCCGTCGCTAGTGGTCGCAAGTTATGAATATTATAAAGAGGATAATCTGATTTCTGTTTGCGATAGAGCTGGATTCATGTAGATATGGGTTTAGGTATTGGACGCAGACAAATATCTGTGTATCACTTCGCAAAAAGAGAAAAAAAAGATGCATTGATAGATTAATGAATGGTTTATACTTATTAAAATAAGTATAAAGTAAGTATAGTCCACGTCTCACATTCTGTCGTGTTCTAACTGCCTCACTAATTGCATGGTACAGGACCTTAATGAGGCTAATGAAAAAGCGATCAGCGTATCCAAATACTGGTGGAAGGAAATGTGGTTAATGGAGACGTTTCGACTCAAAAAGAAGAAGAAGATATAGGTAACTGAAGATACTTATTTCTTTACAGAATCCAAGAAGTCGATGACAGTTTCTTCGAGAAATTCGGGTCTATTCTCAAGCAAGCGTCTCAAAGGGCCGCGTTAGAAGAGGCCACACCGTTGGCGCCTTTCAAAGAAGTCGAGGAGCAGGATTCTGAACAGAATGCAGATGAGGACTCCCAGATTGAGAGCCGGAGCCTGGCCGACAGCGGCCTCGGCACGCTCGTCGACGCGGACTCCGAACCTGGGGACTTAGAGAAGCTAGACTTATACGAAGAGGCTGTCGGATGGAATGTAAGCCTACTACTTATCATGTTTAGACTTCTCATTTTTTTGCGTTGATGACTCACTGCTGGGAACAGTCGAAAAGTCCTTTCTTTTGGAACCCCAGGTTTCTTTCGGTAGCTTTCTATCGTATTTTATATTTAGTGCTACTAAAGTTGAACCGGTTCGCTTGGGTGCATTTCCTTTTAGTTATATCTAGAAACACCTTTAGAATACGTATATAGAAAAATAGAATAATATACAATCATCTTGTGTAACTTACTTATATGTACGTATGGTAAGGTACTTTACCATACCGACGATTTAGCCGCTCGGCGGAACTGACGAAAATCTAAGGAATCATGTTAGTTGATGATACGGCTAGCAGCCCATCACTATTTTGATTCACTTTTCCACTTACTCGCTCACCAACATGCTAAACGTGGCTTTAAGGTCTTATTAGACCTGGACTCTCCTACCCCGCAAGGAAAAAAGATATGATAGTATATATGTATTTTACCATTGTTTTCACAAAACCATACGTTTATTTCAGTAATACCTACTTATCTGTAAAATAACTCTTATTTCCAATCCAACACACGAGTACATAATTTCTTTATGAACCTTTTATAAAGTAGAGTAGAGTAGGTAAGCGCAGTTAGTAGCTGTCGATGTGTTTATTGTTATAAACATTAAACGTTTTGCTCTTGAAGCGGCGCGTGGGCAGCCGAAGGGTCTGTTGCAATAACAATTGTATTTTTAGGCAGATATACGCCAAAATCGCGGTCAGGTTTAGAGTTGCTATTAACTGAACTAGACATTGGGTAAAGCTATTCTAGGGAAAGTGGGTCGCGATTCTTGAGACGATTGGGCGACGTAACCCGCTTACTTTCATCGGGCACTCTTCCAAGGGAATGTTGTTGTGTCATCTGGCTAAAACAATCGATGTAGGTGGTCGAAATATTTTTAAGGAAACCTCATTATTTTTATTCAATGATCTCTGCCTCATAATAATGTTGTAAGCGCTGTAAGTTACAAAAATGAATTTGTGACGTGCATTATAAAAAGAAAGGAATTCAGTTTGGAGCTACCAAAACTTTCGTCTGCGATGGCAGCATGCCAGCTGTTCTTTTTACTGTTCCCCTGATATTTTGTCAACTTCTACCAAGGCTGGTTTCAATGACCAATGTCGCTATCGTGTCCACTTCCAATGTCATTCCCCCGTAGTTAAAATTGGAACAAAGTTGTGCTGATATTCAAGGCTCTGTATAAGAATAGAGGTTAAGAAACTCATTTAAATTTAGGAATTTAGACAGCCTATCCCTGTTTGAGTAGGTACTTCAAGTATTAATGCTTCTGTTCAGAACATCACAGAGATTAGGCGTATATAGAAACTTGTAATCTAGGCTGAGCTCTGGAAGTCTTCAAGTTTACGCATGTAGCAATGCGTGCAGATATTTTGGGTATAATCTGTTGAAATATTTCCTTATATACAAAGTGTGTAAGCATTAACTTTAAAAACCCAAATAAAATTACCTATCTGTGTTCTGCTTCCGTTCCCCCCTATATATCTACTTCCTTCGCCGAGACGGCCTGTGATTGGCCGAAAATAGAGTCGAAAAAATATGGCGTTCGAGTCTTGTTGAGCGCGTCCCTTGCGCTAATATAATTCCCAAAAATAACGACTCCTAAGGGGTTCGCTGGCCGAAAACAACCCTAAATCTCATCGCGCGTGTGTGATGGTCTACCACCAGTGTAGGCAGTAAGAAAATAATAAAGTTCAAGCACAAGGATCGTCGGCCGGTCGACACGAGGTCCCGTCGAAGGCGAATCCTTATCCAGACTCCTGTTCAAGATTGAATCCAGGTGAGTGTTTACTAAATTTTCCCTTGCTGTGATTCTGGGGTTGATCGGAGAATGCAGTGACTCTTCCAGGAAGTCGCAACATTAATTTATGGTGCCTCCTGTGAGGAACATTCCTCACGTACTTATTTCAAATTTACCCACTTAATTTCAATATTTTCAATTAAAGTTATTTCCAAATATGGATAACTAATTTATTCATAAATAGACTTATTATAGATTCAAATTAACTAGGTACTTACCCACCTAGCATTTGTCTATTTGTCTAACAATCTAGGCTCAGGGAATTCCATTCCTGTTCCATACCATAGTAAATACCTATTGCTTACGAGTACATACTTCTTATCTCGTTAATTCCCTTGTAATAATCCCTTAATCGTTCGATTTGTATGCCATAAGGTACTATCTTGTTACTCAGGCTTTCGAACTATTTTGGATAGCCTATGTACTTACCTAGGGTCAATGAATAGCAGTGAGGTGTGTATTTATGATTATAAGTAATTCCGTAGTTTTAAAACCTACGTGTTTGTGAATATCTGTTCTATTACTCAGTTTCCATTTAAACTTTTGCTACTTACCTACATTACTCGTACTTTCACAATTAGTGCTTAGCGAAAACATGGCGGAAGGAGAATTAATGTCCACCATTAAAAAACGTGAATATGAGTTTAAAAATATGCAAATACTTTATGACTTAGCAAAAATTACGAAAGAAAATAAAACTAAATTAGCATCCTTTCGAGCTAGGTATTTAAGAATTGATCAAATTCGTGATAATTTCTTGGAATGCAACGATCGTGTAAACCAGTTGCAACTTAAACTAAATCCTCAATTTGTTATCGATAATAATGCTTTGTTGTCATTTGACGAGTTATACTATTTTGTCATTGAGTTTGCTGACTCTCTCGACGTAAGTTCGCGCTCGGAACTGTGTCAAGGTCATGCGCATTCCAGCTCGCAAGTGAAATTACCTAAATTGCAAATAGCTAAGTTTGATGGTAATATAGAGAACTGGCAGATGTTTAAAGACAGTTATACGTCGCTTGTGCATAATAATGTTTCGTTGTCGGACACAGAGAAATTTTACTATTTGTTGTCATGTCTGTCTGGGTCTGCCCTGTCACTAGCTAAGGGTGTTCCTATAACATCAGCTAATTATTCTGTTGTTTATGCAGCGTTGCTAGACAGGTATGATAATAAACGTATTTTAGCCACCGCTTATTTAGAAAAAATAATAAAATTAAATCCGATCCAACGGCCATCATTATCAAACTTATCACAATTAACCAACACACTTTATGAATGTGTTAGTGCCTTGCGCGGGTTAAATATTGATGATTTAAGTGAATTTCTTTTATTTTACATAGCATCTCGGCCTCTTGATACAGAAACTAGGAAAAGGTTTGAATTACAAAATACCGAAGAAATTCCTAAATTTAATAATTTGATTGTTTATTTACAGAATTATATAAAGGTATTAGAGGTTAGTCAACCTAGTAATTTACAGTCATTCAATTCTACAAATAAACAAAACCACAATAATACAAAGAAAGATAATTTTTCTCGGCAATCAAATTCTTCCTTAATTACTTCTTCGAACTCAAATAATAATAAACCTAATCAGGCTGTCTGTGCGTATTGTCATGAAAATCATTCAATATATCGCTGTGGTAAAGTACATTCTATGAATATAGGACAGCGACAACAATTAGTTAAAGAGTTACAATTATGTCAAAACTGCTTAAGGCCCGGTCACACTAGTGCAGACTGCAAGTCTAAGTCCATGTGTTTCATTTGTAACTCAAAACATAACACATTATTACATGAAGAACATAAAAGTTTATTATCTAATACCATTGACCTAAAGGCTTCTGAGAATTCCAATATGAGCACTTCCCTAACTTGTACAACTCAGCCAAACATGTCAAAGTCACCTATGAGTACCAAAATTATTGGTTCAGATGGTTCATTGCAGCATGCTCGTATAATTATAGATAGTGGCTCGATGGACTCTTTCATTACAAGTAGCTGTGTGCGACAGTTAGGTTTACATATAAAAAAGTGTAATTTAAATGTAACCGGTCTCGGTCAAAATTATGTTTGTAATATTAAAGGTTATACGTTTGGCTCTATTGTGCCTAGGTCAAATGACTCGCCCCAATTCGATATACCATTAGTGGTTTTGCCTAAAATCGCTTCAATGATTCCTTCAACTTCGTTACCGTCGGTTGTCAAGGAAAAGTTTAAACATCTGGATCTCGCCGACCAAGATTTTGATAAATCGGGTCCGATCGATTTGTTGTTAGGAGTAGACTGTTTTGACCAGATATATACTGGTTCACGTTATAGCCCAGGTCCTGGTTTTCCATGTGCACTGTCTAGTGTATTCGGCTGGGTGATAAGTGGTCAGTTTCTTCAAAACGTGGTGGCTCAAACTCCAGCCACACCCGTTACGTCACTCATCGCGTCTTCTTGTGCGCTCGATGAGATCGTTCAACGGTTTTGGGAATCCGAAGAACCGTCGAAATGTAAAATTTCCGGTCCTGAGGATGAAATATGTAAACAAAAATATAAAAATGGCACATATCGTACCTCCGAAGGTCGTTATGTTGTACCAATTATGCTTAAAGATGATACTCCAGCCTTAGGAGAATCAGATCATCAGGCTCTTCACCGTTTTCTCAACTTGGAAAAGCGTCTTGCCAGCCAGACTGAGTTGAAAACGGAATATAAGGAATTTATGCAGCAGTACGAAGATCTGGGACATATGCAGCCTGCTGAATCTTTGTCTACTGACCGTTATATTATTCCTCACCATTGTGTAATAAGACCCGATAGTACAACGACACGTTTACGAGTAGTCTTCGATGCCAGTAGTCGGACCTCGAATAATCTGTCACTCAATAATATTGTTCATGTGGGTCCTAAGCTGCAAGGGGATATTGTCGATTTAGTGACAAAATTTAGACTTCACAAAATAGTTTTTACTGCCGACATCCGTCGTATGTATCGGCAAATATTGATAAGACCCGAGGAAAGGCATTATCAACACGTGCTTTGGCGTAATGATCCAACTGAGATCTTAAAGGAGTACGAACTTAAGACAGTTACGTACGGAGTTAGTAGTTCACCTTATTTAGCCATTCGAACACTTCATCAACTTGTTGAAGATCATGGTTCTGAGTACTCAAGTCGTGTAGCTCAGGTTATCACCCAGGAGACATTTATGTTCGATATCACAACTGGCGGCTCTTCCCTTGAAGAGGCGATCAAATTGAAGGCTGATATCACATCTTTGTTGGCCAAGGCTCACTTTGAACTATGTAAATGGACTACCAACTATCCTCGTCTTCTTAAGGATGTTCCTCCTGAATTTTGTCAAAGTTCCAAATCCTTCGATGAATCGGGAAATGAGTTTGTCAAATTATTAGGGATACGATGGAATCCCATTAATGATTCTTTTTCATATGCCTTTTCAGACTCGTTCGAAGTCAAATTTACTAAAGGATCCATACTCTCTTTAGTAGCTCGCATTTTCGATCCACTCGGTTGGATATGCCCAGTCGTCTTTGCAGCAAAATCGCTGTTGCAAGAAAAATATGGCGGTTAAATTCATCGTGGGCTGAGACTATTCCAAAACATTTGACCAAACAATGGCATTTAATAGCGGCCTATTTGTCTGATTTACAAAAAATTTCTCTTCCGCGGCTAGTTATACCTTCCAATCCGATGGAAGTACACTTGGTAGGTTTCTGTGATGGTTCTCTGAAAGGCTATGGTTGTTGTGTGTATATTTGTGTGGTTACTAATGAGCCCAGAATTTCTACTGCGACTAGTTTACTGATTGGAAAATCTAGAGTAGCTCCTCTAAAACCTACCACGGTAAATAGACTCGAGCTAAGCGCAGCGGTGCTTCTGGCAAAAGTTCTATCGCACATGTATAATTTGCTTAAAGACCATATAACTATTAATTCTATTCGAGCTTATTCAGACAGCAGCACTACCTTGTCATGGCTTAATACCGCCCCTCATTTGTTAAAAATGTATGTAGCCAATCGTGTCATTCAAGCAACTGATTTGATCAGTCCCGATCATTGGTATTATGTTTCGTCTAAGGATAACCCGGCCGATTGTTGTAGTCGCAGAGTGTCCTGTCCAGAGCTTATAGACCATCCTCTGTGGTGGAAAGGTCCTTCTTGGCTACAGGATTTGCCTAGTCAATGGCCTAAAAAACGGGTTCTACTTCCAAAAGAAGACTTACCCGAGCTTAAATCACTAGAAACTAAAAGTCTTCACGTGATTGATGTGAGAAACCCACTTCTGGACTTAATTGCCAGACATTCCTCTTTTACAAAAATTCTAAGAATTGTACCATGGTGTATTCGATTTATTTCAAATTCGAGGGTTGCAAGGCAAAATCGAATTCTTTCATTTCTCAGTAGTCCTGAACTCGAGAAGTCAACCAAAGTGTTAGTTAAATTGAGTCCGTATCATTATATGTCTTCCAAAGTCAGTCGAGTGCGAGATAATGAACCATGTGTAAAGTCCATTCAAAAACTTTCACCTTTCCTGGACGATGATGGGATCGTGCGGGTGGGGGAACGCATCGATGAGGCTAATCTGTCACCATCTGCGTTACACCCTTTTTTGTTACATAAACAATATCCAATATCTAAAATTATAATAAAACATTTTCATAAAAAATATTTGCATTGTGGACCTCGAACCTTACAATCTCTTATTCAACGCCCGTTTTGGATAATTGGATTGAGACTTCTGATACGTACCGTGCTGTCGAAGTGTGTTAGATGTTTTGTTTCGTGTCCGCGCTCTCGTTGGGTCATGCTTAAGAAAATACACACTATCCTTAGGCTAGTTAAAACTTATTTATTGCTTTATCTTTCGAAAATAATATTTCTGGATATTCTTGCAATAGTGCGTAGCTATTGCTTTTGTTTTATATCTTTCAATTTGCATTCTCTGTGAAACCCTTGTGGATTTCAGGTGGGGGAAAGTGTGTAAGCATTAAAAACCCAAATAAAATTACCTATCTGTGTTCTGCTTCCGTTCCCCCCTATATATCTACTTCCTTCGCCGAGACGGCCTGTGATTGGCCGAAAATAGAGTCGAAAAAATATGGCGTTCGAGTCTTGTTGAGCGCGTCCCTTGCGCTAATATAATTCCCAAAAATAACGACTCCTAAGGGGTTCGCTGGCCGAAAACAACCCTAAATCTCATCGCGCGTGTGTGATGTTCTACCACCAGTGTAGGCAGTAAGAAAATAATAAAGTTCAAGCACAAGGATCGTCGGCCGGTCGACACGAGGTCCCGTCGAAGGCGAATCCTTATCCAGACTCCTGTTCAAGATTGAATCCAGGTAAGTGTTTACTGAATTTTCCCTTGCTGTGATTCTGGGGTTGATCGGAGAATGCAGTGACTCTTCCAGGAAGTCGCAACATTAATTTATGGTGCCTCCTGTGAGGAACATTCCTCACGTACTTATTTCAAATTTACCCACTTAATTTCAATATTTTCAATTAAAGTTATTTCCAAATATGGATAACTAATTTATTCATAAATAGACTTATTATAAATTCAAATTAACTAGGTACTTACCCACCTAGCATTTGTCTATTTGTCTAACAATCTAGGCTCAGGGAATTCCATTCCTGTTCCATACCATAGTAAATACCTATTGCTTACGAGTACATACTTCTTATCTCGTTAATTCCCTTGTAATAATCCCTTAATCGTTCGATTTGTATGCCATAAGGTACTATCTTGTTACTCAGGCTTTCGAACTATTTTGGATAGCCTATGTACTTACCTAGGGTCAATTAATAGCAGTGAGGTGTGTATTTATGATTATAAGTAATTCCGTAGTTTTAAAACCTACGTGTTTGTGAATATCTGTTCTATTACTCAGTTTCCATTTAAACTTTTGCTACTTACCTACATTACTCGTACTTTCACAATTAGAACCTATATACACAGTAGTTGCATTAAGAACATATGTTCTAACATTATATTACATTACTAAATATATATATAAGGACAAAACACACCTTTTGAGCTAGCCCCACAGTAAGTTGTGAACCTGTGTTGTCGGATACTAACTATAATTTATAATATTATCAGATAAACAGCTACAATCAGACCAATCGGAAAAGATCGGTTTCCATCATGACTTGGCCGGGTATCGAACCCGGGTCACAAGATTCAAAAGCACTTGCGGTAGTACTCGTACATACCAATGTGCCACAAAGATCGTAAAATAAAATTTACTGATAAGCTAGTCAAATTTCTATGGGTAGTTTATTTTTCTTTATTTTTTACCTTTTTATCTTGGGATACCTATCCGATTAGGAATTCTGAATCATTGAAATATTTCCAAGTTTAGAATCACCCTGTATATTATTTCAGTCTAAATGATAGATCTGCTCGTAATTTATTTGAATGATACCATTTATATGAAGATGTTTTTACTATAACGAGACAAGATGAATGGAATGATTGATGTGCTAATTTTTATTGGTCGGCTAGAATGCCTTACTCCATTAAACTTCAGCTAATATACTGCTTTATAGGTTTATGCCTGCGGCTGAAGCGATTCATAAATCGAAATCCTCCATTAGCATCTGCATTAAGGCGATAAAGATATCGAGACTGCGTCAGAGGAAAAAATACGACTTTTACGAGTCCCTCAAGGATGTTCCAAATGTTGAAATAAGTAGGCACCTACTTAATTCAGACCATCCATACTAAATCAACCAATTGGTATTGGCAAATAAGTAGTAGCAGTTATTGTTAAAGCATTTTTATTTTAGAGCTTTTCAGTAGTTCTTTTTGAATCGGAAGCCGTTCCAGTCAAGAAGTTTGGGTATTTTTTTATTGTTTTCGGGTTTGCATTCGTGTTGGCGGCGCCTTGCAAAAATAGAATTTGGCGTTCAGCGCAGTGAAGCCCGGAGTCCCGTCGGCCGACTTCGCCGCAGTGTGGTGCTGACTCCCACCAAACACATTTCTCGTTTCCGTTTCAGTCGGTTTCAGCACTCGCTCCTGTATCTCCCACAGAGAGCATTGCATCATAAAGCGCGGAGTGTCAATGCAATATGCGTCTAGTGTAAGAGTGCAGTGCAGTTTTTAAAATGAATGGGTTGGGTATGAATGGCACGGGGACGGGCACCCTTCGGACTAAGTTCAGGGGCATTAAGAAGGAACTGTTGGAGAGGCAAACCAGTCTGATAATCCAGTCTATGACTGTATGTATGATGATTGATTAATATGTCGTTATGCCTAACTTTTATGCAGGTGAAGCTCAATTAAACGGTGACATATTTATTGACCTGTGTTGTTTAAGTATTATAAAAACAAAAACGTATCACATATCTGAGTCCCGTCATGCTATCGGATGATTATTTACTTATTTTGAACAAAGTTTCAAGAGTAATTCCCTCTGCAGTAGGTATTGTACACCTCAGTTTACAATACCTCCTGCACTAAAAAGTATGAATATATTTCTAATTCGGTCACAGAAAAAAAACTACGATGCTTGCCAGTTACTTATCCTAATCCTAATGCTACGCAAATCATAAAATCGATCAAAGGAATGAGCATTGGAATAATTTTCTGATATCAGTATACTAATATGTTAATTATGTTACTAGAGTGCCTTTAGTTTTACCAGTAAGTCCAATATTTAATAAGGTTATTGTTTAAATTAAAAATGTTTTAATTCTTTTGTGAACCAAATAAATAATATTTGATAATATTGAATAATTTAAAGTTGTTATGTCATAATTAACACTGTTACCTACATACTCGTAAGTCGTACTATTGACTAGCTCATCGAGGTTATTCACTGAATTACGAAAACAAAACAAACAATCGGTTGATGAATGACTTATGTGAGCAATACGTGCTTTAATTTTTAACCACTGTTTCAAATTGCGGTAGGTATACTTTTGCGTGATGTCATGATCATACTGGTTCTTAGAATGCAATCATCGCCCCGGGAATTTTTGCAAAAGTCTGCTCTGCTGCGCGGAGACAACCGTCCTTACTCAGTGTCTAGTGTACCGACAAATCGGAAACACCACCAGGACTCTGATCAATAAGTTTCCCACGGCGGCGCAGTAACCCTGTCAGTTTACAAATGTTGCAACGATTTTAGTGCCGCTTCTTCGTGCCATAACCATTGAACTTGGCCGTATGTTCGTTTGATTCCGCTGGCGCCGTGGTTACGGTGTCACCCTCAAGTATGTTCATTCGTTGGGGTCTTTGGTTAATGTGCAGTTGTATGAAAGTGTATTAAGAAGTCGATGAAATTGAGATATTACTATGATTCATCGGTATGTACTTAGATATAAGATTTTTTATTTATTCAGTTAAGTTATCGTTACTTTATTTACCCACCCTTTTTCACAATTTTCCCAGCACTGACACAGCAACAAAAATATTTTGTATAATTATTTCTTGTACCTAGTACTTATTTACATACTAGTGCTGTAACGAATACTAATTTGTATGCCAATATCTGCTGCCGATATTCGCCAATACGAATGCTTATATTCAGGTTTAAATTTGGCGCCATTTATATGTGCCTCTGTTTTGATTTCTAACTTGCCGCTCTCATTGTAACCCTCTTGATGCGAATATGACTCGCACTTGACTTGGTTTTTTTTACATTCGCATTCGCAAAATTATTACGAAATTCGTGAATGTGAATGCTGCACTAATGAAAGAGCTTTTATCAAAGAACTTTAACAATTTAAGGATTTGCTTTTTTGACGTGATAACGTCTTATACATCGATGAACGCTGCGCCGGATGCACGCACGAAAAAGTGTCACGTTCGGTGTGCAAGCGAGAGTGCGGAACAAGCGATACAGAGGCACAATCGGTCTAAACGTTTCTTGTGACGCATCTATCTCTTCTCCACCATTATCACGTAAAATTATCTTTTTTGACTTTTCAGACAACCAATTTTTTTGGACATACATTTCGATAAAATGAGTTATGCATGTATAACTCATTTTATCGAGAGACTTGTGTTACGGGATACTAATTCAACGATACTATATTAAATAAAAAATAAATATATAGATAAACACCCAAGACCCAGGCCAATCCTACTAGGTATATCTGAAAAAGCTCATTTCCATGCATGAGTAATGTTGTGTACCTACGACTCTGTAATTATCATTTGGGAAGAATTGCTTCCCAAAAAACTGCTGCAGGGGCCAGCAAGAGCTGATTTGAACTTTGATGGGCAGTTTTCAATTTATAAATCACAAGATCCATAAAAATATAGAAGGTTTGGAACAGGACCGTTTGGAACATATTGCAGTTTTTATAAACAGCGGGATAAGTTTGTTTTTAAATATATTCATTGTACTGAAAAGTACCTAAGTACCGTGTAAGCTATGTCAGATGTCTCTAGGCAGATCTAAAAATCTGACATCAGTGTCGGCAACTTATACACACAAACAAACAATGCATTAACTTTTATTACTACCCCGATTATGTGCCGATTATTCTCAATTGTTAAAATGTGTTATTGAGTTATAAAATAAAATGAGTGAGGTCCATCGTAATTTTATTTAAATCTATATTTTACTAAATCTAAGCCCCGTAACACGCACGAAAAAATGACACGACCTCTCAAACCCCGTGCAAGTGTCTCGTGGAGTAAGACAAGGCGATACAATCTCGCCCAAATTGTTCACGTCAGCATTGGAAGACATGTTCCGCACTCTGGACTGGACTGAAAAAGGTATAAATGTTAAAGGAGAGAGACTTTCACATCTAAGATTCGCCGACGACATCATGCTTATAGCTACCTCCTTTGAAGACCTACAGAATATGCTCGAAAACCTGCAGATAGCTTCGATTAATATAGGTCTTAAGATGAACATGAGTAAAACCCAGTTCATGAGCAATGAGGATGTGGACCACATTACAGTAAATGGGCAGAAAATCCAACGAGTGCCGCATTATGTATATCTTGGTCAAATATTATCACTCAAGAAAGACTCTCAGAAGGCCGAGATAGAAAGGAGAATTCGTCTAGGATGGGCCGCTTTCGGGAAATTAGACGACGACTTCAAAGGAAATCTCCCTATATGCCTAAAACGACGAGTGTTTGACCAATGTGTCCTCCCGGTAATGACCTACGGCTGTGAAACCTGGACCCTCACACATGAAATAGTCCATAAACTCTCTGTGGCACAACGAGCTATGGAAAGAGCTATGTTAGGCATTTCCCTTAGAGATCGAGTACGTAATACTGAAATAAGAAGACGAACGAAAGTTGCCGATATAGCCAAAAGAGTAGCCACAATAAAGTGGAGATGGGCAGGTCACATAAGCCGTAGAGAGGATGGAAGATGGAGCCACAAAATAATAGACTGGAGACCATGGCTGGGCTACAGAAGCCGTGGAAAGCCAGTGGCTCGATGGAGAGATGACATCGTTAAGGCAGCCGGTCCATTATGGAAAAGAAAAGCGCAAAACCGAAATGAATGGCGTGCATCAGAGGAGGCCTATATCCTGCAGTGGATTAATTAGGCTGCTAAAGAAGAAGAAGCCCCGTAACAAAGCATGTTGCATTTTGAAGAATAAATGGGTCCCGTAGGTAACCTATCATACTACCTATTTTTTTCTATTCGAATTTAATTTGGTCGAAAACTGTATGTCGAAGCTTTAAATACCAGATAGCTTCTTTTACATATTTTGCATTTCTAGAAACTTAATTTATATATGTGTCCTTTTCTAGAAAAACCGTAGTCCGAAAAGTTAAAAAAATAAGTAAGTCAAAAAGAAAGTTGTGTTTGTCTCTATCTGTTACATTGTATGTTTTACTAGAATTAGCTTGGTATTAGGCTCTTCCTTATAGTAAATGGAATTGAGTTTGAGCAGCCAGGATCGAAGGCATTTAGCGGTTACAATAATTATTTTAGACAAATGATTTGTACAGTCGAGAAGATTCTATATTACGTATGCTCTGTAATCAGGAGGACCTTCGGGTCAGGCCGGAGATAAAATGATGTTTTTTTTATCTTGTTATTTATCTAATATCCACGATACAAGTTCACAACTTAGTGTGTCGCTAGCTATACTTCTTCTATATACTTCTTAGTAATAAAAAAAAGTACTTTTCCACACTTAACTAAACCTACGAATAAGTAATATAATAAGCTACAAACTTATCTTGACGGAGTATAGAGGTTATATTTTTGAGATTAATATTTTAAAATATCACTCAGCCTGAATTTAAAGCTTGGGTTCTGTCTACCCCGCAAGGGATAAAGACGTGATAATATATATGAATGATATACCTATCACTGAATTTTTGCATTGTCGTATTTACAGGTGCATCACTTTCTTATTAACATTAGCATTTTCTCCGCATATTGTTTTATTGCTACATCGAAGCAACGTTTAATTTTACGATGCCATGAGCTTTTTAGGGCGGAGTCCATTATCGTTGTAATTTTTCATCTCATATATAAAAAAACATAGTGCGGTGTTGGTATACAGGGTCTAAAAAACGTCTATTCCCGAGGGACTATAAAGTTTTTTAATTCACAATTCAAACTTTATTAGTCCCGGGGGAATGAAAACACAAATATTGTTCTTCTCATAGAGGGAGATGAATAGCAGAATGTGTTATCTCGGGACTAACATAATACTTTTACTTCGGGTAAGATACTCTGAATCCCTTGCTTCACTCGGACTCTACTTTAGAATCACTCGATAACACTCCTTTGTTCAGCTCTGGATTCAAAATATGTATTGCCCTCACCAAATTGTATTATGTTAGGCCCATAGATTTAGTGTTAGTTAATTAGGTACTATTTATTTATTATTAGGATAAAAAGTTGTTTTTAAAATATGTACCTATCTTGTTGTACGGGCCCCTGATCACCCGTACATATGAATGCTTGATTGATTGACGAGGTGATAAATTAAAGTCTGGCAGGTTCAATATAAAATGTATATATTGTCTTTCACACTAATTTACACTGATTATGGATACTGATAACTGCTACACTAAACTGATACTATTGGAAACACTAATGATAAATGATAGAAATGATAATTTGATCACTATTGCGGCGATCGGGAGTACGCGTAGCTGTATGCTTGCCAAAACGTGTACTGACAATTGCTGCAATAAAAATGACGCACATAGCGTAAAATGATGAACCAGCGAAAATGTACAGCTGCACCGTACACTTGTAGTTTAAAAAGAAATTCATATTTTGAAAACTCTTGAAGATAACTTTTTTGTGCCAACACTGATGTCACATTTATAAAAACTGCCCTATTGCACAAACCTGGTCCTTCCTTTCCCAAACTTTTTTAATTAAATTTGTAGCATAGGCTTGGGCTCGATTCCAACGAGCTAGTCAAGCTAGTGAGCTAAAAAATCACAATTATTTATTTTTGAACTAGTCCATCAAAGTTTCAATCAACTCCTGCTGACCCCTGAAACGGTTTCCAGAATGGTTCTCCTTCTCAAATGGAAGTTATAGGGATGTAGGTACATTACGCATGTCACTTCATGCCCGACTTTTATGTAACTATTGAAATATTTATTTACTGAAAGCGTTTGAATTCCAGATCGATGAACTTTACCTGGAGATTTTGTATGAAATATTACATAATGTCGGAGGCTGCGACGCATCCAGCGAGGTCGGACCCACGGCTATGCTGCAATACGTCCAAGAAGCTTTTAAGATTTCCAACGAGAAGCACACGCAGCTTCTCACCACGGCAGAGGCGAAAGAGCCGCCGGAACTGATGCTCAATGTAGAGGTGGTGGAAGCGAAGGATTTGATGCCCAAGGACCCCAACGGCATGAGCGACCCTTTTGTCACAATATATCTGATGTCAAACACGGCGCACCGGTATAACACATCTGTGAAGTCTACCACATTAAATCCAGTCTGGGAAGAACATTTTTCTTTGTAAGTAAACGTTTTACTACAACTTTTCGATTTTATTACGCAGTTGAATGGTAATTATTTTGATTTCCCGATTTGAATCCATATCAGGAGACTTTGACAACAGGACACTTGTTTACTTTTCAAGCAGAAAATGGTTTAAAGCATATGGCGTTCTTTCCGAAAATAGAAAGGGATCGGAAGTAGAATATACAACAGAAAAAAACTGTATTAAAATCTATTCAGAATTTTTGGATGACATGAAGGACAGACATACATACATACCTATCAAGGCAAAACAACAGATCTTTAAGTTGTTCGGTTCGGTCCATAAATTAATACCTAACATCAATTCATATAGTATTTATAGTTATCTCTATGGCTTGATTTTTGGCATATTGCGTAAGTTCTCTGCAGCATATGTCGTAACCCTGACCTTACAGGCCCGGGTTCGATTCCCGATTTAATAATTGGTTTAGATGACAGTTAAAAACCCCGGAAAATGGCCTAGATTATTATTGTTGTCTTCGTTATGTGTATTCTTTTTAAAAATCCACTTGGTGATGATTACCGTGATACCTACCCACTTGAGATGTTATTCTTTAAGTATTATTAAGTTAAAACATTTATAACTTTATTATACCTAACGAATAATATCTAGAATCTTAATTATGTATTTCGTCCTTGGTATTGGCCTAGTTACGGGAAGTCTATTTGTCGGTTTGCATTAGTTGCGATCGCTCGCAAAACACTCTGCACTCGGCAGTAAGTTCGGCTATGTTTGTGTTTACAGGCCGATGCCGGGCAACCTGCACGAAGACTCGCTGTGTTTAGAAGTCTGGTGAGTATCGGGACTTGGCCAATCGAAATAACTCGTAAAATTCAGCACTTTAAGCACTTGTACATTCAGGTACCGAGATACCTGATTAGCCGGCCTATTTGCTAACATAGTGTACAACGATTTGATAGTCACTTCAAAATAGATTACTATATTAATAAAAATAGTCAAGCATATGAAAGCCGCAATGTATTTTGAAGTGATTATCAAAAAGTAAGTTTGCAAATAGCCCGTCCTTTACATATATCTTAAATTTTTTCTTAAACTACAAAAAAATATTTACCTGAAATGTATCTATATTTTGAAAGACTTAATTAAAATCTTTTTGAATAAACTTTTCGTGTTGATATTATATGCAATCAATGCAATAGTTCTCGATAGACATTCTCATGTAATGTATAATAATGGAGAACAACTAAGTACTCAGCATTGAATAGCTCAGTATAAACCAATTAAGCTTGTCAAAATTAAATTGTTGACCGATCCTGTTGTCTATTTGTTGATATTTCTCTCGTAATAATGTTCATATATATAAATGTTTATGGTACAAAACATTTTCAGTTCTAGTTAAAACTTGGTTATGTACCTACTTCATTTATTTTTCATTTTAAATAAACAAGAGGTCATCGACCATCTGTTCGCACAAGTGTGTGTTGTATGTGTAAGTACATACACAAATTATTTCCCCAACGGGGATTTTCCTACCACGTAAGATATACCACAGAGTAAGTACTACTTACGTGCAGAAGTCGCACTCTGTAAAAGTACCTATTCATAGAAATATCTACTTAATATAGTTAACGATACGGTGTAATTTAGCTCGCGTCAGAACGCAGCACCTTTTAGTTAAGATACCTACAGCAACTCAATATTATACTTATAGCTTTGAACAAACGATTCATAATTCTTTGCAGTTGGTGAACATATAAGACCAAACGCGCGTCGTTCCTACCGGATTTGTTCGGCTTTCCCCTTCGAAAGGGTCGCCGCGCGTGCATAGACATGTTTTCGATACCGACTCGGGGAGTAAGACAGGCCTGCTCATACCCAGTATCTTTAAACGAAGCTTGATGTTTTTAGGGACTTTGATCCGGCTGAGACGGTGAAGGAAAAGATGACGAAGTTGTTTGACGTGAAAGGCGTCAAGGGTCTCCGGAAGCTGATGAAGGAAATCGCGATCACGGCGTCTACAGGGAAGCACGACAACGAGCTCATAGGCACGACTAATATACCGCTCAACGTAAGTTTACATAGGTTGTACCACCTGGCTGCGATATAGATCACTTGTTTCTTCAGAGCAGCAGGCAAAATCTAGCAACTTATTGAACTAAAAAAGCCAAATAAAGAAAAACCATTGCAAATAGAAAAATATTTCATTAAATTATTATTAAGTAGTTAATATTTTAACAAACGGTTTCACTCACGTATTGTTAGTCGACTTCAAAAAAGGAGGAGGTTATCAATTCGGTTGTATTTTTCTTTTAATGTTTGTTACCTCAGAACTTCGTTATTATGTATGAGCCGATTTTATATTTTTATTTTATGTCGAGCCATCATGTGTCCCACTGCTGGGCAAAGGCCTCCCTCCACTTCTTCCATTCCGGTCTTGCGTTATTTCCTTCCAATCATTCTTAAATTTATTCAGCTCATCGCACCATCGCATTCTTGGTCTACATTCTTTTTTTGTTTGAAATAAAGATTTGTTATAAAGTTGGTCCCATTTAAATTTCATTTCAATTGGATATCTGATTGAAGTCGGTGTTTTTATATAAAAGATTGACATGTCCTGAATGCGGTTGTGTGGTGTGTGCACATTGTGCACACTACGCTGCATTCGCGCCTAGCTGCTGGGCCCAGAGGTCTATTTTCCATCACTCGAAGACGAGTGTCACACTTTCAAAAATAGTACCAAGGATGCTGATAAATACCCTAAAAATAGCATGAACAGAAAAACCGATATTTCTAACTATTAATTGCATCATGTTTTCTAATGTTTTCGCGATTGTTAAACATTTCAATTAAAACACTTAATACGGCTGTATCGCGTGCGTGACTTAATTTAAATGTTTAACAATTACGGAAATAGCAAATAACGTGATTTAATTTAAATGTATTCATTACATTCCTTTGCCAATAGTGCTGTAAAGTATTTTTATAGGCTATTTTATAAGTTGTGAACGATATGTACCTGGCATGTGTATGGCAATAAATGGCTTTTTATTTATTTACATCATTAGACTGTTGAGCTCTGCGGCCTAGTGGTCATCATGCCAGGCTGCCACACCGCAGTTCTCGGGTTCGATCCCCGGTCAGGTCAAGATGGAAAAATATACTTTTCATAATTAGCCTGGGTTTTTGACGTTTTTCTATATATGTATTTGTTTTAAAATAAAGTATCGTTGAGTTTGTATCCTACGAAACAAGCTCACAACTTACTGTTGGCCTAGCTCAATTTGTGTGATATGTGCCTATACATATATTATAATAGCATCATTGAGTTATTATCCCATAACACAAGTCTCGAACTTACTTTGGGGCTAGCTCAGTCTGTCTGATTTCTATTGACAGCTCCGTGGCGCAGCGGTCAACACGCCAGCCTGCGACACGGAGTGCCCGGGTTCGATCCCCGGCCAGGTCAAGATGAAAAATGATCTTTTTCAGATTGGCCTAGGTCTTGGATGTTTATCTATATATGTATTTGTTATAAAATATAGTATCGTTGAGTTAGTATCCCATAACACAAGTCTCGAACTTACCTTGGGGCTAGCTCAATCTGTGTGATTTGTCCCTATATATTTATATTTATATTAATTTTATTTATCTTTTTCCTTGACCTTGTGGTCTGCACAAGAGGAGTTGGTGGCAACTTGGCACATACATTCTACGAGTATATTGATAAATATGTAGCTGTATGAATAACTGATAAGCATTACTGAGTGATAAGCGTCAAAAGATTCATGTAACGATTTTGCGAAACGCTATAGATACCTACGGTTTTGGGCCTAAATGCATAATTTTGATTTGGCTTAAAATATATATTTAATATAATTGATATGAAAATATTTCTCATTAAGGTTTACCTTTAATAAAATAAATTATTATCTATAAAATACTTAATTGCATAATAATTTATATGAAAAATTATGCCTAAAATCTTTAGCCGTATTATTTTGATGCCAAAAAAGCCGTTATGCGTCAATAGTCAAATATTTTATTAATCGTAAGATATTTTATTTAAACATCATTTGGTGAACGTTAACTTAAATAACACATTATTATTTACAACATTATTATTGCTGACGTCAATAACTTACTAGAGCTTAGAGCTAAGTTTACGCCGCTTCCAAGGCGGAGTGCAGAAGAAGCGTCAACAAACTGCACAGCGCATTTTCTCCAAATGACATCAACTTACAATCTACGACATACTTAGAACTAAATGTGTGGACTTGAGCTTACATTGTCATGTCATAAAATAAAATTAATTTAGTAATATGAAATAATAGTAATGAAAAAAAAAAAAAGTTTTTTATTTAATGTCAAGTCACAATATGTACAAATTGTAATAATTCATGTCATTTATGTATTAATAGGGGAGAAAGGGGTAATGGGAGTCAGCGGGCAATCGGGGTCAGGTGCCTCTAAGCAAAACTACACGTTCGATATCTAGGTAAATGACATGTTCAGCTTGCCCTGTACCCGATGACCATTGTACGAATGACTCGCGCTAGTAGCTCCACGCGTTTTTGAGTGACAATTATGTTTCGTTTTCACGCCTCGTCGGTGTAAATTTTCGTCAAAACAACATTAACGGTGAGTATAGACGTTGTAGCTGTACCAAATTAATGATTATGGATAGATTTATCCCTGATATTCAAAATTAAAATTAGCATATTAAATTGCGATTAAATTGACTTTGTGTTATTAAATTTTACAATTAACATGCAGTATAGGTTTTGGGTAATGGGAGCCAAAGAGCCCGCTAGTGATTACCATTACCCGCAAAAAATATTCTTATGTTTTTTTCGCTTATAGATGCCGATATTACAAGTCAGAAAAACCAAATATGCTAGCTGATCAACTGGTGATTGCACTGGATGGTGTAATGTCTGCGATTGTTTGACTCTGATTTCCCACATGTCTGATTCCCATTGTACTGAGGTTAGTGCAATGGGAGTCAAACTTGGTTTTTTTTAAAACGCGGAAATATATCCAAAGTTGATTCCCAAAGTGGTGAAAAGTGATAACAACTAGTAGATAAATAAGTAAAGTCTATTATTAAACAATTTTAATCACGATATTATTTCGAAATAAGCTATTATTTGATAGCTCGCTTAAGCGACTCCCATTACCCCCCTTCTCCCCTATCATTACGGGGGTCCGGCACCGAGCTTTTGCCAGATATTTTTATCATTTAGAAAATCATCAGTCCGGTAATAAGCCTTTTTACAAAGTAGCTGTTTAACATACGCTTCGAATTGTCTATCAGGCATATCAAGGATTGATTCTGGCAACTTATTATAATAGCGTATACAGTTACCTAAAAACAAATCACTAACCCTGCTGAGCCGCGGGAAGAATAATTTGTTTTTATTACGTAATGGCCTATCTGTAAAATAATTATTTTTTTTGAAGAGCGATATATTATATCAAGTATCAAGCTTTATGGATTTAAACACCAACCTAAACATCATGAATACATCTATCTAGCTCTTAAATCAATAACAAGTAATTGCAACATAAATGTAAATTCGTGTAAGGGCGTGAAAATATTTTTTCAGGGTAGGCAACGCGCTTATGGAACTCTGGTGTTGCAAACGTCCGTAGGCTACGGTAACCGCTTTTCATCAGATGGGCCGTATGCCTGTTTGCCTACTTAGTTGTATAAAAAAAATTAATCACGAATCATCTCTTCCAGTCGATCCCAGCGCACGGCATGACCATGTGGTTCAACCTGAGCAAGAAGAGTAAGTTGCGGCGTCAGGGTGTGGTGAAGGTGCGACTCGGGTTCTCCTCGGAGAAGAACTCGCAAGTGGCCGCGCAGGAGCACCGTCATCTGCTGCGGATACTGCTTCTGCACGAGCTGGAGCACTCCAAGGTAGCGTAATTGACTGTAAATGATCTTTAAAAAATAAAATGTGCCAGCTGCTTCAGCTGCTGTATAAGACGGTCAAGGGATTGGGCAAAAATCTAAAGAACCATGACAATAGCCGATGTGGCTAGCAACCCATCACTATTTTGTTTCCGTATTCCACCTTTAGCACCACCAACACGCTAAACGTGGCCTTTTGGTCTTATGACTTTAGGCTCTGTCTACCCCGTAAGGGACAAAGACGATAATATTATGTAAAATATTTATTGTGAATTATTTTAATGGCATTTTTTTAATCATGGAATAGAACACGGCACCCAAGATAAATAGTGATAAAATAAAAATAAAAACCCGCTAAGTGCGAGTTGGACTCTCGCACAAAGGGTTCCGTACCATCCTAACTAATATTATAAATGCGAAAGTGAGTTTGTTTGTTTGTTTGTTACGCTTTCACGCCGTAACTACTGAACCGATCATCATAAAATTTCGCATACAAGTTCTCTGGAGTACGGAGAAGGACATAGGCTACCATTTATTCCGTGAAAAAGTACCATTCCCGAGGGATCGATATTGACGCGGGCGGAGACGCGGGCGAAAGCTAGTTATATATAAAAACGGCAAAAAAATCATGTCTGTTGTATGGGAAAATATTAGAACCCTTAAATATTTGTTTTACTTTAATTTTATTTTTAATTTTTAAAGCGAATATGTAACTTAATATTCGGTGAATATTTCAAGCGTCTACCTGTATCAATATCGAGCAAAACGATATATATAAACATCATCTGTGAAAATTTAAATTGTCATCTATCATGGTTCATGAGACACAGCCTGGTGACAGGCGAACAGACAGACTTTTGGGTACGGAACCCTAAAAATGGGTATTCTTACACAAATTCGAGTAGCTGCTCTGTGAATTTGAAGAGTTAAATTTTTTATTGTTTTCGTTTCGTCCTTCGTACGATTTTGTGGTCTATTAGTGCTCCTAACTTCGAGATTAAAATATTGCCAGGGGTTCCAAAATCAGCCGGTATTACGGAGTATCTTATCTCTATGGTAGGTATTATGTCTCTGGATTATCTTATCTCTGTGTTATTATGTAAAGCAAACCGTATTACGTCACTATGAAAAGGTATGAAACAAATATTAATATGTTTGAAGGTTGCTCGTTAACTCGTAAACAATCGTAACAGTTATTAGCATGTGTTAAATTGCCAAACAAATCGACATTGTAACATTTGTTTTATTTATTGATATTGATTGTTAGGGTTCCGTACACACAGGGTAAAAACGGACCTTTTTAGCCTCCGCTGTCCGTCCGTTCGTCCATCCGTCTGTCACAGGGCTGTAAGTATCTATTGAGCCGTAATAGGCAGATATTTTCACAGAATGTGTAGGTATCTATTGTTGGTTTTTATAATAATTTCATTATTTTCTTCCTTCCTGAAGAAAGAAGCTATAACATTTTAACAAAAATGTTGAAAACTTTAAATCGTGGCTCGGTGTTGAGCTTCAGTTGTTTGAAAGGGAGAAAACACAATTCCTTTTTTAGCACTAAGTATTTTACAAGCTTTATTTAGTTTCACCTCTCCCGATGTTTGTCTGTAATAAAATCGTGCCAGTTAAATTTGTTCCTGTTTCCGGTTACCGATTGAGCTGAAATTTTGCATGCATGTGTAAATCAATACAATATTATGGAAACGTTGTGCTGGTCTGATGACTTAGTCGGAAGGATAGGAATTCTTAAACTACACAAGGTATACCGATCGTGCTTGATCTTATGTGATTTGTCTTGGAAAGCACTTTACAGTGTGGATTCGTTTATAATAAAATATTTATTTTTGCTCTAAAATATTCTAAAATATTTGTTTTTTTCTCTCTTCAGGTGGCTCCGTACTGGTGGTGTGGCAACTTCAGCGCGGCAGCTGAAGCTATCCTCATCCAGCACGCGGCGCAGAGCGGGCTGTCGGCCACCGACAACACGCTGGCGCAGTGGTCCGTGTACTGCGCCGTCACTGTCGATCATCCCCTCAGCTTCGCTCTCTTCACGCAGCTGCTTGAGAAGATCACCAAACCCCTGCAGTCTGGTTTGTATTTTTCATTAGCCTAGCGATTCGTGAATTGTGTAAGTGACAAAATAGGACCTTGGGGACACCAGATTTTAAAGACTTGTCTAATGAACTTGACCAATGAATTTAAACCTATGTTCCGTTATGGTATGATGTAATATTGATGGTAGTGTGTGATGGAAGTGTAGTAGACAGTGTATGTAATATCTTATCAAATGTATTATGCCCTTGCAGGGTAGACAGAGTCCAGGTCTTTTAGACCCAAAAGCCACGGTTACCATGTTGGTGGGCATTAGATGGAAAACTGAATCAAAATAGCTGCATCGCCTACTAATATGATTCCGCATATTTTCGTCAATCCTTTCGCGTGTTATCGCAATAAAGCTTTTATAGATTACTTATTGAAATTCAACATTCAGAACTTGTTTCTATCATTTCAGGCCTTGTAAAAGAAGAGGATGTCAAGCTTTTCTGGGATGGAGCGAAGAAACTGCTCCCAACTTGTTACAGCTATATCAGGAAGCTGAGGAAAAAGACTGCTGGCGAGAAAACTGCCATGAAGACACTTAGAGAAGTTCTACATATACTATATAGTTTATCAGCCTTAGATACTCCCGAATGTGTCGAGTTATTCCCCGTTAATTCTTACGGCTGGTTGAGAGATGACGGCAAAAAGTGGGATATCTATGAAGTTTTGAACCAAGCCGTGAGTCAAGGGGCTTCCGACTGGTTCGTGCATATACTTGACAATAACGAATGTAAGGAAAAGACGGAGGAATCCAGATTAGAGCATCTAATAAGAGTAATACAATTGGTGCGCTCTGACCTTCAGAGGGCGGTGGAATATTACGACAGAGTTTTTGTCGAGTGAGTAAATGATTCAGCAATACTTTATTCTATTATACTTACCAGCAAATTATTTGGTAATCTATGTTATTAACTATTATTACTATAAAAATACCTTTGGATTACATAGTATGGCCAACAACTAATACGGGTTATTGACTTGCAACATCGTCGTATAATGTCGTACTTTAATACTATACCATTTTTTTCAGAACGATGAATTTTCCATACTCAAAAGCACTGTATGGTTTATATGAGCAAAAAATAGCATCGCTTGTGGAGCCCGAAGCTATAGACGTGTGTAAAAGTCTCAAAAGATTGCAGTACGATGAAGGCTCTACCAAAAGTGTACATCTGGCGGGCGGCATCAATGGGGCGACGAAGCTAGGCGAGCCCAAAGTTGAGAATGAGCCGCTGGCGATGGGAACAACATTATTCCAATTGTATCTTACATTGCAAAGATTTTTGACGTAAGTCGTTTGTGTTATCTATTTTCTTATCTTCTTCCCGAAATAAAAATAACATTTTTGTCGTGATAACCCCTTAAAAATCGATGAGTTCCGGGTGCACGCACGAAAAAGGGTCACATTCCATGTGCAAGCGAGATCGCGGAACAAGAGGCACGACCGGCCTAAGCGTTCGGCTTGTAACGCATCTATCTATCCTCCACCGTTATCGCGTAAAATTATCGTCCGTAAACCGACTTTACAGACAACCAATTTTTTTTTGTTAAAACTCACAACAGCTAATGGCCGACGTTGCGTTGACGCACACGTTGCTACTTTAGTTGTATATAGACATTGTTAAAATATATAAACTGGTTACTTACGAAGTCAGTTACTGGTCGACATGTTTCCGGTGAGGTCGAAACATGTCGCCGGTCGACGAATTAAGACACATGGTCGAAGTCATACAGATCTATACTGATGTTAGCGCTGGAAATCGTGGCCGGCGCTCGATGTGACAGTGCGGAGCTTGGTTGTTGGTTGGGGTGAGTGATTCTCATGGGTGTACTAGGAACCAATATATCCAGTCACTAGTGATGATGAACTATGTTAAAAAGCTCACTGTGTCAAGCTCTGTTACCTGAACATTACTTCTATTGTCCGTCCCTTAAAAAAACGGTTTTCTGGTGCCGGTAAGCTCTGCCATAAGCTGACTTCGTACGTAAGTAACCTACATATCTAAATAAAATATCATGTTTGTTTTTTGTATTGTTCAGGTTAGGTCAAGGTTTAAACGAAACAGATTGGAATTCATACGCCATATCGAAGTTCCATTCGTGGTTCTTCGGGGGGGTCGCGCAGTGGTTAGAGATCGCGGCGTACAAGGCGCTGACACGCGTGGAAAAGGCCGTGGAACTGGATACCTTGGTGCCAGTGGACGCTAACGTCAAGTATAGCAGCTCCGGGGTCGACACGCTGGCGATCTTCTACCAGATCAAGATATTCTGGCAGCAACTGGCCTGGCCTGATGTTGAAGGCTGCTATACTTTTGTGGCCAAAATTATTGACGTGAGTGTTTGTTTAAAATGCATCTAACTATTTACGGGTATCTATTTTCTAAAGCCGTTTAAATCGACATTAATTTAACTAATACTTTTTCCGTACAACTTATGTATATTTAAATTAAGCGCAAGGCTCTCTTATGTCAAAGAAATGCTTGTATCAAAATTAAAGTCGAACGAACTAAAGACAATACGTTATTTTTTTTAATCCGTAAACTTGCTTTATACGACAGCCAATTTATTTTATTATGAAAATCGTTGAATCAGCCATTCTGACTGTCGACGCCAGTAATTAGTATCCATAGTAAATAATGCTTAGTAAAAAAATATACGCCAAGAAAGTTTTTTCTTGTACACAGGTGTTTTTTGCGTTTGTTTTTATAAATGTAAGAGCCAGATATCTCTAAAATTAGCGCGTCGATTTTTTTAAATATTTTCATAGAATTTTTTGCTAATGGGTAGCCCTTAAAATATTTGCGTTTAATGGACCTTATATACCTACATACTACTACTAATTACTGTTTTGCCATTTTTTTATATTGAAGAATGCGATGAAGTTTATTTTCTTTTATCACTTTATATGCTAACGAACAAATTACAGAGAAAAAAAAACAACAATTCAATTTAAAAACCAATTCCAGGATATCTGCCGCTGCTGTGTATTCTACTCAGAAAAGATGGCTGGCCGCGTGGAAAACATTGGCATGGTGACCACTGTATACGAGGAGCGGTTCGAGGTGACCAACGAGTGGTGCGTGGCCATCAACAATATTGACTACGTGCGCCAGAGCCTGCGGCCCTTCGCGGAAGAGCTGGGAATGGATGAAATCATTGAGAAGATGTGCGAGGCTAGGACACCTGCTGAAGCACAAAGGTATGTGTTAATTATGATGTTAACAGAGTGAGATGGAGATAGAGAGTTTTGTCATGTCGCAATCAATTATATTAACCGCTTGTTATGTGGTTCAGCGTAGGTTTTGGGCCTTTATAGTAAAGTTACTAATGATATTTTTTAAATGTGCTAAGCTACGGCAAAGCCTTCAGCTCGCGCTGAACCACATAGGTCAGTGAGTGTGAGATAAAAAGAATGAAGGATACTGATACATCAGGCAAATATTGAAAGTTGACTGTAAGAAAGAGGCAATGGACAGAGTAGAGAGGTGGTAAAAAGTTTGTAGAGACGTATTGACAGTTAAGAATGTTGGAAAAATACATATATTTTTTAAGCAGCTGGATTATTATTTATTTTTCAGATGCAAAGATACCCTACATAACGTCATAAGCAACGCAATAGATACAGTGAAAAATAATATTGTAGATTTGCTGGCAACAATGGTAAAACGAGTAAGTATACTGACTCTGTGCAGAGAGAGATTAGGCGTGGCGTTATAGGGAACTAACGCCATGATTTTACATAGCAATCCGATTCGGACGATTTTCGGAATATTTTTTTATTTTATTTTTGCAGTTTCGCATTGTTTTCTTGTGATTTTGGTCAAAATCTAAAGAGTACAGCGCCCCAAATCCTACGCCTATTTTCTTCCCCCTTGTTTATAAAAAATAACACATGCTTAATAAACCTTTTTTCTTATCCCTCTCTTTTGACGTTCAAAGAACGAGACAAAACTTATGTTAACTAAAATAGGTTAAATAAGCCATTTTTTTCTTTCTGTTGCTCATGAACCCCATTATTCATAAAAGTTAACAAACTTAACTTTTACTACTTAATGAGGTTACTCTGAAAATTTCTGTTAAAATAAATAATACTTACTTGATATAAAAGTACTGTTTTTGAACATGCGACTTTACAGAAGCCAAACAAATAAACCTGCACTGGGGGCGCTAAGTTAACTATAGTTACAGCAATACTGTATGATGTTATTTAGAGGAATAGAGCACAAGTTCTCAGACTTTATCTTTGACAAGTACTTCGTTTTAGTGTAAACTAGCTGTCTCGGATAACTTCGTTTCGCCATTTTATTTGTCGTAAATATTTCTTATATTGACTCTTATACTGTAACTACCGGACAGACAGTTGAGGATAGCAGACCCTATATTCAAATAAATAAATTTAAATAGTTTTCGGCATTTTACGTAATATCCAAGAAATAGACCAAGGACAAGCAACATAACATTATGACAGCAATCGACAGATAGTTTTCAAATAGATTTATTACCGCAATATATCTATTTGAAAACTATATCATACGGTCATAATCCACCACCATCACGACTGAAGCGCCGTAACAGCTTCCTCAGGCAGTCTGAAATTGCACCCAAGGAAGCTCCGAAGGCCAGATTGAAGCAGTGGGAAAGCCTGTACCCACAATCACCATCCTCCTCACCGCTAGCCGAAAAACTTCCACCGGGTAGCAATCTTCCCTGGGCAGTGTGGAAGTCGTTGAACCGCCTCCGGGCTGGTGTAGGGAATTGCCGAGAAAACCGGGTTAGGTGGGGTTTTTCGGGCAATAGCACATGCGATTGCGGCAATGTTCAGTCAATGACCCACCTTTTGACGTGCCCTAAATGCCCCATTCACTGCACACAAAAGGATCTAGAGGAGGCAAACGACAGGGCAGTGGCCGTGGCCACATACTGGGCAAAATTGTTGTAATTATAAAGACATTACGACTCGAAAAGAAGAAGACCGCAATATGTCGAGATTTTGCATATTTTTCGTTGGGCTTAGCACGAGTTACTTTATCATGTAAAAGTGGAGAAGGTTCCCATTCAGAAACTGCAGCGTAATATGTTTGCAGATGATGCCGTCTATAACGCGACTACTGTTAGAGGGGGCGGAGCTTCTCCACCAAGACTGTTCTAGCATGGACCGTGTCATGCGGTATATCGAGACTAACCTCGACACGCTGTACCAACACCTCAACAATGAGAACTTCTCTAGGACCCTCGATATTGTGTGGGAACAACTCGGGGATGTTTTGTATGAACTCATACAGTCTAATTTGGAGGTAAGGTCTCGCTTTAAATGTACTAAAGCTTTATTTACTTGCTTCTGTATGAATTAAAATAATGTACTTAGTATTTTTTTTCTTGTATTAACATCTTTTGCTATTCTGTAAAGTTTTGAGTAATTAACATTGTAACTTTCGTTTTCATTATTAACTCTGGATTTCGTGATTTGTTTTAGGGTGTTTTATACCAATATTTAAAAAGTATTTTTATCTTAGTACCTCTTGATGATATTGTCACTAAAATATTTTACGAAATCCGCGTTTTTCGGACCTATTAATACTTTTAACTAACAATTAATTTTCATTTTGTAGAAAGAAACTCTCGTCACCCGTATTCGCTTGTATAGGCGTAGATATTTCGGGAAAAATAAAGTATACCCCCGCTATAACGATAGCTCTGTGTTGTTTCGGGTAAATAATGTTGAGTTTGTAATGCACGCTTTTGCAAAAAAAAGCTACATGACACATTTGGTACCTGTTAAACGATTCAAAAAAGAATAGGATTTATTTATCCGTCATTTTATATCGCTCCCCTTATTATCTCTATAGTAATTGACAAGGATGGTGATATAAAAGGAAAGTACGTTGAAAATTGTATTCTTATTTGAAACGTTTAGGTATTATTTACGTTAGGTACTTTTTGTTTTAGTAATCACACCCGATTATTTTTATTATATTGGATGTTACAGAAATACTCAAGTTAGTTTAACTGTGAAACAAAAGACTGTTGTTATTCTTTGCGACACAATGTTTGCGTCGTTATGTTAATTTTTACATATTTAAGCCATACAAATGGTGGTAGAGTATCTAATTCAGGAACCTAATGAGTAACAAACTAGTATTTATACAAGGAAATGAGATCATCAATATTCATACTTCTGTAGTATTCAGATCAACGAATCGCGTCGGAACCGTCCTTTACTTAGAAATTCATATATCTGTAGAGCAATATTATGTTCCAGTTGGCTGCCTCGGAATGTTAACAACACTAATTGGGCTATAAAATTCTTATTTTGAAGCCCAATTGGTGCTAGATTCCACGGAAGCTTCTGCGAATTCTCCTTTTTTTTCGTGCGTTGCTAGTAGCACCGGTATTTCATACCAGCAGAGTAATATTTATTCCTAATACTATTACAAATGAAACTTTACATTTCTTGTAACGTGCGATTAGCAACAGTAGCAACCTAACTCTGTTTTTCAACGCTATCAAACACACCCGAAAACGGGAGAGAGATACGGCGACGCGCGACGCCATATTGCGGGGGGACGCTGCGAGTACCCGTTCTGTACGTTAGTACTTATATTCGTTCTGTGCTAGTAGCCAAGATTGGTGTCACATTTTTAACCGACTTTTAATAAAGGAGAAGGTTATCAATTCGGTTGTATATTTTTTGTTTTTAACCTCTGAACTCCGTCATTTATCAACCGACTTTAATTTTTTTTTGTTTGAAAGGGTTGCTTTCAAATTGGTGTTATTTAAATTTTATCACAATCGGTTCAGTAGTTTGATTTGAGTCGATTTTTTTATATGAAAGATTCTTTAAATTTCATTCTTTGCATAGGCCGGTTGAAGCGTGCAGTGTTTAATCTGAATCCTACAATATTTTAACTAACTCATGAGCATGTCCGAATGGGATACTAAATCACCTCGACACATGCCAAGTTTTTCGCCACTCATCACATCTAATCAATGTGTGTTGTTGTTTGATAGAACCGAAGGCCCAAGGTAGCCTTGTTTAAGGGTCTCCGCTTGAGCAAAGCGACGGCCGCCTTCTTGGTCGCGGTAAACATAATAATTTAGATAGCACATTGCTTTTTGTTTTTGTAAAGTGAACAGCACAACACCATTCACGAGAATTTTAAACGGCTTTAGTGGGCCTATTTTTTATACCTATTAAAAGTAGCACAATAATATTTGGCTTTAGGTAATAACTAGAGATGCCACTCATAGAAATTCTGTGGAATATTAGATAGTAGACTGAATCACTATTCTAGGCTTTTGGTCGTTCGCGTCACTACAACACGCTCTATTTGTTGTATTAAATTATGATTTTTACTGTATACCTTAAAAAATATCATCGTTTGTTTTGTTCGTGAATGAAATAATTGGAAATAATATAAATTCATAATTTAAGAAAAAAAACCCTTAATAGGAATAATATGAAATTTGTAGTTAAGCTTAGATATTCGGACGAATGGGTCACAATATTCGGCCGAATACCGAATAGTGACCGAATATTTTGGCATCTCTTACAACAATCATACTACCTGTATTATTAAAGGTAATGGAAAGATTGTCGTATGACATTTTTTTTAAAATTGTTATCGACTGCAAGTAATATTTCTTTGTAAGGCCGTTTAAAATAAATATCATACTATTTTTAGATGATTCTTTATTTTGGTGAACTTAATTTGTTCATAGAGTAGTATAACGAGTATTTGGGCGTAGCGACGCATTATTTCAATAGAATGTTGTTGTGTTAAATGTATTGTACCTACAATAAGTTATTTGTTTGCAATGCTTACCATTTTATAAATGCTATATTTTATAATCATAGAATAGACCATATGTGTTTGTTATGTTGTGAAAGTAGGACGGTTTGTATCGCCGAGAGAGTAGTGGCATGGATTACAGTTATATAATATTTCCAGATCGTTATAGTCTTATTAGGTATAATAGTATCTGTAATGTGCCGTCATAAAAACGATTTATATTGTAAAATACCTACATGTGTAAAGCTTCCTTACAAAATTCGAAAAATAATTCCAAATGACTTGCATGGGCAATGCACGATTCCTTCATCGATTTTCATGATTTTTCTGCTATTTGAGATTTCAATTACGTACCTATAAAATAAGTATTGGTTAATGGTGCATGTATGGTGATGGGCATAACCTGCGGAAACAGGGAGACATGGCGTTGGAAGACTAACTCACGGGATTAAACTCTCCTTTCATTTGCTTAGCTGGGTCCTGAATTGCTTTTTTTCAGCGATTCTTGCAGGTGCAAGATTCTTAAAGTCTGTACAGCGCAGTTAAAAAAATAGACGCGGTAAATTTATAATGCCAGTCACCCTCTTTAGTAATCGTAGATCGCTTAGTATGATTTCATAATTATAGAACCACTAAGATCAATAGGGATCATTGACAGTTTTTTTTTTTAAATTTCATACATATGACAGTCGATATCATCCACTAAAGAAATTTAATTTAATGAAGATTTACTGTGTGTTCTGATCACCGTATATTTATTTTAGAATTGTTGCAATTATTTCTCGCTATTATTTCCCTGTTTCTTCAGAAAACATTTACGTTCCAGTATGTGGTGGGATAACCGTGTAATGTACTGCAATGCTAAAATATGTTACTATTATTCTCGTATGAAACTATAGTTGTTGACGATTTTAACATATTTGCACAAATTGCAGAAACGTCGGCCACCATCATTCTTTTCGAATCTCCACGAATGTCTCAAGATAATGATACAATCATTCCGGCAAGATAGTAAGGAGACTTACACATCGGAGACGTTAAAACGCGTTGAATACTTGCTGAAGATTCACGGGATGGAGACGCGGGAACTCATTCACCAGTACCACTTAGAGAGGTGGCAGGAACAGCAAGCGATCACAGAGCCTAAAATGGGGATGCTGACGGTGCGAGCCCAGTTCATAGAAGATAATTTAAAAATAGAAATTATGAATGCTAGAAATTTGGTGCCTACGGATTCTAATGGTGAGTTGATAATGTTAAATAGTTTAGTTGGATTTTCGATAAATATGCGTAAATTTACATAAGAAAGCACTGGCCCTATACTGGTTCTATAGACAGTGTAAAATAATACCTAAGTAGGTTGATTCGCCGGTTGTTCAACCTTGACTTTGATATGGCTAAATAGTTATGCCACTCTTGTTTAAATACGAGACTTACTTATTTTCATCCGAAAACAGTTTTAAGTATCGCCGTTTATTTAAAGTGGCATCTTTTATCAGGTATATATATTACAATTTAACTAGCTTATATCTTAATTCTTGTTTATTGATATATATATTAAATATTATAATATAAGTATAAGCGCCTATAATTTATATATATATATATATATGTATGTATGTGATGTATTGTATATATATGAAACACGGCTAAGCTTCTAGTTTGTTATTACTTTTTAATAAATTTATTTACTTAAAAATAAATGTATTTTCAGGTTTGTGTGATTCATACGTGCGTGTTGGTCTGTTGCCTGAAGACACATTCGCGAATGTAGTGAAGCCAAAAACTCAGACACACAATAAGAATCTCTTCCCGTTGTATGACGAAATGTTTTTAATGTAAGTATTAGATTATGTAAGTATGTCTATTTTACTTTAAAGTAAGAGTTCGTGTCCTGGCTTAGCGTTCACGCTTTATTTTAGATTTCATCAGTTTAAAAAAATAAAGATATATAAACAATACGCAGAGCCGGTCCTAGGGTAGAGCAAGTGGCTCTAATTGTCGACGAGTTTAGTGTGGCGCTGACGGTGACCAATCGATCGAAATACAAAATTGGATTCACACTCGACGTCATACAAAAATGACCGGGCGCCATTTTCAGGGTTTGCCCCGCTTCTAAAAAGTGACCGGGGCTGGACCTCGCCAGTCCATATCGTACACTAGCGATTTCTTGCGACCCCGCGCAAGTTAAAGCCTATTTTTCTGATGTGCCAGCTAACTATACATCAAAATCCATCTCTTCCAGAAGGACTTGATATATACCTAGCTGAAGCTTTTTACGTGAAGGAGTAACAATCATCTCCACATCCATGCAAACTTCCACATTGTTGGTGGACTGTTTTTTTGTAGGTAGATGATTTAAAAGGCTTGAATTGCTGAAGGCATTTTACTTGTCACACACAGACACTTGTACAGCATGAGAGATTGTGATAGTGTAGGGGCATGCCATACTCGTCACGCTTGGCAGGCGGGTTGGAAAGCACAGTTTCTTTGGCGTCTTGTGCTTCCGACGCTGCTGACCATCCGAATACCTTAATCCCCTTTCCAGATCCATTTTTAAGGGAATTTATTGGATCTGGGAAGGAAATGAAGGTATTAGGATACTACTCACTCGGATGAATGGGGAATAAGCAAGTAGCAATTCGGGAGGCCGGGCGCAACGGCGCATAGCCAATGCCATACCTGCAACCACCGGCCAGGCAGTTTTGGATGACACCCCTGACCAATGACATAATAAAGAAAACTTGTAAAGTTAATAAAAAATAAATTCTTTGTTGCCAGCGACACATATTTATGATATTAACCCACACATATATTTTTCATTGATTTTGAACCTTATGTGAAGGACAGAAGGTACAATTTAATGTAAGAGCTATGCTCCCATGTTTTGAATTAAGGGTTAATAGGACTCGGACATTCAAATTCAAAATGTTACAGACCCCTATCACACGAACAACGCAACACGACCGATGGGCTGCTACACATGGTGATCAAAGACAAAGACATGTTCAGCGTGAGCAACACGTTCGTGGGGGAGGCCTATCTGCACTTTAGCGAGGTGCCCGACACCCCGGCGCCGATCAGCAGCCTGCCGCAGCAGCACCTGCCGCTCACCAAGCCCAACAGTATCGGTGAGCTAGCTACATTTAGGCCCAACGTGGATGACACACTTTTTGTCCGATCAAGTCTGCGGCGCACAAAGTCTCTGTGGCGCGTCGTGTGCGTTACTGCATATGTTTGCATAGGATCTATTTTCACAGACTAAAAAGTGTGTCACGCATAGTCTGTCGTCTGCGTTGGGCTTTTAACTTGAATGCCAATATCGTTTGAATCCTAGCGCTCAATTCTGAGATATCGAATAGTGTCGACCGTACCAATCCGTCGAACTCAAATCAGTCAACAAAATCAGTTCGTAAATGACTTTTGATTATGATAATATAAGACAATATTGAGGATTTATTAAAGCCCTTATTTTTCAGATGGAGATGCTGTCAAAGCTCTAGAATCGCGGCAAGGCGACAAGCAAGCAAGGGAGTTCCTCAAGAAACAAAGGCAGAAGATGCCGAGCAAGCAGTTCTTCTCACTTAGTTGAACGATTCCGTTCGCAACATGAAAAAGGCTGAATATAAGTACATTTGTGTGTAGATATATGTATCTACACGGTGTTGTATCTAGCTCCTAAATATTTCGAAGTATGTGCATAAAAAAATAAGTTCTTTCAGTGCTATATTAACATACCCTATTGGAGGCCCTGGGCGCTTATACTTTTGAGCACTCGTTTGCCCGATTGATTGATGCCCGAGAGTGCCTAGTGGCTAAGGGACGGGCCGCACTGATCGACGACGATCGCAGGTCGATAAGTGTGGCCCGACCCTAAAACGGCACTGTCAAGGGTACCTAATTGAAACAGTAATTTAGGTTCTTACGTAGTACTGTGCGCTTAAAAAACTATTTTAAGCCGATTTTAGCAATAGACTGATAAACATTACATTTTTAATGGGTTATATTAAAAATGTAATGTACGTAAGGTTTATTATTTATTTTTCATATCTGATTATTAAAACATAACAAAGTTTGTTATGTTATAAATTTGTCCTATTCCAAATATGTTTGTAACATTACTTGATACATTGTGCAATGCCTAGTTTTTAGTTCTGGCTGGGGCATGAAAATAAATATTTCAAGGATTGCTTTGAGATTGCGAATTTTTACGAGCTGTTGGTTTTTTTTATAAAAAAAAAATATGTATGGAATCTCGGAAATAAATAATGATAAAGTAATATCCACGTTTTTAGAAGCTTAGTAAAGATCTCAAAACAATATTGATTAACATTTAAATTAAATCACATAATATGGTTTTATCTACATTATTTTTACAGGCCTACATCCAGCGTCTTCCTGCGACTTTGGTTTTTACTGCTTTCATGTTCGCTGGTAGACAAATGTCAACTTAGTCTAGTCTAAACGCGATAAAGTCATATTCAGTGATTTAATGAAGATGTGTAACAATCGTGAAAACATAGGAAAACATTATTATTGGTTAGCGCGAACGCGTACGCGAAAAATACAGTTTGTACTGTCGAATCATAATCTTTTGTATGACAAAAATAGGTTTGCCCTAAAATTGTAGAAAGTATCTTTCGGAATAGCATTTTGAAATTAAGTCTTAAAACATTGTAAATATCTATAAAGTAGTGGAAAATCTTGTAGGATATTATATTTCATACCCAAATTTAACTCTAGTAGCTTCGTCTGTGATAGACAAATGTGCCTTATTTTTATTTATTCTATCGCGATTTCTCGATATTACTCAAAATTGTTACTTTTTCATAAAGTTCCATTTTATGTGCGTTTGTATTTTTTAACATTTTTCTTGAATAAACAGCATTACTTATCAATTTGTTAAAAGTGTATTGTAATGAGAGATTTTAGTTTTTATGATATTTCCTGTCTTTATATCTTATTTATTTATACATTAAAGGCCATGTTTATAGATTTCTGAGTTTATTTTATTGACCGAGCGAGCGAAGCGTCTCAGTTTCCACTTGCCCAAAATTCTTTTGTCCGTCTGTCTGTCTGTCTGTTCTCGCCTACAGGTCGCATTTCTTAACCAAATTTGAAATTTTGTAAGCAGGTTCGGTAAATATATAGAATTTTTTTGTCGTGCCAGTTTTTCAAAATTTCTAAAAATGGCGGAGATATGGGGGCCCAAAACTTAAAAAAACTTATAGCACAGCTATTTGAAAAAAAATTCAAAAATGTCATTAGACTTTTTTGTTATTCTCATTAAGACGCAACTTTTTTGTCTGTACAACTTTTTTATATGATAAACTTGAACGTGTTTATAGTCGGCAATTTGCCCAAAAGTTGTCTGAAATCGATTTTCTGTATATTTTTTTTGTATTAGTGCATTCAGTATGATGTCGTAAATACAAATCTATGGTATGATGATTGTCCGTATATGGTTGCGCCGCCTTTATTTATTAAATCTAATTCGCTTCCCTACTTATATCGATTATAATAGATAATAATATCGATTCGTTCTCATCACTGATTCCCTTCCTAAGCGAATCCCCGCTCGCATAATTGTGCAGTAAGCATATACCGCAATACTCGATTCACAACGCGAACGAAATACGAGTGATTTGTCGCATAAACACTAATTATTATGGCTATTGTGTTTGAGAAAGTTAAGGGGCCCCTCTAAAAGTGTTAAATAAGACGTTTTGAAGATTTGCGCACGTCGGAAGGTGCAGCCACGAGTTATCACGTGATCGCCAGTTGCAGTTTTGCGAGGTGAGACATTCCTTCATTTTTTCCTACATAGTGGTCCCCTTTATCCCGTAATTACTCCCTAAATCCATTATTTTTGGTCATTACGAGCCGGATAAAGCCATTATTTTTGGTCCATTACGATCCGGATAAATCCAGTAATTTGGTTCCATAACGGGATATCGAACAATCTTTTCCCATAACATTTTTACGAATCAACGTCAGTATTCCAAATTCGGATATTAATATTAGCATTAGTAAATTAATATTGTGTTCATATAGCATACTATTATTGCTTAATTCATGTTTTACTTGAAAATCGAAGTGGAGTGATAATTAATTTCAAATCTACCTCCCACAATTTTCAACATTAATTTCGTTGTCTCATGATCGTTTTATACGATTATCCTACGTAATCAAACCTGATCTAGTGATACTTTGTCTATTTTATTATAATACCCCCCCCCCCCCGCTCCGCTTCATTCAAAGCTATTCACTAGGTAATGGGTCAGTTACATATTAATGTCATTTTACATAATTGCAGCTATTGTTAATATATACGTATATACGCACCGCACTATACATACCTAAATAGGAAGTATAGCTGCTGCAATTTGTAAATGAGCCGCACCGCGAAACTTATGTGTTATATATATAATACAAAATACATAAGTTTAATTTTCTAATAATAAAACTTTGTAATTAAGTTATTAGTTACATAACGAGTTTGGATACACGTATTTGTTTCGTCGTTGTGATCGAGGTTAAAAACTTTTATTTATTTATTTTATTTTATTTACGCAATTACGCTCATTAATTAATAGGGTGTTATTGCGGATTAATATTGCACAGTTTGTCATCAATTCTGAAACTCATGTCAAAGTACTAACTTATATTAATAAAACCGCGCCGCACCACCGTTATACAGGGTGTTACCGTATACAATATACAGGGTGATCAATCGTATAAATTATACAGGCTGACAAACCGGAAAGTGCAATATTAATTCGTTTCTTGTTGTTTATTTCGCGCATAGTTGATCATGGAGAAAGACGAAAGCAAGTTGTCACTTCTTCACGCGAAGCGAGATACAATTTTCACACGCATACAAACTATCGCTAATAGGTCGAAAGATTTATCTGATCCACGCATTAAAGAATCGTTTTTATGTGATATTGAAACCGTAGACAGGTTGCGTACGGACTTTGAAAATATTTTGGATAAAATTAATTCCATTGAATCGAGCTTAAATCCTAAATACACGGTTAACTACCAGCCGCTTCTTACTTTTGAGGATTTATATTGTCGAATTAAACGCGCCGCAAAATCGCTTGAGCCTATGCCTGAATTACAGAAAAATTCACTCTTTATCAAGCGTGACAGACCAAAACTGCCACCAATTCAGCTTCCTGAATTTAATGGAGACATTAAGTCATGGCCGCTATTTTATTCTGCATTTAAAACTGTCATACATGATAACCCGACCCTGTCGGACTCTGAAAAATTACATTATTTAATAGGCAAATTGACAAATAAGGCTCAATCGGTATTCGCAGGTATTACTCCGTGCGCTGAGAACTACAAAATTATTTTAGAGACTTTAATAAATAGATATGAAGATAAAAGGTTGCTTGCAACTTCATATTTAGATCAAATTTTCGAGTTAAAGCCTTCTAATTCCGCTCATGTAAATAATTTACAGATATTTCTTGATAAATTGGTCACTTCGGTTTCAGCACTCAAAAACCTGAAGGTAGATGACCTGTCAGACTTAGTATTTTTGTATATCGCTTTGAAGAAGTTGGATCCCGAAACCGCTCGCTCCTTTGAATTAGATAATAGGGGATCTAATATTCCGTCTTTCGACAACCTAGTTACATTTGTCCGCGATAAACTTAAAATTTTGCAACGCACTTCCAAGGAAGTTAAGAAGATTGTCGATCGTCCCACAGACACGACATCAAAACCGCATAAATCAACGCATAGCTATATCAATACGTTTACCGCGCCCTCTCAACCTCGGTGTTCATTATGCAACTCCGCGCATGAACATTTGTATAAATGTTCGAGCTTTCAAAATTTAACTCCTATCGAGCGTTTTAAATTTGTTAAGTCGCAATCGTGTTGTGTTAACTGTTTGAGCGCGAAGCACCGTTTATCTAACTGTAAGTCTAATTCGCTTTGCCGTAAATGTCAACTTAAGCATCACACGATGTTACATTTCGAAAATAAACCCGCTACGCCTACTATAAATGCCAATGATGTTAGTGGTGGTACAGTATCCGCGGCGCCACCGTCGCATGTGAACAGCCCATGCTCACGGGCACCTGTGACGTCGCCTGCTAGTGGCCACACGGATGATGTCTCGTTGTGTACTTTTTCGGCAAATAACCGACATGTACCTACCACAGTTTTGTTGGCTACCGCGCGCGTTGTGATGGTTGACACTCAGGGTCGTGAACATTACATACGCGCTTTATTTGATAACGCTTCGCAGAGTAATTTCGTTTCAAGAAAATGTTGCGAACGCCTAGGATTAAATTCACGTCAAAGAGCGACTAACACTATTGTTAAAGGTATAGGAGGTACCACTAAGACTATCCAAGGTTCCGTACACCTGGAATTTTATTCGCGGCTAAATAAAGCCATAAAGTTCAATATGGAATCACTAATCGTCGACAAGGTAACCGAGCGTCTGCCTACCGTCAACGTCAATGTGTCTATGCTCACAAACTTTGAGGGGTTGCCATTGGCTGATGATACATATCACATTCCAGGAGAAATCGACGTTTTAGTCGGTGCATCAATTTTCTCGCACCTCTTATTATCTCAAAAGTTTCAATGTGAGTCCGCAAATATCGCACCTTTCGCATTACAAACCGTTCTAGGGTACGTAATTATGGGTACCGCTCCCGCTACCGCATCCGCATTTACTACTGTTTCAAATTGTTGTTCCGGCGAGCCCATGGAGGCCGCCATCCGCAAATTCTGGGAACTCGAGGAGGTGGACGTTACGCCGATTCTGAGCCCAGATGATAAGGAGTGTGAGGATATTTTTCGTCGCACTACGTCACGCGATGTCGATGGTCGTTATACTGTCGCGCTCCCATTTAAGGGCGACCCATCGACTCTCGGTGACTCGCGCCGCTTAGCAGAAAAATGTTTTTTCTGTCTTGAACGCAAAATGCTTGCTTCACCTAAATTGAAACAAGCTTGCGATGATATAATTCGAGAATATTTAGAGAAGGGCTACCTCTCACCCGCACCTCCCGAAATGGAGGAACCATCTTACATAATTCCGCATCACGGAGTCATTCGGGAGGATAAGCTCACTTCCAAGCTTCGTATTGTTTTAAACGCGAGTGCTAAAACTAGCACATCCGTTTCGCTTAACAATCTTTTATATAATGGTCAAAATTTACAAGGAAATTTATTCAATATAATCATCAATTTTCGATTGTTTCCTATTGCGCTTTCAGCCGATATTAGGCAAATGTTTTTATGCATTGGAATCCGCGAATGCGATCGTAGATTCCAGCGCATTCTTTACCGCTTTTCGCCTGACGAACCACTTAAGGTTTATCAGTTCAACCGCGTTTGTTTTGGCCTTAAATCAAGTCCCTTTCACGCTCTCCGCACAACAAGACAGTTGGCTTCTGACGAAGCTGAGACCTTCCCCAACGCAAATGAGACGCTTCAAACGGGGATATATATGGACGATTACGTCTATTCTGTAGAAGATGAGGCTAAAGCCATATCTATAGCAGCTGAAGTCATCGCGCTCATGAAGGCTGGTCAATTCGACCTCGTGAAGTGGACCAGCAATTCGCAAACTGTCTTGGACTCTATACCTACTTCGCACAGGCTCTCGTCCGTCAAGGAATTTGACGAGTCTGATTCGCATAAGGTACTTGGTTTAAATTGGTCACACAAATCTGACTTGTTCAGTATTACAATTTTTAAACCCGCTGAGAAGTGTACAAAACGCGCCATTTTGTCCTGCGTCGCTAGAATCTGGGATTTAATGGGATTCGTAGCCCCAGTCGTGTTATTTGCAAAGCTACTCATTAAAGAGCTTTGGTTAAACGGTTGCGGTTGGGATGACATACCTCCTGACAATATTGTTTCCTCATGGAAGCGCTTCAGAGAGGAGCTATCATCATTGGAACGAATTGAAATTCCACGCCACGTTGGCATTACCAGAGGTAATGAAGTAATCATCGTCGGCTTCGCTGATGCTAGCGAAAAGGCATATGGAGGCGTGGTGTACTTCCTAGTCAAAATCAATGACGTCCACAAGGTGTATCTTATGGGTGCTAAATCAAAAGTTACACCTCGCAAAGTAGTCTCTTTGGCTAGGCTCGAGCTCTGCGCAGCACTTTTGCTCGCAAAGTTATTAAATAACTTAATAACCGCTTGTAACAACCGTATACCTATTAAGAGCGTGTACGCGTTTTCTGACTCAACATGGTCGTTCAATGTTCCCGCTGCAAGTCACTTTGGAGGCAGCTGGGACTCGAATATAAAAACACTTAAAATGCACTTAGTTCGCGTGATAGGTGAACAAATCTTATCGTTTGAAGAAATGACAACTGTACTCGCACATATCGAAGCTATAATGAATACTCGACCTCTTTGTAGAACGCTCTCAAGCGATCCTTCTGAACCGCTTGCGCTGACGCCCGCACACTTTTTAAGTTTATCTCCTTTAAAATATTTACCCGCTCGCGACATCGATGAGGATAGACTTCATGTTCTCTCTCGTCATGATTTGTTGGACAAGTTAGTCCAATCGTTTTGGAAACGTTGGAGGTCCGAGTATTTACATACTTTGCAGTCTCGCGATAAATGAAATACACCTATTGACCCGATCACAACAGGCACTATCGTAATCCTTATTACAGATAACGCGCCTCCTCTTCATTGGCCTCTAGGGGTTATAGAGGAAGTTTTTCCTGCCACTGATGGCATAAAGCGTGTTGCTCGAGTAAAGACTGCTACTGGTTCGTATTTACGCCCAGTTGTACGTCTATGCCCGCTACCTAGGCAATAGCTTTCATTTCAATTACTTTTGTTTGGGTTTAGGTTATTTTGTCTTACTTCTTTAATTTATTTGTTTCGAAGGCATCTCAGATCCCTTCAAGCCGGGGGGAAATGGTTGCGCCGCCTTTATTTATTAAATCTAATTCGCTTCCCTACTTATATCGATTATAATAGATAATAATATCGATTCGATCTCATCACTACTACACACCTTCCTAAGCGAATCCCCGCTCGCATCAGTCTCCGCTCCGAGCCGCGCGCGCCGCACGCATAATTGTGCAGTAAGCACAGAACCGCTATACTCGATTCACAACGCGAACGAAATACGAGTGATTTGTCGCATAAACACTAATTATTTGTGCTATTGTGTTTGAGAAGGTTAAGGGGCCCCTCTAAAAGTGTTAAATAAGACGTTTTGAAGATTCGTGCTCGTCGGAAAGTGCAGCCACGAGTTGTCACGTGATCGTCTGTTGCAGCATTGCGAGGTGAGACATTCCTTAATTTTTTCCTACATAGTAGTCCTCTTTTATCCCGTAATTATTCCCTAAACTTACAGTCCACTCTAAACCCCATTCGCGCAACCAGTATATATTTATTTATTATTATAATGAATGTGTACAAAAGCATACTAAACAAGCTCAAGGGCCGTGTTTCCATACAAGAGTAGTCCCCTGATTCCTCGCCGGATAGTACCAATAGAGCAATGATTTTGTACTAAAAAAATCCGTACGTTTAAATTTTTTCATAATCGAATTATTTAAAGAGATATGAACCTTCAAAAGCATGAAAAATTAGTATGAATTTTCGTTGTGTTCAAACATATAGAAAACAAATTTGGGCAATTATATAAGAAAAAGAAAACACAGATACACAGCCATAGCTTATTTTAAATTTTTAATGTAAAAAGAAATTAAATCGGTTATGTTTTGGAGGAGAAATCAGAGGACTACGAAGCGTTAATTTTGTGTACTTTTTATAGGTATTTTCCGGCCGAGCTGCAGTTATCTCTATCGCACTCTGCGGGGTTTGTTTGGGCACGCGGCGCGACAGCAATATATATTATAAATACCTATTTTTCAATTCTCTCGAGCTTAGTGTTTCCTCTTAAAAAAGGGTGTGGTCGGGTCTTCTGGTAAGAGGAATGTAGGTTTAAATTTCCGTTACCCCTGGTACCTAATTAAGAGCAGCGGGGATTGGGAAATAGTAACTGAAGGAAATCATCCTTTAGTCAATTAGCATATCAGTAACAGTTAAGTTTTAGAGCACTGGAGGGCAAATGTTAATGTTGGTTGTAAGGGCTCGCGAGGTCTACTGTTCTCGCAGAACCACTAGTTTTATAAGTTCCTATTTCATAATATTTCATAAAGTTAGTAATTGGAAAGAATGGTCTATAAATTCGAAAACAACGCTCGGTTCTCAAAAGTACCTAACGCTTTTCTGCGGCAATACCGTTGTGTTGCTCGTCATTAAAAATTAATAATATTTTTTAGAAGTTTTAAAAAAAACTTTTTATTCACATGTTTCATCTTGCAATAAATAATTTACTTACAGCTATGTTCATATCCACTTTGCAGAAGAAGCGGCAAACTGCACTCAGCGATGATCCACATCAATGACGATATTTATCGATGTGGATCATCGCTTATGTATATTATAGTAGCTATCCCGGCGAACTTCATTTCGCTTTATGATATAAACTATCCTGTCTTTTAAGTTGGACCAAATTACAGTAGCTTCAGAGTTTATCCTGAACTACATAAACTTGGTGACACGAGATTAATATACACTATAGATACGATTTTACGGATGTGTACCTAGCTAAGTACAACCACTACCGTGGTACAACAACAACTTTAAAAGAACAACAACTTTTTATTTTAGGGTTTCGACCAAAAGTAATACTATTTCTAAGTTTCCGATGTCTGTCTGTCGGTCCGTCTGTTAGAGGACTGAGCTATAACCGCTGTGTAAGCATTAACTTTAAAAACCCAAATAAAATTACCTATCTGTGTCTGCTTCCGTTCCCCCCTTCATATTTCCTTTTTCGCCGTCGGCAGCCTGTGATTGGTTGCCCGGGGACTAGTAAAAAAATGGCGAGCGAGTCGAGTTGAGCGCGCTCGTGCGCTGATATAATTTCCAATAAAAACGACTCTAAGGGCTTCGCTGGCCAAAAACAACCCTAAATCTTCATCGCGTGTGTGTGATGGTGTACCACTAGTGTAGGCAGTAAGGAATAACGCAGTTCAAACAAGAAAGATCGCCAGCCAGCCGCCACGAGGCCTGTCGCAAGCGAATCCTTTTCCAGACTCCTGTTCAACGTGAATCCAGGTTAGTGTTTACTGTTTTTCCTTGCTGTGATTCTGGGGTTGATCGGAGAATGCAGTGACCCTTCCAGAAAGTCGCAACAACCGCTATAACAACAAATAATAAAAACCTAAATAAAATTTGTATTTAAAGAGAGACCCGTCGGCCTATTTGCTAACTCGCAAGATCGAAGAGTCCACGTGGCGGTTGAAGATGCCGTATCGGAGGCGCGACCCGTCGGAGCGGGAGTGCCGCAAGGAAGCTGCCTCTCGCCGGCCCGTTATGCCTGGTTAACTGACGACATCCCAGTCGTCGGTCAGGTAGAGCTGGCGCTATATGCCGACGACGCGGCCTACTACGCGTCGTCGATGAAGCCGCTGTATGCCGCCAAGAGGCTACAGCCAACCCTCGACGCTCTACCTGATTGGCTCTCCAAATGGAGACTGTCAGTGAACGTCAGCAAGACACAGGCCATTCTGACGGGTGGCCGTCATCAACCGCCTCCTCTGCAGTCACTCGGCGAGCCAGTGCCGTGGCAGCCGCACGTCAAGTACTTGGGGGTCACCATCGACAGAAGACTGACGATGAAGCCGCACGTCGATGAAGTCGTGGCGAAGGTGAAGGTAGCCAGGGCGAAGCTGCGTGGAGTCCTCTCCTCACGCTTGCCCCTGAAGACGAAGCTCGGGATCTATAAGACCTACATTAGATCCCGCCTCACATACGCGGCACCGGCATGGTACGCGTACTGCTCGGAGTCGAACAAAAAGAGACTCCGCGCCCAAGAAAACCAGAGTCTCCGAGAAGTCGTCGGGGCCCCACGTTACGTGAGGAACGCGACGATCTTCAGGGACTTGAGGATGGAAGGACTCGACGCCTTCATCGCCCGCCTGGCCAAACAGATGTTTGCAAGTGCGGACGTGGTATTGCGCCTCTACACGCCCGCCCGCCCGACCGCCGCACTAAGCCTTCACCTCGCAACGCCATCACCGACGTCGCCGCTGCCGCGGACGCGTCGGTCGACCCCCCGTGACCCCCAAGGACACAACCGGAACACCGCAGGCCGCCACGGCCACCCCAACGACCTGCCCATAGCTATGGGCAGCGAAGAAAGTTACTGCAGAGGACCAAGTCCTGACCAGTCCCCTCACCGCCTCTACCAAGAGGTAGTAGAGAAGGCCCGCGAACGATTTGCTAACTCAGTGACCAACGTTTTGATAGTCACTTCATAATACATTGCGGGTTTCCTATGATTGACTATTTTTATTTATTAAAGATATATAAAACGTAATGTATATTGAAATTAGTATCAAAACGTTGTACACTGAGTTAGCAAATAGGCCGGCTGATCGCGATTCGGTCAAAGTTGCTGCTTATTCATTACTCAGACATCAAACCACAGATAATTAAGCAGTAGTAATAGTGTTCGTATCTATTCGAAAGAGTTTGGTTAATCTTCTAGGAGAACGCTTAAAACCTCTTCCAAGGGAACCTACTTATAACGGATGAACCTTTACTTTAGTTTCCTGAGGTTTCCTGGGTCGTAATAATAACATAACAATTAGTCCGTCAGTTAGATAATCAAAAAATATTGGACACGTATTTTTTCTTTTGTCAAATAAACAATAAATAATAAAGATAAAGCGCGTCTTAGTTCAGGAGTGGGGGCTCGTAACGTCAAAGTTTGCTAAAAATTGTAGCAAACTATGACGTCACACGGAACATCAAACGGCTATATCTTTATCATTTTTTGTTTAATCGACAAAAGAAAAAATACGTTTCCAATATTTTTTGAATATCTAACTGACGGACTAATTATATTTTTTAGGAAACTAGCCTATTGCCTGGCTACTGATAAAACATCGTTTAATAGTTCTCAAAATAATATACCGCGTGATTTTGAATCTCTGTACTATATTGAAATCCTGGAATCAGAATCCTCAATAAAAGAGGAATTGGTAGAAAAAAGAAAAAGAAAAAAATTTGCTTCCCATACAAAGTCGCCGATCAGCTGGATGAATTTCTATGGAAGGTATTTGTTTTTCTTTTTTATACCTTTTTTCTTGCAATTCTGTATTCCTTTAGGGATTCCGATTCCAGAATTTTCAAAATAATGCTGTGTGTAAAATTTAGCTTTTATAGTACTTATAACGTATGTAAGTATAATTACAAATTATAACCTGCTACCTGTTACGTGCCAAAGCCACCACTACCCAGGTTTTATGGGTGGGGATCGTTCCTACCTGTATTGGGGATACACATGGAAGAACTTTCGTCTTTTATTGACATACGAAAGTCTGGATGTCACGGGCTCTTACTCGTTTATACATCAGACAAAGATACGTTGATTTCGAAGTAGCATATTGTACGGTGGTACTGAACCCTTGGTTTATTTGCTAATGTGACGTACACTTGGGCAGTTTTTATTTTCTTCACACAGCGAGTAGATGTCTAGTTTATGGCAAATTAATTACGCGAGCCGCCAGTAGCCGCCAAAGCTAGTGTTATTGCTTCATGCATATAAAGTAATAACTGCACCTTCTGCAAGTATGCGCGAATCCGTTATAAGGCACGATGCGGTAAATATGAAATAAGTACAGAAGGATTGTGATTTAAATTATATTATTTAGAACATAAATGACAGTGGAAGAATTATTAAGTTAATAAGTTTAAAAGTCTAAATATTTTTAAAATAAAAGTAACTATTATTGAAATTGAGAATTACTAAAGCGAAGAATACTTTGGTATTTTTATTATACCTATTTTACACCGGGTTTACTTTCGCACAAAGATTAACACATGAGATTACTTACAAATATATATTGTTTCTATTAAGTATATATAAGATAATTATTAGATTACTTACAACTATATATTTTTTTCTATTAAGTATAAATTCGATAATTATATTTTGTTACATTAGATATGTTTCTTCCTTTGTTATTGAAGTAAGTATAGGTACCTGCTGTCTTAAAGAGGTCTTTAGTCATACATAAGTCAAAACATAATGCGAGTATTAACCTTAGCAATTTATATGAATACTTCATTTCAGCCAAACTAATGACAACCGCGATAAAATCAAACATTTGCGCAGGAATTTACAGATATAAATAAGATGGCGTAGTTAGTTCTGCTCCAGCCGTCACAGTTTAAGCGCATTAAAATAATCAAATTAATTAAAATGTCACTTCACAAAGGTCCAATCAGTCGTAACGGTCGTTTGTGGAAACAGCATCAAATGGAACATGTTGGCGCCAGGGTTGTCACCGACGACACGACAATTTAAAAAATTATAGAACACTAGAATTTGTCTATGACTTCGTCTCCGTACTTTGAGTGGATATATACCTTCCGTTCGCCATATAAACTTCAACTCCCAATTTCGTCCCCTTAAAAGCTATCCTATTTAGGATTAATTTAATCACTGTGTAATAATTAAACAATCGTTTAATCACTGAACCCATTTGGGTTCAGTGATTAAACGTAAAGGTAACAGAGAATGTTAATTTCACATTCATATTTATAATTAATAAATATACAGCGTGTAACAAAATGGGGGTAACAATACTTAAGGGGCATGATAGGCCCTTGATATTGAACAACTTTCCTCAGGGGACCAACCAATAAATAGAAAAAAAAAACTTTCCGTAGACTCAGGGGCCTCATTCTGTCGGTGATTTAGTGGGTGCTAGTATTATTAGCGTTTATGTATGTTGCGGTCCTCTGTTGACTATCAAGCTCATGCGAACATTTGAAATAGATTGTAATAAATAGTAGAATAGTTTGTACCTTATATAAGAATTACAGAAACGCATGTTAAGCAGCCCCGGTCACGGTGTCCAGTGAAATATGTGAACGCAAGTGGCATAAAAAATATTTCGATCTCCTCCGTGTTTCGGAAGGTACGTTAAGCCGTTGGTTTTGGCTACTATAATTGGCAGCAGTCGTTAAGCTACATCAGATGCCTTAAGGTAGCTTGATAAATCGGCTGACCACTTATACGAGAAAAACAATACAAACAACGCATTGTCAATCAAAAGTACAGTAATTTTCCAGACTGGGACAAACGTGCTTGCGAAGTAAAAACCTTTTAAAAAGAAGATTTTATGAACATCACTTTATTTTTTAAGTTTTTCTCAGCGATCCCTTTAATTTGATATCCATATTGTCGGATTGCATCATAAATAGCTATTCCGCCATCTTCGGTGTTCCGCCATGTTGGATTTAGATTGACGGGACACAGTTAATCATGCATTGTCATCCAAACGAAACGAGTACACAAAATTTCAGCTCATTCGGTGAAGATATCTGCTTCAAAATTGAGATTTCACCCGAACAAACATAGTTACATACATACATTGCAAGTTAAATAAAAGCTTGCAATAAAAACAGAATCGTCGAAGATAACTCTGTAAACTCTGTTGATGTTACCCTATGATGTTACCTCAGGATGTAACAAACTGGCAACCCTACTTGGCGGACGGCGGCGTCTTTCATGTCCTCCCTTGCTTTGATCGCGCCGCGCCGACAATCTGCCCGACTACTTATCGGTTCAGATTTATTGTGATTCGGAGGCTGCGCCCGTAGGGAGCTCTGCACGTACGATACTCGCCCATTCGTAAATGCTTTTTATGTTACGATTCCTGGGATATAATGATTCCGATTGGACTAGCTCACAAGGTGTAAATGTCCAGCCGGCCTATTAGTTAACTCAGTGTACAATGTTTTTATGGTCACTTCAAAATAAATTGCGGTTTTCCTATGATTATCTATTTTTGTTAAAGATATATAAATCGTAATGTATTTTGAAGTGACTGTAAAAACGTTGTCCACTAAGTTAGCAAATAGGCCGACAGTTCTTCATATTTTTTTTGATCGCATGGTAGCGTTATATAGATAAACTGATATTTTTACTTCTGTGGAATCATCTTCATCATCATCAGGTCTTTTTGTCTCCACAGCAGGAGAATGACCCTCTCTGTACTTCTTTGGAATACCTACTTACTTATTTTTCCATTCTCTACGTTTGATTCAAACATAGGTATATTAAAAAAATCAGTGGTACTTCGTAGTACCGGCAGTGAAAATTTTAACATTCGGTTACTTAAAGGTGTCAGTTACGCGGTAACGGTAACAGTTTCGCGAATTCAATAGCTTTTTCCCATCTCAAAAAATGCTCAAAGCGCCTTTTCAAAAATTGCGTCTGTGAAGTTATTAATGATGAAATAGAAAGAATGAACTTTAAAGCTTTTTAACCACAATGTTTTGATACTTTATTAATTGACTAGCGACCCACCCCGGCTTCGCACGGGTACTGTTAGATATTTAATTCTATAGCCTGTGTTCATCGGGGATAATTTAGGGTTCTAAATGCTGAAATAATTTTTCTACTCGGTCCAGTAGTTTCAGAGCCTGTTCAATGCATACAAACAATCAAATCTCTCCTCTTCTTATTGTAGTAGTTATTCGCTGATATGCTGTTCAAGCTTTTTCTTCTTATTTACGAGCCAGGATCTAGTGGTTTTTAAATGCAAATGACTATCACTTGAGATATCATCCTTTAACAGTGGCAAACAAAGCCCCTTTACCCTGCCTAGGGCTTGTTTGCGTAAGTGTAACGCCGCTGCTGGTGCCCCCCATAACGTGATGCCCTGAATAATGCTAATTTGCGTATAGGATCACCCGGCACTATGTTGCATGTTCTAGCCAAGCCACTCTTCTTTTGTGTGTTTCAGTGAATTACGGCCTGCTTCTTTCATATTGATTGTCAAGGTTTGCTTGAACGTTTTTCTTAGGGTTACGTAGTATACAAGGAACCATTATAGTTTCGCCATGTCTGTCTGTCTGTCAGCGGTTTAGCTCAGTGACTATTAGTACTAGGATGCTGTAATTTGGCTTGGGTACACATTAAGGTGTGTATATTAAGATGTGTATAAGGTAACGCCGAATATTTACCTTACTTAGGGGCGTCTTTGTTGGATTGGTCTTTAAAAAATATTGTCGGTATTCGTCATAGATCATAAAAAGGAATTATTTTATGTTCTGAAGTGTTCGACCACCATTTTTGACTCAGGGATCCGTTTGTATATGCCTTCGCCCATGAAAATTCGTCATGCATATAGGTATTATGCCTAATTATTATTGCAGTCAACTGTCCCCGTCCCCTGCAAGCTGGTTGTTAATGAATACGTGAAAAATTCAGGCTAGTAACATAAATAACTAAGGCATATGGAAAGCTATCACGGCCGAATCGGATTCACAAGTCAAAGAGTCGATCAACTTATAAAGAAAGAAAGAAACACTTTATTCGGCATTAACAACAGAACTAAAACATTTACATATGTATGTAAAGAAAACATTTTTATCTAAAATAATCAGGTTCTTAAAATAGTTGCCAAAAGGGTAGCTAGCTCAGCTTTCTGCTATTGGTATAGCTACTTAAGTACTTATTCTGTGCCATAGCGCTGATTTTCAACTGTTGCCAAATGACGTGCAACTACGGAACTCTACATTGCGCATGACCCGACACGCACCTGTCCGGTTATATTGTAGCAATACAGAAATACAGTATATTGAATAAAAAAAACGGAAGTAATAATTAATGAGAGCGTGATTGGAAACGACATGAACTCGTGTTAAAAACGTCTTTATCAGCCGCTCATCAGGCCGGCCGGCGTCATCCGCACAGAATGACCACTGCATTTTTTGTTCCAATCAGCGCGGACCCCGGTAGCAACTCGGAGGCTTCTGTAAAAAAATACGCCATTATCTCGCCGCCTACGGACGAAGGTGACTGGCGATTCCAGAACAGTATTGTCCTGTCCGATTGTTCCGTTTATATTGCTATTTAATTGGATAATTACTTCATTACTACGCCTTCAAGTACCTACTTTAAATTAACTCGTTTTATGTATATAATTTTATATGTATAGACTTTACTCAAATGTATGTTAATCTAAAACGCACCTTTACAAAATCTTTTGATGTGGCATAACGAATTTGTAAAGGATCCATTTATAGTTCACGATAATTTAATACACCAAGCGTTTAACGATGGAACCAAAATAATAAAAATAAGTCCTATATTATGTTCATTGTTGTGAAAATGGGCTGTATTATAGTCTTTTATATTAATAAAAGCGGTTTAAAAGGCCGTCCCACTAAGTCTTTAATGAGATTGAATAATAAGCTATAAAGATTTTGAATGGTTTTATTCTTTCCGGCTGGTTTGTAAGCGGCAGTAGCGTTAGTGCCGGGAGATGCTGTATCGGGAGTCGATAAAATAAGTTTAATGAGGCGGGGTCGTATATCAGAGTCGGCATCATAAAGGTACCAACTGTCAAAGGGCTCATTGTGGCGGTTCGCCTTTATGATGGCATTTTTACAGTCAGGTACGGCTTTGAACGCCTGCCGTGCCGACCGCCAATTATATTCTACTTAACTCGTGTCCAGTCCAGGCTAAGATCGCTGATCTACGGATAACCATACTTACTACAACCCACAGCGACTACTTTGAAGCCGATACGCACTTATTTATTTCCTTTTAAAATACAACACGCTGCTAGGGAAAGGACTAAAGGTAATGGACCGAAAAAGTTACCTCGTGTCGAGCATTTCCCTTTAAGGGCAGTCCATAAAATTAATGAGATTTGCTTCAGAACGCGGGCTTTCTATAAAAAAAGCTTTTAAAGCATGTTAAGGGAAAGTTCTATTTGAAATAATATAGGTACGTTATTTTGTTTTAAACTTAATAAATTTCACAGAAAGCAAAAGTTTAACTTATTAACCGTGTAAGGAAATATTTGATAGCCACCATGGCGCAGTGACCAACGGGTTATCCTGCTACACGAGAGGCTGTGGAAGCGATTCCAGCGTGGGCAAAGGAACCCTGGAAGGAGGAGGAAATAAGGATAAATCACCTTAGCGACTTCGAGCAACACGGCTTTTGCTCGAATCATAGCGATAAGGCCGCCTATTGTGCTATTACATCTAATTTACATAATTTTTCTTCAAATTTAGTGCAATAAAGTAGGTATTTTTACTTACTTACGTATTTCATTATCACAGGGATGAGTTTGGTTTCGAAGCTACCCAAGGAGCGTAGGCATTCTTGTATGAACCCATGTAAAATTTAAACGAAGTGCTTTTTCTTTGCTTCATTATTTAAAAGTCTAAAATGGTAGTAGCATTTTACATACAAAAATTAGACTTCTTTTTACTGATGATTTTTCTGTATTGCGAGATCTTCCATCCAAGATGTTGCGGTTACTTTATCAACCTTCTAAGTTTAGTATACATACAGCCCCAAAAAATAATGCAAGCTATTAGGCTGAACGAACATCTTTGTACCTAATCAGCACATTTTTGTTTTAAATTAGTTTAAATAGGTACCTACTTACCCACAACCTACAACCATCTTAGAGAATTCACACTTTTCACAATGCTATCCTGATATACTCTTATACTGAGCAATAGATTATGGTGAAAAATTCCACGCGGGCAGTTTTCAACCAGTGATTTTAGGGCTATGTTCGACTTTCTGTTATGGTTTGTTTACATGTCTGCTTTCAGAATTTACCAAGTTTTATATAACAATTTAACCCTTATTTTAACCCCTTGGAGTATTTAAAAAAATCCTTCTTAGCACACTTAACGTCATTACTGGAATGAAATATGAAATATCTCTACTCGATGAGATACTAGGTATATTATGGGTTATCAAAGGCAGGCCAGCGTTTGAGTCAAAGTGGGGAAGAAACTCGGCGAAGGGTAGGGAGGGGTGGACCAAAAGCCCAGACAGGAGGCCTGATATTTTGAGTTAAAATTTCTTCAAATACATTTATCTTTTTAATACATTAATAATTACCGCTAGAGTAAAAAGGGTTGATAAGAGACTTTCATACAGCAATCGTTATCCCACTGCAGTTATGAGATATGGGACGAGTAAATTAAAAATACCGATTCTCTACGGGGCTGACCCCCCCTGCCCTTCGTTGGCGACCGATCTTCCGTAAATCAATTAATACTTACCTAATCATCAAAGCAAGTTAAATTTATATGAATGACAATTCAAAAATTTTCATTCTAGGTATCACATATTATTTATACCCTTACAGCAGTTGGTATATTTCAGAACATTCGAATGTTCATCCTTTGGCTGAACCGATTTCAATCAAACATAGCTAAGAATAATCTCGATTGCATTACCTTAAAAAAACTGAACCAATATCGGATCAGCTGTTTGTGAGCCACGATGCCTTCCTCTCTTTTTGCGTCGGGTGTTATAAACGCGAATAATTTCTATGTTATTTTGTTTAATAACAATTGAAATCTATAATTATAATGGATATAGAGCATAAATGTGCTTCATGAACTGAAACAAGGTTTAATACCTTATCTTTGAAAGTTTACGACTTGAATGAATCTTGAATATACTCGTAGTTTCCTTTATCTGGAAGGAGGTTGTTATACAGCCTAATCTATTTAAGCTCGAGAGTTGTAAATTATTTTTGAATAGAATATATTTTTTTTTAACAGAATTGTAATTTTTGTTATTATGGTGATATAGTCTGAAAATGTGGTTGTTAAGAAAAAGGCTTTAGTACTTATCTTATTTCAGTTATAAAAATATTAGAATCAAACAGATCAATGAATGCGCTCGCGCTTCGAATATTCCTTGCTCTGTCCTGGAACAAAATAATTAGCCGAAAGGTATGTCACTGAAGACCTATATCTATCTAATACACTGTCACAATTCACAAATTTCACAAATAAAGTTTGTGGAGGCTACGAAATATGATTAGCAAACTAAAAATTATTCGATCGCTGAATATAAAAAACTGAACTGAAGAGGCGAGCGGTACATCTGCATCTTCGTGATGTTACCCCATTAGATTCGGACTACAAATTTAAAATGTAAACAAGTTCGATGCTTCGGTAGTCGCGTACCTGCTTTTAGCGTCGTTCGCTAAACAGAGTTATAAATTTAAATAAGGTGCAAAAATTATGAAAGAAAAAATAATGTGTGTATATTGCGTGTCTAATCTGAGAGGAAAGAGGCGGGCTGGGTCGGCGGCGACTGGGGACGGTCGTTTTGTTCTCGGGCGCGATGACAGGTGGAGGGTGGAAGATGTAAGGGCCGCCGCTGCGGGGTAGGGACGCGTCGCCCGCGCAGCTCGCGTGGCCCTCTCGCCTGAGTCACGCGCGCCTCGTAATGCTTGCATAATAATAATGACGGATGCCGATCGCGCGGCGGCTCCTTTGATCTCCGGCGCGTTTGATCTCGCCGCCGGAGCCGGTCCCGCTGCCCCTGCCGCACAAACGAGCCGCCTGCTCACCTTTATTCGGTTCGACGCCGCGCGGCGAGTTGTAGGCCCTTCGCCCTCGCTCGCTCTAAATAGAGGCTTTATTTTGTAAACAGCGGGAGCGCTACCGTGCAGCGGGCTCTGAGGCCGGGCGGCGGCAGTGGCGCGCGCGCGCTGGCCAGTATGGGGTGTGCTGTAGTTCGCGTCCTGCGCTTGCGCCTGTCTTCCTGCTTGCGGACCCGTGCCTGTCTCTCTTGCGGCCACTGCTGGCAGCGATGAAGACGCGCCGCCGCGGCGGACCCTGCCGCAGTTACTGGAACTGGATCACTTGGACTCTCTGTGTACGCATTATTCTATTATTTTGTGTGATTTTTGGTTATGGTGGTGATTTGCATGTGGACCCGGCAAGTAAGTATTCGCGCAACTTCAAGAATTTAAATATGTTGTAAGTAAACAAGGCAAATGAAAACAAACTTAGTTCTAAGTAGGTTAATATAAAATTACGGAAAACTATTTCGAACCCGGTCGCCGCAGTAGTTATTAGTAATTAAAACACTAACCCAATGGAAAGCTAAAACTGTAGCCTTATCGTGTGCGCCATCGTAGAGCTCGACAGCCGTCCTCTGTACCCTAATAAGTAGTTAAATGATATCTAACGGTATTAGGAAATTATAATCAAAATACCTAATAAGATTCACTCGTTAACTTTAGATACAACGGTGTATTATTATTACTGAACTTTGAATTTAGTTCAATTATTTAGAAGTTAGAAGGATACCTAGTACAGTTGCCAAACATAATTCTATAAGCATTAAACTTGCATGTAAGGTTTGCTGAAACGGTTTAGTTGTTATTACTGAATTAAACGGTTGAATACCTATAATAATATATTATAATAATATGTATAAGGTAAAATTCATAATAAATAGAATTTTATAAATGGTCCTTCGAAGTCGGAAAGAGAGAGGTAAAAGGTAAAAAATACGTTAATTGTATGTAATATATTACATAGAATTAACGTATTTTTTTTAAGAACAGGGATTGAGAGAAAGGATGGCCTTGAGCCTAATTAAGGATTTAGAGTAGAACGTAAAAGCCTCTTTTTACTTCAAATGTACACAAACAGTTATATTATTATATATATTAGGGATTCAGGCTTTTAGAGAGTAGAACGTAAAAGCCTCTATTTATCTTAAATGTACACACACAGTTGTATTATTACAATAATAAGGACTCAAGCTTTTGAGAGAGTAGAACGTAAAAGCCTCTTTTTATCTCAAATGTACACAAACAGCTGTATTATTATAATAATAAGGATTCAGGCTTTTAGAGAGTAGAAAGTAAAAGCTTCTTTTTATCTCAAATGTTCACAAACAGCTGTATTATTATAATATTAAGGATTCAGGCTTTTAGAGAGTAGAACGTAAAAGCCTCTCTCTATCTCAAATGTTGAATAATAATACAACTGTTTGTATACATTTGAGATAAGAAGAGGCTTTTACGTTCTAAATTAGGCTCAAGGCTCTAATTTCTCTCAATTCCTGTTCTTATTCTGGGCCTTATATTATTCTTCTTCTTGTCTTGATTTTATCTCTCTCTCAATAGCAAAAAAGAGCATTTTAAAAAAGCCACGATTCGCGCTATATTTTGCAGGCTGTTTAGGTTAGGTATATGAGTTCGTATCTCTTAGGCATTGATATACTCACTCTAATTAGACTCTAATGAGTAATTATTTAGTACTTATTAGTACTCCTTACTCTAATTAGTAATGTATTACTTATTTAAATAGTAACTCTAATTACTGCATCGTGAATGCTTATAACCTATATAAAATTCTTACTCTACCTTATAATGGTCAATTTTAATATGTATTAAAGTTTGCGAAACTGGGTCGAGATGAATGACAATATTTATTGAGACAGCTCATTTTCCTCGTAAATATAAGATACTTAATCTGTCTAATAAATACCGCTCAGATTTTATTAACAGTAATGAGAGGCTGCCATAAATAGTAGCTTGCCCGTGTAATATGAATGTAGATAGGAAAATATATATGACTTTATTTAGACTCCTTCAATAAAGTGATCAGGTGAGTTACTTGGTTTTTTAAAGCTTTTCTCAAACAGTAACAAAATACTTCGTCTTTAGAGTAAGTTGCTTTATATATTGTTAACCCGGACCCCGGCTTCGCACGGGTGTAATGTTCATAGGATAAACCTTTCTCTTGAATCACTCTATCTATTCAAACCGCATCAAAAGCCGTTGCGTAGTTTTAAAGAGTATTTGTTGTTATAGCGGCATCAGAAATACATAATCTGGGAAAATTTCAACTATCTAACTATCACGGTTCATGAGATACAGCCTGGTGACAGGGACGGACAGACAGCGGAGCCATATGAATAGGGTCCCGTTTTAAACCTTTGGGTATGGAACTCTAAAAATTAAGTCGCTTCTGCTGTCTGTTCGCCTAGATCTTTTAAACTACTCAACTGATTTTTATGCAGTTTTTAGCAATATAAAGAATAAGGTTTAGGTATATAACGCCATAAAGTTCATTCATTCATATATGTATAATTTATTGCGCCATATTATTAGTATATACATTGCATCCCTGCAAAGTCGGGGCGGTTCGCTAGTTATGAATAAAAAACAACGAGGTTTAATAAAAATAATACATATTTTTGCAACAAGTTTTTATTATGAGCGAATTAAAATTGTGAAATGTTTTGGGTATTACGTAATATTGAAGGGAGGGGTCTGGTTATTAATAAGCTGCAACCCAGTGGCTGACACTGACCCTGTGAAAATCGTCTGTAACAGACAAACTAAGGCCGTTAATGATAACTCTTCAGCGTTGTTATCCAACTTTCATACCTACGGTTGAGGATAAGATAACTGCAAACTTTTTTTCTTAGTGTATCCCATTGTTGGGAAAAGACCTCCCCTTCAGTCCGCCATAGGTCCCTATTCTTGGCTATAGTTTTCCAATTAGTAATGTGTGCCGTCAAGTTTTCTGCCCATCTTGTTCTTGGGCGTCCTCGTTCACAACGCCAACCCATAAGAACCTTTTCTGTACTTGTTTTCGTCCATCTTTCCGGGTGCATCCTACAGATATGGCCCGCCCAGTCCCATTTCAGTTTGGCTGCCTTCCTCCCCACATCCTTTATCTTGGAGCGAATGGTGGTATGGCGTTTCATCATCATCATCATCATTGGTTTTTTTAGTCTCCACTGCAGGAGCATGACCCTCTCTGTACTACCGGAGCCATACTTGGCCAGAGCAGACAGGGGATTTAGCCTACACTCCCTTCGCTGGCCAGACGGGTTGGAGAGGTCTCTTTGATGTTTATGGCTTTGTTAAGCTTGTATTTCCTAAGTCGCCTCTTACGACATCCATGGGAAGACTAGGAGTGGTCCTATTCTACTTTGCCGAAAACCACACGGCTATATGGTATGGTATGGGGTTTGTTATGTCAAAATTTAACAAACCAATCAAATACATAAGGCCAACATTTAAAACGTTTATCTAATTCATCCCTGTGAATAGCTCTTACTTTTTGCAACGCGCGGAAGATGAGATAACGATTATGATAATTCACCCTTGACATGATCCATCTGTCCTGAAAGGTATACTTACTGAATATGGAATGTATCTTTGTAGCTGTCATATTTTAACTTGATTCCTCGAACCCTTGATTATGTTCATGGCTGCTCAGAGTGATTTTATTTTCACAAAGTATCCTGCTTAATTATATATATTAAATATATATACATATAAAATGCATTACCCCGAACTAACTGACTGACAGATCAGCGCACAGCCTAAACCTAACCAACCTGATCGTACAGACTTGAAACTTGGAGGGTGTAGGTATTCTCGTATGACTTAGGCATCCGATAAGAAAGGATTTTCCGAAATTCTGCCCGTAAGGGGGTGAAAAAGGGGGGCAAACTTTGTTTGCGACAACGTGATTCCTTTGCCCAATCTGAAAGTCCAATAAATATTTTTAGTAATTAGTATTCAAACATCTAAACATAGTAAATTATCTATATTATAAATCTCGTGTCGTGTCACGATGTATGTTCGGGATAAACTCTGAAACTCCTAAACCGATTTTGATCAAACTTTGTAACTATTTGGTCCAACTTAAAAGATAGGATAGTTTTTATCTTATAGCGAAACGTAGTTCGCCGATGCAGCTAATATGTTATAAACATATAACAAAAGGAATAATTAAAAATCCTGTTAGAACCATTTTCGCCTTCTACGCGGATGAAGTCACGAGCAAAATGCGCGTAGATGTGTCATAGGTCAACGCGAGAGAATGAGAGTCGGACGCGATTTCGAACTTGGCCCAACACCGAGGGTTCCGTACCATAAAGCTATTTTATTTTTTTAAACCAGCAATGCAGCCCGCAACCTATGCGAAACTGGACCTATGCCCGCAACTTCGTCTTCGTAGGTGTCAGTTTATCACGCAGTCTAACTATATTTAAGAGTATTATTGTTTTTTTTTTTAATACAAATATACCTATAACAAAAGTATGTAGGTCATAGGAACTTAGCTTAAATAAGCGGACCCCGGGCTCTGAAGGCTCCACGGATACAACTTAACTTTCGTAACTCTCGTCAACATTTTTGATACTTGGATTCCTAATTATTTTGAAAGTTAAAATTTATAAGTCTTTGTTACTCGTAGATAATGTAGTTTAATATTGATGAGAAGTTTTTTTGAAAAGGTTCAGTAATTTGTGAGTACCATTCCAAATAAACTACAAATATAAATACAAATAATAATCTTTCCTCCATAAATCATAGCATAAATAGAAATTAGGTTCGGTTTTCGGAATTAAATTATTATTAGAATGGTAGCTTTGATGCATTGATTCGGTTCCTGAGAAATAGTTTGCCGTCAAATATACATAAATAAAAATCTGGTTATGACAGACAGACTAATAACGAATTGTTCATAGGTATGATGGTTGCTTTTTTAGGTGCGAAACCCTAAAATAAATAAGAGACAAATATTTAATTGCGTCGTTTTGCATTTAATTATTAAAGAACAATAAACTATTTTGGTACCTACTGCAGTATGTAGATGTACTTATGGGTTACTATTTCCACTTAACTGTAGTAACTACCCCACTTTTACTATATTTAACTATAGTTTTCTGCTGACTCGTGATACTATGACAAAAGACTATGACCTATGATAAATAATGTCTATAATAATTCAACTAAAATATCGGAAATTGTTTCCACCGTTAATAAAATATGTTATTTGTACAGTTGGTCGGTGTTATTGTAATGTAACCCACCTTGTTACGCCATTGTGTCGCTGCAAAATGACAGTGTTCAAATTAATTCGACGATAATAACGGAACTCGCGCATATTTGAATAATATCGTGGAATAGTAGTGATGAAATCGTCGTCAAAGTATCTATTTTAATATTTAATTTACTTTTAATAATCCCGATGTCTGAGTGTCTGTAATCAATCTTGTAAGATTTGACACATTTCCCGAATTCCGATTGAGTTGAACTTTTGCACTTGTAAATCTGATGACAATACAATATAATGATGTTAACGAGGGGAGTGTACATTAAGACATACATAAGACAACAAATAATATAGTATCACTTGCAATAAAACACAAAATATATATTTGTCACTCTATCTTACTTACTTATAGTGGCTCAGCGACCCAAAGTGAGTCTTGGCATCTGGCATAAGAGAACGCCAGCGCTTTCGCTCCTATGTTAGCTCTCACGCAGTTTGTGGCCAACTATTTAATAACACATTACCTACCTCATTTCTCCTATAACATCTAATAACACATAACCGTCATTAAAAACATTTTGTTTAAGTAGATAATGTTTATTTTATAACTATCACCTATCACTCGTTCTTATGATCTTTTTATATGTATAACGAGTTTGATAATAAGGAAACCTAACAAACCTAACCTACCTCTCGTAGTCAAATTGTTTTAGTTATGGCGGTGACTTCTTCCCCAAGCCCCCTTAATGGAGGAGCTACTACCCCTCTTTTTGTGCTTATTTTCTTGTATTCTTTTCACTTATTTTTATTGACCCTCATATTATAAACAAGTTTTGAATCTTATGAAATTAACAAAATAAACTGCCAGCATAAGAACATAAAAAAATATAGTGATAAAAAAATCATAAAAGATGGTTATATATTAGTATAATATATAGGACCAACGGAATATTACAGTACTCGTAAGTAAACATTAATGTAATGTAATGTACATTTTATAGAAAATGTCACCTGATATTTAAATTAGGTCATATGAAGTTATATCTATGTTCCTTACAATATTATATGTTCATTAAAATGTTCATTAAAATATTTTTTTTTAAATTTTGTTCTTTTTTAGTTTTGAATTATTACGTCGTATGATAGACACCCGTGCTGATAGCGAATTTCTCACACTAAATAGGTCAGAAACCAAATTTTGCATACTAACACCACGTAAAATAAGCATGTCCAGGACCCTATGGCTATGGCTAAGCATTGGCTGTGCCTTTATAATTTGTTGAGATGGACGAATTACTAAGGGTCTGTCACAGGACTTTAAGTCTTCCTGTGGATGTCGTAGAAGGCGACTTTGGAAATATAAGCTAAACAAAGCTTATAAACATCTAAGACACCTCTCCAACCCGTCTGGCCAGCGTGGAGACTGTAGGCCAAGTCCTCTGGCTGCTCTGGCCAAGTATGGCCCTAGTAGTACAGAGAGGGTCGTGCTCCTGTAGTGGAGACTAAAAAGGACCTGATGATGATGATGATGTCACAGGACTGCGTCTTTTGATTGTAATAGGAAGAAGACCCTGAGGAAGGAGCAAAATTTCTCCCATGTCCTCTCCCAACTCTTTGATGCCTATTTTTTCATAATTCACAAGAATATTTTAATCGAACGGGAATTCTGCTCAATTTTATTAATGGAAAGTTGACATGTTAACATACATACATATATCATGTATTCTTCCCTTGCGGGATAGACAGAGCCAAGGTTTATAAGACAAAATAGTGATGGGTTGTTAGCCGCATCGTCTATTAACATGATTCCACTGAATTTTGCCCGTTCCCTCGTTCGGCTTTTACGATCTGCGCGGGAAGAGAAGCAGCTGGTACATTCTACGTTTTTTCTTTTCTCCCAGACCAACTTGGAAGAGGATATGTTAACATAATAGGCTTTTATATAGCCGCTTTGATAAAAATAAATTATTTATTGAGCTATCCTTAAAAACATACATACCTATTATTTTAAAGTATGTTAAGTAAGATTACTAAACGTCTGTGTGTTATTTCCAGGCAGTATTGAGCATAGCCGGCGAGAGCGTGGCTTCCCCAGACAGTCTGAACCTGGTGTGGCTTTCCAACACCTCACTCACGTGCAATGATGGGACTCCTGCCGGGTATGTATTAACATTGAGTTTTCTGTTCTATGTTTCTGTGCTGTAGTTTTCGTACTTTCTTAAAATGATCCAGTCCGGATGAGATAAACAATGGTTTTATGTGAATTGGACCTTATATGTAGCACATACATTGCATATTCAAATAGCGTGGCAGCTACCTCCGACGGCCGCCGGCAGCCGTCTCTGTTTTGCTAATACCATTTAAATATCGAATCAAAATGCTGTAAAGAAATACCATTCTCCTTTTTACAAGCTTTTATATGTATAACTTGTTTAACATAAGATCGGATCGGATCGGAAGATTAAAAAATACTCGACACCAACTTATTCGGCCGATACGAGTACTGAAAAAGGTGCCGGTATGGCAATCTCGGAAAAATCCTCTTCTTTATTAAACACAAAAAACTTCTCTAAACCCATCTCGGCGTGACACCCTTTATCTATTTATTGGAATATTATAAAGATTATTGTTAGACGCTTAGTAAATAATAAAACTCAAATGATTAATAATGCTATGAAAAATAACATACCGCTAAATTGAAATTTACTTGCACTAAAATCTAACTCACTGTTTTAGGCGCGACTAGCTAAAGGTGGTATTATACATGATCTGAGATGTCTCCAATCGTATCGCACGTATTGCAGCATTCTCGTCAGTGACTGAATTTAGGATGGTTTAACCTCCGTGGGTTTAACAGGCGCTTAACTGTAGTCATTGTTCTAATTCATTTATTTGGCCTGAAATAAATAAATGAACATCAAAATTAAAGAGAGATTTACCGGAGAACTGACCTGTTAATTCTACAACGCAATTCTGTGAATCGAACACTAATGAAAATGCGTTTACAATTCCAGGTATTACATACGGAAGGGCAGTAACACGCAGCATTGGGTGGTGTATTTGGAGGGTGGGGGGTACTGCTGGGACTCCGCGTCATGCGGCGCTCGATGGCGACGGCGCCCTGGGCTCATGTCGTCGTCACGCTGGCCTCGAACGCGACGAGCTCCAGCACTGCTCTCTCGAGATGCTGCCACTAACCCTTTGTGGCATAACTCTAATCATGTTCTTTTGCCCTACTGCTCTAGTGACATGTGGGCTGGCACTCGTGTCAATCGACGACTCAACAACAGCTTCGCATTCGCTGGAAGGTACATCGTGCGCTCCGTACTGTCGGAACTTCTGCAGCACGGCCTTTCCGGACGCCTACTATTAGTCGGCTCTAGTGCGGGGGGCGCAGGTGTCATGCTGCATGCCGATGCCGCTAGAAGAATGCTTCGCTCCCATGGGGTCCGTGTAGCCGCACTTGCCGATTCAGGATGGTTTCTAGACAGGCCAGCGAGAGCTAGGCGCGTTTCAGCCGACACCGTCGCAAAGCTCGGTCATTCTTTGTGGAAGGGAAACCCACCGACTTCCTGCGTACGGAAATACTCAAAGGAGCCGTGGCTATGTTACTTTGGCTACCGGTTATATCCTCACATACGAACTCCACTATTTGTATTTCAGTATTTATTTGACTCTGCTCAACTAGCGGCCGAAGGGGTCCGTGCTCCGAGGACTCGGGCACAGTGGGATGCAGTACATGCGACTGGATCAGCCTTACGCTCGAGCCTTAAAAATGTTAGGGCAACGTTTGCGCCCGCTTGCCTAGCTCATGGAGCTCTGGCTCGACCAGAATGGCTGGCGATAAATGTATCAGGAATATCATTGCCAAGGGCAATAAGATGTTGGGAGCAGCGACTGGGTAATGGAGGAAGACGCCCGCGAGCGGGTTGCGCACCGAGGCGGCTTATTGAGCGTTGTTCGTGGCCGCAATGCAACGGCTCGTGCCCTCGTCTCCGGGACCCGAGGACTGGCGAAGAAGTCGCCTTGGCATCTTTACTTCAAAGTTTTGGCTTGGATGTGAGTGGTGCGGCAGCAGCCATGGGCTTGGACGCGCGAGCCTTGTCTCGAATGAGTCGCGCGGAACTGCTGCCTCTGCTAGCGCCACACACGTGACGTGAGGCTCATGTTATATTAGACTTTTTTGTGCTGTTCAGCACGGTGAATCTACCTCGTTTATTGTTGTGGAAGTACAATTAACTCATGTATAGATTATTTATTGTTTACCGATAATATTGTATTTTTTATTTTAAGAATAAGTAAAAGATAATTTTTGACGCCCCATCTTTTATTAAATTCTATCCTAAAAGAAAATATCAAATAAATTCTTAGCGATTTGATATCTTACACACATATCCAATCGTTTAGTTTAAATATTATTTACAATATGTGATTGTCTTAGGAATGGACTAGCTCGAGTCTCTAATACAAAAAGAAGATACTTAAAATCAAGCTTAAATCTATCTCACTATGTTCGCTTCCCGTAGTCGGAATGTTTGGCAGTGTAGTATCACGGAAGAAATCTTTGATTTAGTTAAGACCGCGCTAAGTATGGACCCCGAGGGTTTCTGAATCGTTGGTTACGATAGGGTAACCAGGGCGAGCGTCGGATGATGGCGATGTGACGGCGGCGTTGTTTGACGTTCAAGCCACCGTTTCTGGATCTCATTTTGTGACGTCATAATCGGCTCGCTCTTTCTATACTAAGCGCTATGGACAGGTCGATGACATCATTGGCAAGGAAAAAATCAGTCGATACTATGTTGGCATGTTGTCGCCATCTGGTAGCAAGGCGTGCGGTGACGTTGCGGTTAACAGCATCAGCGTTCTCTCTGATGGAGCCGCGCAGGAAAACGATGTCAAGGATGGTGGGCGTGGTCTGTGCCATGGCCGAGTGCATGGGCGACCGCGCGTTGGGCTGTGGGGACACCGTGATGGCTTGGTCTAAGTACTGGAACAGTTGCGCGGGGTTGTTTGTGTTTGCCCATAGGTGAGGTAGAATCGGCCATAACCAATTGTTTTCTATAACAAAACATATTTATTTTTGTTAGTTATTACATTTGGATATGAAAATAGAAACAAGTAGGAATGTAAAACATTGTTATGGTGAAACGTGTCTCGTGGGAAGTGTAATAAAACGTAATACACAACTCATATAAAAACGCATTTGAGCTGCGTATGTTTTATTGCTACCTCCAATGTTATTGTTGAAAGTAGCTTATAAAATAAGTACCTTTATTGCTCCACAGGTAGTACTCAAAACAAATGAATGAATGTATCTATATGAAAACGTTTGGCAAAATATAAGTAGATACTTAAATGAGTATCCTTAACCTAACTATTCTAACTAATATTATAAATGCGTTGTTTGTTACGCTTTCACGCCTTAACTACCTACTAAACTGATCATCATGAAGTTGCATACACGTTATCTGGGATACGGAGAAGGACATAGGGTACATTATATCCAGGGAAAAGTACTGTTTCCGAGGGATCGACAATAACGCGGGCGGAGCCGCAGCCGAAAGCTTCTTCTTCTTCTTTAAGTGCCGCTTCATCACTGAAGGTTGGCCGAAAGCTAGTTGTAGATAAAACTACTTTGTGAATTAATCAGATTTTGCCTACGTCTTCATTCATAATATTAATCCTACAAATGATCCATGTGTAAGTACATATATTCTCAATACCGATAAAAAATAATAATCCCCTATAACTTTACCTTTATCTCTTTTGATTATATCAGACAAACACCAGGTGGGTACTTGATGTTTGTCTATATTGTATGATAAGTATGTAATGTGCTTATCAGTGGATTCAGTGCTAATTGGTTGACGTCATAATCTTAATTGTTCTTACATCGTCTCATGCAAAATAATTTCGTTAGATGCAGAGCCTCTGTTTGCAATTTGGAGTTCTTTGGAATTTTGTTTACAAGATACTGTCTCTCTTTAGTTGGCGGTAGTTTGAAGAATACTTAAGTACTTAAAATTAAAGGGTTGATAGCTTTTCGCCTAAGTACAGATATCTTGATTTCAGAGTGACGCCGGCGACCAGTGCGTTTCAATTTCAACAGAGCGTTTCAACAGCGCGCGCTGGCGCGTGCACAGTGAAACGAGTTTTGGTATCACGCATTTCATTGCAATTTACAGTTTTGAAATTCGTCATCATTGGAACAAATTTAGCAACGGGATTAGCTGTTTATTTTCTATGGAAAAGAGTGTAACAGCGACGTCGTGAAATATTGCAAATTATTATTGAGCGCGCGCTTCGGAAGCATTGGCCGACGGCGCGGGCGCGGGTCTCACGTCACGAACGACGCGTTTGAACTGCGTGACTCTGAAACGCAACTACTATCTAGGGCATGCATACCGGAATTCCGGAATACCGTAATACCGGTATCTCGGACAGATTTTTTCGATATTTCAATACCGGAATTGAAGGGTCAAATACCGTAATACCGGTATTCATTAAAAAAAATTATAAATACATAAATAAGTACGTAACCATCTATAGCGAGTGTGCACATATGCAGTTTAGAGTGGAGCGTCACTTGCACGACTGTTAATATATAATGTAAATACTGTTACATCTTGTTGTATAACTGGAAAGCGAATATTTTATGTTATGAATAATTTAAATTCTGTATAAGTATTTTTTGAAAGTTTCTGAAAAGTAAATAAACAGTTTGCCTATGGGCACCGCGCCGCCGTCCGCGCTTCCATTCACTTGTTTCTTTCTCGTCTTTTAGCTATAAAATGGCGGCCAGATTTTTTATTTATTGTTAAAACTTATAACCACCCGTGCGAAGCCGGGCGGGCCGCTAGCCCGCCCGGCTTCGCACGGGTGGTTATAAGTTTTTAACAACAAAATTTTTATATTTATAATATAAAAAAAATTAAATTTTAGCAATCTCTTTATAGACTTTCTATGCTAAGAACAGTCGATAAAGTCTGCTTTTGACAAAACAAACAATATTATTTGCAACAATCCACAAACATATACAGACACATAAATCTACACTTTTAACTTATACCAGCCGTCTCTTTGTGTCGGAGCTTAATTAAAAATAGTATATTATAAAGATAATTTAGATATTAGTATTACTATGATTTTTTGTTTTATTTTTTTATATATTTTTCTATCAAATGTATTGTATCTAAACCAACCACACATACACCCAAACCCATACCCACACAAACCACACACAAAAGGAGTTTCTAAGATCTTTTACGGTTCCGTCTCCGACCTCTATTTATGATCTATGGCTCATGGTGGATTCATTCTACATAATCAATGAGGTGTCTTGTAGCAATTTACCAAGAGGCCCATTTTTACAATTCCACTATTCATAAACTTTCGGATCCCCGACTCAAAAGGCGCGGCGCGGGTCACGTAACGCCCGCGTGGCCTCGGCGAATCACGGCGACACGAAATGAATTTCGATGCTCATTAATATCTCTTAAAGTATTCATTTAATTTGCATGGTGTAATGGGGAATATAATTTTATCCGACTAACCTATTTCAAATAATAATGATCAATACCGTATTTGTGTAAATAGGTTTCCCATTACCGCTTTATAATTGCCCATTAAAGCATTGAAATGGATATATTACTTTATCTTTAAGAGACAAACATATGCTCGCGGACTTTTTAAATTGTACAATACTGTAGTATATTATTTTGATCTATCTCGTAGGGTTCAGTCAGCGTTTGCAATGTAAGCCCAAAAATTGTGTATATTTACGGCAGTATAGAAACCTCTAAAATTAGCAGTGTTCCTCCACTATATTATGCATGTAAACCTTCCCCTTGAATCACTTTCTATCAATAGAAAAACTGCATCAAAATCCGTTGCGTAGTTTTAAAGATCTAAGCATATATTTACATAGGGACATACAGACTACACAGCGGGAAGCTTTGTTTTATAATATGTAGTGATTAAAGCTTATTATTAAAGTTTTTTACGTATATAACGGTTAACTTAAAATAAAATAGGAATATCGCCAATTCCGGAACTAGTACCGGAATTCCGGTATTAGGTCTCTAGTACCGAAAATCAGTTCCGGTATTGATAACTTTCCGGTATTGCATGCCCTACTACTATCTAGTGTAATTGCAAGCGCGCGGGTGGCAGGCGCTGGTCAAACGCGTGACTTTGAAATCAGCCTACTAGGTATTATTCCATGTTGAATGTCTGACGGCTTCCGTGGCGCAGTGATTAGTTAACACCTGCCTGCGACATAACCGGGTCCAACTTCACATACTTCTTTCATTTTCAAAAGGTTTGTTTGTGGTTTTGGAAATACCGAAGGAGGGTTGGCGCCGGCTGTTAAAACTTTCGTAAATAATGTCACAGCATGATTATTGTCCTAAAAGCGGACCCCGGTAATAGAGCGGTGGATGCACTTAATCGTAGTATCTTTTTCCGGTATGGATACTGGCGTTAGCATTATAAGCGCTAAAGCATGTTAAGCAACTCCGGGCGTAATCACTAGTGGGATGGGTGACCGCGTGGCAGCAAAAGTGGCATAAAAATATCTCGAGGTTCTTCGTGCATCAGAAGGCACGTTAAGCCATTGGTCTCATCATGGATGACAGTCGTTAGGCTAAGTCAGATGCCTTTAGGCAGCTTAAAAAATATGACACCAGTGTTGGCCACTTACACACACGAAAAACTGACAGTACGTATACTCACGGTTGACTACATTATTATCTACGTAGCTGAAGACTAGTCTTTTGTCCGCATCCAGGAGAGACTGAAGGGTGGGTCCCTTTGTGCCGGCTCCTGTAGCAAAATCCCTTGCAAACGCCAAATGTGGGCCTAGTTCTCTTTGGATTATTGTCAGAAGGCCGTTATGCACATGGTACAATGGGGCCCCGTCCTGGTCATAGAAACCCATAGGGAAGTGATGGGCGTCTAGGAAAACGATCTGAAATATGAATTTTTAATAATTAATAACCGCGATTGCTCTGTCAAACATTGTCAATCGCAAAAAATGTATTCTATCATACTCCATACATTCAAAATGTTATGGTAGACTCAAATACTGCCATATTACTTAAACCCTGAAAACATAACACTTATTGTGTAGGCCAGTCGAGTTATACATGTCTATCGTTTGTTATAATATGTTATAACAGTCCCATTTGTTTTGATATAAATCGATATATCTCTCTTGAGAACATTTATATTGTTATTGGATAAGTTCTTTTGTTTTTTATTTTACTTTTTCTTGAAATGTACCTATATTTTTTTGTCAAGATGGTTTCCTTTAGTGTGTGTTTTTTATCTGTTCTTTAATAATTAGGAAAAACGGGTTCTAAAACATAGAAATCTATATTCAATGATAGACAATTGGGTGAAATGCTTTGTAGATAGATAATTATTCTTAGCGTATCGATGTTAATCTAAATGTCGTATTGAGTCCTGTCCAGACAACTTGTACTACATTTGGTGAAGCATTGTACAGGTCCTCCAGCGTAATGGTTTCAGGGCACGCTGGACACACAAGCAAGTGCGTTTTGGTCAGTGAAGACGCACCACAATTGCACACGTCATTGCTATAATGTCTAAGTAGGACCGCGTGACCAGAATATCTTTGCATAGCCCGCCTGGGTTCTCAGGCAGCTAAGGCATCTATTAGGCTGGCGATGTCAAATTGTGACCAAGATGTAGCTGTTCAGGTATAAATGTTGTATCTCTCCAGCCTACTGGTTATTTTTGCTAAAGACACAGGATGAGATTGGGTAATAAGAGTGTATAAAGCTGTGTCTGGAGGCAACATCGTCGTGCATGGATAGGTAAGTAATAGACCTACATTAGGTACTTCTAAATTGGCAAATGCCTTACCTCCTTAGTGCTGTCTAAGAAAGTCCTTATTTCTCTAAGTAGAGGTACTAGTGGACGGACTCGTACCAAGTTGTGGTTAAGCCAATACCTGAAATTAACGTTAAATAATGTTAAAACCTAAGTAAGGAAAAAATAAATCTTGTCTCTTAAATCGGGCCCGTGGTCGAAAGCATGTCAGGTGATGATACAGCCGGGATCATGCTAATTTAATACATTTGGCGCACTCTGCGTAGTATAAGACTCGGGCTAACCAAGCTCGACATCACTATAGGTACAGTCACGAGCTATGAAATATACCTACACATCGGTTAATAAGGTTTAAAATGAAATACAACTGTATATATTGAAATGCTCGTGACTGTACAGTATATTTTAGTATTAAGATATAATGGCTTTCTAATATCGTGGACCTTTAATCTAAAACGTTTTAATAATAATCATGTATAAGTATGTATCTACTTAAATCCAGACTTGTCAGACTTTATATATTACTTTTTATTATTTGACTTGTAAAAGGCGTTATTAAAAGTTTCGAGTAATTGCTCGTACGTTGTAATAGCGTATTATTTTCTATGACATTAAAGCCTTCAGAACACGGGTAGAGTAAAACGTAGAGTTAGACGGTAGAGTGCTAGGCTACTATGCTACTAACTATACCAATATTAAGATTCGGTTGTGGAAAAAATAAATAGAATTGGTAAAAATTGGAACTTCAGCTGTGACGTGTTGGCGCCCAGGATCTGTTATAATTTGGTTATAATGATAGGATATCTATTACGTATACCGCGCACTCTACAAACATCTCTACCCATGTATAGTATTCGCTTATTAAAGTATGACTAAGTACAAATTTGCATGAATGTATAAGTACTTTGTAAAGTTGGTACAGTAAGCTGATTCTGTAGAGTAGAGTAGGATTAATGTACAGTCATGAGCAATATGTATACACACCGGTTCTTAAGTCAATGTGTTAAGGTCTAAAATGGAAATACAATTCTGTACATATCAATGCTCGTGACTGTACTACCATCAGTTATACTTACTTTATCACTAATCGTATTATAGATTTATAGATACTTATATGCAAGTAAGTTTAAAGAAATATTACTAATCTCTTTATCAATTATTACAATATTACTAATCATTCATACATAGTATCACGACTTTTCCTTTGCGGGGTAGACTGAGCCCAGGTCTAGACCTCAAGGCTACATTTAGCATGTTGGAGGGCGTGTAGATGGAAAACGGAATAAAAATGGTGATGGGTTTTTAGCCGCATCGCCTATTGACAGGATTCCGCAGACTTTAGCCCAATCCCTCGATCGGCTTTTACGATCTGCGCGGGAAGAGAAGCAGTTGGTACATTCTACGTTTTTTCTTTTCTCCTAAGACCAGCATGAAAGAAATTATATAATTTATTTATTAATTATTCATATTATTACTAATCGTATATACATATGCGATATTTTACGTCACATGGTGTTATTGCGGTAAAATTTCACTAGTAATTCAAGCCATTTAAATACGCCGTTACAATTCTTACTTTCTTTGCTGCGGTTTTGCTCTCATTTACGCAACAACTAATATCTAGGAAGTATTAAGTCACTGATCAAGTGATCAATCACTAGATGATATAATAGATAATTGTTATGTCAGGAAAGTCCCGGTAAATGGTCATATTAACTTTACAGAACTCTTGGGTAAAAACAATATTAAATAAAACAAAGATTTTAATTGTTAATGAAACTATGATCAGGTATATGCCTATAGGTATTTTTTTTTAATAATTATATAAATAATTTTTTAAATCAACGATTTTGGCATATTAGTAAGGGTTAGTAATATAAGATAAGTTAAGCAACAAAGTATATATTTTTAAAAATAAAGCCAACGAAATTTAATATTTCGTACATAATCACGGTCGGTATCATAAAATAGGCAATATTTTTATTTACCGTCATCATAATAATATCGTCAAGATAAAAATCGTAAAACATACCTACTTTCGAATAAATAATAATAGATTTTATATTTGTCATTATCATTATATATAACAGACATTTGAAATAAATGTTGTTATAGGTTAAACATCATTATCCCTCAAACCGTGTAATCAAATGTAACTCAACAAAAGTTTTGTCATTTTTCATACAAATGTTCAGCCGGCCAAGTAGTTGGTTTTAGAAGATACGAAGTATCGTCCAAACTAACCTACCAAGACACACATCGCTCGTTAGAAACGTCTTGGTACTTGACCGTTCGCTGGTTAAGCTATGTGACGTCACACCAAATTCAAATTCACAATACAACAGTCGCGAACTAAAAAGGGTTTATGAAAAAGCATTTTTATATCTAGGTTATAAAAATATATAATTTATGCATAACAATATAAGTCAAGAAATATTAGTAGTCGGGTTTCATTTTCATCTTTATATTGTTAAATCTGTAAATAAAATGTAAGATAAAGCGTTTTCTATATTTGTAAGTTTTTTATATGGTCAACCTGAGATAGAGCATCGAGAGCGCGCAGCGCTTAGGCATATGCGTGATCAACCGTGAGGCGTAACTAAACCGAAAAGCCGAATTTTAATTTATGTAACATGCATAACAATCCGGAATTATAAATTCAAGGACTTCCCTGTAACTCAATTTCCCTTATGATTTGACATCTGATTTCTCCATTCAAAAGTTAACTCCCAATTTATCCTCTTGAAGGACGATTTCAGGGACATAAAAAGTTCCAAACTTCCTGCTTAATTTCATTTAAATTTATGTCAATAGTTAGTTTGTAAACGCAATAAAGATATTGCGCATAAAAAATACATAAGGCAATTCTTGGAAACTAATGACGTAAAAAGTTGGATTTATCCCAATAAGGGATTTCTTCTAGTCAACCGGCAGAAGCATAGTTATGTTACAAAATATAATGAAATTGCGACACTAACTCATTCAATTCGATTCTGACCCAGATTGACACATACCTACGCTACTAACTCTGGTAAGTTACCTTTCATCCTTATTATGGTAGTGGCCGACCCGGAAGTATAGGTTTTTGATGCCGTGGACCAGTTATGCCCTATTACATCACCATGTGTTCCTGGACAAGGTGCTGATCTCTGTGTAATAAACTGCACCCATCCTTGAAGTACTGGTTAATAATTACTTACCTATCATCTTCATTCTGATAAAATTCGTAGTAGCCGACCCGGAAGTCCAGGTATCTGATGCCGTGGACCAGCTGTGCCCAAATGGAGCGGTCTTGGCACAGCACGACGCTGTCCCTTTCCAGGGTGCTGATCTCCGTGTTGAAGCGCCAAGCGCCCGCGTTGTGGGTCCCGGCGATCGCCAACTCGCCTATGCGCAGGTGACCTATCTTGTCCCTGATTGAATGATTGCCTAGTTAACATTGTAGTATTGACTGGTTGTAACTGAACGTACCATGCACTATTAACGTGTGACCTAGTAAGTATACGAGCTGAAATGAGTGAAACACGATATTAGGAGGAGAGTGTTGTTTAGATGATTGTTTCGTGTTTGTAACTGCCAGCACTGGTATATATTTTTTTGGATTTGACATAGCTTAACGATGACGAAGCTACAGAAGTTTCGTAGCATTATGGTAGTAACCACTAGCAAAAGTATGAATTCACAGATAGTGTATGCATTCCAGATGGATATCCATACTTTTTCGTTTAAAAATGTGCCATGTTGTAATATTAAACATGTGTAAGTAATATTATATGAACCTACGTATTACGATTTTGAAACACGGGTTGATTTCAATGGACGCTGTTATCATATATTTGTAAAATATTGGATATATGAATAGTATGGTAACATACTGATACTAGTATTTTGATAACATGCTACTTATAATATTTATGCTGTAGTAAAAAGGGGTATAAAATTACAATTCACACGAGGTCTAAGTGTAATAGGTGGAAAATAGATAAATAAATAGATTATATCCAAAGAATCCTTTATCAAAATTTACAAGTACAAACTATGAAATAATATAAGAAGAATTGGCAAGCTTGTATACTTATTACTTGAAATGTGTATAAATATCTATGTTGGGATCAAATCTAGCAGTCATCTTCAACCGATTGAACTGAACGTTTGCTTACTCAGACATGTCATATTACAATGCACTATTATGGAGTTGTTGAGCTGATCTGAAGACTAACACCCGTATTCTTAGTCGCTTTGTCAAGGCTGTCTCAGCTCAACTCAACCTCAGTTATTAAAATCTGTGTAGTCATAACTACAGTTTGAATTAATGGGTACCGAAGTGATATTTTAGGAAAATACATTATAGCTATGTAGATTTAATTTGTATTATCATCATCATCATCAGTTCTTTTTAGTCTCCACAGCAGGAGCATGACCCTCTCTATACTACCGGAGCCATACTTGGCCAGAGCAGACAGAGGATTTGGCCTACACGCTCCTCAATTTGTATTAATGCAAATATTCTACTCACGCATTATCCTCCATCCAAGTCGGCTGGATCTTGAGACAGTTGTAAGCTTGGATCTGGCTGTCACCAGCTCCCACCCACGGCCACAGGCATTGCGGCCCTCTCAGGCCAGGGCCTGTCAACCAGCCGGCGGGCAGGGTTGCGTCCCCTAGGGGCACATCAGTGATTATGTGCCCTTCGGGTGTGTTAATGGAATGAAACCATACTGCAGCCCTCCAGTTATCAGGTCTACTTCTGAACACGCCAATCTGTGAAATTAAATGTTTCACTTATGCAACATTTACCTTACCTTTCCTTATAACCTCCGATCTTAGAATAGGGAAACACAAGTATAGAATTTAATTATTCTCTGCTCAAGAACAAGTTAGCTTGTAACCGATTGCTTCTTAAGCGTCTATTAAACCATCCTGACTTTAAGACATGATGGAAGGGACGCTATACGTTAGACACTATACGAGATATCTCATATCGTATTTTTATAAGTGTTTTATTTTGCATTCACAACCATATTTTATTTCTCAATTTATTAACAGTATTTCATATCGTCTCGCACGTATAGTGGCGTCCTTCTCATCGGATCCGATTCAGGATTATATAGGGGGTATCCCTTTTAGTGCCTTGGTTCCATGCTCATGTAACCAAGGCTCTTAAAGGTTTTGTGCATGTAACCAAGGCTTTGTTTGTCTACTCTACATATCAAGTAACAGTTTTTCATTCGTTGGAAGTTGAGGTTATCTCATTTCTACCAATACAACCACATACTAACTACGAACAGTCCATGCCTATGTTTTTCTTTCGAAAAAAATAATCCACTCAAATGAGTCTTCTTCGTTTGAGAGTAGGTACATTGCCACATAATAACAGATAGCATGTCTGTCTCTAATGATAGTGTACAATCCGCATCTGTGTAATTTGAAACGGTTTAAAATCCATGACATTTAAAACCGTGTCGGATAATATTTTTTGTATTAGATACTTTAAAACAAAGTTTGTCACTTAGTGTTGGCATTGGCTATAAATAATATTCCTAGCATTTAGTATAATAATTTTGTAGAAATGTTACTTTCCAACATTGTTATTTTTGTAACAAACACAAGCAATTTCAATAAAATATACTTATTTGTAAATAAATGCTTATTAAGGAATTTTCATTCATTTTTCATTTGAGATTCTAGGGAAACCAAATTACTGACTTTCTACTAAATCATAAATAATAGAGATCGATTTATACAGTACTTTTTTACCCAATGGACAACGAGCGCGTTGCCGACCCTGAATAACGTTATTCATATCATTATTTATATGTGAATTACGGGTTACTCACGTACGAAGTCAGCTACAGGCCGACATGTTATTTATATCCATTTTGCGAAGAACTATCTCTTTCGATACAGCCAAACCCGAGAGCTTATTCCATACTTAAGAATAGTTAGTAGCAGGTTGAGGCTCTCTATCTATTCTTACGACGTATTATGCTTACTCTCAACTTATTAGTAAGCGAACTACCTCGTTTTATGTGGAAGTATTTCTTGTTAATGGCATGAGGTGCGGTGGTAGAAAAAAGGTGTTTTTTTTTAAACTAAACTTAGATAGAACATAAAGCCATAATATTTGGACAAATCCAATGAGCCCAAATATTATGGCTTGTCTCGACAAGCACTTTAAAATAAATTCGCTCATAATGAAATCTGATCACAGATTTTTTGTAATTAACTTACGTATTCTGATTCATTCGATTTTCAAGAGTTCGTGGCTTATAGCTATCCAACACCTTTCTTCCCTAACGTATTAGATAGTATAATAACAGATTAAAAAATAGCTGTGAGTTAAAATGCTTTGTCTCCTCAATGCAAGTCAATCATCCTGCAATCAAATTGTTGGGAAAATAGCCCGCAATTTTTGGATGAGTACAACGACTCGCAGCATTTATGATCATTGATATCAATGACTGGAACAGAATTGATAAGTACAACGAATGTCAGGGTCGACAAATCCTTTGTTCACTACTGATTGTTTTGAGAGAGGCTTCGTTCATAGTTCTCAATATGTTCCTGAGTTACTTTATAAACATGACTTACTTATCGATTTGTCAGCTAGCATTTTAGAAGTTCAACAGTCATGGGGAATTTATTTTGACATTCCTATAGAAATTGACTGGGCGGCTGAACATTTTTGTATGGAAATGTCCATTTTTAGGTCTCAGCATTGATCCCATTGGAAAAGTTGCTAATATCGACGTGCTGAATCATTCCTTTAAGGGTTCAAAACGATCATAATTTCACCGTGTACAGAATTATCTGTACATGGTGAAATTATGATCGTTATGATTAAATTATGATGAACTTTTTAGATTGACCCGGGACTTGGATTACCAAGTCCCGGGTCAATCTAAAAAGTTCATTTTCCATCTTGACTTGACCGGGAATCGAACCCGGGACTAACGGTGTCAGCCTGGCATGTTGACCACAATGCCACAGAGGTCATCTTATATAGGAATATATGTCTAATCATGGTTTTTCGATATGCAACGTGTAAATTTACCTTTTCCTATGGGAACAATACTGGGAACTTGAAAAAAAACATTTCTGTACAACAGTGTTCGGCCGATCCGGCAATTTGTATGAGAAAAACGACACATTTTGAGTTTCCGTCATGGTTCCGATACGTAAAGTTGTACATTTTGGGCTGAATCACCCCTTCAAAAGAATGTCGAGGTTAAAATACGCTAGATAGAAAGTTTTGAAATAATCGCAACAATACGTGTACTGCGACCGTAGCATGGCGCCTGCGACGCCGTTTTTATCGCGTGATAAACTATCCACATCTCGCTCTTCCTTATCACGGAAAACAAGATGCGATAGTCGATAAACGGTGTCGCGTGTGCCATGCTACGGGAGCGGAACGTGAAGCAGCAATAAAAATAATCTTACATTTCTCGGTACGGAAGAGCAGCTGGTAAAGTCCCAGTTGACCTCCAGAGCATCAACCAGGTTCGCATGGCCAGTCCGCCTGATCTCTGGGGAATGCACCGTTACCCACACTCTGCCGCATGACGAGAGCTCCAGAGGCTCATTCCTTGACGCTGAAATTACCACAGATTTGGAAATGTCAAGTACTTAAGCTTTTAAAGATTTGCTTGCTGGATTTCTGAAAAAGCGATTATTTTTACATTATTCTAGCAGCCCACCCTAGATGTGCCCGGTTATATATTATAAATATATAAATATAAACCTTCCTCTTAAATCACTTCATCTACTGCTAAAAGCTGCATTAGTTGTGTCTATACTAATATGAAAAATAGCAGGACGGAATTCTTATATTAAATAATTTCAGGAAATTTTTACAGGGCTAGAGACATAACTTTTGATGTAGGTTAATTTCGGATATTTCGGATGCATCTATATAGGTTAATTTCGGATAATTTTGTCAGTCTGTATGTTTATATTATTAGTCTCCATGGTTATATTTTTTTGTCTCTTTGTATAACGAAAGAGTCTGATTTACTAGAAATTTAGAACGGGTTTTTTTAATACAGGTATTAAAAATAAACCCATTCTAAATTTCTCATAGGTTTTCTTATAGGTACTCGTACTTAGATTATCCCGAAAAATGTTAGGCTCCTGTCGGAAGAAGCACGCGAGCAAAGCCGCAGGTAATTAGTATATGTAATGGTAAAATATGTAAGGGTAATTAAATGTTGTATAAAATCAGGTACTAACCAGCATAAAGCGGAAGTAAGAAAAATAAAATAAACCGTTTTGTTATAGGTAATAATAGCTTCCTTTGAACACAATACGGAGGTATTTTTGTAAAGAAAATTAAACAATGGATAAAAGAACAAAAGGGGCATGATCAGCCCATGATATTGTAAAACTTTCTTCAACCTACGAGTACGAGCTGATTTTGTATGGGAGGTCGATGTTTTTCTTCCATTCTAATTTCTGTATCATGATCATGGTTGATCATGCCCTTTAGGCATTATGTTCTTACATGTTGTAAAGCCCCATCAGATTGTTGTACTTATTTTCATATTTACAATCTGTTTCACCCAGAATTACGAATATAATATTAATGAATTTCCAAAAAAAGCAGTGAGAAAGTAGGAATTAAGAAAAGTAGGCAGATGTAAGAAAATATTCTAAGAAGGCTTGTTAGTACAAGAAAAGTGAAGTTTTCCTTGAATGCCCCAACACCTTGTGCTATTGAAGCTGTCTGTGTGAGCTGTGAGCAGCTCACAGTACGTACATACACGTTTGACAGTCCTAAGCACTCGGCTTGTTTTTAACTCGGAATCCGGGGGAGGGGCGTGGCGGGGCAGCAAGGACACTGAAAATGACATGATGGAAATGATTAATGAATGATTGATGATGCAAATAAACTAAGCATGACAAATGAGTTATGTTTTATTGTAATTTTGCAACGACATGCAAAAAAATCAATGAACGACATCATCGATTTTTTTTTGGAAGGACTATGCTACTTTTGCCGCTCAACTTATGTTGAATGGAATTACTGTAGTTGGTTGGATCGTAAAAATTATAAAATTACGAGAAATAGTAAATTTGTAAAAAAACAAAAAGCATTCATGAATAATGATGAAAATAAACTAAACATGACAAATAAGTCGTTTTATTGTAGTTTTTGCAATTAAATCACGTACTGTTACGCTCAACTCATATCGAATGTACCGACTGAAGTTGAACCATTTAAAAAATATGAAAATTCTGAGAAATTGTAAAGAAAATTTGTGATTTTTTTTTTAATGAATGATGATGATAATGAAATAAACATAAGAAATAAGTTATGTGTTATTGAATTATTTCCAACGAAATCATCGACTTCTATGCGTTCAACTTATATAACATGTACCGACTGTAGTTGGACCGATAAAAAAAATATGAAGAAAAAAAAATTATAAGAAATATGAAAAAACATCGTTAACGTCCCCGAATACTGATTCGTTTTAAAGTCTTTCGTTTGAAACCCGGTTGTATGGTTAGTTTTTGGATTCGGTAGTGTTATCCATCTACATAGGTACAGCTTTCTTTTTCCTATCTAACAATACATGGATAAAATAACAAATGGGTAGTACTTTCACCCGAAAAAAAAATAAGTTAACGCCCTTTTTTTCAAGAAATGTTACACCATTTTTTTTTATTCGAATAAAGTAATGGCGGGTAGCGCAACTAACCCGGTTATTGTGTGTTTACCTAACTCTGTAGCACTCTATACTGCTAAACTAGATACAGCTGATCTTAGTTTAGAAAAGCTAGTGCCTTTAAAAAATATACTTAATCAGCGAAATGTGCTTGTTTTCAGAACTACACTAATTTCGACATGCCCATTTTACGTATAAGTATAATTGCGCATGTTATGAAGAGATAACGACTGATATAACAAAAGAAATTAAAAAAAAAAACAACAACAGGTAGGTAATATTGAAAATAATTTATCAAGATAAAATCTTGAAATACGACGTCATGCATATTAAATGACTGTTTGTTATTAATATTATCTAAGATATATCAGTCCATGTATAGATTAATGAGATAAATGAATAGGGTGAGTGGGGGGAAGATGAAAAACGGGGTAACACCAAAAATCATCTGTAACGCCTAAATAAAGGTAATAATTTAAGTGCTGGCAACATTGTTTAGACCGCACTTTCCTTACGTCCCGCCCCTCAGTCGGCAGTTACCGCTCGGAATGCATAGTTTTGAATAATCGACGAATTTGTGCCGAACGGTTATTTTCGTAAAAAGTTGGCGATTTTTAATCTTACCCCACCTCCTATAACTTGGATTGTAAGATACGTACAAGAGCCTAAACAGAATACATAAGTTTTATTTTTAATTTAAAATTGTACCGATTAGTCTATATATTGCTATTATTCATATTTTAGCTTATTTTTCGACTTTTCGTCTTTACCCAGCAAAATTTGGCGGGGAAAGATGAAAATATAAATGTTTCGGACTTGCCCCATTTTTAAAAGTCATAGAAAAATACATATGTTCTCAAACTGTAAGTTTCGAAGAAAAAAATAACGATCAAGCAAGTTGTCTCTGTTTGTCTGTTTAGAAATAAGTTTTATGTGACTGCCCAAATGACTGTATGTATAAAGAATTGGCTAGCTCCGTGGCGCAGCGGTCAACACGCCAGCCTGCGACACGGGGTGCCCGGGTTCGATCACTTTTTAGATTGGCCTGGGTCTTGGATGTTTATCTATATTATATATGTATTTGTTATAAAATATAGTATCGTTGAGCTAGTATCCCATAACACAAGTCTCGAACTTACTTTGGGGCTAGCTCAATCTGTCTGATTTGTCCGTATATATTTATATATTTATTTATTAAAGACTTATATTTATATTAAGTATTGTATAAGACACTGCATGCAAGCTGATCACAACCGACATTTTCGGAAATTGTTAGGAATTGGATATATTGAGCAGTGGAATTGTAAGTTATTGTACAGTTACTTTAGTTTACTATTGTTTTTGTCGCCACAGAATCATCATGCCTCGTACTTATGTACGAAAATCCCTACGTGCAACATGTTACACGCCGGACGACGTCGCCAGTGCTATAGAAAAGATTGAGAGGGAGGAGTTAACAGTATTTGGTGCAGCTAAGCTGTATAACATACCCGTTGCTACATTACACAATCGTTTATACAAAAAGACAGGTTGTAAGAGTGATACGCTGGGTCGTGCTCCTATTTTGCAATATGAAATAGAAGTGGGATTAGCAAATGGTCTTAAACTCATGGAAAAATGGGGATTTGAACTTTTAAGGAAAGAAGTTATGGCCCTGGTAGGTCGATATGTCCACCTTAATCATTTAAAAACTCCTTTCAAAGATGGAGTCCCGGGACCAGACTGGTTTATGAATTTCCGCAAGAGACACGGCCTTTCGTTGAAAAAAGCTCAGCCTCTTGAGCCGGCTCGAAAAAAAAGTACCGACCCGTAAAGTATATGCAAAGTTTGAGAACCTCTGGCCGTATTACCACAATGGGGGGGTAAGAGTGAAATATATAGTATAAAAAATAATTCGTATCTCAGTTAATTTGAGGAAATTTTACACAAGGCAACCAATTTTGGTACGAACATTTTTTAAGCTATGGCTTATCGATTACCAACGTCATCTAGCATTAATAGAAAAGATTTTAGAAACTATTACAATCTTACCCCGCCACCTTTTCTTCTTCCCCCTGCTTTCTTTTTTGATAATCGTGTTTTCTATGATGTTTTTTATACATGTTAGTGAAGCATGGAGAAGTTTTTATAGATTGGATATTAAAGGAAATTTAATGCACTTTCAAATCCTAAATTTTGTTTAAACATAAGTTATGTTGACCATTTTTTACAATGGTTCGAATACAATCCTACATATCTCTTCAAAAAACCATTCGATCTTGCCCCCATTGACCCTACATAAATTACCGGATTTAAATAAAATAAAAACACATATATTATGACTTCGATGCCGTATACCTACAACGCAATGTCCCATAATAAAAAAGAAATTGTAAGATGCAGGTTTGTCAAATGAAAAGTTATTACAAGAAATATGTTACAAACAAAATATTTCATCATCCTCTAAAAATTCAAAATGTTATATATAAGTGGACCAGATAGCTTTCTTCATCATATAAGTATAAGTTTTTATTATATGTATAAGTAAGTATATGATGAATACCTTTTCATATATACCTATATGAAATCCGTGGATTTCATATAGTCCGTGGATTTCATATAGTCATATAAGAAATAAGATATGGTAAACATTTTCCACGTAGACAGGATTTTTTCACAATACCTTATTCCTTAACTGAATAAAAGTACTTCATAACTGAATAGCAATGCAAATGCAGAAAAACCTTATAAAATATTGATAAAGGTGTAATTTTAGTTCACATACTATCGAAATAAAAATCAATATGGTCGTTGTTTTCAAAATAAACAATGCTATACAGCGTAAAACTGACAGGAGCCACTTGACTCCCGATGCAGAGTGTTCGACTCCGGTACTCGGTATGCCACACGCCATGTAGAAGTGTTATACAACGTCGCGATATCGAAACCCGGCCGTGTCCGCGTCATGCTCGCTGCACTCGCTTCGGATTTGGAGGAGGTACCCTACTTCGCGCTAGCTTTTATGAAATGTGGGCTAATTTATGCAGTTGTTGTTAGCGTCATTGTATTTTATTTTATAACGTGGTAGAGTAAATTAGCACGTTGATTTTGAACATCTTTATATGCGATGTACCTAATTCATTTTAAATAAGAAGATTATGTATCTTCGAAAGAAGATCATGTGTCATCCTTACTAATATTATAAATGCGAAAGTGAGTTTGTTTATTTGTTTGTTTGTTACGCTTTCACGCCGTAACTACTGAACCGATCATCATGAAATTTTGTATACAAGTTCTCTGGAGTACGGAGAAGGACATAGGCTTTTATCCCGGGAAGAAGTACTATTCCCGAGGGATCGACATTGACGCGGGCGGAGCCGAGGGCGAAGATAGCAATAGACAATAAACGTGGTCACGCGTGCCATGCTACGGGGCTGCGCTTTTGACAAGCGGAGTATTGCCCGGCGGACAAGCCGCTAGCTCCGATTACTGTAGACCGTCCGGTGATCCCGCGTGACTTGCACCCAGGATAGGCCCTTCTGGCAACCTAGTTTTCGGCCCATAAGGCAAAAGATGATGCTGCTCTCCAAAGGCTTCTGCCATAGATTCCCAGATTGGCGCTTCAGGCTATTCATGCACGTTATCGCGGCCCATCAGGCAATATGAAAGTTTGCTATCTCTCCAAGCCTTGCGCACAGGCAACGCCCAATCCCCAGGTCCGTCCCTACTGGGGGCCCTTTGGTGATGTTGTCTATAAGGGTGAGGGTACTCTTCCCTCGCCTCAAACGCCCGGTGTAGTAGCAAAAGCGCACTTGGAGCTAGCTATATAGTCAATTCAAAAATAAAGTACAAGCCGCAACTAATCAAAACATCAGCAGTCAGCCCCGAATAAGTCGATGTTTCCTCTGACCTGAAGTATGTCTTCATACAAACTAATTTATAGTTCCATAGCTTGGGTTTCCGAATTTTTTGTCTCGTAGCCTAATGAACTGTAAATCCTGGGGTCGACATAACCACTTTGGGTACCACAGCTGTAGTGTATGCATAAATTAGGTAAAAACGTGTGTACAGTTGCACGAACGTAATCAAAAACAAATGCATCGAGGTGTTTATTCATTGGGTTGCAGCGTGAGGCTGTAATGCTGATGCAATCATTGAGAACTGCATCGCTCGTTATCTAACAGTTACCTTTAATATACTAGGTACAAACGTTAGGTCTAGCTCAAGTTATAATAATTAGTGAATTCAAGTTAAAAAAAGTGAATATGTGTGCACAGAATCAGTAACAAAATATGCTTTATGGTGGAGACGGTCTATGGTAGGAACAAAGAAGTATTGATACATTTATAAAGAGCGAGTTATAAAAAACCCTTTTAAAAGGTTACGACTAAATTTTTCTTTGGTTTCGGACAAGATGGAAAAATGCCCTTATCTCCTATAACAGGATTTTTGCAAAGTGAAATTCACGTACGTAACAGCCGGTAATTGATGTTTGTTTTTTGTCGAGACTCCTATTGATATGAGTTTATATTTACACACTGGCATTAAAGGTCATTACAGTGCGCATATTATCTTATAAAATAGTGCTTCTGATTATGGGTGATTGTAAAGGGTTCTCTGTAGCTTGAGGAAAAATCAGGGGCACGCGGGGGTAAAAGTTTTAGAAACTCTGTCTTTTAGGGCCGAAAGGTCATGTCAGCATTCAGATTCCCTATAGGAAAGTGATTTAAGAATAATACATGATTAATTAAACCTTCAATTTTATTTTAAGCATGTGAGCAATAATTAACAATAGCAATCACTTTTGGATTTATATACTTTTCACGGTTTTCACACAAGGTCAGTAATTAATGTCAATCGTAAAAGTAATTGTTCTTAGATTACTTGAGTTATTTTATGTGATGTTGAAGCTAATAATGCTAAAAAGTCTATTTTTACCAGATGATAATACTTGATAAACCTCTCCAACCCGTCTGGCCAGCGTGGAGAGTGTAGGCCAAGTCCTCTGGCTGCTCTGGCCAAGTATGGCTCTAGTAGTACAGAGAGGGTCGTGCTCCTGGAGACTAAAAAGGACCTGATGATGATGATGTAATGAATACTTGATAATATATGTAACTGGCGGTTAACCGACAACTATGTCTTCCTTACGTGTTCACAAATGACATTCTGCATATCCGTGTCCGCAAACATTAACTATATATAATTATTTAAGTCAGCGTGTGTCTGTAGTTGTATCTAATTAGCCCGTCGCTGACGACTTTGGCGCGTGCGTACTTTTATAGAGCTGTTGTATAACTAAAATTGCACAAGTTATAGGTCACGCAAAGAACGTATAGCGAAATGTATAAAATCTTACTTCCGATAGGCACGATATAATATGATCCGTCCGATACGTAAATAATCTACAATTCTGGGTATTTAAATAATTTCGAGCGATAAAAAAAAGTAGAGCAAAGAAAAAAAGTTAATTTACTAATACTTACCATGTCCTATATGAAGAACTAGCGTATTTTATTCCCACCCCGGCGTATTTTATTCTACAGCCTATGTTCATCAGGGATAATAAAGGATTCTGGTGGTCTTATGGTGAATTTTTTTTTTCAAATCGGTGATTGTTTGTATAGGCTCCGATCATATACAAACAAACAATCAAATCTTTTCTCTTTATAATAAAAGTGTAGATAGATGCAGAACACTTTTTTTTAATCAATAATTCGCTATTTCCCACGACTTTATCATCGTGGGTTTCGATTTTATCACATAGTTATATGGAGAGGGCAATGCTCAGTGTTTCTTTGCGAGATCGAATCAGAAACGAGGAGATTCGACGAAAAACAAAGGTCACCGACATAGCTCAGCGGATTAACTCTTTGAAGTGGCAGTGGGCGGAGCACATAGCGCGAAGAACCGATGGCCGATGGGGCAGAAAGGCGACCACCCGCCTTTCACCGACTTCACCGACCAGGTGGTCGGACGACTGATGCAGGATGCAGGCCGCTTCCAACCGGTCATATTGGAAATCCTTGGGGGAGGCCTATGTCAGCAGTGGACTTCTTGCGACTGAGATGATGATAATGACATAGTTTTCCCCTGGACCCAGATGCCTAAGTATCTCAGGTCAGGATGTCACCGGGACAATGCCGTGAATCAGATTACTGAGATACTTGAGAAATACTTTTCATGACCGGTCTAGTGATTTTTGAGTTTATACATTAAAACTATATAGATAGTAAATATTTTTTCTTTATAATATTAGTCTTGATAAATGTTCCTGGCTTGAAATCATAATATCCCACATTCCCACGGTGCAGAATGGGTTGACACATGAGGACATTCATATTTGCAATATTTATGCTAATCAATTATTAAATAACCATTAATCGGCATAGATTATTTTTTTATATTATAAGAGCTTATCATTCACAATTCTTCATTATAAAGAAGACTTTTTATCAATCGTATTTGATAAAAAACACACTTCAATGTTATGAGAATGCGGAAGAAAGTGTGTGTCATGATGACAAAATATAAAACAATAATAAAACTCCGTCAAATAGACCTAACGTTTGATTCGTATTTGAACGTAGTTTGAAAAATCTAATTTGACAGCACACTGCTGTCATTTTGGAGTAAGATTGTGACAGGTGCTGTCAAATAATTAGGTTTTAGTTAAATTACTAATATAATTTTAAGTTAAATTGCTACCAACACACTTTGAATTTTTACGGCCTGAATAAAAAGATTTTGGATTTAATTAATAGGCACTGTACTGGTTAGTTAAAAAATAATTTAGTGGGCATGATCGTGACCACGGACCTTTCAACTCTGAGGTTATTGTGTCGAAGTGCTCTGATAACAGGGAGTTTTATTTTACAACGTCTAGTTCCGGAAACATTAAAAAACTATGTTATTGCGATGTTTGTGCGACTATAAAATTGTCATAGCCATAACAAGAGTAATACATTTTTAATAAAAAATGTATTTTATTATTCCACTTACCTATCTCGTCTCAAATTAAATGTTAACACTTTGAACGCCGGAATCGCAGACAATAGATTTTCAATTGTTTCTCGGACACCAGGTGACCGATGCGGCGTCTAAGGTGACAACACTTTTGAACCGATGCCTTAACAGCTAAGGCACACATGTTTATTAATATTTTTCCACAACACAACTTTATATTTAAAAAGTTGAATATTTTTTGACACTTACGCACTATGGTCGCGCTGAGCACGGTGGCAGCCAGCGCGAGCACGACGACCAGCGACGCAGCCATTTTGCACCGGGGCTCTTGCGCCACTGAACAAGCAGCAGATTTGGCGTTCTTTCGCTACAATTGACTGACTGCGCAAGCGATGAGCTCACACAGTGCTACCGATAAAACATACAGCACATCGCTGCATTTACCACACATGCAGCAACAGATCCTTTATCACAAGCGTCGATGGAACGGATTTATAGATAAATCTTCGTGATTGGAGGAGTGCTTCAAGTAGTATTAATGGCAGTGCGGGCTTCCGACAGTACCCTCGTTTCCGATTGGTAGTCGCGTGCGTTTAGGGTGAGGAGTTCAGCTTAGCACGTGCAGACCCCCGGATGTGACCTATCTACTGCCGAACTAAATATTTTTATAAGAAGTCAGTTCCCCATATACCTATAGAGACTTTTATACGATACGTATATAGTATATTCACCACGTAGTATAATATACAGCGTGATTTTGAACCCCCTAGCTATATTGAAATCTTGGAATCAGAAAACCCTAATGGAATACAGAATTCCAAAAAAAAAGGTAAAAACCGAAAAAAAAAAAAATTACTTTCCATAGAAATCCGTCCAGCTGATCGGCGACTTTGTATGGGAAACCCTAATTTTTTTTTCGATTTTCAGCTTTTTTTCTTGCAGTTCTATATTTCATTAGGGATTCTGATTCTGAGATTTCAATAAAGCTAGGAGGTTCAAAATCACATTGTATACTTCATCATAATCGGGAACATCTTATTACCAAAGATATCTTTGTACGATATGTTCCTGGCTGGGTGCATGGTATGTATTGATTGAGCTTTTTAACTATAGAACTATCTTATTTATTTTCTTTATTTGTATGTTAAATTTAATTTCTATTTTGTTTTTTATTGTAATAATGTTTAAATTGTCGTTTAAATACTCTTTTTGAATATCGAATTTTCTTATTTTATTTTCTTTGTATGTTATTATTATGTGTATGTTAAATTCAATTTCTAATTTTTTTAATTATGTTTAAATTCCATGTGTGACAAATGTAATTGGTTAAAATCCGTTTTTATCACAATAAATAAATAAATAAAAAAAAAATTGAATAAGTTTTTGAACTGCAAGTAAGTCATCATCATCATTTCGTGTAGGTGTCACGGTCAATCGACCATGCATACCCTGGTGTCAGAGTTCTTCGGAACCGCCTTTCGGCCTCTGACGTAACCACGTCAGAGGCCGAAAGGCGGTTCCTTTAACGACTACCAGATGGTAGCCGGGACCAACGGCTTAACGTGCCTTCCGAAGCACGGAATCATCCTCACTATCAGACAATCAGGTGATTCAAGCCTGCAATGTCCTAACCAAACTGGAAGCAACTAAATAAAGCATGCTTCCCGTGGGAATTGAACCCCGGGTCTATTGGCAATCGCCTTAACCACTGGACCATGGAGGCAGTTAGTATATCTTCGGTATATATTGCTGTTCTTGACTATTCTTAACAAGTAGAAATATTGCGTATTAATTAACATAAATTACAAAAATAATTTAGACTAGGTAAACATACACGAGTTTACATGACCAATGACTAGAACTGAAAAAATCGTAATGGTTTAAAGAAAAGCCTTTATTTATTCTATACTTCCTCATTAATATGTTTCACCATATGCACACAGGTTAGGTCAAGGGTGTCATCTTTAACTGCTTGGCCGGTGGTTTTATTTTATTTATTTATTTAATAAGGCACGCTTACAGCATTATTTATTACAGCATTAAGCTCAAAATGTTACAAATAGGCATCGTTTTATAAGTAAGTGCCAATTATTAGCGTACACAGCATTTACAATAAGAATGTGCATAGTTTGTTACCGTGATACAAATGTAAGAAATTATAGAAATAAAAAAACAAATACAAACTAAATAAGTAATGTATGTAGATACTAAAAGTTATACAAATGGTGGTCAGGCATAACATTGGGTAAAAGTAAAAGTAGAATAAATGGGAATCTTTTGAATAGGCATGTAACATCCTCGTCTTCATCGTCACTTACCATCAGGTGAGATGGGAGACAAATGCCTACTTAAATAATTAGTAAAAAAAAAAGAGTAGTATGCCACCCAATTTTTTTTTTTTTTTTTTTTTTTTTGAAAGGACTATGTAGCTAGCTCCAAGTGAGCTTTCGCTACTTCACCGGGCGTTTGAGGTGAGGGCAGAGTGCCCTCAACCTGTATAGACAACATCACCAAAGGGCCCCCAGGAGGGACGGACCTCGGCTTTGGGCGTTGCCTGTGTGCGCAAGGCTTGGAGAGACAGCAAACTCTCATATTGCCTGATGGGCCGCGTATGCGTGCATGCAAGCCTGAAGGGCCAATCTGAGAAACAATGGCAAAAGCCTTTAGAGAGCAGCAACTCTCATCTTTTGCCGTATGGGCCGAAAGTTACGTTGCCAGAAGGGCCTATCCTGGGTGCAAGTCACCCGGGACCGCCGGGCGGTCACCAGTAATCGGAGCTAATCCTACTCTACGCACTCTATTCCGGTGGCGAGTGCGACGGGGTCGGATAGTGGGATTCCTCTGGCTATTCGGAGCCGAAGAGGGGTCGGGGCGGGCTTGTGCGATGTCAATAGGATCATCGGGATCGTCAAGTACGTTCCTAGGACGTCTACGACGTAAGGTCGTATCGTGTAAGTTGGGGGAGTAGTTAGCAGCTTGCACTACTAACGGGTTGGGGTGGCGTGCGGCTTTCTCAAAGTAACGCTTGGAGGCGTTTTTGAGATAGCCGCGAATGGATGGGAGGTCTAGGTCACGGTGTAAGTCTGTCATGCGCAAGTACCGTTGGTTACTCGTATTCGTGGCTCGGGTGACGAAGCGGTTCTGCAAGCGTTGCAGCCGATCGATGTGGGAGGGCGCGATATGGGAGAAGACTACGCCGGCGTAGGTCATGATAGGGCGGACGCAAAGCTTATAGAGTGTCAACTTATTTCTAAGTGACATCTTAGCATTGCCTATCATGGGGTGGAGACGGCCTAATACGAAGGCGGCGTGGTTGCGGACTTTGGTGATGTGGGGGCCGAAGGTCATCGCGCTATCGAGTACGACTCCAAGGTATTTAGCCTTGCCTGCCCACTGAATGGGCTTTCCGTACAACGATACTGATCCTAACGAGGGGAGTTCGGCTCCGGACATGGTGATTTTTCGACGTGACACAGCTTGGTTATCCTTTGAGAAAAACACAGCTGTGCTTTTCTCCGGATTAACTTCGATGCGCCACCTCTTGAACCACCCGCCGAGAGCGTCCACGGCGGACTGAAGACGATTCACGATGACCGTTTTAAGGTGATGGGACGTGTAGAGGGCCGTATCGTCGGCGAATAGTGCCACTTCTACATTTGGGGTCTTTGGGATATCGCTTGTGTACAGCGAATAAAGGAGGGGCGAGAGAACAGCGCCTTGCGGGACGCCGGCTCTAATGGGACGGGGCCTCGAGAGGCATCCCTCTACTCTGTACCGAAAAGACCGATTCGACAAAAAGTCTCGTATGATGTGTGCCACCCAATACCTTTAATACCCAATATTTACCTTTATACCAGGGTGATATAAGTTGGTAAGTACTTACTAATACATTGGTAGAAAACTGAGTTAGCTGTTCATCGTTGCATCCAGTTTTACTTTCATTACGGACTTTGCTTAATTTGAGACCTGAGATGTGGTATATTTCTCATAATACGGGCCTGAGAAGAAAACGAAGAGGTACACGCGGTGTTTCTCGCATAAATTCGAACCGGCATATAAACAAAGATCATCGACATAGCTCAGCGGATTAACCAGGTGGTCAGATGTCCTGAATCCAGAGTTTTCCTGTGGTATGATCATAGAAAAACGCTGAATGCAGAAAACTCTGATTTTTTGCCGGTATAGGCCGGTGTGTGTTGAGTAGATGTCTTCTTGGAGCTGAAATGATTGTGTATGTTTATGATAGATTCATATCCATTCTAAAGTAGGTAATATGCCATACATTCTTTCTGATTTTTTGCCGGTATAAGCCGGTATGTGTTGAGTAGATGTCTTCTTGGAGCTGAAATGATTGTGTATATGATATATTCATATCGATTCTAAAGTATGTAGGTAATATGCCATACATTCATAGTTAACGTCATGTTGCCTCTTCTTCTGCTTTATAAACGGCACTAATCTGAGGTATAAGTAAATTATTGACGTCGACAATAGTTGTGAAATTAAAGTTAATTTTCATCGAATTATATTTCAATCCTTACTAATATTATAAATGCGAAAGTGAGTTTGTTTGTTTGTTACGCTTTTACGCCGTAACTACTGAACCGATCATCATGAAATTTTGCATACAAGTTCTCTGGAGTACGAAGAAGGACATAGGCTACCTTTTATCCCGGGAAAAAGTACTATTCCCGAGGGATCGACATTAACTAGCGGAGCCGCGGACGAAAGCTAGTCTTATTATAAATCAATTATTAATTCGATCTGATCAAAGATTCAGTCAGTACAGGCAGGAGTTCAGTTACAACGTTATCGTGCATTATGAGCTAGGTCCCTGAAGCACATGACCGCTCGGATGTCGTCAAAACAACGATAACGCGGCCATGATTGCGATCGAGAAATGCGTGGTTTGATAGAATGTCCAATGCATATGCTTCCCGACATTTGTTTAAGGCATTGTATCCCTTAAGGGCCCGCCATAGGCCAGGCGGCGTGGCGGTACAAACGCGGATGGTCTAAACGCGTTGGCTACTTTAGATATTTTCGTTTTTAAAGAATATTCAAGGGTTATTCAAAAAGAAAAATACATGATGGCTGCCTTATCTGTAATGCAATCATAATCAAAAGTTTCAAGGTTAATTTTAATGTATTTAGAGAATACTGCTGTATACAGAGTAAATTAGTCGTGATTTGGAGGCAACTTTGCAATTTTTTTCTATCGAGAAAATTTTACGCAATCATGTTTTTGAGACAGATGTTTACCATAGTTAGTCCTGAACTTTGCTGCATTTTTATTTCAACTTGAGTATTTCATTATTATTGATATTACAGACAATCATGCAAAGCAGTTTGAGGTAGTACGAGCCCTTAACTGTTTGTAGCGGACATCACGCGATATATTATATGCTCGTAATGAAATAAGGTTGAAAGTGGATGGCGTGTCACCAGTTTCATTTCAAACCTGTGTCTGCCATTCCCGTGTTAATTTTTACTTTTAATTTAATAATTCAACAATTATAACAAAATATTGTCTTTTTTTAGGTATCCATCTTGCTCATTTAGTTATACTTTTTATAGATGAAAAAGGTTGGTAGTTGTCGCTGAAAATATCAAGTTTTTCTGGATATAGCTTTTTGCTATTTTATTGTACTAGGTTTTAAATATTTTTTTAAAATATGTTGATGTAATTACTTATTTTGATCTTTGATCTGTACTTCATATTTTTTTCATGCTAGTTTTCCATGAAAAATAAGGCTAACTGCGCAACGAATAAATAGGTATTCTTTTTATGCACAGCGCTTTAATTCTTTATGGGATATTTAATCTTTATAGTAGCCAGCCAGCAAGCAAGTATAATTATAATAGTAAGCCAATCATGGCCTTTGGGTTTGACGACATTATTAGTAATTAAGTAGAGTAACGAAATTGACAAATTAAAAACAAGTAGAATTGTCTTATATAAAACTGAAAGCCCGTCCACCGGCTATGATGATTTCAATGTGTAAGATGAGGGAATAACATATTATCTTACAGTATTGCTTGGCCTTCCATACTTGGGCAAAACGATTCTGTAGTGTGATCAAGGTTTTCGTCCGCCTACTCACTATTATCATATTTATTACCAACTAGCTTTCGCCCGCGGCTCCGCCCGCGTCAATGTCGATCCCTCGGGACTATTCCCGACTACCTTTATCCCGGGAAAAAGTACTATTACTTTTTCCCGGGATAAAGGTAGTCTATATCCTTCTCCGTACTACAGAGAACTTGTATGCAAAATTTCATGATGATCGGGTCAGTAGTTACAACGTGAAAGCGTAACAAACAAACAAATAAACAAACAAACAAACTCACTTTCGCATTTATAATATTAGTAAGGATAAGGATAAGGAAGTAAGGATATCCAATATGATCAGTTCCTGAAACGCCGTAATTTTTTCTGCAAGTTCAGTAACACACAGCTGACTGCCCTGTGTGACTGCCATATGAAATGAAAGAGCGCAACAGCGCCAAAGCGTCGGAAAGTGGAACTGAATCACGAAGCGCCCAGGCATATCTCGATGCGGCCAAGTAACTTGATGGGAAAATCAACAAATAGGCTGCTCTCGTAGACCTGCCCAGCTTAACGTTGGGCACATCATGAAATAATTGGCCAAATTAAAATATGGCGGTACATATCGATCTGGCCATGCTTATCGCGATCGACTCAATCTACGACATATATAAGGTTCTTAATCGACCTGTATTATAATATAATACATTTTTTCACGTTTGAAGTAATTGGACTTATTTATTTTCAGACTCTTTAAAAACATCGTCATGTTAACTTAATAACAGGACAGATCCAATACGATCAGTTCTTAAAACGCCGTCATTTTTTCTGCAAGCTCAGTAAGACACAGCTGACTGCCACATGAAATGAAAGAGTGCAACAGCGCCAAAACATTGGAAAGTGGAACTGAATCACGAAGTGCCCAGTAACGTAAGTAACTGGATGGTAAAATCGACAAATAGGCTGCTCCCATCGATCTGCCCAGCTTTACATTGGGCACATCCTTACTTCCTTATCCTTACTAATATTATAAATGCGAAAGTGAGTTTGTTTGTTTGTTTATTTGTTTTTTTGTTTGTTACGCTTTCACGCCGTAACTACTGAACCGATCATCGCATACGAAATTTTGCATACAAGTTTTCTGGAGTACGGAGAAGGACATAGGCTACCTTTTATCCCGGGAAAAAGTATATTCCCGAGGGATCGACATTGACGTGGGCGGAGCCGCGGGCGAAAGCTAGTCATGGAATAATTGGCCAAATCAAAATATGGCGGTACATATCGATTTGGCCAGGCTCATCGCGATCGACTCAATTAAACGATCAGCCTACGACATGGTTCTTAATCGACCTGTATTATAATATAATACATTTTTTCACGTTTGAAGTAATTGGACTTATTTATTTTCACTCTTTAAAAACATCGTCATGTTAACTTAATAACAGGACAGTCGCCTATTTCGAAGTAATGTAGGCATAAGCCGGAATGTTGCCTCAGTTTTTGGAATCACTTAGTATCTTTTAGTATAAACTATAAAAAAAAAGTTCTACAAGAAAGCAAAATGCTTTATTTGTAGATTTTTGGTTTTTTATCTACAAAAATATATGAAAAAATATTTTTGCGCTTCTCTGTATTTTGGGACATTTATCCCATTTAGGGTTCAGTTGCCTAATTCATATAAATACGTTGGAGTTAGATGAAAATGAGGGAATCTACCGCCCAAAATTATGAAAGCAATATGTTTTTCATCCAATCGTACAGAGATAAGGATTCAACTCAACTTAGCGGTAGTTAGCCTTTCGATATAGTTACAAAATAGCATGCGGTTCTTCCGCAAAAAGTAATTGCAATCGGGGCAATTATACTCCCAGGGCAACTACCCTGGTTTTACTTTAAGTTTATTTTCTTACTTAATGTATTACGTACTTAGTCGTAAATAAGTAGTAAGGGTCAAGTGAACATGTAGGAATGTCCGCATAGGTTCTTAAACCGTTTTATTTGTTTATTGTAAATTAAAAATAATAAATAACATTATGGCTTTTTATCATTGTTACTTTTATTTAAGGAAGGTTATTTGAAATGTAATTAATTTGAATCCAAGCTCTACAAAAATTCTATTAAAACTAAAGATTGTCCCGCACTCATCCAGATTTTCCGGGGGTTTCCGGTGACTGCATAAAAATCTATAAAGCACTCTAAGAATGAATCAGGACTAAAGTATCAATGAGTCCATCTCGGAATCACTGAATAGCTTTCTCGAACTCCATGAAATTTTGTGTGAGCGCAGAGAGGGGGTCCCGCTTCCCGCTCTTGTCGGTCCTCTGGGAGGCGACGGACGGCGCCCGGCTTGGGTTGCGTAGCACCGGCTTTTGTAGTTGGAAGAAATTCAGGGACGCCTTTAGCTCTTTAATTATAGCTTCTTTGTGTGTCACCTGTAATATATATTTTTATTTTAACATTAAATGTTATCTGTGATGCTGGTCTGGAAGAAAAGAAAAAACGTAGAATGTGCCAGCTGATTCTCTTCCCGCGCAGATCGTAAATGCCGATCGAGGAATTGGGCTAAAATCTGCGGAATCATGTCAATAGGCGATGCGGTTAGCAACCCATCACTATTTGATTCCGTTTTCCATCTACACGTCCTCCAACTGCTAAATGTGGCCAAAAGGACTTATAGACCTAGGCTCTGTCTACCTACCCCGCAAGGGAAAAAGTCGTGATACTATGTATGTATGTTAACTGTATATTTTGCCTCAAGCTCCACCCGGCTTCTTTGCTTTATTTCTCCTACAAAAGTATCACTAAATTTTCTCTTCTTACTTATAGTTGAAATTTCTATAACTCTTTCCCTATGTCGACATGAATAAATCCGTTTCAACTTAATTTTATCATTGTAATTTGACTGTGTGTTGATCGTCAAAAGACTATATTTTATAAGTCATTCATCATCTCAGCCACAAGAAGTCTACTGCTGGACATAGGTCTGTAGTGTGTGACGACACGCAACTATCACAGCTACGATCACTTCGATCCTCCTACATAGTGCATGACGTAGCACGTGACGTCACGCGTCACTGGCTCGTCAGGATGATCGCAATAAACCCTTTGTTCGATGTTATCTTGTAAAATATGTACTAGATTAAGTAAAGGTCATGTGACGTATCTATTTACGTAAACACATAGTATATAAGCATCTGTAGAAACCACAATAAATCAGTTCAAGTTGGGAGACCAGTACTCCAACAAATAAGTGTTTTCATTACGACACCCCCCGCCGCGTCCTACTATCATATGGCGACCCTGCCAGCCCCTGTTTCCCGAGAAACAGTGTTGTACCGTGGTCTTCGTTATTAAAATTCGACATCATCAAGAAGAAATGGGAAGCAACTCAGCGAAGGTCAAGTCCCAAAAAGAAGACATCGTCATCAGTCAGAACGGTGCAGGCAACAGCGCAAGTGCTGCTCAGGTGACTTCTTGAACATCTTTATATAATATCGTCGCGTGGATACACTTCGTTAAGGGAAGCAATACAAGGTGCGAAGGACGAAAATACTACTATGACTCCAAAAACGTCAACATCAGAACAAGTTTTCTACGCGCAAAGATACGTGCGACGCGGTGGGGGAGCCTAAGCACGCGGAGCCTACGCACGCGGAGCCTACGCACGTGGAGCTTACGCACGCGATTATTACACACGCAATAGCAACATACACGGCCGAGGTTCAAATGTCATAAAACCCTTCAGAGGAGAGCCTACGAACTATGGGCAAGCTAATAACGCAAGGACAAATATATGGCCTCGTGGGAATAACTCAAGAGGAAAACCAAGCTTCCGATCGAATCAACGATCTTCGAGCTATCCATCACGTGGACAAAAACAGCATATACATATGATACAGGAGAATGAAGGCGAAAAAGAAGATCCAGCAGATTACTTCAACCCCGAATTTTTTCGTGAATACTAATTACGTATCCTACGCACGCGGAGCCTACGCACGTGGAGCTTACGCACGCGATTATTACACACGCAATAGCAACATACACGGCCGAGGTTCAAATGTCATAAAACCCTTCAGAGGAGAGCCTACGAACTATGGGCAAGCTAATAACGCAAGGACAAATATATGGCCTCGTGGGAATAACTCAAGAGGAAAACCAAGCTTCCGATCGAATCAACGATCTTCGAGCTATCCATCACGTGGACAAAAACAGCATATACATATGATACAGGAGAATGAAGGCGAAAAAGAAGATCCAGCAGATTACTTCAACCCCGAATTTTTTCGTGAATACTAATTACGTCATGACGTATGGCAATATGAACTCTGTGAAATTTACCGTAAACGGAAAACAATATATGTGGTTGGTCGATTCAGGTGCGTCGCTAAGTGTAATCAAGAGTGACGTTGCATCATCTATGAACGAGTTCGTCATACCGAAGGTTACACACATCAACGGAGTAGGAGGTAAAATGATGTCACAAGTAAACTTACGATTGTATAGTAAACACAACACGTATTTTACCAATAAGTTTATTGTATTTAATACATTACCTTTAAATATAGATGGGATTATAGGACAAGACTTTTTAACAAAATATAAATGTATTTTAAACTTTGAAAGTGGAACAATGACATTGACCTTAAATAACAATAAGATTCAAGTACCATTACAATTATATGTGAGTGCAAATGATATCGAAAACAATCATACGGCATGTATCAAGTTACCGCCGCGCCCGCCGCGTCCTACTATCATAGGCCTCCCCCAAGGATTACCATATCCATGGGGGGTTTTTGCTATACTCACGCTTGGCAAATGGGTTGGTGAGCGCAGTTTATTTGGGTTATATCGGTTCCGACGCTGCTGCCCATCGAAACCACTTTTAAGCGTGGGAAGATAAGGAATTCATTGGGCTACGGGAACGGGAAAATGTATTAGGGGTGCTACTTGCTCGGAAGGATTGGGAATAAGAACGTGCGTGCGATGACATACGTGCAATCACCGGACTGGCAATTAAGTATGACACCCCTGGCTTATAAGTCATTGCACGATTTTTATTCATGTAGAAATGGAACGCAGACACATACAATACCGACTGCGCAGAGACAGGTGGAAATGTCTGATAACAAATAGCCTTTAGGCCGTGTGGTTCTGATTGAGAAGAATAGGACCACTCCAAGTCTTCCCGAGGATGTCGTAGATGGCGACTTAGGAAATACAAGCTAAACAAAACTTATAGACATCTATGAGACCTCTCCAACCCGTCAAGCCAGCGTGGAGAGTGTAGGCCAAATCCTCTGGCTGCTCTGGACAGGTATGGAGTAGTTCAGAGAGAGTCGTGCTCCAGTAGTGCACACTAAAAAGACCTGATGATGATGATGAAACAGCCTTTATTTTCCACCAAATACCAACCTGTTCACGGACAACGATATTCCGGATTTCATTGAAGAACTCCGCGGCGACTACGAACATGCAGAAGAACTGCCCCACGATGAGCACCACGAACGCTCCGATCAGATTCTCCATCTCGAGGTTGCCGTCGTTGTCAATAGCTTTTTCCTGGAAAATAATATACCTATCAGATATTTGAATACATATATTTCTATGTATACAGCGTTTGTCAAAATGCAAGATTTTTATTCAAAATTGGATACATGTATCTCTTTTTGAATGCCATATTTATATTTCTTATATTGTTTAATATATGCAAAATCGTAATACTGCTAGCGTTTCGGAACGACCACTGGTGAGAAGAATACGGTGAAAGAAACTCAACCCAGACTACTCATGCTAGAAACTTAAAAAAGAACATTTATTTCGTATAAAAGTGTTTAGCCGCCCAGGCAATTTATATAGGAATGTCGAATTTTTGAGAGACAGAGACACACAGCGAAATGTATCTTCCGAATAAAAAATATAGGGAAATATTTAACCAAGCGAATAAAAAAATACTTAGCGACTGATAATGATATACTCTACACAATTGACAAATTGCGTTGGCAAATAATCATCCTGTTCTTTATCAGAAAATCTATAACTTCTCTATTGCTTTTATGCTGGTTTGGAGAAAAGACAAATATAAAATGTACCAGCTGCTTCTCATTCTGCGCCGACCGTAAAAGCAGGTTGAGAAAATGGCGATGCGGCCATCACTCATGACTATTTTGATTCCATTATCCACCTAAACGGGCCCACCAACATGCTAAACGTCACCTTTGGATCTTGTCTTATGGCCTTAGCCTCTGTCTAATCCATACGGGATAAAGACGTGATAATAGGTATTTTTTCTGTAGTCGGTTCAAAACGTATTCAGTCATAGACTGTAAGTAGGTACTCTTTAAACTTACCAACAAATTTTCTCAACACCTACCTTGCATTCTTTTGCTCCATATTTATGGTCCCACCATTTCGATTTGATGTCTTCCAGGATCGTCATCTCTTTTAATTTCAAAATGGCTCTGTTGATGTGACTTCTGAACGGCGAGTCTGAGAACAAATAAAAATTCATGAAACTACAACGTAACCTACATTCCTTCGAGGCTCACGTACAAATTAAAAAGAGTGTCAGATGGGACGCAAGATGGAACAGTTTGCTTTAGCGAGATACGACTACACTTTTGATAATTGTTGACGCGGCGTAGCGTATTGGTTTGGAATGGGACTTCAGTTGCATTTCTGGGTGTTCACTTATACATATTTATAAGTAATTGAACATCCTAATGTGGACAGTTGAGTGTATATAAATAAGAAATCTGAGTGTAAGTAGCGCTTCAAATTCTACGTGTGATATGTACATCCTATTGAAAATATAAACATGAAGGCTTTTAATGTTATAAAGATGTTTGTTACTCCTTCACGCAAAGAAAACTGGATAGATTTTTAAATGTTCAATGTTAAAGCTGAGTCTTCTAAATAGCCACAAGTTATTCAGGCGAAGTTGCTGGAAACTGCAATTTGATGAATCCGGCACATAAAACCCTCGACTTTCCTTTAAAGAGGTGATTCAGTCAGACAATATGAACAACTTTTCCTACGGGACGAATGCAGAGAACTCAAAAAAATCCTAATTTCCATAAAAATGTCTTCCCCATTATAGTGTAGGTACAAAAAGAGTAGTGTTCTTTGCGCTACCTATCTATTACTCTTTTTTTGAAGACGCCGTGTGGTGTCATGAATAAACGCTGCCTTTGATGTTTGATGTACTGTGGCTTTATAATTGGGTGCTTTTGTGAGGAATTAAACGAGAACTGCTCTTTGACGTTATCCTTTATGATATCAAGGTAGGTACAATTGGATACAAATTACAATTTTCAATTGTATCCTGAAATGGTGTGTATTTGGATATATATTTAGCTACATAGGATCTGTCCCAATAACTAAATATTGATTACGCCACCACGCCAGGCGCCAATTTGGAGATTGAGACTATAAATTCTAGAAATTATTGGATTGTCTTAATTTTTTTTATGAACTTAATTTCTTGTTGAAATAAATATCTTTGGCTCTATCCAGTAGTGAGGCATAAGACTCATTAGTGATATTGTTCTATATGTATGTACATATAAGCTTAATTTACACCTACTTGCAGGCATCGCGATTCCATAGTCCTTGGAGTCCAGTTGACTGCCTACTTTTTTTAGCTCACAATTTCTCTTCTGTTTATACTCGATGGTGGAAGATTCCATGAAGAATGCGTATTTGTTTTTGCTGTTCAGGACTCGGTTTTCCCCTTCATCATTAGTCTGCACCAGAAGACTTGGATTGGCGTCCATGGTTTCAAATATTTTACGGTACACCTTGTCTTTTGATGACTGAAACAATTCAGAGGATTATAATGTTAATGTGTAAAATCAAATCAAAACATTTATTCAGAAAACAGGCCGTAGCAGGTAGCACTATTAACGTCAAATCACATTTTAAATTATCTAATTCACTTCGTTATATCTACACTAGCTGACCCGGCAAACTTCGTATCGCCTCTTTTTGGGTAGTCGGGTAAAAGTAGCCTATATGTTAATCCAGGGTGTCAGCTACCATCATACCAAACATCAAAATTTGTCCATCCGTTCTTGAGTGGTATAAATGGTGTAACTAAACCGACTTTATTTTGTTTATATAGATAAATGTTTATAAGCTACAGACTACCAGCGTTTCAACATTGGGTGGCAGCCTGCACAGTGTACATTTTTCTCTACTGTGAGAAATAGAAAGGGCAAACCACTGCATTATTCCTGTAAAAAATATTAATTATGTGCGTTTCTTTCCACACAATGACACTTACAAGAGTCTAGCTCTTAAATTTCACTCCTGGGCTTCTGACCGAAAAGGTAGGCAGCATTGCCGAGTTGAATTGCAACGATAATACGCTGATCTCGGTTGCTTCCAGTTCTTTGTTCATGAAATACGTTACGATTATGTTTTTTTACTTCTTAGCAATAAAAATAAACTAGAAAACGTTTGCGCTGAATCTCGCCGAGATCATAAAACTGGAAACATATTACTGTCAGACTCACCTTAAAGAACAAATAGGTGGAGCCACCGTCTATAGCACCGTACAGAACTTTGTTCTGCTTGGCCAGATCTTCGACGCTGTTGATAGGTTCGTCGGCTAGCGCCGAGGTCATGGAGGCTGACAGCTGGGCGATATATGTTTGACAAACTATCATTGCAAAAAACCACCACATTCCACAGACCCACCGGGTTCCAATAGCTCTGAGAAAAAGAATTTACAAGTTTTGATTTAGTTTTACCTATCCCGATGTTTGTCTGTAATCAAAGGTTGCAAGTTAAGCTGAAATTTTGCATGCATGTTTGTCATTGATATGCAGAAGAAACAGTGTCGGGGACAACACAAAGCCTTGCGGGACGCCACCGTTAATGTCTAAGCTATCACAACAACTTCCGTCAACTACTGCTCTAATGCTTCTTTCGGACAAAAAGCTAGCAATCCATTTGCAGAGTCCCTTAGCAAGCCCGTATGACGGCAACTTCGAAAAAAGACCCCGGTGCCAGACCCTATCGGACGCCTTCGCCATATCTAAGCTAAATGCTAATGCCTCACCTCGACTCTCGGTGACTGATGCCCACTAGTGAGAGAGATACAATAGAAGATAACGTGTAGAACGACCGTGACGGAATCCATATTGACGGTCGCATGTGTAAATTAGATGATAATCCAATATTATGGAATGGCTGCGCTGGTCTGATGGTGGAGTCGGAAGGTGACCATAGGACTCTTCAACTAAACAAGGTATACCAAAAGTGTGGCTCATTTGATTTGTCTTTGATAGCACTTTACAGTGTGGATTCGTTTATTAAAAAGGCTTGTCACAAAAATGCAATATTTGCAATAAAATTGTTTAAAAATGACATTTCATTCGCTAAGCTAACTTTTCCTTTGACTAGCTGAATCCAAAACCATTTCACGTGCTCAAATAACAATATTTTCGATAATACAGATACAAGATAAAATACGAAGGATACTGTTGTATTCAATAAATCATTTTGTGTTTTGTAATTTCATTTGTAAACGCAGTTTATGTTACGATTTTACCGAAAGATATTATACAATTTTCTTTTTTAATTTTATATTATTATTCAATTTTATGAAAAAGAATTTATTTCTACATAAAAATCAATCATGTTTTCTAATTATGCTTTCCTTTATTTTATTTATTATTAAATAACTTAATTCGTTCAACATTCGGTACCAGACGGTATAAATAACCAATTATGCTGTCTGGTACGAGAATGGGAGACCTCCCCTTGTTATGTTTCATGTACTGAATTAGGTAGGTACATAGATATTTTACATAACAACAAGATCAGAACATTAAACGCTGTAGTATGAAACGTTAACTATTATGTGTATTGTTAAAAATATTGTTATTTATTATATTTTACTTCCATGCATCCTTGCAGCCGTGTGGTTTCCGGCAGAGTAGAATAGAACCACTCCTAGTCTTCCCATGTAGGTCGTAAGAGGCGACTTAGGAAATTCAAGCTAAACAAAGCTCATAAACATCAATGAGACCTCTCCAACCCGTCTGGCCAGTGAGGAGAGTGTAGGCCAAATCCTCTGTCTGCTCTGGCCAAATATGGCTCCGGTAGTACAGAGAGATGACCCTCTCTGTTGTGGAGTGCTCCTGCAGTGGAGACTAAAAAGACTTGATGATGATTATGATTATATTTTACTTAGGCAAGATGTCGCAGCCCTGCGTCATGATGGAGCCCATAGTCAGCCAGGCGCAGTTCTTGAAGTTCCAAATGTTCTCCAGCTCCTCGGGGTCTTTGTCACATGGCATTGGGTTCTCCCAGTCCGCAGGAGATATCCTAAACATTTAAAATAATTATTGTTGTTGCTTAAAATTACTTTTATGCAATTTATTGATTTCATGTTTCCCAGAGATCTATTGATGAAAGTAAACAAAGTATTTAATATCTTTTAATGTTTTGCTATATGCACTCTCCATACCTTATAAGGGATAATGACGTGATAATACTCTTTTATTTTAAGATATGGTGAAAAAAATTCAAGTGGGCGGGATTTGAACCTGCGACCTAAGTTAGACTTAAGGTCCCAAATCCCGCCCGCCTGAAATTTTTTCGCCATATTTTATTTCTTAATTAAATATGAGAATATTGAACTAGCATTGTGAATGCAAAATATAAACACTTAAAAATATCGTGTTATTAATGTCTAAAAAGTAATAAAAAGGGAGACCTATGCCCAGCAGTGGGCTGATGTGGGCTAAAAATGAATGAATGAATACTGAGTGTAATAAGTCCTTAGTTAATCCTTATCCTTACTTCCTTATCCTTACTAATATTATAAATGCGAAAGTGAGTTTGTTTGTTTGTTACGCTTTCACGCCGTAACTACTGAACCGATTATCATGAAAATTTGCTTACAAGTTCTCTGGAGTACGGAGAAGGACATAGGCTACCTTTTATCCCAGGAAAAGTACTATTCCCGAGGGATCGACATTGACGCGGGCGGAGCCGCGGGCGAAAGCTAGTAATTTTATAAATGCGAAAGTGAGTTTGTTTGTGTGTTACGCTTTCAGGCCGGATATCGTAAAAAATAATGCTTAAATTTATGCAATGTTTCGCATTTATATACACACTAGCTTTCGCCCGCGGCTTCGCCCGCGTTAATGTCGATCCCTCGGGAATAGAACTTTTTCCCGGGATAAAAGGTAGCCTATGTCCTTCTCCGCACTCCAGAGAACTTGTATGCAAAATTTCATGATGATCGGTTCAGTAGTTACGGCGTGAAAGCGTAACAAACAAACAAACTCACTTTCGCATTTATAATATTAGTAAGGATAAGGATTATTATATATTCACATTTATATACGCATAAGAATACCTATATAATAGTTTAATATCTATATACTAACCGACTTAAAAAATGGGCGAGGTTATCAATACGGTTGTATTTTTTTATGTTTGTTACCTCATAACTCCGTCATTTATGAACCGATTTGAAATTTTTTTTTATCGAAGTGCTTTACATTGGTCCCATTAAGATTTCATCGAAATTGGTCCAGTAGTTTGATTGAAATCGATTTTTTTATATGAAAGATTATTCTTGATTTTTCCAGCTTTATTTCAGTACAATAATTATATCTTACCTTGAACATACAAAGAGAACAATCGACACCACACAGTAAGCTGTGGCTATGTACATCCAAACTTCCAACGTGTACGGTAGGAAGAAAGAGAACATTCCTGGCGGTACTGGATCCTCTGTTGTGTACAGTATACTTATTCCCAGAGTCATGAAAGGTACCGAGAAATCTACCACCTTTTTCCTTTCTTCTGTAATCGTCAAGTCGCACACAGCTAAGTCTGCTTTCTGTAATATTCATAATATACAAACATATTATCACGTCTTTATTCTATACGGGGTAGACAGAGCTTAAGGCCATAAGACCGAAAGGCCACGTTTAGCGTGTTGGTGGGCGTAAAGGTGGAAAACGGAATCAAAATAGTGATGGGTTTTGATAGCCGCATCGCCTATTGTCATGATTATTTAGATTTTCGCTAATTCTCTTAACCGGCTTTTACGGTCTGCGCGGGAAGAGATGCAGCTGGCACATTCTACGTTATTTATTTTGTCCCAGATCAGCAATTTTAGATTACATAGTGAAGAAGATTGTTGTTCATCATGCATTTATCCTTACTGCGAGTATCCTAACTAATATTATAAATGCGAAAGTGAGTTTGTTTATTTGTTTGTTTGTTACACTTTCACATTGTAACTACTGAACTGATTATCATGAAATTTTGCATACACGTTGTCTGGGGTACGGAGAAGGACATAGGGTACATTTTATCCCGGGAAAAGTTCCCGAGGGATCGACATTGACGCGGGAGGAGCCGAGGGCGAAAGCTTGTAATATTATAAATATAAAAGTGAGTGTTTGTTTGTTTGTTCGTTTGTGATGTTTTCAAGCCTTTACTTCTAAATTGATTTCCGTGCGTGATATATTGCGTACATGTTGTCTGGGGTACGGAGAAGGATATAGTGTATCTTTCATCCCGGAAAAGAACTGTTCCCGAGGGATCGACATCAACGCCAGCCGCGGGTGAAAGCTAGTCCTAACTGATCTTTATACATGATCGAAGTAACTGATATTATAAATGCGAAGTTGAGTATTGTATTTGTCTTTTTTTATATATTTGTTTGTTTATTAGCTTTACGCCTGAAATACTGAACCGTATCATGAAATTTTGGATATATGTTGTCTTGGGTACAGAAAAGGATGAAGAGTACCTTTCATCCTGGAACATAAACACTTTTCCCGAGAAATTTACTTTAAATTTACTTTTCGCGAGTGAAGCGGCGGGCAAAAGCTGCGGGTGAAAGTAGTAAATGTAAAGTGATGAAATTAATTGCTATTGAAAAGTTCGTAGCGTTGTAGAAAACCATAGACATAGAATATACTGGGACATCCTGTCGGCAAAAACAAAAAAAAGTAAGCTACCTTTACCTATTAAATCTCTCTGGGGAAAGCTATGAAAAAAAATTCTTACCTATTAAATGACCAAGCACTTGAACCCAAAATCAATATTTAATTAGATACCTCTAGTTACTAGTGATCAACTCTAGTTACTCAGGGTGGACTAATTGCCACTTTCCACTTTTCACATAAATTGTATTGTTTATTAGTAACCCAGCCCGCTTAATCTCGTCTCAGATAAAGAAAGCCGCACGCAAATCTACACGCGTTTGGCGATTACGATGACACAGACAGACATAGAGAGATACTAACGTCCCTTTGGTCACCAGTTAAGAATCATGAAATGTACACCTAGTTAAAAAGTCGTATACTTTTTATGAATATTAAAAATAACTTACTTTGTCTAGCAAGTCTCCAATGAGTCCGTCCCATTTCTTCGTCTTTTCGTCATATTTGCCATATCCCTTCTCTTCTCCATCTTTGCCTTTCTCATAAACAAACTCATACGTATAATTGAAATTTTCTTCTCTCAGTATTTCGAAGATTTTTTCTATGAGATCTACAGAAAAACCTTCATATTTTTCTTCAGTATTCCCACACTCATCGCCTTCACATGGCGGTTTTTCCGAGAAGTAAGGTTTAGCTTTTCTGGATATAACCTGTAGATAATTGATGTAATAAGATTTCCACAGTCCACTATTTTCGGCTTACTTCTATTTACATATCTTCTTTATATGTATCTATATAAGACCATCTAAATAATTCAAGGTATCTTTTTAGTAAATAGTAGCCTTAGTTGCTAAGGACTACTGTTAACTAAATGAGCTAATCTATACATATAATAAAACAGTAAAATTATTTTGTCTGTACATTTCGAATTTTTGACTGAAATGGATAGAGAGATACATAAAAAGAATAATAGAAAGCAAAAAAAATTTTTGGAATTTCTTGTCTGTCTGTCTGTCTGTCTGTCTGTCTGTCTGTCTGTCTGTATGTATGATCACGATTATCTCCGAAAATACTGAACCGATTTACTTCAAACTTTCACCAATTGCTTTGTTTTAACTCAGTTTAACATTTAAAGTTTCTTTCATCAAAATCGGTTCATTAAAAAAAAAGTTATCGTCATTTGAATGAACTCAAGGCATGAGTTTGCCTGCAAACATATAGCAAAAATAAAATAAAATAATAAGTGACATAAGAAAATTAAAATCCAAAGTCAATTCATCATCATTATACGACAGCATTATACCTATCCATACTATCCATAGTAATCCATACTAAAAAAAAGGAGAAGCTGACTGACTGACTGACATATCAACGCAGGGCCTAAACTATAAGGCTCAGGAACTTGAAATTTTGCACAGGGGTTCCTTTTATAACGTAGGGGAGCACTAAGAAAGGATTTTTGGAAATTCATCTCCTTAGGGGGAAAAACGGGTTGCAAAGTTAGTAAGAAACTTTGTTGTTTTTGAAGTTATTCGAATGAAATTCAGCATGAAGGTTCTTTACTGAAAGGTATGAAACACGAGTAAAATATTTTACTCAAAAATCATCCCTTAAGGGGGTAAAATAGGCGTGCAAAGTAAGCATGAAACTTTGCCATTTTTGAAGTTAATCGAATGAAATTCAGCATGAAGGTTCTTTACTAAAAGGCATGAAACACGAGTAAAAAATTTTTCTCAAAAATCATCCTTTAAGGGGACGGATATAACGGGGATGTAACGGGGATGCAAAGTTAGTATGTAACTTTCCGTTTGAAGTTATTCAATTGAAATTCAATATTAAGGTGTTTTATTGAAAGTCATAAACTAATGTATTACGGGTAATTCTACTGTTCCTGAGAAATCGATACTTACGCGGGCGGAGCCGCGGGCCAAAGGCAAACCTGACCTATATATCAACGCACAGCCGAAACTACTGTGCGCAGAAACTTGAAATTTGGCACAGGGATTCTTTTTATGATGTAAATGAGCACTAAGAAAGGATTTTTAGAAAATCAAAGGGGTTATAGTTTTATGGAATTTTCTCATTTCTGGACTTAGAAGTTTGAAAATAGGTACGCAAGTTCTCAATTAAAATTAAAAAAGATCTGTTTAGGTGAACCAGACAACATTCTCCCCTGAAGGGGTAAATAGGGGGTAAAGTTTGTATGGAATTTTTCCATTTCTAGACTTAGAGGTATGAAAATAAGTATATACGTTCTAGGTTACAATTAAAAAAGATCTGTGTAGGTGAAATGTACAAAATTTCCCCCTTAAGGGATAAAGGGGGGGGGGGGGGGGGGCTGTATGGAATTTTCTCATTTCTGGACATAGAAGTATAAAAATAAGTATATATGTTTACATTACAATTAAAAAGATCTGTGTAGTTAAAATGGTCGAACTTTCCCCTTGAAGGGGTAGAATAGGTGGGGTAAAGTTTGTATGGATTTTTTTTATTTACTTAGAAATATGACAATAAGAAGTTCTCCATTACAATAAAAAACTATCTGTGTAGGTGAAATGGGCAAAATCCCCTCCTTAAGGGCTAAAGATCTATGCAGGTGAAATGTATTAAATTCCCCCTTAAGGGGAAAAAGCAAAGGGGCAGGGGTTTGTATGGAATTTTTATCATTCCTACTGTTCCCAAGGGAACGACATTAACGCGGGCGGAGCCGCGGGCAACAGCTAGTTTTGATATAAAAGAATAAAGAACTATCTCATATGCTAACCCTACAAATAATTTCTTCAAGAAAATCCAGATTTATGCTTATGGCCTTTGCAGTAATTGATAACAACAATATGCAACTTACGATGAAATGCTTAGAAGTCTGTTCTTTCGTAGTCAAGTCAGAGTCTCGCCTTTCTTCGATGATTTCCGTGCCGTTGTTGGATTCCCATCGGCCTATGGTCTTGAGCTGAGAACCGTATATCTCATTGACGAACAACGTGTAGTTGGCTCGTCTGCCTCTCTCGTCAAACGTAATGTTTCCCGTGACACCTTTTGTAGTTATCTGTATTTCAAGTCAAATTTAATAATACGTTTTAATAAATTAAAACGTATTATTAAATTTGACTTGTTTACGTGGGTCAAATCTTAAAAGCAAAATTAGAAACACTACCCGATGTTCGATTAACCTAATGTTTTGCATACCTACACATGTTAATCTGATGACAATGCGATATGTTGGGATCGTGTAGCTGATTTGATGGATAAGATCTCATAGGCTGAGCTTGGATACACAATAATGAAGTGTGAATTTGTTTATAATTTAAAAAATACAGAAACTTTTTTTTCGAAAGAATAACATTGTTTTAATAGGTAAAAAAGCATAATTTATTAAAGTTTTACTATAAAATATTTCTGTAGACTGTTAAAAACAGGTGATAAAAAATCAATGATATGGAAAACTTTCCTGAGAAACTACTATATTTACTACCTGCTTTGATAAGAGTTCTCTGGGGAACATTGTTGAAAGTCATGTATTGAGTGTGGTTTTCAAACGACAGTATTTTAGATATGACCTACTTTTAAAGTGGCATTTTGAAGTTTCGCTCCATACTCCCAGGGCGTCTCGATTTCAGCGTCACAAACATGATTCTCTGGTGAAGAAAAATCATCTCCTAGCGTCTGTACGGCCTTCAGAATGTGGTTGGCAATATCATCCATTAATAACGATTCAAGCTGTGGAACAAGATGATGCTTGGTCAATTTATTTTGCTTGATTTAGAACTATTTTTACTGACTTCGAAAATAATAATAATAAATAAATAAATATATACGGACAATTCACACAGATTGAGCTAGCCCCAAAGTAAGTTCGAGACTTATGTTATGGGATACTAACTCAACGATACTATATTTTATAACAAATACATATATAGATAAACATCCAAGACCCAGGCCAATCTGAAAAAGATCATTTTCCATCTTGACCTGGCCGGGGATCGAACCCGGTCACTCCGTGTCGCTGGCGTGTTGACCGCTGCGCCACGGAGCTAGTCAATAGTAAAAAAGTTATCCTATCACTTCTTATGGAGTTGGTGCCAGCCAATATTAAAATATAATTCAACCTAGTGCTGCCCGAAGGTATGTTGTAAAGACGCGATCTAACTATCCATCCATGTTATCTTGGCTGGCACAGACTCCAAAATAAATTATAAATTCTAAGATTGTACATTTAATCAGTTGTTATTGTTTAAAATATTTTTTTATACTAAGAGTGTTAGGAACTTTTTCGACAAAATATAGGAGCGAGTAAATGACTTACTGATCCTTATAAGTCAAACAGATAAAAATAAAATATGTATGTAACTTATGATATGACTTACATGGATCAATAAATCGTTTACGTTCATAAAACAATCTATATTGTTATCTTTTTTGTGTTTTGTTTTTATTTATAAATAATATCTTATAAATATTATTGCACAGACAGTAATTTTTTATTTTCCGGTCTGCGTTTCAATATATTAAGAAAATTACCGTAAAGTTGGTTACTAGAGGAGCCTGTGACTTCTGACTAGACCACTTGGCCACGCGTGGGGCCAGGTAGTGCTGGGCGTTGCTCAGTACTTCGTGTTCGGTGATGCTCAGCCATGTGATGTTCGAGACGTACTTGGTCAAACTGTCAGCTACCGTGGACACGTCCAGGGATACTAAAATGTAATGCTACAACCATTGATTTTGTTAAGTACCCGTGAGTCGCCAAAAGCAAGATATTGTTAATTTAAATAGGCTTCTTCGAGCGTAATTATAATAATATGTATGTACATATATTTCTTAATAGGTATGTACGGTCACCTGCAAAAGTCCATACATAGCCTTAAGGTGAAAATCGATTGCACTGATTAGGGCGGCATATATATTTAACAATTTCATGAACCTTATGCCACACTCCGCGTCGTATTTAGACCAAAGGATTTACATAGCGATTCAACGAGGTAATACAGCCAGCATTATGGGAAATTTTAGGCCGGGTACGATGCGGGTGGACTTTTTGATTGACATTTTTGGACGAAACTTGTGGATAAACTTATAAAATTTTTGACAATGCATGTTGCGGATGCATTTCTGTAACTTTTTGACGAAGCATGTTGCGGATACTTTAAAATATTTATCAAATAAACGGACTTTGATGACTATGTATGCCAGGAATAATGTAGTGGTAATGAAAGACATTGCCTAAATCTTTTCCCAGTCGTCAAAGAAACCATTAGTGTGCAGGTTGCCTCACGATGTTTTCCTTCACCGGAAACAGCTATTGGTCAATGAAAATGACTGTACTTGAGTCAGATTGGCCTATCCAACTCAGGGTACTAGTCCTTACGAGTTGGTCTCGCAGACCACTGAGCCACTGCCGTTTCGGTCTTAACAATATAAATTATAAACTAGTGACCCTTGCCCCGGCTTCGCACGAATGCGATAAATTATATATATTAAAAAAACCGCATCTGATTTGATGAGGTTTTTTTAATATATAGAGGGCGTAGTCTTAAAGATCAAGCATATATAGAGACAGACAGACAGCGGGAAGCGACTTTGTCTTATACTATGTAGTGATTTAGGTTACATGCGTGGTTGTAATATTTAGGGTCGACATTGACTGGGCTATAGATGTTATTCTTTTTAGATAGGAGTGGCCACGCTAGGCAAATTTTTTACAAAATAGGAATGTCAATTTTTTGTCTTTTACGTAAGTCTGTAACTATGTATATGTATGTAGTGATGAAATAACTTTTCGTTACAAATTTTATTCTCTTAACAACCTCTAATATTTAGTATTTAATAATATTTTTGCTTAAATTGTTATTGCCCAACTAATATTATATATAAGAAAGTGAGTTTGTTTGTGACGCTTTTACGCCTTAACTACTGAACCGATCATCATGAAAATTTGCATATGCGTTGTCTGAGGTACGTAGAAGGACTTAGGCTATCTTTTATCCAGGAAAATATACTGTTCCTGAGGGAGTGACGAAAAATATTTTTCAAGTTACACATACACAAGTTATACATTTAATAGTTTGTTTTGGAACAATCGTAAACAACGCGAGTTATGATAGTTACCACCGTTATTTCCCAACCCATATTTTGATTTTATTCGATAAAATTAAATTAAACATTCATTTCATTTTGCTATGTCACTTTTTCAAGTATTTACAAGCTAGTTCTTTTAAATCCGTTTACATGATCATTTAAAGTTCCGACATAGAAATGTTACATTGTTTATTTACCTGATAATGATTCATCATTTTTAATTCATTTGCATCTCTCAAATACTGCGGTATACGATCAGCGCGACAATCCAGTAGAAATCTACTGGCTTCTTGATACTTCTTTAAGTCCTTAAACACCTAGAAACAGAGAGTATACTAAACAAAAACTTATAAGTTATCTAACTCATTTAGAAAGTATATAAAGTAAAATAAACTTACATCAAGGTTATCATCATCGGGGTTCAATTTCCGTAGATATACAGGATGTTTTGCCGTATGCTCCGCTAGTATTTTTTGTATTCTTAGCAAACCTGTAAAAGGAAAGATATAAAAAAAAATAAGAAAAATGTTTAAGACATGATACAGAGATTAGTCATATAATTGTACTTACCGAATTCATCTTCATATAGAGCCGAAAAACTATCCCATTTGTAATATTTTAAAAGTTTAGCGTACGCAATAGCAATTTCATCAGGGTCAGGATAAAAATTTATAGTAATATTCTTGAACACAAGTTCTTCTGCCTCACTTTCTCCTTCGTCATCTTCTGTTTCTCCATTTTCTTTTTCTCCTTCTTCTTCGTCTTCTGATTCATTTACTTCTTCTTGTTCTTCTTCATTTTCTTCTTCATCTTCGTTTTCTTCTTCTTCCTCCTCAAGGTCAAACTCAGGATCAGGGAACTGCCAACTGGCTTGAATATGAGGTATATTTGCAATAGAGCACTGGTCCCGGACGGCGCCACTTGTTAATGTGTTTTGTGGACCCAATACCATTATAGGTCGCATCTCCATATTCGAACATACTGAAACAGTAGCTCTATTAATGTATAAAGCTAGCTCATAACGTGTACAATGTGCGAATTCCCTAAGAAGTGAACTACTTCGTGATAGCTATAGTAAGTACCTTATCCCTTTAAAAGCTTAGTGTTGTGGTGAAAATCAAATATTGATATATTTGTATGCAAGTAGTGAAGCTGTTCAGTCGTCGACAAAATACACTGATGATTTTATTGAAATATGAAATAGGTAAATTTATGCTTTACCTATTCCATATTTACGTGGACATAACTTTCTAAAATAAAGTTTTATTTTTAAAATCGAATTTTTAATTTACAGTTCTAAGGGTTTTCCGATTTTTGAGGTATAAGGACTTACAATTTCATATTTCTAGGTTAATGGAAAATACTTCCCTATAAGGTAGTCCCTTCAAAATAAAGCTAATTTGCAAAGTATACTATGTATGATTGTTCACAGTTTTAAGAGACTACAGACTTTAGTATTTAATATAAATTTTAATTTGATACATTCATGCATTCCAGAGAAAAGAATTGAAGACAGAACAACAAAATAATCCAACAAGTGTTCCTATTTACCTTTTGTCATTCGGAAGCATAAAAAATAGTAGTCCGTTTCTAAAATATTTTGCGACTTTGTTTATAAGGAGTTCTTCTAAAAATCTTCTAACATACATACATGTTTTCCATACTGAGTAGCTGTCGGATCTGGAAGAATTCAAGATGGTCGCGGTGAGGTGGTAGTCCGGGAGATGAGCGTCAAAAACACTCTCGTTAAAGGCTAGCTGTTGGGTGATTGTGTTGGGCTCGAAGATAGCAGCTGAAACACATTTGAATTGTATTTGGATGACATTGCACATACAAAAACGTATATTCCTTAGTCTATTTTAATTTATTGGTTTTATATTTATGAATAGATTGATATTAGGTATACAGGAATACATACCTTCCGATGTATGAAAAAACTCAAGATAAAATGCCACACCCATTTGGATCAGTCCAAGGGCTATGTCTACAAAATTACACTGTACAATCTTTGGCCTTTTGTAGACTGACAAGAGTAGCAAAGTATTGCATTTATAGGATAAATAAAAATAGAGAAAATATTAATAAACCAAATCTCACCTAATTGATAAGAAACTTCTTCCTTCTCCTCGTTTATAACAATCTGAGACGCACTTTTGTTCACTAAACAAAGGATAAATAGTAACAGCCACATTATAAAAAGTTTGCCATAACCAATACCAGACTCGTTTCACTGGTAGAAGCGGCGAAACGTACTGAAGTTTAGCGGTTTGGCCACACGGCCAAACAAAATTAAACGGTTATAGAGTTAGAAATATTTAGAAGGGACCAAGTTTGCCAAGCTGCAATAACCGGAGAACTTAATCGATGGAGTTGAAGCACTTAATACAAGTATACTTTTTGGTTTTAATACGGTGGACTATATAAAAACGCTTAACAAAACGTTGCTTGTTTGATAACTAGCAACTAAGTGGCTAGGGCATTATTTCATATGTAAAGTTATTTTACTTGCTTTATGATTTAGAACTTGAACAAAATGAGATCAAAAATCTGTCTTAAAAAAGGAAACTTTTTGAAACTTTCTATTCTGAATGTTCATTCATCGGCAGAGTATTTCCGCGGTCACCAATCGTGGAATCCCGATTCCTAATTGTGACGAAAACGTCGCGCCGCTAGTAGCGAGCGTCGCAACGTGACCTAAAATTGTTCTCCAAAAATACCTCAGACGGTGTGGAGGTGGCAGCCGCATCACATCTGTAGACAATCGGACTCATGAACGACTCCGATAAACATGAAGCCACTAAAGATATTGGCTGTGCTGCTTCTCTATCAAATATTGGAGGCAGAAGCCATGGTTAGCTTCCCCATAGGTATGTCACTCGCCTATCTACGTACTAACGATGTAGACGACAATATTAATAGTAAGTTTGTTTTCAGGCGGTTTATTTAATAGTGAAACTAATGAGATTTCGAAGAGAGCTTTCGAGTACATTGCTCAGACAGGAGGTACGAAAGCTATTTATGGTCGAACCATGACTTCAGTCGCTGAAGACAGTTATTCTATAGCATTAGAAAGTAAGTTTGTTTGAGTATTTTCCGTGTTATGATTCTTGTTGTCATGTTTGTTTACATTTGTTTTAGTTTTATTTATTTACGTAAACATTAGGCAATATTTACTTTTCGTTCTTACTTGTATCAGTTTTATAGTATATTAATATAAATTTATAATTGTGATGATAGGACCTCCTAAAATCGGTGATAGTAAAAAATGTAATAAAATTTAAATATTTTATGTGGTTAATTTCCAGTGTGCCCACGTACATCTGGCAATAAAGGGATCGTAGCGCTCATTGATTCGAGACCCACAAATGGAATTTGTGATACTCCATGTTTACTTTGCAACAGATTGAATGTAAGATTTTTTAGGATAAGTATATGTGATACCGTAAAATTAAGGACTAATCTTTCCTATAATTTTCACAGATTACTCATCTAGCTCTCGGGTGGCAACCAATTGAGAAAATTGAGCAAAATCTTTTTACATTTTCATATTATCCACCTCCAGAAGTAATATCGAAAGCCTTTGCGAGGCTCATAAATGACTTACAATGGGACAAATTCACAATATTATATGAAGATGACAGCAGTAGGTGCTAGTTTATTTATTACTAACTACTTACAATATTTTTTCTTTGAAAGAATACTATCTATCTCCTCCTTTTTAGGTTTCATTCGTCTTCAAGAAATTATAAATACGTGGCCTCAAGATAGAACTCCAATAATCTTTCGCCAATTAGATCCGATAGAAGATAATAAAGAAATTTTAAAAGATGTTATAAAAGTTCTTCACGTAAGCTACATTGTGTTGGATTGTGAAGTTGAGAATGTAAACAAGTATATGGAGCAAATAATTGAAGTGGAAAATGCAACAGAATATTTGGTGAGATTCAGTGTTTGAGTTACTTTGTTATTTAGGGGCGTCCCCCAAGGATCTGTTTTATCACCTACGCTGTTTCTTCTGCACATCAACGACATGCTTAACACTAGTAGCATCCATTGCTATGCAGACGACAGTACGGGTGATGCATATTATGCAGGTCGTGCAAATATCCCTCAAACACAGGTGGAGGAGAACAGAAAGAGACTTGTGTCTGACATTGAGACCTCTCTGGAGCAGGTCTCTGAATGGGGTAAACTAAACCTAGTTCAATTCAACCCTACTAAGACACAAGTCTGCGTGTTTTCCGCTAAGAAGACCCCATTTAACATAGCACCGAAGTTCCGGGACACCTCTCTTACCATTTCTAAGAGTATTGGGATCCTTGGCGTCGATATTACGAAGGAGGTCCAATTCCGGAGTCATCTGGAAGGTAAAGCCAAAATGGCTTCTAAAAAACTTGGGGTGCTCAATAGAGCGAGGCAGTACTTTACTCCGGGTCATAGACTTTTGTTATATAAAGCTCAAGTCCGGCCCCACATGGAGTACTGCTCTCATATCTGGTCTGGTGCACCTCAATACCAACTCCTTCCTCTTGATTCCATCCAACGCCGGGCAATTCGTATTATCGACGATCCCACACTCACAGACGATTTAGACACCCTCGGTCTACGGAGAGACGTTGGCTCTCTGTGTGTATTTTACCGTCTATACTATGGGGAGTGTTCTGAAGAACTTTTTGAATTGGTGCCACCGTCACCTTTCTACCACCGCACCTCTCGCCACAGGAGTAAAGTCCATCCCCACATCCTTGACACTTGGGTCTCCAAAAATGTCAGAGCGTCACGTGGTTTTTTTCCTCGTACAGCAAGATTGTGGAATGGACTCCCTCCCGAGGTTTTCCCTGTGTTTTATGACTTGAGGTCCTTCAAAAGGCGTGTTTACAGGTATCTTAAGAGTCGGCAACGCATCAGCAGCTCCTCTGGTGTTGCAGATGTCCATGGGCGACGGTGACTACTTTCCATCAGGTGGCTCGTCTGCTCGTTTGCCGTCGGATATAAATAAAAAAAAAAAAAAAAAAAAATTAAAAATATGTTCTGATTTGTCTACTGTCTTGTGTTTTTAAAATAAATTATACACGTGTTTTAAAACTACATTTCAGAGTTTCATATTGACCAACCTAGATTCTTATAAAGTCGACCTGTCCGAAGTACCTGACCTAAGAGCGAATGTGTCCACATTGTATTTGACTACAGCAAGCGAAGATAGGTGGAGGGAAGTAAGACTAAACCCAGATAAAGACTCTATAAAGGTAATGATAACAAACGATTTGATTTAACTATTTTGTTGCTTAATGTCTTGCTTTTTCAGTCATTTAATATTTATTGACTTCTTGCCTTATTTTCGTCCTTCGTATTCATTTACCGGATGATAAACAAAAATAGTAAAAGACGATCAAGTAATGAGTTTATGGTTTTGGAACACCTAATTGTATAATATTGTAATGCGTGGCCTGATATATGATAATATTAATAACTTACTATTAGTTAATGCGTCGTTCTCGTTATTCAGGGCTAAATACATGTAAAGTTATTAATTGTTTTGTCTTTCTCATATTTTGAGAGCCTATCGGTTTTTATTCATAATTAAGTATTTTTAGCTAGAAACAGCCCTAGTGATTGATGCTCTTAGACACGTGGAAACAGCAATAAGAAGCATGCAAGGGGAAGGCGAGGGCGGAATGAGGTATTACCCGGATGCACCTCTAGAGGATCCACCATCACTGTGCATTAAAGATAATAAAGCAGATTATGTGCCATGGTCTACGGGAGATGCTTTACGGCAGGCAGTTATAAGCGTAAGTAGTGTTTAATTTTTGTACGAGCCGGGTCTTTATCTCATAATAGACAGGGGCTCATTAGCTATAGGTACATATATAAGAGCGTGCGGGTCGGCGGAAGGGCGCTCTAAACGAAGGCGATACACCTAAACTTAAAAACTAACCTACCAATCAGTGACTTCTTACAGATGATTACTTACAGGGAGATTTCCTTAATCTGACTCGTGTCAACATAACCTAACTTTTCCAAACAATATTGACTCCGAACCCGAGTTATTTTTCAGTATGTAACTTCCGTACGTGAGTTTACTTACAATTAATGTAGATTACCAGAATGAACTCCGTTCCACCACGTGTCCCAGCTTCAGCAACTTACGCAGTGTTATTATTCACCGTTCGCAAACGTATTTTCAATACCTTTCCAAAACGCAAATCCATCGACGATAAACCTATCATTCAAAGGAATGTTCTTCATACATACAAACATATTATTACGTCTTTATCCCTTACGGATTAGACAGAGCTTAAGGTCCTAAAACCCGAAGGCCACATTTAGCGTGTTGGTGGGCGTAAAGGTGGAAAACGGAATCAAAATAGTGATGGGTTGCTAACCTCATCGTCTATTGTCATGATTCTTTAGAATTCGCCCATTCCCTTGATCGGCTTCTACGATTTGCGCGGGAAGAGAAGCAGCTTGTACATTCTATGTTTTTTTTATTTTCTTTCAGACTCGCATGGAGTGTTTATAAGATCAGCATTAGTCAATAAAATCTTCAATTTATACTATCTATATTTTGAAGATATTGATTTTATATTAATTAACACGTGCAAAGAAGCAATATTTTTAAATCTATGCGTGCATGAATCTGTTGGTAGTTTTCAAATTTCTGACCTTGCCTTCCTTTTCAAAGGTGCGCTGTCTCAACATGGTACTGGGTGGCGCAAAAGTAAAGACCCTATTTGGTTCAGCTATAACATTTTTTCTAAATTAGAAAACTAGATTTAGGTTTTTTTAAATGTATATTTGTGCCATTAAATTTCGTACCATTAGGATTTAAAGATGATGTCTTTTAAATGGTGACCTCCAGAGTTGATACACATTTGAGCCCTATTTATGACATTTTGCATAACTTGCCGTAACACTTCCTGCGATATGTTCGTTATTTCTTGACGAATGTTTTCTTTTAGAGCTGCGAGAGTCTGTGGCTTGTTCACATACACCCGAGATTTCAAAAAACCCCAAAGAAAGAAGTCTGGACTGGTCAGATCGGGTGATCTTGCAGGCCAAGGCAAATCGCCAAAACGAGAGATAACTCGGCCTGGAAAAGCGTCCCTCACTAAGTCCATAGTGTCGCGCGCTGTGTGTGCCGTAGCGCCGTCTTGTTTATTTTCAGTGTATTTTACATTTGTTCACTACACAATTTTCAAAAACAGAATGACAGAAAATGTCATATAAAAAAAATAAAAGTATTTTCTTTAGTGCCAGTACTTTTGCGCCACCCAGTACAATGTAACTGCACTGCTAGGACTCAGTACAGAAGGTCTCAGCATTTTTTTCCTTATTTATTAGCGGACTGAAGGAGAGGTATTTGCCCAACAATGAACAAACAAACTAAGCGGCACAATATGCTGCCTTTATAACTACTACTTATGTTAACGTTAACTACAAATACTACAATAAAGATTCTACATTACAGACAACAATTAGGGAAGGGTTTACTGGTAACATAGAGTTCGACGAAGAAGGTAAACGGACGAACTTCGCTTTACAATACTCTAAGCTGAACCAAGACATGCAGTTTGTAAACGTGGGCTACTGGGAATCGAAGACGGACCTCATAACGAGAGTAAACGACAATATCTCGGACCGCTCCACAGCTTTGAAGTCTAATGTGATAAGGGTAAATATATTTTATGTTGTATGTAAACATGAGCAAAATTAATAAAAAAAATACCATCACTGACCTGGCTGTTGTTTCAACTCTTTTTGATATTACTAATATGAATATCTCTTATATGCACAAATTGAACCATGTTTTACCAAAACCGATAAGGTAACAATATTTTATCAAATACCTTCGTTTCTAGCTGAGTGATGATTTAAGTAGATAATAGGCAAAACGAGTCGATTTTGTTTATTTTTTATTAATTAGTCTATTCTTTTCATACAAAGTTATGTTATTATTATTCGCTGCAAGAATATTGGTTTTGGATTATATTATTTCTATAGCATGTCCTTAGTTAGGAAAACTACACTATACAATACAATACTAAGGAAGACAATACAATAGAATATAATACGATAATATAAGATTCAATACGTGGTCTGTATTACAGATCGTCACAAGAAAAGGCAAGCCTTACTATTACAAAAGTCCCAACAGTACAGAAGATTATCGAGGATATGCTGTAGATCTCATCGATGCTATATTCAAAGAGATAAATAAAAAGAAAGGTCTCAACTTAGAATACGAGTTCTACAGAGCTCCCGAGGATGGGTATGGCAAGCAAATAGAGGGAACTAGAAAGTGGGATGGGATTATTGGAGAGTTAATGGAACATGTAAGTAATTTTTCTACCCAAGAGTGTCTGATTAGGGTTATTGAGTGTTTATATGTGGCAGCCTAAACCGCTTGATTGGATTTAAAAATATAGAGGTGCAGGATGTAACGCTAAACAGCGTTGTAAAAAAAACATCAAAAAGGCTTAATATAAAAGTATTTTGCCAGCCCGGTATATAATCGTTTTTTTTATTTTTTATTTTATGATAGTGGCAAACGAACAAGCGAGTCACCTGATAGTAAGCAATAACTGCAACATCGACAGGAGCGTTGCCAGCCTTTCAAGGAGATGGGGTCGAATGTCCACCACATTGAGAGAAGGACATCATGGGGGGGGGGGGGGGGGGAGAGAATGGGCCTCTGGCTCTCTCACTGAATGAAGCATAGAAGCTTTATCACTTCGTCGATTTTTGTGAGAGTGTGGTAATTCCCCGAACGAGCCGGCCCATTAATACCACTAAATGCATTTTGCAAAAATTACTGCAAAAATGCATTTTGCCGGTAGCGTGGCTCTACCACAACTAAATTGCATATAATAACAATAGCATTGGTCCCATGTCTGAACAAGCTAAGTTATTCGGTTTCTGATCAAAAATATATTGTCTTATTTCAGAAAGCCCAATTAGGTATTTGCGACCTCACCATAACTTCAGAAAGGAATGCTGTGGTGGACTTCTCGATACCGTTCATGACGCTGGGCATCAGCATGTTGTTCCAGGAGCCCCCTGCCGAGGAGCCTGATAAGTTTTCCTTCACCAAACCCTTGGCTTTGGACGTCTGGCTGTACTTGGCTACGACTTACATCATAGTATCCTTCGTGTTGCTACTTTGTGCCAGGTAAGTAATAAAAAAAAAACTAAAACACGTTCCCTAGTTCTTGGTGGGAATTTCGGCGGACTACACGGTTTTTTTTTAATTTTTTGTAATTAGTTTCTAGTGACTATATATAATGTGAATTCGCAAATTATTAAATTATATAAAATGAAGTCGGCTGTACAGGTCATATCTAAATATTTTTTTTCGCTCAACCAATTAGAAATTTACATAAGCCAATGTCTGGAGCGCAGTGGTTAACACGTCAGCCTGCAACACGCCGGGCGCCGGGTTCGATTCCGGGCGCGGGAAAATACTTAAAAACGATTTTCACCGGTTGTTTTGTGTGTTGATCGCGGTTTTGGAACTACAAAAGGAGAGTTGACGTCAAGGAGGCGTTGTGATCCTTCTATGTGAATTCAAATTACAGTTACAGCATTAATGCTGTCTTAATAGCGGACCCCGGGCTCAATGCGTCACAGCTATAAGAGAGAATCTTTGGGAGCAACATCGACCTATATTAAACTCTTACATGGGATTTCTCTGTCCTTCCGATTGTTATTCAACAACTAGATCGACCGATTTTCCCGTTTCATGATCTGAAGAATGTTTTTATAAGTGGATAGTATAACGATTCATGGGAATAATGGAAATTCAATTTTGCTCCTTAAGAGGTATAGTAATACATATATTTAGGGTTCCGTACCTGAAAAGGTATAAACGGAAAATTCGTTGTCTGTTTAATTATCAAGATTGTTTACGCGCGACCTAACCTGAACCTTAATTGAATTAATATCGAATACTCAAGCTTCAACACAATCAAAAGATAAGGCTGTTTATGTCACAAAATTTGGTTATTTTTGCAGATTCGGAAGTAAAAATTAAAACGTAAATTTCTAGTTGTATCGTGATTTTTATTCTCAACTTCGAATTTCGAATATAACTTGTATTTTGGCAAGTTTGTGGATCCCTGTTGCCTGTACTGGCCAAATATACGCCAGCAAAGTATGTATGAAAGCCATAGAAGTATGAAGTCTCAATTTTTTTAAAATCTATGACGAAAGCTGAAAGGTCTTATAACTAGTTTTATTTAAAAATGGAACGACTGGTTTGCTACGAAATAATGCAGGTTTTGCAAAGAAGTATGAAGTGTTTTTTTTTTTATCTATGGGGTTTACAAATAAAAAAATAACGTGTTGCACTCCGGGTGCTGGCAGAAGTGAAAATTTTGGAATTTCACGTGTCGTCTTATGAATTTTCGATCAGGTCACGTGACCTGACGTGAGTTTAACATTTTTTACCTTTCCCAAAAAGCCAACAATGCCGCTAAAAAAGTTTTCACTTTAAAAAAATTATTGAAAAAAATAATATTTTATCTATATAGGGATAATCTTCAAATAAATGATTTACATGTTTCAGAATGAGTCAAGACGACTGGGTGAACCCCCACCCCTGCAACCAAGACCCGAAGAACTTACAGAACATCTGGAGCCTGTACAACTGCATGTGGCTCACGTGCGGCTCCATTATGACCCAGGGGTGTGATATATTGCCTCGGTATGAACGTAATATCATTTATCTAGGTATCAAAATGTTCTTTTAAATTGCCTTTTTAGTGTTTCTATTTTACGTTGAAAGGTATTGTGCAAACCATTTATACATACTACTTAATATTATAAACGCGATTATATTTATTTATTATTATGGATGTTAAAAAATGTGTAGTACACATTATGCCTTTTGTTTACAAGTTGTTACTTGTAAATGTTTGTGAGTCGAACTTCAGAAGCTTGGTTTACTAGAACAAAAAAAAAACTAACTACATCCTGACGTGCGTGCGATTGAGCTGATGTTTTTTTTTATGTATATTTGACGGCAAACGTGCAGACGAGCCACCTAATGGAAAGTGGTCACCGTCGGCCATGGACATCTGCAACACTAGAAGGGGTGCTGATGCGTTGCTGCCTCATGAAGTATGCTTATGAAGGTCATATGACAATATAACATTATTCGGTCGTTGAGTTGTTCCGATGATGATGTCAGAAAGTCGCCATAGTAACTCCTTATTAAAAAGATAAAATTATTGTGTTCTTTTTATTTGTCTTGCAACTCTTGAAAGCAGTTTATAGTATGAATACGCTCATAATAAAATATTGGCTCAGGAATGAATAAAAAAATAAAATTGGCAGTCACAGGGACTGATGATACAATCGAAAACAAACTAGCGTGACGTGTGACGCGAAGTCACAAGTTTATCCTATACTAAAAATCGCTCAATGCATAGAAAAACAAAGAACTTTCCACAAAAATATCCAAAGCATCAAGTAGCACTACTTTCCCCGTCTGATCGATATACAAATAGTTCAATTGAAATCATACTGCCTCTTTTCCAGAGGCGTGGGGTCACGTTGGACGGCCGGCGTGTGGTGGTTCTTCGCCATGATTATAACGGCATCCTACACTGCCAATATGGCTTCCTTCATCAGTAACGACCGCCGCAGCAACGACATTACTGACGTCAAAACTCTGTCCGAGCAGAACAAAGTCTCTTACGGTGCTGTTTATAACTCGTCTACGTACTTCTTTTTCAAGGTAGTAAAAATTGTTTTTTATGCTATAAGCTATATATATAAATACGCAAGCGAGTCACCGGATGGTAAGCGAACAATGCTGCCCATATACAACTGCAACACCAGGGTGTGACAGGAGCGTTGCCGGCCTTTCAAGGAGTTGGGGACATTTAAGGGGCTAAATGGGAGAAGGAAAAGATGGGCCTCAGGCTCTCTCACTTACCAAAAGGAAGCATAGAGGCGGTAAAGCTTCTACTCAAACGTCAATTTTCTGTGAGTGTGGTACTTCCCCGGACGAGCCGGCAGATTCATGCTACTAGCAAAAATTAATTTTGTCGGCAGCGTGGCTCTACATACCTAAAATGGTCTGGTTAAATAGGTTACAATATTCCGTGATTACAAATAATTACGGAGTTTATCCCTTCTGCCCGCTATTTGTTTAAGATATGGCTGGATACAATGAACTCTGGTTTAGAAGACGTTAAGTAATTTGTTTATTATTTTTGTGAATATTTGGAATAAAAATTTCCTCTAAGAGTATTTGTTAGAAGACGCCTATGCCTCATAACGTACATATTTAGGGTACTCAGAGGAAAGCTTGAGCATACGGCTGCAGGAGGCGCCACTGACGCGTTCGCTTAACTTTATAGCGGCGAATGCAATAGGCTTAATGAATTTACACGAATATCTGTCATGATATATGTTTTCACTACATTTTGTTAACTACATTTTTGTAGTAGGTTAGTCGACCTGTAATGATAGTTGAAAAAAAAAATCCTGCCAAAAATAGTAATTATTAAGACTTTCTTTTTATTCCACACACATACAGTTCTTTAGTAAAGTGTATTTTAATAGTATTTTCTTCATAGTTTGTGCTTGACGTCATTTGTTACCTAGGTGTGGTTTTTTAATAATGCAATACTAATAAATGACTTCTAAAATAAATGTGAAAACCAAAAAAGGAGTTTTACATGAAGCGCTTACTAATATGCTCGCCCATGTTAATGCATACATACACAAGTATTGTAAATTTCATAGAAATGCTTAATTGATATTTATTGAATAACGTGATTATCTAAAATATGTTTTTAGATAATCACGTTATAAAATAAATAATAATGTGCAATTCATGTTTTTTTTTTACTGCATATTGCTTGTCAAACATTTCAGAATTCAAACGATTCCGTTTACCAGAAAATCTGGTCAGTAATGAGTTCAGCGAAGCCCTCAGTTTTCACGACCAGCAACGACGAGGGCAAGGAGCGCGTGTTACGAAGTAAAAACGGCAACTTCGCATTTTTCATGGAGTCGACAGCTATCGAGTACTATATACAGAGAAACGAAATGTTGAAAATGGTTGGCTCGAAACTCGACTCGAAGGAATACGGAATCGCTATGCCGAAAAGTAAGTATATTCCCTTGTGAGAACTCGGAGAGTGGTGATTAGTAGTGATATGTAATAGGAGCGTTATTTAGATACCATTCTTATAATATTTTAATTACTAATCGTACAATAAAAATGTTAGAAATAATACTTTTAGTAATGTATTTTGCTATGTTGGATCAAGTTTATATACGGTGAAATTTTGATTGTTTTGGAGCCTGTGTCCATTTTTTTATTTCCCAGCATTGGTCCAACAGGAAAAGTTGTTCATATCGACGGGCTAAATCATCTCCTTAAGGGTTCAAAACGATAATGTATATGTCGTACGCCGATCGTTTAGTTGGGTCGATCGCGATAGGATTGACCAGATCGATATGTATTTTGATTCGGCTGCCTAATTACCACCATATCGTTCAAAGCATATCGTTTGACAATTTGGTCGTCCATACTTGGCCAAACTGATTCCGTAGGGTGATCAACATTATTCGTCCACCAACTCTCTATTATCACTATGAGATGCGGCGATGAGCAACCAAAGAATAATTTTTTTGTGAGCAACCAACCATCATCACTATTTTGATTCCGTTTTCCACCTAACGCCTATCAACATACTAAACTCGACTTTTAGGTCTAAAAGACCTGTTCTCTGTAAACCTCTACCCTGCAAAGAAAAAAGACGTGAGACTATGTTTATAGGTAATATTCACCTATATTTATATTATAGCATGTATGTAGATACAAAAATGTATACTTACAGGACGATAATGACGCAACTGTCATCTTGATAACGCAAACAATGATATTGTCTTGTTTTGTATCGTTCAAGATAGTGTATTTTATTTTTTAGGATAGTATCGATCATCTATTTGAAATAAAGTCACATTGCTTAAAATACCTTGAAAGAAAAATACCCAGTGGATAAAGAACATAGATTAATCAAATTGACAACGATTTCAGATTATCCGCGGAAAGAGTGGATTGACAACGCGATTTTATCTCTACAAGAGCGAGGTGAATTAACTGCTATGCAGAAAAAATGGTGGGAAGAAGAAGATAATGAAAGATATGGCCAGGTAAAATTTGTCCAAATTACATAAATCTAACTAAAAATTTGGAAATTATAAGTTTCGGTACGAGTATATAACGACGTACTTGGATAAGTACGCATAAAATCTCGTCGTTATATACTGTGTATATCTCTCGTGTATAAATCACGTTTCGTTTATGCGTGATGTATATCAGGTAACCATAAAAGAATCGTGGTTTACATGGCATATCTGTAGTTAAATATTGTAAAGTGGTACGGAAATAATTGCGGTAATTGTAGGAATTTTACTGACAAAAGGCTAGTTTCCTAAAAAATATAATTAGTCCGACAGTTAGATAATCAAAAATATAGTACATACGTATTTTTTCTTTTGTAGATTAAAAAAAATATTTGTAAATATGATAAAGATATAGCCCTTTGAAATTCCGTGTGCCGTCATAGTTTGCTACACGTTTAGCAAATTTTGACGTCACGAGCATACCCACTCATGAACTTTGACGCGCGTTAACTTTATAATTTATTGTTTAATTGACAAAAGAAAAAAAAAAACCGTTTAGTTAATGAAATAATCTAATATTATTTTATAATGTAATTGACCGACTAATTAGTTATAATGTTATTATTTTGACCCAGGAAAGTAGCCTATTTTACGAAGTTTTATTAGACGAGACAAAAAATAAGTGCATATTTGAGAAGTAAATTTCTTTTTCATTTTAGCCTACGACTAAAGTGGAAGATGATGGCGGTTCCCTCCAAATGAAAAACACCAGCGGTATTTTCATGGTATTGGGGCTGGGTGGTGTCCTGGGACTTTGTGTCGCTGTCATCGATTTCCTGCTGCATGCCAGGCAGATTGCTGTCAAGGAAAATGTAAGAATTCTGTAAATTACTTACATGCAGAGGCTCCCTGTAAGTTAACTTGGTCGTTTGGTGACGAGCGTCGTCGTCATTAGTCTCTATCATACTGGGTTTTTGCATACCAAATTGAAAGTTACTATGTTCTTTTTCTGAAATGCTATTAAGGAAAATTGTGAGCCAGCGCGGGATGGCTGGCAGATGTGAAACATCGAAATGATTTTGTATCCGTAATATGCATAAAATATAGTAGATAGTTTACGACAGGAAATAAATATGGCATAATGCGCTACACATATGTACACTCTATCATATAGCGTGGCGACACATAGGTATCATGGCAACGCGTCGGTACGCCAACCAACAATCGGTCTAACGTAGGTCCTATCACTTACGTCTTTCTTCTTTCCCTTAGCTTACTCGCCAGTTACAATTTGCAGACAATACTCGTATTTGTAGGACCAATATTGATTGTTCCTACAAATATCTCATATATCATATAAAAACATCTCATAGGCAGCACGCATTGGGGCTGCCTGTTATGACGTACGGAGCCGAGATGTGGACACTCACGGTACGACTAGTCCACAGGATCGAATCAGGAATGAAGTGATCCGGCAAAGAACCAAATTTACCAATAGCCCAAATAATTAGTAAGCTGAAGTGCCAATGGGCTGGTCATATATGACACAGAACCGATGACAGCTGGGAAAAACGAGTTCTTGAGTAAAGACCGCGTCTTGGCAAATGTAGTGTAGTACGCCCTTGGGTTAGATGGAGCGATTTACGTAAGGTTGCTGGCAGAAGAAAAGCTCAAGACCGAGCTCAGTGAAGTTCTATGGGAGAGACATATGTCCAGCAGTGACTGAGTGTAGGTTGATAATGATAATGATGATTTGTAGATGTGTATATTTGACCGATAGTTATTACAATATATTGTGGCTTTTCTATAGGTAACCTTCAAGGAAGCGTTGAAGAGCGAGTGGAAGGCGTCGTGCGACCCGCGCGTGCTACACAAGTCAGCCGCGCCGCCGCGCTCCGCGCCCCCCTCCAGCGGCAGCGGCTCCCCCTCCCCGCCCCGCGAGCGGTCGCAGTCGAGAGCCGTGTCTGTCTTACGAGCTGCATCTTCATTTATCAATTTCGAGGACGCCTACTGATTTCATGTTTATGCCGGCTGCACCTTATCAGAAATTTGTATAGGCATTCTGACTCCAGAATTCGGACATGAAATTCAGACGCCCGTCGTAACGATTTGGATGCGGCTGGAAAGCATGCATGTATGCAGAAAGCGCACACTGTCAGAATTTTTTAATGGTTGACATTATAATTCATTCGGGATGTGCTGCAGACCTTAGAGACCTTGCTTCGTAGCAGAATTACGCGCATACCTAGGTACTTGCGCATTCGTTGGTGCATCACTAAGTCAGCCAGAACTAAGATCGCGCTACAAATCATGCGAAATACTCGCGAGTTCCTTAAGTTTAGTTATCCTATTTAAGGAATTTTGATTTGTTTCAACACACTTACGTCCCTATATATTCAGGTACCTAATAGAAGGAAATTGAGTCTAATGCTTCCATGGCTCAAGCGTATGCTTCGTGATCCATCAAAATGTATTGACATATTGATGGATCACGCAAAGATTACAATGAATACGGCGAGTATTTATTACTCGCCTTGTACTCTTTGCGTAGTATTGACATGAGAATTAGTGCGACCTCTAAATACGACTTTAAGTTTGTTTTCAAATATATGAACTAGTTTTAGTTTACCTCTAAAGTTGGTACTTTAGATAAACATACAAATGCAGGCAACTGGTAAAATACCAATGTAAATTTCACATTGCCTTGGGGGCAACTGCAGGTTGGTATGTACCTATGTTTGCTGCCTTGTGTAAAACAATATGTATGTGCGTAGTTATTTAGTAAGTGTATATTTAGAAAATATAAAATATTGATACTTTAATAAATTTGACTTTATGTTATTGCGTTCGTATTCCCCTTTAAATATTGTAAAGAGGAAATTATATTTGATTCTTAGTTTGTTTGGAATGGATAAATTTGAAAACTTCTAAACAGATTTCAATAATAATTACACCTACGGAAAAGTATATTATTCAAGCCCGACCAAAAATATAAAAAAAAAATACCCTGTAGATGCTAAATTAACTATAGTTATTGTAATATTGTATGGTCGTACATATGCGTCATGTTGATATAACAAATACTTCGTTATAATGTAAATAAGTAACTTTTAATAGCTGCCGGCAATTTTGCTTTAAAATAATTAAGAAGATGCAAGAAAAAAACCACGCATAATAAAATCACACTTTGATATCAATAGACAGAAAATTGCAGCCTCCGTGGTCCAGTGGTTAAGGCGTTTGCCTGTTAACCCCGGGTCGTGGGTTCGATTCCCACCGGAAGCATACTTTGTCTAGTTGTTTCCAGTTTGATTAGGACATTGCAGGCTTGAATCACCTGATTGTCTGATAATAAAGATGATTCTCCAACCCGTCTGGCCAGCGTGGAGAGTGTAGGCCAAGTCCTCTGGCTGCTCTGGCCAAGTATGGCCCTAGTAGTACAGAGAGGGTCGTGCTCCTGTAGTGGAGACTAAAAAGGACCTGATGATGAAAGATGATTCCGTGCTTCGGAAGGCACGTTAAGCCGGTGGTCCCGGCTGCCATCTGGTAGTCGTTAAAGGAACTACGACAGAGGCCGAGAGGCGGTTCCGAAGTACTCTGACACCAGGGTGTGCATGGTCGATTGACCGTGACACCTACTCGAAATGATGATGATGAATAGACAGACGACACTAATTACGTTGCCAATGGAAAACATTAGTTTTAACAGTATTCCTCAATATGGCGAGGTTTTTTTTTTATTATTGGTTGAACTATAGCGTGTAACATAGGCTACGCTGACGAAGTTATGGAAAGAAGCTAGTATGTTATATACTTTACTTTCTACTATTGGGGTCTTATACTCAATTTCTAACTAGTTTTTGGAAACATTATTAGTATATTACGGAACTTAGAATGAACCTTTTTATTAAGTCTCCTTTTTATTAAGTCTACGGGACTTAATAAAAAGGTTCATGCTAAGTCCCTCATAATTAAGTGTTTAAAGCGCGAATCATTTATGGACTGAGCGAGCGAGTTGATTACCTCCCCTCAAGAAGCCTTAAGAAAAAAAAAAATTACAGCAGTATGAAATAAAATTGGCAGAGGACACGAATACTCTTTAAATAGTGGTGATAAAAGTTATTTATTTAAGAAGTCCACTTTGAAAAGATCAGCGGCAGAGCGAAGTACTGACGAGGCTCTGGAGCCGTGCTTAGAGGATGATGCAGAGGAGGAGGGGCGAGAATGTTGGACCGGCTTCTCGGTCTCCCAGAAACTCAGCGCAAATATCAACTCGGCCCAGAAAGCGTCGGATTGAGTCATCTGTAAAAAACAAATATGAATCTATTGTATCATGTTTCCGAGTATGGCAATATCCTCCCACGGAAAAAAGAATCCTTGGGAGAGGCTTTTGTCCAGCAGTGGACAAAAGCCTCTCCCAGAGGAGTGAAATTCATCAACATCATCATCGTTACAGCTGTAAGAACAGCTGTAACGATGATGACAGCATGAATTAATTGTACTTGTGCAAATAACGCCTAAAACATTACTTTAACTTGATAAGTTTAGGCAGTGATGGAACAACTTTCCCATATAGAAGTGCAGAGTATATTTCTCATAGAAACAAGTTTTGTATTATTCCATCATGTAGGCCCTATGAAAGTTTATTAAATAAATTATTCATTCAAATAAATCATTCATTCATTCAAAGTAGTGTAAACTATATAATTAAATATTTTATAAAAAGTATGTGTTAAGTACCATAAGAATTACTAGACGAATTTTTTCAATCCTATGTCTTTAATTATACCAGTGCGAATACTTGGTTTGGCATATTCAAGTTGTAGTAACTCATGGCCTTACATGAAAAGTTAAGTGCATAGCCGAAACACAATTTTTTATATAAAGGTTGTCCCCACCAAAAGATGAACACCCCTATAAGATGAACGAAACGCCCATCTCATTTAATAATTATAAGCATTATAAATGTTAATAAAATTTTATTAAAAGGCTTTGTGTGAAGGGCCATTCTCACAGATACTAGGTTGTTGTGAAATGAATGTTAAAAAGTTTTTTTCCTGTTGATGTGTTAAAGATTTTTAAACCAAAATATTAACAATATTGCTTATTATAAATGTTATTAAATATGTTTTATTTACAAGGCTGCGTAAAATTGAATTGATGAACTATGTATTTTTTGGATTAATATATTTGAGAATTAAATATTTATTAACTATCCATATTAATCAACAGATTTATACCAATTGCTTTAGTTTTTTGTATGAAATTCCGCTTATATTAGTTGTTCAACTATTGGTGGTATTACCCTAAGAAGTTATATAAAATCTAATAAAGGTAGTCTACCTTTTGTTCCACAGCAACCTCCCGGACATGCCACATGAACTCGAGAAAACCCATGACAGCGGCGATGCTGCAGCCTATGCTGAGCACCACAAACACACCACCCACGTTATCTATGCCCAATTCGGCTGCTGCGCCTTCTTCTCCATCTTCCTGAGCCTGCAATTCAAATCGTGTTAGGACAGAGAAAATATTTTTTTTACAAATTAAATAAAAACATTAAGTCGCTTTATTACACATTTTCGAAGAACTTAAGTAAATTGACGCATTGAGGTACAGTCAATATTTAGCAAAGGCGTTTAACATCTACAACGCATATGAAAACTTTTGAAGAAATGTCTCGGAACTTTATGTTTGATCAGTAACTTATCCACGAATATTTATTTAGAATATCGATTTGCTAATCTCAAAGGAAGCTATCGATGTCATCCCGTCATTTTCCTGAGCTACTCGTATGTTTTGATAAGTTTTTAAATTATAAATAAATGGGGAATTAGAAGTCAAGCCTCAGATATTATTTGGTCGCGGGAAATTAACTTCTGAATTTTAATTAAGCCTCGGGATAATTACAAGGCTATCAATAAATTCGCCTTTTTAAAAATTCATGCGTCCGCAACTAAGTATAAAACTCCCAATATAACAATAATATCTTGGCCACAGAGGTAAGGTTAGGTTTGTTAGGTTTCTTTGTGACCAAAGCAGGTGCAAGCGAGCGTCCCCAACGTATGGGCCATGGAGTCGCTGGTACCGTAATTTTGGAGCGCTGGGAATTTGCCGGCGTAAAAGTACCTTACATCGATGATATATATAGTAGCTCAGATAGTATATTTTCGACGCGCTTTGATGTCGGCTGACTAATTAATTCAGAGGACCATATCAGTTTCTAGTGAAGAATGATGCTATTAAGTTTAATTAGCACCGAAATAAAATAAGTGGACAAACTTACGGCACAAGTACTTTGATTCGCAGGGATTTTCCACCAACGGTTTTTGAGTTCCACTAGTTTACCGCTTTCAGCTAATTTCAGTACCGCATTATCTACTGCTGTGCGGTATGCCGAAACTGAAAGCATGATATACTTGTTAAATTGTGTTTCCCATGGCTTAAACTGTGTAATTTTTGGCTTATGTATTGTAAAGTTTCACTAAATCATTAAGTAGTTTTTACGTGAAGGAGATATAATTATAAATATAACCTCATCAATTTTATATATATAATAAGTATAAGTAAAATATAGAAATTGTATGCTTTTGTAAAATAAATAGGTAAATTTATTTTAGAAGACCTATAAATTAGCTTGCTAAACCTTACTTAGGTTTAGTAGCTAATTTATAGGTACTAAAAATGAATTTATTAATTTTGTTCTTTATAAATGTAGTATTTCACCTCATAAAGTATACATGGTGAAATTTTTATCGCTTGGACCCGTAAAGGAGTGACTCAGACCATCAAAATGAACTACTTTTCCTATGGGAACAATGCTGGAAACTCAAAAAAATTCGACATTCCCATACAAACTGGCCGGGCGGCGGGACTCTTTTGTATGGAAATAACGAAATCTTTTTGAGTTCCCAGCTTTGGTCCCATAGAAAAAGTTGTTCATATTGATGGTCTGAGTCACCCCTTTAAGGGTCCAAAACATTGATCGTTTTTTACCATGTATAAGACTTTGTAGTTAAATATTGTACAATGGTACGGAACTTGGCTAGTTTTATTTAATCTCAAGTTAACCTTAACAGGAACTCAGCGTATTTCGTGATATTAAAAGTTTAGGTTATTGGGTAAAGTACTTACAAAATGGCATTGCTATTCCATAGCCTTTAGAATCGAGGAGACCGCCTACTTGCGTCAGTCCACATTTACGCTCAAGTTGGTAGTCGATAGCCGTGGATTCCATGAGGAACGCAAACCCTCTCTTACTTTTTTCAACTCGATCGACACCCTCGTCATTACTATCAAGGAATACTGAGGGTCGCGCTGACTCCATAGCCGCCCACATTCTCTGATAGGTTGAGACGTTTGATCGCTAAAAAAAAATATTAAGTAGGTATATCATTTCTTTATGTTCATATTCATTATTTATAAAATACTTATACGTTTACTGAATGCTCACAATGGATAAACGAATGTTTACGAATCAATGTTACCATTTCAAGAGAGGTCTGATATAATATCATCACGATATTCGCTTCATATAAACCTGAAGACAGTTTATGAAAGAGTCTTCTTCAGCTTTTTTTTAAATATGCGTGATGCATTTATAAATACTCAACATTCTTGATTGGTGTGACTCTCAGATTTCTTTAATAATATGCCTTTTAAATAGTGGCTTATAAGTAGGTAGCTTACAAGTATGAAGGTAGCTTACTGGAGCTCCATATATGGGCTGCTAGCATATCCCAGGTCCACTCTAATACATAAAATGTTATAAGATAAGCCCCTTATAATTTACAAAATCTAAAGAGTTAGCAACACCGTTTTGGCTTACTTTCTTTTGGTTGTCTTCACTTTAACTTTACCTTGAAGAAAAAATATGTTGATCCTTTTTTGACAGTGCCATACTTGATCTTAGTTTGCATGGCGAGGTCGTCTGCGCTCTTGATGGAGTCATCCATGGCTGCGTTGGTAAGAAAGGCGGCTAGGTTGGCCGTGTAAGACGAGCACATGATCAGCGCGAAGAACCACCAGAGGCCGCACACCCAGCGAGTTGAGTAGCCTCTGCAAATATAGCGAACTGTGGAATAATAGTCCAGTATCTCTCAGATTTGGACCTTTGCTTAATGTATAAATTGAAAGTAAAAAAACTAAAACAAGCTTTGTACTACTTGTAATGTACGTCACTTTATATTTCGAGTTATTTTCAGCGAGCCCTTTAAATATCCATATTGTCCGCGTGCTTCGATAATAGCTAGTACGAAATCTTGGGTATTTCGCCATGGATTTAGATTAACGTCACACAGTATCCATGCACTGTCATCCAAACTTAACAAGTATACAAAATTTCAGCTCTATCAGTAAAAGATATCTGCTTCAAGAGTTGCAAAATTTCACCTGCACTAACATAGTTACATACATACATTGCAAGTTAAATAAAAGCTTGTAAAAACGAGCAGATTAGATGTATCTTGGTAGCTTGAAAAATAAAGTGTTACTCGCTTAACGAATTAAAAATGTACTAAAAATTACTTTCATCCGATTCAGTAATTCTCTTTATCCTTAACGGAATAAACAGAGCCTACTTTGGTGGGCGTGTAGGTGAAAAATGGAATCATAATAGGGATAGGTTGTATGGCAAACAGCTTCAGCAATTCGACTATGCGATATGCGCGGGAAAATGAGCGACTGGTACATTAAGTTTCTTTTGTTTACTTAGTAAGCATAGAATAAATAAACTGATGAAAAAAATAAAATGTCTGTTATGTGCTCTAGAGGTACAGGGTTAAATAGGTGCCTACATTTTGAAGATTCCCATTACAAAAATCAGACATTTATTACAGACTAGTGGTCGCCCAGTGAAAGTGCTCCGAAGTGCCCCATAAAAAAAATTGTAGCATTCTGCGCTCCTTCTCTATATTTTTTTTAACTAAATGTTGGATTAGGCATTTGTCTCCCATCTCACCTGATGGTAAGATGGCAAGTTAGATAAACTATAAGTGTGCGTAATTTAATACTCCCGCAATTTTCGTAAAAGGGGGTACAAAGTTTTTGCTTCACGTATTAATAATAGATTTTAATAAATGTATAGAGGTAGAAATGATACGTACTTGGGTAAGATATCGGAGCCTTGTGTCATGATGGATCCCATTGTGAGCCAGCAGGAATTTTTAATATGCCATATATTTTCCAGCTCCTCAGGTGACTTATCACAGGGGTGAGGGTTCTCCCAATCATTTGGGGCCAATCTAAAAGATTAATAACCATCGCGTGCATTAAAATTCTTTTAATAATAATTATAAAAAATAACACTATTATTTAGACGAAGGTCAAATAATGCGTCTAAACATTTTTTTGTTATTTGACGACGATACATAAAACTAACAAACGCTTATTAACACTATTTTAGTTAAAATATGTTTTGTCCTTATATTGCTCTTTAGTTTATTAAACTAAAAGAACGGGACAAAACATATCTTAACTGAAATAAATCTAGCGTCCGTAAATTTTTATGAATAATAGATAGAAAGGAAATTTAAACGACAATTTAAAATTAACCTAGCAATTTAAATAAAATCACTTAAATACGGTATTATCGCGTATATTACGCCTACATTATTTTTACACCTAACGTTTCGATAACTTTATAGTTTTCATGGTCGCAGTTAGACTAAGTTGACATTTGTCTTTGTGTTATAAGAACTATACAAAAATTACCGCCTACCATATTTCTTGATAACGTTCCGGATGTACCCAGTATTGGCTCATGGTGTCTGAAGGTCTTGGAGTCTTGTGATGAGCTTGAAATTTTATTAAATTGATGACAGGATCCCAAGCTGGTGGTAACTGCCTACCATCCTCTCTATTGAAATAAGGATTTTCAAATTAGTGTATCTGCAACCATGAAAACTGTAAAGTTTTCGAAACGTTAGGTGTAAAAATAATGTAATATATGCGATAATACCATATTATATGCTGTGAACCGTTATTCGAAACCTATAGAGTGAGATAGCATTACTTCCGCTTACGTCAACAGCCCCCCAAACAAGTACCCCCCTCCACCCCACTCCCGACGGCCATCGTGCGAGTGGAGGGGAGGCTAGCTTGCCGCCTGCGCAGTCTTGTATCGTCACATTGGCATTGACTTTCGTCATGCAAACACCCCCATCATTATTACTAAACAACGTTGTTGTTCGAAAATTAATTAATTATTTAAGAATTTAGACATATATATTGTCTTACGATATACGGAGGAACGTTTATTGCTACAGGAGCTTCTGCGGAAGAGCTACTGTTGGCTGTGTTTTGCAGAAAAACACCATGGGCTAAGTTCCTGAGCGGAATTCACTGCCCAGAGAAATTGAAGCGCGTGCAAATAACCCGTCTGTTACTGGGAAACTTCACGAGCGGGCTTCTAGGCCCAAAGAACGTAAGCGTCTCAAAAGGCGCTCTAATAACTCCATCGAGTCTCTTGAGCAGGCTACTAGGCCAAACCGCGATACGCAATCGTGTAGCTCAAGCAGTTCGTCATCATCTTCGTCGTCTACGTCATCCTCGTCGAGCTACGGGCGTCCCCGGCGGCACAATAAGCGAGCTACACGTCGAAATCGGTCGATTTTTATCAAATAAGGTTAGTGAAATTTTGAAATATTTAAACCATAAGCTAGATCTAAATAGTGAATCGGATTAGGATATCTTGTCTATCACCCATCACAAGATTTGCAAGCTTCGATTCTTTTAAATAAGCCACTTATTGACAAGCCTAAACACGGAATAGTTTTTGATTGTGACCTTCAAATTAACCTCAAAGAAGCTGCAGTTGAAAGTACTTCGGATACTCGGCTTTATATTTTATGTAAATTACATCACTTTGATAGGAATAAGTGGGAAAGAGTACGTTATGTAGGAACAGAGAAAAAGTACCTGGCCAAACCTTGTTTTTTTTTTTTTTTTTTTTTTTTTATGATTTGGACCTTAATACCAAATTAAGATTTTATGACCCGAATTCTTCTTGGCTTAGATCTCTCGATCGTTCATTTCGAGGATTAACTCATGCCGTAATTCAACAAAAGGAGGTATTCAAAAATAATTTGAAGCAGCTGGTTGATTGGACTCATAAACCTGATTGTGTTTTGACTCCCAATTCCCTATTCGACAAGCTTAACGAACCTTTTTCCAGTAAATCAAGTTATATTATTTCGTCCGAGGATATTCTTCAACTTGTCTGCGGAAGACGAGCTGATGCGATCCAGAAACTTCACGACAGTATTCCATCGGGCGTTAAGAACCGGTACATACGAGAGGACTTGCGAAAGATTCCCCCTACAAACACTGATTTATTCAATCCGGAGATTATGAGCGCCTTTTTGACAAAGGCAGGGGGCGCGAGCAAAATATTCCTTAATAAGAAGCGCTCAGCGGATGAGCCCATCATGTATTTGCGGGGTAATGAACAAGCCCAAACTAAGCGACCGCAGAGGTCATTGCATTACAATAAACATGAAGAGGCCTTCAACATTCCTGGGCCCTCTACTAATAACAAAAATTGTAGATTCACTGCGAATCGCAACGACAACAACTCCAGAATTCTCTTTTCTCTCCACAGTCAAAACAGAATGGTAAGAAATATAGTTAGTCTACCCGCAAATCTAATAACAAGTCGTTTCGAAATGACTACAAACAAAGCTCGTTTTACGGCGGATGTTTAGTAGATTATTTAAATGTCTGGAAAAGCTTAGGGGCTCCCGATCATGCCCGAATACCGAGTAGCCTTTAATCGAAAAGCCAAGCTTTGTAACCCCAAATTGTTCAAATATCAAACACCGACAAGTGTATCGATGACAAAACAGATTATAGATTTGAAAAAGCAAAAAAAAAAAAAAATACTGACTACCGCTCCGTAGTCTCCGAGTTTGTTTGCCTAATAATGTTTCTTGTAAAGAAAGCAGACTCCAGCGATGGCCCGATACTCAATTCAAGTTTTGGCTAATCAATGTATAACGGGTACCAGATTTCTAATAAGAGGGAGACTGGGCCATAAAAATCGATCTGACACGGGCATACTTTCATATCCCAGTAGCTCGATTACATCAACCATTTTTGAGACTGCTTTACAAGCTGCCCGATCAAGCGAACGAAGCAGAACTTCTACAGATCACGAGTTTGCCCTTCGGCCTATCCTGCTCCCCCCAGTCACGTTTGCGACTGGACTGCGCAATATCTACGAACCAGGGTGTTGAGTGATCGTATACTTGGAAGATTATCTAATTGTCAACAAAGATAGACGGATTTTATCAGAACAAGCTGCGGAAGCTGTACAGGTTCTGTCCCAACTAGGTTGGACCATCAATTGCAAAAAATCCGTTCTGTCTCCTGACTCAGATCATAGAGTATCTCGGAGTCACGTGGAATCTTCAACACAATCTAATGTAATTTCCACAAGAAAAACATCTCAGGATCGAGAAAAAGCTGAATCGGATTCTGCTCTCGAGTCAGTGGTCCCTCAAGGAGGCTCAGACGTTACTGGAAATGCTGAATTTTGCATCCTTTATAATCCCAAGAGGTCGGCTTCATTGCCGCCCTATACATACCCCTGTGCATGGGCCTGTACCCTTTTTTTCGAAAGTCCAGCCATACGCAAAGCGCGCTCTCAGCCCTGCATCAATGATAGAACTACGATGGTGGTTGACAAAGCTTACGGCAAGCAGATCAATACACTCCGAACCTGTCACTCACTTCCTGACGTCAGATGCATCGGGCAAAGGCTGGGGTCTTGGACGGAAATAGATTGATTGGCGATTCCTGGCGTCCCAGTCAAAAGATTTGGCACAGCAATCTCAAAGAAATGTGGGCCATAATCCAGTCCATTCGGATGAATCAACGTTATCTTCAAGGAACATCGTTGTTGGTACAAGCCGACAACAAAAGTGTGGTGAGCTACATACGAAACGAGGGTGGCTTACGCCTAAATCCTAGACCAGAACGACATTCACATTACCCTCACTATATACCCGGTCCTACAACAACGAGGCAGATTCACTGTCACGCCAGAAAGGTCACTCGGATAGGACTCTTACTCAAAGGGCCTGTGCAGAGATCTTCAATCGCCTTGGCACACCGCAGATAGATCTTTTTGCGTCCAAGAACGCTCACGTGTTTCCACGTTACGTGACGCGAGACTGTAGCGACGTGAATGCGGAATTTCACGCTTTCTGCACGAAATGGTCCTATCACAAAGCATGGATTTTCCCACCACTACACTTGGGCCCCGAGTCTTAGCAAACCTCAACAGGGCCAAGGGCAAGTATTTATTGGTAGTACCTCGTTGGCAGAAAGTTTATTGGCGCCCGGATCTAAAGAGCAGAGCAGTTTTAGCACCTTGGACAATAACCAACCTCATACACAAACTACTGGATGTACGAACACATTTGCCACCAGGACAAGTATATCAAATGTGCCTCGAGGTTTGGTTAGTCAAGGGTGGGACCATCTGTTAGCAGACTGGTCACCAGAAGAAATTAAATTGTTAGACTCTAGTTGGAGGCCATCCACAAAGAGAGTTTACTCTTTAGTTTGGTCCAAGTGGCAAAATTGGTGCCTTGCTAAGAATATCAATCATTTAAGTCCGAGTGGACCTCAGTGAGCTAAATATTTGGCTCACCTGCACCTAGAAGAGGGACTATTATACAAAACTATTTTAGTATACAAGTCCACGATAACCCCGCGGCCAAGCGCATTCTCAAGGCAATATCAACAGCTAGTGCAGCTTCTGCACCAAAGAAGCCAGCAATATGGGATCCAAGGACTGTTATAAAGTGGTTATCGGAGCATGATCCTATAAAGTTATCTTTATACGAGGTCTCAAGGCGTACTGCTCTGATATTACTTCTCGCGTCCAGCAGTCGAGTGCATGATCTAACCTTACTACACATAGATGAAGATCATATTGAAGATATGAACGATTATATTATTCTTCACCCAAGATTTGGCTCTAAGGCAGATAATTATGTATACAGACAGTCATCTTGGAGACTGAGTAAGGGTCAGCAAAACATAATATGCCCAGTATTCTGAATAAAAAATAATGTACAAGTACGCCCCGCCTCACGCACCGTGCTGGGTGGCTGGGTTAAATCTTTATTAGAAGCCGGCATACAGGCCAGCGCTGGCAGCACGCGCAACGCCGCCGCTTCTCTCAACTGGCTTGACCACTGCTCCATCGACAAAGTTATGTCAAAAGGAAACTGGCGTACCCCTAACACTTTTTCCAAATATTATTCAGCAATTATTCGCCCTCTCTCTAATAATTTATCAAACTTGCTAGTACCTTTAATGCATTGTAATTGTAAATCCTTCTTGATTTCCTCTATAGGTCAAGGGATTACTGTGATTCACGAATTTGATTTTGTTTTTTCTTAGTAAGTTATAATTCTCTACTTACTATTTGGAGAGTTTTTTATAATTCATATTATAATTTGATTAGGCATACTAATCATTACCTTATAATTTGTAACAGTACATATATCCTTAATATAAGTACAATTCACACATTGGCATACCTATTACTTGTATAATAATATTGCTTTGCTTGCCACCAGGCGATAATAAACACATCTCACTCTATAGGTTTCGAATAACGGTTCACAGCATATACTATAATGTTTTACCTGAAAATAAAACAGTTATTATATGCGTAACCTTATTCGAAACCTATATTTCTAATTCTGCCTGTGGCTTCATTTCACAGGACTTTCAGTCAGTGAGATGCAATGTGACGATACAAGACTGCGCAGGCGGCAAGCTAGCCTCCCCTCCACTCGCACGATGGCCGTCGGGAGTGGGGTGGAGGGGGGTACTTGTTTGGGGGGCTGTTGACGTAAGCGGAAGTAATGCTATCTCACTCTATAGGTTTCGAATAAGGTTACGCATATAATAACTGTTTTATTTTCAGGTAAAACATTATATTAACGGGATTTTATTTAAATGTGCAACAATCGCGAAAACATCAGAAACCATTAACCTATCAATGGTACTCGGAAGTTATAAGTTTTAAGTATAGAAAAAACGATTATGTTGCATAATTTGTTATTAGGCAGGTAACAATAAATAAATATATAATCAAGTACTTCTATGTAGACAAGTATTAGATATTTCTTTCTATTGGTTAAACTATTTACCTCGCTAATAAATGAAGTAATAATGACACCATGAGAAACGCTCCTGCCATGTAAATCCACACATCCACTGAGAAGGGCTTCAGGAATGAGAAGAGTTCGGGATCGGGTGCCGTCGCCTTCGAGTACAAAATGCTTATTCCTAATGTCATGAAAGGAGTCGTGAAGTCCACTGCAGATCTTCTTTCGTAAGTTATTGTCAGGTCGCATATAGCTAAATCTGCTTTCTAAAAACAGTATAAAAATGTTCATATATGGAATAATGATATATATACAATTATGTAAAGAAAACTCTGTCCGATTCTTGAAGGGGTGATTCAGCCTGTCGATTTGAACAAATTTTCCTATAAAATCAAAGCTGAGCAAACTCATACAAACCAGCCAATTGCGAGTCGGTCTCGCGCACGTAAGGTTCCGTATCACTATCTATAAAAACGGCTAAAAAATCTAGCGAAAGCTCACTAGGAACATTCCAAAAAAATAAACATGTCTTTTGTATGGGAGCCCACCTTAAATACTAATTTTATTTTAATTAAATTATTTATATTTTAAGTGAATATAAAACTAAATATTCTGTGAATATTTCAAGCGTCTACATGAGGTCGTTTTATTAATATCGAGCAAAAAAAATCACGTTTGTTTTATGGGAGCCCCCTTAAATATTTATTTTATTCTGTTTTTTGTATTTATTGTTATAGCGGCAACAGAAATACATAATTTGTGAAAATTTCAACCCTCCAGCTATCACGGTTCATGAGATACAGCCTGGTGACAGACGAACAGCATTTGATTGTCGAAGTCTAATTATGCCGGGATAAAAATTACGATACTTTAAAAAGTCAAGATATAAATAGGGATTCTCATTCCGTCAGTAAAACATTGCCGCGTAGTCTAAAATTATCCTGTATAAATTGTATCGAAGTATCTAAAAATACCCACCCTGTCCAAAAGATGTCTTATGAGACCGTCCCACGTCTTTGTCTCCTTGGAGTAAGAGCCATATCCGTTTCCTGGCACGATTTCAATTTCGTAATTCAGATTTAAAGATTCCTTTAATACTTCGTGTATCAAGTCTTTGGAGTAACCTTCGTATCTGTCATTTCCTGTTAAGACCTCTCCTTCTTCAGGTTTACGCGCGACTAAGTATGGGGCACCTAACCGTGAAACTACCCTGAAAGTATGACTCAATATTAATTCGAATTGTTTTTCCTTCACAACGACATTTTGTTTATGGTATAGGATAGCAAACGAGTAAGCGAGTCACCTGATGGAAAGCGATCAGCGCTGCCCATGGACAACTGATAACATGTAACAGGAGCGTTGCCGGCCTTTTAAGGAGTGGTAGGACATGAGGGAAGGATGGGCCTCCGGCTTTCCCATTCATCGAAGGAAGCATAGAAGCGGTAAAGCTTGTAGTCAAAATTCGATCTTCTGTGAGAGTGTGGTACTTCCCCTGACGAGCCGGCCCATTCATGCTACTAGCAAAAAAATGAATTTTGCCGGTAATTTTGCGTGGCTCTACCACAACTAAAAATGCCTATAGTTCTTAAATATTAGATCAAGACCTAAGAGCCTGGCCACATGTTACATCTTAAGATAACGCGCCTACAGATGTTTTCACTTCAAAAACACCAAAATCGATAACAGGTGATTTGGGTTCGAATCACTTGTGATTTAATGATCATATAGTTATACCATTTAATTGAGTTCGAATATCGATTTTGGTGTTTTTGAAGTGAAAACATCTGTAGGCGCGTCCGGCATTTTTTGAGATGGAAAAAACCATTTAACTCGTGACACTGTTACTGTTACTGTAACCGACACCTCTACTGTATACAGGGTGAAATTGAATTCATTAGCATACGTTTAAGGAGTGACTCAGACCACGAATCTGAACAACTTTCATTTTAGGGAACCAACTCCGAAATTGCAAAAAAAAAAACCAGCTGTTCCATAGATTTTAGCCAAGTAGATATTGCACTTTTGTATGAAAGAGCAGATAATTTTTCACGATGTCGAAGTTAGTCCCATAATGAAAGTTGTTCAGATTTGGTTACGTATACAGGATAAGTAACCGAATGTTAAACTTCTGACGGCACTCCCAATGTGGAGTGCCACTGTATTTTTTTTAATTTATGCTTGATGTTTACGTTAAAATGAATGAAACGGCCGAACATGTTTTTAGAATTTTCAAGACCGAAACCGAATCATCCTACAGTTACCTGAAAGTTTTATTCATCCACTTTTCAGCCAAACGATCAGACACCTCATCGGCTGACCTCTTAGACAAGAAGCCGGTGTCGGCGTTCCACGTGGCGATGCTGTTGAAGCCACTGTTAGACAACTCCATGACCTCTACACTAAAGTTTGTTCGTTCACCTGTCACTTCATCTATTATAATTTGATTTGTTATTCCTAGTATTGGATTCTGAAAAATAAGAAAGTTAATTCAATATGAAAGTCTTAATAATTAGCAATCTACATGGCTGTCCGGTACAGACCTGTGTCTAGTTGGACATTATAAACTTTATGCTGTCATGATTATTCTGGCAAATAAAGAATTTTCTTTAGCGGCGTTGTGCTCTTTTTGGGATGGGTAATAAATATTAAACTCGCGTCAGGACACGTGACCCGATCTTAAATTCGTAAGACGGACACGTAACCTGAGACCGCCGTAAAGGTGTCAAAAAAATTAACAGATCCTCGTCTTCATCGTAACTTACCATCAGGTGAGATGGAGACAAATGCCTAATCCAACATTTAGAAAAAAAAAGACGAGTTTTCACTTCTGCAGGCACTCCCGGAGTGCAAACGTTGTTTTATTTCTTTTCTATATGAATCGAATTTATATCAATTTCTGGTAAATATATTCAATGTGGCATACGTGCTTTCTGTTGTATTATTTGAATAGCCTAACTATTTCCCGCGACTTCATCTGCATTGGGTTCGGTTTTATCACTTAGTCTATCTGGCCCCCCGGGTGTCGACCCGGGTCGCCCTAGATCCCGGATTCCGAAGCATCTTAGGTGAGGATGTAACAGACACACTTTGATAAAAGAGACATCATTAGCTTTTGCAGCACTCAGGCATATTATTGATACATAATGTAGTTATTGAACTCCTTTATCGATTTGTTTAAAAAAGCCATGTAGCTTTCTACCAGTAAAACCTTTTTTTAAATAGGTCCAGCAGTTTTAGAGTTTATCCATTACAAAAAACATACGAACACACAAAACGTTTCGATCTATAATGTCAGTCTAAAAGTCTAGATAGTCTCTATAAGGATATATAAAATAAAAAAAGTACGTAGTGAACGTAATATTTACCGTCATTAAGTGCTTCAAAAAGAGGTCACCTATCTCCCATTGATCTTTAGAGCCGCATTCAATCTCCTGTGCCTCTATTTTGAATCCCTCCGGTGCACTTTCTACGGCATCTGTTATAAGTCTAGCTGCGTCATTGGCCAATGCTGCTTCTACCTAAAAATATTTATTTGTTTATTTATTTCCAAACTTAAAACTATTATTACAGGCTTAATCCTAATACAATAGTTCAGCAAATTTTCCTTAATACAAAATGAATACAGCTACTTTAGTAAATTCATCCAACGTGCAACAGAACAAATCGGCTTTCTGTGTTATAACGTTCAAAGTGCATAATAATTCAGTTGACTACTATCCTTCGGCTTCTCAGCTACGGAACCCGTGTTTTACTAAAGATAGCATGTTAGTTTAAACTCTCTATCTACGAAACATTCTAGCTGAGTGTGGAATACTTCGTAGGTGAGTATTAGTTCGAGTGTTACCGAGCTATTTCTGCGAACGACTCCGTAGGTAAGGTAGAGCCCGAGTGTTAATGCGTCTTTATAAGTTTTATTTAACTTGCAATTTATGTATGTAACTATGTTTGTTCGAGTGCAATCTTGTAACTCAATTTTGTAGCAGATACCTTCCACCGATTGAGCTGTAATTTTGTATACTCGTTTAGTTTGGAAGACAATGCATGGAAAGCTGTATGATGTTATTCTAAATCTAACATGGCGGACAACCCAAGATGGCGGACTAGCTATTTTTGGTGCACTTCGACGGTATGGATATAAAATAAAGGGCTCGCTAAAAAAGAATCTGAAACATAAAGTGATGTACATAAAAGCTTGATTTTAAAAGTTTTTTACTTTTAACTTATTTCTCTATACAGTCGAAAGGAAGTATTTAAGGAAGAGACTAAGTAGTAATTCGTTTTTTTGTGCTTAGACCCCAAGTTAGGTAAGGAAGAGATTCTGTGTTAAATGCGTTCTTTCTTCTTACGACTTAATAGTTAAGGAAGAGACCTGGAGTTATTTCGTCTTTGTCTGCTTACGACTTAGTAGGAAAGGACTATTACGAGTACAATTTTCAGCTATCAAATATACAACTACGTTCAATCCACACTTATATGCTAAAGTAACTGCCTATCTGTCTATTACCTCTTCACACTTAACACTTTCGCTGATACTGCCCGCCTCTATTGTTATTTCATTTGTGTCTGGTTCAGTGTCAGCGAATGAGTTAAACCACTGAACTGATTTGGATGAAATAAGTTATGGACTATAGAGATAGTTTCCTCCCAATAATTGCATGACATTACAAAATGTCCTCCGGGTCTCAAGGAAACTATGTACTAAAAACAGGGTCTTTACGGTTTAAGGTTTGGTCAAGGCTTAGGGGTAACTTCCATCCCAGAAACAAGTATTATTCCCGAGGGATCTACATTAAAGCGAGCGGAACCGTGGGCAAATGCTAGTAAACTAATATGAATACATACAGTTATTTTTTGTGCATCATCAGGTATATCAACTTCGGATGAGCTTTTAGCCTCCCATTCCTTAAGGCAGGACCTCGTTCTTGGGTCTGTGTGATCGAAAATCCTCAAACACGTTACGTTCGACAAGTTGTTGCGAAGCTCTCCTAAATCCAAAGTATGAGCGTCCAGAGACATGAGGACGTAGCTCTGAAATACGACGGTAATTGAGTTTGATTATAATCTAACCTGCAATAAATGTCAAAATAAAATAGAGGTAATATTTCTTTCAACAGGGTAAACTGTGCCAGCTGCTTCTCTTTCTGCGCAGATCGTAAAAACTTCATGAATCATGTCAATAGAAGATGTGGCTAGCAACCCATCACTATTTTGATTCTGTTTTCCATCTACAGCCCATAAGGTCTTAGAGACCTAGGCTCTGTCTACCCCGCAAGGGAAAAGACGTGATACTATGTATGTATGTATAAACAAATGAACGCGAGCGGAGTCGCGGGCACAGCTAGTTTTTATCTAAAATTGTAATAAACAAAGTGTGCTTTCTACAATGCTCACATTTATTTAATACTTAGTCGGCGTACCAATCATTAGCACTTAAAAAAGTTGAATGATCCTGGACGGGGTTGTCATTGGGTTCACCATAAGTGGCACAATTGATAATCTTTCAGACAAATGCTGATATCAACCAAACTACTGAACCGATGATAAAATTTAATAAATGGGACTAAATGGAAATAAAGAATGGTTCTAAAATGACAAGGCTATGACGAATAAAGGACTTCCCCATTTTAAGACTAAAAAAAAAAACAGTAGTTTGAGATTCTTGCTTTGAAAGATATGATTAGAGTGGTCCCGACTGTTTCCATTAGTTCCTTAGAGATTGTCACTGTAAGTACATAATAAGATGGTTTGGTATCTGCTCATGCGTTGGATTTTATTAAAAACCCTTACAAAACCTTCAGAAAATGACCGTAACTATTCAGTACATACTTACCATATAATCCTCAAAGAATTTGACTTCATTGGCCTGTCGCAAGTACTCAAGAACCCGACCGGGAGCGCAGTCTAAAATAACCCTGGTTTCTTTTGTAGCTTTTAAAGCTTTGAAAAGGGGACGGTTATCCTCGCCAGGTATAAGCTTTTTTACGATCCACTTGTGTTCCGGTTTCGCACGCTTTAGGATTTCTTGGAATCTTATAAGACCTAAGTGTGAAAGAAAAATAAAAAAATATAAAAGAAAAATAAAAGTATTAAGTAAATAAGTAAACAGTGTAAACGATAATTAGGCTAAATGGTGTAAACTCGGAAAAGTATACCTAGTTATTGAATTACAAGTTATATAAAAAATGTTTACAAGAAAAGAAAAAGTTTTTTTGAGTGGGTGTCTCTAAACTCAACCGACTTTTATCAAAAATAGCTTAGAACACTCTCGATTGAATTTCCTTTTAATCAAATAATATGTTGTGTAGCTGTTTATGAGCTGTGGTGCCACCGACAGCCAAACACACTTACACACAGCATACCCCATGCTATATGGATATATAAGGATTGTAACGATACTTCCAACATCCAAATCTGTACAGGAATTTAAAAGTTATAAACTTACATACATACATATTATATGAAGTCCGAAGACATTACATTTTGGAAAGTCGTTTAAATACAGGATGGGTCAAATATTTCGTGCTTTGGAAGGCACTTTAAGCCGTTGGTACCGGCTGTCATCATTGATGACAGTCGTTAAAATATGTTAGATACCTTTAGGCAGCTTGAAAATCTGATATCAGTACAGGCCACTTACACACACACAAGAACAAACAACATATTTGATGGGGCGACTCATCAAAGTTAGTCTTCATGCTATACATTTTTTAAAGTCACTGACAAACATCCGTTTGAAGGATCCATCTTATGGATGTCAAACGGATAGCTAAGGATAGGCAGGCATAAAAATGACTACTTAAATGAGTATAATGTTAATTTAAACTGCTTAACGCTGACCTAGGCTAGAAATATGCTTTAGAAGCAAAATAAAAATAATTGAGAAGCTAGTTTTCGAGATATCTGGACCTGAACATTTAGGAAAACAGATGAAAAATACCCTGTGTATGAAACACACTTTCTTGATGAACAACTTTTTTCTATTACTTACTATACGAGTTGTGAATTTGCTTTCGGCATATATCATAAACATGCATAAAAAAATATACAGTCGAACATAGAACCTCCTCCTTTTTTGAAGTCGATTGAAAAGAGCGAGCCTTTGTAAATAGACGACGCTGTTTGTAAAACGCGGAATCGTACAATTTGCCAGCGACATATATACTAAGTCACTGATGTTGACAATGAAAACAGCTGTTTTCTCGATTTTAATAAAAAGAAAATACTTATTTTGTATGAAAAATTCAAACTAAAATAAAAACGTATCGATTTATTAAAAATTACTACCATCATTTCGAGTAGGTGACACGGTCAATCGACCATGCACACCCTGGTGTCAGAGTTCTTCGGAACCGCCTCTCGGCCTCTGACGTGGTTCCTTTAACTTCTATCAGATGACAGCCGGGACCACCGGCTTAACGTGCCTTCCGAAGCACGGAATCATCTTTATTATCAGACAATCAGGTGATTCAAGCCTGCAATGTCCAAACCAAACTGGAAACAACTAAACAAAGTATGCTTCCCGTGGGAATTGAACCCACAACCCCCGGGTCAACAGGCAAACGCCTTAACCACTGGACCACGGAGGCTGTAAAAATTACTACCAAAGCATTCCTTTTAGTCCTATGAGTGCCAGCTCTTAAAATAGTTGCGCTCAATTTAAATGGACCATAAAGAAAGTAACCATATCACGGTGATACACACCTTGATCGTCATCATATAGAAGCGTGTAAGTATTCCAGTCACTGTCCTGAACGAATTCCGCGACTGCCTTAGAAAGCGCGACTGCTTCGGGATATAGGTTGATGCCGGGCGGACTGGGCGGCTGTAAGGAGCGCGGGGGCGGCGGCCGCCACACTGCCTGAATACATCAACGTTCTATAGAATGCTCAATGGAAATGCCTCTTATGTAGTTTTGACAATTAGTTCTTAACCTTTTCAACGCCACAGTATTGTTGTGACATTGAAAAGGCAGCTAAAATGACTTTTGCTAGTAGCTTGAATAGGCCGGCTCGTCCGGGGAAGTACCACACTCTCACAGAAAATCGACGTTTGAGTAGAAGCTTTACCGCTTTTATGCTTCGTTCGGTGAGTGAGAGAGCCAAGGCCCATCCTTCCCCCATTTCCTCCCCCCATGTCGTTCCCCCAACTCCTTGAAAGGCCGGCAATGCTCCTGTTACACCTTGGTGTTGCAGTTGTCCATAGGCAGCGCTGATCGCTTACCATCAGGTGACTCGCTTGCTCGTTTGCAGTCCTATAACATTAAAAAAAAGTCTGATATACAAACAATACAAATCAATTTCGTGCACGCGCCGGTCAGTCTCATAGCGCCACAGATTGTAAATGCATTGGTAACTAAATTGATTTGTCTCATACAAATATCAGAATGCGGCGTTAAAAGGGAATAAAAATTCATTTTGTAAACTAAACTGAAAAATCCCCGCTTTTAACGATCTCTCTGGCTCAGTACCGCACCTTTAAATTGCTGGGCTCTGGGTTCGATCCCCGGTTAAGAGTGGTGGTAGCTCCATCGTACCCACCATTCAGGTTAAATGGCGTGGAGAGAGCAATCATGTGGTTTTTAGGGGGTGCGAGTCCCACATAATTGTTCTGTATCCCCATAGCAGATCAGCATGCGTAACGCATTTACCACATTTAAAAAAAAGGTCATGATGGATAACGACAGTTTTCAGATTATCACAGTATCCTTATCCTTACTAATATTATAAATGCGAAAGTGAGTTTGTTTGTTTCTTTGTTACGCTTTCACGCCGTAACTACTGAACCGATCATCGTGAAATTTTGCGTACAAGTTCTCTGGAATACGGAGAATGACATAGGCTTTTATCCCGGGTAAAAGTACCGGGTAAAAGTATGCCAACCAATGAAACGAAGACGTTATTTTCTATCTCACACATCCTGCCTGCAAAATATGTACAGAGGATGGCAGACAAATTTGACCGCCCTAAAATTTAAAATTTGTTTCTAGAGGGGTCAGTTTTATCTGCCCTCGATTGTACACAAACGTATTTGTAGGATTAACTTGTAAGTCCTGCTCAACTTCGTGAAATGCAAGAACTGTACAAGACGCGAAAAATATAAAAATTAAAACATTTCATGAAACATCCACATTTTGTTAGATTTTGTTTCAGCCCCCCTGAATTATGTCTTCCCAGAAACATATTAACGTTTTGCGTCAATGAGGTTTCCGCAATTATATTTATTTCAACTAGGTTGTAGAGTTAATGCGTAATAATAATACATATTTTATAAGTATTTTTTTGCACTCACAATGCTCTTCTGATAGAAGAGCATTGTGAGTGCAAACTACTTTAATTAAATTAAGAAATAAAAATTCTTAATTAGAGTATATCAGATCACAATGAGTTGAAAAGTCACCTAACACAAATACCTAACATGTAAAAGTGGGGTAGTTGTTTTAGCTGACGCTAAAACCTCAATGCTTATAAGGGATGGATATGGTGGAGATTTTTGGCGCCGTAGTTTGAATGCGTGGTGACTCAAATGGCGGAGCATAGGTCGTACAGAGACCTAGGGTCATAGGTTCAAACCCTGCCCGCGTGAATTTTTTCATCATATTATATTTCTTAATTTCATTAGAGTAATACTTACTTGAATGTGAGGAATTTTGGCGGCTCTTGCCCGAGCCGCAACCACATCAGCTGAAGTTGCATCATTTGGACCAAAAATTGCAATTACTCCCTGTGCGATGAGTTTACACGCTGTAACATAGACATTTTGTCAATACGAGGTGAAAAGGCGATAAAAATCGTACTGCTTTGCATTTCTGGAATAAGCAATAGGTACTACTCGTACTTGGTATGAGCTAGCTTTTTTTTATTTATATTTGACGGCATACGACGAGACGAGCAACCTGATGGAAAGTAGTCACCGTCCATTCGAGAAGAGAAGCCACCCTGAAAAATTCTCCAGGGATGGTCAGGATCTATTTTAAACTTTAACGGAGCAGTCTTAGAAATGATGTGCGATCCGAAAAAATTTAGTTCATTGAAAAGCAGTTTTCAGGCCGATGCCAAACGGGCGAACCCAATGGGGTCCAATTTATAAACCGCGATAACTGCTCACTAACAGTTTCACTGGTAGTTTTTGTTATTTTTTCTACGGTTCTATTTTGGAATCGGTTCTTCATACTGGTCTGTGAGAAAAGAAAAACGTAGAATGTAGGAGATTTTTTTATTTTCGCGCAGAGCGTAGGAGCTGGTCGAGGGAATGGGTAAAAATCGAAGGAATCAACCAACCCATTACTATTTTGATTCCATCATTGCCATCTATACTTCCATTAACATGCTTAACGTGGTATTGGAGCTCTATGGCCGGAGGCTTTGTTTATCCCAATAACGATAATGTATTTAGCCATTTTTGTAAAACTTAGCAATGGTTCCTACTTATGTGATGTTTGTGCAAAGATAAACCTTAAAAAATACTGGAATAAACTATTTTTATTTGAACGCTTATGATATTATTCTAAAGAGCCAATAAACATTCAATTTTATAAATGCAATATTAATCGAATGTGATGTTGCGAATCACGGCAATTTCAATATTGGGTCCGCGATGGATTATTTGGCGACTATCAATTGGATTTGCGGCATCACTTGAAACATCGATAATGAGCGCTTTGGTTCTATAAATGGACAAAAGCATTTTTGCATTGGATTCATAATTAAACAGATGGAAAAATGTACGAGAAGAACTTTATAAATAGGCTTTTATAATTGACAATTTACATAATTTTATTATCGTCGTGCTAACAAAATACTTCTTAAAGAAAGTAAATATCTTTGGGATTTTCCAAAATACTTCTTAGAAAATGGTAGCAAATGATGACTTCTCAGTTCAGCAAGTTATGGGGCTCATATGGGGACCTTGTTCGTCAGTCAAAATAAAATGTTGCGTTTATGGCAAGTTATGTCAGAACTTTAGGCAGCTTGAAAAATCTGACACAGTGTTGGCCACTTACACACTCGAAAAACAAACAAGGAAATTAAGTGTGAAAGATTTTTGACTGATATAGTACCTACAATGCACCAGAACAGAGTTCTGTGATTGTGGCTATTTTAATGCTCCTTTAATAGGCCGTCTATTGGATTATATGCAGATTATCAATTGAATTTGCGGCGTTATTGATGACACACGCGATAATGCATAAATTGAGATTTTAGCGATGTTCTAAATGGACACAATATTTTTAGATTCCAGTCTACATGTAAATCGACAATAACTAGTTTTGGGCAACATGTAGTGTAGATAAAACAGGTCAGTTAAATATTGGATTCGTCCACACTCAGGATTCCATACGCTCAACAATATTTTATCACAAAACCCCACAAACACATCAGAGCTAGACATCAGGGTCCCCTGTCTAGGTGATATCTAGGTAAAGTAAGCATGCGACATGCTATGCGTTTAACATCCAAATTATTGGATAAGGGTATTAATTATGCCTATACCTACTCATTTCATAATAAAACAAACCACCACTTTCTCTCCATCGATTATCGATGGTCTTCCATAAGTCGTCGATTACTTGACCACGAATAGCTTGTCGATCGTAGGTATTCCATAATAATTATACATAAAACATACAGTAACATGTTGGAGGGCGTGTAGGTGGAAAACGTAATCAAATAGTGATGAGTTGCTAGCCGCATCGCCTATTGACATAAATCTGCAGATTCTAGCCCACTTACATATACATAAAATTGTGTCATTATATATTTTTAATACGTACCTGCTTTAGATGCTGTAAAGCTATCTCCGTAAGGCGCATATTCTACTATCATGACAAATTCGTAATGTTCGCTTTCCCTCGTGGCTGTGGCTAACGCAGAAGCAAACGCTACTTCCGTTACAGTATTTCGTGGAAAAATTGCACCTAAAATGACAAACTTTTACTTAACTAATAAAGGAAATAGCAGCGCTACCTTATCGTCACTTGTGATTTTTTATCCATTCAATAAATCATTGATATAACCAATATTCATCAGTCCCGGATGTTTTGTATCCGGCGCAAGAGCCAGAACTGACGCGACGCGTTCATTCCCTTACCAAAGCCGACCATTTCCTAACCATCCTAGCTTAAAGATGCGTCCGATAGGCAGTAGCGTTGGAAGCATAAGAAGCCAAAGCTCTCACCAACCCACCTGTCAAGTGTGGTGAGTATATCAATATCCTCCAATGGAACAATGAATCTTTGCGTGAGGCCTTTGTCCGGTGGACATGAATATACGATGAATAATGGTAGTACCTATACTGTGAAAGAAGGCAGCTTAGTCTCGAAAAGTTCTTACTTTTTCTTTTTCGTTTGTAATGGCCAAGACGGTAGGTAATAAAGTTGTGCTACCTAATAACGTACTGGTACCAATAACTTAACCTAAGAATGGGGAGCTTTACTGAGGCACCCGTAGCTAAGCCGAGTGCCTATCGTAATCGTGATTATTTCTTTCACGGCTTACACCAAAGACTATTTGGGCTCTTAACAAGGAAGCTATCATTTTAATAAAGGTATTAATATATTCATTGTATTCTAAGGTCAATTGCAAATGACTTACTAATTCCAACAATAATTCCAGATATTAATATAATGAAAGAGTATACAAGATTTAAATATCCTTACCAACGTTTATAGTCATTTTAGGAGGATCAAAATCCTTCAGCACTCCGTGCGCATCGCCGAGAATAAAGCCCATTAATACGACTGTCACGTATTTTATTCCTGCAAAATAAGAAACAGCCGTAAACCCCGTTTTAAAATTCACTCTTAACGATTTGATACTTGGTTGTATAAGTTACAGCTGTACTAAATTGCGGAGTTAAAGATGTCATAAAAGTTAGTACCCCGATGCAGCATTTTGTAAAGATTTCTCAAACAAAAGAAGGAATTAGAACAATGAAATTCGGCGCAGCCGTCGCGATATAAGTTTCTCTACCGGCCACTGTTTACTCGACACATTGCAAACATCACGGATTCCGGAAAATGTGTACGGGATGTGCACTGAAAATGCACCAAACGTACTACGTAGCGTGAGTGAGTACGCTCGCGACACGAAATCTCATCTCGAGCGAGCTACGCTTTGATGCATACGTTATCACAACAGCTGTTTTGCCAACTGAATTGTATCTATTAATACGTAATTAGGGCAGCATTTCAAAGCAAATAGGACGGCTTTTCCTGTGATACACATAAACACCGTAATATAGAGTAAAATTAATCTGTTTCACTAATAGAATACAAAACAGTTAGAAAAATGTTGAAACAAAAAAAATTAGACCAGTTCATTTATCAGCTATTGTGATTTCGAAATTCGAAATAAATCTGAAATGTGTGATTCCTTGGTCCCATCACAGTTGGTCAAAAGTTTGATCCAATTAAACTAGTGGTTCTGCGAGAACAGTAGACCTCGTGAGCCCTTACAACCAACATCCACATTGGCCCTCCAGTGCTCTAAAATATATCTGTTACTAATATGCTAATAGGCTAGTTTCCTAAAAAAATATAATTAGTTTGTCAGTTAGATATTCAAAAAATATTGGACACGTATTTTTTCTTTTGTCGATTAAACAAAAAATGGTAAAGATATAGCTCTTTGAAGTTCCGTGTGACGTCATAGTTTGTTACAATTTTTAGCAAACTTTGACGTCACGAGCCCCCACTCCTGAACTTTGACGCGCTTTATCTTTATTATTTATTGTTTATTTGACAAAAGAAAAAATACGTGTCCAATATTTTTTGATTATCTAACTGACGGACTAATTGTTATGTTATTATTACGACCCAGGAAACTAGCCTATTGTCTAAAGGATGATTTCCTTCAGTTACTATTTCCCAATCCCCGCTGCTCTTGATTAGGTACCAGAGGAAACAGAAATGTAAACCTACATTCCTGTTACCAGAATACCCAACCAGACCCTTTTTTAAGAGGAAACACTAAGCTCGAGTGAATTGAAAAATAGGTATTTATAATATCTATTGCTGTCGCGCCGCGTGCCTAAACAAACCCCGCAGAGTGCGATAGAGATAACTGCAACTCGGCCGGAAAATACCTATAAAAAGTACACAAAATTAACGCTTAGTAGTCCTCTGATTTCTTCTCCAAAACTTAAGCGATTTAATTTATTTTTACATTAAAAATTTTAAATAAGCTATGGCTGTGTTTTAATGTTTTATTTTCCTTATATAATTGCCCATATTTGTTTTCTTGATGTTTGAACACATCGGAAATTCTTACCAATTTTTCATGTTTTTGAAGGTTCATATCTCTTTAAATAATTCATCTATGAAAACAATTTTAACATACGAATTTATACGAATTTTCTTAAGTGAAAAGTCATTGCTCTATTGGTACTATCCGGCGAGGAATCAGGGGATTACTCTTGTATGGAAACACGGCCCTTGAGCACCATCTTTAGTATGCTTTTGTACACATTAACTAAGTTGGAGTGATCCTCATCAAGATCGGAAATATCGGAATAGCGAACTTGGCATGGGTGAATGGGAGGCAAAGTTTAAGTACCCGGTTTCATAGTTGTTATGTTACCAATTGGTAAAAATTTTAATAGGACGCTAATTTTCAACTATTATGGCAGACAAACATGCGAACTTTACGTTAAGAAGTGGCCGGCATCTATAAGCCCCGGGTTCAAGTCACAGGATAGCATGTGAATCTTTTTTAATTTTTATTTCTGGATTTTAAGTTTATTCAATGTTTTCAATCATAAAAGTAATTCGCAGTATCAAGCTTTAAGCCAAAAAATTTTTTTTTATATTTTGATTGTTCCTTAGGGTTCAATTTCAATTTCACTCCTTCTCCCACTTTACGTACTTCAACTTCTTTCATTTAAATTTATATTTAATTTTGTACTCCATATAGTCTGTGGGTTTGAGCAATATGGGAGTGAAGTTTGTTTCTGTGTAACTACACAGAAATAAACTTTCTACTCATAAAGCCCTTTTATTTGATACCGCACATGGTATGTTTATATAAAAAAACAAATGTCTGTATCGCCGACGTCACAGTTACTACGCACCATTTTCATACTTGTCATACCTTAGATTTGTATTTACCACATCATACTGAATGCACTAATACAAAAAAATATACAGAAAATCGATTTCAGACAACTTTTGGGCAAATTGCCGACTATAAACACGTTCAAGTAAAAATAAAAAACGTTGTTCAGACAAAAAAGTTACGTCTTAATGAGAATAACAAAAAAGTCTAATGACATTTTTGAATTTTTTTCAAATAGCTGTGCTATGAGTTTTTTTAAGTTTCGGACCACCACATTTCCGCCATTTTATAAAATTTTAAAAAACTGGCACGACGAAAAAATTCTATATAATTACCGAACCTGCTCACAAAGTTTCATGAGAATCGGTTGAGAAATGCGACCTGCAGGCGAGAACAGACAGACAGACAGACAGACAGACAGACGGACAAAAGAATTTTGGGCAAGTGGAAACTGAGACGCTTCGCTCGCTCGGTCAACAAGAATAACTTTGATGTAGGTTAACAGAAAATTAAGAAGGAAGATTGTAGAATATTCCATGTTTATATTGTTTTGGTACATGTAATTGTACTCTATCTTTGCTGCCTTCTAGAACTTGGCTTTAACAATGTTGTGTAGTGTGCATAAGGATTTCTGACGTTCCCTTTGATAGTAATAAACTAACGGCATTCGTAAATAATACTGCTGTTACGTAACTCACCAAATGAAATGAAATGATATTTTATTTGCGGTAAATGTAGTCAAGAGACAAAAAGAGACAGTAAAACCCAAAACATGGAACTTCTTATTTGTCTTCTTTATCCGAACATGTTCCTGATTACTGTGGTGTTTTAGAGTCTTAAATCGCTGTTAAGACAGCAAAGTTATGTTCCAAAATATCGAAATGTTATGGACCATCAAATGAGCAAAATGCGAAATTGTTATACAGATATAGATAGCATGCATTTGGCTAAAAACGGTGAAACGTAGTGCGGATATCGGAGCATTTCGGATAGCAGATGTACGACGTTGTTTTCATGTAGCAACGAACGTTATAGGAAAAGCAGAAAAGTTTCACCAAAATATAAAAATGAAGAACTGCAAACAAATAAATCAATTGAAACTTATATGAGCGGATATAACCGCATACGATTCTTTTTGGTTCTCAAACAGTGTAATGTATTGTAGTTTTTAAAGTGTTCCAGTTAAAAGAATATCGTTCTTTTTTTAAAGTATGTAAGTTGCAAGAAATGTGGAAATCCTATACAAAAACAGGACAATGAAAAATTTAGTTCAGAAAAATGCTTTGAAATGTGTATCATGCGATTGCCTTTGATTTGCGAACCGTTAAACGTATTGTGGTTTTCAAAGTATTACATAATGCCGAATATCGTTGTATCCTTCTGAGACTGCAGAAAATGTGGCAAAGGTACACCAGAACATCAAAATTAAGAATTTAATGCAGAGAAATCCATTGAAATCTGTAAAAGCCGATATGAGTGCATGCTATCCTTCGAGCCGTGAAACGTATTGTGGTTTTCAAAGTATAACATAATGACAAATGTCGTTGTTGCCTTCTGAGACTGCAGAAAATGTCGCAATGGTTACACCAGAACATTAAAATTAAGAATTGAATGCAAAGAAATCAATTGAAATCTGTGGGAGAAGATTTGTATTACCACATGCTAGCCGTGAACCGTTTGAACCGTGAATCGTATTGTGGTTCTCAAATAATTCATGGTATGTTGCAGGTACAAGGGAAGGTAAAGACTACACGAAAATGCCAAAATGAAATATTAGATACAAACAGAACCATTAAAAGTTATACTTATGAGCAAATATGATATTATTGGGTTAGCAATAGGGTTTAATCTATTCAGAGACGTTAACGATTTTGATTTTAAAGAAGTCTAAATAGCTGAATGTATTTTTCTCTTTTTAGGTACGTATGTATTACTGTAGAAAAACAGTACAAAAACTCCAAGTATACTATTGTCTGAAGTTGAAATACTAAAATAGTATCACTTACGACATAGACTGAGCAAAAGGTAATTTAGTGAGATGGCTAAATCCGGAAATGGGAATTGGAGATAGTCTCAGGTCTGGTCAGATCTTTCGCCTAATCTTTAATTTGGTGTCTATTCTTATCATCTTCTAAAACTATCTCGGTGGCCCAGTGGCTAAGGCGTTTGCCTGATGACCCTGGGGTCGTGGGTTCGATTCCCACGGGAAGCATTCTTGTATAGTTGTTTCCAGTTTAGTTAGGACATTGCAGGCTTGAATCACCTGATTGTCTAATAATAAAGATGATTCCGTGCTTCGGAAGGCACGTTAAGCCGTTGGACCTGGCTGCCATCTGGAAGTCGTTAAAGGAACCACATCAGAGGCGGAGAGGCGGTTCCGAAGAACTCTGACACCAGGGTGTGCATATTCGATTGACCGTGTCTCCTACTCGAAATGATGATGATGATCTTCTAAAAGAGGAATTCCATTGCCACAAAATATACTATTATTTTGTCACATGCCAGTTTAAAAATATCCTTACAATATTTTCACTCTATAAACGGCAAATGTCTGAGACAAAATATCCCAGAATCCAGCAAAATGCCCTTGTTTACTGGTACACTTTTCGAATATATTGCAGAAATATTGCACTAAGGTCAAAGTGAAATAAATCAATTCATCGAAACGAGAATGGCCGTTCAGCTGATATGATTGCCTTTGGCTTGCAAACGGTGAACCGTTGGCCAGCTGCGCGAAATATCAAAGCTCCCGGAATGCAGAGTTAGCTTTTGTACGAATACATATTTGTAGATACATCCTTTTTTACATTAAATATTAAATAAAAAGACTGTACTTAAAGCTGGAAGTAAAAACCAAAAAAATAAAAGGCCCTTCTTATTCTTATAAGTATATAATTTAATAGTTTATTTGATATAATAATTAAAATAAATAAATATATAGGAAAAATAAAAATAATAATAACTATTATTAGTGGCATAAAATAACCCGAGTTCCTCTATGCTTCGGAAGGCACGTTAAGCCATTGGTCCCAGCTGTCATTAATGAAGGCAGCTATGACAAGTGCATTTAGGCAGCTTGAAAAATCTAACACCAGTGTTGGCCACTTGCACACACGGGAAACAAACACAAACAATGGTAAAATAGTAAAACTACTTTTTGGGGTCGAAACTTTGGGACCGTGGGGGCCATCAGCCCATAAACTGTTCGGCACCATTGCCCATAAATTGATCGAGGTGATCCGTGACTAGACGGCTGGTCTATACCTTGGCCAAAAGATCAGCATTGCCATCCAACTTGGCAATGCTGCCAGCCTTCTGGGCAGCTACCGCGAGGTAACAATCTACCCGGACTTTTTTATTTGTAAATATACATAATTTTTTAGTTCTTTTTAGTTGTAGCATTAGTTAAGTTATTTTAATTATATATATATTTGAATATAGATACCTTTATAATTTCAAAGTTTACAACGATATATATATATAACAAGAGAAATCCATTGCAAATTATTTTCTTTGACTTACAAATGTGAAACGTAGCGCGGCTTTCGGGACAAAGAGAGGCAGAAAGCAGCTGAACGATTTGGATTATGTGTAAGCTCTCGAATATATTGCAGAAGGAAAGCTGTACTAAAAGCTCAGAGTAAAACAAATCAATGCATTGAAATTTGAATGACTGTTCACCGGATATGTTCTCATGAGTGATTCTGTTTGACTTGCAAACGTTGCATTCGCCTAAAAAATCTATTATATTCGCCTAAAAACTTATTCAAAGTCAATTGGTACTAAGTAAGGCCTTTCCCCATTTTTTCCACGTAAGTTATTTGAAGCGCACTCGCACTTGATGACAGGCCATAGCTAAAAATCAGTGTGTTGCTCTCAGGGCAACATAATCACTGAGCTATGACCTTTTTGCATTGCTGTGGCATACATATACAATTGTAAAGTATTGTTTTTATTTTACTCTGTATTTCTAATGACATTGTTGTTTATCAAACTGTTGTATATGTGTGACTAGAGCAGCAAATAAACGGCATTATCTATCTATCTATCTATCTTGCAGAGCGGCCGTGCGATACGTCAGAGCATAGAAAACAGATGTACCTACAGCATGTAACGCTAAACAGTGTTTTCTATGCTCTGATAAACAGATGTACAGCATTATTTGAAGTCGTTTAGGCATGTTATTATAAAATAGGAAATCTGCATTAGATCTCCAAACATCTGCAAACTTAAGGCAGTTAAGGCACTTAAGGCGTTTGCTTGTAGACCCGGCGGTCTTTGTTTCCCACGGGAAGTATAGGTACTTTGTTTAGTTGTTCCCAGTTTGGTTAGGATATTGCAGGCTTGAATCACCTGATTGTCTGATAATTAAGATGATTCCGTGCTTCAGAAGACACGTTAAGCCGTTGGTCCTGGCTGCCATCTGGTAGTCGTTAAAGGAACCACGTCAGAGGCTGAGAGGCGGTTCCGAAGAACTCTGACACCAGGGTGTGCATGGTCGATTCACATAACATCAAAAATAATAATAATAATAATAATACACTTTATTGCACCATTAAAACAAATCACACAATAGAAAAGAAAAAAAGAAATCAAACACAAACAAATAATGGGCACAAAGGCGGACTTATCGCAATATGCAATTTCTTCCAGCCAACCTTTGGGTAGGAAAAGAATATTATAAAAAAAAAAAAAATTTTAAGCGGTGCAGTATATCAATAATATATGTACTTTATGAAAATAAATACTTACAAATATGTACACATACCTATATATTTTAAATACATACATATATACGAGACGCAATCTTTTTTTAAATCTATGATATATACATAAACTAATTATAAATTCATAATAACCAAAAAGAAATATGAGAGCAATGACAACTAATTATGCAAGAGAGGGGATGGAAGTTACAGAAAACAAGAAAATACCTAATTTTGAACAAGAGAAAGATAATGAGACTTTACTTGATTTTTAAATAAAGAAAGAGATTGAGCCATGCGAATATCAATCGGCAAAGCATTCCACAAGCGAATAGCCTGAACAGTGAAGGAATGGGAATAGTAATTGGAGAAATGAGGAGGAGTGGCGAGACGAAGGGAGGAAGAACTGCGTAATTCGCGGTTATTAATCTCACTGAGAAAAGTGAATCTTTCCTTGAGGTAATGAGGAGTACTGGGAATAAACAGGATGGAATACAGTAAAGAAAGGATATGTAAATTACGTCGAAGTCTGATTGGGAGCCACTTGAGTTGAGTGCGAAAAGAGGAAACGTGATCATATTTCCGTAACCCAAATATGAAGCGTATGCAAAAGTTTTGAAGACGCTCAAGTTTGTTGAATTGCTCCTCAGTGAGATCAAGATAACAGGAGTCAGCGTAGTCAAGAATGGGATGAAGCAAGGATTGAGCAAGCGTGATTTTAGTTTGCTGTGGCAAAAAATTTCGAATACGCCTGATTGAACCGGCAGCAGCAAATATTTTTTTACTAACCTCAGCGATTTGCGGTACCCAAGACATATTACGGTCAAAAATAACTCCTAAATTTTTTACTTTTTCAGTATACGCAATAACACAGTTATCCAAAGTGATTGAGGGAAGAGAAATCCAATCAATTCTGGAAATGAGCCGTGAGCTACCTAAGATAATAGCTTGGGATTTAGAAGGATTAACAATCAAACCATGGTTCTTACTCCATTCCGCTATTCGAGACAAGTCATCGTTGATCGCGATAATGGCCTGTGAGATATTATTCAGTGGAGAGTGGCAGTAAATTTGTAGGTCATCTGCGTAAAGATGATAGGAAGTGCGGATTTGAGAAGTAATAGAATTAATAAATACAGCAAACAGTAAAGGAGAGAGTACGCCGCCTTGTGGAACTCCGCAGGACATCGAGCGCCACGTAGAGAGATGGTTCTCAATACGCACGCGCTGCTGACGACCATGCAGGTAAGAATGAAACCAGTCGATAGCTGATGGAGATATGTTCAGAGAGCGTAGTACACCTAAGAGAACGTCAAAATCGACGGTGTTGAACGCGTTGCTGAAATCTAAAAGAGACAAGACTGTTAGTTCCGTTCTGTCCATAGCAGAGCGGATATCATCAGAGATTTTAACCAGAGCTGTGCTCGTACTATGACCTGCCCGAAAACCTGATTGGAAGGGACTAAGAATATTGTTTTTGTTAAGAAATGAAGTCAGTTGAAGTTGTACCAACCTTTCAAGAATTTTGGATAGATAAGGAAGGATGGAGATGGGACGTAAGTCAGAAAAACTGGAAGGGTTAGGTTTTTTAGGCAACGGAATGATATTGGCACATTTCCAGGAAGACGGAAATTTACCTTGGGATAAGGAGTTATTAAGAATTAAGGTTAAAGGAGAAAGAAGGATATCAAGGATGGGCAGGATCATTTTGCGGCTAATATCATCTGTGCCAACAGCGCTAGAGGTCACAGAAAGTACACTCTTATGAACAAAATAAGGTTTAGAAAATAAATAAATCTTAAGCAAATTCTCCTCTTTGACCTGAATTCCCTGAATCGTATGCGACTATGATGTACAAAGTAAGCCAGTACAAAGCAAGCAGCTGAAAGATTTTGCTTTCATGTGAGATTTGTTTGTTTTTCGTGTGTGTAAATGGCCAACTCTGTTGTCAGACTTTTCAAGCTGCCTAAAGGCATCTGAGATTGTTTAACGAGTGCCATCAATGATGACAGCCGAGACCAACGGCATTTCATGTAAGGTATCGAACATGTTGCAATAAATTAATTTACAACTTAAAAAAATAACTAATCCATTGAAAGAACGAAATTTCATCGGATACGTTCGCACGAGTGTAAAAATTAAATGAACAGCATGGATCTAATGATGAACAGTAAAAATTAAATATTGACGTTTTATCACTAGTGAAGAGATGCAAATTAAATAAATCTATTTAATTAATATTATAAAGCTGAAGAGTTTGTTTGGTTGTTTGAACGCGCTAATCTCAAGAACTACTGTTTCAAATTGAAAAATTATTTTTGTGTTGGATAGTCCATTTATTGAGGAAGGCTAGGCTATGAAACATCCCGCTGCGACCAATAGAAGCGAAGCATAAATAAAAAATGTTTTGAAAACGGGGGAAAATTATTCATCTATACTAATAAAAAAACGAATTATCATAATATCAGAAATTGCCGCGGACGAAGTCGCGGGCAACAGCTAGTGTATTGTAAATCCTTAAGACTAGAGTGAATAGGTTGTTAATGAGCCAGCGAGTTCCACCATAGGTCACATCTTCACTTAACATCAGGTGAGATCGTGATCAATCGCTGGATCATCCAAAATAAAAAAAAAAACCATCAAAATAGTGAAACGCAGTGCTGATTTAAAAAGCTCTGGATATACCTGGCTGAAAGACGATATTTTAATTTTTTTAAGATATAGGACGGCAAACGAGCAAACTGGTCACCGATGGTAAGTGATCACCGGTGCCAATGGATAACTGCAACACCAGGGTGTGACTGGAGCGTTGCCGGCTTTTCAAGGAGTTGTGGGAAGGATTTTTTTTTTTTCTACAACTCCTTATATAGGGATAGGAAATGGGAAGGGCCTCTGTCTCTCTCACTCACCAACGAAGCATTCTATGTTTCGGTGGTGAGTGAGAGAGCCAGAGCGAGAAAGATTTTCTGTGACAGTGAGGTACTTCCCCGAACGAGTCGGCCCATTCATGCTACTAGCAAAAAATGAATTTTGTCGGAGCGTGATTCTCCCATTACTTACACGCAAATAAAAAACTTCTCTTTTTGTACAGGATATGTCGGATACAGCCACTTGGCATGTAAAGGCCTACGCTCATATAAAATATAAATACATACATATTATAACGTCTTTATCCCCTACAGGGAAGACAGAGCCTAAGGTCTTAAGACCCAAAGGCTACGTTTAGCATAAATATAAATACTTACCAAATCCTAACAATATCTCCTGGTTCAGGTCCATTTAGTCTCCACTTCAGGAGCATGACCTTCTCTGTACTACCGGAGCCATACTTGGCTAGAGCATACAGAGGATAACAATATCTAATATACTGCAATCTGATACAAACGTGCTGACGGCAGGTGAGAGACTCTCCACGGCCAGTTTGCGTTTTACTTTTGGCCACGGTCCAAGCCGGTGGCCCACTATTGGCGCTATTATGGGCAGCATGCACTTCATTATCTAAATGATAAGACTGATTTAAAAATATAGGTTAGAAAAGTAATTTCTAGGAAGGAAGGTAAAGGGTAATAAGTTAAACGTGTCTATGAAAATAAACTGCCTCCGTGGTCTAGCGGTTAGAGCGTTTCGATTCCTACGGGAAGCATACTTTGTTAAGTTGTATCCAGTTTGGTTAGGACCGATGATTCCGTGCTTCAGAAGGCACGTTAAGCCGTTGGTTCCGGCTGTCATCTGTTAGTCGTTAAAGGAACCACGTCAGGGGCCGAGAGGCGGTTCCGAAGAACTCTGACACCAGGTTGTGCATGGTCGATTGACCGTGTCACCTACACGAAATGACAATGAAGAAAATAAAATATATGTACATAGTTGTTCCAAAATTTGCTCGAAATTTTGCAAAGTCACTGTATAAAGATCGCATATCTTAAAAAAACGTAAAATTCAACTTACGAGCTTTTTGCAGCGCTCATTAACTATAAAAGCTTCAAATTTTATGAAACTATTTTACACCGAACTTTTCGTGGCGACCTGGTTTGTTGAACATTTCGTTATGTTTAAAAGTAGGTAAAATGCTTAATTTCCATGTCTGACAAGCCTGATAGGTGAAGAGTTATCTAAGATATAAAGATACATATTAAATCCAGGGACGGCACTATAGATGCAGATGTGACTCACCGAATAAACACGGGATGGTTGAAGTGGAGAGAATTGTCGGGAGTACTGTGCGATAAAAGAATGCCAGTACATATTAAAGGAAAGGTGTATAAAACGGCAGTGCGCCCGGCAATGACGTATGGCTCGGAGTGTTGGCCTCTTAAGAAAAATCAAGAGGACAAACTGCATTCGGCTGAGATGATGGCTGACGGATGTTGCGTTGGGCTGGAGGTGTAACGCTAATGGGCCACATCTGCAATATCTATGTGCGAGGCAGCTTCAAAGTGAGACCCATCCCAGAGAAACTGGCGAAAACGCAGCTGAGATGGTATGGACATGTAATGCGTCGACCACCAGACCATATGACGCGAAGAGTACTCTACATGAGTCGGCCACGACAAGTACGTCCCGGCAGACCTCGACAGACCTGGTTAGCGACTATAAGGAGGGATATGAAGCGAACACAGCTTACGCCTGACTTGGCCCAGAACCGAATGACCTGGAGAAGATCAACTAGGAGAGCCGACCCCAAATAATGGGACTAAGGCTAGGAAAAGAGAAGGATAAAGATACATATTAAAGTACAATGTGCTAAATATTCTTAATATAACACAAGATAATGAATGCAAATTGCATTATATATTCTCTTTTCTCCCAGACCAGCATAGACAATACTTGTCCATGCTGGTCTGGGAGAAAAGAAAAAAAACGTTAAATGTGCTAGCTGCTTCTCTTTCCGAGCAGATCGGAAAAGCCGATCGAGGGAATGGGCGCAAATCTGAGGAACCATGTTACTAATATTTTGATTCCATTTTCCACCTACACGCTAATCGTCGCTTTTAGGTCTTAGCTTCTGTCTATCTCGCAAAGGAAAATGACGTGATAGTGTATGGTGTATTTAAATATGAATAGTTGTATACTTAACATGGAAGTTGACGCAGCCACAATTAGCACCACAAGTCATGTATTTCAAACTGACAAAACAAGGTATTTCAAAGAATTATAAAACACGACTATTTTGGTAAAAAATATATAGCATAAGTCACTAAAGAGGGTGTAAAGATTCCAACGATACGTCCAAATCCGTTAAGGCTAGTAGAAGTTATGGTGGTATAAAGGAACTTAACATACGTACATTACATATACATGCATAAACTCTAAAAATAATACACTCCTTTTTTGGTAATCGTGTAAAAAATATCGTACCCATTTTCGGCTCTCATGTTAATTAATAAGAAATAAGAATATTTAAATATAATAATGAGCCCCATAATTACTAGGCTGTGAGCACACAGAGTAACGTTCTTAAAATATAAAAGCGCTGACACATAGCAATTTAATTTAATGAGATAAATCTAAAGAAGTTTCTGCGCGTAATGGCAGTTGCGAATTCCCGGGCTCGGACCACTAGGCCGTAAACGCGGGTCCCTCATTAAAATAAATTAAACGACAACCACCTGTGATCTCTGTTACTTTCAAAGTTATTTAATGGTTCACAATTGACACCGTTTGTTGTCACTTTGTTGCTACATATTTTATATATTTATTCATAAACTTACTCCTAATTACAAGATTATGCTATTGCCAAACTGCTAAGCGGTTTAACGGCAACTAAGCAGTTTAACGGCAATTAATTATAATATTTATTATTAGTAATATGATATTAATGATAAAGAAAGACTGTAGCTTTATTTATTTCTTTGTTTGTTTCAAACAACTTAAATACGAGTAGAAACTGATTTTCGTGAAGTTTGCATACAAATTGTTAGGGGTACAAAGAGGAAGGATATCTTTGAGCTAGAAGAAATTAGCCTAGTGCGAAGTAGGATTCGTGGACCGAGATTCCGTTCTTTTTTTCATATCTTTTATTGTACTAGAGATTGCATTTTTTTTAAATCACAGTTTCAGGTCAATGGGAAGACTCATCCGTTTTGTTATTAATTATAGAGGTACACAACTAGTTATGTAACTGAAACGTAAATTTAATATCCTTCAAGGGAATAATTTGCAGTCTGAGCCTGATTCAAATCAGATTACATAATCACTAGCTGGACTGCTGGTAGATATGAGTTTGACACAAAGCTTTATCTCGAAAACTAAGAAGTCATTTTTAATTAACCTTACCCTGTAATAAACTAAAAATAAAACTAATAAGCTAATCTACCATAAAATTACATACTAAAATAGAACTTAAAAATCAAAAAATTTTTGCCCATATGCCATGTTGGCAAGAATGCTGGCTGCATTCCCACGCTAGATAGCGACGCTTATCCTTTGTGCGGAGTTTGACTATATATATTCTATTAACGTAGAGATCCCACCACATGTCATTTTAGTAAAGGTTATCATATTTTGGAGAGTGTTTTAAAAAAACAATGTTAATTACTTAATGCCAAATTAGGAACTGGTGTGATTGTTAATGAGTTAATACAACCTAAGTCATTTACAGCAAGCCTAATCTAGTTAATGTTATTTAGACTAGAGTTTCGAGTTTTTTGACAATATTATGAAAACTAGATTCCTTATTTGAGGACGGATACGATACTATTTCAAAACTATCGTCTTGATGGTACTTAATGAAATTCTCTTTTACCGAATAAATTATCTTTCAATATATTCATGGGTCGTGCTCCTGTAGTGGAGACTAAAACAGACCTGATGATGATGATATTCATGGACATCATAATACAATAATCTAAGTCCTTTTCCTTGTTGGAGAGAAAGGCAGGCTTTTGCCCAGCAGTGGGACATAGAAAGCTAGAAAAAGAAGTCCTTGCTCTGAGATCTATACTAAGTCCATTCTAGCCTTATAGATTCTAGCTTATATGACATAGGTTTTTTTTTGTTTTTTTTTTTGGAAATCACTGACGATGTAGCTAGCTCCAAGCTTTGTTCATGGTTCGCTATTTATACATTTAGTATCTGTGTCATTGAAAGGTCGCGACGACATCTAAGCTCAAGAGTAGCCGTACTTTCTTCACTTCAGAAAAACTGTAATTTTGGATTATAGACATAATAGGTGTGCACAATTGGGATCTTGATTTTCTCTATTTATACCCGGAGGGTCAATGGCAATGTGAAACCCCAGAATTTTTTCTCATCTAATATACCTATGTTTTCTTTTTATTCAAACAATTCTGTTGTAGTTGTCAAATATAATTCTAAATCAGCTCAATATAAACTTAAGAATTTTAATCAGCGTATAAACAGGTATGCAGGTACATATACACTACACCAGACAGACTATTTCCATTCGATCTAATAGCCGAGGTTTTCCGGTCGAGTACCTCAAGGGCCAAGGGTCTTCACGCCAGTTAACTTCGTGTGCGAAATAAAACGCCCAAACTCCCTAATTGTTCTAATTTTGACGCTTTCCTAATACCTGTTACGTTACTGGATGATACGTGTGAATTTGACACTCAATTACGTACGAGCTTTTAACTTTTGATGTGGGTAACGATGGGGTATCAGCTTCAACTCTGTGAATCTTGATTTGGTAAATTTAAGCGATGTGTGAGTATACCTATGAGAGTTTATCAGTTAATTACTACATTACCGTTTTAATGAAGTAGTTATTCATGTTTGTAAAATATTAGAGAAATTAAAGCAATTATCATCATTTCGTGTAGGTGTTGCGGTCAATCGATCATGCACACCCTGGTGTCAGAGGTCTTCGGAACCGCCTCTCGGCCTCTGACGTGGTACCTTTACCGGCTACCGGATAGCAGCCGGGACCAATGGCTTAACGTGCCTGCCGAAGCATGGAATTATCTTTGTTATCGGACAATGAGGTGATTCAAGCCTGCAATGTCATAACCAAACCGGAAACAACTAAACAAAGTATGCTTTCCATGGGAATCGAACCCACGACCCCCAGGTCTACAGGCAAACTCCTTAACCACTGAACTGGATTAAAGAAATGAAAACTGATGTTTATTTTTATCGTCCACTGACTCACCCAGAAGGAGGGTAATGTTTTTGGCGCGTATGTATGTGTGTGTATGTATATAAGTATGTCTGTTCCATTGTTGCCTCCTGATGTCTCAATAGTTTAATAGATTTTTAAGTGTGACATGTCATTAGATTCGTATGTGAAGTAAGCAAAAACCAATATGGCGGATGTAAAATGTCAAGTACTGGCAACCACTGTGTCCTCCTTTACATTACTATAGAATTTCAATACATGCGATGCATATGGGTGATGTCGAGAGCAAAAAACGTATTTAAAGCTATTCTTAGAAAAGCGTTAAATTAAAATATCATTCACTGGATATCTGGACAAAACTTGGTGCATAAGATTAAAGATATACGAGTACCTACGTAACATGATAATTTTGAGCACAGCTCACCAAAAAATAAACTATCGTAAAATAATATGACGGGATGAATAAAGGAATTGATTCTACCAAGATTACAAATTGCAGCGTGCTTGTCTGCTTCACAACAGGGCGATTAGGTTCTCGTACTCACTCATCATTGGCTCTTACTTCTCTAGTGCTACTTTTGCATTAAATATAGTCAGTTGTAGAGTTTGATTTGAAGTTTAAGTAATGTTAAGTCATCTTGATAGAGATTGGGATGTAAATAATGATGGTCTGTGTCTGTACTCTCATAACATCCATACTAATAATATAAATGCGAAAGTGAGTTTGTTTGTTAGTACTCAATATTCGTACCATATAAATGACCTACTACTAAGGATAGGTCTCTCCCTATTTTTAAATTAAGCAACTCAATAGTCTTGTCCCGCTTATGCCTAATGCAATTGGGTCTGTTTTAAAGTGAAGACTACGTACGTAGTGATATTTGTGTTGCAAAGAGCAGGCATGTAATGGGTTGTAGCATACATATACACTTTCAAAAAGGTGGAACCCCTAAGACCAGTGGGTGCGCAATCCTAGCAGGTACGCGTATATGTGGAGAAAACAGTAACGAGGTAGGTACATACATGTGTTCAGATTTGTTGAACAACTTATTTCCAGCTTGTGTATCCTGCGAATGAGTTTCGATTCAATTAGCTTTAGAAGATGTGAACTTTTTTAATCTCGATCTTTGCTCGAAGTTTGTTGCTTATAATTGATAACTATTTTTAAATCGTTCTGCTCTTCGCAAGGAAAATTTACAGCATTTGGCTTTAATATGCTATTTATATTATCAATTACAATTGGTCCAAAATGGAGTCTTCAAAAAAATTATGTGTCAAATTATTTGAATCTTAATTATCTGACATGATTATGTGTGATTAGTTATATATGTTCCGAACATAGATTTAAAAAAAATTGCGCACGTTGTTATAGCAGTTGCTGACTGCGTAGACAGCTTGTCAAATCTGATAGATTGTCGATTGTACCATTGAAAAATGGAACTGATTGGATCAAAGTAGATCAACGTTTATAACAAAGTTTATAATGTTCGAAGTGTCTACAACACTTCGAACATAAAACTTGTAAGGTATTCAAGATATATCAAAGGTAATAAACATATGGCCTTCGATATGAGCAAATATTATTTTAAGGTTTTTCATATATATATGTTACGGCTAATAGGCGAAGTGTGGATACACCTAGTTCTAGCCGGGTACAACGAGGTGCAGCTGAACACATGCGGTGAGACTTAGGTGTATCCTACCTATTTTCGGTTAGAACTAGGTACAGCCTTCATTATAGTGGCTAGAACTAAGTGCAGCCACTCATCAGTGGTTAAACTTAGGTGCAACCTATTTATCATCGGCTAGAACTAAGTTTTCAGGTCAGTTATGGATTTTGGATTTATTTTGAGATTCGTATTTTGCGTTTCCCAATTGATTGGACGGGTTACATAATAACATAAATTTTGGAGTGACATTAATTTAGTATGTGACACATTTTTGTGGCATTATTAAACATATTTTAGTTACATATTTTGTTATCACGTTTTTTAGTTACATTTTTTTTTTGTAAGTAGTAAAAACTCAAACAAAATATTATAAACCTCTTCAGAATTATCGAACTAGACATATATAGAACTAGACATCTTATGCACAAAGAAAAAAAAATAACATTAAACAAATAAAATGTTACTGTTTAACTATGGAAAAATTAACAAGTACCATTTGTTCTCTTCTTTTATGCGTTTATGTTAAAACAAATAGAATAAATTTGTAAATTAATTTTAACACTCTCACCGCCACCCTTATACAGAATTTTTCAGTGCAGCAGGCCGTGCGGTCCGCCGGCGGCCGCAACTCTGTCTACCCGTGCAGGCCAAGGTGAACGTTCCGTAACGAGTTAAGCAGGCCATACGGGCTGCCGGCGGGCTCACTGTTTATTTCCACTAGCACGCCGTGCGGTCCGCTACGACCTCGTAATTTCATATCAATTTTGTAGTGCGTGGCCTGCTATTACAGAAAAGTAAAGCTACCAGATTAAAAGTTTACTTCTAGACCTTCAATCCAAAAAAAAAACCATAGCTGTATCTTTAAATTTATAGGATTTCTAGAGGGTTAATTACAAACATAAAAAAGCAATTTGAAATTAAAAAAAATTAGTTTTTATTAATAAAATAACGCAATTATTCTCTTATAATAGAACTATGGATGTAGGCAAAGCATTCGGAACACACACTAGGATTTGAAGGGCAAAGTAGGCATACGGTATTTACCTTTTTGGTTACTTTACATGCCTGTGTACTTGTCAAACCTTCTTTTCGGCGGCCGGCGGGCTAATGATGGATTATTAGGTGTGGCGTGACAGACATGTCAATTGTTTTAAATCATAACTGAATTTTTGTTAGAATTTGGCGCGAAAGATACGGTACGCCGGCGGCCATAGATTTAAAAAAAAAATTTCGTCTCTCTGCCGGCGGCCCTTACGGCTTGCTAGTCTCGCTTAGTGTAACATATAGATGGCGTGCCGTACTCGAAAACATACGACCCGCCGGCGGCCCGTATGGCGGTGAGAGTGTTAATGATAAAAAAATCAGCAATTTTTATGTTGCAAGAAAGACATTCTTTCACTTATTTGAACAAGATACATTTTCTTTTTTTATCCTATATTGTCCCACGGCTGGGCCAAGGTCTCCCCATTTATTTCCAAACATCCCTATTTTGTGCCACTTCAGACTAGTTTTTTTTTATGGCTCGTGATATCAATGAAAGAAATTAACTGTCTTTAATTTTTCTGTTCATATTTTGTGTTAAAACAAAAGAGTCAAAAAAAATCAACAACTCTCATGTCATAGTATGTTGCAAGAATATTTATCACTTATTTAAACGAAATGAATGAACTTGAATGGCATTTCTAGTTACACAAAATACTGGCTGCTTTGTAGAGGCACTTTTTATTATTACATTTAGGGCAAAATGTCAATACGAATTTGAGGTGATACGAATTGAATCAAATGTGAATCGCAAGATAAGGATCTCAAAATAAATCCAAAATCCACAACTGAACTGAAAACCTAGTTCTAGCCGATCTTAAATAGGTTGCACCTAAGTTTAACCACTGATGTGCGGCTGCACCTAAGTTTAACCGCATATGCCCGGTTGCACCTAGCTATAGCCGGCTAGAACTAGGCGTAGCCGCATTTCGCCTATTAGCCGTAACATATATACTGTTTCTCAAACTAAACAGAAATGTAATATTGTTTCTATCAATCACAATAAAACGAATATGTCTACTAAAATATTATGAGTGTGCCCACGTACGACTGGGAAAGTTTCATAACCCAACTAAAATAAAAAGCGTACTGATCATAAAGGCATGATGGAGTATTTTATAAAGTCGCAGTTTTCCCTCAAGACTTATAAACTCGGCCGTACTCTAGTCCGGGAGGCGTTAATGGTCGCGCCACAATCTCTTTAGGGTTCTGTGGAATATCAAAAGAACTAGTAAATACTGGGATATAATTTTATAATTGTGTGTGATAAAATAGGTGGATGTTTTGTTATCTATTATTTTTATCTCGGCTTGCGAGATTGAAACAAGTGAGTGGGAAAGAAAGGAATGGTTTTGATAACAGCTATTGTTAAAAATATTGCTTTTGATTAATCTCATTATGTATGAGTTTATTTTCCATTCTTATTAATAATTTCCCATCCGTCTATCCAGAGGCAGCATCACACGATCACATCACATCACATTTGATATTTAAAAATAGGCTAATTGCTTTTATTGCATCATTGTGGCTTTAAAGTTAGTTTGACCGTTATGCGTCAGACGTATTAAAACATGCTATACATAAATAAATGAATACGGATAAATCACACAGATTGTGCTAGCCCCAAAGTAAGTTCGAGATTTGTGTTATAGGATATTAACTCAACGATACTATATTTCATAACAAATACATATAAAGATCAACATCCAAGACCCAGGCGAATCTGAAAAAGATCATTTTACAGGCTGTCGTTCGTGTCACAGGCTGGCGTGTTAACCACTACACCCCACGGAGTTCGCACAAGAATTGGGATTACGAAAAATAAAGAATGTCATACCTCATCTATGTTCTTTTTTTAATGTATACGGGTCCATTACAGTACAGTTGTACAGTTTTTAATAAGCAACAAACAAAGTCCTTACTAACAAAGTTTGCGAGTTGGTCTGCTCGACTATTGTGCTGGAACTTGGAGCGTTCTTTAACGCCTTCATTACCCAGGGAGAAGTTCTGACTGCGGAACCAGGCGGAAAACTAGCAGCCACGTGAAGCCCGATATTTATTGAATGTTCTTATAAGGCAGCGCAATTAGAGCGAAAAGTGAAACGTCTGATGAGATTTGCAAATTCTTAATTACGAAAGTGAGTTTGTTTATTGAATTAGTTGTTTGTTTCGATTCCACACTTCATTTGCTGAAGTGATTCTCATGATATTTTGATATCGTTGCAGAGGATGAGTATGGTATATATTAATAACGTGAGCAACCCCAACGCAATAACTAAGTACTTAAGGGCCCATACTATCTCACACTGCTTTGCATGATTGACTGTTATATCAATAATAATTAAATACTCAAGTTGAAATAAAAATGCAGCAAAGTTCAGGACTAACTCTGGTAACTATATGACTCAAAAACACGATTGCGTTAAATTTTCTCGATAGAAAAAAATTGCAAAGTTGCCTCCAAATCACGTCTAATTTACTCGGTATAAAGCATTATTCACCAAATACATTAAAATTAACCTTGAAACTTTTGATTATTATTGCATTACAGATAAGGCAGCCATCATATGTTTTTCTTTTTCGAATAACCCTTGAATATTCCTAAAAAACGAAAATATCCAAAGTAGCCAACGCGTTTAGACCATCCGCGTTTGTATCGCCACGCCGCCTGGCATATGTCGGGCTCTTAATAAAGGACTGCATTTTATAAATTGTATACAAATAAATTAACGTAAAAATCTTTCTCGAGCGTAACTGAGGTTTCAAAAAAGTACCACGCATATATACCTAATATACAAATGGAAGTACGCGTCTCAAATCATTCCCATCGAAAGTAACTCTGTCCTTCTGTTTCTGTCCGTCTACACACATCTGTACGTTGTCAGAGGGATACGCTTTATGATGGATGATATAAATTTGAACGGGGCCGTGGAATAAAGCCTTATGTCATAAAAAGGCCTATATTATTTTTTCATCCTACGATCATGTTTAAAAAAAACTAGATACTTACACAAACAGCGATAAAAACGTCGTAACAAAATTAGCACCCACTAGACATTGGCGTTGATATTTTCCGTTTAATTTAGTTTCTTTGAATTCCGTAAGCTGATGACGGGTATCTTTCGAAGTTCGACTTAATGTTATGCAAAAAAGGTTGCTTTTGCTTTAATGTGGGTTTATAATATATACTTATAAATAATCAATTATTCAAATCATCAATAAAAATTGATGAATTGGAAGATAAAACTGCGTGACTTTTGAAATTGTAGATATAAACATTTACTTATGTGAAAATGGCTTTCCACATCTGTAACTGTAGGCGTGCTATCATAAAAAGAATTGGGTTTCTATTGTAATAATACTTTGCATAAATAGATGGAAAGCGCGAATTTTGTATTCTTCCCCAACAATGGCTTATTATTCCTATCCTCTTCTACGTCTGCACGTTTTTTAGATTTCGAGTAAAAGAATAGATAGGTATTGAATTTTCTATTAAGAGATTGCTTTTAAAATGTTGTGTTCATGTAATAGAGGAACAAAACATTTTTTTGAGCATGCAAGAACAAGCACTGATATATACCATATAACTAACATGATAAATACAAGTTGCATCAAACGATATAATTTCCGTATACGATACACAACTTGTACGATATAATTTCTTTCTATCGTATACGGAAATTATATCGTCAAGAAATAAAATAAATCGTTCGTATCGTATATGGAAATTATATCGTTTGGTGCAACTTATATTAATCATGTTAGATATCATTGCTCGTTCTTGCATACTCAAATATATCTGTCTCCAAACAGATGCATTTGAAAATTTGAATAAGGAAATTTCTGAGCCTCTTATACACCAATGGATTGTAATCTTTTGACTTTTTATGTAGGTAGTAATCGCAGCTAAAATATGTTATCAATAACGACAGGTATAATTAAACTTACATTTAGAAATCTTAAAAACCTATTCCATAGCTTGCTGCGTAAACGAAATAAATATTCTACTCGGCTTTTGGAATGGGGTAAGGGAATTTAGTTTGTTTTTATCATTTTGCAGAAGTTATGAGATATTAAAATATTGATTTAGGGGAGGCCTATGGGTCATAAACAAAACGCATTATAAATTTGTGTCAATCAAAAATTCCAATTAAATTAAGTTTTATTTATGAAAATGTTTTTTTTAAGTATTTGTTTTGGATTGATTTATCTATTTATATTATAATTTTAAGAGAAAATATTTAAATTTAAAAAAAAAATAAAAAAAAATTACCGAAATGTACCCTTCCGTGGACTGTGTAACTTTCGTGCTCAAATGTTTAAGTTAAAATAAAAATTACTGATGCTTTCATAAGATTTTATTTCCTTATCTATTTAATAAGTAGTATACATAAACTACGTTTTTTACCAATTTCAGTAAATACGCAGCTTTATAAAAAATATTATCATACTTAAACTTAGCGTAATTGATTGACGCCTCTTCTTCCGTGGACTTACAAAAGTTTCCAAATTTTTGTAAATAAAAAGTTACTAATGCAATTTAATTTATAAACGATGGCAACATTATTTAGCTGTCATTGTCTCTGTCATTTGAGGCCAGTGCTTTGTGGTTGCTCCGAATGTTTTTGTTTATTTTTTGAAATATAAAGTTAATATCAGCCAGTGTTCAAGATCACAGCGACTTTTCTGTTACATACTTTTTTCTGGTAAGTAAATACCTAAAATTTTTACTAGCCGTCACCGTAATGTGCATGTCAGAGCTCTTGACAAAAATGTAGCCGGCGTTTTCATAACCTCAAAACTAAGTGTTCAATCGTCTACTATCTTAATCGTCGACCAATCCGTGGACAACTTTACCGTGGACACTATGTCCACGGAAAAGATGATGACCACGGAAGTGACCATGTGTTCACTTCTGTGGACATCGTCTTTTCCGTGGAGTTTTGAATAAGATTTAATTAAAATGTATAGTTAGACATATTGATGTTTGTTGATTTTTTGCTTGCTATATATTAGCATTCGCCCGCATCCACGCTCACTTTGACCTCGATTCACCAAGAAAAGTACTTCAACTGGTTTTTTCCAGTTCCTTTTCGTATCCCAGAAAACGTTTATGCCAAATTTCGCAATAATCAATACTGTAAATAAAACTAACTCACAACAAACTCACTTTCTCATTTATAACATTAGCTAAACCTCTAGCTTTTAGCCACAGTTGCACTTGCATTAATGTGGGAGGAATAAGGGTAAAAGCATGGTAAAAGTTAATTATTTAAATTGCTCATAATGCATGGCGTATACTATACACATGTATACTTTTGTACACAGGTAAAATGCCCAGAGCAAGTAGGTCAGTATCTCAACTTACTGAAGAAGAAAAAAAGAAAAGACGCCGTGAACAAAAAAAGTTGAGCATGCGAAGAGCTCGTTCAAAAATGACTGAAAGTGCTATAGAAGAAGTAAAGACAAAAGACAGAGAAAGATATCATAAGAAGAAAGAAAGAGGAGAAATAAAAAATATTAATGATTACACTCCGAGGGAACAACGTCAAATAAGAAAAATGTGGCGTGAAAAGTCAAAGAAGAGGCGGGAACTATTAAAGTTGAAGAAAAAGGACGTCGTTAATCTCGAAGATAATACTCCTTCAACCAGTACTGCTTCTTCGCGATCACGTGTTAGTGTTGGAAAAATAATCTCTGCACGTAATAGAAGAAGAATGAAAGAAGAAAATGAGACTTTAAAGAAGAAAATTAATGACATGAGACGTGAGTTAAATAAATATAAAATGCGTGTAAGAAGATTTAAACAAAAAGAAAACAAAGAAGTCCTGAATAAAGCTAAATCAAAGAAGAAAGGGATTAAAAATGATGATGTCTGTAAATCAGTTCATGATTTTTTAACTGAAGACGAAAATAGTAGACTGACGTCAGGAAAGAACGAAACTATAACAAGAAAAAAGAGCAAAAAACAGATACGTCTATTAAACGATACTCTTCTGAACCTCCATAAAAGCTTTGTTAAGAAGACTGGGATGACAATTTCCTACCAGACTTTTAGAAGATATCGACCTTTTTGGGTGCTTTTCCCAAAGGCTTCTTCGCGAAATACGTGTCTTTGTATGACACACGAAAACAGTGATCTTATTGTACGAGCACTTCAAAAGGCAAAAATAATATGCCATGGATCTGCTTCTAATGTAGCAAAAACGCTTTGTTGCCCGGGTTCTTTTAATTTACAGTGTCTGGAAAGAAATTGCACAGATTGTAAAAATAAACAAATTGATTTTAACAACTACAATGATACCGATATTATTACGTACGAAAGATGGGTTACAAAAAATGTGAACACTGTTATAAAAGGAAAAGAAAAAATATGCAAGAAAACGATTAAAGAAACTGTTAAGACGACTAATAAATTAATGGTACAATTATTACACACAAACATGCCAGTATACATGAGACATGTAGGAAATTTTATTCACCAAATAAGAGCTATTCAGTCCGTTAAGGAAAATTTAAGTATTTTCCAGGGTCTTTTACATATTGATTTCTCAGAAAATTATAACTGCAAGTACAGTGCTGAAATTCAGTCTGCTCATTTTGGTGGGTCAAAGAGTCAGTTGTCATTACATACATGCGTTTACTATAGTACTGAAAGCAACCCTCCGGATAATTATATTAAAACCACATCAATTTGCACAGTCTCAGAGAACTTGAGACATGACCCGGTATTAATTTGTACTCACCTTAACCCTGTGTTCAAAAGAATAAAGGAAATAACACCAGACATTGCAGAATTACATATCCTCAGCGACGGTCCATCCACTCAGTATAGAAACAAATCAATGTTTCACTTAATTTCAAGTTACATAGGAAAGGAATTAGGTGTGGAGAAAGTAATTTGGCATTATAGCGAAAAAGGTCACGGGAAAGGCGCCCCGGATGGGGTTGGGGGTTGCATCAAAAGATTGTGTGATAATTCTGTGGGAATGGGCAAAGATATTTCAAGCTATGAAGATTTAATGGGGTGCTTAAAAGATAATTGTAGAGGAATAGAAGTTTATGGGATTGATGACTCGGAAGTTTCTAAAATACAAAATACATTGAACAAAAGTTTGACAAAACCTTTTAAAGGTACATTTAATTTACACCAACTTACTTGGGATGAAAAAGAGCCAAATTTATTACATGCGAGGAGACTGAGTTGCTTGGAATGCCCAGCAGATAAAATATGCGACCATTTTGAGATTGGCCAAATAAAGCTACAGTACAAGGTATCTAGACCAAACACGCCTACTTCATCTGTATCAAGTCGAGAGGATAATATGTTTCTGAATAATAATGTGCCCACACCTGAAGCTTCTACGCGTTCAAATTCATCTAGCCCAATAGCAAGTCTGCATGCTACACCAGAAAATTTGTTTTTCTCAGGCATGCCATCTAGACCAACGAAGAGGTTGAACTCTAAAGATGATTCAGATGATTCTGATTTTATATTTAGTCCTCAATCAAAGGCGCCAACTAAACGAAGGTTTATAATACCCGAAACTGATAGTGACGAGTCGATATTTTAGTTTTAGTAAAAAAATTTGTGTAATTTTTCTCTCATATTTTTTTATATCAAAAATGTCCACAATAGGGAAACTTATAGAGAAACCATTCCGTGGACAAATTTTGATAATTTTTTTGAGTCATTATATTTTGCAATTTGTATTTTTTGTTTTGATGACTAGTTAGAAGCACTGCTAAACAAGTTTATGTTTAATTCAATGATTATTAAAAACGTACACGATTAGTTGAAATTAGAATTTCTACCTTTTCTGTGGACTATTGCAACTTTTCCGTAGACACAAAAAAACTTAAAAGTGTTCTAAAATTAAAAGTTTTTGATTATGATCTCTTATTGTAAGACTACAAAGTTCCTAATCTAATAATAAGAATAAATGTTGATTTTGAGCAAAATCCATGAGTATTTTTATTTTTTTGATTCAAAACTCGTCATTTGTTTATGACCCCTATGTCCAGCAGTAGACTTTCTGAGGCTGATATGATGATGATGAAAAGACTAAGTGATAAACTTGTATTCGGCTAATATCCAGTAATTTGCCTCTTAATCAAAATACTTCTTATACCTATATTAGATTTTAGATAAAAAAAAAATATCTAAAAATCTAATTTAGGTATAAGAAGTATTTTTATTAAGAGGCAAATATTAGGAATCCCACGTCTTATTTCAATTTAAAAAGGATTTTCTGCTTCCGCTTCACGACGCGACACTAACATTAAGACGTAAAATAAAAAAATAAAAAACGATTCCTATCGATTTAGTTAATTGATAGGAATTTGAAATTCGCGGTACTTTTCCACTGAAGTGAGCAATCTGACTGAAGTACGGACATTTTCATCGACCACTTCCTGTTTCCGGTAAAGGAAAATATTATGAAATGTATTTGAAATGGAGAGGGCAATAGCATACTGAATTATTTCCTAACGAAAATAGTTATAGTTTGCATTACTTTCCACAAAATAACGACAAGAGCCTAGCTCTTAAAAGATCAGTGTGAAAAAATTTACCAATCTGTTGTATCATATTACCATGGAATTTCTGTGTGCATGGTTGATTGGCTGTGACACCTACACGAAATGATGATAGAATTTCTTATCAAATTCGTTTTATAGATTTGAAGCATCTAATAACAGCGACCGACTGTTTCTATGGCGACGCGTTGCTACGGCAAGCGTTACCACGCTATAATGATAGTATGCATGTCTTTAGTCCTTGTTCTGAGGTAAGTATGAAGAAAATAATGTCCATATTGCACATCTGCTAACTGTATTGCGACGGCTCACTAATTTTTAACGTGATAACGTCTTATAAATCGACGAACGCCTTCTGCATGCACGAAAAAGTGTCACGTTCCGTGTTATAAGCGAGAGCGCGGAACAAGAGATAGTGAGGCACGATCTAAACGTTCGGCTTGTGACGCATATCTCTCTTCCACCATTATCACGTAAAATTATTGTCCGTTAACCGACTTTATTGACAACCAAACTTGTTATTGATACAGGTGTACCTAGTTGTTTGTTTGTGTCTTTAACCTCTAACAAACATTCGTGCCCCCGATTCACTAACATCCACCCGTACCAATAAGCTCTTGCCTCTTGAATAATGGATGGATCTACTTTATTTAGATGTACTTTGTCTGAAAGTTAACAGATTTTGTATAGAAGATATAATGAGCATAAAAACATCCATATATTGTAGCTTTTTACACGGCTGCCCAAAAAGGTGTGTTATGTTTGTAGGTATGCATTTAGTGTTTTTTGTACGCCAAATCAAATCTTTTAAATTCCTTTACACGTTTTGTATGTATTGTTAGAATCTTTATATCATCCCGAGAAATATAATGTTTTACCTGAAAATAAAACAGTTATTATATGCGTAACCTTATTCGAAACCTATAGAGTGAGATAGCATTACTTCCGCTTACGTCAACAGTCCCCCAAACGTCACAAGTACCCCCCTCCACCCCACTCCCGACGGCCATCGTGCGAGTGGAGGGGAGGCTAGCTTGCCGCCTGCGCAGTCTTGTATCGTCACATTGCATCTCACTGACTGAAAGTCCTGTAAAAAGAAGCCACAGGCAGAATTAGAAATATAGGTTTCGAATAAGGTTACGCATATAATAACTGTTTTATTTTCAGGTAAAACATTATATTATATGCTGTGAACCGTTATTCGAAACCTATAGAGTGAGATGTGTTTGTTATCGCCTGGTGGCAAGCAATATTTTTATACAAGTAATAGATATGCCAATGTGTGAAATAAAAGTTTGTATTAGTTTAATCAATATGAATAGTATATTAAGGATATACTGTTACAAACAAGGTAATGATTAGTATGCCTAATCAAATTACAATATGAATTATTATATATAAAAAAAAAAAAAAAAATAAAATCTAATTCTTGAATCACACTAATCCCTTAAATCAAGAAGGATTTACAATTACAATGCTTCAAAGGTACAAGCAAGATTGATAAAATTATTAGAGAGAGGGCGAATCTCTGCTGAATAATATTTAGCAAAAGTGTTAGGAGTACGCCAGTTTCCTTTTGACATAACTTCGTCGATGGAGCAGTGATCGAGCCAGTTGAGAGAGGCGGCGGCGCTACGCGTGCTGCCAGCACTGGCCTGAATGCCGGCTTCTCTTAATAAAGATTTAACCCAGCCGCCCAGCACGGTACGTGAGGCAGGGCGTACTCGCCCACAAGCAGTAATGAATAACTCACTTAGGTTCTCTCTGCGTTGTGAGGATACTTCTATTAATTTTTTGATCCAGAATACTGGGCATATGTTGTTTTGTTGACCCTTACTCAGTCTCCAAGATGATTGTCTGTGTACATAATTATCTGTCTTAGAGCCATATCTTGGGCGAAGAATAATATAATCGGTCATATCTTCAAAATGATCTTCATCAATGTGTAGTAAGGTTAGATCATGCACTCGTCTGCTAGATGCGAGAAGTAATATTAGAGCTGTACGTCTTGAGACCTCGTATAAGGATAGCTTTTTAGGATCATGCTCCGATAGCCACTTAACAACAGTCCTTGGGTCCCATATTGCTGGTTTCTTTGGTGCAGAAGCTGCACTAGCTGTTGATATTGCCTTGAGAATGCGTTTGACCACGGGGCTATCACTCAGTGAGTCAGAGTCTGGATTAGATAAGGTAGCTATAGTGGACTTGTAAACTAAAATAGTTTTGTATGACAGTCCCTCTTCTAGGTGCAGGTGAGCTAAGTATTTGGCTAACTGAGGTCCACTCGGACTTAAATGGCTGATATTCTTAGAAAGGCACCAACTTTGCCACTTGGACCAAACTGAAGAGTAAACTCTCTTTGTGGATGGTCTCCAACTAGAGTCTAACAATTTAATTTCTTCTGGTGACCAGTCTGATAACAGATGGTCCCACCCTTGACTAACCAAAGCTCGAGGCACATCTGATCTACTTGTGCTGGTGGCAACTGTGTTCGTACATCCAGTAGTTTGTGTCTGAGGTTGGTTATTGTCCAAGGTGCTGCAATTGCTCTGCTCTTTAGGTCCGGGCGCCAATAAACTTTCTGCCAACGAGGTACTACCAATAAATACTTGCCCTTGGCCCTGTTGAGGTGTGCTAAGACTCGGGGCACCAAGTGTGGTGGTGGAAAAATCCATGCTTTGTGATAGGACCATTTCCTGCTGAAAGCGTCGTGAAACTCCGCATTCACGTCGCTGCAGTCTCGCGTCACGTAACGTGGAACTACGTGAGCATTCTCGGATGCAAAAAGATCGATCTGCGGTGTGCCAAGGCGTTTGAAGATCTCTACACAGGCTCTCTGAGTTAGAGTCCATTCCGAGTGACCCTTCTGGCGTGACAGTGAGTCTGCCTCGTCGTTGTAGTGACCGGGTATATAGTGAGGTGTAATGTAAATGTCGTTCTGGTCTAGGATTTGAAAGAGTGAGAGAGTCATCCGATAGAGGGTCTTTGAGCGTAAGCCACCCTCGTTTCGTATGTAGCTCACTACACTTTTGTTGTCGGCTTGTACCAACAACGATGTTCCCCGAAGATATCGTCGGTTCATCCGAATAGACTGGATTATGGCCCACATCTCTTTGAGATTGCTGTGCCAAATCTTCTGACTGGGACGCCAGGAATCGCCAATCATTCGATTTCCGTCCAAGACAGCACCCCAGCCTGTGCCCGATGCATCTGTCGTCAGGAAGTGTGTGACAGGTTGTGGATGTCTTGATCTGCTTGCCGTAAGCTTTGTCAACCACCATCGTAATTCTATCATTGATGCAGGGCTGAGAGCGCGCTTTGCATATGGTTGAACTTTCGAAAGAAGTGCACAGGCCATCTGTATAGGACGGCAATGAAGCCGACCTCTTGGGATTATAAAGGATGCAAAATTCAGCATCCCCAGTAACGTCTGAACCTCCTTGAGGGACCACTGACTCGAGTGCAGAATCCGATTCAGCTTTTTCTCGATCCTGATTTGTTTTTCTAGTGGAAGCTGCATTAGATTGTGTTGAAGATTCCACGTGACCCCGAGGTACTCTATGATCTGAGTCGGAGACAGAACAGATTTTTTGAAATTGATGGTGCAACCTAGTTGGGACAGAACCTGTACAGCTTCCGCAGCTTGTTCTGATAAAATCCGTCTGTCTTGGTTGACAATTAGATAATCGTCCAAATATACGATCACTCTCAATCCTCTGGTCCGTAGATACTGCGCAGTCCAGTTGGAGACTGTCGCAAACGTGACTGGGGAGGAGGATAGACCGAAGGGCAAACTCGTGATCTGCAGAAGTTCTGCTTCTTTCGCTTGATCGGGCTTGTAAAGCACTCTCAAAAATGGTTGATGTGATCGAACTACTGGGATATGAAAGTATGCCTGTGTCAGGTCGATTTTTATGGCCCAGTCTCCCTCTTGTAAAAAATCTGGCACTCGTTGTACATTGATTAGCCTGAACTTGAATTCTGTTAGATACGTATTCAGATTTTGAAGATTGAATATCGGGCGATCGCTGGAGTCTGCTTTCTTTACAAGAAACATTGGACAAACAAAACTCGGAGTCGACGGAGCGGGAGTCAATATTTTTTGCTTTTTTAAATCTGTAATTTGTTTTGTCATCGATACACTTGTCGGTGTTCGGTATTTGTCTAACAATTTGGGGTTGAAAAGCTTGGGTTTCCGATAAAAGGGTAGTCGGTACCCGGATATTATCTTTAATACATGATCGGGAGCCCCTAAGCTTTTCCAGACACTTAAATAATCTACTAAACATCCGCCGTAAAACGAGTTTTGTTTGTAGTCATTTTCGAAACGACTTGTTATTAGATTTGCGGGTAGACTGACTAGATTTCTTAACATTTTGTTTTGACTGTGTTCTGGTGTTGGTGTTGTTGTCGTTGCGATTCGCTGTGAATCTACGATTTTTGTTCGTAGTGGACGGGCCAGGAGTGTTGTAAGCCTCTTCATATTTATTGTAATGCAATGACCTCCGCGGTCGCTTGGTTTGAGCTTGTTCATTACTCTGCAAAGACATGATGGGCTCATCCGCTGAGCGCTTCTTATTAAGGAATATTTTACTCGCGCCCCCTGCCTTTGTCAAAAAGGCGCTCATATTCTCCGGATTGAATAAATAAGCGTTTGTAGGGGGAATCTTTCGTAAGTCCTCTTTTATGTACCGATCCTTAACGCCTGATAGAATACTGTCGCGACGTTTCTGGATCGCATCAGCTCGTCTTCCGCAGACAAGTTGAAGAATATCCTCAGACAAACTCATATAACTTGATTTACTGGAAAAAAGTTCGTTAAGCTTGTCGAAAAGTGAATCTGGAGTCAAAACACAATCAGGTTTGTGAGACCAATCAACCAGCTGCTGTAAATTATTTTTCAATACCTCGTTTTGCTGTATAACGGCATGAGTTAATCCTCCAAATGAACGGTCAAGCGATCTAAGCCAAGAAGAATTCGGGTCATAGAATCTTAATTCGGTATTAACGTCCAAATCATAAAAACCAGGTTTGGCCAGGTACTTTTTCTCTGTTTCTACATAACGTACTCTTTCCCATTTATTCGTATCAAAGTGATGTAATTTGCATAAACTAGAAAGCCGAGTATCCGAAGTACTTTCAACTGCAGCTTCTTTGAGGTTAGTTTGAAGGTCACAATCAAAAACTTTTCCTTGTTTCGGCTTATCATTAATTGGTTTATTTAAAAGAACCGAATCTTGCATATCTTGGGATGGGTGTAAATATAAGATATCCGAATCCGATTCACTATTTAGATCTGGCTTATGGTTTAAATATTTCAAAATTTCACTGACCTTATTTGATAAACAATCCAGTTTTTTATCATTTCTGGATCGTAATCTCGACCGATTTCGACGTGTAGCTCGCTTGTGCCGCCGGGGATGCCCGTAGCTCGACGAGGATGACGTAGACGACGAAGATGATGACGAACTGCTGCTTGAGCTACGCGATTGCGTCTTGCGGCGATCGCGGTATGGCCTAGTAGCCTGCTCAGGATACTTGATGGAGTCTTTAGAGCGCCTTTTGAGACGCTCACGCTCTATGGGCCTTGAAGCCCGCTCGTGAAGTTTACCAGTAACAGGCGGGTTGTTTGCACGAGCTTCAAGTTCCTTGGGCAGTGAATTCCGCTCAGGAGACTTTCCCATGGTGTTTTTCTGCAAAACACAGCCAACAGTGGCTCTTCTGCAGAACCTTCTGTAGCAATAAACGTTCCTCCGTAGAACGTAAAATATATATTTCTCTTCAGTAGAGAACAATATATATGCCTAAATTGTAAAAAAAAATAATTGATTTTCGAACAACAATGTTGTTTAATAATATTAATGGGGGTGTTTGCATGACGAAAGTCAATGCCAATGTGACGATACAAGACTGCGCAGGCGGCAAGCTAGCCTCCCCTCCACTCGCACGATGGCCGTCGGGAGTGGGGTGGAGGGGGGTACTTGTGACGTTTGGGGGACTGTTGACGTAAGCGGAAGTAATGCTATCTCACTCTATAGGTTTCGAATAACGGTTCACAGCATATAATACTGGCTATATGTTTGAACGATTTTAAAAGGCAGCTTTATTAATTAACTTTTATTTTTAATTAAAAAACACGTCATGTTTTTATTTTGTGGCTTTATTCAGAAGATAATTTTAGCCAGTCTCTAGTCAGCCAATGGTACCATTTATTAATTCCTCGAATTACTCTTGTGTCTACGTACTGCTTTGATCATAGACAACGAAGCAAGGTGGACAACCATCAGTCCGCTACGTAAATCTCACTACAACCTCACCATGACAGTTTATTTAGTTATTCCACTTATATATATATATAAATAAATATATACTGATAAATCACACAGATTGAGCTAGCCCCAAAGTAAGTTCGAGACTTGTGTTATGAGATACTAATTAAACAATACTATATTTTATAACAATAGATAAACATGAAAACAGTAAAGTTTTCAAAACGTTAGGTGTAAAAATAATGTAATATACGCGATAATACCGTATTAAAGTGATTTTATTTAAATGTGTAACAATCGCGAAAACATATAGATAAACATCTAAGACCCTGGCTAATCTAAAAAAGATCTTTTCCATCTTGACATGACCGGGGATCGAACCCGGGCACCCTCGTGTCGCAGGCTGGCGTGTTAACTACTGCGCCACGAAGCTCGTCAATTAATAATAATTAAGAATAATGATGGCTGTATAAGAAAGGGTTAGGTTAACCTCACAATATAGATCGCATTGAAGATATTATATACGTATCTATAAATATTAGGGTCCTCAACATCTTCGACAAATAAAATCATTACGCGATACAACACCTTTACGCAAAACGCCTAACTCGGAAAAAAACATTTATGCAAAATACCAACTAGGTACGCATAACACTAACTTTGATTTAAGCAAAGTAGGTACTAACTTTGGTGCGTGCGTGAGTCCCACCGAGTACTTTGCTGGTAATTTTATCTCTTGTTGTAACCAAGTTCACATACCTACTCGTACGTAGAACATCATGATTTTTGTGGCATTTCGTGGTAGATATTGTGGTGCGTAAGCCCGACCGACTCGCACTTGGCTGTTTTGTTTATTTATTGTTGTAGTAACTATATCGAAGGATTTGGGGATTTGCTTGCCATGCGTGAATGATTCTCTCAATGAATCCTGATCTGTAGGGTATTGATCTCATTGACATTGAATTATCGGAACCATCAGCGTCGTACCTAGTGATGTGCCGCAGAGAAATTCTCTGTTCCTGCAAATTCCTTCTCTTGAAATTTGCGAGAAATTTCCAATGATTCTCGAGAACGTTCTCCCTAACATTCGTTTATGGAAATGAAATTGTGCTAGAGAGTGTTTTAAAACCGTTTAAAATATTGTTGATGCCTTTAAATACCGTTCTTTACAATAATTAACTTTCTGACATTCTTATCGAGGAAAAATTGCAGGCCGTCTTTAGCAGGTAAAAATCACTGATAAGGGACGGTCAAGGTTAATCATTCAGGTAGGCGGTATTTCTATGTAATTAGCTAAACAAAAGCTACCGATCAGTAGTTGTGGATTCCTGATTGGCTTTTACACTTTTGTTAAGGCCAGGTATGTCAATTAGGAAATTGAATTTTCAATGAGGAAAATTTTAGTAGAGTACTCGAAAAATTTCAAAACAGAAAACTAAATTGCCTTAAATCTGTTCACTTTGCCGCAGTCATTTTGGATCCTAGAAGTAGAGGAGTTTCTCTTAGTTCTGAAGAGCATCTCGATGGATGTTCTTTAATAATGGATACTGCGGAATGTGATGCACAAATGATTCTTAAAGAGTTATCGGACTACAAATGCCGAAATGGTATTTTTGAAAAAGAATTTGTGTTGCAAACGGCTGAAAACGTAGAGCCTGTATCATGGTGGCTATCACTTTATCCAAACTGTGTTTTAGGAAAAGTAGCTGTTAAAATCTTATCTGTACCATCCACACCGGCATCGGTAGAAAGATCTTTTTCCACCTTTACAAACATTCATACTAAGAAGAGGAACAGGTTACTGACCGAACGTTGCATTAAAATTTGCTACATAGCACACAACTGGAAGTTACTGAATCAGAGAAACTCCTTCAGATAAAACTGTTGAAACTTCTAAATTTGGGCCAGATGATACAAATGAAGGTATTTCTGGAATCAATTTGTTAAATTCCTCATTTGAATTAGACTCTACTGATTTAACAGCTGATTCGATTTCATTTGACAATTTTTGACAATTTTGTCGATTTTTGAAACTAAAGTTCAAGCTAGTTGAAATGTTTAATAGTGTTGTAATTTTGTGATTATTATTGATTATATTTTGTTTCCTACATTGTTGATTTAAGCATTACAAATATTCAAGTTTAAACTTTATTACTGCGTGTAATTATATTTTAAATGTTTAAAGTATTTACTGCTGCATCCATTCCATGCTAGTCTGAGAGAAAAGAAACAACGTAGAATGTACCAGCTGCTTCTCTTCCCGCACAGATCGTAAAAGCCGATCGACTGAATGGGCAAATCTGACAAATCATATTAGTAGACGATGCCTCTAGCAACCCACCACTATTTTGAGTCCATTTGCCACATATAGCCCACCAATATGCTAAACGTGGCTTTTTGGTTTTAAAGACCTGGCCTCTGACTACCAAAAAACTACTAAAAAAATATTACATATACTATGTTTGTTAAAGTATTTACTTGATTTTATAATATTATTAATTTGATTTATTTTAAATTCTAATTAAAAAAATTTATTTTTTTGTAAGAAAAAACTTTTAATATAAGTGACAAATATATTTGATTTAAAGTTATGTTTAATTATTTTAAAAAATGTCTTAAATTGTTTTTAAATATATTATTTTATCATTCACTTTATTTATTTATTATTAGCCTTTTAAATACCACTGCTGGGCAAAGGCCTCCCTCTCTTCTTTTCACTCCTCTCTGTTCCGAGCTTTGGTTGGCCAGTCTGTACAGTATGCATCCAAGTCGTCCCGCCATCTCCGCCGAGGTCTTCCAGGTCGCCGGTGTCCATTTGTTGGGGTCCATGCCGACAGAAATCCAGCCCAAAGTTCTGATGGCATACGGCTGACGTGCCCGGCCCAATCCCATTTTAGCTTAGCGGCTGCGACGGCTACATCGGTAACTTTAGTGATGGAACGTAGCATGGTGTTGCGGACTCGATCCATTCTTTTGATGTTTATCATGCTGCGTTCCATGGCCCTTTAGCAAACCCCGAGTCCGAACTTTTGAACTTCTGTCAAAGACCAAGTCTGAACTCCATATGTAAGTGACGGAAGGATGCACATGTCCATGAGCCTGCGTTTTTGTGATAGAGGAAGGTTTCCCTTCATAAGTTCCTTCATAGACCAATAGTCCCTCCAAGCGCTTTCGGTGCGTCTTGCAACTTCTTTTTCTTGGCGCGCCTGAAAGGATATTCAAGTTCTGAAGCTGTCGAGGAGAACAGGATGATATCATCAGCGAATCGGAGGTTTGTGAGTCTCCGTCCACATAACTAGATACCCCGCTCCTGCCAAGTAGTCGCTAGATTCTTAAAAACTTCTTCAAGGGTGCTAATGAAAATTTTGGGTGACAGAAGGTCTCCCTGTATAACTCCCCTTTCAATGTTAAATTTGGGACCACATGATTCGTATCAAATATTTTATTTACCTCAGCATATCCAATCATTCTTTAATGCTACATAACTAAATTTCCGTAAACTTATTTTTTTTTGTTATACCTACCCGATAAAGAATTAAACATTTTTTATAACTATTAGCATACTAACAATTTTACCAAGAAAGTAAAATTTTTTAAAGAACAATTTCATGGAAGAATCTTGCAAGAAATTTTCTTGAGAAATCTCTTGAAATTCTCGAGAAAATATCTTGCAATTTTGGAAAAAATCAATTTGCCGTGTTTTTTTGGCGTGTAACCTTTAGCGTCGATTACATTCATTATTTATAAGATATATAGAAAAAATATATAACAACTGAACAAAGAATAATAGTACTTTCTCAATAATTCTCGCTACAGAGAACGTTCTCGGGAACGTTCTCCGTCCGTTCTCTCGGTTCTTGAAAATTTCGAGAATGGCACATCACTAGTCGTACCGCAGTGTACGTTGGGACACACATGAACTTACACATGTAAAAGCGACTCTATGTGAACACAATAAATTCTACCTATGCCTATATGCTGTTTGAAAGGCGACGGCGATCTATCCCTGTAGGCAAACACCTTCCGCTTTATATGTAATTACGACTCATGATAATGACTGACGGTCTCATTATCTATCTATCTATCCCATTGCAATACTATGGAAGAAATAAGTATCATGGGGAAACATTGATTGATTAGCTTGCTCTCTTTTAAGCATGTCGATTTCCGAGTTATGAAAATATTTCGCAGGAAGTGGAAATTCTTTTGTCGTGGTAGACGTGGTAGTCGTGGTAGAGCCACGCTACTGGCAACTTTTTTTTTGGCCGACCCCTCTGGGAAGAAAATGGACGTTTGAGTTTCTACTCAGCTTTACCGCTTGCATGCTTCGTTCGGTGAGTGAGAGAGCCGGAGGCCCATACTTCCGACCCCCGCCCCATTTTTCCTCACTGCTTCTTGAAAGGCCGGCAACGCTCCTGTCACACCCTGGTGTTCCAGTTGTCCACGGGCACTGATAATCACTTATCATTAGGTGACTCACAGGCTCGTTTGCCGTCCACGGTCCAATATCATAGAAAAATTAGGGCGAGTTGACAGATTATTAAATAGGGGAAAAAAGATTAAGTTATCAAGCTTTGGCTTTTAAAAAAATATTACTTTGGGTCAGCATTTTTTGTGACTGAATTGTTTTTCGATTCGCGACTGGCGATGTAGTGACTGGCTATATTGTACTCTAGATCCCATACAGACTGACACAAAACCATTGGCGGCCTAGCGATCTCGTCTCAAATGGTCGGAAAACAAGGCTTTTCCGGCTATGGCTGCAGATACCTGTAACTAAATCTCTTCAGTGTGATATTGTAGAGCCGGTATACTCGGAGGTACTCAAGCTCAGTAAATATGTATGTATTCATTAACAGCACACATTTGCATCGGTTGGAAGCTGCACATAACTCGACGCAACTCAATTTCCGCGCACTTAACGCTTTCCGTCGACTTGGCGCGGGGGTAGGGATGCGGTGCGGGGGCGGCACATTTCCGCACTTAAGTTTTGTAATGTGTAAATCTTCAAAGATACGTAGGTACCATGTGTCCATCAGATAAGAAGAAGAGAATGTGGAACGAATGTATTTTGGCTTGTTTTTGTTAGAAAGATAGAATTTGATTTAAGACGTGGATTCCAGTATCTTAAACATTTAAGAAATAATAAGTACTTTTGTGGTAGAATTCTGTAAGATCCATAGTAACTCTGTCTGTCTTCTTTTAACGTTTTAACCATAGAACCAAATTGAATGAAATTTGGTATGGACGCAGTTTGAGGCCGGACTAAGGACAGATTTATATAGATATAAGGACCTTTTATTCCGGGAAACTCTACTGTTCCCGAGGGATCTATACTAACGTGTTGAAAAATTACATTAAGAAATTAAATAGAATATTTTTTTGTCTTATAGTGTATATTATGTACCTGTATCTGAAAAGTCAGCTTGTTAAGGCGATACCACTGTAAATAAGGTCGTCCTGAACCTCATTTATCTCGCAAAATACTTAAATTAGGAGTTTCAAATCTAAGTAATATGATTTTTGTCTATTTCATCTACAAAAATTGAAGATGAAAACACGTTTTGATAAAATTTTATCGATAGAAATATTTTTTGAAAAATGGTCTTCGTTCGCAAAGTTTTCGTTATTGTAGCTCAAATGCGACGAATGAAATAATGATTTTTAGACTAAAAGATAGGTTATTAGTAATTCATCAAAATGTAAATATGAAAATACAATTAACCGGTCTGATTTTATATAAAATAGAAATAACGAATTTGGCGCTTACGTTTTTTTCTTTGAGCGACTTGAGACTATCTCCTATCTCATCATTCACGGGCTAAACCGCCAAGCGCTATCCCTTGCGCGCACTTGATCAGTCCTTTGCCAAACGATGATACCAAACATTTGAGGCCTCGTCTTAAACAAAAAATACTTCCGTCGAACGCTGTCTGACATTTTACATGTACATAATTTATAAAAAAATGGATCGGCTCAATTAACCGATCCGCCAATATTTCAAAAGCGCCATTGTAAACTCCATCATCGCGTGTTGTTCTTGATTGGATCGTGTAGATTTTTAATTGGAATCCTATGTTGTCAGATATACTTATAATAAAAAAGCGTTGGATGATTTTCGTTTAATTAAACAATTGTATAAAGCTTCTTGCATCAGAATAGCATATATATAGTTACCTATATAGACTGAAAATATTATGGAAAATATAGTTCCAAAAAATAATAATGTACTTATATATAAAAATTTTAATCAACATTAGAAATGAAAAAAAAGAAGAAATGATAAATGAAGAAATTAGACGATAAATGATAAAGATAAATGATAACATTAAAAGCCCTTCAGGCGAGTAGGCGACCAATACTGTTGAAAAGAGTTTCTTTTGGCGTTTCTTCTCTGCAGTGGTCGGTTCCGAAACGCTAGTAGTCTGTAACTTTTGCACATTAATTAATAATATAAATATGACTAAATTAAGTAGATTCTTAAAAATGTGATTTGACGTGAAAAAGTGCCTGCAAAAACCTATTTTCTGAATAAACGTTTTGATTTGATTTTGATTTTGACAAAGTCGTAGCTGTAGGTATATAACTATAGATAAAGATGACAAATTACCTATTTCAGTTCTTTTTTCTGTAGTAGTAACACGGTAAAACTACTAATCCGCTTTGTAATCTGGTAGGGGGGTTGTTTAATACCAGTTGTTTAAAGAACACATAGTTTATCATGAAAAATTTAAGGATCTATGGAATAAGCACACGAGCGAAGTCGATGGGCAAAGGCTAGTTACCATAATTTAGTTACGAGTATAATCTGTCGTGCCCTGCCTGCTCTACTTGTGGTAAGATTATTAAAAAAATAAGATAGTAAAATGTAGCTCTGTTTTATGATAAGGTGGATGTCGGTAAAATGACCGTCTTATTCATTATCACTAGCTGTGCCCGTGACTCCGTTCGCATACATTTGTATGTGGGCCACGTCTTATAACTGGAGCAAAAATGTAAGTTGTTGCCTATCCCGCGTTTTGTACGTCTAAATGTTTATCTATCAAGTTTCATAAAATTCAGTTAATTTGTTTAAGAGTTATGAAGGGACATACTTAAATACATATAGAAACAAACATCTAAAAACCGTCAATTTTTAGTAATATGTACAGAGCTTATGTACAAGATATCTCCGAAAACAAAGTAACTTTCTCCATGACCAACCCTTACATTATTATTAGTACTGATGATAACTCTAGTCTGGTTTATTTACCAGGTTATTACCTATGTATATAAGTTACGACGTTTACCAAGCCTTAATATGCAGCTAATGTGAAGCGTTGAAAACCTTTTTTAACATTTATATCTGAAGTTTATTACACGTACATTTCTAAATAGGATAATTAATAAATCTTGATCGTATATCATATCCAAGTTTGATATTATTCCTCAAGAGATTCCATACGCAGTAGGGATGTGGGAGAAAGTTTCAGAAGAAGTATTCGAGGTTGCAAACTATTGGAAAGTTTGCTGAACATTCCTTTGTGATTAAAATTAGTCCGGAAAAGATCTGATACATAAAACAACAACAAAACATTATTTATACACAGGGCAAAAATCTCAAATTTAACAGGCACTGAAACCATTTAGATCAAATAGTTTCAGTGCCTGCCAAAAGACAATTTTTAATTACCTATTAACGATTGTAGTTTTTTGTAGTTTTTAACCGACTTCAATAAAAAGGAGGAGGTTATGAATTCCAATTCAGATGTATTTTTTTAATGTTTGTTACCTTAGAATTCTGTCATTTATAGACCTATTTTAAAAATTCTTTGTTTCAAACAAGGGTATGCTTTTTTTGGTCACAATTAAATTTCATCTCAATCGGTTCAGTAAATTGAAATCGGTTTTTTTTTATATGCAAGATTATTTATTAATTAATTACCTATCTATTTTATAAAAGACTTTTATTGGCTGTATCTGACTTTGCGGCTTAGTTCTACCATGATTGCCTTTAAATCGCAGGGTCCTGAGTTAGATACCCGGCCAGGTCAACATAGGAAACGATCTTTTGCGAGCGTGATTTTGTACCTGTGACCTTTATTAAAATCCTTAAATCAAAATCTCTAATTGAATTAAAATAGAATCGTAAGAAAAAAATTAAAAAAAAAATTCTCTTTTTCCTGCAATTCCAGGATTTTAATATAGTTCATAGGAACAAAATCACGCTGTATAATAAACACATGCGTATATGCATTGAATGTTAAATTTCTTTTTGGATCTTATCTAGTTCCTTAGGTTCTTCAGTATTCTTCAGTCACTAATTTATACAGACTTATTTAATTTTTATTATAAACTATAAAAACAGACAAATATTTCTTGGAATTATTTAAATCTTAAGAATTCCTTGTGCAGCAGGGTGGCGTGTTAATCACAGCGCCTCCAGAGGTACTCAACCGTTTTCCACCTACTTATTAATACACAGCTTTGAAGCGGCAGTGGGCGGGGCTATGTGCCCCGCCGTGCGTAGAACTGATTGCCGATGGAGCAGAAGGTTTCTTGAAGGACAACCGGCAAGTGCAGCGTCGGACACTTCCCACCGGTCATATTGGAAATCCTGAGAGCAGGTCTATGTCCAGCAGTGGACTTTTTGCGGCTGATATGATGATGATGATGATTAATACGCTGAACTTGGTATGTAGGTCTTATGGTGTAGAGTCTGTTCACCCTGTCATGGATAAAGATGAGACTAGTATGTACAGTCAGGGACAGAGATACCTGACCAGACCCTCTAACTATATCTTGAATTTTCTCTTAAACTTTAATATAAGTAAATATAAATATATAGGGACATATCACACAAATTGAGCTAGCCCCACAGTAAGTTGTGAACTTGTGTCGTGGGATACTAACTCAATGATACTATATTTTCTAATATATACCTACCTAAATAGATGGATCCACGACCCAAGTCAATCTGAAAAATATCGTTTTCCATCATGACCTGACCGGGGATCAAATCCGGGCACTCGCGTGTCGCAGGCTGGCGTGTTACCCACTGCGCCACGGAGCTCGCCTAAACTACTATAAATAATAATAACATGAAAATGAATATAAAGAAAGATTTTAATGGAGTCTTCCTAAATATTCATTTTCATGTTAATATTATTTATAGTTTAACTGAAAATTCAAGATATAGGTTGATGGCCTGGTCAGGTATCTCTGTCCCTGATTGTACGTAAGGAAAAACATAATAATAACGTTTTATTTACAACCACGTTCAAAATAAATAATTCTCTTACGTTCGAAGAATAAATAATTTTTGTGACATAAGCCAACGCTGTAGCACTAATTGTCAGCTATTTATTAGCTGCGATGTTACTAAACAAGTACTGAGTTACTTTAACTGCGAAGCTTCTGACATGTTAGCAGAGCTTGAATTAATAGTTAATTCTCGTTACAAAAGGACGGCTTTGTAAGACTTAATGGCGTATTGTGTATTCAGCTTAACAATTTATTAAAAGATTTTTCAAATACATGTCTAAAGAAATATTTTATTAATTAATGTAATTTTCGAGATCATAATGTATATGTTTATCCCGAATCTACATTTTTTGAGAATCTGCGGAGCAACATGTGTAATAGGCGCCCCATCCAAGTGTTTACAAGATGTAGAGACAAAAACATGCCGCTCTCACTGGCCTTCTCTACCACTCCTGTTATACAGCCTGATAAATGTGCCTGGTAAATCACATTACATACTTAAGGACATAATAAATAATTATCTCACGTATCTTTAAAAAATATAAAACTAACAAAATACTTAATAATTACAAAGAAAAATTTAATCAAATTAGTCCGCAAAGTCTCGGAATGTTTGGAAACCGCGTGCTCGCTACGCGCATTCACCTAGACGGTCCGTGGCCAAAACAGGTAGGTACGTGCGCTTTGATTAGCGCGATTGTTCACACATCTTGTTTTTATGGGATAATTTGGTCAGCTTTTAAGCCCCTATTTTTTTATTTATTTCGAACGAGAATAAAGTACTGAGTGCCCTTTCTATTCTGAATGATGAGCTTTTTGTAGATGTAGATATTGCCTCCCTATATTGAAATCTGGGAATCAGAATCCCTAATGGAATACAGAATTGCAAGAAAAAGGTAAAAAACAAGTTGTATATTCCTCTTATATAAATGAAGATTTGGTCTATTATATGTATCTCTTATTTCTTTAAATTAAGCAGGTAATACAACCTATTATTTATTCTTAAATTAGGCATAAAAGAATCGTTGCTAAATGATAACATATTTTATAACACTGTAAAAGAAGTATTGAAAAACTGTTTATGTAAGTATTTCTCTTCGATACAAAAAACAATAATGGATAAATCCTTCGAATGAACGAGAGATAAACGATCGGGAACAATGATTGAAAAGGCTTTCCTTGTCCAGAATTAATTCCAGTAAAGTACAGCCCTTATCGGCAAAAACAACCGGGTTGGCTCTCACAACAACGCCTACTCGAGAAACAAATAAGTATGATGAAAAAATGTTTATTAAAACGCCTTTTGTTTTCAAAGAGAGCTGTAATTGAATGCCTCGTGATATTAATCATGGAGTTTATCTTTTATGGATTAATTTCCTTATTTATATGGCGAGAAAGGCGAAGCGCACTTGATACGCTGTTTTGCGGGTTATTAGCAGAAGGGTCGCGGTTATGTGTTCAGGAAAAATATGACGTGCTTGTTTTGCTTCATTCACTTACATCCCGCAGGGTTAACATTTTATCCTGAAATGGAATAAAATTTATACTTTCTGTTAATAAAGACATCCTGATTAACAGAAAGTCAAAATTTTATTGTGCTTGAATACAACTGATTGAACACAAAATAATGCTTTATTATTTAAAAAAAAATAACTATATAAATAACAATATCTATCAAATGGCTGTTTACCCGCTACTTCATTCACGTTAATTAAACCCTTTGTTACACGATGGCATAGACAGCTATAGCCTAGACCGCTATAGCTGTCTATACCATCGTGTTATATATAGTTCAGAGGTTCAAAATTATAGTATGGACATACCGCGTAATTTTGAACCTCTAAACTATATTGAAATCCTGAAACCAGAATCCCTAATGGAATACAGAATTCGAAAAACTATTATGCTTCCCATACAAAGTCGCCGATCAGCTGGACGAATTTCTATGGAAGGAAATTTTTTTTTTCGGTTTTTACATTTTATTCTTGCCATTCTGTATTCCATTAGGGGTTCAGATTATTTCATTCAAACCAAAGTAGGATTGTAAAAGTACGCCCAATATTTAAAAAAAAATGTAAAAATTTGAATTGCTGGATGTGAAGGCTAATTTTCGCATTAAAGTCACAGAATATTGTTCTGAGCACAGAACTGAGTAGTAGGTGTCAAGTGTCATTATCATTATTGTACAAAGCTTGTGCATGTCACCATACTTTTACAGTTTATGGATTGATGGCTCGATTTGTTGGTATTTTAGTATTATTTCTATGACGCTGGCGGACTAATCCGAAAGTAAAATCGTAACACACACACGATAAAGTTTTGCAATTTGAAAAAGTTTAATTGGTGTAGTGGCGTTCAGATTTAGATGATCTCTCTCTTCACATAGCAAATGTGTGCATTTTTTTTTTTTTTTTTTTATTTTGAATAGGCTTACTCTTGACCTTAGAATAACCCTGGGGGTAAAGACAAGATCTACGATGGAGCGAGCTTCTCATTATTTCTTTTTTAAGTCGGATATAATTTATCTAATTAATAACCATGACAATTCTCATATAAATAGGTTATTTGTATACAGAATCTATGTTGATCGTTGAACTGAAATGATGCTCCTCATCGCGTTTTACGTCTGCTGACGCGACACAGGCGTGCGCCGTAATTTTTCCGCGGCATTAACTTTAATATCGTCTCTTTAAAAGACAAGTACTTTTGTTCGCAGGATTCGATAGGAAGGAAGCTGAAGATGACAGTTGATAGAGTGGCGGAATGATCCTGATTGTGATTGCGTGACGGTACATTGAGCTGAGGAGGCACTTGCTGTAATGTAAAAGGAATTATGCAAGAGTTTGAAATAGTGTATGGAGTTTGAAGCACTTTCTTTAGTTTCAGTATTAAAACTTTGAAATAATGATAGTGTATACGTATGCTGGCTCTACTATCAGAATTTAGTGTAACTTTGTTAAGGTAAATTAATTATAAAAAATATATACTAGCTTTTGCCCGCGGCTCTGCCCGTCTTCGAGTGTCGATCCCTCGAGAACAGCAGAATTTTCCGGTATGAATGGTACTCTATGTCCCTCCCCCGGCCTCATACTACCTCCATACCAAATTTTATCATTTATAACCCATTTATAACATTAAGTATGGAAAGAATAGATTTTAGTACCTATCTACTAAGTAATTCAATAGAATAAACCCGATCTATTATAATGTTATACATACGTTTATGTTGGGCTTTTTTCTTTATGCCTTACATATGATCGCAATGGAATTTATATATATATATATATATATTTATTTTTTATTAATTATTGAAGTAGGCTGTTGTCTCCCATCTCACCTGATGGTTAGTGTTATATAAGTATAATACGCGATAATACCGTATTAAAGTGATTTTACTTAAATAATTTATATATAGTTTTGTAATAAGGATATCCGTTTATACTCCTTCTGCGAGAGAAGTTACTTAAGTCAGTGATTTTATTTATCTTTAGATTTTAATATTGTGGTTTGAGAAAAATAAGTTTCCAAAACTGGGATATTGTTTGAGCAAGCCGAGCAGTTTCTTTATAGCAGCATTCGAGTTGTAAAAAGTTGGTAAGCCCGGTGTAGAGGCGACGCGACTTGCATCACAACTCGGAGCTTCTCCTATTGAGACATACATATGTAGTATTGAGACTAAAACTGTAGCTGGAGCCGGGAGGTTAATACTGACTCGAGTAAAAATGCCTTTGGACTTCTTGGACATAGGTAGTAACGCGTCATTTTCCGTTGCAGGGTAGACAGACCTTATGTTTTTAAGAACTAAAAGCCGCGCTTAGCATATTGGTATAAGGTGGGCGTTAGGGGGACAACGGTAGCAAAATTTTGGTAGGTTGCTAGACGCATTGCCTACTAACATATTCCTCAGATTTTCACCCATTCCCTCGACTTTTACGATCTGCGCGGGAAAAGAAGGAGCACGTGGTAGATTCTACGTTTTTTATTTTCTCCCAAACCAGCACGGAAGAGACAAGTATTGTATTTAGTGTTTAACTTATTGATTCGACGTCTTTGACAAAAATATTACTTATTAGTTCAGAGAGTGCTTTCGAGCAACTCAATCAAGTGTGGATTGTCCTGTCTTGTTTGGTTGGGGGAGTAATCTCCATCTGAAAGTAGTACTAGTAACTAGTTGGCGTAAACGCTTTTAAAGCAGACGCCTGCTACTATGTAAGTAGTAGGATTTCCACAAAAAATATGCCTTACTAACTAGCAAATAATTCACAGCTGACCTCATTACTGCGTGAATGTTTTGAGAATAAAATCAATTTTCTAACCAGCCTAAATCAAGTTAAGTTTTCGCCTGTCAGCCCACGCACCACCCTTGGCGTCAAGTAGGTACAAAGGGCAACGCCTGTCCGTTCTTATTTATGTTCGCGATTAAGACAAGTTTTACAATAAACAGCTGTGTTTTGTAACCCTCAGTGGCACTTAGATCGACAAGCTAAGTTTTGTGTTAAGAGCTTAGGAGCATTTTAGGAATCTTAGATACTTTAATCTAGTATAAGGCAGGCAGGGTCGCCATATAAGGTATTGCGTACTAGTGAAACCACCGAATGCTAAAATAAGAAGACATATATTCATATCAACACATTCAGTATATATCTTAAGACTAAAGATATTACTACACTACAGTGGTTTTAAGTGAGTTTTATAAGCCCCCGACGAGTACAAAACTGACCCCTCTAGAAACATATTTTAAATTTTAGGGAGTCAGATTTATCTGCCCCCGACTGTACTTGCTCTATCAAAAAAAAAAACTACATCATGATTTTATTATTATTATTGGTACATATATTTACCATCAAAACCCTATATAGGTTTATATGTGGTAAAGAGTCACTACTCGTTACAATTTTTGGTTGTTAATATGTAATTTTTAAGCACATATTTGCATTTGGTAGCCTTATCTATATTACTTATTTGATCAATAATATTGTTAGGATATTAATTTAGTGTACATGGCAGAAAATACTCCCACATCCTTTTACCGTGAACGTTATTATATGACGGTAGGGTATATTTAGATAAGTATGATAAATTACGCAAGCTCGCACTCCTAGTACTTACTTTTAAATGTTTAATTTGTTGTAGGTTTTCACACACTATTTCCATTTTTACTTTGTCATATACGTTTATAACTTTACAATAATTAAATAATTCTTTATAATTTTACACCCACACGGTGCTCAATTTCATGTTTTGGACATACTCGAAGCTGGCTCGGACTCATACTTGTTCTTCAAACCCTAATTTCTTTTAAAATATATATTCAACTGACTTTTTTCTTAGTGTTATTTGATTTTTATATACAAAATTGCCTGTTAATTATATAGTTTTTAATTAATTACTTACTATCTTACTTTTAATTATTTATGTGTATACCTATTCCTTTTATCGTTGGATGTAGATGGCAACCACAAATGCTTACGTAGGCGTCGCATGCCCGCACTGTCCCGGATCTACTCGGCTCTACGTGCGTTTAAATACTCACATAAGCCGAATTCACAAAGATATCGCTCGCGATGAAGTTTCTTCCCAACCCAGGCCTGACAGCAGAGGTATTCCTTTTTCACATACTAACAGTAATCAGATTGACCTGGACAATCTTCTGGAATTAAAAAGCTCGGTCCGCATACTTAAACATGTCCCTAAGGGAGCCAGAAGCCTGGCTGCTGGAAAACTTGTTGAACTAATACATGACAGTTTAGAAAACAATAGCAAATCCTCATGTTTCAGGTTATTGTCGTTCCCTCTGACTGCGCTAAGGGTACCATCAGAGAACGGGAGCACTTCTTTGACCTCCAAAGTAAAAAAAAACATAGAGAATGAGTGTCTCGAAACACTAGAGGAATGTTTACGCAGTCAACCCTTTAACCTTTATAAAAGAGTAGAGGCCAAAGTAAACGAAGGTGATCCCACTTTTACCCCTGACAACATTCCCTGTCCTGTCAATGTAACAGTTGATGATATAATTACAGTAATTCATTCTTTTCACTCCTCTTCTGCATCAGGTCCAGATGGACTACGTCCACAGCATTTGAAAGAACTCACTTCACCATCTGCTGGCAATAACGGCCCCCGGTTGTTGGAAGCCCTAACACGTTTGTGCAATTTCCTTCTTAAGGGTTTACTTAACCACGAAGTTACACCTTTTTTATATGGCGCAGCACTTTGTGCACTCAAGAAAAAAGATGGCGGAATAAGGCCCATAGCAGTTGGTTGCACTATCCGCCGCCTTGTGGCCAAGCTTGCCTGCAGAGCTGTTCGTACTACGATGGCCGCTTATCTGCAACCTCACCAACTAGGCTTTGGGACTCCCTTAGGGTGTGAGGCCGCAATCCACGCCACAAGAGCTTTTGCTATGGACCCCACTAACGAGGATTGTGTGATCGTCAAGCTTGATCTCAAAAATGCTTTCAACAGTGTAGAAAGGGATATCATTTTATCAGAGGTAAAAGATCTAGTACCTTCTTTGCATCCTTTTCTACACCAATGTTATGCAGAGCCAACCAACTTATATTATAACAACTATAAAATTCCATCCCAAGTAGGAGCTCAGCAGGGAGATCCGCTGGGTCCACTCATCTTTAGCCTATCGATCCAAAGTTTAATAACCTCTTCAAAGTCACCTTTAAATATTTGGTACCTTGACGATGCTTCGATTGGAGGATCCGCGGAATCCGTAGCGGCTGATGTTAGAACTCTCTTAACGGGCTTAGAGCAGATAGGTTTAAAAGTGAACTATTCTAAGTGTGAAATTTTCCCTTGTGGAGAGAGCGCCAAAGAAAATTTTAGTTTGTTTGATCATCTTCTTCCAAACGTACGACACCTTAACCAAAACACTTTTGAACTCCTAGGTGCTCCACTTTTCCCAGTAGCCACCCCGGCCGCTTTAGATTCTAAGCTACAAATGCTTTTGCGGGTTCAGGATCGCCTTGCGAACCTCTCAGCCCACGTAGCTCTGATTCTGTTTCGTGCCTGTTTTTCACTACCCAAATTGACTTATCTTATTCGGACTACTCCCACTTGGCTCTTCCCTGATGCCGTCTCGGCTTTAGATTGCGCTATAAGGGCCACTTTGGAGAAAATTATAAATATTAATTTAGAAGACCGTCAGTTTCAACAAGCTGCTTTACCAGTCAGGTACGGCGGTTTAGGTATAAGGAGCACTCAGACCGTGGGTCTGCCTGCATTCCTTGCGTCTTCGTATGGGGTTGCTGATCTTGTTACTAATATTCTTCATCTACAAGGTACAAGACCTAGTATTCCCCTACAGAACGATGCTTTGGAGACATGTACACTATGTGTCCTAACATCCAGCCACCTGAAAATCTTAATTCCCAAAAGGCATGGGATGATTTATGTTCACAGCTCTTTTTGTCAGAATTGTACGAATCTTCGACAGGTTTAGATACCGCTCGTTTAAAGGCTGCATCTTGCCCAGAGTCGGGCGCCTGGCTCCAAGCTTTGCCCTCACCTCAACTAGGTACACATTTGGACAATAACACGTTACGGGTTGCAGTAGCTTTAAGGCTAGGGTGCAAAATTTGTGAACCACACCGTTTCCCATGCGGTGTAAATGTTGACACAAGCGGATACCATGGTCTCAGCTGCTCAAAGTGTGCTGGCCGATTTCCTAGACACCATGCTCTCAACAATATCATCCGGAGAGCTTTGGTTTCAGCCAACATACCATGCGTTCTCGAACCTCCAAGTTTTATGTCGAACAGACGGAAAACGCCCGGATGGCCTGACTTTGACGCCCTGGGAGAGAGGTCGTTGCCTATTGTGGGACGCCACTTGCGTCAGCACTTTCGCAGCATCGCATTCCCCATTAACTACACAGAACGCGGGGTCTGCCGCAGAACAGGCGGCCAAACAAAAACACCGTAAATATTCGGAACTTTCCCAGTACATTTTTGTGCCTTTCGCAGTGGAAACGGGTGGTCCCTGGTGTGTCGAGGGCAAACATTTTGTCAGAGAGCTAGGACGACGCCTACGTGAGATTGGTTGTGACCCCCGCTCTGGAGCGTACCTGTCTCAACACATTTCACTGGCCATCCAGCGTGGTAACGCGGCCAGTGTGATGGGCACTTTCGAGCCAGGTACTCTCCGGGGAGGGCTATTCGATTAGCTTAAGGCGCTGTGCATCACAAGGATACCGTAAAACGTGTATTTTTTCGTCGCGCAGTTAGCCTTATTTTTCAAAGAATACTAGCATGAAAAAAATATGAAGTACAGTTCAAAGATCAAAATAACTGGTTACATCAAAATATGTTCAAAAAAATATTTTAAACCTAACTGAATAAAATATCAAAAAAGCTATATCCAGAAAAATTTTCGTCGCGAATTTCTTGATATTTTTAGCGACGACTACCAACTTTTATACGTCTATAAAAAGTAAAACTAAATGAGCAAGATGGATACCTACAAAAATTACAATATTTGGTTATAATTATTGAATTATTAAATTAAAAGTGAAAATTAACACGAAAATGGCAGACACGGATTTGAACTCTGACTGACGATAGGTATGACAAAAATATATATAATATTGCGCGATGTCCGCTACAAACGGTTAAGGGATACAGCGCCTTAAGTCATGATATATTTTTATGATCGTTATGTCACCAATTTAGGGATTTTCTGGTAGGTTTAGTTTTAGCGATTATGTTTTTTCTATCTTTTTTGTAAATAAAATTCTTTATAATTAAGTTTATATTTATTTTTTATCTTATTCGGGGTAATAATCTTGAGTAACCTTAATTGTAGTTTATAAATATTTTCAATATGTGTGTTGTATGTTCTGCCATAACTACTTATACCATAGTTAATAATGCTATCCGCCAGTGACATATACAGCATGCGCAAAATATGATATGGGAATTTATATTTCAAAATAGACAATTTAGACATAACTGATCTAAGTTTAGTACAAATATAATTGTAGTGGGGTTTCCAACTGAAACTCGTATCAATTATAAGTCCTAGATAGGTGTGTTCCTTAACTAGTTCTATTTTTTGACATTTACATGGTTTCACTGTAGTATGTAGGCATTGATGTTCGTGGGCAACTATAGTAGGTTCAGTAGGTGTTTTTAGGTAAGGTGTCTGTATGTGTAGTAATTTTGTTTTCTGTGCATTAATATGTAAGCCAGCATCATGTGCCCATTGGCACAAGAGATCGAAACTGTTTTGCATAAGCTCTTGCGCTTTCTGTATATGCTTGTGCGCTACTACTAAGCAAGTATCATCAGCAAACTGGTATACAGAACCCTCTTTAATAATATTACACATATCATTGGCATATAATAAGTACTCAGTAGGTCCAATTATCGAGCCTTGTGCCGTGCCTTCATCAGTCGGTATCATGTCGCTTAATTTGCCATCAATTCGACAGCTGTTTTTCTATTAGCATGATAGTTCTTGAACCACTCTAATAATGGCCCACGAATACCTGCATGCTCAAGCTTGTTATATAATATATTATATTTTAAAGTTTCGAACGCTTTGCTGAAATCAATAAAAACAACAAGTACGTGTTTTTTTTTATTCAGATGACTGTTAACCTCATTTGTAAACTGTGACAGTAATTGAGAGGTATTCCTGTTTTTTTGAAAACCAAACTGCTTGGAATTTATAATGACTACGACTAAAGCTATTTTTTTTTTACAATCTATTTACGGAGGTTGCAATCGAGGGCTACTTATTTTCCAACACTCCTAGTCATAAACTGACTCTTGATGCACCATGTGTATCGCAACACCATGGACTAATCCAAGGTGTTTCGATGCTTCTCAATCGGGATGAATCGGAAAAATTAAGTAGCAGCTCGGGAGGCCGTGCGCGCGTACCCGATCTCATCCTGCAACCACCGGACAGGCAGTTGAGGTTTACACCCCTGATTTCCGGAACTGTGTGACTCAAAGATTCCGTTGTCACAGTTAATATATGCCAAGTGTACCAAGTGAAAAAGCTAGATATCACGAATAATAAATCACGAATATATCACGAATCAACAGATATCATTCAAATTCAACCCAAACCGACTCATCAGGAAGTTTTAATTGAATTGGTGGCAAAAAGTCAAATATCAGTGTTGACATGCGAGTGGCGCTGACCGCTTGGATCGGTGCCAGAAACCGTATCTACAATTCTACAACAATTTATAGGGTTCTATTCCGCAAAAGATAAAAATGAACCCTAATTATTTTTTTGTCACTTGTGGTCACTAATCCAAGAAGTAACCACACCCAGGGCTTCTTAACATGCGTAAGTTAATATCCTAATTTTTGAAAGTCATTATTTTATCTTGTTATCTAAAGAAAAACATTATTTAAAGAAGCTCTCAGTCTGAAACATCAATGTTTTCATTCATAAACCTAAATAGGTAATTTTGTTAAAGTGACGTTATTTCACACACCCATAAACCCGAAGAGTTTCCTATGTTATTGTACATTAGCTATTACTAAGACCGATATATACTTTAAGCTAGTGTTTTAATTAAAGTTACGATAGAAAATATATAAAAAGATAGAAAATTATGCCTGAAAGGAGGTTATGTAAAACATTTACTTAGTAAAAAGACTTATTATAGGACTAAAGATTTCCTAAATGACAATAGCTTGGCGGTAAAACTAACTAATAACCTGGTAATTTTGTATATATGACTATTATTTTTGATACATTCGGTACAAAATTCTTTAAGGATGGCATTTTATTTCAACATGTTGTCATTTTTTTATTTCAATATTAAAATTTCTAATGCATAATTTTTAAAATTCAATTTATGATGACTTGAATAAGGACAATATATACTCAGTCCACATACCTAGATTTAAGATAAACATAATTGTGAGTTGACGTCAATTGTATAAAATCCGCTGTGTAGTTTGTTGCCGCTTCTTCTGCACCATAAGTAAATTACTGACGTCAACAATTCTCAGTTGAACATCAAACATGGCAATTAATGTGTAATCCAAATGACCCATATTAATTAATTAACGTTATGAATTTTGCATTTAAATGTTGATTTTTAAATAAGTCAAATACTACTAAGCAACTACATCTTTTTGTGTAATTTTCTATGAATAATGCTGGGAGACCTACTATAGCGTTTAATATAATTAATAATTGAATATGCGAGCAATTGAAGCCGTTTGTGGTCGAGCGAGACAAGAGCGCGATTAATAAATTACTTGAAATTTAATTTGCTAATTATCCATCCTAATTAATTTTTATTTGTTTACCAAGTGGTATAATATTATAATTATCATATAAGATAATTAAGTCAACACTAAGTACCTACAAATTTTCAGATATTTTTCTTAATGACTGCTATCTGGGCCTTGTGTGCAAGCTTATGTCGGCTTTGAGTAAGCAAATTGAAACGTAATATCACCTATTTGAAAAATAAATAAATAATTAAGGACAAATCACAATGAGGGGTTTCTGCCTATTGATAACTAAGTGTACAACGTTTTGATTGGTTCAATCAAATCGTTAAATCGAAATTTATTTTGAAGTGACTATCAAAACTTTGTACACTAGGGCATCGGGTACGCGCACCCGGCCTTCCGAGCTGCTATTTACTTGCTCCCTCAAACACCTGAGTGAGTAGTAGTATCGCATACCTTCATTCCATTCCCAGATCCAACAAATTCCTATCCGTCCCCAGCTTAAAAATGCTTCCGAGGGGCAGCAGCGTTGGAAGCACAAGAAGTCAAAGAAACTGCGCTCGCCAACCCGCCTGCCAAGCGTGGTGTGGTGATAATGGCAATATCCTACCATGGAACAAAGAATCCTTGGGAGATGCCCTTGTCTAGCAGTGGACTAAATGCGGCTATAATGATGATTAATGAATGAAAGAAATACAAGGCAACATTTTTAATTAAAATGTACCATTATTGATGCTTGTGTGATTTGTCCGTATATATTTATTTATTCATAAAAAAAAAAAAAATAAGTCTAGCTCCGTGGCGCAGCGGTCAACATGCCAGCCTGCGACACGGGGTGCCCGGGTTCGATCCCCGGCCAGGTCAAGATGGAAAATGATCTTTTTCAGATTGGCCTGGGTCTTGGATGTGTATCTATATATTTATTTATTATAAAATATAGTATCGTTGAGCTAATATCCCATAACACAAGCCTCGAACTTACTTTGGGGCTAGCTCAATCTGTGTGATTTGACCGTATATATATATTTATTTATTTATTATTTATTGTAGACAACTTGCAGACGGTTTTATATAATTTAGGTGTGTACACGGTTCCAGCGCTTCAGTAGAGTAGTTAGTTATGTCGCGGCACGAGCTCGATTACCGAAAGGACCTTAAATTTAATTTGTGCACCAACTTGCTCTTATTGCGGCTATATTGGTAATTAGGGGATGTCTGGAAGATCTAGTATTCTGGATCTACCTACAATAAGTGTGGCTTTTACTGCCTTTATTTTTCGTATTTATCTTTTTATTAAATTGCTCCACAGAATAAATAAAATAAATAGCTAAAATTGAGCTAGCCCCAAAGTAAGTTCGAGACTTGTGTTATGAGATACTAACTTATCGATACTATATTTTATAACAAATACATATATAGATAAACATCCAAGACCCAGGCAAATCTGAAAAAGAACATTTTCCATCTTGACCTGGCTGGGGATCGAACCCGGGCACTCTAGTGTCGCAGGCTGGCGTGTTGACCGCTGCGCCGCGGTGCTGGCCAATAAGTAAGTATTAGAATAAGTATTAGTATCTACGTACTTTCCGTACGTAGTGTACTTTGTACACTACGTACGTAAAGTACGTGTATTGTACATTATGTACGAACACAATTTGCACTCTGCGAAGGTATTCAAAGAAATATGAACTCAATGTAGTTAGCGATACGGTGTAATTTAGATCGCGTCAAAACGCAGCACCTATTAGTTGAGATACCTGCAGCAAGCCAATTTGATACTTATAGCTGAACAAACGATTCATAATTCGATGAAGTCGGTGAATACATATGTCCAAACGCGCGTTGTAATTACTGGATTTGTTCGGTGTTCCCCTAATAGATTAAAAAAAATTGGCGTCCCGTTTTTCCCTGGTCGCCGCGCGTAGGTTTCGATGCCTACACGGGGAGTGAGACAGGCCTGCTTGCCCCTTAAAGTTTGGCTTACATTTCGACAGTTAAAGCATTTTATTGCCCTCCAGAATTCTGAATCCTACCTACTGAAATCAGGCAAGATGACTTGTATTAGTATTATACAGTACCTATTTTAAAGATAAATACATATTAAGGGACAAATCACAGAGATTGGGCTAGGCCTACTGTAAGTTGTAAACTTAACGATACTATATTTTACGTCCAAGAACCTGAAAACGATAGTTTTTCATCTTGACCTGACCCGTTTGGAATCCGAGACTCTTGGATTCAAAGGTACTTGCACTACCACTGAGCCATAGAAGTCATCATCAATCATGGTCATCAATATATCATAGAAAGTCAGTGCTTCAAATCCTGTGACTTTACGAATGAAGTCACGTGAAACACCTTATTTCCAAAGCAGGTAATTGAAAACTGAAATATTTATTCTCAAGTGAAACGTTTCCCTTCGTGACTCCCTGAAGATAAAATAAATTTTATTTTCAAAGAGCGTTTCCGAAAATAGCACTCGATGTTTTGTTGCCGTCCCTGGCAAGAGATTCTTATTCGACTCTCAGACCTCAGGGGATGAAAGGTGGAAAAAACGTGTGTAATATTCGTTACGTACTCTTTTGAATGCTTAGACATAACAAAAAGTTCCTTTAGCAAAAGGTTCGAATCGTGAAACGTAATATATCGTAACTTGTTCTCACCTTGTATCTTATTGTTTTTTTCTTAAACTTCACCTTTCTTCTGTCCAGCTAAATCTCGTTTTATCTTTGCACCAAAGTCTCTTGTGCGACCATGTTTAGTCGTCCAACTTTTTTACATGAATTCAAAAGAACGTACTTTTCATCACATGCTTGAAATGTATACACGTCATAATAATACTTAAATTAAGTAAAATTCAAATTCTGTAAATTTATCCGAAACTAGTTTGGTCCGTGGTCCATCCACGTGCATCCATCAACGTGAAATCTTTAGTTCGGGATTAAAAAGTTTAGCAGGATTTGGTTTTAAATAAATCGTTACATTTAAGTCCTTTATCTGAATGAGGCGTGATTGAGTAACCAACATACAAACTTTGTCATTCATATTATTAGTACACATACTAACTATATATCAGACATTTATTCGACAAATATTTTGCGAATCGGACCTTCTGCGCCCAATCCTTTGAATATATTCAGTGCAATTCTTCTTTCTGTCAAAGGGTATTAGATAGCATCCATCTGAACACACACGGGTGAAGAAATCTCTTTATGAAAGTACCTGTGAGCCGTGGGAATGTATCAAAGGGTACGAATGTATTTATTTGTATCGTTAGTTGGTAAATGACTCTTTGGTGTGTTAACACTTCCACACTTACTGAAGTGGGCCGATCCAAAAGTTTTCCTTGCTGGTGGTAAATTTGAAACTTTAAGAAAGCTTTTACCCTTTAATTTGATTGAACCAAGAGCAAAACTTTAGTGAACTCTCTTGCACTTTCTTTATAGTAAACTGTATATAAACGAAGAAGTATGTATACATGGACAGATGTCAGGAAACAAACAAAAGCGCTAACTTAAAACACAAATTTTGTTTGTAACGAGGGTGCCGTGTTTGCTATTTTCAGGTGGTATAATGCACGAGTGCGCAGATAAATAAAAGTAATATAGCTACAATAGAAAATAAAGCAGATTATAATCTAACAATACTTCCATTTTCGTACTAAATGATTAAGCGCCTATTTACCCTAAATACGCTGCGTGCGTAGGTCTAAAATAGTGGAACTCCTGAGATGATAAATGCTCTTAGAGACTAAGCCAAACACATTGTACTTACTTGCAAATTAAACCTGTTTTAGGGTTAGGTTAGGGTTACATAGACTATGAGGTTGGGTAGCCATAATGATATATCCCACAAACTGATCACATCCTTAACTCTAACAGGAATACGGAGTACAGTCAGCCAAGGAGATACCTGACCCCGCCAATTACCTATATCTTGAAATTTCTCTTAAACTAAAAGTAATATTAACAGGAAAATATATATTCAGGAAGTCTTATATATTTTCATATTAATATTATTTTTAATTATGGAGAAAATTAAAGATATAGTTAGGTGGCGGGGTCAGGGGTTATCTCCCTGGCTGACTGTGTGTACTAATGATGTATGACCCTATCATGAGACCCAGAGACCATTAGCGAACTAATGAACAATTTACGACTAGCCACACCCATTGATATGATTCTTAAAATTTTTGCCCATTATTTCGATCAGCTTTTACGATCTGCGCGGGTAGACAAGCAGCTAGTATATTCTATGTTTTTCCTTTTATCCCAAACCAGCATGGAATACAAATACTTAACGTTTAATGGTGTTGGACAGGATTAAATGTGACAAACGAGGCCATCTGATAAAAAGCGGCCATGTTGGGATCGCGAACACCTGTAATCCCTGCGGAGTTGCTGAGCGCTCCAGACCTTGAAGATATAACTTGTCATCAAAAACAAATTGAACCCAAATCTTTTCCAATATTATGAACGTGATGGCATGTTTATTCGTTTTAAATAATCAAATGAGTAATATATATACATAATTATTTTATTATAATTATTAAAGGCTGATATTGAATTCCCTGACAAGATTTTAATGTCGGATCAGAATCCCTAAAAGAATATAGACCCGCAAGACAAAAGGTAAAACATAAAAAAAAACTTTTAAAGGTTATAGGGAGGGTTTTTTTTTTCAAAATTGGCCTTTTCTTCTTGCCTATATGTATATTCTATAGAGCATTCTGATTTCGTTATTAAAATATAGCCAGGGCTTTCAAAACCGCCTTAAGTAATATTACCTTGCTTATTTGCCTTGGTCTCGCCATAACTTTATAACGGCTTTGCCTTTATTTGTATATAATTTATTATCTAAGTATTATAATTATTATGTATAAATTACATATTTATGTTTATTAGTTAAAATGTACACCCCGATCCGTTAACGTTCTTTAGTACTCTCTATCCATCGGTTGTCTGGTAGAGATTGCTCTTAGCAATGAGACTGCACATTGTACATAGATTAATTTATATTTATATTTATTATTTATTTCAGACTCATGTACAGAAAAAGAAAAAGTTTTTGATGATTTTAATGCAATTTGTCCAGGTATCAAAATTTTAGATAAAACCTCACTTCATCTTCTTGGCTCTCCTATTTACGATGAATCATTTTCTCATTTTATAGATGTTAAAATTAAAAATTTTCAGACAGCTTATGATCGTCTGATAAATATTCAACCACATTTCGCTTTCATTATCATTTTCAATTATCATTATTATTATTCGACACTGCCTGTTCGTTCCGAATTTCACCTACAACCTCCGTTGTAGTCATCTGTGGAAACATCCACAACTTCTCCACAAGTTAGACGCATTCGTTCAAAATTGTCTTTCCGCCATTTTAAATATTGATTTTAGCGAACGTGTCTGGGACCAAGCCTCCTTACCTATCAAGTACGGAGGTTTAGGAATCAGAAAAATATCCAATGTTGCTCTCCCGGCGTTTTTGTCCTCTGTGCATAGCATTGAAGCGTTATTTAAAAAAAATCTGAAGAATAACGTGACTTCAATTTGCAATGCCACGGAGGCCTTAGACGCTTGGCGAGCTCTTGTTCCAAATTCTAAATTTCCTGATATTCCGTCATCGCAGAAGCTATGGGATGGGCCGCTCTGCCGAATTGCTCAAGATAACTTACTAAAAACGTCATGCATCTGCAGAATGGGAATCTGGGCTTTGGTTGCAGGCACTACCATCCGCAAACTTGGGTACTTTGTTGCATGATGACACTTTTCGTTTTGCAGCAGCACTCCGCTTAGGCGCAAAATTTACAGTCCATCATTTATGCCCCTGTGGGGTTACCGTTGATGCTTTTGGGCATCACGGACTCTCATGTTCCAGAAGTGCCGGCCGTTTGGGGCGTCATGCTGCCCTAAATAATATTATCTACCGTGCTCTTGCCAGCATTCACGTTCCTGCCGTTTTAGAACCAAACGGCCTGACACGGGATGATGGCAAGAGACCAGACGGAATGACTTTGGTACCCTGGAGATTGGGGCGACCGCTGGTATGGGACGCTACTTGCGTCGACACACTGGCGCCATCTCATCTCCAAAGTACCAAGTCGAAGGCAGGCACAGCCGCTGCTGGAACAGAAACCCTTAAAAGACGCAAATATGTAGGTATCGGAGGTAACTACATATTTGAGCCTTTTGGGGTAGAAACATTGGGTCCGTGGGGTTCATCAGCGCATAAGCTTTTTAGTTTCTTGGCTAAAAGGCTTATTGAGGTATCTCGTGACCAAAGGGCTGGAAATTACCTAGCTCAGCGTATCAGCATTGCCATTCAATTAGGCAATGCTGCCAGCCTTTTGGGCACGATGCCCAGAGGTGAGCATCTGGAGGGACTGTACGATTTGTAAATATATATTTTTAAGTAGGTTATTTTTTTTTTTTATTATTATTTTAGTTCTAGATAATGGATATTATAAATACTCATTTTATTTCTTAATATAATAAAATTTAACATAATTTATATTTTGTTAATTGTTACTTATGGTGTACATTGTGTTCATTCATTCATAGTGTTTCTTAACTCTTTTTTAAAGATAGTGATAGATTGTGAATCTCAAAGTCTGACTGCATGAACAGAGAAGGAATAGGAATAAGAAGAACGGGGTGGGAATCTAAGGTTGGTTCTGAGGTAAGATCTACAACGATTCATCTTTTTATTTAAGTAATATTCCACGCTATTTGTACAAGAATATTACAAAAAGTAAGAAAATTGCTCAGAAATTTTTAAATGTCCATAGCTAACGATAACATCAATCTGGTCTGCTTAAATATAATAATATTAAATACGTGTGTGAAACCATATAAATGATATCTCGCGTATTACACTCATATTATAAAGAGGAAAGATTTGATTGTTTGTTTGCATTGTATACGCTCCAAAACTACGGGAACCACGCAACGTTTCGCAAAAAATATTTCACAATTATAATCCTACTTTCTCTATGATGGATGAACATAGGCTATATAATTAAATTTCTCTATCTATCCGTACGAAGCCGGAGCGGATAAAGCCGCTAGTAATATTATTACTTGTAAAAGCCAGAAATACTTAATAAAAAAAAAAACCGTCTAAGTGCGTGCCCTGGACTCTAAACAAAAATTTGCACTATAACCAAATATTTTAGAAACAGATGAGTAAATCATAAAATGATGTTAACAAGCTCACAATATTCAAACACCCCACATGTTGGGTTAGTCGCAAAAAAATTACTCTCACTGTCACTTGTACGGCAGCTAGCCTAAAAAAATTTAGTTTTCAACATTTTATTTTACCATTTTTTCGGCATGATTAATATACATGTCCGTCCATACCAAATTACAACTTTCAAGTACTTATAGTCTCTGAGTAAAACCGCGGATGGACAGACATGGCGAAACTATAAGGGTTTCTTGTTTATTACGGAACCCTAAAAAGTACCCAGTTTGCAAAAATTGTGTTCTCAAATCTACCTCTCAGTCACTGCATGACACGGAAAATTATATCAGTGCCATACTATTAAATATTTATTATTCGGCTTTTCCTCATTACCTCGCTGGCTTTAATGTGAACCCCCGGGAACAATACTTTTCTGGCTGACAGGTGTACGAAAATTTTCATAATAATCATTAGGCACATTAAATGACACATAAACTTATTTTTACAATTCTAGTGTATTAGTAAATATACTAACCAGGTAAGTGGATTTTAGTCTACACTAATCCTTACTAATATTATAAACGTGAAAGTGAGTTTGTTTGTTACGCTTTCATGCCGTAACTACTGAACCGATCATCATGAAATTTTGCATACGAGTTCTCTAGAGTACGGAGAAGGACATAGGCTACCTTTTATCCCGGGAAAAAGTACTATTTCTGAGGGATCGACATTGACGCGGGCGAAGCCGCGGGCGAAAGCTAGTAATAAACAATTATGATAATATGAAGGAATGTTGGCAACATATTCCTAAATACGGTGCTACAGTTCACGTCATATGATGCTCTAGGGAGCAAGGTCTTGAGAGCATCTAAATCAGAAGATAACTGAGTCAGTAATGCGTGAACATCTGACATAAGTGCTGTTCAGAATGGAGTGCTAAGCCGTTGCTTTGGTGGCATGATTGCGATTGTTACTTGGACAGTGAAGTCATAAAAGTGAACTATTGAGTGAGGTCAGTATTTTGGTTAAAAATTTAAAACATTTATTACGAATAGATTTGGCTTATGTCGATGTGAATTACAACTGATCATCAGTAGATAATGACCAGATCATGACTTTTATTATGTTTTGTACTTTTACATAATGAGTTATGAAACTAAAAATAATGGAAAGTATTCTCATGCTATTAGACCTACGTTATAAGTGAAATCGAATTGTAAAATGTTGTATCAATTTCGAAAAGTTATTTCTTACCAGATCTCCATGATCCCGTTTAAATTTTCATCTAAATATTATAAGTACATCATGTAAAATTTCAAAACAAAAAGGAAGTGGCTCAAATTGATTTCCCAAATTTGACACACTCATACATAACACGACAAATTGACACGAATTGTAAAATAAGTGACGAAGGCGTAACAGATGGGTACACCCATGTTAATTTTTATGGCTTATTATATAGGGACGTTCTAGTTTTCAACTAACAAATTCCATTATTTACTTTATTTTGCTACTCGTATCGCTTTTAACTTATTAATTTTTACTTAAAATTTAACGATGCTGCAAGCACTTACAAACTTCGATAGTTTCTAATATAAACTATTAGGAAAGTTACGCTTTCTGCTTCCCAGTTTTACGACGGCCATAACGACTGTTGGCTATTTCAACGATCAGTTTATATTGGTCTAACACGCTTCTGTAGAATTCACCACTTTAGTGGACTTAGCAGGAAACGTATTGGCCCGATTTCCTCAAATGAACGGATAAATGGTGAGACCACAACCTTTCCAACCAAACAGAAACATAGCAGCGACCAGTCTACGCTTAGATCCCTCGATGTTCTTTCATACTAAGAAAATAGTACAGAATGAATGATGTTAATAGGTCAATTTGTGTTGGCGAGAGGGATGTATGGGGCGTGCGCTCCGAAACCAACTAATCAGGATATTTCGCGGTCGGATGTTGTTACCTTGGTGGTCGGTGGGATCAATCAATCCATTGTGCTACCCTTACTCATGAATCATAGCTAATAAATGATAATGAATACCAAACTGCATAAATCAAAACGAATGATCCATTTTATTTTTCCGGAATATAAGCCCTCATATTCGATTGCAAAAATGTTTTTTTTCAGTTACTTTTATCTTTGCGAGAATATTTTTTTTTGACATTGGCGAAACGAGTTAGTGAGGCAAACTTGTAAACAATATCCTAATTTATTTAACTTAATATTTTAACTTGTATAACGTTGATGGTACCTCCAAAACTAGGTCGTTGGTTCAACTAAGTATTTGATACTGTTCTTTGCCATCGCTTTAGTTACGAGTAGTAGTGTCAGCTGTCAAGAGCTAAACGATATTTTATTACTTCGTCTCGTTCTGGCCCGCTTATGTGCGTGAAACTAATGGTGTAGAAAAGATTTATGTCCTCCCTCTAGAAGATTAACCTTTAGAGTCGAGCTCACATCGTGATTTTGGACCTCTGAGTTATACTGAAATATCGAAATCAGAATCACTGATGGAATACAGAATAGGCTAGTTTCGGTACTCTTTGAAATGTATCGTCACGACGTCACTCATGAACTTTGACCAGCTTTATCTTAGTAATTGTATTCGTGTCTAATATTTTTTGACTATCTAACTGATGAACTAATTTTAATACTATTATTTTAACCAGGAAACTAGCCTATGCAAGAAAATGAAATATTGAAAGGTGAAAAACAAAAAATGGAAATTAGACTTATTTTTATTTTTCGTTTTCGCATAGAAATTCGGTGACTTTGTATGGGAGGTTTAATTACTTTTTAGTTTTTTTACCTTATTCTTGTTCGCATCGCGTATTGACACGACTGCTTAGATATTCGACTATTCCCTCGACAAACGACTACGGTTAAACTAGGTCGTGTACCTACTTCTGTTTCATCGCAATACCCAATATCACACGCCACGTTACCAATATCACTATGTAGCCCATCGATCATATTGCCTCATAAAATTGCGCATATATCTTCTGTCAGAGAATCATACGTAAACAACTACTTTTTACGTATTTTTATAACACCTAACAGTTCGACTAGTTCAGCGGTTCCCGAGGTCTAAACCAACACGCCAGAGGATGTAACCGGAAAAAACCCGTCAAGTGCGAGTCGAACTCGCGTGATGAGGGTTCCGTACGGAGAATGTACTTGTAATTTTAATAATAGGAATAGTGGTTTCAAAGATAAGGTAGGTAATAAGGTAGGTGGGATGCTTATATTATGATAAAGGACGGCAAACGAGCAAGCAAGTCACCAGATGGTAAGTGATCACCACTGCACATGGACAACTGCAACATCAGGGTATGACAGGAGCGTCGCCGGCCTTTCAAGGAGTTGGGTGAGGAAATTGGGGTGGGGTGGAAGGAAGGAAAGGTGGGCCTCCTCTCTCTCATACACCGAACGAAGCATTTAAGCGGTCTATTTCGTTTAACTTGTATTTACAACTATAAAAAAATATATTTAAGATCCTCCAACTAGTCTTTTAGTTTGGCATGTCACAGGGCACAGAGTGCAAAACTTAAAATATAATAAAATAAAGTTTTTGGCCCCTGGAAGTGCCCTTGATCTCAAAATGTTAAATTTAATTTAGTAACATATTAATTAAATTTCAACTTAATCGGTCCCGTAAATTCGGATTTAATTGGCTGTGTGTGACAGACAGACAGACACACACAAGTGGTACTATAGAGATTCCGTTTGGTCACTCGTTTGATGGAACCCTAAAAAATATTGACAACACTATACATGTTTTTGTGCGAAATAAAAACATTATATATGATGCGTAGCATATTGCGTACATTTGACAATAATTTGCGAGCGCATACAAGCCTCGACGTTATGACGTTGATAGAGTCGAGATAAAGCACGGACAGCGGCCAGGCACAACGCGGTGACGTTGTCCAAAAACATGAATATCTTGTAAAGAAAAATTTAGATACGATGCAATAATAGTATACTGTTGTTTAATAGATATACAAGCAAGTATAAGCATTAGCCATTTCAGAAATGAATTGCATGGAGCAGCTGGAATAATCGTTTCGTATTGAATCGGCTGGCAGTCTTAATCATCAGGTCTTTTTAGTCTCCACTGCAGGAGCATGACCCTCTCTGTATAACCACAGCAATACTTGGCCAAAGTAGACAGAGGATTTGGCCTACACTCTCCTCGTTGGTCAGACGGGTTGGAGAGGTCTCATTGATGTTTATGAGCTTTGTTTAGCTTGTATTTCCATAGTCGCCACTTGCGACATCCATGGGAAGACTTGGAGTGGTCCTATTCTACTCAGCCGGAAACCACACGGCTAATACATACATATATGTATTTGTTATAAAATCTAGTATCGTTGAGTTAGTATACCATGACACTAGTCTCCAACTTACTTTGAGGCTTGCTCAATGTGTGTAATTTGTCCATATTATATACTAATTTATTTTATAAAGTGAAAAGTTTGATTCTGTGTTTGTGATTTAGTTTAGTATAATCTAAAAACAAATCGCCCGATTTTAGAAATTATCCACACATTTAGCACAGCTTCATCTCCGTGACACGCAGTTTCCTCTTGTGTCGCATAAGCATAGGCCACGCTTCAATTTCATATAATAGGACGGGTCTAATGATGCGTTGTCCCTTAAATCTAATGAAAACTTTTGGGTCACAGACATAATGACATAATTCACCACACGCAACTTCGCCGACACTGCCGTTATTTTTGATGTCGTTGTCGATGCCCCCAGACTTGTGAAGATGACAGATATTCTAATCAGTGCGCTCGACTTGATAGTGCGCTTGCGCAGTTGCAGCAGTAAATTTAAGTGTGATTTATACATACACACTGTCATGTATTTTTCCCTTGCAAAGTAGACAGAGCCCAGGTTAAGTGGAAAAACCGGCCAAGTGAGAGTTGGACTCGCGCACGAAGGGTTTCATACCATTATCTATAAAAACAGCTAAAAAATCATGTCAGCTGTATGGGAGCCCCTCTTAAGAATTAATTTAATGAATAAATATAATGTGAATATTTCAAGCGTGGTGATTTATTTGCGCATTTGTTGTACGCTTTCTTAAATATTTATTTATTGAGATGTTTAGTATTTGTTATTATAATTGTAGCAGCAACAGAAATATATCATTTGTGAAAATTTCGACTGTCTAAATATCAAGGTTCATGAGATACAGCCTGGTGACAGACGGATGGATAGACAAGCGGACAGCGGCGCCATATTAATAGGTTTCCGTTTTTAGCCTTTCAGTACGCAACCCTAAAAAAGGAATCAAAATAGTGATGGGTTGCTAGACGCATTGCCTATTAACATGATGACATTCCCTCGATCGGCTTTTATGATCTGCGCGGGAAGAGAAGCTGCTGGCACATTCTACATGTTTCTTTTTCTCTTACACCAGAATGGAAATTTGACACATCGGTCACAATCCAGTTTATCTCAAAACTGTTTGTCATTTAGATACTTGCTTATTTTCTCAAAGACGTAGGTGTTTTTGTAAAAAGTGCCATAAATCATTGAAAAATTACCGGACTGTTTTATTTATCTTGACCTGTTTAAATTAAATTATGTCTGCGATAATAGCCCTAAATTTGCAAATAATGTTAAAGTATTATACCTTAAAAGCCTTTTTGTTATTTTGACGTTGACTTATTGTGATTATCGCTAACATTTTTATAGCACTTTCTTCGTTAATGTGTTTAAATACAGGAAAATCTTACTGATATTTTAAATGTCACAGTTTATATGGATGTACATATTACGAGGAGAGTGATGGCTATGGTCAGGAATGTCTTCCTCAACTGCCTGGCCGGTAGTTGTAGATGCTCCCAAGATGCTTCTTGCTTTTCCCTCATTAATCCGAGTGAGTAGTATCCCAATACCTTCATTCTCTTCCCAAATCCAACTTATTCCTATCCTTTCCTATAAAATGGCTCCTTCTGGCTGGCAGCAGTGTCAGCAGTACAAGAAATCAAAGAAACTGCGCTCGTCAACCCGCCTGCCAAGCGTGGTGAGTATTGCAATATTCTTCCATGGAACAAACAATCCTTGTGAGGCTTTTGTCCAGCAGTGGACCTTTTTACAGCTGAAATGGTGAAACTGATAATGATGATGGCTATAAAAGTTACTGAGAAATATAATAGACATAGGCCAAAGAAAAGAATCAAGTGTGTGAAGGAAGATATGGGGAAAAAGAAGGTAACGGAAAAGAGAGAGAGAGAGCATGAGAAAGGGAAAACTGTCCCAACCCCGCATAAAGTGGGATAAGGCGAGGAAGAAGTTTTTATGGATGTGAAAATAGTTTGTTTCTTCTTTACGCTAAAACTCACATCGATGAAATTTTGCAATATTATAGCTTAGGTATGTGCACGAAGACGTGGAAAAAGGTATTCAAATAAGTACAAAAGTAAGTATTTTTTCTTGGTATCATTTAGTTATAATAAGTAGCAATTAAATATAATTTAATCTATACATATAATGAAACAGTAAAAATATTTTGTCTGTACATTTAGAATTTTTGACTGAAATGGATAGAGGGACACTTAAAAAGAATAATAGAAAGCAAAAAAATTTTTTTCGAATTTCTTGTCTGTCTGTCTGTCTGTCTGTCTGTATGTATGATCACGATTATCTCCGAAAATACTGAACCGATTTACTTCAAACTTTCACCAATTGCTTTGTTTTAACCCAGCAAAACATTTAAAGTTTGTTTCATCAAAATCGGTTCATTAAAAAAAATGTTATCGTCATTTGAATGAACTTAAGGCATTAGTTTGCATACACGGTGAATTTTTTATCGTTTCGGACCCTTAAAGGGGTGACTCAGACCAACAAAATGAACAACTTTTCCTATGGGAACAATGGTGGGAACACAAAATAAAATTCGACATTCCCATACAACCTGGCCGGGCGGCGGGAATTTTTTGTATGGAAATGAGGAAATTTTTTTTGAGTTCCCGGCATTGGTCCCATAGAAAAAGTTGTTCATATTGATGACCAGAGTCACCCCTTTAAGGGTCCAAACTGTTCCTGAGGGATGGCCACTAACGGCGGCGGCGTAGCCGAGGGCAAACGGCAAACCAACCTAAACTGCTGCGCCTAGAAACTTGAAATTTGGTACAGGGGTTCTTTTAAAGATGTGAGTGAGCGCTAAGAAAGTATTTTTAAGAAATTTAACTTCTTAAGGGGTAAAATATATGGAATTTTCTCATTTCTGGACTAAAAAGTATGAAAGTAGGTATATAAGTTCTAGATTAAAATTAAAAAAGATGTGTGTAGGTAGATGAAATTTGCTAAATTCCCCCTTTAAGGGGTAAAATGAGGGTGGATGGGTGGTATAAACTATGTATGGAAATTTTCTCATTTCTGGACTTAGACGTATAAAAATAAGTATATAAGTTCTAGGTTACAATTAAAAATATCTGTGTAGGTAAAATGGACGATATTTTTCCCTGTAGGGGTAAAATAGCGGGGTAAAGATTGTATAGGAATTTACTCATTTCTAGACTTAGAAGTATGAAAATAGGTAAATAAATTCACGATTACAATTGAAAAAGATCTGTGTAGGTTAACTGAAAAAAAACCCCCAGAAGGGGGATTAAGTTTGTTTGGAAATTTTCTCATTTCTGGACTATGAAGTATGAAAATAAATAGGTATGTAAGTTCTCGATAACAATTAAAAAAGATATATGTGGGTGAAATGGACTGAATTCACTCCTAAAGGGGTAAAATGGGAGGGTAAAGGTTTTATGGAAATTTTCTCATTTCTGGACTGGTATAAATAATATCCATACTTCTATACTAATACTAATATTATAAATGCGAAAGTAATTCTATCTGTCGTTTTTTTACGCTAAATTTGGTATGGAGGTGTGAGGCCCGGGGAAGGACATAGGGTATGTTTGATTCCGGGAAATTCCACTGTCCCCAAGGGGTCGACACTAACGCGGGCGGAGCCGCGGGCAACAGCTAGTAAACAATAGTTCCTCATACTCTACTTACAAAGAACTTATGACCGACCTGACTTAAGTACGAAACTGAACTAAAAGTGAAAAAAATAAGAAACAGTATGGTATGTTGGAAAGATTGATAATTGCGCGATTATTAATTTTTTTATCTGTTTCTGTTTCACTGGTGTTATCCCGGTTCTTTGAGAATCTTGCGTGGGGATATAGATCCAACACGTAGAGGCCCTTTGGAGAAGTTGATGTAAGCTTAGTATTGATTATAAGTGCCAGGAGCGGTTTCTGGCTGTAGACCAATCTCTAGCCAGGACCCGTTCTTGGAAATACCAATTATTATGATTACTAGCTTTCGCTCGCGGTTCGCCCGCGTAAATGTCGATCCCTCGGGAACAGTACTTTTCCCGGGATAAAATGTAACCTTTGTCCTTCTCCGTACCCCAGGTAACGTGTATGAAAAATTTTATGATGATTGTTTCAGTAGTTACAACGTGAAAGCGTAACAAACACACTCACTTTCGCTTTTATAATATTAGTTAGGATTAAATAAATAAATATATACAGACAAATCACACAGATTGAGCTAGCCCCAAAGTAAGTTCAAGACTTGTGTTATGGGATAGCAACTCAACGATACTATATTTAATAACAAATACATATATAGATACACATCCAAGACCCAGGCCAATTTGAAAAAGATCATTTTTCATCTTGCCCTGGCCGGGGATCGAACCCGGTCACTCCGTGTCGCAGGCTGGCGTGTTGACCGCTGCGCCACGGAGCTAGTCAATTTTAAATTAAACATAACGTTCCTGAAACGTTGCAATTATTATGTTTGCAGCTAGACTAAGTTGACATTTGTCTATTAAAACTACCGCCTACAATATTTATTAGTAACGTTCCGGATGTTCGTGTTATCCGGAATGAGATAATTTAATTATGTTTCATATCAGGCGTACTAATGAAGGGACCGATTGCAAGCTCGGGTAGCTCACTATAAATCAAGGCAGGCCGGCCCAGGGTGGTATGACACGTATGTCGGAGTTCCCTTTGATAAATTATGCATATGTCATGATTACATCCCTCTGTCGTCGGCTGGTGACTGACGACCGAATAAGTTGTAATTTGTATTGAAAGTAAGGCTACATTCCTAGGATTGTCAACAAGTCAGATGCTTGGGCTTTGTATAGTAACATAGATAAAAATAAAACATCGGAACATGCGTGGAGAGGATTCTGTACGACAGGGTCAAATTACACAGATTGAGCTAGCCCTACAGTTGTGAACTTGTGTCGTGGGATACTTACTCAATAATACTATATTTTATAATAGAAATAAATTTTTAAATATAGTAACTATCATAATCATCATCATCAGGTCTTTTTAGTCTTCACTACAGGAGCACGACCCTCTCTGTACTACTAGAGCTATACTTGGCCAGAGTAACTATATTTAGAAGTAACTATATTTTCAGAACACGACTATACCTAATCCAACTCTTCCAGATATTGGATAACCTATGCATCCAATAAATATCATTTGTCTCCTTTCTCTCGCTCTCTCTCATCTGAGCGTTTTCCCGGTCGCATGCTCGACCGAGGTCCTTAGGAGCCCGTGTCCGTTTCCCGGGTAACTTCCTACGTTTCGTTACATAACTGGCAATATACACAGTGTGTAATATAACGAACGACGTTCCCGTGAAGAGGTGGCTCAGCCTGTCAATATGAACAACTTTTCCTATGGGAGCAATGCTGGGAAAAAAAGAAAAAATTTCATTTTCATACAAAAGTGTTCGACCGGCCCGGCAATTAGAATGAAAATGTAAAAAAAAATAATTATTTATCAGCATTGCTCCCAAAGGAGTTATACGGAAAGTTGTTCATACGGGCTGAGGCGTTGGTTATGTTATTCGCTGTATTATGTCATATTTTCTTGATGAAAGTTTTCCCTATAGTTATTAGCAAGGCTCAGCTTTCTGTAATGAGGCGTTATCTTTATAACCTAAATTGTACCTAATTTATTACTTTGCTAGATTTTTACTCTGATTGTTGCAAATCTATCTTTGCAAGGCATTTCTTCAGTGTATGAACAAGTTTTAGCTGAGTTTGAGTCAAAGAATTGTAATAGCTCTTTAAGTTTGAGGAGGTCAATGGTCCAGTGGGTCTTTTTAGCGCTCATTATTAGCGCTAACGTATATTAAACAGCCCTGGGCGCAATCCCTATTGGGATTGGTGACTGCAACTGACATAAAAATATCTCGAGCTCCTCCGTGCACCTTAAGCCGTTGGCCCTGGCTGTCATCATTGATGGCAGTCGTTAAGCTATGTTAATAGTGTTGGCCACACACGAACAACAACAAAAGCTCTTTGTAGGAACTTTTAAGTATTTAAATCTACAGAATCATGTCAATACGGCTAGCAACCCATCACTATTTTGATTCCATTTTCCATCTACACGGCCTCTAACATGCTAAATGTGGCCATAAGGTCTAAATAAGGTCTCGCAAGGGAAATAGACGTGATACCATGTTTAAGTATATAAATATTAAGGTAGAATAATTATACTACATACACTTCCTTTTAAAAAACGTACAACTTCAAATTTTGATAGTTTAAGAAAGAATCAAACCATATGACATGTTTTCATTTGTATTGAATGTATTTCGAGAAATGGGTATAGGCCTTACAAATAGAAAGTGACGGCCCAAAACCCCGTGAACTAGATTCGTTCGTGTAACGGCTCCCGTCGGCAATAAAACGGATCAATAGTGGCAATTCGTCCGTGGATACATTGTAAATCCCGCTCCGTATTAGCAATGTGCGGCTCTTTGTAGCGTCACTATAATGCACCATGCATCCATTAGGTAATAGTAGACATTAGTGTATACAGCCATCATTTTCAAAATGATCCAACTTAAGAGTTGTCTCTCATTTGTTACGGGTATGAAAGTAACTATAGTCTTCATGAATTCGAATAAAATGAACTTAATTAACCGACAGTTGAATTTTTGTCTTTTAAGAATGTCTTAAGTCGTTTTAAAATTCTTATCAAACATTATTTACTTTGTTTTCAAATTAAATTTGGTCTCGCAATACTTATATAAACACAGAAAAAATACATTCAAGCTTAGTGAATAAGATTCGACCGTGTAACGGCTCCCGTCGGCAATAAAACGGATCAATGGTGGCAATTCGTCCGTGGATACATTGTAAATCCCGCTCCGTGTTAGCAATGTGCGGCTCTTTGTAGTGTCACTATATGCACCATGCATCCATTAGGTAATAGTAGACATTAGTGTATACAGCCATCATTTTCAAAACGATCTAACTTAAGAGTTGTCTCTTATTTGTTACGGGTATGAAAGTAACTATAGTCTTCTTGAATTCAAATGAAATGACCTTAATTAACTGACAGTTTAAGTTTGTCGTTTAAAATTCATAACACACATTATTAACTTGGTTTTCAAATTAAATTTAACACTTATACACTGAAATACAGAAAAAAATACCCTCAAGCTTAGTGAACAAGATTCATCCATGTGACGGCTCCGGCCGGCAATAAATCGGATCAATGGCGACAATTCGTCCGCGGATACACATGTATTTCGCTACCATGTTAGTGATGTGTGGCCACTAGTGACGTCACTCCTTGCAGCCTGCACCCAGTGCTATTTTAAAAATTAAAGAGGTTATTTTATCTTAATCCTTTATACATTCACGATTTTTTTTTTCATGATAACTAAGATTTGATGGCTCGTCGTTTTTATAAAAAATTCGGAAATTACTGTTTTATTAATTAACTAGCTGTTGCCCGCGGCTCCGCCCGCGTTAATGTCGTTCCCTTGGGAACAGTAGAAATGATAAAAATTCCATACAAAACCCTCCCCCTCTGCTTTTTCCCCAAGGGGGAATTTAATACAATTCACCTGCATAGATCTTTAGCCCTTAAGGAGGGGATTTTGCCCATTTCACCTACACAGATATCTTTTTATTGTAATGGGGAACTTCTAATTGTCATATATCTAAGTAAATAAAAAAAATCCATACAAACTTTACCCCACCTATTTTACTCCTTCAAGGGGAAATTTCGTCCATTTTAACTACACAGATCTTTTGAATTGTAATGTAAACATATATACTTATTTTATACTTCACTGTCTAAATGAAAAAAAATCCCCCCCATTTACCCCTTCAAGGGAGAAAGTTGTCTGGTTCACCTAAACAGATCTTTATTAATTTTAATTAATTGAATACTTGTGTACCTACTTTCAAACTTCTAAGTCCAGAAATGAGAAAATTCTATAAAACTTCACCCCCTTTGATTTTCTAAAAATCCTTTCTTAGTGTTCATTTACATCATAAAAAGAATCCCTGTGCCAAATTTCAAATTTCTGGGCACAGTAGTTCGGCTGTGCATTGATATATAAGTCAGGTTTGCCTTTGGCCCGCGGCTCCGCCCGCGTATGTGTCGATTTCTCAAGAACAGTAGAATTACCCGGAATACATTAGTTCATGATTTTCAATGAAACACCTTAAAATAACTTCAAAAACGGAAAGTTTCATACTAACTATGCATCCCCGTTATACCCCCTTAAGGGATTAAGGGATGATTTTTGAGAAAAATATTTTACTCGTGTTTCATGCCTTTCAGTAAAGAACCTTCATGCTGAATTTCATTCGACTAACTTCAAAAATGGCAAAGTTTCATGCTTACTTTGCACCCCCATTTTACCCCCTTAAGGGATGATTTTTGAGTAAAATATTTTACTCGTGTTTCATACCTTTCAGTAAAGAACCTTCATGCTACACTTCATTCTAATAACTTCAAAAACGACAAAGTTTCATACTAACTTTGCAACCCGTTTTACCCCCCTTAGGAAAAGAATTTCCAAAAATCCTTTCTTAGTGCTATGTTATAAAAGAAACCCCTGTGCAAAATTTCAAGTTACTAACCCTTATAGTTTAGGCCCTGCGTTGATATGTCAGTCAGTCAGCTTCTCCTTTTTTATAGTATGGATTACTATGGATAGTATGGATAGGTATAATGCTGTCGTATAATGATGATGATTGACTTTGGATTTTAATTTTCTTATGTCACTTATTATTTTCTTTTATATTTTTGCTATATGTTTGCAGACAAACTCATGCCTTGAGTTCATTCAAATGACGATAACTTTTTTTTTATGAACCGATTTTGATGAAACAAACTTTAAATGTTTTGCTGAGTTAAAACAAAGCAATTGGTGAAAGTTTGAAGTAAATCGGTTCAGTATTTTCGGAGATAATCGTGATCATACATACAGACAGACAGACAGACAGACAAGAAATACGAAAAAAAATTTTTTGCTTTCTGTTATTCTTTTTAAGTGTCCCTCTATCCATTTCAGTCAAAAATTCTAAATGTACAGACAAAATATTTTTACTGTTTTATTATATGTATAGAATAGATGATGAATTGCTAAGTTAATGCATATAAATGCATTTTGTAGAAAGTGGTCATCATCATCATCTCAGCCGCAAGAAGTCCACTGCTGGACATAGGCCTCCCCCAAGGATTTCCAATATGATCGGTTGGAAGCGGCCTGCATCCAGCGTCTTCCTGCGACCTTGGTTAGGTCGTCCGACCACCTTGTCGGTGGGTGTCCAACGCTGCGCTTGCCGGTACGTGGTCGCCATTCGAGCACCTTTCTGCCCCATCGGCCATCGGTTCTTCGAGCTATGTGCCCCGCCCACTGCCACTTCAAAGAGCTAATCCGCTGAGCTATGTCGGTGACCTTTGTTCTTCTACGGATCTCCTCGTTTCTGATTCGATCTCGCAGAGAAACACCGAGCATAGCCCTCTCCATAGCTCTTTGAGCGACCTTGAGCTTTCTTATGAGGCCCATAGTAAACGACCCCGTTTCGGACCCGTAAGTCATCACTGGCAACACACATTGGTCGAATACTTTCGACTTGAGGCACTGAGGTATTTTGGACGAGAAGACACTTCGGAGTTTCCCGAACGCTGCCCAGCCGAGTCGGATTCGTCGAATGACCTCATCCTTGAAGCTGGAACTTCCAACCTGGATCAACTGACCCAGATAGATATATTGGTCAACAGCTTCAAGTATGGAGCTCCCAACAAGCACTGGAGAAGGCGCAACATGGACATTCGACATTATTTTCGTCTTGTCCATGTTCATTTTAAGGCCCACTTGTTGGGAAACTTCATTGAGGTCATTGAGCATGGTACTCAGATCCTCCAGCGACTCCGCCATTATAACAATGTCATCAGCAAATCGAAGGTGAGTGATATACTCGCCGTTAATATTAATGCCAAGTCCTTTCCATTCTAGCAGCTTGAAGGCATCCTCCAGAGCAGCGGTGAACAGTTTTGGAGATATCACATCTCCCTGTCTCACACCTCTCTGTAGTCGGATAGCCCTCGTACTCTGCTCCTGTACTCGGACTGACATTATGGCGTTGCTGTATAAGCACTTCAACACTTCGATATACCGATGATCGATGCGGCATCGCTGGAGAGACCTAAGTACGGCCCATGTTTCGATCGAATCAAAGGCCTTCTCATAGTCCACAAACGCTAAGCATAATGGCCGGTTATACTCTCTGGTCTTCTGTATAACCTGCCGCAGCGTATGGATGTGGTCTATGGTACTATAGCCTTTTCGGAAACCGGCTTGTTCGGGAGGCTGGAAGGCATCGAGCCTGTTCGCGAGACGATTCGTGATTACCCTCGAAAACAGCTTATAGACGTGGCTCAGGAGCGTGATGGGTCTATAGTTCTTCAGGAGGGTATTGTCGCCCTTCTTGAAGAACAGTACCACCACGCCCCTGTTCCACGCCTCTGGCGTCACGCCCTCGAGCAGAACGGAATTGAAGAGCCTCTGAAGGACTTTCAGTACCGGCGTTCCGCCCGCTTTCAGAAGCTCTGCTGTGATTCCGTCCTCGCCCGGCGCCTTGTTATTCTTGAGCTGTTTGAGAGCAATCCTAATCTCGTACAGGCTGATGTCCGGGATATCTTCGGTATACAAATAATATAATTATAATCAATAATAGAATTAATATAATAAGTAAAATAAAAATAATTAAAAGAAAAACAATCAGTGCCTGTTGTTTAGATAATCTTTTACGCTGTAGAAGCATTTGTTATTCAACCATTTCGTTAACTGCGCCTTGAATTTATTTTGTGTTAATGATTTTATATTATTTGGTAATTGATTATATATTTGTATACACATATTATATGCATTTTTTTTTGTACATATATTTACAGCACATTGGTTGATGTAAATTATTTATATAATTAGCCCTTAGATGTCTTTTTGAAATTTGTGTTAACATTGTGAAATATTTCGAATGTTGTTTCACAAAGTAACATATGTCTCTTATATACAAACAGGGTAGTGGCAGAATTTTTAGTTGTTTAAATAATGGCTTGCAACTATCAAGATACCACGCGTTAGATATTGCTCGTATGCACCTTTTCTGCAGTAGCATGTACCCTACCTATGTTTATATTTTTTTTTTCTCTAGCCTACCCTTACTATGAATTCCTAACTGCACCAAATACTAGCTGTATTACTCTTAATCTACTTTATCAACATACATACCCTATTAATGTTTTGTTTCTTTGTTCAAATCTATATGGCATGATCATATCTAGCGGAAGTAACCCTTGTTTTATCATAGTAACCCCTGGACCTTCTTAAATGAAGTGATTTTGATCTTAACCTATGGTGAGGAAGCCTAATCCTATCTTATGCTATGCCTAAGGTTGTTATCGGCCTAGTGTATGACTAATTTTTACTTATAAATAAGAATAACCTTATCGTAAGGTACGCTTATGTTTTTCCTAATAAATATTGTTCAAATTGCACTTTGTGTTATTTTCTGTTGCCTGCTATTTCACATTAATATAATTGCCTTATTTTATGAAGAATTGGTTAATTATTTTCATTAAGGAGCATATTGCTTATCTAGCATGGTTCTTTCTACAGAAATTGTTCCTCTACCAGCGGCTTATAGATATAGTATTGAATTTCGGATATGTATAGTAAGTATTAGAATGTAAGTATCCATATTGATCTATAATGAGTTATAGATGTCCACAACTGTAGATATTGGATAGAAGTCTAAGGTAATAGTTTAATATTGTCATTGTATGTATTAGTCAGTGGTGGTAGATATACATTATAGTGAATGTACCCAGCATTTTGGTGTTACGGTTTACTGTCGAGCCCCGCCTTCCGCCCGCCAGAGTACCACTCGTCATCCAGACTTGGACGTGATTCCTCCGTATGCTAATTTCTTTTGGAAAGCAATAGGGATACCCATTAAAGAGTAAATAGTACCTGTTCCCACCTAATAGTAGGATAGGCAATTTGTCAGTAAAATTATGTCTGACTATTAATTCAGAGACAAGAGGGTAGACTAAATGTCTTCAAGCGTATTACCTGCTACACAAGCATTATGCTCTCATTGTGTTCGCTGGGATGAGTTCAGACTTATTTACTTTGAAATAACACCACGGAGGTGTAAAAGCAAAGAACTCAAATTATGAATTTACAACAAGCAGGTAGTATTAGGTACTCAGATGGAGTTTTATAGCAAGGGTTTGTTTGTCAGTCAAACTATACCTCAATCTTCACTGTAGAAAAGGCATCCTTACATGATAATACTTCCTGTATCAATTGTTACTCATTATCCTATTATTTTCAGGAATTATGTAGCTATGTATGTAAGCATGTAAATGTTATGCCATGCTGTTATGTATAAGCACTATTATGCACTAACTCTAGGTCTTAGAGATAGATTGAGATGAAATGTCTATTAATATTTAAGTACATTACATCAGACTTATTTGTCTCAGTGATTCAACAAATTTAAGTGTGAGGATTGTAATATTCCTAGATTTCAATATATAGGGGTTTGAGTCAATCTTACACTCGCCTTGGTAGTATATAAGGAACATTACTCTCCCAGAATTCATTATTCCAGAATTAGATGAATCATATGGTATATATGTGGATTGTCAATATCTCAACCTTACAGAATTTACATGACTTCCATGGAACCAACAGACCATCTCCTTCAGAGAATGATTATCATGATAATATATTGTCAGAGAGTTATTAGATCTCACTGGACTAAACAAATCTGAATTTTCCAACAAAATAGGTAGATAAAGAAGGTAGTAATTAAATAGACAACTCAGACTCAATCCATTGTCAAATAACTATGAGATTATGCCACAAGTTATGTTATTAATTGTTCATGGCCAATCTATGTGATTCCACAATATGAAAATCCCCAAATCATTCAGGTAGATACTCTATACACTATTATAGTCTCAGTGCCTTATACATAAAAATTAAGGTTAGGAATTTCATACCTTTGTTAGAAACAGATTCTCTGAATCTTTCACAATCAGAATACGCACATTTCGTCAGCATTATCACTTGTCACTATCACAGAACCAACTTATGGCATTTTGTTATCATATTTTCACATTCAACTTCACTTTCATATTAGATACGACTATCTAACTTAAAATTACTGTCGAAGATTAATTGTTTGAATTATTAACGTCCTACCCACCAGCAGCTTGGATGGTTATATTGCTACCACCGGATTTACCGTGAAAACGAATGGAATTTTATCTCCTATACCCCTCTTTTCCTTATCCTGACGCAACCGTTAATGGGCCTAATCTAGTCCCTATCAGTCCCTAATTTCTAGTCTAAAGGTGTTAAGTTACTGTCCCCCCATCCCCAAAGTGTGTGTGTGTGTAGAACGAACTCCGGTGTAAGAGATCGCTCCCTAATCTAGCTAAAAAGATTTGAGGAAGCTTCCCTCGCCCTATTTTAATGATTCTACCTGCCTGACTGCTCCTAAAATCAGATTTCCTACTCTGGTAAATAGATTAGGTTCCTAGCAAGGATCCGTCATCTCTAAGCTGTAAAAGGGAGCCAGAGTTTGGGCCCACGAACCTATTATTCCTATCACTCTTGGGTTGTGGTCATCTCTTGTGGTCAGGATCGAGACTTCCACGCCCTAACAAAGGTTTGAGGTCCCAGACGTGTCCCCAAGTGGCTAGGGAGCTGAAAACTAGCGCACCGTTCGGACCGTAGGTTTCCGTAGGCACAGAGGCCGTCTGGACGCCCCAAGTAGCATAGCTAGGCTGGAAATTGCAGCCCATTCGACCAGCTACAATGTCGAATTATTTTTACTCCTACTTGGCCGCTACCCTCATAAAGAACAATCGCTCTCATAAGGAATAGAGGTCCAGCGTTGATCTTGGCCATGTATTCCCCAATTCGACACAAAACTCTACTAAACTTACATTAAAATCAAACAAATAGAAACTAGATATCTCAGATTTGATACGGAGAAGATTTCGAAGAATCAAAGATCTCCCCGACATCATTTCCTCAATATCATTCAAAACTTTACAGTATATGAAACTATTATAGTGAATTTACTCTGGACAAGCTAATATTCATATATTTCAAAAGAATCTACAATATTTTAACTTCAGAACACGATACCAATGTGCTTCTTAGCTAAAATATTTTTGCAAGGGACTTCGCGGGATTTTTCGATCCTAATTTGCCAAGATAACGCGATAACCCACACTTTAAACTACTTCTTTCTTGATTTAAAATAAAACTTGCAGTGGCGTTCTGGCAGCAATTCCTCTTGACTCTTCAAATTTCCCGATGCGTAATGCCCCAGACTAATGGCGCCGTAGCCTTTTATACTCGCTACCGTGCGGTTCTCAGAAATCACACCACTTCGACTGAAAAACCGTTGGCCAATATTTTTTTTAAAAACCTAATGCAAATATCTAACTAATATCTCTACATTTAATAACTAATCTGCCTTGCTCATTCCTGTCGATAAGACCTTTTTCATTAAATTCTCAATTGAATAAAGTTTTTCCATTGGTTAGTTCCAAAACTTTCTAAAACATTCCAAGACTACCTGTCTCTTTCTTCACCCCTAATAGTAACGAAATAAAGGTCAGCGTGCCTTGTAACAAATTTAATTCCATAGACAATCTCATAGCTTTCTTTTAATTATTAGTGTTCCCTGTGCTATCTATAGAATCCCTTGAATCGACCTATTAGCATAATCTGGTATCACGAGATATTATAATAAATTTTACCATTTAAATTTCTTTTACGCTGAGTATTAATTTATTTTAATATTTATTTAATTTTGATTGAATCGATTCTCTCGATTATCCGTAAAATGCTTACTTTTTTTCAACTAGACAAAAGAATAAACTAATTATCAATTATTTGATCAAATTTTGTTATCATCATGATTATTTATTTCCTTGTTCTTACTTAAAGATATAAAGTCAGTCAAACTATACTTTTAATTTCATATTTTTAATTTAAGTTCCACTTTTCATAGATCATAGATCAATTTTCTTCCTCGCGTCAATTATTGATAAGACAAACTGTCAATGTCATTCTGCTTCACAACAACCAAAATAAGATGGATATAATGAATTATTGTGGAACAATTTACAAAGGACTGTATTGATGATTGAATTTCAGTTTTCCAGTTAATATTTGAGAATCATGAACGAGAACATAAGTGTTCCGTTACAGCCGACCCTTCAAATTTAGACGAAAGCGACTTTCTCAAAGGACCTGGAGTTTAAATTTTACCAAATTTAAATTTTAAATTAAATTCTCAAATATTACTATATATGTTAATTATTTAAATATAAGCAAAACAACCCCTTTTTTTTCAATTCCCCCCCTTTTCCAAAATATTATTCTCCCAAAACCTTCAAATGGTGTAGCCCTCATCTGTGTATGTGTGTCCTTAAGCTAGTGTATAGTGTATTTAAACCAAGGACATGTTTTTCATCACCAAAGCTACGGATTTGAACTAATACCTTTATTTATAACCGACAATTACCCTTCTCAAGTTATAGATCAACGTCCAGGATGGAGTAGGTTGTGAGGCTACTGACCCTAGTGGTCCTATTATGGGCATATGAATTGATTCTACCTTACAATCAAAACTATATCCGCCATAAGTATCCTTCCAAGAATCTGATCTGCCTTTAAGGAGAATGACCTTTGTAAGCCATACCTAAAAGTCATATTCAAAACTTTCGCTCAAGCAAATCTTAACATCGCCTTGGAGAGTGTGTAGTGTGAATTTGTAGTAGCTCTCAGCTTCTTGTAGAGTGTGGAGTTTCATACGGGTGTTATAACACTTGGGATTATTTCCAAGAGAAATGTCTCTGAAAATTTAAAATTTACCCTAACACCAATATTCCCCCCGTATAAAACTCGTTTGTGATGTGTATATTCAAGGTCTTGGGCAAATAACATTGGTAATCTGGCTTCACATCTGGTATACCAAGGCCCTTCCTAGACGTTATCCCCCCTTCCCTTTTCCCCATCCCTGTTCTAACCACCAAGTTCATTCCTTCATACTCAATCATTCTTGCCAAGAATACATCAGCGCTTCACCAGATCACTTTCAACAATATAATATATTTCCATTAAATATGTAAAATAATCAATAAATAAGTATATCATTTCACTCATGTTGACCCGCATGACCCGCATGCTCCGCATGAACCACAAGTTCCTCGTCATCCGCATGAACCGCGTGATCCGCGTAATCCGCATAATTTGCATGACCCGCATAATCCGCATGAACTGCATGAGCGCGTAAACCTTAGGAACTGCGTGAGCCGCGTAGACTGCAAGATCTACGTGACTAGACATGAATTGAATGAATTTAAATCAAATCTACTTAAATGAAAAAATAATTATTTGAATTTATAACATTTTAACTAAATATTTTTGGACTAATCTGTATATATTTTTTTATTTTTATTTAAATTTATTTGAATTAATTTTAATTTATTTTAATTTATTTGAATTTATTTGAATTTATTTGAATTTTTTTTTTTTTTGAATTTATTTTAATTTATTTTAAATTTATTTGGATTTATTTTAATTTATTAGAATTTATTTGAATTAATTTGAATTTATTTTAATTTATTTGAATTGATTTTAATTTTTTTGAATTTATTTGAATTTATTAGAATTTATTTGAATTTATTTGAATTAATTTGAATTTATTTTAATTTATTTGATTTTTTTTTTATAACTAATAATAAACCTGGCGAATCTCATACCACCGCCCCCTTAAGTAGCCGGGTAAAATATTAGGCCAATTTTAGAGCGCCAACCACCATTACACCAAATACCATCAAAATTTGTACAGCCGTTTCGAGCTATCATTTATAATAAAACATTCAGTCAAACATAGAACCTCCTCCTTTTTTTTCTTTAAAGTCGGTTGAAAATTATCTCTGTGGTTGGATACCTCTAATTCATATACGCTGGACTAACTACTATCTGCTATAATATTACTACAGAGTACCTACGTCTATTACCGTGTTTCCGAAAATTTAAATATCCCGCCTTTTAGAATAGTTATGCTCGCGAAGTATACAGAAGTGCTATTCTCGAAATGATGCTGTCCGCAAACGAGCGATTCATCTATATCAAATGTACCCGAAGACAAGTGTCACAAAAATAGTCCCCCTAAAAGCATCGCATCGATTGATTTCTGATTTCTGAACAGACTATCTAAACATCCTATGTCATTTTCAACATGGCCGTCGTCAAATGAAACTTGGATCCCTATTTAGTTTGTGGTCAAATGAAACTAATCAACAAATCATAGTAAATACCTGATTATTCAAGGAATTAACGCATGTACGATCTCTAACCAACCTATAATGTGTTAATATAATATACCTCGCCGCATCAAATGGTACAAATGGATAACCAATATCAATGTATTCAGGACAATACGCTTTAACAATCGTAAGTATTTATGGACCCTTTTATCGTTAAATCTTTTCAATAACACAGTAGGAATAGTAGTAAGAGAGCTATGTTGAGCATATAAATGCCTTCCTATCTATAAACTCATGAAAGTAACAGTTTACAATACTATTGTGATACTAACCTAGAAATAACTTATTCCTACTATCTATTCAACCTAACCTCTATATAAAAGTACATAAAACTACCCAATGACTCGTCATAAAGATACATCCTTCAATAATGCGACTCCTTTAATGATTTACATTAACTTCTTGATCAAATTGTTGTAAAAATATATAAACATAACCCTACTTCTATTGTTTCAGATAACCTGAATAAGCATCTATCTGTGCAGATCTATGTAATGCTACGAGAAATCTAATCAAGTCCTACATATATTGAAAAATCTGAAGAGCCTATAAGAAGTCATTGTCGGAATGTGACCTAAGTGTGAACTGTGACATAAATGTTATAGCCTTATTTATAATTAGTGAATCTATTTGAATAAAAATATGTTTTACTCTGTCTAAAAGATTTACTATGCCATACCTTGTAAACATTTAAGGTACCTATCATGTAAGTATGAGGACCATTATGTATGACCTTTTACTACATAATGTATTGCCTAAAGATATCTTAGTTGTTTTGAGACAAATTCGAATACTTGGATTAAATTACTGTAGTTGGACTCATAGTACTAAATTTATATTAAAGAAAACAAACATCAGCACATGATACAAGTAAATGGTTTGCTTTAGTTATCACATCCTAACCCTTCTTGTAATGAGTGGTACTATTACATAACCGTCAGTGTACAGCACCTAAACCGAACACTTCACTTTAATTTGAACACTATCACTTTACTTTGAACACTATCACTTTAACTTTCACACTTTCACTACATATTCCTTATTCAATCTAATTATTTTATGTATATAACTATTTTATATTAAAATTCCCCCCCAGAAAAGCCGCCACAACTCCCCTCTATCTGACCTTACGATTAACTCTGAGTATTTTTACTTCACCCTGACCTTAAAAATTCAGCTTAACAGAGTTTATTTACTTTATGTTATGTTCGTTAATTTAAATTTAATTTAAACAATAGTATATTCCAGGTTTTCCTATAGAAAATATGCATGTATGAGAGTATCTTTTCAGCTAGCCAAGAGCGTTTTGAATTTCCTCTTTCGCATGGCAATTTTTCTTTTTACTCAAGCGAGCTAATTCCCATAATGTCAGATAGGCTTTTCCCTAAGTCCACCAGATTTTACACAAATCTACCCCTGAACTTTATTTATTAATTCTTATTAAATGATTCTTATTCAAATTACAATATTCAACCTTAATTAGCTAATACAAAAATATAAAGATCAAAATTAAACCAAAACATAACTTTTTTATAATAAATTTCTCATGTACATGTATACTAATGTGAGGGAAAACTTATATTTGATAACTTTTAGACATTTCAACTAATTAAACTATAACTGTATGTTCCTCACATTCTCCTAAACTTTTGTCTACAATTTTAATTTTCATCTATGATCACTTATAATACCTCGACAGATGTATAGTGTTAAACTTTCCTCTTTCTTTATTTGTCACCGGATCAACCAACAGATAGACATTTTTATAAGGGTTGGCTGCAATCACATATGGTCCTTCATATAACGGCTCAAACTTCTTTGTTATTTTCATCTTAGCATCTGATCTATTTAACCTTCTTAATTTAACTAAATCTCCTATCTGGTATTGTATAATTCTGTATCTTCTATTAAACTTGTCAATCCGTACCCGACTTGCCTTCTGCAAGTTCTCTCTAACCTTTTCCCTAATAGAATCCACAGTCTGAGTTCTTAAGTCAACACCAATTTCCTCATCAAAAGTTAGTTTTGTAGATTCACCATACAAAATCTCACAAGGTGTAAACCCAGTACTCTCATGAAGTGTGTTATTATATAATATTTCTATTTTTGGCAACACAGTCACCCAACTTTGATGTCTTGCACTACAATAGGTTCTGAACAGTCTGCCTAACTCCTTATTCACTCGCTCCGTTGTGTTTGGACGTGGGTTTCTAACTGTTGTATAAATAACCCTAACACCATACTGACTCATAGTTTCCTTCCACAACCTGCTAGCAAACTGAGACCCATTGTCTGACATAATAGCCTTAGGCTTAATTATTTTAAAGAATTGTTTAGTCTTATTAATAACTGAAACCGCTGTTGCTTTCTTAAGATCAAATAATTTTACAAATTTACTAAATGAATCCTGAATCACTAAGATATAGTTCATTCCAAATTTCCCACTGGGTAAAGGGCCATATAAATCTATCATCACTAAATCTCCTATATTTTTAGATATTATTGATTGACAGGGCCCTACAAGCTTAATCGTATCGCTCTTTGAAATCTGACAATCATGACAACCCTTCAACACACTTTTGACCTGCCTAGTAAGTCCCCTCCAATAAAATCTATCTCTAATATATTTAATAATTTTATATGCCCCTTGATGTCCCATTTCTATATGAACTTGCCAGATAATCTCCTCCCTTAGCATTTGAGGTAAATAAAGGACTTGATTTACTATTCCATCTGGTAAAAAATATAACAACCCATCTTTCAACATATATCTTTTAAGCGTTGAATTAGACTGACTATTTACCCCCTGTTTTCTTAATTCTGAAATTATTTTACTGATCTCTAAGTCATCCTGTTGCAATTTAGACATTTCTTTCAATTTACTTAGTAATTCCCTATTTGGCCTAACCTCAGTATAAGATATTTTGGGCAAATCATGTTTATCTTCCTGCAAAATATCATTTACAGGTGGATACCTGGATAAAATATCCGCTACTATATTATCTCTCCCCTTAACATGCTGTACCTCATACTGAAACTGTTCCAAATAGTTAATCCATCTAGCTAACCTTGCATTATATAATTTACAGTTTTTCACGAAGGTTAAGGCTTTATGATCAGTTTTAATTATTACTTTAGATCCTCTTAGGTAAGTTTCAAATTTTTCTAAGCAACAAATAATTGAATAGAATTCCTGTTCTGTAACAGTCCAATTTAACTGCGCTCCTTTCAAAAGTTTACTATGAAATCCTAATATCTTTATTTGCCCTAAGTTATCTAATTGATACAAAAACCCAGCTAAGCCTATTCCTGAGCTATCTGTTTGCAAATAATATGGTTTACTGAAGTCTGGGTGGTTTAGTTCTACAGTTTTAATAAATAATGATTTTACCTTTTCAAATGCAGCCTGTTGGTTTTCTCCCCACTTCCAGGCGCTCGCTTTCTTCAGTAAATCACACAATGGTTGAATATGGAAACTATAATTTGGTATAAACCTTCGATAGAAATTACACAAGCCTAAAAAGGCTCTAACTTGTTTTAACTTTTTTGGAACTGGGAATTTTTGAATTGATTCTATTTTGTCTGGATCTGTTTTAAGTCCAGAAGTGGAAATTATGTATCCTAACATTTTCACTTCACTACACAAAAACTTACACTTTTCTAGGTTACAAGTTAGCCCAGCTTTTGCTAACTTTCCCAATACTATATCTAAATGCTCTAGATGGTCTTCTAAACTTCCAGTAGTTATTATAGCTAAGTCATCTAAATAATTAACACAAAAATCACTAACTTCGTGTCCCAATATAAAATCCATAGCCCTACTAAAACTTCCGACTGACGTTTTTAATCCTTGAGGTAGAACATTGTATACATATGACTTTCCGTTAAATGAAAACCCTGTGTACTTCTTACTATCTCTCGAAATAGGGATCTGAAAATATGCGTTATTTAAATCTAAAATACTAATAAATCTGGCTCCCTGAAATGAATTTATTACATCTAACTGTAAAGGAGGTTTCTCGGTTTCCGGTACCATATGTTTATTTATTTCTCGAGCGTCTAATAGAACACGAATTGTACCATCCTTTTTCAAAGTAAATGTTAATGGGCTACAATAAGGAGTGGATTCACGACTAATAATTCCCTGCTCTAGCATTTCTTTTAATTTATTTTCTATCTTTTCCCTATAAGCATATGGGATTGGATAAGTTTTCCTCACTATTGGTGCATGAGGTTCCATGGTTATAACATGTTCATAACAATTACTACGTCCCAATTTTGATGAAAATAACTTGGCATGTTTTAATAATACCCTTTTAAGCTCTACTTTCTGATAATTACTTAATTTTAACTGAGTTATTAAATTTTGTATGTTCTTATACGAACTCTCGACTACTTCGTTCACTTCCAACGCCTGTTCCGGACATACCACACTGTTAATTTGCCGACTCTCATGGAACTTAAACAGACGCTTTTCCTGACCTATTAATATTTCGATCCCTTTTTCATGTTCGTCTAACTTAATAGAAACTTTATTTTCCTTCATCCAGTCGAAACCAAGAATAAGGCTGGAGGTAAGCCCTGGAATTATTAATACAGAAAGGTCACTTTCAAATGGGCCTATCCCTAATTTAACTAAAGCTATTTTACGAATTTCTATATTTTTTTGTCCTACTGCTATTTTAATAAAGAAAGGTTTAATAGGTAAGGAAGGTATATTAGGATTTTTAGAAAGTAAAAGATTCCAAAATTCTTCTGACACACACGTTATATCGCTACCTGTATCTAAGAGAGCAACTATCTTTTCGTCAAAGATGTTCACTAGTAACTCAGATTTAAATTTACGACTGCCCTGTGATTTTTCGACCCTTTCATCGAAAACCGCTGACACTAAACTGCCCTCATGTATATCAAATAATGAGTGTTGACTATTTAATTTTAAAACCTCTACTATTTGACCAGCTATATCTTGCGTTTCAAAGTCTAATTTCCCATATCCTAATCCTTGTCCGTCATAGTTAGCTCTTAATTTAAGACATATGGGATATTTTGACCCAGTACTAAATTTCCCTAACGCTTGACCCGGCCTCCAATTCATTCGAACCATCATATGATATCCCTTGTCCCCTGATGTCGGAGTTGATCCGGAGACTTTATCAACCCTCTCTAGTTTAACACTACAGCATCCGCACTGTTTACATTTTCGACTGAATTTACAGTTTGATTTTGTTTCGACTGCGACTCCTGTTGAGGTTTCTGCCAATGACGATATGCTTGTTGTTGCGTTTTTCTCTTAGATTCCCAAGTTTTAGTGTGTTTAGGTACTGCATTATTTCCCTGAAACTCCTGTTTCTGTACATCATCCATCTTCCTCAAAAATTCTGCAGTTTCTATAATGGTTTCAATATTGGACGTAATCCAACCTTGCTGTACATATCTAGGATAATGCCGCATTATATCCCCAACTAATTGTTTTTCAGGCATATTGAAACTAAGCATCCGCGCTCTACCGGTTAGATGAAGGAAGTGTTGAGTCATGCTAGGAGTACTAGTCCTATCCCACGTTCCCTGGACAATCTTTCTACGCAACTCATTTTGCTCGTTTTCCCCCCAATAAGCCTTGAGGAAATCCCTCTTAAAATCTTCTAATGTATTCCATCGTCCCTTATAGATTCTTGCCCAGTCTCTGGCATGACCTACAAGACACTCTTGGATTAAATCTAACTGATTCTCAGATTTCCCTGCCTTTTTTAAATAAGTTTCCAAGTCTTCTATAAAAGTAACTGGATGGGTTGCCACCTCTCCGAATTTAGGTTTTTCTAAGTTAATGTTTTTAACATTACATATTACGTATTTTTTCTCACTTGAGGGCATTTGTTCTTCCTTTTGTAAAGATTCCATATCCTCGTTTATTTCCGTTAATTCCGGATTATCATTAGTCACTATATTTTTACTCGTGTTAGTTTCTGTATTATCCGGTAAGGCTGCTCGTGTACGTTTCACATCTTCTCCTAATTCGTTTATCTTTCTTGTCAATAACCCTACGGTTCTCCTTAACATAGATTGCATTACAGCTATTTCTTTTGAACCTTGTTCTCTACGCATGGGTTTTACTATACGCCGACATCTTCTTTTCGTTAGAGGTTGATCTAAATTAGTTTCATCCACAAGTGGTATTTGTTCTATCACTGGTTCTTCTAGAGGTTGGGATAAATTAGTTTCACCCTCAAGTGGTATTTGTTCTATCACTGGTTCTTCTAGAGATTGAGCTAAATTAGCTTCACCCTCAAGTGGTATTTGTTCTATCACTGGTTCTTCTTCATTTTCCCTATTAGAATCCTGAGGTCCATACCTTCTCGGGATTTTACGTTTACGCTGAGGTCTAACCATCTTATAGGTTTTCAGCACGATTTAGGATCAGATAATTGTTACTCGTATCGTAAGGTCAGATCTGACAACCAAAACAAACCACATATCAATATCCCTTCCTTCAATAATAAATCCCAGTGTCCGAATATATACGCATTAAATCCGTAGTAATATATTAAAACGATAATAGGTATAATTATTTTGTAATAAAATGTTTTAGTATGTAGATATTTTTTTCTTTAGTTTAATGTAGTTTTCTACCTAGCTCAATATGCAAAATTTTTTTTTTGAAAAATAAATATTTAGGAATATCTATTTAAATATTAAGGTAATTTAAATAACGCGATGCTTAGAACTAATATCAAACCGTACTATCAATAGTTCAACTAGTGATCACTAGATGGCGCCGGTGATATAAAACATTTTCATAGCCGTAGATAATGTCTTAATAATTTCATACTATTATTTTGTTTAGTAGCTATGCAAAGTTACCATAATTACGAAATCGTTTTTATTTCTAAGTAAATTCTAATTGTTATTGTTAAATTATGTTAACATAATCCAGCAAACAGAAACAAATTAACATTAATTCTATAGAGATAAGAATTTGTTTAAAATATTCTCGCATAGTGTAGAGCCTCACTCGTATGGCTGCATAACACTACTTATCTTTGCTTAATATACCAACGACAACGACTACTGTCAAACGTGAAAATAATGACAGATTCACAATATCAAAATGCGTAGTAGCAAAATTAAGCATTTATTTCCTTTTTATTAAGCTATTTTATTTGTTTCAGGTATCTAAATTGACATATAATACAACTCACAGAAAATACGACCCTACTACTTTGCTTACGGTTTCGAGTGATGTGAAATGTGGCTTAATCCAACACGATTGAAAAACATGAAACCATTTCAACAAAATCACAACATCTTTTCCATGTCTCGGCATCAAAATGTGACCAAACGAAGCCATCCTTATGGAGAATCGCCTGTCCAGTCACTAAGCGGGTTTGAACAGTGAAACAAAACAATAAATCGAACATTTCTACTATCAAATTAACCTATGTATGTATACACTGCTATGCTAACACTTTGGATTATTGGGGCCGTAATCAATCAAAATACTATTACTAGTAATACAGCTATCACACCAGATATCCTGGTCACGGGACACTAAAATTTGTACCCTACCTATGTTTATATTTTTTTTTTCTCTAGCCTACCCTTACTATGAATTCCTAACTGCACCAAATACTAGCTGTATTACTCTTAATCTACTTTATCAACATACATACCCTATTAATGTTTTGTTTCTTTGTTCAAATCTATATGGCATGATCATATCTAGCGGAAGTAACCCTTGTTTTATCATAGTAACCCCTGGACCTTCTTAAATGAAGTGATTTTGATCTTAACCTATGGTGAGGAAGCCTAATCCTATCTTATGCTATGCCTAAGGTTGTTATCGGCCTTGTGTATGACTAATTTTTACTTATAAATAAGAATAACCTTATCGTAAGGTACGCTTATGTTTTTCCTAATAAATATTGTTCAAATTGCACTTTGTGTTATTTTCTGTTGCCTGCTATTTCACATTAATATAATTGCCTTATTTTATGAAGAATTGGTTAATTATTTTCATTAAGGAGCATATTGCTTATCTAGCATGGTTCTTTCTACAGAAATTGTTCCTCTACCAGCGGCTTATAGATATAGTATTGAATTTCGGATATGTATAGTAAGTATTAGAATGTAAGTATCCATATTGATCTATAATGAGTTATAGATGTCCACAACTGTAGATATTGGATAGAAGTCTAAGGTAATAGTTTAATATTGTCATTGTATGTATTAGTCAGTGGTGGTAGATATACATTATAGTGAATGTACCCAGCATTTTGGTGTTACGGTTTACTGTCGAGCCCCGCCTTCCGCCCGCCAGAGTACCACTCGTCATCCAGACTTGGACGTGATTCCTCCGTATGCTAATTTCTTTTGGAAAGCAATAGGGATACCCATTAAAGAGTAAATAGTACCTGTTCCCACCTAATAGTAGGATAGGCAATTTGTCAGTAAAATTATGTCTGACTATTAATTCAGAGACAAGAGGGTAGACTAAATGTCTTCAAGCGTATTACCTGCTACACAAGCATTATGCTCTCATTGTGTTCGCTGGGATGAGTTCAGACTTATTTACTTTGAAATAACACCACGGAGGTGTAAAAGCAAAGAACTCAAATTATGAATTTACAACAAGCAGGTAGTATTAGGTACTCAGATGGAGTTTTATAGCAAGGGTTTGTTTGTCAGTCAAACTATACCTCAATCTTCACTGTAGAAAAGGCATCCTTACATGATAATACTTCCTGTATCAATTGTTACTCATTATCCTATTATTTTCAGGAATTATGTAGCTATGTATGTAAGCATGTAAATGTTATGCCATGCTGTTATGTATAAGCACTATTATGCACTAACTCTAGGTCTTAGAGATAGATTGAGATGAAATGTCTATTAATATTTAAGTACATTACATCAGACTTATTTGTCTCAGTGATTCAACAAATTTAAGTGTGAGGATTGTAATATTCCTAGATTTCAATATATAGGGGTTTGAGTCAATCTTACACTCGCCTTGGTAGTATATAAGGAACATTACTCTCCCAGAATTCATTATTCCAGAATTAGATGAATCATATGGTATATATGTGGATTGTCAATATCTCAACCTTACAGAATTTACATGACTTCCATGGAACCAACAGACCATCTCCTTCAGAGAATGATTATCATGATAATATATTGTCAGAGAGTTATTAGATCTCACTGGACTAAACAAATCTGAATTTTCCAACAAAATAGGTAGATAAAGAAGGTAGTAATTAAATAGACAACTCAGACTCAATCCATTGTCAAATAACTATGAGATTATGCCACAAGTTATGTTATTAATTGTTCATGGCCAATCTATGTGATTCCACAATATGAAAATCCCCAAATCATTCAGGTAGATACTCTATACACTATTATAGTCTCAGTGCCTTATACATAAAAATTAAGGTTAGGAATTTCATACCTTTGTTAGAAACAGATTCTCTGAATCTTTCACAATCAGAATACGCACATTTCGTCAGCATTATCACTTGTCACTATCACAGAACCAACTTATGGCATTTTGTTATCATATTTTCACATTCAACTTCACTTTCATATTAGATACGACTATCTAACTTAAAATTACTGTCGAAGATTAATTGTTTGAATTATTAACGTCCTACCCACCAGCAGCTTGGATGGTTATATTGCTACCACCGGATTTACCGTGAAAACGAATGGAATTTTATCTCCTATACCCCTCTTTTCCTTATCCTGACGCAACCGTTAATGGGCCTAATCTAGTCCCTATCAGTCCCTAATTTCTAGTCTAAAGGTGTTAAGTTACTGTCCCCCCATCCCCAAAGTGTGTGTGTGTGTAGAACGAACTCCGGTGTAAGAGATCGCTCCCTAATCTAGCTAAAAAGATTTGAGGAAGCTTCCCTCGCCCTATTTTAATGATTCTACCTGCCTGACTGCTCCTAAAATTAGATTTCCTACTCTGGTAAATAGATTAGGTTCCTAGCAAGGATCCGTCATCTCTAAGCTGTAAAAGGGAGCCAGAGTTTGGGCCCACGAACCTATTATTCCTATCACTCTTGGGTTGTGGTCATCTCTTGTGGTCAGGATCGAGACTTCCACGCCCTAACAAAGGTTTGAGGTCCCAGACGTGTCCCCAAGTGGCTAGGGAGCTGAAAACTAGCGCACCGTTCGGACCGTAGGTTTCCGTAGGCACAGAGGCCGTCTGGACGCCCCAAGTAGCATAGCTAGGCTGGAAATTGCAGCCCATTCGACCAGCTACAATGTCGAATTATTTTTACTCCTACTTGGCCGCTACCCTCATAAAGAACAATCGCTCTCATAAGGAATAGAGGTCCAGCGTTGATCTTGGCCATGTATTCCCCAATTCGACACAAAACTCTACTAAACTTACATTAAAATCAAACAAATAGAAACTAGATATCTCAGATTTGATACGGAGAAGATTTCGAAGAATCAAAGATCTCCCCGACATCATTTCCTCAATATCATTCAAAACTTTACAGTATATGAAACTATTATAGTGAATTTACTCTGGACAAGCTAATATTCATATATTTCAAAAGAATCTACAATATTTTAACTTCAGAACACGATACCAATGTGCTTCTTAGCTAAAATATTTTTGCAAGGGACTTCGCGGGATTTTTCGATCCTAATTTGCCAAGATAACGCGATAACCCACACTTTAAACTACTTCTTTCTTGATTTAAAATAAAACTTGCAGTGGCGTTCTGGCAGCAATTCCTCTTGACTCTTCAAATTTCCCGATGCGTAATGCCCCAGACTAATGGCGCCGTAGCCTTTTATACTCGCTACCGTGCGGTTCTCAGAAATCACACCACTTCGACTGAAAAACCGTTGGCCAATATTTTTTTTAAAAACCTCATGCAAATATCTAACTAATATCTCTACATTTAATAACTAATCTGCCTTGCTCATTCCTGTCGATAAGACCTTTTTCATTAAATTCTCAATTGAATAAAGTTTTTCCATTGGTTAGTTCCAAAACTTTCTAAAACATTCCAAGACTACCTGTCTCTTTCTTCACCCCTAATAGTAACGAAATAAAGGTCAGCGTGCCTTGTAACAAATTTAATTCCATAGACAATCTCATAGCTTTCTTTTAATTATTAGTGTTCCCTGTGCTATCTATAGAATCCCTTGAATCGACCTATTAGCATAATCTGGTATCACGAGATATTATAATAAATTTTACCATTTAAATTTCTTTTACGCTGAGTATTAATTTATTTTAATATTTATTTAATTTTGATTGAATCGATTCTCTCGATTATCCGTAAAATGCTTACTTTTTTTCAACTAGACAAAAGAATAAACTAATTATCAATTATTTGATCAAATTTTGTTATCATCATGATTATTTATTTCCTTGTTCTTACTTAAAGATATAAAGTCAGTCAAACTATACTTTTAATTTCATATTTTTAATTTAAGTTCCACTTTTCATAGATCATAGATCAATTTTCTTCCTCGCGTCAATTATTGATAAGACAAACTGTCAATGTCATTCTGCTTCACAACAACCAAAATAAGATGGATATAATGAATTATTGTGGAACAATTTACAAAGGACTGTATTGATGATTGAATTTCAGTTTTCCAGTTAATATTTGAGAATCATGAACGAGAACATAAGTGTTCCGTTACAAGCAGTGAAGTGGAATACGTGTTTAATTAAATTCTAAAGCAAACATAAAAAATATTGATCTTAGTTATCATGAAAATAAAATCGCCAAAATTGAGCGAGTTAGTTTATAACTGAAATAATAATATGCAGTAGAATACGTACCAAAAAGCTATCAAAAACTGTTTACTTTCGACAAGAGGAATAAAAGACAGACCTGCAAACTAAACCACCTAAAGACAAACAGTATCTATCGAAGCTGCGTTGCAAGCATATTACGGTTATGTCTCATCGGTCCTTAACTATGGACTAATCTTATGGGGTAATTCCGTTACTGCAGATAAAGTTTTCCGACTGCAGAAAAGGTGCATACGAGCAATATCTAACGCGTGGTATCTTGATAGTTGCAAGCCATTATTTAAACAACTAAAAATTCTGCCACTACCCTGTTTGTATATAAGAGACATATGTTACTTTGTGAAACAACATTCGAAATATTTCACAATGTTAACACAAATTTCAAAAAGACATCTAAGGGCTAATTATATAAATAATTTACATCAACCAATGTGCTGTAAATATATGTACAAAAAAAATGCATATAATATGTGTATACAAATATATAATCAATTACCAAATAATATAAAATCATTAACACAAAATAAATTCAAGGCGCAGTTAACGAAATGGTTGAATAACAAATGCTTCTACAGCGTAAAAGATTATCTAAACAACAGGCACTGATTGTTTTTCTTTTAATTATTTTTATTTTACTTATTATATTAATTCTATTATTGATTATAATTATATTATTTGTATAAGTGACTTGTGAATGACAAACATTTGTGCACCTGCATGCAGGTTGAATACATTAAATGTATAGTTTTAGGATTGTATGTAGATGTATTCATTGCAAATAAAGATTATGATTATGATTATGATAAACTTCAAAGATTAAAACGGCACCAAAGGATTTATTTACGTTTTGGCAGGAAAATGCTGCGCATAGTCAAACTTATAATCTTTGCAAACGCTATGGAATGACTAAGACAAGCAGAGTATAGCGAGGTGATACCTTTAGAACTTATACACAACGTAACGATATGTTAAGACGCTTATAAATTATGATTTTGACCATACAAATTTTAAATGAGTGTCTTGAGTTTTCAAATAGGTTTAATTTCATTATGCCAATCATATAAGGCTATGACTACGTAAATATTAAAAAAGTAACATCTTTACTTAAAAACTTAAAACATGGCGAATATGTCTTCAACTTAAAGTAACTTAAGGACAAGCCATCTGGCACTGATATATGCTAGATTTTTATTTTTGACAAAAATGTAGTGGTTTTTACTGAAATTTAAACATTGAACCAGTTGTAATATTTATTAGTCATATTGTACCATACAAAATATTCAGTAAAGAAAAATGCACTTAACACCACGATTCTCAACTAGGACGCTGTAAAAATGCTGCTGGGGTATTAAATAAAAAAAAATCAAAATCAAATCAAAGCGTTTATTCAGAAAATTGTATTGTCCCTTATAAAGCCTCGAACATAGAAAGGAACGTCCTGAAACCCCGTGAACTACATTCGTCCATGTGACGGCTCCAGCCGGCAATAAAACGGATCAATGGCGACAATTCGTCAGCGGATACACTGTAAATTACGCTCCGTTTTAGCGATGTGTGACCGTTTGTGACGTCACTTCACTATGCAACATGCATCCGCTATAGAATTTTAGATATTTTTTTTTTGCCTTGTATTTGCAATGCATGCAAAATTAACTGATAGTATAAATCATGTTTATAAAATATATTTCATGAAATTATTTTTTTAGACCTTTGTGAATGAAAACACACATACTGTTTATTAAATTTCCGTTACCAAGTAGATCGAATTATATTTTATGTAGATTCACTGGACATTTGGTAAAAAACAAAAACTGCGAGTAGGTACCTTACCTATCTATTGTTATGATGCATGCCAATGCATAGGAAAGTACTCTATATAACTGAATATCAGTTGAAAATTTTAAAATAAAGCTATTTATGAAGGTTTGATTTGGTTGTATGCATATAGTGTTGCAGAATATTGGAGGTTGTTCATATTCAGGTAGATAGGAGTTATTTTTACTCTCATTTTGAGGAAAAGTAAAAGAAAGTTTCTGCAAAAAGGATGGTCCATGCTACCACATACTATTTGTGATTAAATTGTCAACAGTACTACCTCTTGATAAGGTATCTGCTGGGTTCTGAGCCGAAGGTACCCAGTGCCAGTCATTGACATTAGTGAGAGACTGAATTTCAGAAACTCTATTTTTTACATAGGCTATAAGTTTGTGTGTATCTGATTTTATCCAAGCTATGGCAATATTTGAATCTGACCAGTAAGTGACAGTGTCAATATTTCGTTTTAGAGCCTTTATTATCCTGTGCATGTTTCTAGCTAACAATACACAAGCATTCAACTCAAGACGTGGAATCGTTTGGGGCTTCTTTAAATTATTTATTCTAGAACTACTAAAAAGTATATGCGTGATCTGTGTGATTTGTCCGTATATATTTATTTTATTTTTATTTATCAAAATTTCAGTGTACTAGGTATACTGAAAGAAAAAGATACAAACAGAAAAATAAACATACAACGGCGAATGTATCCTTGAAAGTCAACCGGCGAGTAATTGAAAGGAATGTTAAATATTTATGTGCGAGCGAAGCGTCTCTGCTTTAGGTTGGGCAAAAAATATCGAATTATTCCCCAAAGATACACCTCCCGCAGAGACGCTTATGATGTAACTGCGATTTTATTCCTTTTAAAGCGATTTAAAAAAAAGGGGTTATCAATTCGGTTGTATGTACTTTTGCATATAAAAGATTACTTGTAAGCAGGTTGGAAAAATAATAATGCTTACAAATAATCTCTTAAAAAAGCGAGACACATGACATTTTTGAATTAGTGGTTAGTAAAAAATTATATATAATCCATTATTTGCATTTCAAAAAATTGCATTCCCGGGAGTGCATTAGAGTTGCAAAATTATATTATTAAGAAACTTTTGTGTGAGAGACAAAAATTGAGGTAAAATGGGTTCTCGTAATATTATAAATGCGAAAGTAACTCTGTATGTATGTCACCTTTTCACGTTTCACCCATTTAATGAATTTGGATGAAATTTGGTATGGAGTTAGTTTGAGGCCTGGGGCCTTCCCCACGGTTTCCAAGGGATCGACTTTAGCGCAGGCGAGAGGATAACTACTCGTTTTGGTTTCTAATGTTTTCACGACTGTTACACATATAAATAAATCGACTTTATTACGATACTATCGCGTATATTACATTATTTTTACACTTAACGTTTCGAAAACTTTACAGTTTTCATGGTCGCAGGTAGGATAACTAGTCGTCCTATATCAAATTATACAAAAAAGAACCTGCACATTACCCTGTCATCAATGACATGACAATACATGAACACAAACAGCACACATAAAAAAGCAATACAGAATACGTAAACGGCTCAACATGGTAGCATTTGTTTGGGAGCGAGTACGTACCACCACAACCGTTAAGCATAAATTAATGCCGGCCGCACAAAGAGTTTTAGAACAATGCGGCTATTTCATTATCCAATGCCTTTTTCGTATGTTCAGACATAAATATGACGCCCAAGAAAACTACAACGAACAACAAAGTGTCAGCAAACGTTCCTAGCAGAGCGGAGTTCTAACCATTTTTAAAATCTTAATTAAACCACTCTTGATGAATGTCGGTTCTGAGAAACGCTTTTTAATGATTTAAGTGAAGGATAATGCCGTATCTCGTTACTAAAACATAAGCACAAGATTAAATTGAAATAAAGGTGAGGTACAGAAAATAATTTTACATGAGTTACGTCCGCCGGCCGACTTAACTTTCGCACCAGTAATTATAACATGTTTGGTTGTAATAAGTTAGTTTGTTCTGTGTTAAAATTTACTTAATTAAAAGTATAAGTTTGTTTTTATTGGCATTTATTATTGTAGTTTTATTGAATATTGCGTTTAAGGCTTCATAATAAAATTTGCTGTACCTTTAATGCAAAAAATATGGTTTTTAGATGTCGCCTGTTATTGCTTCTATCTCAAACTATTGAATAAATTTTTATAGAATGCTATTATACATCTTTTTTTGTTCAAGCTTATCCCACTATATAAAAAGAATAGAAGCGGGCATAGGTAGGAACTACATACAGTGTATGCTTATTTTTGCTTGGTCATTTCTTAAATATCCACGTAAATAAATATATAAATCCACGTAACTTGCTTAAACATACCGTAAGTTAAGCTTAATCTATCACTGTAAGTAAAATATATGTGAGACCTACAATTTCCTAGGAAATGTACAATCTGTATAATTTATGTGGTCAATGCTTCGACCAGTAAATGGCGATCGCTGAAAGGTGCTTTAAATGTTAATCAGGAAACCCTGCACCGCACTGCGTCTGTACATAACATTACATTTAGTACATTCACTTTACTGTTCTCTTTTTTCGTTTTTATAATCCTTGCTGTCTGTTTTCAACAAAAGTCGGTATAGATTTTGTATATTTTTATACATATTCACATACATATTTGATGGTACTATTTGGGACAAACATACATCATTTTAGATGAACACAGGATTATTTAGGGTTCCTTACCCAAAGGGTAATAACGGGACCCTATTAATATTGCTCCGCTGTCCGTCTGTCAGTCTGTTTATCTCTAAAATTGTCACAGATGATGTATTTCTGTTGCCGCTAAAACAACAAATACAAAAAATATAATAAAATAGATATTTAATGGGGCTCCCATACAACAAATGTTTTTGCTTTTTTTTGCTTGATATAGATAACGGCACCAGGAAGACGCTTGAAATATTCACATAATATTTAGTTATATATTGACTTTACAAATAAATATAAAATTAATATTTAAGGGGCCTCCCATACAACAGACATGATTTTTTTGGCCGTTTTTATAGATAACGTTACGGAACCCTTCATGTTCGAATCCGACCCGCACTTGGCCGGTTTTTCTTTTTAGGAGACATTTATTACAAGTTTTTATTTAGTTTTACCGATCCCGATGTTTGTCTGTGATGCAATCTTGCAAGTTAAATTTGATCCAATTCCCGGTTACCGATTAAGCTGAAACTTTGCTTGCATGCATGTGTAAATCGGACGAAAATACAATATTATGGAATAGTTACGCTGATCTGATGATGGAGTCGGAATGTGGCCATAGGAATTCTTAAACTAAAGAAGGTACACCATGTTTGGGCACATTTGATTTGTCTTGGAAGACTTAAAAGTGTGGATAGGAACGAACTTTTATTATAAACTAATAATAAATGTTCGTAAAAAAATGTAATTTTTCAAAAAAAACTTGTTTTAATATCTCAACAATGATCCCCTAGTTACTCATAAAGATCTTACTTCATATGAACTGGCGAATTGGCTCTTTTAAGTAAATGTGTCAGTCCTATTTTTTTTTGGTGTACTTTGTAGCTAGCTCCAAGTGAGCTTTCGCTACTTCGCCGGGCGTTTGAGGCGAGGGCAGAGTGCCCTCAACTTTTTAGACAACATCACCAAAGGGCCCCAGGAGGGACGGACCTCGGCTTTGGGTGTTGCCTATGTGCGCAAGGCTTGGAGAGACAGCAAACTCTCATCTTTTGCCTTATGGGCCGAACGCTACATTGCCAGAAGGGCCTATCCTGGGTGCAAGTCACCCGGGACCGCCGGGCAGTCACCAGTAATCGGAGCTGTATCTGCTATATACTTACACCCAGTTGGTATACAGGTTATATTTGTCAAATCGTGACTATGTGCATTATATTATGTAGCAGAACTACGTTTATTAGTGCCTGTCTTCCAATATGCATGGAAATATCTCTGGAAGGTACTTTAAATGTAAATCAGGCATGCTCGCAATGTGCATCACATTGCAGCCTAGTTTCACACAACATTTCATTTACATCTTTTTTTACCCAACTTCTAAAAAGGAGGAGGTTATCAATTTGGTTGTATGTATTTTTTAATGTTTGTTAGCTTATAACTCTGTCAATTATTAAAAAAAAATATAAGGGTATGCTTTCTAACGTCACTAAAATAAATTTAGTTTTTTAATTTAAGTAGCTACGTAGTAGTTGGTTAGTGGTCAGGTGCTAGTATAACTACCTTTATCTTTTGTCTTTCAAGTTTGAGATCAAAACCGTCCCTTTCCATTTATAACACCCTGAAACCTCACCTAAGACATCTTCGATCCATTCTATATGGCTGTATTTAACGAGATATAAATAAACTAAGTAAGTAGTTCCACTTGTCAATGTGGGCCTTCATCGTTTGTTTTTGTGTGTCTAAGTGGCTAACACAGGTGTCAGATTTTTCAATCTGTCTGGCATCTGACATAGCTTTACCACTGCCATCAATGATGACAGCCGGGAGCAACGAATTAACGTCCCTTCCGAAGCACGGAGGAGTTCGAGACATTTTTATGCCACTTGCGGTCACCCATCCAAGTGGTGACCGCGCCTGAGTTTGCTTAACATACGTAATCGCTAATAATGCTCACACGCACTGGGCTATCAGATCCTTTGGCTCCTGTGGGTCTTCAGAACTTGTCCCACTGGGCTATAAGATCCTTTGGCTCCTGTGGTTCTTCAGAACTTGTTAAGTGTCAGTAAGGTTTGAAACCCACCAGCGGGTCAGTAGTCTTGGCTGTATTACAAAGATACGCTAAAGGATGTCCAATACTGTGGCTATTATTGATTAGCTACTTAGGGAATTCTGTAACTAAAATTATATTAGGTATTTACATATACTTTTTCTCCATTTCAGAACACTGATTTCAGAATATTGACCAAAAAATTCCTACATATTATACTTTTAAAACAGCGAGTTCTTAAAACAACTTAAAACAAAAGTAAACAAAAACCTTACAATTCCAATATTTGCGTGGTATAAGATTATTTTCAATGTCAATGACAGCCTCCGTGGTCCAGTGGTTAAGGCGTTTGCCTGTTGACCCGGAGGTCATGGGTTCGATTCCCACGGGCAGCATACTTTGTTTAGTTGTTTCCAGTTTGGTTAGGACATTGCAGGCTTGAATCACCTGATTGTCTGATAATAAAGATGATTCTGTGCTTCGGAAGGCACGTTAAGCCGGTGGTCCCGGCTGCCATCTGGTAGTCGTTAAAGGAACCACGTCAGAGGCCGAGAGGCGGTTCCGAAGAACTCTGACACCAGGGTGTGCATGGTCGATTGACCGTGACACCTACTCGAAATGATGATGATGATTTTCAATGTACAAAAAATATTTGTTCCTTAAAAAAATTAACTATTTAAAAAAAAAGACGATCTTACTTATATTTTTTGTTTTCAAATGTAATTGTATACAATGTGATTTTGAACCTCCTAGCTATATTGGAATCTCAGAACAGAATCCCTAATGAAATATAGAATTGCAAGAAAAAAGGCTGAATAAAGAAAAAAATACTGGGTTTCGCATACAAAGTCGCTGTTCAGCTGGACGAATTTCTATGGAATGCCAATTTTTTTTTCGGTTTTTACCTTTTTTCTTGCAATTCTGTATTCCATTAGGGATTCTGATTCCCAGATTTCAATATAGCCAGGAGGTTCAAAATCACGCTGTATTACTAAAAACCGGCATTACTAAAAGTGCGAGTTGGACTAGCGCACGAAGGGTTCCGTACAATTATCTAAAAACGGCAAAAAAACATGTCTGTTTTATGGGAGCTCCCTAAATATTAATTGTATTTACATTTAACTATTCATTTGTAATGTATTAACATTAAAAATAAATAGTTAAATTTAAATAGTTTTTTGTTAGTTTTTGCTCGATATTAATAACGGCAACAGTTAGACGCTTGAAATATTCACAGAATATTTAGTTATATTAATATATAACTAAATATTCTGTAAACTGATGTTTATTTACCAACCCCATCTAGTATTTGAGTGTATGACTTAAACTGTAAAGAAGGCTCAGTTCTCTTTTACATATTCAAATTAACAAAGAATGTTATGACACTCAAACCAGCTATTTTGCATATCTCCGCTGTGGGGTTACGCGGGCAGGGCTGGCTCATAATTTTGCTGGAATCGCTTCTCTACGACTCAGGCATATATCTTGCGACTACTCGAGGAACACCGCCACATTACGGTAACAAACTATTACCAAGAGGAAATTACTTACAATTACATCTTGAAAATATATTCCTATCAAGGGAAATTATACGATATGCTCATTTTCTTATTATGATACCTATTAAAGACATTATTTAGTAGGCTATTAGACCAGAAATGTTTAATTTTATTTGTAAATGGATTCTCAAATACCGTTATATACCAACTTCTATAAAATTGATAACAATCTCGGAATAGGTTTACTATTCATTCGCATACAATTTTAAGGCATAATATAACTTGGCATGCTTTTATCCTAATGCTATTTACGTACATACTATTCTAAAGCATAAATGTATTTACGCATAATGATATTCAAACGCAATTTACTCACTTACATAAATATCAGAAATTAGCTTTCGCCTGCGGCTCCGCCCACGTGCGAAAGCTAGTATGCCGATCCCTCGGGAATAGTACTTTTTCCCGGGATAAAAGTAAGAAGGAAGCAAGAATAGCTTATGTCCTTCTCCGTACTCCAGAGAACACGTATGCAAAATTTCATGATGATCGGTTCAGTAGCTACGGCGTGTAAGCGTAACAAACAAACAAACTCACTTTTGCATTTATAATATTACTAGCTTTCGCCCGCGGCTCCGCCCGCGTCAATGTCGATCCCTCGGGAATAGTACTTTTTCCCGGGATAAAAGGTAGCCTATGTCCTTCTCCGTACTCCAGAGAACTTGTATGCAAAATTTAATGATGATCGGTCCAATAGTTACGGTGTGAAAGCGTAACAAACAAACAAACTCACTTTCGCATTTATAATATTAGTTAGGATATATATATGTATCTAATCTATAGTATATAGTAAGGATAATAAATGTCAGTTGCGTTGGAATCTACGAGAACTACTCGTAGCAACTTGCGAATCAAAGGATCAGCAGACGCGCCCACAAAAACCTCAACGGACAAGTTTCAGCTCAGCAATTTGATATATATCATCCACAAGTTTGTTTGGTGTTACAGCCATCCTAACGTAGATGTGTGCAAATAGTGATAAAATATGTGAAAAGTTATTCTATAACTGCAGTTAACTATTTAGTTTGAGATGATGTTACTGGTTTATGTCCTGCCTTATCTGCTTTTCAGGGAAAAATATTTTTATGCATCAGTATTTAAAGTATTTGCATGCTAGTCTGCGAAAAAAGCAGGGTAAGGTTGGCATAGTTGTACGACCTCTTAAGTAGCTTTAGTTTAATGTAGATAAAACTAAATAACTAACATTTATGAACATTCTAAAACCATTTATATAAAGTTGTAGTTCGTAATTTTTCTAAAAAGTTCTTTCAGTGCGATTAAGGCCTGGTCATTTTATTCATACCACCTATAGCCTAAGTTAAAAACACCCAATACTATTTAGGAAATTGTTAAATATCACAAATTAGAATCTTAAAATTTTTCTTTCTAGGTTTGCGCACGATAGTTTCGGAAAAATGTATCTTCCACATGCTTCTATATGAGCAAGATCAAATTTTACAATTCTGATGTTTCAGTGAGGTTTTTTCCATATATATCTGCTTCAGTATTAGACTTATCCTAAATATTAAAGAACTGAAAGTAGTTTATAATTTTTTTTATCTCCTTAAGTAAATTTTTTCAAGGCCTAGTCGAAGTACCTAGTTACCTACCTACTAAAACTTACCCTAAGTTAGTTTTCCTAAAGATAGTACGTTAATTCGTATTAGTTTATACTCTTCCCGTGTAGTCTGTAAAAGCTGGTCGAGAGAATGGGCGAAAACTTGAAGAATCATGTGAATTAGGCGATGTAGAAAATAACAAAAATATTTAAAGGTCCCAGCATTAGTCCCATAGGAAAAGTTTTTCATATTGATTGGTCGATTCACCCCCTTAAAGGAATGCTCAAGATAAATTGACAGGTTATATATCTTATTCCTTTGTATTTTTTCAGAACCCTTATTTATCTCTGATTATTTATCTTCTGCCCCTATTTGGCTAGGTATACGATAAAGCCCTCTTAGTTGCTCGTATTTATCTTACTTTCACGGGGGCACTACAGAAATGAGGGCCATATACGCTCCACTCCCTTCCTTGCCTCACGGTTTAATGTCACAATTCATCATGACTTTTTTGTGTATATGTTATTACATATATTTCTTTATGCAACGTGATTTTGAACCCTAGCCTTATTGGTATCTCGGAATCAGAATCCCTAATGGAATATAGAATTGCGAGAAAAAAGCTGATTGCAAAAAAAATTTGCCCGTCAGCTGGACGAATTTCTATTGAAGGTCAAATGTTTGTTTTCGTTTTTTACCTTTTTCCTTGCAATTCTGTATCCTGGGATTCTGATTCCCAGATTTCAATATCGCTAAGAGCTTCAAAATCAAGCTGTATGTTTTGAAATAAAATATTAGCTGTGTGCATCCCTAATTGCTGCCTTTTACCAATTATTATTGGTCTAAAATGTTTTACAAAGGTACCTATTATATTTTTTTATACAAACATATTTTTTGACATTTATTCTATGAGTGGAGTGACATGTAGTCACGGAGTGCAAAAAAATCCCAACAAATTCTTCACAATGTATGTACTTGAAAGCCACTCTGGCATCAAAACTATCTTCCTCATCTGATGTTACTCGGTTGCATCCTCAGTGCTTGGGAGACCGCTATTATAACAGCATTCATATGCAGTAAGTATGCCTAAGGAAAGTCCGGCGGCAGCCGGTCAAAAAATATACAACCAATAAAAAAAGCATTCCCAAAGGGGGTTGTCGTTAGGCAGGCGGCCAGTCTTAGAAATAAGCCGAAACTTTGACAGCATGGAAAGTTAGTATAAGACTTGCATGCTGGCCTGACCCCAGGGGCCGTTCAAGTATAACGTAAGCATAATATTGGCCATTTTTAACCCCCTTCTCCCTCATTTCAGCAAAAGTAAGAAATGCTGTTTCCCCCTCCCCCAAGCTTACACAAACATTGGTATAATTTAACATAACGATGACATCACAATGAGAACCCCTTGGCCCCCATGTCACCAAAAATAAGCTAAGCACCCCCTCTCCCCCTTTCGCTACTTACATAATAATATTTGAATGACCCCACATAAAGAGGGATGAGGAAAGAAAGAACCATGCAGTATATGATTTTGCAAAGTTTTACAGTCATCCGCCTGCCTGACACCTCCTTCGGTTGAGTAGAAAACCACGAAACAATATTTGTTACTTAGAATAAAACCTTTTTATTGGTTATTATTTAAACGATATGTAAATAACAAAGCTATTTTTAAAACTTGCCAATCAGTTGAAATATAAAAAAGGATGAGATTAAATATCCATTTTTGCCTTTACTTTTCATTATGCAGCTCATTGACTAAAATGTAATCAAAAATTTAAATTCATCCCTGATTTTATACAACTTCTTGTTAGGACGTGATTTGAAAAAAAAAATTTTGTTATATATTTCCCATGGAAAGTTATTTTCGTTAAGTAAAGCCTTTCAGAAAATTAAATGATATAAACAATGGTATAGGTACTTATTGATATAAGTAATGATATACTTTATTATACTATATGATATAAAGATTACTAATAATGGCAATAAATTTACACATAAAAAAACGACAAGGGAGTGTGTTTTGGATAATTTTTGTTTTTATTTATAACCATTTATGTTTACAATTATGTTGTTCAAAATATTTAATCGTCACATTTTTAGGGTTCTGTACTCAAAGGGTAAAAACGGGACCCTATTAATATGGCTCCGATGTCCGTATATCTGTCTGTCTGTCCATCCGTCTGTCACCAGGCTGTATCTCATGAACCGTGATAGTTAAAATTTTCACCGATGATGTGTTTCTGCTGCCGCTATAAGAACAAATAATAAAAACAATAAAATAAGTAATTAAGGGGGGCTCAACACGAGTATTTTTTTTTGATCGTTTTTGTTCGATATTGATAACGGTAACAGGTTAAAATATTTACAGAATATTAATATATTAATTATATATTCACTTTAGAAGTAAATTATAGAATTAAAATAAAGTTAATATTTAAAGGGGCTCCCATACTACAGACATGATTTTTTTTGCCATTTTGATAGATAATGGTACGGAACCCTTCGCGCGCGAGTCCGATTTGCACATGGCCGGTTTTTTTTAAAGACATCAAAGAACATGTAACCAATAATATATTATTGTTTTGTTATTCACAGATACACGGAAGGTTCCGGTTCCACTTATAGTTTCCTAAAGAAATATAATAAGGTAGTCGGTCAGGCAATTATAATTGACAATACGTGTACAATATTATTTGATTTTCGTACTGATAGACTAACTTTTATATAATTACTAGCTTTTGCTCGCGGCTCCGCCCGCGTCAATGTCGATCCCTCTATGGGGCCCCTGATGCATAATTGCGCATTAATAAATACAATATAGTCCCCATTTAATTTCTTATTTTTATTATTTGTTGTTATAGAGGTCTATTACTGTTCAAAAGATACAGCCCTGGGACACAGGTACGGACGGAAGGACATCGGAGGCTCACTAATAGGTTCTCATGCATACATACCATCACGTTGTTCCCATACGGGGTAAAGGATTCTTTAAGACCTATAAACCATGTTTAGCATATTGGTGGCCATATAGATGGAAAACGGAATCTGCCAACTCCCTCGATCAGCTTTTACGACCTACGCGGGAAGAGAAACAGCAAGTACGTCTCCTAGACCAGCATGAAAAAGGTACTGAGGTAATAATAGGGTCTCGTTTATGGTATCTGGATACGGAACCCAAAAAAAGTAACATCCGATCCCAAATCCTACGTCATTCAAGTACTTACTTATACAGATACCTTTATTTTCCGATCCCAAATCCTACGTCATACAAGTACTTACTTATACAGATACCTTTACATTGGTACACGGCAAGAAAGAAAAATTGAATTACCAAAATAGGCTTGATGAAATTTGAGTCAGGTTGCGCTAGAGGTACACAGCTGCTGGCTTTTTTAATTAATTTTCCCTGTTTTCATTCCCGCGTACAATGGTGCGTATCTCCGGCCGCTGTTGACGCCATATTGGATGACTATTTACTTACCAACTTCGCTAGAATGGAAACACTGTATACAATTGAGTTTTATCGTTGGAATATTTGTGATATGATTTTTGAGGGATAAATTACAAAGTTTTTGAGTTACATTGTTAATGAAAAAGATGTTCTAATGATTTGGCGGCTAGTGATAAAAATTGGCGATCATGTACAACGCATATCGACGAATGGCTTTCAAGGAGTAACCACATCCGCCCCGGTGGTTTTGCCCCGGTGACGGGACAGTTGGGAAAAAATTATTCATCGCCCCGGTAGAACTACCCCGTTGGTCGACGGGGCCAATGGCACAGATCAAGTGTCATCTGCCACGGTGGTATTTTTTAACGGGGCGGTTAGCGCAGAATGAGTAGCATCCGCCCCGGTAGTGTGAAGCGCGAAAAATAGAGTTTTAATTACGCTAACCAAATAAATTCATTTTAAGAATTAATATGAAACTCAATTTTTTCTCGGCACAGCACTCACACCTAGCAGGCCTGTCTCACTCCCCGTGTCAGTATCTAAATATACCTACGTGCAGTAGTAAGAAACAAAAGGCTAAAAAAATGGAATGTTATTGATGACTAAAGATGTAATAACGCGTCCAACGATTATGATCTTCGATGCCTAATAGAAGTGTTTGACAAAGTCCTTACCTTCTCTTCTTATCAAGTAGTATACATGGTATCTCGTAATTATACGTACACATTATTACTGCATCCTGTGAACTGGAACCTTGTGGAACAAGCTTCAATAGTGTACAGTTGTTCCAAGTCAAAAAGCTGCGGTAGCCTTTTCCCGCCAAGAGATCTTGGTCATTACTGATATTACAACTAGTATTGATTCAAAAATTTAAACTATAAATCGTCTTTTTTTCAACTAAGTATTCAAAAGTCGCACCAAAAATTCTGACTTGCACACTAATTGTGCACACAATATAAATGTAAAACTATAACTAAAAATTACCTTATTGCAAACAAAATATTCAAATCTCACACCAAAAATACTTACTTGATGCATATTAAATATGCAGACAAAATAAATTAAATCCTTTATCTATAAAACATCTTTTTTTAAACAAAATATCGCAGTTCTAACTTAACCGAACAGACAGACGTACAACAAAGTAATCCTATAAGTAATCATTTTTCCTTTGAGGTACGTAACCCTAAAATCGGCTAAGTGCGAGTCGGACTCGCGCTCAAAGGTTTCCGTACCATTATCTATACATTAGACACTATAAAACATTTTCAAGTTTTACGTTTGATTTTAATGTAATCGTACAAAAATATGTATTTAATTATTTATTCACTTCAGTAGTGAATATATAACTAAATATCCTGTCAATATTTCAAAGGTCTACCTATTGCCGTTATTAATATCGAGCATAAAATGACAAAATATCACGTTTGTTGTATGGGAGCTCCTCAAATATTTATTTTATTCTATTTTTAGTTTTTGTTGTTATAGCGGTAACACAAATACATCATCTATGAAAATTTCAGCTATCTTGGTTCATGAGATCAGCCTGGTGACAGACAGATAGACAATGGACCCATAGTAATAGAGTCCAGTTTTTACTCTTTTGGTACGGAACCCTAAAAAGTGTTACTAAAATGTGCAAAACATTCAAGTACAATTGATATAAAATAAATATTGCAGTAAAGCGTTACATCAGCACCGTAGATATGTACACCCTCAGGGTATCGTTGCAGACTGAGGAATAATCATATTTTGATCTGAAGAGCCGCCTGAGAGTCAGATCGATGGCTTTGCCTAGCGCCTCGGGGATCGTATTCGGGCACTCTTGACACGTATCAATCGGCACAGAAATCAACCTCTTTTCAAGGCATCAACATATTTAAAATTTCAATAAACGTAAAACTCTATTTAAAATATGTAATGAAAAATAACTCGCCACAGGTAAGATTTGAACTAAGTCCCTTAGGTTTACACCCTAAGTGTGCAACCAATTTCACCACCGTGACTTGGTATTATTAAAATCACCGAATCGAATTCTCTCATCTTATACATATTACTTCTTAGGGTATACGCATTCCATGCATGCATTTTTCTTCGATACTACCCTATATATTTATTAATATAGATACTGAGCATTGTAATGCTTTATAAAAACAATTTACTTCTTAATTACCTTATAAATTGAATTTAATTAACAGAGTAATCTGTTTTAATGGGTCAATAAACTAAACTTCAGATACTACTTTACTAGAGCGATTTTTAATATGGATAAACCAATTACACTAAAGATAATTTCTTCTTAAATTTATCATTTTTGATGCATAATCGCTTATAATTACTAACTAGCACACATTACATCTGAACACGATATGCGAACACGGCAAGAAACACCATGAATTTGAATATGGTAAGAATTTCCGTGAATGTGAACACGGCAAGAAACTCAGTGAATGTGACGACCCTTCAGTATTTTGCTAGAGAACATTTTGTAAACTTTATCTCTACACTGTCTCTACTTTGTGCCCTTGACGATTGATACCGGATACGGCGTGACAAAAAAATAACTCGAGTAAGTCACAAGACCGGATGGAGAAATGGTTTCTTGTTAGAAGCAGTCATGTTCACTTGTGTTATGTATGGCCCTTTTACAAAATTGCTTTTGTTTGATGATTGACATTATAATTCACGTGTGCTCTCTAAATTGATAACAATAACACGAGAAGAATAAAATATGAGTGCTGGTATTATTCAAATAAATCACGAGAAATCATACGACGTTTTTCAGCACACTTGCCCGTAAAATAGCTAGAATAATTTTGCCTTATTTTCGATAAAAACATTTTAATGGATATAAACTTGCATCTTATTTTTCTATTACTGATTATATCCAACTCAGCCTTGTTAACTATTTTTTGAAATAATTTTATTAACACATTCCCGAGCGGCATCGACTAACATACTATATATAGCCTTGGTATGAAAAGAACACTAAAAATAAAAGCTTTTGTATTTTACCATATTTAAATGTGTAATCTGCTGTTAAAACAATAAAAATAAAACAATATAACAAGTTTCTTATTAAATTGTTATGTATGTGCCAATCGTGTTTCATTTAGTTACATTGAAGAATCATTTTATGAAACTCAAAACTCTTTGCTAAGTTAAAACTAAAAGGTTAGCTTACCGCACTATTGCATTTTACTTTACCGCATTATTTTGGCTATGAGTTAAAAATCGGTGTCTTTTTGTCATGGTGTGTTGAAAAGAATTTAATACAACTTTTTAAATCACCTAAATATACTCGAGTGTTAGACTTGGTAGATACATATTTTAAAAAAATCACTAGAATTAAAATTTTGTGCAAATACGAGTATGTACCTATATATAATTTCAGTCCTAACTTCTACTTATAATTAGTAAGCAGACGTGAGACTTTCCGGATAGCGTTCATACTTTCATAACTTACATAGTTCGGGGAATGTCTACAGCAAAAGATTCCCTGTCTAAGAGTCGATTTGTATAAAAAGAGTTTTTAAGCAAAATTGAAAAAAGAAAACCATAAACCGACAGTTCAATATTTTTACAAATATATTTTAGCATTCACAATGCTATTAAAAAAAACCACTCGGGCGGGGGTGAACTAGCGACCTAAGGTAGGTTTAGGTTTATACCCCGCCCGCGTGGATATTTTTTCCAAAACCTTAGGTCTATGTACGATGTTTAAGTTCAGTATCATGACCGTACTGTGAATAATTTGCTAATAATGTTTAAATAGATGTACCCTGTAGAAGGAATTAATTTAACTCTTTTAATAAAGGTGGCCTTGCAATAATATTAATAAAATTTACTGGTCGGTACTTAAACATATACCCACACTGGTTATTCCATAAATTACGCCACCCACCTGTAAAATATGTGGGCAGCTACCGTAGGATATTTCATTATGTTCGAGCGTAATTCAAAAGAATGAAAAACTCTGTGTCTGACCCAGTTGCGATTTATTTGAAACGCTTGTTTAAAATTTTGTTTGGGTAAAGGAGAGAATTCTCGGCGGAATTATTCTAAAAGTTAAATTGAGCACAGTTTAAAATAATGGTAGGATTTTTCTTAACTCGAAACGATACTCGAAACTGTTGCGTTGTCTAAAGTGTAAACTTTGGGACTGCGACAACACTGACAAAGTGTACTTTGTCTTTACTAGAATACCCTTCAGGTTTTTTTACTTTTGGATTTTAGAATAATGTTCACAGCCGTGAAACAATCGTCAAATTAAAACAAAATAACTTTTTCTACACAAAAGAAAATACATTTTTATAATTTAAATGATTAAGTTATAAATCTTAGTTGCCTGAATTAAATTATTTTATTATTTTATAAATGTTTTTTTCTCAAATATCCTTGGAAAATCGAACATTATTTTGACAACCTTATTTCAGGATAAATCCAAATTGCTGTACTAGCCAAATATACGCCGCCAAAACTCGACAGATATGGAATTTCGTACATAAAGTAAGTATGAAAATCCATATCTGTCGAGTTTTAGCGGCCAGCAAAATTACTGTTGCCGAGGAAATTATCTAGTCCTTCTTACAGACCATTTTTATTATATATATTACAAAAGTGATCCATATTAAAAAGCTATTAATGTCTACAACCACCTCCCAATAATCTAAAAGAGTTACACGGGCCTAAGTTTCCAAGAAATTAAAACACCTTCTGATTAAAAAAAAAATATTATTACTTGACCAAGTATTTTCATGTAAAATTTTAATAATTACTTATACCATTTATTCTTATTATTGATGATATAATATGAATTTAAAAAGAAATTTAATTGAAGAAGAAATTTGATTACAATAATTAATTGATAAAAAAAAATTATAAGTAGAAACATTCACAATGCTTTGCAAAGATAAATTTTGTAAAATTATAAGATCATGAAATACAATATTATATGTACGCATATCACTTTTAAAAAAAAATCTGTGTATGAATGAATATGAAAACATATCTGTCGTTTAATCTAATTGGAATTTAAAAAGAAAAATACCATTTTGGCGCTAAATTGGCAAATAGGCATAATTAATTTTAAGTTTTTTTGTTTGGATTATTTGAGAAAAGTACTATATAGCCGTAGAAAAGTACTATAAAAGCCTTGGCAGCATGAAGCATTCGACGGATTCAAGTGACGTGGTGTCTTGCCTTGTCGAACCACATTCGTCAATGCCTCTTTTACTGGCCGCTGCAGCTGCTACTTATAAAAGCACGTGTTAGGTGCTGCTTGTGCATATAAAAAAAAAAACATTATTATACCGTTCAAAACAAGAAAATAATATTTATAGTGTTTTATATATGTCAGAGAAAAACACACACATTATTTTCACATGATAACGTCTTATAAATCGACAAACGTCTCCTGCACGCACGAAAAAGTATCACGTTCCGTGTGCAAGCGAGAGCGCGGAACAAGCAATAGAGAGGCACGATCATCCTAAGCGTACTTGGGCTTGTGACGCATCTATCTCTCTTCTACTGTTGTTACGTGAAATTATCGTCCGTAAACCGACTGTACAGACAACCAATTTTTAATGAAAATTAAAGATTCCTACGGATAAGGAACGTACAGACATTTTTTTTTATGTGCTATGGAATAGCTCTCAAATTAGGCATATCAGAGAGAGATTATCTTGTAAGAAATTAACCCATATAAAAGAGGAAAAATAATGGATTTATAAGTCATGATTTTTTCTCTTGGCTTAAACGAAGTTTTGAAAACTGTGCAGAGCTTTTGTGTTTTAGCGCGTGATATGAGTACTTTGCTCGGCTGTTAAGTTAAATATTGTGATTATTGTAATGGCTTCGTAAGAAAGTTGCTATAAATTCTAGCCTTACAGTTCTTTTATTTCAATACTTTTGAAATTAACTTTTCCAGCCAATTTAATCAAACTTAATTTATCGATAACATATTAACATGTTCTTGCCCCTTTTTAGCACGATGATTTCTTACATAACTAGCAACCTTCTTAAAAATCTAAGTTTATGATTGAATACCTTTCATCTCATCTATTCAAAAAACAAAAAACTGCCGCGCGTATTAACTTTTGATGAATAGGGACTAAACGTAACTTTAAATTTACAGTTCAAAATATTTTTTTTCTCGTGGGATTAAAAACTTGAATATTATTTTCTCACAGAGAGAGTTCAAAATCAGATGTGTCATATCGGGACTAATATTATTCTTTTACTTTGGGCAACATATACTCTGAATCCCTCGCCTCACTTAGGAGAATTCTTCGGAATTCTTCGCTACGTTTGAGATTCTATGCTGGACTTCTTCCTTCCGCTCTGGATTCAAAATGTTGCCCTCACCAAAAATTATTATGTTAAGCCCTTGCATGACAATCTACTATTGACGTTGGTTAGAATTGGAGGTGTCTAGAGTTTTCAGCAATGGGTATGTTTTCTAAAAAAATACTTTTCAAAATAATTAAACGTCTGGTGAAAAATATTAGACACGTATTTTTCCTTTTGTCAATCAAACAAAAATCGATAAAGATACAACCCGTTAAATTTCCGCGTCACTGGCACTCCTGAACTTTGATGCGCTTTATCTTTACCATCTTTTTTTGATTGAAAAAAGAAAAAATACGTATCAAATATTTTTTAATAGTGTATAAGACGGACTAATTATTGTTAATGGTATTTTTTAGGAAAGATGCCTATTGCCTTAAGTCTGCTTTAGGTAAATTTTCAGACATTTGGTCCGTCTCCAAGGAATGAACATGGTTGTTGCAAAAAGTTGAGCTAGAAAAAGTCTTTTTTCTTTTTTTATGACATAGAAACGGGAAAGCGGGTCACCTAATGGTAAGTGATCACCGCTGCCTATGGACAACTGCAACACCTGGGGTATGACATTATGTCAATTCTTTTTTTTTCGGAAGGACTATGTAGCTAGCTACACTCCAAGTGAGCTTTCGCTACTTCACCGGGCGTTTGAGGCGAGGGCAGAGTGCAATGAGTTTTAGACAACATCACTAAAGGGTTGCCGGCGTTTTAATAAAACAAGACTCGTTTTTTGAAAGTTCCAATGTCATATCAATTCGGGATTAAGAAATATAAATAAACGGAAATAAGTGAACAAAACATGTTTATCTATGTGCAAATTTCAGTGGCAAAAAGCCACTGAAATTTTAAACCGCTACTTTGTTGCCCCGCTTTTAGTTTGCGCTGTAAACTTATAAAAATGTTTCCTTTGTCGGAGCTATTGATCAAGCCACTGAGTCGGAAATAATACCGTTCCCGGCGAACTCCACTCTAATCTGCGATCTTTCTGCAGAAGCTATAAAATCCCGTTTTGATCAAGCTTCTGCCAACATTAATCTTTTACATTCTAAAATGTTTTATGTCACAAACTTTATATCAATTATGAGTCACCGCGTCGCCGTCACTGGTTCCGGTGTTGTGGACTACCAAGAATTTGGGGCAATAAATTATTCAAAATGAAGTCCTTTTTCCTTTTAAGATGATTTGAGATCCTCGTAAATTAAGTAAAATCTCCGGATTATCTTTAAAAAGATAGGAAAGAAAGGACAGCCCTTGTTTCAAAATTAGGGGTTAGTCAAACAATTGTTACAAATATGAAAACATGAATACTTTGTTCATAAGTACACAAGCATATTCAAAGTTTATGGATATCTGCAAATGGGTTATCTACATTTTATTAACATTTTAATACCTCATGCGAATTTGAACTACCTAGTATTGACTAGCTAGTTACCTAGTATTCACTATATATTGATACAGTGAATCTGAATTCCCTAACAGTATTTAGTAGTAGTTAAAAATGTAACCCGTACAAATTCCTCGATCAGCAACTTTTATTTCATAAATTATCTTTCTTTTCTTGCGGATTTATTATCTGTTAGATTCTGATTCCAACATTGAAATATTGCCAGGTAATAAAAATCAGCCTGTATACGTTCAGTACACAAGTCTCGAAATTAGGTACTTTGGGGCTATCTCAATCTGTGTGATTTGTCCTTATATATTATTATTTGTCCATATATACTATTTACGAAAAGAAAGTTCAAAATACAAATAATAATAATTACGAATTTCTACTACTATTTGAATTAAGTTTTAGATTAAGTGTATCAGATTAAACACACGTTAGTATTAATAGATGCTTCGTCTAAGATTCAAGTTAGCGATTCTTAGATCCTCAAAACCAATTATACATTACAAAGGTTGATATAAGGTTTCAATACAAACAATGTTAATAATAGGTGTCACAGTAGTTAAGTGTTCTCACGTTTCATGCTATGATTATACCAACCCCCATTCCAATAAATAGGGAGGGGGGGGGGGGGGGTTCACTTTCATCCTTACCTCATTACATGCGTATGACAAACCTATTTCAATTTGCTCGAGGCTGAAGTGTAGCTTTTGTGAAAGGAATTTCAAACGTGTGGATTCATAGTTTATCGAATAAATTCTGGGATCAGTTTTACGATTGCCACGTATTTCAGTTACTTACGTAGAGATGTACGGCTGCTCTGATTTTATTTCGTAAGGCTAGTCAATATGTGATGCCCATTGTAAAGGACCATGTTTCGGACCCGTAAGTCCTAATGATAACACACTTGTTCGAATACTTTCGTCTTTAAGCACTGAGGTAGTTTGGTAGTGTAATTAATTAGTACTCCGTTATTCACTCCTGTAGGTGTCACTGTGTGGAAAAAATACGCCAAAAAGTACTTTTGATAGTAGAAACGTACAAGAGTACACGATTTAGAATCACAAAAGCGTTTTAATCTATCCTAATGATTAAAATTTACTTCGTAATAAATTTCAAATACCGATGCGTCATGGCAATCATAGTTGGTGAAAGTCTATCAACATTATTTTTGAATAAAGAAAACATATTTGTTTTATTTACAAAAATTATCAGCCTTCAATTTAACTACGAGCACATCCGTCTAATAGCAAAAAATACGACCCGTCTCTCAGTTTTTACGTGAAAGAAGTAACATCAAATTACAATTCAACCCATGTGTTCTTATAAATAAAACAATAAAAAATCCAATTTGACATAAATAGATAAGCCGAGGACTAACAAAAACATAAGCTATAAAAAGTGAATTGCGTAGCGTTCGTAGCGTGCGTAGCAGGTGCTACAGAGCGTAAAGCCGCGTCGCGCTCTCGGGTCCTTCATTCTCATTGGATCAAACTTTTCGAAGTTTTCATTGTTCCACCGATTAGAATGAACTGTTAGAATAATTTCCAAATTAGACCAGAATGATAAGGTTGATTGATATTAATGTTAGCTTACATTTTAAACGTATTACTAAAAAAAACTCATTTTAATGTAACTAATATTTTACTTAACCTTACACTTTAAAGAAAAAAACTGTAACATGCATTTATTTAGATAAACGTACATCGCAGGTGTTTGAAATTGAATGCTCACGCGTGGGATCCGATGAGATTTAGTGGTATCATCTAAAAATTTGATCAAAAAGTGGGATTCAAAGGGAATGAATATCTCGGGTTATAATCGATCCGGATCCGACCCCAAAAATCCCTCTCACTGTATACGTTTAGCCGGAAGCCGGAAACCCCGTATCCAACGGGTTATCATTTCAAATTGAGGTTGTATGTGACGTTTCTCGCGACTCTGTTTTCGGAAACCACTTTGTGGATGGATGGTTTAAATGGTTTTATTCTTATCTTTTTCAACTCTTTATTAAAGCAAAATCTTAAATGTCATTTTTTAAGACATATCGTCGTCACGGTTCATCACAATAATGCTTGTGATGATGATGATAATGATGAATTATTAATAAAATCCAAACAGATGAAAGCTTTTCTTTGGGTCGTATTTCATATCAATATATGATACATCTGTAATGAGGCAATGCGTAGGGATTTCGGGATGGAGAATGATTTTATAAAAACCTATGAGGAAGGAAACCTAAACGAAGTGACGACTGTAACAACTAACTATAATTTTTAGATTAAAAAAAACGTTTTTGTACATTACTGCATTATAATATTGTTTACTATTGAAGTTTAGTTACCAGCTCTTCGCCTGTCAGTTCTCTATCATTTAGTATACGGGTTGATTATTATCTATTTTCTTTGTTTTATAAATTCGCTTATTAGTTTGTTTTCTCACCTATAGGATTGATGAATATAAAATATAGGATACAAATATTTATTAATCGTTTTATAACATTGTTGTTGTATGTTAAGACGCCTGTTCATGCAGATTCCGCTATCCGTGTAAAAATTTTGTTTGATCTGTAGGGTGTTTAGGTCAAAAACAAAAATTTGTACCTACCTACTTTAAGTTTTTTTTTTTTTTTTTTTTTCATTTATTATCATCTAAAAAATCTTACAAAACATTATGTAGGTATTAACTTAGCATAGCGAAACCACTAAGGTTTGAAATTATACTAAGACTTAAGTTTACGTCAATCACACAACACTTACATATAAGATCTTTAAGTCCCAGAAGTAAAATATATTTTAGTCTCTTATTTTTCTTTTCTCTCTCTTATCAAAGCTTACTTGTACTCGTGCTTACTAGGCGTGAAAACACTAGCTTTTGTAATAAAGATCAGCTTCAAAATGTAGCCAGACAGAGTTCGTCTACAAAGAGTAGTAAAAAAGTCATGAACTATGTTCACTCATCTAACTGCAGCCTTATTTTTATGTTTAACAACTGTTTTATGTTCATTGCTAAACTTATAAGAGCGAAACAAGGTATTATTGTACATACATAGTATCACATCTTTTTCCCTTGCAGACAGAGCCTAGGTTTAATAAGACCCTAAGAACCTAAGAAGTATTATTGTACTTTTTATTAATACTTTTATACTTTGACGACCTCTGTAGCTTAGTGGTAACACAAGTGCCTTTGCATCGCATGGTCCTGGTCGATCTTTTCAGGTTGGTTTGAGTCTTTAATGTTTATCTATCATCGTTGAGCTACTATCCTACGACACTAGTTCACAACTTACTGTGTGCGGCTGACTCAATCTGTGTGATTTGAACTTCTTTTTTTGCAATTTTTGGTGTTCGAACATGCAGAGCGATAAAGCGTTGTTGAGTCGCTTAGGTCGTCGGGGTATCGACCAGCCCCCGAAGAACTTTACTTATGGTTTACTGAGTAGAAACAGATCAAACCCAACGAATCTATTTAATTATTTACACTTTGACATGTAATTAATATCAGTAGATACTAACGTAACTTTAGTATGGTTAACTGTAGTATTTGTATATTGGTGTTGATATACTAAAGATTTTATTATTTTCTAACTAAACATTCCCGACACTAATCTTGTGTGTATGTGATAATTTTTGAGCAGCCTGAAGAATAACACGTAAAGAGATTATTAAAACAAGGAAAGACATTCTGAATGTATTTCCTTGTTTGAATAAAACTTTAAATGAAACAGGAAATCTTAATAAAACATTTTATTATTTATTCAGCTTCAAAATGTAAACTTACAAAATATGTTACAGAGGGTGAGATCGGGTTTTTTGGCACAATTTGAGCTGTCAAAAATTGCATTACATTGTTATTATCATACAATTAGACTTATAAGAATAAACTAATACTTTTTTTAAATTGATGGTCACTTTCAACTAAATGAGAGTAATTTAAGCTAAATAATTATTACTTTTAACCAATTTCAAAATACTTACTTATTTTTTTATAACAGAAAAGTTATTTCTATGGCAGTAATGATTATATTTACAATTTATTTATTATTTATTTCCATAAAACATTTTAGCATTAGCATTTCATATCACATAACTTATTTTATGAAATGTCTTTGTAATTCTAATTGAAGTTATAAGTATAAAACATCGATTACTAAATATTATTCTAAGTCAAAAACGTACTTACAAAAAATATTAAGTAACTTTTAATTGAGAGGTTATACAGTGACGAAATTTTGGCACACAACTTTATTTATTTGGCTCGCGTAGAGTAAACATTACTTATCTACTGGAACATTCTATTAATGAATTGTAAACTCGGAAAACTCAATAGTACAAATTGCATACATTCCACAGTAACATCTTAGTCTATTTAATTAGATATGACGTTATGTACATATTGTCTTAACTTTAACCCTCTCGAAGAGCAATCCTGTTTTTTCACATCACATATCATCACTGAGATTGTCACTTCATTTATTGTTTATGGTGCCTACACATCGCTCGGAGGCGAGGAGGCAGAGGCCGGGCGCTAGTGCAGCTGACTCTTGGTACTAAATCCATAGTGCAAGTACGGCGAGCCCGCTCCGTCGCGCGTACCACCTGCATTCCCAGTGCTGCCTGTGCCACTTGGGCACTTCAGCGCTGAACGAAGCTCTGACGCCATTTCTGAACAAAGCGATGCCTGTACGCATAAATAACAAGATAAAAGTCATCAATTTTACGCTATAGCCGTGTCGGCCAGACATTAAAGATTGCTTGCATTTTGTCCATATTAATGAAAAACCATGTTCATTTTCGTTCGTAAGTAATGTGCTACTTACGAACGAAAATGAATATTAAGTTTTTTTGATTGGCTTTACTTTCAGGGCAGGGCAATGAAATATTCTATACTTGATTTCACAATAAATGTATTGGAAAACTCGACTGAAAAATTGTCCATTTTATTTGGTAAATAATTTTGGGTCACACCTTTGTTGCCCCGAAGTCTCCAGACTGGAATTGATTTCTACTTACAATAAGAGTACAGAGGGTTTCGCGTTTTCATGAAGTAATCCAATTCAGAAAAAAGAAACCTTGAGTAGTATCCGTATTTTGGAACCAAGATTTTTTAAGTAGTTTTAATTATTATTAGTATTATAATTAGGAACAATATAATTATACTAAAATAATACTAATTATCTAAAATTATTTTAGTATAATTATATTGTTTCTAATAAATAAATATTATTAGATACATATTTATAGAATAAATACAAAAAAATATTATTTCCACATAACTATTAGGTACGATAACAAAGACAGTATACGAAATCTTAACTTTTACGTTCTCTAGCAATGTATAGAGTTTCCGACCTGTTACATAAAGATTGGGTACTGGAAAACTAAAACGGCTTTCTAAGGAAACTCTGGTTAGCGAACAACATAAAACTTATCACTCACCTCCTCCTTCTGATAGCAGCAAGAATAAACACATACCCATTATTACTCTACTAAGTTTCTACATGAGGCTCGTAAAATATCTATACGACGTTACACACTTATTTACAATGCCTATGGATAGCTATAATATACAATAAATATATTTACATATAATATATAAGTAGTTACCTAGTTAGCATAAATATTTTTTGATTTACGTGAAAAGACACTCACATACTAGGTGTTTTAAAATACAACAAAAAGTAAACAAAACCTACCGAAGTATTAAAAAAACACACAACTTTACCAATAATTCAAAAGTAAATCTAGAACAAAATAAAATTAAGTTTATTTTTTTTTTGTATATTCTGAGTAATAAACGTCAAAAATATTCCAACATAGAACTTATTAATGACTTTTAATTACGTATTAAAAGAAAATATTCTAATATCACGTAATAATTAAAAGTATATTTAGAATATATAAAAGCTCCGATTAAACTGCCCTATAAAAAATATAGCCGGTAATGAAAATAAAAAAATTTGGTAGGTATATATTCATATTTTTTGACTAGCTCCGTGGCGCAGCGGTCAACACGCCAGCCTGCGACACGGAGTGACCGGGTTCGATCCCTGGCCAGGTCAAGATGGAAAATGATCTTTTTCAGATTGGCCTGGGTCTTGGATGTGTATCTATATATGTATTTGTTATAAAATATAGTATCGTTGAGTTAGTATCCCATAACACAAGTCTCAAACTTACTTTGGGGCTAGCTCAATCTGTGTGATTTGTCCGTATATATTTATTTATTTATTTATATTATCTTTAAAAAATGCCGTTCTGGGTCTGCCTTGAACAGAGAAGTTTTTCGCTCACATTGATATAGACTTCTGGGGAACAGTACTTTTTTCAACTTGTATGCCAAAAAGGTTAAATAGGTATATATGTACTCTTTGGTGTAAATGCAAAATTTCATGACGATCGATTCAATATTTGTTTATTTCTTTCGATTATCGTGTATGTAAGTGGCCAACACTGGTGTCATATTTTTCAAGCTGCCTAGAGGCATCTGGTGATGATAGCCTGAACTAAAAGTATAGCGTGTCTTCCGCAGCACAGAGGAACCCGTGATATTTTTTTGCCACTTATGGTCGGTCACCCATCGTAGAAGGGACCATTCGTTGCTTTACTACCGTAAGCGCTAATTATACGCCCACATGGCCACATTGCCCTTCAATTATGGATAAAGATTCAATAGTTAAAGTGTAAAAAGTTTAAAGTCAGACATCCTTTCGCATGTTTAGTATTTGTGATTATTAGGAAGAAGAAAAGTAAAATCATCTATTTGGGTTAAATATGTTTACGTACCCGTTCATCGACAGCGACTTTCCTAGACTTCCACACGAACTCGCAGACGGCGATGACGCAGGCGACGCCCATGCCTCCCATCAGCACCACGAACACGCCACCCACGTTTGCCAAGCCTAGCTCGTTGGCGGTGGATGACGATTTCGAGGTGTCATCCTGGGGGAAGCATTTTATATGGTAGAAATCTGTTGGCGATTCGCTGCGTTAGCTGCGTCACCCGGGCGCACGGCACGGGTCTCCTGTACGTGATTTTTTTAAAATAGTATGAGCAGCGCTAACTGCAGGCTGCGCGGGCGTGAGCGACAGGCGCAGTGCAGGCATGCTTGAAACTGGCTGAGAGCAGATTTGTTATAAAATAACAGTCCGTGGTAAGCGATTTCACGTTTGAAATATATAGCGAAATACAAGAAACAGATACAGGACGCGAATGGCGTACTCCCGTCGGACGCCCGCGGCGCCGCGCGTCCATGTCGCATGACGCAGTGGACAGCCTAAATCGACATCGGAGTCGATAAAATTGGCCGTGAAGCCGTTCTTTACCATATATATTTTCACGTCTTTATCCCTTACGGGGTAGAGAGAGTCTTAAGCTTATAAGAGACAAAATGCACCATCAACACGTGGGTGTATAACGGCGTGGAGTTCTTTATCATAAAACGTATAATTTGTTTGACAGTTTAAATTCAAAATCTACGAGCCTAAAGCAAGCATTACATAAAGACGGTAAATTTTGGTCTAATCATAAGTAGAGCACACAAAATCTATGTGGCTACCACTAGAATGGCGCAGAGGTAAAGACTCCCGAAATACAAAATAGACTACCTATAATCACATTACTCAGATAATTCATACATAATAAAATAATTTGTGTAATTCCTTCCCTAATATTAAAACAATATTTGCCTACCAAAAAATCACCCTAAAGTTTGACTGATTGAGAATGGTATAGCATTAACTCCGCTTTTTTGTACCATTTTCTTTAGTAAATAAAGATAGTAAAGGACAAACAATATTCACTTAAGATTGTATCGTTAAATAAAGTGTTAACAATAAACTGGTCCATTCTAAAACCCAAACCCTTTTCCAATTGTTTGTGTAGCTCTTTAACGGTTTTCCAGATCATTGCATGCGATCTAAACTACTGGGTTCTTAACATTCCACATTCCACCCGATTACTAGTCGGCGAAATTCAGAAGTCAAACTGATACTTTCTCTAAAGGTCCTAAGAAAATACATTATAATCGATTTATCCCAAGGCTATTTGAATTTGACACGATTAACTGCTAGTCTTTTTTCTATGACTTTCAATGTATTTATATACCAAAACTAGCAGTCAGTAACTTTTCGGTTCTTAATTTAAATAATATTTAATTTTGTTTTCGAATTCAATTGTCTCGTAGACAAATGAATTCGAGAAAAATATGGTAGCTAGCCGATTGGCAGCTACGAGGTAATAAAGATATTTACAAACATACATGATACGGTTATAAAAATATGTAACAACGGGTTATTCACGTACGAAGTCAATTTCTAACAATGTCTACAACTCACGTTAGATTTAGTTTTAAAAAACAATATACTTATGTGATACGCGCGAAACACATATATCCTTTTAGCAATCAGGTTATAAATAATAACAATAAACTTATATAAAAGAAGATATTGCTACTACAAACGTTACTATTTTTGTAAAAGAAATTCAGAGCCAGAGATAATAGTTATATTTTTGTTGCACTTACCCTGCACGACCCACCGCCTCGTTTTTCCTTCCACCATTTTGTTTTTAGAATGTGTAATTTTCCTTCTTCCTGTAGTTTCAGAACGGCCCCGCTAATAGCAGTGCGATATGGAGAATCTAAAACAACGACATTGTTATTAGTTTTACTTTTAGATAATATGGTTAGCAAAATTGAGCAAGTTTTATAAATAATTTCAACAACTATTCAGGCATTTGAGAATTGTTTACAGAAGAATGCTGGATATAAGAATTTAGTGCGAAGTTTGCTTAAATAGTACCGTTATTTTACTTATTTAGATGTCGTTAGAATTATTTTTGAGATTTACGGCTGTTCAATGGCATTAGTATAATTTAAATAGCTCATTTTAGTTCGTGCTTGGGATGGCACGTTAAGCCTTATATACTTAGCCGTAAAGCTGAATTTCCTTAAATCACAAAGACAAGAAAATCCGAAGAGGTTTAGTAACGAAGTTCTAAATTCTAATCTTATAGGAAATTATTTTGTCTATAATAACAAAAAAACTCAATGATCGGCTCGTGATATTTCTAAAAAATAACATCATTGGTTCAACGTCGAACATTCAACAACATTTATCAAAATCAATTCTTACTGGGCGGCATAGCAATTCCGTATCCTTTGGAGTCAAGCATCCCTCCCACTTGTGTGAGGTCGCAGTTCCTCTCGACGACGTACTCGATCGTGGTGGATTCCATCAAGTACGCATAAGCACCCTTGCCCCTCATCACTCGCTCCTCTCCCTCTTTATTGCTACTTGTGAAGACGGTTGGACGCGCGGACTCCATGAATGACCACATTCTTTGGTATGTGGAAAAGTTGGAATCCTGTTCAAATAAGGGATATGTCCTTATAAATATAATTAAAGTATACTCGTATAGGGACTCATCTTACAGATAAAGCTAGCTCTATTGTAAGTTGCAAACTTGCGTCGTTGGATACAAACACAACGATACGATAACGATAAACGAGAATATTTCATGATAGATATATAAATATAAAATCCAACATTCAAACCAATCAGAAAAATATCGTTTTCTATCTTGATCTGATCGAACCCGAGACCCTGCGATTCAAAGGCACTTGCGATACCACTGAGCCACAGAGATCGTCATGCATAAATTATCTCATATATTACCCAGCAAGACTTTTTTAACATTACCTACTTAATTTTACATAAATATAACAGGTAAATAATTAGGTATTAAATATTTCGATTATTAGATATATAGCGACATATCACACAAATTGAGCTAGCCCCACCGTAAGTTGTAATCTTGTGTCTTGGATACTAACTCAACGATACTGTATTTCATAATAGATTCTTATATAGATAAACATCCAAGTTCCAAGACAATCTGAAAAAGATCGTTTTCCATCATGACCTGGCCGGGAATCGAACCCGGGCACCCTCGTGTCGCAGGCTGGCGTGTTGACCACTGCGTCAAGGAGCTCGCCGAAAACTATACTTTTCACTTTTGTGAGCCACTTAGTACTGTCGGGGGAAGATAACTGTGACTCCCCTACAATTTAAAGTCTGTTTTCTATTTAAACTTTTGCGCTTTATCCCCATAATTATGTATATAAACGGGACTTAGCCTTTTTATTATTTGTTTCCGTTGACGTTTCAATGGAGTTACATCCATCGTGCTAAGTCCCGTTTATATACATAATTAAAGTCTGTTGTGGGTCAGTTATATCTGCCCCCGACTGTACATAGCAGACCAGCTTGTTTTCATAATTTTTTATCTTTATCATCCGATTTAAATGTGATTGTTTAATTTCACCTTCAAATTTTGTAACACACATCCAGAAACCGATATAAGTTAAAAGTTGGTTATAAGGCTTGTAGATTAAATGTAAGTCATTCTAAACCTACTCCATTGAGGTAAAATCTGGGTAAAGATAAAAACTGGTTCAAGTGTCAAATCCTTTGGGATAGGTTTTCAATTAATTATCTAGTTACAAAACTATTGATCCGTATGTCAGAAGTTAGGTTAGAAGGTAAGCTTGAAATACCGGTATAAGTGGAACGAGAAACTCCTGCCTTAAAAAAAAAATTTGGTATTTTGTGTACATAAAAATGTATCTGGCTGGTTTTGATATCATTATAAAGGTAAAATATTCAAGATTTTTTTTAAAGTTACCTAACAATTTCATATTTATGTCTTATAATTAAAAAAAAATCAAAATAGGCCTCTAATAAAATTGTGATGTTTATGGATATAATAAGTTAGATTAAGCGTTTTCACTTTTATGTGAACGGATAAAATCTCCATTCAAAATAAGAAAAGACTTTTCCCCGACCTAATATAAAAAAATACTATAACAGTTTTAAGCTATCCGACGAAGTTATGTTGGGTACCTACTATTACAAATGTTAATGAAAAAGCGCAAAACCTAAAATTTGTTTGTTTAAAATCGATTGCACAAATAAAAAATAGGGGTAAATTTAACCATAAAATATCTTAATTACGCCGTGTACCATTACTTAATGGCACGCGAAGCAGCAATGTCGTCCTAGCTCGCGCGTTATTCTTATAGACTTTTTAATTTGCTACAAACACAAGTAAACAACAAAAAAACTAATATCTGCGAAAATAATCCGTGAAAATTAAAATAAAAAAATATATCTTTTATAATAAAAATAAATATGGGTGTCAGAGGTTTAGCGCTTTTTCATTAACAGTTAACACGTTGTATAGCACTGTTATAGAAGTTTGATTTGTTCATAAATGCGGCAGTTAGGCTGTACTAAGTAGTAATAATACAAACAACGGTAAGAATACTAGGTACAATAAAGTAAAATAAAAATGGTCATGTAGTTTATTATATATTAACTGAGATAAGTTCAGTATTTTATACTTAAAAAAGTGAACTTTTTCAAAGAAAGTTGTAGTGAAGTACGAAAAATTTCAGTAATTTTATAAAGATAGAGAAGACCTCATAACTTGAAGATATTCTCAACTTTAAACATTAGCTTTATCAGTTCTTTGAAATCATCTTAATTTTCTTTTGCGGATTTCCAATTTTCATCTCTTGAGAACCGATACAAGGGTCGATAAAAAGTTTATGGTTGCATTTAACACCGATTGAGTCGGAAAACTCTGAGTAAGTGCTATCGGTATAATGCTCGTTTACTTTCCATTGTGGATCTAATTTTCCAAAGTGTTTTATTTATGATTAAAGGCCGAGCAAGATTGGATGCGTAGACCGCACCGTGCGCGTGCAGGACTTGACGTTGTATCATATACTTCCAATCCTTACTAATATTATAAACGAGGAAGTTTGTAAGTACCTATGTATGGATGTCTAGATTTATGGATATTTGTCACTTCATCATGCCAAAATGGTTGAATGGATTTTGACGAAATTTTGTACACACAGGTTATTATTATTACCTGGATGAACACATAGGCTACCTTTCATTCCGGAATTCCGAAGGGACTTTCGTGCGGAATCGACATTAACGTGAGCGGACAGCCTGCGTGGTGTGTGCATCCACGTAGCAAGTCTACGTGCATGCACACACCACGCAGGCTATCCACTCACGGTAATGCAGCACGCGTGTTGCAGAGCAAGAGCCAAATATGTGAGTTACGTGTCCGTATTCGTAGAGCTGCACACTCACAGCTCTCCAAGCGCGTGTCTACGTATACGCGCTACACACGCATCCAGTGTGGCTCGGCTTTAAATATGTTGATTTGATGAATAAATTTTAATATTGTTTAGAAAAATCTGTTTAAACGACAATTTAAATTAAAATAATATAACTTCATTAATCATAGAAAAAAAAGCATCCCCTTTATTTTTCCACTTTGCTCTATCTCTTGCCATCTCTCTCCAAGTTTTATCGAAAACAGCTTTAGGCTTTTGCCCAGCAGTGGGACATAAATAGCTAGTAAAAAAAAAACAAAGAAAAGAATTATGCAATTCTGCAACATGTCCTACGAAATGAATACCTTTAGACATTACAAATAGATAACAAATAATTATATGGGCATAGTAAGATAATACAGATTATAATTAGAAGTATTTTTCTTACCCTGAAGAAAGCAGCAGTAGATCCGCCTTTGAGTGCACCATACTTTATTTTGGTTTGCTTGGCAAGGTCCTCAGCACTTTCAATGGGTGAGTCCATTCTCTCCACAGTCAAGAAAGCTGCCAAGTTGGCCGTGTACGATGAAATCATGATCAAAGTGAAGAACCACCACATGCCCGCTACCATTCGAGTAGATACCGCTCTGTTAAGAAAATAGTGATGTTAAAATTCTGTGTAAATCGAAATTTAGCAAAATTCTGAAAATTATGAAATAGCAAAACGTGCCTTACAAACGTCTATTATTATTTTATAATGATGTTACTATAAGTACTGAATTAAATTCAAAATGCTTATTTTTATTCATAAAATAATTGAACTCATATTCAATGTTGGTGGAGTTTGAGATGGATTTCACAAGAAATATAAATAGCTATTAAAGAAAATTTCAATCCAAGGTGTGAAATCGATCTCAGTAACTTAAACACTAAGTTCAATTCCAAACTTTGATGCAGCAAGCTATGGACTACACAAGCACAGAAGTACTTTGGTGCACGGTGGCGAAAACATTACCCTAGTTATTCATTTAGCAACTAAATTACAAAGTTTTTAGCCAACTATGGTGGAAAACAAAGCTAGTTGAAATTGCCGACACGTCTCTATTTAAATTGGACGCTAGACTACCGATGCTTGAAATTCACAAAGGGCTGTGGTCGCTTTGAAACTAATTAGTGAAGGGAGTTCTTCATCCAAGCTCTGCAACTGAAGGCTACATTTCCTTATTATATCTTTATAGCTATTCCCGGATCGATTGTACCGACTTGATAAAGTTAAATGGATTCGATGTTCGAGATCAAAGCTAAGTTTGCCTTTGGAATAGTAGCCGTCGGTTGTTTCGTTTGAGTTGGGGGACTTACTTCGGTGCGATATCCGAACCTTGCTGCATCAAGGATCCGATAGTGAACCACAGCGAGTTCAACAATGTGAACTGATTCTCCAGCACCGGCGGGTCGTCCAGGCAGTTCCGCGGGCTGTCCCACTCGTACGGACTGAACCTGCGCCCAAATACTGCCCGTCATTCATACGTTTATGATTTTATATGATTATGTCACCAGGCTGTTGCAAATTTCATACATTTTTCACCAAACCATATATTTATTGTTATAATAATATTTCAAATCACGAAACTAACTTCGTCAATTCAGATTGTACTCAGAAAGTTATGCATATTTCCTGACAAAATTCGCAACAATGTACTGATGAACGATTCGAGAACCCCTTTTCCCATAGTTCTTCTTGTGGACTTCGCTGAGTTCACTATAGATAGCGATATTAGAAACTTAATTTCCAAATTCGCTGTAAAGGGGACTATGCAGTGTCTTACTTGGGTAAAAAGTCACAGCTCTGTTGCATAAGGGATCCGATGGCAAACCATAGGCAATTGGCAAGGGAGAATATGTTTTCCATTTTGTCGCCGTCCGGAGAGTGCGTTTGATGCCATTCATAGGGAGTGAACCTAGTGAATTGATTCGTTAGTAAGAGTAAATTGTCGACTAAGCAATATATGATATGAATGTTTTAGGACATTGAAAACATGTTACTAAAAAAAGTTGTATGAGTCTTAGTAAATACCTATATTTCCATTAATTTGCAGTCTGGCTTAGTTTTCGTTATTTTCAACACTATTAATATGGGGTATTATGACGCAAGATTATACATCACATTGGTTCTGCTGATGTCAACAGGCTTTCACCAACAGGAGCTTCATGTGCTCGTTAGTAACAATTAAGATGTTTTTAAATCTATGATATTTCATTCACTTACCTGTTTATTGATTTTATTTGTCTGAATATAAGTAAGTTTTATATGAATAAAAACAAGCCTATTACGCATTTCGTCTTCGTATTACACGTCTTCTTCTGTTTTCAGATAAACGATAGGTCTCTCAAAAGTTACATGTCTCAGAGTTTTAGACAATATCTTCAGTGTTTTATGTACTACAAAGTGCACTAAGCATTCCACACATACCTTGCGAGAATGAACAGCAATACAGAAACGCCCAAATACGCTGTAGCCATGTAGATCCAAACATCTAGCGACAACGGCGAGAGAAAGGAAAATAGGTTCGGTGGTTGTTTTATGGGCTTGCGGTATAGCACGGAAATTCCCAGGTTCATGAAAGGCATTGTGAAGTCGACCACTTGCTCCCTGTTGGCGAAATAAATTAGCGATGATTCCCCCGCTGTGCCATTCTTTGGAATTAAAATTCTAGGCGTAAATTGCGAACGTAATTTGATTCGAAGCGTTAAATGTGGGAAGAACTTTTATTGAATACGAAAACGATAACGATATTTTTTCACAAAACCATAAAAATACTTATTGTTTACCATATCTTATTACTATGGTTCCAACTTCGTCAAAATAAAAGAAAAAAGGATATGCTGTCTTTGTTTTAAACAATGACAGCTAACAAACTTAGTTGAAGGTAAGTTTTTAAATATCTTTTAGGTGGTTTGCTTTTCAATTTCGACACTGAATTGAAAAGTGAATAAAGATCTTTTGGTGATTTAACACAACTAGCTTTGGCCTGTAGTTCTTTTTTGGATGTTTCAAGTCAATTCTTCGATTTCTTGCTTGGTTTAGATGCAAAGAACGCACAAACGAGCACAATTCAAAATTGATATGTAATATTACTGAGAAAATAATGCTTATGAATGACTTATACTAACAAAGTTAAAGTACACTTACCTATCATAAGTAATGGTAAGGTCAGCGATAGCAACATCGGCGCGTTGCTCAAGCAACTCCCGTATCATTCCGTCCCACTCTTTAGTCTCCCGGTTGTAGGACCCGTATCGACCGTCAGGCGCCAGCTTGAATGTATAATTGAAGCCCAGAATTTTAGATATCTCGTGAATGAGATCAATGGCGTACCCTTCGAATTGTGCGTTCCCGGTCAGCTTCTCGCTGGCCTCCTTTCGCATACAATACGGTGCACTCTAAGGAATTAAACATTGATTGATATTTTAATTTGGAAATTCAGGAAAATCTGGCTTAGTGCGACACATACTCGTAAAATAGTGTAATGCCATTGTAGAATATTAACAATACTCGTATATCCATTGCCATGAAACTACATTAAAGTTTTATTGTGACGGCATAAGAGCATCATGCCGTATGCTATCACAGCAGAAGGATCAGTTATATTGTCAAATATGCAACAGAAATTCTCTTGAATTGAAATGGGATTCCTTTAGTACTATAACACGTTATTGCTGTTAATTTCATGCCTATATAATGAAGACTTTATAAATTAAGAGGTTTTGAGATTATATAGATATTGCTTTTTCTTTTGTTGTGATATGGAAATTTTTAACTTTTAATAAATAATAAATATAGTCCAAAAATTCTTTGAGATAAAAGCTTTGCAAAGCTTTCGCAAGTCGCACTCTCGAGTTGACGTTAGACAGGCAGCCAGTCGTAAAAAATAAGCCGAAACTTTTCACAGCATTAAAAATGTAAAAGACTTACATACTGTCTTGACCCCACATAAAGTGGGATGAGGAGTGGGAGAATAAAGTCACATTTTTTGCCCAAATCTATCAAAGCCGTCCGCCTAGATAAGACCAGACATATGACGTCATAACATGTCGCTTTTGTGTAGATGATTTGAGAAGTTTGTTCGGCAGCTGTGTTAAATATTGCGTTTATAGGAATGGATTTATAACAAAAGTGGCTATAAATATTGAGGGATATCTTGTGGTATTAGATAGGGTAGTTTCCTTAAAACATATAATTAGTCAATCAATCCGTCACGTGCCCCCGTGCTTTGTCTTTATGATTGAGTGAACGACGGAAAAATAAATACGTGTCCAATATAGGTATTTATATTAAATAACTGACAGACTAATTTTAATGTTATTGTTTCGACCCAGGAAACGAGCCTTATATTCATACTTTTGAAATGGAATTACCCAACCAACTATTAAACCAAGTTTAACGTACCAATATCAAAGTAAAAGTGTTCATACTTTTTTTAGGTGGCTGCTTACATAATCAGATATATTTTTCAAATCTACACAAGTTCCATAATTGTGTAGATGAACATGCATGACGTGAAAATATCGTTGCACGAAATGAAACCCAAAGAAGGACAATATTATTTCGAAAACAACATTTAGTGCCAAGCCATGAATGCGGATAAGTCTCCCGCGAACGTATTCCCTCTGCGAATATATTTTTACTGTATGCTAGTCTACGAAATCCCCCGTTCGCGTCTCGAGGACATTCGCATGTACATGTGAGATACGCTAATTTCACGTTTGTGGGACGCGAGAGAGCAGTAAAATGTTCTCGGAGAATTAATGTACACGCTCCGATCTTGTTTATTAACCGCAACTTAAAAGAGAAGTATTATGTCTATCACGCCTGTATGTGTGTAGATATACGCATATTTATAGCGTCGCCGCTACAAAATATTTTTTTCAGAACGGATGTTTATGCCATTTTCTTCGTTAAAACTATAAATGAAATGGTTATGATATAATGGATATTTGCACAACGTATCGGTCTTGCTGTGCAACGGGGAAATGTTGCCAGCATTTTGGGTACTTTGCCTCGATGTGGTGCGTTGGAAGAACTTTTTTATTTATTTTTATTTTTATGTTGTTACTAATTAAAATGTGTGTGTTACGGAAATTGGAACTCTGAGTAGCCAAGATTATGGACATGTGATGAAATATTGTAGTTTGGACTCATATGATTTGTAAAGACATATTTTTGTTGATTGAAAGAAACCAAGTCAGTATAAATTATCAGGTGCAGGTGTTTTTTTAGGAATATTAATAATTTTGTTACTTACCAAAATTGTGGTGACAATGAGCGTTTTATTTTGAAGTATCTCGACTATCTGTTTCTGGTTCTCGCCGTAAGATCTCGTGTAATTGACCCCCTCCGAGGAGTTCCAAGTTCCCGCCTTTTGAAGACCGTCCCTTGTCAGTTCAATTATATCTAGAGTGAAATCGCTTCGGAATCCTTGATGGTCAAACTTTATAACTCCGGTTAAGCCTTTCATTTCAACCTGTTCATTGAAATAAACGAGTTATGTATTAATTTGTCTGAGAATTTCGAACAATCGTAACTTTTGTGGTAAATATAGAAATTTCGTTTTGTTTCACAAGTTAACGTAACAACAACGAATAAAATAAAAGTAATAAACTGTAATAAATGATCCAGACAGCAAGTTTTTGTACTCGTATTACGGGCGAAAAATGAAAATGATTGCGTCGATCTGCGCAGGAGAAAAAGTATGACTGTAATCTTTTATGTCATTGTTATTTTTTCATGTTTCTTACTTTTAATATCTGTTTCATTTATGAAATATTAAATTATATCCGGCGGCGAAGATACTTTCAATTTGTTTGACGCTAATATTCGTCATATTAACGTCAATTGGAGTTTCATTTTAACCTCGCAGACTAATGCATACAAGTAACACCGTACTTGGGCCATTATTAAACAATGCATCTGCTTAAATTTCAACATGATATTTGTATTAGTCACAAACAAGCACGAAAATAAGAAGTAAATATTGTTGAAGTGTAATTTAACTTACGATTTTCATGTAATTGATGAGACTGTATCCATGGGGCCACGTATCCTCAGCCTCGCATGAGAGCGGTCTCACATCAATCTGCTGCGAAGTATCGAGATCGTGCAGAGCTTTCGCAAAGAGATGTACCGCATCGTACATAAGAGCCGTCTCCGTCTGTCGACAAAATAAAACAATGCGGAGTTTCCCGGACCGCGACAAACCTAATAAAGCAAAATTTTTACATAACAGAGATCTTTGAAGCGACGTTGTAAATAAGTGAAATGTTACTATCAAAGGAAACACTCGAAAGGAAAAGGAATAGCTAAACAAACGAGATTAAGTGAAGTAAAAGGTCAACTTACGATATTCTTCAGTCTACATACGGATCTTTGTACTATTACAGTTGATAATACACATTTGTTCTTAAGTCAATGAGTTATGATCTAAAATGTATATACTTGCTTAAAATTTGATCATTTTGGATCCTTAACGGGGTGATTCAGCCCGTAAATTTGAACAACTTTTTATTATGGGACTAATACTAAGAATGTCAAAAAAATTGAGTTCACGAGATTGGTCCCATAGGAAAAGTTGTTTATATTGAGGGACTGAATCACCCCGCTAAGGGTCCAAAATTATCAAATGTTCACCGTGTATATACATATATATCAATGCCCGTGATTGTACGTGCATATGAATTGACCTACTTACCTTTTATTGCATAGGAAAATAAAACCCGTGTTATGAAAAATAACATTATTAAAATTTCGACTCACCTTTATAAAGGTCATATTTTCCTGCAAACATAACGTTAAGTTAAATATTGACCCGCACTATGTAAGCAATACGTCGGTTATCCTATGCAAATATGTTATTACCTTAGATGAAGTGTGCCCTAGCTGTAATTTGCGGCCCTTCCTTGCTTCATCGTAGACCCAGTCCCTTACGACCTTTTGGACGTCACCACGCTCGGGGTCGAGCAACCTCAAAGCTGTTATGTTAGTACCTCCATATTTGAACTCCTCTAAATCAACGCTGTGCAGGTCCTGTATAACAATTAATACAATAAACGCAGTGTCTTTTGGAGGTATGAGTTGTAGTGAAAAAATTCAGCTAGTAGTTAAAGGTAAGACAGAAAAAATACGACGTAAAACCTTAACTTTTCTTTCATGTCCTAATAAAACAGTCTCGTAAAATAAAAAAGTGGTTGCCTATAGAGTCGTTTTACAATTTTTCGTTCGTGCAGCCGGCGTTTATCAATTTATAAGACGTTACAATGTCAAAAATCACGGATAAAGACACCATGTCGAGTCATGAACAACTACACAAACGATACAAGAGAAGTACACGATATAGGCATATAGACTTATGTATTACCAGAGACGTGATGAGATAGCTGTGGTAATCCGACATCATCCCAATCTGTTGCGCCTGCTGAAGGACGTCCCGGATTCGCTCCGTAGCGCAATCCAGGACTATATGCGATTCGGCGGAGTTCTTTATTTGTTTCAGGAGCGGCCTGGGAACGAATATATTTATGCTAGGGTTGCCAAAAATATAGTTTTTCACAAACGCTGATCTCTCTCAAAAGATTATTGATAATAATCTTTTGAGAGTGATCTGAGTGTGTTTCTGGTTGTATTCTCAGCTGGATAGCTTCAGACCCCGAGGTCCGCTACGCTAGCGACATTATTGATGCTATCGATTGTAAAGAAATGGCATTACTATTGATCTTGGAGCTATTGATTAATGGATATACTATCGATATTTTTATATTTCTTCTACTCTTCATTACACTTTATGGGGTCCATATTCAAAATTAAAAGGCAATCATTTATTAATTTAAGGTTCACTCAAACAGCAGTTTAAATCAATATACAAAATAGTATACTTGAAAACCTTTAGGTATACAACAATTATGCCCTTTACTTTTATGGTCATTAGAATTATAATAAAGAACTTTAGAGTAAATAAGGGTTATGCCTATGATACTATTAAGCTAGAAGAACACTTTGCTTTTCATAATTTATGCGTAACAACTATATGCCAACCGCGTTATGCCAAAATGCATTATAATTAAAAAGTTTATGGATCCGAAGGGGTACCCCATTTTATGTGGTCGGGACAGCATGGAAGTCTAAAACTTTCCATACCGCGAAAATTATCGATACTATTGGTATTTACTATCGTAGTTTTGCACATTCCTAAACTTAAATCATCAAAATAGGGCCCTGAGCCCTACTTTGATAATTTATAAAACGTTACTATAATAGGTAACTCGTTATTGTCGCGACAATCCGAAATGTGTCGTCATTTTTGACAAATTGTCGACCTGTCAGGTTTTATGAATTAGGGCCCTGGGAACGTACATCTTTAAGCGCTCGTGTGGAAAGAAATGCAAATTTGACGTATATAAATATTCAGAGTCGATGTTTTGTCAAGCATAACTTGAGTGAATAAAGCATTAATTTTGTGACGAGCGTAGCGTTTTATTTCACTAATATCTTTGTTGCCTCGTCTGAATAATAGATTGTCTAAGCCGATTATTAAATTCAACAGGTTTTAAATATTGGATTGTCCAATTCAGATTTTTGTCACACTTTATTACTTACTTATTCGTAGTTTCACACTATAAATTAAGCTTTCATTATATGTATACGCAAAGAAATTACATAATGTCCGATATTATTCTTTTTTAAACTTTCGCGCTTTAAACACATAATTATGTATATAAACGGGACTTAGCACGAACCTTTTTATTATTTGTTTCCGTTGACGTTTCAATGGAGTTACATCCATCGTGGTCGCAACGAGACTGACAGTACAGTCCGTAACTCCATTGAAACGTCAATGGAAACAAATAATAAAAAGGTTCGAGCTAAGTCCCGTTTTTATAATAGTACTAGCTTTCGCCCGCAGCTCCGCCCGCGTCAATGTCGATCCCTCGGGAATAGTACTTTTTCCCGGGACAAAAGGTAGCCTATGTCCTTCTCCGCACTCCAGAGAACTTGTATGCAAAATTTCATGATGATCGGTTCAGTAGTTACGGCGTGAAAGCGTAACAAACAAACAAATAAACAAACAAACAAACTCACTTTCGTATTTATAATATTATAAGTAAGGATTATATTTTAACTAAAAAGCGGACCCCGGGCTCCAAAGCACACCAGCTGCGGATGCAACCTAACACGCTCGGATGAGAGAGAGAGTATTATTTTAACTTTTATTACAAAAACTTATGTGTGAATCCAAATGGCAACACTATACATTTAAGGCATAACCACCTTTTTTTACATATTTGGAAAGAAAATCGAATACTGAGTACGCTCTATCAATCAAACTGTATAAACTTGTTTCCAAGTAGGACTCAAATTGTTATGCTATTATTTCCTATGTTTCATGTATAATAGTCATATCATAGAATACAAGTTAACTCCACAACTCTTTTCTGATTTCATCAAATCAAGAACTTTGCACGTCACCTGTTTACTCGTTCTACGATTGCTACAAAATAAAATCTTTCTGTACGGTATCCGTTATTCCGCTTTCGCCAACGAGGATCGCAATATCGTTGTTGATTACGTTGCCAACATATTCGTACATAGAATACTCGTATCAGTGAAATTCTGATATCGGTTATTTCGGTCAGATGAAAAGTGTTTCATATTCATACAATAGTCTAGATTTCGCAGACCAGTGAGATTAGGCTCTATGTATGAAAATGATATTGTGGTTTGAGGAAATTCTTATACCTATTGGTACCCGCATATTTTATTTGACTGGCGTTTACTTCGCACAGTCATGTCCGTTTGTCTGTCTGTCCGCGATTTAGGTCAAAGACTATTAATACCTACTAGAAAGCTGTAATTTGGCATGGGTGGGTTTATATTTTTATTACTCTGATAAAGCGGAGAGACATAAAAACTTAAAGATTCCTACCCTACATGTTAATTTTTTTTTGTCAATCTCTTGCTGTCAAACAGAGAGACGAAATTTTTTTTAAATGATGCCCCCGTTTGATAGGTTATTCAATAATATTATCGACGACTGAACAGGATTTGATGGCATTTTGTTGTAGTCACGGTTTACTGTAGTAAAAGTACACAATATCACTGGTACGTTGCATCGAAAATAATAACTTTTAAAATATATTATTACTACATATTATTACCTGTAGTCATGAGAATCTGGTAGTTGTCTTACAGCAACTGGCAATTCTGAAGGTCCATGGGCTTTGAGCAACTCTTGAAGACGAACTAACCCGTCACTGTTTTCGTAAACTATTGTAAACGACTTCCAGCCCCAGGCTCGTACCAGGTCTACATAGGCCTAAAAATAATAAAAAGTTTTAATTCAGGAAAAGTGGGCCTAAATATCAATTAATAAACAAAAGTTCAAAAATCATTTCTTCATATAAAATCAATTATCACACGAAAATAAATTAGATACACAATAAAGTTGCCGATAAATTAAATTTCGTTTCCCACACTTATTTTAATAATTGTTCATATTGAAACTCGACTTGAATTAAACTATTGGACAAATTTTGATGAAATTATATAGGACTATTTAGAAAGCAAGCAGTCCAAGAATTTTTAAATCGATTCATTAAATGACGTAGTTATGAGAAACATAAAAAAAAAAACATAGAACACTTAATTTTGAAGTCGGTGAAAACATCTTTTTTGGGATCAATTTGATATATCAATAAACGTAAGTGGACAAACAACGAACATATTTTTGTTTTCAGTAGTATCAATATAAAATGAAGCTACTTTATTTTACGGAATTTTTTGTCACTGTCCCTGAACAATATTTCATTCAGAAAGTAGCTTTTAAAAAGTTTTCATTATATCGATAAAATATAAATCATTTTACTGGCAATATTCATTCAAGCAGAATACCGGATTAACCGGATGGACAAAGATTTCTTGCGCTACATTTCTGTAAAGAAAATGGAAATGGTTCTCAATTTTCAGCAGCAATTCCATTTGCGATGCATAAATGCAAGACAAACTCGCTTACTTAGAGTATAATTTATCTGAGATAGTCTTGTCTCAAATTGATGAGTGTTGCAGATGTGACTTCATACAATGTACATATTCTGGAAACACGATTATTGCACACATAATTTTAGTAAATTTAACTCGTTTAGTCGATAATGTAGGTATAAAAAAAGGTAAATTGTTAAACAGAGCTGCAATAGCATTATTCCATTCAGTCTTATTAGTTATGCAGCTCTGTAAATTATGAAAACAATTAAACCAATAAATACAGTAATATACTCTATTAAATCGATCACATCATTCTTTTTACAATTTATCTTCGCATCTCATCTTCGGGTCTTTTTAGTCTCCACTGCAGGAGCATGACCCTCTCTGTACTACCAGAGCTATACTTGGCCAAAGCAGACAGAGATATTGGCCAAGACACTCCTCGCTGGCCAGATGGGTTGGAGAGGTCTTATTGATGTCTAGAAGCTTTGTTTAGCTTGTATTTCCTAAGTCGCCTCTTACGACATCCATGGGAAAACTTGGAGTGGTCCTATTCCACTCTGCCGGAAACCACACGGCTATTAAAATTAAGTACTTTCTTTTTTATCGTTCTTATTTTAAATGTTCGTAATTTATTACAAGATCGGATTGACCAAGAGTTGACGCAGTGGATGAAACGTCACTCCAACATCTTACAATCCTACTTTTTACCAGTCACAGATGGTTACATATAATAACATGAGACATCTTTGCTTTGTATCATCTTTGTTTTTAACAGGTAGAAATACAAACGCTAACATGAGAACAACTCATGTTACCGTTTGTATTTCTAAAAAGTTCTTACAGTGGATGTAACGTCCCTCCAGAACTTTAGAAACCTACTTTTTCTCTGTTACCAGAAGGTTATTTATTATACCGTGGGACATCTTTGCTTTGACCGTAAGAGATATATTTTTCTGTTAGTGTTTGTATTTATAGAGTTCTCGCAGTGGATGAAACGGTTCTCCAGCTTCTTACAAACTTACTTAACCAATCAGAAGGTTCTTATTATAACGTGCAACATCGTTGCGTTGACCGTTGAGATTTTATTCTTTTTTCTTTGAAGGACTATGTAGCTAGCTCCAAGTGAGCTTTCGCTACTTCACCGGGCGTTTTATTCTTCTGTTAGCCTTTTTATTTTATAGTTTCATGTCACTTACTCGACTAAGCGCCGCTGGGTGGGGATAAAGGTTGACAAGGCAGGATTCCCGTCGTGTGCGATAGTCCCATCTGGTTTCCAAGTGCGGCAACTCCATAGTGTCGCATATAGATTGCACATGAGCCGCGGCGGGCGCGGATTGCGGTCCAAATATTGCTGCTACGCCACTTCGTAGCAAATGGCACACTGTATAAATAAACATTATTACCTTTTGATGTAGTGTGTAGCACTTTGCAAATTAGACATGATATGAAAGTGGAGAGATACTCGTAGTAGGTATGTCTTATGGATGAAACAATCACTAAAAAGGTTAATGTAATAGGTACATTAGTTAAGTTAGTCTGTATATTCAAATTTATCTATGTATTCAAATAAAATCAAAATTTACTCAAAACATCATATTTTTCTGGGATTAAATAAATTCACAAACATGAATAGCCAAATGTATTATTTTATTAGATTATAAATTACTTTGTAGAATAATAAAAGTCAATTTTAAAGAGGTTTCAGCAAACTAAGAATATTGAATTCTGAGATATATGTTCAAAATTCGAGCATTCAAAGAGATGACAAAAAATGAGCATCGAATAAAATTATACCTACCCACTTTTTCGTAAATCTTTATTCAGTTATGTAATGGACAATTTAGTTAAAATAACGTAGGATCTAACCTTCAAACATTTTCAGAATATTTAAGAATAGTAAGCTACTTTGTAAAATGTTGTGTTCTTTTTGAATAATAAAAATCGGAGTTTTGTAATGTTTCATGAAAATATATTATGAAATCAGAAAAAAAATATTTAAACTGATGAAACTGAAATGTACCTCTCTTGGAAGCATGAAAGCTGTCTTGAGGCGATATAGTTTCGACTTGCGCCAGTAATTTCGCTCGGGGAAGCACAGCTCGGTCCGCATTCACACGTTCTACTGCGTAGCGGAATGCTACCTCTTGTTTGTCATCCTCGGGATGGAAAAGACCACCTGACATAAAAAGTATTTATGTATTTCATGGCTTAACCCATATGTATTTTTTTTTTACCTGTGGCTTAACCTTTTTGACGTGTTTTCTACTACAGTTTAAAAAGTGAGGTTGAAGAAATAATTATGTGTATTTGCAATAAAATATGATTTGCTAAATTAGCAAATCCTATTTTATTGCAAACACACATAATTGTTTCTTCAAATACACATAAATAATTATATCATTAATCCTACTTAACTAATATTAAAAAATGCAAAAGTGAGTTTGTTTATTAATTTAACGACTAAACCGATCATCATTAAATTTTGCATACACGTTATCTGGGTACGAAGAAGGACATAGGGTACATTATATCCCGGGAAAAAGTACTGATCCCGAGGGATCGACATTGACGCGGGCGAAGCCGTGGGCGAAAGCTATTGACTACTAAGTCAACAATAAATACAACTCTATATATAAATAATTATACATGGCTGTAATATCAATGCCACTACAATTTCTGTCCAATTGAAATATTTTTTCCTTCGTATCTAAATAATCCGAATAAAACAATAATTTATTTATATTTCGAAAAGGTTTTAAAAAGACCGGCCAAATGTGAATCGGACTCGCGCACTAAGGGTTCCGTACAGTTATCTATAAAAATGGAAAAAAAAAACATGTTTGTTGTGTGGGAGCCCCCTTAAATATTTATTGTATTAACCTTTTTTAGTTTTTGTTGTTATAACAGCAACAGAAATATATCATCTGTGAAAATTTCAACTGTCTAACTATCACGTTTCATGAGATGCAGCCTGGTGACAGACGGACAGACGGCGATATTAATAGGAGCCCGTTTTTACCCTTTGGGTACGGGACCCAAAAAAAAGATATCATCACATCAATAGCGCCAAATAAACCTGCAAATATCTTCACCTAGGCAATAATAAATTATTATTATGTTAAATCAGATTCCATGAAATTTACATAAATGGCTGCTTGATATTGGGTTTAGTTCTCAAAGCTAATCACATTAGAGCCATTATTCTAATACCTATCGAATATTGAAATAGCGAATTTAATGTAAATTGCTGAAATTAAATACAAATTACAAAGCCTTTAGTCCATTATAAGTATTAATATATTAAACCATTTATCATTTTCAAATTATCGGCTTATTAGTGTCACAGTTTTCTAATTAACTTAGTCTATTCTAAATTTCCAGAATTGAATTATTAGCAAGATAAATTAAGCCAATATAGGTAGGTAGGTACTCGAAATTAAGATAATTTCCAATAAATGCAATGTTAGACATAATTCCAACTCTTCAGTGGAATAATTTACATGTATCTTTAGTTTTTGGACAATGCTACTACGACCTAGTGAAAATAACAATTCAAAAGCGGTAACAAGATTTTAGCTCGTTATAAATGGTATTCTTCATTTACTTTTATCAAAGACTAGCTGTCGCCGGCGGCTTCACTCACGTTAATATTGATTCAGCAGGAACAGTACTTCTTTCCGGGATGAAAAAAGGTATATTGTATTAATCCAGGTAATAACCCCTATGCAAAAATCTCGTCAAAATCCGTTGTACTGTTTTGGCGTGATTGAGTAACAAATATAAAACATGTAGGTACTTTATGTATGGATATAAAGTACATTATGTGTGGACATAAAGTACATGCTTATAGAACTTGTAAAGAATGGCAACAAACTGCCATTTGAAATTAGCTGTAGTTTCATGAATTTCTGTATGCAGACATGAATTCTATATAACATGACATCATTATTAATCTCTTTTGTAAAAAAAATATGGAATATAGCAATCCAAGGCTTTCTTTCCATTTTTGTTTTAGGTTTACTCACAAACTTTCGCGTTTATAATAATTAGTAAGGATATAACAAATTAAATTAGTCACCGTAGTTAAAACGATAATAAATATGACTTACCTATTCTTATAGTATCAGGCAGGGCGGAGAGGCGTCCAAAAAATAAAATGAGAAAAATCGCTTTCGTTCCTCTCATTCTGAAACAAGGAAAACTTTTACAATATAGAAAGTTTTGGTGCAGTCATCAGGGCCGTTTTGTATCATCTGAACGTGTAGAGGCCACTGAAGCGTAATAAAGGTACAATTTATCGGAATTCTGCGGAAAGGAGTTTATTAAGAGTTGATCAATCGTTTTGATATAGCGTAGTTGAGGGGGACGGGTGGGTTCATCTTTATTGTAATGTGAGGTAAAGCTAATATTTCAGAAGAGATTCTGGAAAAATTGCTTTCCAATTTAGTTGGTAGCTATCACTCTTACTTACGTAAATGTGGCGTCTGTTATTTAGTGGACCAAAACTATGTTAGTATTTACTTATTACAAAATAGATTTTGTAAATAGATAAATCATTATAAGACCGTGTGAGTACCGGTCTAAAATAAAGATTCGTCTTAAGGATAGAAGCACTAAATATCTAAAACCAAAACATGCCCGGGAAGATTAGTTGAGATCAGGAGAAATTAGACGTAAAGAAACACCTATAAAAGTGAGAATCTATAATTAGTAATCCTTCCTACATTTTTAAAATCCGATCAGTATACAGGTATTTTATTAAGTTTTTCTGTGAATATGTGTCGGTGGAACTGCAGCCGAAAGGGTTGCGATGAATTTAGCGGACTGTTCCATTAAAAGCGTTTTAATTGAACATTTCTACGAGTATAATAACAATTTTGTTTTCGCTGTTGCCTGTGACTTCGTTTGCGTGTTATTAAATTTTATCGCGCAATCTATTATAACCCTTTTTAGTTATAAAAATCCAATATTTTCAACATATATACATTGCATTTTGATTGAAATAAAAAAAGGAAATGTATGTATCACAGAATGATCTGACCAACATTATAGGATTAGATCCCAACTATCCTCCTAGCTGTGTTTCCGTTGCCGCTCTATCCGAATGATTCTTGTTTGGAGTTATGATGCCAAGTATTTTTTCATGTTGAGTATCCTTTTAAGAGCTTCTCTACTACCTAACTGTAAAATACCGTTTTTGGTTGACAGTAGGAACAAGTTAAAGCTATGAGGTCTTAAGGACCTAAGCTCTGTCTACCTCGCTAGGTAAAAAGGCGTAAAAGTATTATGCATGTAGGAGCCTGTACACTACAAACCTCTTATTCAATTCGTTTTCTGCTATACTCAAACGATCTGGTAGGAAAGGTTACTAAACCTCTGGTATAACTTGGGGTCGTGCCCCCACAATCCCTCTGCTTGAGTCAAAATGGCTATTCTTCACACTGGTCTTAACCAAAATTCGGCCACCTTCCCGGCACGATCGTTCGCCTCAACTAGGTCCCCTTGTCCTTCTTGGAGTACAAGAAGTTCAATCCCCGTTGTAGAGTGTACTTCCTAACTCTTTTCAAACGATACCTGGCGATAGGATAGACATTACCGGTACCTAATTGTACTGTGCTCTGACCAATTAACTGAAAAATGTTTATTTATGGCGTTCAACCAATGATGGCTTATTGTATAGTAGTAAGACTACTTTCAGTGCCAATAATTAACATAGATATTTGTATGGCTGTCATCAAAGATTTAAAAAAAAAATCGTCTCGAAGCTGTCATAGACATTTACATCTCAGGCAGTTTGATAAATCTGACATCAGTGCTGGCCACTTACTTTATAAAGTCTATTATTAATTAAAGTAAACATGTTTTCTAAAAATATTACTTTTCATAATAATTAGTTTGTCTGGTAGATTATTGAAAAATATTGGATATGTATTTTCTTTTTTCAATCAAACAAAAAATTATAAAGCCCGTTAAAGTTCCGCGTGACGTTACTGGCCGGTAAAAAGTGCATGAGCCTCCACTCTTGAACTTTGATGCGCTTTATCATCTTTTGTTTAGACGGACTAATTAGTTTAAATGGTATTTTTGTAGGAAACAAGCCTATTAGACAATTATCATCTAAGACTTTTTTTATTCTAGGCATTTTTATACATAGCTATCTCTCTAATTTTGTAACTGGATAATATCACTTTACAGTCATTTTTATACCTAATATTTTTTCTGATGTTCCCTAGTTGCCAAAAGGATAATAACAAGTCCTGGAGATAACATTAAATAGGTTTAGATATTTCCAACGTTTGAAGGTCACCGAAAAACTGCTCAAAGAATAAACAAAGGGAGTATTTAAGGACAAAAAACCAAAATTGTCGGGCGACGAAAACAATTCAGAATGAAATATCTCACCAAGCTTGACAGCAATGCTACTCCATTTTCAACGATTTATTCACAGTCATTTAGTAGACCGCATAATTAATTTTCTTTGTCGAGGCGTAGGTTACCAAGTTTCTTAATCAATTTCTTGAAACTATGACTGTCAGGAACAATTTCTCGCGGGTCGTTTGTTAATGTTTAACTAATAATTTCCTTGTTTTATACAACAAGTAAATTATTAATTCTGAAATAAGCAGTATTGACGGAGTAAAACGAAAACGCTAGTCCATGTGATGTATCTCTCTTCAGATTATGGCGCACCTTATAACCTTGTTCTTTATACATGCTAACTTTTTTGAAGGTCATGATTTTGTATTTTTGTTTAAAAAAATATTTTAGATTAGTTAGTGAGTGGCCAGCACTGATTTCACTGATTTATCAAAGTTTTCATTCATAAACATGAATTGTACTTTTTCGAAAAAATTACGTTATTTTCACGGCTGTTTTTATGTCATTGGAATATTGAAGAAAATAATTATTTAGTATTTTTATTTTGTTTTGACGGTAATTACTGTAAAATGCTTATGTATTCGCGCCATAAGATTAAATAAATGTAAAAATTAAGAAACGAATAAATTTTCGAAAGAAACTACATAAAAAAGGGTTAAATCAGAGTTACCAACATGCGTCTACTAATGACGTTACATAACGCGAAATGTTAATTGAGTATCCTCAATAACGTAGTTTAAAATCTGACATGTCAAAAATAATGTTATCCCGAAATGGTTATCGATTTTTCCAGTCTAGGGAAAAATTGTATAGAAAGTCCATACCTACTAATTGTATCAGAAATTATCAATCCGCTTTTGAGGCTTGACTGTACGTTGCGTAATCGTGCTAACTATGCAGCATCATCAGACATAGCACACAGAATTTAGTGTTACGTGACAGTTACGTGATGTGACCCGAAAATTCAATTCAAGTCGCAATCTGCGTTGAGGAACTTAGTTCCAAAACTAAATTAAAACTTATGAAAGGGGTTGTAGATTACCTGCTGACCTAACTAGTGTGACGTGTTTCTACAATATTCTTTGTTTCAAATAAAGTGAGTGTTTGTTTAGAAGGGTATTACAAGGGTTTCACTGGTCAGGTCCAGTCAGGGGTATCATTCTGAACTGTTTGTCCGGTGGTTGCAGGTATGGCATTTTTTTGCACTTGCTTTTTTCCTATTCATCCGGTGATTAGTATCCCAATACCAACATTTCCTTCCCGAACCAACAAAATTATTTTCATCCCCAGCTTAAAAATGCTTTTGATGGGCAGCAGCATCGGCAGCACTAAGACGCCAAAGGAACTGCGCTCGTTCATGGAATGAAGAAAACTTGGTTTTATCCAGCAATGGACTTCTTACGGCTGAAATAATGAATGATGATGATGACGACAAGGCTCTTTATTACCAGCCTGACTTTAATTCTCAACAACTCGTCTTGGGTATACTTTTCTATAATATAACAGGGATTTTATCAAAAATAAATTCACCTTGGTTTTTATCCATTAATATTTACGATTAATTCTATAGAAAAAAATAGAGTGATCAAATTCTAGGCTAGAAACCTCACGGTACAAGTCAGCTTTAGCTATTATAATCTCCCAAGACGAATTTAATTCATTTCTTTTGTGGTCCTTTGCGGGAGGCTAGACTGACTTAGGTAGAGCGCCGCATCATCAAATACCACATTAAGCAAGATACAGGGCTTTACGCATACCGATAAAAAAATACTGGTGGTTTGTATATCATCGCCTGTTTGCTCATAACTTCATACCCATCTCTTTTTAGAACAAGCTGATGGCTCAGTCATTGTTTAATTACACCTAATAAGTTGAACTGATCGTCTTCAGAAATACGTGAGAAGCAGAAGCAATAATTCAGGAGACGTGTTACACTTAATTCTAGATAATACCTAACTGCTTCTTCTTCTTTTTGAGTCGAAATGGTTCCTTTTGATTACATTTCTTTTGACCAGTATTTGGATACGGTGATCTCCTTTTCATTTTCATGAACTGCTAAAACTGCCTTTTCTGTGTGGGCTAATCCCAGATAAGAGCATTGCTCTAGGCTTATTGTTTCTAAAGTAGACTCAAACAACATACCAGTTATGCAGTCTAAAAAAATACAGATATTTAAAATTGTAGGTACTCGTAAAAGGAAAATCGTGAAACTACTGATTTAAAGAATGTTAAGAAAAATAAAATGTTATCATAAATATAACCTTATTTTATTGCAATAATTAATAGCACAGGACAATTTACTTATTCTGTGATACAGAAACATACTCTGTCTATTTTATTTTCAACATAAAATGTTTTGAAGTTAAAAAGTATTTGGTATATTTGTAAAATAATAAGATGATGATGATGATAAGATTGTTAGGCGCCAAAATTTCAAAAGTCTTGGGCCTTTATCAAGTAACAAATTAAATCCCAAGCAGCTTAAAATACCTACAGTTTCTCTACTTTTTTGTATCTCTCCACATTAAAGGCCAAATTCTAATCATTAATTTCTTCGTTTTTTAATACATGTCAGCGTAAAAAAAATATGTACTTTCTGACCATATCATAATATCTGAGTACATTATAGACCATGTATAAACTAAATTATATTCGATTTTTTAACTACTTATTAAACTAATCGAACTCACCTGCAAAATCCTTATACAAAAACATCAATGCTGGAAAGTTAGACACTCACTAATTAATTTATCACTAGCAATATCTAAACCCAGATCAACACATACATAGCATCTTTAAAATTCGTTTTCATAACGCGGCAGTTTTTTTTTTTAATTCCGTTTGATTGAGCACTTAATTTTTGGCACGTGCGTTGGTTAGTTGATCAATTTGATATCGATTTGTATTCGAGTCGAGTGGAGTGATGTTAGATAGGCCGGTATAGAACAGCGGCCGCCCGCGCGGCAGGCGTTGGCAAGCTGACGGCTGGGGGACGAGGCGCAGAAGCCTTAGCGCGCCTGCGCGCATACACCCTGCTGAATTACACCATCCACTAGGACAAAATACTCACATTAAATTTCATGTTCAACTAAAAGTGGCTAATTCTAGTTATATAAGCTAGAATTAACCAATTTTAGTTGAAGTTGCTACCTATTTACATTCTATTTTACTCTATACTGTACTCGTTTACTTCTATGTTGTGTTGTTTCCGTTTACTTAGGTATATGACATTGGCATTACTTAGGGGGACTATTACAAATACTTTTGCAATTCAATAGATATGTTACGGTAAATTTGATTAATTAAAAATTATTAATAATTTTATAACATTATTAATAATTACCTCGTGTTTTGTTAAATGTGAATAAACAATTGAAATTAATTACTTTTGGTAGATATTATTAATAATTCACTGCACACATAAATAAAAGTAATAAAATAAAAAAAGCCCAAAGTTTTTAGTCCAGCAGGTATTTATTTATAATACTAGTGGTTCTGCGAGAACAGTAGACCTCGCGAGCCCTTACATCCAACATCCACATTTGCCCTCCAGTGCTCTAAAATATATATGTTACTGATATGCTAATTGACTAAAGGATGATTTCCTTCAGTTACTATTTCCCAATCCCCACTGCTCTTAATTAGGCTCGAGAGAATTGAAAAATAGGTATTTATAATATCTATTGCTGTCGCGCCGCGTGCCCAAACAAACCCCGCAGAGTGCAATAGTGATAACTGCAACTCGGCCGGAAAATACCTATAAAAATAGACAAAATTAACGCTTCGTAGTCCTCTGATTTCTTCTCCAAAACTTAAAATAAGGTATGGCTGTGTTTCTGTGTTTTCTTTTTCTTATATAATTGCCCAAATTTGTTTTCTTGATGTTTGAACACAACGGAAATTCGTACCAACTTTTCATGTTTTGAAGGTTCATATCTCTTTAAATAATTTCTTTTATGAAAAAATTTAAACATAGGGATTTTTTTTAGTAAAAAATCATTGCTCTATTGGTACTATCCGGCGAGGAATCAGGGGACTACTCTTGTATGGAAACACGGCCCTTGGGCACCATGTTTAGTATGTTTTTGTACACATTAACTAAGTTGGATTGATCCTCATCAAGATCGGAAATATCGAAAAAGCGAACTTGGCATGGGTGAATGGGAGGCAAAGTTTATATATTTAGTATTTTAAGTACCCGGTTTCATGGTTGTTACCAATTGGTCAAAATTTTAATAGGACGCTAATTTCAACTACTAAGGCAGACAAACATGCGAACTTTACGTAAAGAAGTGGCCGGCCCCGGGTTCAAGTCACAGGGTAGCATTTGAATCTTCTTTATTTATTTTTAATTTTTATTTCAGGATTCTAAGTTTATTCAGTATTTTCAATCATAAAAGTAATTCGCAGTATCTTGCTTTAAGCCAAAAAATATTTTTCATATTTTGATATATGTTCCTTAGGGAAAGTTGTTCAATTTCACTCCCTCTCCCACTTCACGTACTTCAACTTGTATCATTTCAATTTATATTTAACTTTTGTACTACATATAGTCTGTGGGTTTGAGCAATATGGGAGTAAAGTTTATTTCTGTCTAATCTACTCATAAAGCCCTTTTATTTGATACCGCTCATGGTATGGTTATATAAAAAACATGTTTCTCTGTATCGCTGACGTCACAGTTACTACGCACCATTTTCATACTTGTCATACCATAGATTTGTATTTACCACATTATACTGAATGCACTAATACAAAAAAATATACAGAAAATCGATTTCAGACAACTTTTGGGCAAATTGCCGACTATAATCACATTCAAATTTATCGTATAAAAAAGTTGTTTAGACAAAAAAGTTGCGTCTTAATGAGAGTAACAAAAAAGTCTAATGACATTTTTGATTTTTTTTTCAAATATCTGTGCTATGAGTTTTTTTAAGGTCCAGACCCGCATATTTCCGCCATTTTTTAAAATTTCGAAAAACTGGCACTACTGACAAAAAATTATTTATAATTACCGAACCTACTCACAAAATTTCATGAGAATCAGTTGAGAAATGCGACCTGTAGGCGAGAACAGACAGACAGATGGACAAAAGAATTTTGGGCCAGTCGAAACTGAGACGCTTCGCTCGCTTCGCTCGCTCGGTCAATGATATGGCACACAGTGCTCACACAAACAAGGGTCGGTACTTGTACTTGTTTTAAAGAAACTGACAACAAAAATCCACATTTTAATCTGAAAAAACTCTAAAAAAACAAAGTTAAAAGACTGAGAGAATAGCCTTTCATGAGAAATGACGCGACTTTTCATGAAAAATCAGCAAGAGGGTCGTTTTTTGGATTTTTTGGGGTGTAGATCTTGTAAATAATGTCAGTTTTGGAATTCAAGATGTCGGACGTGATTTTTCAAGAAAAATCAGCAAAGGGAATAGTTTCTTGGCGATTTTTGAGGCGCAGACTTCGAAAATGACGACAGAAGTAATCTAAGATGGCGAACGCGACTTTTCAGTATAAATCGTCATGAGTTTCAATTTCTAGGTTTTTCTTTACGGTGAAGATCTGGAAAATTACATCAGTTTTAGAATCCAAGAAGGCAAATCTTCGTGTGACCTTCCGCATATCCCGTACCGCCGCCCCGCCACCCCTGCCCGCACCTCTGTTGCCCGATCGAGAAAAACATCGCCAGTGTACGTTTATATTTATCGGTAGTTATTACATTTATCGGTACTAAGGTTACATTATTAATAATCACCGACGAATGTGATTAATTTCTCACTTTTACCTTTACTTTCGGTAATTATTAATAATGATAGACAATTATTAATAATTTTTAATTAATTACTCTAACCGTAACAGATACATAAACTCGAACTAACAATCTTAGCAGTCGCCATTATTTTAATAAGAGTTTCGAATAAGCGAAGCATTAAGCTAGCGACTGGCAACAACAATTCTGTAGAAATTGCCACTAATCACTTACCATGCCGTCCATTAAACTCTGGGATTCTCATAGTAAACGCATTTTTTTTTTGACAGAGCTGCCATCATTTCACTTATATTTTGAGCACCTAAAGTATCCAGAGGCTGGAGGTTCAATTCTGTAGTAGCTGCCACTTCGCACGCACCCTGTCGTCCGTTGAACTCAGGATTCGCATAGTCAACGCAAATTGTCTTTTCATTATTCACACCGCGATTATTTCGCTCTTTAATGTATAACAATGAGTTTGTCCAGCGGAGTAAGTCCACCAGATATCCCCCCGTCCGATCCCCAGGGGTTCTCCTGAACTCAACGGTTCACCAGGATCTTCTAATCAGAAAAAGTCTAAAGACAGTGTCATCAGAATGGTTTGTATTAGGCAAACAAAGACGAACGAATGTTTTAAGCGGTGAGGATCCTGAAAACTATTTTTTTATATGACTTTTTAAACATTACTTAAGTACCATGATAAATATAATGAAAATAAAATATCTAAATTCATAGCAGTGATAAAAATAAGAATTTAAATAATACCAGAGGAAGTAAATAATTCAGTTACTAAGGAATGCGGATCGGGTTTTTTTGCAAAATTGGTAATACGGTAAATTAGTCAAACATACCTACTTAAATTAAGGAGGCGAAACTCGAACCTTTTCCCGGAATTACGGAACGGACGCCGCCGGTCTCTTTTAAGTTGACAAAGAGAGGATTTATAAAATGCGATCGACACAATTCTCACGGCCGTCATTTCCATGTTGGACGTCGGCCAATGGCGATGAGATTAGGTGTCTCCAAACATAACTTTTAGGTATGGTGGGAGTTATAATGTGGTCTAGTTTTTAAAAATTGATTTTGGTAAAATCTTGGACGTTAAAAAAAAATGCATATTATTGCCTTTTTGTCTTGTAGCTTCAGGCTGAGTACTCCGTAAAAGATGAGGACGTATAAGAAAAATATTTAAATTAATTTAAAGAAAATATTAAGAAAATAAGACAGTCAATTATGATGAAGAATTTGTGTACAACAAGCGTCCTTAAATTTTTGACGGTGAGTAGTACACAAATAATTAAAAGACGCGATTGATAATGGTTTTAAATACGCAGTAGTTTTGTTATTAAAATTGAAATGTATTCTTTAGCTTGTTTCAGTTAAACCAAGAAAAAGAACGAAAATAATCTTTCCCTGAAAGTATGAAGGTTCTGGGGGGAAACATCATAATATAAGGATTTTCATATTTATTATGAAACTCATAACATTCAGATTCAATATAAAGATGGAATATAAAATAGTTATACATATTATGACACTCACGTGCTATTTCGTAACGAGTCCCGCACTCGCCTTCAAAATGGGATCCTGACGAGTCCGAAACTGTAATCAGCAATCCCAACGAAATAGCACGTGAATGATCCATAATTAGTCGTAATGTCTTTATCTAACGTTTGTTTCAATGATATAAAAGAGTGATACATAGATAAAAAACAAAAAGACGTGATTATAAAAGACGGAGACTAATTGCTTTGTCGTTCAGAAACCGCACCAGATTGAGGTAAATCGGATAACAGTTCCTCCCAACTTGACTTTTATCCGTTGGATGGCCGCCAGCCGGATTGGTACTCAACTTGTCGTACGAGTTTAGTGCTTTTGCTATTGGAAACTTCGTCTTAAGCATGCCATTTAAACATGTTGGTACCTATACCATCTTTAGTAGGCAACTTGACGAACGTAATATTAAAAATAACATTAATTAGTGATTAAAAGTTGATATGAATACCCAATTGTTATGATTCAAAATGTTGAATCCATAGTCTTGTTTTGTTCAGTTTGCAATTTCGTTATTATTACGAAATATTGACCGTTTTTGGAGAGTCAAGTCATAAAATAAAAATGATAATTCTTTCATTCATTCATTCAGATGCTTATTATAACCAAAAACATACAATCACGTCTTTTTCCCTAGCGGGCTATACACAGACTTGGGTTATAAAACCTAAAAGTCACGTTAGCATTATGGTGTGTGTGTAGGTGGAAAACGGAATCAGAAAGTAATGGGTTGCTAACCGCATCACCTACTTATATGATTCTTCAGATTTTCGCTCTCGATAGGCTTTGCGGTATGCGCAGGAAGGGAGCAGCTGGTACATTTTACATTTTTTCTTTTCTCTCAGATCAGCAAGAAAGACCTATTGAAACATTTAGTACAATACATAGCACCATCATTTAAAACGTAATACGAGAATCAGGCAGACTATATGTGTATAAAACCCTGGAGTAACAAATAACTAACTTACCTATTTGAGCTGTGGGGGATTATACCACTATACAACGTGATTTCTAATTTAACCTCCACTCTTTAAACCTCCTTGTTAAATTGGAATCTCGGAATCGGAATTCCTAATGGAATAAAGAATAACAAGAAAAAAGCTGATTACAAAAAAATAATTCCCATACAAAGTCGCCGATCAGCTGGACGAATTTCTATGGAAGGTATTTTTTTTTTCCTTTTTACCTTTTTTTCTTGCAATTCAGTATTCCATTAGGGATTCTGATTCCCAGATTTCAATATTGCTAGGAGGTTTAAAATCAGGCTGTATAGTATTTAGTACAATAAGTTTATTTTTGGCATGACTTTCTGACAAACTCAGTATTATTGAATAGAACAACATCACAAACGTACATACAATAAAACACGCGAAAGAAAAACGCGAAGACGTAGCAAGAAAAAAATATAACATTCAGAGTACGAGTAAATATCGTATATAGAAAACAATCACGTCCCAGAGAGATTGAAATACAGAGGACACCATTTCCTGGAATTAAAGAGCGGAGATGTAGGCGACCGCGACCGATGTCACTCCGTCACATTTGACAGGAGATGTTGTATTATAAGGGCTGTATGCCGATGGAATTGTTTCCTTTGTTAGCGTGAAGATAATATAATTTCAGGAATTAACTTAAGACGTCTTTATTGAATAGAAGCTCAGAGCTGTAGGGAGTTATCAAATATTAGTGTGTAGAAAGAAACTGACATAATGGTTTGCATTGACAGTTCTTAGAATAGGTCAGTAATGATGAAATATTTATTATAGTTTTGCATTTGAGACTCTGTAGAAGACGTGTCAAGAATTTATGTCATTTGTTTTTACAAATTGGCAGCATTTTTAAGTGTCGTGCATCGAAATTAATTTGACTAGAGAACATTTTCGCTTAATGATTTATTATGATACGATTTTCTTTGCGGTCTTACTTTACAATAATGTTAAGAAAGACTTCAATAAGCAACGAAATTCTAGCCACAATTTACAACTATTTTAATGATCAAGACTCACTGATGATTCGCATGAAAGATCTAGGGTGACTACTGAAGATAACGTGAGTACTGTGAGACTAATGATAGAAGCTGATAGAAGTGTGACATACCAAGAACAGAAACAATAAGTCTTACATGAACATTCAGCCATCAGAAAGTTTTTTACTATATAGATAGCTCATGATTTGGCGTTAGATCAAAAATGCCGTGGTTGAATTATTTCTTTAGCCCAAATACAGCACAGCGAATAAAAAAAAACAAAAGCTATTTTGTTAAGGATAGATTCAATAAACTATTATTCCATATTACTATTATATATTATTCCATCTCTTACATTTTTAAAGATGTAGTAAGTAACGTTAAAAAATTCTTAGAATTCAGCTTACATAGGTATCCAATTTGCAAAAATAATACAAGTACACCCGTTACTTGCAAGTACTCTGTATTTGTGTTAAATAGGTATATCTTCACGTAAAACAAAATTCTTGTTAACAAATGAGTAAGCTTATTTCAACTTCAAAGTATTAGGGAATTTTGTTAAGCGTTCTTTTGTTAAAGTTTCGTGAGCAAAATTTCGAAGTAGCAAGGCTATGTCACAGCTATGTTGTCTTTAAGACGGGGTAACGAGTTGGTTGTTTACAGCACAAAATAAAAATAGAGTGGAATGATAATTTTATTAAATTTATGTTCCGAGTTGATAATATACATATATTATACGAGTATATTATCCGCTTATGTATGTAGGGTAGGTATAACTACCCTACATACATTCACTGATATTGTAATATCACAACTACACTTTCTTTTGTTAAATTTTAAACTGTAAGTCGGACGGGCTAAGCAGTTAATTATTACCATAATAACAAAAAGAAGTCAAGGGCAAGGATCTTAATCACTACATGGTATAAAACAGAGTCGTTTTACGCTGTCTGTCTGTCCCTATGTAGGTATGCTTAGATCTTTAAAACTACGCAAGACGCAACGGGTTTCAATGCGGAAATTTTTGTAATAGAAAGAGTGATTCAAGAGGTAATTTTATATGTATAATAAATATAAATACATGCATAATATAGAAGAGAAACACTGATAATTTTAGAGGTTTCTAATGTGATGTCGTTAATCAACACATTTTTACACTTACATTGCAAACGCTGGCTGAACCCTACGAGATTGAACAAAATTATGTTTTTTAGCCTTTACTTTTTACGAAACATAATGATTTTATATTATGTATCAACAATGCACCCGTCCGAAGCCGGGGCAGGTCGTCGCGAGTTTTAGAGACCAAATGATGCTCATATGTAGGATGTTTCATTATTTTTTTAAGTGAAATCTTCCTTAGCGGCGTTTTTTTTGGGATAGGTAAAAATGTAAAACTCGTGTAAGCTACAGCACGTGACCTGAGACCGAGAAGAAGTAATATCCCCCTCTCTTTCTGCCTGCGCACAGGGCGCTTGCGTGAGTGTGCGTGTGTGTATTACAGTCTGCTACGCGCATCCAGGGATGGTGACTGCTTATGGATCGACCGTCTGTATACTTATAAAATAAATTCAAAAATGCACAACGTTAACGTTCCAGTTTTTACTTCTCCCGGAGTGCAACACGTTGTATTTTCTCAATCGAAAGAAGTTTAAGGACATCACACAGACTTTTGATAAAAATCACATACATGGATTTTCAAGTAATTTTCATTTTTAAATGATTTACTTTAAACAAAAAGTTACCCCACTTACTCATCGCGATGAGTCGTTTTATTTACCGAGGTTTGTCTTCACTACCATACATGAATCTTTTGCGTTTGCAAGTAGACGTGAAAATGTAGTATAAAAACGAGGTACACTTCTATAATCTAAGTATTTTGTGGCTTCAGTTTCACAGGAAGGCGACACCCATTGTTCTTGTGCTACTTTATTCAGCGGAGTACGTCTTCTAAGAAAGCTGGATGCCACACTTGCTTGTTTGCGAACTGGCTCATTAGCAAATTGTTAAAACTCTATTTACTTTTGTATATATGAAACATACTTTCTGGTTTCAATCTCTATTTTTGTGAGTTATCTTTACAAACCAATACATTTAAATTGATATTTATTTACATATAAAATATTTTTAATCTTGGAACAATGTTCAGAAAATGTAAAATTAAAAAACCGGCCAAGTGCGAGTCGGACTCGCGCACGAAGGGTTTCGTACCGATATCTATGAAAACGGCAAAAAATCATGTCTTTTGTATGGAAGCCCCTTTAATACTTATTTTATTTTTGTTTAATTATTTATTTTTAAAGTGAATATACACATATTTCTTTCAATTCCGTATTCCATTAGGGCTTCTGATTTTCAAAACACACAAACACAGACAAATTCGCCGATCAGCTGGACGAATTTCTATGGAAGGTCAAGTTTTCGTTTTTTACCATTTTTTCTTGCAATTTTGTATTCCATTAGGGATTCTGATTCCAAGGTTTCAATATAGCTAGGAGGTTAAAAATCACGCAGTATTATATTTCAAGCATCTTATAAGCTTTAGTAGTAGCAGTTTTTGGCGAAATCTATTATGACAATGGCACTATAAATGGAATGACTGTAATATTCGCCATGCCATCTCACATACCGATTACGGCAATGGCGCAATATGTGCAGGAATAGCTGAATTTCACTACATACTACTGTTTGGGTAGCGTCGTTACCAACGTTAGCAATTCAAATTCACCTAATGCCGCGCTGGAACTATTTTTATTTGAACTTTACCATAGCACTAAACGCGAATCATGTTTTAATTAGGTATTAAAATTGAAAAAAAAAGTGATGTATAGGAACTCGCCACAGATTGGATTTAAACTACTACAGACCCACCTTATCCCACCAACTAAGTACCAACTACACAACCGAGGCTCCAATACACCATATCGAATTCTCTCATAATATATTTTCAGTTTTAATCATGTTTCCGAGCACTGTAATGCTATATAAAAATAATTATGTAATGCTATATTTTTTATAATTATCATCTGAAAATATTTAATTATTTTCAGATGATAATTATAAAAAATTATATACATTTTAAGACAGCTATAGTCTATAATACAGTAAATTTAGTGAAACAGTAATAATTAATAGTAATTTTAGCATATATCAAGCTTAAATATCAAAATTAATTTATATTATCAAATTTGTACATATATTTTTTAATATGTAAGTTAATTAACCCAACAAGCGCGAGAAACGCAGAAACATTTTCTATTGTTATGCGGCCCGATCGGCCCGCTTGGGGGTTATGAGGTCAATTTATAAATAAAACAGTCAATTATCGAATTTAAAAGTATAGTGTAAAAAAATATAGTTATACCTATCTTTTTGTGAAGACCTATACTTTATCGACACCCCTTTTGGTACATGCAGGCAGGTCTATAAATCGGGTCAAGATGGCAGAGTCCAGCCTATCAGCAAATACCCTTAGGATCTCATTCGTACTTCCTCGCAACCGATTCACGACTGCCGCAGTCTTTTTTCTTATTATGGCATAAAAATCATTCACATGAGCATCTGCGAACATACCTGATGCGCTGCAGAAGAGCGGAAGCCCGAACAGGGCCCTCAAGGTATTATTGGAATGCACTCTAAGAGTGTTCTAAGAGATTATAGATCTAAGAGTGTTGTAGGTCTTCTGTGTAAAATTGGTCCACAGACCACACGTTTAAAAATATTGGCAATATGTCTTTAACAGATAGTTTCACAGCTTTTGTAATTATAAATGTTACATTTTTGTAATTAATAAGCATTCATCATTCAATTTTGATTAAGGGTAAGCGAGGAATACGAAATACAACAACGTGGGATGAGAAAAGAAGAGTTAAGAGTTCCATCATCATCGTATATCGTATATCGTACCGTATATCGTAAGAGTTCCATGAGTGGTATGAATACAGAATTACTCCTTTAAAGCTTAACTATGCCAAGAGAGATCTTTTCTAGCCAACCAGTTGGACAAAGGATAACTATCGCAATATAGAAGATAGAATTATGTACATTGAATGAAGTAGGTATTACAAAGTATTAAATTTTCTTGATAATTACAACACTTCTTATTTTATCGAGTCGTAAAATAGCTATTCATACATACTTAAGGCCATATCTCAAGACTAATTTTGTACGAGTGCAATTATATTATAACAAAATAGCGTTCGCCCACGGCTCCGCTCGCGTCAATGTCGATCCCTCGAGAACAGTACTTTTTCCCGGGACAAAATTTACTGTATGTCCTTTTCCGTATCCCAGACACGAATTGGTTCAGTAGTTACAGCGTGAAAGCGTAACAAACAAACTCACTTTCGCATATATATAAAATATTAGTATGGATATTAATAAAAAAAATAGGTACCTCTTCCTTTTTTGAAGTTGGTTGAATCCCATGTTTAGTATACCAAGATATGGAAACCAGATCTGATCACAGAAGTCGATTGTTTTTGTAAAAAATATGTGAAAAAACTTTGTACGTGCCTTTGAAATTTGAGGGATTCCCTCGATTTCTCCGGATTTCACCATCAGATCCTGACTCAGAAATGCACTCTTACGAATAAAAAAAAGAATTTTGAAAATCGGTCAACAATCGACGGAGAAATCAGTGAACATACATAAAAAATATACGGTCGAACATAAAACCTTTCCTTTTCTGAAGTCAGTTGAAAAATAGATAACCGTCCACTCCTCGATCTAACTCACCCCATATCGTAAGCAAGGCATCGACACAGGCAGGGATAGTGTAATTGGATTCCTAATCAGCTCGTAATCGGCTGTTCACTTATAGGTCACTAGCTGTTGCCCGCGGCTCCGCCCGCGTTATTGTCGATTCCTCGGGAACAGTAGAATTACCCGGAATTAAACATACCCTATGTCCTTCTCCGGGCCTCAAACTTCATTCAAATCAGTTCAATAGTTGAAGTGTCAAAAGCCGACAGACAGAGTTACTTTCGCATTTATAATATTAGTATGGAAGTATGGATATTATTTATACTTCTAAGTCCAGAAATGAAAATTTTTTCTAATTTCCATACAAACTTTATCCCCCTCCCATTTTGCATTTTAAGAGGGAAATTTTGTCCATTTCATCTTCACAGATCTTTTTTAATTGTAATCGAGAACTTATATATCTATTTTCTTTCTTTTTTTGTACTTCTAGGTCTAGAAATGTGAAAATTTCCGTACAAACTTTACCCCCCTTCTGGGGGATTTTTTTCCAGTTGACCTACACAGATCTCTTTCAATTGTAATTGTGGTTTTCCTATGTCACTTATTATATTTATTTAAGTGCTTATATTTGCAAGACATGAGGCCTTGAGTTCATTCAAATGAGGATAACTTTTTTTTTAATGATCCGATTTGATGAAACAAACTTTAAATGTTTTGCTGAGTTAAAACTAAGCAATTGGTAAAAGTTTGAAGTAAATCGGTTCAGTATTTTCGGAGAAAATCGTGATCATACATACAGACAGACAGACAAAAACGACGAAAAATTTTTTTGCTCTCTTTTATTCTTTTTAACTGTCCCTCTATCCATTTCAGTCAAAAATTCTAAATGTACAGACAAAATATTTTTACTGTTTTATTATATGTATAGAATAGATTACAGTTTACATAATTATCCCGATCCTATCAATGGCAGAAGTATGTTATCTTCAAAATTGCATTGAAAATTGCATCTTTACGACAAATGCTATGCAGGTACAGTACAACAGAGTTTAGAGATTCCTGCTTTAAATTAATTCCTTTATTTTGAGTATTGTTAGTAGACTAAAAATGTATTCATAGGTTACTAGGCATTCATTAGTATATGATTATGCTAATGCATGCCTACTAACTATATCTATATGCTGTCAACCATAACCATAATACTCGTAAGAACGAGTAAACTGGACCTCCATCTTGAGTCCTCGATCCCTCAAAACCAATATCTCGACATAGGGATAGGGATAATTGTGTTCTGGATCGAGCGGTTTACCTAATTGCTCATTTCAATTTTGAAGCCCAATAAGAATTATTATGAGTACGATTGGTACTGGGGGATACAGAGGCAACGTCCAAAGTCGAGGTCCGTCCCTCCTGGGGGCCCTTTGGTGATGTTGTCTCAAACGCCCGGTGAAGTAGAGAAAGCTCACGTGGAGCTAGCTACATATTCCTTCCAAAAAAAAGTCCAGTATGTATGTTAAACAACTTGCGCGCTGTCCACACTTGGATGGATAACTGCAAGTGGCATAAAAATATGTCAAGTTACTCCGTGCTTCGGAAGGTACGTTAAGCCGTTGGTCCCAATTGTCATCATCACACATGCCTTTAGACAGCTTGAAAAATCAGACACAAGTGTTGACCACTTACACACACGATAAGCACAGAAGTAGGGTGCTCTGAAATGATAAATGCTAGAGAGAGATTTCTTGTCAATGTCATATATATAAAATTACAAGATGAAAAAAACGCATACATTTACAAAGCTCTTATAAATTATTTCATGAACATAACTGGAATTAGTTATCTGGATCTTAATTTCGAGTCTTTAATCCCACAACAATATCTTAGCAGATACATAGTATCGGCATCCACACAGGGATGGCGTAATTGGAATCCCGATTGGTCGGCTCACTAATGGCTCCTTTCAATTCCGGAGCCCAATAATAATTATCGCCATGCTTTCCTATCTTGCATTTTGTTTATATCAAAGTTATTTTCAATAGATTCTATTGTACATTAAAATCCTCTATGCATATAGTAATTACCTCCTGATATTCTGATAGAGTAGAATAGGACCACTCCAAGACTTCCCATGGATGTCGTAAGAAGTGACTTAGGAAATACAAGCTAAACAAAGCTCAAACATCTGGCCAACGAGGAGAGTCTAGGCCAAATCCTCTGTCTGTTCTAGCCAACTATGGCGCCGGTAGTACAGAGAGGGTCATGCTCCTGCAGTTGAGGCTAAAATACCTGATTATAATGATGATGATTCTGATAACTAATTTAAGGCGACATTAAATATGAACTATTGCTGTATGATTCGAGTTCACAAATCACCAAAGGTCAGCGGTGTCATAAGGTCAGTCAATTGATTGGTCGCGGTGATTGCAGGTCTCGATGTCAGACCTGCAACCACCGGCCAATCACGGTACGCGCCCGGATTCCCGAGCTACTACTTGGTTTTCCCCCATTCACTCGAGCAAGTAGTATTGCAATACCATAATTCCCTTCCTAAATCAAATTCATTCCTATCCTTCCCCAGCTTAAAAATGTTACCGGTGGGCAGCCGCGTCGGAAGAACAAGAAGCCAGAGAAACTGCGCTCGCCAACCTGCCTGCCAAGCGTGCTGAGTATCGCAATATCCTCCTATTAAACGAAGAATCGAAATCATCGAAGAGGAATTATAGGCGTAAGAAGTCCAACAGTGGACCTCTTACGGCTATAATGATTATGATAATGATGAAATTCACCAAACCATGTGATCCCAACGGTTTACTTTAAAATGTTTACTTTACAAGATATTTGGCAAAAGCAGATCAACTTCTCGCTAAAAGCGTTTTATTGCTAAATTAGAATTTCGAGGACAGAATAATGAAAAGCATTTTTTTTGGTCCTGGAGCTCTTTGCTTCTTTTAATAATTCCTACAATCTCAGTAGCCATTTACCTTCTCCATGTTTAATCAGAGAGTACCTTGTGGCCATCTTAGCTAAGTGCTAGCTCCAGTTAGACCCTATTACTTATTTGCATTTAACATTTTAGAGGTAGGTCCTCTCAGGATTCTCTACAAATAAAGCACATTTGGATTGTAAATGAACACGCTTCTCAAATTACTCCTTTATAATATGTTAGCGCTACGTTAGCTCTTGTGATATATGACAAAAGTTGCTGCTTTGTAAGCATATTTAAACAACATGGTAAAGCCGTAGCTTTTCTATGTTTTACCTTTCGCCCGCGACTGTGCTCGCGTTACCGTAAATCTACGGAGTAACGTAAATTCCTAGTATATAAAGATTAATATTACGAGTCAAATATGACAATATCTCAATATCGAATTCGAATTTCTACAAAATTATATATAGAGACAAGCTTTTGTCCACGTATAAGTCAAAAATTGGACTAAGGAATCACGTTGTTGCATACAAACATTTTTCTTTTTTACTCCCTTAGGAAGAGAATTTCGGAAAATCCTTTCTTATCGGATGCCTACGTCATACCAAGAACACACCCTCTAAGCTTCAGGTTTTTATGATCAGCAGTTTAGGCTGTACATTGATCTGTCCGTCAGTCAGTCATTAAGGGCATTTTATAATATATGTACATTACAAATCACATATACATATCTGACAAAATTAAACGAATTATGAATTATCCCATTTCATAATGCAGCCAGCACATATCGATGGTTTGTTTCTTATCAGCGTACATTAAACCCTCAGGGACTTGGATTATTTTCATATTTGGGGTAATTACCCCAAATATGAAAATAATCCAAGTGAATCCTGAACCTAATTAGGTTCAGGGCGCTTTATTTATGTCTGAAAATGTGTTCATGTTGTTTATTTTTTTAATCACATGCCAATATCAGCATGGCTGAGCGATCAAGATAATTAGGTCTTTGTCGATTTCGAGTCTGAATTTTACGTTACATTTATTTTACCTGAAGTAACGATGTTAAAAATATTTTCTAATTCTAACATGCTGGAAGTATCTTGCTTCATGCGAAGTATATCAAAATGTTGTCTAGCAACTTAATCAGTGATGTACTGCTCGATACCGTTGCTCTATTTACCTTCAGAGTGCCTGAATAAAATAAGAATAGTATAAAAGATAAGCCTTTTTTTACGCATAGGGTCTTTCGACACTGTACACTGTGAGCGAGGGCACATAGCGCATAGAACCGATGGCCGATGGGGCAGAAAGGTTCTTGAATGGCGAGCACGCACTGGCAAGCGCAGCGTTGGACTGCCACTGGCCAGGTGGTCAGACGAACTAACCAAGGTCGTAGGGAGATGCTGGTGTCAGGCCGCTTCCAACCGGTTACATTGGAAATACTTTGAGGAGGCCTATGTTCAGCAGTGGACTTCTTGGGGCTGAGATGATGATGATGATAAGTAAAAACTAATATCACGAAAGTCTTTGTACCACTATTATTATATTGACTGTAACAAACACAAAACAATGTAAATATAATCACGACAACGTCACAATAGTAAGAGACTAATATCACGCTTATATGAAAATATGCATACCTCTGTGGGATGTAAAAACACCTAATAATATTCTGATATCTATGGTAAATACTAAATACTACTTGCTCACGGATACCACCATAACGAAAGACTGAAAAAAAAGTACTCTTTGCATTGTATGCATCTGTTTAGTGATGCTTTCTATCTGATGATTAAATAACGTAATAGAAACGGGATTAAACATTTTAGCCTGCTTTCTTAAACTTGCTTTTATTGATATAGTTATAGCAAGTTTATTTTTGTTAATAGTATTTGCAAGCAGACAAAGTTTAGGTGAAATGAAATCTCAAATTCACTCAATGTGAAAATTCTATAGTGAAAGTGCTGGCCTTGTACCATTCCGTGATGCTTTCTATCTGATGATTAAATAACGTAATAGAAACGGGATTATACATTTTAGCCTGCTATCTTAAACTTGCTTTTATTGATATAGTTATAGCAAGTTTATTTTTGCTAATAGTATCTGCAAGCAGACAAAGTCTAGGTGGAATGAAATCTCAAATTCACTCAATGTGAAAATTCTATAGTGAAAGTGCTGGCCTTGTACCATTCCGCTGTAGAAAGCCTTCATCGCCTTTAGTTTCTTAATACTAAAACACATTAGCCACGATAAATAAAAATAGAACGATGTCAGTTCCAAACCATCTTTAATTTATGGTTCGGTCAGGTCGTGGTTTGCAAGATGAGGGTATTACGTCCTCCCACTCTTTAATTAATGGCAACTTGACCCTCCAACTTTCTGCTTGTGTTTAAGAGACCGGGCTATGGTTTTAGTGGACTATTGTCTGCAAATGTTGATTCAGTAACTTGATTTCTAGTGGGTTGATTCGACTAGTTTTTGCCAAAAGCATGCCAATAGATCTGTACAAAACTTTACGTAATGCGGGCTACCTTTTTTTGTTCACTAGTCGACTACTATTGTCGACTACGACTACTAAGTGCGTTTATCCAACGCGTGGAAACAAAGTTTACATTTAAATCAATCAATCAATCAATCATTAGTAGTATTATATTGAGAGCTGTAGACCACTTCGTGGCCTAAAGCTCTCAAATATCAAATTAAAACGTTTGTCAAATAAGTAATGACAACATTCATGTGATGTTGGAGAATTCTAGCCTATTTCACGTACGATACGAGAGAGATATCTCTCGTTAATATAAAAGAGAAATATTTAAAAAGTTATCATTCATGTGACAACATTCATATCATTTACATCACAATGAAATTTATTGAACAACGTACATCATTAAACGTTGATACAGTATGTCCCGACATTCGAAACGATAAACGGTTCAATCGTAACGGAAATCTGTTACCAAACTCTATCCGCTGTTTGATTTGTGGACCTTCAAACTGTGGCAAGACAAACCTAATCATTGGATTACTGTTACACGAAAATGGACTACGCTTTCACAATTTATATGTTTATTCTAAAACTCTTTATCAACCCAAGTATATATTTCTAGAAAGTGTTTTGAGAAAGGTTCCACAGATTGTATTTACAAAATACCAAGAAAATGATAAAATTTTGGATCCACAAGATGCTAAATGTAATTCTGTTATTATTTTTGATGACGTAGCCTGTGAAAACCAAAACAACATGCGAAATTACTTTGCTATGGGTAGACATAAATTGATTGACTGTTTTTATTTGAATCAAACTTACAGCAAAATTCCTAAACAACTAGTGAGAGATAACGCTAATTTAATAATACTTTTTAAGCAAGATGATATAAATATGAAACACGTATACGAGGAGCATGTAAATACAGATATGACTTGGTTAGAGTTTCGGGAAATGTGTTCTAACATTTGGAGCAAACAATATGATTATTTAGTTATTAATAAAGATTGTGAAAAAAATAAAGGACGATATCGTAAAAAATTTGATACTTTCGTCATACTTAATAAATGATGTATATATATCTTGCGTACATGCTTCATAAAAGTCATTCTTTATCGATAATTTCACAACTCTTGAAGTTTCGATAGCTTTATGAATATGGAAAAAGAATTAAAAGAACAAATTGTTCGTGCTGCGGATGCAGTTAAAAGAAAGGTGAAAAAAATGCAAGATACAGAAGCTTACAATAAAAGTGTACTTGAAACTGTTTTCAAACCTGTAACAGATCCACTTCATCAGGCTATACACGTTAAAAAACCAAAAAAAATTAGAAAAATAACAGATACTCCACATGAATTAAAAATAGAAAAACAAGATGAGTTCAATAGTTCAAACGACTTGGATTTTAACAAAACAGTTATTAGAAGGAAGTCTGATTTAATCCACGACATATCTGATTCCAAGAATGAAAGTATCAATACACAATCTGACGGTGAAACAGATGAAGAAAATTTTGAAGAAGATGATTTAGATGAACCCAATCGCAATAATATAAGCAATGAATCTAATAGATCATTCTGTTCAGCTGTCGAAGATATAACTCCAAATACGTCTTCATGGTCATTATCATCTGAAATCTATGAAAACGTTCCATTTGGTGTAAGAAGGGAACGTGGAAAACTTATGATGGGTACAGGACGAGTAACATTGAACGATAATGTCGTTGATGTTGGCGGACGGAAGTACAAATTGACTCTGGGCATAAAAGAGTTGTTATTCAAGAAAGTTCCGGATTTAAACCTTATAGAGCATGAAGATAGACAAAATTATAAGCAGATGTTAATAGATACAAATGCTCATCGTAGAGATTACGATATGAATAAACCAATCAAAAGCAACAAAGGTAGAAAGTACCTAAATGTTATAAAACCACTATTTAAGTTACGTCATGAATCTGTAAGTACTGATGGGAGTGCTTTCGAAGGATCAGGACTACTTAAAAAATTTAAATCAAATGTTGATTACGTTTACTGGGATGATCCGAACGAGCTCGTAGATAGATTAAAACTATTAATTGCATCACAAGACGCTGGAAATTCTGGTTTAAATAATGAAATAATATCTATTATTGAAGAGTTGCGTGAGTATGGTATTGTATAATAAATAAATACACCCTCACTCATGTTTCCGTTTTATTTCACATTAGCTCTATACAGAGGTATCAACTCTCTAACGAAAATTATAAAAACATGAATGTTGACAAATTTGGACACCATGTACATAAACGATCTCGTTTATTAGATTTTCTAGATCTTACACATAAGGCTTTGATCCAGACGGATTCAGGTGATTACAATTTAAAACATACAAAATTACGAGGCATTTCAAAACCTTTGGCAGAAGATGAAGCCGTAAACAAAAAATATGTTGATGATTTGACTCAACAATTTTGTAGTAAAGATGATATAAATACTATGATCAAAGGATATACTTATACCAAAGATGAAGTCAAACAATTATTGGATTCTTTAAAAAATGATATGATTAAATTTATGAGTCAGTTTGAAATAGAACTGAAAGAGAAAAGACGTAAAAAATAGACAACACTGAAAAAAATGAAACAGCAAATTGTTAATGAGTTACATAGAGCAGCAAGAAGAAATTTCGTTCGGCGATCAGTGATTTTAAAAGGTATCGATGATTTATGGCAGGCGGACTTAATTGACATGCAAAATTATAAGACATATAATCGTGGTATGAATTACATATTGGTGATTATCGATTGTTTTTCGAAATATGCCTGGGCTAAACCGATAAAAAATAAGACTAAGACTTCCATTGCGTTGGCTTTTAACCATATCATTAAAACAAGTAATAGACGTCCTGATAATTTACAAACCGATAAAGGTACTGAATTCTATAATGATGAATTTAAAAACTTAACTAACTCGTATAAAATAAATCACTACAGTACTTATTCTATCAAAAAGGCTTCTATAGTCGAACGATTAATAAGAACTATAAAAAACAAACTTTTTAAATCCTTTAGTTTAAATGGTAACTATAAATGGATTGGAAATAATTTAGACGATGTTATTTATGCTTACAATAATTCAAAACATCGAACTATTAATTATAAACCAATTGAAGTAAATGAGCATAATGAGTGTATAGTTAAGAATAATATTGAAAAATCTCAAAGATGTCTTAAAAAAAGTAACAATAAAAGATATAAAGTGGGTGATCAGGTGAGGATAAGTAAGTATAAAAGTTGTTTTGCAAAGGGATATACACCTAATTGGTCAACTGAATTATTTAGCATAAAAAAAGTTATCGACACGGTTCCAGTAACATACCACATTGCAGATCTAAATAACCAACCCATTCTAGGATCATTTTATGAACAAGAACTACAAAAGGTCAAATATCCTAATATTCATTTAATTGAAAAAGTTATACGAAAAAATGGAAATAAACTTTTTGTTAAATGGCTGGGGCTCAGTAATAAGGAAAACAGTTGGATACATAAAAAGGCTGTTATATAACTATGCTTTTTAGTATATTGAAGGCAATGAAAGGAGGAGGACTTGTAAATAATTTGATCAATAATCTTCCATTTGAATTACATATACCAGGTTATAATTATTGTGGACCTGGAACAAAACTTGAAAAGCGATTGGCTCGTGGAGATAAAGGAATAAACCCATTAGACGAGGCTTGCAAACATCACGACATAGCATATGCTCGATACTCTAATCTAGAAGATCGTCATAAAGCTGATTTGGAACTAATAGATATGGCAAGACGTAGGCTCCAGTCAAAAGATGCTGGAAAAGGAGAGAAAATAGCATCGTGGCTAGTGAAAAAGGTTATGAAAACGAAGGTAAAAGCTGGTGCAGGTATCAAGACATTCAGATCTCTTGTATCTAAAATGCGTTCACGAATGAAAAAAACAAAACCAGCCTGCAGTGGCACAGCGATTAAACACATGTATAAAGTAGCAAAGAAACTTATTGCGAAAAATAAGCTCATAAACTTACCGAGAGTAATACCACTACCAAAAACTGGTGGGATATTACCATTGATACCAATATTTGCTGGATTATCGGCACTAGGTGCATTAGCTGGAGGTGCTGCTGGTATAGCTAAAACAGTCAATGAATATAAATCAGCTCAGCACAATCTTCGAGAATCTGAACGCCACAACAAAGTTATGGAATCTATCGCTATGGGTAAGGGTTTATACATTAAACCCTACAAAAAAGGTCATGGCATTTTCATAAATAAATCAAAAAACTAATTCGGAAGCTACCTAATCGTGCTCTCACCAATATAGATATTTCAAGATTTGCAAAAGATATACCATATTTTAGAGGTGTGTTCATGTTGGACCAATTACCTTTTAAAGTGAAACGAAAAGAATGCGGAATTGTAAATTTAGATAATTCAGCAAATGAAGGTACACATTGGGTAGCTTATATAAAAATAAATAAATATTGTGAATATTTCGATAGTTTTGGAGATTTGAAGCCTCCATTAGAACTCATAAGATATGTAAATAGTAAGAACATATTTTACAATTACACTCGGTATCAAAACTTCAACTCTGTTAATTGTGGGCATTTGTGTTTAAAATATTTATGGTCATTTTGGGATCAAAATAAAAAATAATATATAAACCAATAACTATAATGGTGTTATCATTTGCGCAATGTCATTCACGCTCTCAATAACTGGTGACCAGTCAACGTTATTAACTAATTATTCTCCTTCACTACAACTTGAAGGTGAATATGAATGTGCTCTTCTGTATTTATCAACTTTCAACTCGATTCCAAATATAAACAATAGCAATAATACATTTCATTATGATAATAATAAAGTTGTTAAAATTCCGGAAGGGGCGTATGAATTGCAAGACATTTGCGATTATATAAAAAATCATATCAAAGATGCTTCTTTTAACTTACTTTGCAATAACAATACGTTAAAAACATATATATCTTGTTCAAAAAACATACATTTTGAGAAGAGCAAGTCATTAGGAAGAATTTTGGGATTTGGTTCTCAGACCCTAGAAGCTAATAAATTACACGAGTCTCTGCAACCGGTTAACATTTTGTCATCAACTGTCATCAGGGTTGAATGTGACATAGTGAGTGGATCTTATATTAACAGCGACCCTGGGCATATTATTTATGAATTCGCTCTCAACGTTCCACCTGGTTATCGAATAATAGAAATTCCTAACAATCCAGTGTACTTCCCTGTCAATAGAAATTGTATTAGCAGTTTAAACATAAGATTACTAGATATAAATAATAGTTTGATCAACTTGCGAGGCGAAGAAGTGCAGTTATATTTACACTTAAGGAAAAAATGATTGTGTACGATAAATACGAGGCCCATGCCATTAAAAATATCAGTTCTAATCGACCTGTTCATAAAAGAACACATAAGAAGAAAATTAAGTTAACTGAAGAAAACAAGCAATTTCTTAAACAAATTGGATTAATAAAATGAATATATTAGACATCACAACAACCCCGCTTCAGGACAACACCATAGATGGCGTTGAGATCCATTCTTATAAACCATACATTACCAGTTTTAATAGAAGCGATGAAATCCGCATACCAATCAACCAGCAAGATTTGTACGTATTACCTTCCGCAAGTACACTTTACTTAGAAGGGGCAATCATTGTTAAAAAAAGTGATAATAAAGAAAATGTGCTAAATGTTCACTTTACCAATAATCCCTTACTTTATCTCTTTCAAGACATCCGGTATGAGCTTAATGGTGTTGAAATAGATAAAATAAAAAATGCAGGAATTACTACCACTATGAAATCCTTAGTTTCTATGAATGAAAGTGAATCAAGAATGTCCAAGAGCTGGGGTTGGGATTTGAACGGAACAACAAATACACAAGGTGGATCGTTTTCAGCCTCTATTCCTCTAAGCAACGTTCTTGGCTTTGCTGAAGATTATAAGAAAATTGTGATAAATTGCAAACACGAACTGATATTATTACGAAGTAATACTAACCTTAATGCTTTGAAACTCAACACTGGGGAATTTGTAGAAAAGATTGAAATTCATAAAATAATATGGCGTGTTCCTCATGTAAAGGTTTCGGATAGAGAAAAAATTAACCTTCTCAAACTTACAGAGAGAGATCGATCCATACAAATGATATTCCGAAATTGGGATCTATATGAATACCCATTATTACCTAAGACTTCGAAACATACTTGGTCCATTAAAACTTCATCTCAGGTTGAAAAACCGCGATATGTAATCATAGGTCTACAAACGAATCGAAAAAATAAATTTGATAAGGATATGTCTAGATTCGATCACTGTTATTTAAGAGACGTTAAAGTATATCTTAATTCTAATTATTATCCGTATGAAAATCTTAACACATGTTTTTCAAAACATAATGTAGCCATATTATACGAACATTATGCCAGATTTCAACAGTCTTATTATGGTCGAAGGGCAGAACCTCTTCTTAGTGAAAAGGATTTTATGGAAAAAGCACCACTATTTGTAATTGATTGCTCAAGACAAAATGATTATATAAAATCTGGTTCAGTTGTAGATGTGCGAGTAGAATTAGAGTGTGAAGGTGATATACCCGATTTAACTTCTGCTTATTGTTTGATAATTAACGATTGTGTTGTAGAATATAAACCGCTGAGTAGCACTGTAAAGAAAATATCGTAATAAAATAACACCTACTCGTAGCAATTGATTTTAAACTCGATCATACATACCAATAGCCTTATTAGGTGAGCACAATATCAAATGTCAACAGTTGTATCACTATCGTTGTCTATAACGTTTGATAAATTTGTGACTAAGTAATTTAATCAATATGAACTCAGATATCACGTTCGTCGACCTTCAAGGGTTTTTTGACATTGAAAATAATTTTATTGTAAAAGAAGTCGCTGTTGTAAGTGAAGAAAATACACAGACGTTCCTGGTAAAGCCGCCATACTCTTACCACTATCTAACGAAAGAAGAAAAGAAAAGAGTAAAATGGTTAGAAGTTAATAGAGGCATGAAATGGAGTGAGGGCTACATAGATTATAGAGAGTTTCGACGTGTAATATTACCGTATTTGCAAAATAAGAAGATTATAACCAAGGGCTTAGAAAAAATTAAATGGATAAAAGCATTTTGTACAAACTGTGATGTAATTGATATAGGTGAAAAAGGATGTCCTAATCTGGAAACATTGAAACAAATATACAATAAAAATAGATACAGTTACAATTGTGTGTATCATAAAATTATGTGTGCATTAAATAATGCTTTATGTTTAAAAAACTGGTATATAGATAATAAAATGGATACTCATGTGCTATTTTCATAAATAAACGAGTTAAATACATATTTAGTTTTTTCTTACACTCCTGACTATGGTAATCTAAACTGATTCACCAATCAAGCTATTATAGACATTCTTGCAACAATGACAAAAATGTACAATACTTAGTACTTTTTTGTCACAATAGTATTTTGGTTACATGCTTGATGTAATGTTTGCCGTAAATAAAACATAAAACTTTATTAATAACTACATTTATTCAGTTATAATTTACATTATTTATTTAGAATATATCAACACCTTTACAATTTTAATAATAACAGCATATGAAATAAAAAAATGTAATATAATATAATTAAACTTAAATGTAATATTTTTTAATCATAATAATCCCTATCACAGAGTTTTTTTGATATCTTATTAATTAGGGATTGCGTCTCGTCCATGATATTGTCCACCGGTTCACTGACCACATACTGCGCATTAAGTAAAATTACTTCCTCTCCATCACTGGTACTTTCTTGCTCACTTATGTCCAATACTTTAATTTGTATCAGTCGTAGTCCTTTGTTCTTCTCATTATTTATAACAAAGGATTGACATGAAGATTGCTTCCGTTTTTCCCGTCGTGTTCTTGATTTTTTGCTAGCAGGCCCTGCCTGCTCTGGAATATGCCAGCTTACACTGGGAATATCGTAGCCTTGGGAGAGAGTAATGCTCGGAGAATAATCAGTCATGATGATCTGAAAATAACACGATCAGAACTTATTATGATAATATAGTACAATAATAAACATTATAAATTACAATAGATTACTCAATTTAATACTTACAATTTAGTCGTCTGTTACGTGCAATGTACTGCTCGGTTCACAGCGTAATGAGTGGAAGTTGAAGTAAAAAATGTGTCTAATAATTAGTCACCCGCATTATAACATCTAAGATATCAGATTTCAACTATTGTTTTCTTGCTTTATGCTATAATAATGAAGGAGATAACGCTAGTTAAACACACAATACCCATTGCTAATGAAAACGTGTTTGAACATGTTTGAATTTGTTTTGATCTTAGCAACACCTGTGTTGGATTGTATTTCAAAATTATTGCATAACTTACGTAGGTACCTTATTATAAAAACATAGAAATAAAACAAGGAGGTATATTTAAGTAAGGTATTTATTCAAAAAAGCTTAATTATGGAAGGATTATGCATATTATTACAATCAAAATACTTATAGCTAATTAGACCCTACGCAAAGTTGACACTTTATTTGATAACAGAAATGTCTTATCACCGTTATTTAAAAGTGCTATTTTTTACTATTATCGTATGTTTTAAAGGCTTGAACAGTTTTTTTTTTCACGAATTCAATTATGGTTACTTATACAAAACATTTTCATAGTCAATAATTTTCAAGCCTTTGTATCAGTTTTATGCCTCTTAACGTTTTAATACATTATAACTTTTAACAAAGTTCAACACAATCAATAACTAACTACCAGTTATACATAATTAAAAAACCTGGATAGAATAATAGGTAGATTAAACTAATATTCAAGATCCTAATTTACTAATGTAACTTAATTATGTAAAACATATTATTACAATTTTAAAATATAGCTGAATGACCCCACGCTAAAGTAGATACTTTATTTGATAACAAAAATCGTTTATCATCGTTACTTGAAAGTGCTATTTTGTTTACACTCTGAGTAAATATATCATGCTTTATAGACTTGAAGAGTAAATTTTTTTTACGAATGACATTATTTTTATACAAAACATTTTCGTAGTCTATAATTTTCAATCTTTTTGTGACACTTTTTTTTGTACCTTTAGCTTTCTTTATCGTTTTATTTAACGTTTTGATACAATATAGCTTTGAACGAAGTCCAACAAAATCGGTAACAACACTACCAGACATTTCATCTTTAAAAAAGCCTGGAATTTTTTTATTTATAATAGTTAGCTTAAACTCATTATCAAGATCGTAATTACTTGTATCAAAATAATTAAGGAAATTTGTTTTAATATCCTGATAAAAGTCATTTGTATTTATATTATATATAAAACTATCAGTATCAGTATAACATAATTCAATTCGGTTACCATAGAATGGTTTCATTACAGAGTAGTGGAAATCATACATGTGAGATTTTGACAATTCTAATACAGTAAACCCTATATAAATTGGTTTGTTAAGAATGACACGTGAAGGGCTCATTTGAATTACAACTAAGTCATCGGACAATATGCTTGTACTGTGAAAGTATGGGCTAGCAATCAAGTTTTCAGCACAAGTTTTTTTTTTTGTTTTATTATTATAGTCAACCCATTGATTTACCAATTTTACATCAATTCTTTTTTCGTTATTTTCTAGAGTTTTACCAAAAATACTATTGTTAAGAAGCTTGAAAAAATCTTGCTCAAACTCTGATTCTGCGTTTTGTCGTAATTGTGTGTTAATATCAATATATTGCTTTAGAAATGCACTTTGACTAAATTCAATTACACGATGGATCTTCCTTAATACCAAACCATGCTGTAAACATTTCTTCAAATGTATATAATGAATAACATACCGGTACTTATCATACAGATTCGGTATTAATTTTTTGTTGTTACCGCCAGGTGGCATACATTTTTCTGGGCAAAACGGAAAGTCATTGTGAACGGCGTGTAATGTGGCAGGGTATATTAAGTCAACTTCAAGAATATACCCCTTTTCTGCTGTATCACTAATATGAACTAAGTTTTTTTGTAATACATCTATTTCTTCTGTACTCATAAATCTAAAATCTGAACATGGCAGATATTGACACATGCTATGTCCATACAAATTATTGCTGTCTAAATACATAATGAATGAATTTGGACTGGAAGCGTCGTAGGAATCTAAATATTTATGATTTGCTTTAACATGTCTCTTAACACACATACAGACACCTCCTCGAATACCTTCTTGTATCATTCGAAACATTTCAACATCGGTTAGTAGTTCTAATTTTACCTTAGTTTTTAAAAGCATTGCATCGAACGAAAGCGCAGGTGAAGTTAAATACCAAAGGCAATCAAGGTCATAGTGCTTTTTGCAAGCTTCTCTAAACCTCTCGAAAACGTCAGTTAGTAATAAAACGTCTGTTTTAAGATATACATCTGTATACATACCCATATTTCGAATTTTGAACATTGACCAAACTGCCTGAGCGTGTTCATAATCTTCGTCAGTAACATGTTCGTCAGTAATAGAGTTATAAAAATTACTTTTAGACGGTAAACTCGTTTCTTCATAGCATTCCCATTGCGACATATAATCATAAGGATATACTCCTTTACGTATAAGCAGATTGAATTTGTTTTCGTTAGGGAAATACCACTTCAAATGTTTCAAATCTTCTTTTTTCATAGTTTTTACCAAATTACTCAAACTAGTTCCAAGAAACTTGAACGAATCAATGAACCTAATCTGCATAAATTCACTGTCGGAAACAGGAATAAATTTTGTAAAAGAAATATAGTTTTCTTTCGTTTTAGGTAACACTTTGATAGTACCAGGGGCTTTGCTCAATTCTTTTATGAAGAGGTGACAATCGTATCCGGATAAGTTATGAAATAAAATCGGCAAAAACATCGGTTTTTTGTATTCTAAGTTACAATAACTATGAGCAGCGCCGCGGTATTTGCCAGTTAAGTGACAATGATCACGAACCCTATCACTGAACAATAATTGCTCGCAAATATGGCAAATCACCGCCTTTTTAAAATCGCAGGCGTTTTCATCTGTAAAAATTATTGAAACATTATTTTTTAAATCCAAGTATATTTTTTCGGCATCCCTATAAATATTTTTTATAAACTCTGAGACGCAATATGGACCACGATAAGAAACGTATTTGTTTTTTGTTTCATCTAGTCTACAAGTAATATGATACGCAAAAGCTACCGGCACATGGCGCTGGCGCGTTACTGTCCCGGCACGCATTGGATCGGGATCACAAGATTGATAACGCTCTAGCATTGTTTCGAAGTCTGCGTAAACAACGAACGGAACGATTTGCTTTCTGTTATAATTTTCAAACTGAATATAAGAACCTTTTGGCGGCAGTTCAGTTGCAACACCCCCGCAACTATGCATATTCAAGTCATTAGATGAATTAAAAAACATTAAACATGTGTCACATAAGTGCAGTTTGCCATTATGCTTAGTTATTTGACTGCTAACGAGTCGAGATAAATCTTTTATAAGACAGTAGTGTGACAAATTATTACTTTCTAAATAAAGCAAATGGATCACCGTTTCCTTTAAGAGCTTAGGCTTGTAGAGTGGACCTATTACGGTGTTATTTTTTAAACCATAAACATAAACAGAAATAGTAGGATTGTTGCCTTCAAATCGTGCGATATCTGATAAACTCAAAGGAAATGTTATACCTTCTATATTTAACACAGTGCGAAAGTCAGGATAGGAGGAAACTCTTTGCGCATGTCTTTTAGCAGGATATAAGGCAGCTACTATTGACCATAGAAAACAATACTCGTCATTATTATGAATATTAATACATGCCTTTTTCGATTTTATTGCTAAAGGCAAATCGATAAAACTTGAACCGCGCAATGGCTGGTACTTGTTAACATTAATTTCTAAATGAGAACTAGTTAATAAAGTCCAACCGCTGTCACGATCTTGGAATTCTTCAATTTTTTTCATTATTGTATTTTCGACCTCGGACATCAATGAGTTAAAATCATATCCTTGGTGAATGATATAGTTTTTTGTACCAAATGATTTTATCTCTTGTGTATCATTTTTAAACATTAAAAACAAAGCAAAATATTCAAAATTAATTTTCACACAAGTAAGATTTTTTAGAGACATACCTATCAACATTTTGATTTTTTCACGGGAAAACTCAATTAATGAATTTAGAGAACAGTTAGTATTTGGATCAACTATTTTATAGGAAGCTATACGGTTCCGAAACGCTGAATTTATTTTTTCAATGCCTTCGCAAAAATATGAAGTACTTTTATTTTTATGATTGGTACTGCGAAGATGACCCATCCAATGTCTTTGCTTAATAGTTGAGTTACAAACAGAACAGAAAGGCATTTTAAAGTAAAGTCAAATGAATTGTAAATATTCAAAAGTAACTTAAGAGAATGTAATCAGAAGTCACGTAATTACTATCAAACGCACAGAGTAAAAATACAAACAAATAAAATAATAAAAATCAATTGTAAATATATTTTAATTAAAAACCTCTAACATCCTATTATATACTTATTTATATATTATCCTTCCTATATATAAACTTAAACTTATTTAAAATGTATTTTATCACTATAGAAAACAGGTTCAGAGTCGAGGAACAACTCGTGGGCCTGCTTAACAAATTTTTGCAGTTGGTTCCATTGCCCAGAATCCTGGTCCAACTGCACCTTCAGAGTTAATGCCGCCTTTTTCCAGCGATCTTCTGGACGTGTTGAGAGAATATCGTTTTTATTGTATATTTTAAGGTCGATGTAGAATCCACCTGTTACATCTGCGGTCCGTTTCACCTTCCCTGTTGCTACTCTGCTAACAACAGTTGAGACGAGATCCGCGCCGCTCTTGATTATTGGTGAACGAGTTTCTACATCTCCCTCCAATTGGAACAAGTCCGTGCCACGAGGTTTTTTACTGCAACAACGAAAATATTCTTTAAGTACAATAATAATATAATTGATGTACTAAAATAGGTTATCCAATAGACATACTCTACAGGGTGTTAAGGTAAACACCTTATAATTCAAACCATCAAGTAACCCGTTAAAATGAACAAACTTTCCTTTGATACCAATGCTAGAAACTCGAAAAAAATGAACATATTCATACAAAGCCGTCTTGGTAACTTGTATGAAATATATATTTTTTTGAGTTTTCAACAACGGTCCATTGAGGTTGTTCATTTTGGTTTTCCGGGTTGGTTTGATGGTTTAATCACACAGTAAAAGTTTTTACACTAACAACCTGTATAACATAGATAATTAAAAGGTTAAATTTTATTATAGACTAGAATAGATATAAAAAATGTGAACCAAATTATAATATAGTAGTGACTCGGAACCCGGAGTTCTGCTTCGCAAGGGTACAATGTACATATAAACTTTCTCTTGAAATCACTCTATCTAATAAAAACTGTATCAAAATCCGTTGCGTAGATTTAATGATCTAAGCGTACATAGAGACAGACAGCGGGATACGACTTTGTTTTATACTATATAATGATATATTATATCACGTATGGAAACGTAACGCAAAGTAAAGAGCTGGAAGGAAAATTTATCATAGAAAATATTAAATTAAATTGTAGTAAGTACCAACCTTGTTGTCGAACCGGATCCCGAGTTATTGGTGGATGCTGCTGAATCTGCCCTGCGTTTTGCCCCGGTTTTCTTCGACTTTGCAGAACTCGACCGCGGTTTTCGTAGGATTATCTCGGAAGTATCACTTTCGTAGTCAGACCTGTAATTGAATAGAAAAATTAAAATTAAAACAATACTTATATGATGAGTTTGTGACTACTAAAGTAGAAACTATTTCGATGTTTAAAAATTAATACTAGCGACCTGGACCCAGGCTTTGGACGGGTGCAATGTACATAAAAACTTCCCCTTGAAGTCTTTCTAAAAATCCGCATCAACATCCGTTGCGTAGTTTTAAAGATCTAAGCGTACATAGGGACAGACAGCGGGATACGACTTTGTTTTATACTATGTAATGATATCATATTATATTAAATATATCAGTATAGAAACGTAAAGCAAAGAAAAGAACCGGAAGGAAAATTTATCATAGAAAGTATTAAATTAAAATGTAGTAAGTACCAACCTTGTTTTCGAACAGGATCCCGAGTTATTGGCGGATGCTGCTGAATCTGCCTTGCGTTTTGCCCCGGTTTTCTTGGACTTTGCAGAACTCTCCCGCGATTTTTTTACAATTATCTCAGAAGAATCACTTTCGTAGTCAGACCTGTAATTGAACACACAATTAAATTAAAACAATACTTATGATGAGTTTATGAATCACTCGACCTATTTCAATGTTTAAAAATTAAAAATATTCTATCATATTGAAAAAATTAACCGCTGTTATTGAAAAAAAATAACTTTTAAATATAATACGAAATAAAGTAGTACCTATAATTTAAAAATTAACAAACAAAAAATTTTTAGAGTGCTATCTTAGAACACATAGCTTTTTGAGACGTAATAAAGAAGTTAACAAACATACATGAAATGCGCGAAACACATAACCCTTCTTTACAGTCGAGTAAAAATAAAATGTTATCCAAAATACTCACTTACATTGTTTTTGAAGTTGATGTTTGAGGTTCACGTAACTAGTAACTTCGAATTGTTTTGTCACTGAGGAACACCCGACAAAATATATATACTTTGAGCCAGCGATAGGACACGACTGAGGAACACGAACAAAATTAAATTTTTTATTCAAAATCAATAGCTTTTATCCACAAAAACTGTTATTTTAGCAAAATTTTGTGTCATGATAAAATTGAACTGTAAGTCCATGTGTTTAGGATTGCATTATGAATGTAACAAACTTACGTCGTAATGCATCAAAACAATTGCCACGTTGCTATAATTTAACTCTAGCTGTTTCCCGCGATTTCATCCGCGTGGTTTTCGGTATAACTCAGACTATTCAAACTCGGGACCGACTGTCAAACATCAAGAGTTTTTACAGCGTTTGCTCAATGATTACTTAATAGATAAATTTTGTAATGCATTAAAATGTATTAAAAATGTATCAGGCGGATCCCAAATATTTTGAAAATAAATGTTCTCGCTGATAATGTAGCTTTCTATTAATGAAAGAATTATGAAAATCGGTACAGTAGGTTTTGCGTTTGTCCATTACAAACAAACACACAAATCTTTTAATATTAGTGTAGGTTTAGATAAAATTTCAAAGATTACCGTTCTATTACAACTTTAATGCAATCATATTACAAAGGCGATCCGACTTTGCGACTGACGCAATTAGTAAAAATAACAACGTTGTCAATTTTATGTTGAAAACAATAGAAGGATAGAAGAGTAGGTAATTCATGTATGATGATTTTTCATTCAAAGGTATGCATACAAAGCTACACGCAGACCTGCATTTGTAAGACATGAATAATTGTTTTACAATCAAGCTCATTTGTAAGAGTTGATAAAATCTTATAGTAAAGTATACATGTCTTACTAGTTGATAATTTCAAAAATCAGCTTCTAAAAATGTGTATGAAAGAAAACGAAGTGTAAATATCAAACTTATTTCAGCGACCTTGACAGTAGAGTACTTCTACTTTTGTTAATTCTTTATTTTATGCTAAGACATGTGTAGAAATATGTTGCGGTAAAACTATGGCGAGCTCCGTGGCGCAGTGGTTAACACTCCAGTCTGCGACACGAGGGTGCGGGTTCGATCCCCGGTCAGGTCAAGATGGAAAACGATCTTCTTCAGATTAGTTTTGAACGTTTGTTTATATACGAATCTATTATAAAATATAGTATCGTTGAGTTAGTATCCTTAGACACAAGTTCACAACTTACTATGGGACTAGCTACGTTTGTGTTATATGTCCCTATATAATTATTCAGTTTTTTATCATAAAGTACCAAACCTTGTTAATACAATAAATATTCAAGAAAGTATCTACATATTGAAAGTATAATGAATTTAACTTTGATTTATGGAAATAACATGCTAAGAGTGGCCTTAAGGTCTAATAGACCTGGGCTCTGTCTACCCCGCAAGGGAAAAGACGTGATACTGTGTATGTTATGGAAATAATTCAGATTCACATAAATATAATTTCATACTGACTACAACATCAACAGTTTGCAGTGCTAGCAATTCCTGTTTAACCGAACATTACACATTGGTTCTTAAGTCAATGTTATAAGATCTAAAATGGAATATAATTAATGTTCGTGACTGTACATGCATACCTTGCAACTAAACGTGGGAACGAAAGCATAGTTGTCTTGTTCATTCGTGATCTGACGTGTTTTTAGTGTTGGATGAATTAAATTTTTATTTGAATGTCAAAAAGACATGAGGCAATCTGTCTCAAATCTAAATTTAATACAAAAACATCTGTATCCTAAAATTGTGATGTCTTCGAGCCAACCTGGTCACAGAAATCTTAGTTTGTGGAAGACATGAGTTAATCTGACCTTAATATTAGTATATCGGATACATTCCAACGTTAAAGATTTTATCTTCTTGTATGAAATGAAATACAACTGAGATTTCGATGTCATTTGAGCCAATCTGGCCATAGGAAAACGCTATTTCAATCTCCTGTGAAATGACATGAGTCAATCAGATCTTAATTTCAGTTGTATGGAAAAACTATAAGTTCAGATATCCTTCGAACCAACCGGGTCATAATAAGTTTGTGGAAGGAAATGAGTCAAACTGACCTGAATTTTACTTTATCCCATTTCATATAAGTTGTTTAGTGATGTGCAAGTATCAGTGAGTGTAGTGTGTTTTCGAGTTGAGTTTGCCAACTTCAGTGATCTGGTAAGTCATTATTATTATTATTTTCGTCATACTGAGTAGGGTGTAAAAATTGTAATGGAATGATGACCGTAGGTAATAGTTATAACATCACATAAATATTGACACTTTTATGGTCGAATATGAGAACTTTACACCATGAAAATGGTCAAGAGCTCTCATACTAGAATTCTCCAACATCACATGAATGTTGTCATTACATTGACAAACGTTTTAATTTGATTTGAGAGCTTTAGGCCACGAAGTGGTCTACAGCTCTCAATATAATACTACTATCATTTATTTACATTAATACATCACATACATAAATCATATAATATAATAAAACCTAAATAATAACTTTGTCTAAATTAACTGTATACTTTATTACTTAAACGAGCTGTTATTGTTGTTAATATAAAAAATAGTCTAAGGAATGGCACCAACAATTTTAATGACATAGTATCAAGAGGGTTTTGGGGTCGACACATCGATATATGTAGCTAGGATTATATCTGGGAACACATGATTTTCTGTCTTAATCTAGGTTTTCCAGGAATTAGTCCTATTAAATGTAATTTCGGATACATCACGCTACACCAGCGCGTCTTGCGAAAAATTCAGTTACGATAGCCCTTACAATAACGTATCTGGACGGTCTTCACGATGATGTCCTGTTGTGGCAATGTCAGGGAGTGGTGATGGAAACACAGGAGCTCCTATGGTAAGGTTTTACATTACGAAGTCTACATCTACATGTATGATTCATAAACAAATTAATGTACTTACTTATCAATAAGAACAAATTTTACAAAATGTAAATACTTGAAGCGTGTCAATATTTTCGAATTTACTAACCATTTATTTAAGTATAATTATAAGAGTTCTGAGATTACAAAAACGAAAAGAGAAATTACAACATCGGAATTAATCACCTCCTTCTTTTAATGTAGTCGGTAAAAAAAACGAAAAAATTGTAATTCATTTTTATTAATTAATATAATTGCATGCCTGAATTGGTAAAATATGTGCGCTACTAACAAGTATACTAACACCTTTTATACCATATTTTATGCAAATAAAGATAAAAAAAAAAGTACAGTTCTTTGTCTTATATCATAAACAATAACATAACCTAAATGGTGATATCGTCTCAAAATATTTCTTCGAGTTATTAAAATGACTAATAATATTTATAATAATTAATATATATTAATATTTCAGTGTTAGATTTAGAAATCTAACACTGAAATACCTTACACCACTAATAATTACTCGCAAAAAGCAGTGCTTTATTCGGGCTTGCGGTTTTATGATAGAAATCTTATGAATTGAATGGAGATAGGAATTCGTGGGCCCAGAAGTTATCAAATTGAAACTTGTACTAAAAGTCAGTCATATTTTTCTAATAAAACTTACAAAATAATGTACTTATTATTTTACCATACAGAAAACTAACAATCCGTATTCTTACTTATATTATAAATGCGAAAGTGAGTTTGTTTGTTTGTTACGCTTTCACGCCGTAAATACAGAAGCGATCATCATAAAAATTTGCATACACTTTATCCCGGAAAAATTAGGTACTATTCCCGAGGTATCGACATTGATGCGGGCGGAGCCGCAGCAATAGCTAGTATGTTATAAAACTAAATAATCGATAAAAACTTAACTCCACTCATATTTAGCATCCGTATAATAAATATATTAAAATCAAACCAATCAAATATCTTGATTACTGAATTATTATCATCATCATCATCAGGTCCTTTTTTTTTAGTCTCCACTACAGGAGCACGACCCTCTCTGTACTACTAGGGCCATACTTGGCCAGAGCAGCCAGAGGAATTAATTGAATTATTATACTGATGCCCAATTGCACTATTTTTTATTTTTATTATTTTTTCTGTGGGCAATTGTTGTTATAAAACGTTTCAAGTAAGGCAACTTTGATTTGTATAATACTTGGGCCCACGAATGTATGAAACAGTTCCATTCTCCTTACTATGTTAAAGCCCAAACCTAAAGTTGTAATAGTTTCTCAGTAAAGTATACCACAAAAATGCATAGATTGTGGGAGAGTGCTAAGGCTCACTCCGCTCGCTTAAAATTTAAATATGAAGGAGGATCTTTATTGCGATACTTCAAATATTTAAGACAATACTTTAGGATAGACTAGATATTGTCAATGTAAGGCGATAAGAGCGCGGTAGTATGAAGTGACCTATTATCCCTATTGCGCGTACAAATATGATTTTTTTGCGAATTGGATAATCTTTAGAAAGATGAAATTATAGTGCTAATGGTAATTTAATAATCAATAACTCAGGAAATGTATTTTGACTGCGAGAGTGTACACATTGGAGGTTCTCTACCAAAATCCTAATCCTAACTGATATTATAAATGCGAAAGTGAGTTTGTTTGTTTGATTGTATGATTGTTTGATTGTTTGATTGTTTGATTGTTTGATTGTTTGATTGTTTGATTGTTTGATTGTTTGATAGTTTGATTGTTTGATTGTTTGATTGTTTGATTGTTTGATTGTTTGATTGTTTGATAGTTTGATTGTTTGATTGTTTGATTGTTTGATTGTTTGATTGTTTGATTGTTTGATTGTTTGATTGTTTGATTGTTTGATTGTTTGATTGTTTGATTGTTTGATTGTTTGATTGTTTGATTGTTTGATTGTTTGATTGTTTGATTGTTTGATTGTTTGATTGTTTGATTGTTTGATTGTTTGATTGTTTGATTGTTTGATTGTTTGATTGTTTGATTGTTTGATTGTTTGATTGTTTGATTGTTTGATTGTTTGATTGTTTGATTGTTTGATTGTTTGATTGTTTGATTGTTTGATTGTTTGATTGTTTGATTGTTTGATTGTTTGATTGTTTGATTGTTTGATTGTTTGATTGTTTGATTGTTTGATTGTTTGATTGTTTGATTGTTTGATTGTTTGATTGTTTGATTGTTTGATTGTTTGATTGTTTGATTGTTTGATTGTTTGATTGTTTGATTGTTTGATTGTTTGATTGTTTGATTGTTTGATTGTTTGATTGTTTGATTGTTTGATTGTTTGATTGTTTGATTGTTTGATTGTTTGATTGTTTGATTGTTTGATTGTTTGATTGTTTGATTGTTTGATTGTTTGATTGTTTGATTGTTTGATTGTTTGATTGTTTGATTGTTTGTTTGTGACGCTTTCACGTTGTAACTACTGAACCGATCATCATGAAAATTGCATACACTTTATCCCGGGAAAATTACTATTCCCGAGGGATCGACATTGACGCGGGCGGAGCCGCGGGCGAAAGCTAGTGAATAATAAATAAGATAAAGCTGCACCCAATAGACTCTCAGCTGCACCCTATTCATGTGGGCTGAATAGTAAACCACATAAACCGTGATATAATTTATTGCTGGCATACCCTTTTCATTTTAGCTGGACAGGAAGCCTAGTGAATTAGCAAGTTCCTAAACAAGGTTTATCAAAGCATTGTAAATTTTAAGAGTAGATCAATAAATAGTTTAAAACATCTTAAAGGTTTATAAGATAAAATGTTTATTTAAATAAATATGATTCCAAATTTGATTGTAATAATGTGTTGAAGTTTTGTTTGTTCATCAAAATCGATAAAAAATATAGGTCAAAAATACTTAGTTTTAAATAAAGAAAAAATAAGAATAATAAATAATGACATTAATAATAATTACATTAGTAATTTCATTTAGTTGATATCATGGCACAGACACACGCCCAAAGTTATATGGTCTGATATGGTCGTCAAATAACAACACCCTCTTTCTTATTAGCTGTAAAAAGTCGTCGTCGCAACCCTTAGAATATTTAAAGTTTCCCGCGCACGTGCGACGTAAAATAAACAAAGCAACGTCTGAAGCACAGAGTTATGCATATGATGCTTGATACAGCCGTATATCACCGCGTACAGGACAATTTTCCGCGCAACATAAATTCGTCGAGTCGGGAAAGTAGACAAGTTAATATGAGATTTCATATCAAGAAAGGAAACAAGGCACGCTTCGGGCTCAGTGCTAATGAATAAATAACTTAGTTCGTGTGTCTTCACTCCCTAGTTTACATAAGCATGGTGTGGGCAGAAAATAAACATGAGAAACAGAAGGATAACACAGACTTATCCTTTTAACATTTATTCATGATTTTGATTAGAAGTTACTTACAAGTTTTGTCTGTCGTAGGATCGTATCAGCTTTATAGACACGTCATCGGTGTGATTAACATGCTTGCATTTATTTTTACGTGCGTTCTTTATTTACCGACACTACCAATAATTATCGTTATATTTCGACCAATTTACACAAACCCTATACAAATTAGATATTTAAACCTTTCTCATAAATTATTCTACCGATTGGTGAAAATCACAGGAAAATTCGTGTAGCAGTTTTTGGGCATATCGCAAACAGATAGACAGACAAACTTGGTGGAGGACTTTGTTTTATAGTATGTAGTAATAATGCTCGAGTCAAAACACCAGCACAAAAAATGTGTACTAAAAAAGTTTTTAAAAGTAAGTACCTGCACAAATTTTAATTATTATGTGTATTGTTTGTGTTTCTAATATTTTTTTCAATTTAATATCTTCATAATCAGAGTTAATTGAAACGCTTGAAACAAAGAATTAAAATTGGTAAGTATTTTTGAGAATGAGATGTTCTAGTATCGAGTATATTTTATCCAATTAATGTCAGTAAACATCTATTTTACTTATTTTATACACGCTTAAGGCTTAAGTAGATAAAGCGTAGAGCGTAGACACATAATTCTAGATTACATCCAAAATCGTGCTTAACTTCCATGTACTTATTCCATTTACCTGCGTCAGATTTTAACTATTACATTGTTAGAGAACACACGCATCCTACTCATCTGTAAACTTATTAGTTTTTGTACATACCTAGGTAAATGCATGACTGACGTCATGGAGCTAGCTTTGCATGAATTTATTCAGCGCTTACGTGGGAAATGAGGAAAAATTTCTTTGATTTGTTTGCGGCCATACGGATGCGATACTATGTTTTACCTCGATGGGAGAAATGACAGAAATTGTTATTTATTTTTCACGACTTTCCTTATTATGTTACGAAGTCGTAATTGGAATATTTTTTCCGGGATTACCTTCCTTGTAATATAAATTGCTTACTTACTGGCCTTAATTTTGTTAATTATTTTTTTATCCCTTAAAAACATAATGTACTACGTACTTTATAATTAGGCTTAAACCAAGTTGATATCTATTTCAATATAAGTTTTGCCTATAACTTTAACTATACAATTATAGCTTTCATAATAAACCCAAAAGTTTAATTAACCAACAACAATTTTTGGAGTATGATAGTGCACTATGGTCAGGAGAGTTATGTTCAACTACCTGTCCGGTAGTTGTAGGTATGGCATCGGGTACGGGCGCGCCCGGCGTCCTGAGCAGCTACTTGCTTTTCCCTCATTCACCCGAGTGAGTAGTATCCCAAAACCTTCATTCCCTTTCCAAATACAACTTATTCCTATCCTTCCCCAGCTTCAAAAGGCTTGCAATGGGCAGCAGCGTCGTAAGCACAAGAAGCCAAAGAAACTGCGCTCGCCATCTCGCCTGCCAAGCGTGGTGAGTACGGCAATATCCTACCATGGAACGAAGAATCCTTGGAAGAGGCCCTTGTCCAGCAGTGGACTATTTGCAGCTGAAATGATGATGATCATGAGACACTATTGTATATGAATTAGGGCCCAAAAATTTGATATCAAATTACTCTGTACTAACCTTTGATCAAGTATAAAAAACTAGATGCACAGTCACATACAAAAATTACACTTCATGCTGTACACAATGATTTATATGTAGATATTGTTATGATAAAAATCTTCATCAGTGCAATACCAACCCAACTCGCATGCTATTAAGTTGAATTTTGAAACCTGATCGTCGTCAGCTTTATGAATTTAAAATTTAACGGAAAAGATGCACTATGATGCCTACTAGGCGCTTATTTGGTTAGTACTATTTTTGTATCGCGGGTTGTATGACTAGTTTTTCATACTTGATCGAACATCCTAATATAGAGGTAAATAACTCAGGGCTCGTGTTCAAAGAGGGGGCTTGTCCTGCGAAATATTAGGCCAGTATATAACAGGATATACAGATATAGAACACATTTCAATAAATGGTGCCACTGCTTGGATTCACGGAATACTATGGTGAATTCATTCATGTCACGTAGTACACCCCCGCCCTCAATGTCTTGCTTTAATTTAAATTGCTGCTCGTAAACATTAGGTAGTGACTAGATAGCTTTTGCAGACGCTATTTTAGTTAAAAACTGAATCATTAATAGGGATAGTTACTATTAATGATTACTATAGCCGTTGCCAAATATCAATGTGTAATTTCTTCAAAAAAGTATTTTTTAGGAAATAGTTACGATTTGACGCAATAGATGGGTACACGTTTTGGTGTTACCTTTCAGATTATTTCCATACAATAAGGAATACATGCGCGATTATATTACAATCATGGGGTATGAATACTTACGACTTTAAGTTATCAATATAAAATAATCTTTCTTAAAAATTTGACTTCAACCAAACAAAATACATTTTGATGATTTCAAATGAGATTTTTTTGAATTGGTTCTTAAGTCATATATAAACCAATTTATAATGAAAAAAGGTTGAAGTCAGATTTTTATGAAAAAATCATAGGAAAAAAATGAAAAGAAATATTAAAAAACAAACAATTTAACAATTTTTAAAGTCGGTTAAAAACAGATATGAATTTAAATAGATCTATAATAGAAGTGGGTCTTTTAAGACATCTATTTTCAAACGAATGTAATTTTATAAAGCCTTATGGTGAGGTAATAAATGATAAATAAATAAAAATAAGCTGACTATGGGCTCTAAACTAGTGACTAAACTAACTTTAAACTCAAGACTAGCTCCGTGGCGCAGCGGTCAACACGCCAGCCTGCGACACGGAGTGACCGGGTTCGATCCCCGGCCAGGTCAAGATGGAAAATGATCTTTTTCAGATTGGCCTGGGTCTTGGATGTGTATCTATATATGTATTTGTTATAAAATATAGTATCGTTGAGTTAGTATCCCATAACACAAGTCTCGAACTTACTTTGGGGCTAGCTCAATCTGTGTGATTTGTCCGTATATATTTATTTATTTATTCTAAACAGCACGATCTTACAGCTGTTTATGGAACCGGAAATATGCTTGAATGAGAAATAGGTGAATAAGAAACAAGAATCCATTAACGCTTACAGCGTGACAAGCCGCGTGTCATGACGACACGTCCGACATCATCAGCTATGCTTTAATCTCGAAGCCGCCGCGTTTTATTTTATAAAGCGTCGAAAATAAACTCCATCCGCTTTTGGTTAGTCGATTTGTTATTTGAATCCAGTGGGAACCCTTTCAGCAGGGCGAGCATTTTTTATTTGGCGCTTTTCATGTGTTTTTGTTTTTACTTAGCATTTCGAGGTTAATTTTCATGAAAAATCTTAGTGTAGATATTTTATTAATTCTGTAATACATAATTATAATAATGTAACAATTTCATCATTGGATTTAAAATAATAACTTGATAAACTATGAGTTATACATATAAGTCTTCTTCACTATTAATTGAGATATCAATGTAAGAATACAATCAAAAGGCATAGGTCATTATAGAATCACGGTTTTAAAGTCCTTATAGAATCACGGTTTTAAGTCCGTTACGAATCATCTTTACTAATTTGAGTGTAACGAAACTGTCGTGTGATAACTCCCAACACTTTTTAGTATGACCCCGATGATGCTTGTCGTAACATGCTGGAACTGTGAAAATGTGAGTAAAGTGATTATATTTTGAATGTATTGATCTATTGAAATTCTCAAAGTGATATCAATCGATTGTGATTACTTCGATATTTAGATACTAATGGCGAGAAGCAATTATAAGAAAGATTATTAGCATGAGATCAAAAAAACCAGAGCTTGGTGTATAACCAGCAACAAGCTTGAATGAGAGGTAGGCGTTACAAACAGGATTTCATTAACGCTCACAGCGGACGTGACACGCCATGTGTCATCACGTTACGTCCGATATGAACTGGTATGCTTTAATCCCGCACCGCATTTTATTTTATCAAATTTCGAAATTATACTCCATCTGCCGGTCGGTCAGTCGATTTGTCAACTGTGTCCAGTGGGAACCCTTTTAGCAGCGTGAGCATTTTTTATTTGGCGCTTTTCATGTGTTTTTGGTTTTTGCTCAGCATTTCTTAATTTATTTTTAAGAAGAATTTATGTGAGTCTTTCGTTAGGCTTTGCAATATTCTCATCTGATAAAAAATAGTAACGTAATAACGATAAGTTTTTAAATTTGTGTTTAATAATTAATTATCATGACATCAATATAAGAATATAGGTAACCATGTGGAATATTATGTCATTACAGAATTACAGCCTACATTACAGGCCGAAACTAGTCCTCGAATCTGATGAATAATACGCGAGTAAAGTGATGATATATTGAATTTATCTCGCTTAAGATTTTATACTATTATGAGCTATAGATCTATTGAAACAGCTGTTTTCAGTTATATCATTCATATAATTTTAAGTAATATTAATCGAATATGTCAATGGTAATCTTATATTCATCATCATCAGGTCTTTTTAGTCTCCACTGCAGGAGCATGACCCTCTCTGTACTACCGGAGCCATACTTGGCCAGAGCAGACAGAGGATTTGGCCTACCTCTTCTCGCTGGCCAGATGGGTTGGCGAGGTCTCATTGATGTTTATAAGCTTTGTTTAGTTTGTTTTTCCTCTTACGACCTCCGTGGCAAGACTAGGAGTGGTCTTATTCTACTCTGCCGGAAACCACACGGCTATCTTATATAAGATGTTATATTAGAAGCAACTAAAACAAAGATTATTATCACGGGCTCCAAAACACCAAAGCTTGGTATACAACCAGCAACTAGTTTGAATGAGAGGTAGGTGCGTTACAAACAGGATTACACTAACGCTCACAGTTGACGTGTCACGCGGTCACGCCGCGTGTCATGACGTCACGTCAGATAAGAACTACCATGCTTTAATCCCGTACCGCATTTTTATCAAGCTTCGAAATTAAACCTCATCTGCCTTCGGTCGATTTATTGGGTTAGTACGAGTACCTTCGATTTCGAGGAACCTTTTCAGCAGGCGTGAATTTTTTATTTCTCGCTTTTTATGTGTTTCACATAGGATTTGTGTGTAACTTTGATGAAGAGTTGTTTGTGGGAGATTTATTAAGCTTTAATATAATAAAGTTACAATTCTATGAATTGATATTTTTACATTAACACTTTCGCTGACACTGAACCAGACACAAAAGAAATAACAATAGAATTACGTCTACAGGCGAGCAGTGTCAGCGAAAGTGTTAAATAACTTTTGAATGCGCATCAAAATAATCATTATCAAAAAAATAGGAGTCAATTCATCTCCATATTTATACCTCTATAAGAATGACGTGTATAGGGGGAAACCCAATAAGTGCTGGCTTGATGTCGTTGGGGAGGATATGCGTGCCAATGGTCTCATAACCAAGGATGCCGAAGTTCGTGCGAAGGGGAGAAGATAAAGCCGAAAAGCGGACCCCGGGCTCCGAAGTACCCTAGCTAAGGATGCAACCGGGAACACGCTCAGATGAAAGAGAGAGTGAGAGAGAGAAAAATGACGTGTATGAGTAAAATCAATTAAGACACCAGTTTTCATAATCTATCTCTTGTAACCTGTTGATAAATTATCCTTAGCGGCCCTGGGTTTCCAAAACACCGTAACTAGTTTACCGATTTAGAAGCAGAAACATACTCGGATGAGAGATAGGTGAGTGGCGAACAGAATTTCATTAACGCTTAGGTACAACAGACGTGTCACGCCGCGTGTCATGAAGTCACGTCCACCATGACCCGCCATTCTTTAATTTTTAGACCCACCGCGTTTTATTTCATAAAACGTCGAAATTAAATTAAACTTGATCTGCCTTCGGTCAGTCGATATGTTAACTGAATCCGGTGGAAACCTTTTCAGCAGGCATGCATTTTTTATTTTGCGCTTTTCGTGTGTTTTCCCCGAGGATTTTGTGGTTTATTTTAATGAAGAGTTTTGTGTGGGAGGTTCATTAAGCTTTTTTATTCTCGTGATAATAAGATTACGTGTTTTATTTATAGACTTAATGAAAAAAATATTAAACACATGTTTTTAAAATAAAGATGTGGGTATACATTTTTAGCATGTGTGGTTTTTCCTTACGCTGAATTTTCTTCACTTTGTCGTTGTTACTTACTTAATAAACTAGTCCGGAATTCCTTCTGTAATGACTACGGAGTTCATAAAAATAAAACATTGAATATTCCTACTCCTTGACCTAACCAGCAATCTTTTCATCCTATGGGGTAATTCTATTCATTCTATCATTCCTAATGGGTTTGAAGGGAACCGTTTCTCGAAACTTAGCTGTTGGCCTTGCAATTTTTAACTCTGCCTACGATGCAACACATGTACAAAAAATTAACTTTTGTATATATGTAGTTATGTAATTTAGCTAATTCCAATAAAAAATTGTACAAAAGAAAAAATACAAAGTAAGATTTTTTGAATTCATTAAAGTAACGTTTTCCGTATTTAGGTTGCTGTACCAAAAAAGTTGTTTAGATTCAGGGGTATTTGCTGCATATTCGTGTTATGAAGTTATTATACTTTATTAGGGTGATAACAGAGCCTATGGTTACAAACTCCAAAGGCTACATTTAGCATGATAGATTTTCATAGTATACATTCGACCATCTTTTATGATGTTAAATGTTTACAAGGCTTGCACACTGGATACATAATGTCACATACTGTTTTTCATACAAATAATGTTTCATAATTTTAACATGTTCAGGGGTGTCATCCTCAGCTGAATGTCTGGTGGTTGCAGGTATGGCATTGAGTACATGCGCCCAGCCTCCCTTCACTCGTTACAACCAAAAAAGCGCCTAGTTCTTAAGATATATTTTCGTATGTATGTTAGTCTGTAGGGTAAATATATTTATGGGCCTATATAATGTTATACTCGTTGCCTGAAATATACGAATAAATAAAAAGCGGTTTCGATGGGTAGCAGCGTCGGAACCGCGATAAGCTAAACAAACCTCACCAACTCGTCTACTGAGAATGTTAGGTATTGCAAAACCCCCATTATGCAAGTCGTATTGACTTCTTGCAGCTGGAATAAAAATGCTTTAACATGAATGCGACTGCAACAAAAATTAATAAATGTTCTCATCGAAGGTTCTCATTGATTCATTTTCAAGCAACTTTCTTATAAATTTTGTTGTAACTTGTATCTAAAAAATTGTAACAGCAATGCCCCGTTCAATTGTGATACCTGGTCGAATTTATATACCTACCTACCCTTTCCAACTAACGTTGTTTACTTAGGGACACCGCTTTTAATAAAAGACAAAGAAAAGTAAAGCGCTTTCCTTCCTGTGTTTACCCTAATTAACAGCTATAATGGGGTTTCAATGTTTTAGGGTAAGGTACTTTAGTGATGATGTTTTCATTAGAATGTTTATAACTTTGCCATTAAATAATTTAATATCCTGGGTTATAAATATGTATTTCATTTTGTTCTATTATTTTCTGTCCATCACCTGTCTTTTTATTTAATTGTTTTACATAAATGACTATAGTCCTTTTTTATATGTTCAGTGATATTTACTTTGTTTAATTTTTCGTGATGTGCAAAAGATTTTATCTTCTGAATCCGACAGATCTCATTCTCTCATTCTCTATCTCTTACATTAAAGTGTCATTTAACTGACCGCTTTAAAACAGTATTATAGGGTGCTAATAACACTATAATAGCATTATTCTCATCTAAAAATCTACATTGTTCTCTGAATTACTAAGCCAGCCACCATCAAAGTGCGTCTAAAAATACTATCTTAGCCACTATAATATATATCTTTGATGTAAGCTACTGTTACGCCCTAAGTTGGGGACGCTCGCAAGAAACATTAACATCTATGATATCTTAAAACACGTATTTATACACGAAAAGGGAAAATAATAATAAGAGAAATAATAAATATTTATTAAACAAATTACATAGACCAGGCACCAAAATGCGAGTTTTTTTCTAGCCCCCACTATATGGTTATGAAAATATTTATTCATATTCCAAATTTTTTAAGAAATTTATATGAATATTTCCCATTTATCAAACATCTCAAAACTTTCCTTGTTGATAAATGCTATTATAGTATATCAGAATTCTTTGATCACATACATACATAGTATCACGTCTTTTTCGGGGAAGACAGAGCCTACGTCTTTAAAACCTAAAAGCCACATTTAGCATGTTGGCGAGCGTTTTGTGTTTGATCACAAACATAACAAAAATTAAAAATACTTCGGTTTCTCTACTCTACTATGCGTTTTTATGTAATTAGTGAGTATTTTCAGTGATTTTTATTGTAATATTTAAGTAAATATTGGCATCTAGATATCCCTCATTTGTTTGCTGTGCCCTAACAGGACGTCACATGTACACGTACTGTGTAAAATGTAACATCTTTAAAACTGTGACTTGCAAATAAAATCTGAATCTGAATCTGGAAACCTAATGAACCTAACCCACCCTCTATGGCAAAGTTGTTTCTGTTATATTGGAGATGTCGCCCTAAGTTTGAGACAAATGGCATTAAAAAAAAGGCGCATGAGTTTATTAGAAGCCCTCTTATTTTCCTGTGGCTTAGTTTTTTATTAAATCAGAGGTTGGTACCCACGGCCAAAAAATCTATAGCTTAACTTATAATACCCTATTTTAATACACTAATAGATGATTTGGTGGTGGGGCGATTTGGGATGGGGTTTAAAGTTTTTACTTCCAATCGCAAGAGCGACGGCAATCCTACATGGGTTTGCCTCTTTATTTAGGAGAGATTAGTGCTATTGTGCTTTAGTTGCAACATATTAGCAAAAAACAGAGTAAAGCATTCCAATTAATTTTTCTATTTCTTTCCAGAAAGGAAACCGCATGGCACCAACACTGCATGGCATACAGATAGGTTAGGGCATTCAATTTTAAATGAGAACGTCGGAATGAAACAAAGCTGTGCAACAAATGTACAACATCTTTAAAATATTTTATCTCTTCAAATATACAGAGTTTCCTCATTTATATGGCAAAGCGGATGATGCACTGGAGGCCCATTGTTCATACCCGGTCGAGTCACGTACTATACCCAAGTATTAAGTATTCCAGCATGTAGCGTACATTGAACGTAATAAAACTATACACATTATTTAGTTATAAATATTTTTCATAAGCCGATACTAAATAAAGTTAGTCTTAGTAATAAAAACATGAGTATAAGGTATCTTAAAAGCCCTGCATTCCATTTACTATCGATGACCGCTATCGATTACTATGATGAATCTAATTAAAATATACTGTCTCGTACTCGTTTAAATAGGGTTTTCATAAGATACTTTACTACTAACTTGACTTTCTAAATTAAGATTGATTCGTACGATTAGTATGAGTCTTTACAAATGGCACTGCAGAAACCGCGGCTGTAAAACTTTGTACTTGTACAGTACTTACATAGAATGTGATGGCATAGCGGCGGTAATGACAGAACGGTGCTACGTGTATTGACATCTGTGGTTAAAACAAGTTTAAGTGTTAACCCTTATTAGCTATGTAGCTTTTTAACCTTTTCAACGCCATGATATATGTGACAAATAAATTTAGTAACCGCGCCGCCCGGTCAGTCTGATAGTGCCACAGATTGTGAATGCATTGTGCTCACTAAATTGATTTGTCACATATATCAGACTGGGGCGGTAAAAGGGTTAAACTTTCACGGTTATCAACATTAGTATGAAACATATCGTTCGATATTAGTATGAGACATATCGTTCGATATTTTGGTCCAGTTACATGGACCATGATCACGACAAACTCTCATTACTACAGGAATCACTAGAATAAGGATAAAGTAGAGTATATTATATTTGGCCAATAGTAAGTATTCAATCGATATTGATACTTAAAGAAGTTGATAAAACATTCTATAAATCATATAAACTTCAACAAGCTCAAACTATACAAGATTAAAAAGTGCGTAAAAATAAATGTGAAAACTGGTTTCACGTTTGTTTAATCAATTTTCGATGTGAAAGTCAAAGAAAATCAAATAAATGAATTATGTGTTTGTTAAAAACAGAATTTTAGTAGTTTACTGAAAGAGATGCCGCAGAATAGATACTCGTATTGGGGCTTCGGTTTTCATACAAAAATATATGATTCTAACTTATTGAGTATAAAGGAGATAGTTCATTCATTCATTTGTCAGCTTTTCATTTATCACTATCTTTATCATTTCAGCTGTAAAAACTCACTGCTGGACAAAGGCCGCTCAACAAAATTCTTCGTTGGGAGGATAATTAAAAGGTTATTTATCGAGTAAGTGTATTGCATGAAATAACTGGTAGGTACTTGTCTGTAGTTTAGTACTCTGTGTTACTTATTTACTCTGTAATGCACAGCTGCCTCCACAGGCTTTGAAGTGTTTCAAGAAAATATGTTATAGCCGCTACTATACTACGATAAAATGGTTTTCAAAGGCAATTTATCTTGTTTAAAAACATTATGTTGGTATGTCATTTTATGAAAAAGCAAATAAATACTTAGTGTTGTTTCAAATCAGTGTTTTTGCATTTATTCTTCTGTGTTTAGGTTTTGAATATTATTTAATTATAATTGATCGTTATTGGAATGGGTTTAAGCTTTTTAAGTCATAAGTACCTTAGAAATTACTCACTCTTCATCACCATCATTTAGAGTAGGTGTCACGGTCAATCGACCATGCACACTCTTCATGAGTAGGTACATTAAAAGTATATTCTATTTCATAAGCTTTCGCGGGGTTGAGCGAACGGACACACATTCGCTAGTCCCCATAATAGGGGCTCCTATAAATTGGAAGTTATCTGTGGTGCGGGTAATCTGGTAGTTTATGAGTTGGTTAACAATGCCGCGTGTTCGCCGCGAGGATTACAAGCCGAACAAGCTGTTGATTGGACTACCGATTACACGTTCTGCGTTACACATCTTGCGGAAATGATACATACGAGTATATACAAACTATCACGTCTTTTTCCGTTGTGAGATAGATGCTATTTAGGTATATGAACTGTTATTACAGCGTTTAGCATGTTGGTGGGCCTGTAAGTGAAAAACAGAATCAAAATAGTGATGGTTGCTAGCCGCATCGCCATGAGTATAGTGATGAAAAATATCAATATTACCAGTAAAAGAGTGGGTAAAAGATTTTTACACTTCTATACCCGAGTAAATCAACGCCGGTCCCTTATAAATACCTAATTCTTTATTCATTGTTATCCGTCGTTGTCCTGTCCGCAATTCTCGTCCTCCAACATTAATGTTAAACAATACAAGCACAGGACGGGTCTTTTTCTTCCCTCGATTTCTTTATTCTTTGAGACAAATATTATTTTTACTAGGTTCGTCGGGTTTTTGTATCCTAGCCGCTGGATTTATTTAGGCAGAAAAGTAGGCCATTTAATAAATCAGATTTTTGGAAATTGTATCACTCGAAAGTTTTTGTGTGATACCCGGAAGTGATAATCGTACAAAGCTTGTACAAAAATAAGTTTTGGCCTCTTTCTCACCAAAAAGGACAAAAAATGCCTCTCACTGAAAAAACACATCTTTAATATTTATTTCACTGTCACTTGTTTTACTAAATTAATTTAGACCATAGAATTTGTTTTAGTCCAGCAGCCCCGCCTATTTTTTTTCAGTGATTAATAACAGGCTGAATTTTCGTGAGTTCGTTCGGTTCGACGAGACGCCCAAGTTTTTCTTCTGTGCGAATTCTCAAAGAGGTAGGTAATGAACTGCGCCGATGTAAAACATGTCGAATTGGTAGGGTGTCGAAATTGTCTTTCGGAAAAACAATTGTGCTACAAAATCGATGGTTTGAGTTGAATTTTGTAGGACAATTGTTTTTCCGAGTTTATTATCATATTATCTTAAAATTTCAATAAAAAAATTACTATAGTCAGACAATTTCGACACCCTACCAAATCGACATGTTTTACATCTGCGTAATTCATTACCTACCTCTTTCAGAATTCGGACAGAGGGAACACTTGGGCATCTCATCGAACCGAACGAACACACGAGGATTCAGCCTGTTATTAATCACTGAAAAAAGCAGGCGGGGGCTGCTGGACTATTTGTATAACGAGTAGAAAGAGGAAGTATGTATTGGTAATAATCATCATTTATTATCGCCATTTTATTCCAGGTTACATCTTCAGCTGCGATGTTTAAAAACGCAGGTCCTACTTAATGCACCAAGTAATAGTTTTATCCTACCCGTACATTCCAGGAAAAAAATTGGTTGTCTGCGGAGTCGGATTAAGGACAATAATTTTACGTGATAACGGTGGAAGAGAGACAGATGCGTCACAAGTCGAACCCTTAGGCCGATCGTGCCTCTCTATGGCTTGATCCACACTCTCGCTTGCACATAAAACGTGACACTTTTTCGTGCGTGCAGCCCTACACTTATCACTGCTAAGGTCATAAAACCTATGTCCATTATTACTTAAGCTAATAATAAGGTTATAAACTATATGAGCCTATTAAAGCTGCTCTATTAAGGCTGTGCTTAAAGAATTTTCCCGAGAAAATTAGGCCTGTAATAACCTCTTTGATCTCGAAGCCGTTATAATGTCACGTAATTTTTGTGGCCTTAGATAAAAGAGGCTCCATAAGCCATAAATCTAAAAAGAAATATTTGAGAGAGACGTTGAATTAATGCGTTTCTTCTTTCAGCTGATATATGAGTGAAATGTGAACAGGTTCATCATATTTTTTTGCTATTTATGTGTAGCAATTATTTAATTAATTTCTATTTCATCGTCATTCCAGCCGTTAGAGTCTACCGCTGGACAAAGGTCTCTCCCAACAATTTTTGTACCGTGAGAGGATATACACGTATTCTATACTCTCCACGTTTGGCAGGCGGGTTGGCGAGCGCAGTTTCTTTGGCTTCTCGTACTTAAGGTGATACCACTGTAAATAAGGTCGTTCTGAACCTTATTTATCTCGCAAAATACTTAAATTAGGAGTTTCAAATCTAAGTTATATGATTTTAGACTATTTCATCTCCAAAAATTGAAGATGAAAACACGTTTTGATAAAATTTTCTCGATAGAAATATTTTTTGAAAAATGGTCTTCGTTCGCAGAGTTTTTAGTATTGTAGCTCAAATGCGACGAATGAAATAATGATTTTTAGACTAAAAGATAGGTTATTAGTAATTTATCAAAATGTAAATATGAAAATACAATTAACCGGTCTGATTTTATATAAAATAGAAATAACGAATTTGGCGCTTACGTTTTTTTCTTTGAGCGACTCGAGACTATCTCCTATCTCATCATTCACGGGCTAAACCGCCAAGCGCTATCCCTTGCGCGCACTTGATCAGTCCTTTGCCGAGCGAAGATACCAAACATTTGAGGCCTCGCCTTTTTGATTCGGGAAGGGAATAAAGGTTTTGGGATACTCGGATGATTTGGAAAAGAAAATAGGAGCTTGGCAAGCCGGGCGCGCGTACCCGAAACCATACCTGCAACCATCGGACAAGCGGCTTAGGATGACACCCCTGACCATTTATTATTTAGTGATTTTTCTACGTAGTAAGCAACTTATATTACAAAAGATATTTAGATATATTTTCGTTGCTTCATACACATTTTGTATAATGTAACAAAGAAAAACAGACGTGTATTTTTGTTTCATTAATTTTAAAGTGCAGCAATAGTAACAGTGGTTTCTGTAAATTGTAGTTAAATTTGTATAAAAAATACAAGAAAAATATAAAGCAGAATCTGGTTTCCGACGAAATATTTTGCGAAAAGTATTTAACTTGAGTAAACGTTTCTGTTTAAATTTTCGCAGTTAGCTACGTAAAAAATTAAATATGTACTTAGTATAAAAAGAAAAATTATTTGATGTTAATAATTGAAGAATGATGATAATTGATAATATTATTGCATCGAAATTCTAAATGCGTATTCATATACCTGAGAGATGGACCTGGTTGCATCCAGACGGGGTATCGAAGAATGAAATCGATTATATTCTCACTAATCTACACAAAAATGTTCTAAACATCGAAGTTCTAAAAGTAACATATCCCACTGATCATAGATTTGTTAGAATGACCATAAAAATAGAAAAATCAAAAAAAAAGTCGAATTCAATACGGTAGATCTGTAAAAAGCTCTCTAAAAAATGAAAATGATATAACAAGATTCAAAGAGACACTAGGTAGCTTAAGAGAAGACCTTACGTGTAATAAAAACAGTGACACTGTTCAGCATTATTATAATAGAATAGTCAATTCCATTGAAGCCTCTCTAAAAAATGCTCATTCACCCATTACTCGGAACTCCATACACTCTGTTATATCGGATCGTACTAGAAAATTGATAAATCGTAGAAAAGAATTACATAAAATAAAATCCAAATTCGTGCTACGCGAAACGAGTTAAAAGCTTTGTACAAATTAATAAGCAAATATATAAAATATGATTATAAGAAGTATCGCGAAAAAATTATGGAAAAACATATCATGACTACAGGCGGCATTAAAAGAGCACACAAAGAACTCAACGCTCACAAAACATGGATACAAGGACTGCAAGAGAAAGAAAAAGTCACTCATAATAGATCAGAAATTATTAATATAGCAACAAACTTCTACAAAGATTTATATAAGAGTAAAGATGTTGAAGATAACTATGACGCTGATTTGCAACCAGCCATTATTGACGATAACATACGCTACTTTGATGAGGCAGAAATCTTACACGGTATAAACAGATTAAAATTTGAAAAATGCCCTGGACCTGATAGAATCTCAAATGAAGCCATTAAATTTGCAAAATATTATCTGGCTGCGCCTTTAGCACACCTGTTTAACATGATTTTAGTATCTGGTACGACACCCAAACAGTGGTCTGAATCAGAAATGATACTTCTCTACAAAAAGGGAGACCCAAACGATATTAACAACTTTCGTCCTATAAGCTTGCTATCATCATTGTATAAACTTTTTTCATCGCTTTTAGACCAGAAAATGAACAAAACTCTTGAAAAACACCAACCTGTGGAACAAGCGGGCTTTAGAAAAGGATATTCGACAGTAGATCATATACACTCAGTAGAGCAAATTATAGAGAAATATCGAGCGTTTAGAAGACCATTGTATATTATATTCGTAGATTATAAAAAGGCCTTCGATACTATTCTTCACACTTCGATATGGGAAGCCCTACGAGACCAAGCAGTAGAGAGCACATATATACAGGTATTAAGAAATCTATATCGTAACTGCACAAGCTGCGTGAAACTGGAGACGACTGGTCCACCTATACCCATTAAAAGAGGCGTGAGACAAGGAGATCCACTTTCTCCAAAGATCTTCATAGCAGTTTTAGAACTGGTTTTCAAAAAACTTAACTGGACAAGAGTTGGATTAAATATAAACGGGAAATATATGAGTCACTTAAGATTTGCCGATGACATTGTCCTAGTTGCTGAAAATCCAAAACAGATGGAGGAAATGATAAATGCTTTGCAAAACAGTAGCAGAAGTGTAGGTTTAGAAATAAATATAAACAAAACTAAGATTTTGACTAACCACGTAAAATATCCTATCAAACTTGACAACAAACCGCTGGAATATGTTGACTCATATATTTACCTGGGAAAACAAGTTTCTTTTCAAAATGACTCAAATGAAGCAGAAGTGGAAAGGAGGATTACAGCCGCATGGAGAAAGTTCTGGAGTCTGAAAGAAATTTCGAAAAGCTCGATGCCCATAAAAGTAAAGAAAAGGATATTAGATACCTGCTTGCTCCCGTCCATTACTTATGCATGTCAGACATGGAAATTCACTCATAAAGCAAAATTAAGAATAAGATCTTGCCAGCGCAGTATGGAGAGAAGTATAATGAATATTAGAAAGATACAGAAAATACCTCACAGTACTATAAGAGAAAAAACAAAAGTTACAGACGCTCTTAACTTCTCATTAAAGCAAAAATGGAAGTGGGCAGGTCATGTTGCCAGAATGAATGAGGACCGGTGGACCAAACGACTTACATCATGGTCTGGCCCAGTAGGTATCAGAAAAAGAGGAAGACCCGTAAGTCGTTGGCATGAAGACATTCAAAAAATAGCAGGAAGGAAATGGATGGCCCTAGCTAAAGACAGAGAGGACTGGAATCATCTGGAGGAGGCCTTCACCCTTAGACAAGGGGTTCTTGCATAATATTTATCTAAGAATTCAGCTAATAAAATAATTAAATAAATAAGATAGATATTAAGATAAATACTAACAATAATTATTATCATACTCTTGTAATACTAAGATGCAAGAAATAAAAGGCTTTTTTTTTTTTTTTTTTTTTTTTTTAATTTTATTTATTCATATACCTACGTAAGTATATATTAAGTACCTGTATAGGGAGAAAATCAAACAGATTGAGCTAGCCCTATAGTAAATTGTGAACTTGTGTGTAGTATCTATATTTGTACGCATTATTTTTTTTTTCTTGATAAATGTAGTACGAGGTGTCACTTTTCTCTATGGGTGACTTAGTATGTAGCACTGTATAAATGTAACGTAATCCAACCAAAAAACATAGGTACATACTCAAGCTTTTGATTTTAGTTTTTGTTCGGGAATTTTAAATTTAAAATATTACTGCCCTGCGTCGCTGAAACTTGCTGTAAGTATGTCAAAATTTTGCCAGTGCGCTACCCTTATCATCCGCTTGGCTTTGTACCGCATTATTTATGTAGGTACCTCACATTACCTCGATATATTGAGCCGGAACTTCCACTGAAATTCCACGGGTTAACTGTACTCTTTTATGTAGTATTAGGTGCAAATTAGGGACTTTCAAATGGATACTAATTTTAAGATACTTAATTTAGATAATTCATTGCAATGTATTTATAATTATTTTGATAATTCATCATCATCATCAGGTCCTTTTTAGTCCCCACTACAGGAGTACGACCCTCTCTGTACTTCTAGGGCCATACTTGGCCAGAGCAGCCCAGCCAGAGGACTTGGCCTACACTCTCCACATTGGCCAGACGGGTTAGAGAGGTCTTATAGATGTTTATAAGCTTTGTTTAGCATGTATTTCCTAAGTCGCCTTCTACGACATCCACGGGGAGACTTGGACTATTCTACTTTGCCGGATACCACACGGCTAATTTTCTAATTTTGATAATTCATTCAGATACATTTTTTATGATAATAGAAAATAAGATCATTGGTATTGAGTTTTTGTATGACACTATGTACGGACAACTTGAAGAAATAACTGTTTTTCATCAAAGAAAAAAAGGTTAGGTGGATCAATTTTTATACTAAACCAGAGACAATATAATACTAACGTATAGACTCCCAACCTCATACAAAAATATTGGTCCAACTTAAGGCCTATATAATTATATATAAAAGCTGAATATAAAAGCAGCAGACGATTAGCAGCAGGCTGTAGCAGTTAGTTCCATTAACTGCCATTATGGGTGGCGGAGAGGGCGCTGCAGTGCAATAGTTACAGACTTTTCCGTCCGTCACTAGATGGCGTTAGCCCTAACTTAGTAAAACTGAAAAATATTGTTTTAATAAAAGCCAAAAACATATTTTCATCTGAAATAAGATATTTGTCGTGAATATTGATTTTATTTTCTCATAATATGGTGGATAATAATTGTACTCCCCTGTAAAGCCTTACAAAACCGTACGCAATAGGCATTGGGACCACATCTAAACCAACACATTTTTATTTTATAATCCTGAGTTGTTTTATCGCATACATTTCAGATGCATTAGATCATACAACCTGATAATTTTTAGGGTTCCGTACCCAAAGAGTAAAAACGGGACCCTATTAATATCGCTCTCTCTGTAAGATGACATAACATTAAATAAATAAATACACTGTACGGTACTTGTTTATTGTTGACTATGTATTTTCGCAACAACAGCTTGCACTGAAAATGTTGTTTCAGCTGATTTCGCGCATCCGAAGTAATTATTTCGCAGTTTGATCGTAATTTCCTTAGTTACGATCTGTAACTAGCTGTAAGGGGCTGTTCCTCTACATAATAAGTACATAATTAGTTAAAAAAGTCTGATTACCGGTCTAAATTATGTCAGAATTGTTATTAAGCTCCGGAGAATCTCATATCAAACGATGCGAATACGCTTAGAAAAGAGGGAGTGAAATAAGCGTAAAATAAACTCAGCATCTGAGCGAAATAATATCCGACTAAAGCCAAATACTAGTACTAAAAACGACTTTGTGTTAAGAAACTTGTGATTTACTTCATTATGCTTATGCAAAACTTAGTTTGCATTGCAAATGTTGTTCGCGCATCCGAAATAATTTTATAATGCTAAATATGTAAGAAATTTACAATTTAATTATTGAAGAAATAAACAAAAAAAATATTTTTTTGCTCCGGAGCATCTTACATCAAACGTTGCGAACATGGTATAATAGAAATAATATTTGACTTAAGGCGCTGTATCCCATAACCGTTTGTAGTGGTTGAAAGTGGCGATACCGGTTAGCTTGTCACTAGTCTCATTTCAAACCCGTATCTGCTATTTCCGTGTTAATTTTCTTTTCATTTTATAATACAATAATTTCTAGGTTTATCAGTATAGTTTATCTTGCTCATTTAGTTATACTTTTTATAGACGTAAAAAAGATGGTAGTTGTCACTGAAAATATCAAGTAATTCGCGACGAATCTTTTTCGTGATATAGCTTTTTTGCTAGGTTCTAAATATTTTATTTTGATGTAACCATTTATTTTGATCTCTGAACTGTACTTCATATTATTTTCATGGTAGTATTCCATGAAAAATAAGGCTAGTCACACACATGGCTCGGGAGTCAAAATAATATACCTACGAGATCTTGTTACCAGCGTTTGCCTCTACTCGCGGTGGTACTCAAATAAATAATATTTTTTCTTATTTTCCTTGTTAAGTAGAATTTTATAACATTTTCTCAGTTACCACCGTCCTATGTGTGCTCATTTTTAGACATTTTTAGTCGTTAAACAGTGAGACGTGAACTCAAAGCTGGCATTCGCAACTACGGAACCCTACGGGGCGCTTGTCCCGATACGTACTTGGGCGTATTTTTTTTTTAATTAGTTGCCATGGCAGCAATAGGTATACATATTCTGTGAAAATTTCAAGTATCTACTTATTTCGGATGGAAGGACGGACGGATAGCGGCGGCTTAATAATAGGGTCCCGTTTTCACCTTTTTTTATAGGACCATAAAAGAACATTTTATATTTAGAAACTTATTGTTTACTATGTCATTATGCAACAATTATCTTGCACCGCAATGTTGTTCCAGCTAATTTTGTGCAACCGAAGTAATTATTTCGCAGCTTACGCGTGATTCAATTAAGATAAAACCTCTGAGCTAGCGGTACATTGTAAGCGTTTGCTTTTAGAACTTATTTCTCATATCAGGTATGTTTACTCAGAAACAATGTTACAAGCACTTTTCAAGCTTTTATATATTTTATCTCAGTGAATCTGTTAGACAAACTGTGAAAGAAATATAGGACTACGTATTCTCGTTTGATCTAGATAAAATGTAGCATACAAGTCACCATGGGAACTCCTAAAATAAAAAAGGTAAGCCCATTGTGTTTGGGCCCATTTGATTTGTCTTGGTAACAAGCACTAACAGTATGAATTCGTTCATAATAAAAGCTTCCATAAAATGAATTTTCTTACAGAAATGGTTTTCTTTGTAAAAAAAAATAGGTTAACTATGACAGTAAAATACTATAGCTAAAGCGTACACATCATCACCATCATCATCATCATCATCAGGTGGTTTTAGTCTTCACTGCTAGAGCTATACTTGGCCAGGGCTTATGTAATCTTAATATAATAAATAAATAAATATATAAGGACAAATCACACATATTGAGCTAGCCCCAAAGTAAGTTCGACACTTGTGTTATGGGATATTAACTCAACGATACTATATTTTATAACAAATACATATATAGATACACATCCAAGACCCAGGCCAATCTGAAAAAGATCATTTTCCATCTTGACCTGGCCGGGGATCGAACCCGGTCACTCCGTGTCGCAGGCTGGCGTGTTGACCGCTGCGCCACGGAGCTAGTCAAAAATATATATAAATCTCGTGTCACAATGTTTGTCCTCAATGGACTCCTAAACCACTTAACCGATTATAATAAAATTCGCACACCATGTGCAGTTCGATCCAACTTGAGAGATAGGATAATATAATAATAATAATAAAGTCATTTATTTCAGTAATCTTGGTTACAATATGATGCTAGGACTTCCCAGTGAGTAATCAAATGATACTCGTAATGGGAATGACCCGCTGCTTCCTATAAAATTTTACATTAAGACTACATTTGTGAATGAAGTATACATATCAATAGAAGAGAAACAACACAAACAAGAACATTTGTAAGTAAAGGTATATGTGTGACTGTGTGTGTGTGTGTGTGTGTGCGTGTGCGTGTGTATGTGTGCGTGTGCGTGTGCGTGTGCGTGTGTGTGTATATAAGAAGAAGGGGAACACAATACATATATTAACCTCATGTGCAGATAATAAAATATAAAATAATAAATAAATGCCTTAATCCTTTAATAAATATAAACAGTTTTTTTTTTTTTTTAGGTTAGGATAGTTTTTAACTTATGGCGAAACGAAGTTCGCCGGGGCAGCTAGTGGTGTAATAAATATTTATATCTTTAGGGACAAATCGCGCAGAATAGATTTTTCGGTCAACTTGTGTCGCGGAATACTAACTCAAGGATATCATATTTTATAATAGATACTTATATAGATACCTAAACATCCAAGACCCAGGCCATTAATATGATACTTTTTAGGTGAGGACATTATTCTGAATCCAGATTGAAATGAAGGAGTCCAGAATAGAATTCCGAGCGTAGCATACAGAGTATGTTACCCGAAGTTAAAGTATGAATGTTAGTCCCGATAAGACACATTCTGTTTTTATAAGAAAAACAAATTAAATTCTATCATCCCTCCCATCAAATCTTGCATCACAATCTACTAAATATATGTCTTTCTTCCCTAAAAAGTAAAGTACAGAAGTTCAAGATCAAGGTTGAAAAAACTTCTTTGTCTTTGAAGACATAAATTTAAAGTGGAGGACTGTTATGGATAAATCAGAAGGGAAAGGTCAACAGGACAGATGTTGTTCTGGTTTACATACAAATGTCTTTGGGCCGATCGTTTGAACCCGAATATATCAGATGTTTAGCATAAATTGTTATGGAAATAAAAACAAGGCCGTCCCCAGATGCAAACAACCTGCATATCAAGTGATTTCATAAATTCTACGGCCGTAGAAAAATATCTCAACAAGATTACGTACCTCGCCTGGGGAGAGATGTGGTTAACGATATGATTTTTTTCTGTAACGACTATTTAATACCAATAAAATCTCTTTGAATTTGTAGTACCTATAACGATTGCAAATACGTCGCATGATCGATAGCAAACCATTTTCTAAACCAAGGACGTCTCTGTCAAATATAAAATTACTAGCTTCCTTCCCTAAAGTATCGCTCGCGTTAAAGATCCTTCCATAAACGGTAGTCACGTTTTTCAGGATAAACGGGACCCTATTTTATTTTAAATATACATGCATACATATTATCACGTCTTTATCCCGGTCTTTTAACCCTAGGCTTTGCCAACCCCGTAAGGCAAAGCCTAGGGTTAAAAGACCGAAGGTGGGCGGTGGAAAACGGAATCAAAATAGTGACGGGTAGCTAGCCTCATCGCCTTTTGCCATGATTCGTCCACTAAGTCCGTAAATCAACTTTTCGCGTTCTTATATTTAATGCTACATTGAGGGGAAAATGACTTTCAAAATCAAAGTTAGGTAAAGCAAAAAGGGTGGAAGAAAATGGGATACCTATTTGGGCTTCAGGAACATGCGAGTCAAAACGTCTGTTAGCTTACGAAATAAAACGCATTAATCAATGTTTTTAGGGTTCCGTACTAAAAGGGGTCCTATTAATATTGCTGTCTGTCTGTCTGTCTGTCTGTCCGTCTGTCACCAGGCTATATCTCATGAACCGTGATAGTTAGACAGTAAAATTCAGATGATAGATTTTACAGATGATGTATTTCTGTTGCCGCTATAACAACAATTGTACTAAAAAAATAGAATAAAATAAATATTTAAGCTGGCTCCCATACAACCAACGTGATTTTTTTGCTTGTTTTTGCTTGATATTGATAACGGCAACAGGTAGACGCTTGAAATATTAAGTTATATAATTACTTTAAAAATAAAGAATTAAACAAATTTTTTGCTGTTTTTATAGATAACGGTACGGAACCCTTTGTGCGCGAGTCCAACTCGCACTTGGCCGGTTTTTTTCTGTTGTTCGATGGCACGTCAGTGACTACGTCCGTAAATCAACTTCTTGTATTCTTATATCATATTTATTGCTACATTGAGCGGAAAATGATTGTTCAAAATCAAAGTCAGGTGACCAAAAAGGGTGAAAGAAAATGGGATACCTATTTGGGCTTCAGGGCCGTGGGAAATAAAACGTCTGTTAGCTCACGAAAGAAATGTTTTTCAGCACTTCGACAGCATGTCACTACGTCCGTAAATCACGTATCTATATACATTGAACGGAAAATTATTTATAAATGTACATTGAAGAGTTGTGTAATTCTTTATTAACTGTAGAATTTAACAGAGTGTGAAATTCAAATTCTCGTTGGCTTCGGTATCTGCTCAAGCTGTCGTGGTCAGCACTCAGAGCTCCCTTTGTCCGTGTCAAAGCATGTCTAAGCTATGAGTTCTAGATTATTATATCAATATAATGTTACAAAGTATGCTAATTCTGATTAGTGTAAGTACTGATAGCAAAAAAAAAGTATATGAGAAAACTGAATGAATGAAATGAAGATGAACTGAACATGTGAGCTTAAGACCACCGCCGGCAAATCAAACTCAAACGTCTGTTTGTTTATGCCTTGGTTTCTACCATAACGGTGCCGCACATGACGTCCAGCCGAGCAGGACACACCTATATAGGGTTACTTTTTTACGTATACAGGGTTATTGGTTATTCATCAAAACAAACATTTTTAATCTCACATTACCTCATAAAAATATTTGGTTTCCTAAATATTTTGAAAAATACCAGTTTTTTGAAAAATACCATTCTAACTAAGATTTCTGGGTTTTCTTGTGTACGTTAACGCGATAACGGATGATACGACCTTTTATCTAATATTTTTATAAGACCTATAAGCTTGACATCGTCTCCCCAAAAAAGTATAACCTAGCGTGCAGATGGCTTTATAAATATTTTCTTTCCTTCAGCTATCAAGAAAGATATAATAATCAGGTTAAATTTAAAATATTCGTAGAAAAAAAAAACTGAAATAATCCGATGAACATGCCAGTAAATTTTTTTGCATAAACGCCGCTATACTCTTTGCGGCATGATCATCATAAGAAATTTCTGTGATTGGTTAAAGAAAAAGACAGATAAGTAAATAGAAAAGGTAAGAGTGCAACCCATAACCGTTTTGTCTTGAACTTCTGTGTTTGTCGTTTAATCTGACTCGTGCCCGCTCATTTTTATCAACTAAAGAAAATTAGGCTTTTGATAAAGAAAAACATCGTTAGAAAATCTGCACATTATATACAAAAAAATCACGTCTGAATCACCTACGGGCTTAGCGGAGCCTGAGGTCAAACATCTAAAGGCCACGTTCAGTGAGTGGGTGCAACGGCAGAAGCAAGTAGGTAAAATAGTGATGTGTTGCTAGCAGCATCTCAGATTTTGGCCTATTCCCTCGATTTAATCCTTCGCTATTAAGATATGCACGAGAAAAGAAGCATCATTATCATTCTACGTTTTTGTTTTAAGACCAGCATACAGAGCATTTATTTATTATTTGTCTAAATTCTAATATTAAGTGATGTGTAAAAACGATTGTTGTAGAGTTCTATTTGCCTACTTAGCTCAATAAGGTAATAATAGTCATTAAGCTACGTCATGCCTTTACACAGCTTAATAATAATTAATAATCCTATATAGGTCTATCTTGCTTGGACGGACGTACAAGTGCGGCACCGCAACGGTACAAACCAACGCATTACAAAACAGAGCGCATTAATCAATGTTTTTCTGCTGCTCGTCAACTTCGTCCGTCCGTAAATCAACTGTTTCTTTCTTATATTCACTGCTTCATTAGGCAGGTAATCTTATTTCTACGTAAATTTTCATCTTTATTTACATGCATCATTTTGTATTATCATATTTGAGTGATTTTTTGGTTTAATATATATTTTTTGTTATATACATGGTTTTCTTGTCCTACGGGAACAATGCTGGGAACAAAAAAAAAAACGACATTCCCATACAAACTGGCCGGGCGGCGGAACTCTTTTGTATGCAAATGACGAAAATTTTTTGAGTTCCCAGCATTGGCTCAATAGAAAAAGTTGTTCATATTGTTATATATGTATATATGGTGAAATTTTGATCGTTTTGGACCCTTAAAGGGGTGACTCAGACCATCAATATGAACAACTTTTTCTATGGGACTAAAGCCGGGTACTCAAAAAAAAATATGTCATTTCCATACAAGAGTCCCGCCGCCCGGCCAGTTTGTATGGAAATGTCAATTTTTTTTTGAGTTTCCAGCATTGTTCCCATAGGAAAAGTTGTTCATTTTGATAGTCTGAGTCACCCATTTAAGGGTCCAAAACGATAAAAATTTCACCGTGTATACCTGACATTACATTTATAAATAAAGAGATTTTGAAAGGTTATGAAGTTATGTAGCGTTTATTTAGTTTTTACATAGGCTAATTAAAACAAGACAGTGTATCTTAAACATTTTTCTGTGACGTATCGTAATATTTTGACGGTCATTTTAAGTTACCCCGAAAGTTAAAGGAATAACAAAAAGTCGAGGAGCGTCAAACGCATATTCACTCACGTCCTTAAATCGACTACGTGCAACACGCACGTTACATTTACCGTTACATTAAGCGGGAGATCTTATTTCAATGGAATTTTCATTCCAATTTCCATCCAAGTAGATGAAAATGTCTAACGTTATATAATACAGTTTTGAATTTTGAGTGAATGTAACGAGTATTTTTTTACTTACGCTAAACAGATAGGAAAATCCAAACGGACGGAAAAATTTGTCGCTTTTCTTTGACTTAATCGTTACAAGATTTAGGAGTATTGTAAACTGTATCTCATCTTCTATAACTGTTATAGTCAGAACTGTCTTTGTCTGTGTCAAAAGACATTTTAGCTGACAATCCTAGATTATCGTATCAATAGAATGTTAGAAAGATATTTTACTTATGCTAATATGTGTCTGTACTAATTAGTGTTAGTATTAATGCCATGCACTAATAATGTACTAAACTATCTATAGGATTATAATAACAGGTTTTTATATAGCCAAACAGAAATGCTATATAATATACTAAACTAACTACCTAGTTCGTGTACTGTGGAGGACCTAGTTGAGATGAAAGTTCGTGCTGTGGAGCCTGTGGGGGTGGCCAAATTCTGATCAAGCCATTTTGACTCGAGAAGAAATATAAATTTAAGTAACTTGGTTAGTAATGAAAGCTAAAGTAAATTCATCATCATCGTCATCATAGTCAGCTTTCCACGACCCACTGCTGAGTATATAAGCATCCTTTTGTCTGCGCCATTCTTCCCTATCATTAGCCTTCGCAATCCAGTTCTTACCAGCAATCTGCTTTATGTCGTCGATGCCTAGCTGCCGGAAAGGAAATTAATTAAATTAAAATTTTCTTTATAATTTTACGGTCGTTTTAAGCTACCCGAAAACTTACTGGAATAGCAAAAAGTATGAATGTGGGTTCAGGGCCACCGCCCACGGGTAAGTCAAACTCAAACGTCAGTTTGTTAACGCAACAGAACGAATTAATCATTGTTTTTCTGCCGCCCAGCTTGTCACTACTAACTTCTTGCCTTGTTTTAGTTACACCGTTATATTCAGTGATAAACGTAGTCTGTGATTTTGTGTAAATTATATTTATTATCTCTGTTTGACGATGACATTATTATTTTGAATGTTACCAAGTACATATTATTACATTTTAACGGACACTTAGACAAACTGTACCCGTCTAATTTATTTTTAGAATTTGAATATTAATAACAGCCGGAATCGTTATTAAAAAATGAATAAAAAAACTGTATTATCACGTCAAATACGAGTTGCTCACGTATAAAGTCAGCTATAGGGCGACACAGACTCATAGACAGAGCTGTACGTTTGTTTTAACCGCAATTTCTAGAGTCTGAGATTTTTTTATTATTAGTAGTTTCGCTAATATAATAATAATTATATTACCTTTTGTAAAGAAGGTTTTTTTTCTTTGGTTTATGGCTTTCACGCGTTACGTATTTAACCAGTATCAAGTATAAATGAGTTTTCCCGCGCTTTTTCTAAGTCTTGTTATCAATGAAACGATGATGTAGTTTATTTCATTGATTCTACGGAGCCCCTGGCGACAATTCCCACGAATCCATTGGCTTGACTTGATCACAGACGACGCAACGAGGTGATGCAAACAACCACCAGCTCGCTAAGTAAATCTCACTACAGCCGCACTGTGACAGTTTATTTCAGTTATTCCCTTTAGTTATTGTTCTGAGGTTATTCCACACATTGTTCATAAACATGGGCTTTTATAATACCAAATTACACCGATTTCATATTATAAAGTCCACTAGAAACAATTTACAAAACAATCCAAAATTTTTTTTTTAAATCTATGAATCCAAAACACAAGCCGTGCTCTCCGCCGAAAAATTCCGCCAAGATGTAAATAAGGGTTAACATAGCTTTTACTTCTCCATCCCTTAAATACCGGTTTCCCGTAGTAATCCCGGTGTATAAGAAGTTCTTTGTGTCTGTGTAAAAACCTTCGAAGGAGAGACGGGACGACATATGTCCACTATGCTGCATTAGCACATACGAAGTCTGAACTAGATAATAAAGACTCAGCGATCACCAAATACCCTTTGAGTTGCATGACATTCTCGTATTACATCCGATTTGACAAGGCCAACGTATACGCCAGAGAAGAAGGCTTTTAAATACATCATTTTTGGGGCCAGCGGTAAGTATCTAGAAACTTCTTTCCCGATACTTCTGAATGGAGTAACCCTTAATAGGGTAAATCAATTTAAATATTTGGGACATTTTCTTACCGATGGCCTAAATGATGGTGTTGATATTGAAAGAGAACGCAGGGCGTTGGCTGTGCGTGGGAATATGTTGGCTAGGAGATTTGCTCGCTGTACGGATGAGGTTAAAATAACGCTTTTTAAAGCCTATTGCCAAAGTATGTACACGAGCTCTCTGTGGCTTAAATACACCAAAGCGTCGCTTAACGCCCTGCGCATACAATATAATAATATTTTCAGAGTGCTGTTGAATCTTCCTCGCTACTGTAGCGCGTCCGGTATGTTCGCGGAAAACCAAACAGATGGCTTTTACGCTATCATACGCAAAAAAATTGCATCAATAGTGAGAAGGGTGCGGGACAGTGACAACAGCATTCTGAAAGTAGTAGCAGATGATCCGCATGCGCCTTTGCTTAGGGGTCTCGGGCGGATGATGAACATGACGGAAGATCATAGTCGTCCAATGTTTGGTCGGCCGCCTGACATCTCTGGCAGGTACATGAATTATTAATTTTATTCATTTAATTTCATATATTTAATTTCATTTTTAAATACATTCATTTTAAAAATATACTAACATAGTTGCTTAAGTCTTTTGTATTACTAACATATTATGGATCTTCGAAATCTGAATAAATACATATTATTATTATTATTATATTATTATTTTAACCTCGTAAAATTCGAGAAGCTATAAAAATTAGAAGATGTGATTTGAAGCTAGTCCATCCCTATTAGTACAAGTCATGTTCAGCTAGCAGAGCTTTACACAGTGTTATTTTGGGCACCATCACCGGACGCTGCAGTCGATCATGAAGGTAAAGTGGAAATCCTAGTACATCAACGAGAATCGCGAAATGTTTAAGTAGTTTTAAGATTACTATGTTTATATATTGAAAATGTTTGTTAAAGGAATAGATAGTTACTTAAACATTCTTACGTCGTCCGTTGACGCTCGAGTATCACGCCGAAACTAACGAATGGATTTTTACGTGAGTCCACTTTGATGAGGGTCAAGTCAGAGTCCTGTAGGACCCTGATTAAAACTTTGATTACTTTCAAGTCCAATGTTTCCTTGTGCGTCTGGTCTTGCTAATATTTCAATTTCTACCTTTTTATAGAACTTTTTTACATCTTACCTTTAAGGACAGAGGTCCACCTTTATTTCTTTTATTTTATTTATAATGAAAATGTTCTAAGTGGTTATAAACAAGGACGCTTATTTTTTTGCTGTGATTAATTGATAGGTAGGAAGTGACAAATAAGTAAGAACGGTTTAGTACAAATTATATAAAATTTAAACAATCCCTCTATCTTGTAAGCGGCTGGACCTATTTTGATAAAACATCACCATCACTTAGGAAGTAAGTGCTACAGACTGATACACAGGCAGACACCACCGCTTACACCCCCCCCCCCCCCCACACTATCATATAGCGATCAAACTATATAGTATACAACCGAACTTTTTGCAAATACTTTACTAAAACATTTTAATTTAAAAGAGTTTCCATACATAAAAAAAAAACAAAGGATTACTACGACAACTATAATTATGAAGAGGACTTTTGTTCGTTATTTCTCCAAAGATTTGAGTATACCTATTTCGACATTCTTCGTAAATGGTACCTGTCTATGTTTTATACCAGTTTGCGAATAGTGGAATGCCGAATAAAATCGCATACTCAAAGGAAAACTTGTAGTTATGTGAAAGCGCCCTCTGTTATCTTTACATTGAAACATTACCTAAAGCGTCGGGCGAGGTGGTGCCCCAGAGCTCCAAATGTTGAACCCTACATTACAACTAAGGGAAAGAAATGATAATAAAAGTCAGGAAGAGATGGCTCTGTGAAGTGTTTTATAAGATTTGCACAATAAAGACCAAAAAAAAATGTCCAACAACCAATGTCCAAAAATAAAATAGTACAATAAATAAAAGATCTACAAATAAAAATGATCATGTAAAAAATGACAATATATAAAAAAAAATACCAAAATCATTGGAGATTTAATGTTCCAAAGTGTGCAAAGTGGTCTCACGTAAATCAGATAACTATAATACTTGGTAGTCGTAATTTTAAGTGTTATATGCTCGTTCATGTTCGCTTCATATAGTCTATTTAAGTAGGCATGACGTTTCGTGACCTGATTATTTTAAGTAATTAGTAGGTCTAATGCGGGATCTGGTATATCATATTTACTTATAGTCAACATCAATCTAAATTATGAGTAAGTAGTAAGTAAGTATCTAATATAGTAACATTCTTAAATGAATCTATATATCAATTAAGTAGACTTCTAATCCACAATTTTGACCAATCAGCCAATTGGAATACCTTTTTGATTTCTTTCGTTTCATAGTTTGTACTTATTATGATTAATAGAAATAGTATTATGAATCTAGAACACTGTCAAGGTTTAATAAATTTTGTAAGAATATGCATATATATTACGCTGGATATTATCAGGTGTTTCGAATTCTTAACCAATTTGTTCTATTTATATTTCCTATCATAACATCCTCTATTAGTTAGGGCTTAATACAATGCTGCGAAATATGTCGACAAAGCTCAGAACAAAACATCATTGTATGCAGCTAATGCAATCGGGATCGGGAACAGTCGGGCTATTTCTAGCCAACGCGGTTACACCGCGACAAAATTACATTTACCACGAACGAGAACAGTCTCAACTCAAATAATGGCTTAAATTTAGTACTCACATTGATATACAATTCAATACCATGTACGTTTCAATACGATTTCGACTTGAAATACCACGCAGCTGAAAACATGGCAAATTATTTGTTTTTCCACTCGTGCTTTGTGTTTTCTTTGTTTAGCGTAAACGGAGATAAAATAATAGGTAAGTAATGTTATGAATTTATGAAACAACATCAAAATTTGCATAAAGCTTTCCTTTTTACCCGACTCTCAAGAAGGATAATGTGTTTCGCGCGTATCTTGTATAGTACCTATTTGGATTTTTTTTATTACGTCGTATCTTCCAATCGGGTGGGCACGTTTTGACGGTTAAGGTATCGTTAGATTTGTCTTACCAAGTGTTATATGCCAACTTTTTAAATTTTGGAATAATACCTACTTAATGTTACTTATAGTACTGTTACTTATACAACGTGATTTTGAACTCCCTAGCAATATTGAAATCTGGGAATCACAATCCCTAATGGAACACAGAATTGCAAGAAACAAAGATAAAAAACAAAAAAGAAAATTAGGTTTCCCATACAAAGTCGCCGATCAGCTGGACGAATTTCTATGAAATGTTAATTTTTTTTTCGTAGTTTACCTTTTTTTTCTTACAATTCTGTGTTGAGTTAGAGATTCTGATTCCAGGATTTCAATATAGCTAGGGGATTCAAAATCACGCTGTATACTGTAAATCCAACACTTTAAGATAATTACATGTTATAAAAATTTAAACTTTCTTTGTATTAAAGATTTTAGCTAAAAGAGATATACTTGTAACAATACAACAAAAATAAGTTTATATTGAAAACACGAAAATGAAGGAAGTTAATTTATAGCCATGCTGGTTTAAAGCTCATCATTCCGTTTAAATTGTTATACCAGTGTATTCATTTCTGTAAATTGGATATTTAGCGACGTTATTCGAATTTTAGAATGAAATATCCTAATTGTTTGACACTGATGCTTATGTACTTGCAGGACTGGCTAAAACCCATATTTAGTTTAATTTTCTGTGGTACAGTTTGTTGATTTAGATTTCAGGATTTGTCTCAAGTCCGTTATCAATATTGTTATGTGCTCTTGTAATTACTTTATCTTCTTATTCAATAAATTTACAACTAAGTACATTATGTTTTACACATCTATACATGAGCCGATAATAATGTAGTTTAGTCCGTTATTTGAAGTGTCCACGATATAAGAAAAAAAATTATGGTTTAGTTTGTTTTTCCCCGTAATAATTTGAAATTATTACTTGGTGTAATGACTGAACAAAATAAAGTTTAGTTCCTAAATCGGAACTATTTAAGCGACTTAAAAAAAGGAAGAGGTAATAGAAGGCCATTGTTTAATCTATGGAGGTGGTTATCAATTCAATTCCGTTGTATTTTTTACTTTTAATACTGCATAACTCCGTTACATATGAACCGATATAAAAAAAAAAATCTTGTTTGAAAGAGTTACATTCAAATTGGTCTTATTTAAATTTCATCAAAATAGGTTTAGTGAAATAACCGTTTTTAATCAAATGATTGAAAACGGTTATTTTTAAATGAAAGATTATCTACATACAGGTGCCGTTTTTGATGATGTCGAGTTCTTACAAGAAGCTGCGTTTACTGTGGCAGTCGCAACCGTATCGGAAGGTCAAGAAAACCCATTGGTAGCAAAAGTTATTCGAACCCCTCCCGGAGATGTATTGGATGTGGAAGAAGCTGTTTGTTCTCTTTTTGAGGTTAGATGAGAGTCTGATATAGTATATTGTGAATGAGACTGAAAAATATATGCGTCATGGTAAAATTATTTCAAACAGAGAGAAACGCGCTAAAATACTTATAGCTAAATAAGTTAACAAAGCCAACAAAAACAAAACAAGAAACACATTCAAATCATAATAGCATTCAACATTGAAAGTTTAACGTAAGAAATGTCTTCTTTAAATGTAAAAAATGTTGATACCAATACCGATAAATTTGTTCATGTACTTTTATTGTTTATTATTTCATGCAGTAGTTAGTTCTTATTTGAAAGTTACACATAATCTAATGTCATTATTTTTTTCAGGAAACATTATTTGGAGTGTTTGGACCAAAAAGCAAACAATTAATAGAATATGTGCAAACTGTTGTAGATTATTTAGAAATACCACATATCATTGCTGAACCAGTGGAAACGCAGACTAGAAATTGGTCTGTAGTTAATTTGTATCCTCATCACGATGCATATTCTCAGGTAACGTAAACATCTACTGTGTTATATATTTTTGTTTGTGTGTACATGATGGGAATCGGGCGGAGGTGGAACTTGGAATCAAGTAGGTAGCCGCATTGTACATTGAAGCCAATTTGTGTGTCCAATCAGCTACTTTGTGCTGCGCGGGAAAAGAAGCGTCTGGTTTAATGTGGGTTTAACTTATATATTTTTCTAGGAAAGAAGTGTATGCTAGCTGCAGTCTGGTATGTAGGCAATTAATATTTGACGACTAAAATCTCGTTTTGTTCTTTAAATAAATAAATAAAGAATCGAATACCAAACGATGTAACAAGTCCATTTTTTTTATTTTATGCAGGTTTTCAAAGACATTATTGAAATTAAAAGTTGGACTGAATTTACGGTTATATACGAAGGCACAGAACTTTTACCGATTCTAGTCAATATACTTACTTTGCAAGATTTGGAGTCAGCGGACCATATTGTGATAAATGTAGTTCAGCTTCCAGATGGAGATGAATTCAGGTATATGAGAGAAATTTCTTCATATATTTTTTTTCTTTATTTCTACCATGTACCTATAAGTAGCTAAAATTTTCAGACCTCAGCTCAAAACTATCAAAGCTTCGGGGTCATTAAACTATGTGGTGTTTTGTACAAACGAAAAGATGTCAGAGTTAATGAAACAAGCTCAGCAGGTTGGGATCATGTCAGATGATCACAGCTATATCATAATGAATCCCGATTTTCAAGCTTTTGATGTAGAAAGCTACAAACATGGTGGATCAAATATAACAGGTAACGTGCCAATTTGTTTGTAGAATTCAATAGAAGTCGGTATGCTTATTTTTATCACAAATATTTATTTACGATAGTATTCATGAAGATTTTATTTCAGAATATTTCTAATTTTTATTTTCTTTATTGCAATAACTATAAGATTACAAATAATATTAAATAATCATTATGAATAAATCAACATCAATCACGCGTTATTTGGTCTGCATTGCCGACTATAGTTTCGGACTCATCAGCAGCCCATTTTCAAGGCAATTGATAAATAATGACACTAATTAAAAATCAAGCTAGATACGTGGGGCGCACTATAAGTTTCCGGAATGATTATGAAAAAATACTATTATAGGTACAAAATTAATTTATTGTTTTTCAAAATAATCTCCCTTGGCGTCTATGCACTTTTTCATTCGATGAAACCAGTTTTGAAAACTTTTGTGCCACTCCTCTGTGGTGACCTCTGAAACGTGTTTTTCATACTCCTCGACAGCCTCTTCTGGTGATGAAAATCGTTGACCGCGTAATTGGTTCTTAATTTTTAGGAACAGAAAAAAGTTACAAGGTGCCAGGTCGGGACTGTATGCAGGATGACTCATGAGTTCTACATTTTTCGCCTTCAAAAAGTCGTTTGTCTGTCTGGCCGTGTGATAACTAGCATTGTCGTGGTGCAGGATGACACGGCGTTTACGGTTATTTTTACGGAGTTCGTCAATAACTTCCGGCAAACAAATGGTCGTGTACCAGTCACTATTCACTGTACGACGATTCTCTAAAGCAACAGTAGCCACGTGTCCAGTTTTATTAAAAAAGAAGCAATCATCCGCTTAGATGCACTTTTCACGCGCGCCACTTTGGTTGGTTTCGGCTCATCTTGAAAGACCCATACGCTCGATTGCTGCTTTGTTTTGGGATCGTAGCAATAAATCCATGTTTCGTCACCTGTTACTATGTCCCACACCAAATTTGACGCACCTTCGTTGAATCTGGTAAGCATGGCACTGCACCAAGTGACGCGGTCCGTTTTTTGAGCCTCGGTCAAGTTGTGTGGGATCCACCGCGAGCACAGCTTTCTCACACCCAAATGTTTGTGTAGGATTAATTGTATTTGACTCATGCCTATTTCTAAGGATGCGCGAATTTCATGGTAGGTCACATGCCTGTCTGTTTCAATCATACGGCGCACAGCATCGATGTTTTTGTTGGTCACAGCGATGGACGGCCGACCATCGCGAGATTCGTCACTGAGATTGATACGACCACGCTTGAATTCTGCAAACCAGCTATAAACAGTTGTCTTGCATGGTGCTTCATTGCCTAAAGCTGTTTCAAGCCGAGCGATGCTCTGTTGAGCTGTCAAATTACACTTAAAATCGTAGAAAATCATACTACGAAAATTTTCCCGAGTTAAATCCATGTTGATGCAGACACACAATTTTTTAAATGGCGCCACAGGGTAAAAACATAAGACAGTCAAATGAAACAAACTGCATTCTACAGCCAAAGAGTCCTATTTTCAAATGTTGCAATAAATTTTTAAATGTTGTTTATGTAAGCGGCCAGTTCCGGAAACTTACAGTGCGCCCTATGTATAATACCTACACACAATTGTATTTTTCAGGGATCAGATTCTTTGACCCTAGTACACAAGAAATACAAGATTTTATAAAATCTGTTAACGAAAAGGTAACTGAATTGTCTGAAAACCTAATTCAGGATGCCATTGGAGATAATGAACTGACTTTAGAAATTGCGTTGATACATGATGCTGTGATGTTGTTTAGTGCTGCAATCGACGCAATGGGAATCGAAGAAGGTGCTAATGTAACTTGTGATGCTGATGACAGTTGGAACTTTGGTTCCACGTTTGTCAACTATATGAAAACTGTAAGTTCTGTTCATTTTTGCATCTAAATAATAAGACAGATATATTTTCGAAAAATTGTCTTGAAATAAACATGAAGCTACAAATAACTGATTATAAATAGGCGTGTAAGGATCAAAAATCTCGTTGATTGTCCTTCAATGCTATTTGCTTTCAAGTAAATAAATTGTTTTTTTTCTTGTTGCCGCTTATATATTGTTTGAAAATAGTTTTATTATGCCTTACATACGCATTGTGTTAACTGTTTTTAGTTAATTTTACAATGGACAACATTTCAAAATTCATTTTTACCAAGCAAAGATCTATTGAGTGATGGGATCAAGAAATCCTCAAATTTTATAACCATGTTAACTCAAATTCAGATAGCAGTATACTCACAAATTATTATAAACAAGTTCATCATCATCATCATCATCATCAACCTATACTAGTCCACTGCTGAACATAGGTCTCTCTCATGGCACGCCACTGAGCTCGGTCTTGAGCTTTTCTTTACAAGTTAACAACATATTATTATTTTTCAGATAGAAGTTGATGGACTAACAGGTCTTGTGAAGTTTGATGAAGATGGTTTTCGATCAGATTTTGAGATCGATATCGTGGAACTTCAGTCTCATGGTTTTGAAAAGGTAAACAAAACCAAATTGATAATAATATGTTACCCCAAAACCGTGATATATGAATGAGTAATGTTATAATAAAGAAATATAAAGGACGAATTACACAGATGACAATCCACAAATCCGTTTCTAAACAAAATATATATTTAGTATATTTAATCAAACATTGAAATAAAGATATAGCTTAGAATCATTTCTTGATAAAAAAAATATTAAAACTGCATTCGGGGGTATGTATTCATCTTCATTAGGTAGTGTTATTCTGCAATTTTTATTTTACAGGTTGCAACGTGGACAGCTGAAGATGGTTATGAAAATACAAGAATCGTGATACCACCCGTAGAGTTGGAGGGTTCTGATTCTATGAAAGGAAAACACTTTATCGTACTTACTGCTCTAGTAAGTATTGTTAATTAATTTTCCATACAGTAAAAAAAAAAACTTTTTTTCTATTTTTAGGTTTATTTAAGGATCCTTTGAATCTTCTAATGAACTTTTGTCGCAGTAGAAGTAGTTTTTATGTATTTAGGGTAGGTCCCAAAGTAAAAGCTGTTCGTATGATGACAACATAACTATAAATTGGCTCTGTCTCTATTTTAACACAGTGTTTAAATTATCCTTTTATCATGAAATTTTGAATAACATATTTCAGAGATACTTAGATGGACTTATAACACGAGCATAGCTACTGGCGAAAACTAGTAATGTAGATATTTTCTGAAATGAGGTACTATGATAGCTCCGTGGTGCAGTGGTTAACACGCCAGCCTGCGACACGGAGTGCCCGGGTTCGATCCCCGGCCAGGTCAAGATGGAAAATGATCTTTTTCAGATTGGCCTGGGTCTTGGATGTTTATCTATACATGTATTTGTTATAAAATATAGTATCGTTGAGTTAGTATCCCATAACACAAGTCTCGAACTTACCTTGCGGCTAGCTCAATCTGTGTGATTTGTCCGTATATATTTATTTATTAAGTCAGTACACTAACTGCGTGGGTATAAACTTCACAATAGTAGTTAAAGTTTAATTATAAACTTATTGCTATACCGTTTGAGTGAGGCGGAATCATCGAGCTGCCAACGTTCTACCGAGAACCGTAAACGCTAATAGTTCCAGTAATTACCCAACTACGGCAGAAGGAGGGTTATGGCCTTTGGAGGTTATATATGCGGTGATTGTGTCTCTATTGGATAATCTTAATTTTACAAACTGTTGTTTGTTCCGGAATGTAGCTATATTTTATGTCATTCAATCAGGTTCTCAAATTCAATTAAATCAATTTCAGAGTGCTCCTTACGGGATGCTGAAGGAATCGCCGCATAAACTAGAAGGGAATGATCGTTACGAGGGATTCGGGATCGAATTGATCGAGGAACTAGCCAAGATGAATGAGTTCAACTATACTTTTGAAATCCAGGAAGATGGAAATTATGGCTCGATTGATAAAGTGACGAAACAATGGACGGGGATGACGATGAAAGTCATGGATGGGGTGAGTATTTACGAATTTAATTGAAAATGAATCAATATTTATAGTTTAACATTTTAATCTGATATTATTATTTTAGGCGTGTAGTCTATGTCGCGCGTAAATGTCTATATAGTCTGTATGTATAAGTATATACATGGGTGTAAAAAATGACAAATGAATTCATTATATTGCATAACTTTTAACATGGGACATACATTGAAATACGCAAAAAAATACTTAAGGTGTGGCTAAAGATCAATTGATGGCTCATTTTGTATGGGAAGTAGATTGTATTACAATACCCAATTTCCCCAAAGGAAAGTTGCTCAATGTCATCACGTCATGTCTATCGCTTCTTAAATATTATTTCACCATTTTTTATGATCATGATCATCATGCTGATCATGTCGGAGGAACGGATATTGCGGTTCTTTCAAATGACAGAACTATGTCGCGCTTAGGCGATTATGGTGAGGGAGCGCGTGCTATCAAAATCTCAAACATGGAGAAGGATACCGTTTACGGAAAGGCAATGTTTGAAGTGTTTGCTTGTGTCACGTTTGGTTATGTGACACACGCTGCGGGCAACGCGGCGTTGGACTAGGCAGTACAAGCTGCCTCGGTGACATGGGGAGTGCAGGGTGGAGTAGTACACAAATGATTAAAGATATCAAATCAAGTTTACTTGATCAAACTAAAATCGACCTTAGATGAATAATAATACAACAGATTTTTGCTTACACTGCTCAATATATGAGCGGAATTTAATGCGTGCTACACGGCATTCACGCCACATAAACGAAAGCATGGAGCTAACGTGACTTTTTTCTGCGCCCGAAGTCCGTACTGATATATTGCCATGGGAGACACCAACGATCGCATTGATCAAAGTCCTCTGAATTATAAATATCTCTAAAAGGTGTTGTAAAGTCACGTTATATAAAGCAACATCTACGCCATAAGTAATAAAAATAATCCAGGCATGTAAACTTAATAGTTTCTCAATATAGGAACTTGTTGCACCGTGCGTGGGACGAAAACCTTTCAAAGCGAAATACCAAAGCCTCCCACGTACGCTAGGTACCTACAACAAGAAAAATCCATGATATCAGGTTTCTAAAACTAATTTAGCTTCGTTCTTTTACCGTAAATGAAAATTCAAAAAATCTTTCAATTTCAAGAATTTTAATTTGTAATCGGATCTCATGATTTACATTCAATCAAGTTTAGTTTTGCTGAAATTTGCGTAGATGTCAATAAAATATTATAATTAGGGCAAAAAGCTAATATTATGTTGGAAAACAACTTGGTCACTAAGTAGATTTTACAGTACATACTAAATTGTAAACGTTACCTAAAAAGCTGATGTCCAATATTCCCTATATTCGATTTCAGCTTTTTTCATGCAAAATGGCCCTTAACATAGCCTTCGGTGACTCAGCACGTCGATACATATAACTTTGACCTACATATACAGCGTGTAACATAACCAACGACGTTCCCGTGAAGGGGGGACTCGGCCCGTCAAAATGAACAACTTTTCCTATGGGACCAATGCTGGGAACTCGGACAATGCTAGGGTTGGCTGAGTAGTCTGTGTATCGATATTTATTTCGAGTTTCACGTTTTTGTCCTCATAGAAAAGTTGTTCATATTAACGCAGTGACCCCTTCAAGGCTACATCGAGGGTAAATTATATATATATACCTCTAAGGGGTCATGCAATAAGCACGTGACGTTTTTTTGTTTTAAAGCAAATTTTTACCACCCGACCCCTTGGTGATAAGTGTTGAGGTCAGACACTTACCCGAAATCACGTTTATTTTGTGGTCAATTTGACTTACTGGTAACTGGCAAGCTGAGTCGAGTAGTTGTTGCGGTCTAAATCACGCGCTGCCTTTCAGTAAAGAACAAAAAAAAATACACGCGATCATTACACTCCCCCTCGCGATCTTGTAATATTTTTCCGAACACCCTCCCCCCTTTCGAGCGCCACGTGATTTTTTTACAGGATTTCACGTGGCCCTTTTGAGTCTGAATGCAGAAGGAGTACACTTCTATTGCAAACTGATATAATAAACATCGTTTTAAAATAAATGTTATTGACTGTTTCTTTTGTTTTAGCGAGCAGATTTTGCCATCACCGACTTGTCGATAACCTCAAGCCGACAGCAGGTTGTAGACTTCACAAGTCCATTTATGAACTTGGGAATATCGATTTTGTACAAGAAGCCAACAAAACAGCCACCTGATTTATTTTCATTTATTTCTCCATTTTCTTTAGAAGTAAGCGAAAGTTTTTTTTACGTCGTTATTAATCTATCATTACTCTATCTATACTAATATTATGAAAAAATAGTAGATGTTCAACCGAGCAAAAAGTGCATTGCACCGAGTGCTTATTTAGAGCCCGAGCGCCATCGAGGGCTCTATAAAGCATGCAAAGTGCATAATCAGCTTTTCTTTCAACTACTACAAGAAAAGTATGTGAAAAATCAAACTGGAGAGAAATTACAATTAATGAAAATTAGTTGTATATAATCCCATCTTTTTTTTCTTTATGGTGTATTTTTTTTACTAAATGTTGGATTAATTTAAGCCAAACTTTCCACACGTCAATACATCACTTCCAAAGATCTACTATTAAACTAGTAGATCTCTGATCACTTCAATATAAGTCCGTATGGACTTATATTAGTTAGCGTGTGACCAACCTTTTTGTGATGTGACACATAGTATCTTCTCCGTAGTTTGTGGTGACACCTATGGTCCCGCGACAAAACTAAACAGTGCAGTAAAGGATTTCCATATAAAAAGATATGTGTGTATTTGTTTGAGTGTTTTTTGTAATCGGTAAACTCAGAAAGTACTAAACCGATTTTAAAAACCTATCTATTTAGTAAACTTCATTATCTGCGCGTAATATAGGGTATACTTTACGTGGGCGAAGTTGCAGGAAAAAGCTTGGACTAACATCAGTGTTAGCCTCCTCCGTGGTCCAGTGGTTAAGGCGTTTGCCTGTTGACCCGGGGGTCGTGGGTTCGATTCCCACCGGAAGCATACTTTAATTAGTTGTTTCCAGTTTGGTTAGGACATTGCAGGCGTGAATCACCTGATTGTCTGATTGTCCACGTTAAGCCGGTGGTCCTGGCTGCCATCTGGTAGTCGTTAAAGGAACCACGTCAGAGGCCGAGAGGCGGTTCCGAAGAACTCTGACACCAGGGTGTGCAAGGTCGATTGACCGTGACACCTACTCGAAATGATGATGATGAGTGTTAGCCTCTTATACATACGAAAAATAAACATTGCTAATATAAAGTAAATTATATAGGTACCTATAAAAAGTATCTAAAGTAATTTTCTCCTAATTACTATGTTATATAAATTAAAGTACCTACTGTATAATATTGCACGCAATTAGGAAGGTTCTGTTATTTTGTTAATAAACTTGGCGAATTCCGGAGGAATCCAGCAGCGATCAAATATCTTTAATCTCCAGGGAACTGAAGTAACTAAACAGTAATAAAAGTATCATAACTATTGATTCATTGCCGTTTGATCACTATTTTCTACGTAAAAATAGTTATTTTTATTTGTAACTAGCAACCCACCCCGGCTTCGCACGGGTGCAATAATTTGTACATATAAACCTTCCCCTACAATCACTTTTTTAATTAAAATAAACCGCATCTAAATCCGTTGCGTAGTTATAAAGGTCTAAGCATACATAGGAACAGACAGACAACAAGCTACTTTGTTTTATACTAAGTAGCGATATAGAACAGAAGTATGTAATGTGGCTCATCAAGATGGATTAGTGAGGATTTTTTAATTCGTAAGAAAATGAATGCGGCTCTAAAAATCATAACATCGATTTTTGTGAACAGAATGGAACCTTGTAAAATAAAATAAAAGTGGGTTTATATTTACAATCTATAAAAAAAAAACTATAAATGCAGTTTTTATTTCCTCTTAAAAAGTTGTCTGTCTGTCCGTCTGTCACAAGGCTGTATCTCATGAACCAGGATAGCTAGAGAGTTGAAATTTTCTCAGATTATGTATTTCTGTTGCCGCTATAACAACAAATATACTAAAAAAACAGTATAAAAAAATATTTAAGGAGGCTCCCATACAACGAACGTGATTTTTAGCTCGCTTTTGCTCGATATCAAAAACGGCAACAGGCAGACGCTTGAAATATTCGCAGAATATTTAGTTATATATCACTTTTACGTTATATGTCACTTTAAGAATCAATAATTCGACTCGCACTTGGCCGGTTTTTTCTCATCTGAGTGTTATCTCGGTTGCATCCTCAGTTTTTGTATCATTTGTTTACTCATAGCTGGATAAAATCTTCTACCACAGAAGTTCGTTTCATGGAAGGATATTGCACTAATCACCATGCTTGGCAGGTTGGCGAGCGCTGTTTCTTTTGCTTCTGATGCTTCCGACACTGCTGCCCATCGGAAGCATTTTTAAGCTGGGGGAGGATGGGAGATTGTTGAATCTGGGAAGGGAATTAAGGTATTGTATCCTAATTCAACACAACCACTCACTCGGATGAATGGGGAAAAGCATGCAGCAGCACGAGAAGACCGTTGCGCGTATCCGATGCCGTACCTGCCTGCAGCCATCGGCCAAGCATCTGAGCACCCTCGATCCACAATCAAAAAAGCAATTTCAGCCTTTTGATGATTTCGGCTGGGTAATTAATGTAACAATTTCGGCTGAGCAATTAAGTATAAAATTAAATATAATATAATACGAGTAGCTCGTTATAAAAGTTAATTTAGTTAATATTAGAATTATTAAAAATGGCGTCATTGTTTTTCAAAATTAGCCTCCACAGAAAGGAGGGCACACCGGCTTTAATTTATATTTATTATTTTTATAATTTGATTATTACTATAGGGGATGTGCCTAATGTCTAATATTAACATAACTTATATCTTAAATTTTACAGTGACCTCATTGACCCAATTGGCATGGTTTCAGGTTTGGCAATATCTAGCCGGAGCATATGTTGGAGTGTCTATACTGCTGTTCGTACTGGGGAGAATGGCTCCGGATGAGTGGCAGAACCCGTACCCGTGTATTGAAGAACCAGAAACCTTGGATAATCAGTTTACTATGGCGAACTCGTTTTGGTTCACGCTTGGCAGTGTGCTGACTCAAGGCTCTGAAATAGCTCCAATGTAACTATTGTTTTTTTTTGTTGTGTAACAAACAACTTAATTCGCTCTTTCTATTGTAGCGCATAAAGAGAGGTCCAAAATTGACTTCGTCTATAAGTTTGTGGGAACCGTCATAACAGCTCACACAATTTTAGAGGATAGCCGACGTTTGGGACGATGTTATGTCGTTTGATAACTTAATTGTACAATAAATAAAAAAACTGAAAAGTTCATTGAGTATATAGATAGGTAATATCCATTCTTTGAGTAATTATATTTCCTCCGGGGCGATGGGCGAGCTCCGTAGCGCAGTGCTTAACACCAGCCTGCGACACGAGAGCCCCAGGTTCGATCCCCGGTCAGGTCAAGATGGAAAATGATCTCTTTCAGATTAGCCTGGGTCTTGGATGTTTATCTATATATGTATTTGTTATAAAATATGGTATCGTTGAGTTGGTATCCCATAACACATGTCTCGAACTTACTTTGGGGCTAGCTCAATCTCTGTGATTTGTCCGTATATATTTATTTATTTATATAAAAACGTGACATAAAAATATTACCAAATCAATTATTTAAATATTTAAATTATTCGTTTACTTAATTAAACCTAATTATATACAAAATAAACATGAAGAGAGAAAACAAAAAAAAAAAAGTAGCACTACAAAGAAATTTCTTCGAGATCTTGCCCGTGTGGCATGGTGGCAAGAACGCTGGCTGCATTCCCCCGTTGGATAGCTATGCTAATCCGTTGGGCGAAAAAGCAGCCAGCCCTCTTATCACCGGCAGCCGACATGAGCCGAGGGGCAATCTCTTTTAAGAAACCCCTCGCGCTGGGTCCCCAAGGTCCTAACGTCTCTACGCCAAACGGCAAAAATATATAATCCTCAGCTAAGGTTGCATACTTGCGCCGTTTGGCAACCTCAGCGCCTTCGGCAGCAGACCCGGCTCTCATGACTGATCCCCTGAGGTGAGAGGGCGCTAGTGTGTCGACGCATGTAGCATCCCACACCAAAGCTCTACCACGTTCCCAAGGGATCAACGACATACCATCAGGTCTCCTACCATCATCACGTGCCACACCACGTGGTTCGAGGGTACAGGGCACGTTGATGGTGGCAAGGGCCCTTCTGATGATGTCATTCAGAGAACCATGGCGTGGGATTCTGCCTGCGCTGAGGTGACAATATAGACCGTGGAGCCCAAACTGATCAACATCGGCGCCACACGGGCAGCGGTGGGGCGCGCACACGGGGGCTCCCAGACGGAGTCCAATAGCGGTGCGGAAGCTGTTGTTGTCCAGCAGTGTTCCGATGGTGTAAGAAGGGATGGCGTGAAGCCATTGGCTGGACTCCTTCGAGGAAGTCGAATATAAAAACTACATTTGAGCATACATTCAAATATAGGTTTTCATAGTCATTGTTTTTAGCGTTGTCCCGTGGCTCCACGGGCGTGAATGTATATTCTTCAGGAACAGTTCTTTTTTCCGGGCTGAAAAGTGCCCCATTACCTTCCCTGGCTTAACCAAACTACTTCCATACCAAACTTAATCTATAGTGTAATAGTCAGACAAAACGATGGATCAACAGAGTTACTGTCGCATATATAATATCAGTATGGATTTAAAGCTAGGTTTAAAAGTTTTTTTTTTATAGCGCTGTTTCCACCCGGATGGCTGGGAGTATGTGGTGGTTCTTCACGTTAATCATGGTCTCGTCTTACACCGCTAATTTGGCTGCCTTCTTGACTGTGGAGTCGAAATTCTATGCAATTAAAAGCATCTCCGATTTAGCTCAGAATCCTTATGGAATCACATACGGTGCTAAACAGGGAGGTGCTACATTGGGGTTTTTCAAGGTTAGTTACATAATTGCTGTACCTTTTGGATTTTTACATAATTATACAATATGTTAAGAAAATCCTGTCCGATACTTGAAGGTGTGATTCAGCCCGTAGATATGAACTACTTTTCTTATGGGATCAAAGCTCGGAACTACAAAAAATTACATGTTCAAGCAAAACCTTTGGTTGGGAACGTCCAAAATTTTTTTGAGTTCGTAACTTTGGTCCCATAGAAAAAGTTGTTCATATCGACGGGCTGAATAGCGTTGAAAATTCCGAAAAAAACAAATTGTTTTTTTCAGTGAAAGAAACCATATTTGGTTTTTTACCGTTTTATTCGTTTGTTGCATTTAAATATTCCGGGAAAATACAATCGGAATTTTTCAGAAAATATCGGTCAGTTTAAAAGAAACGATTGAAATAATCAAGTTTTTATTACTATATGTATAGCTACGTACAGTATAGTAGTAACGCGTGCGTGATATGAACTAAATGTAAGCCGGAACGGATGACAACAAAAACAAATCATTGTACACTCCAAAACATAATAAAAATATTACGTGAAAAAAACATCAATACTTTTCCGTTTCTTTCAAAGTTTCCTGTTTTTTTCCGTTCTATTGATAAAAAAAATGAAAAATTCCATATATATTTATCTTGAAACTTTCGAGTGTAACTGGGAAAAAACGAAGGACTTTAAAAAAAACGGGGAATTTTCCCGCTTTTTTCAACGCTAGGGCTGAATCACCCCTTCAAGGATAGGACAGGGTTTTGGCTGCATATTGTAAACATAACTGAATAACGAAAAAGTCTTTACTCTCAGTAGAAATTGAAAAAATATTCGATATATTTAGAGATTTAAAAAAAAACTTTATAACCTAATAGGCATGTTTCCTAATAAAACTTTTCAAAATATTACAGACTATCGAAAGACAGATTTTCGAAAAATATTAGATACGTATTTTTTTTCAATCATACAAAAGATGTTATAGATAAAGCGCATCAAAGTTTAGGGGTCATGACGCAACAGGCCGGTAAAAAGTGTACCGGACAGTGACATCACGCGGAACTTTAACGGGTTATATCTTTAACAAGATTTTTCAATAATCTACCAGATGGACTAATAATTTTAAAGAGTATTTTTTTAGAAAACATGCCCATTAGTTCCTATGGGAAGCTTCTCGTAAAAATAGTTTTGGATTATATAGATTGCTTTATTTTAGTTCTGTAAATCCGTATATTTTTTTACAGGAATCTGATAATCTTCTTTATCAGAAAATATTTAAATATATGGATGACCATCCTGAACTATTGACACAAAGTAATGATGAAGGGCTTAGAAGGTAAGTGAGTAATAAAACTACTTAAAAATATTTTGAATTTGGGTAGTAGGTATTTCTTGTCTGTTCAAAAACGCAGAATGACTAAACGTCACCTTGCTACTCTGGCATGGTGGGTTTAAATTTTCATTGTAAATCTTATTTATCAATATGCCTCTAATATGCTGATCAATTATTTCATGCCTTTGTAAAACGATTTTTCATAATCTTTGTTGAGATATGTAGTCTTACATTACTAAATCAATAATGTAAGTGTCTGCCTTTACTTTTGTCACAGCAAAATGGCTCCAAACCTAGTTAGACGATTAAATTAAAATTAGACAACTACTACGTATTTACCTACTGAGCACCATTTACCTCTTTAGTTGTAAAATGGTCGCGAGACTGTGACGCCATTGACAATGGCATGCCAAAAGTAAAAAAACCGGCCAAGTGCGAGTCGGACTCGCGCACGAAGGGTTCCGTACAGCTGTCTATAAAAAGAAGCAAAAAAAATCAAGTTTGTTATATGGGAGCCCCCTTAAATATTGATTTTATTCTATTTTTTAATAGAATAAAATATTACCGACAGACAGACAGACAACCCGACAGATTTGATCAAATTTCTTTTGACAAGTATTGGGCTACACTGATCATCTTATTATTAGCTATATTAAGGTTCTATACCGTGCAAGTGTGGGGCAGTTAGAACATGAGAGAAGGTTGGACATGGTCTGATTGACCGCAGTCACACAGATTGTTGGTAGTAAAACCCCACCTAACTCTGTTTTCCCGACATCTCCCAACACCAGCCCGGTAACTCAGGAACCCTTACCCCTACCCCAGTAACCCTTTGAAAGACATATTTAAGAGTCAATCGGAAACTGCAACGACTTCTTATGTTATCGAAATTAGTAACATATTCAAACTGGTCGCGGCGTAGTAGGCTTGTCAGTTTTTCATGGTCTCTAACTAGTTTTTTTTTTATAAATAATTGATTATTATTTAGTAAAAGTGCATATTGTCATAAGTTTACCAAAGTGTTAATATTATTTGTGCACTTTTATAATTTTAGGGTCAAGTCAGATAGTGAAAACTATGCGTATCTGATGGAGTCCACATCGATCGAATACATGGTGGAAAGAAACTGCGACGTGGCACAAGTCGGCGGGCTACTGGATAGCAAAGGATATGGGATTGCTATGAAAAAAAGTAAGGTCATTGAAACTTAAAATAAAAAAAACAACGGACATAAAACAATTTAGTAACTGAAACATACTTCTATCTCAAAGCTAATAAACCGATTCTGATGAAATCTGTACTGTACCCTGAGTTGGACTAAAGAAAACTTAATCTGACTTACAGATAATGAGAAACGCGCGTTTTTTATTTTATTTGAGCGGCGGTAGACACCACCTCCTAAATCCTAGACGTAGCGTCTGTAAAGAAGGAGCTGAGATTGTTGTACATTAAGCTGTCACACAATGATGAAAACTTTTTTAATATATATCTGAAATATTACAAAAGTATTTTCATATTACAATATTAGAATTTTAATAGGCATTGCGGCTAGAAACAAATATTATCACTTTTTATCCCTAACGAACCTAACGAGCGAAGAAGACATTATGTATGTACGTACGTAAATGGCATTTTAGATAGAGTTTTAGAACTAGGCTATTAGAATTATATTACGAGTACTTGTCTCCGAATTATAGTTTTTGAAATTATATAGAATTTTGGACAAACATACAAACATACACGACATACGCCTTAAAGTCTGTTACAAAAAAGTTGTGGTAGGGCCTCGCTACCGGCAAAATTATTTTTTGCAGAATGAATGGGCTGGCTCGTCCGGGGAAGTAACAGACTCTCACAGAAAATTGAATATAATCATTACCGCTTCTATGCTTCGTTCGGCGAGTGTGAGAGCCGGAGGTCGATTCTTCCTTCCATTTCCTTCCCCCCCTGTCCTTTTCCCAACTCCTTGAAAGGCCGGCAAAGCTCCTGTTATACCCTGGTGCTGCAGTTGTCCTCGGGCAGCGCTGATCGCTTACCATCAGGTGACTCGTATGCTCGTTTGTCGTCCTATAGCTTAAAAAAAAGCGATGACTCACGGACCGCGTCCCACAACAGCGTTCACGCTCAGATGGGGAAAAATCTATACCAAAATGATTTTTTGTAATCTTTCTTTTTTAGATTCTCCCTACCGTACACCGATGAGTGAATCGATACTTCAGCTGCAGGAAGAGGGAAAACTAACAAGGATGAAGGACAAGTGGTGGAAAGAAAAAAGAGGAGGCGGTGCATGTACGGTGAGAAAACCTTCATAATTGGTTTTGACTGTGACACAAAAATAAATATTTTTGGGGTTCTTAAAGATTATTCTTTATTCGAAAATGTGAAAGAAGATTCGTTTTCCCCTACTCCATGGATAAGTGAAAAAAATTAAATGTAAAATTGTGAGTTGACGTATTATGGATTTAATGAGTCGTGCAGTCCGCTTTGGAAGCGTGCCCCGAGACCTGCACACAGGAGGATATGGCTACAGAAAATGTAATACAAGTTGTACAGTATTGGATGAAAAAGGGAATATGACCATCGATTTGATATATTATTAAGCTAATTATCGAAGTCAACAATTGCTGTGTAGCCAAAACATGCTATAGATTTAAAAACGTTATTTTATTAGCGTTTAAATCTTTGACATGATTATTTTTTTACAGTGCTCAAATAGGGAGTGCTATATTTGATGGGGCTCATGTTTGTGACAAATTCCTAAACTGAGAAATGTATTCTTAGAATCATTCCGAGTGACATAAACTATTTGGCAGGGCAGTCGTATATTCGTATTTTACATTAAGCAGCTTAAGCACTATAATGTAATTCAGATGCAACCCGCTTTTCATACAATTTCGAAAAAATGTGTTGTACTACCTCGCACCATATGCCATGTATAGAGTGTCTTAACTACTAAATGAATTAGGTAATCTATTCCATTTCTGGCCGTATTATTGATCAATTTAAATGATTGTTCTAAAAATATAAAATGTTTGCTTATTAACAAAGTATTCTTCCTTAAAAGCCTTCTAAATCCGTAAGCGTTTAATGGAAGCTCTCAAATTAATCAGCGTTTTATCAGTGAGATGAACTAGAAGCGATTGTGCCATTCCTACACCATAAATCTTAATCCGTACTCCCATTATTATGAGATTATGGAATGTAATTTATAAGTTGGTGAAATCTGCAATTCATGAAATCATCATCGAGAAAAAGGAACGAATTAAATATAACTAGCTTTTGCCCGCGACTGCGCTTGCGTTAAGAAGTATAGAAGTTTCATACAAACTTTCATCCCCTATTTTATCCCTTTGGGGGTAGAATTGATCAAAATCCTTTCTTAGCGGATACCTACGTCATAACATCTACCTGCATGCCAAATTTCAGCTCGATCCGTCCAGTGGTTTGGGCTGTGCGTTAAAAGATCACTATGTCAGTCAGTCACCTTTGAGTTATATATATTAAGATTGTTCTTCTACGTCGGTGTGGGAGAAAAAAGAAATTACATGTACAGTCAGCCAAGGAGATATCTGACCCCCTACAACAGCGCCATTTTTCGCAAACTAAAGAACCATCCGTGTTTTAAACCCAAAGATAAAAATATACAAGTGTAATATCCTTTGCGACTAGTGCCATCTATTGAATTGTGAATGAACAAATAAGGTTAATAAGCAGAAATCTGATACCCTTGATGACTAATGCCATCTATTCGATTTTTGATAAATAAAACAAGCCCTAGCATACGATACGCTTATTTCAAAGATACTTCAATAGTTAGATGTGGCGCAAGTGGTAGGCACTACGGTTTAATAGTTAGTGTGTTTATGAGGAAACAGGTTCAAATCCTCCAAAGCTTTTTATTTTTTACAAATATCACCAACTTCGTATTGTGATGTTGGTGTAATTTTGGTTGTTTTAACATAATGTTACCGAGCTAATTACTGTTAATAAAAAGCATTTTAAATTTTTAATTACTTTATTACATCAAAAAAATTTAACAGTGAAATAAATACCTGCCTACTTAATTCAAACTATGATTAATCTTCTGTAGAGAGAACCAACATGTTACTTAATAAGTAACAATTTACATCTCTCAACTTTTTTTTAATCATAGTATTATATTTTTTTTAATGTGTAGGGTCAAATAGTGCTATGTGAATAACTTTGCTTCGATAATAGTATAAGAATGAATATGTAAACCTATGGCATTAAATGAATTTTAATATGGGAGAGGGTAACCCCCATTTTGAAGCTTTTGTTCAAGTCTATTTGTCATTTCACTTACCATGTTAGATCAGATCACATATCACTTATGCGCATATTTATTAATTTAGTATAACCTCTTTGTCTAAATTGATTTAAGTTCAAACTTTACTCGTGTCTCGTGTCTCAGTTAAGCACTATTTGACCCTACAATCTGGGATTTTAATTGGTCACTCAATAACAGTTAGATCACAGAACAATTGTCTTAAATAAAATATATTCTACACTGCACACTGTTGGAATCACCACATCTCATAAAATTTCCAAGTATTTTTCTTTATTCATCCGGCCGCCGAATTCTACCAGCTCCCCTGGGCCCATTGAAGACATCTGTCCCCAATAACCTGCAAAACAATAATATGATCAGTTACCTAATAATCTACACTGCGTAATACACGAGGTATTAAATATTATTATTATTTTACTTAACTATTTAATGAATATTTTTACCTAATGTTATCCTGCCACTGTTCTCAAAGGCAAATTATTTTGATGGCTATACGCTGGCCATGTCTTCTCCGCAATATTTTTCTGCCATCATCATCAGACTTAAAACTTTTTTCATCAGAATAAAATACGATCTCGTTCTTGTTAAATGTTTCCTCACTGTTTCAATTGCAGTTGATCGAGTCTTCTTAAATCTCCGAATCCACAAACGGACGGTGTTTCTCTGTAAGAGATATATTTATCTTAGACATTTTAGACATCTTAGACATCACAAACCCTATGTTTTACGGAACAAAAAATTTGTGTGACAATTAAGTAAGTATATTAAATACTTATAATTTCTACTTACCGCGATACCTAACTCTCTAGATATAGATACTTTAAATACTGTGGTTGTCTTCACAATACACTATTAGCTTTCACAAAATCTGCTATATGAGATGAAACGGGATGCCTAATAACTGGTGGGGTTTTGGATCACTACACAGTAATCGCAGTATCTTGAATGTAATTGTGACGCGAGTGAACAATATTTTTGATTAGTTGGTATCAGGTATAAATAAATCTGATAGATTACCTTCAATTTATTTGTTAAAGCAATGCGTTGCAGTTGGTGACAATGATGTCATAGCAGTAGAAATAGATAGCCAATTTCGCCGAGATGTCATATCGGCGGTTGGCGTATTGAGATGAGCGCTAGCTTCTCAAGTCGTAGGTCCATGGTTCGAATCGAACTTTACGTAGGATTGTTTTTGATTCTTTCTTGTTCTTACCATTGATGATTACTTGAATTATTAGCTGAGCTTATTAGAAATACAAAATTTGCAACTGAGCAGGTTATCAGAAACAAGTTTATACTAGCAGTTGTCTGTCTACTTGCCAAAAATCACGGTAGGTGGCGCTTCACAGCAAAGTGTGAATTTACGTTTTAAAAGTCAGGGGGTCAGGTATCTGCTTGGCCGACTGTACCAGCTACTTTTCTCCGCGTACTGATTATAAAAGCCGGACGATGGATTTTTTATACCACTAACTAGGCAAACAGGCATATGCCTTATCGTTGATATAACACGAATGGTTAAAATTTCGGCTCAGTTAGAAAGCCGGGAAGTCAGTCAAATATATCTTTACATAGTAAGATCACGGTGTTCGTGATAGATGAAACTAAATAAGAGCTTGTAATCTGATTTGCCATAATTTCGTCTGCGTCAATTCAAAGCCTATGTTCCACTAATAAGGAATCTGTCTATAGGTATTTTCTTTTCCGAAGTACTACCGCTTTTGCCTTACAGGATGATGACGGAGGAAGTGCTGAAGCGCAGCCGCTAGTGTTAGCAAACGTGGGTGGCGTGTTCATCGTCCTTGCTGCTGGCTCTGGACTGGCAGTCCTCTGCGCTTTCTTGGAAATGATGGTAGATGTGTGGACTATATCTCGGAGATTTGAGGTAATAAACAATCTTTTTTATGTGATAATCAAAACTTCTTATTGTTTCTAGTCTTCTTTGTTACATTCCTACGCAATACCAATAAATAATTTTAGAATCGTCGAATGTACATATCAATACCTATTCCCAAAACTTAATTGTTACAATGTTTATTTAAAGTAAATGGTAAATTTTCCGTAGATTCCTAAATAAAATTCCTTTGGAGATACAATTTCGTAAATGTTGCAAATTTCAATAAGCATTCAATCAATTTAAATTGTAAATACCTTTAATTTCGAATTTTCTTACCTACGAAAGTAGGGGACCACTAGTACTAAATTACGAATTTGTTTCTCTAGTTATCTGCTCATGTCAAGTAGTGAATGTAGAAAAGAGTGGCCCTGACACTAGATACATGCATTATTAGATACATGTAACTTCTCATTACAAATACTGCTGTGTAATCCAAAACATTGCTATAGTTCGCAGCCTCAACAAACTTGTAATTCAAACACCGTACCTTTCCGTTCCCAGCCTCGCATGAGCCAGTGTTTTCCCCGCAAACCTTGTGTCTACAAGATGCAAATCATCGTACTAAATGGTAAGCTTAGTCATATCTTCATTATCTATGGTTTCATGTTCAATTTATTAGTAAGTACTCTTTCATATAATAAAACTAGCTGTTGCCAGCGACTTCGTCCGCGAAAGCTATCCTATCTTTCAAGTTGGATCGAACTGCACATGGTGTGCGAATTTTATTATAATCGGTTAAGTGGTTTAGGAGTCCATTGAGGACAAACATTGTGACACGAGATTTATATATATTAAGATTTCTGATTTCGATTAAACTTAACGGATCTGTCCAGCCTTATGAACCCTTCTGATAAGCACTTAAATTTTTTTAAATTTAATATAATTATATTTCACATGTGAGATGCATTATTACTAATGTAAATTGAAATTGTATATAACTTGAAATCAGAAAAAAAGAAAAGAGAAAATTATAAAATATCATACAAAGCCCTTCATGTGATTAGGCGACCAATACTGTTTACTAACAAGAGTTTCTTTTGGCGTCGTATTCTCTACAGTGGTCGGTTCCAAAACTCTAGTAGGTTGTTACTTTTCAACAATAAGTAATAGTTTGATTATAATTTAATAAGCATTATTTTAAATGTTAATTTACGTGAAAAAGTGCCTGAAATGGCCTATTTCTGAACAAATATTTAAATCTTTGAATCAATCGGAAACATGCTTGAAAATGAAAAGAGAGTAGGAATAGTAGAAATACTGATAAATTTACATGCATTTCAGGTATCATTTAAAGATGAACTAATAGCTGAATTGAAGTTTATCTTTGGTTCTACCGGAGACGTGAAGCCGGTTCGTCATCGTGAGCCATCGGGCAGTCATTCTGGTGGGTCAGGTGGATCTAAAAAGGAAGAAAAGGAGAACCTCGAAGACCCAGAGTCACCAAGCGATGAAAACGAACAAGAGGATCTTGATTTGCCTCTTGATCCAGCACCGACTCCAAGATCTGAAAGGTCCACTCATTCTCACCATACACTGCATAGCCGAAGGCAAAGCAATGCAGTACAAATGGCTAAAATGAGAAAGTATAGCAAATTTAGCGCCCATAGCGCCCGATTGTAGCAATTATTTTATTTTATGTGACAATATCTGACATAGAATGTAAAGCAATTTCTGTCATAGAATAAAAAGTTTGCTCGTATTGATCTTATGTTTCATTACCTAAATATCAAACCTCTTTCCCTTGGGTTTAGACAAAGATGACGCAAGGACATGCTACGATCTTTACAAACTTGCCTCGCTTTATCTATCGCTATCACTAGTTTCATGCATGCTGGGCGATTTCGAGTACTGACTTGCCTTTTGGCAAGAATGTCCGCAATCTGAGCAGGGGACGAGTGTCGAGGCTGGCCTTGATCTCTTCGAGTCATATCTGTAAAGTCAGTCTTTAATCTGAGCGTTTCCCGGTTGCATTCTCAGCTGTAACGCATTGGAACCCAAAGTCTGTTGGCTAGTTTGATGGCATTAATGCCATAATATGATTCGGCATAGTTCTTCTTAGGATATTTCCAGGTCATCCACAACCGCCTGTCCGGTGGTTGCAGGCATAGCATTGGGAACGTGCGCCCTGGCTCTCGCGCTGCTACTTGTTTTTCCCCCATTCATCCGAGTGAGTAGAATATCTATCCTTCCCCATCTTAAAATTGCTTCCGATGGGCAGTTGCGTCGGAAGCTCAAGAAGCCAAAGAAATTGTCCTCGCTATCCCATCCCCCTGCCAAGCGTGGTGAGTATGGTAATATCCTCCCAAGACGAATTCCTGGAAGAATCCCCTTTGTCCATCATTTTGACTTGTTACGGTTGAAATGATGATGAATGCTGTGTGTATTCGCTAGTTTTAACGAACGTAAAGTGCGCATCTTATGAATTTGGTATTAAAAATATAGATGTTTTAGTAGTTGAGACTTACTCCTGTCCCCTGCGGGATTAAATTCGATTCTTTTTATAAATAGCTCTAGACAGCTTTGTTTTGACACCCTCTTAATAATTTAATTTGTTGAGCCTCCCACGGGGTTCTTAGGAATAACGAAAGGAGACGATAAGGATTTCATGAATTATTAATCTAAAAATAGTCTGCGATCTATTTTGGTTGCAGTCTGTTTGTTTTAAAGTTAGTAGCTATTTCAGGCTTATTATCACCTAATGGCCGTGTGGTTCCGGCATGGCCTTGTGGTTTCCGGCAGTGTAGAATAGGACCACTCCTAGTCTTCCCATGGAGGCGTAAGAGGCGCCTTAGGAAATACAAGCTAAACAAAGCGCATAAACATCAATGAGACCTCTCCAACCCGTCTGGCCAGCGAAGAGAGTGTAGGCCAAATCCTCTGTCTGCTATAGCCATCAAGTATGGTATATCCGGTAGTACAGAGAGGGTCATGCTCCTGCAGTGGAGACTTAAAAGACCTGATGATGATGATCACGTAGTACAGTATAACAACATACCTACAATAATATAATTTATATTTTTTTTCAAATGAAAGATAAAACCCTTGTGCAATCCTGCAACCAAAGCAAGACTAAAATTAATGTAAGGAGGCAGCCATAATTACGTGAGGTATTAAGAAGGGAAGGGGGTCGAGCCGAATCTGAACTAACCTCACTCTATTGGGAAAGGGGGTCATGGAAAATATCGCGATTTTTTGTCTTTTCAAGTTTCCAACTAAACTTAATACCAATCTCGAGGTCATTGTTCATTCCAGTAGCTAAACATGTTGTCTATAATCATCTGAATTAATATAATTTAATAAAATTATTTTATTATACCTGTATGCATTATCCCAATACATTCATGATTGAGTTTAAATCTCACATCTCACTATAGGGGTCTCTCTGCCTTTGTGGTCCAGTGGTTTATGCGTTTGCCTCTAGACCCGGATGTCGTGGGTTCGATTCCCACGGGAAGCATACTTTGTTTAGTAGTTTCCAGTTTGGTTAGGATATTGCAGGCTTGAATCACCTGATTGTCTGATAATTAAGATGATTCCGTGCTTCGGAAGGCACGTTAAGCCGTTGGTCCCGGTTGCCATCTGATAGTCGTAAAAGGAACCACGTTAGAGGCCGAGAGGCGGTTCCGAAAAACTCTGACACCAGGGTGTGCATGGTCCATTGACTGTGTCACCTACACGAAATGATGATGATGATGACCATGGGGGTTTACCAAAATCACCTCACGTAATTAATGGTTGCCTTCGATTACTTTTCATCCACTTTTATACAGCAGGAAATAATGTAACAATGTATTTCTTGTATATCAATAATATCTGAAATACAAATTGACTGAGCTGAGTGAATATAGATCACGGGACGTCAAAATTTCCTTTTTTTTGTTTTTTATGTGTGTAAGTAGCCAACAATTTTGTCAGTTTTTCAAGCTGCTTAAAGACATCTGGCATAGCTTAACGACTGCCATCAATGATGACCGACGGCCTAATGCCTTCCGAACCGCGCAGGATCTCAAGATAATTTAATGCCACTTGCGGTCACCCATCCCAGTGGTGACTGCACCACGGTTTGCTTAACATGCGTAAGCGCTAATGATCACGTCCGCTGATTCGACGGGTTCCATTTTTTGCTTTATTATTTACTAGCTTTCGCCCGCGGCTCCGCCCGCGTTAATGTCGATCCCTCGGGAATAGTAGTTTTTCCCGGGATAAAAGGTAGCCTATGTCCTTCTCTATACTCCAGAGAACTTGTATGCAAAATTTCATGATGATCGGTTCAGTAGTTACGGCGTGAAAGCGTAACAAACAAATAAACAAACAAACTCACTTTCGCATTTATAATATTAGTAAGGATTTTTGCTGTATTTTAAAAGACACAATTCTCTGCGAATATTGCAAATATTGAATACTAATTATTAGTAGGTACTAAAAGTTATTATATTATATTTCGTATTAACATCATTTTTACGAACAAAATTGCCAACTTGTTATTCCGTATCATGTTTCAGCAAACTAAATCACTGACATTTAACACGCAAGTTCATAACCCAAGTCGGCCGGCTAATTAGTACTTGTGTGAGAAATGCGGGCTTGGCACCCGCCAATGTGTCCGGAGTGAAGAGGGTGCACCTTTGATGGAGTGGAACTGGGTCCTAGGAATACGGTACATGGGGAGAGTAACTAGTACGGGGAAACAACTAGAAACAGCAGATGTCTAAAATAATAGATATTCTGTCTCTCCCAGCCCTAGTAGAGGCTGGTAAATATATAATTAACTTATTCCGTGACTTTGCTTAAATTATATGTTTGGATAAGGTACCCTAAGTCTATTTTTTTACGTACAGACAATACACACAAGACATATTTTATGTCATATAGAGATAGTAATTTTCTTGATGATCTGTAAGGTAAGCAGAGTGACTTATATGTACAAAATACTTTAGACTTAAAAAACTTCGTACTTTTAAGTTTATGTATATCTAAGTCCTGTATCATAAAATTTAGTACGCGATATAGACACTATAGCGAAGGATGAAATGAAGTACAGCGATTGGCTACTCTTAAAATTTACTCTTTTGATATTCTAAAGCAGTGATATTATAAATAAGTAGAAAACCCTTTATTGCACATAATAAGAACTAGGAAAATGCGCAAAAGGGAGCCTTATCATATCAAGGCATAGCAATTTCTTCTAGGCAACTTAATTATTAATGTGTTTACCGTTAATAAATCTCATAAGTTAGTTAATACTCTACTATGTTACTCTACCGTTTTCTGTATCCGTGTGCCATAGGCTGTAAGCATATTTCTTTAGAAATTGCTTCGTAGCGAAGGTCAAAGTGCTACGGCCTACTGTGATTTACACCGTACCTATTGTTGAATATTGTTGCCATGGATAAAGAGCATTTTTCTACTTAGTAGAAGTACACACAATAAGTAAATAATAATATGCAAAGAGTATAATAAGAAAGTTGAATTACATGAAATAATTATTAATATTTCTTCTCCTCAAATCGCATATTATATATATTTTTTGAATAATTACTTACATAAAAATATTCAATACGTAGTTACGAAAATATTCATCCTCTGTTTGCGGTCTAGTCAAGAAATAGCTCCTAATTCCTACACATATATATTACTTGACAAACATTCTGTAGGCAATTTGAATTTAACATTTTGCCAAGAAATGCAGAACTTTCGCGATATTGCTAGGCTGACTTACACAACTTGAAACAATAGTTTGTAGTAGTTTTCAGGAAACAAAAGCCTTCGAAACTCGAACTAATGAGACTCTTTAATGAGTTTAACTTTGTTTTAAGAACATCATTAATGTTAATGAGACATGGAAAATTGAATAATTTAGCCCAGATTTGACATAAGACGCTTATCAAAATATGAAATAAAATATGATATGAGTGAGGTATTTGATTCAACTCATTTTACTAACAATGAATTTGAAAACCAACTATCAATATGAATAACAAATTCAAATTAATACATAAAAAATAAGTTTTGTGACAAATCATCATTCATCATCATCATCATCATTTCAGCCGTAAGAAGTCCACTGTTGGATAAAGGCCTCTCCCAAGGATTCTTCGTTACATAGGATGATATTGCCAAACTTACGAAGCTTTTGCTGACGGGTTGGCGAGCGCAGTTTCTTGGGCTGTTTGTGCTTCCAGCGTTGCTGCCCATTGGAAGTTTTTTTAAGCTAAAGATTTTATTTTTCATGTTATAGGACGGCAAACGAGCAAGCAGGTCACCTGATGGTAAGTGATCACCGCTGCCTATGGACGAATGCAACACCAGGGTGTGCCAGGTGCGTTGTCGGCCTTTCAATGAGTTGGGGGAAGGAAATGGAGAGGGGAGGGGGAAGGATGGGCCTCCGGCTTTCTCACTCACCAAACGAAGCATAGAAGCGGTAAAGCTACTCAGACGTCAATTTTCTGTGAGAGTGTGGTACTTCCCGGACGAGCCGGTCCATTCATGCTACTAGCAATTCATTTTGCCGGTAGCGTGGCTCTACCACAACTAAAAGAAGGATACGAATTATTGGATTTAAGAAAGGAATTAAGATATTGGGACCCTTCTCGCTCGGATAAATGGGGTAAAAGCTAATAGCAGCTCGGGAATCGGCCGCGCGTACAGTCAAAGTCAAAGATTTTTATTCAAAATTGGATACATGTATCTCTTTTTGAACGTCATATTTTTATTTCTTATATATTTTTTAATTTATACAAAATTGAAATACTGCTAGCGTTTCGGAACGACCACTGGTGAGAAGAATACGCCGAAAGAAACTCAATCCAGACTTGGTCCCTACGTGCCTGAAGGGCTCTGAATACATTGTTAACATTAAACACAATTTTTCATACTATAGATTAAATTGTTAACATTAAATAAATTTATATAAATTTCCACGCATTTTTATCAGTTATATAATCATCAATGCAGTAATAAGCCTTTTTTATTTACTGGTTTTTTACAATCGTTTTGAACTTAAGTAACTTAAGTACTATTGACATACTTACAACCACCTATCAAGCAGTTGAGGATGACACCCCTGACCTTGTGAGCGATGTGTCACATCATGATAACCTTATTGTGATAAATAACGACAGTATTTCAGAGTACAGGGAACGGACACCACCCTTACGACCGCGACCGCCGCTCGCATTAGCCAAACAAATTGCTGGCAAACTTATAACTTGCCTCCCTCGCACATGATTTATAACCTTTTTATTTCCGCCTATGGGACATCGTTGACGATATTTCTCACATATTCTTTGTTAAGGATAATTTATTAAAAAAATCATCCCACTTTAAAAAAGAAAGAGGTTCTCTATTTGACGGCACCTTTTTTTTTAAGTATCATCATCATCAGGTCCTTTTTAGTCTCCACTACAGGAGCACGACACTCTCTGTACTTCTAGGGCCATACTTGGCCAGAGTTAAGTATGTTTCCTGAAAATTCATATTTATACCATTTTTTTATTTGGAAGGTTTTGGGACATTTCAATTGGTTCCATTTAAATTTCATTTAAATTAATTATGTAGTTTACTTGAAGTTGGTTTATTATCTGACAGATTCCCAATTAATAATTATTAAACACATTATTTTTGGCACTATATAATGTGCGTAAAACGTTAATTGAACGTAGGTCGAAAAAAGTACATTCATACTTATTTTGTTTAGTTCAGCTCAATAAATAAATAAATATACAGGAACATATCACACAAAATGAGCTAGTTCCACAGTAAATTGCGAACTTGTGTCGTAGGATACTAACTTAACGATCTATTTTAAAATATAGAAATATTTTATAATAGATACTTATAATAGGTCCAAGACTCAGGTCAATCTGAAAACATATCGTTTTCCATGATGACCTGCCGGCCTATTTGCTAACTCAGTGACCAACGTTTTGATAGTCACTTAAAAATACATTGCGTGTTTCCTATGATTAACTATTTTTATTAAAGAGATATAAAACGTAATGTACTTTAAAATGACTATCAAAATGTAGTACAGTGAGTTATCAAATAGACCGGGTGACCGGGGATCGAACCTAGCTAGCGTGTTAACCACTGCGCCACGAAGCTCGCGAAATATAGATATAAATACATATTTCAAAAAATGTGGATGTTTAAAGATTGTCTAACGAAACCCATTCAATATTATGTCACCGAAAATATCAGCCTATACGCTTCATCTTCTAGCACAATGTTATCTCTTCTAGACACAAAAATCACCACACAATTTATTTGCTTTTCACTTTTATCTAAGTACTATTATATACTACAATAGTTTAATATACTACTAAGTTGAAACTCCACAAATCTCGGAATCAGAATATCAAAAATAATACAAAATCACAAGAAAAAATGTACCTATACAAATTATATCCTATAAAAATTCGACCAGCGATGAACAGTGAGGTCCAAAAAAATTTGTTAAATTTGCGATGATATCGAGATATTGCCAAGGAGTTCAGAATCACCCGGTACGTGTAATTTAATAAAGTATATCATAACTTCCATTAGACTTGCATGACAAATATTGGATCACTCTTATTGAGCAAACATTGTCTAAAAGCTAGTTTAATATTGTTATTCTATTTGCTTAGAAAGCGGGCAGAAAGTTACCTACAATTCGTAAGACAACTCATTACGTATATACTAGTAAGGGTGTGTACACCTTTTAGTCTAATGAATTTGATTTCATGAAACTTTAACACAACTGTTAGCTTTTGTCTTTATTATATATATTAAGTTATTTCTATTACGATCCATTTAGCAAATAAGACAAGAATATCTAGGAAATTAATATACGCAAATATGCGTAATACAGACAACTTTAAATTAGCGGTTATTATGGAAAATGTGTAGGATGTGGCTTGCTGTTTAAATCGTACTTATCCACAGGTTTGTGAGTGTATCAACCTTATTCATGAAATATCAACTAGCGAATTAAATAATTAGGTTGTCTTTTTTAATAATGTTATTGACATATCACTATGTTATTCGGTTGTTAGAATATAATATCACTGCTGTGCCAATCAGTACCTAATCGATGTAAGTAGTTTTGATAACAATACAATATTAAGAAAATATCGGGATTATCTGATGTGTGAGTAATACTGGACAAATAGGTAGAACTGAAACTCCATTGATTGCTATACATGTTAAGGCTGTTTAAAATCATCTTATGACACCTTAAATCATAATGCATGCTAAAAAAAAAATGTTTTTACATTACACATTATCACCTCTTTATATCTCTTAATTTGGACTTTAGGGATAAAGTCTTAAAGAAGGCTTAGACGAAAACTTAAGGTCATAAGACAAAAAGGCCACTTTTATCGTATCAAAATAGTATGATTTCACTAGCCGAATCGCCTCTTGATTTTAATTCTTAGGTATTCTCCCATTCCCTCGGCCGGCTTAGATCTGCATGAAAAGAGAAGCACGATTTTCTTCAATTTTTTGGCCGAAAATGAAATAAACTCCAAGATTATCGTTGGTAAGGGGTCACTATGTTTTCATTTCCTGTTAATGTACACGTTATATGAGACTCATTTTTTATCTCGCCATCTAGATAATAATCGTAAATAATCCCACGATACGATGACATAAAGCGGAAAAACAAGGCATTATTCAGTAGAGCTGAGAGAAAGGGTGGCTGGCTTTCTGTAACCACGATCTATCTCACTCAAGTAGTAATAATTTCAGTCATGTTTGGACTCCATGATCCAGTCATCATCATCATTGCAGTCACAAAAATTTCACTGCTGGACCAGGGATTCTTCCAAGGATTCCTCGTTGCATGGGAAGACATTGCCATACTCACCACGCTTGGCAGGTGTTTTGGCGAGCGCAGTTTCTTTGGTTTCTTGTGCTTTCGGAGCGGCTGACCATCGTAACCATTTTTAAGCTGGGGATGGAAAGTTCCTTTTTGATTCGAGTAGCTAAGGTTTGGAATGAACTGCCTGCGTCTATATTCCCAGACAAGTACATTCCCGGGACATTCAAAAGTAGAATAAATGGGTATCTCTTGGATAGGCATGTAACATCCTCGTCTTAATCGTCACTTACCATCAGGTGAGATGGTAGACAAATGCCTAAAAAAAAGAGGAATTTGTAGGATTTGAGAAGGCAATGAAAGGTATTGGGATACTACGAGTACTCACTCGGATGATGAGGGGAAAAAGCAAGTAGCAGCCATTCCTACAACCACCGGACAGGCAGTTGAGAATGACATCCTGACCATATCATACCATCATCTAGTAAGCGAATAAAAAAGAAGTCATGTTATGTATGAATAACACATTTTTTTTTATTATTTATTAGCCTTTAGTTGCCGACATGTTAGTCGGCGTGTCTTGAGACACAAAGGCCTCCTCCAGCTTTTTCCAAGTTTCTCTGTTTTTTGCCATTCTCTGCCATAATGGGCCCCCAATCTTTTTTATGTCAACAGACCAACGCTTCCTTTGTCTTCCCTTTTTTCGTTTGGTTTGAAATCTTGGGGTCCATTCTGTCACGTCCTTAGTCCATTATTTTTAGTCTCTCTGAGCATGTGACCTGTCCATCTCCATTTTAGTTTTCTGGTTTTTGTTGTGACATCTTCAACCTTAGTTATGCGTCTTATATCCTCTGCCCTTTTCCTGTCTCTTATTCTGAACCCCAGCATGCTCCTTTCCATGGCTCTTTGACATGTGGTTAATTTTTGTTGTTGTTTTTTTTGTGCTTGCCCAGGTCTGGCATCCATACGTTAATATTGGTAGTATGCATGTTTGGTATACTTTCCTTTTTATATTTAAGTTGTATTGTTTGCTTTTCAATACTTCCTTAAGGGACCAGTACCTTTTCCACGCATTTGCTACTCGTCTTTCTATTTCTAACCCCATTTGGTCTTCAAAGGCTATCAGTTGGCCAAGGTATATGTAAGAGAATAACACATTTAACTGATACTTAAATTTATTTTAAATACATTTTAGAGATCTTAACAATCGGAAATACCAATCGTAATTAACTAATCTAACGACATTGTTTGACAGTAAAAGGTAAAATAGGTTCCTGTATTTAACATACGGCGTATATATTTCATCAATTCAACCTGGTAATATGCTAACTTTTCCTATGTGACCAATTCAGAAATAAATCGAAATGCCCATACAAGCAATAAGCTGATAATAAGCTACGCATCAGCAGCTCCTCTGGTGTTGCAGATGTCCATGGGCGACGGTGACCACTTTCCATCAGGTGGCTCGTCTGCTCGTTTGCCGTCGGATATACATAAAAAAAAAAAAAGTTTGTAATTTTTTTTGACTTTGTTTGACACGAAGTTTGTAATTCTTGGCTCGTGCATTACTTTACCGGCCTAGGCCAGGAAAGTAAGTATGAAAATTAATTCCTGGCCGCTGCTCAAAACTTTTTAATTAATCTATGTAACTTGCCATACAGCCAATGGCTACCACATTATAAAAAATGCACTTATCGAGCATATAAGTATATGAATATGAAAATAATTTTAAAATGTTGGTATAAAATCATACAAAAATATACCGATAATAAAAAAAAGAAACGCGGGAAAACAGATTTATACGCTATTACATTTTTGGGGTAAAATATGACTGGGCTGTATGGGCTATGTTTCCTTGGCACTAAATGACAATAGAATTAAAAAAGAAAATAACGCGGGGATATACTATTAGATTATTTTCGGCGGACTGCAAGGTTGGGTTGTTGTTTTGGATTGTTTTGCAGATTGCTTCTAGTGGACTTTATAATGTAAAATCGGTGTAATTTGGTGTTATAAATGCCTATGTTTATGAACAATGCGTGGAATAACTAAAATTAAGTGTCATAGTGCAGCTGTGGTGCAGATTTAGAGATTTACATAGCGGGCTGGTGGTCGCTCGCGTTACTGCGTCTTATGATGAAACCAGAAGATTCGTGGGAATTTTCGCCAGGAGCTCCGTCGAATCAACGAGATGAACTACACCATCATTTCTTTAATAAAACGTTGAAAAATATGAAGGGCTAAAAGGCGTAGAACGCCAAATGTCTTAAAACAAAAATGAAAACTAAAATGTACATAGGTACTATTATCGTTTTTTTTATATTATACTAATTTATTCCCGTCGTACGTCTTTCATTATTTCCTCGCATTTATTGAGAAAAGCACAATACATGCCTTTGCCGGGAAACGGATTGCCGGACTCATATCACGGAAGGCCTCGCTAACGCTCGGCCTTGAAAACTCTACTCGTCCGGCAATCCCTTACTTCCCGGCCTCTGCAGTAATGTACTATATATTTAGTGGCGTAAAACTCTTACTAATACGACATGTTTTTGAATCAGAATCCCTAAAAAGGAAGAAAAGGTAAAAAAAACGAAAAAGAAAATTAGGTTTCCCAATCAAAGTCGCCGATCAGCTGGACGAATTTCTATGAAAGGTCAAATGTTTTTTTCGGTTTTTACCTTTTTTCTTACAATTCTATATTCCATTAGGGATTCTGATTCTCAGATTTCAATTAAAAAAGGAAAATCAAAATCTAGCTGTATAGGCGCATCATCGGCGAAACTAGCACCCAATATCTTTTATCAAATTAAAAGAAAAAATTAAATTGAAAATTGCAATGCAAATGCAATGCAAATGCAATGCAAATGCAATGCAAATGCAATGCAAATGCAATGCAAATGCAATGCAAATGCAATGCAAATGCAATGCAAATGCAATGCAAATGCAATGCAAATGCAATGCAAATGCAATGCAAATGCAATGCAAATGCAATGCAAATGCAATGCAAATGCAATGCAAATGCAATGCAAATGCAATGCAAATGCAATGCAAATGCAATGCAAATGCAATGCAAATGCAATGCAAATGCAATGCAAATGCAATGCAAATGCAATGCAAATGCAATGCAAATGCAATGCAAATGCAATGCAAATGCAATGCAAATGCAATGCAAATGCAATGCAAATGCAATGCAAATGCAATGCAAATGCAATGCAAATGCAATGCAAATGCAATGCAAATGCAATGCAAATGCAATGCAAATGCAATGCAAATGCAATGCAAATGCAATGCAAATGCAATGCATTTTTCAAGGCAGCTATAGAGCCGCCTTGAAAAATCTGACGCCAGAATTTGTGTCGCCACTTACACACACGAACAACAACAAATGACTAGTATTATTTGCTAGACTAAAAACTTAGCATAACAACTAAGTCTTTATTTTAATTATAAGTACTTTCGCTGCTTAGCGAACGCTGTACTAAGAGGAGATAAAGAATGCCGAGAGTGTCGTGAGGCGTGCGAGCTACAGGTCCTCCTCGAACTGGTAGACCTCCTTGACCGACCGGATTTCAGGGAGCGCAGCGAGCGCAGAGAGCGGACTTCGTCCTTGGCCTCCCCCTCGGCCTCAGCTAACGCTTCGGCACTTCCTACATCGGATTTTGATGGTCGCTTCACTGGCTTCACGTCGCCGCTGAACGTTAGCGCGAATTTCAATTCTTCAATTAATTCGTATTTGAAGGTTGTCTGTGAAAGAAAAATATGTGGTCAATTTGTGTTTATGTTTTAAATGTAATCTTTTATGTAAAATTACGAGCTCAACCCAAGCTACTGAATCAATTTTAATGATATCTAATGGGACAAATTAGAAAGCGCGCTTATGAAAAAAAATATTTTTTCAGGTATATGACGAAATAATGAGATAACAAATATTTAAAAAATGCAACCAAGATGAGAACGTTCTCTTTTTTTTGAAGTCGATATTGATCAAGAAATATTAATGCAAGGGCAAGTTTCAAAAGCAACTCGCTTCCATCCGTAATAGCATCATGTCTACTTGTATACTTAAGGCGCTGTGCATCAGAAGAATACTGTAAAACATGTATTTTTTCGTCGCGCAGTTAGCCTTATTTTTCAAAGAATACTAGCATGAAAAGTATATGAAGTACAGTTGAAATATCAAAATAAATGGTTACATCAAAATATGTTAAAAAAAATATTTAAAACCTAACTAAATAAAATAGCAAAAAAGCTATATCCAGAAAATTTTTCGTCGCGAATTACTTGATATTTTCAGCGACAACTACCAACTTTTATACGTCTATAAAAAGTGTAACTAAATGAGCAAGATGGATACTTACAAAAATACAATATTTGGTTATAATTATTGAATTATTAAATTAAAAGTGAAAATTAACACGAAAATGGCGGACACGGATTTGAAATGAGACTGACGACAGGTATGACACAAATATATGTCATACCTGTCGCGCGATGTCCGCTACAAACGGTTAAGGGATACAGCGCCATTATTCTTGTAGGTATATCAAGTATCTGTCCTGATCATCAAATACATCGATATTAAATTATGATTAATTATTAGTTAAATCTCAAATGCATTTTCTGATGTTTAAGGATACCCTCATACCTAGCAAATCTTTTGAGCTAAATCATTTTTTGTTAGAATTCATTATAGTTATATTTTTCAGCAAATTGTAGGTACGTACGCCACGAAGATGTCAACTTACACTGTATTTGACGGATCTCTTGAAAACTCCCCACATCATGTCTATTATGGATATGAATAGGCCTATGAGGCTCCCTACGCCGAGCACAACGAACGCACCCAACATGTTCTTCATGCCCAATTGTTTCTGTTCCTCGTCAGCTTTCTCCTATAGATAAATTGAAAAATTATAATGTTGTTAAAAATTCATACACTAAGTAATGAGAAGTTTCTACCATGATCATGAGATGATTTCTTCTGGGCGTTTAGAAGAACAAATAAATTTACTATTCATACTAATTTAATTGAGTAGCGAGTAATCCTAATCCTAACATTAGTTAACAAACAAACACACTCACTTTCGAATTTATAATATTAATTATTATATATTTGTTTTAATATTAATTATAAATGTGAAAGTGAGTGCGTTTGTTTGTTTATTTGTTTGTTTGTTAAGGTTTCACGTTGTAACTACTGAACCGATCATCATAAATGCATACATGTTATCCGGGGTACGGAGAAGGACATAGGGTACATTTTATCCCGGGAAAAAGTACTGTTCCCGAGGGATCGATATTGACGCGGGCGGAACCGCGGGCGAAAGCTAGTTTAGTTAATAAACGTGTCTAACCGAACACCGTTTAAATATAGGAACTTACATAGATTTTGATGAAATAAATTATTTAATATTGCCACGCGTCCCTTTCGCCGTTCGTATTTGGCATCTAGGGCAACCTTAAGTCACTGAATTACTCGCTACTCGACTAATCTGGTACAAATTTTGCTTTTCAAAGCACATGCCTTTAATTTCGGGCTGGCATGCCTTTAATACTGGCGAGGCCATTCCGTAGAGATAGAGATACGTACCCCACATTTGCCCCCTCCTCTCTTTTCTTTCCACCACAAGTCTTTCAGCTTCTGGATTTCGCCCTGCTCTTTGAGATGCAGCAAAGCGTCATCAATAAACTTCTTGTAAGGTGACTCTGCCAACACCATATTTTAATCAAAATATTAAATTGGAATACTAAGTTCTTGTACAATAAACTGCTAAAATAATAAAGTTTTATTACACAAAACATACAAATACATTCCTACATCCTTACAAACATTTACTAGTAGTTTACCATGAACTTGGACCCGCTTAATCTTCCAAAGCGGATTTGATGCCCAAGTGAAAATCATTTTAATACTACCTAATTTTTCTGAAATGTAAGAGCTAAGGGTCAATGTCATTGTATAGAATGTAACTAGGTTGAATGGAAGCCCTTCATTCTACCTACTTCTAAGATAAAATTTGAATGTATTCCAAATTTTATCTTAATTCTTATCGCTGATAGCGGTAGCGTGTACTATACATACAAGTTTTCGCCAAAACTCAGTAATATAAGATAAATATCTTATTAACTAAATAGTTAAGATACGTTTTAGCATAGCGTAGGTAACTAGATAAAATAGGTAATCATAGAAAATAATAAATATTACTAAAATTAAATCTACATAAATTTTTTCAAGTTTTCTAAAAAAAAACTGAAGACTGCCCATACTCAGCCGAAAAAAATCAGCAGACAGACTGAGTCGCCACTTCAAGGGATATCGAAGGTAAATTTACAGCCAGTATAAATTAATAAAAAACAATACACTTATTTTTGGGCAGTTGTGTAATTAAAATATACTTGACCACTGGGATTAAAAAGTAAGCTCGATACATACGCTTTTTTATTCCAATTCCGTAACTTTTAGAATCCAATAAGCCACCGACTTGGAGTAAGTCACAATGCCTTTCTTTGTAATATTCAATACTCGATGATTCCATAAAAAAGGCCCATGAGGAATTTTCGGCGCTGAAATAAATTTTCATTACTTTTTACAGTAATAGCTTAAAGCTACACTTGTTAGTTAGAAGCATTCTTCAAAACGACCAATGAGCATGCTGATCACTATGTTCTTATCTCATAGATAGTTATTGGCTTACTCTGTGACTTGTTCAAAATATTATTTATCATTGACATTATCTAGAACTGAATTTATCCACGTCAGGCTAGAGACACTGCTCGGGAGTATGCAACGTGTTAATGAAAAAGCGCAAGGCCTGAAATTAGTTTGTTCAGAACCGATAATGTGTACATGTAACCGAGTAAAATTTAATTTCACATATAAAAAATAGGGTTCAAATTATAACCAAAAAATATTTCAATTATGCCGTGTTTGTTCATTATAAGTAATGAACAAACACGGCGTGCTGCCGCGAGAGTAGTAGAGTTAAGACTCTACTAACTCTACTCTCGCGGCAGCACGTGAACCGGCCACATCGCCCTCGATTGCGCGTAATCACCATAGACTTTTTAATTTGCAACAAATACAACAAAACAAAAAAAGGCTAATATCTTCGTATATCTTGGCGAGCTCCGTAGCGCGAGAAGATACTAAAGCGCAACTAACGACTGTAGCTCTAAATAGGCGGGGCCCGCCTACAATGGCCTTAGGCAGTATCCTGGTGTACCTAAGAGGAAATCCAGATCTGCCCCTGATCCTCCTCCGCCTCACATCCCATGCTAATTTCTAACCGTACTTACTACTAACTAACAACTGTATCTTTAGATTTAGAATTAATAGAATAAGTAAGATGAGAATGAATAGGACAAAATGATGTGATACGTACAAGTCCACGCCAATATCATTGTTGCCAAGCAGCCACCCTTTCGAATCCATGTTTTGGTACATTTTTTGGAATATAGGGTCAGTTGATTTCTGAAGAAAAAAAATATAATGACAAAATAGATAAGGAAACATTTGACCAGGGTCATGGACGTAACCATTGGAACTTTCATTTTGCAAACTCCTGAAAGTTCTCTTAAGGACGGCAAACGAACAAGCGAGTCGTTTGATGGTAAGCGATCAGCGCTAGCCATGGATAACTGCAACATCAGCGTATAACAGGAGCGTTGCCGGCCTTTCAAAGAGTTTGAGGAAGGATGTGTGGAAGGAGGGGGCGGGGAGGATGGGCCTCCGGCTCTCTCACTCACCGAACGAAGCAAAGAAACGGTACTTTGCTTCTTTTAGTGCTTTTACACAAACGTTGTTATAACATCAGTTTTTTCGCGAAATTTTAACACACATATCCAGTTTCGTTATTCACACATCTGTTATAATTGTCTTCAATAACATTAGGAAATATTTGATTGTTTGTTTGCATCGAAACGAATGTTCCAATGTGAACAATTCTTTCACCTTTAGGATCCTACATTATATCCTTCGTGAACGCTATAGATTAAATACCTATATCTACCCGTGCAACGCCGGGGCGGGCCTAGTTAAATAATAAACATACCTCAAAGAATTCTTTTGTAGACCCTTGCGCCTTAGCTCCATAAGGAATAGATTTTTTTTCATAGAGCTGCTGGACATTTTCAAAAGGCATAACATTCTTCTCGACAGTCAAGAAAGCCACCAGAGTTCCCACGTAAGACGCCACCATTATCATCGTAAAAAACCACCACACACAAGTGATCATACGAGGGGCCAAAGCTCTAAAATAAAAATAAACAAACAAGGTTAATTATATTAAAAACAGCATGAGATAATCGGGGTACAAGAAAAGTCAAGGTATATGTTATCCCTTTATAATTATTTCTTTCCAAAATTTTTACTTGATGTGATGTCAATGAAGAATCTTTAAATATTATATAAATGCAACTGGAAACTCAAAAAAAAAAATGGACACTTCCATACATAAATGTCGACCGCCCGGTCAATTTGTATGGAAACGTCAAAAAAAATTTGAGTTCTCAGCATTGGTCCCATAGGAAAAGTTGTTCATATCATCGGGCTGAATCACCCCTTTAAGGGTGAACGACCAAAATTTCACCATGTATATACGATTGCATTCTATTTAAGACCTTATCTCATGTGTATACATATCTGTTGTGAATGTTCATGACTGTACTAACGTCTGATCGGGTTTGCTATCATCGATCAAATAAGCTAGATACACAATCCGCGATGCTATCATCGATAAAGTATAAAAACTAGATACACACTCCGCCATGGTAAAAAGCGCTCTAACCAAATAAGCGCCGACAAGACATTGGGTGCATATTTTAAATTTCAATTTTGAATGCAAGTAAGGTTAGTTTGGCATTGATGTAGATTTATTACCTACATAACAATATCTACTTATAAACAATGGCAGATAGTGGTTTCTAATGTTATCCTATTATGTAATGTAGTAATGTAGAGTACTTACGACCATGAAAACTGTAAAGTTTTCGAAACGTTATGTCCTAAAAATTATGTAATAAACGCGTTATAACCGTAGTGGTTTAATTTAAATGACAGATAGCCTTAAGTGTCAATTTTTGTATATGACTATGTATACTTGATCGAAGGTTGCTATGTATAAATATAATTATATTATATAATAATTAGTTCCTTTTAATTTACAACTGCCTCCGTGGTCAAGTGGTCAAGGCGTTTCCCTGTAGGCCCGGGGGTCGTGGGTTCGATTCCCATGGGAAGCATAGTTTGTTTAGTTGTTTCCAATTTGGTTAAGACATTGCAAGCTTAAATCACCTGATTGTCTGATAATAAAGGTGATTCCGTGCTCCAGAAGGCACGTTAAGCCGTTGGTCCCGCGTGATATCTAGTTGTCGTTAAAGAAACCACGTCACAGGCCGAGAGGCGGTTCCGAAGAACTCTGACACCAGGGTTTGCATGGTCGATTTAACGTGTCACCTTCACGAGATGATGATGAGTTCCTTTTACGCGCTTACTTTTGAAAACTACGGTGTCGTTTTGATCGCCACTACATAATACACTGCAGCTTTCGTATGATTGACTATTTTTATTTAAGATATATAAACCTTAATGGATATTGAAGTGACTATTAAAACGTTGTACACCGTTGTCATCAAAAGTAAGACGTCTAAACAGAGTCTAGAAAGATTTCCGTCGTGATATAACATTCTTAAATACTTACATAGGAGCGATTTCAGAGCCTTGTTGCATGACAGATCCGATAATAAGCCACACAGAATTGGCGAAACTGAATTGGTTAGTCAATTCTTCAGGTTGTTCAATGCAGGGATTTATGTTCTGCCATTCCCGATGGGAGATTCGACCTACAAATATCATTATGCACCCCAGCCCTAATTGAATAAGTAACATGTAGTACCACACCTGAAATGCATTAATATATTAAATAATAATTTTGTGGTAGAGCCACGCTACCGGCAAAATTCATTTTTGTTAGTAGTATGCATGGGCCGGCTCGTCCGTGGAAGTACCACACTCTCCCAAAAAATCGCCGTTTGAGTAGAAGCTTTACACCTACTATACTTCGTTCGGTGAGTGAGAGAGCCGGAGGCCCATACTTCTTCCCTTCCCCCATGTCCCCCATTTTTCCCTACTCCCAATGTCCTCCCCCCAACTCCTTGAAAGGCCGGCAATGCTCCTGTCACACTTTGGTGTTGCAATTGTCCATGGGCAGCGTTGATCACTTACCATCAGGTGACTCGCTTGCTCGTTTGCCGCCCTATAACATAAAATAATAATTATAAAGAAATTAAAAAAGCAATTTATAAAGGGGATATACACATTTTTTGGTCAGTCGTTCTTGTAAAATGAAGCGTAAAGATTTTAAATGCTAAAGTGAGTTTGTTTTTGACACCTTCCGCCCGATCGTCATGAAATTTTGCATACCCGTTGTCTGAGATACGGAAAAGGACATAGGGTACATTTTATCCTGGGAAAAAGTTCTGTTTCCGAGGGACATTGAGGCGGGCAAAGCTGCGGATGTAAGCTAGTATTTCATAACTTTAATATTATGCTTCTCTAGTTGATATCTTGAACAACCTAAAAAACTTATATAAATAAAGTAACCTCTTTCGAAAATACAGCCATGAACGAAAACATCTCCGGAGGTTGCTTGCTCGGCTGTTTGTAAAGGATGCCGATGCCAAGGGTCATGAAAGGAACCGAGAAGTCTATTCCAGTTTGCCGCTCCGCTGTGATAGTCAGATCACAAATAGCTAAATCCGCTCTCTGTAATATGAAGAAAAAAAATAACGCGTAAGACATGGCTATTAATTAGAAGCGTACGTATTAGACATGGACTATGAAGAAAAAAATAATTTAAGGCTGATTACAGAGAGACGCGATTGAACGGCGCCGTACAGACGCGCGCGCTGGCAATTACACTAGATAGTACCTAGTCTCCTTTCATTGTAACACAGTTGAATCGCGCCGTTTAGGAAACGCGCACCGCAAGGCAGCACTGCCAAAACGCGTGCTCAATAATCAATTTTCAATGGTTTTAGACGTCGCTGTTGCACTATTTTTCATAGAAAATAAACAGCAAATCCTGTTATTATATATGTACTAATGATGACGACTATATACAACTGTACATTACAACGAAACGCGCGACACTAACACTCATTTCACAGCACACGCCGTCTAGCGCGCGCTGTTGAAAAGCGCTGGTCAACGGTGCGTCTAGCCGGCGTCACTCTGAAATCAGTCTTAATACGAATGAACGAGCAAAATAGCAAAGCACTAAAATATGAATTATCGCTGGGGACATTATTTATATTTAATATTTTTATCACTTGTTTCTACGTTCAAAAGATTAAGCAATACGGCCGCCCTTAATGTGGAACTACTCGTGTGATAGATAACCCTAATAACTAAAACAAATGCTCCAAGAGTAATTCATTTATTTAGGTTCGTTATTTCACCTCAAAGGAGATGCCCTTTTTTATTATGTGTATCGTTATACAACATGTAAAAAGGACACGGGCTTTCCTAAATACACGTAGTAAAAAAATAAAATAAAAAAAAGCCACACAAATTGCCAGGACGGCTGCACGCTTTTGTAGGGAATGTATTTATATGTTTTTTGACGGATAGCCTGTGATTCCATTGTCATGCCATGTCTTTAGGACGTCATACAATTCAATACGTTGTCTTTTACTAATACTGGTAACATTAAAAATATGAAAATATTATCTGGCTGGCTGACTGTACAATACGTGCTACCTGGTCCCACTCAATGCGATAAAACCGTATTAAATGATTTAATTTAGATATGTAGAACTTTAGAAAACAGAAGTTTATTCATTAGGACAATAACTTTTCTCCAAACTTACATCTTCTCTCAACTGTAGGGCCATCCCAGTCCATAAACCAGTTTTTTTATCGATTCCTCCATAGACACGTTCTTCTTCGAAATCGTAGCCGAAACCGAGCTGTTCAGACAATTTATCAATGAGGTCAATAGCAAAACCCTCATATCGATCATTACCTTCCAATTTCTTTGCAGAGTGTTTTATGTACGCAAACGGTGGCGTCTAAAATAATAAATGAATAATTCTTTAATAAAATAGATCAATTTGGTCCTAAAACATTGTTAACTTGTAGATTTAGAGGTTACTAATTATTCCTTTACATTTTAATGTTTTTTAGAAACTGATTGCAACTAATCTTCTGAATAAATTTTGATGACATTAAATTGAAAAGCATTTTCCTTCAAATAATAAAATCTATTTACAAATCGGTTTATAAATAAAGGAGCGGTAAAAAGCATTAAATAAATTATAAAAAGGCAATAAAAACCTCCTCCTTTTTGAAGTCAGTTAAAAACGTAAACGGCTCCAACGATTGCAATGAATTTGGGTTCATAAAGAGTTTCAATGGCCCAGGTACTTATTAGCACCATAACTATATTAAGGGTATATCCTTAACCGCTTGTATTATTATGAGATCTAAAGTTTTTCTTTTTATATAAGATACTTACCAAAGCAATCAAAACTTTCAGAGTTTTATTTCTTAATACGGATTCTTGGCCAATTTCAGAGTTTGGCGTCACAGGTCTCTTTAATACCAAAGCATTAGACGTCCACTGTCCAATCTGTGAAAATATATATACTTATCATTAAACTTTCAAAAATTACGAATTGATTTATTAACTAGCTTTCGCCCGCAACTCCGCCCGCGTTAATGTCGATCCCTCGGGAATAGTACTTTTTCCCGGGATAAAAGGTAGCCTATGTCCTTCTCCATACTCCAGAGAACTTGTATGCAAAATTTCATGATGATCGGTTCAGTAGTTACGGCGTGAAAGCGTAACAAACAAACAAACTCACTTTCGCATTTATAATATTAGTAAAGATTTTTGCAAATATTTACTGTTCCAATAAATTACTGATCTGCTGTGTTGCCACCACAGCGGCTCCTAAAATAAAAACACCTCTCGTAATAAATTAAAGATTCTTGGACGCTACCGTTTGGTTCCCAGCCGAAGTTAACTCAAGTAAATCGAGTTCGACATCAGCTCTTAGTCCGAATCCATCAAATGATAGTGTTCTGGTGAGTCCTTCAATTTTATACTGCAATAAAAAAGATTTAAATTTATTTTTTTACTATATGCCGTATATGGACGATACATAAAATAAGAATATAATTATTTTCAGAACCCTTTTAATCCTGTTATAACTTTTGAAACTTCTTCTGGTTAGATAAAATATGGAAAATTGAGAAAACAATCGTCATTTTAGTCCACTGTAGACAAAGGCTTTAAAAATCAAAATCAAAAAAAAACAAAATCACTTTATTGTGGAACACAGGTTACAAAAGCTCTTAATGCTTAACTACGTTTCACTGTGACCTGTCTTAAAAGACGTACAATATTTATAGTTTATATAAGTAGTAATAGTCAATTTTAAAAACAACACTGCCAATAATACTTAAGAACAAAAGAACTTCTCCCAAGGATTCTTCGTTCCATGGGAGGATATTTGCCATACTGACTGGCAGGACGGTTGGCGAGCGCAGTTTCTTTAGCTTTTTGTGCTTTCGACAGCCCATTGAAAGGGATATGAATGTATGTACTTGATTTGGCATGGGATTGAAGGTATTGGGATACTTATCACCCGGATGATTGGGGGGAGAGCAGCTCGGGAGGCCAGGTACTTGCATCAACAGGACAAGCAGTTGAGGATGACATTAACCTGGAGGAGGTAATACTTAGAAAAAATGTATAGATAATTCTTAGGTACAATTTTTGTAACTACATTACAGATGGATAAAAAAACAAGAAGAAACTTACAGTTCTCATGAAATTTAATAACGAAGACCCATGTATCCACGCTTCAGAATTGTCACAACTTAACTTACTAGAAGTGACATTGACTTTCTGCAAAGATGCGTTGAATATCTTTATAGCATCATGAATCAGCATCACGTTGGTTCTGATTTCTTCAGGGGTAAGTTCATTCCCTGTGTAGTTGTTCATAATTTCAGTAAAATCCCAGAGCATCTTACTATTAGTCAAGTCCATTAAACGAAAACCTAAAAATAAACGATGTTACAATTAGGAAACAACAATTAAAAATAACTTGAGACTTACTTTTCAAGGTAGTCAAGTCGTAGTTTGAATAAAGGTAAAGTGTACCTCCTATTAGAATGCAAAAATAGAGCAAAATGGAAAATACTTCCATGCTGTCCCGACCCCACTTACAGTGGGATAAGGCGAGGAAGAAGAAGAATGCAAAAATTGTGACAACGTCAATATTATAATAGTTCGTCTGTATAATAATTGCCAAAATTCTATACATGTATTTACTTGCATATAATTCAAAACTCGATTCTTTTATACCTATAGGTAGGTATAAAAGAATCGAGTTTTGAATTATATGCATTATAGATCTCGCGACTATCATTTTTTTAACTATTTAGCGTCCAACAATTGAGGTTTTTAAACGTTTGGTGGCACTGAGACGTAAGATCCAATGAGCATTTACTGGACAGTTTGACGGTTGTTACTGTCCATTATCATTATTACAATGAAGAAATAAGATATGATGAAAAAATTCCACGCAGGCAGGTTTTGAACTAGCCAACGATTTGGTCTTTCTACGATCAATTCCGCTTCGATCTTACACGTCGAATATCTTCACCACATCGCATTCATCTTATACGCATTAGGGCTCGCGTCATCTAATGCAACTACAGCACTATTACAAGCGAGGTATTTGATTTAATTAATTTGACAATAAAGTTCAAAATAAACTAATATTAGGAAATTTTACACCTTAATATACTATTATAGTATATTATAACAGCATTTTGAATACCAAAAAAACTCTTATAAACGTTGTCACTTATTTCACTAGAGGTAAATCCTTGAAAAGCCGGCAACTCGCCTGTCACACCCTGGTGTTGCAGTTGTCCATGGCCAGCAGCAAGATTACTAACCAACAGGCGAATCGCTCGCTCGTTTGCCGTCTTTAATATAAAAACGTATTTTATAAACATCTCATGCAACACTTACCAGTCATATTCACCCCGCCGTATCTATACCGGCTTAGGTCCAAGGTGAACAGGTCTGGTGACATGATGATGTAGGAGTGCTCATCAGCCATTAGCCCAACCTGCTGGGCGTGCTGCAGAAATTGTTCTAGGTACCTTGATGGACAGTCTACTACGAAGTTCGTGTAGCCATGTTTTTTAGCGTCTATTAAGACATCCCTTGAAATATACAAACGTTAACATAATCATCATTCTTAGCCTACACCAGCCCACTGCTGATAATCTGAATATCGTATATGCAAGAGTGAGTTTATGTAGAGCCGAATAAAAACGAAATCCAAAAACCGTGGCCCGTGGAAAAAGTCGCGGGCAACAGCTACATTCAATTTAATAAAGTACAAATTAATATATTTGCGGCTCTGATTGTTTTTTTTCAGGGTTCCGTACACAAAGGGTGAAAATGGGACCCTATTAATATCGCTTCGCTGTCCGTCTGTCTGTCTGTCTGTCTGTCTGTCCGTCTGTCACCAGGCTGTATCTCATGAACAGTGATAGTGACCAAGCTGAAATTTTCACAGATGATGTATTTATGTTGCCGCTATAACAACAAATACAAAAAATAGGAAAATAATAAATAAATAAGGGGGCTCCCATACAACAAACGTGATTTATTGCTTGTTTTTGCTCGATATTGATAACGGCATAAGGTAGACGCTTGAAATATTCACAGAATATTTAGATATATATTCACTTTAAAATTAAATAATTAAATAAAATAAAATTAATATTCAAGGGGGGCTCCCATACAACAGACATGATTTCTTGCGGTTTTCATAGATTCCGGTACGGAACCCTACGTGCGCGAGTCTGACTCGCACTGGGACGGTTTTTCTTTCTACCTGTAGTCATTTCCGCCGAGTTCCCTGACGCTTACGGTGAACGATTCAGTGTGGTTTCCCATCATCATCAGGTTGGCCATTCTCATCATACTATGACCCTTTACGTACAACAACGTAAAGTTATTCCAATCTTTGGCGGTCACTATTTCTTCTAACAGCTGCGAAACAAAAAAAAAATCTTAGCCATAGCAAATATATAATACCGTTATTCCATATAAATTTTCTTTAACTTTGCACTTAATCGTACACCAGCCACACTTTTCTCTCTGATTGGTCTTATGGTTGACTGGTAGAGAATGCCCTATAGCATTAAGTCCGCCAATTGGGGTTTTTATACTTGAATTGTACAATAAAGTTTAAATAAATAAATAAATATGGAGATATACCTTAAATATAAAAACACATTAATGAAATTATATTTTTTACATCCGATCAAAAATAGGGGTATATGTTTCAACCGTTAGTCTTATCGTGACACTAACAAGGGAAACTAGCGATATGGGGGGAGAATATCCTTTTTATTTTATTCTCGTTGTTAATTAAGCAACGTTTATACACGAAAATAAATATATGGTAACAGGAGAGGGCTATCATTAATAATTAATGACAGCCCTCTCCTCTTACCATATATTTATTTTTCTATTGTACGTATCTACTTAGTACAATAGGTTGGGGCTATTTTACGAATATCAGTACCTTACAATATTCCTTAGTCGGTAAGGGGACAACGTAATATCTTTAAATTAGCAAATCTTCGATTACTTTTCAATTTAACGTTTATATTATACTATGATATATTGTTAATTGGCCAAGACTAGTTACCAAATCAAACTCCAGCACAGCAGCCACCGCGGTAGAAAAGTATCGGAAAATCGAAAAAACGTCCACCAGCCCATGGATTCTTAAAGATACTGTCAGAGATATCTTGTGACCATGGAAGGAGGGAGGCATTTGCCCAGTAGTGGGACAGTTAACGGCTTGAAATGAAATGAAATGAATGAAAGGATAAGCATTGCCATCCAACGTGGCAATACTGCCAGCCTTTTAGTTACGTTGCCGCGGATTGACGGTTTGCAGGGACTACATACTACATAATTTGTAATTGGATATTTATATAAAGTCAATTTAAATTAAGCGCCCATTAGATAGAAATATGCTTTATAAGCAAAATTAAAAAAAATACACGCTGGTTTTTGTGATATCTGGACCTGAACATTTAGAAAAACAAAGGAAAAAACATCCTGTGTACGAAAAAACACTTTCTTGGCAAACAACTTTTATACTGCTTGGATAGTCTCGACAATCAAAACAGCTGATTTATCGATGTTTTTTTTTTTTGTATGAACTAAGACATAAACTAGCGTTTCGGTTTCTTAAATTGTGCTACTAAAGCATTTCTTTAATCTATGGATACGAGGCCTTAAAATATTTTCACTTAATTTAAATTGACCTTATATAGGTAAGTATGTTTCGTATTATTTGTGTGTATTCAAAAGATTGTAACAATTTCAATTTAATAACGTGCATAAAAACAAAATACAATCATTACCATGTTATAAGTTTCTGGACTTGGATACAGGTTCAAAAGAAACCAGGTCTTAGAGTACCAGTCATTGTGCTGCACCACCACGTGGGGTATCTCCAATATATCACATAGGGCTTGTATGTTTTCACTGGCCCGACCTCCTATGCCGTCTATTATCCCTACCACACCTTCCTGAAAGAAATAATAATATATTGGGTCTTTTGCAAGAATAGTATGGTTAGTATGTATAAAAATAGTTAGCTCTGGCTCTTACTTTGGGAAGATTTAGAGACTAAATATGTATTTTAGAATTTAATATTTCACATTTTTTTATTATTGGCATTTTTATACCTACTGTTTTCAAGACAAATGAAATGAACGCAAACACTTTAGATTTATCTTATTTAAGAGTTCCTATATAATCATTAGAATAGCAAATTATCTTCATAACGTTGTATGGTCATATATAATAAGCAGTTAAGGTTAGGGAAGGTTTTGTTAAGGGTCAATCTTGAGCCTAGACTTTTTAAAACAAATAAAATGTTTTAAACTTTACATATGCAAGATTTGAACTAAGTCTGTACTTAATTCAAATCTTGCATAAGAACTGTTTCTTACAATCTAATGACGGCTACTGACTTGACGATATTGCAGTAGCGCGTATCACAACAAGAGGTATCAAGTACACTTGACAGCATGTCATAAAAATTAAAAAGACTACATGGTTTTAGATTTGACATTTATCTTAGGAGTATGATTTAGTTTTATTTAAACCATGTATTTTATAAATATGCCTCTCTCTGGTAAACATTTTTTTTACTGAATCATAATAAAGTACAATGGGTAAGTTTATTTATGGAATAAGACATCAGGCAAATACAATGCACACTTATGTTCAAATTTTGCTGGATTTTGTTGATGCAATTTTTAGCTTCTGGGATGGATGCAATATCTTTTTGTGAACTCCTTGTGGGTTCTCCGATTTTATTTTACATTTGATATCTCGTTATAAACGCGCTTAAACGCCAGACGTGGTTTTAAAGGCTTTTTGTGTAGTTGATTTTAGGGCTATGGCTTATCACAAAGAAATATCATATGCACATACAAAAACCCGAAACAAATTATTAACATGTAGGGTAGTCGGGTAAAATATTAACATTTAGTTTAATAAATATTTTTACATAAACAATAGGTTTGACATAAAATCTTACCTCTGCAAGTTCACATACATATTTCGTAACTTGAAGGATGTCACCTCTTTGGGCCACTTCTTTTATTGAGTAGTCTAAGTTAAACTTTTCAGCACTGATCGTGAATGCCGCTTTCATGTCTATTGCATCTTCGTATAGTATTCCACCTAAACAGTGAATATAATATAATTATGTACTATGTATTGTCCTTTAGCGGTAAATAAATTTATATGCGCAAACCTTATAATAGTAAATGTGACGCAAAGGCCTAACATAATATTTAGCGAGGGATTCTAGAGTAGACTCCTGGGTGAAACGAGGGATTCAGCGTGTTTTGCTCGAAGTGAAAGTATTATGTTAGTCCTGAGATGACACATTCTGCTTTTCATCTCCCTCTTTGAGAAAATAAATTGGTCCTCCATTAATATTGAAAACTTTTAACAGGAAAAATATAAATTAGTGAAATAGCAATATCTGTGTTTTCATTACCAAAGGGACTAAAAAAATATGAATTGTGAATTAAAATTCCTTTTTAGTGAAAAAACGTAATTAACCATAGGGATAAAAACGTATTTTAGACCCTGTTTTCTGGAAACCGTTCTTTGTTTTTTCGAATAGATGATATGTAAAAGTAATTTTAACCCGAAAAGAAGAAGGCGTTACGATGGGTATGGTAGCTGAGATTTAAATTGCTATCAGTAGTGACTGGATACAACTATCTTGCCCTATCGCGAAATCTCCATTATCAAATACACAAAATATAACTCAAAGTTTTCCTAGTCGCACTATCAATGTTACCAGCGAAATTACTGGGCGAAATATGCGCCCTCACATTAACTTTACACTTTGGTCTAGTGGGCAAAGCAAACCCAGGCGCAGGATCCAACTAGGATGGGTAACCCCTGTATAGCATAATAAATATCTCGAGCTCCTCCGTGCCTTGAAAGGCACGTTCAACCGTTGGTCTCGGATTTTATCATTAATGAAAGTCATCAAGCTATGTCACATGCCTTAAGGCAACTTGAAAAACTGATGCCAGTGTTAGCCCTTTTAGTGTTACTCGTACTTAAACACAAAAAACAAACGTTTTAAAAAAGTTAAATTATTAGAATTCATAAATATGGACAATAATCTTATCAGTATATTTAGTGTTCTATGTCCATTCATACAAAGACAAGAAGAATTAACTGGAGATACGATAACACCATATGAAACTAATTGGTACGCCTAGAAACTTGTAGACAAAACGAGTGATATAGATAAAAAATTCATGCATTTCGAAAAATAATCCTCATCCTTGCTAATATTATAAGTGCGAAAGTGAGTTTGTTTGTTTGTTACGCTTTCACGCCGTAACTACTGAACCGATCATCATGAAATTTTGCATACAAGTTCTGTGGAGTACGGAGAAGGACTTATGCTACCTTTTGTTGGGACAGAAGATAGCATAAGTCCTTTTTAGGTTTTTACCGGGGGAAAAGTACTATTCCCGAGGGATCGACACTGACGCGGGGGGAGCTGCGGGCGTAAGCTAGTAATATTACAAATGCGAAAGTGAGTTTGTTTATTTGTTACGCTTTCACGCCGTAACTACAGAACCAATCATCATGAAATTTGCATACAAGTTCGCTTGAGTACGGAGAAGGACATAGCCGCGGGCGAAAGCTAGTAAATAAACTTGCTAACATACGAGCAAAACTAGTTTTATTGTCAATCTACAAATCTTAGGTACTTCCGCCTATGTAACATTCATCACAATCAAAAACTTTATATTGTATTGATAAACAAACAGAAACTAAGCGATTAAGGGTATTTTAGTTTACGTTCCACTATAACTATATGTTTTATAATGATTTAACCACTTCGCAAAGAAGTTCACAAATTTTTTATCTTGTATAATAATAAAAATTATGATAAAAACCTTACCTATCTTAAATATTTCGTTTTCACATTTCGCCAATGCGACAAACGCCAAAACTAACCACTTCATTTTGTTTTTATCAACAAAACCACATCTTTACACTTTTAACACTGCTATAACATTACTCTATTTTATCGGGCGATAAAGGTTAATTAGTTTACGTTGCATTGTAATTAGCTGCTATGTTTTAAACCGTAGTAAACGTCCGGTAACCCAATTGCTCTGTTTAGTTTGGAGATTGGAATCGCGACGGCGGCGCGCGCGACACCCGCGTCAGAAATAATCCCGGCCTATATTTAGGACGCGTTTTCCTGAAAACGACATACTTTGCGATACCGTCTGTCTTGCTGTCTCGCCAGATGGAGGTGTGACAGTACGATAATGCGGAGCGGACAAAAAACTAGTCTTATTAGAATGCTGGGTGTCTCAGTGAGATGAGTCAGTGGCGAGATCTTTTTAACTGTAAAAAATAGCTACTTTTTAATGTTTGAACCGTATTTAACGTTCTGTAGCTCAATTGTTTCCGCGTCAGAAATAATCTTTGTCTATATTTAGGACTCGTTTTCCTGAAAACGACATACTTTGCGATACCGTCTGTCTTGCTGTCTCACCAGATGGAGGTGTGACAGTGCGATAATGCGGAGCGGACATAAAACTAGTCTTATTAGAATTCTGGGTGTTTCATTGAGATGAGTCAGTGGCGAGATCTTTTTACTAGATAAAATAGCTACTTTTTAATGTTTAAACCGTTGAACGTCCTGTAGCCCAATTGCTATGTTAAGATTGGAGATTGGAATATGACGAAGGCGCGCGCGATACCCGCGTCAGAAATAATCCTTGCCTATATTTAGAACTCGTTTTCCTGAAAACGACATACTTTGCTGTACTCTGTCTTGCTGTCTCGCCAGATGGAGGTGTGACAGAGCGAGAATGCGTAGCGGGGAAAACTAAGTCGTATTAGAATACAGGATGTCTTATCGAGAATTCGAGATGGAAGTGGGGAGATCTTTTTAACTATAGAGTTTTACTGAAAACGACATACTTTGCGATACCGTCTGTCTTGCTGTCTCGCCAGATGGAGGTGTGACTGTGCGTGATGCGGAGGGAGCAAGAACTAGTCATATTAAAATATAGGATATCACATCAAGATGGGTCGGTGGCGAGATCTTTTAACTATAGAGTTTTCCTGAAAACGACATACTTTGTGATACCGTCTGTCTTTCTGACTCGACAGATGGAGGTGTGACAGTGCGAGAATGCGGAGCGGGCAAAAACTAGTTTTTTAAGAATACAGGATAGACATCGTGTATCTTGCAGAGACCTGCGAGATGGGTCAGTAGCGAGACCTTTTTACTATATGAAATAGAAAACAGGAGTCAATACCTATTCATATATTTTGTAAAACTGCCACGGCTTGCCTATTTCATAAAAAAAAGTTGTTCGTTGCATACGAAGTTTAGCTTGGATATAACAGTTTTTCAAAATTAATAAATGCTTATTCCCAAAGATCGGTGTTAAAGTATTTATTACCGATGAAACACCCTATATCGAAACTCTACAGACCTTGTATTTCAATTCATTTGAATCCGATTTAAACTACATTTTAATAATAAATTTCATCAAATATAATTACGCCACATAGGATCTTACTAATGTAGTGTGGAGATATCCCCTCAACTTAATAAATGTGCATTGTTTTAAATATAAGAACATTAAATAAATAGGTAGATAAACATACAACGAACGCTCTTCCCTTAATTATCCATCGTGGTTGCGAGACCTAACTGTCTCGCTGCGACGATCACGATGAATATTACTTCTTGGAAGCGTTAGCGGATATGAATAAATGGCTTGTGTTAAGTCTCGTTAATATTATTAAATTGTTAAAAGCGTGAAAATTAAAAATAATACAAGAAAACCTCAATTGCCTCCTAATAAAATGTAGTGTTGTGTGGATACACTAAAATCATAAAGCTGTAAGCAAGCTGTCTACTTTCAATTAATTGTTTTGGAAATTCTTTTGAAATGGACTTTTTGCAGCTAAAACAATAATGATAATAGGAATTGATATTTACATATCATCATCATCATCACGTCTTTTTAGGCTTCACTGCAGGAGCATCACCCTCTTAAGGGTGATATTTACAATATCGATGTCATAAATTATTTCTAAAGATGATTGTTATTTTAATAATAAGTACGTACTTTTTATAATGGTACTGATAATATTTCTTTTACGAAATTGAGTCTGTCAGAAAATGAGAATCATAAATTTAATAAAAATTATAAGATACTTTAAGAAATACATATAGTAAAGTAGGATACAGTGATAAATTAGTCCAAAACTGGAATCTAAACTTAATTGAAAAGCAACCAATAAATTTAGTTACATATCAATTGCCCACAAACTTTGTTTCGCGATTAAACATATAGGCATATTAGCATACTATGTGTGTAAAATGGGCCACAATACCAATGTCGCATTGTCACCGGAGGCTATACTTATTTACTCTCATTTACACCCTGCCCCTGTCAGTATATGATAGTATAATATTTGTCTTGTTAAAAGTACTAGTTATATCTGAATTAATAGCTGATTTGTCTTCTTTTTTATTTCTTGCCTCGCCATGACAAAACTGACTATGCCTTCGAAAAATAACCTTTAACGCAGCGTTTTCGTGGTGAGGAAACATTAGTCCTGGCACTAATGTCGGTGCCGAAGTTTTTTCCCTGATCATTTTAATAAGCAACCATCGAAAATTTATTCATCTAAATTCGTCTAGTATAAACCTAAATGTTACCATACACATACGAAGTGCCTCGAATGGACATGTGCCAGCACTCTCCTGCATACCAATACATTGCGAAATGCAGGACAATACTATAAAATTTGGCAGAACGTTGAGCTATGCCAAATCACACAGGGAAAATGTTCCATCGACCACTCGTATTATTTTATGAAAACTAATAGAATTTTTCCCCTTGACATAATTTGAGATATTGTTACTACGCTTTGAGAACTAAACTCGGACAGGTGACTATTGAACCGACTAGCGACATAGCACTAAAATGCTAGAGTTAGTCCTCAGATAAGTTCTTAGTGACGTGACGATGAAATTTTGCCAATATTTTGGGCGCAATCTGTGTGGTTCATTGGATTGGTGTTAAGTAGTGTTGTTAGGGTTAAATTCTGCGGAATCATGTCAATGCCGATGCGGCTAGCAACCCATCACTATTTTAATTCCTTTTTCCATCTACACGCCCTTCAACATGCTAAATATGGACATAAGGTATTATAGACCTAGGCTCTGTCTACCCCGCAAGGAAAATAGACGTGATACTATGTAAGTAGTGTAAAACTAGTTTCCAAAAATCTAGCTCATTTCGTATCATCCATCACAGTTCGAAAGTGTATCGGTGCTGTGGGTATCATTCACGGATGTCTAGTAATTCATTCTCAGATAAGTGCACGTTTGATCCCCACACGTATAGATGGAACTTGCAAAATTGCTATTGATATAAAAGAGTATGAGCATAGTAGGTCCTTACTGATACTGAGGCTCTGTGAGCTTTAGACCTCGCGAATCTTATCAACAATACCGCCATTTTTTTAAAAGAGACCGTAACTAAATCGACAAAAAAACTGTTTTAAATTGCGCTCCAGAACACGGGACTTCGTAATATGATAATTTAATTTATCAGACAGGTATTTTAAAAATGCCTCGTTTATTAAGAAAGTATCTACTATATTTTATGTCGGGAATGTTTGAAACTGAGGTCATAGGGTTCATAAAATACCTGCTAAATAATTGATGCACCGCGATCGTAAACAAATCTTGCGTGGGTCGTAAGATTTTTATAGAGCATTAGTCGTTGTATACTGTAAATTCCCACCTGGCCATTTTAAGGGTTTATTTACAGTATATTTTTATGCCGCAGTCGCAGTAACTTTTATGGGGTTTGCATACTCTGCACTACAACCCAAGTGAAGTGTGACGGCTTCCCGCAATGAGTCGTCGTCCAGAAGCATACCCAGTTGAGGCGACAGAAGAGCATGTAACTATGCACCCGATTCCGCCTGCGGCAATGCCCTAAATCTCGGCAAGTCGGCTCCTACTGAATTATCAAGGTTTTTTTTAAATTAACTATGAAGCTAGCTCCGAGTGAGCTTTTGCTACTTCACCGGGCGTTTGAAGCGAAGGCAGAGTGGCCTCAACCTTTATAGACAATACCACCAAAGGGCCAGGAGAGACGGATCTCGGCTTTGGGCGTTGCCTGTATGTGAAAGGCTTGGAAAGACAGCAAACTCTCATATTGCCTGATGGGACGCGATTACGTGCATACATAGCCTGAAGGGCCAATCTTAGAATCTATGGCAAAAGCCTTTGGAGAGCAGCAACTCTCATCTATTGCCTTATAATTACCGGCTGACAAAGCAGATACGGCCTTGGGCACATAGATAAGAATATGTCTTGAGCACATGAGGAATGCTCACTCTGTCACCAACATAATATAGCTTATTAAATAGATATAATAAACTTTCAAATGAAATAGGCACGTTGCCAACCTGCCGAAAGCTTTTTACGCGCCACTGTTTCCGTGTTTTTGCCCAATTGTTAAATAAACAGTAAACATCAATGAGATGGTAATTTAAGATGGTGATTGTGATAAAAGGAGAAATTCACAGCAAAATAAATACATCACACAATTTTCCACGGGCACTCCTATTCTCGAAATGTAATATAATGGCGCCTGTCTTCAAATTAAGTACAGGTAAAGTAGGATATTAAAAACACGTTATTATTGGAGAAATTTCAGATGAAAGGAGGGTTATTGAAAGGAGGGTTATTTAAAGGACGATGAAGAATAATAATCTTATATTTGATTATATTTTTTTCATCGGCAATAACTTTTATTTATTTATTTAAAATTTATTGCACAAATTAATAATGGTGGACTTAATGCCTTATGGCATTCTTTGCCATTCAACCATAGAACCAAACAGAGAAAGAGTTTGGGTAATGCGATAGAGTGCGATATTTAAATGTAAAAAAGAAACTATATGATATAAACATTAAGTATTCTCTAATAATAATATATGGATTCCACAAATTCAGAAAAAGCAAAAAGATCGCGAGTAAAACATCATACTTATACGTAGTTACGAGTATTTTGTAAATTTATGTATTTAAGACTTTAGTGGAATGGAATCCAAATAATATTTTTGTAATCATATACCATACCATAAATATGGCGGACTTTTTTTTCTGTAAAAAAAACTCATCACATTTTGTTAACTACATGATACAATTTACATAACCAGTTTTTCACGACTGCCGTGCAAAAAAGAAATATAGCTTATATAAATAAATATATAAGGACATATCACACGCATTGAGCTAGACCTACAGTAAGTTGTGAACTTGTGTGGTAGGATACGAACTCCACGATACTATATTTTATAATAGATACATAAATAGATAAAACATTTTAGATCTTTTTCAGATTGACCTGGGTCAATCTGAAAAAGATCGTTTTCCATAATGACCTGACCGGGGATCGAACCAAGGCACCAACGTGTCTCAGGCTGGCGTGTTGAACACTGCGCCATGGACTCGCCATCAACCCCAAAAGTATCCAGGTATCTATAAGTTATGATGGAATAAATAAACTCTCATATCTTTTTTCATTCGACAGCTCCGTGGCGCAGTGGTTAACACGCCAGACCAGACGAGTGCCCGGGTTCGATCCCCGGCCAGGTCAAGATGGAAAATGATCTTTTTCAGATTGGCCTGGGTCTTGGATGTTTATCTATATATGTATTTATTATAAAATATAGTATCGTTGAGTTAGTATCCCATAACACAAGTCTCAAACTTACCTTGGGGCTAGCTCAATCTGTGTGATTTGTCCGTATATATTTATATTTATTTATTTATATCTAAATTACTTACTTAAATTAAATGCATGCAGACATGAACATGAACTCATCAAGCGCGAGAAACGCAGACACAATGGATTTTCTATAGTTATGCGGCCCGTTCGGGCCGCTTGGTGGTTGAGAGGTCAATAAAAACATTACACTACTTTTCCTTCTCCCATATACGACTTCAGAACTGTTTTGTTCCCCATTGCAGTCCGAATCAACCACAAAAAGTTCTTGGTCGTATCTCACCGCGGTATTCAAGAAGATATCTTGGCCTATTCGTTCCGCGGTTCGAATTGCTCGCGGTGCGAAATTTCTAATAACTCGATTTTTTGTCGATGTTTTTTTTTCATATTTGTTTTACGGCATTTGGCTTTCTACGCCTTTTAGCCCTTCATATTTTTCAACGTGTTATCAACAAAATAATTAATTTCGTGATTGGACGCAGACAATTTCCACGAATTCACCGATTTGATCATAGACGACGCAGTAAAGTGAGCAACCGCCAGCCCGCTAAGTAAATCTCACTAAAGCCGCACAATAACACTTTATTTACTTTATAGGGACACATTGATCATAAACAGCATTTATAATACCAAATTACACCGATTTCACATTATAAAGTTCACTAAAAACAATTGGAAAAACAATCCAATAAAAGCCGTGCAATGTGCAGTCCACCGAAATTCCCGCCCGGATCTCCTTTGTCTTTTTTTTTTCTTTTCTTCTATTTGGTCCTCCGATAACCTGGAGAAACTTATGGTGACCGGTAGGATGGAAGGAAAAAGATCTAGGGACCGTAGCCCGATACGATGGCCTGACCAGATAGAAGAACACCTGAACATGAAGATCTCCAAGGCACTGGACCAAGCAAAAGATCGCAAAAAATGGAGGGAGATCGTTGGAAAGTTCGGTCGGGCACATCACGACGCTCAGCAGTGAGCAGACGACTGAAAGAGTTTGAGGATTTGGTCCTCAAACTTCATTCGTTATTCTTCGAGTTATTCTTGCTTGCGTATCAACGAAATGATGGTGTAATTCATTTCGCTGATTTCGATGGAGCCCCTGGCGACAATTCCTACGAATCCACTGGCTTGATCATAAACAACGCAACGAGGCGAGCAAACACCAGCCCGCTAAGTAAATTTCACTACAGTCGCACCATGACACTTTATTTTAGTTATTCCACACTTTTTTCATAAACATGGGTATTTATGACACCAAATTACACCGATTTCCATAGATTTAAAAAAAAAATTCGTCATGCCGATTTCACATTATAAAGTCCACTAGAAACAATATGAAAAACAATCTAAAACAAATGCCGTGCAGTACGCCGAAATTCCCGCCAAGAACTCCAACTCCTTTATCGATTTATATATCGTTATATTTTTTTTCCAAATTGTCTGTATTGAGAATAAGGCTCGCAGGATTTAAAGCTCACAGAGCCTCAGTATTAGTAAGTACTTTTACTATGCTCAATTTCAGACTCTCAGCCCGTAAAATAATATGTTTTTTTAAAACAGAAAATGTTGATAGCATACAGATCTTATGCTTTATATCAATAGCAATTTAGCAAGTTCCATCTATACGTGTGGGGATCAAATGTGCACTTATCTGAGAATGGATTATGTATACAGCAATGGCTGCGAAATTTCTTAAAAATATTCGCAAGATGTCCCGTCTAGACAGCCGCGAATGACACCCACAGCACCGCTACACCTTCGAATTGTGATGGAGATATGTGCTAAGAAATGAGCTAGATTTTTGGATACTAATTTAATTTGTTATAGCTTAAAACGACGATAATTTTTTTTTAGTGAAAACTTCTTTACCTGCTTTGTGCACATTTTGGGATGGGTAAAAAATTTTAAACTCACGTCAAGACACGTGACCTGATCGAAAATTCGTAAGATGGACACGTGACGAAAGACGAGTTTTCAGTTCTGCCGACACTCCCGGAGTGCAACTCGTTTTTATTAGGTACTAGCTGTTGCCCGCGACTTCGTCCGCGGCAATTTCTGTTATTATGATTAATTCGTTTATAAAGGAATATATTTTAAAGTGCTTTTCTTGTGGCAGAAGAACATATTGATTTTCTACGCAACCCGATCTTCACAACGCGACATATAGTTGGCCGTGTGAAAAGCAGTCTTGACGTAAATCGATTCCTACGTGTTTAAATGTTTGCCCCTGTGATTTATAAATAGTTACAACAAAAGATAACTTAACTGGAAATTGAATTCTTTTAAAATGAAAGGTACATCATTTTGAATCATTGGGATCCCGCATCCCAATGATTCAAAATGATGTATAAGCAGTATTTGACCAACTGTTGCACCAGTCAAAACAATTGCTACGATCACGTTATTACGGAGGATCGATACATAAATTTGGTGGTTTAAGATTTCTATGTAAAATTATTGGGGCACCTATTTTTGAGACTTGTTTTAGAACTTGAGGGAATATGGGGGAAGGCCACTCTGGTTTAAGGTATTAAGAAATTCCTGTGCGTAATGGAGCGCGTCTTCTTGATCCATTACATTATCAATAGATGTGTAGGTAATTATATCTCCTGAAAATTTAGTTAAAATTAGGTCGTTAATTTCGTCAACACTACTGTTTCTTGCCGCCAATATTGCCCTTTGACACATCCATTGATGATCTTTATTTTCTATTTCAACTATATCTATAGGTAAACTTTCGATATTAGATCCTCAATGTTAGTCACTCTTTCACCTTAATCGCGATCAAATTCAATTTTATTTTCTAAATGAGGTACAGTCGGCCAAGCAGATACCTGACCCCCTGACTTTTAAAACGTAAATTCACACTTTGCTGTGAAGCGCCACCTACCGTGATTTTTGGCAAGTAGACAGACAACTGCTAGTATAAACTTGTTTCTGATAACCTGCTCAGTTGCAAATTTTGTATTTCTAATAAGCTCAACTAATAATTCAAGTAATCATCAATGGTAAGAACAAGAAAGAATCAAAAACAATCCTACGTAAAGTTCGATTCGAACCATGGACCTACGACTTGAGAAGCTAGCGCTCATCTCAATACGCCAACCGACGATATGCCATCTCGGGCGAAATTTGCTATCTATTTCTACTGCTATGACATCATTGTCACCAACTGCAACGCATTGCTTTAACAAATAAATTGAGGGTAATCTATCAGATTTATTTATACCTGATACCAACTAATCAAAAATATTGTTCACTCGCGTCACAATTACATTCAAGATACTGCGATTACTGTGTAGTGATCCAAAACCCCACCAGTTATTAGGCATCCCGTTTCATCTCATATAGCAGATTTTGTGAAAGCTAATAGTGTATTGTGAAGACAACCACAGTATTTAAAGTATCTATATCTAGAGAGTTAGGTATCGCGGTAAGTAGAAATTATAAGTATTTAATATACTTACTTAATTGTCACACTATTTTTTGTTCCGTAAAACATAGGGTTTCTGAGAAATGTCTAAGATAAATATATCTCTTACAGAGAAACACCGTCCGTTTGTGGATTCGGAGATTTAAGAAGACTCGATCAACTGCAATTGAAACAGTGTGGAAACATTTAACAAGAACGAGATCGTATTTTATTCTGATGAAAAAAGTTTTAAGTCTGATGATGATGGCAGAAAAATATTGCGGAGAAGACATGGCCAGCGTATAGCCATCAAAATAATTTGCCTTTGAGAACAGTGGCAGGATAACATTAGGTAAAAATATTCATTAAATAGTTAAGTAAAATAATAATAATATTTAATACCTCGTGTATTACGCAGTGTAGATTATTAGGTAACTGATCGTATTATTGTTTTGCAGGTTATTGGGGACAGATGTCTTCAATGGGCCCAGGGGAGCTGGTAGAATTCGGCGGCCGGATGAATAAAGAAAAATACTTGGAAATTTTATGAGATGTGGTGATTCCAACAGTGTGCAGTGTAGAATATATTTTATTTAAGACAATTGTTCTGTGATCTAACTGTTATTGAGTGACCAATTAAAATCCCAGATTGTAGGGTCAAATAGTGCTTAACTGAGACACGAGACACGAGTAAAGTTTGAACTTAAATCAATTTAGACAAAGAGGTTATACTAAATTAATAAATATGCGCATAAGTGATATGTGATCTGATCTAACATGGTAAGTGAAATGACAAATAGACTTGAACAAAAGCTTCAAAATGGGGGTTACCCTCTCCCATATTAAAATTCATTTAATGCCATAGGTTTACATATTCATTCTTATACTATTATCGAAGCAAAGTTATTCACATAGCACTATTTGACCCTACACATTAAAAAAAATATAATACTATGATTAAAAAAAAGTTGAGAGATGTAAATTGTTACTTATTAAGTAACATGTTGGTTCTCTCTACAGAAGATTAATCATAGTTTGAATTAAGTAGGCAGGTTTTTATTTCACTGATAAATTTTTTTGATGTAATAAAGTAATTAAAAATTTAAAATGCTTTTTATTAACAGTAATTAGCTCGGTAACATTATGTTAAAACAACCAAAATTACACCAACATCACAATACGAAGTTGGTGATATTTTTAAAAAATAAAAAGCTTTGGAGGATTTGGACCTGTTTCCTCATAAACACACTAACTATTAAACCGTAGTGCCTACCACTTGCGCCACATCTAACTATTGAAGTATCTTTGAAATAAGCGTATCGTATGCTAGGGCTTGTTTTATTTATAAAAAATCGAATAGATGGCATTAGTCATCAAGGGTATCAGATTTCTGCTTATTAACCTTATTTGTTCATTCACAATTCAATAGATGGCACTAGTCGCAAAGGATATTACACTTGTATATTTTTATCTTTGGGTTTAAACCACGGATGGTTCTTTAGTTTGCGAAAAATGGCGCTGTTGTAGGGGGTCAGATATCTCCTTGGCTGACTGTACTTTCCCGTCTCCTATTAAAAGAAACTTTGAAGAAAAAATTGTTAATACATAAATAAAATCTCCCCCTGTGCTCTCATATTCGTAGATAGTTATATATATCTTATGAACAAACTTCCACAATGGGGAACTTTTAAGGCATGACTTTAAAATGAGTGTTCTAGTTCCTCTTACTAAAGGTAGGTAAAGTTTGCCAAAAATTCCCAGCAAACATAACAGTGTCCCACCCATGATTCTAATATCTCAAAGAGCCCTATCTAGAGCTTGTACTTGAGCTCTATGAACCATGGTACAATCGTCTTTTTAGGGTTCTTACCCAAAGGATAAAAACGGGACCCTATTAAAATCGTTCCGATGTCCGTCTGTCTGTCTGTCTTTCTGTCTATCCGTCTGTCACCAGGCTGTAATCTCATGAACCGTGACAGTTAGACAGTTAAAATTTTCACAGATGATGTATTTCTGTTGCCGCTATAACAAAAATACAAAAAAAAATGAATTAAATTAATATTTAAGGGGGCTCCCACACAATAAACGTGATTTTTTTTGCTTGTTTTTGCTCGATATTGATAACGGCAACAGGTAGACGCTTTGAATATTCACAGAATATTTCGTTATTTATTCACTTCAAAAATAAATAATTAAATAAAAATAAAATTAATCTTAAAGGAGGGCTCCCATACAACAGACATAATTGTTTTGCCGTTTGAACAGCGTTTTAGATAACGATCTAAAACGCTGTTATTTAATTATTTATTTTACGTACGGAACCCTTCGGCGCGAGTCCGACTCGCATTTGGCCGGGTTTTTTTTAGTTCGTTTAAATAGAAATAATTCTTTAATACACATTTTTTGAGTAACTTGAACCGTTTACGCATTGCACGCGTCGGATGTCCTCAACTATGAATAATTTTTTCCCGATTTCAAAACATTTTTTATTGATGCTTCGCTCCTATTGGCCGCAGCGTGATGTTTTATAGCCTAAAGCCTTCCTCAATAAATGGACTATCCAATATAAAAATAACTTTCCAATTTGAACCAGTAGTTACTGAGATTAGCGCGTTCAAACAAACAAACAAACAAACTCTTCAGCTTTATAATATTAGTATAGATTAATACACATACTCGTCGTCATCGCTTACAGGGTTGGTATTGTTGATCGAAGTTTACAGGATATACAGCGCCAATAACAAGTCCTAAGGCCACGTTTGGCGTGTTGTTGGGCATGTAAGTGGAATCACAATAGTGATGGGTAAAGCTAGCCTCATTAACTTTGACGTGATTCCTCAGGTTCTTGCCCACACCCTTAGTCGGTTCTCATCTGTGTCTGTGTAATATTTTTTTTATTAGTAAAAGATTTCGTGAAATTTCATGTCTCTACATATTACGGTTCAATAGATACAGCCTTGTGATAGATGGACGGGTGCATGGACGGACGGACAGCGAAAGTTTAATATAAAAGTAGTGGATCCCGGACTCCAAAGCATCACAACTGAGGTTGCTGCAACCGAGAGCCGAGAACACACTCAGTGAGAGAAAGAGAGATACAAAAACAATCTAATCAATCGCTGATGGTAGGTAATCGACTTGTGCTGGATTCCTTCTCAACAGCCACTGTGGTCTATTTTCGTCTAATATTTTATGAAACAAACGTAACATTTCATTTTAAACATCATCTTGGCATATTTTATGTTATAACCATAAAATTTAAAAGCATTTGCAACAGCTTCAATATTCATAGAAGTGTATACTTTCCTAAAATTAAATATTTTTGCGTTAGTTCCACATCAAGGCGGAGCATATTAAGATTTAAAAAAATCATATGAACCAATATCAGTTTAAAAATATAATTTAGATTTAATTTAATATCAATAAATTCACTATGCTTAATAGTCCTTTGTTGGTTGAGAAAGTCCATTTCAAAATATTATGTTAAAAAGATAATATTCGCCTAGCATCAGTTTTAATCTTACGTCGTTAGATTGAAATTGAAACAAAAAAATCAGCCCATTAAAATTTATTGATCAAGCTGCTCAAATTTCTATGTGTTTTTTATTCGTGGATGTACATATATTAGGGATTCTGATTCCATTATAAATATTGCCAGGGAGTTCAAATTCAATATCTCAATTATTCAAGATATTTTTTACTGACAAATACTTTTTTTTTTATTGGCGGAACTTCCAGTAGCGTAATAAAAGAAAAATTTTACGCAAGTCAGCTATCCATTAGATATCACGTAAAACATTAGATTATATAGAATGTGATTTACTTACGATGTTTTGCTAGACGCAGGTCACTGACAGTATTTGCTTGAAATTGATTTCTATTCGTCGTACATTGATATTTGCACGATTTGCTATATGGATAATCCATGGATAATCCCACTTGATGCACTATTGATATCGGTTTTACGGAGCGCCGCATAAACTTTATGCCTTCATTGAAAACTACGATTGATTAAACATTTGAATATAAATTGAATGCTGTTTGCATCTTTCTATTTTATAGTACGAGTATTGTGTTTAGTATTATTGATATTAAGTCAAAAGACCTTAATTTATTCGTAATCCTAGGAAAACAATGATTTTGCTAAAATTATTCTTGAGATAAAGATCTTATAGCCCTGGCTCTTTAAATTAATAAATAAAAAAAAATAAAAAATGCCTATATTTATACCAGGCATTTGCCATATGTATTTTATATACAAAATATGATTTAATGTTAAAACATTTTCACTCACGTATTTTTCGGTAGGTGTCGCCGTCTTCAGGGCGAGTGTGAAGGTTGTCACGGCCCGGCACACTCGTCCTGAAGATGACTTTCTATACGGGCTGAAACTTTTCGACAGTACCGACCAAAAATACGAGTGAAACCGTTGTTTTAGCATTTAATTAAATCATCTCGCGTTACTTTTAGTTAATGTCAATACAAAATATGCTTTGAAAAAGACTCTTTTTAACTCTAGAGATGTATTCCTTCGGCTTATTAAAATCAATTAGTTTAAGTGGTTTGCGGCGGTGTGCACTGAGGGCCGCTGCATGCGACCTGGCATATTAAATGCACTTGCCGTCAGTATTGCAACCACTGCATACACACACTGCCATAGCAGTTGAAAGGCAAAAGGTTAGAGCTATCGGCCTATAGGGTAAATTCTCAAACCAGTCAAATTCTTGTATTTATCTTTTACAGGGCGGATTTAGAGCAACACAAGGAGGATTGGCGACTTAGTGTAAACTAGCTTTTGCCCGCGGCTCCATTCGCATTAAGGTCGATCTTTCGGTTGATTATTTTTACCCTACGTTCCCTTGCATTCTTACCCTACGTCCTTCCCCGGGCCTCAAAGTACCTTCGTATCAAACTCTATCGCAACTGGCTATAGTAGGTGAAGCGTGAAGTGGTGGTTAACGACAGACAGAGTTACTTTCGCATTTATTATATTAGTATGGATGTAAACTAAAAGACGCTCAGGTGTATATTTTTAAACGCTTGTTGCACTATTACTAGTTTTAGATATTTTCTGTATGGAGTATAGCAGAAATAAGGAGAAATCAAAATATTTTTTGCTTAAAGTTACTCTACTGTAAAAACAACGGTTTCGAAAATACGGAAAAATGACATTTCGTGACGTGAAAACGAGTGTAACTCGTATATAGTACGTCTAGCGTTTTGGTGACGCGTTGTTTCCAAAATAGCCCTGCTAAGAAGGAGATCGACCGCAAAACTTTGCATAGTATTTCATTTTAATCAATTTATACAACTAGGTACTTAACTTTTCTATGAAAAGTTTAATTTCAGTATATCTCATTATTCTGATAAGGTTGTTACTTTAGATAAACTAAGTAGTTAATAGACTCAGGTGTTACTTTGCGGAAGTCAAAGCTACATTTACTTTGAGACAATTTACTTTGCGTGCTTCCGCCACCAGTTAGTTCATGCAAACTATTGCTGGCCAGCAATAGTTTGCATGAACTAACTGGTGGCGGAAGCACGCAAAGTAAATTGTCTCAAAGTAAATAAACTAAGTAATTACGACCTTGTGCTACGTGTAGGTATAGAATTACGGCCGTGTTGTTAGCGCATTACTTGGTTCGGTTTCCATAACTTTAAGCACGGAAGAGAAATTAAGTTACCGATCCTCCAACATGGAAGAGTATATTAGTAATGGTTTAATTATGGGCGGCCTTACAATGAGGGCCCAGTACATTTGCGGAGAACAATTTGTTATTAGCTCCCAAATTGCGAGTTATTTTATCATTTTGGTTGTTCAAGCGTCGAACCAGTAAGTGACATCGGTCTACTGAAATGGGTTAGTTACGTGCGGACTCACTATGACCATCCAGTCAACTCGCAAGGGACTAAATCTTGCAGCACTTTGTTCTTACCGGCCAAATTGCGTATTTATATTAGTACTAGCTTTTGCCTGCGGCTCTGTACGCGTTAGTGTTGATCCCTCGGGAAAAGAAGTGAATTTCCCGGTTTCATTCCGGGAAATTCAAGTTTTCCTGAGGGACCCTATGTATCTATCATTATGATGTAAAAGGTATGAGAACAATATTTGGACTGCTGATAGTAGGACTTAAAATGTTATGTTAAAAAAATGCGCACCCCGCACAGATCTTTTCTATTCTCAAAAATGTCTATTTAATGTAACTAAACAAATAACATAGAACAATTACTTAGTTAAAAAACAAATACTATTCTTAAAAGTATAAAAAATCGGCCAAGTGCGAGCGCATGAGCGCATCTATAAAAACGGCAAAAATATCATGTCAATTGTATGGGATCCCCCTTTAAAAATAATTTTTATTTTAATTATTTATTTTTATTCCTCCAAATTTCATCCAAATTGGTTCAATGGTTAAAGCGTGAAAAGAAGACAAACAGACAGAGTTATTTTCGCATTTATTAAGTATTTGGAAGTATAGATTTTAGTTGTCGAAGCATAAAATCAAAAAGTGACGTTGGCCTGCAGAATGGTCATAATAACGGCCCAGTGTAATTGCAGGGGACATTTTGTTATTACCCGCCAAACTTAATATTTATGATTATTTTAGTTGTCCAAGCATAGATGAAGTAAGTGATCTTCGTGTAGAAATGTTTTAATTACAACTCACAATGCCAGCTCAGCGGACTCGCAGGGGCTGGCAGGTCTTCGTTATTACCGGCGAAACTGCTTTGTTTCACTGCTGCTAATGTGATCATACACATCTGTGCGGTGCACAGCTTTCGTTGTTGTTCAGAAGCTATTAATATACAAATGTAGCGAAACCCTCTGGTAAGCATTATACCGTTTAGCTTAGTTTCTGTGGGTAGAATAGGATCACTGCATAAAGGAAAGCCTTGAATATTGATCTGTCAATCACCAAGCAGGCCGATCGGTCCGCATAACAATAAAAAATCCATTGTGCTGCGTTTCTCGCGCTTGGTGGGTTAAAATACATCAAGGCTAATCAAAACTATAGTCATAGATATTATAATTCTACAGGAATAGATCTCATCCGGCGGCACGCGCTCTATCTAGTAAAGGTTCTGCCAAGCTTAGTTTAAAAAGTCATTGTTAGATGGCTGCATTTATATAGTAAGCGGTTTTTTTTCCTAAAACGTCATTGGATGGCAGTAGGTTTACTGACAGTTAACTGAACTAATAAGAAAGTGTTATATCATTGAAAAAGATAATTTTATTTATTTAAATAAAAATGTAATCTGAATTATATGACAAAATTTTTATTGCTGACTTAAAAATATGAAGTGTATTCAAAGGTAAAAATACTGCTACTACAAAAATACATATTACTTAAATACAACACTTCAATAAATAATTGCTTTAGCAATAGCCACAAAGAAAACTTGTATGTACGATGCGAATGATATATGTTAGCTTCACACACACGCACCCATATATAAATTGGTCATTAAAATAAATAAATAGAATTTGTAAAATGATGCTTAGCTTTATGTCAATTACTAAAGACAACTATTTTTGGTTGTAAAATAAAATATTACAATAAATTTGTCTTAAACGATATACAATACGAATACAAATCTACTCTCTAATTTTATATGAACTCAGAAACTCTCAATAAACTTGACAACTAGCTTAAAGATAATTTAGTTTCATCGTGCTTTTAATTTACATCACCACAGGCATCCCAAATCCGCCAATTTAGTTTATATTTCAGTTTGTAAAGGCATTTCAGACGGGTGACTATTAAATTTACGAGCGTCATGACAATAAACTTCACAAAGCTGTGTATTACTTTATCGAATATTTACTTTAACGCTGCATTTAGAATCATTTTATTTTAACGTTTTTGTATATATATATATTTTTTTAAGGTATCAACTTGATTTGATTTTAAACGCGAACAAAGTTTGTAATAGCTGTCTAAAAGGCCACAGTCGGCTTAGTGGTTTTTTTAAATTTCTAGTTGTTTCTTTGCCTCACCTGAAATATAGTAATCCCACCAAAAACATTTTCAAGAAAAGTAACGCCAAGACGAATACACACCTAATGTTTGCCCTGTAAAACAGCTAGCAGATCTTAAGAGAGTCCAGCTCCTAACTCTACACGCACTAAAAAACTCCCGGTGTCAGACAGAAAACTAGCTAGCGATTCATCTGATGGTAAGCGATTATAGCTGCTTATGGACAACTGCAACACCAGAGTGTGATAGCAGCGTTGCTGGTCTTTCAAGAAGTTGGGGGAGGACATGGGGGGGAATGGGATGGACCTCCGGCTCTCTCACTCACCGTCACCGATCGAAGCATATAAGCGGTAAATTCTACTCGATCGATTTTCTGTGAGAGTGTGGTACTTCCTCGGTCGGGCATATTCATGCTATTAGCAAAATTAAATTTTGCCGGTAGCGTGGCTCTACCACAACTGAAATCTATCGCTACCGCTGCTTTTGCTAAGGCTTGTACTACTCTCGCTCAACAGCCTGACGCTGTGGCCATTTTATTTGCTGCTCACTATCGTCTGTCGTATGAATGACAACCGCTGTGGCTTAATGGTCATCATGCTAGACTGTCTAAGAACCCAGGACGGGTGATCCCCGGTCAGGTCACAATGGGAAATTATCTTATATCATTAAAACTAACGTGAGATAAATCCTTACTAATATTATAAATGCGAAAGTGAGTTTGTTTGTTTATTTGTTTGTTTGTTTGTTACGCTTTCACGCTGTAACTACTGAACCGATCATCATGAAATTTTGCATATAAGTTCTCTGGAGTGCGGAGAAGGACATAAGCGTTCTCCGCACTACCTTTTATCCCGGGAAAAGTACCATTTCCGAGGGATCGACATTGACGCGGGCGGAGCCGCGGGCGAAAGCTAGTTATAAATATTCGCATATGACGAAATATACAGGCTTCCGTTGGGTTATAAGTTGCCTTGTTGTTTGTTTACGTGAGATAAATACATTATATTTTGAAAACGTTTTATTTTGTGAAGTCGGCAATCACGACAAAATAGCACGTGAATTACAGTTTTCAGATTGATCTGGATCTTGGGTGTTTATCTATACATGTATTTGTTGTAAATACATCGTTTAGTTAGTATACCATAACACACCAACTTACTTTAAGGCCAGCTCAATCTGTGTGATTTATCTATTTATTTGTTATTTGCGGCTTCGACTCGGCCCACTCTTAGTAGAGCACTAAGAGTGGACCGAGCCGTGTGGGCCAAAAAATAGTTTGGGCAAGTATTTGAAATAAAGGTTTTCTAAAATAAGTAGCAGCGGCACTAAGCTAACGTCGGGTCCAGTAATAAGTTATTCTTGGCCAACAATATCTCAGCTACCATTGCATGACACCATCAACATAATCTCATCCGCAAGAAGTCCACTGCTGGACATAGGCCTCCCCCAAAGATTTCCAAGGAGATCCAGCGCATTCGTGCTGACTTTGGTCAGGTCGTTCAACCACCTGGTCCGGGGGTATCCAACGCTGCGGCTGCCGGTAGTGGTCGCTACTCGAGAATCTTTCTGTACATTTTGCCCCGCCCACTGCCACTTTGAAGAGCTAATCGTTGCGTGTCAAATAAAACCAAATAACAGCGGCTTATCGGAACCTACGTCCAAAATTGCTAATTGTGTTCGTCCAAGCATATGTGGTAGCGGTGATAAGCACTTCATAAAACCCTCACGACCGCAAACTTTTTTAAATCTGATATTTAAATGACTAGTTCCTATACGACGAGCGACCTGGATTGTAGACAATTCCCTTTGGAAAATCCTGGGTGAGGTGATGGGGTCTATATTAATTTCCCTTCCCCTATTTTTTTATAATCCTAATATAGATTGGCGCACAAACTTTTCGTACAAATGTTTTTAGAACGTTTTCATTAATCCTAATTGAGTATAGTCTAATTACATTTCGCCTTTTTTTACGCCGTATATGTATTTCCCTAAATATTCATTAGGTCTTATAATTGATAACTTCTAATATTCTCAATGAATAATTTATATTTCGCAAAATTGAAAACGAACAAAACTTTGCAAAAAATGAAAACGCATAAAATTGTAAAGCTTCGAAACTTTAGGTGTAAAATAATGTAATAAACACGATAAAAGCGTATTAAGTAATTTAATTTAACATACATAGTATCACGTCTTGTTCCCTTTCGGGGTAAACAGAGCCCAAGTCTTTAAGACTTAAAAGCCACGTTTAGCATGTTGGTGGGCGTTAGGTCGAATGTTGAATTAAAGTAGTTATGGGTTGCTAGCCGCATCGCCTACTAATATGATTCGTCAGATTTGCCCATTCCCTCGATCGACTTTTACGATCTGCGTGGGAAGAGAAGCAGCTGGTACACTACGTTTTTTCTTTTCTCCCAGACCAGCATGGAATATTTAATTTAAATGTGTATCAATCGCGAAAACATTCGAATATATTAGGATTTAATGTGGCTAGTGTTGATGATAAAACATTTAGAGAGGTAGGTATTCATTTTGTTATTTATTTATTTTATTTAAAAACTTTTTGAGCCTATGGAGCTACAGTAGGTGGACTTAATACTAAAAGTATTCTCTACCAGGCAACCTTGAGAAGAAAACAGATTAAAAAGAAGGTAAAGTGTGATAAAGAAAAATATATATATATTGTTATAGGATATTTCACGAATAGATCCACCCAACTAAACCAATTGCTGCGGACGAGCAAATCTAAACTTCAACCCGAACGTTCTCTATTGACATATCAATTACTTGCGATTGATAAAACAAAATAAAGAACTTCGCGTGTTCGTTGTTGGTTTAGTGGTAAAAGCTTCTAAAAATGTATAGGTTCTTTTACAAATACTTTCTTTTTGAACCGACTTTTACAAATGGAGGACAGATCTTTTAAAATATCAGTTTCATACTATTATTACACGTAACGTTAATTCAGTCATTACAGCCATTAGAAGTGTACTGCTGGACATTGTTTATTCCATGTTCCAGGTATTGCAATGCTCGCCACGCTTGGCAGGCGGGTTAGCGAGCGCAGTTTCTTCGGCTTCTTGTGCTTCCGACGCTGCTGCTTATCCGAAGCATTTTTAAGCTGGGGAACGATAGGAATTTCTTGGAAAGTGCTCATTCGGATGAATGGGGAAAAAACAAGTAGCAGCTTGGGCCTGGCCTGCAACCACCGGACGAGCAGTTGCGGGTGACACCCCTGACCTTGTACCACGTAACGTTACTATATAATCATAAATAGATTTAATTTGTTTAATCTAAATGCTAATACACATTTTTAACTTACTTAAAAAATATAAATATTTACAAATTATATAGTACCTGCAACCTGCAAACCGTCGCGCCGCGGCAACGTGCCCAAAGGTTAGCAGCATTGCCACGTTGTATGGCAAATAGTTTAAAAAATGTTCTAAATTGAATACCAATCGGAGTAGAATAAAAGTAGTAGAGACCGACCGAAACAGAATATTCCGCTAAACCGAAACTAAAAACGAACGTTGGGTTTAGGTCTTAGTTTCGGCCGAATCCAAAACCAAAATTATAATAAATATGTAAAAATAATAATTACTAATATTATTACGTGCATTAGTATGTGAGATATAGATTTTTACATGCACTAAAACACCAGAGTGTGGTAACGAATTTGCTTTTTGGACTTGCGCACAATTAATTCCGTAAAAAATGTTTCTTGTATGCGTGTGACCTTCTATGTGTTTGTCTATATATGTATATATATATTTTTAAATATAAACATATATAGACAAAAGTTTGCATCACATAACACAAGTCTCGAACATTCTTTGGGACTAGCTTAATCTGTGTTATTTGTACGTATACATATAATCATTTATTATTTTTAATGATATTTGATTTTTATTTGTCGTAATAGCGGCAATATCAATTAAATAATAATTGCAAGATACAGCCGTGTGACAGAAGGATTCTAAACTGAAGACCAACCTACGCTACCAACGCAAACCTACGCATTTAGTAAAACGGTCTCGTTGGCACCCAATATTCTTAAGTGTACGTTTACTTAACGCAGTATTCCTTTTTATTATTCAAAATTTAAAAACAATATATTATCCGTATCAGGCCAAATGGCGTTCCGATAAAAAAAACGATACAAATTCTACTGTACAATTGGTTTGTGTATACGTAGTCGCCTTTGTCTTTCGATGCGCTCAGCGTTCAGCCACTGCGTCTGAAGTGTCACTCACGCGTACTAACAGCTCTAACGAGACAACTCATTTCTATAATAAAATCGAAAAACCGTCGGCGGGCGTTGAATTATTCAAGGAAAATTGAAAATGAAGGGATCGTGAAACAAGTTACGGATGATATGTCGAGACATGTACGAATTATAATAAAATATTAAATTTTTCGCGCTGAATCTGACAAGAAACGAATAGTTGAGATGTTATACCTAAGTATTGATATTTTATTTCTCAAACTAGAAATAATTAAAATTTTCTTTAACATTTGGTTTCGGAACAAACAGTTCAAACAAATCTAATTTGTCTTTTACTGTGCGTGTTGTAAGTACTAAACGTAACAGAGTCGCCCTTAAACTTTACGAACAAAAACATCCAAGTAAGGTTGGTGTCAGAGAACACGCTCAGACCAAGGCTTTTTGTTGTATGAAAACTATTTTTTTATTATATACGATCTTCTGGACGTCTGATCACCTGACCATATTTATCCGGCAGATTTCAAAAGGAAATCACATTCAAAATGAAATGCCATCACATCACTCAAAGTTTTTGGTGCTAGTGATGTCCATTGCCGAATTTTTTTGAGAATGAGATAACTGATTGATAGTTGCTACCGAGAACTTCTGAGTTCTTCTCTCAAGTACCAGAACTATTAAGAAATTCTCGAGAACAAACAATTTCTCTGCGACAATATTCACTAGCGACGGTGACCACTTTCCATCAGGTGGCTCGTCTGCTCGTTTGCCATCAAATATACATTAAAAAAAATAGTTAACCAACTAACCTTTCTATTTAGGGCGTTAAATTTCCTTTTTTAATAAAATATATAACTGGTTACTAAAACTAATCTAATAATAATTTATTTTACAAGCAAACTACTGATGAGGAGTTAGAAAATATGATACATATGTACTAACTTAAAGCAATATGACGACTTCGGCGAATTTTCGCGAGTTGGTTAGAAATGAGTTGAAAATGTACGTGCCTCGTACGGGCGAACTATACATTAAAACAAAATACAGTAAAAACTAATGTGATACATACAAAATGCGCGCGCATTTTGTATGTATTACTTTTTTTTTAAGTAGAAAGATAACTTACAATATTTTATTTATTTTAAATTATACCTATTATTTAAACTTATATTGGAGGCTATAGCTCGAAGAAATTCACACTCGGAATATTCAGATTTTTGTTTAATATATCGCAGTCTTTCTTTTTGTTTTATTAATATTTTAACACTTTACATTATAACTACTTTTGTATTTTAAGTAAAATAAGTATGTAAGTCTTCGCCAATGGTGAACCTATTTTGATGTTTCTTTTTTTATTTGAAACCTTTTAATTAATTAAGATGGGACCAAGTTGGTCCTATTTTAATTTGGTAAAGATATGATGAAGAATTTCTATGTTATTTTAATTTCTATGAATTAATATGGAACAAACTCCTAAAATACAATTAAAGTCGTTGAAAAAAAAAATTCAAATTTAACTTGGGTATGTATTGAGAAATTTATTCGTATATCCAATGATTATTATCCGTAATAATATGTATATATAACGTTTATTATACATAGCAACTAATCGATTTTTTAAATTTTATAATAATAAAACGGTATAATAAAGGTTTGATATGTTGATTATTTGTTATAATAATAGATTTTAGTTTTTTTAAACTTATTTCTTTCGATTTTTTTCTTACTTGATAATTATACTGACCTATAAAATATATGTTTCGTTGATATTTATCTTAAAAGATATATATTTTGTGTTTAAATGTTATACTAGTTGTTGCCCGCGACTTCGTCCGCGGCAATTTCTGTTATTATGATTAAATCGTTGTTTCTATGTATATATGAATAATTTTCCCCCTTTTCAGAATATTTTTTATTGATGCTTCGCTCCTATTGGTCGCAGCGTGATGTTTTATAGCCTAAAGCTTTCCTCAAAAAATGGACTATCCAACACAAAAAGAATTTTCCAATTTGAACCAGTAGTTCCTGAGATTAGCGCGTTCAAACAAACTAAACTCTTCAGCTTTATAATATTAGTATAGATTACTATAAACATCCATTTATGCTATCATCAAAGGTAGCAATGCTATATATAACTTGACTCAATAATTGAGAACAAAGCAATAACATCAGAGGGCATTAAAATTTTACGATATCGTTGTACTGAAGCGAGAAAACATCGGGCACAATATATATATTCCTTATGGGAAATAACGTTGCTCTACTATCTTGAAATGACCAACCATTATAGATACAACTAATGAAAAGATTAGAGAAAAACAGACAGTCTAACATTAATACTCTCGGTTTATATTTATTGTAAATAAAGTAGATATTGAGCAGACCTTTTCTCCATATAATATAGATTTATTTGATAACAATGAGTTTTTCAACAAGAACTTTGTTTTTTAAATCGAAATATCACAATGAATTTATGTGACAATGATTAATCTTTTTATCATGTTAGAAATAGTACGGTTTGGCAATTATGAATGAAAAATGATATCGGGCAATTCACCACGACCACGGTTTGAGTTTTTAACAAAACAAACATAATGCCTGCATACTGTGGAAAGGCTTCTCAACAATCTTTCTTAAATTTTCAGAAGCCCGACTGCGATAACTTTTCAGCAGCCAGAAATCGTGACGTAAATAACAAAATAGAGCAGAAAGTGATTAAGAATTTGATAAAAGATTGGTATCTGTAACCATTGTCGTGGTGGACATTTATTCGATATCATTTTTCATTCATAATTGCCAAAACTTACTTTTTCGAATACAATAAAAATCGTCGTTTTGAATCATTGTCACCTAAATTCATTGTTTAATTTTGAGTGAAAAAGCAAAGTTCCTGTTGAAAAACCCGTTATATAGACACATTTTTTCTTAGTTTTAGTACAAGGAGTTAAATTGTTATTTGTAACACTTCTTGTAAGTTGTACACACATTTTACCTAGATATAGTGTTTTTGGATTTATGTATTTTGTTGTGTAATAAGTGTTGTTGTGTGTGTAATAAATAAATAACAAGTTAATTCTTTTTTTCAAAGTAAAATAAATACACGACTGCCCAACTAAATCTTTCCATGCCTTTTAGCCCCTTAGATTAACTTTTTAAACGTGTCTTATCATATCAACTAAATGATGGTGAAATTAATTTCGTTGATCCGAAGGAGTCCCTGGTGACAATTTTCACAAATGCACTGGTTTTATTATAGACGACGCAGCAAGGTGGGCAACCAAACAGCCCGCTAAGTAAATCAAACTACAACCGCACCGTGATGGTTTATTTTAGTTATTTTACACATTGTTTATATACATGGGCATTTATAGCACCAAATTATGCCATTATTTCACATTATAACTAGAAGCAATTTGCGTAACAATCCAAAACAAAAACCGTGCAGTCCACCAAAATTTCCTCAGCAATGTAATATGAAGGTATCAATAATGTCTTTTTATTTTATAAGTATTCAAAAAACAGCTGGACCTTTTTGGTCGTTGGGCATTACCTTGCAGCATAAATAGTAGGAATATTATCCCGCGTTCTAAAATCGCACACTTTCAAGTTGAACTCAGGAACATAAAACTGGCAATATACTATATATTATGTAGGTGATTCGAAAGAACACAGGTGCGAAATGTTATCGAGGGCATCGTAATATACTATAACACACGTTTAACGGGCCAATATTTCTCTTAATAGTTCCAATTGTATATTATATTATACCATATTATATTTATATACATATATATTATACCATATTATATTATACCATATTGTACTTAATAATACCATTGAAAATATGTGATCGCGCACTCGTCTATGTAGTCCCCTCAGGAATAGCTTACTCGTATGTGTATAAATATGCATGTACCTATACCTTTTTTCCGGGATGAAAGGTAATAGTCATAGAAGCATGAAGAGGTAACAGCTAATTCAATGGGTAACAAACAGACGACAAAGTTACTTTCGCATTTATAATATTAGTTTAGTAAGTATATTTTGGACTATGGTTCAGTAAGGTTTAAAAGGTTTGTAAGTTTTTGTTATATTGGATACCTTGTTTTATTTGTAGAATAACTCAAACATAATAATAATAATAACATACATAACCCTTAACAAATGGTAAATAGGTCAAAATTATAGTCATAATCTGCCGTGTGTTTGCTGATCTGCATTGTATTATGTTGTGCCCTAAATTTGTATTGATGTCAGAAAACTGCTCTTTAAATCAAGGTAAAGATTGCATGGTTCTGCTTAGAAGTACTACGTTCTGTCACTGTTAAAGCTCTCACGACTTGATGCGCGTGTATCCATTCAGAATGAAACTTAAAAAGATCGATTGGAAACGATTGAAAAAAAAAAACAATATTAGTAAGCAGATTTACTTTAAGACACGCTATAAAATTAATTGCGTGGTTTTTTGACGGGCGTGAGGTTCTGCTGTTTCTGCTTTTTGCTTTCCCACTAATATGTGGTGATATGTATGATGACACAACATCATCCATTATTTTTTGTGTATATTGATAATACTTTTCTATATGTTATAAATACAAAGAATTGGTTCATATCATTACTCTATTAGATTTGTTTCCTAGCCTATAGATGTTACGTTCTACTTCCTAGACTTATACGGTCAAGACTGAGGCTAGGTTAGCTACATGTTGGATAACGGAGTGTCGCCGAGGTAGAGGTAGACCAATAAGGAGGTGGAGAGATCTTAGATCTATGACAATATAATCTTAGTTTTAGAGATTCAAATCAAAAGAGATACAGTTACTTCCTTCTTATCTAAGAGAAAAATATATAACTAGTATCATATTGAACAAATTAAAACAACAATTGTTCCAGCCATCACAATGATTTAGCAGATCAAATGACCTTAATCACTCGCGTGCTCAATGAGTGCAATAATTTTAATAAATTCAACAATCGAGTGCTTACTTCTCAATAAATTCACCGAAGTTACGAGCACTGACGTCCAGCCGATACTGTTTATTAACAGTAAACTCATAATTTAACAGATAAAGTGTTACATACTGGTACTAAACAACACATAAAATTTTTAAGAGCAATATCTCGCACTTTATTTCGTAATAATAAACCTATATTTCACATTTATGAAACACTTATTTTAACAATAATCTTTCATAATAAAATATCGACCTCAAGTCAATTTTGATTAATTTAAATGGGGCCAATTGGAAAAAATACCCATTCAAATTAAAAGAATGATTCAAAAATTACAGAGTAATGAGGTAACAAACATTTAAAAAACAAGATCGAATTGAGAACCTCCTCCTTTATTAAAGTCGGTTAAAACTTATCTATTATCTAGGGAAATGGAATAGGAAAATACGGATTTTTTTTAATACTTCTGAAAATATAAAAGTTTAAATCAATAAGTATTTTAGTAATTTAAATTATTTTAATAAAGTACAAAATAATTATTTTGACTAACCTGAATGAAACACTATGAATTTTTAACTAATATAGAACATGTTATTATAAGTTATATTCTGTAATTTTGCATACCTATTAAAAAGGTACAATGTAGGTATAAGGGACGTGGTTCATATGTAAGATAATTGTACACTTACATGTACACTTACTGTACACATACTTGCAAATAAAGAATTTGATAAATTGATGAATAGAGTTTTATTTAAAAAGTCTAAAATTGTAACAAATTAATTCTATTTCCTCTAACTCAATCGAAATCACATTGTAAATCTAGAATGTTTTCTGCAGAACGTTTTGGCTAACAAACTATCTCAAAGCTATCAGAAGACAGTTTCGGGTCTCGGTCATCGCTCTACTTCAATGGAACCTGGGTTGAAGTATTTTCGTGGACTTGAGCCAACACCCTTGCACTACATACGATATAAAATTGCCTATTTGGTCCATAAATCGTTCGCATAGTTGCGGTATAACTGTTATATGTTGAAAATGATATGCATAGAGCTCAGTATCCGCGAATTCAAATGTACTTTCTGTCATTCTAGGAGAATTTTATCAAATAACAATCTACTTAAACTAATTTACAATTTTAATTCATTTATCTTGGCGCTATTTAATAAACGTCTATATTGTATGACAAAAAAAAGGTTCCTGTGTGTGTTTTTCTTTTTTGTAACTATCCTGAACGTACTGAATGCAAGTGCATCAAGGTCGACTCTCTGTTATTTGAAATAGGCGTAAAATTTCTGTAACAATGTAGGCTACAGCTGTTTGCCTCATACTCGTATATTGTAGCATGCAACGTTTCGGGCTGAATATTGGCTTAATTTATAAAATGGGTCAATCTCTTAGGCAGTATCTACGTAACAAGTTTTATTCATATTGCGACACCGGCTTATCCAATCTACTCAAGTCTTTGTCACGTAATCAATATTAAGGACAATCAATTAATGCAACGGGTTGAAATCAATAGTTGCTATAGTATTTACATAGAGGGATCTTTCGATGACACTGAACATCTATCTCTACGCCCGTCTTAATCAGATTGGGCGAACGTTTTGCTGGCCCCTCTTTTCCTCCTTCCGTGCGAACCCGGTGGAGGTAGGATAGCAGACGTGTTCCTTATGAAATTTTACGGTTTTCACAAAACGTGACCATTATCGAATTTTCAACCTTTTCGTCGCTTCTAATCCGAGTTAAGAAGGCTCTGTTTATCCTTAAATAACAAATATCGAACATAGAAATAATATACACCTCCCATAGAAATAGCTGAAATCAACAGATTGTATGTAAGAAAGTAAGTATTCAATTATTTTGATTGAGGATCTAAGTATTGCTTTCATTCATTTCGAGTAGGTGTCACGGTCAATCGACTATGCACACCCTAGTGTCAGAGTTCTTCGGAACCGCCTCTCGGCCTCTGACGTGGTTCCTTTAACGACTACCAGATGGCAGCCGGGACCACCGGCTTAACGTGCCTTCCGAAGCACGGAATCATCTTTATTATCAGACAATCAGGTGATTCAAGCCTGCAATGTCCTAACCAAACTGGAAACAACTAAACAAAGTATGCTTCCGGTGGGAATCGAACCCACGACCCCCGGGTTGACAGGCAAACGCCTTAACCTCTGGACCACGGAGGCTGTTGAGGTAAGTATTGCTGAAAGTGTGTTAATTTTATATAATACGTAGCCCACCTCGGCCCATATCGCACTTCCGGGTAGATAAAGTTATTTCATTGTATAGCCTATGTTCATCAGGGATAATGTAGGATTTAGATAGTGAAAAAAAAATTCAAGTCGTTTCAGTAGTTTCGGAGCTTATTCAATGTACACAAACAATCAAATCGTTCCTCTTTATAATATTAGTGTAGATAATATAATATTATTACTATCAGCAACCATCAAGAAAATATTTTGTACTACACTACTTACTGTTACTATACACTATTACTTTGTATCATAGGCAAATAACTAGAACGTAGAAAACTTTTTGGGAATTATTTATAGCAGTCTTAGTTTAGGCAAAAGGATCTATAAAAGTAGAGTTGTAAATGGCTGACTATAACAGCAGCATATAAATTATTCAGTCCATCCATCGCCGTTGCATCACCTCATTCGAAACCAGACCATTATAACCTTCATAACGCATTCATTGCATCGTCACTCTAAATTGTGCAAGGATACAATACTAATAAAAAAAGTATTTATAGGTACACATTATAATAGAAAACTAATGCATATTGCCAATTTATTATTATATCATAATATATTTACGAAGTATTTTTCCTGTGTAATAAGATAATATATTAACCTATAATTATAAACGTAAGTTGTCTGGCTTTCAAATTAATTTCGCACCTGGATGACACATATAAAAATGTAAAATAAGGTCTGATGTAGTTGTAGAAAAAATAAATTTATTTTTAAAATTTGTAAACGCCAAACAACACAGTTCACATTCACAAAACGCATACAGATTTTGAACACAAAGAATCATGGCGAACGCCCATACATCGAATGTACAGAAAAAAAATAAAAAAGAGAAGAATAATTATATAGCAGTATTGAGGTTTTCTTACTAGTAACATGTCTGCATAATAGAAATATTTTTAAACCCCCGTTTATATAAAATATTTCACAATAAAAGTTATAGCCTTATTGCCATTTTCATTTGCCTAAAAAAGTTCACAATGGTTGTCAAACTGACTGTTTGTTGTAGATCTGTCACTCAGAACTGTCAAGTCAATGAGAAAATGTCAGTCGGATTGACAGATTTTATTTTTATGTTAACGGATGGTTGCCTGCTTGCGTGGTGTTGCCATAAATTAATATATTTAAACGTGTCAGTTGCGGATATTAACTCAAAAATTACTAATATGCGTTCGGATATCGATTAAAAAATCAGTATTTAAATAAATAAATATATTTTTTCCCCGTCTTTAAAAAATATTCTGATTCATTCAAGTTGTTGACCAGAGCCGTAGTAATCATATAAAAAATATTTCACCTTCTCTTTTTTTTAAATTTAATTTGTACAAATTTCGCCATGATTCTTATTTGTATACAATTTAAGTTAAAAAAACTTTTTTTTTTAAACAATCCAATTGGAAAGAGGCCCACTATCTGTTCAACAGACATTTGAGGGGTTCGATGGCCTAGTGGTAGCGTAAGCAATACCAATGGGCCACTATAGCGTAGTCATCATCATTATTTCGAGTAGGTGACACAGTCAATCGACCATGCACACCCTGGTGTCAGAGTTATTTGGAACCGCCTCTCGGCCTCTGACGTGCTTCCTTTAACGACTACCAGATGGCAGCCGTGACCAACGGCTTAACGTGCCTTTCGAAGCACGGATTTATCTTAATTATCACACAATCAGGTGTTTCAAACCTGCAATGTCCTAACCAAATTGGAAACAACTAAACAAAGTATGTTCCCGTGGAAATCGAACCCACGACCCCCGGGTCTACAGACAAACGTCTTAACCACTGGACCACAGAGACAGTTAAACCGTAGCGTAGTAATACTTTGATAGCGCTTACGCATGTGAAGTAACCCCGGTTGCGGTTCCCACTTTAGAAAGATGAGACCACTAGTTGCATATTTTTATGCACCTAGTGGTCTCACCACATCGCAGGTGACCCGTTCCGTCCTTCGGAAATAACCTTAAGACTTTTGTCTTCAGTAATGGCGGTTATTAAGCTTAGTCAGATGCCTCCAGACGGCTTGAAAATCTGACACCAATGTTGGCCACTTATGCACACGAAAAAGTCCGAAAAACAAAACAAAACCGTAAAGCAGAACGATTTTCAAACAACAAACAAGTTTTTATGTATGTGTGTGGTGTGTCTGCTTAGTGTTTATGCAAACTTTGTATTAAACGCTGTAATGTAATTAACGTCACCAAAAGTTAATCAGTTAATTAAAATCGACCGCTAACTAACGCAATCAAGAGCCACTCGCCTTTCGCCTCGTTTTTGAATATCCTAATTAACAGAATATTCCTGCTGTCACAATGTTTTATACTGACTACCGAAAGATGGTGTGTGGGAGGCATTTTGGGTGTATATGTTTGTTTGTTTTTTAAACACGCTGACGAATCTCGAAGTTAACAAGGTCGTTAGGCTGCTGTTTTAAACGATACGATATTACGATGAAAACCAATACTTTTACTTCTTCTTATTCTTCTTCTCGATTCAGAACGGCTATGTTTCACAGTAGTCTTGACCAGAATTTGGCCACCGCCACGGCACGATTGTTCGCTTCAATTAGGTCCTGTTCACGAAGTGGGGCCGCTAGGGCAACCCATTAGATGGACCGTCGCCGAGACTGCGCAGCAACACAAATTCTTGCTTGTGGTCATAACCATTTTGAGGTAAGAGGATTAGCCAATCTGCGTTACAGACTAAACAGTTTTCGCAGACTGTTGCTGTCACCAGGCTGTATCTCATGAACCGTGATAGACAGTTGAAATTTTCAAAGATGATGTATTTATGTTGCCGCTATAACAACAAATACTAAAAAATAGAATAAAAAAAAATTTAAGGGCCCCCCTTAATTTTTTTGGGAGCCCTTGGTCCCTTACAACAATCATGATTTTTTTGCTTGTTTTTGCTCGATATTTATAACGGCAATAGGTAGACGCTTGAAATATTCAAAGAGTATTTAATTGTATATTCACTTCAAAAATAATTAATTAAATTAAAATAAAATTAATATTGAGGGGGGCTCCCATACAAAAAACATGTTTTTTTTGCCGTTTTTATAGATAATCGTATGGAACCCTTCGTGGGCGAGGCCGACTCGCACTTGGCCGGTTTCTTTTCGGACAAACGAGCAAGCGGGTCACCTGATGGTAAGCGATCAGCGCTGCCCATGGACAACAGCAACACCAAGGTATAATAGGAGCGTTGCCAGCTTTTGAAGAAGTTGGGGGAAGGACATGAGGGGAGGAAATGGGGGAAGGACGGGCCTCCAGCTCTCTCACTCACCAAACTAAGCATAGAAGTGGTAAAGCTTACTACTCAAACGTAAATTTTCTGTGAGAGTGTGGTACTTTCCTGGACGAACCTGCCCATTCATGCTACTAGCAAAACTTACTTTTACCGGTAGCGTGGGTCTACAACAACCATACTTTTAAATCACTAGTACAATTCGCTGGATTCGTTACATACTAGCTTTCACCCGCGGCTCCACCCGCGTCAATGTCGATCTCTCAGGAACAGTACTTTTCCCCGAGATAAAATGTACTCTATGTCCTTCTCCGTACCCCAGACAACGGGTATGCAAAATTTCATGACGTTCGGTTCAGTAGATAGGGCGTGAAGGCGTAACAAATAATTCACACTCACTTTTACAAACAAATCTTTAGGATAATTAGGATTAGGATTAGCATGACTTATTTGTATATAAACTAAGTAGTATTTGTTTAAAGCAGGATACAGCATTTTTACATACTTGCATGCATTTCAATAGACATTAAAGTCATACATATTCAGATCAAGGGACGACTCGTATCATGTCCATCCATATAGAAACGTCATTGATTTCATCTGACCTGCAGGGTTCCAATTCAAATGGAAAAACTAAGGGATTTCTACGCACGAGGGCTGAATAAAAATCCGTTTTTCATGAATACAGATTATCGAAAGCGATATGGGCGTCTGTCAGTTCGTGTTAGTCGATTCTGTAATGACCCGTAATAATGTACGGGTGTGATGTGGTGATGCGCAGTATGGAACTTAATACATTAAAGACAATTCTTTGTTTGTATAGAACTCAATACAGCAGAAAATTCTTTACTGTACTGAGTTGTATACTACGCGTCACTTCGTTCCTTTATACATGACATGGTACCATAAATGACTCGGGTCGTGCTAGATTCTATTTTTCTTTGCAAGACGAAAATCCTTCTATAGTGTGTTTAGTCAAAAAAGGGTATGGTTCAATTGTAAAAGCGACATAATCCGGTTCAGGACTTAGCCACGTGGCAAAATTAGTTTCTTCATAAATATTATCGAGCGCGATATCATGCGTCGGTTCGTGTTAACCGATGCTGTAAATGACTCGTACTAGATTCGATTACTGCGCGTCACTTAGTGTTAACGGTAAATTGCTCTTTTAGTCCCTTTTCGCAATATTTTCTGTTAACTTCGTAATTTTATTTAATGCGTTTTTAATTACAGGTGTATCTGTAGTTGAAGACCGAATTCGTTTATTGGAGACCTTTGTGTAACATAATATTACGTTACCAAAATAACGCTTAGAATCGATGGCCTATGGAACAGAAGGATTCACAAATAGCAACCTCGTATCGACCAAGTGCAGTGAGCTGATGGGAGCACGCCGGAAGACGCTGCATACAGGCCGCTTCCAACCGGTCGTATTGGAAATCCTTGGGGAAATTATAAAACATGGAGAACGAATGATATAGGACATTTGTTGCGACAGAACAGAGTTTACGAAAACATCATTTAAGGAAAAATAGAAGGTAGAAGGCGAAGGGGAAGGAGAAAATCCAGACATAGCTCCACCGACAAGAACATAGCTCTTAAATTTTAATGATGATTAAATGTAATATGTATCAGGACAGTGTCTCTCTAGAGCTGCTTCTTACTTTTCTCCCATTCATCCAAGAAGTATCGCAATACCTTCATTCGCTATCCTTTTCCAACTTAAAAAGGCTTTCGATGGGCAGCCGTATCAGAAGCACAAAAGCTTAAAGAAACTGCGCTCACCAACCCTCCTGCCAAGCGTGGTGAGTATGGCTGAACAATCCTTTGCAGAGGCATTTGTGCAGCAGTGGTCTTGCTACGGCTCAAATAATTAAATAATAAGTATAAAATTTATGTATTTTATATCAGCCCCTCGGATTTGGTATATCATCATCATCACTATTTTAGATTTAGTACGTTACAATGTAATAATACTTAATGTGATACTGTGCTATTTTATCTATATACATATAATAAAACAGTAAAAATATTTTGTCTGTACATTTAGAATTTTTGACTGAAATGGATAAAGGGACACTTAAAAAGAATAATAGAAAGCAAAAAATTTTTTTTTGAATTTTTTGTCTGTCTGTCTGTCTGTCTGTCTGTCTGTCTGTATGTATGATCACGATTATCTCCGAAAATACTGAACCGATTTACTTCAAACTTTCACCAATTGCTTTATTTTAACTCAGATTAACATTTAAAGTTTGTTTCATAAAAATCGGTTAGTTAAAAAAAAAGTTATCGTCATTTGAATGAATTTAAGCCATGAGTTTGCCTTGCCTGCAAATATATAGTACTTACTTATATATTATAAGTGACATAGGAAAATTACATGCTAAACGTGGCCTTCAGGTCTTATAGACCTAGGCTCTGTCTACCCCGTAAGGAAAAAAGACGTGATACTATGAATGTATGTATAGTCTTCTTTTCACGCTTCAACCATTGAACCAATTTGGATGAAATTTGGTATGGGGGTAGTTTGAGACCCGGGGAAGGACATAGGGTATCTTTTATTCCGGGAAATTCTACAGTTCCTGAGGGATGGACACTAACGGCGGCGACGTAGCCGCGGGCAAATCTGACTTATATATCAACGCAACCGAAACTGCTGCGCCTAGAAACTTGAAATTTGGTACAGGGGTTTTTATAATAATGTGAGTGAGCGCTAAGAAAGGAGCGTATGTTGTCTTTTTACGCTTCAACCATTGAACTGATTTGGATGAAATTTGGTACGGAGGTAGTTTGAGGCCCAGGAAAGGACATAGGGTATGTTTGATTCCGGGAAATTCTCCTGTTCCCGAGGGATCGACACTAACGCGGGCGGAGCCGTGGGCAACAGCTAGTCTGAAATACTTTAGTAATATATTCGTTTAACGTAACTATAAATGTTTATAAAACTCAAATTAGACAAAATCTGTCTTCTAAAATTAGCTTTTATTGGAATGCCATCCAATTTAAGTCCTTGGATTTACAAAGAATCTCAGGGCGTGTTCCTGAGATTCTCTGTAAATCCAAGGAGAAAGAAGACCTGAAAGCTAAATAATAATGAACTTAGATAAAGTGAAAATACGTCTATTTTCTCTCTTTGTAAATAAATTGAGGAAATTATATTTGGCATGTTAACTTATTGTTATGCTATTAGAGCAACGTGTTTTTCTGCTGTTTTTATTCCATAGTTAATTTTAAATAGCGTCCATTGTCAAGACATAAATGTTAAGTGAAATATGCAACTTCATTTCATAATTATTTCTGATGTATACTCTTACTAGCTTTTGCTCGCGACTTCATCCGCGTGGATTTCGATTGTATTACGCAGTTTATTTCCCTATTTTATTAATTATTTTGATTTCAAGATTTGAACCCATAGCTTGGAGTTAAAAGTATATTTCAAGAGTCCTCGAAATTCTCGACAACAGGATACTTGTTAAACTTTCCAAGGTCAAAACGGTTAAATCATAGGCTATTTCTGTCAGAAGATAGTGAGGGGAGGGAAGTAGGTATAATATGCAGATTACAACAGTAAAAACCGTATTTAAATCTATTCACTATTTTGGAGATAATATAGGGCATGGGCAATTATAAGAGCTTGCTGCCTTTCCAAGCTTTGCAGGCAACACCCAAAACCAAGGTCTGTCCCTCCTGGGGGATCCTCTAGTGATGTTGCCTATACAGGTTGACGGCACTCTGCCCTCGTCTCAAACGCCCGATGGTGATGTAGCGAAAGCTCACTTCAAATTTACACAACCAAAACATTGATAAAAGTCGCCAGTAATCTTAGTGTACTTTCATTTTGCAAGCAATGAATTTCTATTTAAGGCAGAACATGATAAAACTCGAATTGCATTACTTAATTAAGAGACTACAAGATAAACTTGCAACTTGATAAACTGCATAACTTAAAGCTCTGGTCCACTCCTTCCCTGAAATACAACAGATCAACCACAATAAAATATTATTGGTTATGGAGGTACCAAGAAAAGTAAATTAAATTTTTAGAACTTGGCCTATAATGAAGTTCCACAGATGATTTTTGACTTTTTCTCTTTTCCAATCTACAGTTCTTTTCAATTTTACACGATAAAATTGATTAGGAAAATAAAATAATAAACTAAGCTTATCTCCGCTGCCGGTCATGAGGGGGCTGGCTGCTTTTTGCCCAACGGATAAGCTTAGCTATCCAACGGGGTAACGCAGCCAGAGTTTTTGCAACCATGCCATTTGGCCAGGATTTTTTACATTTCAATTTTTTTGTTTTTTTATCCACCGCGTTTTTATCTTTTTTCTCATGTTAATGTGTTAATAGTAATATCTATCTAATTTTAGGATTTAATAAAAAAACTTTGTTTAATAATTGACAAATTAATTCGAAAAAGAAAAACATATTTCGATACATATTATTGTGGCCAGCTGAACACTTTTGCATGGGAATGTCGAAAAAAAAATTCAAGTCTCAACCATTAAAAAGTTGAAATGAGTGGCTTCTTAGATGGCCGGATAGGGTTTTCTTAATATACCTCTTTTTTATGTAATATCAATATCTTGTGAATAAAATGGGTCTGTCTTGTGCATGGAGAGCAGTACGAGGCTAAATCTTACACCAGTGTTGGCCACTTACACATTTACGGTGACTGTGGCCAAACTTAATGTTTCACATCAAGCTAACGGAACGTCAAATCTAGTTATCGATTTTCACTCGCTTTTTATTTATCCAATAAATACCTAATAAATCACGTTTACTAAAAATGAGCTTAGCACATTACTTACACAGGGTAATTTTGCTAGCTGGCAATATTAATGTCGGAATCAGAATCCCTAAAAAAACCCTAAGAAAAAAGGGAAAGAATAAAAAAAAAATGTATATTCCATACAAACTCACTGACCTGCTGGTCTGGCTGCTGGTCAAATTTCTATGGGTTTACCTTTATTGTCATTATTTTTTTTTTCTAGCGGATGTACATAAATAATTTTGGGAGGACCCTGATTTTATCCTTAAAATATTACCAGGGACTTCAAAATTACTATGTATAACAAAAAAATACATCCGCTTAGGAAGCGTGTAGGAGTTAAGTAATTGAAAAGTTCAAAATTTGTTAAAAAAATTGTGATTGTGTTAAAATTCTTTTTTAGCATGATTGGCATGATTTCTCTGAGCAGTTTAGACCCATTTTTGTCACGGTTTTAGAAATATAATATATTAAATAATAAAACTGTATATATATAGAAAGCATGTGCACTAACATGGTTGCCGTATTTTTAAAATTGATAACTAATATATATACTTGATAGTGTAATAAAACCATATTCAGGAGTAAGGACTCCTTTCATACACTAATTTTAACCGTTTTTCTCATTTATTACGAAGCTTTCTTAAGACATGAAATTTATATGGCAGTCATTCGTGACCCCGTAGTTTGAAACAGAAATTGATCCAAACTGCTCAAAACAATACTGCCAATCGTACTTATATAGAATATTAAACAATCACTCCTACATTTTTTAACAATTTTTCAAATTTTCTATACCTCCTATAAGCTTCCTAACCGGATTTAAGAAATTGTATATTTATGTTCACCAATATAGTACCCATCCATATATTAATCCCCAAACACTATCTTATACATTAGGATATCGCGTTGGGATGACGATCTAGAAGGAGTTTAGTAACCATCCCTAATCGCTACACATTTTCAATTTCCCCAGCTGGCAACCCTGCGCTAAGCGTCCGCTATCACCCGGTGTTTATCAAGCAGTGTTGCCCCGCCGGCGGCATGATAAAGACGTATGTCCGCACCCGCGCCTCCGTGTCCGCGACAACTTTCCCGTTCACGCGGTAAGTTTCACCTTTACTTTATTCTGTAGACACGTTCAAGTCAGCATGCTAAGTAGCATTGCAAATGGTTATCCTGGTGTAATACGAATGTGCTATACAGTGAGTCATCCTAGTTTTGGTTGAGTTGGACTTCATCGGAGATTTCTTTGGGTTCTTGACGTTTAATGAAAAATTATCCGATGACAAGTAGAGCAGTTACTCGATGAAAGATTACATATAGTCACAGTTTTGTATTTAAAGGGAAATTATGGAGATTTTAGCATTAAGCACACATTTTATAATACAGTGATATTGTTTTAAAGCATTCATTATTAATTTATTTATTTTAAACCTTTTTAAATTATACCTTTTATAGATATTTAAAGTGCTTATTTCTTTATTAAAATAATAATTAGATACCATTAAATGAGCCTTTAAGATTTGCAATTATGAGCTAAAACATTAAGAAGTTTCAAGGACTTTAAGCCTAATGAAGTTAAAATTAATTGGTAATTAATAACATACATAAAAAGCAGTGACTCTTGAAAGTCGGTAAAAGTGCTGAAGACAAGCAATAAGTTATAATTAAAGCCGCAATCTGTAAACTTGGAGCATAAATCCTTAAATGGCCCAGTCGCCAAATTATTTTGCTTAGCTGTTCGCAAACTACGAAAGATATCTTTTAATTATCTTGCCCTAGGATATTGAATTAGTACTTTACATAATTAGGCCTATTTGCTGTATCGTTTTACCATAAGGGAAATTATAACAAAGTACATACAATAAAGAAATTATAATAAAGTAACTCACGTCGGTATTTATTTAATTTTGTTGTTGTTATTGTATAAATCTCCTGGAACTGTGCCAGACGGGCGACACCTTACTTTAGATTTTTACTTTTGTTTTATTTTTAAGGTTTTAGTTTTTTTTTATTAATACAGTTAAGTTATTTCTTAGTTACAATATGATAAATAATCAGTGAATTAAATAGACATCTATATATAAAAAACAAAGTTGGGTTTGTTCGACTAATTATAATTCAAGAAACTATTTTTATAATCTTTGATTTATTGATTTTGGTATCACTCCGAATAACAGAATAACTATTAAATATAAAAATAGTTACAAAGAAATAAAAGCGTAACAAAGTTCGCCGAGACAGCTATTTAGTTGTACATTATATACATTTGATAATTTAATTCTGTATTACAGTAAATGGTTTTGCATAAGAAAAGATATCATTGTGTTTATATTAATATTTCATAAAAATCATTTATTTAAAACAAAGTTAATATGCAACACGAAAAAAGAATTTGCAAAAAATCAATAAAGTTCTACTGTCTCTTGAAACTCAGCTTGAAGTTTCTTACTACAGTTTAATTTACTACTAATTTACTACACATAGTTAAGAACTAATCTGAGACTTTTAATCGAATATTATTCGTTTTAAATGTTCTGGTTTCAATTAGTTCTGAATTTTCATCTCAAAACTTTGAAATTACAAGGGAATTTAATGAAACATGACAGGTGCGGATTCGAGTTTCAATTTCCAATTAATAAACAGGCTGATCTACAAACAACCACTTTAAATACTTTAATGCTCAAATTTTTTTATTGAAGTAGTCGAAATTACCCGGCCGAGTATTTTTAAATGCCCACTAATTTGGCTGGGAATAATAAATTTAAATTTTAAATTTTTTTTTAAGAGTTTTTCTTGCATCTAGGATGTTGGTATTTTTTTCTGATCGTATAAAGTACTACTTACTTAATACCAGTTTTGCTTATACTGAACATTTTATTATTTTGTCTTTTATATTTAACGATTAACACATGAGAAGAATGCATTTAAAGAACTCCAATCTTGAAGTTTCTTTCCTTAGACTATATTAATAATAATAACACACATATTCAAATTGAAAATATGTGATGAAAAAGAAATGTGGCCGAGTTCTTTTTCACCACATATTTTCAATGTGAATAAGATACCGAGCATTATAATGCTATTTAAAAACAATTTAAATAACACACAAAGTTGTCAACTAATAGACTGTAACCTCCGGATACTCAAAAATAATCTTAATTGATTGCATTCTTAGGTAAGTCTCGTGCTGTCTTTGCTAGGTAATTCTCTAGATAGTGATATGATGAGATTTGAGAATGTTTTAGTTAAGATGGTTTTAAATACTCGAGCGTTAATCTTATGTTTGTTATACGTACGGTGAAGATTCCCATTAGTTCTATATTTGCGATCTCACAACTTTGAAATTACATTAAAAGTTTGCATGGGAGTTTAATATAACTTGGCAGGTTCAGGCGTTTCGGTTTCCAATAAACAGGCTAATCAACAAACAACCACTGGTTTTAATGCTTGGACGAATACTCAAACTTGAAAATAGACTAGGTTAGTAGATTATAATTTTTATTTGGTTTAAAAAGTCTTTATTAATTTGGGAGTTCCTATGACCACGTTTTCACACATTATCAGAACAGCTCATTACTTTATGATGTTGCATTGTCATTGTCGTCCGACTTGCATAAGTATGTTACATTTTAGCTGAGTCGATTGGGGATAGCTGGTTTTAAATTAAGTTGCGAGATTTGATCCAAAGAAACATAATACTTACATACAAGATATACCTACAAGGTAAAATTTTTATCGTTTTGGTTTTTTTAATTTACCCTTAAAGTTTTAGTTATATTACCCTTAAAGGGGTGTCTCAGACCATCAAAATGAACAACTTTTCCTATGGGAGCAATGCAGGTAAAAAAAAAATCGACATTCCCATACGAACTGGCCGGGCGGCGGAACTCTTTTGTATGGAAATGACAATTTTTTTTTTGAGTTCCCAGCATTGGTCCCATATAAAAAGTTGTTCATATTGATGGTCTGAGTCACCACTTTAAGGGTCCAAAAAGATCAAAATTTGCGCAATACCCATGCATGATTGCCGAAACACTTATCAACATTGAACAGTTAAGGATATCCAATTTTAAGGTCCTTTTAAAGTATTTTTAACCGTTTGTTTATCCGCTCTGTTCTACTACTGTAAGTCAACAAATTTAAGACCCTTTAAATGTTTGTTAAATGGTGAAGATTCCCATTAGTTCTATATTTGCAATCTTACAACTTCGAAAGTACATTAAAAGTTTGCTAGTAAATAAAACTCGGCAGGTTCAGATTCGAGTTGCGGTTCCAATAAATAAATAGGCTTTTTTATGTGTTTTTAGCATTTACAATACTATTCTTATATACTCTAATTAAATTAAGAAAACATAATATGGTGGAAAAAATCCCATGGTTTGAACCTGCGATCTAAGCCCTTGGCGTCGAATGCGTTTCAGGGGAATAGGATATGGTGGAGATTTTCGACGCCGAGGTTTGATCAGACGGCAGCTCAAATGGCAGACCATAGGTTGTACAGGGACCTTTGGTCTGCCATTTTTATTTCTCATTTCCGTGCTTCGGAAGGCTCGTTAAGCCGTTGGTCCCGGCTGCCCTCTGGTTGTCGTTAAAGGAACCACGTCAGAGGCCGAGAGGCGGTTCCGAAGAACGGTGACACTAGGGTGTGCATGGTCGATTGACCGTCTCACGTACTCGAAATGATGATGATTTCTTATTTAATTAGAGAATAAACAAGATGTTCAGTAAACCACTGGTTTTCAATACCTTAATGCTCAAACATGAAAATTGTAGTGGAAATATTTGCCGTTATGAGAATTTTAAAATGCCTATACTACCACTACTTTGGCTGGGAATCTTGATTTTTATATTTTTGGTTTTATTATTTTTATTAAACAAAGTGTTTGTTTATCCGCAGTATAAATATATTTAAAGCAAAAATAAGCAACGTTCAGAATTATTTTTAAAAGCAAGCACTAAAAAGAAACGTCGAAATACACCAGCCAGATCATAAAGTAAATATTCTTCTAAAGCTGGATGGTGCTCAATAACCTGGCTATGCCTTTGTTTTGAGAGCCAATGATCCGACATAAGCCTCGTTTACGTGCACGTGTACTGTCTGCTGCCTAAAGTCTTAATCCTCCATGGCGCAGACATTGTGAATAAAGCCTACAATAACAAATAGTTCAGATTCACACACGACGGCTTCCATAGCGATGCCGTAGCAGGCTTTGGGTTCGACTCTCAGTCCGGGCAAATACTTCTTTAGTACAAGTATCGTCCCATTGTAATAAAGGTCAGGGATGTCATCGTCAAGTGCCTGTCTGGTGGTTGCAGGTATATAAATATAATACATATAAATATAAATATATACGGACAAATCACACAGATTGAGCTAGCCCCAAAGTAAGTTCGAGACTTGTGTTATGGGATACTAACTCAACGATACTATATTTTATAATAAATACATATATAGATACACATCCAAGACCCAGGCCAATCTGAAGAAGATTATTTTCCATCTTGACCTGGCCGGGGATCGAACCCGGTCACTCCGTGTCGCAGGCTGGCGTCTTGACCGCTGCGCCACGTAGCTAGTATGGCATCGGGTACGCGCGAGCTGCTACTTACTGTTCCCCATTTATCCTAGTGAGAAGTATCCTAAAACCTTTATTCATTTCCTAGATCTAACAAATTCCTATCCTACCCCAGCTTTAAAATGCTTCCGATGAGCAGCAGCGTTGGAAGGACAAGAAGCCAAAGAAACGGCGCTCGCTAACCCGCCTACCAAGCGTGGTGAGTATGGCAATATCCTCATGTGGACCAAAAAATACTTGAGAGAGGCCTTTGTACAGCAGTGGACTTTTTACGGCTGAAATCATGATGATGACGTTGATAAGCGAGCACGCGCTGAGAGTCTGTTATGGGGGAACGTATGCTACAAGTAGGTATAAGGTGCTCTCAGTTTTTAGCATTTATATCAATGTGTCATTACATCCTTATCCTTACTATCCTTACTAATATCCTTACTAATATTATAAATGCGAAAGTGAGTTTGTTTGTTTGTTTATTTTTTTGTTTGTTTGTTTCGCTTTCACGCCGTAACTACTGAACCGATCATCATGAAATTTTGCATACAAGTTCTCTGGAGTACGGAGAAGGACATAGGCTACCTTTTATCCCGGGGAAAAGTACTATTCCCGAGGGATCGACATTAATGCGGGCGGAGCCGCGGGCGAAAGCTAGTTTCTAATAAACGTTTGTTACTAACTACTGAATTTAATTCATCTCTAAAATACAACCTTCCATGATGACTCGTGTTATTAGAGATTGTGCGCGCGAGTATCCCAAAAAGGAGTGACTACTATAAACATTTTTGAAAACTTTTTGAAAACGCATGCTACAGAACTTCTTGGGTAGCCACCCAAGGAGGAATTACCACAGAGGGATGTTGGTAAACAGAGAATACAATCTTATCCTTTTGGGGTTAAGCAACTTCATCAATATACATGGAATTTCGCATACATGCATAACCTGTATTCCGTGAAACGATACGCCCTCCCTTGTGCGCCATCATAGCCTAGCCTTTTGCAGGCGTATTCACTGGTGTGTTGTTTTAGAAAACTCTTTACAGAAATACTTAAGTTAAAAGTAAAAAACTTTTTAAAAGCAAGCTTTTATACACCATTTTGGGTGTCCATTGTCATTCAAACTAAATAAGTATACAAAATTTCAGGTTAATACGTGAGAGATACCTGCTACAAATACAAAATTGACCCGAACAAACAAATACATACTTTGCAAGTTAAATAAACTCTAAAAAAATGAATTTACTTTTGTACCCATTTTTTTCATTGTTTTACAAAATAATATTTTAATCTGGCCCTTTTTTGTAGAATCACGGCAATCTGACCTTACTTCTATATCTCGGGCTACTCCGTGCTTTCGTCCTTATCATTGATAGCAATCGTCAAGCTATGTCAGTAGGCTTTAGACAGCTTGAAAAATCAAACACGAGTATTGGCCACTTACATGAAAAACAAACGATTTGCCGAATATTTTCATAGCTGCCTTCCTAACACCAACCCTTTTTGGGAATGCTAAGTTCTATTAAATATCCGTTTATGTGTATCAAAAACTCGCAATTTATAGGTTACATTTTATAATAATGTTACTCGTAGTTATCACAACTATAGATATCATAGATCATGTCACGGCTTCTGTAATCAACAGCTTACAACTAAATATTTCTAGAAACTATATGATATGACAAATTAAAGGATGGCAATGAAAACGTAAAAATAAATAAAAGTACCTATCTATACTCCAGTAACCTTATCAGGCAATATTTTATCTGTGGCGCATTTAGGATATAGCTCGTTGCCTCCGACATAAGAGCTACCTCCTCAAGAGCCTCATTTTTCAACGCGGACTTTGCGGAAAAATATAATAAACCGGCTTATGTGACTTTCAGAGATATTTATTGGGCGAGAACACTTTGTTATCTAAAGTGTTACTTATGCTTCTGTAGAATCTTATAAAATCTTGCTCTGAAGAACTTCTGTGGTGTCACGCGAATGTGGGTCGGCAATTTGATGAGGGAGCTCCAACAGAGTTCTGCGGCTCATTGATGAAAGGATAGATGCCGACATTTATATGAGGCATTTATTTTCGTCGTGGTAAAGCCACGCTACCGACAAAATGAATTGCTAGTAGCATAAATGGGCCGACTCGTCCGGGGAAGTACTACACCCACAGAAAATCGACGACTGAGTAAAAGCTTTACGGCTTCTATGCTTCGTTCAGTGAGTGAGAGAGCCGGAGTCCCATCCTTCGCCCTCCCCTCCCCATTTCCTTCCCTCAACCCCTTGAAAAGCCGACAACGCACCGGTCACACCCTGGTGTTGCAGTTGTCCATGGGCAGCGGTGATCACTTACCATCGGGTGACCCGCTTGCTCGTTTACCTCGTAGCTCAATTGGCAAGTCGTAGGTCGTACATAGACATGACGTGAAGAGTGTATCACAATAGCATTGTGAAAACAAAAAACACCCTCACGATATGGATTAAGATTACGGAAAGACCGTTATTAATGCTTGGTATCGTATCAATCCCAAAGAGAAGAAATCATTAAAAAACATTGGTTGTCTGTAAACTCGGTTTACGGTCGATAAGTTTACGTGATAGCGGCGGAAGAGAGACAAATGCGTCACAAGCCGAATGCTTAGGTCGGTCGTGCCTCTCTTTCGCTTCTTCCAGCTGCACGGACGAAAAAGTGTGACACTTTTTCGCAGCAAGCGAGACCGCGCTTGCTCGTGACACTTGTTCGTCCGTGCAGCCGGTGTTAATTTGTTCATAGATATAAGACGTTATCACGACAAAAAAAAGCTTCGTAATAAAATAAATTCTAAAGTACCTATGAAAAATGTTTTACTTTACACAGTACTTTTACTTATCGCAATGTACAAAAAGCTCCATTTCGGAAAAAAAATAAGATTATCACGTTACGTGACGTTATCACACCGGTTAAAGGATAATTCAAACAGATTGCACAGGGAATATAGACTGGCATGCAAACCAGACTTAACCGACCATCCATACTCTGAATATGCGATGCGTTGGTCTCTGTGCGGTTTCAGTCGAGTTTTGCCAATAAAATAATAACGAACCAGTAATTCGTTTATTTACTGGGCCGTTTACGTAAAGTGAACGATTGATAAAGTAAAATCAGAGGCGATATTTAAGTATGCAACATGTGAGAATTTAATTCCCATATATGCTTTTTGATCGATTGACCGTGACACCTACTCGAAATGATGATGATGATCAAATTAAATCAAATATTTATTTGCCAACTAAGAGTTACACTAAGGTCTTAAACTAGTATATATATATATGTCGTGGCCATATCGTAGATTTACTCACTTTATATGCACTTACTTACAGACAGGTGTTGCAAATATTGAATTTAGGGGAAAGATTCACATTTAATTACATTCCTAATGACATTATGTTTAAATTATAGATAATAGATAACTAATATTATAAATGCGAAAGTGAGTTTGTTTGTTTGTTACGCTTTCACGTTGTAACTACTGAACTGATCATCATGAAATTTTGCATATACGTTATCTGGGGTACGGAGAAGGACATAGGGTACATTTTATCCCGGGAAAAAGTACTGTTCCCGAGGGATCGACATTGATGCGGGTGGAACCGCGGGCGAAAGCTAGTCATAGATAAATTATAAAATGTTATATATTACTCATAAGGATATAATATAATCGTCGTCACATCTCACTCGCTTGTGTAGCGCCCCCGTTTCATTATTGTTGGTTTGGAACATTTCTTGCTTAATATGTTTTTTTGTATATTGAGAAAACGTACATATTAAAAACAATAAGGTAATAACGTAATTTGAATGAGAAACAATGTCTACATATAAAAAAAGAAAGCGTCACTCTGATTTTTACTCTGTAACTGTCGTGTGTCGTTTACACACAGATTATTCAGACAATTGGAGCTGGCAACAAAACCAGACGTGACCATCCACCCACCGAATATGGGTTTGGGGCTTGGACTTGGACATCCAGTCCCACCCACATTCAGTGTGTAACCACCTAGTTACAGTTGGGCTTTAGTTAATTAATGACTGTGTAGCAAGTACGGCTACAAAGAGATCCAGGAACTTCTGAACTTGTGTCTGATTAATTTCAAAAGGTATTATTTTCCTTACACTACACAGGATGTTATGCCGTTATTCCTCAAACCATCGAAATGATCAACTTTACCTAAAGAACAAATGCCAGGATACTAAAAAAACGCCATTTTCAAACTAAAGCATTCGGCCAAATTTGTTTAAAAATGTCGAACCAATTTTTTTACTCCCATCATAACATTGGTCCTATACCAATTAAAATTTCAATGGTTAGCTAATTCGCAAACATTGCTGAGGGAATACAAACTGACAACAAACAAAACCAGACGTGACCATCCATATCCTGAATATTCGCCTACCCTGTGTGGTTTTGGATCAATATATTTTAACCCTTTCCGCAAAAAGAGGAGTGTTATAAGTTTGATCCCTCTCTGTGTGTAATTCTGTCTGTAGCATTGTAACTCTTAGATATGTTCTATCAAAATCGGTCCAGCCGTAAGGAATTACCTCTTTACCCTTTACATAGTTGGTTTCTTTTAAAAAGTATATATATGTTAATGTATATATGCAAAACCTTACTGATTCGCAAAACAAAGGAAGAAACATAACAGATTCATTTTTATTGTCCGGTATTGATCGCAATTCCATCTTAAATGGCGTCAGTCTCATTCTTCAGGCAATCAGTCTACATCAGTTGTAAATCCTTTGATAGCATGATTTTTTTGTTTTCAAATTAAGCTTATATAATAGATACAATATGATTCGAAGTTTCTTTTTCTATATAAATGTCAATAAACAAAAAATATTGAATAAACGCTAAACTTATGATTTTTATATATATTAATTAATTTTTATATACTTTTGTCAGATTATTAAAATTTATATAATAACAAATCTATTTCAGATACTATTACAATAGCACAAATAGAAGTATTTTTATAATTATTTACGAAAAAGAGGTTTCCGCCAAAACATTCCTATATGTAAGTCGTAAATTAAAAATAACACTTATATTGTATATTTTTAAAAGAATCATATTATACTTGCAGAATATATTCGAAGTAGGTATGTATTTTGATATAAATATAATAGTATATAAATATAAAATTGCGTACATAATATATGCTTTCAAATAAAAACAAAAACGATTTTTCTAGTCTGTTTATTAATTACGGAATTACAAGGTTAAAAACAATCAAACAACGTACAACTGAATTGATTTTCATGAAGTCTGTTAAAAAAGAAATATTTTTGATAAACCTACGAGACGAAGAAAAAAGGTGAAAGCGAAATATTATTAAAATCCTTGTTACAAAAATTACACTTTGTTTCGTAGTCGTGTTTGTGCACTAAACTTTTTACGATCGAACAATTTTCAATCGCAAAGTTAAATGTAAAGTGTCTAAAGTTTTCACGTAAACACTTTTCTTTTAAGAGCTTATTCAGTAATGAGGCTCTGTACACTTCTTTTCAAATATTAATTTGCTCAATTTTCAGCCATTTTTCTCCATGCACTTACGATCATGCTCTTTCATGCTGGTCTCTCTTCCATGCTGGTCTAAAAAAACGTAGAACGTACGCTGCCTCTCTTCCCGCGCAGATCGTAAAAGCCGATCGAGGGAACATACGAAAATCTTTGGAATCATGTAAGTAGGCGATGCGGCTAGCAACCCATGACTATTTTGATTCCGTTTGCTACCTAACGCCAACAACATGCTAAACGTGACTGTCTTAGGTCTGGCCTGGTCAGACCTGGGCTGTGTCTACCCCGCAAAGGAAAAAGACGTGATATTATATATGTATGTATTTACTCAGGTTAGTCACGCGTAAAGTCGTTCCAAACCACGTAGATATCAGTCGTAATGGAGACCATCCTTGAAGCAAATGGCTGCATTTGTCACGAAGATGTTCCCCTGTTTATTTTAATTAAAGCACTATTAATGCTCAAACTGGACGCTTTAATCAGATTAAGTTCAAGTTCAAAGTTACATTTATTTCATAACAATTAACATTGTGTTGAAAATTGTGTAAATACTAATTAAAACGTAGCTACTTATAAAATAATTCAAACATAATTAAATAAATTAAGGACTATAATAAATGTCAGAATAATAAATTTGGATATAAAAATAAATGCGTTTAGTCTAAATATAATTTATAATAAGCACTCATCGACCGAGTAGTAACACTTTTCCAGTAAAAAAGCATTTATTTTGTATTTAAAGTCTGCCTTGTATACCAGCGTTTTCCTGATTATGTACCTATTATTCATTTATATTATTTTAAGTGTCTTCGGTTCCCATTTCTTATAATGTAAGGAGAATGTGTTCTTGCCTTGCTTCATATATTGTGTCCTTGCCTATGAACTTGGCGTTTTCTATAGAGAATTTCGAGTAATCTCACGATTTTAGTATCATTTCGGGTTTGATAAATTTAACTAAAGTGAATACATTTTTTTTGCATGTCTTTTTGGACAACAGTAAGCTTGATGTAGTACATTTATATATACCGGGTGTTACAAAACTACGAAATAATATTTTAGGGGCATGATCAGTCCATGATATTAGACAACTATCCCCAGGGAACATACATCGAAAGACTAAAAAAAAGTTTAGCCTTCCATAGAAAGCCGATCAGCTGATTGCTTATTTTGTATCGGCGATCGATTTTTTCTTTTCATGTCTCGAAGTTTGTCCCATGGGGAAAGTTGTTTAATATTATGGACTGATCATGATCCTTAAATATTATTTCGTAGTTTTGTAACACCCGGTATAGTATCCTAATCATTACTACAGTCTTAACACCACCTACCCTGCCGAATCACCCGGAAGTTCCTATCTTCATCCAGCGTTTCAGCATCCTCATCTAATTAAATTACTTTCCTGCTACTATAGCTTGGCTTTGACCCGCGGTAGTAGCTTATATTACCTTCATGTCAGGAGAAAAATGTAGAAAGAGAAATGTAATAATACTAAAGTATTATTCTTATAAAATTTACATAAAGTTAGAATAGAATCTTTAATCAAAACGGACAACATCTGAAACGAGTTCTATTTATGTGCTTTTTTCAGGAATTAAATTCAGAAAAACAAAAGAAAATAATGCATGTAAATGTTAATAATATAGTCCACTTTCAAGTTTAAATAAAAAAATGTGTTTAACTGAACATTATAGTCATTAGGAACAAATTGGCAATCTGAAAAAACGCCAATTTCATATGTAAAGACCCATTGTTATTGTTTCGTATACGTACAACTTGTATTAATTCAAGCTAGTAAACAAAACCGCTACGAACTAGGCAACTTCTTAGAGATCTCGCTTGCAGCAAGAGAATCTCTACGTCAACCGCACTACAATAAAATAAATTAAATAATTTAATATTTATAGCAGCATATATCCTTCCGGTTATAAGAACTAGGATATTTTCGGTGTCATTGCTAGGAAAGGATCACATACAGCAGCATTAGTTTTTTATACATCTGTCAAACACCGCGGTGTTCGTCAAATTTTAATATTTTTTTTTAATTTTCTCGAATTATTATATTTTAAAATCATGTATATATACAACCATAAAGATAAGGTATACAACAGAACATAAATACATTACAGAAAAAACCACGGAGGTTTGCGATGAAATGCAACAACTTAAAAATAAACATCCTACAAAGTGATTCAGTAGCAAACAATTTCTCGCTAATTGTTTGACTATTACCCAACTAAGAGCAATAAAAAGAAATTAAAAAAACAGTTTATATGGGGCAACTACGGCAAGAGTCAATACTGTCCAAGAAATATTTCTTAAGTTTATGCTTAATGTGTTTAATGGAAATATGATTCTTTAAATCACTTGGTACGTCGTTGATCAAAAGTAGTACAAAAAATATAAAAAAGTTGCTAAACCGACCTTTTATTGTAAAAATAGTAAAATAAATAAGTTATTTTTTAGTTTTAACAACATTTTATTTTATATTTCAACTGTTCTTGATTGTTTACACTTTAGAGCATAAAAGTGAATGAAATTTTTTTGGCTCTGTCTTGTATGTAACACCGTGCAACACTTTACAAATTGGATACGGAATCGTGTTACAATATTTTGGGCAGTAGGTACCATAATTTGACCCTCCATAATCTACTTTCATTTTTTAATCCAGAAAGCAAAGGTTACGCTAAAACAAACAAGGAAGCTAATTTCGGAAAAATAATGGCCTGAAAATCGGTTTACGACTTGTTTAGAGAAAAAATGTTCCGCTAAAGTTGTGGTCTCAGTTTGATTAATGGGACTGAATATTTAGAACATAAGTATGCATTTATTTAAATAACATTTGGATTACCTAACAAGTTACATAAAATTAAGACATTTAGCAACTCCGGCACTAAAACCCCTTTTATTTGTAAACAGCTGAACCGATTTCAATCAAATATCGATAACAACTCTTTTGATTTAATTATGCTTAAAAAAACCGGTCAAGTGCGAGTTGGACTCACGCACAAAGGGTTCCGTACCGTTACTATAAAAAGGGGGAAAAATCATGTCTGTTGTATGGGAGCCCTCTTTCATATTAATTTTATTTTTAAAGTGAATATATAACTTACCTCTATTTTTAATATTTATTGTTCATAGCGGCAACAAAATACATCATCTGTGAAACTGTGAAATTTTCAACTGTCTAACATGAGTCTTCATGAGATACAGCTGGTGACAGACAGACAGACAGACGGACAGCGGAGTGAAATTAATAGGATCCTGTCCTTACCTTTTGGGTACGGAACGTACGGGTAGCTACTGTTAGGTATAGACAGACACACAAACAAACACAGTACAGACACGTGAACCTTATAATACCACGCTTATTGCGCCGAAGATTAAGAACAGGAAACGTTTTTGGATACCGTATGCAAAGTCCGTCCGTCTGTCTATCTAACACCGAGCTGTTTCTATAACCGTAATAGGTAATTTTTTTTTTTTTACAGAAAATGTATTTATCTAAGTACATATATTTTCGCTATGAAACAAATAATTAAAAATAAAATCCTTATCCTTACTTAATATTATAATTGCGAAAGTGAGTTTGTTTTGTTTGTTACGCTTTCACGCCGTAACTACTGAACCGATCATCATGAAATTTTGCATACAAGTTCTTTGGAGTACGGAGAAGGACATAGGCTACCTTTTATCCTGGGAAAAAGTACTATTCCCGAGGGATCGACATTGACGCGGGCGGAGCCGCGGGCAAAAGCTCTCATCGTTGTCCTTATAACGACCGACTAAAACACTCTCTTTGTTCGATCAAAGAAAAATTCGTGATATGATATTTTTATACAAAATACTAAACAACATCGTAGACTCGAGCGAATTGTTATCGTCTTTTAACCTTAAAATCCCATATAGACCGCCGCGTCATCCTATCACAAAAGTACTGAGTGGACCGCCATATCGTTCAAATTTAGGATGCCATGCACCTATTAACCGTATGTGCAACACATACAATCTTCTTAACCGCGATATAGATGTTCTTGATATATTCTGCGACAAATTGAATGTCTTTAAAGATAAAATACGGAAGCTTATCGATAATCACAATTAGTTCACGATTGTTTTGTTTGTCTAGCTATATTAATGGTCAATGTCGTGTATACCTGTTATTGGTGTTTACATTAGAACTTAGTTTTAAGTGATTATTATTTCCTTGAATGTTGCATGTAAATACTGTTGGTGTACCTTAATTAATAAAAAAAAAAAAAAAAAAAAAAGCTAGTTAAAATATATTTTTTACGCATTTTTGTAGTTAAATATTATATGATAGTATGGAAACCTTCCTCCGGTTTTATTTTAATACATGTATTTATATGTAAATATATTTATTTTTTTGATTTTCATGTCAAAAATGCTTGCGCATTAGCTCATCTTTTATTCGTCCCAGTGCTGAAAGTTCGTTCTGTGCTTTTCTTTACTTTTCTCTTTAGCAATACCAAAATCTAATTTCCGAATCTTCCTAATCGCAGCATCAGCTACGGTGCTTAAGAGCCTCACGTCCGCTTCCATGACACTATGCCAGGCAGCATTCGTACGGTAAAAGGATTCAGTTTAGTTTTTCTAAAACCCGAAGGACAGGCTAGTCATAAGCCTTACTGTTACATAGGTTTAATCATTTAGTTACAAACCGTCAATATTTAGGATAGAAGTATATGAAATCAACTAAACAATAAGGATAAGTCTACGGAATAACTTAGAAGTTTAGAACATGAAACTTAACAACTTTTCAAGGAGCGTAAAGTTTCTGTTCCACTTTCTGAGCTTGTCCCATATAGTTAGTGCCTAAGTTAGTTTGTGGTTATCTACTGTTCACATATATGTACAGTTTTCCATCACATTCCATGTAATCAAAAGTCTCATAACTCTAAAACCGATGTCAGTCAACTACCATACAAGTGAAAATTGGACTCTTTCTAAGAATCATCACAAGTAACTTTAGTCCTTGATCTTCACAATAATCTCACCTTGTTCAATTTCTGCGATTTGCGTGGCCTATTGACAACGTTTTCACTTCCTTGGAAGTAAATGACCTGCATATATCTCTCTTTTACGAAGTATTCGCTAGTGATGCGACTCGTCGTTATAAATGGAATGGGATCACATTATTTACAGTGTGGCACGCTCGCTCCTCGACAGTGATTGTAGAATCGTAAGTGAAATTATGTTTTGAATGTATCTATCGAAACTTCGTACACATCTACAATTGTAATGTTTTCTAAAAAAAATCTGTATTCCATTAGGGGTTCTGATTCCTAGCTTTGAATATAGCAAGGAGGTTCAAAATCACTAGTAAATAATTTTATTTTCTAGACATTTTAAAGTATTCCTATGAATTTCAAAGGGAAATGAAAACCGCAGCCGGACATTTTATTCCTTAACAAAAGTGAGCGTGGGCTCATTCTGGGATGATAAATGAAAATACATTTTGTATTGAATTGTAGAACCCAGGTTTACGTAACAAATAGCTATTTGCTTTCATTGCATTTGTTTTGTTTTGCTGGTTGTATTTACTTTCTATCCACATGTCTTGTAGAAGTTACAGATGAGTTGATAACTATTTATATTGTATTTGAAATCCTAGAAATGTGTGTTTATTTTTAACGCTTTTAAGCCTTAAGTACTCTTACTTCAAGTACTATTACTACTAGTTAAGATCAACATTAAAAATTCATATACATAGTCTGGGTTAATGGAGGCCATAAGCTATCGTTGATCCCGAAAAAGTAATGCTCCTTGAAATCTCAGTCTCAAACTCTTTCCGTCGAAGTCGAGGGAGAAAGATAGTAAAGAAGAAAATTACGCTTCACGTAGTACAAGGCTCTTGAAGAGTATTTTCTTTGGGCTAATCAAGGTCAAATTAAAAGCCTAAGCATACAAACGCGGTGAAATTTATAATACAGAGAATAACGTTACCATAGTTTATGTGTGAAATACAAAATTTAAACAGAGGAAGCTGCAGTCAATAATACTTTAGGAATGGAGAATATTATATCCTATTTAGTCTTTTAAAAATATCTTGGATTAGGAAGCCTCAAATTAATTCTGCTCTATCTGGATGACCGAGCTCCGTTAGGAGAAGTTTCCCGTGGATTAGCACGAGTTATCAATTAAACAAGCCCCTACAAACAAATTTCATCAAAATCATTGGAGCCATTTCCTAGAGATATTATTACCACGTTCCACTCATGTTAATGTCTATACCACGGATACAGTACTTTTTCCCGGATGAAAGGTAGCCTTTGTGCTAATCTAGTATAAAACCTATCGCAAAATTTACACCGGTCATGAAATCTCAGTCACCACAATAACTTTAGATAAGCCTCTAGCTATAAAACGCAACATTTTATGCGGTTAGCATAATGTTTACTGGCTTCGGGGAATATTACTCAAATAAGTTAATTCATTCGTTCTGGAGCTACCAAAGAAGGAAGCAGGCAGGCGGCCGGTCGTAACTTGAATTACTTGACTTACAGTCCTATGTCCCCTATCTGGGGCAGAGGGCGTCCACAAAGACTCTCCATCTCGATCTGTCTTGAGCTACGCGTATAACTTCACTCCATGTCTTGCTGATATTTTTAATTTCATCCAGAATGGTGACGTACCATTCTCGCACCCGTGCGAAGCCGGGACGGGTCGCTAGTACATAATAAGTTCACCTAAAGTATTTCTAAACTTTGTCTATACTATTTTTATTGCGAGTTTACAAATGTCTCTGACAAAAGTATCTAGATTTAAACAACAATGGAACGAAAGGAAGTATTTATATTTTCTACAAAACCGGTCGAATGAAACAGAACAAAAAATATACCCGATCGGCATTGGGTTGGCATGTATCCAGTACACACTACACTACCATAATAAGCGGAAGTTTCTTTAAAACAAACCGCAATAGAGTCCGTATTTACTCCAGAGATTTAAATAAATGGAATATTCAGTTTATTATATATATATATATACGGACAAATCACACAGATTGAGCTAGCCCCAAAGTAAGTTCGAGACTTGTGTTATGGGATACTAACTCAACGATACTATTTTTTCTATCAAATACATATATAGTTAAACATCCACCCAAGCCAATCTGAAAAGATCATTTTCCTTCTTGACCTGACCGGGGATCGAACCCGGGCACCCTCGTGTCGCAGCCACGGAGCTGTCAAATCATATTCGCTGGAAGTCATATTTCGTTGACCAAATATTTTTGAGTTCACTCAATTGTTGTTGGAAGAGCGTAAGTCTTTAATCATATAGTGGTTCGAAACTAGGCCCCGTGGAATTTTTTTATTATATTTTATTTCTTAATTTAATAAGAGTATATCAAAAGAGCATTACAAACTTATAAAAATATTGTTTATTTTAAAACTATCGTAATATTCGTACAAAGTAAATATGTAAAAATAAATAAACTGATTGAAAATTGCGTTGTGTTTCAAAAAGACCAGAAACGTAATAAGACCGTTGAAAAGTTTTCTGTATCCCTTTACCGTTTGTAGCGGACATTGCGCGATATATTATATACTCGTGTCATACCTTTCATCAGTCTCAGTTCGAACCCGTGTCTGCCATTTCCGTGTTAATTTTCACTTTTAATTTAATAATTCAATAATTATAACCAATTATTGTATATTTTAAGATATCCATCTTGCTCATTTAGTTATACTTTTTACAGACGTATAAAAGTTGGTAGTTAACGTTGAAAATATTAAGTAATTCGCGACGAAACTTTTTCTGGATATATCTTTTTTGCTATTTTATTTAGCTAGGTTATAAATATTTTTTTGAAAATATTTTGATGTAACCATTTATTTTGATCTTTAAACTGTACTTCATTCATTTGTTCATTCTAGTATTCAATGAAAAATAAGGCTAACTGCGCGACGAAAAAAATTTACTTTTACGGTATTCTTCTGATGCTCAGCGCCTTAACTATGTAAATTGCCCACCCCGTAAATTCTGTTAGTATACAGCGTGTAACATGACCAATGACGATCAGCCCGTTAAAATGCACAACTTTTTCTATGGGACCAACGCGCATGCATTTTTTTTTGAGTTCCCTACTCAAAAAAAGATTGCATTTTCATGCAAAAGTTCGGCCGACTCGAAAAAATTTAGTTATCAACATTGGACCCATAGAAAAGGAAATCCTAGAAATGTGTGTTTATTTTTAACGCTTTTAAGCCTTAAGTACTCTTACTTCAAGTACTATTACTACTAGTTAAGATCAACATGAAAAATTCATATACATAGTCTGGGTTAATGGAAGGCCATAAGCTATCGTTGATCCCGAAAAAGTAATGCTCCTTGAAATCTCAGTCTCAAACTCTTTCCGTCGAAGTCGAGGGAGAAAGAAAGTAAAGAAGAAAATTACGCTTCACGTAGTACAAGGCTCTTGAAGAGTATTTTCTTTGGGCTAATCAAGGTCAAATTAAAAGCCTAAGCATACAAACGCGGTGAAATTTAAAATACAGAGAATAACGTTACCATAGTTTATGTGTGAAATACAAAATTTAAACAGAGGAAGCTGCAGTCAATAATACTTTAGGAATGGAGAATATTATATCCTATTTAGTCTTTTAAAAATATCTTGGATTAGGAAGCCTCAAATTAATTCTGCTCTATCTGGATGACCGAGCTCCGTTAGGAGAAGTTTCCCGTGGATTAGCACGAGTTATCAATTAAACAAGCCCCTACAAACAAATTTCATCAAAATCATTGGAGCCATTTCCTAGAGATATTATTACCACGTTCCACTCATGTTAATGTCTATACCGCGGATACAGTACTTTTTCCCGGATGAAAGGTAGCCTTTGTGCTAATCTAGTATAAAACCTATCGCAAAATTTACACCGGTCATGAAATCTCAGTCACCACAATAACTTTAGATAAGCCTCTAGCTATAAAACGCAACATTTTATGTGGTTAGCATAATGTTTACTGGCTTCGGGGAATATTACTCAAATAAGTTAATTCATTCGTTCTGGAGCTACCAAAGAAGGAAGCAGGCAGGCGGCCGGTCGTAACTTGAATTACTTGACTTACAGTCCTATGTCCCCTATCTGGGGCAGAGGGCGTCCACAAAGACTCTCCATCTCGATCTGTCTTGAGCTACGCGTATAACTTCACTCCATGTCTTGCTGATATTTTTAATTTCATCCAGAATGGTGACGTACCATTCTCGCACCCGTGCGAAGCCGGGACGGGTCGCTAGTACATAATAAGTTCACCTAAAGTATTTCTAAACTTTGTCTATACTATTTTTATTGCGAGTTTACAAATGTCTCTGACAAAAGTATCTAAATTTAAACAACAATGGAACGAAAGGAAGTATTTATATTTTCTACAAAACCGGTCGAATGAAACAGAACAAAAAATATACCCGATCGGCATTGGGTTGGCATGTATCCAGTACACACTACACTACCATAATAAGCGGAAGTTTCTTTAAAACAAACCGCAATAGAGTCCGTATTTACTCCAGAGATTTAAATAAATGGAATATTCAGTTTATCATATATATATATACGGACAAATCACACAGATTGAGCTAGCCCCAAAGTAAGTTCGAGACTTGTGTTATGGGATACTAACTCAACGATACTATTTTTTCTATCAAATACATATATAGTTAAACATCCACCCAAGCCAATCTGAAAAGATCATTTTCCTTCTTGACCTGACCGGGGATCGAACCCGGGCACCCTCGTGTCGCAGCCACGGAGCTGTCAAATCATATTCGCTGGAAGTCATATTTCGTTGACCAAATATTTTTGAGTTCACTCAATTGTTGTTGGAAGAGCGTAAGTCTTTAATCATATAGTGGTTCGAAACTAGCCCCCGTGGAATTTTTTTATTATATTTTATTTCTTAATTTAATAAGAGTATATCAAAAGAGCATTACAAACTTATAAAAATATTGTTTATTTTAAAACTATCGTAATATTCGTACAAAGTAAATATGTAAAAATAAATAAACTGATTGAAAATTGCGTTGTGTTTCAAAAAGACCAGAAACGTAATAAGACCGTTGAAAAGTTTTCTGTATCCCTTTACCGTTTGTAGCGGACATTGCGCGATATATTATATACTCGTGTCATACCTTTCATCAGTCTCAGTTCGAACCCGTGTCTGCCATTTCCGTGTTAATTTTCACTTTTAATTTAATAATTCAATAATTATAACCAATTATTGTATATTTTAAGATATCCATCTTGCTCATTTAGTTATACTTTTTACAGACGTATAAAAGTTGGTAGTTGACGTTGAAAATATTAAGTAATTCGCGACGAAACTTTTTCTGGATATATCTTTTTTGCTATTTTATTTAGCTAGGTTATAAATATTTTTTTGAAAATATTTTGTTGTAACCATTTATTTTGATCTTTAAACTGTACTTCATTCATTTGTTCATTCTAGTATTCAATGAAAAATAAGGCTAACTGCGCGACGAAAAAAATTGACTTTTACGGTATTCTTCTGATGCTCAGCGCCTTAACTATGTAAATTGCCCACCCCGTAAATTCTGTTAGTATACAGCGTGTAACATGACCAATGACGATCAGCCCGTTAAAATGCACAACTTTTTCTATGGGACCAACGCGCATGCATTTTTTTTTTGAGTTCCCTACTCAAAAAAAGATTGCATTTTCATGCAAAAGATCGGCCGGCTCGAAAAAATTTAGTTATCAACATTGGTCCCATAGGAAAAGTTGTTCATTTTGATCGGCTGAGTCACCCCTTTCCGGGAACGTCTTTGGTTATGTTATACGCCGAATAGTCATATAATCAACCTTTAGAATATTAATTATTTTCTACACTTATATTATTTAGAAGAAGGATTTGATTGTTTGTTTGCATTGAATAGGCTCCGAAACTATTGGACTCATTTGAAATATCCCTTTACCCTTGAAATCCATTAAACTAATGAATATATTCGTAAGCTATAGAATAAATACCTACATTTACCCATGCAAAGCCGGGGCGGACCGTTAGTCCTTATTCTTCACATATATTATAAATGCGAAAGTGAGTTTATTTGTTGGTTTGTTACGCTTAAATGCTGTAACTACTGCACTGGACAGACAGACGGACAGCGGAGCGATATTAATAGGGTCCCGTTTTACCCTTTGGGTACGAAACCCTAAAAATGCCGTTAAAAATTATTACTTAATTGCAGCAGAACAAAAGAACTAGTATGAGGAGAGTGCATTGTGTAAAGTCCACATCGTTGCGGCGTTGTATGGACCCAGTATGCAATTTGTGGAATGTGCCCCTATTACAACGCCATGCGCTGAATTCTAAACCGAGCTGTTTTCATAAATCATTCTAAATTATTTATATTTTATCGGTGGAAGACTTTAATTTTATTTATAATTTTTAATTAAGGAGCCCGATGACCTAGTGGGCGTAAGCATAATTAGCGTTTACGCAGGTTAAGCAACCCTGGGCGCAGTCCCCACTGGGATGGGTGACCGCAAGTTGCATAATAATATCTCGAGCTCCGCCGTGCTTCAGAAGGCACGTCAAGCCGTTGATCCCGGCTGTCATCACTGATGGCAGTCGTTAAGCTATGTCAGATGACTTTAGATTAGGCAGCTTAAAAAATCTGACACCAGTGTTGGCCACTTCCACACATGAAAAGCATCAATATTTAATTCCTATTCCTGAGCCTTCACATCGAATCGTGTTCTAAGTTGTGACGGAGAAATCACACTTAGCCCTAATAAACTTGCCCTTTGACTATTACTTTTTCACATTACATTACATTACGTTCTTCAAAATTTCAGCCAAAAGTCATAGTATCGCAAAGCATAGTAATATTTATTTATAGTTTCCATATTTCAAGCATATCTTCGTATTCAAGCATTTTTTCGGGGTTTGATTGGACTTTTTCTACAATTCAATATGTTAAATTACTTTTTATAAAGCGACCAGCATACACATCTCTCGAAGAGGACTATGTCTAGCAGTGGACTTCTTGCGCCTGAAATGATCGGGATCAACGGCTGCCTTCCGAAGCACGGAGGAGCTCGATATATTGTTATGCAACTTGCGGTCACCCATCCCAGTGTGGACTGCGCCCAGGGTTGCTTAACCTGCGTAAACGCTAATTTCCCTTGCTGCAAATGACTAGTTATACTGTTTTTTTTTATGTATATTTGGCGGCAATCGAGCAGGCAAGTCACCTGATGGAAAGTGGTCACCGTCGCCCATGGACATCTGCAACACCAGAGGAGGTGCTGATGCGTTGCCGACTATTAAGATTTTTGAAGGACCCCAAGTCATAGCACACAGAGAAAAACCTCCCCACTGTCCCACCATTCCACATTTTTTCTTGCACTTATTCCTTTTTTTGTTGGACTGGAAATGTTTCTACTCAAAATAGAGCTAGTACAAATTACGAGTATCAGAGGAACACGAGTTCGAATGAAAGTGTACGGGAATTTTTCAAACTAAAATTCACGAATTCAACAAAATACTCCACAGATTTGTGATCAAATTGACTTTCTGTTTCAAATAGCGGTCACAATATAATAGAACGCCGCCGTAGGTATTATTTGCTTCGCCTCAAATGACTATACTGTACCGTCATTATTTTGAGTTAATCATGCAGCCTTTGCCTTTTCTCGGAAAAAGTATATTTTTTACAACTTTTTACATAAATTATGCAACTAAACTATTACAACTATTTACATAATACTCCATGAATTCATAATAAAAAGTGACATTCTAGTCCAAATAGCGGTCGTACTATCATATAACGCCGTGTAATGTGCCTCACTTTAAATAAAAACGCGCGCGAGTCTGCCCGCGCCATTTTTCTGCGTTTTTTTATGCGCTGGCGTAGTTTTCGTACAATAAAAAGCATTACGTCGAAAAAGTTATTTTGTGACAACTTTTTTAAAGTAAGTGCCTATATCTATAGTTTCAGATATTCCCATTTTTTAAAGTACTTCTATTAGTGGCCAGCATACAATTATACCACCACGTATAATTTTGCTGGCTAACCTCGCTTCAAAATCCTACTACGAGATTGTCCACTCCATCGTTAAGGGCGCTTTCATGCACTCACTGCTTTTGTGTTGGAAAAGTTATATTTTGTAACAACTTTTTCCTCTAAATACATACATATGTTTTGGCGAGCTCCGTGGCGCAGTGGTTAACACGCCAGGCTGCGACACGAGGGTGCCCGGGTTCCATCCCCGGTCAGGTCATGATGGAAAACGATCTTTTTCAGATTGACCTGGGTCTTGGATGTTTATTTATTTAAGTATCTATTATAAAATATAGTATCGTTGAGTTAGTATACTACGACACAAGTTCACAACTTAGTGTGGGGCTAGCTCAATTTGTGTGATATGTCTGTATATATATATTTTTGTCACTGTCCAAGTTTCACATCCATATAAACTATACTCCATACAATACAACCCCGTGCGAGAATAAATTGCCGCGCACGACACTGTCCACGCCATTGTTCTCTTCTTCCATGCACTCACTGCTTTTGTGTTGGGAAAGTTACATTTGGTGACAACTTTTGCCTCAAAATAGAGCGAGCAAATTGCAGGCCTCGCAAAATATATTTTTTTAAATTAAAAAAAAAAAACTTAGATCGTACCGTATTGGTTAGATTACCAATGCTCCATATACTCACTAGACAATGTGAGATGATTTTATAATTTTGCTTCTAATTTAAATAGTTGTTTTATTCATAAGAAGTTGCAAAGAAAACAGAATTGCTTGCGCGAATGCCTACTCTGTGAACATTGCTCTATAAATTTGAATAGAAGCCGTATAACTTCGCTCTCCCAACACTTCAAGCAATGTTATTTTATCTGTGTAAATAAATGCACATAGCAATGTCGCATTCACTTGCTCCCATTGTCATCTCAAAATATTCTGCACCTATCCTAACTAATGTTTTCCTTTTTGTGCCATGTTCCTCTGAAGATAGTATACATTTCCTGCGATAACACTCGTTTGGAATTTCTGCAGCGCTCGCAAATCAGGAATATTACGGTATCCCGGAGTCTTTTGGAAACTTCTCTGCTTCTGAAACTTAGGTTGAGGAAATAATATGCATTGTTCTTGACATTCGTAACTAATTCTTACTCTGTTATTAGATTTATTACTTACTTTATAAGACTAGCTATTTACAACCCGAAAGAAAAAGAACACTTACTTATTAAAAGTTTGATCCTGAGGACAAATACCTAACTGCAGAAGTTTTACATGATTTATTATTGTACCTAACCAAACAATTTTTTGGTGTCACATTACATAAGTACTTAAGTTTTCTCCTATGTTTACTAATCCAAATATCCTCGATTTTTTTATAACATATATTTTATTTATCTTTTCTTTTAAAGAATTCTCACTCAAGCTACGAATGAGACCCAAATTATACTTTTCTTTTTACCTTTTAAATGTAGTTTTTTCTACTCGATACGGTGCTTTGACGGATGATAATAGATGATAACAAAGACTTATGCATTAGAGTATATCCTCCAGAGCCTACAGCAGGTATCCTTCACGTTATTTCACTAAAAACCCTTAGAGAGTTACTACTCTGAGACATACGACGTATCGTATCGCATCGGTTAATGTACATATTACCTATTCAATATGAGACGTTACTGATCCTTTCCATTCATGAGAAAACATGCAATGTGATGGCGAATACGAGTATGTATTGAATTATTGAGTCATGTGAATATTATACGCAGTTTTCACAACAGGTTTTTCATATTAACGTATTTTATATAAATCTGCGTTATTGGTCATCCATTAAATTCTTTTGGTTATTATTTTACCAAGAGACTAAATAAGAAGGGACTTTTACAATTAGAAAATCTATTAAAACCTTACTTAACTTACAAAACCTAGCTACTTCTTCTTATCGTGTCTACTCGGGCGAATTATATTTGTTTTGACCAGAACTCTGCCACTGACACAGCGTTATCAGTGGCAATGTACTCGTATAGGTCCTCGCGTTTGCAGATGGAAGGACACACAAGGCAATGTGCCATGGTCTGAGGAGTAGCACCCCACGGAAATTTCAGAGCTGTAACCCCACCTATTCATGTTCTTCTAGCTAGTGAGTAATGGCATCTTTCTACATTGACGAAAAGTCAGCATTTTCTAAAAATGTAACTGTATCTCAGGTCAACTTCAACATCGTAAATAACTTGCCATAGATGAAGCTGTGAATGCTAATTTAAAAGTACAATGCTGGGCTTCCTTAAATAGACTACTGATTTGAAGACTGATGAACCCGTCTGTTCCATTACTACACTTTAAAGGGATTTGACTTTGTTATAAACAGCGAAAGGGATGATTGAAATATTGATGGGTCTTTACCAAAAAGATCGTTGTTTTCTATTAAAAATATTGAGTAAATAGATTTTTTTATACTCACGTTTTTAGCCTTTTTTAGCCGTGTGGTTTCCGGCAGAGTAGAATATAACTAGTCTTCCCATGGAGATCGTAAGAGGCGACTTAGGAAATACAAGCTAAACAAAGCACATAAACATCAATGAGCTTCGGCAGTGGATACTAAAAAGACCTGATGATGATACTCACCTTTTTAATATCCATTCGGGTGTGATAAAGAACAATGCCGATTCGACTATGGGAAGTGGCGTCTTTTTTTTTCGCGCGGCCACTGACCAAACCTTGTTTTTATTATAGATAATAGCATAATAAACAAAACGTAATATGAAACATATACCTCTAAACTCAGTCCGAGCTAAGTTATTTGAGTTTGAAATCAGTAAAAATCATATATTTAAGAAGGCAATTTTCGTCAAAAACGTGGCAGGTTAATTGAAATATGCAATAAAACATTATCTTTGGACTTTTTTATTATCACTTTACCCATTTGCGGCATTCTCCACCAACAGCAAACGTTGTTCGGCGAGTTTAGTGGTACTAGTGAGTCATCGATCATTATGCGAACAAAGCAGATCTATCCGTGGGTACACATGTAGCTAGTGTCCTTGCGCTAATCCCTTCCCCCACCTCCTTTCCGTCATCTCCACGCGCCACTCAGCAGGTATCTATTACCTTCCTGCTTTCACAGATGCAATCTCAGATTTGATTGTCTCTTTCTTCGAAAGCAAGCGTTTGGAAAGATTCAATTTCACTCACCGTTCTGTCTTCGTGCCGTACGCGTATGTAATCCCAGTTTTTGTATAGGAGTGATCAAACGACGACTTGACCTGTTTAATTGATTCCGACACTGATATCTTACCTTTGTGGATAGGCTTGTTATATGGACCTTACTGATATTCCCCCTGTGTAGTGAATCGACTTCTGTATTACGGACTCTGATTGCCAATATTGTATGTGCGTGTGTACAAAGATGGATCGTAGACAGTGCATTGCTTGTCTTCGAAGTATAAGTAGAAGTAATAACAGTACAAGAAGATCCTACCCTTTGACTGCGCAGTGCTTCCAACAACATCCATTCCTGATAGATTTTTTGGGAAGAAGTTTTAAATATTACAGTATTATATGCCTTCGGGCGTCCTCTGACTAATCATAGATGGGTTGAAGCAATATTATTAGCAATAGAAGCGACCGCAGAAAGTGAGAACTATCTAGGCTATTATATCATTAATAAAAATATAAACGCAAGAATAGCAGTGTTCCTGACGAATACAGCAGAGGATTTTAATTACATAGTCCATGACTTTCCTGTTATTAGTATGGACGAGTTAATTATTTATGCCTTGGGAACTTATCAAATCAAACAAGCTCGTAGTTATTACGGAGAATAGAAGTATGTAGAGATATGGACTTAGAAAGTCTCGAAGAACATAATATTACAGTCACAAATCTATGGTTGCTAAGGGCGCGAATACAATCAAGGTATAAACAATCTCGAATTTATTATACGTATATTTTAATAGAAGGTGGTATGGGAGGCAGGCAAGCTATATGCGCCCATTACTGCAGTTGCATTATCGGCAAACGAACGCTTGGCTGCTGATCCCACGTCATGTCAGTATTATGGTAAAAAACCTGGGTCTTGGATGTGTATCTATATATGTATTTGTTATAAAATATTGTATCGTTGAGTTAGTATCCCATAACACAAGTCTCGAACTTACTTTGGGGCTAGCTCAATCTGTGTGATTTGTCCGTATATATTTATTTATTATAGTACTTAGCATGGGGGAGATACTTATTTACCTGTTCACATCTTCTTTTGTGCTGTATATCACCACACCGATGTTATTGTTGCAATAACCTTATTATGTAGGTAAACCTGATGTTTTACAAATAAAAGTACCTACTCGATCAATGTATGTATATGTTTTTTACCTGTAGTTTTTGTGTCATGACTAAAATCAAACAACTATTATTATAGGTAAAACGAATCTATTGTTAACCTCTTTTACGCTATTCATACTATAACAACCAAATAATATAAAATCTTAATTGGTTGCGAGTTATACCATATACTGTAATAGTTATAAGTGTTGGGAATTATTAAATAAACACACTTAAAAATTAACTGGCAATTTATTTTTGGATGTATTGTGAAAAGAGAGTATGGGCAGTACATACCTGCACTGTGGTGCGCAGGGTTGGCAGAGAGGAGGCGGGGGGAGGGTAGGGATACTATATATCTGTGTATACTAGGCTTTTATCTGCTTTGTTCGCAAAATGAAAGATGACTCACCAATACAACTAAACTCAAACAAGGTGTGCAGATGGTGGGGGCCGGCCTCAAAGGGGTAAAGTAATAATAAAAATGTTCAAAGATAAGTGTTTTATTGCATATTTTCATATAAACTCGCGATTATGATAAAAATTGCCAAATAAAATACCGGATTATTTACGAATTTAAAACTCAAATAACTCAGTTCGGACTGAGTTTAGAGGTATATATGTCATAATAAGTTTTGTTTAGTATGCTATTGTCTACAAGAAAAACAAGGTTTGGTCAGTGGCCGCGCGAAAAAAAAAAGACGCCAATAACCGGCATTGCCCTTTAACTTAAGTAAAATTTTGCATGTATTTATTTACGGACAGCAGTAAGCTTGATTTACGCATTATAACATTTACAAAATGTTAGATAAAGAATAGAATAATTTCGATAATTTTTATCAAAACGTTAAGAAAAATCATACAACTGAATTTATAGCCATCTCCTTTCTTGAAGTCGGTGAAAAATACTACGTTTTAACGATGATTGTCAATCAAAAGTTTAGAAAAACGACTTCAAACTTTCTAAGACAAAATAAAAGAATGACAAAATATAACACCAAGACTTAAAGAAATATTTTGTAAATCTATCTCATTCACAAAATATTTCTTTAAGTCTTGGTGTTATATTTTGTCTTTCTTTTATTTTGAATTAAGCCGAAAATAGCTCAAACAAAAATTGCTGCGCGTGTTTATATTGTTTTATGTCTTATTGGTTGTTCGTCGCATCGGACAACTGAACTAACCCCCTTTGTATTGTTGTAAGCCGAAAATAAAGAGCGCAGGCACGCCTGCCTATTATGATTTGATCGTAACAGCTCGATTCGCCTAGAAGTCACGCAGAAAACGTTTCAACGCAAAACTCGATTGTCTCTATCACGTACTGAAAGTTGGTTGGCAACAATGACCTTTTAAAAAGTTAAATATCATTGGTAGGCATAGGGATTGCAATCAAGCTGCGTTTTCAATCCAGCTGGATTTTAGATGGCTATTTTAAGCAAATCTAGCTGGATTCGCTGCGGGTCCAGCAAATGTTCAAAAAAGTTTTTATGTCCTAGAACTTAAACAAACAAATCTAAAGGAAACAAATCAATTTTATTCATATTTTACATATGAGTATTTTTCATTGCAGAAGAAAAACACGTTCAACTTTTTTATCTTACAGGTTTTTTATATTACAAAATATTTCATCCTTTCAAATTGTTTTAATGTAGAAGTCAGTTAAAATGGAATAGAATTACGAGTTTAAGTTATAATTAATGTTCTACATAAACCATCTTTGATATATTTCAATGCATGTCTAAGAGTATATTATGGATGTTACTCTTTTGATGGTGAACTAAATTCAGTGCAAATACTTTCTTTTTATATTATTATCTAGTAAAGACACACTTATACAAATCGGGAATTTGTTACTTTTGTGCCAAATATCTACAGATTTTTAAAATACATTTTGATACTCCTTTGCCGTTTGGAATTTTCGAGTATTGTTTGATACCCCTCTGCTGTTTTGTGGAAATCCAGCATTACGATTCCTAGAAAATTGCCCGATATTTCTTATAAAAACTATATTAAAGCAAGCTTACTTTTGAAAAATCATAGCAATTACTTTATGTTTAACAAATTTTGTTTCTGTTTAAGTATTTTTAATTGTGTATGTGTATTTTATACTAAGCAATGTATAAAATACACGTTTCGATCACTCTACATGTAATTTGCATTGAAAATTGTTTTCCAATACTCCTTGATATTTTTTTTTGTAATTTTAAGGTAAAGGAATTATACTGTGTAAATTATTATATTCTCTAGATTCTCTTAGCATGTTTAGATAAAATAGCTTGACTGGCTCAACTGATGAGAATAAAGCTCTGCCATATTCGTTCTTTTCCCGTTGGATACCTCTCACCGTTTTTCTATTCATGGTAGGTACCCTGCATTTCAAAGTAATATCGTTAAGGGCTCGTGCTACCTCACACTCCTTTGCATGATTGTCTGTAATATCAATAATAATTAAATACTCAAGTTGAAATAAAAATGCAGCAAAAATTCAGGACTAAAACTCTGGTAGTTCTTACTCAAAAACACGATTGCGTTAAATTTTATCGATAGAACATAAATGCTAAGTTGCCTCCAAATCACGTCTAATTTACTCGGTATACAGCAGTATTCACCAAATACATTAAAATTAACCTTGACTCTTTTGATTATAATTACATTACAGACTAGTGGTTCTGCGAGAACAGTAGACCTCGCGAGCCCTTACAACCAACATCCACATTTGCCCTCCTCAGTGCTCTAAAATATATGTTACTGATATGCTAATTGACTAAAGGATGATTTCCTTCAGTTACTATTTCCCAATCCCCGCTGCTCTTAATTAGGTATCAGAAGAAACGGAAATTTAAACCTACATTCCTCTTACCAGAAGACCCAACCAGATCCTTTTTTAGAGGAAACACTAAGCTCGAGAGAATTGAAAAATAGGTATATATAATATCTATTGCTGTCGCGCCGCGTGCCCAAACAAACCCCGCAGAGTGCGATAGAGATAACTGCAGCTCGGCCGGAAAATACCTGTAAAAAGCAGGGCTTGTTACCGGTACCAAATTCCCATTATAAGTAACGGTAAGTACCGGTATTACTATTCTGTTAAAATTTTAACGGTAATATGGGGTACCGGTAATCTAGTATTTAACGGTAATAATATTGATAACAGTTAACGGTAATTTTACCGGTACCAAATTCACATTATAAGTACCGGTAAGTACCGGTACTTCTATTCTGTTAAATTTAACGGTAATCATCTAGAAAAATAACGGTAATAGTAGTGTTAAAAATTCCGTTAAATTTACCGGTACCTACGCATTGATGCCGTCCCCCGCATGGGACTCGCACGACTGTAAAAGTTTCGTCCCATTGTCGGCCCCCGCCTCACGCACGCCGCACATACACAACACGACAACGACACACATTAACAAAATGATAATTCCCGATACTGTATACCGGTATTTAGTACAGATACTTCTGTTATTACCGTTATTAAACTTATTGATACCAATTCAATTACCGGTACCATCGTTTTATTGAGGTACCGGTACCAATCCAATTACCGGTACCGTTGTATTATAGAGGTACCGGTGCTTGATTTTTACCGTTACCAAATGTACCGGTACCAATCCAATTACCGGTACTGTCGTTTCATAGAGGTACCGGTAATAAATTTTACCGGTATTCAAACCTATAATAAAAAGTACACAAAATTAACGCTTCGTAGTCCTCTGATTTCTTCTCCAAAACTTAACCGATTTAATTTATTTTTAATTAAAAATTTAAAATAAGCTATGGCTGTGTTTCTGTGTTTTCTTTTTCTTATATAATTGCCCAAATTTGTTTTCTTGATGTTTGAACACAACGGAAATTCGTACCAATTTTTCATGTTTCTGAAGATTTATATCTCTTTAAATAATTCATTTATGAAAAAATTCAAAAATACGGATTTTTTTAAGTAAAAAAATCATTGCTCTATTTGTACTATCCGTCGAGGAATCAGGGGACAACTCTTGTATGGAAACACGACCCTTGAGCACCATGTTTAGTATGCTTTTGTACACATTAACTAAGTTGGAGTGATCCTCATCAAGATCGGAACAATCGGAATAGCGAACTTGGCATGGGTGAATGGGAGGCAAAGTTTAAGTACCCGGTTTGGTCAAAATTTTAAATGGACGCTAATTTCAACTACTATGGCAAACAGACATGCGAACTTTACGTAAAGAAGTGGCCGGCACCTATATGCCCCGGGTTCAAGTCACAGGATAGCATGTGAATCTTTTTTATTTATTTTTAATTTTTATTTCAGCATTCTAAGTTTATTCAGTGTTTTCAATCATAAAAGTAATTCGCAGTATCATGCTTTAAGCCAAAAAATATTTTTCATATTTTGATATACATATGTTCCTTAGGGAAAGTTGTTTAATTTCACTCCCCCTCCCACTTCACGTACTTCAACTTCTTTCATTTCAATTTATATTTATCTTTTGTACTACATATAGTCTGTGGATTTGAGCAATATGGGAGTGAAGTTTATTTCTGTGTAATCTACTCATAAAGCCCTTTTATTTGATACCGCACATGGTATGTTTATATAAAAAACATTTTTTCTCTGTATCGCCGAAGTCACAGTTACTACGCACCATTTTCATACTTGTCATACCATAGATTTGTATTTACCACATCATACTGAATGCACTAATACAAAAAAATATACAGAAAATCGATTTCAGACAACTTTTGGGCAAATTGCCGACAATAAACACTATGAGATTTTTAAGTTTCGGACCCTCATAATTCCGCCATTTTTTAAAATTTCGAAAAAATGGCACTACAAATAATTCTATATAATTACCGAACCTGCTCACATAATTTCATAAGAATTGGTTGAGAAATGCAACCTGTAGGCGAGACAGACAGACAGATGGACAAAAGAATTTTGGGCCAGTCGAAACTGAGACGCTTCGCTCGCTCGGTCAATAAGGCAGCCATCATGTATATTGTTTTTTCGATTAACGCTTAAATATTTTTAAAAACGAAAATATTCAATGTAGCCACCGCGTTTAGACCATCCGCGTTTGTATGTCGTCTGGCCTATGGCGGGCCCTTAAGCAATTCTGTTAATTTGTAGCAAATTCTACTAAATTATCTAACGCGTGTAAACACAAAATGCTCTACTCTACATGTTTCTAACGAAAGATTACGCTTTTGAGAATAAATAAGCGCCCAGACTTTCTTAAGTTGTTGTCAGTAATTTATAGGCTTATTAGGAGGCGTGAGCTAAGATAAATTGGCTTATTCTTAGCCTTGAACCCGGCATGTCGTAACAGGGAATCTGTTGACATTATTTTTGTGTGTGGCGGCCATAAATTGTGGTCAGAATAACTGTGATACTGTCTCCTTTTCCTAATTGCTATGTTTTTCAGCTAAGTAGTACTAAGAAAGAACTCAAGATAATGTAATGAGGGCTCACCAAGTACCTCATACAATTTATTATAGAAAGTACGTAATAATTATCTATCACTCAATTTTCATGTGAAAATAGTCATTTTTGAAGTGTAAACTTCTTTAGTAGCATTGTGTACTTTTTGAGATGGGTAAAAAATGTTAAACTCGCATCAGGGCATGTGACCTGGTCGAAAATTCATAAGACGGACACGTGACCTGAGACCGCCGGGCGTGGCGTAGGAGAGGAAGTAATATCCCCCTCTATTTATACCGCGCGGAGTTTTCATTTCTGCTGGCACTACCACTAAAGCTTTTATGCCTTGGATTATTTGCTCAGTATACGAATATACCTTACTATAAAACCTCAAAACCCTGAAAATAATTTAAGGATTTCAGATACATTAAAAACAAAAAATAAAAATTATAACGATGCCCTTTCAGTTATGGATATTTTCCCAACGCGCACTTCAAGTAAAGGAAAATGTGATGTCTTATTATCAAACTAAAGTTGAAAAAATATTTATATATTTTTTTAATCCTCTACACTTAATATACTATTTAGTTACTATAATATTTACTAAGTGTTGCCATGTAGTTTCCAAGTATTACCTCTTTCCAGTAAGGCTGCGTCGCCACTGACGTGCAGTGGGGAGAGGAGCCGTGTATAAATTGACCAATCACAATACTCAATATCTGCAACCATGCTGCCTTTGTATTAGGCCGTCTTACCCCCATGATAGGCAATGCTAAGATGTCACTTATAAATAAGTTGACACTCTATAAGCTTTGCGTCCGCCCTATCATGACCTACATCAGCGTAGTCTTTTCCCATATCGCGCCCTCCCACATCCTACAACTGCAACGTTTGCAGAATCGTTTCGTCCAACGTGCCACTAGCAATTTCGGTACTTGCGCATGACAGACTTACACCGCACCTTGACTTAGATCTCCCGTCCATCCGCGGCTATCTCAAAAACGCCCCCAAGCGTTTCTTTGAGAATGCCGCACGCCAGCCGAACCCGTCAGTGGTGCAAGCCGTTAACTACTTCCCCAATCTACACGATACGACCTTACGTTGTAGACATCCTAGGAACGTACTTGACGATCCCGATGATCCTATTGACATTGCACAAGCCCGCCCCAATCCCTCTTTGGCTCCAAATAGCCAGAGGAATCCCACTATCCGAACTCCTCGCACTCGCCACCGGAAAAAAGTGCGTAGAGTAGGACTAGCTCCGCCCGGCGGTCCCGCGCGACTTCCACCCAGGACCCTTCTGGCAACGTAGCTTTCGGTCCATAAGGCAAAAGATGAGAGTTGCTGCTCTTCAAAGGCTTTTGCCATTGTTTCTCTGATAGGCCCTCCAAATCTGATTTCGAGTTTTGTGATTGGTCCATTCATGCACCGCTAAATTTCTCTCCGCTGCACTTCACGTCAGTGGAGACGCACCATAAGAAGCGCTCAGAGTCCTCAGCTCGTTAATAACGTTTAACGTGGGAGGTAATCACACTTAACTGATAAAAGCTATTTCCAGTTTTTCCAGTTAAAGGGTAGGAAGGTGGTGAAAGTAGTCTTCATAAAATTATTAAAAGGAAATGTGGTCAAAAGCTCAAGCCGTAATGAAATTGTTTGAATTCGCCTTTTGAAGCACACTTCACTTTTACCTAGTAAAAGTACTCTAATCAAATACGTCAAGTATTAATGTGTATTCCTATTCAAAAAAAAATATATTAGCGTTTTATAAGACGATGAACGCCAGCTGATCGCACGAAATTTGTCACGTTACGTGTGCAAGCGAGAGCGCGGAATACGCGACCGAGAGGCAAGATCGACCTAAACCTAAGCGTTCGGCTTGAGTCGCATTTATCTCACTTCCACCGCTATCACGTAAAAGTTTCGTCCGTAAACCGACTTAACAGAAAACCATTTTTTATGTTTAATAGGTGTGATTAAACATAAAATAAACGGAGTATATGAAAGGTACGTACCTTTCATATACTTCGTTACTTTTAGGTTTGTTCAATAAAATTTGAAGATATCTTCAAACAAAGTTCAATAACCTACTGAGAATTTATAAAATTCTAAACAAAGAGCTGTTCATCAACTTCGTAAAATATAACTGACGTTAATTTAGTATCAGTGACAAAGAGTAATGTAGTTTGCGGAAACATCAAACGTAAGAAACTAGTTTTATTTAAATATAAATAGAGCAAGAACCGATGCTTGGCCTCACTGAAACGCATTGAGTTTTATGACCCCTATGTGAATCCGAAAAATTAATGTTATTCTATTAGAATTTGATTCTTTGATATGTCAAGACATAAGTATAGAAAATTCCTTTATTATTATTGCAACTTCACGAGTATTATTTAATAAGGCAACTAAGATTTTTCACATTAGGTACATAACACATTTTACGCAACAATATATACCTATAATATTAATACTAGCGGTTTCGCACGGGTGCGATAAATTATACATAAAAACCTTCCTCTTGAATCTCTATATCTATTTAAAAATATATATGAAAATTCGTTGTGTAGTTTAAATTAAAGATCTAAGCATACATAGGGACAGACAGCGGGAAGCGACTTTGTTTTATACTATGTGGTGATAGTGATGTATAAAGACCTATTAAGGAGTGTATATTCTATTTATAGTCTTTATTTCCAAACTAATTTAACTCAATATTGTCATTAAAATTTTGCGTATTGCACAAAACACACAGGATTAAAAATACCAAGTTGTTTTCCCGGGATAAAAGGTAGCCTATGTCCTTCTCCGTACTCCAGAGAACTTGTATGCAAAATTTCATGATGATCGGTTCAGTAGTTACGGCGTGAAAGCGTAACAAACAAACAAACAAACAAACTCACTTTCGCATTTATAATATTAGTAAGGATAAGGATATAAACGTTTATTCATATATATATATATATATATATATATATATATATATATATTGTCCTCCTTTCGGCCGTTGTTGATCAGGCCGAAATCCGATATAATTGTTGATCAACCTTTACCCGCCTCTAACTCTGAAAGTTTTGGGTCTATCGTGCTCTTTCTGCTATATATGAATTCTCCTCGTTACGACACTTTGCTTAATTGTGCCGTAAAGTCTAATACTCGTCATAAATTATCACGACAATTATTGATCAATTAACCGCCTTTTTTCATGCACTGAGGATACTTTTGTTGATCGAATATATACCGCGTTTGATCAATATTTGCTGCGAATTATTGCTTTCGAGCAACGCGGCGGCAGAGCGGCAACGTCGCAAAAAACGAAATGGAAGTATGTTAAAGTGAGATAGAAAGTGTGCGCGTGCAGTCGGTGTATTTCGTTGGATGATGTGTTTTTAAGGTCTTATGATTACGTATTTTTGTTTAGGAGACGGACGACATAAGTATGTAAGAACTTATTTTACTTTTATATTCCATACTACCAGTATCCATATCCATACTAATATTATAAATGCGAAAGTAACTCTGTCATATTGTCTGTCTGTCTGTCTTCATAGACACTTCATCTGTCTTCATTCAGAAAATTTCCATACATACTTCCCCCTGAAAGGGTAAAACAGGGGGAAAGTTTGTATGGAAATTTTCTCATTTCTATTTATAGTATACATATTTTTAGTATACAAACAGGTGTATGAGTTCTCTATTACAATTAAAAAAGATTATGTAGGGGAAACTGGGCAATATTCACCCCTAAAGCCACGAAGGGTAAAATGGTTCGAAGGCGAGGGCAAAGCCCGAGCCATTGAGGATTCAGCACGACCCCCCCCTCTATGACATGAAACTAAATTGATGAATTTTAGATTTTTTGTATATATGTATGTATGTTTATCCATAACTCTTCTATACATATAATATCTATACATATAAAACAGTAAAAATATTTTGTCTGTTCATTTACAATTTTTAACTAAAATGGATAGAGGGACACTTAAAAAGAATAATAGAAAGCAAAAAAATTTTTTTCGAATTTCTTGTCTGTCTGTCTGTGTATGATCACGATTATCTCCGAAAATACTGAAACGATTTACCTCAAACTTTCACCAATTGCTTTTTTTTAACTCAGCAAAACATCTAAAGTTTATTTTATCAAAATCGGTTCATTAAAAAAAGAGTTATCGTCATTTGAATGAACTCAAGGCATTAGATTGCCGGCAAATATACACGGTAAATTTTTTTATCGCTTTGGACCCTTAAAAGGGTGACTCAGTCGTCAAAATGAACAACTTTACCTATGGGAACAATGCTGAGAACTCAAAAAAAAATCGACATTCCCATACAAACTGGCCGGGCGGCGGGACTCTTTAATATGGAAATGAATTTTTTTTTTTGAGTTTCCAGCATTGGTCACATAGAAAAAGTTGTTCATATTTATGACCTGAGTCACCCTTTAAGGGGCTTTAAGAGCCTTAAAATAGCACTTAAATAGTAAGAGATTAAATAATAAGTGACATAAGAAAATTTAAATACAAAGTCAATTCATCATCAGTATACTACAGCAATATACCTACACATACTATCCATACTAATATTATAAATGCGAAAGTAACTGTCTTCGCGGCTCCGCCCGCGTTAGTGACGATCCCTCGGGAACAGTAGAATTTCCCGGAATCAAACATACCCTATGTCCTTCCCCGGGCCACACACCTCCATACCAAATTTCATCCAAATCAGTTCAATGGTTGAAGCGTAAAAAATGACAGACAGAGTTAAATGCGAAACATCTATACTAATATTATAAAGCTGAAGAGTTTGTTTGTTTGAACGCGCTAATCTCAGGAACTACTGGTTCAAATTGGAAAATTCTTTTTGTGCTGGATAGTCCATTTATTGAGGAAGGCTTTAGGCTATAAAACATCACGCTGCGACTAATAGGAGCGAAGCATCAATAAAAAATGTTTTGAAAACGGGGGGAAATTGTTCGCCTATACAAAGAAAAAACATAATTAATCATAATAACAGAAATTGCCGCGGACGTAGTCGCGGGCAACAGCTAGTAAATAAATAAGTTCATTAAATGAAACTTGGTAGATAAACATTTCGATTTACAGTCAGGTACCTGTCGCAGACGCAAGTTCATAGAAAATACATCAACGCGTCATCACATTTCTCTGATGATTTTTTCGAATGACAGATATGAACAGTCGGTCCAAATATTATGTAATTGGATATGTACCCTTTTTAGGGTTCCGTTATTAAAGGGTAAAAACGGGACACTATTAATATGGCTCCGCTGTCCGTCCGTCCGTCTGTTACCAGACTGTTTCTCATGAATCGTGATAGTTAGCCAGTTGAAATTTTAACAAATGATGTATTTCTGTTGCCACTATAACAAAAAAAAAAATTCAGAAAAAAATAAATATTTATAGGGGCTCCTATACAACAAACGTGTTTTTTTTTGCTCATTATTGCTCAATGGCAATATGTAGACGCTTGAAATATACCCAGAATATTTAATTATATATTAATTTCAAAAATGAATAATTTAATTGATATAAAATTTATATTTAAGGGGGGCTCCCATACAACAGAGATACTTTTTTGCCATTTTTATAGATAATGGTACGGAAACCTTAGTGCGCGAGTCCGACTCGCACTTGGCCGGTTTTTTCCTATAGTCATACAGATATTATAACAAATGACAAAGTATTTGATGTTTCTGTCACTAGGAAGTCAGCTTTCACAGAACCGATATTGCTGCAACTTTGTTCACCTTCACCTGTGCAACGTGCAATAATAAGCGTATTATTCATAATACTTTATCTTGTATCTCATGAACCGTGATAGTTACAGTTGAAATTTTCACAGATGATGTATTTATTTTGCCACTATAAAAAAAAATACTAAATTCAGAAGTAGCCTTTCCTGTGTTGTCCTCCTTTCGGCCATTGTTCATCATCATCATTCATCAATACAACAGCAAATAGTGCATTGCAAGACCTCTCCCAAGGATACTTATTCGTTCCATGGGAGGGTATTGCCATACTCACCATGCTTGGCAAGCGAGATAGCGAGCGCAGTTTCTTTGGCTTCTTGTGCGTCTGACGCTGCTGCCCATCGAAAGCAATTTTAAGCTGGAGAAGGATAGGAATTTGTTGGATAAGGGAGGGAATAAAGGTTTTGGGATACTACTAACACTGGTAAAGCAAGACGCAGCTCGGGCGGCCGGGTGCGCATACCCAATGCCATTACTTCGACTACCGGATAGGCAGTTGAGGATGACACTTCTTACCTCCATTGTTGATCAGGCTGAAATCCGCATTAATTGTTGATCCACCTTTACCGGCCTCTTACTTAGGAAGTGTTGAGTTTAAAGCGAAGAGAATTCATATGTTGCATATTTTGCTACATGTCATACATACATTGTCGCAGATCGTAAGCCGATCAAGGGATTGGGATAAAATCTGCAAAATCATGTTAATAGGCGATGCGGCTAGCAACCCATCACTCATTTGACAACTAATTTGATTCCGTTTTCCACCTAATGCCCACCAACATGCTAAACGTGACCTTCAGGTCTTAAAACTTAGGCTCTGTCTACCCTGCAAGGGCAAAAGACGTGATACTAAAAATCGTCAATTTAGTTTCAGTATCATGTATAAAGCTTATAAACACAATAACTCTGAAAACCAAGTAACTTACGCCATGACCAACCCTTACAGATTTACTATTATTACTAGCTGTCCCGACGAACGTTGTTTCGCTATAAAATAAACACTCTTTAAAACAATCTTATCTTTTAATTTGGACCAAATTACAGATAATTATAAAGTTTGTTCAAAATCTAAAAAATTTGTAGTTTTAGATTTTATCCCGAACATACATCGTGACTCTAGATTGTTATATACAAGAATTTCTCGTATATGCTATACTTTATTTACTAAACTTTCCAAGTCATTGTATGTCCTCTGTAAACTTTATTATTATTATTTCGAGCTCTTTTTTATGTTTTTCTTTCCCAATTTTTACCCATGACCAAGGCCAAGTGCAAATGAAAATAAAAAGGAAATATCTATTTCTGTATGAATTTTATTATTATTATTTGTATCTCTTTTTAAGTCATGGGACATGCCCCGGTCCTTTGAGAATGAGCTGAATGAGCTTGCGTGGGAATATAGATCCAACACTTAGAGGCCCTTTGGAGAAGTTGATGTAATGTGTGTCTCCAGCCAGAAACCGTTCCTGGAAATAGTAATAGATAATATGTTCTTAAACAGGTCTTGGCCGGAGGAGAAACTATTGCATTTTAAAGAGAAATTACTGGGTTATGTTATTGAAATGTGGTTGGACTTGTGTTGGGTTATTGCAAAGGGCCGGACACCTGCCATAATCATTGGCGGTTGTGCTGAATCCTTAAAGGCTCAGGCTCTGCCCTCGCCTTGGAGGTCGGCCTGCGGCCTCGCGGCCCAAATGTTTGGCAGTTCGGCCTGCGGCCTCACTGCAGCATACTTGGGGGAGGGAGTGGAGGGGGCGATCGTGCTGAATCCTCAATGGCTCAGGCTGTCCCCTCACCTTGGAGCTCGGTCTGCGGCCTAAGTGTTCGGCAGTTCGACCTGCGGCCTAAATGCAGCACCAACCCGGGGGGGGGGGTCGTTCTGAATCCTCAACGGCTCAGGTTATGCCCTTGCCTTGGAACTCGGTCTGCGGCCACGCGGCCCAAGCCTTTGGCAGTTCGGCCTGCGGCCTCAATGCATCACACTTGGGGGAGTGGGGGGAGGGGGGGGGGTCGTGCTGAACCCTCAGCGGCTCGGGCTCCGCTCTGAGCTCGGCCTGCGGGGTCGCGGCCCACGTCTTTGGCAGTTCGACCTGCGGCCTCACTGCAGCACACTTGGGGGGTGGGGAGAGGGGGGGGGGTCGTGCTGAATCCTCAACGGCTCAGGCTATGCCCTCGCCTTGTAACTCGGTCTGCGGCCACGCAGCCCAAGTCTTTGGCAGTTCGGCCTGCAGCCTCAATGCATCACACTTGGGGGAGTGGGGGGAGGGGGGGTCGTGCTGAATCCTCAACGGCTCGGGCTCCGCTCTGAGCTCGGCCTGCGGGCTCGCGGCCCAAGTCTTTGGCAGTTCGGCCTGCGGCCTCACTGCAGCACACTTGGGGGAGTGGAAGGGGGGGGGGGCGTCGGCTTTGCCCTCGACACTCCGATCATTGGTTCGGGCTGCGCCCTCGCCCCGTAGCTCATAACTTATTGCCTACAAACATATCATAATTAATTAGTAATGTACGCGAACGGAGTCGCGGGCACTGCTTGCATTCTATAATCCTAATAAATAGGTAACTACAGAATAGATGACAGGTCGTTCCATCACAGCTGTTTAGCTAACAGTTGTGATGCGATCTAGAGCGAAGTGGCAACAGCGCACAATGGACTCAGCCAATCGTAGAGCAGGAAGCCTCTCATTGGCCCATTTGAATCTGATCAATAATTGACGGAGTGGAATTGTATAAAAAAGTTCAATTTTCTGCCACCAGAGGGCTGGCAATTATTGATCTAATCTGAGATCGGATTGCTCACAATGTACGCAAAATCCAGCATTAGATCAATAAATGCTGTCCTGATCAACAATTGCCAACTGATCAACAATTAACTGATGCCACGAGACGGTCGATCAACAAATGTCGAGTGGAGATATCTATATATATATATATATATATATATATATATATATATATATATATATATATATATATATATATATATATATAATTACAGCATCGAAGAATATAGCGTATATATGTTTATTTATATATGTTTCCAAAATGATTTAGTACAAGTGTAGTGTCCCTGTTTAAACATTTGGAACAGGAAAAGTCAACTGTCCCACAAAAATACGGAAAAGTGTCTCCGATGTAATTTGAATATCAAAATTAATCGCCGACGGACTGCGGCTGAAGAATAGGCTGGTTTTGTTCGGAATAATAAATAGACACTTATCTCAGACGCGGCTTGAGATGAATTGTCTGCGATTTGATTGTTGCTCTTTACAGTTAAGTGAACACATGATTAACAACAATCATTAAACACAATGATTACAGAAGTATAGCTACTAGTAAGTACTATTTTATAACAAGCTTTCATCCGCAGCTCCGCCCGCGTCAAAGACGATCCCTTAGCAACAGTACATTTCCTCTAAAATGTCCTTCTCTGTACCCCGGATAACAGGTATGCAAAATTTCACGACGTTAGGTTCAGTAGATAGGGCGTGAAGACAAACAAACTCACTTTTGCATTTATCGTTAGGATAATTCTGTAACTTCACAGCTTTATTTTGTTTGTTTTTCGTGTGCGTAAGTAGCTATCAGTGCCTAAAAGCATACCGTGCCTTTTGAAGCACAGAGAAGCTCGAGATATTTTTATGCCAGTTGCGGTCACCCCATTCACCCCAATGAGGTCTGCGCACAGGGTTGCTTAACATGCGTAAACGCGTATAATGCTCACAACCATTGGGCTATCGGGCTCCTCAAACGGAATTGCATTGCTACAATTACGAGATGGATACACTATTCTTCTTTTTATGTCAGTGGCAAACCGCTTATTAACGAACTGTTAGGCAAAGTAGGTACTTGCCAATAATGTTCTTTGTGTACTCTGAAAATATGGAATATAATATAACTAGCTTTCACCCGCGGCTCCGCCCGTGTCAATGTCGATCCCTCGGGAATAGTACTTTTTCCCGGGATAAAAGGTAACCTATCTCTTTCTCCGCACTCCAGAGAACTTGTATGCAAAATTTCATGATGACCGGTTCAGTAGTTACGGCGTGAAAGCGTAACAAACAAACAAACTCACTTTCGCATTTATAATATTAGTAAGGATGAGAAATTCGATTGATCACCTAATCAATCGAATTTCTCAGTAACAATTTTGTTCGATTAATGTTATTTCATTTTCCAAATTCAAAAACATAAGATCCGTTCTAAGATCGGTAGGCATTATCAAATATTGTCAATTATTTGTGAACACAACTGTAAAAAAACGTAAGCGTCAAAATGCTATAAAAAAGAAACAAATTTCTAAACAGAGTACTTGAAGAAACGAGTTTCTTTACGACAGTTGACAATCAAATACACCTCGGTGTTCCAGCGAGATGCATTGAGTTAAAACGAAATAAAAGGGAAAAATTTAGAAGAAAATACGAGGATTCTTTTCACTGTACAATACATACCTACAATTACTAAATGGTAGTTTGTTTTTACGGCACCCGTTAACTAGTTTCTTCTAGGAGATTGTTTTAGTTCTTTTCACGGCAGCACAAAATAGGAGAGGTATGTTTCCAGAGTATATGTATGTATTTAAGTTTGTAAGTATGTGTGTTAGTTTGAACACAGAATAAGTACTAGTACTTACGTACAGAAGTCGCGCTCTACAAATGTATTCAAAGAAATATCAACTCAATGTAGTTTGCACTACGGTGTAATTTAGCGTAAAAGCTCGTGTCAGAACGCAGCGCCTTTTAGTTTAGATACCTACAGCAAAGCAATTTTATACTTATAACTCTGAACATATGATTCATAATTCGTTGAAGTCTGTGAACACATATGACCAAACGTAGTTTAGTGTAAGAGCTCGCGTCAGAACGCAGTGCCTTTTTGTTTAGACACCTACAGCAAGGCAATTTTATTCTTATAGCTCTGAACATACAATTCATAATTCGTTGAAGTCGGTGAAAACATATGACCAAACGCGCGTCGTTCCTAAGATTTGTTCGGTCTACCTACACCTTCGGAGGTGTCGCCGTGCGTAGGTAATGTTTTCGATACCGGGGAGTCAGTGCTGTTAAAAAGAGTTTCTTTCGGCGTTTCTTCTTTGCAGTGGTCGGTTTGGAATGCTAGTATTCTGAAGCTATTTAACATCAATTATTAATATAATTATTACTAAATTAGATCCTTTAAAATAAGATTTGACGTGAAAAAGTGCCTGCAAACGCTTTTTATCTGAATAAACATTTTGATTTGGGTTGTTCCAAAAAACTTCAGAAAGTAGATGCATTAACAAATTTGGGTGTATGAGGTGACATTTGGTTTAATTTTGGTAGAGCAGCCATATCTTTAACTTTTTACAAACAATAATAATTTTAATCGTGCGTTTACTTGAAGGAAAGGTGACATGAATGAACTATGCGGAGAGACATCGCCAACTGTTTTAATTAGTTTTATTCTGATCAATAGTAAATATGATTCTGCTATTATTATACTTTACTGCGTTATTTTCTGTAACATTCGCGTAGAATGTTATATTTCATTAGGTACTTTTGCGATGTTAATAAAGAAATAAAAAGGAAACAAATATATTTAAAGAGCTTTCGCGGCCTCAAACACTTACCGCGGTAAATCCCGTAATATAAATAATAGGAATCTAATTATAAATATAGGTAGTAATAAATAAAATACATAAAATATAGCGATATTTCATTTGAATATCTCTATTCTTAAATCAAACTCAACATTACGAAGTTCGAAAGATATCGTATGTAATAGGTAGTCAAATTAAGAACATTTCATGTTCTATGATTGAAACTTTCAATCACCAGGACTAAAAATGTATAATCATTCTCAAGTTCTAAAGCAAAGACGTTCTATATACCAGCTTGGTACAAATAGGTATGATATTCAGGCCTAAGCTTACTAAACCCCACTATAATCTATCGTTATCGATTGCTTTGTCTATTATTCAGGCACATCGGGCCCATTCACGAACATTAAAAACTGGCTACATTGGGAACTATGTCTAGTACTGAAACGAACAAAATAAATGAAGCGTTTTAGCATCAAATTCCGGTTAAACTAAATCAAACTAAACAATGATAATCTTTCATATAAAAAAGCGACTTCAATCAAACTACTGAACCGATTGTGATAAAATTTATATAAGACCAACTTGAAAGTATGCCCTTTCAAACAAAGAAATAATTTTTAAATCGGTTTATACATAAAGAAGTTCTGACGTAAAGAAAAAATGAAACCGAATTGATCATCTCCTCCCTAGGAAAAAAGAAATGTCCGCTGCTTCTCATAGTATGTATGATAACTTAACACAATCTTAAATATAAAATTGATTTTCAATACGAGATTTTGTTTTTCAAGTACCGAAACAAAATAGAAAGAAGATAATGCCAATTCGAGACGCATTTTTAAATCTAAGGCCTGTTTACTTTACTTACAAATAATTCAGAATGATTTAATTTGGATACAATTTATAAATTAAAGTGAGTTTTCAATTAGCATTGCCTATGCGATGACGTATTTATCCATTCAGACTCCAGACGAATGGAGGATGTGGATAATTCCTAGTGTAACTGAACAGGATTTGAAATTCAATCGTCTGGCAAGCGACGAGGCACAAAAGAATCCGCGCATGTAATTACTGACTATGAATGGCCAGGGATGGAATGACGTCTGCAAAGTTCGGCGCTTCGTCCTCTTTTCACTGCTAATATTGTAGTTTCCATTCAATTACCAGATTATTTTCTCCTTTCATCTTCGCCCTTTATTTTTAATCCTATGTAAAGTTGCGAGTAAAAAAGTTTACCTTTCAAATTAAATTTTGAAGCGTCTGCTCGAAATGGTCCCGTTTTTGTTCGGTATAAGTTTCTCAATATTAGACTTTTTGTGGCTAACTTAAGCCAATGATTCATATGAAATTGTTGTGAAACTGCAAGGTTATTTAGATAACAAGCTTTGCATCTCAAATTCTTGGAAGCACAACTAGCTTATAAAGTTAGATAGGAAGAAGTTAGAACATACTTCTCCAAACTAAGCTTATAAACAGTCTTGCAATTGCATTCCGAGAGATATTAGTAAAATAATATTTCAGTCGCATACGAGAAACAGCAGTCCAAAAGCTAGACGTATTTCAAAGTAATTGGGCAATTTGTAAATCTTTGGGAGTAGATCTGGGAGAAAATCAGCAATTAAAGTTCGGGACCGAAGTGGATCTATTTTGAAAGACTGTTAGTCTTTTTGATGACTATCGCCTGAATCTTGAACAAGTCCTTGCTTACAAAGTAAGATTTAGTGATACCGTTACATATGAGAAACGTGGATTTGTTTGTCTGTGCTGTTCGTGAAAGCATTTTATGAATGGTCCTTTCCGTTTCATAGCTGCTATGTGAGGAGCCCGATGGTCCAGTGGGTGAGAATTATTATCGCTTATCTATGTTAAGCAACCTCGGGCGCAGTCCCCCACTGCGATGAATGACCACAAGTGGCATAAAAATATCTCGAGCTCCTCCGTGCTTCGGAAGGCACGTTAAGTCGTTGGTCCTAGCTGTCACGATGCAGTCGTTAAGCTAAGTCAGATGCTTTAAGACAAATTGAAAAATCTGAGTGTTTGCCACTTACACACACGAACAACAACCTGTTACAAAATTATACCTATCTAAAAAAACTTACTAAGATATTTTAAGGTGTACATTACTTAGGAAACCGAATTATTTATTCACAGTAATTTAATTCTTCGTAGGTGTTTATTTCAGTTCCACAATTTTTTTTGCTTCCGATATGATATTTCATAACGTAAGCCTATGCTTAGTAATGAAAGTGGGGATTGAAATTGCAGATCCATTGATCTGCAATTTAATAATTAGCTAAAATCTTTTCATATTGGTATGAATATAACGTAATACCTACTAGCTGTTGCCCGCGGCTCCGCCCGCGCTAATGTCCTTCCCCGGGCCACAAACTACCTCCATACCAAATTTCATGCGAATCAGTTTAATGGTTGAAGCTTAAAAAGACGACAGACAGAGTTACTTTCGCATTTATAACATTAGTATTAGTGGATATTATTTATACTTCTAAGTCCAGAAATTAGAAAATATTCATAAAAACTTTATCCATTCCCATTCACACACACTCCCATTTTACCCCATTCAGGGGTGATTTTTTTTCTCTCACTTAATTTTTTTAATTAATTTGTAATCGAGAGCTTACATACCTTTTTATTTTCATACTTCATAGTCCAGAAATGAGAAAACTGCCAAGTTCCATACAAACCTTACCCCCCTCCCATTTTGCCATTTTAGGGGAATTTTGTCCATTTCACAGGTCTTTTTTTGTTGTAATCAAGAACTTATATTCCTATTTTTATACTTCTAGGTCTAGAAATGTGAAAATTTCCATACAAACTTTACCCCCTTTACCCCCTCTGGGGGATTTTTCCAGTTGACCTACACAGATCTTTTTCAATTTTAATCGTAAATTTATTTACCTATTTTCATACTTCTAAGTTTAGTAATAAGTAAATTCCTATACGAACTTTACCCCGCTATTTTACCCCTTCAGGGGAAAATATCGTCCATTTTACCTACACAGATATTTTTTATTGTAACCTAGAACTTATATATTTATTTTCATACATCTAAGTCCAAAATGAGAAAATTTCCATAGGTACAAAGTTTATACCACCCATCCACCCCATTTTAACCCTTAAGGGGGGAATTTTGCAAATTTCATCTACAAATATACTTTTTATTTGGAATCAAGAACTTATATACCTATTTATACTTCTAAGTGTAGAAATGAGAAAATTTCTGTTCAAACTTTACCCCCCCCCCTATTTTACTCGTTCAGGGGAGAATTTTGTCTAGTTTACCTACACACATGTTTTTTAATTTTAATCGAGAACCTATATACCTACTTGCAGACTTCTAAGTCCAGAAATGACAAAATTTCCACACAAAGTTTATACCACCCACCCTACCCTATTTTATTACCCCTTAAGGGAGGAATATTGCAAATTTCATCTAAATCCATCTTTTTTAATTATAATCTATATAACTTATATACCTACTTCCATACTTCTAAGTCCAGAAATGAGAAAATTCCATATTTATTTTACCTCTTTAGAAGTTAAATTTCTAAAAATCCTTTCTTAGCGCTCACTCACATCATTAAAAGGCGCAGCAGTTTCAGTTACGTTGATATAATAAGTCAGGTTTGCCGTTTTCCCGCGGCTACGCCGCCGCCGATAGTGTCCATCCCTCAGGAACAGTAGAATTTCCCGGAATAAAAGGTACCCTATGTCCTTGTCCTATGTACCCGGGTCTCAAACTACCTCCATACCAAATTTAATTATTATTATTATTTTTTGCTATATATTTGCAGGCAATCTCATGCCCTGACTTCATTCAAATGATGATAACTTTTTTTTTAATGAACCGATTTTGATGAAACGAACTTTAAATGTTTTGCTGGGTTAAAACAAAGCAATTGGTAAAAGTTTTAAGTAAATCGGTTCAGTATTTTCGGAGATCATCGTGATCATACATACAGACAGACAGACAGACAGACAGACAAAAAATTCGAAAAAAATTTTTTTTGCTTTCTATTATTCTTTTTTTTTCTATTATTCTTTGGATAGAGGGACACTTAGTCCCTCTATCCATTTCCGTCAAAAATTTTAAATGTACAGACAAAATATTTTTACTGTTTTATTATATGTATTATTACTGTTTTATTTTGACTAGCTCCGTGGCGCAGCGGTCAACACGCCAGCCTGCGACACGGAGTGACCGGGTTCGATCCCCGGCCAGGTCAAGATGGAAAATGATCTTTTTCAGATTGGCCTGGGTCTTGGATGTTTATCTATATATGTATTTGTTATATAATATAGTACTGTTGAGTTAGTATCCCATAACACAAGTCTCGAACTTACTTTGGGGCTAGCTCAATCTGTGTGATTTGTCCGTATATATTTATATATTTATTTATGTATAGATTATTATACTAGACAAAAAAATTATAGTGAAACGAAGTTCGCCTTGACAATCAGACAGATGAGCCTTCACTTACTGAGTATCAACTCTTGTAGATACTAGATCTCATCGAAGAAACCTACGAGATCCAGACACATCTCATCTGACATGGGCGCATTTTTAGAAACTTTTATTAAACTTGGGTCGTTTGTTTGTGTTGTTTATTTTTTGTTAAATAAATGCAATAGCAATTCAATGTAGTTTCATACCAATATTATAAATGTGAAAGTGAGTTTGTTTGTTTATTTGTTTGTTAGGTTTTCGCCCCGTAAGTTACTGAAGCGATCATCTTAAAATTTTGCTAAGCTGTTGTTTGGGGTACGGAGAAGGACATATGGTATATTTTGTATCAGGAAAAAGTACCTAGGTACTGTTTCCAAAGGATCGACATTGACCCGAGCGGAACCGCAGGCGAAAGCTGGTAATACAATATTATAAAGTCGTTGAGTTGATGGAGTCATAAGGAATTATTATAGCCTTGATTAAAAATTAAATTTGTTTAGTTTTCTGAAGGAGAACATGAAATCGCCACGATAATTCTTCTGTAGATAAATTAAATAATTTAATCATAGATTTCATATTTCTACAGGAGTCAATATCTCATCCAGCGGCACAGTAGGCATGCTCTCTGGCAAAGGCAGGCAAGCTTAGTCCAAAGAGTCATCGTTAGATGGCAGTTGGGTCGCTGCTAGGTAACTAGACTGTTTAGACCATAGAGATAATATAATCCTGACGGATAGAGATTCAAACGGATGCCGTCAAACGAGACCGATTTTGAAATGCAGTTGTGGGTGTGATTTTGCATATGTATTCAGTAGTGTTTGGCTAAAATGTACCTGGTGTATGTCAATGTATCGATAGTCAAATCATTATACCTTCCAATTGAGAAAAGAAACAAAATTATACAGTTTTACAGGGATATATACATTTTCCGAAGAGAAACTTCACAAAGAGTAAAAGGCAATGAACTTCTTTAATTAATTTATTTACATTGAAACACAGCAAATAAAACATAGATACCTTTTTCATTTCTTTATTGACACATAAATAATAGTTTAAATATTTTTCATACAAAACACCGACTTCAATCAAACTACAGAACTTATTTTGATAAAATTTAAATGGAAAAACTTGAAAGCATACCGTTTTATATAAAAAAAGATTTATGCGGTTATGAGGACACAAACAGTCATGCGATTAAAAAAGGCATACGGCCGAATTCGTAGTCGTATGTATTCGTCCTTTTTTGAAGTCGGGTAACAAATCAGCCCATTTTTGAATGGTCAGCTAATAATATATACTAATAATAGATAAAAAGATAATAATTTAACCAGACAATCAATAGATTTAGCAATGTATTTTAACTAGTATTGCTCCTATAGAGAAAATTTGTCATGTGCACAGACTAAATGACCCCACCGAGGATATATAATACGTACATTTTCACTATGCATATCAAAATATTTTACGAAAAATAAACCATAAGTATACAAACATATTTCACACCTGATATACAGGCTCAGGCTACTCTAAACATAATTTGTTTAGTTAGTCGTACCTGAATAAACTCTATGATGTTTATTAAAGATTCGCTGTATGATTTTTTTTATGTCCATGTGAATAGTTTCACCCGCGTGTCTGCAATAATAAGAAACATGCATAACAAATAGATTCTAAAAAAATACGGCGACGTAAGCATCTAGCTGAAAATACTTTTGAGCACACTTTTGTTAGATATCGTTACGTGAAGTGGACGGACGGCCTATGGAATAGAAAGGTTCTCGAATGGCAACGATGTACCAGCAAGCGCAGCGTTGGACATCCACAGACCAGGTGGTCTGACGACCTGAGTTGACCTTTCCAATTATAGTACTGGAAATCCTTGGAGAAGGCCTATGTCCAGCAAAGGACTTTTTGTGGCTGAGGTGATGATGATGATGATGACGTTAATTTTGGAATAACTTCAATGGGCAAGTTAAAAATTAAAAGAAACAATACAACCATGACACTTGTTATTCATAGCAATTTACAACAATGCAATATTTAACAAATTGGTCATCGTACTCAAAGTATGCTAATGATGCTCTACTAGCTCTGCTCTTATTAAAAACTGTAATGCAATAAATAAAACACAAACAATAATGTTAGTTTGGGCTATGGCTATGGAGCGTACCATAAAATACCTTTCTACCACCGCACCGCTCGCCACAGGAGTAAAGTCCATCCCCACATCCTTGACACTTGGGTCTCCAAAAATGTCAGAGCGTCACGTGGTTTTTTTCCTCGTACAGCAGGATTGTGGAATGGACTCCCTCCCGAGGTTTTCCCTGTGTGCTATGACTTGAGGTCCTTCAAAAGGCGTGTTTACAGGTATCTTAAGAGTCGGCAACGCATCAGCAGCTCCTCTGGTGTTGCAGATGTCCATGGGCGACGGTGACCACTTTCCATCAGGTGGCTCGTCTGCTCGTTTACCGTCGGATATACATTAAAAAAAAAAAAAAAAAAAAAAATGTATAGATACATCCGTACTATTACATTTTTATTCCCTCGCGAGGTAGACAGGTCTAACCCAAAAGCCACGGAATCAAAATATTGATGGATTGTGCTAGCTGCATCTCCTACTAATATAATTTATCAGATTTTTGCCCATTTCCTAGATCGGCTTTTACAAGATTTTTTTGGAAGAGAAGCAGTCGGTTCATTCTACGTTTTATTCTTTTCTGTCTGAACAGTATGGAAGAGTGAAATAGCATACCATACATATAAGTACGTGAAAGCTACAATAAACCTGCTCCGGACGCAGTCGGGTAAAATATCAAGTAACAATATTTCAGTGAGTGCAATCGAAACTATTGTCGATGTCGATAAAATATGAATAACTTCAAGCACTAGTGTAAACGTGTGCGAACTTTCTTTACATAATATTTTCGGTAATTCTCGTTTATGATTAAATGTTTTCATTTTCCTATCAATTATGAAGCATACTTAACAATACTATCCTAGTAGAAATTAAAACTGTTCGAGTTTTTTTACCGAAATTATACCGGTGACAAAAATGTATACTTACTGATGAAATGTATATTTGCTAGGATTATTCCTACGGGTTGTAGTGCACTCGACAACCGCACAAGACACCATGTTGGTATTTACCTAATTTTATTGTGTAAGTTAAAAGATTATTTATATTTTAGGTAAAATAATTCCTTTTCAAATTCTGCGGGCCTTGTTGTGCCCAGGTAATGTCAAATGTCATTAAAAATGGGCCTGCTGTCAGCAGTTTTATCTCTCTTTCTAAAGCACAGTGAAGCCGTATAATGACGTACTACTCATTTTCATTTTGAAAGTCTAAGGTATGTCTATGGTTTAGACAGTATACATAATATACACATAAAGCGTAAGCATAGATCTAACCCATTTATAAGACCGAATGGCGGTAAATAAAAAAAAAACAAAAACGCTCTTTTGTTCGAATACAACGCCCTTGTGTATGGTTGCAGAAAAACTCTAGTTTATATGAAATGTCGTGGAACTCTTGGAAACCTCAAGGATAATATCACCCACCATGGTAAAATGGACAAAACCAAGACTGCCCATTATCACGTTAGCAATAAAGTGATCCCGCGTTACCTAGTGGAATATACGTTCTGAGAAAGTAAGTCCCCAGCATCTTAATAAATTCCTTCAAATGGCTCCAAGGCTCAATTACAAAAGGTTTGTGGCGTGATTACAAAATAAATAAAAATAATAAATAAATATATACGGACAAATCACACAGATTGAGCTAGCCCCAAAGTAAGTTCGAAACTTGTGTTATAGGATACTAACTCAACGATACAATATTTTATAACAAATACATATATAGATACACATCCAAGACCCAGGCCAATCTGAAAAAGATAATTTTCCATCTTGACCTGGCCGGGGATCGAACCCGGTCACTCCGTGTCGCAAGCTGGCGTGTCGACCGCTGCGCCACGGAGCTAGTCAAAAATAACAAAAGTAACATGAACATTTATGGACACTGTTTGCTTGCTCGTTTGCCGCCCTATGTCATAAAAAGAAAAAACCCGACAAAGTGCGAGTCGGACTCAAGCACGAAGGGTTCCGTACCGTTATATATAAAAAGGGAAAAAACATGTCTGTTGTATGGGAGCCCCTGTGTGCCCCAAAGTGAATATATAACTATATATTCTGTGAATATTTCAAGCGTCTACCTGTTGTCGTTCTTAATATCGATCAAAAACAAGCAAAAAAAACACGTTTGTTGTATGGGAGCCCCCTTGAGGTGAGTCACGTGAGTTAAACACAGATGGACGTCAAAATTCTGCTCTGAGTGATTATAATAATTGAGTCGTAAATAAGCAAGTAAATAAGGAAGAAACATACTGAGTTCTAACCTCCATATCCGGCAGTAAGGTATGAACACTTATTTATCACATTTAAACACTGCATATTGCCACAAATTGATAAAGTGAATTGTTAATGAGGAATAACTGAAATTATTTGAAAATTACTGCGAAAACTATTTGAAGTTATTGACCAATTGGAGCTTGTTTATGTTCAAAGTTTAATTACTTCTTCACATCCACCTACTTAAGCAAGATTGATTTGACATTTTAATATATTGACATTGACAACTGGCAGTTTGACACTAAAAGTATTTTGACATAATGATTTTATATGACATCTGAGCAAAGGCAATAATTTACACAGCCTAGAAATAATACATGAATAGATAGAAATATATAGTATTAACTCAATTCAGTAAGCAATAAAAATCATGAATCTTTCGAAAGATCCTGGCCCTCAGGGAAACCAAAAGAAGGAATTAGAATGCACAAAATGTTTTGATAAAGTGAAAAATAAACATTATTTGACTTGTTTTTTATGCAGTAACTTGTATCACTTAGATTGCACCAATGTATCATTTGGGAGGTTCCGCATAATGACAACTGAAAACAAAAAAAAATGGAAATGTATGGAATGCTTAAGTAAACCTATGCTGAATAAACCTTCATCAAAATCATCTACGCCTATAACCACTACACCTATGAAAAAAAGACAGGCAATGACTCATGAAAACGTAACTGTGCGGAACAATAAATACAGGCTAAACTTAGATACATCAAACTCATTTGATTCGCTCTCAGATGAAATAGAAGAGCTTGAATTGGATGGAAACCACCATAGGTCACATCTTCACTTAACATCAGGTGAGATCGTGATCAATCGCTGGATCATCCAAAATTAAAAAAAAAAAAAAAAAAAAAAAAAAAAAAAAAAAAAAAACACAAGAATTATCTTCGTTGAACAGAAGCTGCCCAGATCTCCCATCAACCGATATAAATAAGATAGAAACATTGGAGAGAGAGAATAAATTGCTTAAAGACAAACTACAAATAGCTGATAATGAAATTTGTAACATGCTTGAAGAGAATGCTAACCTGAAAAAATGCTTAAATGAGTATGAATTAAAAATAAAAAAACTTACTCATATATGCTCACACTCCAATAGTAAAATGAATACTTCAGTCAGAAGAGAGTGCTTGGATCGTAAAAAATTGGATCAATTACAATCGCATTCGCAGGACATTATTTCCTTAAGTGAACAAGCTAAAGTACAGCGGGCATATAAATCTTTTCAGCTAGGATTAAAAAATGACACTACTAGTGATACCATTCCCAAGGAACAACAGAGTAACACTAGACCACCTACACCTACAAGAGAGTCAAAAAGAAGAATAGTGATTTTTGGAGGAAAAGATATAAGTGGCTTAGCTGTAAAAATGATTAAATCAAGATTAGGATCCTGGAATGATAAATACAGCGTCACTGCTTTTACTAAACCTCAAATCATCATCAGCACAAATTTTAAGTAGTTCTTTTGGTTCCAATTTAACTAGTGATGACATAATAGTTCTGTCCATAGGTACAAATGATAAAAATCCATATCATATATTATCTGACTTGTGTAATTTTTTTAATAGTTTTAAGAATAATAAGATATATCTATTAAAAGTACCTTATAACAATAATATTAATGTTGACAAATTAAATCACAAATTAGAAATGATTGTAAGTAATTATTCAAATTGTAAATACTTAAAGATTGACTATAACTATAAACAGGACATGAATAATATTATTACTAAGAAATTAAATGTTGAAATTGATTTTGAAGAATATGACAAAAAATTTATTAAAAATGTAAAGAATATTGTTAAACAACAGCAGTTAGAATATAAGGACGTAAAAGGTAAGATTAAATCTAGGGGTGTTCGTAAAATTTATAACTATTTTCCTATTCAAAATAAACAAAGCAAGGAAACTATTGAAAAACGAATAGTGAAACAAAAAACATTATTAGACTATTTTGGTAAGATTTCTAATAAGAATGAGCCTTCGGATAAAACTAACACCACTAAAGTCTCAATTAATGGCTCGCAGTTTTTTCGAGGATAATAGTTTGGTAGTTTTTCATCAGAATATTGCGGGTATTTTGAGTAAGCTTGATTTTTTTTCTGGTGACTATATCTGAGCTTAAAGACAGTTATAGGGATTTGGACATAATTTGTTTCTCAGAATCGTTTATACTTAGAGGAAACGAAACCAATTTAAATTTACCTGGTTATGTACTAGCTGATTCATTTTGTAGGAAAAGCAAAAAACGGGGTGGTGTTTGTATTCTTTGTAAGGAACATTTAGAATTTAAAAAAATAAATTTCCTACAAGAAATGTCAATTGAGAAATACTTCGAATGTTGTGGTATAGAACTAACAACACATAATTGTATCTTAATATGTATGTATAGAATACCACATAACTCCAAAGACAAACAGTCTGATCCATATTTATTTCTTGATAGATTGGATAAGCTCTTGTTTAAATTAAGGACGAAATTAAATAAAAAAATAGTAATTTTAGGTGAGAATATATATATAGAAATAAATAAAAAAATAGTAATGTAAGGGACGATTTTTTGAATTTACTTTTTAACTATAACTACCTATCTCATGTAAAGGAAGCGACAAGGGGAAATGCCTGCTTAGATTTGATAATGAGTAATATTTCCAATGCAACTTCTAAAGTTCATAAATTAGGCTTGTCAGATCATGAATATGCACAGACCCTGAAAATTCCAGTAGCTAAAAAGGACAAAAGAATAAGACATTATTTTATCAAAAAACGGGATTTCAGCCCAGAAAATATTGACAAGTTTAATGAATGTTTACAAAAGCTATCATGGTCGGACGTGTACAGTGAAACAGATATTAATAAGGCTTTTGACAATTTCCACGATCTTTTGACATTGTTCTATAATTTATGTTTTCCGATTAAGAAAATAAAAGTCAGATCTATATCAAAAAATAACCAATGGATGACGAAAGGAATACGTATAGGATGTAGGAAAAAACGTTTATTTCGATTTGCTTACTATAAGAAGAGGAATGTTTTTAATAAAATGGCATATAAAAGATATTCATCTATATTAAAAAAATCTATAAATATCTCTCAAAAAATTAGAAATTCAAAATATATAAGTAAATCAGAGAACATAAGTAAAGCATCCTGGAACTTAATTAAGGGAAATAATGACATTGACATGAAACATAAATTTATTAATAAAATAGTAACTAATAATGGCCGAATTATAACTAATCCAAGTGACATTGCAAATGAATTTTTTGATGTATTTACTGATGTAGACAAAGATAAAAATAATTTAAATAATACGATTAATTTATGTAGACAGATTAAAGACACTATGTTTTTGTATCCTACAGATAGAGAAGAGATCTCGAAAATAATAAAAAGTTTAAGGAATACAAAGTCAGTTGGACATGATCATTTACCTGTTCTAGTCATAAAAGCTACTAAAGATACACTGGCACCAGTTATAAGTTTTTTAGGTAAATTTATCTTTCGCACAGGGTATCTTTCCAGAAAAACTTAAGGTAACTATAATAAAACCTTTTCCAAAAGAAAAAAATACTGAGAACGTTGAGAATTTTAGACCCATTGCTTTAAGTTCTGTTATTGATAAAATATTTGGAAGAGCCATGCATAACAGAATTATCAATTTCATAAATAAGCATAATGTTTTAGATATTAACCAAAACGGTTTTCAAAAAGGTAAGTCTACTGTGTTGGCTGCATTTAACTTGATTAAAAACATACTAGAATTTGTTGATAAGTCCATTGAGGTAGGGGCGTTCTTTATAGATATGACCAAAGCATTTAACTACGTGTTACATGATTTATTGCTTGCCAAGTGTGAAAAGTATGGACTTCGTGGCAACACATACAGTTGGCTTAAATCATACTTGGAAAACAGGACTCAATATGTTGCTTTAACAAATTTAGATGATAACCTCAACGAAACTGTATTTAAATCTGAGAGGAGGGTTAGTAATGTAGGTGTGCCGCAGGGGAGCATTTTAGGTCCTTTGTTATTCTTGTTGTACATTAATGACCTCCCAAAAGCAACCAAACACTTCTGTACTTTGTTTGCAGATGACTTATCTGTTATAATTCCAAATACTTCTAATTCATATGATTCTGCCATTAATAATACATTGAATGACATCACTGATTGGCTTAACAAAAATAATTTTAACATTAATACTAAAAAAACAAAATATGTACAGTTTCACAACCAAAGAAACAACAAGGTAGCTAATGTAACGATTATTCATGATGGACAAATAATAAATCAATATGATGAGATAAAATTCTTAGGAATAATGTTAGATAAACATTGTTTATGGAAACCTCACATCAAAAATATATGTACAAAATTGAATAAATATTCTTATGTATTATGGAGGCTAGTCAACAAAACAGACTTGAAAACGGCGTTGATGGCATATCATGGATATGTAGCGTCTATTCTTAGATATGGAATTGTCATTTGGGGAAATTCAGTTGACTTAGAGAGAGCATTCATTGCGCAGAAAAGCTGTGTAAGGGCTTTATGTAGGTTGCCGCAAAGAACAAGCTGTCGATCCAGTTTCATTAAATTGGGCTTACTTACACTACCGTCAATGTATATTTTTGAAACATTTTGCTTTGTAAAGGTCAACTCACACTTGTTTACACGGAACTCTGATTTGTCAAATACTTATCGTGGTAGGTTCCCGGATAAGTTAGTATTGCCAACTATGACCATGACTCTTTACAATCAAAGTTGTTATCCGATGGCTATTCGTATTTATAATAAATTGCAAGAAGATCTGAAGTCCTTACCGTTACCATTATTTAAAAGCAAATTACGTTCCTTTCTGGTAGAAAAGTGCTTCTACACAGTGGAAGAATATTTGACGTATTGATTATTTTTTTTGACATTATTTTTGACATTATATACCAGTATAAATTGATTTTTATTAATACCCTATGACCCATGACTTATAATTTGTACCAATGATATGGTTTCTTTGTATGTAACTTAGGGTTATTTTCTAGATGAGACTGCATGGTTTACCAAAATATTTGCATGCCTGTATTTGGTTAAGAGTGAGTTGTTCTATGTACCAAATGAATTGAATTGAATTGAATTAAATATTTATTTTATTCTGCTTTATAGTATTACATATCTGTGAAATTTCAACTGTCTAACTATCGCGGTTCATGAAATACAGCCTGGTGACATACGGACAGACAGACAGACAGACAGACGATCAGCGGAGCAATGTATTAACATAGGGTAAAAACGGGACCCTATTAAAGGTCCCGTTTTTACCCTTGGGTACGGAACCCTAAAAATCACTGTTTATGAACAAAAAATATATACCTACGTTAATCATTGCATAAATAGAAAGATCACCTAATAAGCTGATTCTATCAATTCCTTACTTATAACTTACTTATAAATGCAAAACTGAGTTTGTTTGTTAAGCTTTCACGCCTTAACTTCTGAACATAGGTTCATTATGAAATTTTGCATACAAGAGCACGAAGAAGGACATAAGCTATTTCTTCCCGTAAAAAGTACTGTTCCCGAGGGAATGACGGTAGCGCGAGCGAAACTGCCGGCGAAAGCTAATATTAAATTAAATAAATAGTAACGATTCATTTAGATTTAAAAATCTTAGTAGGTTATTGTTCCATTCAAAGGCTAAAAATAAATAAAAAATTTAAATATAGGGGTTCTTTTCATGATGTACCTAAGTGAACACTAAGAAAGAATTTCCCGTAATTCTACCCCTAAGAAGGTGAAAAAGGGGGCAAAGTTTGTATAGGAACTAGTGATTCTTTTGTCAAATTTTCGAATTCTACGCGGGCGAAATCGAATGAAAAACTAGTTTCAATATACAAATAATATCGAAGAGGTACGTTTGATTTTGCCACTTCGCCCCAAATCTCACTATTTACATAAAACCGGTCCTGAATATTTTATGCGGATAACAACTTGTTTTCCATAATTCTAGAATGATCAATTTCAACCCTCTTCATAAAATATTTTATGCGCTGCAAATCTTTTTGCTATTAAGGTCAACTTATTTTACTAATTCAGTTTTAAATATATACAAAATACAATCATTTTAGTACGTAGATACTATACTTATATAGCTTGGTCTACAGAGATACCTACAGTATTCTACGTATTTGCGTTATAAAGATTTCACAATAATATAACCAACTAGCTTTCGCCCGCGGCTCCGCCCGCGTCAATGTCGATCCCTCGGGAACAGTACTTTTTCCCGGGATAAAAGGTCTATGGTTCATGCAACTATTTTGTAACTCCAAGGATCTTTCCTTGCAAACTCTTTAACGTAACGTGGGCACATGTTATTCTTTTTCACTATAAACTGGGCCAAAGGATAAATTACAACATAAAATACAAAACCAATTTCATGATAAGTTTGCGCGGAATATGTAAAAAGTTGCAGAAGTTGGCGTTGGGTAAGTTTGAAGAGGTTATGGACCTGTAGCGCAGGGCGCAGGCGGTGCCGTCTCGATATTCATATCGCAGGCACACGTGGCGGCAAACTTGCATTTAATTGCACTCAGTTTCTGATTTAGTTATTCTAGGTATTCTATCTAGTATTATTAGTAATAACTAACATCTGTCATCATTCCTCGAAAAGTTTACTTAGAGGACTTTATAGTCAAATGCCGTGCGAACGAAAAACATCGCGACTGCTCAAACCATTAGGCGGCGCAAAACCATTAGGCGATTGTTTAAAAATAAAGAAAAGTCCTAATATTTTCATTTTATTTATATTTTATAAAAAATTAATGGGCGATCTCCGAGATGTAAATATAAATATTGTCATGTGAGAATTATTGTTTTAGACGTAAAATTTACAAACCTTTCAAAGAATTTTGTTTTTAGTTATTATAACATATATTTATATATATCGTTTTTAAATTTCATATGTATCTATTTCAAATTCCAATAAGGGGATATCTTCTGAATCTTGTGCAAGAATCGACCTCATCATCATCATCATATCAGCCGCAAGAAGTCCACTGCTGGACATAGGCCTCCCCCAAGGATTTCCAATACGACCGGTTGGAAGCGGCCTGCATCCAGCGTCTTCCTGCGACTTTAGTCAGGTCGTCCGACCATCTGGTCGGTGGGTGTCCGACGCTGCGCTTGCCGGTACGTGGTCGCCATTCGAGAACCTTTCTGCCCCATCGGCCATCGGTTCTGCGCGCTATGTGCCCCGCCCACTGCCACTTCAAAGAGCTAATCCGCTGAGCTATGTCGGTGACCTTTGTTCTTCTACGGATCTCCTCATTTCTGATTCGATCTCGCAGAGAAACACCGAGCATAGCCCTCTCCATAGCTCTTTGAGCGACCTTGAGCTTTCTTATGAGGCCCATAGTAAGGGACCACGTTTCGGACCCGTAAGTCATCACTGGTAACACACATTGATTATAGACTTTCGTCTTCAGGCACTGAGGTATTTTGGACGAGAAGACATAGCGGAGCTTCCCGAACGCTGCCCAGCCGAGTCGGATTCGTCGAAACACCTCGTCCTCGAAGCTGGAACTGCCAACCTGGATCAATTGACCCAAGTAGACATATTGGTCCACAGCTTCAAGGACGGAGTTCCCAACAAATACCGGTGAAGGCACAACATGGACATTCGACATTATTTTCGTCTTGTCCATGTTCATTGTAAGGCCCACCTGTTGGGAAACTCCATTGAGGTCATTGAGCATGGTACTTAAGTCCTCCAGCGTCTCTGCCATAACAACGATGTCATCGGCAAATCGAAGGTGAGTGATATACTCGCCATTGATGTTGATGCCAAGTCCTTCCCATTCCAGGAGCTTGAAAGCATCCTCCAGAGCAGCGGTGAACAGTTTCGGAGATATGACGTCTCCCTGTCTCACACCTCGCTGCAATGGTATAGCCTTCGTGCTCTGCTCCTGTACTCGAACTGACATGGTGGCGTTGCTGTATAAGCACTTCAACACTTCGATATACCGATGGTCGATGCGGCATCGCTGGAGGGACTGAAGCACGGCCCATGTTTCGACCGAATCAAAGGCTTTCTCATAGTCCACAAACGCTAAGCATAATGGCCGGTTATACTCTCTGGTCTTCTGTATAACCTGCCGCAGCGTATGGATGTGGTCTATGGTACTGTAGCCTTTTCGGAAACCGGCTTGTTCGGGAGGCTGGAAAGCATCGAGCCTGTTCGTGAGACGATTCGTGATCACCCTCGAAAACAGCTTATAGACGTGGCTCAGGAGTGTGATGGGTCTATAGTTCTTCAATAGAGTATTATCACCCTTTTTGAAGAACAAAACCACCACACCCCTGTTCCACGCCTCCGGCGTAATGCCCTCGAACAGAACGGAATTAAAGAGCCTCTGAAGGACTTTCAGTACCGGCGTTCCGCCCGCTTTCAGAAGCTCTGCTGTAATTCCGTCCTCGCCCGGCGCCTTGTTGTTCTTTAGCTGTTTGAGGGCAATCCTAATCTCGTACAGGCTGATGTCCGGGATGTCTTCGGTATAGTGACGGGTTAGCTTGGCTCTCGGATCTTTGGCCAAGCTGACAATGGTTTTGGCTATTGAGGTATAAAGCTGCCCATAAAACCTCTCGATCTCTCCCAGCACCTCGGCCTTTGTCGTCGCCACGCTGCCGTCCTCCGTCTTCAGCTTCGTTAATCGACTTTGCCCAATAGACTCCACTCTTGCGAACACTTTGGAGCCCTTATTTAGCTCTATCGTCTCCTTAATACGCTCGGTATTGAAGGAGCGAATGTCGTGTCGCAAGGACTTTTGGATTCGTCTATTGAGCTGCCGATGCACGTTTGCGTCTTCGGAGGTCTGCAGCGGCGTGGAGCGTCGCGCGGCCATCAACTCCTGGGTCTGGGGCGAGATCTTTTGAGGTTTGTATTTGGGACAGGACCTAAAAAACTTTGATCCCACCGCTTGGACAGTTTCTACAAACCCATTGTTTAGCTCGTCCACTGTAACGCAATCCTTCAGGCAATCAAAGCGATTTGAGAGTTCCAGTTGGAAATTGTCGACATTCTTGATATGGATCGGTGATGGTCGGAGCGTAGACTTCATCAAGCGAGTCCTCTCTCGTCTGAGATTGATATTCACGATGCCTCTCACGATTCGGTGATCGCTACCGGTTTTAATCCTATTGATCACAGAGACATCGTTGAATATCTCTCTCCTCGTCGACAAGATGAAGTCTATCTCGTTTTTGACAGGGGGTTGGTCTCTTCTGCTGGGGCCCATCCAAGTCCATTTTCTATGAGGCGGCTTCTGGAAGAAAGAGTTCATCGCATAGAGTCCCTCTTCTTCCAGGAAATCAGCCAGCCTATGGCCCCTGTCATTCCGTTCTCCATATCCAAATTGTCCCACTCTGGACTCTCCATCGCTCCGCTTACCAAGTATTGCGTTGAAGTCCCCCATAACAATCGTAAAATAGGTTTCGGAAGCGTGTATGGCCCTACTAATGTCCTCATACACCACTTCCACCTCTTCATCTGAGTGTTTCCCGGTCGGCATATATACCTGTACTACCTTCAACAAGTATCTTTTAGATACTCTGAGTATCAGGTATATTACCCTGCTGGAAACACTTTCGATGGTTACAACGTTGTTGATGAGGGACTTGTGGACGAGAAACCCGACACCATGCTGTGACTTTTTAAAGTCACCCTCCCGGTGATAGAGTAGGTTACCAGACTTCAGGGTTGTCGTGCCCTCTCCCTCTCTTCGGACTTCAGACAGACCCAATATGTCCCATCGTAACCTACTCATCTCCTCTTCCACTTCCTCGACCTTCTCGTCTAGCCTCATTGTGCGAATGTTGTGTGTTACCAGGGCCAGTCTCTGTTGGGGGTGGTAGCCGGATCTCTTCCGGAGATTCTTCGCACCCCCTGCCCCGCCGTTACCGTGACCGCTACCGGAGTCAGGAATAGCGGGGCCGCCGGGGACTGGGGGCCTTGGTACGTTATCCATCTTCATGAGGGGGTTTTGCCATACTCACCACGCTTGGCAAACGGGTTGGTGAGCGCAGTTATTTGGCTAATGTAGGTTCCGATGCTGCTGCCCATTGAAACCACTTTTAAGCGTGGGAAGGGTAGGATATTATTGGGATAGGGGAGCGGGAGAAGGTTGATGGGATACTACTCACTCGGATGAATTGAGGATGAGCAAGCAGCAGCTCGGGGAGCCGGGCGCGCGTACCCGAAGTCATATCTTCTACCACCGGACAGGCAGTTGAGAATGACACCCCCTGACATGAAATCGACAAGAATCGACCTAAATTATACAAATACTTTTGATGTATTTTATTAATTCAGCGCATAGTATTTGAAAACAAGTGAATGGCCACAATTTCGTGTAGTACTGTCTTAAGTTTTGAAACATCAATTTAAAATCATTATGTTTGTATGATTGGATTGATTTTGATTAAAAGTAATAAACTTTTTAATTGTTAACAGGTACAACATTGGAGTCAGTGAAATGTGAACAAGAAATATTGTGCATTTGTGTTTAAAAATGAAACCACCTAATCATACCGACGATGACGCTACGCCGATGTGACAGCTTACCGACTCGACTCAGGGAGGTTCCTGTCCCCGGTGCACCCGAGCCTAAGACACAGCTCCATAAAATACCCGATTCCAACACTATTCCCAATTTCAACGGCATACCCAACCGAGAACAAGTCGTCGCTACCTGGAACTCTCTTCACTCGGAAGTCAAGAAAATAAAAAATGGCTTCCCTACGCAACTTGAGCTGGCAGAATATCATAGAACAGACAGAAAGGAGTCGATTAAGCACAATCTTATTCCCGCTTTGGCATGCAACAAGAGCGACGGGCGGAGGAATATCACTTATGATAATCGGCAGGTCGGGGTCAGTTCGCAGGACGCCGAGCATGATGCGTCATTCCCTGTGGATACAGGCCAAGCGGCCACGGTCGAGTGCGGGACTAATATGGCAAAAAGACGGACTCTGCTGCAGCGGTTGCTCCCGTGGAAAACACAGGAATGTGACTGTCAGGAACGGTACATACCTAAATACCGAGCGGCGCCCAAACTCCGCGCTGAGGATTTGTTGTGTACGTGTGGTGCCAGTGCGAACAAATTCTCGAACAAGAACAAACCCTATGCCGAAAGAGGGCGTTCAAAAAGTGTAGGATACGAGGCGGCTCGGGAAGTGACACAGTTCCGTAGGTTAGTGTTAAGTGTCACGTAATCGTAGTGTTTGAAGACTTATCTTTTGGTATGTTGCATATCAACAGGCAAGTCTTCGTAAATGTGTGTTGAATTAAAGTGTGTGATGTGTCAGGTGCGCTAGTGCTGGTGCGACGGTGGGAGCAGAGACGGCGGCCGCGTTGCGAGCTCGTGCGGCTCTCACGCTGGCTCGTCGGTACTACCCTGAAGGTGGATGGGGATGGACCATCACTGTCGTGGGGACTATCGTACAAGTGCTATCACACGGCTTGCAGCTGGGAGGCGGCACGGGTGCGATAGCTTGTACAGCAGCTGTTAAATATCGAGTTCCACCACTTTACACTCATGGTAAGTACCATTATTAATAAGCCTATTAGTTATTTAGGTACGAATTGGAAATCGCCCTAGGTTTTGTATAATAACTCAAGTTGACAGTATACACAGTCTCCTCGATAAACAGGAATGCAAATGTATGCTAATTCCCGCTTGTTCAATGGATTTGCAGATGCTGCCTGTGCAATTTATTTAATACCTACTTACAAGCTGAATAATTATGTTCAACTTATATTATTACGATGATAACAAAAACAAAACTTTTTTTAAAAAAGAATTCTAAATGCTGTACGGCGTGAGAAATAGATTAAACTGCTCAATTCGTCATTTAAGTTCACGTTCACCAAATGGTATTTAAAATATCTTACGATGAATAAAATACGTATTTGACTATTGACTATCAATCTAATTAAATAGACACACATGATGACTAGAAAACTCTCAGTGTCAAATTACGTACATAAGTAAGTAGATATACGAGTATGTTTGTATGCGAGTTTCTTTATTCCAGCATCAACTTCTGAATACCTCAACGGACTTAGACATATGGGGCATCGTTAGTATCCTTACATCCTGCCGAGCGACATGGGCTATATTTTTTTTGACTAAGGCAGTCGTGTTTTTATTTCGTTCAATAACCTTTGTGTGCTTAGCATTCTTCTAAGTATTGTTTATTTTATTTGGCATCGTTGTAACAAAAAATAAATAGGTTATTTTATTTCCTAGTTTTATTTGTACTTGTATGTAGTTTATACTTTCTGGTGAAGTTATAAGAATGTATGTCAACTAGAGAATGAGTTTCATATTCCTAAAGTCTCTGAATCATGTCGTATTTAATAAGAGTATATCAAAATAGCATTGTGAATGCAAAATATAACACTTAAAAAACATGTCGTAGATGTTTGAAAATACAGTGATTTGAATTTTCAAACATACAATTGAAAAACAGAAACTCACAAATTGAAAACGGAGCAGTAAATGGGAGCCTCCTTGACTTATAGTCAACCCTCCCGATTGAGGTCACTCTAAATGAAATATATTCGCTAATAGCATTTTAGCAAGTCGGGAAATGTCCCGACTTTCAGTTCAATGGAACTTAAAGTCGAGGACTAAACTTATCGACCTCTGAGGAATGGTTTTTTTTTTCTCTTGTTATTTTTTCTTTCTATTTAGTTTTAGTCATGATAATTTTTTATGATTACTTTGTCACTAATTCAAGTAGGTTTAGTTTTAGCGATTATGTTTTTTTTATATCTTTGTTGTAAATGAATCAATGTAAATATACCTACAATTAAATGGAATATCGTTTTTGTTGCTTTTAAGTCTTCTTGCTTAAGCTTTCAGCATAGCTCTCTCCATGAATTGACATATTATTTATTAGCATTACATGCAGAAACTGGAATTAAAAACGGCAATGTTCGTGTTAGTTTCCGATTTCTCATTTAGTAAATATGCAACGTGAAAGTTTAAACGAAGTTATTAGCATTATATTGAATGCTAGGTAGTTGGTCACTTGAATTCTAAGTAAATTTTCTTTCATATGAAAATAAAGTGCCATATAAATTGTAAAAACGTCGGTGTGCGATGACGATAACATTAAAAATAATAAAAAAAAATCTTCATAACAAAAGAACCACGGACAAACTTCTCCAAAGCCCGTGACAGCGGTACGCCATTTCCTGCACTCTATTCTCACCTCACCTTTATAATATTTTATAATAACCTGCACAGTTTTCGCACATTTATTTTAGTAATGGGTACATAAACATACAGTACTTTCTACATCTAGACTAATATTATAAAGATTAAAGTTTTGTGTGTTTGTCTATATCTATCTATACTTCTAGACTAATATTATAAAGAGGAAAGATTTGTTTGTTTGACGCGAATAGGCTCCGAAACTTTGTTTAGTTGAAAAAAAAAAAAGTTGTTTAGATAAAAAAGTTGCGTCTTAATAAGAATAACAAAAAAAAATTGACATTTTTGATTTTTTTTTCAAATGGCTTTGCTGTAAGTTTTTTTAAATTTCGGACCCTCATATTTCCGCCATTTTTAAAAACTCCGAAAAATTGGCTAGGAAAAAAAATTCTATATAATTACCGAACTTGCTTACAAAATTTCATGAGAATCGGTTGAGAAATGCGACCTGTAGGCGAGAACAGACAGACAGACAGACAGACGGACAAAAGAATTTTTGGCTAGTCAAAACTGAGACGCTTCGCTTGCTTTGCTCGCTCGGCCAATGAATAAACTTAAGAACTACGGTCCAATTTTAAAAATTCCTTCACCCTACTTGCTGATAATATAGTAAGCTATATTATATAACAAAGGCTATATTATATTTAAAAAAAACATACGAATTTTGAGTTAATGTAATCCAAAGTTTAAAAAAAAAAGGTTTGCACTCCGAGAGTCCCGGCATAAGTGAAAACTTGAACATTAACGTTACAGCAAGTGCAGGCGTACATTTTCGCCGCGCGGTAGAAAGAGAGGGGGAATATTACTTCCTCTCCTACGCCACCAGCGGTCTAAGGTCACGTGTCCGTCTTACGAATTTTCGATCAGGTCACGTGTTCTGACGCTAATTTAAATTTTTTTACTTATTTCTAAAAGTGCACAACGCCGCTAAAGAACTTTTCACTTCAAAATTTGCGTATAAAGGTCATTATTATGAAAGGGTTTTTATCTATTTTCATTATGTGAAATTTACCTTCTTGCAAGATGAGTTTTTGAAATGCTTTCTTAGTGTGCGCACGACGATAAACAGAAACGTTGTGGACCTTCCACTATCGATGGAAGCCACTTATTTTAAATTAACTAAGTACATCAATATTAATATTTTCCGTCAGCTCCATAGCAAAGAAGCATTACACGCAATAAAATGTATACCCTTTTAAATTTATTAAATATCTTAAATATATCTTAAATATATATATATTAAAATCAGCTATAATAATATAAATATTTAAAGCACTTTGATAAAGTCGCACATTATGTCCTAAGTCAACGCACCAAAATAGATTTCATAAAACGTTTTGCGTGTTAATGGAAGCTATTCCCAAAAGTGCCATTCAAAGTTGTTCTGCCACAATTCCATTAAAGAATACAGTATATTATCATGGAATTTCAGACAACAGTCGTTAAATCAACAGTGACGTTAAGACAAATTACTTGGCACTACGAATTGCGTTACTTGAGGGAGCATGTCCCGATTTACAACACAAATGCAGCTGACTTTGTTATGTCATTCGCTTACTGTTACTACATATTTTGGTAAATCACTGCATCGTAATATAAAATCGTTAAATACTTCAATCATATTGAATGGGAAATACATAGTATCACATCTTGTTCCCTTGCGGAGTAGACAAAATCCAGATCTATAAGACCTTACGGCTACATTTAGCATTTTGGAGGGCGTGTAGATGGAAAATGGAATTAAAATAGTGATGGGTTGCCGCATCGCCTATTGATTGACATGATTCCGCAGATTGCCCATTTGGAACGGGAAAGTATGCAAACATCAAGTTTGGCCACATAAAAAATATGCCCAAGGCTTCAAAGGGCTAATCCGCTGAGCTATGTCGGTGATCTTGTTCTTCTACTGATCTCCTCGTTTCTGATTTGATATCGTAGAGAAACAACGAGCATAGCCGTCTCCATAGCTTGAAGTTTATTTTCTATTTTAGTATTTAGATACATTGTTTTACCCTATTAATCATTGCCCTTGCACTATCCTCGAATACTCTACACCACTGACTTGGTTGACTGGTAGAAAAAGCCATAGGCTTCAAGTCCGCCTTTACACTTTTAATTGTGTATGAAGTTAAATAAATAGCTCTTTGAGCAGATCACATTTCTTTAAAGGCATTCTCATATTTTACCTCTTACTTTAATTAACAAAGTTGCATTTTAGATTCGACTATTCCCTTTTTACAATCTAATATACCCTTAGTACGTAATTTTGTTGCTTTCCGTGCACTTAAATCTTATAAATCAAAAAATGAGAATGCAAATTACACGCGTATTAAGTAATATATCACATAGGTATATAATATTTAAATATAAAAGTTTTTTGCTTCGCGATAATTTGAAACGCCTCGAATATTCCTTGATCATCACATATTGCAAAGTTTTCCGAGAAAACGCGTGGTGACTACACAACACGTTTTAATATCCTGCAAAATATCGGCTGTTTGATATAACGCGTATCGAACAAATAAATCTCACCCCTTATTGAAACCCGCGTTAGAATATTAAGTACGTGATGCTTTTCGTACTTTTATAAGAATTTTCTCCAGTTTATGTTATTATCTGGATGCGATTAAAAATTATTTACTATTGATCCGTACATAAAAGGTCAAATTGTACTTAATTATAATTATGAATTTTTTAAGTTATTATGTTGGTTATGTGTAAATGTAATAGTTATAAGAATCCAGACACAATGTTAAAATCGTTATTGAATTATAGTATTTAATAAATAAATAAAATTATAACAATTACATGAATTTAAGTAAAGAACACTTCTTTGGGTGTGTTCACAAGAATACAGAATTTAAAACTCTTCGGTGCTGCTCTGGGAGAAAAGAAAATGCTTAGAATGTTCCAGCTGCTTCTCTTCCCGCGCAGATCGAAAGATTGAAGTCAATTTTGTTTTCATTTTATACCCTTTTCTTATGGACGTGTATGATTCTATTGAGGATGCTGATTCCGGCATTAAAATAATGCCAGGGAGTTCAAAATCATAGTATTACAGAAAAATATAGAAACAAATATTTTTACAAGGGAAACTTTTAAAAAATTGTTAACCAAAATAAAACATTATTTTATAATAGTCACACAGTTTGTCCACATACTACTTATATTTTAGATAAGAATTGGAATGAAAATGTACCTATATGAATGTTCTAACCCCAGGTAATACTCGAACTGAGTAAATTATCCTAGTTTTGCTGACCAGACTGCACGATATCAGGAAAGTTCATCAGCACGGCTAGGTGTCAATAAAATTCTACGGATGCCAAATAGTTACGCAACCTCATCTACACAGGACCGTACTTAAGGTAAAATTCCTGATAATATTCTCATATCTATGGTAAAATTACTTCTAGTCTCTAGACTAATATTTCACATGTACAGACTCTCTTCTGACCGACTGTCATTTTTTGACGTGACAACGTCTAATAAATCGATGAATGCCGGCTGCACGCACGAAAAATATCACTTTCCGTGTGCAAGTGAGAGCGCGAAACAAGCTATAAAGAGGCACGACTTGTGACCACCTTGTGACACATCTCTTCCACCGTTATCATGTAAAATTATCGTCCATAAACCGACTTTACCGACACCAATTTTTTTTTGTATGTACTAATTTTTTTGGTGCACAGACGTGGTCTTTTACTGAGGCTCAAAAGTCAGGCTCAAAGTTTGCAAACGAGTAATGGAGAGAAGCGAACTCTTGCGACTGGTAAACACAGTTAGGAACACCCATCTATTCCATTCCATTTCATTTCATTCACAGAAGAAATTACCGAAAACTTTTATGAAGAGTTTACAAGATAACGTACAGAAAGTGGCTAGATGAATGTAGAACTAGTTATCTGGCTGGCTTTAGATATTATTGTAATGAGTCATCCTCCAGTCAAATAAAATGCACCTACGAATATTTGCTATTGAAACATTCAAATTACAACCTGTACAATACGTGCATGTAATTTGCCAAAAAAAGAACCTCTCCAAGTCTTCCTATGGATGTCTGAGGCGACTTAGGAAATACAAGCTAAATAAACATCAATGAGAGCTCTCCAACCCGTATGGCCAGCGAGGAGAGTGTAGGCCAAATCCTCTGTCTGCTCTGTCCAAGTATGGCTCCGGTAGTACAGAGAGGGTCATGCTCCTGCAGTGGAGACTGGAGGGACCTGATAATGATGATGATGTACAATACGACATGCAACAAACCAATCGGAAAGTGTAGGCAATTTACCTTTGGTTACATTTACCAACATATTTATTATTTTTGCTGAGCGCTGTCCAATTTATCGGGGCAAACCATCGTTGTTTGTTTTTAACGCGAACTAAATCTTTTTCCAGACACTTTTAATTAAAATAAAAAATTTATGAAAATCGAAAACAGTTTTGCTTGTGAAAAACAAATTGAAGTGGTATCTAAAGCGAGTGCATTGAAGATATTTTTAAAACTACATTCTAGTAAGGTTGAAAACACAGGTTGATTTGAAACCCCGTGGCAATACCTATTAAAATCTCGACATTAAAATCTCTAAAAAATTTCAAGAAAAAAAGTAAAATAGAAAAAAGTTTTTTTTGTGTTTTGTATGTATAAATTAAGTTATGCTGCATGTATGAAGATCTTTTTGGTACCATTAGAAATGTACATTTTTAAAGAAAAAAATTTTAAACGGTGAAAATCGTCTTCACGCCATTTGCACATGCAATCCATTTACATAACTGGAATCAGAATTACTACTGTAACTACAGCTCAAGACAAGAGAATTGAATTTTTAATCTCTATTATCTAGGCTTGAGCTGCTAAAGCATTTTCTATTATCAAGTCCATAATTAGTTCATATAATTACCATTGTCTTATTTTAATTTTGCGATCATACCAATAACTGACTTTTGTTACCTACCGTACTCCTAGTCTACACATGGAGGTCGTAAGGGGCGACTTAGGAAATACAAGCTAATCAAAGCTCATACACATCAATGAGACCTCTCCAACCCGTCCGGCCAGCGAGGACAGTGTAGGCCAAACCCTCTGTCTGCTCTGGCCAAATATGGCTCCGGTAGTACAGAGAGGGTCATGCTCCTGCAGTGGAGACTAAAAAGACCTTATCTTGATGTTGTTGATTACCTACCGATGCTGTAGTTTTCTATAGGCGATAAAAGTTTTGAAATTTGTAGAAGAATTTAACTATATAGCTTACTTGGCGTGAGCATAATTAGCGCTTACACAGGGTAAGCAACCCTGAGCGCAGTCCTCACTGGGATGGGTGACAAGTGGCATAACATCTCGAGCTCCTCCGTGCTTCGGAAGGCACGATAAGCCGTTGGTCCCGGCTGATATCATTGATGGCAGTCGCTAAGCTATGTCAGAAGTTTTAGGCAGCTTGAAAAATCTGGCACCAGTGTTGGCAACTTACACATACAATAACAAACAAATTATAAGGGTTTTGAGCAGTCACAGAGCTAATATCTATTCTCAGTCTTGTTATATAAAGAAGAGGAAATTCCCAGCGCTCCAAAATTTCGGTACCAGCAGCTCCATGACAATTATTAAAATTCCATACAAATGTTCCCAGCGGGTCCACGTAAATTATGAAGATTACAGTGGTCAGCAGGTTAAAGTCGACATTATTTTGTATTATTTGTACATGCTAAACTTTAGGTCTTAAAGACATAGGCTCTGTCTACCCCGCAGGGATAAAGACGTGATACTATGTATGTATAACGTCCTATAAATCGATGAACTCTTTGTATGATGGAATAATAGGCTAGTTTCCTGGGTCGTAATAATAACATAACAATTAGTCCGTCAGTTAGATAATCAAAAAATATTGGACACGTATTTTGTCTTTTGTCAAATAAACAATAAATAATAAAGATAAAGCGCGTCAAAGTTCAGGAGTGGGGGCTCGTGACGTCAAAGTTTGCTAAAAATTGTAGCAAACTATGACGTCACACGGAACTTCAAAGGGCTATATCTTTATCATTTTTTGTTTAATCGACAAAAGAAAAAATACGTGTCCAATATTTTTTTAATATCTAACTGACGGACTAATTATATTTTTTTAGGAAACTAGCCTATTCTACGCAGGCGGGACAGATTTGGTCTAGTGTTGCCAGGTCCAATTGGATTATGATCGGGGCAGAAGGGAAAACAAATCAGGATTTAAGTAATATTAGGGATCTACAACATACTTATACTGTTTGTTTTTTGTCATGTATACTTTTAATCTTAATTTTGCTTTTCGCGACTCAAATTAGTAATTACTCTTATTTTAATCATACAACAATAGTTAGACTTTCTGATCTGATAAGATTACAATTCAATCACATTTTTTATCATATTCGCTGCTTTATGTCGCCCTAGATTGATACGTAATTTATATTTAATTTTAAAAAATCAAATTCTATTTTTAAATTATTTTTTCTACATCCATTGCGGTTTATATTATCTTAAATAAAAAATAGTTAAACATACGAAAGTAAAAACGAAACGTTGTACACCGTTGTTGTCAAAAGTTAACAAGTCCTGGGATTTATCTGATCAGATCTAACTGACCACAGATATACTAAACAGACAGATAAACATTTCAAACTAATAACACCCCTATTTGTGGAACAGCTTAAAATATATAGGTAATATATATATACTTAGGAATAAACCTTGGTAAGGGGTGTCATCCACTACTGCCTGTCCGGTGGTTGCAGGTATGGCATCGGGTATGCGCGCCCGGCCTCTCGACCTGCTACTTGCTTTTACCCCATTCGTCCAAATGAGTAGTATCCCAATACCTTCATTCCCTTCCCAAATTCAACAAATTCCTATCCTTCCCCAGCAGCAGCGTCGGAAGCACAAGAAGCCAAAAATGCGCTCGTTGGTGAGCGCGCCTGCCAAGCGTGGCAAGTATGGCAATATCATCCCATGGAACGAAGAACCCCTGAGAGAGGTGTTTGTCCAGCAGTGGACTTCTAACGGCTAGAATGATGATGAAATATATTTTTGTGTTTTATTTTGCATTCACAGTGCTATTTAGATATAAATACGGTAAATTCAGGTGAAAAAATTTCAAGAGGTCGCTGGTTCAAATACCGCCCGCTTTAATTTTTTCACCATATTTTGTTTCGCCAAAAAAACTCTTGTAAAACAAACGCATGAAACTTTAATTAAAAGCCCGAGTTCTCTGAGGTTTTAGTAAAGTGAAAAACTTTGTACTTTGTCATTTTGCGAAATTGACAGGACACGTCGCCCGCTCCATTTGTCACAACATCTGAATTTATGACGCCGGAAGTTCCCTGTGGATTAATCCAGGACAACATGACACTTTACTCACTTCACCCGCTTAATATTGATGATCTCATGGTCATATATATATTTCATGCAAAAAAACGACTTCAATCAAAGTATTGCACCGATTTTGATGAAAATAAAATGAAACTAATGTGAAAGCATACCCTATCAACCAATAACAGAATTACAAAAATCGGTTCATATATGATATGACATAGTAATGCGGTTGCAAACATTATAAAGAAAATACAGCGGAGTTAATAATCTCTTTCTTTTTTTAAAGTCGATTAAAATATGTGAAATTTATTATGACGCTCGGTTCATCATCATCATCATCAGGTCCTTTTTTGTCTCCACTACAGGAGTACGACCCTCTCTGTACTACTAGGGCCATACTTGGCCAGAGCAGCCAGAGTACTTGGCCTACACTCTCCACGCTGGCCAGACGGGTTGGAGAGGTCTCTTAGATATTTATAAGCTTTGTTTAGCTTGTATTTCCTAAGTCGCCTTCTACGACATCCACGGGAAGACTTGGAGTGGTCCTATTCTACTCTGCCGGATACCACACGGCTACGACGCTCGGTTTTCTAATATAAAACCTTAAAAGCGTAAAGAACAATTTTACTTATAGACCAGTGCCGAAGCCTTTGAAAATGATAAAAGTAAAATTAAATTATAGTAGGAGGAAACCCATTACAAATAAAAGAAAATCATACACCATAAATTAAAGGAAAAATAAATTACGTGGGATCTGAGGTCGGGAAGTAGGATGGGGTGAACTTATAGGGATGGAAATAAAAATAAAAAACCAAACACTTGCTTATTTGAATTTTTCACATACATTTTGACATTATGTGAAAAAAGTGTAAATACAAAAGGAATAGAACTTGTTATTACCTAGATAATTACCATATAACGTTTTTCCACAGGACTTGTAGTTTTGCCGGAAATCGAGATAAACCGTGTTTTACCCTTAAAAGCTCATCCCCTCCCACTTCCCGATCTCGAATCGCCCATAATTTATTTTTTCTTTAATTTATGGTGTATCCTAGTCCATCTTTATTTTTATTAAATTATAGTAAGTTTCATCCTATTCTAATTTTAATGTTTTAAAAATTATCGGCTCTGGTCTATTAATATATTTAGGTATGTTACAGATGGTTTGTGCAAAAATAATGTACTGTTTCGAACAAATCGTGCGAACGGTTTTTTTATTTATCTTGATTCTACCACACTCAAACATTCTAAAAAAGGGGTATGGGTAAAGTTGGCTTAATTTACTACTTTCGCTGACATTCAAGAGAATTGTAAAATGTGAAAGAACAGATTACGACAAACAAATCTTATTTTCGGACACATATAGCATAGCCTTATCGGGGTCGAGTTATAAGGCTTATTTTCTTTAAAAATCAGTATCTATACAACACATTTAAAATTGGGTAAGAAAGCAAACAAATGAAGTAATAAAACTAAAACCCGACTTCTTTATTTGTGGATAAAAATATTTTAACGGAAAAATAATTATACATTTTATACAATAAATGTGTGCAATCTACTTTAAAACATCTTTCATTCGATACACAACACAACAAAACTAAATTCAAAAATGTATTCTACGTACATTTTGTACTCGCGGGCGCCATTTTGTATTTAATGTGACATCACATACCCCGTAACCAGCGAACAGTCAAGACTCATCCCAGTGTATATATCAAAATTACGGTGAGTAGTTTGGAGACACGAGAGATCAAACGAACAAACATAACCCTCCTTTCAGCTTCGCCGTAGTCGGGAATAAATAACTCCTGCTACTTTTATCATACAATTGTACAATGAGTGCAGCGAGATGAACAATGGAAAACTGACCTGTTTCTCTATCTATTTTTATTCCCGACGGACTTTATAAGCACCATCAATATGTGCGGATGGAAGTGAAGATCAAATGTAGATGCAATATTCTGCCTGGAGGAATCAAAACATTAGTCTTACACTACTCTTACACTACACTTACACTAGTCTTACACTAGTCTTACACTAGTCTTACACTAGTCTCACACTAGTCTCACACTACTCTCACACTAGTCTTACACTAGTCTTACATTAGTCTTACCCTAGTCTTACACCAGTCTCACACTAGTCTCACACTAGTCTTACACTTGTCTTACACTAATTTACTAAGCTTCAAAAATGTTGTAATGATTTTTTTAAATGTATGATTAATGTATTTTTAAGTTTTTTTTTACATACCTTAAAGATAAATTATTTGGTATTTAATATATACCTTAGGTCTTTTGAGTTACCTAGTCAGCGTGAAATGAAACAAATTGCCAAAGAAAGGGGAAAATTGGAAATCACTCCACTGACAAGAGCTAGGCTCTAAAATAGAAAGAAAGAAAAAGCAATCAGCGTTACGTGACTGAAATTATAGAATTTGTCTTTTTCACTTTTTATTATAACAGCGACAAACAGAGTCGACTTTAACGATATTTTTAAAACCAGATCTGAGCTAAATAACTCAAAAAAAAAAAATCAAAACGTTTATTCAATATAGGTTTCTTTGAACACTTATTAATTGTCATATTTCACTTCTCAACAATTGTTGACGTCAAAAATTTACTTATGGCTAAGTTTAACGCCGCTTCCAAAGCGGAGTGCAGAAGAAGCGGCAACAAACTGCACAGCGCATTTTCTCCAAGGACGACAACTCACAATTTATGAAAATCTTAGAAATTAAGTATGTGGACTGAGTATACATTGGTATATTTAATGTCATGTTCGAATTGAATTTAAAAAATAATGTCATATTATAGAAATTAATAACACCGAAATAAAAAAAAAATGTCAAATTATGTACCTACTAAAATAAAAATAAAAAAGTCATCTTTAAAAATAACACGTACAGAATGTACCACACATTATAGTCATATAAATACAGAATTACGAGGCGTCCGCGCCAAGCTCAAGCCAAACATTCTTATAATTAATAAAATCTTCGGTTCTATAATATGCCTTTTTACAAAGTAATTGTTTTACATAACTTTTGAATATTCTATCAGGCATATCAAGGACCGATTTTGGCAATTTGTTGTAGTAGCGTATACAGTTTCCCATGAACGACTCGCTAACTCTGCTTAGCCGATATCGCGGAAGAAATAATTTGTGATTGTTACGCAAGGGTCTATTTATTAAATCACTAACTTTTTTGAACGACAAAATATTTTTCCTTGCATACATTATATTCTCGAATATATACTGTGAAGCTACAGTTAAGATATTAATTTCTTTAACCAACTGTCTGAGTGAGTCCCTCGCGCCCAGGCCGTAGATGGCACGAATTGCTCTTTTTTGCAGAATAAAGATAGTCTGGATGTCGGCTGCATCGCCCCACAGAAGTAATCCGTACGACATTAAACAATGAAAATAACTATAGTATACAAGCCTAGCAGTGGACTCATCTGTCAGTTGTCTAATCCTTCTAACAGCGAATGCTGCGGAACTAAGCCTATTAGAAAGTTTAGAAATATGGGCACCCCATTGTAGTTTTGAGTCGATTGTGATCCCTAGGAAAGTAGTATCATTGACGAAACCTAGTTTTTGACTATCTATTAAAATGTCAACATCGGTCTGCCTCACGTTCGGGAGAGTAAATTTAACGCATTGGGTCTTTTGGGCATTTAGCAATAGGTTGTTGGCTGAAAACCAGTTTGAAATTTTTGCTAATATGCTATTTACCGCGGTAACGTCATCACTTTGACGGTCCATCTTGAATATGAGAGACGTGTCATCGGCAAACAGCACTATGCCCGCTTCATTTTCAACCATATAGGGCAGGTCATTGACGTACGCTAGGAAAAGAAACGGGCCTAAGATTGAGCCTTGAGGCACGCCAATTTTTGAATTAGTACCATTTGATTTGACACCGTTAATATCTACTGTCTGAAGCCTATTTGTCAAGTACGATTCTATTAATTCTAATGACTTATTTTCAAACCCGTATTGTCGGAGTTTGAGCAAAAGTGTTTGATGATCAACGCAATCAAATGCTTTAGAGACATCACAAAACACTCCAATGGCATCCTGTGAATCCTCCCAAGCGTTGTAAATATGAGTAATCAGAGCTACTCCCGCATCGGTGGTCGATTTTCCACCAGTAAAGCCAAATTGTTGGTTATGGAAAAGGTTGTTAGTCTTAAAATGGAATTGCATCTGGTTCAGCATTATCTTTTCAAACACCTTGCTCAAAACCGGTAAGATAGAAATAGGCCTATAATTACCAGGGTCTGATATTTCTCCTTTTTTAAATAGTGGTATTAACTTACTACACTTCATTAAATTAGGAAATATGCCTCCATCAATGCATTCATTAAATATATAAGCTAAATCAGCAGCAATAATATTTATAATGTGACTCACTACACTAACAGACATACCCCAGTGGTCCTCCGATTTTTTAAAGTTTAGCTGTTTAAAGGCATCAATAATGTCACTGGGGTTAATATGATTATATTTAAATTTAGAATTACAAGGAGGAATATTATTTTTTTGTAAGTCCTCATAAGCCCGGAAATGTACCATATATCCGTATATCTAAGAGAAAAGCTTCAAGCCCCATTGGCACTTGGCACGTCCGACTCTGTAGAGTTCTCAAATCCACTTCCAAGCAACATTTCATTTTAACCACTCTATTGTATTTACTTACATTGTCTAACACAATTTCCTCCGCTTGACAATTTCTCACATTTAACGTTTAAATAAAATTTTAGCGCCATCATAACATGATGGTTAGGGAAGGTAGTAAACTTTTATTATGCTATTTATTTGCGAATATTGGATTACGACACGTTGCGATATTCAAATTTAATGACTGAGAAAACCAAATAAGCTCTACGACTTTGATATAAGATGATGTTATTTTAATTTTTAAGCCGGATGCTTAATAATATACGTACGAATAGCATGAGTTTTCAAGTTTATGCCAAAGTATTTAAAGTGTTTTAATGTATGTACATTTTTAAAAGTAGTTTAAAATACTTCGTGTGCTTAACATAATACGGGATCCTTCTTTTCACATAGTGTCTTAACATAGTTTTTTTTTTAATCGCTTTCTTTATAATTAAAATATAGCCCCCCCCACCTCCCCCCCCCATATCAGCTTAGCGTGACATCATCCTGGTGTCGTGAGTTTTTATAACTACGAGAATAGTTTTTATAAAAACACAAGCGACTCGCCCAGGCTTCGCACGGGCGCAATGTTGCCATTCGGGGCCATCTTTTGGTAGCTACTTGTGCTACTCGAGATAACTTTCTGGGTACGTACTCTGAGTCAAACAAAAGTTGACCATATGGTGCAGCGGGAGAGCAAGTACCATTTTACAGTAATTCTGAAAGCTGACGAGGAGCCTTCGCATTTCGACTTCATAACTAATTTTGGCATGCAACTCATAAATCTGCATAACAACATCACGGCTATGTTGCATTCAACTTAAACTATGGTCTTTTTATTTGGGGCAATCAATATTTATTGTACAGAAAAAATGTATTATGCTATGAGCGGTAAGCACCGCGAGGGCCATGCCGACCATTATTTAAAAGGGTTTGGGCATTTTACCACAACCTTGCATGTATATTCCAGAGGAAGCTTGCTTCTTTTTTTTTAATGACTATAGGTATAGCTAGCTCCAAGTGAGCTTTCGCCACTTCACCGGGCGTTCGAGGCGAGGGCAGAGTGCCCTCAGCCTGTATAGACAACATCACCAAAGGGCCCCCAAGGTGGGACGGACCTCGCTTTGGGCGTTGCCTGTGTGCGCAAGGCTTGGAGACAGCAAACTCTCATACTGCCAGATGGGCCGTGATTACGTGCATGCATAGCCTGAAGGGCCAATCTGAGAAATAATGGCCTTTGGAGAGCAGCATCTTTTGCCTTATGGGCCGAAAGCTACGTTGCAAGAAAGGCTTATCTTGAGTGCAAGCCACTCGGGACCGCCAGGCGATCACCAGTTATCGAAACTTTACCAAAAAAATCTTGTTTCTTCGTAAAATACGAGTATAATATAAACCTCTTTGAAAAGGCGAGCACGTTTGAATTGAATCTACAAGCATACTTTGTGCCTTTAACTGTGGCCGTACCGCGTAACTTACAATTTCATATTATTAAATGCTTTGGGAATCAGTAATAATATATTGTGTACTGCAACAATCACATAATTATCAAATACACAATAACTATTTTCATCAATATCCGCTAAATATGTGACTGTATCCAATGTTGGAGTATTTATCTATTCTTATCTGAATAATCTTTAACATAGAAAAACCGACTTCAAACAAACCACTGAACCGATTTTGATGAAATTTAAATAGGACCAATTTAAAAGTATACCCTTTTAAGCAAGTAAAGAATTTTTAAAATCGATTCATAAATGACGTAGTTATAAGGTAACAAACATTTAAAAAAAACATACTCGGACAACCGAATTAACCCATTTGGCGCCTCTGTACATTATAAGGTACAGCAGAAAAAATGTGGGTAGCTACTTATTGTTTAAAGCAAATGTATTTATTTCACATTTATTAAATAGTAGACGTATGTCTACTATTTAATAAATCGCATCGTCTATCGCATCGTATGATGCGATAGACCAATGCCAATTTAAGAGGGTATATATGTATAATAACTGTCAGTATGAGTGTCCTACGTTAAGAGTTTTGCAACAGGATTGAGTAAGTACAATCATTAATCTTTTTTCTTATGATTTAGGGAGTGTATATTTTTATAATGTATGTTTTCTAAGAGCATACATCCTAATCAATGAATTAAATAATATATTAGCATTTTGCACCTTATTTTGACCAAAATATATGGTCTAATACTGTACTGTACCTGATAATGTACAACGGCAGGATCCAATGTAATATTTTTTTTTCGTACCACATTAGTTCTTGACATTACAATGTTTCTAATCACTACAATGGCTTAGAAGAAGCGGTTTACGCAATATTACGTGATAGCGATATTGAAGCCGATTACAATTTTGCAGTAATACCACCAGAACCCTACGTGGTAACGTGATGAGGAAGGATACGAAGATATGATTTCTGCTTCTATACCGCGAGATGTACCCGGTAACATTGAAGTATTTAGGTGTAATAATGACGAATAAGACACGACAGTAGTGACGATGAACCTTTGGCTGAACAAGCCAAAAGAATTCATCGTCACCAGCCAAATCAGCCAGTATGGCGGAAGAGTGCACCTATTTACTGTTTTTCCGTTCAAAATCTTCTGATAATGAGAACAGGCACATGGAAATAAAAGCAGCTTGGAAAATCCACCCCGGTGCAAATATTTGACTAAGAAGTAATTAGCTTGATAACTTCCAACACTGTATTATATGCTACTCAAAATAACACACATACATTTCAGACAGACTGACTTGAAAAAGTTTATTGGTATTTTGATATTGTCGGGATATCATAAATTACCAAGGGAAGACTTATATTGGTCTTATGATGAAGAGTAGGTGTGGAAATTGTATCTAGTGCTGTGCCAAGACAAAAATTTAGGGATATAAAAAGGAATCTTCATTTCGTAAATAATGATGAAGCCAACAATAGCAGGGACAATATGGTGATGAGTTTTGTTCATGGGTATGGGCGTATGGTGTATACGTATATGATGGATATGACAATAGCCTGGCGTTTGCACGTTATGTATGACCAATGAAGATAACATGGATCAGCTGTGTTTCGCCGCACAATTGGTACTACTTACACCAAAAAACCTTACATAGGACTCGGCTTTCTTCCCCATTGGTACCAGATTTATCTACAGATACAGGCGGACATTTTCGTCAAGCTTTGGAAAAACCATTGCGATGCGGTTTATGTTCACTAGAAATGCAAAAAGTGCTTCAAAAGATTCTGTGTCAAGAAACAATGATTTCTAGATTTTTTTGTACTTTTATGGCTTTTTGGTTTAGAAACAATAGAAAAATAAACATTTCATACAAATATTAACACTACATTCATTTTGGCGGTTAATGGGTTAATAACCTTTGCCTTTTTTAAAGTCTGTTAGAAAGCTCTACCCCCAGTTATTTTTAACTTTGTAAATGAGGTCCTGTTACACTTTGTATTCACGCTGATACTCAAGTTCTTATTGATTACGCTTCAGCGAAGTTTTAAAACAATGATTGGCAACATTCTGTTGATTGATGAGTCGTGGATGAAAAGTTCCACGTCCTCGTGTTTCAATATCTCCATGATCGATTCGTTAATAATGAGATATAATTTGATCTGGCTGTTGATGAAGGTCGACCGTCACCTCCAATTTCTTAGGCCTGCGCCTATTCTTCGTTTCTCAATAAACTGCTGATCAGATCAAACAGACAGACACACTGTAAGTAGTGGATCAAAATATTTTACTAATACTTGATCTTTTAAGTATTTTTTTATATGGAAACAATAAGGATACTTTTAAAACACAACCCTTAGTGTAGTGTTAAAATTACGTTAAGAAAAATATATATAATTTATATAATATTCTAATAATATAATATTCTTGGTTTCTGACTGACTTTTACAAATAGGCTGCTTTTGAATTTAATAACGTGAAATAGTAAGTTTCGTGACGAAATTTCTAAATATTTATCAGTATTGAACGTTACCCGAAAGTCGGTTTAATGTTACCCGATTTCAGCGAAACTAAAAGAAGGGTTACCTTTGTTCGTTTGTTGTCTTGTATCTTCAAAACTACCCAATATAACTTGACTACCCAGCACAGGTATGAGATTACAAAAAGGCGCAAAGTTGAAAAAAAAATTTAAACTTATTTTGTTTGGTTTCAAATGAAAGGTATTTTACTGTATATAAAAAATATATTATGCATATTATATGCAGGAAGACGCTGGATGCAGGCCACTTCCAACCGGTCATATTTGAAATCCTTGGGGGAGGCCTATGTCCAGCAGTGGACTTCTTGCGGCTGAGAAGATGATGCTGATTATGTATATGTGAAATATTAAACCATTCTCCTGCAAAAATTTAAAATATGCCCAGAAACCTAGTAGTAGTCTTTCAGTTTTTTAACTTTATTTTGTTCCTACACAGACTAAAAGCTCGTACGCAATCGATAAAATGACAACGAATATGTGTGGCGAAAACAGTTTTGCCGATCAATCCACGTCAGAATAACCGCGAATTTGATTACAACTGACCCATATCAAGTAATGTAATACTGAAACGGAGAAAATGCTAATTTTCAGGGTGTTGCACAAAGGTATTTTTTTTTCTTTGAAATATTGGGTCTTTTCTTTGAAATATTGGGTCTTTGCCTATGAAAAGAAATTGGCGTTTTCTAGAATTTCGAGTAATTTGAATTTTTCATACTCACGTTTTTAGTATCATTGCGGGGTTGATAAATTCGAATAAAGTGAATTTTGCATGTATTTACGGACAACAGCAAGCGTGTTGCACTCCGGGAGTGCCGGCAGAAGTGAAAACTAGCCATTGCGGCGGTCTCAGGTCACGTGTCTTGACGCGAATTTTAAATTTTTTACCCAACCCAAAAAGTGCCAAGGCCGCTAAAGAAGTTTTCACTTCAAACATGTTTTTAACTGAAAATCATAGACCTTAGGAACAAAATGGCAAGCCGAAAAAGACCCCTTCATAGGCCCATTGATCTTACTAATGGGCTTATGAAATTGAGGTTTTTTTCGTTTTGCCATTTTGTTACCATTGGTCTCATAATAACAGAGAAAGTATCAAGGCATTATTCGTCTGCCTTCGATTCAAATATGGATGTTATGTATTGTATGGATTGTCACCGAAAAATTACATTTATAAAGAGACAAGCTGTTTACAGTATTATAAACATGAAAATGAATTTGTTTGTCCGCTCATTGCATTAAAATAAAAGAATCCAAACTACATACTACATCTGCTACCTACAATAGTTTTTAATGGCTCCGATATAAAGTGTTACCCGTAAGAAATCCGAGGGATATTGGTAATAAGTACCAAAGGATTTATACTAGAAAAGATTTAACCTGAAAGAAATTGGCTCAACTTAAGGCTTGCTATAAGAGCACATATAAGATGCCTATCAAGAATACCGGCATGCTGTGGCAATTAGTTTCACTAACTTTGACAACTGCCACTATTTTTGGTGGCGACGGCGCTGCACTGCATTAGTGACAGTCTTTTCTACCCATCACTGAAAGGCGTTACCTTAACTTGATAAAACTGAGTTATCATTTTTTAAACATCAGCCAAATTTCCCTCTACAGCTTCATGCAAATTTCCATACATGGCATCTTGCACGACAATAGATGTGATACATGACAATTAGATGTGTGACACACCCACGAAGGATCCAATGGCCGAATATATTAAGCGGAAATGTCACACGAGTGCGAACATTCCTATTGTCCAATAGGGCCTAAATTGCCACTTACCTAATTTGCATCGCGGCAGGCATTCAGTGTCCCGCGTGAAGTAATTGCATGTGGTTTTGTTTATACCTACAGATATTTATAATATGCAAAATAGAGTGAATATTTCCACAATAGACTAGACACGAGACATATTAAATCCAAAGTACATTATAAGATCCTATCACAAACAACTCTTGCTAAAAAATCTACTTTAATGTAAAATTAATGTAAGTTAAAAAACGGGGATATCGAATTTAAAAAAAAAAACAGATTCTTCGCAAGAATATGAAAGTCTACATACCTATCTAAAAACGCAAGTACTAATACTGGAGAAATTGAAAGCTACGTCGACTTTTGAAAAGAAATAATTAGTTAATTATTATAAAACCTAATCAATCAACTTCTAAACTATGGTAAACAAAAACGATCTGTTTATAAATACCGCAACGCGCCTGAATAAATAATAACAAAATAAATTACAATCGAGCGTAAACATTTCAGTCTGTATTTAGAACTACAAAGATCATATATTTTTAGTCAAAAGCTGTTGAAAACAAAACCACGGCACTCGCTATAATATAAATACTAAAATTTCCCTATAATAGCAAAAAAGAGTATAGTAGTGTAGCAAGACCTAATACCTCTTTAAACAAAATAAGGGGTCTATTTGAAACAAGAAAATCGTGGCTGGGTACCTTTATGACAATTTCCAGGCCACACAAGGCTTTAAAGATGTGAGCCAACGGGAGAACAATTTTTCTTTATTTTTATCTTCGCTAGCTTACATGGAAAAATATATATAGATACAAACCACCGTAATATTTTTTGATCAATACGGTTAGGCTCAACTGTTTCAAAAATAAAGACGCAGTCCGTCAACTGCAGGTACCTGTACATAGGTAAATCATTTTGTATCCTTGAAATCATTATAACAATGCTACTTTTCTATTTTGATTCAAGGAAACAAAAACATTTCTTTAAAAAAATCTGGCGCTTCGAAACTACAAGTTATGCCCTCGAAAAATCGCATTGTGCGCCCACAGATGTTTTCACTTCAATACACAAATGTCACACACACACAAAACCAAACAGTCATCAAAATTATTTTATTAATAAATAGATATTATGCTGTCAAGTTCTTAAATTATAAATTATAAACACAAAATTCATTTCTAATATATATGTTTCGACAATAACACCTGCCTGATAAAATCGATTCCACCTTGTCCACTTCGCAATCTCACTTTTACTTGGCGATGGCAGCTGCATAGTAATGCACATTGAAGGTGCTCTGAATACCTAATAACACAGCTAAGAGCAGAAGCTCTATTATGCCCGTGCAATATCATCAGCTACATTAATAACCTAATGAGTAGGTCACAAAAACCGTGATACAGTTTACTTTTATGCCATTTACTATTTATACATTGTAAATTCGTTACTTTTAAAACGAAAATTCTATGTAAAGGTAACTCTCTGCTATAATGTAATATATCTGTTACGAATATAGTAATCTGTTAGTCCTTTTTAAGGTTCCGTATCTAAAAGGTACCAAAGGAAAGGTATAACTAAACCGTTCAACTATCCGTCCATTTATTTGCCTGTTTGTCCGTCCGTCCGTCCGTCCGTTTGTCACAGAGCTGTATATTTTAAACCGTAATAGGTAGATACTTGTCATTGTAAAAGATCTTTTGCCGTTAAAACGACAATTAATAAAAACCAAAACAAGAAAAGTTTTTTGGCGTATTTTTCGAATCCGACAAAGTCGGTCTTATTATAAAAAACGCGGTGAAACCTAGGCTTAAACCTAGTCTATCCGTGGTTTGACGATTGATAGTTCAACTTAGGTTAGCAAATTATATAGTATATATAACTTTGTTTCTTTACGTAACTCCACTGAGCAGAATTAATTCAATCATTCGTTCAGTATGCTACTACACTGTTCTGATCTTAAATAATATTATAAACTAGCTGTTGCCCGCGGCTCCGCCCGCGTTAGTGTTGATCCCTCGGGAGCAGTAGAATTTCCCGGAATCAAACATACCCTATGTCCTTCCTCGGGCCTCACACCTCCATACCAAATTTCATCCAAATCAGTTCAATGGTTGAAGCGTAAAAAAACGACTGACAGAGTTACTTTCGCATTTATAATATTAGTATTAGTATGGAAGTATGGATATTATTTATACTTCTAAGTCCAGAAATGAGAAAATTTCCATAAAACCTTTACCCTCCCATTTTACCCCTTTAGGGGCGAATTTTGTCCATTTCACCCACATATATATTTTTTAATTGTAATCGAGAACATACCTATTTATTTTCATACTTCATAGTCCAGAAATGAGAAAATTTTCAAACTAATTTTACCCCTCTTCTGGGGGATTTTTTTCCAGTTGACCTACACAGATCTTTTTCAATTGTAATCGTGAATTTATTTACCTATTTTCATACTTCTAAGTCTAGAAATAAGTAAATTCCTATACAATCTTTACCCCGCTATTTTTATTATTTCAGGGGAAAATATCGTCCATTTTACCTACACAGATATTTTTAATAGTAACCTAGAACTTATATTCTTAAATTCATACGTCTAGGTCCAGAAATGAGAAAATTTCGATACAAAGTTTATACCACCCACCCCACCAAATTTCATCTACCCACACACATCTTTTTTAATTTTAAACCTACTTTCATACTTCTAAGTCCAAAAATGAGAAAATTCCATATAATTTTTACCCCTTTAGAAGTTAAATTTCTTAAAAATCCTTTCTTAGCGCTCACTCACATCATTAAAAGAACCCCTGTACCAAATTTCAAGTTTCTAGGCGCAGCAGTTTCGGTTGGTTTGCCGTTTGCCCGCGGCTACGCCGCCGCCGTTAGTGTCCATCCCTCAGGAACAGTTTGGACCCTTGAAGGGGTGACTCAGGTCATCAATATGAACAACTTTTTCTATGGGACCAATGCTGGGAACTCAAAAAAAAATTCGTCATTTCCATAAAAAAGAGTCCCGCCGCCCGGCCAGTTTGTATGGGAATGTCGAATTTTTTTTTGAGTTCCCAGCATTGTTCCCGTAGGAAAAGTTGTTCATTTTGATGGTCTGAGTCACCCATTTAAGAGTCCAAAACGATAAAAAATTCACCGTGTATATTTGCAGGCAAACTAATGCTTTGAGTTCATTCAAATGACGATTACTTTTTTTTAATGAACCGATTTTGATGAAACAAACTTTAGATGTTTTGCTGAGTTAAAACAAAGCAATTAATGAAAGATTGAAGTAAATCGGTTCAGTATTTTCGGAGATAATCGTGATCATACATACAGACAGACAGACAGACAGACAGACAAAAAATTCGAAAAAAATTTTTTTGCTTTCTATTATTCTTTTTAAGTGTCCCTCTATCCATTTCAGTCAAAAATTCTAAATGTACAGACAAAATATTTTTACTGTTTTATTATATGTATAGAATATAGATAATTAATCTTAAAATTGAGATATTGTTTGAAAATAGTATTAAAGTTTAATTTTATTCGAACTAGGCGTAGCCGCACTTCGCCTATTAGCCGTAACATACAAACTTACACCACAGATAATTAGAAACAATAGTATCCAAACAAAAAAGAGTTTGGCTAACAAAAAAAGCGGTCGCGTGGAAGAGGTTTCATGCGTATTTGTACATCAGGGTTCTCATACAAAAAACTCGTTATTTGTGTTTTTTTTTTCATTTAGACATTGTAGAGTGATACAAAAACCTCTATGTCTGTGAATCTTACTCGCACCTGGGCTGTTTTTTGGGTTCCGTACCTCTAAAGGAAAAAGTCGGCACCCTTATAGGATTACTTTTTGTCTGTCTGTCTAATAAGACCTTTTTCTCAGGAATGGAGGTATCAAGCTGAAATTCATATCAAATGTTCAGGTCTACTGTCTCTTGGAGCTGTGAAAATATCAAACTTCTAAACCAACGCAAGCAAAAGATACAGCCGTTTATGTCGCAAATTTTCGACATTCGCAAGGGAATCAAAACCTACAGGGTACTTCCCGTGAAACAGAATCTTGAAATTGGTACAAAGCAACGTCTTATAGCACAGATAAAGAAAAAATTACGAAAAGCATAAATTTTTAGTTACATCATATAAAGAAATATTTTTAATAATTTTGAACTTAATATAGATAATGGACGGAACCCTTGGTGCACGAGTCCGACTCGCACTTGGTCGGTTTTTTATACATAAGTATATGTATAAAATTTTTATGAATATAGCTTGTGTAAATCAATTTGCTTTATTTTGAATCCTCTTCACATTATATGTACACATACGAAAGTCTTTTAATTTAATAAGCCTTCTCATAGAATCATAATAAAAAAATAACTGGGAGACAATGCAAATCGCTTTAAGTTGCTCTTTTTTTCTAATCTATGATTGTATGCAATAAAATTTAATAAAATAAATAAATTGGCAATGACTACGCGACCTTATTCAACCAACTTTATGAATGGCCTCTAAATAAACGATTGGAGATCTAGAAATAATCTGGAACAACAGACCACAAATCCCAGAAATTATAACGGGTTTCGCAAAGCTAAACGCCCGGGTTGTGTTTATTATAAGAAACCGCACTATTAAAGATATTTATTGATTCGGACATCAAACGACTACTCTTAGAGTTATAGTTTCGGAAATAAATAGTTTGGGGCAATTTGTATCCACACTTGTTATTGTAAAGGAATTACCTAAGAGATTGATATGACTAATCAGCTTATTACTCAATCCCAAAATCATACAGCATGCCCCAAAATCAGAATGTCGGCTTATGTTTCAATAATAAATTGATATATATGTATGACACCATCTCATCATACTATATTTGAAAATATATTCAAATATTGTTTTTCACTACCGATCATTTATTAGATGACTGATTGGAAAATTAGGTCATGGGCAAGGGCGAAGAATTTTTTTATATCTATAATCATAGTTCTTGGCTTTTTCTAAGGATCTTAGGAGCCAAAATCATCTTGTCACTCTTGTTATGACACATTCACATGGAAAATTGACACTTTCTTGCTGTACTCGAAAATAATTTAAAAAATAATCTTACTTCCTGGTCAGAAAAGGAATTCAATCAGGAAAAGACAACACGGGAAATGCTATGTCATAGTTTTAATATATCAGCTCACCACCCGCACTATAAGCAACGCCCGCAAAACACTAATTTCATCCACGATTTCGTGCAAAAACAACACTCCGAAAAAAAGGAATAAATCCGATTACCTCTACCTTGGTAACATATCAAAATGCCGAGGTAGTAAATACCGACAAACTAAATATTGGAATGTCATCATTAATTCATAATTTCCTGCATCATCAAGTCCACTGCTGGACAAACCCTCACCCAGATATTCTTCGTTCCATGGGAGGATATTGCCATTCCAAATCGCCTGTTAAAGGTGGTGAACCTTTAACAGGCGATTTGGCGAGTGCAGTTTCTATGGTTTCTTGTGCTTCCGACCCTACTACGCATCGGACGCTTTTTTATAACCTGGGAAAGAATAGGAATATATTGTATTTGAGAAGCGAATGGAGGTATTGGGATACTACTCCTTTGGATGATTGGGGAAAATCAAGTAGCAGCTCGGAAGGCCGGGCTCGCGTATCCGATGCCATATCTGCAATCACTGGCTTAGCAGTATAGCTTGACCATATTATAATGTACTAGCTTTCGCCCGCGGCTCTCCCCGCGTCAATGTCGATCCCTCGTGAACAGTACTTTTTCCCGGGATAAAATGTACCCTATGTCCTTTTCCGTACCCCGGATAACGTGTATGCAAAATTTCATGATGATCGGTTCAGTAGTTACAACGTGAAAGTGTAACAAACTCACTTTCGCATTTATAATATTAGTTACGATCACACACTTGGTTCGTATGGATTCGGTAGTACAGATAGGGTCATGCTCCTGCAGTGGAGACTAATAAGACCTGATGATGATGACACGCTAAATGTTGTCTTTTGGTCTTAGCTTTATATCACGGCTTTATATCAAGGAATTCGGTATTTTTGATGTCCATATTTAGACTTTCGCTTGATTTCACGGTTCTGTCTCGTCTTCGTTCTTTGATAAGACGATTTCCCAGACCTCGGCATTTTTTCATGACATGGAATTTTTCTTGGGTTACTTAACAAATGTCTTCGTCAAAAATACCGGAAGACAAAAACACATTATTTCAATAATTTTCTACTTATTTTAGATGATAACCCAATAACCCATACGATAGGTATTTCGACTGTCGCGGTATTTCGTAATGTAACTCTTTCCTGTAACCTCCGTTCTCCTGCGATAGATTATGATAAATCATTTCGGTTTGTTATTTTTCTTTTACAAACGGAAATAGGACATCCCAATTTCTTGTTCAATCTTTGATTCTATGAACGTACAAAAAGAAAACTGAAATAAACTAATTTGATTTATGATTACATGATATTTTAACTTTAATATGATGAGGTGATCTCTGTAGAGGTATGTTGCACTAATGCTATTTATTGTTAGTTTCATTACGGTATGACGTTGGTAGTTTATGTCTTCTATTTATAAGCACTTATTTCAATTGCGTGCCCACATAGCAAGTGAAATAAATGCATGCTTATGAAAAAAAAAATCAAGTCTATATTAAAGCACTTATCCCCACTATTTTTAATTGAGCTAGAATTATGTTTTTTTTTTAATTGATAATTTTTTCTTCTTTCTCTTTACCTGTTCTCACTATAACCGGGTGTTAGTACAGCGTGTCTTTTTCACTTAAATCTGTCACTGGTCAAAAAGTGTATAAGATTTTTTCTTTTATTTGGCCATAAAACTTCATTCAGAAGCTTATTTTAGCCAGTGTCTAGTTATTCTTTATTCTTGTGTATCAACGAAATGATGTTGTAATTAATTTCTCTGATTCTACGGAGTCCTTGGTAACGATTTCCACGAATCCACTGGTTTGATCATAAACGACGGAACAAGGAGATCAAACACCAAAGTTATTAAGCCCGCTAAGTTATTTCACTACAGCTGCACCATGACACTTTATTTTAGTTATTCCACACATTGTTCGTAAACATGGACATCTATATCATCAAATTACACTGATTTCACATTATAAACTCCACTAGAAACAATTTGCAACACAATCCAAAATAAAAACCGTGCAGACCGTCAAAATTCCCGCCAAGCTTTTTTTACTCATATCTTCTCGGACGTACTCCATCCACCTTTAACTTGGTTTCCCAAATTTTTACGACCTTTTATTTCCGTTTTATTCACGAGAACGTCGTTAGTTATATTAGGTACAAGCTGTATGTGAAATTAAGGTTAACGAAATGTATCTTTCAGATGTATTTATGTGCCGGTTGGAAGTCAACATAATTTTTCAGTAGCATCTGAGCTACAAAGTGCATAAGAAAATATTGCTGAATAGCGAAACGGTAACAGCGTCTACATTATAATGTAGACGCTGTTACCATTTCCTCAAAGGATTGTAAATTTAAGGAAAGCTTCATACATTTAGTGTTAGACATATAATTTTGTAAAGTTGTTTGTGATTTTAGTTGGAACCAAAAGAAAGCTAGCTTTTTCCCGTAACTTCCTCCGCATGGATTTTGGTTTTATGACGTAGTTTAAATAACATTTTTCTTGGTTATCATTTTGTTTCTCAGACCCATTTTGTAAATTTAAAAATTTGCTTTATGAAACCGAGACATAAGGCGACTTTTTTAAATATTGAAACACTTGGAGCTTGATACCTATATCTCAAGCGGAACCCTGTCGAAGTCAAGTCAAAAATGTTGTGCAGACACCAACAATATTTTTGAAAGACCTATCCAAAGACCTCAGCGAGGGATTAATGAGAAAAAATAAACCCAATTTATACGTAGGGGTGGTACTTTTTTGGTTGGTTGGATGGTTTCTCCAGTTTGACGGCATGATTAATCCGAATTATACTTTTCTAGTACCGATTGTTTTTAAAACATACGAACATGAACACAGAGAGATAGAAATGGCGAAACTTGAAGGGTTCCTTGTTTACTGCGGAACCCTAAAAAGTTAAAGTAAAATAAGGTCAGTGTAAACAAAAACCTGGCAGAGCGAAATATCACAAGCAATACCTCATTATAAAAAGGTTTGGGGTAGATTATCCTTTTTTCATCCGAAAAAAAAAACAGAATTCTTTTATTCATATGTAGGTAAATGGGTTATTTACTTATTTTATTTATGTAAAACCGTATTATAGGTCCATAATGTAATACTCGAATCGAATTAATCGCCATCTATTACATCATACCCCTCGGGAATTCAAAACATGCCTAATTGTCGCTGCAAGTTAGAATTTGTAGAGTGCGACATATTTTCAGAATAACTGAATTTACGCAGCAATTCAATAACTCCTACGCAAATTCGGTTTCTAGGTTTACAACTGAATTGACAGTCGGTATATCACATATGGCTATGTTTATGACTGTCCATCACTAGAAATTGGAATATCGGGTAAAATCTAAAATCAATAAACAAAATTCGGGTGTACATGTAGTATTTTTATCAGTTTGAACTTTGATTTTTTAGACATATATCGCAGATTGATGTTACAACTAATATTACTAGTATATGAAAGCGAGTTTATTTCATAATTTATTTGTTTTGCTTTCATCCCTTAACCACTGAATCAATCAACATGAAATACACGTATTGCATACACGTATCTGGGGTACGGTGACATTAGGCTACCTTCATACTGGAAAAATGTTCCCGAAAGTTCAACAACCTAGCAATAATATAGACTAGGCGCGCAGAAAATCACAAATGACGCCAACTTTTTACGTTACATGTTGCAGAATTATGTAGGGACTAATTTAGCAATTGTTTGAATTTGAATTTCGGACGGAGGAAAATTGCTTATTTACTGCCGATGTGTGCATAAGCTTGTGTCCCGACACGTTTGCATGCTTTATTATTTGCGTTACTGTTGCGTTCGTGAGGGGGCTATCCTGATTACTATTACATTCATGGCGGAGCCACGGGTGAAGGGTAGTAATGAGCTTGGACGGATATCTGGATATTTTTACTCATTCTGGAAAAAATGTGAGTGGGCGATTTTACAGACGTACAAAGTTATCTGTCGTTGAGCCAGTTCTTAATCTATTAGCAGGAGGTAATCTGCGGCCGATGACTGGTTGATCCGTGAACATTGATGGATGGCGCGATACTCCGCGATAGGCTTCGGTAATGGCGGCGTGATGCAGCACATCTGCTCCTAGTTACGCGAATTTAATTGATAATGACAAATGCACTACATTCATTTACACGATTGTAAGTTCCATTTTCTAGACCAACTTCTAGACGTACACATTTTAAGCGCAGGTCTATAAAACTAATTATAAGTAAGATAAAAATCTGAAAAATCTGAGGAATCATGGTAATAGGCGATGCGGCTAGCAACCCATTTCTATTTTGATTCCGTTTTCCATCTAATGCTTATCAACTCATAGGTCGTATAGACCTAGGCTCTGTCTACCCCGCAAGGGAAAAAGACGTGATACTATGTATGTATGTACGATAGAAATCTGATAAAAAGTAATCCCTCTGAATTTCTAAAATTCAGAGTTCATTAACATACTTATTATTTTCTTTTTCTAATAAATACCAGGGCCTTGCCTATCACAGATGAACTGACAACAACCAATGTTGGATGGGCGTACCTAATAATGGAATAAAATATTTCAAGCTCTTCTGACCTTTGGAAAGCACGTACTGGCTGTTATCGTTAGAAGATGGTCGTTAAGCTATAGGCGATGCCTTTTGGCAACTTGTATAATATGATATTAGTCTTTCTCTCATATGAGCGGTTGCATCCCTAGCTGCGTAACGGTCAATATCAGAAAAATCTCCTACTAAAGTTATAACATGGTGATTTTTTTTTCCATTTATTGATAAACCAACAGCGTTACAACATTATTAGTAATCACGAAAAAGTTTAACAAACAAGGCCATAAATGATTTATACAGCTAATTGTAAATGTTAATAAAGAAAAAGTGTCGATTGCAATTATTAAAAACTAGGCGTGTGTACATAAATATTTATACATATATATATAGAAATACATACATATATACACACATATAAACACATGAATTCAAATGCATGTTCGTTGGATGTAGATATGTGGGTAACATCAAGTCATTCACGATGGATTTTTATAAATTCATTTTTGAGTCGGGACCTAGATAAATGAAACAAGTCTAAATTAGAGTACAATTTGTTATAGGTATTAGACATTCGACACAATACGGAGTTTTGGGAGTAATTTGAGTTAGAGTGAGGCACGTGTAGCAATGGCGTATGCCGCGTACGTAAGGATGGAACTTGAAGAGCTAGTGCTGCTAGGAGGTCAGGACAATCTATTCGACCCGTGAGTATGGACTGTAAGAATATTATATCGTACTGGATACGCCTTATTTCCAAACTATCTATATAATAATTTGCACAGGCCTCAGTGTAAGAATCAAAAGATTTGTATTCCTTGAATGAGAGGAATTTTAAAAATTTATCCTGAATGGATTCTATTCTCAGCTTGTGGGTGGAGTATTGTGGCGACCAGATACTACAAGCGTATTCAAGAATTGTTCTCACATAGGTAAAATATAAGATCTTAATGCATAGAGTATTTTTAAATTCTTGACTTACTCGCTTCACAAAGCCGAGTTGTCTGTAAGCTTTGTTTACTATTGTGTCCATGTGCTCTGTCATTAGCATTTTTGAATCGAACTGGATCCCCAAGTCTCTGATTGAAGAAGTATTTTTTACTGAAGTTCCACAAATGTTGTAATCATATCTAATTGGGTTGATTTTGCGCGTAAATGTTATTTGCATGCACTTTTTAACGTTTACAGAGATTCTATTACTTTTGTAATATATTTCTAAAGTATCGAGATCGTTTTGTAATCGTTTTCAGTCTTCAATACTTTTTATACTTAAATATATTTTTTTGTCATCTGCAAACATCAAAAAATTTGCGTGATTAAAACAATGTCCTATATCAAATAGATAAGCATTGTAAAGCAAAGGACCCAAAATCGAACCTTGGGGGACTCCAGATGGTACCACAATGAAATCACTACGCGCTCCACCAATCACGACAGCTTGTCTGCGATTTGATATATAAGATATAAGCCATCTTAATAGATCGCCACGTATTCCTAAAGCGTGCAGCTTGCGTAACAAGATGTGATCCACACGATCGAAAGCTTTTTAAAAATCAGTGTAGATCACATCAATCTGCTGACGCTCATCCATTTTTCGTAAAACGTAGTTGGTAAACACAGCGAGATTGGTGACAGTTGAGCGCCCCGTCATGAAACCATGTTGTTCATCTGGGATTGACCGGCGGATGACAGGACCAATGTATTTGAGGATAAGTTTTTCAAATACTTTACCAATTGTATTAAGGATAGAGATTGGTCGATAATTCTCGATATTAATTTTCGAACCATTTTTGTGTATAGGTACTATTAAAGCCTCTTTCCACTTTGACGGAAAACTACCCTTGCTCAAACATGCACTTAACACTATTGCCAAGGGAGTTGCAAGATTTTTTGCGCACCTGTTATAAAATATAGGAGGGATGTTATCACTTCCAGGACCTTTTTTGACATCTAGTTTTAAGAGAATATCTGTAATTTCTTTTTCTGAGAACCTTATATTATTACCAACCTCGCAACCCTTAGCGTCTGGAATATTACCACCATACGAGTCTACAGGCTTCACAAAAATGCTTTCGAAAAATTTACTAAAGCCTTCACATGCTTCAGATTCACTGAGATACTCGTGATCTTTCAGTTTCATGGTGTTGGGATATCCAGAACTATTTTTACGAAGAGACTTTATATAACTCCATAGTTGTTTCGGATCTTCACTAATGGATTCTTGTATACGATTTAGGTGAATTTCGTAACACTGTTTTTGTATTTCTTTTTGTTGGGCTCGCAATAAGGAAAATTCATCGTAATCTCGTGGATTATGATATCTTTTCCATTGTCTGTGTGCACGTTGTTTATCTTTGATTATATGTTTTAATGCCGAGGAGTACCATATTGGGTAACAACCGTTATTATTCTGTTTAGTTTTCTTAGGTACAAATTCCTTTATGACGTAGTTTATAATTGAGTAGAATACATTTACCAAATCATCGATTGAGTACTCATTACATTTGAATACACCAAGGCTAGTATTCCAATCTATCCTTGACAAATGGGCGTTTATTTGACTATAATCAGCCTTAAAGAAATAATATTTTTTAATAGGTTTTGGGCGAAACGATGATGTAAATAAGTCAGGTAAACTTATCAGAAGCGGTGGGTTAGCAGGATCCTCTTTGACAAGGGCATCATGAATACGCGATAGGTCAACAAATGTATTACTAAACACGAGGTCTAATACATTGCTATGAGCGTTTGTAATACCACTGTACTGCCTTAACTCTGCCACATCACAAGTATCTATTAATTCCCCTAGGATGCTTCCTGGATATCGATAGTACACACTCTATGAAGTGTGTGTACTATCGATATCCAGATATATTATCTTTGACGTATTCAAAATGTTTCATACAAACAAGAGTTGCGTTGCTACTATACATACAGAGGGCGTTACATGCTAGATTTAACAGATATTCTTTAGAACTTGTCTGCGTATAAGTACTAATATTTTATATTTTCCCACTGTGCTAGAACAAACAACAAAAATTATTTTTTATTCTTTAATTTATTCATATTATGAGCGCTCTCTAGGAAGTCGCATTTATTTAAATAAAAAATTATATACAAACTGTATACATTAAATGAAAAAATGTATTTTTTGTTTATATACATTTTTTCATTTACATAAATGAAGACTCTTCCTGGAGAGCGTTCACTAGCATAGTGGACCTACTGCCTTTAATGATGAGTTTTGGAACAAAGCTTGCCAGATGAGTGCCACCGGAGATACCGATTCCTCTAGAATTATAATATTACATCAATAACCATAGAGTAGGAAAAAAAGATCTATTTTAACTTCCATAGAAAATCGTGTTGTTGGGCACTTGTTGCGACACGATCAATTTATGAAAACTATTATATAAACGCAAAATAGTGGGAAGGAGAGGGAGAGGAAAGCCCAGACACAGTTATTTTAAGCAGATAAGGGAAAAAGTGGAAAGGCTTTCGTACCAGGATATGAAAAGACTGGCAGAGAATAGACTAAGATGGAGGGAGCTCCACCGACAAGATCATTGCTCTTAAATTTTGATGCTGATGACCATAGGTTATACAAAGAAAAGAAGGAAAATAGTCATTACGTTTTATAAAATTGCGTTGCCTGTGAAGTCACAATGTAACTAAATGGAAAATATAATATGTTGAGCACGTACGAACACAATAGGGAAGTAGGCTAATGGGAAGAAATTTCCTGGAACACGGGAACTCCCGATGTGTCGGTAAGCTTAAGAGGACCTTGTAAATAATTCCTCGGCTTTCAACTTCTATTAGGCTTATTTAGATAGCTACGGGCGGGATCTGTGAGGTTGTTTCAAAACTTTACCCAATGAAGAATTGATATCAACTTAAAATATATATGTATTAAATTATATAGCCTATTTTCATCAGGGGTAAGTAATGTAGGTTAGTGAAAATTTTTTTTTTAAATCGTCGGTTTTAAACCATTATTGTAATTTTGAAGTTTCTTGCAGTATACCATAATTCGTATTTGAACACCTCTATAGCGTAGTGGTACCGCAAACCTTTGAACGCAGGGTCCACTGTCCGATCCCCTGTCAGACCAAGATGGAAAACCATTTCACGACAATCTGTCCTGAGTCTTGGACAGCGTGATTTTGAACCTCTGAATAATATTGAAATCCTGGGATCAGAATCCTTAATGGACTACAGAATTACAAGAAAAAAAGGTAAAAAACGGAAAAGAATTGACCTTCCATAGAAATTCGTCCAGCTGATTGGCGACTTTGTATGGGAAGCCGAATTTTTTCGATTTTCAGCTTTTTTTCTTGCTATTTTATTGTAGAGTTGTACCCTCGACGTTCCTTTAAAGGGGTGACTCAGACCATCAATATGAACAACTTTTCATATGGGACCAATGCTAGGAACTCAAAAAAAAATTTGCCATTTTCATACAAAGGAGTTCTACCACCCGGCCTAGATATTTTATAGTTTTTATATATTTATTTTTGGTCCACTAAAAGCTTGGCGTCCAAGACTAAAAGGTATTAATATTACGAAACTTAGTAGCCATTCGTCAAATTCTATTTGTTTCCGTCTTAGAAGATGTAGTCTTAATAGGGTTTCAAAGTAGATACACTACACCTACATAAGTGGGTTACACATCGCGGATGATAAATTCATCAGGTTCGCCAAAGTTACAGAATATTGTATGTAACGACGAAGTTTAATGTGGGTTAACATGGTTGGATTAAGTACAAACACACACTTTTATTATTTAAAGGTGTTTTCATTCACCATGAGGATAAGCTTAGGTTTTATTAAGTATCCTTTACGTTATATCGGATATGTTAGGTAGGAAGTGTAGCAGATTGTTTTATTTTTCATGTGTGCAATTGGACCAGATATTTGAAGCTACCTTAAAGCATCTGACACAGCTTAACGGCTGCCCTCAATGATAACAGCCGGGAGCAACGGCCTTACGTGTCTTCCGAAGTACGGAGGAGCACGAGATAATTTTGTGCCACTTGCGGTCACCCATCTAAGTGGGGACCGTGCTGGGGTTGCTTGACATGTGTAAACGCTAATAATGCTCTCACTCAGTTTTCCATCCTCCTAAACAAAGTAAAACATGCATTGGACAGAGAGAGGACAACTGGATACATAATGTTCGTAGGAACGTAAAGTAATATATTATGGAAGCAGCTTATTTATTTTTTTATTAGAAATAATATCCCAGTTATAATTAACTGTCTCATATACTGAGACATTCCCCTTTCCATTTTCCTTTATGTTTATTATGCCCAATTTCACCCTTGTTACAATTACAGGGCAACTTGCATTTGTGTCAAACGGAGTTTATTACACCTCATTCCTTTCAGTAAATTGTGTTAGGTACATTATTAGCACAAATGATCAAAATTTTTTTTTCGATAAGTGAAAATTTCCATAATAGCCAACTTCTGACCTTGAGGTTAATATGTATCAGAATATCTGCTTATGGGATAGATAAAGTCTAAGCTAAGGCCGTAAGATCTAATGTTCCCCCTTTAGCGTATTGGTGGTCGTATAGGTGGAAATCTTTAATAGGCATCACAGAAACATCGGACGAAACGATGAAGGGTATATCAATACATATTAAAGATTTAACTATCTTTAATATTGATAATGCGAAGGACGTGAATATTTGTAACGAGAAAAAGCATCGCGAGCGCGACGCATGTCGCAGAAGAGGAACTTATCAACCACTGGAATCAAATAAATTAGATTTTAAAAGGACAAGTTTTAGTGGTATTCGACAAAGAAAATAAAATACAGTGAACTTATTCCATGCGGGCCTTCGATCGTTTATACTTGATCGAAGACGCGGCCAGGCTTTGAACCGGCGACCTAAGGTCTATCGATCGCTCTGATTGAGCTACCGCGCTTAAATCCTGTGCGACGACCATATCTCATTCTCCTTACACGCATTAAAGCTTGCGTCACCTAACACAAAGTACGCCACTATTCAAGTGTGGCATTTGATTTAAAACATTCTGCAATTCTTTTTTTTTGCAATTAAAAATCAATATGTACTCGTAGGACGCCATACAATAGAATTATATGGGTTTTTATGAAATTTGGTGAAAAAATTCCACGCGGGTAAGGTTTGAACCGGCGACCTTAAGTCTATGTACGACTTACGCTTTGCTAATTGAGCTACCGCGCTTCAATCGTGTACGTCGAAAATAGAATAATATTAAGATATAATTTCATAGAGAATGCTTAAAAACCCTTATAATCTAAAGTGGGGTATAACTCCCGCCTTCCCTTCCTTTAGATGTCGCGGATAACCTGAGTGGTTGGGAGATTGTTCATGTCACAAAATAAACTAATGTAAATAAACATGAGAGTAATTCTCAAGCGATTGAATCAGCTCAACGCTATCCGCAGGAAAGGTTCCGATTTTGGATCAAGGCAACGTTATCCCTAGATGTAGATTTAAAGATTTATCTCTTATCGCTCTCGGGATTACCTTTGAAAAATTACGGTCAGTAAAAGCAATAACATAAACCATTCCTCGCATTACCGGCCAAGGTCCGCATGTAATGTGCGAGTACTAAATTATAATAATATTTTCTTTTTATACAAGAAACGAGCACGCGGGTCACCTAATGTTAAGTGATTACCGCTGACGCAATTTTTTTTTTTAAATCTATACCGCTGCCCAAGGATAAATTTAACCCCAGGAGTAAAAGGAACGTTAACAGCATTTCAAAAAAATATGGAAATAAAGAATAGATAATTTCAATGTTTTTATTCTTGTGATTAAATATAGTCCATCAATACGTCGACATATAAGTTGGTCGTCTACCAGTAACAAAAAAGAATGTATGTAAAAATAAGTTTATTTGCGCTGGTAGCAAGATATCGGTAGACATACAAATACATTTATCATGACTTTATCCCTTACGGGGTAGAAACCACGTAAAGGTAGGCATAACAGATGCATTCAACATTTCAGCTACAGAAATACTGAACACCCCAGTAGACTGGTTAAGCATTAAGCATTGATCAGTGCTCGCCGAAATCGCCGATGAGTCAGACAGATGATTTATAAACAAAATGTTAAAAACTATACTTAAATAAGTTCCAAAATGCTTTGTATTTTAAATTTGCGAACTTATCTGTAAAACAACCCAGGTGTTCAGCAGCTTGGAAATACGACTGAAATACAAACCTTTTTAAGTATGTTAACCATTTCTAAGGGTCATGTGAAAACTATTACTCTTTTTATGTTTGGTTGGAGGTCCAAGAAAGTATCATAAAATAGACCGTTATCCTACCGATACCAATTTTCTGATGTATATGAGATAGTAAATAATAAATCGTTTATTTTTCTCTCCAATTATTTACAAAAAATACAGTATAATGTTTGGAAACTATTATATATGGATGGCCCTTCTCGAAATTAGATATTTACGTTCACTAATGAACTGCCCATTCTATGGATGGATTATAGTCTCCAACTACTATCTTATACATCAGAAAATTGCGTTGGGACGAACTCGTCGTCGGCGTTCGTCTAAAACAAGAACACATCATAAGCATTAAAAATTACTAAGGACTTTACAATCCAACAGATTTTGCGCAACCAAATCTCAAAACTCGGCGACAGGGGCTGATTGCTTTAAATTTATGCGTCCACAGGTGCAATATGAAGCTTGAAGGTCACGAACCCCTTCAGGGAGACCCTTGGGCCCGAAACAAGTGACAGAGGTCAGTAAAGAGTATTTACGAGTCGTAAATTCCTGAGGTCCCAAATGTCGCGTCTGACTCCCAAGTTATGGCACCAGCATTATTATGGCGCTATATCTTCAGGTTTAAGTGAAGCAATAAGAACGATTAGATAAAAAATATCGTAAAAGAAAATAACCGAATTAAAATTGTTCAGTGAGCTTCATTGCTTTAGTTACGTAACAGTTACCCTTTTTAACAAATAGGTGTCGTACAAGTCGTTTGATCGCTACATGTGTGTCTGCTGTCTGTGGCACCGTAGCTCTTAAATGGGTGAATCGATTTGGATGCGGTTCTTATATATGAAAGCCGGTTTTCTAGCAATGGTTCTTAGATATGTTTGGTCAGAATCGGTCCAGTTGTTTTCAAGATAGAGAGGTTTTCGTGTCAAGAATTGCTACACTGCGCGTGGACAGTTAAATTTACATTTTAAGATGTAATGTCATCAATATAAGTGATTTGCATCCAATCACATACTAGATAATGTACATGTACACTATTACTTCAATTTTAGAGGCTAATCAGACCGTCAAAATAAACTTCTTTTCCTATGGGACCAATGCTGCGACATTTTCATACAAATTGCTGGGCCGACCGACCTCTTTTTCTTTCATACAAAAGAGTTATGGATGATGAATAAATGACTTATTTTCCGAGTTCTTAGCATTGGTCCCATTAAAAAAGTTGTTCATTTTAACGGCCTAAATCACCCCTTAATGTGTTTATAATTTTAAAAATATCTAATAACTTCACACAATCTAGCTAATTGTAGTTGATTATAGTGAAATTCATTATGAAGTGGATGCTGTAGCTGTGAAATGGTACCTAATATTATAACGAAGAACGACTTGATTGTAGATTTATTTGAAACAGTAACTTGAAAAACTACTAAACCATTTTATTTATACATAATTACACCTAAAGACAGTTAACAGTAACAAAGACTAGTAGTAATTTAGAGAGACGAAGTCACGAGAAATCATATCTAAATGATTTTTCGCGACTTCGTTCCCCGTCAAATATTTTATTTAGTAATTATTACTTTGAAAATGGAAATAAAAAAAATATTTTTCCTCTGCTTAGTAAAAACTGACTACCATTTAATAAATGAAGCATATCTGCAATCTCCGAGCACGTCACTCAATATTTTTTGCCGAACCCCTGTCATCCTAACAATTATTTACTTCTTGTCCGCTTTTACTGAACATTAAGTATTGAGCGTGATTAAACGAGCGATCGGGTCCTAAAAGCTTGCAGAGGTTACACAACCGCTTGAAAAATATGTTAGCGTACACCATCCTTAGATATATATGTTCCCGGGCATCGCAACATATACAAGGCGACTTGTAAAAGGTATATTAAGCCGTGACAAGGCCATACCCCGAGGGTTATGAAAATCATATGGCGGTGGAAAGAAACGAATATCTTGTTAAGATATTTTCCATACAAAAGTAGAAAAACATATTTTTTTTGTTTTGGTCACACCCCTAATTATGCATAATATTAGAAAGAAAAGAAAGACTCATTGATAAATTTCGTTACTCGCGGCAAAGCCCTTTTACGTCATATGTTCCTAGTACTTAATAGCAATTTATTTCTAAACACAAACACAGCTGAGAGCATTTCGAACTCTTGCTATGTTCTGGCAGCCTAGTACAATTCAGACACCTACCTATTTGTTGACACTGCGCCGGCCGGCGCGCCGCTCTTTCAAAGAAGCCGCCTTCCCTTTGCGGCAAATCGCTTTGCGGAACTTAGTAACAACATTGTTTCACAAATTTGACACTTATGTCCTTCTATCGAAGGTTGAAAATCTGTTGCGTTCAAAAAAAAACACTGATTTCGAGTTTTGAACTAGATTAAATGAAAATTTAAGAATCATACACGACACGTATCACCACTTAGATTTAGGTACACAATTCAGTTAATTTCCGGCTCAAAGTGTCCTCCACTACGATCTCTGCACAATTGCGTCCTCTTTTGGATTGAGCTTACGACGTTCAAAAGCATATCCGCCGGGACAGATTGAAACGTCGCAAGTATCAGCCCACGCATTTCTTCCGGGCTCTCACATTCCACGGCATACACTTTTGGTTTTATGTAACCCCACAAGAAGAAATCGAGTGGGGTTAAATCAGGTGATCGTGGCGTGAACTTGCCACGCGGGAAGCCTTCGGGTTCTCGTGCGCCCAGACGTGCTCATTGTGGCAGTTAAAGAGGCCCCTTCTTGTGAAAGACGCCTCGTCTGTCCACAGAATGTTCATGGCCACCGTCGGGTCCCTCGTGACTTCGTGATCGTACCACGTGCAGAACTGAACACGAGAGGCAAAATCCCGAGTCAGGAGCTCCTGGGTCTTCCGGTAGTGGTAAGGGTGTTGCCCATCAGTGTTCAGTGTTTTCCACACTTTCCACTGTGACACTCCTAATACTGCTCCACAGCGACGTGTGCTGGTCGTGGGGTCCGCCGAAAAATGGTCCAGGATCTGGTCTTCCAAGTCACTTCGCCCGCGCGGTGGGCCCTCGCCAGGGCTCGGTTGTAGCCTGCCGGTGGTGTGCAGCCGGTTCACGAGGTTCCTGAAGCACGCGTAGGAAGGAAGCTGACCCGTCAGCTTCCTTCCTTTCGTTGGGCCTAACCAAAACGTAGCGCTCCTCATACAAACGACGAGCAGTCGCCAGGTTGCCGTCGCATGACCCCACACACATAACCATATCATAATACTCCAAATTTGAGTAGTTCATGTTCGAAAAAGTCGATAGTGATGATGACACGATCGCGTGAGATAATCACTCTTTTCGCTAAGAATGTTACCGATCGACTGACTTCCTTCCTTCCGATACAAGCGCAAGCGGCGACATCAAAGTGACCTCTTTCATCTATCCTGTATGCCTAGTACTTAATTATGGTTCCGCAATGCAATAAGGAGAAACCTTTTTTAAAGTATTTTTTCTTAATCTCGTGTAGGTAAGTCAGGTAAGGTCTTACGACCCCACATACCCTGGTGTCAGAGTTTCTAAACCGCCACAAGTGCATTTGACGTGGATTAAGTAATTTATTTAATTAGACAAAAGACTTCCAGTCTAACTGACCGTCGTGTTTACCGAAGTTTATGGACAGCAGCTGCGATATCAAAAATCTTTTGAAGATGTGAAAAATCTTACAACTTCTGTACGCAATTTTTTGTATCTGAGGTATCTGGTGTAATTTATGAATCGGTATTATGAAAAAAAAAATTGTTTTTATGTGAAGAGCGAAAAACTAAAAATAATAATTCGTGATGACTGTTTTTTCTGGTCAGTGGGATTCCAACATTGCCCTTGGCGGTACGTGGTCGTTATGAGAGAACTTTATTACCCCAATGGCTGTTAGTCTTGCGTGTTAGTGCCTCGCCCACTGCCACTTCAAGGATCTTAATTAATTCAATTCATGTACGAATAAAGTTTTACAAAGCTAAGTTAACATTTAGTTCATCGTTCCAGTAACAGTTAAAGAAAACTTATTTAACTGATAGCAAAAAACGGAATTAAAAAAATTTAATACGGAACCAAGCCTAAAATATCATAAAATAAAGCGAATAATGAGAGAGCGAGACAGAAAATTACGTGCATGAAGATGAATAATATTCGCAGAAGAGATAATGCATTGCATCTAGGTAAATTGTTTCTACTTTGGAAATGACATGAATGTTTTTTTGTCTTTTGAAATTTAATTGTTTATTGTTAATTCAAGCATTAATTTATGTCAAGATTTTACATACCTACGATTTGATATCAGCTGTTTTTACTTTAAATGATGGACTTCTACTCTGTAAGAAGATTTAACTTTACCCGTAATACCAGTGACATTATGAGGATTTGTTTATTATTATTGTTATTGATATGTAATAAAAATCAAAACCAACCAGCAAGTTTGTCAGAAAACCACGCATAATTAAATCCAATTGTTTAATTCGCCGTTAAATTATTTTTAAAAATTACGATGCAGTTTGCTGATAATGTTTTACGTAAGTAAATTATTTCATTTAGTGATAATCACTAATTGACAGATTTTAAATTTAAGTGATTGAACTACCACTTAAATTAAAAATCCGTCTCTCAGAGACACAAGGATCTTGGGCAATGATTATTCGTTATGGACGTTGTTTAGTCTTTGTAATTGTAATTCCTTAGCTCCTGGTATTCTAGGTCATTGGTCAAATGATAGTAAAAATTGTAGATTTTCGTAATGATGAATGACAACAGCTGATGCAGGGTTGGTACCTTAAGATTTTTGTCTAATTATGAAATGTTAATTAACTCGGTATTGTGACGCTTTTCTTACAAGATGTTATTTTATCTAGCATGTCGATATGATACCTTACCTACCACTTTTCGCTTTATATACCTCTTACCAGTCACCTTGTATATCTAAGGATGGTGTACGACAGGGTTCATGTTGTGAAAATGCAATAAATAAATTGAATTGAACCATAAAATATATGGGAAAGACTTTTATAACCAAACTAGCTTTCGCCCGCGGCTCCACGTCGATCCCTCGGGAACAGTACCCTACCTAAGTACCCAGTACTAACAATGTATCCTATGTCCTTCTCCGTACCCCAGATAACGTGTGTGCAAAATTTAATGACGATTGGTTCAGTATCTAACAAACAAACAAACTCACTTTCGTATTTATAATTTTAGTTAGGATAAATGCTGCTCTGGGAGTAAAATTGTTAAACGTAATGTGGCAACTTAACCTACTTGCACCTTCCAAAGCTAAGCCAGCTTTCGCCCGTGGCTCCGATCGCGTTAATGTCGATCCCTCGGGAACAAATAAGTACGAGTTAGTACCTCACGACACACAAGTTCACAACTTACTATGGGGCTCTTTTAATCTGTGGAATTTGTCCCTAAATATTGATTTATCTAGGTAAAAATTGATTTGGTTGAGACTTTATGAGGCCTATTTAATAATCAACCATAAGAAAAGACAAGCCGAGGAGTTGGACGATAGACTAGGTACCTGGTACTATTCCTACTCTTTACAACGGTGTACGGATTAACGGTGGTAGATTTTTAATTTTATATAAATTTTTTAGCTGTAAGATGCTTTGCAAGAAATATCGAAATAATAATTTGGCTAGCTCCGTGGCGCATTGGTTAACACGCCAGCCTGCGACACGGGGTGCCCGGGTTCGATCCCCGGTCAGGTCAAGATGGAAAATGATCTTTTTCAGATTGGCCTGGGTCTTGAATGTTTATCTATATATGTATTTGTTATAAAATATAGTATCGTTGAGTAAGTATCCCATAACACCAGTCTCGAACTTACTTTTGGGCTAGCTCAATTTGTGTGATTTATCCGTATATTTATTTATATTTATAGGTTCTTAATTACATAGACAAAAAGAGCATATTAAAAATTATTATCTAAACAACCACTCTGGGGATTATAATAAAGTAGACCTTTTATTTTCGTACAAATAAACTCTAACAGCCAAAGTGCTCAGGTATAAAGTAAATCAATCATTGTCGAGTAATCCTGAACGGTGAGCCATTTCACTAATTGCTAGTCCCTTTACACCACTTGTAGGTATTATCAAAATTGAATACAGATTTAGATGAAACGAATCTGAAGCTTTTACTTCGGCATCTTATCAACCATAAAATATCGTCTGAGCACCTCTTCCAGTAGCGAGTACATCATGGGGCATACAATGTCAAAGCGCTATTGCGCGTTAAATGCACGCGTCTTATGCATGATAAGTTCGCTTTTATCTTACGATTTGCCTTGTGTTTTTTCTCTCCTTGTCCCACTTTATTGAGCTCGGGACATCATATAAATTGTATTTTTGTTCTACATCCTTCTCAAATGTTACGTTTTGTGTGTAGAACGCAAGAGAAAGCGAGGGTCTCCTTTTTGTCCTCCATCCTGAAATCAGTCGTTTCTGTATCTATTTTAATTTGCGCGAATCTGAAGCTTTTACCTCGGCGTCTCGTCGACCATAAAACATCGTCTGAGCACCTCGTCCAGTAGCGAGTAGATCATGGGGAATAAATTCTATGGAAAAGCGTTATTGCCAAGTGAATGCACGTATCCGTAAACCAATAGTTGCTGCTATTTTCATGTTTGCATTAGTGTTCTGTTATGTGATACATATTATGACGCATTTTTGTAGATATGTAATTTATTTCTTAATGTTAGAGCATGTTAGGTGTATAAGAACTATTCATTAAAGTGATTTGAAAAGTAACATACAGTTGTGATAAGATATTACCGGGCTCAGCCATGTAGGTATTTCATATTTAACCTTTTTAGTATTATTCTGGAATTATTATTTACTGGAATAAAATCAGGTATTGACTAAGAATTAATCAAGTAAGGCTATTCTACCTGCTTTAAGGACCCAAAAAGCTAAGTAAGGAAGGAGTTAAGCGATAACTGGCAATAAGTACCCATTTAATAACCAGAAATTTAGCATAGTCAAGCATGTAGCATATATATTTTTTTAAAAATTGACTATGCTAGCTAAACTCCAAGTGAGCTTTTGTTACTTCACCGGGCGTTTAAGGCGAGGGCAGAGTGCCTTCAGCCTATAAGAACAACATCACCAAAGGCCTCCCAGGACAGGAGGAACGGACCTCGACTTTGGACGTAGCTTGTGTACGCAAGGCTTGGTGAGACAGCTAATTCTCATATTGCTTGATTGGCCGCGATTACGTTCATGCATAGCCTGAAGGGCCAGTCTGAGAATTTATGGCAAAAGCTTTTAGAGAGCAACAACTTTCATCTTTTGCCTTATGGGCCGAAAGCTTTGTTGCCAGAAGGATCTATCTTGGGTGCAAGTCACTCGGGACCGCCGAGCCAGGCAAGTCACCAGTAATCGGAGCTAATCCTACTCTGCGCATTCTGTTCCGGTGGAAAGTGCGAGGGGGTCGGATTGTGGGATTCCTCTGGCTATTTGGAGCCATAAAGGGGTCGGGGCGCGTTTTGCCTATGTTTTTATCCAGTTTTTATCAGCTTATTATATTGAACACTTGTGTTAGCCACTGGGTTCACACAAAGAGGAAGCACATATAAAAAATTGAAATTATTTTCTTTGTAAAATTTATCGCGCCTAAGATCAAAATGTACGGAGAGTATACCTCTAAATCTTTATCAAAATCCCCTGTTTTATAAATAAAATACTAGGTAAAGATTATATACATACATACGATGCCCGAAAGTGAACGCAAGATTTGAAGTATGCCTATTACTCTAAATCCTGCGATCTTTTTGATTACATATGCAGATTTTTAAAAATAGAATGAAACCTGTGTATTTTAAAAACCACTTAAATTCTTAATATACTGTCAAAGTCTGGTTAGAACCCGACTTTCTTTTAGTTTTAACTTAAGAAAGGGTGAACCGTTTTTTATAGTCTTTGAATTTTTGTTTTTATTATCACCCCGTGAATTGCAGGATAACTATTAAAACATAAGAAATATTTACGACAGCAAAATAATAGCGAAACGAAGTTTACCGGGACAGCTAGTAACAAACAAATAAGCACGACCTTAAAGTGGGTAGACAAAATAACAGGCTGTAACATTTACCAGGACTATAACATAAAGAAAATGAAAAGTTCGTCCGTAAAATAAGTGCCATAAAAGTCCGGCACGTAGGAGATATTACTACTTTATGAACATCGAAGTTCCCGATATCTCCGGAAATAACTTATGGCATAGCTGTTCACTGTTTAGTGAAGGCAAAATTGTTATTTTTTTAAAGGTTATAAATGAAGAGCTTTTCAATTTAATCATTACATTATAGTATAATATGAAGTCGCTTTCGCTATCTTTTCGCTTAGACCTTTCAAATCACTTTTAGCAATAAATAAAGTGATTATATGTATAATTTACTGTTCCATATTAGTATCTACATTGCAACCATCCGAAGCCAGGGCGGGTTGTTAGTGACATATTATATTTGAATAACACATGTAATAAGGAGGGAAAAATGAAATAAACGCAGAGTTTTTAGAAATGGAAATATACATTTTGTAGAAATTGGGGAGACAACGTGGATTAGGTGCTTAAGAGAGGACATAGAGGTAAAAGGGTGCAACAAACCCGCGATAGACTGAAGTGGAATGGACTGATATGCTAGGCTGACCCCAAAGTAGGAAAAGGTAAATATGAAGAAGATGAAATTTGTTCGATGAATGAATAGGCTCAGATTTTGAAGCACTTCTACAGAAACGATTGAATTTTATTTTAAACTAGCTGTCCGGGCTGTCTTCGATTCGCTATTTTTTTCTTGGCGTAAATATTTATTATATTTAATAGTTATTCTATTATTTGGGGTGATAACAAAACAAATGAAAGATTATAAAAATCGGTTCACCCGTTCTTAAGTTTTAAGTGTTCGTACCAACCCGACTTTGTTTTATGTGTTTATTAGGATATTAAGTCATAACCTTGTACGTCTGTTGAATTTTTATTTTTAATAAGAATTTGAGTGCGTTTAACCTCTATTTTGCCAAACTAGCGATGAGTTGTTGCCGCATCGCCCAATACCACTGTTCTTCAGTTTCACCCATTCACTCGATTTGATTTTACGATCTCCGAAGCAGACCTGGTACTTACAGACGGGGGCAGATAAAATTCACCCGAGAAGCTTTTTCTAACATAAAAGGAGGATATATCCAAAAGTTTTTTTAAAGTAATATGTAAACGACAAATAATCACCCGAAAGCTGAGTTACACATTTTGCTTTAGATGCAATGAAATGCATTTCCGTGTCTCGTTGATAGGATGCGCTAGGTCAGCAAGAGAAAATGTTTGTTGAATGTGATTCATCCATCACAATCTTTTTATCTGTTTGTTTATCTCTTTTAGATGTGGTTACATCATGTGAAATAATCTTTAATATAAAAAAAAACCGACTTCAATCAAACTACAGAACCAATTGTGATGAAATTTAAATGGGACTCACTTGAAGCATAGCTTTCCAAACATTTTTTTTTCAATCGGTTCATAAGCGATAATCGTATAGATAACCACCTCCTGAGCCCTTTTTGTCAGGTAAAAAGGGCTCTATACTTGACACTTGATCGGACTTGCATGGTCAAATCCTCAATAGAGCCAATGAGCTCTCCATACAAACCATTATGTACAGACGTGGAATGACGCAGAGGAGAGCAAAGGATGTATGCAATTGCCCCTCCCCACGCTCCACTCCCTGTACCTACATACTCGTATTAGGGCTTAGTAGTTTTAACTTGTTTACTAACATTACATACTATTACAGAACCCAGGTCTTTGAGACCTAAAAGCCACGCTTAGCATGTTGGTGGGAGTTATATGAAAATAGTGATGGATTGCTAGCCGCATCCTCTACTAGCATCATTCCTTAGTGTACGAGCAAGCAACGTACACCTTAATGCTAAGTCGGCAAAATTTATAGTTTATACATTTTCCATTATTACTTTAGTTCGCTACCTACGGCCAGCAAGAGTGCCACGCGACTCATATATCATTCAGTTCTCATCAATTTATTTTATAGTTAATATTCAATATATTTCGGTGTTATCAGTTTATCAGTGACTTTCATTTAACCAGAACTCTTTACTTCGGTCGTAATCCGTACATGGTCCTTCGGCCTACGGTATACAGGCGGGATCATTACTCCACGTGTCTAATCTTTACGCCTCGTGGCTGTGGTTCCGTTTACCGACCAATTAGACCAATTATACAGTCCACTAGCAGAAGCTATCAGAGACATTTACTGTGCTATCAAGAGACATAGTAAGTGACTATCAGTGCCCTCTGTGACATCAAGGATTGCAGTGGTTCTAGCAGTCATCAGCAGCGTATCGAACTAGAAGAGTCCGATACAGCCGATCATCAGCAGTAAGCAGTTATTCAAGTAAGATCAGTCCTTTTACTTGCTTCAACGATGTCTTCAGCCAATGACCTCATCGCTACCCAACAGCAGATCTCAACAGCAATTGAGACGACGTATACCAACTTTAAGAAAGATGGTGCCAGCAGAAAAACTTCCGACTACATCAAGAAGAAGTTGGACCTGCTGGACTCGTATTGGTTCGAATACGAGTCCAACTACCAGAAATTAGCAGCATTAGATGTAGATCATAGCGTTAGAGAATATTTGGAGTCGGACATAGAGAGAGTAAAAGAAAGGTATGGTAATATTAGAGCTCATATTCAAAACTACCAAGCTTTGACTGAGGAGAGACCCCAGTCACCCCTTATTAAACCGCCTATGTTTCAACTAAATCCTAGCGATTCCAAACACGTATCGGGCAGCAAGGTCCAGACAACCTCATCAGCGTCAGCAAGTAAGACGGAGGAGATGTTGCGTAAGCAAAGCAGTAATTTTAAGGCGTTCCACCGTACTATCGTAGGTATTGATTTGGAGTCCATCAGTGAAAAGTGGGAGTTTGAAGATATCCTTAAAACTGTCCAAGCTCGCTGGACAGCAATCGACTCGCTACACTGGGATTTAGACAGTCAACTCGACGGGTCTAATGTGGAGTATGAGAATACATTTTCTTCCAGAACGTGAAAAAGACCATTAATCAAAAGATGTGGTCTGTAGCCTATAAAGAGAAAACCGTTCCCGTTTTAGAGATTCCAGATTTCAGTGGATCGTATCATTCTTGGATTTCCTTTAAAGATTTATTTAATGAAACAATCCATAATAACAATGCCATGTCCAATGCGCAGAAAATGCAATATTTGAAATCCAAGGTAAAAGGAGATGCGGAAAAATTAATTTCACATTTAAAAATTAGTTCCGAAAATTATCAAACTTGTTGGCACTTACTAAATCATAGATATAATAACCTTAGGCTTATCTTTACCTCTCATATGCATACCTTAACCAATCTCCCTGTATTACAGCAGCAATCAGTCAACCTTATTAAACGTATGCACGACACTACACAAGAGTGTCTCAACGCGATAAAAAATTTAGGAGTAGATGTCAGCTCCTGGGACCCAATAATAGTTTATTTACTCAGTCAAAAATTAGACACCCAATCTTATACCGATTATATGGAATCTGTAGAGAATCCCCGGGACCTACCAAATTTAAAGGAATTTTTACGTTTTCTTGAAATCAAGTTTACAACACTGGAGTCAGCTCGCAGGAAACAAGATAGCAATCTTGCTGCTCCAAAAGTGCAACTATCAAATAAAAATCAGGCTAATAATAATCAAAATCAAAAATCTAATTTACCTAATTATTATAAAAATTCATTTACAAGTAGTAAGTCGACTGCAAAGTCACCTCATACCAATAAAGTAGCGTCATCAAAATACAAATGTTCGTTGTGCAATAGTAATGAACATGGAATTTATTTTTGCAATCAGTTTTTAGAAATGACTCCTTCCAATAGGTTGAAAACTATTAACAAGTTAAATCTATGCCCTAATTGCTTATTTGATCATCAAGGAAAAGCATGTATATCAGACAAGGTATGTCGCGAATGCAATAAGAGTCATAATCGTTTATTACACGAAGCATTTGCGCAAGCGGTCACCTCTGATCCTCAAGTTACTAGGGGGAGCGCGGGGACGAGTGGGCGCGGAAACAGCGCCGCTGACGCACATGGGAAGCCAGGACAAATAATTCAAGCAAGTTCCCACGTGTCACTTCAGGACGATGTCTTTGAAGTTTTGTTGCCAACGGCCCTGGTCAAGGTCCAAGCATCCGATGGGTCATACCATATCATGCGTTGTCTCTTAGACCAAGGATCACAGGCCAGTCTTATGAGTGAGCACGCAGCTCAGCTCTTAAGGTTACCGAGAAAGAAATGCAGGGGAGTTATCAAAGGAATAGGCGATAAGGCGACAAACCGTAAAGGTTTTGTTACTATCAGATGTTCATCTCTTATCAATGATTATACGTTCGAAACGGACGCTTTAGTTATGAATCAGCTTATCAAAAATTTACCAGGTCATTCATTTTTAAAACCCGACTGGTCATACTTATCTCACATAAATCTGGCAGACCCGGAATTCTATAAGAGCCGTCCAATAGATATCCTGTTAGGTGCCGACGTTTATTCAATCATTTTAATGAATGGTATTTGCAAAGAAAACTCAAATTCTTTGCCAATTGCCCAGCAAACACAGTTGGGTTGGATACTGAGTGGAAATACCAAAGTTTTTCAGTGTAATGTTGTCTTCAACAACTTAGAGGAAATACGGCACTTTTGGGAAATCGAAGACGTTTCGGAGCCGTCCGATCTATCCGTAGAAGATAAACAGTGTGTTGAATTTTATCAGTCAACGACCATCAGGCGGAAGGACGGTCGTTATGAGGTCCGATTGCCACTAAAATCAGAATATGAAAATAAATTAGGCCAGTCTAAAAACAGATCCCTTGCTCAGTTTTACAAATTAGAAGAGAAATTAATTAAAAACCCGTCTCTTGCACAACAATACTCGGAATTCATAAATGAATACAAGTCGCGCGGTCATATGACACCGGCGGTTAGTGATTGTAAAGCGAAGCTCAAATGCTATCTGCCGCATAGTGCCGTTATCAGAGCAGATTCTACAACAACTAAATTACGCGTTGTTTTTAATGCTTCTAGTAAAACAAGTTCCGGGCTATGTTTAAATGATGTTTTATGTAGGGGGCCCAATTTACAGCAGGATTTACAAAGCCTTATTATCAGGTGGAGGCAATATCAGTATGCGATTATCGGAGATTTAGAACGTATGTTTCAGCAAATTTGGGTAAATCAGAACGATCAAAATCTCCAAATGCTACTATGGCGAGATTCCCCAAACAAGAAAGTAGAAGAATACAAGCTCGCCACCGTGGTTTATGGGATGAAATCATCACCGTTTCTGGCGATGATGACCCTTAAAAGATTGGCTCTCGATGAAAAACATAATTATCAAAATAGTTCCGCCCCTAGTGTCGTTGAAGAGTCGTTTTATACAGACGATTTGATCCATGGGGCACATTCAGTCCATTTTGGAAAACAATTGCAAACAGATTTGATCAACCTCTTAAAGTCCGGGGGCTTTAATTTAAGAAAATGGAAGTCAAATTGTCCCGAACTGCTTGAACATGTTAACGAGAGCGTTGATTCTCAATTAAATTTTGATTTCAAAAATACACAATCAACAAAGGCACTAGGGCTAGGTTGGAATCCATATCAAGATAGCTTCAATTTCGCATCTAAATTAGAATTTTCACCAAAGCCGACCAAAAGGGCACTTTTGTCAAATATATCAAAAATTTTTGACCCCCTTGGCTGGCTCTCCCCTCTAACCACTAAACTAAAATTATTATTCCAAGAAATATGGAAAACTAACCTACAATGGGACGACCCAGTACCTGAAAACATCCAAGAGGAATGGTTTAAGATCCAGCAAGAAATCAGTGTTATCAGTGAGTTTCAGATACCAAGGTGGCTGAAAACTCGAGAAAACGATCAAATTGAATTACATGGCTTTTGTGATGCAAGTACAAAGGCATATGGCTGCGTAGTTTATTGTAAAGTTAAAAGGGATTCCACGGTGATCCTAGTTGCGGGAAAAACCAAATTAGTTTCGGTTAGTCAAAAATGCTCACTTCCTCGTTTGGAACTTTGTGGCGCGGTATTACTCGTTAAACTGATGTCCAAAATTAAGATATGTTTAGCTAATTACGAGATCACCATTTACTGTTGGGTCGACTCAATGGTAGTCCTTGGGTGGCTCAATGGGGAAGTAGGTAAATGGAAACCATTCGTCGAAAACCGGGTAAGGCAAATAACAGCCTCTATAGCGGCTAGTAGCTGGCGTTACGTTGCGTCAAAAGAAAATCCAGCAGACTGCGCTAGCCGTGGTCTTACAGCCATGCAACTTAAAGAGCACAAGTTGTGGTGGGAAGGGCCAACCTGGCTACCCGCCTACGAAGCCGAAAAAGAAATTGAGAACAAATATGTTACAAATCAAGAACTAAAAAATATTAAAAAAGTAAACGTTTTAATAGCTAGCGGAAATGAAATTATAAAACAATTGTTAGAAAAGTGTAGCAGTTTAAGAAAAAATATTAAGATATTAGCATGGGTGTTAAGAATAAAATTAAGCAAGAAAAATAAAAATCAAGCATATTTAAGCGTGCAAGAATTACGTAAAGCTAAAATGTTGATAATTAAGGCTATACAAACAGAAATATTTTCAGAAGAAATTAATAATTTACAGCTAGGTAAAACCGTTAGTACCAAGAGTAGGTTATATAATTTGAATCCTTTTCTAGACGAAAACGGCATTCTGCGAGTCGGAGGCCGCCTCCGGCATGCAAACTTAGATCCGGAGAGGAAGCATCCTGTTATCATTCCGAATAATACCAGGCTAGCAGATCTTATCATCGATCAAGCCCACGAATCCTCATATCATGGAGGAGCTAGATTGACTAGTGCATATATACGCCGTCAATATTGGCTACTTGGTGGTAACAATTCTACCAAAAAACGATTACGCTTTTGTGTAAAATGTAGAAGGCAGGACCCCGAGCTACAGCAGCAGCTCATGGGAGACTTGCCCCTGGCACGCGCTAATCCTTCAAGGCCGTATTTCCATTGCGGCGTTGATTATACAGGACACGTAAACGTAAAAGCCAACAAGGGCAGGGGAAGCAAGTCCACAAAAGGTTACGTGGCCGTTTTCGTGTGTATGGCAAGCAAGGCCGTCCACCTTGAACTCGTATCAGACTTGACAACATCTGCTTTTATCGCCGCATTGCGCAGAATGGCCGCCAGGAGAGGAGTGCCAGGGCATTTGTATAGTGATCAGGGAAGAAACTTTATAGGGGCCGACAGAGTATTGAAGGAAGAATTAAAATTAATACAACAGACTTTTAATGACGAATTATCAGCAGAGATAGCAAGTATGGGGGTGGAATGGCATTTCAATTGCGCCTCCTGGCCCTCTGGGGGGGGCCTATGGGAGGCGGCGGTAAAAAGCCTCAAACACCACCTTAAAAGAGTAATAGGGGAACAACACCTTACGTTTGAGGAATTCACTACGATCCTCACGCAATTGGAAGCCACACTTAATTCACGCCCGTTCTGTCCCCTCACAGAAGACCCAGACGATCTTGATTTTTTGACCCCATCTCACTTTTTATCAAGTGGTCCACTGTTGACGTTATACGACACAGAGAAAGATCTTAGGACGAGATGGCATCTCACTCAAAAAATTTTCCAAGACGTATCGCGTCGTTGGCGTGATGAGTACTTAACTCAACTTACAGCAAGAAGTAAGTGGAGAAAGTCACAGCCAAATATAAAGATCGGCGACGTTGTCATCATCAAGGACGATAACTTACCACCGGGGAAATGGTCTTTAGGGCGTGTAGTGGAACTCCATCCTGGAAAGGATGGCCACGTACGTGTAGTAACCCTAAAAACTAAACACGGTTTCCTACAACGTCCGATTGTAAAGTTATCTCTCTTACCTATTTATCACGAACAACAAAAAATAGGTGGAAATCAAAAATCGGAAAAGAATCAAGAAGATATACAAACAAATAGGACTTTTCAAAAACCTAGCAAAACAAAGAAATCGTTTAGCCTCACATCAGCTGTTACTTTATTGACGTTTTTCATTACGTTGCCATCTGCATTTTGCACTTATAATATAAAGCCATTAAACTATAATAGCCTTTATTTCGATCGCATAAAAGATATGCATGTTATCCGCGATGACTGGACATTGGTCGTTTATTACGACACTGAACCTTATCAAGTAGGCAATGAGGCTCTCGATAAGTATATACAATACTTAGATCGTTTGTGTAGCGATATCAAGTCACAATCATATTGTGAAGGAGTCCTATTACAGTTACGTCACGAGTCCAACGAACTGCAGTATTATAATGACCTGCTAATGAATCATCATAACAAACAGCTGATTCGTAAACGCCGCGGGTTAATAAACGGGATCGGAAATATTGCAAATACTTTATTCGGAGTTTTAGATGATCGTTTCGCCGAGAAATATGAGCGGGATATTTCTCTAATTAAACAAAATCAGAACCATTTAGCAGCTCTCTGGAAAAACCAGACTTCGGTTGTCGAGGCAGAATTCAATCTTTTAAAACGCACCGAAGTTATTGTTAATAAAAATAACAAACTGATTAACAGAAAAATTAACGCCTTAGAAAACATCGTCAATCAAGTTAACACCACACTTTTGAATATTTCACTAATCAACGACTTTTTGGCTACTTCTTTAATTACTAATAATTTGCTTTTTAGTTTAAAAAATGTACAACAAACACTTTTAGACGCAATAACTAATGTTTATAATGGCAAAATTAGTTTTCACCTGCTCACGCCTGATCAATTAAGGCATAAGCTGGGAATCATATCAGAACAACTTCCAAAAGATTTGTCATTGCCTGTCAAGAGGTCTGACAGTTTATCAGAAATATATAATTTACTCCAAGTGCGAGCAAGGGTAATTGAGAACTATATTATCTTTGAAATTAAAATTCCACTTCTCGATGACGTTATGTATGAAATATCAAGAGTCATTCCTGTTCCCCATAAAAAAGGCAACGATAGCCAAATATCAGTCTTACCTGTATCCGAGTTTGTTGCCGTGAACCTCAGACATGACGTGTTTATAAATATGGCAGAAATGGAGTTGAGATCTTGTCTCCAGCATGCCAATTTGAGTCTATGTCGCGTGAGAAAACCTGTAAATTCTATCAAGGACGATCAAAGCTTCTGTGAAACTTTGCCCAAATCAAGAAAATGCAAGACAGTTACGGGATTATGCAAGAACAGATGGACCGAACTCCACAATTTTAATACTTACTTTTTCTTTGCTTGTGAGCAGTATCATTTGAAACTAGCTTGTGAAGACGAAATCAGTTTAGTAACAATAAATTCTTCGGGAATCTTGAGAGTCAACCAAGGATGCTCTATAAAATCAAGTGATTCGGTTGTTTACACACATCGGCAGGAGCTCAGTAATATCATGAATATAAGCTCAACTGTAATTTCTCCCGAGATCTCTCCTATAAACCATCTGATAAATATATCTGTACCATCAGAAACATCTGAAAACGACATATTAAACCATACCTTTCAGTTCCGTGATATTGAACAAAAACTTAAAATCTTGTCAGATTCTGAACCCTTGATAAGCAGCGTCTCTACGCACGATATCCACCACTATGTCGCTATCTACATCTTGTTCTCTATCGCTATTTTTGGAGCAGCGGTTTGGGCGTGGAGACAATGGCGGTGTGTACCCGTCGCAGGGACACCCGCTCCAGTAGCAGAGGATACTAAAACGGCGGAGCCGTCTTCGCGAGTGACAGTTCCAGCTAGTGTTTCGGAAAGTGTTTCGTGTATGGAAATGTCTGAGAGAGGTGCGCGAGTATCAATAAAGCGAGCAAGCACGCTACCGAATATGCATAGTGCGCGGGTGATAACGAAAGACAAAGGATCATCCCCTATCATTTTTCCATCGGCCTTCAGCCTTCCAGACAATTTAGAGTAGGTGTAGAATAATGTTAAAAAAGTATGAATATTACGGAATAAGTGACAATATTAATGTATTCTTAAGCTTAAAGTATTAATCTATCGGCTGTCATGTGTGAATCAGTACTAACATTTAGGTTAATATAAAAATGTTTCATCAAATCTTGTATCACGCTCGCAGCATCCCATCCACTAACCCCATCTTTCTCCCCCGGGAATATGTACGAGCAAGCAACGTACACCTTAATGCTAAGTCGGCAAAATTGATAGTTTATACATTTTCCATTATTACTTTAGTTCGCTACCTACGGCCAGCAAGAGTGCCACGCGACTCATATATCATTCAGTTCTCATCAATTTATTTTATAGTTAATATTCAATATATTTCGGTGTTATCAGTTTATCAGTGACTTTCATTTAACCAGAACTCTTTACTTCGGTCGTAACCCGTACACTTAGATTTTCGCCAATTCCGTCGATCGGATTTTACGAGAAGCAGCTGGTAGGCATTCTACATTTTTCTTTACTCCCAGACCAGCATGGCAGACTTATAACAACCCTTTTTTTTGCTCTAGAGGATTGTTTTGTTATAAGTTTGACAGCTATGTGTGTCTGTCTGTCTGTGGCACCGTAACTCCTAAATGTGTGAACCAATTTGGATGCCTGTTTTTAATTTGAATTTTTCTACCGGTGGGTCTGAGACATGTTTTATCAAAATCGGTTGGAACGTTTGCTTTTATAGAGGGTGATTTAAAATTTTTAATTTAATTTGAATCTGTATTCAATTTTGATAATACCTACAAGTGGTGTAAAGGGACTAGCAATTAGTGAAATGGCTCACCGTTCAGGATTACTCGACAATGATTGATTTACTTTATACCTGAGCACTTTGGCTGTTAGAGTTTATTTGTACGAAAATAAAAGGTCTACTTTATTATAATCCCCAGAGTGGTTGTTTAGATAATAATTTTTAAAATGCTCTTTTTGTCTATGTAATTAAGAACCTATAAATATAAATAAATATACGGATAAATCACACAAATTGAGCTAGCCCAAAAGTAAGTTCGAGACTGGTGTTATGGGATACTTACTCAACGATACTATATTTTATAACAAATACATATATAGATAAACATTCAAGACCCAGGCCAATCTGAAAAAGATCATTTTCCATCTTGACCTGACCGGGGATCGAACCCGGGCACCCCGTGTCGCAGGCTGGCGTGTTAACCAATGCGCCACGGAGCTAGCCAAATTATTATTTCGATATTTCTTGCAAAGCATCTTACAGCTAAAAAATTTATATAAAATTAAAAATCTACCACCGTTAATCCGTACACCGTTGTAAAGAGTAGGAATAGTACCAGGTACCTAGTCTATCGTCCAACTCCTCGGCTTGTCTTTTCTTATGGTTGATTATTAAATAGGCCTCATAAAGTATCAACCAAATCAATTTTTACCTAGATAAATCAATATTTAGGGACAAATTCCACAGATTAAAAGAGCCCCATAGTAAGTTGTGAACTTGTGTGTCGTGAGGTACTAACTCGTACTTAGTTGTTCCCGAGGGATCGACATTAACGCGATCGGAGCCACGGGCGAAAGCTGGCTTAGCTTTGGAAGGTGCAAGTAGGTTAAGTTGCCACATTACGTTTAACAATTTTACTCCCAGAGCAGCATTTATCCTAACTAAAATTATAAATACGAAAGTGAGTTTGTTTGTTTGTTAGATACTGAACCAATCGTCATTAAATTTTGCACACACGTTATCTGGGGTACGGAGAAGGACATAGGGTACATTGTTAGTACTGGGTACTTAGGTAGGGTACTGTTCCCGAGGGATCGACGTGGAGCCGCGGGCGAAAGCTAGTTTGGTTATAAAAGTCTTTCCCATATATTTTATGGTTCAATTCAATTTATTTATTGCATTTTCACAACATAAACCCTGTCGTACACCATCCTTAGATATATATGTTCCCGGGCATCGCAACATATATATCTAAGGATGGTGTACGACAGGGAGTTACGGTGCCACAGACAGACAGACACACATAGCTGTCAAACTTATAACAAAACAATCCTCTAGAGCAAAAAAAAAGGGTTGTTATAAGTCTGCCATGCTGGTCTGGGAGTAAAGAAAAATGTAGAATGCCTACCAGCTGCTTCTCGTAAAATCCGATCGACGGAATTGGCGAAAATCTAAGGAATGATGCTAGTAGAGGATGCGGCTAGCAATCCATCACTATTTTTATACAACTCCCACCAACATGCTAAGCGTGGCTTTTAGGTCTCAAAGACCTGGGTTCTGTAATAGTATGTAATGTTAGTAAACAAGTTAAAACTACTAAGCCCTAATACGAGTATGTAGGTACAGGGAGTGGAGCGTGGGGAGGGGCAATTGCATACATCCTTTGCTCTCCTCTGCGTCATTCCACGTCTGTACATAATGGTTTGTATGGAGAGCTCATTGGCTCTATTGAGGATTTGACCATGCAAGTCCGATCAAGTGTCAAGTATAGAGCCCTTTTTACCTGACAAAAAGGGCTCAGGAGGTGGTTATCTATACGCTTATCGCTTATGAACCGATTGAAAAAAAAATGTTTGGAAAGCTATGCTTCAAGTGAGTCCCATTTAAATTTCATCACAATTGGTTCTGTAGTTTGATTGAAGTCGGTTTTTTTTTATATTAAAGATTATTTCACATGATGTAACCACATCTAAAAGAGATAAACAAACAGATAAAAAGATTGTGATGGATGAATCACATTCAACAAACATTTTCTCTTGCTGACCTAGCGCATCCTATCAACGAGACACGGAAATGCATTTCATTGCATCAAAATGTGACCAAACGAAGCCATCCTTATGGAGAATCGCCTGTCCAGTCACTAAGCGGGTTTGAACAGTGAAACAAAACAATAAATCGAACATTTCTACTATCAAATTAACCTATGTATGTATACACTGCTATGCTAACATTTTGGATTATTGGGGCCGTAATCAATCAAAATACTATTACTAGTAATACAGCTATCACACCAGATATCCTGGTCACGGGACACTAAAATTGTACCCTACCTATGTGTATATTTTTTTTCTCTAGCCTACCCTTACTATGAATTCCTAACTGCACCAAATACTAGCTGTATTACTCTTAATCTACTTTATCAACCTACATACCCTATTAATGTTTTGTTTCTTTGTTCAAATCTATATGGCATGATCATATCTAGCGGAAGTTACCCTTGTTTTATCATAGTAACCCCTGGACCTTCTTAAATGAAGTGATTTTGATCTTAACCTATGGTGAGGAAGCCTAATCCTATCTTATGCTATGCCTAAGGTTGTTATCGGCCTTGTGTATGACTAATTTTTACTTATAAATAAGAATAACCGTATCGTAAGGTACGCTTATGTTTTTCCTAATAAATATTGTTCAAATTGCACTTTGTGTTATTTTCTGTTGCCTGCTATTTCACATTAATATAATTGCCTTATTTTATGAAGAATTGGTTAATTATTTTCATTAAGGAGCATATTAGCATGGTTCATTCTACAGAAATTGTTCCTCTACCAGCGGCTTATAGATATAGTATTGAATTTCGGATATGTATAGTAAGTATTAGAATGTAAGTATCCATATTGATCTATAATGAGTTATAGATGTCCACAACTGTAGATATTGGATAGAAGTCTAAGGTAATAGTTTAATATTGTCATTGTATGTATTAGTCAGTGGTGGTAGATATACATTATAGTGAATGTACCCAGCATTTTGGTGTTACGGTTTACTGTCGAGCCCCGCCTTCCGCCCGCCAGAGTACCACTCGTCATCCAGACTTGGACGTGATTCCTCCGTATGCTAATTTCTTTTGGAAAGCAATAGGGATACCCATTAAAGAGTAAATAGTACCTGTTCCCACCTAATAGTAGGATAGGCAATTTGTCAGTAAAATTATGTCTGACTATTAATTCAGAGACAAGAGGGTAGACTAAATGTCTTCAAGCGTATTACCTGCTACACAAGCATTATGCTCTCATTGTGTTCGCTGGGATGAGTTCAGACTTATTTACTTTGAAATAACACCACGGAGGTGTAAAAGCAAAGAACTCAAATTATGAATTTACAACAAGCAGGTAGTATTAGGTACTCAGATGGAGTTTTATAGCAAGGGTTTGTTTGTCAGTCAAACTATACCTCAACCTTCACTGTAGAAAAGGCATCCTTACATGATAATACTTCCTGTATCAATTGTTACTCATTATCCTATTATTTTTAGGAATTATGTAGCTATGTATGTAAGCATGTAAATGTTATGCCATGCTGTTATGTATAAGCACTATTATGCACTAACTCTAGATCTTAGAGATAGATGGAGATGAAATGTCTATTAGTATTTAAGCACATTTACATCAGACTTATTTGTCTCAGTGATTCAATCAAATTTACGTGTGAGGATTGTAATATTCCTGTATTTCAATAAATAGGGATTGGAGTCAACCTTACACTCGCCCTTGGTAGTATATAAGGAACATTACTCTCCCAGAATTCATTATTCATTCCAGAATTAGATGAACCATATGGTATATATGTGGATTGTCAATATCTCAACCTTACAGAATTTACATGACTTCCATGGAACCAACAGACCATCCCCTTCAGAGAATGATTATCATGATAATATATTGTCAGAGAGTTATGAGATCTCACTGGACTAAACAAATCTGAATTTTTCAACAAAATAGGTAGATCAAGAAGGTATTTATTTAGTAATTAAATAGACAACTCCGACTCAATCCATTGTCAAGTAGCTATGAGATTATGCCACAAGTTATGATATTAGTTGTTCATGGCCAATCAATGTGATTTTACAATATGAAAATCCCCAAATCATTCAGGTGGATACTCTATACACTATTATATATCAGGGCCTTGTACATAAAAATTAAGGTTAGGAATTTCATACCTTTGTTAGAAACAGATTCTCTGAATCTTTCACAATCAGAATACGCACATTTCGTCAGCATTATCACTTGTCACTATCACAGAACCAACTTATGCCATTTTGTTATCATATTTTCACATTCAACTTCACTTTCATATTAGATACGACTATCTAACTTAAAATTACTGTCGAAGATTAATTGTTTGAATTATTAACGTCCTACCCACCAGCAGCTTGGATGGTTATATTGCTACCACCGGATTTACCGTGAAAACGAATGGAATTTTATCTCCTATACCCCTCTTTTCCTTATCCTGACGCAACCGTTAATGGGCCTAATCTAGTCCCTATCAGTCCCTAATTTCTAGTCTAAAGGTGTTAAGTTACTGTCCCCCCATCCCCAAAGTGTGTGTGTGTGTAGAACGAACTCCGGTGTAAGAGATCGCTCCCTAATCTAGCTAAAAAGATTTGAGGAAGCTTCCCTCGCCCTATTTTAATGATTCTACCTGCCTGACTGCTCCTAAAATCAGATTTCCTACTCTGGTAAATAGATTAGGTTCCTAGCAAGGATCCGTCATCTCTAAGCTGTAAAAGGGAGCCAGAGTTTGGGCCCACGAACCTATTATTCCTATCACTCTTGGGTTGTGGTCATCTCTTGTGGTCAGGATCGAGACTTCCACGCCCTAACAAAGGTTTGAGGTCCCAGACGTGTCCCCAAGTGGCTAGGGAGCTGAAAACTAGCGCACCGTTCGGACCGTAGGTTTCCGTAGGCACAGAGGCCGTCTGGACGCCCCAAGTAGCATAGCTAGGCTGGGAATTTCAGCCCATTCGACCAGCTACAATGTCGAATTATTTTTACTCCTACTTGGCCGCTACCCTCATAAAGAACAATCGCTCTCATAAGGAATAGAGGTCCAGCGTTGATCTTGGCCATGTATTCCCCAATTCGACACAAAACTCTATTAAACTTACATTAAAATCAAACAAATAGAAACTAGATATCTCAGATTTGACACGGAGAAGATTTCGAAGAATCAAAGATCTCCCCAACATCATTTCCTCAATATCATTCAAAACTTTACAGTATATGAAACTATTATGGTGAATTTACTCTGGACAAGCTAATATTCATATATTTCAAAAGAATCTACAATATTTTAACTTCAGAACACGATACCAATGTGCTTCTTAGCTAAAATATTTTTGCAAGGGACTTCGCGGGATTTTTCGATCCTAATTTGCCAAGATAACGCGATAACCCACACTTTAAACTACTTCTTTCTTGATTTAAAATAAAACTTGCAGTGGCGTTCTGGCAGCAATTCCTCTTGACTCTTCAAATTCCCCGATGCGTAATCACCCAGACTAATGGCGCCGTAGCCTTTTATACTCGCTACCGTGCGGTTCTCAGAAATCACACCACTTCGACTGAAAAACCGTTGGCCAATATTTTTTTTAAAAACCTCATGCAAATATCTAACTAATATCTCTACATTTAATAACTAATCTGCCTTGCTCATTCCTGTCGATAAGACCTTTTTCAATAAATTCTCAATTGAATAAAGTTTTTCCATTGGTTAGTTCCAAAACTTTCTAAAACATTCCAAGACTACCTGTCTCTTTCTTCACCCCTAATAGTAACGAAATAAAGGTCAGCGTGCCTTGTAACAAATTTAATTCCATAGACAATCTCATAGCTTTCTTTTAATTATTAGTGTTCCCTGTGCTATCTATAGAATCCCTTGAATCGACCTATTAGCATAATCTGGTATCACGAGATATTATAATAAATTTTACCATTTAAATTTCTTTTACGCTGAGTATTAATTTATTTTAATATTTATTTAATTTTGATTGAATCGATTCTCTCGATTATCCGTAAAATGCTTACTTTTTTTCAACTAGACAAAAGAATAAACTAATTATCAATTATTTGATCAAATTTTTGTTATCATCATGATTATTTATTTCCTTGTTCTTACTTAAAGATATAAAGTCAGTCAAACTATACTTTTAATTTCATATTTTTAATTTAAGTTCTACTTTTCATAGATCATAGATCAATTTTCTTCCTCGCGTCAATTATAGATAAGACAAACTGTCAATGTCATTCTGCTTCACAACAAACAAAATAAGATGGATATAATGAATTATTGTGGAACAATTTACAAAGGACTGTATTTATGATTGAATTTCAGTTTTCCAGTTAATATTTGAGAATTATGAACGAGAACATAAGTGTTCCGTTACAGCCGACCCTTCAAATTTAGACGAAAGCGACTTTCTCAAAGGACCTGGAGTTTAAATTTTACCAAATTTAAATTTTAAATTAAATTCTCAAATATTACTATATATGTTAATTATTTAAATATAAGCAAAACAACCCCTTTTTTTCCAATTCCCCCCCCTTTTCCAAAATATTATTCTCCCAAAACCTTCAAATGGTGTAGCCCTCATCTGTGTATGTGTGTCCCTAAGCTAGTGTATAGTGTATTTAAACTAAGGACATGTTTTTCATCACCAAAGCTACGGATTTGAGCTAATACCTTTATTTATAACCGACAATTACCCTTCTCAAGTTATAGATCAACGTCCAGGATGGAGTAGGTTGTGAGGCTACTGACCCTAGTGGTCCTATTATGGGCATATGAATTGATTCTACCTTACAATCAAAACTATATCCGCCATAAGTATCCTTCCAAGAATCTGGTCTGCCTTTAAGGAGAATGACCTTTGTAAGCCATACCTAAAAGTCATATTCAAAACTTTCGCTCAAGCAAATCTTAACATCGCCTTGGAGAGTGTGTAGTGTGAATTTGTAGTAGCTCTCAGCTTCTTGTAAAGTGTGGAGTTTCATACGGGTGTTATAACACTTGGGATTATTTCCAAGAGAAATGTCTCTGAAAATTTAAAATTTACCCTAACACCAATATTCCCCCCGTATAAAACTCGTTTGTGATGTGTATATTCAAGGTCTTGGGCAAATAACATTGGTAATCTGGCTTCACATCTGGTATACCAAGGCCCTTCCTAGACGTTATTCCCCCTTCCCTTTTCCCCATCCCTGTTCTAACCACCAAGTTCATTCCTTCATACTCAATCATTCTTGCCAAGAATACATCAGCGCTTCACCAGATCACTTGCAACAATATAATATATTTCCATTAAATATGTAAAATAATCAATAAATAAGTATATCATTTCACTCATGTTGACCCGCATGACCCGCATGCTCCGCATGAACCACAAGTTCCTCGTCATCCGCATGAACCGCGTGATCCGCGTAATCCGCATAATTTGCATGACCCGCATAATCCGCACGAACTGCATGAGCGCGTAAACCTTAGGAACTGCGTGAGCCGCGTAGACTGCAAGATCTACGTGACTAGACATGAATTGAATGAATTTAAATCAAATCTACTTAAATGAAAAAATAATTATTTGAATTTATAACATTTTAACTAAATATTTTTGGACTAATCTGTATATATTTTTTTTTTTTTTTATTTAAATTTATTTGAATTAATTTTAATTTATTTTAATTTATTTGAATTTATTTGAATTTTTTTTTTGAATTTATTTTAATTTATTTTAAATTTATTTGAATTTATTTTAATTTATTAGAATTTATTTGAATTAATTTGAATTTATTTTAATTTATTTGAATTGATTTTAATTTTTTTGAATTTATTTGAATTTATTAGAATTTATTTGAATTAATTTTAAATTATTTTAATTTATTTTAATTTATTTGATTTTTTTTTATAACTAATAATAAACCTGGCGAATCTCATACCACCGCCCCCTTAAGTAGCCGGGTAAAATATTAGGCCAATTTTAGAGCGCCAACCACCATTACACCAAATACCATCAAAATTTGTACAGCCGTTTCGAGCTATCATTTATAATAAAACATTCAGTCAAACATAGAACCTCCTCCTTTTTTTTCTTTAAAGTCGGTTGAAAATTATCTCTGTGGTTGGATACCTCTAATTCATATACGCTGGACTACCTACTATCTGCTATAATATTACTACAGAGTACCTACGTCTATTACCGTGTTTCCGAAAATTTAAATATCCCGCCTTTTAGAATAGTTATGCTCGCGAAGTATACAGAAGTGCTATTCTCGAAATGATGCTGTCCGCAAACGAGCGATTCATCTATATCAAATGTACCCGAAGACAAGTGTCACAAAAATAGTCCCCCTAAAAGCATCGCATCGATTGATTTCTGATTTCTGAACAGACTATCTAAACATCCTATGTCATTTTCAACATGGCCGTCGTCAAATGAAACTTGGATCCCTATTTAGTTTGTGGTCAAATGAAACTAATCAACAAATCATAGTAAATACCAGATTATTCAAGGAATTAACGCATGTACGATCTCTAACCAACCTATAATGTGTTAGTATAATATACCTCGCCGCATCAAACGGTACAAATGGATAACCAATATCAATGTATTCAGGACAATACGCTTTAACAATCGTAAGTATTTATGGACCCTTTTATCGTTAAATCTTTTCAATAACACAGTAGGAATAGTAGTAAGAGAGCTATGTTGAGCATATAAATGCCTTCCTATCTATAAACTCATGAAAGTAACAGTTTACAATACTATTGTGATACTAACCTAGAAATAACTTATTCCTACTATCTATTCAACCTAACCTCTATATAAAAGTACATAAAACTACCCAATGACTCGTCATAAAGATACATCCTTCAATAATGCGACTCCTTTAATGATTTACATTAACTTCTTGATCAAATTGTTGTAAAAATATATAAACATAACCCTACTTCTATTGTTTCAGATAACCTGAATAAGCATCTATCTGTGCAGATCTATGTAATGCTACGAGAAATCTAATCAAGTCCTACATATATTGAAAGATCTGAAGAGCCTATAAGAAGTCATCGTCGGAATGTGACCTAAGTGTGAACTGTGACATAAATGTTATAGCCTTATTTATAATTAGTGAATCTATTTGAATAAAAATATGTTTTACTCTGTCTAAAAGATTTACTATGCCATACCTTGTAAACATTTAAGGTACCTATCATGTAAGTATGAGGACCATTATGTATGACCTTTTACTACATAATGTATTGCCTAAAGATATCTTAGTTGTTTTGAGACAAATTCGAATACTTGGATTAAATTACTGTAGTTGGACTCATAGTACTAAATTTATATTAAAGAAAACAAACATCAGCACATGATACAAGTAAATGGTTCGCTTTAGTTATCACATCCTAACCCTTCTTGTAATGAGTGGTACTATTACATAACCGTCAGTGTACAGCACCTAAACCGAACACTTCACTTTAATTTGAACACTATCACTTTACTTTGAACACTATCACTTTAACTTTCACACTTTCACTACATATTCCTTATTCAATCTAATTATTTTATGTATATAACTATTTTATATTAAAATTCCCCCCCAGAAAAGCCGCCACAACTCCCCTCTATCTGACCTTACGATTAACTCTGAGTATTTTTACTTTATCCTGACCTTAAAAATTCAACATAACAGAGTTTATTTACTTTATGTTATGTTTGTTAATTTAAATTTAATTTAAACAATAGTATATTCCAGGTTTTCCTTATAAAAAATATGCATGTATGAAAGTATCTTTTCAGCTAGCCAAGAGCGTTTTGAATTTTCTCTTGTGCATGGCAATTTTTCTTTTTACTCAAGCGAGCTAATTCCCATAATGTCAGATAGGCTTTTCCCTAAGTCCACCAGATTCTACACAAATCTACCCCTGAACTTTATTTATTAATTCTTATTAAATGATTCTTATTCAAATTACAATATTCAACCTTAATTAGCTAATACAAAAATATAAAGATCAAAATTAAACCAAAACATAACTTTTTTATAATAAATTTCTCATGTACATGTATACTAATGTGAGGGAAAACTTATATTTGATAACTTTTAGACATTTCAACTAATTAAATTATAACTGTATGTTCCTCACATTCTCCTAAACTTTTGTCTACAATCTTAATTTTCATCTATGATCACTTATAATACCTCGACAGATGTATAGTGTTAAACTTTCCTCTTTCTTTATTTGTCACCGGATCAACCAACAGATAGACATTTTTATAAGGGTTGGCTGCAATCACATATGGTCCTTCATATAACGGCTCAAACTTCTTTGTTATTTTCATCTTAGCATCTGATCTATTTAACCTTCTTAATTTAACTAAATCTCCTATCTGGTATTGTATAATTCTGTATCTTCTATTAAACTTGTCAATCCGTACCCGACTTGCCTTCTGCAAGTTCTCTCTAACCTTTTCCCTAATAGAATCCACAGTCTGAGTTCTTAAGTCAACACCAATTTCCTCATCAAAAGTTAGTTTTGTAGATTCACCATACAAAATCTCACAAGGTGTAAACCCAGTACTCTCATGAAGTGTGTTATTATATAATATTTCTATTTTTGGCAACACAGTCACCCAACTTTGATGTCTTGCACTACAATAGGTTCTGAACAGTCTGCCTAACTCCTTATTCACTCGCTCCGTTGTGTTTGGACGTGGGTTTCTAACTGTTGTATAAATAACCCTAACACCATACTGACTCATAGTTTCCTTCCACAACCTGCTAGCAAACTGAGACCCATTGTCTGACATAATAGCCTTAGGCTTAATTATTTTAAAGAATTGTTTAGCCTTATTAATAACTGAAACCGCTGTTGCTTTCTTAAGGTCAAATAATTTTACAAATTTACTAAATGAATCCTGAATCACTAAGATATAGTTCATTCCAAATTTCCCACTGGGTAAAGGGCCATATAAATCTATCATCACTAAATCTCCTATATTTTTAGATATTATTGATTGACAGGGCCCTACAAGCTTAACCGTATCGCTCTTTGAAATCTGACAATCATGACAACCCTTCAACACACTTTTGACCTGCCTAGTAAGTCCCCTCCAATAAAATCTATCTCTAATATATTTAATAATTTTATATGCCCCTTGATGTCCCATTTCTATATGAACTTGCCAGATAATCTCCTCCCTTAGCGTTTGAGGTAAATAAAGGACTTGATTTACTATTCCATCTGGTAAAAAATATAACAACCCATCTTTCAACATATATCTTTTAAGCGTTGAATTAGACTGACTATTTACCCCCTGTTTTCTTAATTCTGAAATTATTTTACTGATCTCTAAGTCATCCGTTTGCAATTTAGACATTTCTTTCAATTTACTTAGTAATTCCCTATTTGGCCTAACCTCAGTATAAGATATTTTGGGCAAATCATGTTTATCTTCCTGCAAAATATCATTTACAGGTGGATACCTGGATAAAATATCCGCTACTATATTATCTCTCCCCTTAACATGCTGTACCTCATACTGAAACTGTTCCAAATAGTTAATCCATCTAGCTAACCTTGCATTATATAATTTACAGTTTTTCACGAAGGTTAAGGCTTTATGATCAGTTTTAATTATTACTTTAGATCCTCTTAGGTAAGTTTCAAATTTTTCTAAGCAACAAATAATTGAATAGAATTCCTGTTCTGTAACAGTCCAATTTAACTGCGCTCCTTTCAAAAGTTTACTATGAAATCCTAATATCTTTATTTGCCCTAAGTTATCTAATTGATACAAAACCCCAGCTAAGCCTATTCCTGAGCTATCTGTTTGCAAATAATATGGTTTACTGAAGTCTGGGTGGTTTAGTTCTACAGTTTTAATAAATAATGATTTTACCTTTTCAAATGCAGCCTGTTGGTTTTCTCCCCACTTCCAGGCGCTCGCTTTCTTCAGTAAATCACACAATGGTTGAATATGGAAACTATAATTTGGTATAAACCTTCGATAGAAATTACACAAGCCTAAAAAGGCTCTAACTTGTTTTAACTTTTTTGGAACTGGGAATTTTTGAATTGATTCTATTTTGTCTGGATCTGTTTTAAGTCCAGAAGTGGAAATTATGTATCCTAACATTTTCACTTCACTACACAAAAACTTACACTTTTCTAGGTTACAAGTTAGCCCAGCTTTTGCTAACTTTCCCAATACTATATCTAAATGCTCTAGATGGTCTTCTAAACTTCCAGTAGTTATTATAGCTAAGTCATCTAAATAATTAACACAAAAATCACTAACTTCGTGTCCCAATATAAAATCCATAGCCCTACTAAAACTTCCGACTGACGTTTTTAATCCTTGAGGTAGAACATTGTATACATATGACTTTCCGTTAAATGAAAACCCTGTGTACTTCTTACTATCTCTCGAAATAGGGATCTGAAAATATGCGTTATTTAAATCTAAAATACTAATAAATCTGGCTCCCTGAAATGAATTTATTACATCTAACTGTAAAGGAGGTTTCTCGGTTTCCGGTACCATATGTTTATTTATTTCTCGAGCGTCTAATAGAACACGAATTGTACCATCCTTTTTCAAAGTAAATGTTAATGGGCTACAATAAGGAGTGGATTCACGACTAATAATTCCCTGCTCTAGCATTTCTTTTAATTTATTTTCTATCTTTTCCCTATAAGCATATGGGATTGGATAAGTTTTCCTCACTATTGGTGCATGAGGTTCCATGGTTATAACATGTTCATAACAATTACTACGTCCCAATTTTGATGAAAATAACTTGGCATGTTTTAATAATACCCTTTTAAGCTCTACTTTCTGATAATTACTTAATTTTAACTGAGTTATTAAATTTTGTATGTTCTTATACGAACTCTCGACTACTTCGTTCACTTCCAACGCCTGTTCCGGACATACCACACTGTTAATTTGCCGACTCTCATGGAACTTAAACAGACGCTTTTCCTGACCTACTAATATTTCGATCCCTTTTTCATGTTCGTCTAACTTAATAGAAACTTTATTTTCCTTCATCCAGTTGAAACCAAGAATAAGGCTGGAGGTAAGCCCTGGAATTATTAATACAGAAAGGTCACTTTCAAATGGGCCTATCCCTAATTTAACTAAAGCTATTTTACGAATTTCTATATTTTTTTGTCCTACTGCTATTTTAATAAAGAAAGGTTTAATAGGTAAGGAAGGTATATTAGGATTTTTAGAAAGTAAAAGATTCCAAAATTCTTCTGACACACACGTTATATCGCTACCTGTATCTAAGAGAGCAACTATCTTTTCGTCAAAGATGTTCACTAGTAACTCAGATTTAAAATTACGACTGCCCTGTGATTTTTCGACCCTTTCATCGAAAACCGCTGACACTAAACTGCCCTCATGTATATCAAATAATGAGTGTTGACTATTTAATTTTAAAACCTCTACTATTTGACCAGCTATATCTTGCGTTTCAAAGTCTAATTTCCCATATCCTAATCCTTGTCCGTCATAGTTAGCTCTTAATTTAAGACATATGGGATATTTTGACCCAGTACTAAATTTCCCTAACGCTTGACCCGGCCTCCAATTCATTCGAACCATCATATGATATCCCCTGTCCCCTGATGTCGGAGTTGATCCGGAGACTTTATCAACCCTCTCTAGTTTAACACTACAGCATCCGCACTGTTTACATTTTCGACTGAATTTACAGTTTGATTTTGTTTCGACTGCGACTCCTGTTGAGGTTTCTGCCAATGACGATATGCTTGTTGTTGCGTTTTTCTCTTAGATTCCCAAGTTTTAGTGTGTTTAGGTACTGCATTATTTCCCTGAAACTCCTGTTGAGGCTGCTCTTGTACGTTTAACATCTTCTCCTAATTCGTTTATCTTTCTTGTCAATAACCCTACGGTTCTCCTTAACATAGATTGCATTACAGCTATTTCTTTTGAACCTTGTTCTCTACGCATGGGTTTTACTATACGCCGACATCTTCTTTTCGTTAGAGGTTGATCTAAATTAGTTTCATCCACAAGTGGTATTTGTTCTATCACTGGTTCTTCTAGAGGTTGAGATAAATTAGTTTCACCCTCAAGTGGTATTTGTTCTATCACTGGTTCTTCTAGAGATTGAGCTAAATTAGCTTCACCCTCAAGTGGTATTTGTTCTATCACTGGTTCTTCTTCATTTTCCCTATTAGAATCCTGAGGTCCATACCTTCTCGGGATTTTACGTTTACGCTGAGGTCTAACCATCTTATAGGTTTTCAGCACGATTTAGGATCAGATAATTGTTACTCGTATCGTAAGGTCAGATCTGACAACCAAAACAAACCACATATCAATATCCCTTCCTTCAATAATAAATCCCAGTGTCCGAATATATACGCATTAAATCCGTAGTAATATATTAAAACGATAAAAGGTATAATTATTTTGTAATAAAATGTTTTAGTATGTAGATATTTTTTCTTTAGTTTTATGTAGTTTTCTACCTAGCTCAATATGCAAAATTTTTTTTGAAAAATAAATATTTAGGAATATCTATTTAAATATTAAGGTAATTTAAATAACGCGATGCTTAGAACTAATATCAAACCGTACTATCAATAGTTCAACTAGTGATCACTAGATGACGCCGGTGATATAAAACATTTTCATAGCCGTAGATAATGTCTTAATAATTTCATACTATTATTTTGTTTAGTAGCTATGCAAAGTTACCATAATTACGAAATCGTTTTTATTTCTAAGTAAATTCTAATTGTTATTGTTAAATTATGTTAACATAATCCAGCAAACAGAAAACAAATCAACATTAATTCTATAGAGATAAGAATCTGCTTAAAATATTCTCGCATAGTGTAGAGCCTCACTCGTATGGCTGCATAACACTACTTATCTTTGCTTAATATACCAACGACAACGACAACTGTCAAACGTGAAGATAATGACAGATTCACAATATCAAAATGCGTAGTAGCAAAATTAAGCATTTATTTCCTTTTTATTAAGCTATTTTATTTGTTTCAGGTATCTAAATTGACATATAATACAACTCACAGAAAATACGACCCTACTACTTTGCTTACGGTTTCGAGTGATGTGAAATGTGGCTTAATCCAACACGATTGAAAAACATGAAACCATTTCAACAAAATCACAACATCTTTTCCATGTCTCGGCATCAAAATGTGACCAAACGAAGCCATCCTTATGGAGAATCGCCTGTCCAGTCACTAAGCGGGTTTGAACAGTGAAACAAAACAATAAATCGAACATTTCTACTATCAAATTAACCTATGTATGTATACACTGCTATGCTAACACTTTGGATTATTGGGGCCGTAATCAATCAAAATACTATTACTAGTAATACAGCTATCACACCAGATATCCTGGTCACGGGACACTAAAATTGTACCCTACCTATGTGTATATTTTTTTTCTCTAGCCTACCCTTACTATGAATTCCTAACTGCACCAAATACTAGCTGTATTACTCTTAATCTACTTTATCAACCTACATACCCTATTAATGTTTTGTTTCTTTGTTCAAATCTATATGGCATGATCATATCTAGCGGAAGTTACCCTTGTTTTATCATAGTAACCCCTGGACCTTCTTAAATGAAGTGATTTTGATCTTAACCTATGGTGAGGAAGCCTAATCCTATCTTATGCTATGCCTAAGGTTGTTATCGGCCTTGTGTATGACTAATTTTTACTTATAAATAAGAATAACCGTATCGTAAGGTACGCTTATGTTTTTCCTAATAAATATTGTTCAAATTGCACTTTGTGTTATTTTCTGTTGCCTGCTATTTCACATTAATATAATTGCCTTATTTTATGAAGAATTGGTTAATTATTTTCATTAAGGAGCATATTAGCATGGTTCATTCTACAGAAATTGTTCCTCTACCAGCGGCTTATAGATATAGTATTGAATTTCGGATATGTATAGTAAGTATTAGAATGTAAGTATCCATATTGATCTATAATGAGTTATAGATGTCCACAACTGTAGATATTGGATAGAAGTCTAAGGTAATAGTTTAATATTGTCATTGTATGTATTAGTCAGTGGTGGTAGATATACATTATAGTGAATGTACCCAGCATTTTGGTGTTACGGTTTACTGTCGAGCCCCGCCTTCCGCCCGCCAGAGTACCACTCGTCATCCAGACTTGGACGTGATTCCTCCGTATGCTAATTTCTTTTGGAAAGCAATAGGGATACCCATTAAAGAGTAAATAGTACCTGTTCCCACCTAATAGTAGGATAGGCAATTTGTCAGTAAAATTATGTCTGACTATTAATTCAGAGACAAGAGGGTAGACTAAATGTCTTCAAGCGTATTACCTGCTACACAAGCATTATGCTCTCATTGTGTTCGCTGGGATGAGTTCAGACTTATTTACTTTGAAATAACACCACGGAGGTGTAAAAGCAAAGAACTCAAATTATGAATTTACAACAAGCAGGTAGTATTAGGTACTCAGATGGAGTTTTATAGCAAGGGTTTGTTTGTCAGTCAAACTATACCTCAACCTTCACTGTAGAAAAGGCATCCTTACATGATAATACTTCCTGTATCAATTGTTACTCATTATCCTATTATTTTCAGGAATTATGTAGCTATGTATGTAAGCATGTAAATGTTATGCCATGCTGTTATGTATAAGCACTATTATGCACTAACTCTAGATCTTAGAGATAGATGGAGATGAAATGTCTATTAGTATTTAAGCACATTTACATCAGACTTATTTGTCTCAGTGATTCAATCAAATTTACGTGTGAGGATTGTAATATTCCTGTATTTCAATAAATAGGGATTGGAGTCAACCTTACACTCGCCCTTGGTAGTATATAAGGAACATTACTCTCCCAGAATTCATTATTCATTCCAGAATTTGATGAACCATATGGTATATATGTGGATTGTCAATATCTCAACCTTACAGAATTTACATGACTTCCATGGAACCAACAGACCATCCCCTTCAGAGAATGATTATCATGATAATATATTGTCAGAGAGTTATGAGATCTCACTGGACTAAACAAATCTGAATTTTTCAACAAAATAGGTAGATCAAGAAGGTATTTATTTAGTAATTAAATAGACAACTCCGACTCAATCCATTGTCAAGTAGCTATGAGATTATGCCACAAGTTATGATATTAGTTGTTCATGGCCAATCTATGTGATTTTACAATATGAAAATCCCCAAATCATTCAGGTGGATACTCTATACACTATTATATATCAGGGCCTTGTACATAAAAAATAAGGTTAGGAATTTCATACCTTTGTTAGAAACAGATTCTCTGAATCTTTCACAATCAGAATACGCACATTTCGTCAGCATTATCACTTGTCACTATCACAGAACCAACTTATGCCATTTTGTTATCATATTTTCACATTCAACTTCACTTTCATATTAGATACGACTATCTAACTTAAAATTACTGTCGAAGATTAATTGTTTGAATTATTAACGTCCTACCCACCAGCAGCTTGGATGGTTATATTGCTACCACCGGATTTACCGTGAAAACGAATGGAATTTTATCTCCTATACCCCTCTTTTCCTTATCCTGACGCAACCGTTAATGGGCCTAATCTAGTCCCTATCAGTCCCTAATTTCTAGTCTAAAGGTGTTAAGTTACTGTCCCCCCATCCCCAAAGTGTGTGTGTGTGTAGAACGAACTCCGGTGTAAGAGATCGCTCCCTAATCTAGCTAAAAAGATTTGAGGAAGCTTCCCTCGCCCTATTTTAATGATTCTACCTGCCTGACTGCTCCTAAAATCAGATTTCCTACTCTGGTAAATAGATTAGGTTCCTAGCAAGGATCCGTCATCTCTAAGCTGTAAAAGGGAGCCAGACTTTGGGCCCACGAACCTATTATTCCTATCAGTCTTGGGTTGTGGTCATCTCTTGTGGTCAGGATCGAGACTTCCACGCCCTAACAAAGGTTTGAGGTCCCAGACGTGTCCCCAAGTGGCTAGGGAGCTGAAAACTAGCGCACCGTTCGGACCGTAGGTTTCCGTAGGCACAGAGGCCGTCTGGACGCCCCAAGTAGCATAGCTAGGCTGGGAATTTCAGCCCATTCGACCAGCTACAATGTCGAATTATTTTTACTCCTACTTGGCCGCTACCCTCATAAAGAACAATCGCTCTCATAAGGAATAGAGGTCCAGCGTTGATCTTGGCCATGTATTCCCCAATTCGACACAAAACTCTATTAAACTTACATTAAAATCAAACAAATAGAAACTAGATATCTCAGATTTGACACGGAGAAGATTTCGAAGAATCAAAGATCTCCCCAACATCATTTCCTCAATATCATTCAAAACTTTACAGTATATGAAACTATTATGGTGAATTTACTCTGGACAAGCTAATATTCATATATTTCAAAAGAATCTACAATATTTTAACTTCAGAACACGATACCAATGTGCTTCTTAGCTAAAATATTTTTGCAAGGGACTTCGCGGGATTTTTCGATCCTAATTTGCCAAGATAACGCGATAACCCACACTTTAAACTACTTCTTTCTTGATTTAAGATAAAACTTGCAGTGGCGTTCTGGCAGCAATTCCTCTTGACTCTTCAAATTCCCCGATGCGTAATCACCCAGACTAATGGCGCCGTAGCCTTTTATACTCGCTACCGTGCGGTTCTCAGAAATCACACCACTTCGACTGAAAAACCGTTGGCCAATATTTTTTTTAAAAACCTCATGCAAATATCTAACTAATATCTCTACATTTAATAACTAATCTGCCTTGCTCATTCCTGTCGATAAGACCTTTTTCAATAAATTCTCAATTGAATAAAGTTTTTCCATTGGTTAGTTCCAAAACTTTCTAAAACATTCCAAGACTACCTGTCTCTTTCTTCACCCCTAATAGTAACGAAATAAAGGTCAGCGTGCCTTGTAACAAATTTAATTCCATAGACAATCTCATAGCTTTCTTTTAATTATTAGTGTTCCCTGTGCTATCTATAGAATCCCTTGAATCGACCTATTAGCATAATCTGGTATCACGAGATATTATAATAAATTTTACCATTTAAATTTCTTTTACGCTGAGTATTAATTTATTTTAATATTTATTTAATTTTGATTGAATCGATTCTCTCGATTATCCGTAAAATGCTTACTTTTTTTCAACTAGACAAAAGAATAAACTAATTATCAATTATTTGATCAAATTTTTGTTATCATCATGATTATTTATTTCCTTGTTCTTACTTAAAGATATAAAGTCAGTCAAACTATACTTTTAATTTCATATTTTTAATTTAAGTTCTACTTTTCATAGATCATAGATCAATTTTCTTCCTCGCGTCAATTATAGATAAGACAAACTGTCAATGTCATTCTGCTTCACAACAAACAAAATAAGATGGATATAATGAATTATTGTGGAACAATTTACAAAGGACTGTATTTATGATTGAATTTCAGTTTTCCAGTTAATATTTGAGAATCATGAACGAGAACATAAGTGTTCCGTTACATAAAGCAAAATGTGTAACTCAGCTTTCGGGTGATTATTTGTCGTTTACATATTACTTTAAAAAAACTTTTGGATATATCCTCCTTTTATGTTAGAAAAAGCTTCTCGGGTGAATTTTATCTGCCCCGTCTGTAAGTACCAGGTCTGCTTCGGAGATCGTAAAATCAAATCGAGTGAATGGGTGAAACTGAAGAACAGTGGTATTGGGCGATGCGGCAACAACTCATCGCTAGTTTGGCAAAATAGAGGTTAAACGCACTCAAATTCTTATTAAAAATAAAAATTCAACAGACGTACAAGGTTATGACTTAATATCCTAATAAACACATAAAACAAAGACGGGTTGGTACGAACACTTAAAACTTAAGAACGGGTGAACCGATTTTTATAATCTTTCATTTGTTTTGTTATCACCCCAAATAATAGAATAACTATTAAATATAATAAATATTTACGCCAAGAAAAAAATAGCGAATCGAAGACAGCCCGGACAGCTAGTTTAAAATAAAATTCAATCGTTTCTGTAGAAGTGCTTCAAAATCTGAGCCTATTCATTCATCGAACAAATTTCATCTTCTTCATATTTACCTTTTCCTACTTTGGGGTCAGCCTAGCATATCAGTCCATTCCACTTCAGTCTATCGCGGGTTTGTTGCACCCTTTTACCTCTATGTCCTCTCTTAAGCACCTAATCCACGTTGTCTCCCCAATTTATACAAAATGTATATTTCCATTTCTAAAAACTCTGCGTTTATTTCATTTTTCCCTCCTTATTACATGTGTTATTCAAATATAATATGTCACTAACAACCCGCCCTGGCTTCGGATGGTTGCAATGTAGATACTAATATGGAACAGTAAATTATACATATAATCACTTTATTTATTGCTAAAAGTGATTTGAAAGGTCTAAGCGAAAAGATAGCGAAAGCGACTTCATATTATACTATAATGTAATGATTAAATTGAAAAGCTCTTCATTTATAACCTTTAAAAAAATAACAATTTTGCCTTCACTAAACAGTGAACAGCTATGCCATAAGTTATTTCCGGAGATATCGGGAACTTCGATGTTCATAAAGTAGTAATATCTCCTACGTGCCGGACTTTTATGGCACTTATTTTACGGACGAACTTTTCATTTTCTTTATGTTATAGTCCTGGTAAATGTTACAGCCTGTTATTTTGTCTACCCACTTTAAGGTCGTGCTTATTTGTTTGTTACTAGCTGTCCCGGTAAACTTCGTTTCGCTATTATTTTGCTGTCGTAAATATTTCTTATGTTTTAATAGTTATCCTGCAATTCACGGGGTGATAATAAAAACAAAAATTCAAAGACTATAAAAAACGGTTCACCCTTTCTTAAGTTAAAACTAAAAGAAAGTCGGGTTCTAACCAGACTTTGACAGTATATTAAGAATTTAAGTGGTTTTTAAAATACACAGGTTTCATTCTATTTTTAAAAATCTGCATATGTAATCAAAAAGATCGCAGGATTTAGAGTAATAGGCATACTTCAAATCTTGCGTTCACTTTCGGGCATCGTATGTATGTATATAATCTTTACCTAGTATTTTATTTATAAAACAGGGGATTTTGATAAAGATTTAGAGGTATACTCTCCGTACATTTTGATCTTAGGCGCGATAAATTTTACAAAGAAAATAATTTCAATTTTTTATATGTGCTTCCTCTTTGTGTGAACCCAGTGGCTAACACAAGTGTTCAATATAATAAGCTGATAAAAACTGGATAAAAACATAGGCAAAACGCGCCCCGACCCCTTTATGGCTCCAAATAGCCAGAGGAATCCCACAATCCGACCCCCTCGCACTTTCCACCGGAACAGAATGCGCAGAGTAGGATTAGCTCCGATTACTGGTGACTTGCCTGGCTCGGCGGTCCCGAGTGACTTGCACCCAAGATAGATCCTTCTGGCAACAAAGCTTTCGGCCCATAAGGCAAAAGATGAAAGTTGTTGCTCTCTAAAAGCTTTTGCCATAAATTCTCAGACTGGCCCTTCAGGCTATGCATGAACGTAATCGCGGCCAATCAAGCAATATGAGAATTAGCTGTCTCACCAAGCCTTGCGTACACAAGCTACGTCCAAAGTCGAGGTCCGTTCCTCCTGTCCTGGGAGGCCTTTGGTGATGTTGTTCTTATAGGCTGAAGGCACTCTGCCCTCGCCTTAAACGCCCGGTGAAGTAACAAAAGCTCACTTGGAGTTTAGCTAGCATAGTCAATTTTTAAAAAAATATATATGCTACATGCTTGACTATGCTAAATTTCTGGTTATTAAATGGGTACTTATTGCCAGTTATCGCTTAACTCCTTCCTTACTTAGCTTTTTGGGTCCTTAAAGCAGGTAGAATAGCCTTACTTGATTAATTCTTAGTCAATACCTGATTTTATTCCAGTAAATAATAATTCCAGAATAATACTAAAAAGGTTAAATATGAAATACCTACATGGCTGAGCCCGGTAATATCTTATCACAACTGTATGTTACTTTTCAAATCACTTTAATGAATAGTTCTTATACACCTAACATGCTCTAACATTAAGAAATAAATTACATATCTACAAAAATGCGTCATAATATGTATCACATAACAGAACACTAATGCAAACATGAAAATAGCAGCAACTATTGGTTTACGGATACGTGCATTCACTTGGCAATAACGCTTTTCCATAGAATTTATTCCCCATGATCTACTCGCTACTGGACGAGGTGCTCAGACGATGTTTTATGGTCGACGAGACGCCGAGGTAAAAGCTTCAGATTCGCGCAAATTAAAATAGATACAGAAACGACTGATTTCAGGATGGAGGACAAAAAGGAGACCCTCGCTTTCTCTTGCGTTCTACACACAAAACGTAACATTTGAGAAGGATGTAGAACAAAAATACAATTTATATGATGTCCCGAGCTCAATAAAGTGGGACAAGGAGAGAAAAAACACAAGGCAAATCGTAAGATAAAAGCGAACTTATCATGCATAAGACGCGTGCATTTAACGCGCAATAGCGCTTTGACATTGTATGCCCCATGATGTACTCGCTACTGGAAGAGGTGCTCAGACGATATTTTATGGTTGATAAGATGCCGAAGTAAAAGCTTCAGATTCGTTTCATCTAAAATGGGTACGGAAACGACTGATTTTAGAATGGGAGATCCACTCTTTCTCGTTCGTTCTTACACACTCAAAAATGTCCTTGTTCTGCTCAGTCAAGAAAACGATACAAGATTTGACACCTGTCGGCACTAGGTTTAGAAGGAACTATACCAATAAGTAAGATGTGGGGGAAAATATTCATTTAATAAGGTTGATAAGCTAAAGTTAAATTTATATGATATCCTGACCTCAATAAAGTTTAGATAAGGTAAGAAAAAAACAAAAGCAAATCTAAATATATAAGCTAACTTTGTGCTTAGGAAATGTACATTCACCTGGCATAACACTTACAATAACACTTTGACATAGAAATTATTCCCTATGCTATAATCGCTGCAGGGCGAAGTACTCGGAATATATTTTATGGTCAACGAGACGCTGAGGATTTCCACAAAATAACATGGACACAGAAAGATAATTCATGTAAAGAAAGATATGGTTAGATACCATATTGAAGGCAATTTTGGTCTATCTTTAACCTAACTCAACATAACGAAAAGCAAGAAAGATATTGATTATAACTCATTGATACCTACATATTAAATAGACGATTTAGGGGGAAAAACTAGATGAAAAAATATAAATAGTTTAAGAAGATATCCAGTAGTTTTTTGAGATAGTAAATATATATAGATACAAATCACGCAGATTGAGATAGTCCCACAGTTAGTTGTGAACTTTTGCCGTGGGATAGTAACTCAATGATACTATATTTTATAATAGATACTTTTGTAGATAAACATCCAAGACCCAGGCCATAATATGTGTATATTGATTCAAATATAACAATCAAATATATAGAAATAATATCAACGCATTGGCTGGTTCACCTTGAAAGATGGGTGCTTCTCCGAAACAAATATATGTACTTACCTATAAGTTTTATTCACAAAATATTAAAATATACACTTGTAGTCCTAACTTGATTCTATTATTTCCTTATTTTATGATACTTCTTTACTCGCTTGAGACACACATATCCCGAAAATATAGATTGTATGATAAGTGTCCTCAAAACAAATTAAACTCGATGAAGAGTTAATGTTTAAAATAAATATAAGTAGGTATTATTTTTCAATCAAATTGCAAGAAATAATAATGATGTAATAACGGCAAACCCACAGCTGAGGATGCAACCGTGACAGCAGATGATGATGACATAATTTTACGTGATAACGGTGGAATAGAGATAGATGCATCACAACGCGAACGCTTAGGCCGATTGTGCTGTGCGTGCTGCTCTATCGCTTGTTCCGCTCTCTCGCTTGCACACAGAACGTGACTTTTGTGCGTGCAGCCGGCGTCCATCTATTTATAAGACGTTATCACGTCATAAAGAAATATTAACGTAGGAAACAATTTCCAGTAAGAAACAAATACCTTGTGCTTCAATTAGGTAGGTATACTGAAAGAATAATCTATACTAATATTATAAAGCTGAAGAGTTTGTTTGTTTGTTTGAACGCGCTAATCCCAGGAACTACTGGTTCAAATTGGAAAAGTATTTTTGTGATGGATAGTCAATTTATTGAGGAAGGCTTTCGCCTATAGAATATCACGCTGCGACCAATAGGACCGAAGCATCAATAAAAAACGTTTTGAAAACGGGGGAAAATTATTCATCTATACTAAGAAAAAACCTAATTTATCATAATAACAGAAATTGCCGCGGACGAAGTCGCGGGCAACAGCTAGTAATATATAAGCTACTATAAGAACTTAAAAAAGGCTATCCAGAAAGAAGTGAAATCTTTTGCGAATAGCAATAAACAAGTTTTAATTATCTTATTTTAAGTTATTTTAACTTACATGACACTATCCTTAGTGTGCCCTACCTATAAGTACAGACCATTTGTTTACATGGCTTTAGTTACCCAAATGACAAATGAAATTTCGGGGACATTGAATATCTCCGTAAATTTATTTCAGGTGTGCGTGACTCGCATGTAGACAGCATGAGGAGTTTATTTTCAGGCATCTTTCACGTCAGCCTTCTCTAAAGTCCAATAAAACTTTCTGTAATATACATTCTCTGTGATAAAACGATTTTTATCCTAGCGTCCTTATGTATGTTGGAATCCCTATGAAATACCTACTTACATACTATCCGACCAGAAAAATAACTAGACATTTCAGACATAAGCACTTACTATATACCATTAAGTCTCTAAATTCTCCTTAAATGGAATTCTTTGGAGCCCGGGACGCGCTTCCCGACGCGCTTTGTCGTCCGAATCCTTTCCAAAGTAATGGATTAGTATATAACGTACCCCTTGCAGACAAAATTGCGAGCAAGACCTACTGCAGCATAAAGAAAATTATTATTAATTTTCTCTCATAATTTCCCCGAGTTATAGTTTTTGCCTTGGCGTACCGCGTACTTCCATTAGGATAAACGTTAAAAACAAAACGATTTAACGTAGTAAGAGAAAATTACATTTCAGCGGCATCTATTGCATTTTCCGAGAACTGCCTGAAAACGAGATGGAAGGCAGACACAAAAGCGGAGCGCCTCATACTTTCTTTGCGTGTTTAGTAGCGTGTGAAAAGTATAGATGGCGCTACTAGTCAGAAATATATTTTAACTCATCTCGACTTTATCTCACGTCATATTATGCTCAGTTGTCCCTTTCTCTCGTCCTTTTCTCTACTTTTTAGATTTTCATATACCAAGGTAGCAAGAGCTACCTTGGTATATGAAAATCTAAAAAGTAACATATTATCTTACACATGTATAGATAATGTCTTTGCCTCTATAGCATAAATATGTAGTGTAGAGTACTTAGTAAAATGTAGAGCGGTATCTAGACTTTGGTTTTCAGTATCTAAATTTAATTGAATTTAGGGTTTTATAGGGAGGGTTATGTGATATGAGTTCTATGATAACAAAAGATTGAGTTAAAGATCTAGATAATAGGTATTATCTAGATCTTTAACTCAATCTTTTGTTTGGTTTGTTTTCAAGGTATTAGTGACAATATGAGACATAATAAATAACAGTTGTGATGATCTATTATTTTATTATTATCTTTTAACTCTATCTTCAATTCATGAACAAAAAACACTTATTAACTTTATGTCGTTCCAATGATTAGTGATGTTAACCGATTATGATTTTCAGCACCGGGTTAACGAGATTACTTTTAGAAAAATACCGTTTTTTTTGGGTATTTTTAGGTCTTTCCTTAATTTTTAAAGAAAGAACAAAGCATCAAGTTATGTTGATTTATCCTTATCCTTACTAATATTATAAATGCGAAAGTGAGTTTGTTTGTTTGTTTGTTTGTTTGTTTGTTACGCTTTCACGCCGTATCTACTGAACCGATCATCATGAAATTTTGCATACAAGTTCTCTGGAGTACGGAGAAGGACATAGGTTACCTTTTATCCCGGGAAGAAGAACTATTCCCGAGGGATAGACATTGACGCGGGCGGAGCCGCGGGCGAAAGCTAGTTTTATATAATTATAAAATCAAAATATAATTTTAATTAAATAAAAGAGAGAAACGTACGCAAGAGAATGACGAAACAGAAGACAAAGTTAGTCAACTGTGTTACTCGACGATGCGGTATTCTCCGATCAAAGATAAAAAGACTTGGGGTGCCATTTTTGAAAGTATAACCACTCGTCTTCGAGCGATTTTAGTATGGAAAAATCACTCGTTTACGAATGGCAAAATTTCAAAAATAGCACTCTTGGTACGTCTTCGATGTTCGAATACACGAAAAAATAATATGTAATCTAAATTCCGAATGAATCGGTTTTAGCACATAAAAACCGGTGTTTATCGGTTTTCATAAAAACCGAGTTTTTCAAGATTTACATCACCACTAATGATGCCATTGTTCAAAAATGTGTCCCTACATAAATAGATTTTTGAACAACACCATCATTTAAAATTGTGTCCTCAAATATTATATATATAGGTATTTACCTATATATCATTTTCAATCGACATACTTAAATATACGTATATAAAACTGAGTTTGTTTGTTTCGCTTTCACGCCGTAACTACTGAACCGATCATCATTAAAAATTGCATACAAGTTCTCTGTAGTAAGGACATAGGCTACCCTTCATCCCGGAAAGAAGTAGCGAAGCTGCGGGCAAAAGCTAGTGTTTTATAACTTAGTCGATACAAACAATGTAGCAAAACTCCGATACCCGATTTCCGTTTTGAACTCTGTGAAGCCACTCTGAATAGTCATAAAAACGCTGCAAAACGTACAAACAAGGAAAGAAGCCATTAAGAAGCGACAAAAAGAGCCGTTTGGACTTCCTGGGGAGTCCTGGCCCTTGCATTTACTTTGTTGGGTCCAACTGATATGGGTCAGTAAAGGCAACGTTGATTTCTGACTTCTATCAAATCAACATCTTTGCACTCAAAAGTGAAGTTGTATTTAGGATTCCATATCATTAGAGGTAAACAGGAACCCTTAAAAGATAACTTGAAAAATTAAAGAGTGATCTCATACAAAAATCATGTTTTGGATTCTGCACCTACTTCCTGTATTACTAAGCATCCATTGTCCGTCCGTAGGTCACAGGCTGTATGTAGTCTCAATGAGAATCAGATCTAGTAGAAACTAGATCTGATTCTCATTTCCACTTGGCTTGAGAATTCTATAATAATAAGTAATAAATAAGGGTATAATCCTTAAAATATGTGTTGTAACTTATCTATAAACTTAGTAAGTCGAATGAAGAAAATTATTGTCTTAGCTGCTTTTGCGCCTCCAAATCACATAATCATGGCTCAGGAACTCCAATCAAGTACCCGCAATAAATATCAAAAAATTTGATAATCCTTAGCGTTTGTGTCACAAAGTGTCAGCCATAACTCTTGTCAGGGGCACGCGTTACTTATTCACAGTGTAACGTTCTTGTGCGCCTCAAGCAGTTTTCATTTTATCAAAGTAATAAATTGAGAACCGATTAAATAACTAAATACTCCTTTTTCATGAAATGCTAAAGTAATGTTAAATACAAAGATATACCTATTAATGGTGAAGAGATATTTTTTTGTATGTTAGAAATAGTGTATACCTAAAGGACTATTTCTACTTTACTACAAATATAATCTTGGGATCGTGCCTTATAACCCTATCAAGTAAGCGCAATAAATATCCGCGAGATAAAAAGTCATAAAAATGTGTTAATCCTCAGCGTTTATGTCACAAAGTGTCAGCCATAACTCTTGTCAGGGGCACGCGTTGCTAATTCACATTATACAACTTTCTTGTGCGCCCTACACAGTTGGTATTTTATCTTCGAAGTAATAAATTGAGAACCAATTAAGTAACTATTTACTCCTTTTTCATGAAATGCTAAAGTAATGTTAAATACAAAGATATATGTACCTATAATGGTTAAGAAATATTGAAATATTGAAATAATGTATAAAGAACTATCTCTACTTTACTAAACAATATAATCTTGGGATCGTACCTTATAACCCTATCAAGTATCCGCAATAAATATCCGCGAGATAAAATATCATAAAAATGTGATAATCCTCAGCGTTTGTGTCACAAAGTGTCAGCTATAACTCTTGTCATAGCCACGCGTTGCTAATTCGCGGTGTAGGTATATTTGCCTGGCTTTACGCGCCTTAGGAATGAATTAAATTAAGAACAAACTGATTTTGTAACTACTTAACTAATATTATTTACTAAACTAATATTATAAAGAGGAAAGATTTGATTGTTTATTTATTTGCATTGAATAGAACCCCTAAAAACTACTTGACAGATTTGAAAAACTGTTTAACCATTAGAAACCTACATTATCCCTGATGAGCACAGGCTATAGAATTAAATACTTATATATAGCAGTGCAGTCAAAATGGGGGCATGATCAGCTCATTTTATTGAACAACTTTCCTTAGGGGACCCAGATCAAAAAACTAAAAAAAAAACCTTCCATACAAAATGAGCAATCAGCTCAATATCATGAACTAATCATGCCCCACCACTATTATTTCATAATCATTCTTTGTAAATTCTAAATCATCATCATCATCATTATAAGCCCAATCATATCCAGTCTTGGATGTAGGCCTCCTCCAATTTCAACCATGACTGTCGGTCTTGTGCCCGTCTCATCCAGCCATGCCCTGCGTGTCGTCGGATATCGTCAGACCATCGCTTTGGCGGTCGCCCTCTTCCTCTTGAGTTATTGCGTGGTCTCCATTCCAGGACTCTCTTTGGCCATCGTTCATTTGCCATTCGGGCTATATGTCCAGCCCAAGTCCATTTCTTCTTTGCGATCGTTGTGACTATATCTCTCAGCTTAGTTTTCTGGCGTATCCATTCGTTGCGCTTCCGGTGTCGGAGACTGATTCCGAGCAATTACTCTCTCCATTCCTCTTTGCGCAACTCGAAACTTTTCTGCGGACTGTTTGGTGAGAGACATAGTTTCAGTGCCGTAAGTAAAGACTGGTGATATGCACTCTTCGAATACTTTGGACTTAAGCTGGAGTGGCATCTTGCTCTTAAAGACTTTTTTGTTGGCTCCGAAGGCTGACCAAGCCTGTGCGATTCTACGATCGATCTCTGCCGTTTGGTTCTCACTCCCCAGTGTAATTTTGTGGCCAAGGTAGATATATCCCTGGACCAGGTCAACGGGTAGATGGTAATTATCGACATTTGGCAGGTTTGTCATTAGTTTTGTTTTCGAGATATTCATCCTCAGGCCTACTCTTGCAGAGTGATCTCTTAGGCTGTCGATCATTGTCATCATTTCGTCGATGTTATCTGATATGAGGACGATGTCGTCAGCAAACCTTAAATTTGAGAGTTTTTTCCCGTCGATCAGCAGACCCTTGTCATCCCACTCGAGTTTTTGAAAGACATTTTCCAGTGCAAGTGTAAACAATTTTGGAGATATTGTGTCTCCCTGTCGCACTCCCCGTTTAGGTCTAAATTTTTCGGTTTTTTTATGGAGGCTAACACATGCTGTTGCGTGTTCATGCAGATGGTTTAGCAACTGGATATATCGCTCATCAACCCTACAATTAACTAGCGCTTGTTCTACTGCCCACCACTCAATTGAGTCGAACGCTTTCTCGTAATCGATAAACGCTAATATAATCGGCTTCCTATATTCATGGCACTTCTCAATTATGATTTTTAAAGTTTGGAGGTGGTTATTAGTGCTGAATCCTGACCGGAAGCCAGCCTGCTCTTGCGATTGATAGAAGTCGAGTTTGTTCTTTAGTCTATTAACCAGCACTCTTGTGAACAACTTGTAAATGTGGGACAGAAGACTTATGGGTCTGTAATTTTCCAGCTTCCTGATATCGCCTTTTTTGTGGATTAAGGTTATGACAGCATTGTTCCACTTTGGTGGCACTCTTATTTCCACCAAGCACTTTGTGAAAAGAACTGCTAGTGCTTGCCATAAGGTTTTTGCACTAGCTTTCAACATTTCTGGCAAGATGGTGTCCTCCCCCGGAGCTCGTTTATTCTTTACCTGTTGTAGAGCATGAACTATCTCGTCTACTGTAATGTCAGGAATATCTTCAGAGCCAACATTTTTTACTGGTCTTCTTGTATTACTGGGCTGCCCAGTATTTATAGCTGTTTCAGGGTTTTTGACCTTGCTGGTATATAGTTGTTCATAATAGTTTTTAACTATTCTTAAATGTTGGTCCTGATTGGTGACAACTTGTCCGTCGGCGTTGTATAATTTAAGAATCTTTTTCTTGCCTTGGCTGAGTTCTAGGTTTAGCACTCTGCGGCTAGTGTTCCACTCTATAGCATGCTTGATGAGACTTTCATTGAATTTCTCCAAATCTTTGCGACTTTGTGTACGTATGGATTTACTGAGGGCTTTAAATTCATCAGTATTCTGCTTGCCTTCACTGCATAGATGTCTTCTGGTGTCTATCATATAGAGAGTGTTCGTACTCAGCTTCTTTGGTTTGGGAATTTGGAGAGGAGATATCTTTTCCATAGCTGACTTAACTGAACCCACAAGGTGGTCATTTAGTTCTTCTAATGACATCTGGTCAATATTTCGGTGCAGGAGATCCGATTCTATGGCATTCTGGTACTCGCGTTCGTGTCTTATCAAAACTTCCACTTTGGTGTGATTGGGAATATAAGTGGTATTTATAGCCTTACTCCTCTCGATTTTTGAATTGATATAGATAGTCGCTCGCACCAGCCGATGGTCGCTTCCCGTCGTAAATTTATTGAGTACAGAAACGTTTGTTACGACATATTTCTGGTTACATAAGATGTAATCGTACTCACTTACGTGAGTGCCATTGGGGTGTCTCCAGGTCCATTTATGCTGTGGCTTCTTTTGAAAAAAAGGTATTCATGGCAAAGAGATTTCTCTGGCTTAGAAAGTTCAGGAGTGTTCGACCTCGTTCATTTCGAGTGCCCAGGCCATAGTGCCCTATATTTGTTTCATCGTCTTCTTTTTGTCCCAATCGGGCATTAAAATCACCTATAACGAATGTATATTTGCTCTTAACATTATTTAGTACGCTGGCTATGTCTTCGTAGAACTCTTCAACTTTCTCATCCGGGTGATCAGCGGTAGGTGCGTAAGATATGATTACTTTCAGTTTTACCATCTTTGTTATTTTGAGGACTAGATATGCAACCCTATCTGAAACGCTTTTTACCTCTACTACCATTTCCCTGATATTCCTATGTATGAGAAAGCCGATTCCTCCTATCCCAGGTCGTTGCCCTTCTTTTGTGTACAAGAGATGTCCAGACTTTAGGTTGACAAGTTCTTCTTGTGGTCGTCGTACCTCACAGAGTCCCAAAATGTCCCATTTGATTTTATCCAATTCATTTTCCAGTATCAAGAGTCTTTCATCCGACGACATTGACTGAATACTGTACGTTAAAATATTTAGAAAGGTTTTGCAGTTGGTCAACTCCCAGGGATTACTTGTCGCACCCCTGCCCGGTGTCACCTGATTACTGCTGGAACCAGGGAGTGACCGAGCGCTGGGAACTCGGGGTCGTTTATTATTTTGTCTCATCATGTTTCTGTTTGGAGGGGGGGTTAGCCATATAATCACCACGCCAGCCACGACGGGTTGGTAATCGCAGTTGCGGAGCCGGTTTTTGACGGATGCCGTTGCGCCTCCGGCAATCCCACGCAGCCAGATATCTCCTTCTTGGTGACTTGCCCGCTGTGGGTACTGACCGCGCTGCTTCCGCCGTCAGGGTACCTAGTAGGTAACGCTTATTTGATGGCGGCGTTGACTCGCCATGTCGTAGGGATGTTTTACGGGTATATGCAGTATTTTATAGGGAGATCTACACCACTAGATTTCCCACCGCACCCTGATACCATCTACCGCCTCGGTCCGGGGCTGCTTATTGGAGATAACTCTTATTCGCAGCTGTCCTGTATTTATACAGGACGTTTCGCTATTCACCACCCAGCGACCCGAAGATTCTAAATAAAAAATATAATTTCATCTCCCATAATTTAATATTCAAGAAATTACTATCAAAATTAAAACATCCCCTACAGTATTTTACCCCCATTTTTATATTTTTTTATACGTTTTAAAAAGTATTAGGACTATCTCTACTTTAGGAATAATTTAATCTCACGATCGTGCCATCAAGCACAAGCAATAAATATCCGGCACATAAAATGTCACAAATATGTGATAATCCTCAGCGTTTGTGTCACAAAGTGCCAGCTATAATTCTTGTCAGGGGCACGCGTTGCTAATTCACAACGTATAATGGCTTTATGCACCTTGGCAGCTTTCTTTTTATCTTCATTGTTTCTTTTTATTACATTTGTCAGCAGATTTTGAAAGTATTAACAATTTTAAGAGGAAATACTAAAGCAAAATCAAATACAAAGATAGTTTCTGGCTTGTTTGTCACATTTTTCTTCACAATCTTTATTTATTTATTTGATTAAACCATATAAGTACTCATACATTTATGGCCTAAACTATAATCTAGACCATGGAACAAGATCTAGACAAATATCACAATGAGGAAAGATTTGCTTGTTCGTGTGTTTTTTTGAAATAATGAAAACTCTAAAACTTCTGGACATATCGATTTTAAAGATTATTTTTATAGAAGGCTACATTAAAAGCGGATATTTACATGGAATTTAACGAGAATATTTAACGAGGCACTCATTAAGCAACTAAAGTTATCACGCCTTCATCATCATCATCATCAGGTCCTTTTTAGTCTCCACTACAGGAGCACGACGATCACGCCTTAACTTTTTCTAATTCCTTGGTTTTGTTCTTATATATTTGCATATACTCTAACAATAAGCTAATCCACTTATGCATGTTAAGTTCTTTTGATATCATGTTTGTCTGTGATATAGCTAAAAAACAGATTGATGACACAGAAAAGGCGTGTCTTAACTGTCTCTTGTTCATTTGTTAGTCAAAGAAACAACAGCATTGACATACCTACTTACTCTTATGCATAGAGATATATGGAGGTATATTAAATATGCTCTTTAGTTGCTTTTTAGAGCTAGAAAATGTCATGCAAGATAAATATTCCGTAAAATTAGTCCTTTTTCGCACTTCGGTAATTTGCCGTGAACATACAAAACGACGCTAAAACCTATTTCAAATGTACCGTCATTGATTTTTAAGTAAAATTTTCCAAAACGACTTAATGATGATGGAGTTTGTCTCCTTCTCTTCGAATATATGAAACGTGATATTTTATTTATCATTGGAAACAATTTACAAATAAACAGATTCAGTTTGGCATGTCGACCATATTATTTATTTGGCATGAGGTGTTGGCATTGTAGTTAATTAGATTATCAAAATCTCGTCCACTTGGTACTCATTAATTTTTAAGCTAGTAAACTAACCGAAGATACCTTGCATGCATAGGCTGAACCTATAAAGAGTGAGAAAATATTTTTGATGTTTCATCCTCAGAAGATGCTTATTTGTGGGATTATATTGAATTATTCCTAATAAAAAAAATATTATTCTAATTATTCTGTGTGTCTTAAAAACAAACTATAACGCAGACCTTTTTAGTGCTTGTTTTTTTTACCTAGGAAATAATTTAATTTCACTAGAGTAGATGTTGCCCGAACTAAAGGTTTATGTTAGTTCCGAGATGGTACATACTGCTTTACATCTCCCTCTATGAGAAAAACAAAATTTGTGTTTTCATTCCCACGGGACTAAATAAAATGTTTTTACTACCTGGACAAACAAAGTTTAAATTGTGAATTATAAATACTGTTGTATCCCTCGGGAATAAAAACGTGTTTTTAGACCCTGTATATGGGACACCGCGTTTTGTTTTTTTGAGTAGATGAGATGAAAAGTATATTTACTTATAGATATGATAAATATGAGTAAATTCTTTATTATTTAGTTATCCCTACACAGACTATTGAAAACTTTCAACGTGTATTTTTCTTTTACCAATGAAATAAAACAGAAACGGTTTTAAATAATGGGACCATAACTCCACGCTTTATCAAAAATGCAAATACTATCAAAACCCGTATCGTACAACCCGTACCACAGCTTTACAAAACATTGTCACGCGATCGGGTCGGGTATCACATAGCTTTATAATAAACTCATTTATAAAGGAATTCGCAAACGACACTGTTGCCTGTCGCTTTAAATGTCTCTACACAAGTGGTTCCCAATGTGGGTTCCATGGAGTCCAAAGAATATCCTATCCTTTCAAAGCATACTCTAATTCTTAAAAATCTTTTCTTTTTCATTTATTAAAATCTTTAAATCCAACGCTATGTGAATTACGTAGATCCCTAAGAGTCAAAGAACTTTAACGATAAAAGGCAGAAATATATTTGAATCTTTTCGAATAATTTAAAGAGATATTATTTTTTTAATTCAATGTTTTAATAGGGTATTGGACATGTGGATACCACGTCTGGTACGTACTTGGCGTATTGTGGATGTCCCATTTTATTAGTCTTTTTGTATTTGTCAATAGTTTTCATACTACATCAGGCTGTATTTCATCAATAATACATCAAATATAATGGCTTCTATGTGCTCTGTTCTGCTTCCGGGATTATTTAATAGAAGCCAATTATTATTGTTAACAGAATAATCAAAGTTTACGAACCTCAGCTCTAGATGTCACGGAGATAAAGTGTAGAATAACTGGCTTTACCAAACAACTGCTACTGCACTTTCGCGCGGCCGCACTCGAGTTAACTGGGATATAATAATGTTTATTTAAATTCCGATGTCTCTTAATATCAGATCATTATGTTATCGTATTGCAATGAAATGTTGTTTATTGCGTTTTCTGAAAAAGCCAATGTTTTCACGACCAATGTTGATGTTGGGTCAAAAATATCTGAGAACTAGAGTGCTGTTTTAATCTTTTATCTGCAGTGCAGTCACAACAGTAGATTGTGACACAGGAGCCTAACGTATATTTATTATTTATTTATTTTAGTCTAAAATAGTATACTGAGCGTCTAAAATAGTCCTCAGAACTCAGGAGTCTACCTGCGGCCATGAAAACTGTAAAGTTTTCGAAACGTTAAGCGTAAAAATAATGTAATATACGCGATAATACCGTATTATACTGATTTTATTTAAATGTGTAACAATCGCGAAAACATCAGAAACCATTGTGTATTCATTCCCACGGAACTAAACAAAGCAAAAATTGTGAATTGAAAAAAAAAAAAATTTAAAGAATTATGTTATCTTATTGCAATGAAATGTGATTTGTTTTTTGTTTTCTGAATAAATAATCCCTGTAGATGATCATCGTCGCCGCGGTAGGCCGAGAAAGCGCTGGAAAGACGACCTAGACGCTTTTCTGAGAAACTGGAAAAAGATGGGAGAGACCTTTGCCCAGCAGTGGGACAATAAAGGTTAATAAAAAAATATGTTAGAACTGTATAAGCACAGATACGAGTATATCTAAAACAGACAAATATGTTATATTTTTTTGTTTCGTAGATGTACCTATTAACTACTATTCCCATTAATCACCTAGGATTATCTTAAACCCTTATGTAATTAAATAGCATATATTACGATAACTGTTTTAAATACTTAAACCATTTTAAAAGAGTGTCTTATCGTAACAAATGTAATGTAAGAAAACCAGCGTGCGTTCGAAGCCCTCGGGGCATAATTAAAATTAAATTATTGGGAGTCCCGATCTTATGCAAATGTACTGATAAACTGTTTATTTTCATGAAATTTAAGACAACTTTTTTTGTGAAATTGGATATAAAAATAAATGAGGACCAAATAAAGTTAATGTGTGTTTTGGCTCTTAATAAATGAGGGTCGTTTAATTTCATAACTGAAACATGAGCTTGTACAATTTGATGATTGCTATCTTGCCATTTTAGTATATGTATTAAAATGAAAAGACAACATGTTTTATTAATAAGGTAGTCGGCATTTTCATTTAAGTATATATCCTTACTAATATTATAAATGCGAAAGTAAGTTTGTTTGTTTGTTACGCTTTCACGCCGTAACTACTGAACCGTTTGTCATGAAATTTTGCATACAAGTTCTATAGAGTACGGAGAAGGACATAGGCTACCTTTTATCCCGAAAAACTATTCGTAAAGTACTATTCCCGAGGGATCGACATTGACGCGGGCGGAGCCGCGGGCGAAAGCTAGTTATTTATAAAATACAAGTAAATTGAGATGAATGCATAATTTTTGTTGACCCGACTGCTAGGTAAATTATTTCTATGATTACACTATGGGTGGTAACATAGATTGAATAACATCCCGGGATAAAAAGGCCGATGTCCTTCTCCGTACTCTAGAGAACTTGTTTGAAAAAATTCATGATGATCGGTTTAGTAGTTACGGCGTGAAAGCGTAACAAACAAATAAACAAACAAACTCACTTTCGCATTTATAATATTAGTAAGGATAAGGATACTAATAAAAGGGACAAACCACGGACAAACACATTTCCACGTACAAAAGAAAATTGTCGGAAGTCTTGCTATGCCAAAATATCACATAGATTTAAATAACAAACAGTTCCATAAACTATCCATATTTATGCCTTTTCAAAAACATATGGAGAGCCCATTTTTTATATTCTGCAGCCAAATGGGGCGGTCCAAAACGTCTACTCTACCTAATAATTTATTCAGTGGGCGGCAGACGTACGGACCGATGTCACTAGAAATCTTAAACCAATGGCCAAATCAATTTTGTTTTCAATAGCAACCTTATGAGTGATGTAATAGAGTCCTCGAAAGATCTAAAAGAATTATTATTCGTGGTTATTTACCATATCGACAATAATATACCGCCTTCTCGGGATCTACGAGTGATGAGTTCACTGACTTGGCGGATAGTATCCTTCTGCCACGGCTCGATAGCAGATCTAGGGAAAATATGTCTTTTGATTTCAATATTTGACTTTTTGATTGACTCTACCTTTTAACACGTATATCCTATACTATAAAATACGTGCATATACAGACCCTAAAAGAGATGTTTTAGGGTCCATTTATGTATGTATGTAAGTACGTATGTATGTGAGTTTCTTTATTCCATTTCACCATAACTTGTAAAAATCTAACATATTTAGATGTATGGAGTATGATTACAATAGGCTAGTTTCGTGGGTCGTAATAATAACATAACAATTAATCCGTCAGTTAGATAATCAAAAAATATTGGACACGTATTTTTTCTTTTGTCAAATAAATAATAAAGATAAAGCGTGTCAAAGTTCAGGAGTGGGGGCTCGTGACGTCAAAGTTTGCGCAAAAATTGTAGCAAACTATGACGTCACACGGAACTTCAAAGGGCTATATCTTTATAATTTTTTGTTTAATCGACAAAAGAAAAAATACGTGTCCAATATTTTTTGAATATCTAACTGACGGACTAATTAGATTTTTTTAGGAAACTAGCCTATTAGGAACATCATGCGTAAAACTTGTCTTTTTTTTAAATTTAGCTTTGTATAACTTTTACTACTTTTATTATACATTTTCTACGTCATACTGTACCCTTAGGTACCCTAATTATTATTTTTTTCATTGCTTGTATAAATTATTTCATTGCACGTATAAAAACGTTATTGATTAATGCGATTTAATTTTATAAACAGAACTCATAAAAAACAACAACAAAATAATTGATGATTGTTTTCTTCAAATTGTGTGTGGCCAGCAGAACCAGTTGAAGATGCTTATCTGCAAAAAGTGTAACCCGTCAATTTTAAGCAACTCTTTAAATTCCGTTCGATCGCGTCTCTCTCATTTGTAGCAGACGTGTGCTATCTGATTACGAAAAAAAATAACAAGCTCATATTTATTGTACTCAGGGCTGCCAGTTAAAGTACAGTTCTCATGAATAGAAATAAATAATAACAACATAAACGCGAGTGGCACCTTTGGTGTTGCAAACGTCCATAGTAGCTTATGGTTGACAGCTCCGTGGCGCAGTGGTTACCACGCCAGCCTGCGACACGGAGTGCCCGGGTTCGATCCCCGGCCAGGTCAAGATGGAAAATGATCTTTTTCAGATTGGCCTGGGTCTTGGATGTGTATCTATATATGTATTTGTTATAAAATATAGTATCGTTGAGTTAGTATCCCATAACACAAGTCTCGAACTTACTCTGGAGCTAGCTCAATTTGTGTGATTTGTCCGTATATCTTTATTTATTTATTTATGGTAACAGCTTTCCATCAAGTGGGACGTACGCCCGTTTGCCTATATAGTTGTATAAAAAAAATCTGGGACGATTTTGAACTAATAATTGGTACTGATTATAACATAGTACTAAGTTGCTTTAAACATGGCTCCCCTGGTGCTGTACTAATATAATATCTAAGGTAAGGTAAATCTATGAATCTACGATATGCACGTATGAAAAAGATGGAAAAAGTCAGAATATTACTATATCATTGTAGGTACGTACTATATAATATGAGGGCAAAAAAATAAATGGAAGTAAATACTGTACACCCAATTTCGAATAACAACAAATAACAGCAAATATTTTACAAATGGCTTTCGCTTTTCGCGTAAATACTGCTTGCTCAGAAAGTAAATGTGAAATAAAAGTTGCCAAATGGACTCAAGCGGTATAACGATTGAAAATTGTTTTTGTTTTTTTAGAAGGCCCTAAAATCTTATGAGAGTAATCTACTGGAACAGCAAGTTATGTGTGCAAAACTTCCTTTTTTATTATAACAGTGAAGTACATTGCGTTATATTATAACATGATCAGTAATAAAATAAATTAATAGGACCTACGTTCATATAATACTTATTCACTATATTCTACTAGGTCTTGCCCGCGGCTCCGCCTGCATTAAGTTAGATCCCTCGGCAACAGTAGATTAATTCCGTGAAGCACATAGGGCATTATGTGCTTCACGGGCCTCAAACTACCTTCATATCAAACATTGCAATTGGTTTAATAGTTGAAGCGTGAAGTGGTAACAAACAGACAGACAAAGAGTTTCTTCCGCATTTTTAATATTAGTATGGATAGTATGGATAACATTTTAGAGAGGTCTAGTAGATAGCAAAGAACATAGAAAAATGGAAAATACTCTACCGAAAAAACAGAGTTCTTAAAATAATGATTATGCTGTTAAATCCATTTTATGAACACGTTTACGATTTATGTTAAACATTATTTTAGTTCACCATTATTTTTGCCAAGCCCTGTAACTTTATAAAAATCATTTGTCTCCCCTCTAACATTCCTTGTACTGCAAATTCACAAAGTAACCTGTCACTGATTACCATCTCTTCACACATCTTTGTCAGATTGGAATGAATAGCACCCTGAACACATTATAGCGATCTAGTTAAAACATTATCTCTGGCAATCTGGCTCTTTGCACCGGTAAACAAACTAAACAAGTATTTTTTTAAAAAGCTTTTATTTAGCTGCAATGTATGTATGTATATAACGGACAAATTACACAGATTGAGCTAGCCCCAAAGTAAGTTCGAGACTTGTGTTATGGGATACTAACTCAACGATAGATAAACAACCAAGACCCAATCTGAAAAGATCTTTTTTCATCTTGACCTGACCGGGGATCGAACCCTCGTATCGCAGGCTGGCGTGTTAACTCCTGCGCCATGGAGCTGTCCATAGTCACGGAGTTTGTTACAATGGAATCTTTGAGCTCAATTTTGAAGTAGATATCTTCAACCGATTGAGCATACATTTTAGGTACTCGTAAGGAAATTCAATGCTAGATATAGGAATTCTCTAATTAATTCTAAAATTACCGCTTGGAAGCGGCCTGCATTTCGCATTTTGACACAGCATCTGATAGACCGGGGGCCGGTGGCAGGACTTCCTACCTCATAAGATACCCGAATGAGACTAGTATGTAGTGAAAGTAGGTGCTTTGGAGGTGGGGGCCATGTAGGGTTGCCACTCCCTAACCTGGAAGAACCATAAAAAAAAAGGTGTCGAAAACGTCAATTTTGGCCAAAAATTATCTCATCAGATACTCGAACGGGAGTTTGACGTAGTGAAAGATATCCTTATGGAGAGGTGAACCAGCTAAGGTTGCCTGCGGCAACCCTGGAAGAAGTCCAATTACAGCCACCCTGAATGGGGCGATTTTTCTCATAAGATACCTCAATGAAACTAGTGCCCGATGTTAGTTCTGAGGGTCGGCACTGCGAATAAAATAGGTTGCCTGCGGCAACCCTGGAAGAACCCATGTTCAGGCACGTTTAAGACGTGGAATTTGAAAATTAAAGTACTAAAAAAAAACTCGGAACCATATCCAAAAGCACTGCAGGATTACGATCGGCATATTATTTTTAACCGACTTAAAAAAAACAGGTTTTCAATCCAATGTTCAATATATTCTCTAAAACTTTTAATTGCATTGTAACTAATATTAACTGATGTTTCATATTACATTTGATTTAGTGTAAGTTCCATCGAAATTGGTTCAGTAGTTTTCGAGATATAGGCTAATACGTATAACTGTGCCATTTTTTTAAATCTACTAGTGTCATTCATGTACTAATAATAGTACATGAATGACACTAGTACCCGATGTTAATTCTGAGAGTCCGAACTGCGAATAAAATAAGTTTCCTGCGACAACATTGGAAGCACCCATGTTCAGGCACATTTAATACGTGGAATTTGAAAATTAAAGTAATAAAAAAAATCTCGGAACCATATCCAAAAGCACTGCAGGATTACGATCGTAATGTAATTTTTAACCGACTTCAAAAAAATAGGTTTTCAATCCAATGTTCAATTTGTTCTCTAAAACTTTTAATTGCATTGCAACTAATATTAATTGATGTTTCATTTTGTATTGGATAAATTATATTTAATTACCCACATATGTTCATAATAATTATAATAAACAATTTTTTTTTTGTTATGAAATAAATGAATTGAATCGAATTCACATTACATTTGATTTAGTGTAAGATTCATCAAAATCGGTTCATTAGTTCTCGAGATATAGGCTAATACGTATAACTGTGCCATTTTTTATCTCATATAATACATGAATGAAACTAGTGTAGGTTGTTAGCACTGACGATCTTGTATATGAATAAAATAGGTTGCCAATCCGTAACCTGGAACAATCCAAGTTCGAGGATGAACTTGGATTGTTCAAGGTTACGGATTTATACGTGGAATTTGAAAATTAATCATTTCAAAAGGAAGTTGGAATCATATTCAAAAGCAATGCGAAATTAAGATTGCAATGCTTTTCAACCGACTTCAAAAAAGTGATGTTATCTTTTCCATAACCTATTGGTTATGTTAATTTTACTTATTTTATTTTATTTTATTTTGGTTTAACTTGTTGCAGGTTGCAATAAACTAGGTTAGTAGTTTTCGAGTTATAAACAAATATGTCTTAGTGTAACCTTTTAGCTTATACGGAACATTTGTCTCCGTGATAAATCAGTGAAACACACCAACTTTCTATGTCTACAGAGGCAATAAACGATATAAGAGCATTTCAGACATTATTCTCGCCACACCCGGTGTTGCGAATAAGTTTAACAACTGGCGAGTAGAAGCAGATCTGCTACCTTTGCCTGATCATAGAGCCATGACCATGGAACTGGTATATGTGAATTAAATGATACAACAACAATCCCCCCAAAATACTAGTTCAAGGAAATACCAAACAGCGAAAGCTAACTGGACTATATTTGAAAAGAATGTTAGAGGAAAACTCCTAGGAGATCAAATAACCCAGTACTCGATCAGCCGTATTAAAAATAGGGAAGGCCTTGATGACCTGGTGGCCAGATACTCGGAGATTGTTACAAGGGCTTGCGAAGCATCGATTCCCAAACTTAAGCCTAAAACGAAGTGTAAATTAATAAAGTGGTGGAACCCGCTACTGGCTGAGATGAAAGCTGTTAAAAGAAAGAGAACATCTGGGAACGGCTTATAGGATTGTGAAAGCGTGTGGACTGGTGAAGAAGGACAGACTAATGAGAAATCCAGACGGAAGCGGCCTTTTGTGTCCAGAAAAGTCCGCAGAACTGCTGGCTGAAACCTTTTATCCCACCGACACATAGGCGAGGCTTCTTGAGTCATTGCTTAGAATGACTCAAGAAGCCTCGCAGCGATACGAGAAGAAGCCGAAAACATTGTACGGGCCCTGGATACCGAAATGCTCATCTCGATGCAATGTAACCGTTTCGTATGTACGAGCTTCTTACAGTGCTGAATGGAATGAGCCCAAGAGAGGCCCCGAGACATGATGGCTTCACAGCTAATATCTGCACCCATGCACTTATGGCTTGTCCCGAGGTTATGCTTGCCCTATATAACGCATCCTTACGCCTCGGATATTTCCCCAGAATCTGGAAAAGAGCTGTTGTAAAAACAATACCCAAACCCGGTAAGGAGGACTACTTCGCACTCACAATCGTAAAGGAAGCCCAAAACGGGAAACAGATGGCATTAGTCATATCACTGGACATTGAAGGGGCATGCGATAATGCCTGGTGGCCCGGTGTAATAAAGGGATTGGCAGAAAAGAGGACAATCCGGCGCTGATGCGGCTCATGGCAAGCAACCTAAAAGACAGGAAAATAGTGCTCCAGTACGCAGTACTCCAGTCTGCCAGGGGGTGCCATTCTCAACTGCCTGTCCGGTGGTAGTAGATATGACTTCGGGTACGCGCGCCCGGCTCCCCGAGCTGCTACTTGCTCATCCCCAATTCATCCGAGTGAGTAGTATCCCAACAACCTTTTTCCTATTTCCCAAGTCCAGCCAAATTCCCATCCATCCCTAGCTTAAAACGCTTTCGACGGGCAGCAGCGTTGGAAGTGCATTAAGCCAGAAAAAACAACTGCGCTCGCCAACCCGCCTGCCAAGCGTGGTGAGTATGGCAATATCCCCTCAATGAATATGAAAAGAAGGACCAGGCCCCCAGTCTCCGGCAGCCCCGCTATTCCTGACTTAGGTAGCGGTCACGGTAACGGCGGGGCAGGGGGTGCTAAGAATCCCCGGATACGACCCGGCTACCACCCCCGACGACAACTGGCCCTGGTAACACACAATATACGCACGATGAGGCTTGACGAAAAGGTCGAGGAAGTGGAAGCGGAAATGAGTAGGTTACGATGGGACGTAGTAGGGTTGTCTGAAGTCCGAAGAGAGGGAGAGGGCACGACAACCCTAAAGTCTGGTAACCTACTCTATCACCGGGAGGGTGACTTTAAAAAGTCCCAGCATGGTGTCGGGTTTCTCGTCCACAGGTCCCTCGTAAACAACGTCGTAACCATCGAAAGTATTTCTAGCAGGGTGATATACCTTATACTCAGAGTATCTAAAAGATACTCGCTGAAGGTCATACAGGTATACATGCCGACCGGAGAATACTCAGATGAAGAGGTGGAAAGCGTGTATGAGGACATCAGTAGGGCCATACATGCTTCCAAAACCTATTTTACGGTGGTTATGGGAGACTTTAACGCGAGACTGGGCAGACGAAGTGACGGAGAGTTCAGGGTGGGGCGATTCGGATATGGGGATCGAAACGATAGGGGCCATATGCTGGCTGACTTCTTGGAGAAAGAGGGACTCTTTGTGATGAACTCTTTCTTCAAGAAGCCACCACAAAGGAAATGGACCTGGATAGGTCCAACTAGGAAAGGCCAGGCCCCAGTGAAACAGGAGATAGACTTCATCATGTCGACTAGGAGAGAGATATTCAATGATGTCTCCGTGATCAGCAAGATAAAAATCGGTAGCGATCACAGAATGGTGAGAGGCATCTTGAATATCGATCTTAGACGTGAGAGGGGTCGGCTGATGAAGTCTACGATCCGACCATCTCATGCCCATATCCAGAACCATGAGATCTTCCAGCTTGAGCTCTCAAATCGCTTCAAATGCCTAGACGACTGCGTTTCAGTGGACGAACTAAACAATGGGTTTGTAGAAGCTGTCCAGTCGGTGGGATCTAAGATTTTTAAGGCCTGCCGTAAACAAAAATCTCAAAAAATCTCACCTCAGACCCTAGAACTGATGGCTGAACGACGCTCCATGGTACTGCAGACCTCTGAAGATGCTGATGTACATCGGCGGCTCAATAGACGAATCCAGAAGTCTCTGCGGCACGACATTCGCTCCTTTAATACCGAGCGTATAAAGGAGACGATTGAGCAGAACAAAGGCTCCAAAGTGTTCGCAAGAGTGGAGTCTATTGGGCAGAGCCGATTATCAAAGCTGAAGACGGAGGACGGCAAAGTGGCGTCGACAAGGTCCGAGGTACTGAGGGAGATCGAGAAGTTTTACGGACAGCTCTACACCTCAATTGCTAAACCCATCGACAGCCTGGCTAAAGACCCTAGAGCCAAGCTAACCCGACACCATACTGAAGACATCCCGGACATCAGCCTGTACGAGATTAGGATTGCCCTCAAACAGCTTAAAAACAACAAGGCGCCGGGCGAAGACGGAATCACAGCAGAGCTTCTGAAAGCGGGCGGAACGCCGGTACTAAAAGTCCTTCAGAGGCTCTTTAATTCCGTTTTGCTCGAGGGCGTGACGCCAGAGGCTTGGAACAGGGGCGTGGTGGTTCTGTTCTTTAAAAAGGGTGACAATACTCTACTAAAGAATTATAGACCCATCACGCTCCTGAGCCACGTCTATAAGCTGTTTTCGAGGGTTATCACGAATCGTCTCGCTAACAGGCTTGATGCCTTCCAGCCTCCCGAACAAGCCGGATTCCGAAAAGGCTTCAGTACCATAGACCACATCCATACGCTGCGGCAGGTTATACAGAAGACCAAGGAGTATAACCGGCCACTATGCTTAGCGTTTGTGGACTATGAGAAGGCCTTTGATTCGATCGAAACATGGGCTGTGCTTCAGTCTCTCCAGCGGTGTCGCATTGACCATCGGTATATCGAAGTGTTGAAGTGTTTATACAGAAACGCCACTATGTCAGTCCGAGTACAGGAGCAGAGCACGACGGCTATTCCACTACAGAGAGGCGTGAGACAGGGAGACGTCATTTCTCCGAAACTGTTCACTGCTGCTTTGGAAGTTGCCTTCAAGCTCTTGGAATGGAAAGGATTTGGCATCAACATTAATGGCGAGTATATCACTCACCTTAGATTTGCCGACGATATCGTTGTCATGGCGGAATCGCTGGAGGACTTAAGTACCATGCTCAATGACCTCAATGGAGTTTCACAGCAGGTGGGCCTTAAAATAAACATGGACAAAACGAAGATCATGTCGAATGTCCATGTTACGCCGTCACCGGTTTATGTTGGGAACTCCACCCTTGAAGCTGTAGACCAATATGTCTACCTGGGACAGTTGATCCAGGCAGGCAGTTCCGGCTTCAAGGACGAGGTCTTTCGACGAATCCGACTCGGCTGGGCAGCGTTCGGGAAGCTCCGCACTGTCTTTTCGTCCGCAATACCTCAGTGCCTAAAGACAAAAGTCTTTAATCAATGTGTGTTACCAGTGATGACTTACGGCTCAGAGACGTGGTCCCTTACTATGGGCCTCATAAGAAAGCTCAAGGTCACCCAAAGAGCTATGGAGAGGGCTATGCTCGGTGTTTCTCTACAAGACCGAATCAGAAATGAGGAGATCCGTAGAAGAACAAAAGTCACCGACATAGCTCAGCGGATTAGTTCTTTGAAGTGGCAGTGGGCGGGGCACATAGCGCGTAGAACCGATGGCCGATGGGGCAGAAAGGTTCTGGAATGGCGACCACGTACCGGCAAGCGCAGCGTCGGACACCCACCGACCAGGTGGTCGGACGACCTGACAAAGGTCGCAGGGAGGCGCTGGATGCAGGCCGCTTCCAACCGGTCATTCTGGAAATCATTGGGGGAGGCCTATGTCCAGCAGTGGACTTCTTGCGGCTGATATGATGACGCAGGAGCCACAGTTGAGAGGAACACCACAAAGGGGTACAACCAGGTTCGACATGTGGCCCGCTACTTTGGAACGTATAGCTTGACCCGCTCCTGAGGGAAGCTGAGAAGATCGAGGCTCATGTAAAAGCGTTCTCTGACGATATTTTTATCATAGCATCGGGAAAAGACCAATACCAGGTTGAATCTAAAGCGAATGCCGCCCTTAAGCTTATTACGGCTAATGTAAAGATGAGATTAGCGGCGCACGAAACTTAAGCAATGCTGGTCATACACAAGCTAAAGTTCTCCGAGCCTAGGGTGTATCTGGAGGGAGCGCCAATCGCATTGAGCGAATCGATTAAGATTCTGGGACCCTAGATAGAAATCTAAACTTTAACGCCCACATAAAAGAGGTCGCCAAGGAAGCCGTGAACCTCCATAAAATGGTAATGAGAGCGTCAAGAGCACAAATTATAAAAATGCTATTCACAGCGGTAATAGAGCCCACAGTACTCTATGCCGCAAGTGTGTGGGGTGATGCAGTGCAGAACAGGTGGGTAAAGGCGACTCTCGATCGCCTCACGAGACGATTCAGAATAATGATGACAAAGTAACACCGAACAGTCTCATTAAATGCTACGTCTGTAATGGCCGGAACGCTTCCCTTAGATCTTAGAGCCAGAGAACTTAAAGAGCTCTATGAAATTAAAAGAGGAAAACCGATACCCACTCTTCCAGGACGCCCTTTTAAAAGACCTCTGAGTCTTGCTGACCTCCAGCTCCAGATAATAGAACAAGAAACCCATTCTCACTTATAAGTAATTATAGTGATCTCAATAAGTTGGATGCGGAGAGTATTCGGATCTATACGAATGGGAGAAAAACTGAGGGCAGAGTGGGAGCAGGTGCATCCTTCTGGAAGCTTGGAAGGAAATATTAAAAACCTCTTTTAAATTAGCAGACTACTGCACCGTCTATCAAGCAGAGCTGGCCGCCATACTAAAATCCCTTGAAATAGCCACAAAGAGAACTTATGACAAGGCTGCAATTCTCAGTGACTCAAGATCAGTTCTGGAAGCGGTGGCTGACGGTGGCTCTCTGCACCCTATAGTCCGCAAAATACAAAGCAAGATCAGGGAGCTAAAAGATATAAATGAACAAATTGATTTATTTTGGGTTAAAGCCCACATCGGTATCGAGGGGAATGAAAGAGCTGACGAATTGGCCAAAAAGTGTGCTCTTACAGATAAAAGAGCTCCATTTTACGATTCAGTGCCTCTTTCCTACGCGAAACGCCGCACAAGAAGCTCCATACTTGACATATAGCAAACTTGATACACAGAGACAACAACCGGAGCATCCCTCAAGCTATTTGTAATAGATGTCAGACAGGCTCAACGGATTTTCCGAGGAACTTGCTTCACGAACCTAGAAGCACAAATGTTCACTGGCCATGGGGGATTCCGAGCTTATCTCTTTAAAACAGGCCGGTCTCCGTCCCTATTCTGTATTTGTGATGATTAGTCCCAGGAGAACACTCAACATATAATACTTGAATGTCCACGCTTTGGGATCCTGAGACTGGGTTGCGAATTGGGACTCGCAATCGATGTCTCACCTCATGATGTGCCCCAACTGTCCCTCTACCTGCTCAATCGAAGACTTTAATAAAGCAAGCGACAAAGGCGTCGCTGTGGCTACCTACTGGTCAAAAACTGTATCATCATCATCAACAGGTCTTTTTAGTCTCCACTGCAGGAGCATGACTCTCTCTGTACTACTGGAGCCATACTTGGGCCAGAGCAGACAGAGGATTTGGCCTACACACTCCTCGCTGGCCAGACGGGTTGGAGAGGTCTCATTGATGTTTATGACTTTTGTTTTTTATCTTGTATTGCCTAAGTCGCCTCTTACGACATCCATGGGAAGATTTGGAGTGGTCCTATTCTACTCTGCCGGAAACTACACGGCTATCGGAAACCACACGGCTAAAAACTGTATAAAAGAAGGCAAACATAACCATTTTGATTCGAAAAGAAGAAGATTGGGACTGGGTATGGAGTTGACACATGAAAATACATTGAGAGCATTTGCAGACAACCAACTAAGGGAAACGCTGTTGGACTATTGTAGACGAGTCATACAATGTGTGGCCCCGGCGAACCGCGAAAAATATTTAATGTTTATATATAAATAATTAACATAACCAATAGGTTATGGAAAAAAAAACCTCTCTTTTTTGAAGTCGGTTAAGAACCATCGCAATCGTAATCTCGCCTTGCTTTTAAATATGGTTCCAACTTCTTTTTTAAGTGATTAATTTTCAAATTCCACGTATAAATCCGTAACCCGGAACAATCTAAGTTCATCCCCGAACTTGGATTGTTCCAGGTTACGGATTGGCAACCTATTTTATTCATATACAAGATCGTCAGTGCTAACATCGGGCACTAGTTTCATTCATGTACTATATGAGATTTAAAAAAATGGCACAGTTATACGTATTAGCTTATATCTCGTGAACTACTGAATCGATTTTGATGGAACTTACACTTGATCAAATATAATATGAAACATCAATTAATATTAGTTACAATGCAATTAAAAGTTTTAGAGAACATATTGAACATTGGATTGAAAACCTATTTTTTTTTAAGTCGGTTAAAAATAATATTACGATCGTAATCCTGCAGTGCTTTTGGATATGGTTCCGAGATTTTTTTTATTACTTTAATTTTCAAATTCCACGTCTCAAATGTGCCTGAACATGGGTTCTTTCAGAGTTGCCGCAGGCAACCTATTTTATTCGCAATTCGGATCCTCAGAACTAACAACGGGCACTAGTTTAATTCATGTACTATATGAGATTAAAAAAAAATGGCACAGTTATACGTATTAGCATATATCTCGAAAACTACTGAACCGATTTTGATGGAACTTACACTAAATCAAATGTAATATGAAACATCAATTAATATTCGTTACAATGCAATTAAAAGTTTTAGAGAATATATTGAACATTGGATTGAAAACCTATTTTTTTAAAGTCGGTTAAAATAATATTACGATCGAAATCCTGCAGTGCATTTGGATATGGTTCCGAGATTTTTTTTATTACTTTAATTTTCAAATTCCACGTCTTAAATGTGCCTGAACATGGGTTCTTCCAGGGTTGCCGCAGGCAACCTATTTTATTCGCAGTCCCGACCCTCAGAACTAACATCGGGCACTAGTTTCATTGAGGTATCTTATGAGATAAAATACCATGAAAAATCGCCCCCTTCAGGGTGGCTGAACTTGGACTTCTTCCAGGGTTGCCGCAGGCAACCTTAGCTGGTTCACCTCTCCATAAGGATATCTTTCACTTCGTCAAACTCCCGTTCGAGTATCTGATGAGATAATTTTTGGCCAAAATTGACGTTTTCGACACCTTTTTTTTTATGGTTCTTCCAGGTTACGGGGTGGCAACCCTACATGGCCCCCACCTCCAAAGCACCTACTTTCACTACATACTAATCTCATTCAGGTATCTTATGAGGTAGGAAGTCCTGCCCCCGGCCGCCGATCTATGAGGCGTTAATGTTTCGTTTGCTATTAAGTGAATACAACTCGCGTATCAAAATCATATGCAACGTTGCAAGAATCAATTGTTTTTGTCAACTATATGACCGAGTTTTGCTGCACTACACCAGATATTACTTTGAACACAAAAAGTAAACGTTCCAATATGTACTTACAGCATATGTTGTGATGTGCCGGAGAGAAATTCTCTCATGAATTCCTTTTCACGGAAATTTGCGAGAAATTTTCTATAATTCTCGAGAATTTCTCAAAAATTCCCGCACTTGAGAGAAAAAACAAGAAACTTTCAGGAAAAAATTATGACCCGTTCTCACCGTTCTCGAAAATTTAGAGCATGGCACAACACTAAGCATATGTCAGCTGTACAAATAAAATATACCATCCTGCCTTGCACCTTTCTTGTTATAAGTATATAAATGTTTCAAATGTAAATGTAATTAAAACAGTTACTTTTCGCTCGCTAATATACAAACAATAATACATGCATGGAAATTATAAAGAGACCAACAATCAAGCAAAATTTGCTGACTGTGATAAGATATATCATATCTATCTAATGTAATTTATTACGCGTACATTCAGCAATGACATGTATTTTATTATTTTATCGTCTCAGCATCGTGCGTTGGTGGTGTAATGGTCAGCATAGTTGCCTTCCAAGCAGTTGATCCGGGTTCGATTCCCGGCCAACGCACATTTTTTTTTTAAATTATGCAGATCACGAGGTCGATACCTAGTAATATTCTATCTATGGGGTCGATACTATTGCAATAAGGGCATTAGGGAAAGATGATCCATTATTCTGACTTTCTTATTATTAACATAGAGCATGATGCTTATCCCAAATCGTAAATTTTTCTTTATAAAAATGTATACTAGGAATAATATTTTAAACGTTACATGTTTAAAATATTATTACTAGTATCAAAGGGATTCTATGAACTTTTTATAAGTATGATATAGGGCGGCAAATGAGCAAACGAGTCACCTGATGGTAAGTAATTACCGCTCCCCATGGACAACTGCAACACCAGAGTGTGATAGGAGCATTGCCAGCCTTTCACGGTGTTTGGGGGAGGACATGGAGGAGAGGAAATGGGGGGGGGGGGAGTGTGATGTGTGATGCCGACTCTCTCACTCATCGAACGAAACAGATTGTCTGTGAGACTGTGATACTTCTCCGGACGAGCCGGCCCATTCATGCTAGTAGCAAAAATGAATTTTGCCGGAAGCGTGGCTCTACCACGACTAAAACCTACTCGAAATAATACGATAATAAAGATAGGTATACAAAGTTAAAATTACTTACGTTTTAACATTACAGAGCCATCGAAGTGAACTCAGAGATAACAAAATGCATGTTCTTAATATAACGCCTCTGGGCTTGCCGTTATTCTTTTAAACCCGCTAATGCGTAAATTAACACTTGACACGGTTGTCTAGTTATCTCGATCTCAATTAATGAACTTATGATGATGCCTTTTTACTTTTTGCCACTTACTATTTCTGACTGTGATGAATTCTGGTTATGTTCCGGGAGGCAAGCGATGCAAGAAATTAAAACAAGTAGAATTATTAAGGAAATATTTTTTTGTTTTTATGCATTAAAATGGTCTGAAGTGGCACAAAATAGGGATGTTTGGAAGGAAATGGGGGAGACCTTTACCCAGCAGTGGGACAACATAGGTTAAAAAATGTATTGGAAGAAGATAATATTAGTAACAGGCTTGTTACATCCAGAAAGTAATTGATAGAGATTAGTTTAAATCCCATCAAGAACATTTTCATGTAGGATGATGCCAATACGAGACTATTATGACTCGCACTGTCTCATCTCATGTAGAGCTAAGCTTTTGACTCTACCCGCCGTACCTTTAAAAGTCTTAACTTCACTAACTCTACACCTTAGTCAAAATATGTGGCCTGGCTATTTCGCTACATTTGCATGGGCGTAATGTCAATTTATTCACTGTTCTCATTGTTTTTCTGGTTTATAATAGTTCTTGTAGTAACGAAAGGACCAAGTTACATATTTTAACCATGATTTAGAGTTTGTAACATAAGGTCTTGTAGAGTTAGGCGTGTAGAGTCATAAACTTAGCTCTACATGAGATCTGACAACTTTGTGGCAGACAGATGAAAATGTTTTTGTAGAATTTAACTTCTAATTCGTGAATTGTCGATATACCTCGATATGAAATCATCATCATCATTTCGAGTAGGTGTCACGGTCAATCGACCATGCTCACATGGGTGAGCATGGTCGATATCTCTTAATGAACATGTTCGTATGTATGATGTCTTGTTACTTTTTTATTCACTAGCTCTGATCGGTCAGTAATGGCTCTAGATCGAGACAAATGGAAGGAGATGGAAGAGACATTTGCAGCAGTGGGACAATATAGATAATTAAAAAAAAAATATCAATATATCTTATTTATTTATTTATTGGTGCACACAACAGTATTACAACTTAACATTCTTAAAATTCCACTTAAAAAGATAAAATGGCTGGTTGTAAGACCAAAAGTGGGTACACACAGCATGCATGTAACAAGAAAACATGAATATAAAAACATATGAATACAGTCAAATTTAAAGGCCATGATTTAGTTTGGTTTGACAGGTTAGATACGTACGATATTATGATACAACAACATTAATACAAAGTATAATTTAACATAAATTTGAAAAGATGACAGCAAAGAAAGACGCCGAAAAAGAAACAAAAAATATCTATATAAATTGTGTGAAACTAAGAAATTAGCAAGCGAACTTTATTTTTGAAGCTATTTAAGGTTGAGAAATAGATGTCAGGTACACATTCCGAGTCATGATCTTGGTACAAAATATTGTATTCGCGACACATTCGAATTATCGGTCGATGCTATAAGTAATATCTCTCTTTTGGACATCAAATAATCTACCAATTTTTTCAAAGGTTAAGGTATGTTTTCAATTCCTTATTAGAATGAAACAGCAATTAATTAATTAATAAAAAAATACGCCTTGCTGACCGAGAGATATTAGGTACTTTGTTGCTCTTGACGATGCCTCTGGTCTTACCGCCACTTCGTGTAAATTACCACGCGACACGGCTGTCGGGTTATCTCGATATGGCTTAATGAACAAACAACGACGGCTGCTATTCACATAACTTATCCACCTTTTCTCTTTCACCCTGATGCGATCAAACTTTTATGAACATTACAGCTGGATTGTTCTAAATGAAACCGTCAAGTGTGAGTCGGATTCGCAGACTCTAAGTGATCCGTACCACCGTAAGATCCTAACTAATATTATAAATGCGATAGTGGTAACAGCCTCCGTGGTCCAGTGGTTAAGGCGTTTGCCTGTTGACCCGGGGGTCGTGGGTTCGATTCCCACCGGAAGCATACTTTGTTTAGTTGTTTCCAGTTTGGTTAGGACATTGCAGGCTTGAATCACCTGATTGTCTGATAATAAAGATGATTCCGTGCTTCGGAAGGCACGTTAAGCCGGTGGTCCCGGCTGCCATCTGGTAGTCGTTAAAGGAACCACGTCAGAGGCCGAGAGGCGGTTCCGAAGAACTCTGACACCAGGGTGTGCATGGTCGATTGACCGTGACACCTACTCGAAATGATGAATGCGATAGTGAGTTTGTTTGTTTGTTACGCTTTCACGTTGTAACTACTGAACCGAACGTCATAAAAATTTTGCATACACGTTATCTGGGTTACGGAGAAGGACATCCTAAATAATATTATGTGTGTTACAACGTGAAAGCACGTTGTAACGACTGAACCGATCATCATGAAATTTTGCATGCACGTTATCTGGATTACGGAGAAGGACATAGGGTACATTTTTTTCCGGGAAAAAGTACTGTTCCCGAGGGATCGACATTGACGCGGGCGGAGCCGCGGGCGAAAGCTAGTAACACAGTAACCACGTCTCTTGTTGTCTATTGTAAACGCATCAAACCTCTTCCGTGAAAAGTCTTACTCATGAAGCTATAGTATATACCTAAAAAGGGTCTTACTCTTTTTTGCACGGACACTATTTTTCTTAATTATCTGTGTTGTAAATGGGTGTAAATCTTAAATGTATACCTACATTTCAGATATATAAAAAAATTAAATCTTAAATAGCCCTTAGAATCGATAAAAACGCCAAATAGTTTCTTGAATTTACAATTATGTTTTTTTTTTTATTATTGTATTTGTTACAGCATAGATATCCCTAATGTGTATGATGTAATTTTGAGGGGTTTCCGTACGAATTAAAGACAAAACGGAACCCTTAAAGGATCACTCGTGTATGTTTGTATGCCACAGCCTATTTGTTCCGAATCCACTTGACCGATTAAGTAGAAATTATCACAGAAACCATTTTTTTATTAGTACTGAAATTTGTAGATGTAAGTCGAAATCAAAAAGAAAATGTAACATGGCGGCATAAAAAATTCGATCAGCGATAAATATGATAGTTTTTGCACTCGCTAGGTACATGACTTAGAACATTAAAAACCTACGGGATGAATACAACCGACCCATAAATGAGCTGTTTTCCTGTGGTAGGACAAATACCATATATTATGCAGAATTGATTTTTTCAACTCCACGTGTCGACCTAAGCCGATCGTACCTCTCTATCACTTGATCCGCTCTCTCGATTGCACGCGGAACGTGACACTTTTTCGTGCGTGCAGCCGGCGTTCATCGAACTATTCCTATATTTTTATTATTATATTCATTATCGCGTCAAAATAAAATATTAAAGGTATGAATACTTATACAAGGGTATAAAATAGGGGCACGGGATCACCAAGGCCTCGGTTAACTTTCAAAATTCTAATACTTACATAATTACAAAGCGGATGACGCAACAACCTCCATCTATAATCGTTTCGCCCCCCAAGCAAAAGGTACTAAGCAGATCCGTTGTGAAAGAGATGGGATACTTTTCTGGAAAATTTTAATATATGTGGGGTCTCCGACTGTCCGTGATTAAATAAAAAAAACATATTATATTAAAAAAACCTTTTTTTTTTAATCTTTGTAATGGCCAAGTCAGATCAGACTCAGATGGCAAGAGAGAGGCCAACTGTTACTGAGAAGTTATACAATATAACAAAAATCATGTACTATCTGATTCAATGACAATCAAATCATAGACATGACTGACGTAAAAAGTTTATGCGCTGAGCAAGTTAAGATCTGATGCTATTGCCTTGATATTTTTGTTCTTTATTATCTCAAAAATACTTAATGGTTTTGAATTTACTGTTGTAATCTGCATATTCTGCTCCCATTCGTTTTTCCTGAAAGAAATGCCACAAGAATAAAACATCCCTATTGCATGAAACGTAAAGAAGTCGCGTGATGTCAAGGTCTCGTGAATACATATTTTTAACACCGCGCTAATAGGTTCAAATCTAGAAATCATATAATCATAAAATAGAAATCCACGCGAATGATGTCGCGGGCAATAGCTAATATTTTAATCAAGTTATACACTTACTCCTAAAAACAAAAGAAATAATAAAGTTTGAAGGTTATTTTTATAGTCTTTCCCTTTTACGCAGCTGACGTAAGTAGAACTAGACATGAAAAGTGAAACTGATTTGAATAAAGCCGTTGTTCTGTTAATTTCACGTAAAAAATATGTCAAGTAGTTAATGTAATAAATATTATTACCGACCATAGCCACAATCTTCGTAAAAAATAAGTGAGTGAATTATTTATAATAAATCTTATTTATTATCCAATACACAGGACAGTGTTTTATTAAAATGAAGACTAAAATTTTCGACCATCTTACAGACAATAACGGCATAAAAATTACATGTCTTCATTAATTAATGGAGTCATCCGCCGAAAATTAATCTCGTATTACGATACAGTACGGAACCTTACAACAATGTAAATAAAAAATGCAGGCATCCGAAAAAAGTCACTACAGACTTGCAGAAAGTGATCAATTATTGCAATGTAGTTAATATTATATACGACATGCAGATAACCGAAATATTACCATAAATTTCTTGTCACGCAAATACGTAAATCACAGATGCCTTGACATGGATGTGGTATGTTGATAGGAAAATTGCTAAGAGCAATGGTAGGTATCTATCAATAATATCAACTGGAAAATAGACGACAAAAATACCGGCCAGGTACGAGTCGAAATCGCACACGAAGGGTTCAGTAACATCGTACAATATAAACCTACAAAAAAGGACAACAGTAAATACCCTATATGTGTTGATTTCCTTGCGATTTCGAGCAAATTCACATTTCTTTTGATTACTTTGACTTGACATAGAGGTTTGTTTTTTTTTGTGTTTTTAAAGGACCGCAGATCTCAATATTTCAACAAGAAACTTTTTTCAGGAACACGTGGATGTACCAATACGGTTCTTGACAGACATACGGACAAAGGAGTGATATTATAAGGGTTCCCTTTTACCTTTTAAGGTACGGATCCCTAAAAACTGAGAAACAATGATTAAGTAAATTTACATTGGAAGATGCAGAGCTCCTCCATCATTGTCGTTCTGTTTTGACACTTGTAACACCTTGTTGGTACAAAACGTCCTGCGCAATGAATAATCACCGCAGTTTTGCTACCCATGTTCAAACAAAAAGTAAAAACGAGTTTTTTTTTGTGTTAACATGACGAAGACCAAGAAACAAATGTTTGTATTTTAAACAACATACATAGGTACTCAAGTGAAATCGTATCGAAATTAGCATAATCAATGTTGAATAAGAAGCCAAATAAAGCAACTTCTTTTTGCAAAACGGTCAAAGACAAGGATATATTGAATGCAAAGAGATTTAATAATAAATTAATATACTGTGTGATTTTGAACCTCTGAACTATATTGACATGCTGGAATCAGAATCCGTAATGGAATACAGAAAAAAAGGTAAAAAACGTTGTATGGAAAACATACGTTTTTTACCCTGCGTTTCCTTATTTTTTCCATTTTCATCTTTTTTCTTGCAATTCTATATCTCATGGCTTCTGATTCCAGGATTTCAATATAGTTTTAAAGTTCAAAATCACGCGGGGTATAAGTATTAAAGAGGGTCAACAGAAACCAAAAGTGGCCGTTTTTATAACATAGTTTAAAGGGTTATTTAGGACCTATCAATACAACATTTTAAATGATATCTCCGTTTTCATACAAATAATTTATTTCAAATTTCGTTGTCGCGCAAAGAATCGCGGGCAATAGCTAGTATTGAATATCTTTGACTGTACATCACCTCACGGCAGTGTCAATTCACTTCGTCCATTTATATGTCCATTTATTTGCACAGTTCAATTAATATTTACGAAATTTATCATTCGATATTGCGATTTTAACGAATCTACGTAAACAGTATTAAAATACGATCAGTCAGCTTCATAAAAAATGCGAATAAATATACCAGGGCGAATATGGAAAGATTGATGGCAGTTAATGGGCTGAGAGAACCGTGTCTAAAGTTCAAATCCGTGTAATTTTAACCATACATTTATACATATACGTGTCTTATAAATGTTTGATCGATCTGAGTATTGGATATTATTTATGCAATAATATGAAAAGAAATGTTTATTTCCAAGGGTCATCATATACAGCGTGATGTTGTACCTATGAAGTATATTAAAATCTGGGAATCAGAACCCCTAATTGAATACAGAATTGTTGACCGAGCGAGCGAAGCGAGCGAGGTCTTCAATTCAAGTTGGGGCGAAAAGACATTTTTTGTATATATGTATGTTTGTATGTTTGTATGTTTGTTCCACGATAACTTTAGAACCAATGCTCCAATTAAGATGAAATTTAGAATGTATATAGGTCTTATAAATACAATTTTTAAGTTCGTTGGGCATCAAAATCGGTTCAGTAGTTTACGAGATATTTAAATAAATGAGAATTTCGAGAAATGAAAATTGAAAATGACGTTTAGGTTGAATATGTTACAAGATGGCGCTGAAATAAATTTTAATTTTGAAGGTTACCACGGCCGCTGCTAGGTGGCGATATTTCGTTGATGCCTGCTTTGTCCATGCTTTGTGTATTAAATTTAAATTTACTAACAAAACAAGAACAATTATAAACTAGAACGGTACTTTCTCCTCTATACTTATCGAATGGTTGGCTCAGTCGCAGTACGGTAGTTACCCGATCGAAAAGATTAGACTTCGAGCCGCGCAAGAAAATTTGATTTTTTAATGATTGCAAATATTTCTTTCGCTGTCTGTTCAAAGTTAAAATCCAAGTGACTTTCTTATTTTTAATTTACAACATTTTGTTCCTTTAGAACAGAAAAATACCAGTCTATGAAAATTTCAATAATAAATTCATGTTAGTTCCAAATTTCTCCAACAGATGGAGTCAGAAGTCCAAAAATGCGTAGGGATATTTCAATAAGTTTTTATTTATCTTTAATTTTAAGTATGTATATGTTTGTTCAGGTTTAAGCCTGCAACCAAAAATTAAAGCAGTTATTTACAACCAATTTAACTGCAATTCCGCATTGTACTTAACTTTATGTTGGAGGAAGATAATTATAAAAAATCACTGATCTGATTTGAAGATGACGAGCTATTTAATGATGAACATCCATTTACAACATTTGACAGTTTCAATCCTTTCACAATAAAAGCTGGTAAAAAAAATCGGCCAAGTGCAAGTCGGGCTCGCGCACGAAGGTTTCCGTACCGTTATCTACAAAATGGGCAAAAATCATGTATCAGACATGGGAGCCCCACTTTAATTTTATTGTTTTTTTATTTAATTATTTATTTTTAAAGGATATATATATAACTACATATTCTATGAATATTTCAATCATCTTCCTGTTGCCGTTATCAATTTAGTGCAAAAACAAGCAAAAACATCACGTTTGTTGTATGGGACCCCCCTTAAATATTTATATTATTCTATTTTTTAGTAGTTTTTGTTATAGCGGCAACAGAAATACATCATCTGTGAAAATTTCAGCTGTCTAACTATCACGGTTCATAAGATACAGCCTGGTGAGAGACGCACGGACAGACAGACAGACGGACAGCGGAACGATATTAATAGGGTCCCGTTTTTACCCTTTATGTACGAAACAATAAAAATGAATGAAAAATGTAGGAAGAAACAAATAATTCCGCAGAACAGACACAATAAAGACAATGGGGTTCGGTGGGCGAAAGATAAGTTCAGATGTAAAATCCAAACGTACGAAAACCATATTTGGAAGGTAAAGCCGAAGCATAGAAACAGGAGTATGGGAGTACAGCACTCTGCGAGAGAAACAAAAACAAAAGCCAAATAAAAAATGAGCTGGGGGGTTGTGTCCGGACAACCCCCCAGCTCATTTTTTATTATAATATAAAGCAAGCCAGAAAATATATACATATGAAAACCAAAAGTTTTTTAAGTATAAAGCTCAAGCGAAGAAACGGGGGTAATATGTCTATCGGGGTTAAAAAAATTAACCATTGACGGGTACACATCAAAACCATATAGGTTTAGAAAGCAAAACACATACGTCTCGTTTTTAGAACCTTAATCATCATTATCATGCCGACCGAAGGTCAGTCACCCGGATACTAACCTATTAAATGACCTGGCATTTTATATTTCTTCTATTCCCTGAATTGTAAGCCCAGGCCTATTGACATTTTCAAACACTCAAAAACGCCTGTGGAATATTTGGTACGACAATTATTTTTATAAAATGTCCAATGTTGTGATTCCGTTAATAACCATAGTTTTTCAGATATGACGAAACTGTTACATTTATTTGTCCCTTAGTGAAGTTATATTTATTTTTCTGTGAGGGCCTACTCAAATTTTGCTCGATAGTGCAACGCAGCTCTTCAGCTACACGTAGCACTATCTAGAGCTAAACGCCCTACAGATGTTGTATTGAAACCCGGTTTTGATTCAACATCATCATCATCAGGTCCTTTTTAGTCTCCACTACAGGAGCACGACCCTCTCTGTACTACTAGGGCCATACTACATACATACATACGGTTTTGATTATGTCATATTAATTAGATGAAATTCTATACTACTCGTACATTTAGGGATTGGAAGAGAAAAACTATTTCAACTATTCGTGCAACAGTAATAAAAAAGGGGTAACATTGTATGGTAGTTTATTTGTTTGGATAGAAATTAATGTTAACTATTAGTACAAGAAAGTAAGGACATCGTGTTCATTGTATGTTAATTTGAAATAAGTCGTGGTGAGTAAAATAAAAAGAGTGCTTTTAAAGTCATCTAAACAATAGCACTATGACAACATGCTTATCAAAGTCAGTATAATAGTGGCTAGCTCACGAAATTATCAGGAAAATTAAATAATCGCGAGGTCCACGTTCGCAGCGAACTACTAGTACTTATACTTTTCGCAATTTTTCCTTCATCTGTGCTATATGACGTTGCTTCGCTCAAAATTTCAAGATTCTGCGTTCACTGGAAGTACCCCGTAGGTTTTGATTACCTTGCGAATGTCGAAAATTTGCAGCATAAAAATTAAAAATATTATTTTTACATGATGTAACAAAAAATATATGCTTTTCGCAATTTTCCCTTTAACTGTGCTATAAGACATTACTTCATACCAGTTTTCAAGATTCTAAGTTCACGGGAAGTACCCTGTAGGTTTTGATTCCCTTGCGAATGTCGAAAAAACACGAAAATTTGCGGCATATACGGCTGTATCTTTTGATTGCGTTGGCTTAGAAGTTTGTTTTTTTCACAGCTCCAAAGGACAGTAGACCTGAGTATTTGATATGAATTTTCTTGACAGACCGACAGACAGACAGACAGACGGACAAAATCGAGTGATCCTATAAGGGTTTCTTTTTACCTGTTGAGGTACGGAACCCTAAAACAAGTTAAATTCGAAAAATAAAATGGGACCTGCTAGACTAAATTGCCGATCAATTTGATTTTGATTTTTTTTTTCGTTTTCTTTACCTTTTTTCTTACAATTCTGTATTCAATTAGGGACTCTGATTCCAATATTTTAAAATAGTTCATAGTTACAAAATCATGTGGTATTATTTAATCCCTGCCTTTTTTACAATAGGCATGCAAAAAATCATATTTGACTGAAATTATTACATAAAATATAAATTGCCATTCATCCTCCTTCTTTTTGAAATCGGTTAAAAAGTGCTATCAATCATAAGTCATCGCCGATATAAATAAATTAATTTTACTTAAATTGAATGAAATCTTTGTAAGCCCCTTAATTATTAAATGATTTATAAATGTTGAATACAGCTCGCTGGTGTAACTAGTAATTGATTTAAAACCACCGTTTAGCTTATAGCAGCCCACGTAATCGTTTCATAATGAATATTACACATAGATTTTGATAGTTTTATGGTATATTTATAATTTAAAAACCGGCCAAGGGCGAGTCAGACTCGCGCATGAAGGATTCCGTACGATTATTAAAACGGCGAAAAAATCATGTCTGTTTCAGTTTTCACAAGGTATATTTTGTGAATAAACCTTGTGAAAACTGAAACAACTGCATATTTTGTGAATATGACAAACGTCTACCTAATGTTGTTATCGAGCAAAAAAACGGCAAAAAATTACGTTTGTTGTATTGTTAGTATTTGTTGTCATAGCAGCAATGAGATGAAATAAATTATCTGTAAAAATTTCAAATGTGTAGCAATCACGGTTCACGAGATACAGCATGGTGACAAACAAACATACGGCCAGTGGGGTCTTAGTAATAGCGACCCATTTTTAATCTTTTGGTACGACACCCTAGACATGGCCATTGTGTGTGTTTTCTACACACAATCACACCGCGGAAAAGCCAAGTTTCTCCTTTTTGTCAACTGTGACTAGGTTACGTAAAATTAGGAACTACGTACTACTCGTAAGTCCCAACGTAAAATATTGATATTTTTTAAACACTAACAATAACGGTAGCGAATTGATGAAGCAAGGGAATGTTGTGTACGCTATTAACTGGCATGTACATATGAACCAAACTGTGTGCAAAGTGTTTTAAAAATAATACTTATATGTAACTGCTGTTAGCGTGCCTATATTAAATAAATAAATAAATAAACACTAGGCCAAGAACCGGCCATGACACCGCGAAGAGCCAAGCTCAATCAAATAGAAGAATTCTTTACCTACTGTCAATAAATCATTGCTCCAATCACAGAATCTCCTTTTTGTCAACTATGACTAGGTTACGTAGAATTAGGAACTTCGTACTAAGTCACTACGTAAAGAAATATACTTCATAAACACTAGGCCATTGTGTGTGTTTTTTACACACAATGACACCGCGAAGAGCCGTAAGCTCAATCTTAACGAAGATTTATTTACCTACTGTCAATATTTTGTAAATCATTGCTCCAGTCACATAATCTCCTTTTTGTCAACTATATGACTAGGTTACGTAGAATTAGGAACTACGTACTAAGTCGCAACGTAAAAAAAATATATTTATTAGACACTAGCCACATTAAAGGTTACCAAAGTAATTTCTTCCCATCACGAACATTTATATTCCACTCACGTTTTACGAGCCAACGCGATAGGTCTGTCACTCATCGCGATCAAAATTTATTGAGAATGTAATTGAGTAGCTAACTCATAAATTTTCAATTTGGAGGATTCGCCAAAAGCTGCGGGAGATAAAGCCATAAATCTGGAACGTTTCACCGGCGTTGATTACACGCACCAAGCACCACGTTTGCCAACAAGATCGATTGTTCACCTCCATATACGTCCCCAGATGCCCCTCCAGTGAATTATGATAAGCCTGCATAAGCCATTTTTTATACAACGGGTATTCTTCACCTCCGAATAATATATTGCGACAAGCATCTGCTTGCTACCAGTAAATGCACTTAAATGTAAACAAAAATAAATCTTGTGCCGGTCGAGAAAAGCGAATGACGACCTTTTTGATGTACAAGCAAAGTTATAATATTGTAGGGCGAACCAACAAAATCAATTTTCCCAGAAAACATATTGTTTGTTTTTCCGGTCAGATTGTTCGGTAAACGGAAAACAAGGCAAAAACAAAGGGTTTAAGTCTACATTCAGATTTATTCAGTATTTTGCATACAAACACTGTTTATTCATAAACAGTGGATAAACAATAGCCTCGTCTCACGAAGATTGACAAGTTGGAATATGTGCTACATTGTTACTGTACTGCCAGTTAATAGATTCAGGTGTTACTTTGCGGAAGTCAAAGCAACATTTACTTTGAGATTATTTACTTTGCGTGCTTCCGCCACCATACACCAGTATAGTTTTATGCTATTGCTGGCCAGCGCCCGCCCTCTACTGTTAGTAATTTCATACCCGCCACCAATAGTTGATGCATGCAATCCTGTTCGATACTGCTGCATCTGTCGAAGCTGCAGCAATATCGGTCGTCGTGCTCACGACACGTGTTTCGTCTCTACACCATTATTTTTACATTACTGATTCGAACGATCAGCATCTAGGTTTCACTGCCTGAAGATGATGCCTCATGTACGAGTAGAGGCAAAAGACGTGACGCAAGCACGATGGCCGATATTGCTGCAGCCTCAACGGATGCAGCAGTATAGGGCATGAAGGGACTAACAGTAATGGGTGGGCGCTGGCCAGCAATTGTTTACATGAACTAACTGGTGGCGGAAGCACGCAATAGTAAATGTTATTGCCATACATTTTATGGAATCTATTGTTTTAATAAAATTAATGTCTTATATATAATCTTGAGAACCTAAAAATAAAGACTAATACGCGCCCCTGTTACCATTCGTTCTGGTAATACCTGCCTATACAGACTGACTGGTAAAACACTTTACATATCAAGGACTAATCATTTATACAACAAAGGAAATTTTTTTTTTTATGATATAGTACGGCAAACGAGCTAGCAGTTACCTGCTGGTGAGTGATCACCGGTGCCTATGGACAACTGCAACAACAGGGTGTGACAGGAGCGTTGCCGGCCTTTCAAGTTGGGGGAGGAGATAGGAATGTGCTAAGACTCTAAAAGTGTGGACACCGCGCAGCCTCACCGACGACGCCGGCGCCAACCGGTGTATAAATTAAAGATACGCATAATCTGCTTGTCGTTTGCAATGCTAATGCACTCGCAAGAGTGACCACAGTTATTGTTTTTACAGGTTAATTAAGTCAGATTTCAGCACCTAAATACTAGTGGTTCTGCGAGAACAGTAGACCTCGCGAGCCCTTACAACCAACATCAACATTTGCCCTCCAGTGAAATGAAATGAAATGAAATAGAATTTTATTCAAATTTGGATATCATGTATTTCTTTCTGAACGTCATATTATTATTTTTAATATTTGCAAAATCGATAAGCTACTAGCGTTTCGAAACGACCACTGCTGAGAAGAATACGCCGAAAGAAACTCAGTCCAGTATTGGTCCCTACGTGCCTGAAGGGCTACACTTTCACATATTTATAACAAATTGAATTATTTTACCTTAAGTAATCACTGATGTATATTGATTAACAATTTATTGAATATATTACTTCCATGGAGTTTTATCTGTTAAAAAGTCATTAATACAATAGTAGGCATTTTTAAGTAATTGATTTTTAACAGCAGTCTTAAACTTACCTAATGACAGAGCCAATATTTCTTCAGGAATTCTATTATAGAAGCGTATACTAAGTCCCAAAAATTAATTCATTGTTTTCTGTAATCGCAAAGTTGGTGTCGCTAATTTATTATTATTTCTCGTATTCCTGTTGTGGACAGTGCTTTAAAATATATCTGTTACTGATATGACTAAAGGATGATTTCCTTCAGTTACTATTTACCAATCCCCGCTGCTCTTAATTAGGTACCAGAGGAAACGGATATTTAAACCAGATCCTTTTTTAAGAGGAAACACTAACCTCGAGAGAATTGAAAAAATAGGTATTTATAGGTAATATCTATTGCTGTCGAGCCGCGTGCCCAAACAAACCCCGCAGAGTGCGATAAAGATAACTGCAGCTCGGCCGAAAAATACATACCTATAAAAAGTACACAAAATTAACGCTTCGTAGTTCTGATTTCTTCTCCAAAACTTAACCGATTTAATTTCTTTTTACATTAAGAATTTAAAATAAGCTATGGCTGTGTTTCTGTGTTTTCTTTTTCTTATATCCTAACTGCCCAAATTTGTTTTCTTGATGTTTGAACACAACGGAAATTCATACCAATTTTTTATGTTTTTAAAGGTTCATATTAATTCAATTATAAAAAATTTAAATGTACGGATTTTTTTAGTACAAAATCATTGCTCTATTGGTACTATCCGGCGAGGAATCAGGGGACTACTCTTGTATGGAAACACGGCCCTTAAGCACCATGTTTAGTATGCTTTTGTACACATTAACTAAGTTGGAGTGATCCTCATCTACATCGGAAATATCGGAATAGCGAACTTGGCATGGGTGAATGGGAGGCAAAGTTTAAGTACCCGGTTTCATAGTTGTTATACAATTGGTAAAAATTTTAATAGGACGCTAATTTCAACTACTATGGCAGACGAACATGCGAATTTTACGTAAAGAAGTGGCCGACACCTATAAGGCCCAGGTTCAAGTCACAGGATAGCATGTGAATCTTTTTTATTTATTTTTATTTCAGGATTCTATGTTTATTCAGTGTTTTCAATCATAAAAGTAATTCGCAGTATCATGCTTTAAGCCAAAAAAATATTTTTCATATTTTGATATATGTTCCTTAGGGAAAGTTGTACAATTTCACTCCCTCTCCCACTTCACGTACTAAAATCGATTTCAGACAACTTTTGGGCAAATTGCCGACTATAAACACGTTCAAGTTGATCGTATAAAAAAGTTGTTCAGACAAAAAAGTTGCGTCTTAATGAGAATAACAAAAAAGTCTATTGACATTTTTGAATTTTTTTTCAAATAGCTGTGCTATTAGTTTTTTTAAGTTTCGGACCCCCATATTTTCGCCATTTTTTTAAATTTCGAAAGTCTGGCTCGACAAAAAAATTCTATATATTTACCGAACCTGCTTACAAAATTTCATGACAATCGGTTAAGAAATGCGACCTGTAGGCGAGAACAGACAGACAGACAGACAGACGGACAAAAGAATTTTGGGCCAGTGGAAACTGAGACGCTTCGCTCGCTTCGCACATATTTGTAAAGAAAATCGAATGCTGAGTACTCTCTATTAATATGTCAAGTCTCTTACCAATCATCCTGTATAATTTACCCGAATCGATACGCTAATAAAGAAGGACAAAAATATTTATTTGGGTACTTATTATAGACTTATGTACTATGTATAATCAGTATCAAAGAAATTAATGGAAAGATTTACTCGGATAACTAACCATAAATAACGTACTGATATGTTCATTGTTTAATAACTTTTATGTTACCGGTGTGCTGGGAACATTTTTTTTTACATTTTCATACTAATTGCCGGTCCGGTCGAACATTTCTGTATGAAAATATCATTTTTGTTTTTAGAGTCCTGGATTGGTCCCAGAGGAAAAGTTGTATATTTTGGCGGGCTGAGTCACCCCTTCTCGGGAAAGTCGTTGGTATATTAATACACATGTAATCAAACTATAACTTTTCCAACATTCGACAATCTACGTTGGATATATATTGTCAAGTTAAACTTTTTCGCCATCTAGAGATTTCTTTTTGTTATCCCCCATTTTATGGCAAAAGATAGGACGCACGATTTTATAAGTAATCATTGTAAGTGAATAGCTATGTCATAAAATTTATACGTAGATTGCATTGATAACATCTCTATTGGAGTGGAGTATTAACACTGAACTTTTAGACACCAGTAAAATGTTTAAAGTAAGTTCAAACTACCCTTAAACTGATCAATTAGGGATCTTAAAATAGGGATCTTTCTCCAAAAATATAGAAATACCTAGGTTTAAAGTCGCGCAACAACAATGTTGTGTTTGTAAATGAGGACGTATTGCATTATTTGGATTTGCCTTTTATGATGAGAGTCAAATTAAATATTTAGCCTCATAGATTTAAAAAAAAAACTATGTTTATCCTCATAGATTTAAAAAAAAAATTTCGTCTCTCAAGTTTTGCCTGAATTTAATAGCAATGTACGTTGCTTAGATACTAATTTCCATCACGCTTGGGCGTTAAATCTTTTCCCAATTACGTTCAATTCTAAGAATTCGTAAACAGCCGGTTATTTTTCCCAAGTCTGCAAACAATTACCAAACCAGCTAATTGCCAAGTGACAGCGTCGGGTCTGATATTAATCGCAGTGTTCCGCACGACGGGAGAATTTTAAAACTAAGTTCAGGATCTTTCTGGGGATAGCATCACAATTTTGTAAAAAATACTAGCTCATTACATTACATTGATGAATTATATCTTTTGTTGAATTATATACTTACTTATATGAAATGAAATGAAATGAAAAAAGATGTTTAGGTATTGTAGAAACACAGAAAAATACAAATACAAAGACAATTAAAATAATTACAATTTATTTTGTCTTCTACAATAAGTGACCAGTCAGGGTTACGCTGGGCACAATTAGTGACCTGACCAGCCCTGATTTTCAGCCGTCACCTTTTATGACATCAAGAATGCATCAATGCATAAATAAAACTTTTCTCTCTAGAAATTATGATTGTCTGGTCTTGCGGTTACAATGAGCATTAGCTCATTGTATTGCTCAATTTCGCCAGTTTGCTCTATTTAAATATTAATTTAAATAGAGTAAAGGGGGCGAAAATTTGACAGCATCAGCATATGAGTATTGCGTATATATATACGCTTATTTTTTAAAGTCGCCCAAGTATGTGGGCCAACTTTTGAATAACAAAAACCTCCCGGTGTCGATTTAATTTTCTATATAAAATAATAATGAAATCGACTGCCCTGATTGGTAGCCTAGGCTCCATGATGATGCAACCGGGAATACGGTCGAATGAGGAAGGCCCTGGAAAGTGGTTAACCATTTGGAAGTAAGATAGACTCTATTTTAAAGCGATATGACGGTTCAATGGTAAGTTATTATAAGGATAATCTCATTAATGAAATAAGATATGGTGGAAAAATAGCACGCAACCATGGTTTGAACCACTAATAAATACAAATATTATAAATCATTTTGAAACGATATTATCAATAAAAGCCACAGAGTAGCGACAGGATCTAGATGGACAGCTCCGGAATTAAATCGTTTATCTCAGCGAACAGCCGCGACGGGACTGACCAACGCGCTTTACATAATTAAAGCTCGGAATGAACGATAGCTATTTGTGGTTTTACTTTTTCTACAAAGTTAAATACAAAAATACTATCACTTTTCACTTGCGGGGTAGACAGAGCCTGGTGTTTAGGTCCTTAAAGCCGCGTTTAGCATGTTGGCGAGGAATGAAATGGAATGTTATAGATATAATAATATATAATATACGGAATGACGAGGATAGATTTACAGGTAGTACATATACTACGTGTAAATCTATCCTCGACATTCTGTAGATTCAGATCAATCAGAAAGTCTGATAGTTATTGATTTTTAGCATCTTTTTACACAAATTCAAAACTTAGGCCACCCGCTCCCTTATTTTGTAATAAACATATTTTATTCATGACATTATTTTCATGTTACATATTTGTGGGTAAAGTGTCTAACGTGTATGCTCTTGCTCAGTAGTATATTGGATTCTAAAGTAGACTTGTGAGTGAAGCGAGGCAAATTAGTCCTGAAATGCACATTCTGATTTTCAGCTCCCCTATAAGAAAAATAAAAATAAATTCTATATCTAAGTTAACCTATAATCCATACTCATATTATATGAAAAAAAAATATATAAATAATTTAAGATGAATGGTGAAATAAACAAAATTATTATAGTTAAGTATTAATATGACGTGACACAAGTCGCCATTTATTACGCGATCCGATAGATGGTCCCGTCCGCTTTATTTTTACAGCCCGTCCCAACTGACGGGATATTAACATAAATACGCCTGTTTCAGGAGATTCGTATTTGTCGCATGCTGACAGAAACTAATTCCCGGCTTATAAACATACTCAAATGAGCTTTTCAGTGATTAGTTTTGGGCAATTGATTAATGTTAACCAGCCATCTCTACAAAAGTAAGCCGGTGAATACACTCACACTTTACACTTGTCTTTAACTTATCTTGTCAACAATATTGTTATTCAAAGAGGTATTGCAATTCAGACTAGACTGAGCTGAATTAAATAAATACATCAAAAGTATTTGTACAATTTAAGTTGATCCTTGTACAAAATCGTCCTCTTGTTGGAATTTGAAACCATAAAATTTAAAAACCTTATATATATATGTATATATGTTACGATATCTAAAAACATTTTTCTTCGAAAAGTTTGTACATTTTACGTCCAACACATGAAAATATTTATATTTACATCTCGGAGGTCGACCCTTTCCTATTTTTTTTTTATAAAAATACTATCTGCCCCGGCGAACTTCGTTTCGCCATAAGTTAAAAACTATCCTATCTCTCAAGTTGGATCGAACTGCACATGGTGTGCGAATTTTATTATAATCGGTTAAGTGGTTTAGGAGTCCATTGAGGACAAACATTGTGATACGAGATTTATATATATTAAGATAAATATGACACACGCGACGTTTTTCGTTCGCGCAGTGTTACTATCTCATACAATACAAATAAACTCTAACACCCATGTACACATTTGAAACACATTTGCACCGTCGTCCGGATCGTCGAAATTTAATAAAAGCAACCCAAGCACGTTGCGCCAAATCGCATTTTAAATTCCTTACGCGTGCAACACAAATATAACTTTATTATCATTGTAAAAGATTCGGGATCATCCGAACATGCTGTTATTGCCGCTCTAAAATGTTATTGAAATGCCTTCGTACTGAGTAAAATCAAATTTCTCTTGCTAGTAGACAGTTTTGGTAGTTAGTCGCCTTTTTTACCCGACTGCCCAGAAACGTTATGTTTTCGCACGTATCTTGTATGTTTGTAATTTTCTTTGTTATTCGTATTTCCCAAACTTGATGGAATGGATTACCATAGTGAAGGTATCGTTAGGTTCGTCTCAAATACTCTTAGAGTTCTCAAATAGGCTTTTTTAAGGAAGGGAATTGGGATTTTATTTTTTCAAATAATACTACCTACTTAACTTTCTGATATTTGATTTCGTAGTATTTGTTTTTAGACACCTAAGTAAGGGGTATACCTAATAAAAATTACCTCTTATTCTCCTTGCATGTCTTGCTTGCTTCCTTAAAGAAAGATTCTTTACGATCTAAGGAAAAGTGGGAAAGGATAATATTTTTGGCATGTGTTTTGTTGCTAGTAGTAGTTGTTATAATACTGTAAAAGGCTAGCTTGAAGATAGACTAGACTGAGGCGTAGTATATATATTCTTTGACTGAGGTCTAGTCTATCTTTAAGCTAGCCTCTTGCAGTATTATAACTACTTTTAACAGTATGTTCGTGATAATTCCCGATTTTGCATTGAATAAAGGTAATTATATTTTCAAAAGAATTAAAAACATAAAAATCTGTAAGGAAAAATCTTTATAAAATAATGAACGCAATTTTTCCTTGAGTGTGAACAATCTAGGGCTTCCTATAAGCTATTGTATAGCATTGCATTTAGTGAATTTCAAATATTTACAAGTCAATGTCTATTTGGAAATGTCAATAGCAGTAGCAGACACCGCGTGAGTGTTTTGTTTGAGTTGTCGTGTCGGGAATCGAGTTTAGGCGCAGCGAAGCTAACGTGCATTTCCACAAAAATAAAAAAAGTTACGAAGAATTTTATGTTCAATGGCTTTACTAGCATAACCGTCAACATTTCTCTGTTTACATAAAGCTTCGACTATAATGTGGCTAGCTCCGTGGCGCAGTGGTTAACACGCCAGCCTGCGACACGGAGTGCCCGGGTTCGATCCCCGGCCAGGTCAAGATGGAAAATGATCTTTTTCAGATTGGCCTGGGTCTTGGATGTTTATCTATTTATGTATTTATTATAAAATATAGTATCGTTGAGTTAGTATCCCATAACACAAGTCTCGAACTTACTTTGTGGCTAGCTCAATCTGTGTGATTTGTCCGTATATATATATATATATATATATATATTATATTTAATAATCAACTCACGTACAGTTTATTTGTTCCACAGCATATTTGACGATCAAGGTGGGTTTTAAGTGATCATGTGTATTATTCATGTTGAACACACTTAAGCCTTAATATGATAAAAAGATGTTCTGAATGGACATGCAATAAATAAATGTATAATTTTTTAAACATACATGGATGAAGATATTGCGCGCTTCGGCGGCCTCCTGCCTTCGCACATTATTGCGCGCCGCAAGGCAAGTGTCAGAATTTGTAATTGCCGATAAATTCACTGAGACGGACAATTTGTGAATCGTAAATAATCTTAAAATTGCTAGTGTGTAGGCCTCCTTAAGCTGGCACGACGCGCCTTTACACGTTGTAGCTGTAAAAATGTTTTTCATGGGAATTAAAGCTGTTTTCGTCCATTGAACACGATTAATTTGGTAATTCGGTGTAATGAATGTATGTTCCGATTCACATTTGGTGTTTCTTCATAATTACGTTTCGAGAAATTTATATCCCGTTACGTTAGTTTCGTAGATGTGAATAGGTTACTTTGCTAAACATATACATACCTACATAATCATCACCACTTCATCCCTTACGGGGTAAACAGAGCCTAAGGTCCGAATGGCCACGTTTAGCGTGTGGAGGTGAAAGACGCAATCAAAATAGTGATGGGTAGCTAGCCGCATCGCCTATAGTCATGGTTCTTTAGATTTTTACCTATTCCCTTGGCCGGCTTCAAGGCCTGCGCGGGAAGAGAAGCAGCTGGCACATTCTACGTTTTTTTCTTTTTCCCCAGACCAGCATGGAAGAACTTTGCTAAATACTTAATATACGTATGGTACATGTTTTTAGAACTTGTGACCAATGTAAATAAAGTGCCATTTGAAATTCGCTATTTTAATGAATTTCTGGACACAGACATGGAATTCTATAGGATGTGTTATCATTGTTATGAACTTGAGAAAAAGAACATGGAAAATAGCTGGAGGGACTGGTTCGGTATCAAGTTTTAAAAAAATGCACCTTAAGCTATGCTACTAAGATAAAGTTGGGTAGCTTGAACTGAAAAGAAGCTTGAAATCAAAATTAATTAATGTTTATATGTATATTATGTTGTAATGGAATCGAATTGCTAAGTATTACATAATAAGCCAAAGATTTAAAAAAAATTGCTTCATACTTCTATGTAATAAGCACTCTACTGATGAACTGCTACGTAATCGAAATGTAAATAAGATTGTGCCTCCTAAACAAAAAGTCATCACAATTCAATACCCAGAGCACATAAATATATTTAATTATTCGTCGTAAAATAGTGCAGGGCTTAAGAAGAAGATAAAAATAATTACTACCATTTTCTCTATAAGAGTCAGTATTCTACTCATTTACAATGGCGACCCCCACTCGAGCACTCGAATTAAATAGAGATCTGGCATTACAACGAAAAATGGCGTCCAATTTTGTTAACCGCGCATTTCTTTGCTAATGAAACTGCTGTAATTTGTCTTGTGAACGTCTCTGAGTGTGTCACCGTCACCAATTTAAGAGATTCCAAGAGTACGTGGTCGTAATATTAATAACGTTTTGTTAGCCATTCGCGTCCCAATGCTGGACAAAAACCTAGCCTTCCCACATAGGTATTTTCTTTTATTCTATATTATTTTCTTTTATTCTTCCAATCCTTATCAAACATCGATAATTTAATTTCATAAAAATGCACTGTACCTATTAATAAAGGAGGTTATCTTTTCGAACATTATATATGTAATACTAGCTTTAGCCCGCAGTTCCGCCCGCGTTTATATAGTTTTTTTTATCCTCTGAAACAGTAGATATTTCCGGGATGAAAGGTATCCTTTGTCCTTCCCCGAGCCTCAAACTACCTTCATAATAAATTTTATCGCAATTGGTTTAATAGTTGAAGCGTAATGTGGTAACAGACAGACAGAGTTACTTTCTTATTTACAACATCAGTACGGATTTTATTGTTAAAATTGCTCAGTTTTTCTTCTATTGTCATCTCAACCGCAAGAAGTCCACTTGCTACTGCGCTTGCCGGAAAATGGTCGCCATTCCAGAACCTTTCTGCCTCATCGGCCATCGCTTCTAGGCGCTATGTGCCCCGCCCACTGCCACTTCAAAGTGCCAATACGCTGAGCTATGTCGATGACCTTTGCGACCTTGAGCTTTCTTACAAGGCACATAGTAAGGGATCACGTTACGGTAAGCCATCCATCACTGAAAACACACATTGGTCGAATACTTTAAACTTAGGCACTGAGGTATTTCAAACGAGAAGACACTGCGGAGCTTCCCAAGACTGCCCAGCCGAGACTTCAAGAGCCCAGATTCGTCGAAAGACTTCGACCTTGAACAAGTCGTTGGAAGTTCCAGAACTCCCAACCTGGAACAACAGGCCCAGGATAATTTGATCGACAGCTTCAAGGAGAGAGCTGACAGACACAGACATTCTTTTCGTTTTATCCCACTTGCTGGGAAACTTCATTGCGGTTATTGAGCATGGCACTTGATCCTTCAGCGATTTCACCATAACAATAATGTCATTATCAAATCGAAGAAACTGCATAACTTCGGTTTGTATATCAAGTACAGTATATAAATAACTTTTCAAAACTAGATATCCTACTCCGTGCCAATTCCAAGTTTTCTATTGCGTGCCAATATTATAATAGATACGTATATAGTGCTGTATATCTCAGTAAATACCATTATAGGAGACATTTTTATTATGACAATACATTCCTGGCCTACAATCTCCGTGGGTCTTTGCGAGCACTAACGACAAGATAATATTTTGTTCTCTATAAACAATAGCAAACCATTTCTTTACCAAAGTTTGTTCATTGCTTTTATTATTTCTCTTTTATATCCTTATTTATAAGTTACTTTCCAACAATAATTATTCTAACAACTGGCGACAATTCCCAGGAATCCACTGGCTTCATCACAGACGACGCAACGAGGCGAGGCGGTCCACCAGCCCGCTAAGTAAATCTCACTACATCCGCACTGTGGCAGTTTATTTCAGTTATTCCACACATTAAATAAATAAATATAAATAAATAAATAAATATATACGGACAAATCACACAGATTGAGCTAGCCCCAAAGTAAGTTCGAGACTTGTGTTATGGGATACTAACTCAACGATACTATATTTTATAACATATACATATATAGATACACATCCAAGACCCAGGCCAATCTGAAAAAGATCATTTTCCATCTTGACCTGGCCGGGGATCGAACCCGGGCACTCTCGTGTCGCAGGCTGGCGTGTTGACCGCTGCGCCACGGAGCTAGCCAAATTCATTAACATGGGCATTTATAACACCAAATCACACCGATTTCACATTATAACATTATAAAGTCCACTAGAAACAATTTACAAAACAATCCAAAACACAAGCCGTGTAGTTCGCCGAAATTCCCGCCAAGATGCCCCTGTGTCAAGGTCGCGTATTTATTACTAAGACAAACTACAGACAATTAAGAAAAATAGTGTTTGTTCTCGAAAGAGTTTGGTTAACCTCATAAAAGACGTCGCATGGTTAGAAAAGGTTTAAAGCGTACTGATGTATAAGTACACTTTAAAACCCCAAGAAGAGTTCTTGGCGGGAATTTTGGCGGAGAGCAAGGCTTGTGTTTTGGATTGTTTTGTAAATTGTTTCCCTGTAATCGGTGTAATTTGGTGTTATAAATGCCCATGTTTATGAACAATGTGTGGAATAACTGAAATAAACTGTCACAGTGCTGCTGTAGTGAGATTCACTTAGCGGGCTGGTGGACCGCCTTGCCTCGTTGCATCGTCTGCGATCAAGCCAATGGATTCGTGGAAATTGTCGCCAGGGGCTCCGTAGAATCCAGGAAATTAACTACAGCATCGTTTTATTGATAACAAGACTTAGAAAAAGTGCGAGAAAACTCATTTTTACTTGATACTGGCTAAATACGTAACGCGTGAAAGCCAAAAACAAAAAACAGAAAAAACCCCAAGAAATATGGTTATTGTAGTTAAATATTTTACGATGGTACGGAACCCTTAGTGTGTGTACTAATGCGACACACTGTATACTAATACATCACACTCGGCCAGTTTTCATTTTATTTGTACACTGAAGTTTAAATAAACAAATAACCATCAGTGACTCCGTATTTACATTTCAGTCGGCAGTGAATCCAGCCGTATTTTTTTCATTAATCCCAATCCTCCCGTAACGAAAGGTAATCAAGCTAATATTGTCTCGGCGGTAGTAAGGTAGACTGTTTATTCGGCTGGCCCACTGCGGCCCAATCCCGTCTGATTTTTATTGCAAATCGTCGATCCGACCTACATGTTTGGCCTGCCTATACGTTACGTAAGTATTAGTAAATTGGGAAAATTTGAGGTCAAGTTCAAACTGTGTCATCCTCATTGGGAAAAAACATACTAATAATATAATCTAAACTAAGCGTTTTGGGAAATCAATAATAATGTAGACTTCTGAATAATAGATGGAAATGCAGTCAGCATTCTTGCCAACACCACATTGCAACATGAGCACATATTGTTAGATTTATAACTTAGGTTTTTAGTCGTTATGTTATAAGTTGGTAAGCGTATTCCTTTATTTTTAGTTTTGTTTTTATTTATCACCTGTACCACATTCATTTTCTAAATCTCACAATGAACTTATTTTCCTTAATTATGCACAGACATGATGTAACTTTTATCTTTTCATATATTTATGACCTTATCATAAATCCTACCTGCTAGAAAAATGTTTAGGTAATAAATAGCATTAAAAATATCAGTAAATATGTATAATAAATCTGTAAGGGTTGGTCATGGAGTAACTTACTTTGTTTTCAGAGATATCGTGTAAGCTTTATACATGATACTGAAACTAAATTGACGATTTTTAGATTTTTTTCTATATGTATGTATCTCGTAAATGAATTAACTGAATTTTATGAAACTTGGTAGATAAACATTTAGAAGTACAAGACATAGGCAAGACAGGCTACTTATTTTTTTTCTCCAGTTATGATAAGGCGTGGCCCCCATAGCTACAAGCATCATGTAATATACGCGAACGGAGTCGCGGGCACAGCTAGTATACTAGCTGTGCCCTATATATGTGCTGTGACTATATAAACCTTTAGAATATAACTGCCATGGAATAAGTTATATCAATCTAACCATACGATCCGTTAAGGCATTTAAAAGTTATGGTGGAATAAAGAATTCACATACACACATACATGAATAACAATAATCTCTTTTTTGAAATTCGTGTAATATGCATTGAGCATTAAGAAACCAATTCGACTACTACGTACATTCTACATATATTCGCAATTCTGTCCAATTTCTCCTATTTCTATGTGACCGAAAAAGCTTATTGCGTGTGTTGGAATACATTTTTACAAATATATTCTCTCGAGGCTGCTCGGAGATTACCGAGACGCTTATGATGTTATCGAGAGTTATATTAAAGTTTCTACATGGCACGCATTTTGGCAGCTCATGTGCGGATGTGTGATATTAAATTCCGAGCTTTGAAATCAAAAACACGTCAGTCACTTGGGATATTTCGGTATATTTGTGGTTTGAGACTTTTGATTCCACTTAAACATTGACTGAGTGTTGAGTGAGTGTTGAGTTTTGCTCATGTTACCTGCGGGTAAGAGTTGGATAGTGAAGATGAAACGGGTTAAAAACTTTAAGCATATCATGCTACATTGTGAAGTACGAGTAGCGAATCTATGTACTCGTAATTGTATGTTCATCGAAATTATGCTATACAAGTAGTGTTGTGCCGTGCTCGTAATTTTCGAGAACGGTAAGAACGTGTCGAAATTTTTTTCCGAGAATTACTTCTTCTTTTTCTCAAGTGTATTATTGAGAAATTCTCGAGAATTATTGGCAAATTTCTGTGAGAAGGGATTCATGAGAACGGAGAATTTGTCTCCGGCACATCACTATTTACAGGAGGTCTCATTGAGATGGATCAGTGGGGTGTTTTCTTTTTTTAAAGTATAGGAGAAACATGATTAAAAGATGCCGAATTTGGAGTAAATAAAAATTTGGATTATAGATTTTCAAAAACCATCGTCTACTGCTGCAACCTGCTGCTATATGATGATGATGAAATATATAATGTAGCCAAACGTACACAATTACATATAGGTATTTTTTATTATTTCTAGTCATAACATAAAACGATAAAAATTATCTTGGTCTATACAAAAAACGTTGTTGTGAGCGTTTTTTGAAGTTAAATATTGTACGGTGGTGCGGAAGCGATTCCGACTCGCACTTGGCTGTTTTTTTTTATTTAGGAGTTAGATAATAAAACCGGATAGAAAAAAGAAAAGCCCCACTGACCTATGCCGATGAAACGCCCTGTATACCCTACGTTATTCTAAAATAAAGAGTGTTATTTTTAAGTACTCGTGTTTTTAGACAACCCAACAGTCCAACAATCAAATTTACTTAATATACAACTTATTAATACCTACTAGTTTCCTTCATAATCATATTTATCCCTCATGAACTCTTTCGCTTTACAAAATTTCACGTATCTTTTAAAACAGCTACTTTCGAAATAAAAGGCGTAAAGTACATATTAATTAAGATTCAATTTATAAAACAAAGATAAGAAGCTGGTGGAGTAACTCATCAAACTGACATTTCTTTTTTATAACTGTTAAAAAGTTATCTTTGTTTGTAATTAAATTGCCATTTATTAAGGGTGGGCGTCGTGCGGAGTGCGGATAAGAGTAATGAGTAATGTCAATTATAAAAGAGAGCAACCTGTTCTCTTCAGAAATTATAATATTGAGGTGCATTTTTAGGGTTCCGTAGCTAAAGGATAAAAACGCGACCTTTTTAATATGACTCCGCTGTCCGTCTGTCTGTCTGTCTGTCTGTCCGTCCGTCTGATCCAGGCTGAATCTCATGAACCGTGATAGTTAGACAGTTGAAATTTTCACAGATGATGTATTTCTGTGGCCGCTATAATAACAAATACTAAAAAATAGAATAAAATAAATATTTAATGGGGCTCCCATAGGTACAACAAACGTGATTTTTTTGCTCGATTATATAACGGCGTCAGGTACATGCTTGAAATATTCACAGAATATTTAGTTACATATTTACTTTAAAAATAAGTAATTAAATTAAAATAAAACAAATATTTAAGGGGGTTCCCATACAACAGACATATTTTTTTTGTCGTTTTCATACATAATGGTACGGAACCCTTCGTGTGCGTAACGACGCGCACTTGGCCGGATTTATTATAATTACCTATGTACATTTGACGACCTCTGTGACTCAGTGCCTTTGTATCGCAGGGTCCCGGGTTTGATCTCCGGTCAGGTCATAATGGGAAACGATCTTTTTCAGAATGGCATGGGTCTTGGATGTTTATCTATATAAGTTATATTTTAAAATATAGTATCGTTGAGTTAGCATTACACGACAGAAGTTCACAACTTTCTGTGGGCTAGTACAATGTGTGAGATTTGTCCCTATATAACTATATTTATATAAACGGGACTTAGCCCGAACCTTTATGTAGGTAGTGAAATTCTTTAAATTATAAGTGAAACTGCGTTCACCACCACAAGATGACACAGCAGGTACTCCAGTATCATGTATGATGAGGATGTAACTTCATGGAAATGTCAACGGAAACAAATAATAAAAGGTTCGTGCTAAGTGGTATACATAATTATGAGTTTAAAGCGCGAAAGTTTGCAAAGAACATTGCGTTTCTTCTCACTAACGCATTCTTCTCACTTCACTCAAAAGAATTTCTTCTCACTAACGCTAAAATTGAGGAATCTCAGTGCTTAGTGGAATGATATCAATGATTTCAAGAGAAAACAGAATACCAGTTCAGGATTCTCGGCATCATCGGCGCTCTTAGCGATAGAGGCATCCACAGATCACGAAAACCAAGCGTGCAGACTTTAAAACACCTGTTTGATAGGAAATATGTCCTTGCCTTTTTGGGACAGACGGGTTGGAGAGGTCATCTATAGAGAGCACCTATATAGTAAGTGTTTTTTAGGACGCAATTTTTTTTTAATCTATGTCTATATCTATGGTAATACCTAAAAAAGAAATTCGTCTATGGTCTAGATATAATTTCTTTTTTGTCTTTTAAACACGGTACAGTGATGTTAATAGTACAACAAAATAAAGAATAAAAGAATCAAATCAACTTGTTGTGAGCTTAGATAAATTACGGCAATTTAACCTATCATTTGGAGTGACATAAGTATGGGGCAATGTAGACAGAATAAATGACTCAATGATCTAATTCTATGGCATCATAAATTAATCTTGTAGGTACATCGTGCATGGTTCTATGAGAGCACAAGTAGACAGAACATTTATATGACTAGACAAAACGGATCCTTCATTTTCATGGCCAACACCTTTGTCTCTTTAACCGACTTCTAAAAAGGAGGAGGTTACCAATTTGGCTGTATGTTTTTTTCATGTTTATTATATAACTTATTTATGAACCTATTCTTAAAAATATAATATTAGAATCCTAAGACTCTCTCGAACCAATGGGCTAGAATTGTGTTGCCAAGGCATTATTTTATGTTTTGACTAAAACAGGCTTGTTCAAAATCATTCCGCGAGAAGGTGATGCAGCGGCCGGCTGATAACATCGTCTACGTACGAACGACTCACTATAATCGACAGACATTTGTTACGGTACGGCTCTTGATAAAGCCAGAGAAATTGAAATCAAATTGATACGAGTAGTTTATCTTTTCGAGATTTACGGATAGATTATAAACGTTCCGGTTTTCTTTAAAATGATCCAATCAAGATACTCATATAAAATATGTTTTATTTCTTTAAAATCGTCTCCATCACTTTTATTCGATTTCACTAAAATACATTAAGATTAAGAAAAAAAAAGTTTACTTATCGCGTATTTATCTGTATCTTAAAATTTCAATCTACAAAAGTGTGATGTTGACAGCAAAAATAATTTCAATAATGTAAGATCCGCTAAGATTATCTATCAGATAAAGTTCACGCTTTCTGGTGGTTGCATTTATTATATTTTGAACTTTATTTAAAGATTAATTAAGATTCTATTTTGACTCTACGTAGAGTTGAACAATGTATTTTTAGCAATTTCCAGGACAGTACAAAATTGTCCACTAATTAATCGTTTCTAAAATAGTTACTGTTTGACAACATGTCACAAGTTCTACTTGTTACATTATATTAGATAGCTCCTATAGATCATTTTGTAGACTATTTTATTTTAAAGTGCAATTTGTTATCTTATTTAAGGCATTCCTTTATATAAATTATATTAAAAGCATTTTAAATCAAATCTGCAAGTACTTGCATAAAAGTTATTTTTTTGACAATGTTTTTTTAGGTCACACTACTAGGCATAAACGTAACTAGTCCTATTCAGTGTCATGTCTTGCCATTCAGCAGATTTTTGGCTTGCCTCTTGAATGCTTTCCATCTGTAGAAAGCCTTTTAGTTATTGAACTACCCATCTTTCATGCATCATACGGCACCCAGTCCCATTTCAGCCTATCCGACTTTTTTCCCCACGTCGACCACGTTAGTGATGGAGCGCAGCGTAGTATTTCTGGCACTGTCCATCCTTCTTATACATACTGCGCTTTTGTTTTTTGGACAGCGACTAAGTATGGGCATCATAGGTTAGGCTGGACTACACTTGCCAGGGATCGCGTTGGTTAGTTACCTGTAGATAGCTCCTTCATTGACCAAAAACTTTTCCATGCGTTATCAATTCTTCGCGCGATATCTTTGTGTGACTATTTGTTCTAGGTAAGTTTACTCATAAAAATACTGTATATGTGTCTTACTTACCTATCTACTGTTACCCTGTTTGGTATTCGTCATCAACTGAGTTTGACTCCGGTTCACCTGAAAGCAAAGTTGCAGGCTTGCCGGGCTCAGATCTTGAAGTATCTGTATAAGTTTTGACGCAGAAGAGGCGAATAGTACAATATCGTCACAAAGCGCAGATTAGTGAATCTATTTTTACCGACGACAATGCCTTTTTCCGACCAAGAGACCGCTAAATGATGAAATATTTTCTGTTACGCTTACGCCCAAGTAAATAGTTTGAGTGAGAACTAGTCACACTGCTTGACGCCTCTGTATTTGGAAAGATGGCTCAGAAGAATGTAGGTTTATATTGGCTGTACTTATTGTTGTACCTATATATATTTTTTTTATGATATAACATTCGTCTCTTTTTCGATTAGAAAGTGCGGTAGCGAGAGAGAAAGACTCATGGTGGATGCTATCATAAGTTTTTGATTATTCAACACAACGTATAATGATAATGATTTCATTGTATTCTAATTCATGGTGTGAAGATGGACAGTTGAATTTCTTGGGCGGATATCACATAGATATTGAAATGAATAATCTTAAAAAAATATATTATGATTCTCAATAAAAACCAACTATAAGTTTATAAAAACAAATATAACTGGTTTGTTTTACTAAGACGATTGCGTATAAATATGTGTACCTAATGTTTTTAAAGGGGCAAGTTCATAATATATTTATATGAGTGTCTTATTCCATAACTTTTAATGATGATATAGAATTGCACGTATCTAGAAGATATCAATAAAACCTTGTATCTATTTTTTGTAGGGATATTATTACTTTTTATTGTTCTATTCAAAAAACTGCTTTTAGTATTTATTTCAGACTGTTAGTTTCAGATTAATAATATAATTATTTTTTTTGTAGTTTATACATACATAAAGATAGAAAATATGAAAGACGAAAAACGTTTTAGCATATCTAGCGCCCACGTACCTTCGGGTGTAAGGATGATGAATGTTATCCCCGCTTTTTAGAGGCATCAGTACACAATGGCCGTGTTGGCCCCATTATTGGCCATTGGATATTACTAAAGGGGCTATTCTTATTACAATCGCATTGTGAATAGCCACTTCAAAATATATTACGTTTTTGCGTTTGAACCTAAGGTAAGATGCATTGGATCTTTTGTAACGAACGTAAAGTCAAATGGGTGGACAATTATAGCCCAATTATTACCAGAGTGCGCATCATAAGCGCTTGCACATGTAAAGAAACCCCGGGCGTCGTTTCTACTGGATGGGTGACCACAAGTAGCATAAAAATTTCCTCCGTGATTTGGAAGGAGCTTCAAGCCGCTCCCGGCTGTCATCACTAGATAGCGGTCGTAAAGCTTTGTCAGAAACCTTTAGGAAGCATGAAATCTGACAACAGCAACCGAAAAAAAAATCTGACACCAGTATTGGCCACTTCCACATACGAAAAGCAAGCATGTCGTATGTTTTACAATATAATTGTGATTTGACTTTTTTGCTGCGTAACAATTACAATAATTAGTGATTGTCGAAAAAAATTGTACAAGAACAAGTGTAAACAAAATCTTTTCTTTATTTAAAGTTATGCATTAAAACATTGAACACCAAAAGCAGGATAAATTCATATAAAATCGAACAGAGAATAAAGAAATGAAATTTTATTCAAATTTGGATACCATGTATCTCTATTTGAACGTCATATTATTATTTTTAATATTTGCAATAGAACATACAAGACTTCACCTACCATGGTTGGTAGGTGAAGTCTTTTGTGTTCTTCTATATCTGTCCCCTTATGACAAAAATAAGGCCTGACCTGGTTTATTTTTAAATGTTGATCAGCCAGTTCAAGTCAAGCAAAATAATTTACCACCTTGATATTTCAATGATCAAGAACTCAATTTCATATCAATGTTTACATAATAAAATAATAAAATTGTCGCATATAAACAGCGAAATTTCCTGTTACTCAGTGCTTATTTACATAATATTAGCAATGACAAACTCGCCGTAATACCGTTTAATATTCAAATAACATCATTTGCGTGGTAATAGTCCCAGGCGCTCCGAGCATACGCTAATTTCCTTTCGCGAAACGGCTCTACTAACCAAACTAATAAGAGCGATTATTGGGTGTATTGGCTTTGATGACGTTGCGAGGGCGCAATAGTGCGTAATTGTAGCGGACACGTAGCCCAGCAGGTAAGTGCAGTAATCCAGCTAGATACAGGAGTTATTGCTAGTGAAGGTTCCGCTGCGGAGGCTGTGCGTCTCCCCGAGCCGGGTAATAGCCGAGCTCTGTGTCGCGTACACTGGTCGTCGAATGTGGAGCACTCGACGATCGACGGCAAGCAATGCCTGATGCCTCCAACAAAAAATCAGTGTAAGCTGTACACGAAGGCGCTGCGGTCGCGCGCTCGCTCACAGGCCGGCATCGCTCGCCGCGACTCGGAACATCGCACGAACTTTTCCGACTTTAGGAAACTTCGCTAACTTTGAGTCGCATTCGGCACGACGCGGACGCGCTTCCTACACTTCGGACAAGTGGAAAATTAAAGTGAAAAGTGTCATATTGTCGGTCGGTGTGTAAGTTGAACATATGGCCGTGGGCCGAGGTCCGGCACGGTCGTTAGGTTGGGGTCGTGCCGCCGATAGAATCACGATCGAGCACGTGTGTGCTATCGCGTCTGCTCTGGAGGCACACCATTCACTTCACCTATTTCGTCGTCACATGAGTCAATCAATTTTTGAACTTTTTTTATAAGTCGCATGAGTCATCGTTCCTAATTAGGTATCTGAGAAACTAGAACTCACCTTTACTGATATGTGAACGGTTATCGGCAATGATATTGATTTATATTGACTTATAAATCGGATGTAGAATTGACCAAAGGTATTGCAATATAAATTAAATTCATTTGTTGTGTAGATTACAAAGTAATTGGTCGTACAAAGAAGTAAATTTAGTTCTATTGATTTTAACTCACAGCCTATTCAATACTTGATTAATATGCCCACATCTTAATAACTTAGGGCCTAATTGTAACATTTTAGTATAAACATATTCCCCGTTCTGGTATCTAAAATTTTATATCTGAAACGAAATTAAGTAACTATTTATTTACACGTTACTATTATAATCAGTTCTTTGTAAAACAGTTATATATTTTGAATAAAAACATGTAACGTTAATATGTTAAAGTTACATATTTTAACACATTATATGACACGTATGTTATCAACAACATTAATATGCGCGGCCTTGCTATTCAAGCTGTGTATGTTGCGCTATGCTAGCTAGCTGCACTATTACACTTACTTTACATAGAGTCCTGTATGTGTCTACATAATAAACCTACCTAAAAACCGGCCAAGTGCGAGTCGGACTCGCGCACGAAGGGTTCCGTTATCTATAAAAACGGCAAAAAAATCATATCTGTTGTATGGGAGCCCCCGTTTAATAATTTAATTTAATGTGAATATATAACTAAATATTCTGTGAATATTTCAAGCGTCTACCTGTTGCCGTTATCAATATCGAGCAAAAACAAGCAAAAAATTCACGTTTGTTGTATGGGAGCCCCCTTAAATATTTATTTTATTCTATTTTTTGTATTTGTTGCTGCTATACAGCAACAGAAATACATCATCTGTGAAAATTTCAACTGTCTAGCTATCACGATTCATGAGATAAGAAATATTTATTTAGTACAGAAAATACAGTAGAGATACAGCCTGGTGACAGACGGAGAGACAGACAGGCAGACAGAAATTAATAGGGTCCCGTTCTTACCCTTTGGGTACGGAACCCTAACAATGGTTACATTTTTCTCACATTTAGATTATAGTAAATAGACCAAATATACTGATGTAGAGCCAGTCGCAGTCCACAATCTTGATGTTAAAAATCAATTAATATGTTTTTTATATACATTTTTTGTCTCTAATAAATATTTAAAAACAAACCGTTAAAGTATCGACGATGATTATGATCCATGCGAGAACATATAAAATATATAAAAATACAGTAACCTTGCACTTACTAGACTTATTTCATCTTAATAATAGTTATTGAAGAGACAGATTGCTCTTGTTAGGTATTTACAGAAAAAAGACTAAAAAGCTTCCTACTGGGTCTCAGTTATGTTTTTTTTGAAGTAAAAACTTCTTTAGCGGCGTTGTGCACATTTTGGGATGGATAAAAAATAATAAACTCGCGTCATGGGCATGTGACCTGATCGGAAATTCGTAAGACGGACACGTGACCTGAGACCGCCGGCGCGGCGTAGGAGAAGAAGTATTATCTCCTTCTCTTTCTACCCCGCGGAGTTTTCACTTTTGCCGGCACTCCCGGAGTGCAACCCGTTATTTTCATTTATTCTATTTTTATTGCTAATGCAAAGGAAGCTGTAAGACGATTACTAGTAATCCCAATCTGCTATTCATATAGAGTCGTGTTTACACAAACATTTTTATTTCAACCTCACCTGTCTTTCCCAATGTTTTATGTGGGGTCAATGTAAAATGAGATGAGTCTACTGAGAGTATATACATACTTATATATACAATTACGTCGCTCTTATTATCTTTTTAGACTCGTGAAATATTTTTTTCACCAATAAGTATTTTATTACTATCAAAGAATAGGAATGGCTTTAAAATGTTCACTAGCAACAGAATTACATATTTTTAATTTATGGATGGATATGGATACCATGTAGTGTTGATCTTAAAATCAACACTACATGGTATCCATTTAATAATTTATGTTTAATTTGGAACAAATTATTAATTGATAACTTAAACGGTAAAGCCAAATACAAAACAAAACCTATTAACGCCAATTCTATTGTATTTTCGTCAGTTTCAAAAACCCAAAAATATTTACCATTGTGTAGAGCACTTGCGTTTTTATTTCACCTATCTCGAGGTTCGGTACGACCTATTTTATTCACCAAAAAGTATTTTATTACTATTAAAGAATAGGAATGGCTTTAAAATGTTCACTGGCAACAGAATTTCATATTTTTAATTTAAAAAACGTGGGGATTTCTCTAAACTTTAAGATCAACTCTACATGTTATCCATTTAATAATTTATGTTTAATTTGGAACACATTATTTAATGGATAAGTACTTAAACGGTAAAGCCAAACAAAAAACAAAACCTATTAACGCCAATTCACTTGTATTTTCGTCAGTTTTTAAAAACCAAAAATATTTACCTTTGTGTAGAGCTCTTGCGTTTTTATTTCACCTATCTCGAGGTTCGGTACGACCTGTCCTGTGTTCTGACACAAACTGTAGCACTTAAACTTTTCTTGTTTGAACACTGTCGTAAACAAGTAGGTAAAAAGCAAACTTCGCGAATAACAACTGTGATAATAATAGATACAATTTAAACAGAGAAAACAAGTTCCGTTCTGCTCTGACTTTCAGAGATTACCTAGGAAACTCGAGGTGAAAATATCTTTTCAATATAAAAAAGTACTATCTGATGGTAAGTGCTTAAGTTAGGAATAATCATAAATAGTAAATCGATTAAACATTTCAAATTACTGATACTCCTGAATCCCAATTATCATTTAGGTATACTTACTCGTATGTGGTATGCTGTGGTAGTATGGCATTAGGTACGTGCGCCCGGCCTACCGAGCTGCTAATTACTTTCTTTATTCATCCGAGTGAGTAGTATTCTAATAGCTTCATTCCCTACACAAATTCAACAACTTCTCTTGCTTAAAACTGCATCCAAGCAGCGTTGGAAGCACAAGGGGTCAAAGAAACTGCACATGTCAAACTCGCCTGCCTATCGAGATGAGTATGGAAAATCCTCCCATGAAAAACCCTTGGGAGAAGCCTTTGTCCAGCAGTGAGTTACTTATGGGTGAAATGATGATGATGAGTATAGTTAGATTTTTTGAAATTATTGTAATAAATTAGTACCTTCAGAAAGTTTTAGCACTTTATTAATTTACTCTTTAGCATATAAAGCGATGGCACTTCCGTAGAAAATCTTATTATATGTTATTAATTTTAATAAGTCACATTTTTTCAATACATTGTTAATGTCATCTGAGAAATGATCAAAGGATTAACCTGATCAAAATATTAAATAACATATTAATTTAGCTATTGCGTCATTATAATACAGTATTGAGTAAATAGAACTTACAAAAATTTTGAGTAGATGGAGGTTAGCAAAGAGCATAAATCAAAAGGCAATTCTAATAGTCGTTTCGCAAGTCCGACGCGTACTTAACGTGTTAGCAGCGATTAAAATATTGCAACGATTAGGTCATTCCATTTCCGTTCCCATCCAAAATCTTGTTAATTGTTAGAATCTACGCGACTCAATATTTTTAAATCACTAACAAACTATTCTTTAACATAAAATCAGTGAGAAAAATTATACAAAGTTAAATTATGTCATTTGAATAACTGCTGAAAAGTCACTGAACCGAAGCTAGGAAATAGTTATAAGTTAACTTTTTATCTATTGACTTTATCGATGATATTTCGATGAAAGTAGATACCATACATTATTTTCTGTAAGTGATAGATGTATGCAAGGTGAAAGCCAATATACACAAAATACACAAACTTACTCTCGAAAACGTAATATAGCTTTTGCCATTGGCTCCACCCGCGTTAATGTTGATTCCTTTGGGAACAGTAGATTTTTACGGGATGAAACGTAACCTATATCCTGCCCCGGGCCTCAAACTACCTCCGTATTAAATTTCATCGCAATTGGTTTAACAATTAAATCGTAAACATCTTAATCGATACTAATATTATAATGCTAAAGCATTTATAATATTAGTATCGCTGATTATTTTTTGTATGATTAGATGTAGATGCTATATTTAACAGAAAAATTAAGAAAGCACTACCACAATACGAAAAATACATATTCTTGTAAAATCTAAAATATGATCTGTGGTTTCTCAACATACAAAAAAAAATTTGAAGAGTTTAAAAAATCAAGTCGTAAACCCAAAAATTCTTACAACCTACAATGTTTAATAGCTTTTTGTAACGTGGTTAGAATTGAGATTTTGGCACTAAATCTTTTCGAAGAATAAACACATAACAGCACACTTTTTGTGGCGATTGCCAATACACTGTGCCTTGAATTTTCAATACCAAAATAATACAAGTGCCCTTTAGTGTCACATAACTTGGCAGATACAAGATTATTCTCATATTGTTGCGTGTTTGTGGACTTCTTATGGCAGACTTTATTTTATTTATTGAGTTTCAAATCTGAATACACTGAACAGAATAGAAGAACTGACATGCTATGCCGCCAGTTCGATAGCACATGAATAACTGGGATAAGGTAAAGAAAAGAAAATAAACGACGGTACTCCGGGAGTGCCGGCAAAAGTGAAAACTCGCCTTTGCGGCCGTCCCAGGTCTGTGTATCTGTCTTACGAATTTTCGATCAGGTCACGTGTCCTAAAGCGAGTTTAACATTTTTTACCCATCCCAAAAAGTGCACAACGCCGTTAAAGAAGTTTTCACTTCAAAAAAAGAAGAAGTATAATTCTGAATGTAGCATCTACCTTTATTTCTGATCGTCTGTGATTGAGTACCAATCATCTAAACATAAACTTTCGGATTTATGATATTAGTAGGATTCCAGAAATATTCCTGAAATGTACGGATATCCTCACTTGAATCTTCATCGTCATATTATAAATTGGGTATTTGATATTATTTTAATGAGATTTATTGGAGGATTAAGTAAAATGTGTTATCACAAATCAATTCTGCGTTAAGAATACCAGAAAAAGACGAAAATCTTACAAACATTGTAGTTAATACTTTTATAGTTAATACTGTAATATTTATTTTCTTCAACAGCTGTCGCCCGTGGCTCCGCTCGCTTTAAAAAGTAACAGTGATTTTTTCGATATGAAAGGTAGCCTATGTAATCCAGGTAATAACTCTGTCTGCAAAATCTGTGCAAAATTTCGTCAAATTCCATTCAGCAGTTTTGGCGTGATTGAGTACCAATCATCTAAACATAAACTTTCGGATTTATGATATTAGTAGGATTCCAGAAATATTCCTGAAATGTACGGATATCCTCACTTGAATCTTCATCATCATATTATAAATTGCAGTTGAAAGTTGCTTATTTTCTCTGTCTGTCAATTTGTACAGGCTGATATGACTGAGATGATTTTGATGCGTAGGTATTTCTCTAACCATAAACCAATTTGCAGAAAACTTTACAATAACGTTTTATTTGATCATATATTGGTTATTCGCGATTTATCAAAGTTTTCATTCAGAAACATTATAATTTTTCTGATCGTTATGTAATCTACAAGCGGGCTCGTTGATGTCTTTTAATTTTATGGACCATTGATAGCAATATGTCACGCTCACGAATGACGTCATCAAAAAATATATTGAATTAATTGAATATCTCCATCTGTGATTCCGAAAATATTGTCGTTTGATTTTTAGTGGTTTTAGGCAAATAAGTAGGGGTGCCCAATTTTTACTATTAAGATATGAGGGTTACCTCGGAGACAGCATAAATAGATCCACCATATATCTAACTTGAATAAAGGGGCTATGGTCTATTTTTTGCTACAAATATGGATATCGTCAGATTATATGTTCCCATGTTATGTACCAAGCATGTTGCGGATACGTTTCTGCAACATTGTGACGAAACATGTTGTGGATACATAAATTCAGAGTTACATAAAATATAGACTTGAGTTTCACTGTATTAAACATTTTCTAATATTTTTTTACTAGCTTTCACCCGCAAATTTGCTCGCTTCAACGTCGTTCCCTCGGGAACTTAGGGCAGTACTTTTTTCCGGGATAAAAGATATGCCTATGTCCTTTACTCCAGAGAACATGTATACAAAATTTCATGATGATCGATTCAGTAGTTACGACGTGAAAACGTAACAAACAAGCTTTCGCCCGCGGCTCCGCCCGCGTCAATGTCGATCCCTCGGAAATAGTACTTTTTCTCGGGATAAAAGGTAGCCTATGTCCTTCTCCGTACTCCAGAGAACTTGTATGCAATATTTCATGATGATCGGTTCAGTAGTTACGGCGTGAAAGCGTAACAAACAAACAAACAAACAAACAAACTCACTTTCGCATTTATAATATTAGTAAGGATAAGAATAAGGATAATATTAGTAAGGACTAGCTTTCGCCCGCGGCTCCGCCCGCGTTAATTTCGATCCCTCGGGAATAGTACTTTTTCCCGGGATAAAAGATATGCCTATGTCCTTTACTCCAGAGAACTTGTATACAAAATTTCATGATGATCGGTACAGTAGTTACGGCGTGAAAGCGTAACAAACAAACAAACAAACTGACTTTCGCATTTATAATATTAGTTAGGATTAGTAAGGATAATACCAAAGTAATATCCTTAAGGATAAGTTTAGTATTAGTATCCTTTGTATAAAAGGATTTAATATAAAAAGCCGACCACGCACGAGTATTCAATGTCGATTTTTTTAACTATTTTGTTTACACTTTTGTTACTTTTCCACTCCCTAATGTCATGGTCAAATCATCACATTAGTGCTATATACAATTTTTGTTATGTAATTAAGCCCTCATGTAATTAAGCCTATATTAGGTGAAATTAAAAATATCATACTTATTCTACCACCTAATCTTTAAAGTCCAATTGGTCCCGACGACGCTCGAGTAAATGCAAATTTATCATCCAGGACTTTTTTTATTGGGTATTTGATATTATTTTAATGAGATTTATTGGAGGATTAAGTAAAATGTGTTATCACAAATCAATTCTGCGTTAAGAATACCAGAAAAAGACGAAAATCTTACAAACATTGTGGTTAATACTTTTATACAGCCAACTTTTGCTTTCTAAAACAAAGACAGTTGAAAGACGTGTGCAGCAGGCGACGAAATACGAACTATTTGGAGCCCATGATTAGTTCCCATTTTTTGCTGTCCGAGACATTTCAGCAGTCACAACCATCACTACACTGCACTTTGAAGTAAGCTCCTTCCGTTCTCCTAAATATACCGACGAAAAAGAAGAACGAGCGTTCTGTTTATTAATTAATTCTAATCGTTTTATTTTATGGAAGAAATGCTCTGTAATATATTTCGTGTATTAGATTTTCGTCATGTTACTTTGCAAAGAGATAAAACTTATGTATATTGAATATCTTTGTTGCCTTGTAATACATAAGGTAAAATGGTAAAATAGAAAAAAACTAATGTGTTGTTGCTTATTACCTAATACTTGCCTAATTCTTGTACAAATGACAAATTCTCTTCACCATGACAACAAACACTAAAAAATAGAATAAAATAAATATTTAAGGAGGCTCCCATAAAACAAACGCTTCTTGCTTGTTTTTGCTCGGTATTGGTAACGGCAACAGGTAGACGTTTGAAATCTTCACAGAATATTTAGTTTTATATTTAAAAATAAATAATTTCATAAAAATAAAATTAATATTAAAGGGGGGCTACCATATAATAGATAGGATTTTATTGCCGTTTTTATAAATAACGGTACGGAACACTTCGTGCGCGAGACCGACTCGCACTTGGCCAGTTTTTTTAATATTACATAAAACGAGTTGGCGATAGTCGATGGACGATGTCGCGCCTGTCATGCTTCGGGGCAGTTCGCAGTTGTTTAACTTTGTAAGATATGCATCAGAAAAATAAATTTGACAGTGTTATCCACTAACACGAGAAAAAAAGAAGGCGTAATTGTTTCAATTGACTACTTGCATTTGTCGTAATTTAAACATAATTCAATTCCAATACGAGAAAAAGATGCAGGACTGGCCGCGGCCCAAAAACTAGTACGTGATCAGAAATATTTCGGAATTGCCTATTCATATTTCCGGACATTTGGTAACTTTTACACTAGATCGCACTGGCGGCGCAAAGTTTGTCAACTGTCCCCGATTTCATGCAAACGAAGCTCTCCAAGAAAAATCAGCGAAGGTTCGAAGTTTTTGGTTCTTTAACTCGGGATATTAAGATAGACAAACACAGCTTTTTTTGAAGAAAATGCACGTGTTAAGGTTAGATTAGTCTCTAACGAACTTACGAGTAATTTGAGTAAATTACTCGTAAATTATGCGCAAAGTTTGTCAACTGTCCCCGTTTTCGTGCAAACGAAGCTCTTCAAGAAAAATCAGCGAATGTTCGTAGTAATTTGAGTAAATTACTCGTAAATTCGTTGCATCGTAGCACGGCCAGCTACGGTTACTATGTCGGTAGAATCCGAAATAATTAAAAAGAAATCAAAGGCAGCTATCTATTTTTATAAATTGCTTTATGTTCCTATGCATAAACGATAGACTATTTAGAGTCTTAAGAAATTTTAGTTCTCAATCACAGTCACGACTTTTTTTTTCTTATCACATTACTTTTTGTCCTACATCATATTCTTGGTTCACTGAATGCCTATATTTTATCTGAAATGAATCACTGCAATCAATACGTGCCTACACTAGAAATTTAGTCCGAACGGGGCTTTTCAAATGTGCCATTGTTCAGCATCACTTCACTCGCCTCGATTAGGCCTCTTTGTGTCACTGAGCCATGAAAGAGCTAATAAAATTTAATTTGAAGTTATCGACGCCATTGATCTTTGTAACGGGAAAACAAATCGAAATTGTGAATTCAAAGAAACAATCCCAAAAGTCGTAATCCCTAACTTAAACAATATTTTACGGTTCCTGTCGAGATAGTCTTGAATTACCTCTTATCTTTGCTTGCGAATGTAACTCACAATTGCAATATTTGGCAAAATATCGGGTATTATTTTCGTTATTGCATCGCGCACCAAAATGATCATCCCTCGATGCCTTACACGGGTGCGTCTCAATGAGATAAATTCTCCAAAACCGCAATTTTATGTGTCAGATTACAAGTCGCAGTAAAAATAAAATTGCGTGAACAATATATTGCACGTAGGGATGTACGACCCAGTATTTTGTGGATTATCGATATAATGTTAATGCGTAGGACATCCATCTTTGTATCAAGAAAAGTTAATCAGTACGTTAATGTAAGAAGCATATCACATTTAAAATACCTATCCTAATTAAACATCATCATCAACTTATCTTATTTACGTTTCTATAATATAATATGGGTAATGCATACACAAGTAGTTTCATTTAAATTATTATTTCTTCAAATTCAAGCCGATTCAAGGCGTACGCCGACAGAAAACGAAATGATTTTGTCATTATAAAACAGTCCGTAATAATTAATGGAACCATGGAACTTATTGGTCCATTCATGTGACATGTATGTCCGTTGAGATTATATGTTGACAGAGCGAAAATAAAATTACTTAACCTGTTTATAATCCCTCACGGAAAGTATCGATATAAGTATCGTACATCCCTACTCGCGTTCGTGTGAGGTGCTGTCCGGTGAGGAACATGGTATTAACGCCGTGTTAGGTCGACAACGAGAGAATAATGTGAGACGTCAAACTTGGGACGTTTAAGAGCTTTACGTATGATTAATGAGCCTCGCGCTGATTTTATCGTGTATATTTTGCTGAAATCTGTAGCAGTGGGAAGCAAGCATATGTACCTACATTTTATGAATATTTTAATCAAAGGTGGAATTTGCCTGCGGCTCCGCTCGCGTTAATGTCGATCCCTCGGGATAAGTTGTTTTTACTGGAATGACAGGTACTGCGTACCCCAAACAACGTACCTACATATATTATGCAAGTAATTATGATGATCAATTCAGTATTACACTTTTATATTACAAGCTCAGAATCTGAAGGTTAAGTGATTTTTTCTGTTAAACATTTTGACAGTATAACCAACTCATATGCCGTGTCTAGAAATACCATGATGCTCTCTCGCGTGTACCGTTCTTCCATGAATGTTGTTTTTTTTTTTCTTTGATGACCTAACTAGCTTTAGCCTGCGGCTTTATTGGCAGATCGCTCCAAAACAGTACCATTTCATGACTAGCTCCGTGGCGCAGCGGTCAACACGCCTGCCTGCGACACGGAGTGACCGGGTTCGATCCCCGGCCAGGTCAAGATGGAAAATGATCTTTTTCAGATTGGCCTGGGTCTTGGATGTGTATCTATATATGTATTTGTTATAAAATATAGTATCGTTGAGTTAGTATCCCATAACACAAGTCTCGAACTTACTTTGGGGCTAGCTCAATCTGTGTGATTTGTCCGTATATATTTATTTATTTATTTTTCTTAACTAAAAGGCAATAAAATGTAGTTTCCTTGTAAATTTCATGTAAATCGGTTCAGTGATTGAACTGTGAAAAGGTCACAGACAAATTTACTTTCCCATTAATAATATTCATATGGATATCTATTATACTTAGTAACCACAAGAGACGAGCGAGCATGCAATAGCGAAAACGTAAGGATGAGAGATAGAGTAGAAACTCAACCAAGTTCGAGGACATAAATTTCACTAATTTAAGACCAAATACTTTATATACTTATTTTATTTCGTACCTTTTGAGGAATGTTAAAATGAAATATACTTATTTTATTCTGTACTTTCTGCGGAAAGTTAAAATGAAATAAAAATATGTAGGTACCTACTATTTTTAAAGAAATGTAATATTTTCCATCATATCCAGTAATAAAGATATTTGTTACGCAGAGTATGAACCACAATTATAGCTTAGTAGTAAAATGAAACGGGTGTGACGTAATAAAATTTTGTTATTGCTACAGATCCGCTTAGGATTGTAGAATTTTGAATGTCAATGACATTTTGATTACGTCCCTACTTGGTACATTTAATAGGTATGTCTGTTGGTGTTTTATTACACCCAATTAGCAGAGTATTGGTTAGGTTTTTAATATTTATTACATGTTTATCTTGAATGTGCGAAAAATCTAAAGAATCATGTAAGTAGGCCATGTGGCTAGCAACCTATACTTTTTGATCCCTTTTTCCACTTACATGCCCACCAACATGTTAAACGTGAGTTTTAGGTCATATAGACCTTTTTTTTTAGGATCTGTCATATCGGGAAAAAGATGTGATAGTTTGTATGTATGCTTATCTTACTTATACACAGGTAAATACAAAAATGACACTTCAAGCAATGCACAATTATTTATAAGTAGCTGATATTGTTATATTATAAACTTTCATCAAGCAAAATCAACCTTTCTTGCATGTCATAAAGTCTCATTTCGAAAGCTGATTGACGTCAGCTTTCAGACTTCAAAATTCAAATTAAAAAGGAAAATATAGGATCCAAATTGTCTAGGACGATTTTTTGTTGCGGATTGTGTATACAGTTTTTTAAACTTAATTGAAGATAAGATAACACTTTATCTTCCTTTGGATTCCTTTAAATTAAACATAGGAATTAAAATGTTTCCCTTCATTTGATTTGCCACGTAATACTAAACATAGTTGTTGCTTGTCAGGATATCATTTGAACCAGAGTGGATGTTCCATAAGAAAGATAATCCTCCTGTTTTTACTAAGATCATTAAAATTTCCAAAGACCATAACTGCACAAAATCTCCTCATAAAATTCACAAAATGCACAAGATTCCAATTATGCAAAATGCCTGCAAAATGGGTCGACTTGAGATCTCGTGCATGACGACAGCAAAATGTCACACACAGCCTTATTACCGCCAACATTAACTGAGGCAAATTATGGAAACCGTGCTAGGTAATTGTTTTTGCATTTGTGGACTGCTGTTTAAAGAGATTTAAGTTAAAAATATTTTAATTTTATCCAAAGTAGTAATGTCACAGGAGAAAAATGTGAAGAACATTTTGCCAGCCACTACTTTTACCTTCCGTAAACCACGTGGAAAAGAAATGCGTACCAAAAACATAATATACCACTTACGAGTAATTCTTTGATAATTCAGCAGAACCTTTCAGATCATATAAGATAAAACCGGTTTCAACCAAATGACTAAACTGATTTAGATGGAATTTCAATAGGCCAATCTGGAATTAAATAATCAGATCGGTCCATATATTCATAAGTTATGATGTAACGAACACCCAAAAAACATACAATCGATATTAAGAACTATCCTTTTTTTAAATCAGTTATTTGAAGCTTTGGACAAAAATTACGTAATTGGATTTTGACAATTTTGGCCAAGAAGCAAACCGCTAAATATAAATAAATATGACTTTGATGACCCAAACGTAAATATCAGTTGGAGGTTGGAGGATCGAACATAAGACCTTAATTGAAACCTCAACCTGTCAAGCTTTAACAAGAACTTATCTGAATAGGATGCAAGGGTCTAGCGTCGCACATATGAAAAACGATTGCTCATGTCATTCTGGCGTAATGGGAAGTGCACTGTCGACCCAGATGCAAGTACGCATCACGCCTGAATTCACTCATGTCATTCGCAATGAACCAGCGGACATGTGCGACACAAATTCGTGGGGCGTTCTATTTTCTACGCAGGAATTTCACACAACAGGGTTGCTCATTTACAAGGCGCTTATGAACTGGGGACAGAGATAACGTTTGTTGTTAAACGACATCTGCTTGTAGATTTACATTCCTGACGATTTCATGCAAGTGCTCATCATTTTACATCAGAACATTACGAGTTAATACCGATCATAACGTCTGCCTTTGCCATCCTATATGAGATTTGGGGCAGGAGAGACATTGTAAAGATATCACATACATTTGATAAATTTCTGATTCTATTATCTTCTTCTCGTCCGGTCTTTATATGGTTATTTTGCTAATATAACTTTACAACTGACTTTGATTTTTATTTTCGAAATAATGTATGACTTAGTTTCTTTCTACTTTTACTTTACTTCCCAAATATCATTCATCATTATTATCATCATCATCTCAGCCTCACGAAATCCACTGCTGGACATATGCCTCCTTGGTACGAAAACCGATGGTGAGTTTGGCCCTCCGTGGTTTGTCCATACTTACCACGCTTGGAAGACAAGTTTCTGAATGAAGTATGTATGGCTTATCTCGGTTCTGTTGCTGCTGCCCAACGAAACAGTTCGTATGGAAGGTAGGAGTTTGTTGGGGGGAGATAAAGTTATTTAGATGGATTGAGGATGATACAGTAGCCGCTCGCGCACGTATTCAATGACATACCTTCACCGGACAGGCAGTTGGGAATGACACTCCTGACATTCATCAATATGATGCTTTGCATCATCGTTACAATCTGCGAAATAATGTCAATCGGCTAGCAACCCATCACTATTTTGATTCCGTCCATCTACACGCCCTTGTCCATCAACATGCTAAAGTGAAAAAGACATGATAAGTACTATGTGTGTATCATCGTTACTTTATCTAGCAACTTGGTTTTGTTCTGTCCCCTTGATGCGTTTGGTCTTAGAAAGGACTATAATATAATAAAAGTATAGCAAATGTTGAATGTAGCAACACCCTTAGGTTCTCCTAGAGCATAAAGTTTATCAAAGTCATTTAGATCTCTCATGACACTAAGCACACTAGCAGTTAACTAAAGCCGTTGCCAGTCTATTGAGGGGATCCTGCTATCTTATAATTACGTACCAAGGCTTCACTAACTTACCCTAACATAATAGTTGTTCGATTTAATAGCTTATAAAAATGTTGGAGGGCAAGAAGAAAACTTGAAGGTCATCATAGTTGAATCTTAATTAGTAAATTCAGAAGGATTTCCGTGCAATTACATAAGTTACAAGTCAACTTTATAAGACCTAAGCTCCTTGATACTAATTCAAATCCCGATAATTCAAATTGTATTGTTTATTTAGTTTAAAAAATTAGTTAGTTATTTATGAATTCACATACTTATGTGAATTCATAAATATGAAAATTTTAAAATACAATAGCGACTAAAGCTACTCAAATATGAATTTATCTGGGTTTAAGAAACATTTGAGCTTATAAATTTGCCCCTGATTTAGAGTGACAATTCACATAGATTGAGCTAGCCCGACACGGAAATTGAGAACTTGTGTAGTGGGATACTCACCTAACGATACTATATTTTATAATAAATATTTTTTAGTTAAACACCGAAGACCCAGGTCAATCTGAAAAAGATTTTTTTAATCTGGTAAAGACGTTCTCCATCTTGACCTGGCTGGGGATCGAACCCAGTACAGTTCAGCAGAAGTCGTCCCCTTACAATAAACTTAACACAGAACTCTTTTTTAGGGTTCCGTACCCAAAGGGTAAAAACGGGACCCTATTAATATCGCTCCGCTGTCCGTCTGTCTGTCTGTCTGTCTGTCCGTCCGTCTGTCTGTCTGTCCGTCTGTCACCAGGCTGTATGTCAAGAACCGTGATAGTTAGACAGTTGAAATTTTCACAGATGATATATTTCTGTTGCCGCTATAATAACAAATATAAAAAAATAGAATAAAATAAATATTTAAGGGGACTCCCATACAACAAACGTTATTTTTAATATATAATTAAATAATAATAATATTAATGTTAAAGAGGGGCCCCATACAACAGACATGATTTTTAGCCGTTTTTATAGATAACGGTACGGAACCCTTCGTGCTCGAGTCCGACTCACACTTGGCCTATTTTTCATCTACGGTCAATTATATGTATCAACCATGATACTTCATTATACAAAGGTAAACTATGTCGGATGCCTATAGGCAGCTTTAAAAATGTAACACCACTGTTGACACCTTATACTCGCGAAAAAAAAACAAACCGGATGTCTATTTAACAAGAAACGACAGAAGCTCTATGTAAATCATAAAATATAGGACAACAAATTGTAACAATTTATTTCTTTCAAATCAGTCCGACTTATAAATTAACGACAACATTCACTATATAACTCATCGTTCTTCGGATATAAAAAGGCGCCCGCGTTTGTTCTAAATATATTATATTCGGATGAAATGGTTCGAAAAGAATTATGTTACATGTTAAAGTTGACGTTAATGTGTGTTAGAATGGCCGTGTTAATTAACCAAATAGTGCATTTCTGTCTCCCAAATGATATCCGAATCGTAACAATCGCATTATAACATGTTAACGGCCTATTAATTTGTACTGAGTCAACATTCTGATGACTTATAACGGTCTTATTCTAAACACTTACTTATATATAACTTGCTTTCGCCAGCAGCTCCAGCCGCGTTAATGTAGATCACTCGAGAACAGTAGATTTTTAGGGATGAAAGGTACCCTATATCCTTCCCCGGGCCTCAAGCTACCTTCATATCAAATTTCATTGCCATTAGTTTTACGAGCATTGTTTAAACGTGAAGTGGTAACAGGGAGACAGAGTTACTTTCGCATTTATAATATTAATATGGATGGTATGTTCTGAGTATTATGTAAACCAAATCGGGGGATATATGTGGAAATAGGTTTCTTCGCTCTCGCATATTTTTATAGCCTCTTCAATAATGTTTGAACAACCTCTGTATTTGATCCCAGATGGCCTGTTTGCTAACTATTTGATAGTCACTTCAAAATACATTACGTTTTTTGTATCTTAAATAAAAATAGTCATCATACGAATGCCGCAATGTATTTTGGAGTGACTATTAAAACGTTGTACACTAAGTTAGCAAATAGGCCGGCTGGTCATGTTAGAAAACGTTTTTCTTTCAAATTGACTTGGGTCTTGGATGTTTATCTATATCTTGTCTTCGATGTGTATCTATGATAAAATAAAGTATCGTTGAGTTAGTATCCCGCGACACAAGTTCACGACATACAGTGGGCTAGCTCAGATTGAGCTAGCGAGCGTGTGATTTGTACCTATATATTTATTTATTTAAAAAATTGCTAGTTATTGTGAAAATAAACCTTGAAACCACTGAGTAATGTGGGTGTCATAAGATCAAGTCCATGGGCAAATTCGACATTTATACTTATGATATCATGAAATTCATTTCGATGACCAATGTGAAATCAATGATAGTGAGATAGGTACAATTATTTAATTAGTTATTAAGGCTTTTCCGATCTTTATAATTTACACATAATTTGTTATTCGATTATCAACAAAGATGAACAAAATATATTTTTATTACAGATTTAAGTTTTGAACTCTGTAATTAAAGGTTCTAAAGTTGAAGAAACTTGCTTAATTTCGGTACCAAGCAACTATGCAAAATTCTATAACGTTTTCCTAATTTAACATCAATGTATTCACGACGTTGATTTATACTACGATTTTTAATTAATTTAATTGAAATTGTCCAAAAACAGCAGCTTAATAATTGAATTAAGTCAATTAAGGCGAGTTAAACGTAAAACATCGATGAAAAAAGAAGCGGTAGCGAAATGCCAGCGACAGATCTCTTAATAAGGGCTCGTAACGAAACGTACCGCAATCAAAAGCGAGTAAACCTCTGTTACTGCTCATAAAAAAGATCCTTAACTGTCCCGACTTCATAACTGAGAATCTTCTTAAAGGCCAGAAATTTCACAATCGCCATTATAAGTACTTTATTCGCATTCATACGTTACTAAATTACTGAAATGATATCCGTCGTATTTTCGGTAAGCGATTCATTTATTTTTGGCGCTCAAACAAGACTACGTAAATATACAAAAAGGAAATATAAAAATCAGACTTTCAGAATAAATATACAGGATCAACTTAGAGATATTCCTACTTCACAATTCACTCTCAATTTGGTCTCAATATATTGCCAAATTTATTCACACACGTTTAAAAAGTAAGCAATGAATTAAAGAAAATACTCCCTTCTTCATGATAACTATAAATTAAAATCTACAAAAGGAAGTCGTGTTTTGTGCTTGTTATATATACATAGGTATTATGATAAGCAAATTAAGCTTTAAAACCAGCTAGGTACGAATTTAAGTCCGTCCAATTTATTTTTAATCGTAGAAAGGACTTTCGCGTTTCGCAATTGTCGGAATGATATGTGAGTAATAAAAGTGACATTAATGAACGTCCCGAATGCGCGTTAATTAATCTGTAGATAATAAAAACGTTGCTTCACTATGAAAGACAACGATAACATAATTGTTTACATCGTAAAATATGAAATATACTGTATTGTGTGAATATTTTGAGGATGTTGCAAACGCACCGCGAGCGGTCAAATTGATTTCACATGACGTAGTCTACAGCCGGCGTGTCAAATTGGATCATATTTTCTGTTTTCTGCGTAACACAATGTGAAGCATTGTGTTACTACTCGTTGACTCGTTGACTACTTAAATGACTACTTTTTTATTATGTTGAAATTATCAAAAATATCTGTATATGGAAAATACTTTTGAAAATGTATGTTTTTATATTATGAAAAAAAGACATACTTATCTTTATAGTTATCTTATTAATATCCAACTTCCTATTATAATTATAAAGTTTGATCCAGTATCTTTGTAATTTATTAACCACAAACTATACAGTTACAATTAACCAGCGACGTTCCCGAAAAGGGGTGACTCAGCCCGTCAAAATAAACAACTTTTCCTTAGGGACAGTGCTCGGAACTTAAAAAAAATTACATTTTCATACAAAAGTTTTCGGCCGGCCTGGCAATTAGTATGAAAATGTAAAAAAAAATGAATTCCCAGCATTAGTAATGGTACCAATGCTGGGAATTCTATATATCGTTCTATGGAGAACGATACCATATTGTGACGGGTTGAGTCATCCCTTTACGGGAACGTCGTTGGCTAAGTTACACGCTGTATTGTGGAAATATTTTTTGTAATGATGTCACTTAAGATTTCCGCTGCGTTTAAAATTGATTTTACATGATTGGGAGTCAACTGCATCCAAAATTGGATCGCGCAATCAATCACTATAATTTAATTTTTTATCAATATTTTTTTATGTGACCGTTGGAACAATCTTCTTTCTTTATTGTGCGTTAGTACCAAGTTCAATTCAGATCCTAATACTTTCTTTTCACATATATTTGTCGGTGGTTCTGGAGCTATTCAAAGATGGTAGACACCAGGCAAGCGACAGGCTATAAAAACTTTACGAAATCATATCACAGCACGAATTACTAATGATGTTGCAATAACCGACCCCGGTCTCCAACGTCCCACACTGAGGATGCAACCGGGAAAAAGCTCAGATGAAAAGAAGTCAGTACCACTATCGTCAAATTTACGAGTTGCCTAAAGCACAGAATAAGTATTAGTATAAGCACAGAATTCGCATTGCAACCGTAGGTATTCAAAGAAATATCAACTTATACTACGATACTGTTTAATTTAGCTCGCGTCAGGTCATAGCACCTTTTTGTTAAGATACCTAAAGAATCTATTGCAAGCCAATTTTATTCTTATAGCTTTGAAGAAACGATTCATAATTCGTTGAAGTGCACACATGTGACCAAACACGCATCGTTGCTACCGGATTTGTCCGGTTTACCGTTTCGTAGTGGTCCCTGCGCGTAGGTATGTTTTCTATACCGACACGGGTAGTGAGACAGGCCTATAAGCTATACGTTCCAACAAACTCACACAGTATGTTTTTGCAAGACGAATAAGTAGTTATTTATCTCTTGGCATTCCAGACTAAAGGAAAATAGGTTTTCGTATTCCTTATTCACAGAAGTACTTCGATTCAGGATAATAGAGTGAACCCAAACAATACTTGTCACATAAACCCGGAAGGCAGACGCAACAACATTTTATTATCATGCGATCAGACGTCTGCGAATGTAGGTCTTGAGTAAGGCTGGTTCTATACTATAGACATCTGGCGAGTCATAACGTCAAGTCAGGGGTGTCACCCTTAGCTGTTTGGCCAGTGGTTGCAGGGTATCGTGTACGCGCGATCGACCTCCCGACCTGCTACTTGCTTTTCTCCCATTCATCCGAGTGTGTAGTATCCCAATACCTTCATTCGCTTCCCAAATCTAACAAACTCAAATCCTGCCCCAGTTTAAAAGTGCTTCTGATGGGCAACAGCGTCTGTAGCACAAGAAGCCAAAGAAACTGCGCTCGCCACCCTACCTTCCAAGCATGGTTAGTAGGGCAATATCATCACATGGAACGAAGAATCCTTAGGAGAGGCCTTTGTTCAGCAGTGGACTTCTTACGGCTGAAATGATGATGATGATAAATGCGTCATAACGAATATCGTCAGAATAGTTAATTCTAGTATCAATATTAAAGACCTTTCCTAAATCAAACCAATTATCAGTATTAAAAACCGTTAGTGAGTGAAGATTCATTCCCACGCTGCCTATTCTGTTCACGATGTAGTATCTATATAACCTTTACTAGTATCTACGTTAAGTGTTCATTATTCCCTAATTTCTTACAGACTTAGATTAGTTTCCAACGATCAATGATGGTCTTCGAATTCTTTTTTTGAGTGCCTGACACTCACCAACGTCTGATTACGACTTCTTGGGTTTCATTGGGAATTTTATCGAAAACCTATCTGTACTTACGTACTCACTGTAAAACTCAGCAATAACCAACATATTTTGTTAACTCACGACTTTCGATCCGAAATTAAATCAACTTGAATGATAATTATTACGTAATAGTTTATTGAAGATGTACGACCATAATTCTTCAAAATCGAAGGCCTCACTTAACAAATAAACAATCTTATGAAATTATACTCATAAAGATTTCGTTGACAGCTATAATGAAGATTATAAAGCCTGGATTTCTTCAGGTCAGCAGAGCGCTCGATCGGAGCGTATAATTACGTATTATTGACTGGGTATTGAACTTCAAAATAGCTCATGATAAGCAAATAAAGCTTTACATCAATTATTTTAAGTGGCTTTTATTGTTATATATTATGTTCGTGTTCAGAATTATGTTCTTTAAATAGCTTCATTATAGGCAATCATTTCATAATACTAAATTATACTACATTCATAGCATATGGCTGATAAAGTTTAAAAGAAATGTGTATACCAGCAGGAAAAGGTGACTCCAAGACTATCTTAAACCGAGAGCTTTTCTCTGTTGCGTCCTTAGATGTGATGCGTTACAGACCCAACTACAGAAAATAATTTATATTATATTGCAACTTTATGCCTTTCGAGATAGGTCTTGAACAAATACATTTATTAAGAATCAGTACGTTGTATTTTTCTATAAATATCAAGTTTTCAGTTGCCGTCAGTACATTTGCTTATGTGTAATGTCTCACAAGCGTAATAATGTTACATGTTACAGTTATGGCTTGTTAAATGGCGTGGAAACTGTGAAAAGATGGTTGATAGGCGCAAGTTGCGGCCGAGATCGGGCGAGCCGGCAGATTAGATAGACTCACCAAATAAAGTTGTACCAGAAGAATAAACGTTTACGGTTTGCGGTGGATTGCAATTCCTTTTTGTATCTCATAGTGGACAACCTCTGTGGCTCAGTGGTATCGCAGGTGCCTTATTTAGTTGAATTATAACATCTATGACACATACATGTTTTAAGTTATACAACTCACATTGATACATATTTGAAATCCAAAAATCCAAAGACGAATGTTTTTTTAAGAGAACGGGTAAACAATATTTTGTTACCTAAGGTCAATGGTTTAAACCCCGCCCGCGTGAAATTTTTTTCACCATATTTTATGTCTTGATCCATTCTAAGAGATCATGTCAGTTTATAGGTACTCGTACATGCTGAAAATTATTAAGCAAAGATTTACAAATTAAGGGTGGTTGCCTGCCTGACGTGAACCTTTTTTGGATATGCTTTTACTCGAGATATTAATATTTTTGACCTTTAGTCACCTCGTCTGTAGCGTTGCCATCTCGCCTTTTTTTAGGGTTAATAACTTAAAATTATCAAAGTCAAAAATCATTTATTCATCATAAGATACTTTACATATCATTTGGTGAACGTTAACATTTATTTTACAAATAAATATTGTTGACATTAATTTACTTAAATCTAAGCTTAGATCCGCTTCTAAAGCGGAGTGCAGAAGAAGCGGCAACAAACTGCACAGCGCATTTTCTCCAGACGTCAACTTACAATTCATAGTATATTACTTTTATATTTTTCATATTGGCTCTAGGTGTCAACAAATATATACTTTGCCTAAAAATCGCCAATTTGCGTGTTATTTGCTCTAGGTGTCAACACACCTAGAGCCAGCGATCAATTATACGCAAATTGGCGATTTTTATTCGGCCATCAAATAGTACTGTAGTATAGTTATGTGTTGTGGAATATGTGGTGACTGTCTTGCTCTGTTGCGCTCTATAATTTGTGGCAGTCTTGTTTGTTGTTGCCGATTTATCGTCTACATTATCGGGAGGCATAAAGTTGTCTTCGTATATCCTGGAACTTGTTATTGCTGTTACTGTTGGGATATGATTTCGTGAGATTGATGGAAGAACTCGCAATTGTATTAAGTGTATGAAAGTTTGTTTTGTGTGAGAAGGTATGAGTAGAAAAGTAATTTTAAGACTAAAATGCTATCAGATTGCCGATTCGTAGCAGCTATTTAAATTGTTACACAGTAACTAAATTAAATATAAACTTTTTAATAAACTTAAACGTCCCTGATAGAATAGAGATAAAGGAAGGGTTACAGGGATTAAAATAGAAAACACGGTTTTTTGAAAAAATCTACCTGCTCTACCTATGTCGATTATAATCAGCCGTTCAATTAACTGCCTAGTATGAACTATTTGCCTAGAAACAATGCTGTGTAAACTATTAAAGTCTTTGTCATCTAAGTGTGTTCCCGGGATGCTTCGGGACCCGGAATCCTGGAGCCGAGAGTCGCCCGGAAGGCCGGATAGACTGTGTGATGAAACTGAAACTCACGCGGATGAAATCACGGGAAACAGCTAGTTTCATATAAATTGTTGCCGACGGTCCAGTGGGTCTGAGCATTATTAGCACTTACGTGAGTTAAGCAACCCTCGGCGCGGTCCCCACTGGGATGGGAGACCACAAGTGGCATAAATATATCACAAGCTCCTCCGTGCTTCGGGAGGCTTATTTGCTGGTCCTGTCTGTCATCATTGATATAGTCAAGCTATGTCAGATGCCTTGGAACAGCTTGATAAATCTGACATCAGTGTTGGCCACTTACACACACGAAAACATACAACAAACATAAATTGTTAACGCTTTGCAGTTTCAAAAGCTTCTATTACATTTGAAACTGCAGAGAACTTTGATTTAAATTATTAAATCGCGACATTGAGTACCAGGGGATAGAATATTGAACTACTAAATATCTGAGCTAAGCTAGTAGTGAAACGTAAGATCCAAGGCTGAACATCGTTCAGGCCGCTAGTTCAACGGCTACAATTAGTTAAATACAACTGATTAGGGGGGTACATAACTTTTTGGGGTCTAGTGCTTTGAAATTAATATGCATTTGTAATAAAAATATTGATATAAAACGGGGATATTATTTAAATTTTGTACTGTGAGGCCTTCAATTTATTTTGTATTTACAGTTTCAGAACGTGAAGCTTTTGCCAAAAGTGGCCGTTTTTATTAGGGTGCCGTACCTAAAACCGTAAAAGGAAAAAAAAAACCCTTATAGGATCACTTTGTTCTATCTGTCTGTCTGTCTGCCTGTCAAGACCTTTTATCTCAGAAACGCGTGGAGGAATATTAAGCTGAATTTTAACTCAGGTCTACAGTCCCTTAGAACTATGGAAAATCGAACTCCTAAGCTAACGCAGTCAAAAGATACAGCCTTTTATGCATATTTTTGACTTTCGCAAGGGAATCAAAACCCACAGGGTACTTTCCGTGAAATCAGAATCTTGAAATTTGGTACGAAGCAACGTCTTATAGCACAGTTAAAGGAAAAATAGCGAAAAGCATAAATTTTTAGTGACATCATTTTATAGTAAAAATATTTTTAATAATTTTAAATTTATTATAGACAATGGTACAGAACCCTTCGTGCGCGAGACCGACTCGCAATTGACCGGATTTTTTTTTCAATTCGGCACCGTACGAAATATTAATGCGTGTATGGCATTTTCAAATAAAGAACTTATTAAACTAACTAATATATTTGAATTAATCGGATTGAAATCGACTAAACTACGATATAAATAAGCATTTAAAATAACAATGTTTATGCTGCTGCTATGCATGATAAATCCTACAAATAAGGCTGTATCAAAGCCGGCTAAATCCAATCACTGGGTATTAGCACAGATAGAATTTGTTCACTGATTCTGGAATTCTGGATACGTAACCATTTAATTATAAAATCGTGGTTTTTTGGTCGGTGTCATACAGGTTGATGTTGAATCCTCTGGCAGTATACAAATTCATCGTTCAACTTATCGAATATCTATGGGAGGCATGGTCTAAATTTTGTTTTTCACTTTTTTTTAATGTTACGTTTTTTTATTATATGATCCTGATTCTCTCATTCTCGTCATCAGTGTATATCTGAAGATGAAAAACTTCATTCGTTACAGCAATAAATAAAAATATCTTTAAAATATTTCACATTATGTCCAGACATGAACGAAAAATTTAATTCGTGAGGATTTCAGCATTGTTCATCTTAAAACCGAAATAAATCGCGTCTCCAATTACATTTGAACAATGATCTGAGTAATACTGGGATATTTGAGAAGATTTAGTGCTTCAGGCCAGTGACACTTGAGTCCAAAGAGATTTATGTAAGTGTACGTGAAGTGTGCGTCTATCGCGGGCGCGATACACTGCGGCATATGTCAGTATCTCTTGATACCCAGCCTTTTATTTCGAGGGTTTTTATTGCGTCATTTAGATGTTTTATGGACGGCTCGAATGAAATCTGAAACATCACGATTGTATTTGAATTGAATATATTCTTACCCTCGATAGGATTTTTTGAACAGTCTCCTGCGGGACACGATTTATCGGATTTTATACTCATACTTAGGATTGGTTTTCCTCCAGAGCACGGCACTATAAACTTATAAAACAGACATAAGTACATACAATAATATTATATGAGCTACAATAAGTGGTAAATCAGTGAAACAATGAGTGATCGGACATGAATGAGCGAGGGGGCTTGTTGGTGCGGCGGTGATGCGTGCCGCGCACGATGCGCGCGCGCTTTGATGGAAGAGTCCTGGTCGTCAGGCGGCGCGCCGCTGTTGCGCACCAGGTCGCTGCCGCTGGTGCTCGAAGCGCCCAGTGGCGGAGCACCCACGCGCCAAGCGAAGCTCGATCCTCGGCAACTACTCACACTCACCAGACACTACTACCCGGAAGGCGGCTGGGGCTGGGGCGTCGCCGCAGCGGCCACCATCGCCCAACTGCTAGCCCACGGACTGCACCAGGCTTCCGCCGTACTCACGGTAGAAACAATCAAGCGCTTCGGACCAGAAGTCCGCATGCAAGCAGGTATTATTTCATCACAAAGCAATTCTCTCTAGCTTTTCTGTAAAAGTAATAAATCAAGAGTCAAGATTATACAACGTGCAACTTAAAGCTAATCAGAGAAGACTACAGGACGTTTATTGCTCTTTCTCTTGCTATTATTTATTAAAGTTGGAAAAGTTTTCTATTTACAAAAATTCAGTTGTATTTGATATTAGATAAAATACATCGAAAAGTTTTTATGCGTCTGTAGAGTTTTCAGTACAATACTTTGATATGCGTGCAGTGGGCGTCATGAAAGTTTAAAAAATGTCGTTTGATGCAAATATGTGAAAGTTTTACGAATTCTACGACCATATCATTCTGCTTCGGCGATTAGACATAATGGCGGGAGCAGTAATTTGTTCGTCCCCCTGTACTCTTCCCCTGTAGTTCAACGATCCGCTCAGGATGACGCTTTTACGATTTCCCACGTTCAAATATTTTTCTACGCATGTAAATACACTTGAGTGAATCACGGGGCCTTTCAAACTTTGACAATACGAGGGATCGTTTTACTTGGAGAAAAATTACGTCATTTTTCACAGCCTCGGCATTGTTATTGTTACTATATCCAGTTAATTCTAGGACAAATTGAAAGTTACGGCACGCGCTGAATAAAAATATATACTTACAGATGGCTTCTGTAATAACATTTTGTTTCTTTCTATGAAGGATCGTTTGACGAAAGTTTGCAGAGAGCATCAGAGTCGTTTTGCATAAAAAGAAAATAAAACACGAATTTGGAGACAGTTGATGAAGCAGAAAATTTTGCGACGGTTGCTGAATGAATGCATCATATCCAGTCTAAGCCATCAAGCTTTTCTTTAGGAGGAGATAGTTGTAGATATACAAACGTACTATCATTATAGACTTTGTCGGCTTTGTTTCAGCGAAAAGGGAGTTTCGGGGATCGCCGACCTTGAATGTCAAACCCATGTTTGTTTGTGATTTATGTGGTCTCTTTTCCGAGGTACCCTTTTCTCTCATCTTTTCGTAATAACTTTCTATTGTCATAAGCCCACCATAAGTATTATAAAGTGCCGATGGGATGGCAACTGTATGGAATAAAATAACGTGAGGTACTTAAATAAATATCTTAGGTTAGCTTTTGTATTGCTTTTTGTTCACTAGATCCTCTTCGTAAGTACGAGTGACATCGTAATACGTAAAGTATAAGGTCTAATAATGTCGAGTTAAAAGTGAACTAGGTATAAAATGTATTTTGCGGCTTCGCTTGCGTAGATATATAGTCCTAGGAACAGTACTCTTTCCAGGGATTAAAGGTACCCTGTCCATCCTTTTTTATTATTAGCCTTATTTTCAGACTTCCTTTGTTGGCATATTTCCATTATTTGTGTCTTGCCTTTTGTCTGTAAATCTGATTGCCCTTCAGCAAAGGCTTCCTCCAGCCTCTTCCACTCGTTCCTGTCGCAAGCGATTCAGTGCCAAGCCTTTCCTCCCACCTGGCTTATGTCGTCATCCCATCTAAGCGGTGGTCTTCCTCTTTTTCTCTGACCCTACCTAGGGTACCCCTGTGATACTATTTTGCACCACTTTTCTTTTCCTCTCACCACCCTGTCCATCCTAGGGCTACTATATCTTCGTACAATATTTCATCTAAATCAGTACAGAGTTTAAAGCGTAAGGAGGTAACAGACAGACTCTGTCTGTCTGTCTGTGAATTAATGGGTCTTTACCTATGAAATTGACGTTTTTGCTGATTGCCATTTTGTTTTTAATGGCTATGATTTTCACACTTTTTATTTTAACTTGAAAATGGACTATTTAGATTATTAACATTCTGCGTGTTTTGGCTGATCTCGATTGTTATCTTTTCAAATAATGACCCCATATAAAATGCTAGAATAATTATATGACACCATATCACATAACTAACTGACTCATTCCCAAAATCCAGAACAGATAATAAGAACTTTATTCTTCAGAGAATCCTTCAGCCCCAGTTAAGGCGCTAGAGTCGTAAAAATAAGAGTCTATAAATACGGATAATGTTCGTAGGAATCGTCAAGAATCGATTACTCCGTGAAATGGTGCTGTTATCTTTGTATCTGGCAACTAAAATTGCCAGAGTTACCATGTGTAGGGTAAGCATAATTTGTGCGTTGGACTTTTATCGATATTATTTTTCATTAAAAAAATGTGTAAATTGTTTTAAGCCTTTTGAAAGTTATTTCTAACATTAACTCAGAAACGATTTGAATTATACAGGATTATAGTTGACTAACGCAAAACCTGCTAAAGACGACTTGGGTACAATCATGACCAACAAAGTTTGTTCTATGACTTTATACGCAACAAAATATATGGTAAGATATTACACAAATTAGCTTTTATGTGGATTTCTATCAAACGTTAAGTCTATGTTTAATTATACTGGAGCTGTAAGCATGCGTACAGCCAGCAGCCGGCCGCGTGCCATGTGAGCGTAGGTACCTACTATTATTACCTAGTAGAACTATTTAGTAATCTGTGCTAATAGCGGTGATTGCCATAGAGTTAAGACAAGTAGAATTGCGAAAATGTATTTTTTTTTTGTAGAAAAAAGCAAACTTAGAATTACAAAATGTCATAGAATAAACGTAGTTAATTCTGATGTACCTTAGTCACCTTTAGGAGGATATGCGTTAGATACCACTTACCCTGTAGATTATTGTTCAAAAAGCCAAGCCAACATTTTCCAAGTCCATATAACTTTTTACAATACTCTGTCAGTGTCTTTGGATAAAATGTGTAGTTTATCAGCCCTAGTAACATACATTAATAAAAAAATATTTGACTCAGGTCAAATCGTCCCATATTTGCAAAAAGCGCAAGACTGGAGATGATTTCCGTCAGAATAAGGGGCAACCCACTGTCAATCATCGCAATCGTTTATTAGGATCAGGCAGAGGCGGTGATAGCACGACCTCATCGCACATTTATCATCTAAAGGGCGCTTAATATGTTTCGGTTCGGTGACAGGCGCGTGATAACGTGGCGTGGTGACGTGGTTATAATTTTCACATTTTTCCGGGCTTTCCGAGGCCATTTATACCGTTATTTGGGCACCCGCGTAATTAATGTTGGTAGAGTTTTTAAAAGTAATTTATATAAATCGATAAGTGGGAAGCAATGGTTATATTTTCCATATAACAGACAAAGTACATATTAGGCCTAGAAATAAATTTATTATTTACTTATTGTTAGATAAATAGATACAAGGCAATGTGAATTAAAATATTTAATGAAAATAAAAGAGCGAGTGCTCTTGATTATTCATGTATCAATTTAATCAGGCCTATAATTGTAAGTAACTTGTTTTCGTCTTCTATTACTTGCACTAATAGGTACCTATGTCAATAGTGATTTTAACTCCGGTGTCCTGTCTTACAAAGACAGAATTATTTGAAGTAATTCAATTAAAATTAAAATTAATAAAAGTAGTGATTATATTTAAATAACTCCACTTTATGTAACATCTTGTTTCCATTTATAAATATATTTGCTCTTCATAAATGTAGAAAAAGCATATCATGTCATGTAATAAAGATCCAATTTCTCGGGACTAGGGACCAACACATAAGCCCCGGTATGAATGGCATCCCTTAACTTACGAAAGAAGCTAAAGTCATTGGAGCCTAATAACAAGCTGAATGAATCCTATAAATCACTCGCGACTCCCTTTGAGGGCTACAAGGAAATAAATATCTGAAAGTAATATTGCGCCCACCGCGTTATGCCAACAATGTATCAATTATTTGGCTTTTTGGGATTATTTAGATGTTGCTAAGCGTTCTTGGATACACTCCAATCACAAATAGTCTGGTTGTTAAATTGTAAACAAAATGGTAGATGCTTTCTGGCCCCGTTTTGAAATTTATCGTCTTATGCGGCGTAAGTCAAGCTAAACACTTGAAATCTGACGTAAATTATGCGATTTGCATTACGTTATCCAACTAAATTAGGCGTTAGGCTTAAGAATAGCTTTCACTGTTACGAACTACAGATGTACATTTAGTACAGAAAACGTGTTAATAAAATAAAAACATAAAATTATTAATTCTTTTGCTTGCGAATATTTTTGAACATGTCAAAAAAATTAAAACAATGCAGTGCAGGTTCTATATTTATAACTAAATCTTTATTCAAAACTAAAAAACAATGGGTTGCACTCCAGGAGAGCCGGTAGAAGTTAAAACTCGCTTTTGCGGCGGTCTCAGGTCACGTGTACGTCTTACGAATTTTCCATCAGCCGGCCTATTTGCTAACTCAGTGAACAACGTTTTGATAGTCACTTCAAAATACATTGCGGGTTTCCTATGATTGACTATTTTTATTAAAGATATATAAAACGGAATGTACTTTGAAATGACTATTAAAACGTTGTACACTGAGTTAGCAAATAGGCCGGCTGGTCATTACACGTGTCCTGCCTGAGTGACGCGAATTTAACATTTTTTACCCTCCCAAAATGTGCACAACGCCGCTAAAGAAGCTCTCACTTCAAACAAATATAAATATACTAGCTGTTGCCCGCGGCTCCGCCCGCGTTAATGTCGTTACCTGGGGAACAGTAGAAATGATAAAAATTCCATACAAACCCCTGCCCCTTTGCTTTTTCCCCATAAGGGGGAATTTAATACATTTCACCTGCATAGATCTTTAGCCCTTAAGGAGGGGATTTTGCCCATTTCACCTACACAGATATTTTTTTATTGTAATAGAGAACTTCTTATTGTCATATTTCTAAGTAAATAAAAAAATCCATACAAACTTTACCCCACCTATTCTACCCCTTCAAGGGGAAATTTCGACCATTTTAACTACACAGATTTTTTTTTTTCAACGTAAACATATATACTTATTTTTATACTTTTATGTCCAGAAATGAGAAAATTTCCATACAATCCCATTTACATCATAAAAAGAATCCCGTGCCAAATTTCAAGTTTCTGCGCACAGTAGTTTCGGCTGTGCGTTGATATATAAGTCAGGTTTGCCTTTGGCCCGCAGCTCCGCCCGCATAAGTGTCGATTTCTCAGGAACAGTAGAATTATTAGTTGAACCCGGAATACATTAGTTCATGACTTTCAATGAAACACCTTAATATTGAATTTCAATTGAATAACTTCAAAAACGGAAAGTTTCATACTAACTTTGCATCCCCGTTATATCCCCTTAAGGGATGATTTATGAGAAAAATAGTTTTACTCGTGTTTCATGCCTTTTAGTAAAGAACCTTCATACTGAATTTCATTCGACTAACTTCAAAAATGGCAAAGTTTCATGCTTACTTTGCACCCCTATTTTACCCCCTTAAGGGATGATTTTTGAGTAAAATCTTTTACTCGTGTTTCACACCTTTCAGTAAAGAACCTTCATGCTGAATTTCATTCGAATAACTTCAAAAACATTAAAGTTTCATACTAACTTTGCAACCCGTTTTTCCCCCTAAGGAGATGAATTTCCAAAAATCCTTTCTTAGTGCTCCCCTACGTTATAAAAGGAACCCCTGTGCAAAATTTCAAGTTCCTAGTCCCTTATAGTTTAGGCCCTGCGTTGATATGTCAGTCAGTCAGTCAGCATCTCCTTTTTTTTTAGTATGGATTACTATGGATAGTATGGATAGGTATAAAGGTGTCGTATAATGATGATGAATTGACTTTGGATTTTAATTTTCTTATGTCACTTATTATTTTATTTTATTTTTGCTATATGTTTGCAGGCAAACTCATGCCTTGAGTTCATTCAAATGACGATAACTTTTTTTTTAATGAACCGATTTTGATGAAACAAACTTTAAATGTTAAACTGAGTTAAAACAAAGCAATTGGTGAAAGTTTGAAGTAAATCGGTTCAGTATTTTCGGAGATAATCGTGATCATACATACAGACAGACAGACAGACAGACAGACAGACAAGAAATTCCAAAAAAATTTTTTTGCTTTCTATTATTCTTTTTAAGTGTCCCTCTATCCATTTCAGTCAAAAATTCGAAATGTACAGACATAATAATTTTACTGTTTTATTATATGTATAGATATTTGTCACTTTTATTTCTTCGTATCTGCAAGAAAGAGACTGAAGTATGAAAAGAACTTATTACTTTTCAATAAGTAACTAAACCTTTAAATTTCGTAGTGGATCCAAAGTGCGATTTAGGCAACCGTTAGCGTGTTATTTGATGTTATTGCAGTCTTTGTGTGCTAAAAACTTGTTTTATAAAGACGGCAATTTGAGAAGTCGCTCCACGTTTTCGATTTCATTTTATTGAATGTGCCATCACATCAGCCGATAGGGGCGGATATTACTTGAAATAAGACGGCCAATTTACTAGTATTTACAGACGATGAGCTGGCGTTTCTTATTTTGATTGGGTTTGGCGCGAATTACGTTTAGCATTGTCGAATGGGGATTATTATCTACTCCCAATGTAGCATTTGGGAGATGACAACATCTCTTTTTAAATTTGTACGAACGTTTTTGTATTATATACCAATCTTATTAATACCAGAATGAATTCAAAAGACAATTAACATTACTTTATATCTTTGAAAAATTACTCTTAAGACCTTTTTACCCATTTAATAACAGCTCCGTTGCGCAGTGCTTGACACGCCAGCCTGCGACACGAGGGTGCCCGGGTTCGATCCCCGGTCAGGTCAAGATGGAAAATGATCTTTTTCATATTGGCCTGGGTCTTGGATGTTTATCTATATATGTATTTGTTATAAAATATAGTATCGTTGAGTTAGTATCCCATAACACAACATAAACATAAACTTAGGCTCTAGGAAGAGCGACCAGATAAAGACGAAGTTTGATTGATTACAATAAATTCAAAATACCTATATTTTACTATTCGAAAGAATAAGAAGAATATATCAGAAGTTGTGTTGTTGAAACTTTGTTTATTTCCTGAAATACTAGTACTGAAAACTCACCAAGTTTAGGAAAAATCTGAAATGTTCATCTCTAATCAGATATATACCGAAGTTTTAGAAACGAAACTTGTTGACAGGTCCCTTTACTCGGCAAAATCGTCTAAACCGCAATAACAATAAGTTTATACAGAGACAGAGCACCGCCATCAATGTAAAATTGTGGAATCAAACGTCTAGTAGATTTATCTGCGAGTGAGGCTGCGACTTTAGTTAAAATGTCGACGAACTTACAACGGCGTCCTCCAACTTTTTCAATAGCAATGTTTTGCAGACAGTCCCGCTCGGACCAACAATTGTGTTCCTTCAACTAATGGATACTCTTGACAACAGTTCTTTGATTAGACGTTAACTTCTCTTAATGCTGTTTTAGATCAATTGACTATGATTTTCTTTGATTATTTATCGCACACATCACGCGTCAAATCCAATATTAGTTGGTAAATATTGTAAGAGTCTCGTCTTACGCACGTTGGATCAATGATTTTATTGACCTTCACAAAATCACCATACTTCGTTAAATATTATCTAATTTAATAAGGTCAACTAAAAATGTATAGGTACTTTTATTTACTTTCAATATATGTATGTAACTATGTTTGTTCAGGTTGAATCTTGCAACTCAGTTTTGTATACTCGTTTAATTTAAATGTCAATGCATGGTTAGCTGTGTGACATCACTATAAATCCAACATGGTGAAACACCCGGACTAGCTATTTTAGATGCAATCCGACAATGCCTATGGGAATGAAAATTAAAGGGCTCGCTGAAAATAACTCGAAAATAAAGTGATGTACATAAAAGCTTGTTTTTTAAAAGTTTTTATACATAGTTTCAAGTCTTTTTCCCTTGCGGGGTAGATAGAGCCCAGATGTTTAAGACCTAAAAGCCACGATTAGCATGTTGGTGGGAGTTAGGTGGAAAATGGAGTCAAAGTAGTGATGGGTTGCTAGCCGCATCGCCTACAAATATGATTCTTCAGATTCGCCCATTCCCTCGATCGAGTTTTACGGTATGCGCGGGAAGAGAAGCAGCTGGTACACTCTACATTTTCTTTTCTCCCAGACCAGCATGGAAAAAAGTAAAACAAAATAAAGAGTTTGTACTTTTAATTTTAATAGTTTAAATTAATAGTATCATAGGCAATCGATAATACCCTAATATGTATAATTATATAGTTTAATTTACCTTATTGAGTGGTATAAAACTTTTCGTTCTTTCCACATTTAAATTTGTAGAAATGCATTTAGGTTATTTTCTGAAAGGAACAGGATGAATAGAAATCTATTTTATCAAAATCTACGAGTATAAATGCAAAGCGATTCCCTCTTCTTAATATTGAAAAGCTAAAGAGGGAAACTAAAAACCACTACAAATGCAATAAAACGTCGGCGCTTCCCCAAGAATGATATTTGAGAGTCCGTGGAATAAATTCGCTCCTCCGAACTGCCAAGTGACAAACTCCACGACTCTCCAAAGGCATAAAATTTACTTATTCATCGAATGTCCGGCTGGATTCATCCGTGGAAATCTTTTCACACATTCAACATCTCATATTTTAACTTGAGATACGTTTATACGTATAAACGTATCTCAAGTTAAAATATGAGATGTAGTTGAGTAGAGTAAACCTCTAGGTATAACTAAATTTATTTTCCCACATTGAACTTATTATTATTAAATTTATCAAAAACAAGCTTTCGCCCGCGGCTTAGCCCGCGTCAATGTCGATCTCTCGGGAACTTTTCCCGGGATAAAATGTACCCTTTGTCCTTCTCCGTACCCCAGATAACGTGTATGCAAAATTTCATGATGATCGGTTCAGTAGTTACAACGTGAAAGCGTAACAAACAAACAAATAAACAAACAAACTCACTTTCGCATTTATAATATTAGTTAGGAAAAGTTAGGAAATATTAATTAGGATATTGATAATTGTAATATTTAAAGCAAGGAGTGTCATTAAATTACAAACGTTTTCTTCGCTAAGATTAGGCTAAGATAAGAGAAAAAGAGCTGATATTTATAAATTAACTAGCTTTCGCCCGCGGCTCCACCCGGGTTAATGTCGATCCCTCCGGAATAGTACTTTTTCCTGGGATAAAAGGTAGCCTATGTCCTTCTCCGTAATCCAGAGAACTTGTATGCAAAATTTCATGATGATCGGTTCAGTAGTTACGGCTTGAAAGCGTTACAAACAAACAAACAAACTCACTTTCGCATTTATAATATTAGTAAGGATGAAGTTTTGGTTATGATGCTGTATATTTTTACGCCCACACGCGAGCTACGGGTACGTAAACTAGCTTTCGCCCGCGGCTCCGCCCGCGTCAATGTCGATACCTCGGAAATAGTACTTTTTCCCGGGATAAAGTGTATGCAAATTTTCATGATAATCGCTTCTGTAGTAACAGCGTGAAAGCGTAACAAACAAACATACTCACTTTCGCATTTATAATATTAGTAAGAACTAGCTGTTGCCCGCGGCTCCGCCCGCGTTAGTGTCGATCCCTCGGGAACAGTACAATTTCCCGGAATTAAATATACCCTATGTCCTTCCCCGGGCATCAAACTACCTCCATACCGAATTTAATCAGAACTCCAGAGAACTTGTATGCAAAATTTCATGATGATTGGTTCAGTAGTTACAGCGTAAAAGCGTAACAAACAAATAAACAAACTCACTTTCGCATTTATAATATTAGTAAGGATATATATTATAGTATATTCGATACTACAAGTTTTATACAAACCTATAGCCTATGTTCGTTATTTTGTTATGACCAATGTGCAAAAGAAACAAGCGATCAATTTAATTGGATCCGTCTTTTAGATACTTTCAAACATAATTAGCATATTTTTGAAACATACAAAGATCCATAATAGACAAGTGTCTGAACAGATGGATTCAAATTTATAGAAACTGGGGAACTCGCCAGACAACAGTGACGGCGCAGCAGCGTAAGAGTAAGGCGGCGTAACCCAAACCACGCGAACCCAGGGGCCTCACGCATTTTTTTATATAACCATCGATTTGTTGCCCCCCATTAAAGGTCTCACAATTTGCCCACATAAGATTTTGGTCGTGCCCTACAAAAAAAAGAGGAATAAGTATCCTCCCTTTGTGTATTTTTCTTTTACAAATAGGTAGATTCTATTAATTTACCTTTTCTATAAATTATTTCGAGAAATAAATTTTGTTTAGGACTGTTCATATTTCACGTGTGCGAATACTTAAGTAGGTAGTTAGTCAAATAAATTGGTTGATACCTTACTAAATCTGTCTGGTCTAGACCATGTTTCAATTTGGAAGCAGATACTATTATTCATTAATATCTACTTTCATTATCATATGTAATTCGTAATGTAATAAGTTTCTAGATACCGGATTCATATTACTAGAATATATCATTTTGATAGATCGCTTTATTTGCAAACAATATATTACAACAAATTGATTACGGCTTCCAATTCTGGGTTCAGTTACCTCATTTTTTGTTTAATGTTCTTGCGATCCAGTTCCGAAACTTTAATACAGGTAATTTTACATTATATCAATGCGAGGAAATAAATCTTCCAGATGTGTCATCGCGTAAGTTACAACCCTGTGACTGGAAGCACCTTATAAGGCAGTAAGGTCTCGCCACACCACGACATATTTAACCGCAGAATACTTATTTGCTTTTTAGTTCTGTTAGATAGTCCGTCTGTTGTGTGTGACAGTCTGACTCTATGTTTGGTTACCTTTAGAGGCTGGCCACATGGGAGATTATGCCGTGCTGTTGGCAATGGCAATGGTGCCGTGTCGTGAAAAAAAAAACATTATTTCATAGAATAGCGAATAAATCAGTAGTGTCTTAGTAAATATATTTTTAACAATCACAATACGTGTAGTTACTTGCTTCTCGACTCGTTTAATACAAAATACGTGATTTTGTATTAACATGCTTTTCACCGGACGGCGTATTTTATATGTGAAAAATATGTGCACGAACTCCTACGCGCATGGTAAGTACAAGTCCATCAAATCTAATGTACTTATAATGAACAGATAAAAAAAATTACGTCATCATCATCATCCTCAATTATGAAAAATCCCAGAGTTTCTAATATATAAAATTTTCATATTTTCTGCCATTTGTAGTGTATATTTTTGATATGAATTTCTTAATCTATATACATACAACTTTGAGAATCCATATCTGACAGTGATGAATATAACTTTTGATAGCAAATGCTTTGGTGTGGCGAGACAAGCATGCTCGCACGCAGATCTTTACGAGAGCGGATAACAATAAAACATTACAGCGTTTTTGCGCCAGCGTCAACAAAAACGTGACGTGTGTCGACGGCCATAAGGACCAAATGATGCGATTAGCATCAAGGGCAGAGATATAATTTGTGAATCACGGAACTGGTACTCGCATTTGTCTTCGGGACATTTACCAGATAGCTTCAGATTGCCATGTTATTTCGTTTTAGTGGCAATGTTTTTTTAGTGCCTACTGTAAGAAAAATATAACTAGACACTTTCTTTTAGCCGTAGGTATAATAGAATTACCAAGTTACTTGTGCCATTTATTTTTCCGTTAGTGCTATACGAGTTTCTTATTTGAAACTTTACATCGTGGTTCCGAGCAGCTACGTCGATGAATGCTTAAAACTGTTTTATTTGATTAAAATAAAGAAATTGGTTGTCTGTAAAGTCGGTTTATGGACGATAATTTTACAAGTACAAGAGAGATAGATGCGACACAAGCCAAACGCTTAGGCCGATCGTGCCTTTCTATCGCTTGTTCGGCGCTCTCGCTTGTACGCGGAACGTGACACTTTTTCGAGGATGCAGCCAGCGGTCATCGATTTATATGTTTTATTTTATGAATTTTACGTTATCACGTCAAAATAAGTTATTTTCGTAATTGTTCTTAACAGACTCATTTCATTTTGCAGGATGCCTTGGCGCGTTATCAGCAGGGGTGGCGCTGGCACTGTCTCCAGTCACGGTGGCTCTTTGTGTGCGGAAGTCGACCAGAGTCACAGCGGTGGTGGGCGGGCTGGTGGCAGCCCTGGGGTGCCTCTTCACATCCTTTGCCACGCAATTTCACCAACTATTCTTCAGTTATGGTCAGTTTAGTTTTTAAACTTTCTTATTTATTTATATGGAAATCAAAGAAATGTATTATATCGAACTATCGACATAGCTTTAGTTCTTAGAAATTTAGAATTTTTTTATGGACAGTTCAGGCATTAATATCTAGCATATATAGAGGAGACCTTTAGGAGAGCTGTTTCATTGACTATGTGCCTAGCTCAAGTAAGCAGAGTGCCTTTATAGACAATATCGCCAAAGGGCCCCCAGGAGGGACGGACTTCGGGGGAGGGTTGAGCTTGACGCCAACCCTCCTTGGGTGTCTACAGAACCGCAGACAAATTTCTGTGATTGAAATTGAAAATAATCTCTGGGACGTTCATTGCAGGAAATTTTGGGAAAACCTAAATGCAATTACATGTGAAAAACATAGATATTGTAACAGGAATGTAGGATAGAGAAAATGTATACTTGTTTACCAGAACTATTACCCTAATTGCTCGAGTATTTACGTCGACTGTTGCAAAATATGTAATTAGTGAGACAACTCAGCTGCCTGGGTAACTACGACGGTCTCCAACTGGGTACTAAACTACACACGTAAATTAAACTGTGTCGTGGTCTTGTTGTATCTGTGGAACTAATTGAAACTGCCCGTTTAAATTGCTTCGGCATCTACCTATTAACTAAGTAGGTATAGGTATTTTATTTTGCTAGAACATTTTATACATTTCCCCAGGACCACAGTACGGCCACTGCTCTTCTTAATGTCTCCGATGATATTTATTTGGGCATGGAGAAACGTTGGTCACCACTCTTGTTATATAATTTAATATAAAGGATTTGAAATATTTTTATTTCTTTCTTAATCTTTTGTTCAGCAGCGAAGAGTTGACTCTGATGTTGCGGATGTCCATGGGCAACGATAACACTTACCATAAGATGTTTCTTACGCTAGTCTGCCGGTACAAGTTATAAAAAAAAGGTGTGAAGGTTGTGTGTGACAGACGGACGGGCGGACATCAGAGGCTTACTAATAAAGTCCAGTTTAACCCCCAGAGGGTACGGAACCTTAAAAAATATTCATTGATGCTTTGTTAAAACAAATTATACATTATTGGTTAATAAAATTAAGTTAAAGAAAATCACCGTTATCTAGAAATACCGCCACGTTAACGCGTTATGTGAAACGTCAAAAGAGGCTTCGTCATTTCCATACAAAAGAGTTCCGCCGCCCGGCCAGTTTGTATGGGAATGTCGAATTTTTTTTTAGTTTCCAGCATTGTACCCATAGGAAAAGTTGTTCATTTTGATGGTCTGAGTCACCGCTTCAAAGGTCCAAAACGAAAAAAAATTCACCATGTATATTCTTTGCCCAAACTCAATATTATTATATAGGTACGAAACTGAAACTTTTCAGGAAATTAAGTTTTTTATTCCCGGAATGGAGTCGGTGCCTCGTAAAAACGTCCATAAATTTTGAGAATGATTTAGGTTTGCTGCAAATTTCTGTTTCGCTAATAACATAGTTATATTATATAGATAGACGGCCTACTAGCTAACTTTTGACAACTACCGATGAACAACGTTTTTTAATGGCCGCTACAGAATACATTGCGTATTTCGTATGATTAACATTTTTATATTTATAAGCTTTTAGAATCATGTATTACGATTTAAACAAATTAACATTTATGTTTTTTGTTATTATAATGAAATATTTTATTATTATTCACATCCAGATGTGAGAGCACTGGTGTACTGTTACACAGGCCTAGCCTTCAACAGACACCAGTCTCCAACATTTTTTTGTAAAAATATGCATGTGTTTTTTTTTTGTCTTTTTGGATAAAATAAATACTTTTTTACTTTTTTTACTTTTTTACATTTGAGCTATATATATCGCAGTGGATGTTGAATTGACCATCAAAGCTTTACACTATTTATGTCAAAAGATAGCGAGTTGGTCTCCTGCGCCCATAGCATGACGCCAGCGACGCCTATCCACATCTCGCTCTTTGATATTACGGAAAACAAGTGCACCCGTAGCATAGCGCCCGCTACGCCGTTTATATCGCGCGATAAACTATACCCATCTCGCTGTTTGATATTACGGAAAACAAGATGGCGATAGTCGATGAACTGTGTCGCGTATGCCATGCTACGGGGACTGCCCCCGTAGCATGGCTACTATTTACAGCTCACGCCAAAGATAGATAAAAAAGCAGCCTACTTAAAATTTATCGAAGCCCACCAATGAAAACGTAGTATTTATCTCATACGATTCGTATATATATATAGCATATATATATATAGCACGCATGCAGTCTAGAAACATTATTCATATTTTAAACACGAAACTACAAATAAAAAATTAAAACCTCGTATAATTAAAGAAAACGAACGTATTAGACATAATTTATAAAATACCTAGTGATATTTACTTAAAAACTAAATATATTTGGGTTTATTTTTATTCAATATTGAAATAACGGAATGTAAATCGTGTACCAATCAAACACAAACAACCACTTTACACTGACAGTACACATCTGTCATTAATCTGTCGGTAAAATGCAAGGACGTTATAGTAAAAGGACTGAGTTCTCATAGTAATAATTGGAGCAGAAAGCGAAGACAAACTTCGGAATTCTATCTCTCTCTAAAGTAGGGTGACCAACTATAGAATAGATTTCTCGGACATGAAGTACTTAGGTAGGTACCACAGAAATATATCAGGATAGAACGGCTAAGTGGGTGGTACACGCGTTTCTCAATCTTGTACGATCGTACGAGATTCGTTAAATGTTCATTCAGTCAGCGCGCACATCCCAACTTGAACATATGCTTTATTAAGCGGTATTTAATTATAAAAACAAAAGTATGAAAGTAAATAGGTCGAAACAAGGTATTTTTTTTCATGGATCAATACTTTTTTGAAACTAAAATCGTGATTAACAACAAAAAAACAAAAAAATAAAAGACCTATTACGATTTTCAATATAAAACGACAATACAACTAATTCACATCCAATACGCGTTCTAAAAACCTTTATAAAGCTCGTTCCAAGAAGAACGCGCAATGTAAATTGAATTGTGTGATAGCAACACGAAAGCTGCATTAGCATTGCGTTGTTGGAACCAACGACTTAACGTGCCTTCCGAAGCACGGAATCATCTTTATTATCAGACAATCCGGTGATTCAAGCCTGCAATGTCCTAACCAAACTAGAAATAAAAAAAGTATGCTTCCCGTAGGAATCGAACCCATGACCTCCGGGTCTACAGGCAAACGCTTTCCCTTTGCAAAGTCCACGCGTAGCCATTCTATCCTGATATATTTCTGTGGTAGGTACCTATGTCGGTGTCATTGATAAGACCTTATGCTATGATCATTTATTGACAAATAGCAACTGTAGAAGGGAAAAGCAACAGTAAAGATGTGCGTAGTACGCCTTTGAAACTTTATTCTATAACTAGCTGTTACCCGCGGCTCCACCAGCATTAATGTCGATCCCTCGGGAACAGTAAAATTTCCCGGAATGAAAGGTAACCTGTGTTCTTCCTCGGGCCCCAAACTACTTCCATATCAAATTTCATCCAAATCGGTTCTATTATTTATAATCGTGAACTTATGTATCTATTTTTATACTTGTAAGTCTAGAAATGAGAAAAATTCCATACAAACTTTACCCCCCTTATTTTACCCTTTCAAGGGGAGTTTAGTCACGATCCCTCGGGAACAGTAGAACTTCTTCCCCGGGCCTGCAACTACCTCCATACCAAAGGTCTTCAAAATAGGTTTAATGGTTGAAGCGTGGACAGACAGACAGACAGAGTTACTCTCGCATTTATAATATTAGTATGGAAATATGGATTTTATGTACGAAGTACCTATAAGTACACATTACTGATAAATCAGATTCAACAAACTCGGCAGATAAGATGGACACCCTAGCCAAGGCACAACATTTACTAACTGAAAACGGTTATGTTATTTACCTGAGAAAGGATAATGCACAATGCACTGCACAGTCGCTTCGAGATCTCTTGAAACAACAAGTTATATTATTTTACTCTTTCAGTCTGCTTAAAAAATTCGAAGGCTGCGGGATTTTTTATTAATAATATGGCGGCAATGTTGAGATCGTACTAGGGTTGCTAGACTAAATTTAAATTTAATGCTATATTTAGATTGCTCTTTTATTTTCGATAAGAAAAAAATCAATATTAACTGTAAACATACAGTTTAGTTAATAAATTAATTATTCCATGTAAAATAAAACAGGAATTATTTCATTATTAATTAAATATTGCTGTTTTGCTTTACTACCATTTTCTTCCATTATTTACATTTTTATGCAATGGCAAGGGTGCGAGAGGGAAAAAATGCCGAGGTATTTCCGTCTCACTTTACCCTAAAATTTTTTGCACAGCATTATGCTCTCTATTGTTGAAGCGTTAAGGGTTAATATCGTATATCAAAATCTGAAACAGTTCTATCAGGGTACTAAGGAAGGAACCGCTTACTAAATAGATGGTAAAATGGTTCTTTCCGTTTGAGTTTTCGTTTCTCACGCAAGATGGCGTACTAGTATCGGGCTTTTATTTTCGTAAAAATCATTCGTTTTTGTACTGTACATTAAAATATTATACTCATTATAGGTGTCTGACAGCTTGTAACTACGCAAATCAAAATATTTTGATTGTCTTATCACTTTAATGTTCGAAATGCGTATGAAACATATTTTATCTAGGCTTTGCTAAACCCCGATAAATTTATGCGATTTCAAGGTACCAACCTCGATTTTGCCTGCATTTGTCTACCGCGAGCTGTCAAACCACGGAGCAGATATAGAGAGGAGTTGCCCTAAGGAATATTTTCTATGAAACAATGCGTGGCACTTACAGGGGGTGAGGGGGTATTATCTGTCTCACTCTACTTGCTCTGTGTCTCACTCCCTCCTTTATATCCATCTAGCGGCGAATAACCCAACTACTTAATAAGTTCGATGTTGATCTTTCTTTTTAGTTTATCTATCCGTCACTAGATGTCCCTAACACCTACTGACATCTAGTGTCGGATAGCTGAGTAATTAGGGTTGCCAACCAGACTGTTAAAAACAGTATAATACTGTTTTTGCTAGTTAATGCTTTTTACTGTTCTATTATAAGAGAGTTTGCAAAACACTGTTTTCACGACCGCTGGTAAAACTACGGTTAGAAACACATAGATGATTATAACAAAAATTTAAAATTTTGCACAAATTAATATTTCTTCAAAAATAATTTTAATAACATAATATAGTATTATTAACAGGCTTTAAAAAAAAATTGTAGTATATAATAATAGTTCTGTACCTGTTCAAAGCAATCGTTTATTTGGAGACTACACCTTCACAGCCACGTATAAAACGATAGTGACCATATCATGTAAAAGAGTAGTCAAAATCCAGGCAGCATACGAGTTGATGCACGGGCCACCCAAAACTTAGCCATACTAGACGTGACTTGAGCCTGCCTTCGACGCCGCCACCAGTTTGTATATCTTTTTGACCCACATGCTCGGCCCACATGTCAAAAAAATATACAAACTGTTAAAATGGGATCAACAGATCTTTGTATATTTAGTCGTAGTCCAGTTATTTCTATTGACTTTTGAAATCCACTGTTTCTTAAGAATAAAGTTGGATGGAAATCTATATTTATTATATGTGTTCTACATATAATTTACAGTTTTATTATACATTTAAATGCAATAAGTTCACTGAAAGTAGTTTTTTTTGATGAAAAATGCTCTCGGGGCGCTCAGAAACATCATTATACTCTCATCTTCCATGTAACTTTTTATAAAATTTCAAAATCCAATCGTAGTTTTACCAGCGGTTGAGAAAATAGTATTTTGTATACTGTGTTTTGATAAAACAGTAAAAAGTATTAACTAGCGAAAACTAGGTGGTTGGCAACCCTAGACATTTTGCCATGTTTATGGCTATTATTCAACGTTGACGACAGGTGGCGCATTGCTGAAAAGAGAATTATAAAACTACATAAACATAATCTTTTTGTCAAGGTAAAAGTCTTTAGGTATAAATTTAGAACAAATTTCAGTACTTAGTTATTACGATAATAAGCTTTAATATATTTTTATAGTTCTTACGTCCCATTACGCAAAGTGGTGCCATCTAACGATGAGTAGCACGGAACGTCGCCAAAAGATTTTTCTAGAATAATTTAAGTAAATTACGAATTAATATACTTACAAATGAAATGTGATTCCTTCCATAGCATCTGAACGTTTATCGGAGTAGTTTTTACATGATATAATACAACACTTCATGATCTTCTTCGTAAAAAACAAGAAAAGACCGAAAATCTAACTGTGTTCACAGAACGAACCACGTACGAACATTGACAGCTACAACAGCAGACTAATAGGCCACGCCTACTTTCGATGTTAACGTGATGACGTCAGGACCTAGTTGGAATCACAGTGCACAGTAGCTTACGCCGTCTCCACTCTGTATCTGCTCCGTGTGTCAAACCCATGCTCGCAAGACGCGCACCCCGCGACTTGTAACGTATTTATGAATGAAATTTGTCATTATTTAACGCGTGTGCCATGCTCGCTGGGTTAAAAGACGCAAAACGCGATATTTTGTCTTTTTATCAACGGAGACAGTGAGCCATGCTACGGGGGCTGGTTCATTATTTTAAGTCCTAATTTTATCGACATACCCGAATATCAAAAAGTGTAAATACTCTAAGAACCTTCTTTCTTTTCATAATATTTGGCATCAAACCACATATAAAATCACACCAAATAAGCAGTATTTCGAATATCAATTAGTGTAATGGCATAATAACAATAAATAATACAATCCGCTTCACTCGCGACATATCAGTGCATTAACATAAAATAAATAAATCGCTACGTTAATGCAGCACAAACTGCCGCGCACGCAATTTCTGACAACTCAATTTATTTTGTCACATTCATACTCCGGATACAAATAAAATAGAGTGCAGAACGTTGACGAACACTCTGAGAACTCTTCTTGAGTGCGTAGTTACGAGGGGGGGTCAAAAAGTTCGCGGAACGGAGGGGAAGGGAGGTGAAATAAAATACTGTACTATTTTTCTTTTTCAATATATTCCCCCTTAAGTCGAATACATTTTTCAGATCTCTCTATTAACTTATTAATACCGTCGAAAAAAAATGATTTGTCTTTGTCCTCAAAATAGGCCGAAATCGCCGACTTGACTTCTTCATCATCGGAAAATTTCTTCCCACGAAGCTCTTTTTTTAATTTGGGAAATAAAAAATAATCACAGGGGGCTAAGTCTGGACTATAGGGAGGATGGTTTAACATTTCGAAGCCACAGTGATGAAGGGCAGCCATCGCAACGCGGCTCTTGTGTACCGGTGCGTTGTCATGCAAAAGCAGCACACCTTTTGTCAACTTTCCCCGCCTTTTCTCCTTGATTGCTTCTTTTAATTGTCTCAGTAGATTAGCGTAGTATTCTCCCGTTATAGAAACACCCTTATCTTTATAATCTATTAGTAAAATACCCTCTGTATCCCAAAAAACAGTTGCCATGATTTTTCCAGCCGATTGTGACACCCTGTATTTCTTAGGGGGAGGCTGACCCTTTTTATGCCACTGCATAGACTCTTGCTTCAACTCAGGCTCATAATGATGAACCCAAGTTTCATCTGCAGTAACAAGTCTTGCAAAAATTCCTTCCTTGTCGGCGCTACAGAGGTTTGAAAACTCGTTTGAATACTCGACGCGCAGCTGTTTCTGTGGTGGTGTGAGCATTCTTGTCACCCATCTTGCGCTGCCTTTTGACATCCCAAGATTGTTGTGTAGAATATTTAAAATGGTTGTAGGTGATACTCCAACCATTTCTGCAAGTTGTTTCTTCTTTAAACGAGTATCCTCCAGTATAAGATTCTCCACTTTTTCAACGATGTTTGAGGTGGTGGCCTCAATCGGCCGTCCTGAGCGAGGGTCGTCTTCAAGAGACTCTCTGCCTTGCTTGAAAAGGGTACACCATGGTTTTCCCAGGGCAAGAGTCCCCGTATACTGATGACATTTCTTCCAAAATTTTCTGAGGTGGTTTTCCTTGCTTAGTAAGGAACTTTATGACGGCACGAAACTCGATTTTTTCCATGTTCAAGTTTTTCTTCCGGATTCACTTGTTTGATCGACGACAGGTCAAAAGTTATTGACACAATCGGGTTCAAACTTGGCATATATACTCACAAAGAGTTGCTCATTAGTTAAAAATCAAAATCAGGTCCCCCACCCCCCGCTAACCCCTCCATTCCGCGAACTTTTTGACCCCCCCTCGTACGTCGAAAACCTCATTGTGCGCTTTCCCCCTTTTTTATAAATGTCTAACTTCGGTCATTAACTTTTAGATAAATATCACTCGTGTAAGTAATTTCCTATTAGTTATATAACAAAACGTAGGTTAGTGACTGCCTAAACTGAGAGCCTTGTGTACCTTAAAACAATACTACTTGATTGTACATAGATCTCCAGACTTTAGTCCCAATCTTGCAGGGCAAAATTCATTACCATTCAGGCCAATATCTGTTTTTGTGAAAATCAATTATATTTTCCAATTAATGGTATTTCTTGTTTAAGTACTTTTACATAAAAAAATAATATTTCGTACGTGTCCTTTTTTGCATTCACAATGCTGCTGATATACTCATATTAAATTAGAAGATTAAAAAGATCATAAAAATTCCACATGGGAAGGGTTCGAACCAGCTACCTACGCTCTGCCAATTCAGCTACCGCGCTTGTCGACAATCTCTACCATATCCTGTGACCATATCCCATTCCCATCATACGCTTTAAACACCGATGTTTGAAGCGCGATAGGTCGATTGTCAGAGCGTGTTCAAACACTACTCGCGTGGATTTTTTTACCAAATGTTATTTCTTGACTAATCTAATAAAAGTATAAAAAAAATGCCAAAACAAAAATTTTATAAAAATTATAGAAGAAGATTGAAAACTCAAGAACGGTTAGCTTTAGGCAAGAAGCCAGCTGAAAAAACTTAGCCAAGTCGTAATACAGCATGACTTGTATATGTAATCTAACATGCACTTCGACCACATCAGAAGATACGATACGAGGTCGTACTCGTATCGTCAACAAGCTCGGTCAACACTCGACACGCTCGGATGAAAAGAAAGCTATCCTTTTGCACTGTCATTATTCTGAATGGCGCTGGCGGACCTGTTCGAATCGACTTCAAAGGTATCCATTAATTGGTTCTTAAAGCTAATAAACGGATATTATAACATCTGCAATTACATACAAATGTCCCGCAATATGCTGGTTCACAGAAACAGTCATCCTGACCATCAGTTTTTGTACACGCGATATATGAGACATGATGAAGCCCTCAGCTCTCAGAAATTATGACAGAGGTACTTATTACCATTGTTCCAAAATTATAAAATTAAAGTTGTTTTTGCGATACAGAGGATATGACTGACGAATACCTAATAAATACTCAGAAAAGAAAAAACGTAGAATGTACCAGCTGCTTGTCTTCCCGCGCAGATCGTTAAAGTTGATCGTGGGAATGGGCGCAAACCTGAGAAATCATAGGCTAGTAACCCATCACTATTTTTACTCCTGTTTTCACCTAAACAGCCATGCTGAATGTATGATACTCCTTTACGAATTGTAAAACTTAGACCATAGAACCTAAAACTGACAAAAATAAACGAATAAAAAAAAACCTGAAAAACAGTGTGTGCTGTCCAAAAAACTGCATCGTCTAGTAGAGCTATTGTGTCAACTTGTGGAGTAGTGGAGCCAGTAGCCACACATTATTGTGTGTACCTATATCAGCTGAAGGAATAAATAAAATGCTGTACAATTGGTAATATCGTTAAAATCGATACTTGACTTGAAGATTGTTGTTATGAATTCCTCCGTATAGTACACTAGTGTACTACAAGGATCTGAATAAGCGCGAGCTGACGTCTTCTATAACTTTCGGCACTTAAGGCAAAAGATGAGAGTTGCTGCTCTCCAAAGGCTGTTGCCATTGATTCTCAGATTGGCCCCTCAGGTTTACATGCACGCATACGCGGTAACGCGGCCCATCAGGAAATATGAGAGTTTGCTGTCTCTTCAAGCCTTGCGCACACAGGCAACGCCCAAAGCCGAGGTCCGTCCCTCCTGGGGGCCCTTTGGTGATGTTGTCTATAAAGGTTGAGGGCACTCTGCCCTCGCCTCAAACACCCGGTGAAGTAACGAAAGCTCACTTGGAACTAGCTACATAGACCTTCCAAAAAAAAAATCTAAAACGTTAAATAAGTTATAGCTGAGTTTTCTCTGTCCGTTTTTAGGACGAAAAACATGCCAGATACCTAGTTAATAAGTAGTTGTGTAGGAAAGATAGTACCGGTGAAGGATTTTATTTGTATGGAAGAAAATATTTACCCACATTCTTAATGATCCTTGTAGGACTGTACACCATTGTGTATTAGAAAGGGATGGAGAGAAGTAATGCAGGAGGTCCACACCCAATCTACACCACACCAATTTTTCATATACAACTTTTAGGAATGTGGCAAAAGTCATAACTCTTTCTTTTTTCTTTTCTTCTATTTGGCCCTCAAACTTAATTTAGAAGGTTATTTTAGCCAGTGTCTAGTTATTTTTCGAGTTATTCTTGCTTGTGTAACAACGAAATGATGGTGTAATTCATTTCGCTAATTTCGATGGCGGCAATTCCCACGAATCCACTGGCTTGATCATAAACGACGCAACGAGGCGAGCAAACACCGGCCCGCTAAGTAAATCTCACTACAGCTGCACCATGACACTTTATTTTAGTTATTCCTCACTTTGTTTATAAACATGGGTATTTATAACACCAAATTACACCGATTTCACATTATAAAGTCCACTAGAAACAATTTGCAAAACAATCTAAAACAAAAGCCGTGCAGTCCGCCGAAATTCCCGCCAAGAACTCCAAGTCATAACTCAAATCCAGTTTAATCTTTCTTTTTTTCGGTGTGTGTGCCAACACTGGTTTCAGATTTTTCAAGCTGTCTAAACGCATCTGTCATATTTTAACGAATGCCATCAATATTCCCGTTACATCCTGGTGTTGCAGTTATGCATGGGCAACGCTGATCGCTTACCATCAGGTGACCCGCTTGCTAGTTTGCCGTCCTATTGGTCCCACAAAAAAAATCGAGCCAGTGAAACAAAACGTTTACTTTATATTTTTCAATTCAGTATTCTATCAACATTACGAATCAGAAAAGGTATGCAATTACTTACAGAATTTGCTTCATTTGAGCAAACATTTGAATCTGTAGTTCATGACAATGTTTATAGTCTCAGATCAATGAGGTATTAGTACAATTCAAAGCTTTAGTGGTAATAAAAGCTACTATTTGATGACTAGCTCCGTGGCGCAGCGGTCAACACGCCAGCCTGCGACACGGAGTGACCGGGTTCGATCCCCGGCCAGGTCAAGATGGAAAATGATCTTTTTCAGATTGGCCTGGGTCTTGGATGTTTATCTATATATGTATTTGTTATAAAATATAGTATCGTTGAGTTAGTATCCCATAACACAAGTCTCGAAACTTACTTTGGGGCTAGCTCAATCTGTGTGATTTGTCCGTATATATTTATTTATTTATATTTATTTATTTTGTTTATTTACTGTCGAGGTATCTACTGTATCTACTCTAGTTAAAACGAAACTTTGTGATCATTTGAAAGACGGATTATTCCACGGAGTAAGCGTTATTCACTCAGAGATAAGACCCGAGTGTGTCTCCTCGGAAACTATAAATAATTCAAAATGAAAAACTATAAATGTTGCCATTGCACATGATTTTCAAACATAACCATTTTTAATGTTTATCTTATAAAAATGATTTCATTTTGCTTTGTTCAAAAACCGGATATACTTTTTCAAAAAGACAATTTTTGTTAGTCGTTCATTTTAAAAATGAGAAATATATTATTGGAACTTAAGAAGTATGTCCAATTGACGAAAGAAAAGTAGTAAGTAGGTAAGTTTAGTAAGTTTTCGTAGACGATTTTTTTTGCAGTTGCGTCTTTCCGGTTCCCACCTATTTTTTCAACCCTTTTTTTGTAAAATTCCGTTTTTAGTTTTGCTCAAAATATATATAATAATAATTCATTTATTGCAGGCAATAGTATTGTACTTACAATTATGTACAATACCAGATGCCTACATTATAAATACCTTATAGACTAACATCCATAAAATTCATTTAATAAAATACCTTATAAGTGCATATTAAATATTCTATCCTATATCACACGTAGTACCTACCGGCGACGTGTGATATGTATGTGCAAAATTATATAACATATATAATACACTATACACACGTATATATTATATACTAGCTGTTGCCCGCGGCTCCGCCCGCGTTAGTGTCGATCCCTCGGGAACAGTAAAATTTCCCGGAATTAAACATACCCTATGTCCTTCCCCGGGCATCAAACTACCTCCATAACAAATTTAATCTAAATCAGTTCAATGGTTGAAGCGTAAAAAGACGACAGACAGAGTTACTTTGCAGCATTTATAATATTAGTATGGATTAGTATGCATAGGTATAATGCTGTCGTATAATGATGATGAATTGACTTTAGATTTTAATTTTCCTATGTCACTTATTATTTATTTAATGCTATATATTTGCAGGAAAACTCATGCCTTGAGTTCATTCAAATGACGATAACTTTTTTTTTAATGAAGCGATTTTGATGAAACAAACTTTAAATGTTTTGCCGAATTAAAACAAAGCAATTGGTGAAAGTTTGAAGTAAATCGGTGCAGTATTTTCGGAGATAATCGTGATCATACATACAGACAGACAGACAAGAAATTCGAAAAAAAATTTTTGCTTTCTATTTTCTTTTTAAGTGTCCCTCTATCCATTTCAGTCAAAAATTCTAAATGTACAGACAAAATATTTTTACTGTTTTATTATATGTATATAGATTATATGTATAGATAAATGCTAAACCTTATTAATACTTTTTTAGTATGATGATTTCAAGACGTTTTAGTTTCCATCCTTATATTTGTATTAAAGACATTCTCCTTTTTACCCGACTGACCTACCCAGAAGGAGGGTAATGTTTTTATACTGCAACTTATTACATTTCATACTTACTTTTTTAATATTTTACTATTCGTAATTATTTCCTGTTTTGCTTCAAGATTACGTTCAGATCATCATCATCATCACGTCTTTAGTCGCCACTGCTGGAGCATGACCCTCTCTGTACTGTACTACCGGAGCCATACGGCAAGAGCAGACAGAGGATTTGGCCTACACTCTCCTCGCGTTCAGATAATCGTGTGCAATTACTAAATAACCTGATTATCTGTCTGATTAAAAATAATTTCTAGACAACAGAGCGGTTCAGTGTGCCAACTGGGCGCCGACCTGACACGCGTGAGGACCATTGAGTTTTACTCCCAGCGTTCCTCAAAACTTTAACTATTTAAAAGCGAGCAACCCATTGTTTAAGATCCGGAATGCAGTTGCAGGAAAATATCGGATCTAACGTCGTCTACTGCATAAATGCAGTGGTGGCTTACTGTATCTTCCAGGATAATACGTCGGCGCCCGCAGAAAGGCATTAGCATTTAAATTGGGACGATGCAAGCCGCACTTTTGTTGCAGCCGGAACATTTCAAAACGATATCCAATGACGTTTCAAATTAAACTGCCAGTTTGTGGCACAACAAATACACTGTACGAGCAATTAGTGATTCGAGTCTTAATAAATCTGTAAGAGCAATAAATTTTAACTTAATCGGTCCAGTCTCTTGGCTTCCTATGTCCCCCCGTCGGGGCAAAGGGCAGATACTAGTTGGCGCCATCTGGTTCTATTCTTAGTTTCACTCCAGGTGTAACCCAGCTTCTCATATATGACATTCATCTCATATTGCCTCATCTATGACAGTGCGGCGCCACGTTTGTATTGGGCGTCCTCGCTTTCGCTTGCCCTGCGGATTCCAGTCCAGAGCTCTTCGGGGGATATGGTCATGAGGGCGGCGCAGGGTATGCCCGATCCAACGCCACTTTCGCCGCCGGATCTGGACGTCTATCTGTTCTTCGTGACATAGTCTCCACAGATCTTCGTTGGAAATCACGGTATCAGGCCAAAAAATTCCCATTATAAAACGAAGGCATCGGTTTACAAACACTTGTAGCTGTTGCGTTAGATTTTTCGTCGCTTTCCATGTTTCGCATCCGTATAGCAGTACCGGTTTGACATTTGAGTTAAAGATTTATATTATACTGCCAAGGTAATTGAATGCGGAAACCCTTTGCACCGCTTCGCCATTGACATGTAGAGGGGCATCGTCTCGGGTACCCGAACGCATATCGCGAGACAGAGGCCAGAGAGGTTGGCCTAAAAATAAATGTTAACAACATTTATTTTTAGGCCAACCTCTCTGGCCTCTCTCTGCAAGTCATCTAGTTTGCTCTGCATGTCAACGCGCCGGTGGCTTAATATACAAAGGTCATCTGCATAATCAAGGTCTTGTAGATGTTCTGTTAGACCCCACTCTATACCCCTTGTTCCGTGCTTGTTGACACGTGACATGACACCGTCCAGTACAATAAGAAACAAAAGTGGTGAAAGAAGACAGCCCTGTTTCACTCCAGAATATACTGCTATATCCTCGGATAGTAAACCATCGCAGCGGACTCTACATGAGTAATTATGGTACGCAGCCTTTATCACCTTTACTATCTTAGCTGGGACGCCTACCTCCTCGAGCCTGGTCCAGATAGATGTCCATCGCAACGAATCAAAGGCTTTTTCGAAGTCGACAAAGAGGGTATATATCTCTCTTTGGAACTCTGATGCCTGCTCTAAAATGACACGCAGCGTGTTAATTAGCTCTACACATGATCTTCCAGGCCGAAAACCGGCTTGCTCGTTTCGGAGGATAGCTTCGATAGCTTTCGATAGTCGACTAAGAATTATGGGGCAGAGGACCTTAGAAGGGATAGATAGTAGAGTGATGCCTCCCCAGTTATTGCATTGACTGAGATCTCCCTTTTTAGGAACTGTCACCAGAAGACCTGTTCTTCACTCAGTCGGCAGGCGTTCTTCCTCCCATATATTTCTCAATCGGTCCAGTATGTGGATTAATTTGGCTATGATAGACAAACAAGCAGATACATATGTGATCTTATCAGGACCCGTAGCATGGCGCCCTCGATTCCGTTATATCGCGCGATAAACTATCCACATCTCGCTCATTGATATTACGGAAAACAAGATGGCGATAATTGGCAATTAACAAGGTTAATTTTTCGATGCGTGTACAATTGTTTTACTACAATTATATGTTATTAAAGTTGACTCAATTATATATCTTTAACTTTTTTGCCATTATTTGATTCTTAGAGGTCGTATTAAATTCCATCTAGATAACGACCAATAATGGACAACATAACTTTATTATTATGTTATATCGACTTCTTATTATATGTAGGTCAGAGGATAATATGCACAACTGGCTAATTCCCAACGGATAAATGTGCAGGGATCAAATTGCTTGGCCTACAAACAAGATAGCGTTCTAATCACATCCACAAGTGAGGCAGCTTTAAAGTTGCTTTGACAGTCATTGTAGCTGTGTAAAAAGCGCGGGAAAATGCAACTAACACCTACAGCGACACGGTTTGACAGGGGTCTAGGTCATAATATCGTCAGTCACTACATCGCCGGTCGCTGCATCGCACAGTAACGTGGTAATAGTAATGCGCCAATATGTAACGTACTCGTAACACGGCTATTCATAAAGTTATCCAAAACCATTGTGTTGCTGCAAAAAATATGGTAATATTCAATGTAGCTCTCTGGCGCTGACTGATAATGCTTTAGAAAATAAACTATTAGATCATCATCATCACCGTCTCAGCCGCAATAAGTCCACTGCTAGACATAGGCCTCCCATAAGGATCTCCAATATTACTGGTTGGAAGCGGCCGGATCCAGCGTCTTTCTGCGACCTTGGTTAGGTCGTCCGACCACCTAGGACACCCACCGAGGATGTCCAACGCTGCGCTTGCCGGTACGTGGTCGCCATTCGAGAACCTTTCTGCCCCATCGGCCATCGGTTTTCGCGCTATGTACATAGCGAAAACTATTAGATAATGGAACATTTTATAAGCTTATAAGACTCTCTTCATTACATAAACATTCTGTTAATAACGTTAAATAATGAAACCTCGCTCTACAACATACGGCTCTTAGTTATCACATACAGTTAATGAAATCATTAAAACTAACTGGTTGGCACAAATATAAGTGGGGCAGCACGGACAGCTATTGTAGGTGTGGATGAAGCGCGGGAAAGTGCATCTATGAGCTAATGATGCAGTTTAAACGACATATACGTGGTAACGTGCCAATACACTGCGTACCATGGCTATAACGGTATCCGATACTTGTGTTGCTGTGAAAATGTGAGTAATTTATATGAAGTATATAAATTTAATGAAAGTATGTCTAGTAAATTATTAAATTTATTATATAATAACTAACTAGACATACTTTCATTTGGGGTAGGTACGCTTCTCAGCCAGTGGTCGTTCCTAAAAACTAATAGTTTGTCAATTTTGCAATAAAATAAGTAAATATCTATGAAAATAAGATATAGTATATCTAAATTTTCAAAGCTCGCTAGCACTGATTAATAATACTTACAAATATAGTAAGTATGCAAATTCGGAATATTTTGGAAGCTTTTAAGGCCTCTTTCATTATTCTTCAGAAATCATAAACGATTGGTTATACCTAAACAGATAATGAAAGTTCTGTTTCTAATCTTCCAGTATATGAAAACATTAAAACTAACTAGTTAGCACAAATATAAACAGGCAGCTTGGACACATATTGTAGGTATAGATAAAGCGCGGAAAAATGCACCTAAAGGCTAGTGCGCTACTGTCAACAATTTGGTATGTGATGTGATGCACCAATATGTGACGTAATGGAGCCATGATCTTATTCGATAGCATTAAATTGAATTAAAAATGTAGAAATATTAATACCAAACATAGTAAGTATACAAAATTTTGGAATACTTTGTGAGCTTATTTTAAGCTGCTTTTTCTATGAAATTATATCATACACGAGGTACACATATTGTAGTGTAAATAAGTAACGTAAAATACACCTACAAGTTAGTGTGCTACTGGTAACGATTAGGTACCAACGTGGTGAAGCGCCAAAATGTGACTTAACGGGACTATGATGTTATCCGATAGCGTTTAATTTCTGTGAAATTGTAGGAATAATTAACACGGAGCTCTCTAACACTGGCAGATACGGCTTCCAATAAATATAGTAAGTATACAAAATTTGGAATGTTAACTTATTTTAGGCTGCTTTCTCTACTTGCCTAAAATCATATCATACACGTGGTACACATATTGTAATGCATAGGTGTAAATAAAGCGACGTAAAGTACACCTAAGAGATAGTGCGCTACCGGTAACGATTAGGTATGTGGTGAAGCGCCAATATGTGACTTAACGGGACTATAATGATAGCGTTGAATTGCTGTGGAAATGTTGGGATATTTAACAGCGCCAGCGATCTACTCTTTTTGTTATAGGTACATTTCAATAAAATAAAGAAAAAGAATAACCCAACTCGACACTGGTAAACTACTCATCTCATCTTTAAAATGAAAATATTCTAGCTAACTAGTTGGCACAACTACAAGCGAGTAGCTCGGAGAGCCATAAGGCCATTGAAGGTGTAGATTAAGCTCGGGAAAGAGCAACTATGACCTAACGACGCGGTTTATTTGATACGTGGTAACGCGCCAATACGCGACGTAACTCGGCCGTAATGTTATCCGATACCATAACTGTATGTATTACTGTGAAAATGTGGGGATATTTGCATATAGCTGCCACTGACTAATAACTACAAGGCTATTAAATATAGAATAGAATATTGTAGAAACTTTATTAAGCTTAATAAAAATCCTAATCCTAACTAATATTATAATTGCGAGATTGAGTTCATTTGTTTGTTATGCCTTCACGCCCTATCTACTGAACCGAACGTCATGAAATTTTGCATACTCGTTGTCTGGGAGACGGAGAAGGACATTTTTAGGAAAGAAGTACTGTTCCTGAGGGACCGACATTGACGCGGGCGGAGCTGCGGGTGAAAGCAGTATTATATATATATATATATATTTACTTATTTATATGTCTTTGCAATCATCCTCGATGTTAGTAATGTTTCGGAAAAGCTGACATACCCAGACGATAAAGCTCTGTTTTTAATCGTCCAGTAGATATGTGAATACTCGTACATTAAAACTAACTACTTGGCACATATACGAGCGAAGCAGCTCGGACAGTCATTGTAGTTGTGGAATTGTGAATAAACCGCTCGGGAAAGTGCAGCTGAGGACTAACAATGCGCAACTGTCAACGATTAGGTAAATAGTAAAACGCATAGATTAAAAAAAAAAATTCGTCGTAAAACGCCAAGCCGCCATTACACGACTATAACGTTATCGTTATATCGATACAGTGGAATCGCTATCAAAATGGAGCCGTCCATATGACGTAAATATCAAAAACCATTTTTATTTACATACATACACCCTATCACGTCTTTTTCCCTTGCGGGATAGACAGAGAAAGGTCTATAAGACCTTTGGCCACGTTTAGCATTTCGGTGGGCGTGTAGATGGAAAACGGAATCAAAATAGTGATGGATTGCTAGCAGGATGTGCATGGTCGATTGACCGTGACATCTACTCGAAATGATGATGATGCTGCTAGCAGCATCGTCTACTGCAATGATTCCGCAGATTTTCACCCCTTCCCTCGATCGGCTTTTACGATCTGCGCGGGAAGAGAAGGAGCTGGCACATTCTACATTTTTTTCTTTTCTCCCAGGCCAGCGTCGTTATTTTTTGAGTTTTGGGAGAGTAATTTGTTATTTATATAAATGTGAGAATAAATTTGAAGGTGTGGTAATAAGGTTCAAACAGTCATGCTTAATCTTTCTAAGTCAGCGTTTCTTAACCTTTTTCAGTCCACCCCTAGAAAATCAAGCACTATTTCAAGGGGGGTCCAAATTTCGGAAAAAATATTTTAGTACTGAAAAACAATACATTTTTATAAAAAATAAAAATACTGTTATATTAATTATATTATTAATTCTCCCACAAAATTATTTTTCAACAGTAAAATAATCTCATCTAAAGTAGGCGTTCAACAGGGTGACCCTCTAGGACCAGCATTATTTAGCTTAGGAATACACCCCATAGTTGCCAATTTAAATTCAAAATTAAATGCATATTTCAATTTCCGGAAGATAAGACCTTAAACAAATGTGAACTATGCATTTTGGCTAAGAATGAAAACGATAGAATTTCTATCATTCAAAATTTTCTAAATATTGCACCAGGCTTTAAAATTTTACAAAATACTCATTCAAATATTTATCGATAAGACGGCGAACCCCCATACACATACTCGTGGACCCCCAGGGGTCCGCAGATCACAGGTTAAGAAGCACTGTTCTTAGTAGTTTCATTTACTTTCAGCATTTTCATTTTCTTCAGTAAAATTTACAAGAAATAAATTGTGCTTAGGCTAAAGAGTTCCCAGCGTCTTCGAAAATAAGCCTTAAGTATCTATAACAAGAAGTTTTCTATTGTTTACGTACATTGTAGTATCCGTCACCTAGACAGGATATATTACTATAATAACAGGAAACACAAAGATTGCCGCTATTCTGTAGATTGTATCTCTCCCTTGTTCCGCCGCATGCGATAGAAACCGTCACAGATGGAATTATTAGATTTGTATAATACTTACTACTAAAGAGTCGGTTTTGCCTTTAAAGTTGTATGGATATTCTTTAAACGCGGGCAAAGACAATATGATATAAGACTGCCAATCTCCATACAAAAGATCGTAGCCTGAATTGCGCCGAAAAAGTATAATATTTCCAGATGGCGTTTCTCATCGAGTAAAATATAGGTTGTAAATGTGTCACGCTAGATAGTGTTACGGGCGCTGCCTTCAACAGCGGTCGTGCTGCTTGATTATTGACACATCAGAAAGGAAAGATGGCGCTACTCATGATCCTTTTTTATTTTCTGTCCACAGTAATTATTCGGATACTTCATAATTAGGTACTTCTATTTTATGCGAAGGAACGCTATTATTTTAACTACAACTATGTACGACGATAAGTTTGTTGATTATTGACTATTTCATGTTTCGCCTCGTTTGTATGCGACTTCATAAAAGGTTTTCAATTTGTTGGAATCGTTTATTTTATTTTTATGTATGTTCCCCGAATCGAAGACACCAGCATCATATGCGCGCCATAACGAAGAGAGCCCATTGACTTACCTACCTATATATTACTCGAAAGCCTCAGTTGTCTTGTCAATGGCAAAAAATAAGTTGAGCTCATAGAGATAAGATAATGGTCGAGCTTCCTCTCATCTGTCGAATGGACGTTTCAATCCCAGTTTCCCGCGCTTTTTCAAACCGCTGTTGTGAGCGAACCGCTCCGTCTACCTATATAAAATTTGGAACGGCGGGCGGGGTGAGTGTAGGATGCCTGGGCATTATCGAAGACAATATAAATTTGGCTTTGTTACTATATTTCCCAGGAGACATTACGTATGGGTTTTATAATTATTATTAGATTTCCAAATATTCTAAATTCAAAAACTAGTAGGTAATGCATTGATATCTGGTGCAATTGCTTTTCTATGTAGAAAATGTGGTTTTATATAAGTATACTTACTATGAAGCTATGAAGTATATATATACCTAATTGTTAAGAGTTTGTGATAGTGGCCAACATGCAGCTGTAGATTTTGGAATCGTTCGTCGTTTTTGGGAATGTCAAACACTGCGTAAGTGGCCAACTCGTTGATATTGGCTAAGACTGTGTTAGTGGCCAACCCTTTTTTTTTGTGGCAACACTGTTTTTATTACTGTACATACATACATACATACCATTACGTCTCTTTCCCTTACGGGGTAGACGGAGCCTAAGTCCACAAGACCTAAAAGCCACAAGACATAAAGACCACAAGACCTTAAGGCCACAAGACCTAAAGGCTAAAAGACCTATAGGCCACATGACTTGTAGGCCGCAAGACCTGAAGGCCACAAGATTTAAAGGCCACGAGACCTGAAGGCCGCAAGACCTACATGCCACAAAAGCTATAGGCCACAAGACCTAAAGGCCCTAAGACCTAAGGCCACAAGACCTAAAAGCCACAAGACATAAAGACCACAAGACCTGAAGGCCACAAGACCTACATGCCACAAAAGCTATAGGCCACAAGACCTAAAGGCCCTAAGACCTAAGGCCACAAGACATAAAAGTCACAAGACATAAAGACCACAAGACCTTAAGGCCACAAGACCTAAAGGCCAAAAGACCTATAGGCCACATGACCTATAGGCCGCAAGACCTGAAGGCCACAAGATTTAAAGGCCACGAGACCTGAAGGCCACAAGACCTACATGCCACAAAAGGTATAGGCCACAAGACCTAAAGGCCCTAAGACCTAAGGCCACAAGACCTAAAGGTCACAAGACCGAAAGGTCAAAATACCTTTAGGCCACATGATTTATAGGCCGCAAGACCTGAAGGCCACAAGACCTAAACGCCACAAGACCTGAAGAGTACAAGACCTAGGCCACGTTTAGCGTATTGGAGGGCAGTAAAGGTAAATAAAAAACGGGATCAAAATAGTGATTGGCTGCTAGCCGCATCGCCTATGCAATACTATTGACACGATTCTTTAGATTTTCGTACATTCCGACGATTGGCTTCTACGGTCTGCGCAGGAAGAGGAGCAGTTAGTTCATTCTGAAAGGGTAAAAACGGAACCCTATTAATATGGCTCCGCCAAAGACAATATAATTGTCTTTGACGCGGGACGGGAATAAAAAAACAATTGTCAATCTCCTAGTCAAAAATATCGAACAAATTATTTTAAAGAATAGTATTCCCTATTATATAGTACTAGCTTTTGCCCGCAGCTCCGCCCGCGTCAATGTCGATCCCTCGGGAATAGTACTTTTTCCCGGGATAAAAGGTAGTCTATGTCCTTCTCCGTACTCCAGAGAACTTGTATGCAAAATTTCATGATGATCGGTTCATTAGTTACGGCGTGAAAGCGTAACAAACAAACAAACTAACTTTCGCATTTATAATATTAATTAGGATTAGGATAGGATTCCTAGTATACTATTTGCTGCCAAGTTACTCCTATAGTCACACACATACAATAAAATATTTAACACAAAAATTAATACAAAGCAATTATAATAGGTACTAGCTGTTGCCCGCGGCTCCGCCCGCGTTAATGTCGTTCCCTTGGGAACAGTAGAAATTACAAAAATTCCATACAAACCCCTGCCCCTTTGCTTTTTCCCCTTAAGGGGAAAATTTAATACATTTCACCTCCATAGATCTTTAGCCCTTAAGGAGAGGATTTTGCCCATTTCACCTACACAGATATTTTTTTATTGTAATGGAGAACTTCTTATTGTCATATTTATAAGTAAATAAAAAAAACCATATAAACTTTACCCCACATATTCTACCCCTTCAAGGGGAAATTTCGACCATTTTAACTACACAGATCTTTTTAATTGTAATATAAACATATATACTTATTTTTATACTTCTATGTCCAGAAATGAGAAAATTTCCATACAATCCCCCCCCCCCCTTTATCCCTTTAAGGGGGAAATTTTGTACATTTCACCTTCAGAGATCTTTTTTAATTGTAACCTAGAACGTATATACTTATTTTCATACCTCTAAGTCTATAAATGGAAAAATTCCATACAAACTTTACCCCCTATTTACCCCTTCAAGGGAGAATGTTGTCTGGTTCACCTAAACAGATCTTTTTTAATTTTAATTGAGAACTTGCGTACCTACTTTTAAACTTCTAAGTCCAGAAATGAGAAAATTCCATAAAACTTCAACCCCTTTGATTTTCTAAAAATCCTTTCTTAGTGCTCATTTACATCATAAAAAGAATCCCTGTGCCAAATTTCAAGTTTCTGCGCACAGTAGTTTCGACTGTGCGTTGATATATAAGTCAGGTTTGCCTTTTGCCCGCAGCTCCGCCCGCGTAAGTGTCGATTTCTCAGGAACAGTAGAATTACCCGGAATACATTAGTTTATGACTTTCAATGAAACACCTTAATATTGAATTTCAATTGAATAACTTCAAAAACGGAATGTTTTATACTAACTTTGCATCCCCTTAAGGGATGATTTTTGAGAAAAATATTTTATTCGTGTTTCATGCCTTTTAGTAAAGAACCTTCATGCTGAATTTCATTCGACTAACTTCAAAAATGGCAAAGTTACATGCTTACTTTGCACCCCTATTTTACCCCCTTAAGGGTTGATTTTTGAGTAAAATATTTTACTCGTGTTTCATACCTTAAAGAACCTTCATGCTGAATTTCATTCGAATAACTTCAAAAACAACAAAGTTTCATACTAACTTTGCAACCCGTTTTTCCCCCTAAGGAGATGAATTTCCAAAAATCCTTTCTTAGTGCTCCCCTACGTTATAAAAGGAACCCCTGTGCAAAATTTCAAGTTCCTAACCCTTATAGTTTAGGCCCTGCGTTGATATGTCAGTCAGTCAGTCAGCTTCTCCTTTTTTTTTTAGTATGGATTACTATGGATAGTATGGATAGGTATAATGCTGTCGTATAATGACGATGAATTGACTTTGGATTTTAATTTACATAAGTCACTTATTATTTTATTTTAATTTTGCTATGTTTGCAGGCAAACTCATGCCTTGAGTTCATTCAAATGACGATAACTTTTTTTTTAATGAACCGATTTTCATGAAACAAACTTTAAATGTTAAACTGAGTTAAAACAAAGCAATTGGTGAAAGTTTGAAGTAAATCGGTTCAGTATTTTCGGAGATAATCGTGATCATACATACAGACAGACAGACAGACAATAAATTCCAAAAAAATTTTTTTGCTTTCTATTATTCTTTTTAAGTGTCCCTCTATCCATTTCAGTCAAAAATTCGAAATGTACAGACAAAATAATTTTACTGTTTTATTATATGTATAGATGTGTGCTACAGCAATACAAAAAGTAATGTCTCAATGAAAATATTACTCAGAGAGCAACACTCTGACTTTCAACTTTGACGCGCTTCATGGAAAAAAATAAGAAGAGTTGAAATACTCCGCCAAGTCATATCCACAGCTTGGAATTCTGTCATCAGTGTTGGCCAATTAGCGACTCAAAAATAACGACAAAAAACAGCCGCAACCCGCAGCGGTCACAATTACAGGCTACGACTGTGTAGCAGACTCGTAGCAAAAATAGTTGCTACGAATCGTAGACTGATCAATGAAATGAAGAGATATAGAGTTCGTAATTTTAGACTACTATCAACTATGCATGTCTAGCCCATAAGTCAAGAGAAAAAGATTGTAACACGAGTAAGTTTTATCGGCCCAGCAAACAGGCGAATATCGGGCATTTATCGGGGGAAAATTATTTCGGCCCATTCGGCCCTTTTTCGCCCACTGGGCAAAAACCTCAACCCATCACTAACTGTCCATTTACATGTGCTGTGCAACACACTTTGACAAAAGTGTACAAAAATGAAATTATAACACACATCATTAAAATTTTGAGATAATTTGGAATTGTTATTTTAATTACATCCATCACAAAATTATCTTAAAAAAGAATCCACAACTTCGTTAACATGCTTTGCCAAAAATTACCTAGAGATATGTATCCACAATGTAATCTTCTCTAAAACGTGTCAAGACTCTACCTACTCAAGTTCATAAATGAGAGACATAAAAAGTCAAGGCCGCGCCACTTCCGAAAAGTGATCTCCCACAGTCTCCATTAGATTACGTAAACAAACAAACGTACCCCTGTTTACGTGAGCTAAAAGGATGGTTAACTGATGGAAAATTATTATCAGTTTATATGTGCACTCGTATGTAAACCTATAACTAATAATACAGACGTTCCACTTTGTTCTTTTCAACCGACTTTAAATAAAAGCAGTTTTTATGTTCCACTGTACGTAAAGATAATAAAAATGTAAAATCCAAAAGTGCGCCCCTCATATGTAATGCTCACTTAAAAGTTACAAGCCTTAATAAATACAACAAACTACCTACTTAGAGAAGCGATCTGCTGATTCAATTACTATTATTTATTTAGAAACAAAAAAAACATAACATTAGACAGCCATCTCAAATCCATCCTGCGATTCTGCAGCTTATATAAAATTAGGATACGTTAATTGTTTTGGGTGCCATAATAATCATAGAAGGCAATGGCACGCCACTCCATTATTTTCTGCCAAAAATAGTCATTGTGTGCGTTTCTTTCTGTTTCTTTTCACACAATGACATGGACAAGAGCCTGGCTCTTAAATGTTAGAGAGTGTAACCATACATAGGACACAAACACAGACAGGCGGAAGTTGTCAATTTTTTTTTCGGTATTTCAGTTTCAAACTCAAGTTTTAGCGGGCGTACCTACTTATACCGTGGTATATTCCTGACAACATCATATCGTTACCATCCCAAAGTGTCATACTATATCTGTATATGTGTACATATACAGTGGTTCAATTATTATGACATCTTTGTTTGTATCACTGCTTTAAAATTATAAGACAAAGTTTGTACCACCGGCCGCCTGCCCGCCTCGTACGCTTATTGAGTATGCTTTTGCACGCGATGTAAGAGTAGTATGCTTTAGACCTTACACATAATACAAAGAAACATAACGTACCTTTTCTACTATTGCTTTGAGTTTCTACACTTGCAAATCACACACATCAGAATGACACATCCTAAATGATCAAGCAGTTCTACATCGCTTTTTCATTCAATTTATAGTGTCAGTATGATTTGCGCTGCCCCATAAATGATAAGCGGCCGTATCCTCAACACAACTACCGCGTGTTTAAACGACAGGTACATATCATTCAAGTGCCCATAATTTAAATTTACGGGCTTGGCTTCTGACAGTCTCGACGTTAAGCCCTGTTTTCCATCAACCAAGGCGAAAATATGTGGAATTGTATTTCGATATACATTTAAATTTTCTCTATGACTTAATCTTAGTTTCTGAGTAGAGATGTACTTTAGATATTGGCCTAGGCCTTAGATATTGGCATAGGACTAAAACCGTGGCTAAAAGTCTTTAAATTCTTCTATTAAACAAACTTTTGAATATGCGGACAAAACAAGAAAGTTTGATAGATGATAGTGACCAGTAAGCTTCCAAATTTCAAGTCTAAAACTCTATTTATGAAAAAGTACTTCTAAGTATTTTAGTTTTTTAATCAGTGGCTAATTTATCCGCAATCACGACGCCACCCCAGGAATATTGCAAGTACATAGAAGTACGACTTTAGTAACTAGACTCAAATTTTCGTCATTTAATTGGAATTTCGTAAGGATAGTAATTTGTTGGATTTTGGAATGACGATCAATCCCTTCGAGTGAGTAGTATTCATTGGGTAGTATCCCAATGAATACTAACGGATGAGTCGGGGAAAGAAAGTAGCGGCTCGTTGGGCGGGTGCGCGTACCCGATATCATATCTCCAACCACCGGCTTAGCACTTAAGGATGACACTGATATACATATTCGTAAAAAGTACGTACCTTAATACAAAAATTAAACCCATTGTGTCCTATATGTGAAAATTGCCTTTACATTGTACAGCATTTAAAAAGTCTCGGCGAGAGTGCCTGAGACAGGCGCCAACGCCGATAAAATCACACGTCAATCTCGAACTCTCGAATCTCAGTGAGTGATATTTGTTACCGTATCAATACAATCTTACCGTCGCTGCAACGCCCGAGTGTCGCGTCATTTTTACGACGTGACTCAGCATTTTTTTCAATAACATAAAAATCTCTCTTGAACACTGTTAGTGAATTTCGTATATAAACGTGACAATTTAGAAAAAAAATTGCTAGAATTTGTAAAAAATGACAGGAATAAACTCTCCTGCAAAAAATAACAAAAAATTACAAGCATTGAAAATAAGGCAGTAACGGGTTGGTTCGTTATAGGTATAGGCAGAATTAGGTATATGAGCTATTTCATATTGTCTGAGGGCCGTTTTCCTAATTTTCTCTCCAATGATCAAAAAAGTTACTTACTTCAACGTAGGTAGAAAAAAAGAAAGAAGTAAGAAAATTACTCTTTATTTATTAAGACAGAACATAAAACAAACAATATGTAAACAATTTAAAAAAAGTAATAGCAAAGGTAAAATATAATACTAAGTAATAGGAACTAAGGTAGACTTATCGCTATGCAATTTCTTTACTTCCATATATTTCTGCGCCTTTATTCCATAAAAACAGCCAAGAACAACAAATCAAGTTTTCTCCAAAAAGGAAATCATAGGAACCGAATATTATTGTTACAGGAACGGTGGTCGGCGTAGGAGTGGGGCTGACTCGGGACTGCTCCACGCTGATGGTGGCGCAGTACTTCAAGAGAAGAAGAGAACTGGTGGAGATCTTCATCGTGAGTGGCAGCGGGCTCGGCATCGCGGTCATGTCCACCTTCATCAAGGGTGCCATAAGGTGATCATAAAATTTGTTTACATCTAAAAGCATCTAGAATCTTGACAAGTAGACAGTTCTAGATTCTGGATTGTAGAGATACACACGTATTCTAGGTTGTAGGGATACACTGACGAGAAACTTAACCAACATACTTAGGCACAACAAACACCCAAAAGTGCAGCAGTGGTTTGCAGCTTAAAAAAAATCTTATAGTACATACATATAATTACATCTTTTTCCCTTACGGGGTAGGCATAGCCTTACCTCGTTTAACGTGTAAGTGGGCAAAAAAAAACGGAATCAAAATAGTGATGGGTTGATGGCTAGCAATTGCATTGCCTATTGATATATTATGATTCCGTCTAGTGAGATATTCATGTACAGTTCGACTTGATAACGTAATAGGTAAAAGGTTACCCACCCAATTAAGGAAGTCTCTAAAAACTGGGAAACCTGATTTATAAACACACTGACTAGTTCAAACGAAATTTAATATTTAGAAATAATGTGATCCATCGTGTCACGGACAAGGAACAACGCTATGAAGATTCTTAGCAAAATCTATTTTGAAGTGAATTACAAGAAATTCAGCAAGGATATTTCAACGCATGCTTGGTATATCTAAAGTGTTCGTAAAATACAGACCAATAAAATAAATTCTTTATTAAACTCTTCACCACAACATTGTCTGGTGCAGTCGTAAAATAACCGCTGCGTTACAGAAAATTATTTTTGTGCACTATAAAATGTTATCAGAGCAGACGAGCAGTACTAAATTAATATACAGGGTGTCTGGCTACCGGAGCTGTAAAGGGTCGAATTCGTTACTTATATAAAACAGAACAACTTTAAAGAAAGTCCCTTCTAAAGGTCCAGATTTGTAAGAAGAATCTTCAATTTCAAAAACTACCTCAAAACACTTTTTTTGGTTCTGTTATTCGTGAATCAAAATCCTTTAAATAGGGAGACTTCTTATCTGACTTATTTATTATTAATAATTATAATCTGTAAAATAATTATCCTTACTAATATTATAAATGCGAAAGTGAGTTTGATTGTTTGTTACGCCGTAACAACTGAACCGATCATCATGAATTTTTGCATATAAGTTTTCTGGAGTGCAGAGAAGGACATAGGCTACCTTTTATCCCGGGAAAAAGTACTATTCCCGAGAGATCGACATTGACGCGGGCGGAGCCGCGGGCGAAAGCTAGTAATCTATAAAATTAATAATGACTTACTTTTATATTCCAGGGCAATCGGTTGGCGACTAGGATTGCAGGCTGTGACAGGAGTTGTATTCGTAACGTTTATACTAGGCACGTTCTACCGTTCAGCGTCTCTGTACCACCCACAACGACGAGCGATCCTACACCTCAAAAACCAGAATAAGATCAAACGGAAGATGAAGGACCGGAACAAATCTGATGATCGCCAGCCGTTTTTCGACTTCTCTACTCTGAAATCGAAGACAGTGAGGATATTGCTTATGTCTACTGGCATATCAGCATTTGGGATCAACACGCCGATATTTTACCTCGCTTATCATGCTGAACAAGAAGGTAGGAAGGAACCCTTACAATCTTTAATGTATATGGAACTAGAAGTTTTAAATTAAAACCCAACACAACAGTCGAGTTAACTGAAATTCTTTCATATCATAAATAGCTTCTTATGACCAGAGATTAAATCATCATCATCATTACACCCATAAAAATTCCACTGCTGGACAAAGGATTCTTAGTTCCATGGGAGAATATTGCTATACTCACCACGCTTGGCAGGCGGGTCGGCGAGCGTAGAGTCTTTGACTTCTTTTATTTCCGAGTCGGAAAATGCTTCCCATGAGCAGCAGCGTCGGAATTTCCGATGCTAAAGCATTTTAAACTGGAGAAGGATATACATTTGTTGAATTTGGGAAGGAAATTAAGGTATTGCGATACTTCTCGCTCGAATAAGTAGGGCAGAGGAAAGCAAAAAGTAGTTCGGAAGGCCGGGCGCGTATACCCTAAACCATTAGGTATTTGCAACCACCGGCCAAGCAGTTGAGGCGACACCCCTGACCACATATATTTTATTTCTGTTAAGAAAAAAATAGATACAGATATACTTAGAGTTAGTTAATTATCTTCATCAATGAGTTATATGATTGTAATTTGTTTACGACGAGTCTTATTAATCAAGAACACGTAACTTTTCCCTATCTACAAAGCTGTCTACTTCCGGATTACATTTGCGCAATAAACCAACTTTTACGACCATGATAATATTATCAGGGACGGTAAACATGCGGTAAAGTTAAACAAACATAACGTGTTAGCATTACGTGTAAATAATATTTAGGGAACAGAATATTTGACTAATTCCATCAATTTGGCTTCGTGCAGTTTAACATCGTAATAAAAGTTATGGCAGGGCAAAGTACTTTCGCATTACGTTTTTAGGGCTACTTAACTTTATTTCTCGTAAGTATAACGTGTATTAGTTTTGTAAATAAACTTAGAATTTTTTTTTATTTTCGTGTGTGTAAGTGGCAAACACTGGTGTCGGATATTGAAAGACTGCCACCAAGCCGAGGTCCGTCCGTCCTGGGGCCCTTTGGTGATGTTATCTATAAAGGTTGAGGGCACTCTGCCCTCGCCTCAAACGCCCGGTGAAGTAGCTAAAACTTCACTTCACCAGCTAGCTACATAGTCCTTCCAAAAAAAAAGTCCTGTTGTTTTTACATTTCAAATCTTATGCAATAAGTTCTTTAGGAATCTCTAGGAAATACAAGCTAAACAAAGCTCATAAACATAAATGAAACCTCTCCAACCCGTCTGGCCAGCGAGGAGAGAGTAGGCCAAATCCTCTGTCTGCTCTGGCCAAATATGGCTCCGGTAGTACAGAGAGGGTCATAATAAATAAATAAATATATACGGACAAATCACACAGATGGGTAAGTAATATAACATATAAACACAAAATATATATCTTTTAAGATATATATATCAACGAAATACATAATTTTGGTCAGTATAATTATCAAGTAAGATAAAAATCGAAAGAAATAAGTATAAAAAACCTAATATCTTTTATTATAACAATTATTTAACATATCAAACCATTGTAATACCGTTTTATTACTATAAAATTTAAAAAATCGATTAGTTGTTATGTATAATAAACGTTATGTATACATATTATTACGGATAATAATATAATGTTTTACCTGAAAATAAAACAGTTATTATATGCGTAACCTTATTCGAAACCTATAGAGTGAGATAGCATTACTTCCGCTTACGTCAACAGTCCCCCAAACGTCACAAGTACCCCCCTCCACCCCACTCCCGACGGCCATCGTGCGAGTGGAGGGGAGGCTAGCTTGCCGCCTGCGCAGTCTTGTATCGTCACATTGCATCTCACTGACTGAAAGTCCTGTAAAAAGAAGCCACAGGCAGAATTAGAAATATAGGTTTCGAATAAGGTTACGCATATAATAACTGTTTTATTTTCAGGTAAAACATTATATTATATGCTGTAAACCGTTATTCGAAACCTATAGAGTGAGATGTGTTTGTTATCGCCTGGTGGCAAGCAATATTTTTATACAAGTAATAGATATGCCAATGTGTGAAATAAAAGTTTGTATTAGTTTAATCAATATGAATAGTATATTAAAGATATACTGTTACAAACAAGGTAATGATTAGTATGCCTAATCAAATTACAATATGAATTATTATATATAAAAAAAAAATCTAATTCTTGAATCACACTAATCCCTTAAATCAAGAAGGATTTACAATTACAATGCTTCAAAGGTACAAGCAAGATTGATAAAATTATTAGAGAGAGGGCGAATCTCTGCTGAATAATATTTAGCAAAAGTGTTAGGAGTACGCCAGTTTCCTTTTGACATAACTTCGTCGATGGAGCAGTGATCGAGCCAGTTGAGAGAGGCGGCGGCGCTGCGCGTGCTGCCAGCACTGGCCTGAATGCCGGCTTCTCTTAATAAAGATTTAACCCAGCCGCCCAGCACGGTACGTGAGGCAGGGCGTACTCGCCCACAAGCAGTAATGAATAACTCACTTAGGTTCTCTCTGCGTTGTGAGGATACTTCTATTAATTTTTTGATCCAGAATACTGGGCATATGTTGTTTTGTTGACCCTTACTCAGTCTCCAAGATGATTGTCTGTGTACATAATTATCTGTCTTAGAGCCATATCTTGGGTGAAGAATAATATAATCGGTCATATCTTCAAAATGATCTTCATCAATGTGTAGTAAGGTTAGATCATGCACTCGTCTGCTAGATGCGAGAAGTAATATTAGAGCTGTACGTTTTGAGACCTCGTATAAGGATATCTTTTTAGGATCATGCTCCGATAGCCACTTAACAACAGTCCTTGGGTCCCATATTGCTGGTTTCTTTGGTGCAGAAGCTGCACTAGCTGTTGATATTGCCTTGAGAATGCGTTTGACCACGGGGCTATCACTCAGTGAGTCAGAGTCTGGATTAGATAAGGTAGCTATAGTGGACTTGTAAACTAAAATAGTTTTGTATGACAGTCCCTCTTCTAGGTGCAGGTGAGCTAAGTATTTGGCTAACTGAGGTCCACTCGGACTTAAATGGCTGATATTCTTAGAAAGGCACCAACTTTGCCACTTGGACCAAACTGAAGAGTAAACTCTCTTTGTGGATGGTCTCCAACTAGAGTCTAACAATTTAATTTCTTCTGGTGACCAGTCTGATAACAGATGGTCCCACCCTTGACTAACCAAACCTCGAGGCACATCTGATCTACTTGTGCTGGTGGCAACTGTGTTCGTACATCCAGTAGTTTGTGTCTGAGGTTGGTTATTGTCCAAGGTGCTGCAATTGCTCTGCTCTTTAGGTCCGGGCGCCAATAAACTTTCTGCCAACGAGGTACTACCAATAAATACTTGCCCTTGGCCCTGTTGAGGTGTGCTAAGACTCGGGGCACCAAGTGTGGTGGTGGAAAAATCCATGCTTTGTGATAGGACCATTTCCTGCTGAAAGCGTCGTGAAACTCCGCATTCACGTCGCTGCAGTCTCGCGTCACGTAACGTGGAACTACGTGAGCATTCTCGGATGCAAAAAGATCGATCTGCGGTGTGCCAAGGCGTTTGAAGATCTCTACACAGGCTCTCTGAGTTAGAGTCCATTCCGAGTGACCCTTCTGGCGTGACAGTGAGTCTGCCTCGTCGTTGTAGTGACCGGGTATATAGTGAGGTGTAATGTAAATGTCGTTCTGGTCTAGGATTTGAAAGAGTGAGAGAGTCATCCGATAGAGGGTCTTTGAGCGTAAGCCACCCTCGTTTCGTATGTAGCTCACTACACTTTTGTTGTCGGCTTGTACCAACAACGATGTTCCCCGAAGATATCGTCGGTTCATCCGAATAGACTGGATTATGGCCCACATCTCTTTGAGATTGCTGTGCCAAATCTTCTGACTGGGACGCCAGGAATCGCCAATCATTCGATTTCCGTCCAAGACAGCACCCCAGCCTGTGCCCGATGCATCTGTCGTCAGGAAGTGTGTGACAGGTTGTGGATGTATTGATCTGCTTGCCGTAAGCTTTGTCAACCACCATCGTAATTCTATCATTGATGCAGGGCTGAGAGCGCGCTTTGCATATGGTTGAACTTTCGAAAGAAGTGCACAGGCCATCTGTATAGGACGGCAATGAAGCCGACCTCTTGGGATTATAAAGGATGCAAAATTCAGCATCCCCAGTAACGTCTGAACCTCCTTGAGGGACCACTGACTCGAGTGCAGAATCCGATTCAGCTTTTTCTCGATCCTGATTTGTTTTTCTAGTGGAAGCTGCATTAGATTGTGTTGAAGATTCCACGTGACCCCGAGGTACTCTATGATCTGAGTCGGAGACAGAACAGATTTTTTGAAATTGATGGTCCAACCTAGTTGGGACAGAACCTGTACAGCTTCCGCAGCTTGTTCTGATAAAATCCGTCTGTCTTGGTTGACAATTAGATAATCGTCCAAATATACGATCACTCTCAATCCTCTGGTCCGTAGATACTGCGCAGTCCAGTTGGAGACTGTCGCAAACGTGACTGGGGAGGAGGATAGACCGAAGGGCAAACTCGTGATCTGCAGAAGTTCTGCTTCTTTCGCTTGATCGGGCTTGTAAAGCACTCTCAAAAATGGTTGATGTGATCGAACTACTGGGATATGAAAGTATGCCTGTGTCAGGTCGATTTTTATGGCCCAGTCTCCCTCTTGTAAAAAATCTGGCACTCGTTGTACATTGATTAGCCTGAACTTGAATTCTGTTAGATACGTATTCAGATTTTGAAGATTGAATATCGGGCGATCGCTGGAGTCTGCTTTCTTTACAAGAAACATTGGACAAACAAAACTCGGAGTCGACGGAGCGGGAGTCAATATTTTTTGCTTTTTTAAATCTGTAATTTGTTTTGTCATCGATACACTTGTCGGTGTTCGGTATTTGTCTAACAATTTGGGGTTGAAAAGCTTGGGTTTCCGATAAAAGGGTAGTCGGTACCCGGATATTATCTTTAATACATGATCGGGAGCCCCTAAGCTTTTCCAGACACTTAAATAATCTACTAAACATCCGCCGTAAAACGAGTTTTGTTTGTAGTCATTTTCGAAACGACTTGTTATTAGATTTGCGGGTAGACTGACTAGATTTCTTAACATTTTGTTTTGACTGTGTTCTGGTGTTGGTGTTGTTGTCGTTGCGATTCGCTGTGAATCTACGATTTTTGTTCGTAGTGGACGGGCCAGGAGTGTTGTAAGCCTCTTCATATTTATTGTAATGCAATGACCTCCGCGGTCGCTTGGTTTGAGCTTGTTCATTACTCTGCAAAGACATGATGGGCTCATCCGCTGAGCGCTTCTTATTAAGGAATATTTTACTCGCGCCCCCTGCCTTTGTCAAAAAGGCGCTCATATTCTCCGGATTGAATAAATAAGCGTTTGTAGGGGGAATCTTTCGTAAGTCCTCTTTTATGTACCGATCCTTAACGCCTGATAGAATACTGTCGCGACGTTTCTGGATCGCATCAGCTCGTCTTCCGCAGACAAGTTGAAGAATATCCTCAGACAAACTCATATAACTTGATTTACTGGAAAAAAGTTCGTTAAGCTTGTCGAAAAGTGAATCTGGAGTCAAAACACAATCAGGTTTGTGAGACCAATCAACCAGCTGTTGTAAATTATTTTTCAATACCTCGTTTTGCTGTATAACGGCATGAGTTAATCCTCCAAATGAACGGTCAAGCGATCTAAGCCAAGAAGAATTCGGGTCATAGAATCTTAATTCGGTATTAACGTCCAAATCATAAAAACCAGGTTTGGCCAGGTACTTTTTCTCTGTTTCTACATAACGTACTCTTTCCCATTTATTCGTATCAAAGTGATGTAATTTGCATAAACTAGAAAGCCGAGTATCCGAAGTACTTTCAACTGCAGCTTCTTTGAGGTTAGTTTGAAAGTCACAATCAAAAACTTTTCCTTGTTTCGGCTTATCATTAATTGGTTTATTTAAAAGAACCGAATCTTGCATATCTTGGGATGGGTGTAAAGATAAGATATCCGAATCCGATTCACTATTTAGATCTGGCTTATGGTTTAAATATTTCAAAATTTCACTGACCTTATTTGATAAACAATCCAGTTTTTTTATCATTTCTGGATCGTAATCTCGACCGATTTCGACGTGTAGCTCGCTTGTGCCGCCGGGGATGCCCGTAGCTCGACGAGGATGACGTAGACGACGAAGATGATGACGAACTGCTGCTTGAGCTACGCGATTGCGTCTTGCGGCGATCGCGGTTTGGCCTAGTAGCCTGCTCAGGATACTTGATGGAGTCTTTAGAGCGCCTTTTGAGACGCTCACGCTCTATGGGCCTTGAAGCCCGCTCGTGAAGTTTACCAGTAACAGGCGGGTTGTTTGCACGAGCTTCAAGTTCCTTGGGCAGTGAATTCCGCTCAGGAGACTTTCCCATGGTGTTTTTCTGCAAAACACAGCCAACAGTGGCTCTTCTGCAGAACCTTCTGTAGCAATAAACGTTCCTCCGTAGAACGTAAAATATATATTTCTCTTCAGTAGAGAACAATATATATGCCTAAATTGTAAAAAAAAATAATTGATTTTCGAACAACAATGTTGTTTAATAATATTAATGGGGGTGTTTGCATGACGAAAGTCAATGCCAATGTGACGATACAAGACTGCGCAGGCGGCAAGCTAGCCTCCCCTCCACTCGCACGATGGCCGTCGGGAGTGGGGTGGAGGGGGGTACTTGTGACGTTTGGGGGACTGTTGACGTAAGCGGAAGTAATGCTATCTCACTCTATAGGTTTCGAATAACGGTTCACAGCATATAATCATTGGTTATACGAATTAATTGGTAGAAGATTTTCAATACATAACTAATAATTAAATTAAAAAAAAAAAAACAACCGAATTCAATTTTATTTTAGGAGTTAATTCCATATTTCCAAAGTTCTTCATCATATGTTCACCAAGTTAAAATGGGACTAACTTGGTAGTAAAGGTTTCCATATATAAAAAAAAGAAAAATTTGTTCACAATTGGCGAAGATATCGTATACATTTTACTTAAAGTAGTTATAATGTAAAGTGTTAAAATAATATTAAAACAAAAAGAAAGACTGCAATATATTTAACGAAAATCTGAATATTTCGAGTGTGAATTTCTTCGAGCTATAGCCTCTAATATAAGTTTAAAAAAATAAGACAAAATAGATATTATCCTTATCCTTACTAATATTATAAATGCGAAAGTGAGTTTGTTTGTTTGTTTGTTTGTTTGTTTGTTTGTTTGTTTGTTTGTTTGTTTGTTTGTTTGTTTGTTTGTTACGCTTTCACGCCGTAACTACTGAACCGATCATCATGAAATTTTGCATACAAGTTCTCTGGAGTGCGGAGAAGGACGTAGGCTACCTTTTATCCCGGGAAAAAGTACTATTCCCGAGGGATCGACATTGACGCGGGCGGAGCCGCCGGCAAAAGCTAGTTAAAACAATTGTAATACATTATTATTATGTACAAAAAATTATAGTGTTATCTTTCTACTTGAAAAAAATTGTGATACATACAAAATGCGCGCGCATTTTGTATGTATCACAATTTTTTTTTAAATCTGAATATTTCGAGTGTGAATTTCTTCGAGCTATAGCCTCTAATATAAGTTTAAAAAAATAAGATAAAATAGGTATTATTAAAAATAATTGTAATACATTATTATTATGTACAAAAAATATAGTAAGTTATCTTTCACTTGAAAAAAATCGTGATACATACAAAATGCGCGCGCATTTTGTATGTATCACAATTTTTTTATTTCTTTAATACGTACTTTGTCCTAATATTTACATACAATAAAATATTGTAAAAATTATCTTTCTATTTAAAAAAAAATGTGATACATACAAAATGCGCGCGCATTTTGTATGTATCACATTTTTTTATTATTTATTTTATACTTTGTCATAATATTTACATACAATAAAATATTGATATAATTTTTTTTGTTAATTATAGCTTTTTTTTTGTAATCCTGTGTGGTTAATTAATTCTTGGTTTACTTTCCGTTTGCTTTACTAATAAAATCGATTACCTACATCTATGTTTGAATGATGCACGTTTTGCTGGCTACTCCGCATTATTTTCAAGAAAATGAAGTTATGAATGACCTTGCGCGAATTATTTTGTAAGTATTACTGAAATTATTCAAATTCGCAAAATAGACATGGGTCTATACTAATTAGCTGGTATATTTTCTCAGTTTTATATTTTTAATACGTATACATTTTGATTTCTATAGATTTTGATTGATATTTATTTTAAATAGTATACTTTTTGAATGGTATACATTTTGGCATGTATACTGCACAATTTGTATAACAAGTGATATTTAGTGTTCATAAACGTTATAAATAATGCTTTTCAAATTAAAAATTTTATGTATATTATAGCTTTTAAGAATATAATCGGTAATGATTATGTCATGTAAACATTATATCTTTTGAACTTTATTGAAATGAAAATATAGAATTTGTTATTATATCGAACAATACGCACCCACACAGATTGAGCTAGCCCCAAAGTAAGTTCGAGACTTGTGTTATGGGATACTAACTCAACGACACTATATTTTATAACAGATAGATACATATATAGATAAACATCCATCATCATTCTCCTGCAGTGGAGACTAAAAAAACCTGATGATGATAAGTTCTTTATTTCACTGATACTTTCATTCGGTTTGATTCGGCGGTAGGTTATGCTATTCTGCACCGCCGAATAAAACCGATGCGACATAAAAAAGTGGTACCACTGTACCTACATATTATTGCGCTGAGTCGCCCCTTCACGGGAAAGTCAAAAGTAAATTTACACCCTGTTGTTGTTGTTTTTGAGACAAATTTAAAGATATTTCTAAGCGAACAATATTATAGGTGTGCGTGTGCACTAATTTTGAGCGCTCATGTAGGGGACTCGCGCCCCCCTATGAAAAAGCAAGCGCTAATGAATATTTTAAATAGAAAACCGCTATACGTTTCAGGCTTAGGTGACACAGCAGAGCTACTCCAGGCCTATCTCGGCCTTGCATGGGCAGTGGGTTGTGCGGCGTTTGGTCTACTAGTCCGCCAGAACTCGGCCGAGTGCCGCATCGCAAGGCAGTACTTGACGCAAGCTGCTGTGTTCGTGTGTGGGTTGGCAACTATGGCGTTGACGGCCGTCGAAGGTTCCTATAGGGGATATGTTATGTTTGCTTGGGTCTATGGTAAGTGAATTTGTAATATTTGTCTACTTATATAGTACTTAAGTACCTCCACACAACTTATTTATTGAGTTAAATATCTATGAATAAACTAATTGAACAATGAACTACATGCGTAAGTCCCCTACTTATCTTTCATCAAGACATCAGCTTCTGTTTTTAAAAGTACCTACCTTACCTATTCTGATTAAGAATTTTCCGAATAAGATTCCGGTTTATTTCTGTTATAACTACCTTACCCAAAGCCGCTAAAAACTCTAGATAAGTGAAAGTTAAAAGATGTTTTTTGTATTTATATCTCGTAAGAAGTGTCTTACGGCTGATACTTTCCGTCGCAGAATACCTACTTACCATATTATTCGCAAAACAAAATTTTTATTCATCGGCAGGCATATTTTGCGGCGGCTACCACTATTCGCTGAAGATGTACACCTACGAGCGAGTGCGGTCGCGAAACTTCGCACGGGCCTGGGGTTTCGTGCAGTGCTCGCAGGCTGTCCCAATCGCGATCGGCGTGCCCTTGTCAGGTAAGTACAAAGCCTGATTCATGCTGAAGGCATCAAAATCTAGCTCCGGATCTTAGATTGTGTCCAACGGGAATAAACACTTCGATAGTGGCGCCTTCAGAGCCAGCTTTAGTGGTTACAAAGGGTGCTAATCGTCTTCAAAATCCCTTATTTGCTTTGTGCTTGTGTACTGTGTGTTTAGTGGGTGGTGCGCACATATCTGTCGCGATAAGAATATCATGATTTCCGCGATCCCCAGGGCAAGTCCATATAGGAAGGTCTACCGCGGCACACAAGCATTACCTTCTTGATAGACTACGAGGGCAGCATATCATTGTTTCAACTGATGATCATCACTTTAACTGATGGATTACAGCAGACCCACTTTGTGATGAATCACAGCGGAAGATACGACTGAAAATCTTTTGAGCTAGTCATATACCTATGGTCAGGGCTTTCCCCCATTTCACCCGAGTGAGAATTATCCTAATACCTTTCATTCCCTTTCCAAATCCAACAAATTGTGTGCTCGCCTACCCTCCTGCCAAGTGTGGTGAGTATGATCCTCCCTCCCATGGAACGGGGAATTCTTTGAGAGGCCCTTGTCGAGTAGTGGACTTATAGTAGGTACTTGGAGTAATGTTATCTAAAGCATGTAATATTAAGTAACTACCTAGGCCTTTTTAATGAACGATTGTTTCAGGTTACATCAACGTGGGCTGCGGCGGCAAAGCGGGCTACTACTTCAGCTCTACTTGCTCGCTCATCGGCTCGCTGTCTCTCTTCTGCATAGATCTGCACAGGCGCAGCGTAGCGCATAAACACACCAAGTAAGATATGAAATACAAGATTTTCTAATAAAAAGTATTGTTGAGAGAATCTTTCATTGTCAACAGATGAATAGGTACTACATCAAACTGTTGAGGAGTTATTTATCATCAGACCAGCTCGTTGGCAATCTCGGTATAATCAATAACGATTTCAAGATTGATAACGACATTACTTATAGGGCACAACTAGGCACAACTGGTTGACTAAAAAGGCCACAACTTACCTACAGGCGTAGGTACCTAATTTGTGACAAAAAGATGCCTCTTAAGATCAAAGGCAAAATTTACAAAACTGCTATAAGGTACTATAAGACATGCAATTTTGTATAAATTAGAGTACTAACTGGGTAACAAACAAACAACATATGTATAGCAAACTTACACACGAGTAGATACACAACAGAAATGCGCGTATTAGGCTGGTTACCGGGAGTCACCCTACTGGATAGAATCCGGAACGGGTTTGTAAGTTGCCTGTATTTCTGAAAAATTGGTTGCGAGTCTCACCTGGTATGTAGGTACATGTACCGAGACGGCCTGTCCATACCTATACCTAGACCAGATCGCCCTGAAATTGTGTAGGTATGGTGTGTGTGGTGGATGACGGTCGACAAAGACCTGAAACATGCCCAGTTAGGTACCTACGTGCCAGCACAACTCAGGATCGTGCAAAGTGGAAAAAAACGACACGGAAGGCCGACCGAGGTACTTATATTGAATGAGGTCTAGAGGAGAGAAGAATACTTGTGTTCTAATTGTGTTCTCATGTAATTCACACGTGTGTGGAAAAGCTCAGTTTAATTCGCGGGAAAATTATCAAATTTTACTCTCAAGATTAGATTACACACAGTCAGACACCGGGACAAGTTAAGAATAGATGCTACAGAAATATGGAGTTTGTTTATTTCTTGTTTTGTTACGCTTTCACGCTTTAATACTGAACCGATAATTTTTTTTTTTTTAGTTTCCAGCATTGGTATTTTTTTTGAGTTTCCAAAAATGGTTCATTTTGACAGGCTAATTTGATGAGTTATAGGTCAAAGGTGTTTATCCTAACATCCTGTGTGCATTGCAGAGAAAATGGCGGTACTGTGAATTGCGAGTCAGCGTGCGGTCCGACGCGGCGCAGTCGCAGCCGCGAGCGCGAGCCGCGCACCGCCGCCGGCGCAGCCACTGCCTTAGGTAACTTGCACACACACTCAACGGCCCGGAGCCTCAGTGCATTCCTTATGTAGGTATAAAATGGCGGTACTGTGAACTGCGAGTCAGCGTGCGGGCGAACGCAGCACAGCCACTGCCATAGGTAACTTGCACACACTCTACGGCCCGAAGCCTCGGTCTTTGAATCCCTTATGTTCTAAAATGACGGTACTGTGAACTGCTAGTCAGCAGCGCAGCCGCTGCCTTAGGCAACTTGCACAAACACATTCAACGGCCCGGAGCCTTAGGGCCTTTGAAATCCCTTATGTACTTAGGTACTAAAATGCCGGTACTGTATCTCGTGGGGTGTCGACGTAAAGTCACCCCAGAGACAGGGGGGTGAGTGAGACAAATTAGGGGTCCCAAACGGCGGTTAACCTGGTACATTATGTTTTTATTTGAGCTGACACCACCCAAAGGGTGTCACCTGGGGCGGACCCTATTTACCCCACACCACACAGATGGTTAGTACTTGCATCGTCTTAAGTACTGTACCTACAGAACAGACCTCTTACTTACGTCATATAGTAATTTTAGCTCGTGGTCACTTCGATATGCTCCAGTAAATTGGCATTGACATCATTGCATGCATTGGTGCTCGCGAATTCTTACTTGTACTACAAAAGGGTACGCGGTTCATAATAACACGATAACATTTTGCTTATAAGTATAACACAGATTTCTTCATAAAGCTCCACAGTATAATTCAACACGCAATTTGTGCTACGCTAAAACTTCATGTTCTTTGAATAGAACATTCATTCAGTAAACTGTGTACTGAATACAGAGCTCACATCTGAGTTCCCGGGTTTGATCAGGTCAAGATTGAAAAATATTTTTTTTTTCAGATTGGCCTGGGTCTTGAATGTTTATCTATAGGTGTATTTGTCAATATGTATTTGTTACTATATATGTTTTTGTTATATAGTATCGTTGAGTTAGTATCCCATAGAGTAGATGTCCCTATTTCTATACTAAGTACATATACCAATAAGATGGACTTAATAACTCAAAACTCAGTTCTAGGAGCAGAATTAGTGGCACCAGGTCGTACAGGCCGCGACCTTCTACTGGACAGCATAGGTCCCGGCAGTCTCGGGTCGCCGCCCACCAACGTGCCGCCCGAGCTGACCTGCATCAGCGAGGAGGGCGGCCTAGACCTGGACCTGGATTTGGACATACCGGAGCATCTGCTAGAGGACCTCGACTGCGGTGGTGACTGTATCACTAGTTGTAATAAGGTAAAGAGTACTTGACATTTGGGCTAAAAAGTAAAGAAAAATATATAGCGCCTGTTTTTTTTCATCAAACAATATTTGCATGTCTATACAGCGTGTAATTTAACCAACGTTAAGGGGTAAGTCAGCTGATCAAAATGAACAACTTTTCCTATGAGTCTAGGAATTGGCATTTTCACCCTAATTACGGGCCCGCCGAACACTTTTGTATGAAATTGTTATTTTTTTTTAATTCCCTGCATTCATCATTCCCCATAGGAAAAGTTGTTCATTATGACCAGCTGAGTCACCCCTTCACGGAAATGTCATTGGTTTTAAGTTACACGCTGTATATGTATGCGAAGGGGCGCCGCATAACAACCCAAGCCATATAGGTACGCTATGGAGTCTTAACTCGTACAAAACTAGCACATATCAAAACATATGCAATAAAAAAACACAAACATAAAAATGTGCAATCTTTCAAAAACGACTTCAACCAAAATACTGAACCGATTCTAATGAAATTTAAATGGGAATAATCTGAAACCATACAATTTGTTCTTTCATTTAATCTTGATAAATGATTAATGAATAAATCACCAAGCTCCAGTTGAGCGTAAGATAGTGTGATATCTAGCTGCTTGAGAAACGAAGAATAAATCGATGTCTTATCCAGGTGGAAAATTACCTAATGCTGAGCGAGTACGAGAACAACCTAATAGCTGAACTGCCAAACCTGAACGAGCGGCGCAACCGGCGCTGGTCCATCGTGGTGGCCAACTCGCCCCAGCCGTCCACCATACAGGATCACGACATCTCTCCCGAACACACCAAAAACTCCATCAAGTGGAAGAAAAAGTGCCATAATACAAACAACAGACTGATTACCGTGATCAACGAGGCGTCACTATAAATACAGGTCCACAGAGCTTTCTTTGCCGGTGGTCTTGGCCGGTGGTGTCTTTCTTTTAAGAGGATAGTGTTGCCGCCAGTCCACTATCGATGGCCTACCGAGACAGTATCGATATACTATCGAGCGTTGAAACTGCAACACTATCTATTGTATTGCGGTTTCTGCATTCGATACTATCGACTACCACTATCGATAGTTAGCTATAGAGCGGCATCACAAAGAAACTACGGGTTTTTTTTTAAACTTTAGTTCGTTTTGTCATTTCCATAGAACCAGTAGCAATTTTTAGTGTGTCCATCGTCATAGAAATCTTAGTGGGTCTGCACCAGTGAAATTATCTCGAGACAATAATAAAGTATCTAGTGTACGACCTATTTAACCTCATTAATTTATTTGATGTGTGTGAATAGTAGAGTTTGTGTATTGTTCAATATAATTTATTAAATTATTAGTGTTGTGTATTATTTTATTGTAATCATCGCGGCAACCAAAAGTAATCGAGCGTAAGTACAGCTTACGTGTGAGAAGTACTCACCAGACTCCTAATGTAAGCAACTCTGCCTGTCAGCTAACCTAACTTCCTCACTGGTGACTTAGAATATTACAGTTGGACAAGGCTAGTTTAGTTGTAATTGATAAACATACAGGGTGTAGATAATGGTATCCAAAAAAGACATTAAATTCCGTCTAGTATTTTTCAAGAAAATCAATATGAAATTATGGTAAAGCATCCAAGTTTAATAACCTAACATACTTCAATACACGATGACTTTGTACCTACGTGACAATATGGAGGTCACGATACGTGCGTTTAGATACACATTATTAAATTTTTAAGGAAATACTTTGAATAGGTATGAAAATTACAATTTGGCAAATTTAAGTTTCTTGATTGTAAGTATTCATAATTTTCACCATATAGTGGTGTAGTATATCCTGACAGGTTAATAGGTACGCAAATGTCGTCGTCACCATCCTGTATATCAACCTCATCTAGCTCAAATAGGCATAACAAAGTGTAACATATATGGTTTGCTAACATACTGTTAGAAATTCTAATACATAGGTGACCTCAGCTGAGCCTGATTTAATACATACATACATACATATTATCACGCCTCTTTCCCATGGGGGTAGGCAGAGACTATAGATCTCCACTTGCTACGATCCTTACAAACCTCTTTTGCTTCATCTACATCCATCACTCTTTTCATGCATGCTCGCCGGTTTCGGGTACTCCTTATTTTTCCTTTTGCAAGAACCTTTGCAATTTGGTCACTATACGTTCGTCGAGGCCGGCCCTGACCGACTGTCCCAACCACATGTGCCGTATATATACCTTTCGTAAGTCTCTTTTCATCCATCCTCTCTACATGTCCAAACCATCTCAACATTCCTTTCTCAATTTTTGTCACTATATCGTCTTTCACTCCACACCGATCCCTTATTACATCATTTCGTAAACGATCTTTCATACTTACTCCACATATACTTCTTAACGCTCGCATTTCAACTGCATTTATTCTGCTTTCATTCTTTTTCTGCCATACCCAACTTTCACTACCATACATCAGAGTTGGCAGCAACACTCCATCATGGACAGCCAGACGCGCCTTCTCGGACATTTTTCTGCTATTCATAAAGGAATGTAGTGCCCCATTCACTCGATTACCTGCAGCCACCCTGTTCTCAATATCACTTTCGTGTCTTCCATCTCTCGAAAATACACAACCTAAGTATACGAAATCTTTCACTTGTTCCACTCTTTCTCCATTTATAAAAATATTACATCCTGTCATACTTTCATCCCGTTCAAAAACAATGACTTTCGTCTTACTTACATTCATTTTCATGCCTTTCTTCTTTAACTCATCATTCATAACTGTTACCATCTTCTGTAAGTCCTCCTCTGACGACGCAAGTATTACTTGGTCGTCGGCATACAGGAGGCATTTGATAAGTAACTCATTCATTCTTATACCACATTCACTTTCTTTCAAACCTTTCAAGCAACTGTCTATGTACAGGTTAAATAGCCAGGGTGAAGCTACACATCCTTGCCTAACCCCTTTCTCGATGCTAAACGAGTCTGTGTAGTCCGCGTTTATTCTAACGCAAGCGCTGGAATCCTTATATAGGGATTTCAGTGCTCGTATCAGACGACCCTTCACCCCATACGCAGACAGCGTTGACCACAATTCATTCCTCACCACTCTGTCATAGGCCTTTTCCAGGTCCACGAAAACGCAATACACTTTTTGTTCTTTGGCCAAAAATTTCTCTAGTATGCATCGCAAGGAAAAGACCTGATCCATACATCCCATCCCTTTTCTGAAACCCGCCTGTACATCCCATATCTTGCTCTCTGTATCTTTCATAACCCTTTCACTCAACACCTTAGCATACAATTTGCCGACCACGCTGAGAAGACTAATGCCTCGATAGTTTTTACAATCTTGCTGTGACCCTTTCCCTTTATATAGTGGCACAATGACTGCCTTGCACCAATCTGCGGGTACAACGCTTTTATTAAAACATAAATTGAAAAGGTGACACAGTTGACTCACCACAACGCCCTGTCCAGCCTTCAGCATTTCGACAGTTATTCTGTCAAACCCACCACTCTTTCCCATTTTCATTTCATTTAATCCTTTTACAACTTCTTCGATACTTATTTCATTATCATTCTCTCTACTATCACTTTCTTGCATTCCGTTGTCAGACATATTCATTCTTACTTCATCTTTTTCATACAAACTTTCAAAATACTCTCTCCATCTATTTAAAATACCCGTATCATCATTTATAATGTTTCCACTCATGTCCCTGATCTTAGTTAGCTCAGAGGTCGAAGCTTTCCCTCTAGCCCTTCTTATTGACTTCCAGAAATATTTTATATTTGTTCTGAAATCTTGGGACAGCCTGGCGTCAAATTCATCCTGTTCTTGGTCTTTCTTCTTCTTTACAATTTCTTTCACACTTACATTCAACTTCTTGTATACATCCTTAGCCGCTTTCACATCCTCACCCGTTACTTTTTGCTTTTTCAGGTCAGCTCGTATAGCTAACCAATCCTTCCATGCTTTCTTCTTTGCACTCACAACTTTCTGAACTTCTGCATCCCACCAAACATTCTTAGTTTCCTTACAGTTTCTCCTTTTCGTAATTCCACATACTGCTGTTGCTGCACTAACAATTCCTTCCTTTAAAATATTCCATACTTTTTCTACTTCACTCTCGTCATCTATTCCGTCAAATCTTTTAACTAATATTCTTTGATACTCCTCTTTCACACTTTCTTCTTGCAAGTTTTCAACTTTTATCCTTTCTAACCTTTTGGAGGGTTCATATTTTCGATGTCGCCATCTTTTAAATAGGTTTCTGATCTTACATATGACCAAATAATGGTCTGTGTGTATACCCGCTCCACGGTATGACCTTGTATCGAATATATTTTTTCTCAGTCTTTCATCCACTATTACAAAATCAATCATACTCTTCATTCCATTCTCTTCCCTTGTATACATGTGAATCTTTTTGTGCTTAAACATAGTGTTCATCACACAAAGATTATTTTCCATACACATTTCTAACAAACTTTTTCCATTCTCATTCTGTCTTTCATCCCCAAACGGACCCAACACCTTTTCATAACCATGACGCTTAACTCCCACCCAGCTATTAAAATCACCTAACATGACTAATTTCTCGTTATCCTTGCATCCACGTACTACATCCCTAACATTATCCCAAAACTCCTGTCGCTCTTCTTTGTTTCTTCTACTCGTTCCTTCCGTAGGTGCATACACTCCTAACACAAACAATCGAATTAATCCTATTTTCATCCTCACCCAGACAAGCCTCGAGCTCACAAAATCATACCCATTCACATATTCTACCATTCTTTTGGAAAGGATGAGGCCAACTCCTTGACGGCCTTGGGCGGTTTCTGGTACTCCAGACCAGTATGCTGTAAAAGAACCACAATTTGTGATTTCACACCCTTTCCGCTTTGTCTCGTTCACACACAAAATATCGATCTTTCTTTCATTCATCACCTCATCTAATTTACCATCCATCCCTCCTCTAACATTCAAAGTAGCGAAGCGACTCTCCATAGCCCGCTTTTCGCCCCCACGGGAAACGAGACGTGATGAGTTGCGAACCGCATCGCCGCCATTTAGATTTTTTGTATTTCTGAAAATCATTGCGTTCCCACGAGTATAGGGGATAAACCGTCGCACCCGGCAGTGCCCCTTGTACCGGGTGAAGGCTAGCCTTGTTCTGGGGTCGCCCTGTCCCAGGGCAAAATGGCACGCTTCTTATTAGGCTCGCCCCTAATCACGCATCCTTCAGCACGGCAGACCTTGGATTGGCGGAGTGGGAAAACAAAAGGAAATAATATATATAGGATTATAAAATAAATATGGATAGGATAACTTGTATTTTGGACAGGATGAAGGTAAAGGATGCTACTAACTCAGAAGACATAAGGAAAGAGTTAGTAACAGCTCGGGTAGCCGGGAACGCATATCCCGAATGCCACAACCATATACCACCGGGCAGGCAGTATAGGATGACACCCCTGGCCATTCATATGATTTAAAATTGCTTTAATTCGAATATTTTGAATATGAGCTATAATAATCTTTTTATTTTTAAATAAAACAAACATATTATACAATGCGTTAATTAAATATATTGACGTTTGTAATACAGAATATACCTATGGATACTGCGCCAAATAAACACAATATTACCGTTGTGGAATAACAATGTTTTCCAGGAACTGCGCGAAGCACCGCATCGCTTGCAGCAACGCCGCGAGCAGTATCGACAGCGACAGGCTCACCAGCTTCTGGTTCTCCGTGTTCACTATTTCGTTGTTCAGGACAGGAACTAAACTTTGGCTTGAATCTACACTATGAATACTTGAACGATCACAATCGAATGATTTTGTACCAACAACCTTCCGTCCGCGATCGTTGACATTACATGTCAGATCTATCACAATAAAATCAGAATCTTTCTTTCCAGATTCGGGTTTGTTTTTGTCCGGGTACGACCCGGTTTCATTAATAACACTTATAGTAGTAACATCGTTTGAGCAACACGGAATCTCATTCCGTCGCTCATCACACTGAGGTTCACTAATTAGGCACTTGGTTATAACTTCACGTTTATCTACGGATGAACTTATTACGTAATTATCGGTTAATAATCTAAGAGAGTCCTCATTTTCCTCTGAAGACATACCGCTATCGTTGTCCTGTGCTTCTTTGTCTTCCGTGCTGATTACTTTAACATTAGTATGACCAAAGCTACCGTAAGAAGGCGAGTGGGGTGCTTTGGCGGTGATGTCCGTGCCCGTTTTGGGCACGGCATCGGGTCAGGACATCTTGGCGCTGTTGATGTTCCCCTTTATGACGATGGCGTTGGAAATCAGCTCGTCGCAGAGACTGTCCACATCGGATAGTGATGCATTGCTAATTGAACATGCGTCATCCAGCAACAATTCCGATCTCAATCCCTGAAATAGAATTATGTTAATGAGAAAGACGTGTACCACGAAACACATAATTGCTCTTATTATAAATAAATCACATATTTGACGTGGGTCATTAGGATATGCGCAAATACGCCTCAAATGAGGCTACTTCGTTATCCAATGCGGTCATAGCTCAATAAAGAAATATAAAACGTGAAAAACACATTAGATAATAAAAACGTCGCTATTTGCGCTATAATTTATGCACGACACAGTAACTTCTTTTTTCTATTGCCTGCAATTCTTTTTTTTTCCATTGCCATAATATGAGATTGACAGAGAGAGCGACACATAACACTTAACACTTTATAGCTATCACCGCAGTTTTCTTTTCAATTATAGGCCAAGATAAAATGTTTGGATTAAAAAATATTAAATGTAAAAAGAAATACTAAATAAAATCTTACCTCTGCAAAATATTCGTACTCCTTTTCAAAAGTTAATATAAATATGCAGAAAATGGCTACAAGCGTATAACTACACAAGGAAGTGATAAGAAGACTCAGGTATACCCCACTGGAACCACCTGGAACAGAAAATCAATAAATATGACATACTCGTAACCTAAAGTAATAATAATAATTGACAGTGGATCTGTTAGATAGATGAGACCAGAATATCTCAATGGTAGAACCCTTTGAGTGTGATTCCGAATTGCATTTAGCCGGTTTAATTCTTTACTATTTAGTCAATGTGTCCAACAACACCTTTAGCCATTTCCTTTCTCTTGAATTCATTGAATTCCTTCTCATGGAAATTTGCGAGAAATTTCCAATAATTCTCGAGAATTTCTTAATAATTCCCACACTTGAGAGCAAGAAGAAATTCTCGGGAAAAACTGACGACTTGTTCTCACCGTTCTTGAAAATTTAGAGCGTAGTGTAATTAAGAAATGCTATACTTACTTCTTGGTAAAAAAGAGGTGACGATACCAAAAATGGCCATAATAACCAGTAGGAGGAAGCTCAGATTAGCCAGGCATTGTCGAAACACCGTCAAATGTTTGTCATAATACAGTGTCGACAGATACGTCGTTATGATGCACTGAAACAACACAAGGCATATTAGATCACTTATAAGTTAACTTCGCACACGCGATTGGGCACAGCACAATGAAAAAACCGGCCAAGTACGAGTAGAACTCGCACTCGAAGGGTTCCGTACCGTTATCTATAAAAACGGCCAAATATCATGTCTGTTGTATGAAAGCCCCGCTTTAATATTAATTTTATTACATTATTTTTTTGAACGTAGTTTTTGCATCTTTTCACTGTACCTTCGTCATTCGTTAGATGTGTAAGTGCGCTAGCGCGGTTTATTGAAACTAGACAAAACAGCTCCATATATAACTAAATATTCTGTGAATATTTCAAGTGTCTACCTGTTGCCGTTATCAATATCGAGCAAAAACAAGCAAAAAAATCACGTTTGTTGTATCGGAGCCCCCTTAAATATTTATACTATTTTTTAGTATTTGTTTTTATAGCGGCAATAGAAATATATCATCTGTGAAAATTTCAGCTGTCTAACTATCACGGTTTATGAGATACAGCCTGGTGACAGACAGACAGACAGAAGACAGACGGACAGCGGAGCGACATTAATAGGGTCCCGTTTTTATCCTTTGGGTACGGAACCCTAAAAAAGAATCATCATCATCATTTCGTGTAATGACACGGTCAATCGACCATGCACACCCTGGTGTTAGGGTTCTTCGGAATTCGGAACCGCCTCTCGGCCTCTGTCGTGGTTCCTTTAACGACTACCAGATGGCAGCCGGGACCAACGGCTTAACGTGCCTTCCGAAGCACGGAATCATCTTTATTATCAGACAATCAGGTGGTTCAAGCTTGTAATGTCGTGACCAAACTGAAAACAACTAAACAAAGTATGCTTCCCATGGGAATCGAACCCGCGACCCCCGGGTCTACAGGCAAACGCCTTAACCACTGGACTACGGAGGCAGTCATGAAAAAAGAATAGGACAAAGAGTTTGCGAAAAAGAATAGGACAAAAAGTTAATGTAAAAAAGTTTAAGGTTAGATTAGAAATCTAATAGGTATATTTGAATGCCACTATTGCACGATGCAATAACAAAGGCTGTATAGTAACAAGCTGTTGAATAGAGTTATAATGAAAAATCAGTCAAATTCATCTGATCTCAAACACGACAGGCTAGGTCGAGTCTGTCAGTCTCCCCTAATTACATTTGCAAGTTCCCTTTACAAGATAAATTTTTGCCGCGGTTTATTAATATTACCTACGGCACAGAAAGATGTCTCCTATTGCTTAAATAATTATTTTATGAAAGTATTTCTTATAGCTGATCGCCAAGGAATAAAATGTAAAGTTTAATTACTTGTAATTGGAATAGGTAAGTAATTGAAATAAAAAATACCTAAAAATTTGGAATTTGAATTTCAATAACTTTAATTTGTTATAAGTATTTCAAATATCGGGGGCCGAAGTTTGTAGGTATTCAGTATTACAGATATTTTTAACAGGCTTCGAAATACATTTAAAATAATGAGCGATCTTAAAAATGACTGCATTTCACATAAATTGCGATCGATATGATCGTTCATATCGATAGTTTCATGTATTTTTGTTAAAAATGCTGTTTGTCTGTCAGTAAATTTAAATTATTACATAAGGTAACTTCTGACTGTATTTAGTCATTTGTATTTAAATAAAAATAGCTAAAAATCTATATTTTGTATTTAATATGGCGGGTGCCGCGGGAACGAAAAACGTCGCGACTGCGCAAGTCATCAGGCTGCGCAAAACCATTAGGCGATTATGTAAAAAGATGAAAAGTCTTAATATTATAATTTAAAAAAAAATAATAATATTGAGGTAGCGTATATATTCTTTGATGGAGGCGACCTCCGAGATGTAAATATAAATATTGTCATGTCATAATTATTGTTTTAGACGTAAAATTTACGAACTTTTCTCCGCGTTTTTACATATCATAACAAATATTATATCATTTTTAAATTTCATATTGTATCTGTTTCAAATTCCAACAAGGAGGCGATCTTGTGCAAGGATCGATCTAAATTATACAAAAACTTTTGATGTATTTAATTAATTCAGCGTAAATTCCAACAAGGAGGCGATCTTGTGCAAGGATCGATCTAAATTATACAAATACTTTTGATGTATTTAATTAATTCAGCGTAAATTCCAACAAGGAGGCGATCTTGTGCAAGGATCGATCTAAATTATACAAATACTTTTGATGTATTTAATTAATTCAGCGTATGCGCCGAATTGAAAACACGTCAAGTTCCACAATTTCGTGCAGTACCGTCTTAAATACACGACTTAAGTGATTGTTATTGAGTAATTTAAATACGTGCAAGATCATATTTTGTATTTCAATTCAACCAAAGCATGCATTTTACCCAGACCTGGTCAGATGCCTGTAGGTAGCTTTAAATCTCACCAGTATTGGCCACTTGCACACAAAAAGCAAGCCATAAAAAAAATACTGCATGCTGTCATAATACGAAAGGCATGTTAGTAGTTGTGTTGTGATGCAGTTCATCAACATAATAGTTGGTGTGGTTATCTAACAGTTGCCCAAGCACCATTGCTTTTGCGCAAGTTACCTACAGTGTGTTACATCTTTGATCGAAAGTTCTTTTTTGCACAATTGTACAGTCAGGGACAAAGATACCTGACCAGGCCCTCTACCTATATCTTGAATTTTCTCTTAAACTTTAAATAATAAAATCATGAAAATGTATATACAGAGATGTTTTAATGAAGACTTCCTTAATATAAATTTTCATGTTAATATTATTTTTGGTTTAAGAGAAAATTCAAGATATAGGTAGACGGCCTGATCAGGTATCTCTGTCCCTGACTGTACATTGAGGAACAAAAGTTTATGAAAACTCCCAAAAAAACAATTGGTATTTTATCGTAAGATCTTTTTTGCACAATTGTTCATTGAGATTCAAAGATTTAAAATGTTATAAAAATAACATTTATGCGGCGTTGCAACCTTGGGATGAAAACTAGTGTATTAAGTGTAAGCTAGCTTTTCCCACGGCTTTATGCGCATTATTTATAGCATATATAAATATAATATGAGTGAGAAATAAAATCAGATGATTGCAGACATGACGTGGAGTTAGAGTCGCAATATCTACATATAAATAATTTTAGCTGTAACATGTCTGCTATACATGTTATAATTAGAGTAGACTTTGTTATAGACTTTTGGAGTAGTATCGAGACCAATTGGAATAATCTTAAGTTAAATAAAACTCGTTTTATAATGTTTTCGCGATTGTTACACTTCTAAAGTAACTTAATACGGTTTTATCGCGTTGATTACATTATGTTTACAACTGACGCTTCGAAAACTTTATATATACACATGAAGACCAAGTCTATCTGTGAATATGAAAACTGTAACGTTTTAGGTGTAAAATTAATGTAAAAAACTACGTTTTATCTCGAAATTCAACGAGTTCTTGTGAAATAAGCTAAAACCAGGCTCCATATAGGCGAACATGCGAGCAAAAGCTTCGAAGGGACTATATAAATTATAACACTTTATATACATTATGTATGTATAAATATAATAAATTACTTAATTCCTTTTAATTAACCACAATGCATGCATTAACCGTGACCACAAGAAGAATTGCTCAATTATCACTTATTTATTTTCAATGAGTGTTTCCAGAAATTCTTACCACCAGATGGCAGTACTGTCGTAGAGTGCGATAAGTAGCTGTTATTGGATAATTTTTGTAAAAGCAGCGACAACTGACACGGTTATGACCAGCCGACCTATTGCCTATTGCTAAGTTAGTGTAGTACAACATTATGATAGTCACTTAAAAATCCATTACGATTTATGTATCTTAAATAAAAATAGTCAATCATACGAAAGCTGCAATGTATTTTGAAGTGACTATCAAAACGTTGTTCACTAAGTTAGCAAAAAGGCCGGCAGTAACAGCTACCCAAACTCGATGCATCGGTGCTGCCGCTAATATAAGATTTGCCAGCACCAAACCAAGAAACTAAAAACAAATTCCGGCCGACTGAACACTATTGTATGGGAATGTTTTTATTTTTCAATTTCACGCTTTCTTCCCATAAGGGAAGTTGTTCATATTGGCGGGCGAATATACCTATTAAGTACAAAGGTAGTTTTACATTACATACCTGCATCCATATGTAAAGAGTTCCAAATCCACATACAAAAATACTGAGCGCTGTGAGGCAATGGTTATCCACCTGAAATGCAATCTCATAATTTTAGGCTTTGTTTTAATTATAGACTGAAGTCAATAGGCTAGTTTCCTCAAAAAAATATAATTAGTCCGTCAGTTAGATAATCAAAAAATATTGGATACGTATTTTTTCATTTATCGATTCAATAAAAAATTATAAAGATATAGCCCTTTGAAATTCCGTGTGACGTCATAGTTTGCTACACTTTTTAGCAAACTTTGACGTCACAAGCCTCCACTCATGAACTTTAACGCGCTTTATCTTTTCCATTGATTGTTTAATTGACAAAAGAAAAAATACGTGTCCAATATTTTTTGATTATCTAACTGACGGACTAATTGTAATGTTATTAATTTGACCCAGGAAACTAGCTTATTGTTTGAAACAGCCAATTAAATAAATGGGTTAACTTAATAAATTGTTTATAATTAGTTAAACATGCATGATCTGATAGCCGATAAAAATATTTTTTCGAGTTGCTGACGACTCGGACACAATATATTCGGACATACTGTCCGAATAAACACTTTTTAATCATAATATGTTTTTTTCACTGACAATTCGAACACCAATAAAGAAAAATTGTTTTGTACATTCAGAAAGAAACTTCCGACGATACTTTAAATGACAAAAGTTAATACTTTTCAATAAACTTGGTTTAGGATGCAATGTCTCGGGGGGTGGTGCATGACTCACCCTAGCTTCTAAAAGGCAACTAGAACGACCTAAAAATATAAAATAGGTAGAATCACCAGCCTCAAATTTTTTATTTTTATTTTATAGTTATAATTATTATTACTATTATAAGACTCATTAGTTATGAATATTTTTGCACATAATTGTTCATATTAAAAAAAATTACCTATTGTATGCTTGAACTTTGAATTGGTCCACTTTTGCTCTGCAAAAATGAGACCTTTTTGTCAATGAACATTAATTTAATCTATTTTTCATCAACACTGATTGTTTCAATCTAATTAATCATCTGCTGATTTTAGATAGCTCCTTATTTCCTCTTTTAAAAAATAGTTACAAAATAATTGTACAACTTAACACTTAGTATAACTGTGAAAACCTATTATTGGCTGTATAAATGACTATAACCATTGTCTAATTTTCTGTGTAAAAGCTGTTGGTTTTCCTAAATAAAATAAATAAATAAATAAATAAATAAAGCTGTAAAAAATAAAACAGTTTTAACTGGATATGTGCTTGGTCATCATGATTTTACAACATTTTTATCAATTCATATAATAAAAGAGTAAAAAGAATTATCAGTATTTACAAAAAAATTATATAGGGCATTGAATATATTTACAAAAAAATTATATAGGGCGATGAAGACATACTAATAGAATTAAAAAAAAAATGTTTGCTTCTTTGTTTGTTTATACACGCTAATCTCCGGAAATACTGGACGGATTCGAATATTATTTTTTTTTCATTTTATAGTTATCAAGCCTGAGCAACATATAGGGTATAATTTATTTTGAAAACTGGAACACCTGATGCAGAACTATAACGGTCCAGCTAAATTATAAGAAATATAAAAATTACCCCTTAACAAAAGTTGTTTAGCCTGATGAGCATTTTCTGTGGAGTCATAAAGTCCACGCGAATGAAGTCGCGGGCATCAGTTATTACTAAATAAAAGGTTTAATTTTTTCCACATACGAGTACATGTCCGCAAAGCAATTTTTTTCACATATTTAAAATGTTTTTTATCTGACTGTAGTTTAATACTTTTTTATCTCGTAGTAGAGTGAAATAATTTCGATATGATTACATACATATGATGGCAAAAACCGGACTTTTGCATGAAACCACTTGCAGCATGAATAGCGCAGCAAATTTTATGGGACCCACAAATTGCAATTGTTTATGTCAACCCTAATGAATGCACCCATAAACATAACATGAGACGAAACACTTGTTAGTCATCCTTACCTTAAACAGGAAGAGGCAAAAATAAACCAGGAAGCCCAACGACACAAATGATGCCGAAAAGGAAGCGATCCGGTTTGCAAATGAGGTCACATTTGGGTTTGGTGTTAGTGAACCTAGCACATGGATTTGCTGGTATCTGTCATATATGATTTTGCCAGCTGAAAAGTTTGTTAGCACATTGATTAGTAATAACATTTTTGGATAATTTGTTAAGTATATTAGTAAAATAAAAAGTAAAATACTGCATCATAAAGTACAGAATTGGCGGACACTGCATGAATCATTTGCAAGAGCGGGTAAACACAAATGAATTAAGACAGTATCATACCATATCCTTTGTTTTACAATATACAAGTAAGTTTAATTAGGATGAGATTTAGAATCAATAAATAATTTACAAGATAAGAATAGTGATAAAATGAAAACTTATTTATTTTTAATAATTTACTTTGAATTAATGAATAAAAATTATAGGTTTTATTAATCTGTTTTCCAGCCAAGCACTTCTCGATATAGGTATATTAATTAACCGGTCAACTACCGAAAGCCCCAATCGGGAAACAACAATAGATAATCAATTGTCTGCGCTTCTCGCTGTTGATGAGTTGAAAGGAAATAGAATACTTGCAACATGAATTGAGAATATGGGTTCTGATTTAAAAATGATGTCACAACAATATAATTGTAGCTGGCTGAACAGTTTTAAAATCACAAAATCAGGAATACTTAAGTAAATTTAGATGTAGTATATGTTATAAACAGTGATTGGAATAGGTAGTGCAATTTTGCAGTATTTCGTGACTTTTCAGATCTGCCTTTAGATCCCACTTGGTAAAGATTTAACATAATTTTTTTTACCTTGTATATATATATATATTATTTTCTTTAATATACCGGTAGTATTGGGTCTAAACCTATAAAATTGGCGTTTTCTATAGAAAAATTCGAGTAAATTGAATTTTTCATACTCATATTTCTAGTATCATTTCAGATTTGATAAAAATTAATTAAAGTTAAATGTTGCATGTATTAACGGACAACGGTAAGTTTGATTTATGCATTATAAAATTTACAAAAAGTTAGAAATAGAATTGAAGTTGATCAAAATGGAAAACATCTGAAAAGAGTTCTTTTCATGAGCATTTTCCAATATAATTAAATTCTAAAAAAATAAAAAATGTATGCATGCAGAATGTTAATAATATAGTCCACTTACAAGTTTAAATAAAAAGAAATGTGTTTAACTGAAAATCATAGTCATTAGGAAAAAATGGAAAGTGGAAAAACACACCAATTTTCTTGGTAAAGTTATATAAATAAATTTAATAATAAAGAAATATATACGAACAAATCACACAGATTGAGCTAGCACCAGAGAAAGTTCGAGACTTATGTTATGGGATACTAACTTAACAATACTATATTTTATAACAAATACATATATAGATACACATCCAAGACCCAGGCCAATCTGAAAAAGATCATTTTCCATCTTGACCTAGCTGGGGATCGAACCTGGGCACTCTCGTGTCGCAGGCTGGTGTTGAATGCTGCGCCACAGAGCTAGCCAAATAAATATAAACAATACAGATATATAACAATAAAATAAAACCTTATTTTTGTCAGCAGAAAAATATTTGATCAGGTTCACAGGTTCTCAGGTTCACAGGGCATTAACATTTAAGGTCATTCACTCTAAACTGCACTACCTATTCCAATCACTGGTTATAAACATCATTTAAAATTCACTAATTGCAAACTTTATCACCTTCTTTAAAACAAGTTAAAAGGTTAGTTTACAATGGTTTCAAAACCAAGTAAAACTCATCTGCTTAGTTTAGTAAAATACAACAGATTGTTTAGTTTTTGAGTAATATAAAACAACAGTCTATTAATTAAAGGTTCAAACAAGTAATCATGCTATATTATGCAATATTGGTGTTAGTGAAATAGTAGAGAATATGACGGGCCCAATGGCCCAGTGGACGTGAGCATCATTAGTGCTTGTTAAGCAACCCCGGGCGCGGTCACCACTTGGCTGCAAGTGGCATAAAAATATTTCAAGCTCATCCGTGCTTTAGAAGGCACGTTAAGCCGTCGGTCCCGGCTGTCATCATTGATGGCAGTCGTTCAGCTACGTAAGATGTCTTTAGGCAGCTTAAAAAATCTGAGACCAGTGTTGGCCACTTGCACTCACGAAACACAAACAAACAATGAAATAGTTATTCCTCAATAAATATTCAAATTCCTCAGTAAATATTTTACTTTTACTGAGGAATTTGGAATATTGGTGGATATATCATCATCATCAGGTCCTTTTTAGTACAGTACTACAGGAGTACGACCCTCTCTGTACTACTAAAGCCATACTTGGCCAGAGCAGCCAGAAGATATTCCAATATTCCAAATTCCTCAGTAAATGTAAAATAAACTGGCTGGATCCAAATGAAAAGAGCATAACTCCTAATTAAGTATAAATTGTTAAGACAACATTGTTACACAATTATATACCAGAATGTGCCCATAATAAATAATTATATGATTGACAAACAGATAAGTACTTATGTGTTGCATTTGTTGGCTTTCAACACTGCAGTTTACATAACAAAGAATTATCTTCCTCTCACCTATTACTCCACTGGCAACATACAAAAAAGCAAGGCCAATGTCCAAGGAATTTGTCTCTTTTGCAACTTGAAAGCATAGGCTGGAATGCAAAGAGAATATTTAATTATAGATTGAACACTTAGTTATCACTACTATACAAAATAATGAAAAGTGAAAGCAATACCTCTAAAGGGGGCAAAAACAATAGGTTCTCTTACACAGCTTGTGCAGTATTCATTCAAGGAACAAAAATTACCTAAGTAATTTTAATGAAAAGATGCATTTGCAGTTACAAACAATATTAATAAAACTAGGCAATGTATTAAAAATAATACTACGATCTATGAATGATTATGATGAACTAACATGTCGTATGTGCCGACGAAAGAATAAATGCCCATTATACTTACGATAGCACGTATGTTGATGTTAATGTAATCAATCCACACTTAAATATCAACATATTCTAAGCTAAAAAAATAAATAAAGACTATTTTAGATCAGTTGTGTTCGTCAATGTTTATTTGATAAACGTCATTTGTGAACATTAAAATGAACGGAACTGACTGAAGAACTGACAGCTGAATGAAGTGAGTGACGTCCGTCGTAACGTGACGTGAGTGCCGTGAACCGTGAGTGAGGTACGGCGGCGCAGTGTTGCTACCTCTATGTCTTTCTTATTTTATTTTAATGAGGATCTTCTAGAATTGACCACTTGCGTCAAACCGGAAGTGATGGCTTTTATTTATGCAATCGAAAGTACCTTTAATCCAACATTTAGCAAAAAAAATTAAAATGAAAATATTGACAAAAATCTGAAAGTATTTACTTTCAGATTTTTTAAAATATTTTTTATCCAATTTTTTTTTTTTTATAAATCTTTGAAATATAATCCAAATGTAACACTCGCCTTCGAGCAGTTTTTGTATGGAAAAATCGCTCAAATACGAGTGTCATACTTTCAAAAATGGTGCCCCAGAATGTTTAATCACATGACAACGTCAATGTCTTTGTCAATCTGTCAAAAAATTATATCGTTGACTGCCAAGTCTTATGAAAATTTTCCCCGAAATTCGGAAATGTACATGGACTGCTTTTTTTTTTTGTGATACTGTTTAGCTTCTATTGTTGTAAAATATTTTTTTATATTACGAAAATTAATATCTACCTCTACTATTCGCCATATTAATTGAGTCCTATATATTAATTATCTAGTATTTGTTACATAATTTAATAGGTGGTGTCATATGATATATTTTGTCCGGAACTTGTATCTGAAAATAAAGTTTTTTTATTATTAAATGTTGGAAATGTATGTATTAAAAGTTTATATAGTATTGGTACGACAGGAATTCATCATGACGGTGGCTCATTCGTCATTCTGGTGGTCCAGTGCGCCACCGCAATGACGCCACCGTAGTCACGACAAAATGTTTTTTTCGTGATAATTACCTGACTACCAAATTAATTAAGTAGATATTTACAGGTCGTAATATCGAGGCAATTATCAAAAACTAAAACATAGTAACTTGACGATACAATACATCACTTTTTTCACTTCATTCATACTCAGTTTCATGTAACACTTGCCACGGAACTGACCGCTCACGGTAACCAAAACACATTTCATGAAAAACTTGAGTATGCGCCGTTGTTTCTACACCACACAAGTCGGGGCTCGACTAACTCTGGTGATCCGATACAAAAATATGGCGTGTCATCGCTTGACTAATAAAAAACAAGTAGTCAACTGCGAACAACGGAAGCGTAGTTTTAAGCGGGACAAAGACATATTGGCGTCTCAGATTTTTAATTTTATAATTAGTAAAGTTTGTGTTCTTTATAATTTTAATTGAAGCCAATATCTTTTAAATGATATATTTTGATAAAAGATACGTTAAAATTTCGTGTAGTACCTACCTAGTGAGTGATTTTATGAGCGCAATTTGAAGTGGGACAAGCCTCTTAGGGGAAGGCCGCTTCTATAAGTCGGATATTAAATGTGGAATTTCTTGTTAATATATAATAATATTAATTGACAACTTACTACAGACCGGAAATGATGGTTTTTAGGGATCCGTACCCAAAGGGTAAAAACGGGACCTTTTTAATTTCGCTCCGCTGTCCGTCTGTCTGTCTGTCTATCTGTCCGTCTGTCACCAGGCTGTATCTCATGAACCGTGATAGACAGTTGAAATCACAGATGATGTATTTCTGTTGCCGCTATAACAACAAATACTAAAAAATAAGGATAAAATAATTATTTAAGGGGGCTTCCATACAACAAACGGGATGTTTTGCTCGTTTTTGCTCGATATGATAACGGCAAGAGGTAGACGCTTAAAAATTCACAGAATATCTAGTATGTAATACAATCACTTCAAAAATAAATAATTAAATAAAAATAAAATTAACATTAAAGTGGGGCTCCCATACAACAGTAATGATATTTTTGTCGTTCAAAAGTACCTTAATTATAAATACATGCAGATTTTTTTCAAGTTTTTTATCTAAAATTAATTTTTATATGAATTTTTGAAAAAATCCCAAATGTAGGATGATCAAATAAAAACAGTCCATGTACACTTTCAAATTCCGGGGAAAATATTCCCTAACCTGGCAACTTATAAGACTTGGCAGTCAACTTCATCACTTTTGACAATGACATTGACATTGCCATGTGATGAAGCATGGGAATAGTCCTCCATTAAGACTATTTTTCAAAATTTCACAAGAAATTGAATTTTGGATAAAAAAAAACTGGAAGCATTTACATTTAAGGTATTTTCGATTGCATAAATAAAAACCGTCACTTCCAGTTTGTAGTAAGTTGTTGTTGTTGTGCTTTTGAAAGTTTGGTTTTATACGGTTCCGGTATTAAGTCTGTTTTGAATGATAGTTTCTTTGTAAAGGTCATAGGACGCCTAAAAAGGTACTCTCAAAAATTTACCCAAGAGTGCTACTTTTGAAAGTGGTCATACTTCGATCGATTTTGGTATGGAAAATCGCATGTTTACGAAATACGAATGGCGAAATTTTGAAAATAGCATTCCCGTACAAATGTCAAATAAAAACGCGGGTGAATTTGACATTTCTCAATCAAAACAAAGATTCTCATTTCGATCTTGTTTTACGATATCTATTGGATTTATTTATTATTTAAGTGAAACTTTATTTTTGTTTAATTAAATACGTATTTGAGATCTTAATATCAATACATACTATCTATAAGAACAGAATCTTAAAAGATGTCTACATTACAACCTATACACGCTCTTAGTTTGGGTAAGTAATATGTATATTATGCTTATTTCTTTCACTGATACTTCTATTTTTTCCATTATGCTCCTTTACATTTTGATGTTTAACATTTATAATGACAGAAATTGATCATTTTACTATTTATAGGTATTACTTACACCATTTACACTTGGCAATGAATAGCAAGACAAGAAGCAAGTGTGGTACAAAAATATTTACTCAAATTGAATGAATTTCTATTTCATTTTTTATAGTTGAAATAATTAGTATACTCCAAAATAAGCCTCCTTTACTCTTTTGAATTTTTCCTACGCAACTTGTTTTGTAGCAATAGTACTTTGAAGGTAAAGAATGTGGTGACGAAGGAAGTGGTCTATGGAAACTAGGGGTAGGTTGCGAGGAGTGTAGTGATGAACATTAAGTTCTGCATGAACCAAGCATGAAAAAAAAAGGCTGTGTTCTTCTAAACTGATGTGTAGCCAAATCAACTGCACTGTAGCACAGAATTAATATAAGTACTAACGACTGTACATAAAAATTGTTAATACCATAAGATATTTTTAATGCCTATTATACTTTACATTATGAAGAAACAGGTCTTATAGACCTCAAAATTTTAAATGCAATTTTTTTTAACTGCAAGTATTGGCACTTAGAAAAATTTCAGTAACATACATGATAAACAGCCTTTTCATTACTGACAGAGTCTAAGCTCTGAAGTCCCCGTTTCAAGTTAGTAAAAGAGGTGGGGGTATAGGCTTGGCTTATTTTTGATGACATGGGGGATGGAGGAATTATGTGGTGATGACTTCAGCAAAATTTTGCATATTAAACAATCTCTGTGAAAAATATATGGTTATTCCGTACTCATCCTATAATTTTTTTTATTCTATGTATTTTTAAATTATTTTTTCCTTATTCATGCTATTTCTTACACCAATGTTTACATGGTCTCGGGGAGTGGGAAAAGTTTTCTAGCTTTTTGCTGACAAGGGGGGCAAAGGGGTTAAATAAAAATAGCTGATATTTTATTTACGTAATACTTGAATGGCTCCTATAACATGTCAGCTACTACTTGTAATTTATTTCCACAGGTGTCTGTAGTTCTATAGCTACCTTAATAGGGTTGGCGTCAGGTAGGCAGTCGGCCATAGAAACCTTGCCATATTACAGCATGATTGCTGTCATAATAGTGGACCCAGAGCTTCAGTGCACCAAAAATGATGTTACAACCAGAATAGTGTTCAGATGAGGAAAAGGACATTTTGCAAAATGGAACCATAAATAGTGGCAGATGGTAGCCCATTGCCAATTCCTATACTATCTCTACTGGCATGGAAGCTACTGGCATATAGTTTTTTTTAATGAGGGTTTTTTAGAATAATTGGTGGCAGCACTGAGGCTTCCAGTCTACTAAGCTGTTATTGATCAACAATGTATTTGTTGTTGCTGCTTGTCAAATATTATCTAATGACAGTGGCTTATCCCTATGACTCAATACTGCCATCTACTGATATATGTTTCAGAAAACCTTATTGTCTTAAAGTGGATTGTTTGATAAAGAAAAACATACATTTTTCATAATAATTTATTGTATTTGTTATGAAAACAGTCTTAGCATATACTGTACATACTTATTTAATAAGAAATAAAAAAAAAATATCAGTTTTGTGATCAATGTCTAATCAAACCACTATTTCTTTCAGATTCTGTTCAACAACAAGCATTCATTAAATACTATCTTTCATTACCTGAAGTAAGTACACAACATAGTATACATCTATATTAACACCATGATATATATCCTATCTCTATATGACTTTGTAGTTAAAAAATGAAATGAACCTTAATTTCAAACTCACAGCTTATAATTTACTACCCATAATTTATATAATTATGTGACTAGCTATTTAGAAAATTTTTGAATAGTACCTACTTCTAATCAGTTTTTTTTTCTGAACCATGAAGATACTTTATCTTTGGCACTGGTAAACTTTTTTCCAACTGAAGCCCAAAAGCCAGTTTGTTCCGGTTCAGGTGGTAGAGTAGCTTGTGAAACTGTATGCTGTTCAGTTTGTTGTGTAGACAATAATTTTATATCATTTTGTTCTAGATGTCCTAAATTGTTCTCTGCTACATGTTTTTGAACAATATCACTTTCTGGAGCAGGAGTTCCAAAGCTTTGATAGTTTTCTCTTCCAGTTCCAAAGTCTATATTTTCATTGTAACTTTGTTGTTGCTGCTGATCAAAACTATCTGCGGGCTTACTAAAATCTTGACTACCTTGATTTGTATGCTGTTGGTCAAACTTCTCATTAAATTGGCTGAAGTCATGTAGGTTTTGGTTTAAGTTTTGTTGTTCGAAAATTTCAACAGGTTTATCAAAACTCTGCAATTCTTGCTCCATTTTCTCTTGCTCTAAATTTTTATGTTGCCCACCATGTCTTTCAAAATTATGGTTACTTTGCTTATCAAAGTTTTCATTCAATTCACTGAAGTCCACAAGGTTTTGGTTTAAGTTTTGTTGATCGAAGCTTTCACTAAGCTTATCAAAGTTTGGCAAATCCTGGTTCATTTTCTGGTGGTGAAGGTTCTCATTTTGCTGATTAAATGCATAATGATGATTCTGTTGATCAAAGTTATCATTTAAGTTTTGTTGATTAAAACTGTCAGTAAGCTTATCAAAAGTTTGCAACTCTTGCTCCATGTTTTGTTGATATAAGTTTTCGCTATGCTGGTGGAAACTTTCCGACTGATGGTGTGTGCTCTGCTGATGAGCATTTTCACTAAATTGGCTGAAGTCTATGTTTTGGTCATTTTGTTTATCAAAACTATCACCTGGTTTATCGAAGCTTTGCAACTCTTGTTCCATTTTCTGTTGATTTTGTTGATCAAATCCTTCAGGGTGGTGATTTATGCTTTGTTGATCCAAGTTTTCATTCAATTTGCTAAAGTCCACCAGGTTTTGATCTAAGTTTTGTTGGTCCACAATTTCAACAGGCTTTTGTAAATGTAGGGTTTCTTGCTCCACATTCTGTTGATTTTGTTGATCAAAATCCTCATTGTGGTGGTACATGCTGTGTTGATTTATGTTTTCATTCCATTTACTAAAGTCCTCAAGGTCGACGTTTTGTTGATCAAAAATTTCAACAGGTTTTTCAAAATGTTGGCTCTTTTGCTGCATCTTTTGTTGATCTAAGTTCTCTCTTTGTTGATCAAAACCACCGTAATGATGATAAATATTTTGTTGCTTATATTTTTCATTTAATTTGTTGGGGTCTACAAGTCCTTGGTCTAAATGTTGTTTGTTATTATTTTCACTAGGCTTAAAGGTTTGGCTATGTTTCATGATCCCTTCATATATATTTACATCTTGTTGTTCACTATTGAAATTCTCAAAGAGATGATTTGTGCTTTGTCGATCCTTTTCTTCTAAAACTTGTTTACCTTCAAAATTGTGGTTTACATTATGGCTATTAATAGAATGCTCAATTTGATGGTTATTAATGTCCATTTCATTATCTATGTTGGTTTTATTAAAATCACTCTTTGGCTTCTCAGTTATTACATGGTGTTTTGCAGTTAAACTTAATGCTTCAATTTCGTGTAAAGGTGCATATTCGGGTTTATTTCTTATTTCGAAACCAGAAACAGTCGTCGATATTACATTTATTTTTTCAGTGGTAATAGAGTCTTTTAAAAATTCTAGGCCTTCAGGTGTATCTGGTATATCACCGCGACCTATATTTTTTGGATGTAAAACAGTTGTGTCTGGTATGTCACCGCGACCTAAATCTTTTGGATGTACGACGGTTTGGTCACTGGTCAAAACGTTATCTGTCGTAGTTGATTCTTTTGAAATATTCGATTGATGTTTTTTATCTATTAATGAAGTGTATTCATTTGTATTGTGGTTGCTATTAAAGCTATATTCCCCACTCAGCCGATCCAATTTATCCCATAAACTATTTATAGATGTGTGTTGTGTTCTTGAATCACTTAGTGATTCGTCGGTATGTTGTGTATGATAATCATTCTGTAAGTGTGTATATAAATAGTTTTGTTGCCCCACTGTTTGTTCTTTGTGACCGCTTTCTGCTTGCTTGTCAGTATAGTGTGTTACATCATCAGCAAACGTGTTTGAGTATGACTGATCTTTGTTTATTTCGTGAGTATAAAGGCTATCTTCATTTGATTTCTCTAATTTATTCCATGTAGCTTGATCTTGACCAATATTGCCTATATTAACAAAAAAATATTATTGTTATGAAATGTTACTTTTATTATTTTCCTATGTTAGTTTGATTTGCAAGTTGTTTTTGTTAATACATATAATATATCATTTTGTATTCATTATTTTAAAAAAGGTGCGCTGTGTATATTCTTGAAACAAAACATGATCAGGTTGTTGGTATTTCAATTACATGATTTATTTTTTACTTACTTTGTAATTGTTGATCAAATTGGTTGTATTTGTTCCATTGGTTTTGTGAATGTTGGCCCAGATCTTCAATTTTATCCCATTGATTCTGTGGCTGCTGTCCTAAATCCTGAATTTGATCCCATTGATTCTGTGTCTGCTGTCCTTGATCTTCAATTTTACCCCATTGATTCTGGGACTGTTGTCCAAGTTTCTGACTTTGATCCCATTGGTTTTGTGAATGTTGTCCCATGTCTTCAATTTTATCAAATTGTGTTTGGATTTGTTGTCCATGGTCTTCAACTTTGTCCCATTGATTTTGGGATTGCTGTCCTAAATCTTCAATTTTATCAAATTGAGTTTGAGTTTGTTGTCCCAGGTCTTCGATTTTGTCCCACTGATTCTGTGATTGCTGTCCTAAATCTTCAATTTTATCAAAATGAGTTTGAGTTTGTTGTCCAAGCTCTTCGATTTTGTCCCACTGATTCTGTGATTGCTGTCCTAAATCTTCAATCTTGTTAAACTGAGTTTGTGTTTGTTGCCCAAGGTCTTCGATTTTATCCCACTGATTTTGGGTTTGTTGTCCATCCCATAAATTTTGACTCTGTTGGCCGAAGTCTTCCCACCCGTTTTGCTGTTGTTGTACTTCTTGATCCTTGTTGTAAGACCGAGCGACACGAATATGCCCTTCTTCGTCACAATCACAATCCATTAATCCGTTGCTGTTGGTGTAACTTTGATGAGATTGCTTACGATTTGAGCCATATTGATGAGATGAGTAACCACTGTGACTATTAGATGCAGTGCTTAGTCTTTGTGATGCTTGGTCATTATGAACATCAGGAACAGGTACAATAACATAGGGATCTCCTTGCCTTTCCCATGATTTGTGATAAGAATAGGATGATTGATAACTTTTCGGCTTAGAATTCACTGATCCTTGTAGATTTGCGTAATCTTGATTTGAATAAGATTGTTGTGTATTTAGTGAGTGAGCGTTTAAATCAGAAGATAGTTTCTCTTGTTGAACATCGTAATCCGGTTGTTGTCTAGATTGACTAGATGAAGCTAAGTTGTTTCTGCTGTTGTAACCATATAAGTTGCTTGACTGATGGCTATGCGAAGCTGCATTTGATGCGTATTGATGTTGATTAGTGTATGACTGAGTATGCTGTGAATCGTCATATAGTTCACTCGTCTTGGGAATCGAACTGTCTACATTAACACCTAGGGGGACGGCTCCGGGGCTGCTATGATGTTTCTCCCACTCTTTGCGATAGCTATATGATGATTCATAGTGTTTACTTGTAGGAACTTGTCTATTACTGCTTTCATGGTCGTTGTTTATGATTACTTCAGCATCACTTTTAGCAGCGTTGTGATTGTATGCTGTAGCGTCATAGGAAGATGCACTATGATCGGCGTCATATGTTTGAGTAGCAATAGGAACTGTTACTCTTGTTCCTGGGCGTACGTAAATTTTCATAGGCCTTGTGCTTACTAGCCTGTTTTGATAAGGAGACCAAGAGTAATCTTGGCCTGAGGAACCTACGAGAGCGCCATGTTCTTGCTGATTTGCACTTTCCCCTGATCTTAAATTGCTGCTTTGTATTTCCTCGCGCTGTTCATGTTGAGACCGGTCTAAACTGCTATGACTAGAACTATGCGAATGACTGTTGCTATTACTGTAGCTGTTCGAGCCGTATGCATGGTTTCTGTACGCAGAATTTGTAAGAGCACTTTGGGAATGAGAGTCTCCATAAGAAGTTCCTTCTTGGAAGTTACGTCCCTCGAGGTTACTCAGATCATAGTGCCCTGATCCGTATACTCCTCTAGAATTCGCAGCAGTAAAAACGCTACCGGCGTTTGTATGCGAAGTGTCTCCTATTTCGCCTTCAACTTGGTGTATGAGGCCGCTCATTTGATTCTGTGCAAGAGAATCCATATTGTGTGCTCGTTCGTAATTGCCTCCCATGTTACCTCTTTGCGCGCCATAATATCCCGATTTAGAGCCAGCATCGCTTGAACTTCTTGAATATTGAAAGTCTTCTTTCTCTTTATAAGTTTCTGGTCTAGCTACGGTCCCTGTGATTACCACAGCTATGAGGACTAGGCACCTCATGATTGCCACACCTGCAATGAAACGAAAATACGTTGATGAAATATTATTTTTCCTTAACTTTAATAATAATGACGTATCTGGATAATTTTATTTTATTAATTAATTTTAGTATTTTTTATAAGGGAATTCACAATGCCATTCTTATATACCAGCTTTGAATCTGCGACCTTCGGTCTATGTACGACCTCGCTAGTTCAATTCCTGCCCGCGTGATATTTTTTTCATCATATCTTATTTCTTAATTTAATTAGAGTTTTAGATTTTTAATTTGATCTGATTTAGGCATAGATTTAAAAAAAAGAGACTTCATACGTCTATGGATTTAGGAGTAAAATAATAAAATGACGGGTGGCGCTAGGCGCTAGTTTCGCTCGCTAGTTAATTAAACTTCTTAATGCAAAATCGTCTATTATCAAAAACCATGCAAGAATTCTGCCTCTACTTAAACAAGGTCTTAGTAATATAATCGTTTTGACGCTCTTTGGGTAAACTCAAAGGGCTAAGATAGCGTACAAATTAAAGGGGAAAAACCGGCCAAGTGCGAGTTGGACTCGCGCGCGACGGGTTCCATACCGTTATCTACAAATACGGCAAAAAAAGTCGAATGTTGTATATACGTACAACATTTCATTTTGCGGTTCGCTCCATATATTTTGTTCGGCTGAGTGTAACTACATAATTTGGTCGAATTGTATAAAAATAACTATCTATGATACCCAGACCGCTATAGTTTTATTGAAAGTACATACTTTGAGGTATATACCACGTTTTTTTTTTCAGAATTATTTTAGTAATATTTTAAAAGTTACGGTGGGGGACACCTCAAATTTTAACTTTGTATTAGATTATCTCAAGACTGGGGGGTTTGGTCTACACAGTACCAAAGCAGTTTTTGTTGCATTTTAAAAGACCTTTTGAACGATATCCCACACGTTGGGGTTAGTCCAATTTAATTTTTTTATATTCACACTTCGTTGTATGGGATGGGCTGTAAAGAAAAACATTTTTTCATAATTTTAAAAACTAACTTTTGTAACTTCTGTATCTATCTCTCCACCAATTTTCGTGACAATTGGTGCAGTAGCAGCGGAGTACGAGCCCGGACGGACAGACGGACGGACGGACGGACATTACGAAACTATAAGGGTTCCTTGTGGACTACGGAACCCTAAAAAGATATGACTGTGGTACCCCAACAGGTGAGATTTATAGTGAATTAAGTAAGTGATATCTTAACTGCCATAAACTTATATTACTTAAATAGACCAGAAGCCGAAGATATCTTAAAATCATAGATACTTTAAGGCTTATATTTAACTAACCACCAGATCTAGTATAACGGCAAAAAATCATTTTATATTACCAAAAATAGTAAATGATCACCAAACTTAAACATACATACATAGTATCACGTCTTTTTCCCTTGCGGGGTAGACAGGACCTAGGTCTATAAGACCTGACGGCCACGTTTAGCATGTTGGTGGGCATTAGGTGGGTGGAAAACTGAATAAAAATAGTAGCTAGCAACCCGAACTTAAATCCTCATTTTAACGAAAAATTAGGACCAAAAATAATATTACAACTTGCGATCTAGCAGCCATCTCCAACATATGATTGTTTAATCCAAAAATAGTTTATGACCTCCAAAAGTAAAACGTTATCTAATACCTTTAAACGAGCAATTCTTGTATATTTATTTATATGTATATAAATTTATTTCTATGATCTCGGAATCGGCTTTCAACGATTTCGCCGTAATTTGGTATATGGGGATTTTCGGGGGTAAATATTTTTTTTTGTTTTATATGTTCAAGTTTTTATGTAATTTTTTAATTTTTATTGTTTTTAGAAAAAAATGTTAATGTTTGAGATAACAATATATAATTATTTCTCATTAGGATCATTGAAATCAAACACCTGATCTACAAAGAAATCGATTGTAAATAAAAATAATTGCCAGTTCACATTTTACTTTTTAAGTTTATGTAGATTATCACCTAAACACCACCATATTACAATAAATAGTAATAACCGAGCAAAGCTCGCCCAGGTACTTTTAATATAAAATGATATTCACTACAGGAACCATATTTGGTGGTAGAGTAACATTTTTGACAAACTATGAATTTCGGGAAGAAAAAGCGCAATTATTTGCTCATTAATATTTGGTGATAATTTACTAAATTTGGTTTCAAAGTGCAGTCATGACTAAAATAAGAGTTTCGTAATTTTAGGTTTTCTATTTTTTGTTATGGTTTAATTTTTTGTTTATATTATTTGTTTTTGCTGTTCGGTGTTTGTTTTAGTTAGTAGAGGCTATGGGTCACAATATTTTTTATTATATACATATATATATTATATTTATCTCCATAATTTAATATAAAATATAAATATTGAATCTCTGCTAGAGCCTTACAAAAAATTAAACTTTAAAATAAATAACTAAACAGTCTTGAAAACAGGTTTATGCATACCAGCAGCAGAATTATAATATCTATGCCAGTTCAGTTATTACATGGATTATTTAACACTTACACACCTTATTTAAAAAAAAAAAAAAACTATTCTGCTACAACGACACGATTGACACTACACTTTGCATACACGCACTGACATTGCCTGTGCGCGGGAAGCCAATTTATAATGTTTTTATTTTCTATCACTGCCAAGATAACCCCACGGTCAGGTCATGAGCGATACTTTATTCTGAGAAGCCGGCGTGCAAAATACCGCACAAAATACGCAGGATTACATGTCTGAATTCTAATTTTTGTTATTTCTCGTCAACCTGTGATTCATGACGTGATTTCATCATAGAGTGCGTTACCCCAGCCGACTAAGTGCTCCTTTTAAGAATTGATAAATGCAAATAATTAGATCATTACTTCGTGTAAATGTCCCCGAAAGTAAATAATTTGACACCCCGCCGTTTCAGAGATAATGAGGAAAATAAAATTCGGCTGGCGTAACGTTACCCCAGCCGACTTTTTTTGATTCCGTCGGTTTATCTGGATAAAAAGTATACACAAAGATAGATTGAATTTGCTCTCAAATGACCCCGATAAAATTAAATTTGACACCTTTATGGTTTTCGAGTTATTTCATTTTCTGCTGCGGTAACGTTTGGTCAATCTCTGTATCTCTGAATCCGTAAGACGCAGAATCATGATTTTTTTTATACGTATAGAACGGAATTTGTCACCATTTGACACCTAGTTATCTTAAATATTAATAATATGGTTTTCGAGTAATAAATATTATTCTGAAAACCATATTTTCGGTTCTAGTTATTAAACGAGGGAACCCTGAAAATTCAAACTAGTCCTAATATATGCCTCTTATAGAGACATACAAAACATCAAAACTTTCATCAGCCTAATCCAAAGCATTGGCAAGTTATAATGATATTACTGGTTCCAGAAAGCCAGATTCTGGGCTCTCGATTTAAACGAGGAAAATAATACTTTCCTTCCACTTGGCTGATTCCATATTTAAACAATAATTAGACACTTTAACCAAAAATATACATACAAATTTTCAGCTTGATATACTATCGTATATAAGAAATAATAAATAAAAACTAAACCTAGATAATTCTTCCCGATTACCCGACCAAGTTCGAATGTGCATCTAAAAGCGGCCGTACGATACATAACGTATACCTTCTAAAATCTGCACAATAATAATAAGTGGTTGGGTATATTCAAGTAGAAAAATTGTTAGGATTAATTTTAATATTATAAAGACTCGTATTTAATAAATGAAACCTTAGGGTCAACAGCAGAAACAGCCTCCGTGGTCCAGTAGTTAAGGCGTTTGCCTGTTGACCCGGGGGTCGTGGGTTCGATTTCCACCGGAAGCATACTTTGTTTAGTTGTTTCCAGTTTGGTAGGACATTGCAGACGTGAATCACCTGATTGTCCGATAATAAAGATGATTCCGTGCTTCGGAAGGCTCGTTAAGCCGGTGGTCCCGGCTGCCATCTGGTAGTCGTTAAAGGAACCACGTCAGAGGCCGAGAGGCGGTTCCGAAGAACTCTGGCACCAGGGTGTGCATGGTCGATTGACCGTGACACCTATTCAAAATGATGATGATGATGATGATGAATGAAACCTTAGGGTGACTTACAGATTTTCTCTTTCAGCAAAACTATTACTTAAATGGCAATGTCTACATACTAATAATGTAAATAAAATATCTTTTTATATTTTTTTTGTTTGAATGATTTTAAGGCAGACCTCTTAAATAGAGGTCTGCCGTCTGCATAATAGTTCAATCCAACTGTCACCGTAGTTGGTAATCAAAAACCAACGCAAAGGTTATATTCTATAAGGTAAGACAATCAAGAGATAAATAAAAAAAAATCTTGAGTGTTATTTATTTTTGCTGCTCTCGCGTACTAAGTGTCAGTTTTACAAATTGGGAGTAAAATGTGTATCCATCAACTAGGAAAACGCGTCGTTATTAGCTAAACAAATGAACTAGAAGTCCGTATTTCTTTTTCTATATTATGTACTGCTAGTTTTATTCTGCATTGCTTTATGCGAAGATGTAGGGGACATCTTACAAAGATTTGTTCGAAATCAAAAGTAGTCTGTACCACAGTACAGAGTATCAATACTTTTTTGTGTCCTTCTTTGAAAATAAAATATATACTAGCTTTTGCCCGCGGCCCCGTCCGCGTCAATGTCGATCCCTCGGAAATCGTACTTTTTCCCGGGATAAAAGGTAGCCTATGTCCTTCTCGCACTCCAGAGAACTTGTATGCAAAATTTCATGATGATCGGTTCAGTAGTTACGGCGTGAAAGCGTAACAAACAAACAAACAAACTCACTTTCGCATTTATAATATTAGTTAGGATTTGTTATTATGCGCGAGCAAAACTAGGGACTATCGCTGCGCTGTCCCGCTCGTGCACATTAGCCAATGAAATTGCAGTTACGAGCAAGTGCAGTTGTATTTTTTTCTAATTCTATCTAACAAAGCAAGTATTACATACTCGTATTTCCAATATTACCTATAGCTGCCTTTGGTCTTGCAATAATAGACTTGGTCAATCCCGTTAGGAATCAATACATTATAAAGTATAAGTATGGAGGAAATAAGTAATTCCATTGTATAAGGCATATACTTTTTTATTAAAAAAATTTCCACTCGCCTGTACCATCCAATTTAGAATACAATGCCGTCGAATATGGAAGTATATCTAGTAGTATGCCGCAGCCGCTTTCAGATGCACATCAGAACTTGGCCGGGTAATCGGAAAAAATATCTAGGTTTAGTTTTTAATTATTATTTCTTATATACGAAAGTATATCAAGCTAAAAATTGGTATGTATGTTTTTCGATAAAGTGTCTAATTATTGTTTAAATATGGAATCAGCCTGGTAAAAGGAAAGTATTATTTTCCTCGTTTAAATCGAGAGCCCAGAATCTGGCTTTCTGGAACCAGTAATATCATTATAACTTGCCAATGCTTTGGATTAGGCTGATGAAAGTTTTGATGTTTTGTATGTCTCTATAAGAGGCATCTATTAGGACTAGTTTGAATTTTCAGGGTTCCCTCGTTTAATAACTAGAACCGAAAATATGGTTTTCAAAATAATATTTATTACCCGCAAACCATATTATTAATATTAAGATAACTAGGTGTCAAATGGTGACAAATTCCGTTCTATACGTATAAAAAAAATCATGATTCTGCGTCTTACGGTTTCAGAGATACAGAGATTGGCCAAACGTTACCGCAGCAGAAAATGAAATAACTCGAAATCCATAAAGGTGTCAAATTTAATTTTATCGGGGACATTTGAGAGCAAATTCAATCTATCTTTGTGCATACTTTTTATCCAGATAAACCGACGGGATCAAAAAAAGTCGGCTGGGGTAACGTTACGCCAGCCGAATTTTATTTTCCTCATTATCTCTGAAACAGCGGGGTGTCAAATTATTTACTTTCGGGGACATTTACACGAAGTAATGATCTAATTATTTGCATTTATCAATTCGTAAAAGGAGCACTTAGTCGGCTGGGGTAACGCACTCTTCATCATATTGGGTCGCATCATTGTCTATTTTCATGTTTACTTTGTCAAGTCTTAGTACTCATAAGATCTTATTCATGCAACTACTATCGCCTTTGCCATTACTTGTACTTGTACTACAAAAATCATGACATTTGTTTGTCATACCCTAGTCATACATGGGTATGAATCTAATAATGTCATACCATACCAAAAATTGAGATCATTACACAGCTATTATTGTTTTAATTGTCCTAAAAAACGGCTTGTTTTAACCCATTTCAAAAAAAGGTATCAATTCGACCCGTAGGCATGTCTGAATATTTTCAGAGTTGCTTTTGACCTGCCAGTAAAGTCGACGAAGCTGAAGACGGAGGACGGCAGTGTGGCGTCGACAAAGGCCGAGGTGCTGGGAGAGATCGAGAGGTTTTATGGGCAGCTTTATACTTCAATAGCCCAACCCATTGTCAGCTTGGCCAAAGATCCGAGAGCCAAGCTAACCCGTCACTATACCGAAGACATCCCGGACATCAGCCTGTACGAGATTAGGATTGCCCTCAAACAGCTAAAGAACAACAAGGCGCCGGGCGAGGACGGAATTACAGCAGAGCTTCTGAAAGCGGGCGGAACGCCGGTACTGAAAGTCCTTCAGAGGCTCTTTAATTCCGTTCTGTTCGAGGGCATTACGCCGGAGGCGTGGAACAGGGGTGTGGTGGTTTTGTTCTTCAAAAAGGGTGATAATACTCTACTGAAGAACTATAGACCCATCACGCTCCTGAACCACGTCTATAAGCTGTTTTCGAGGGTGATCACGAATCGTCTCACGAACAGGCTCGATGCTTTCCAGCCTCCCGAACAAGCCGGTTTCCGAAAAGGCTACAGTACCATAGACCACATCCATACGCTGCGGCAGGTTATACAGAAGACCAGAGAGTATAACCGGCCATTATGCTTAGCGTTTGTGGACTATGAGAAAGCCTTTAATTCGGTCGAAACATGGGCCGTGCTTCAGTCCCTCCAGCAATGCCGCATCGACCATCGGTATATCGAAGTGTTGAAGTGCTTATACAGCAACGCCACCATGTCAGTTCGAGTACAGGAGCAGAGCACGAAGGCTATACCATTGCAGCGAGGTGTGAGATAGGGAGACGTCATATCTCCGAAACTGTTCACCGCTGCTCTGGAGGATGCCTTCAAGCTCCTGGAATGGGAAGGACTTGGCATCAACATCAATGGCGAGTATATCACTCACCTTCGATTTGCCGATGACATCGTTGTTATGGCGGAGACGCTGGAGGACTTAAGTACCATGCTCAATGACCTCAATGGAGTTTCCCAACAAGTGGGCCTTAAAATGAACATGGACAAGACGAAAATAATGTCGAATGTCCATGTTGTGCCTGCACCGGTATCTGTTGGGAGCTCCATCCTTGAAGCTGTGGACCAATATGTCTACTTGGGTCAGTTGATCCAGGTTGGAAGTTCCAGCTTTGAGGACGAGGTCTTTCAACGAATCCAACTCGGCTGGGCAGCGTTCGGGAAGCTCCGCAGTGTCTTCTCGTCCAAAATACCTCAGTGCCTTAAGACAAAAGTCTATAATCAATGTGTTGCTTAAAACCTAATTACCCTGCGCGGGGCGGTCAGCCCGAACACTGTTACCCCGGCAAGGGAACAAACCAAACATACATACAAAAAAATTACGCTCTGCTACCAAAGAATGCTTATTAAACTATGTTACTCTGTGGGTGGGTCAGCCCAACAAACGGTTACCCCTTTCAAGGGGAAAAACAAACTTACATACAAACAAACTACGCAGCTCTGCTACCACCCTAGATAAAGGTCTAGGGACCTCCTAACCTACTAATAATCTAAATTAAAATATATTAAACTAACTTACATTTATATCTTCTTCGAACGCCCTCGTTCGGCAGGATCCAGAATCTTCCTTCGAGTTGGGTGAGGCCTTGGACCTCTTCCGCGGTCTCAAGGCAGGCGCGCACGAATTGGTTCCCTATTCACCCCTCCCTGAGCTCATTTGTAGCCCCAAACGAATATGACGATAGTTAGCACTTCACCAAAAACCATGTGATTTAAGAGTCAAATTTATGGGTTCCGACACAACCCCAACGTCGCGTCCATGCGGTTGTCAACCAATTGACAATTACACTGATTTTACACATATATATCGTACTTAGTCTATGGCACACTGCCTCACAAACAATAGGTCAACTCAAACAAAGGTATTTAATTAACTATAGTCACTGAATGTTTCACAAACCAAAAAACCGTATTGAGTCCAACGCTGACTCACGTGACACCCGCGTGTCAATGAGAATTTCTGAGAAATATTGTATCTAATCTATGGCACACTGCCTCACAAATAATAGATCATCATAACAGGGGCATTTATCAAACTATAATCGATTCACAATTCACCCGGAACTCCATGATGAATGACAAACAAACAAAACGATGCTGGAGCCGCGCCGGCTCAACGTGACACGTCCATCGCGTCAAAGAGATTCTGAGAACTGGTCCGCCCGTCCGTGAGCGAGACCGCTAGCACACACACCCCGCGCGCCCGCGCATACCGATGCATTATACCGCGACACCGGTCGAGCCGATCTCATTCAATTTTATAAAATCTATGTGGGTATACGAATATAAAATATCTGCGCCGGCGCGGGAATTCATTCTTTACCGAACAGTTACCAGTGATGACTTACGGGTCCGAAACGTGGTCCCTTACTATGGGTCTCATAAGAAAGCTCAAAGTCGCTCAAAGAGGTATGGAGAGGGCTATGCTCGGTGTTTCTCTGCGAGATCGAATCAGAAACGAGGAGATTCTTAAGAGGACTAAGGCCACTGACATAGCTCAGCGGATTAGCTCTTTGAAGTGGCAGTAGGCGGGGCACATAGCTCGTAGAACCGATGGCCGATGGGGCAGAAGGGTTCTCGAATGGCGACCACGTACCGGCAAGCGCAGCGTCGGACATCCACCAACCAGATGGTCGGATGACCTGACTAAGGTCGCAGGAAGACGCTGGATGCAGGCCGCTTCCAACCGGTCGTATTGGAAATCCTTGGGGGAGGCCTATGTCCAGCAGTGGACTTCTTGCGGCTGATGTGATGATGATGATGATGCCAGTAAACATCTGTGCTAAATTTCATAAGTCTGCAATAATATAGTCAGAGTTACTAAAACATATTTTTGTTTGAATTATATGACGATTACAACTTTTACAACTTTTTGAATCGTTATCTCTCAAAAACGGTGGCTCGTAGGAAAAAAAAAAGAATAATACATTTTTGTAGATCATTTTATGATCTACAATTTTTGTCTGAAGTATTTTATGATAAAACTTACCGTTTTGCTGACTATCACTAAAACGACTTTTGACCTTAAATATTTTATTTTCCATTAAGGGGAAAGATGGGGAACTTTAAATTTTTTTTTTCTAATCATATTTTACACAATCTTACTGATTTTCAGCTTGGTGGGAATTTAGGAAGCTTCGAATGTCTAAATTGACCGGACTAAGTATAATAGATGACCGTGTAGATGACACTTATTCTTAGAATCGAAATATGATGCACTTAGTCACTGCGATCATAATAATCATAAAAATAATTGCTGAGAATCAGTATTATCTGCAGTTTCCATAATAATAAGATCTTGAAACTCTGTATACCTTATATTCGAGGTATACCTTAGTTTCAAGATCTTATTATTGAGATTAGAGATTAGAGGAAGATTTATTTAATATCTTTACTACCCTGGATCGATCGGCGTTCCATATTTCGTGCATTGTTTAGTCCACGCGTAATTCTCGTCTGTTTTTTCCCACGGCTTGAGAGTGTCATCATCAGGGCCGTCACTAAACTATTGGAGGTCCTAGGCATATTATGGGAAATAAAATATGGTGAAATATCTACGCGGGCGGGGTTTGAATCTGCGACCTTAGGTATCTGTACGACCTATGCTCTGCCTTGAGTATTTACTTGTAAAAGTGGGGAAGTTGTATTAGGTGACGCAGGCCTTAATGCGTATAAGGGGAATGGGAAATGGTGGAGATTTTCGACGCCGAGGTATGATGCGGTAGCTCAAATGGCAGAGCATAGGTTGTACAGAGATTAAGGTCGCAGGTTCAACCCTCGCCCGCGTGGAATTTTTTCACCATATTCTATTTCTTAATTTAATTATAGTATAATTATAGGACCTTGACAGACCACTGTTTCTTTAGTATTATTGCGTTAGAGGTTTTATTAATTCTTATATTAAAAATAATAGATTTAAAAAAATTGCGTTTCAAAAATCGATCTTGTAAATAAACTTATTTCATAATTTCTTATGGAAAATGTGCACGATAAAATCTTTATCTGTAATATTGTTTGCTTTCTAAATAAAATTTTGCATTTTTTGTATCCATCTCTCAGAATAGAACTGGGGTTGACTCATAATTTCAAGAAGAAACAATAAATCTGTCGTGTAGAAATTAAACAACTGATATAATAAAATGAGATATGTTGACATTGCTCTCAATTAAAAATATAGGACAGTCTTTTATCCAGTTACAGGAAAAATATTATTTATAATGTGTTTGCTCGAGTCCTAAAGTGATAAAAAAATAAAGAGTAAACAAGGAAAATAATTGTTGACTAGCGTTACAACCAGGTACTATTCATATTTATTCTATAGTTCAGTACTTATTTATTTGCTGGTTTCCGCATAAGCCTTCCCTGTTCGTCCGTCTGTCATAGGGCTCTATCTTTCGAATACCCTAATAGTTAAGAAATTTGTAATTACCGCAGAATGATATTTTGTTGCAGCTATAACAACAAACAATAAAATGAAAAAGAAATCCTCCATGCTAGTCTGGGAGAAAAGAAAAAACGTAGAATGTACCAGCTGCTTCTCTTCCCGCGCAGATCGTAAAAGCCGATTGAGGGAATGAGTAAAATCTGGGGAATCATGTTAATAGGCGATGCGGCTAGCAACCCATCACTATTTTGATTTCGTTTTCCACCGAATGCCCACCAATACGCTGAACGTGGCCTTCAGGTCAGCCAGTCAGGTCAGGACCTAGGCTATGTCTACCCCGCAGGGGAAAAAGACGTGATACTATGTATGTATGAAAAAATAAAATAAAAGGGCATGTATACCTAATATTTATTTTAGCTACAGAATTACTATAACAAACATTGGACAAAATATCCAACATAACATGCTACTTTTATCTCGACTTCTAGAAACTAAACCTTGCAGATCGTTGTTTATCCTTACTAATATTATAAATGCGAAAGTGAGTTAGTTTGTTTGTTTATTTGTTTGTTTGTTTGTTTGTTACGCTTTCACGCCGTAACAACTAAACTAATCATCATAAAATTTTGCATACAAGTTCTCTGGAGTGCGGAGAAGGACATAGGCTACCTTTTATCCCAGGAAAAAGTACTATTCCCGAGGGATCGACATTGACGCGGGCGGAGCCGCGGGCGAAAGCTAGTTTTTTATAACTGCCCATTTCAGATTACTATTTTGTTTATAAATTAAGGAGCTGTGAGCGTAACTACTACGCCATGCCACCCGTAATTTTATTATTTTACTCCTAAATCAGATCAAATAAAAAATCTAAATCTGTACTTCGGAAGTAAATTATCTGTAGTATTTATAATAGAATGTATTAAAATACAAACAATCTTGCAATTAGTCTTGTTATTTTGGTTACTAACAAATTACAGATTCAGTTTTTTTTTTTCATTTCTTCCATGCTGGTACTCGCATATCGTAAAAATCGATCGAGGGAATGGGTTAAAATGTCACGAATCATATTAGTAGGCGATGCGGTTAGCAACCCATCACTATTTTGATTCCGTTTTCCACCTAACGCAGACTAAAATGCTAAACGTGGCTTTTAAGTCTTACAAGACCTGGGCTCTGTCTGCCCCGCAAGGGAAAAAGACGTGATACTATATGAATGTATGTGTAGAATAAAATTACAGGTGGTATTAGTTTCGGATGATTACTATCTTCAAACCAATTTTAAAGTATTTCTATTTGACATGCCACATAGCTATTGCTGACTACAAATGGCTGGACACAAGTGTCAGATTTTTCAAACTTAAGGGATCGTGATTGTGTGCGTGAGCAGTCGGGAGATCAAGAAATTGTAGGTATATTACTAGTGAGCACACCAATCATACATTCCTCCTCATCAGAACGGTTTCCCGGTTGCATCCTTAAGGAACCTACGTGGCTACGTGACCTGTTCAGTGACGAAAGCTACACGCTATATTTAAATTGTAAGGCGTAGCTTGCGCAGTTTTTTGACCATTACCTAGACATTGATAAAGACAAATATCAGACAAATTATATTAATTTTATTTGCAAGCAAATTAAAAAGAATGGCAGCGTGCAGTCATATATTCGACAAAGTTTACACCTCAGGTTTATACAGTCACCTGCCTGACGCAATCCCTCCGATGCTGTTACAAGAGATTAGTAGAGAAGTACAAGAATTTAGCTACGCCAGGAATCGAACTACGCCTCTCGTTTGACCGACTAGCATGTTAACGACATCCATAACCCAGCAGCTATTTACTTCACTTTCTGTGTCTAAATCCAAAAATCCTAATTTGATTGCTATTTCGATTTCCAGAAACCACCAACGACTGTCAGAATCTTTGATCGCAATGACTACTACAGTGTTCACGGAGTGGACGCGACCACAGCTGCCCGGGAGGTATTTTCTTCGGTGTCCAACATCAAGAAGATGGGTATCGAGCCGAATAAGTTGGATTATCTTGTGCTCTCTAAAGGAAATTTCGAAATACTCATCAAGAAACTCCTATTGGTAAGCTTTTTCTAGTAGCGAACGAATTTTTTTCTTGTTAAATTTAAGGGCTCCTACACACAGTGCCGACGGCATAGCCGGCAGGTTTTTGCCACGCGGTTCGTGACTGGGCCTTAAAGTACATAAACATAAGGCACATTATGTGCGCCGCCCGGCATACAAAGGCTTGCCCAGCGCCATGGGTGGCAGCCAAGCGGCCGGCATTGTGTGTAGGAGCCTTCATATCGAATAACTTTATATAAAATAATTTGTACGAGTTAACAACTGTGGCTAATACTATAAATGGAGAAGTCATAAACAAACAAACTGTGTGTTTGCCCAGCAAGTCAGAACAAAAGAATTAATTGTCGTGATTTGTTGCAAACAGATATTATGTCATCTGAAACTTCACAAATATATATTTAAGTTGTTTAGTGGTTTAGAGTATCTTAGTTGTAATTATAAGACACCCAGATACAAAATACAAAAAGCCCTATCATACTTTACAACGGTTCAGGTCCATGGACACTAAGGGACAGTATAAGACGGTAAGAACATGGTGTGATTGAGTCAATCAGGCAGGGTAATGAGATATTGACACTATGTTCTTACCGTCTTATACTGTCCCTTAGTGTCCATAGACCTGAACCGTTGATTATACTAGTGGTTCTGCGAGAACAGTAGACCTCGCAAGCCCTTACAACCAACATCCACATTTGCCCTCCAGTGCTCTAAAATATATCTGTTACTGATATGCTAATTGACTAAAGGATGATTTCCTTCAGTTACTATTTCCCAATCCCCGCTGCTCTCAATTAGGTACCAGAGGAAACGGAATTTTAAACCTACATTCCCCTTATCAGAAGACCCGACCAGACCCTTTTTTAAGAGGAAACACTAAGCTCGAGAGAATTGAAAAATAGATATTTATATTGCTGTCGCGCCGCGTGCCCAAACAAACCCCGCAGAGTGCGATAGAGATAACTGCAGCTCGGCCGGAAAATACTTATTAAAATTACACAAAATGAACGCTTTGTAGTCCTCTGATTTCTTCTCCAAAACTTAACCGATTTAATTTCTTTTTACATTAAAAATTTAAAATAAGCTATGGCTGTGTTTCTGCGTTTCTTTTTCTTATATAATTGCCTAAATTTCGGAAATTAGTACCAATTTTTCATGTTTTTGAAGGTTCATAACTTGCTCTTGTATGGAAACACGGCCCTTGAGTACCATGTTTAGTATGATTTTGTACACATTAACTAAGTTGGAGTGATCCTCTTCAAGATCGGAAATATCGGAATAGCGAACTTGGCATGGGTGAATAGGAGGCAAAGTTTAAGTACCCGGTTTCATAGTTGTTATGTTACCAATTGGTAAAAATTTTAATAGGACGCTAATTTTCAACTATTATGGCAGACAAACATGCGAACTTTACGTTAAGAAGTGGCCGGCATCTATAAGGGTTCAGTCAATTTTAATATTTAAGCTACCATTTTGGTTATTAGTAATAACATTTGCATATTTAGTCCCTAGTCTTAATACTAGTCCTTAGTCTGTATACTTATTATAATAATACATTCTAATACAGGATAGCATGTGAATCTTTTTATTTATTTTTAATTTTTATTTCAGGATTCTAAGTTTATTCAGTGTTTTCAATTATAAAAGTAATAAGCAGTATCATGCTTTAAGCCAAAAAATATTTTTCATATTTTGATTTTTGTTCCTTAGGGAAAGTTGTTCAATTTCACTCCCTTTCCCACTTCACGTACTTCAACTTCTTTCATAAATATACAGAAAATCGATTGCAGACAACTTTTGGGCAAATTTCCGACTATAAACACGTTCAAGTTTATCGTATAAAAAAGATGTTCAGACAAAAAAGTTGCGTCTTAATGAGAATAACAAAAAAGTATAATGACATTTTTGATTTTTTTTCCAAATAGCTGTGTTATGAGTTTTTTTAAGTTTCGGACCCCCACATATCCGCCATTTTTTTAAATTTCGAAAATCTGCCACGATAAACAAAATCTATATAATTACCGAACCTGCTCACAAAATTTCATGACAATCGGTTGAGAAATGCGACCTGTAGGCGAGAACAGACAGACAGACAGACAGACAGAAGGACAAAAGAATTTTGGGCTAGTGGAAACTGAGACGCTTCGCTCGCTCGGTCAATGAGACGCTTCGCTCGCTCTGTCAATTAATCTATATCTATACATATAATAAAACAGTAAAAATATTTTGTCTGTACAATTAGAATTTTTGACTGAAATGGATAGAGGGACACTTAAAAAGAATAATAGAAAACTTCAAAAATGGCAAAGTTTTATGCCCACTTTGCACCCCTATTTTACACCTAAAGGGATGATTTTTGAGTAAAATATTTTACTCGTGTTTCATACCTTTCAATAAAGAACCTTCATGCTGAATTTCATTCGAATAACTTCAAAAACGACAAAGTTTCATACTAACTTATAACGGGGATGCAAAGTTAGTATGAAACTTTGCGTTTTTGAAGTTATTCAATTGAAATTCAATATTAAAGTGTTTCATTGAAAGTCATGAACTAATGTATTCCGGGTAATTCTACTGTTCTTGAGACATCGACACTTACGCGGGCGGAGCCGCGGGCCAAAGGCAAACCTGATTTATATATCAACGCACAGCCGAAACTACTGTGCCCAGAAACTTGAAATTTGGCACAGGGATTCTTTTTATGATGTAAATGAGCACTAAGAAAGGATTTTTAGAAAATCAAAGGCGGTGAAGTTTTATGGAATTTTCTCATTTCTGGACTTAGAAGTTTGAAAGTAGGCACACAAGTTCTCAATTAAAATTAAAAAAGATCTGTTAAGGTGAACCAGACAACATTCTCCCTTGAAGGGGTAAATTGGGGGTAAAGTTTGTATGGAATTTTTCCATTTCTAGACATAGAATATAAAAATAGGTATGTAAGTTCTCGATTATAATTAAAAAGATATGTGTAGGTGAAATGTATAAAATCCCCTCCTTAAGGGGCAACATGGGTGGGGGGGGGGGGGGGGGGGGGGGGTAAGTTTGTATGGACATTTTCTCATTTCTGGACGTTCTGGATTACAAATAAAAAGATGTATGTAGGTAAAACCGACGAAATTTTCGCCTGAAGGGATAAAATAGGGGAATAAAGGTGGTTTGTTTTTTTTTCATTTCTAGACTTAGAAGTATGAAAATAAGTATATACGTTCTAGATTACAATTACAAAAGATCTGTATAGGTGAAATGTATAAAATTCCCCCCTTAAGGGATAAAAGGGACCCCTCCCTTTTGGATTGTATGGATATTTTCTCATTTCTGGACATAGAAGTATAAAAATAAGTATATATGTTCACATTACAATTAGATTTGTGTAGTTAAAATGGACGAAATTTCCCCTTGAAGGGGTAAAATAGGCGGGGTAAAGTTTGTATGGATGTTTTTTATTTACTTAGAAATATGACAATAAGAAGTTCTCCATTACAGATATAAAAATATCTGTGTAGGTGAAAGAGGCAAAATCCCCTCCTTAAGGGCTAAAGATCTATGCAGGTGAAATGTATTAAATTCCCCCTTGAGGGGAAAAAGCAGAGGGGGAGGGGTTTGTATGGAATTCTTATCATTTCTAATGTTCCCAAGGGAACGACATTAACGCGGGTGGAGCCGCGGGCAACAGCTAGTATATTAATAAGAATATGACAAACACGATCGTGTGTAGGCAATTGACCTTACACTATATCTGGTGTTATTATGTTTGTGATAACACATCCTCGGTTTAATTACATTAGTTTTGACCACTGATCGCCGATCGATAAGTTAATCGCTATGATTCTATTGACTTGCTTGCTTCCGGTTATGAATTACTTTGAATTTCTAATATTTAAGACAAATTAAACGTGTATTTTTTTTTCAAGATTTTTACGTAATACATATCAAAACGATTGGGTTCGGCCTGTATCAATTTTCTTTTTTCTTACAAAAACCGGTCTATTTATGGCCCCTAACGTGCCGAACAAACATACAGCCATCTAGTGCGCTCCGAATAGTCCACGTCCAAGAACTTTGGAAGTGGCTAGACCTATAAAATAAACATATTACGAGTAAAATATATCTTACATCTTTTTAAGGTGAGACGTTACAGAGTAGAAATATACGTAGCGGAAGGATCAGTGAAGAATAACGAGTGGGCACTCAAGTACAAAGGGTCCCCGGGATGCCTATCGCAGTTAGAAGAGGTGTTAGGAGAAGGACTTGGAGTATCAGATGAGAACGCGCCGTGTTTGATGGCTGTGAATATAAAGACGGATCCAGTGACCAAGGTATGTTTTCGATAGGATTGTCTATGTAGCGTATTATTACTAAGGTAAGGTAGGCACAGATTGCTAATAATTTGTAGGAAGACTAGAAGTATAGGCGTGCCAGTAATATCACCACGAGTATTATTCTGGCACCCCTTATGTATTATTTTATCCTAATTATTGTCAGCGCAATATTTTACCTACTTAGATACTTCTCAGGATACGTGAAGAATTTATAGCCTATGTGCTATCCTTATGCGACAGCTATGATTCGTCAGAATCCCTCTTGTAGTTTCTGCATGAAGGAATAACGAACATCCTCACATGAAGATGAACTTACACATGTTTAATAATAAGATGGCAGCGGCAAATAACAGCTGCTGGACATAAGCAATTAGAGACTTCCATAATGACCGGTTGAAAGCGGCCTGAATCGGACGCCTTACTACGGACATACCATCTAGTGGGTGGGTTGTTCTGACACTGGCGGAGGATGTGTATCGATTTCCGTTATTTGTTCTTCAGTAGCAATTGGCTATGCGCGTACTGCCCTCGGGGAAATTAGTCTGCTTACGAAATTCATCTATTCTTCGTTTGAATCGAGTAGATAGTTCAGGGTTGCAAACTTCTTGTGTGTGTCACACCCTGAAAACGTGGCACGCCCCGTTGCTACAAGCGGTGCGCAGAGTCAAAATAGAAGGAGAGTTCGGTAGGCATTCCAGCGTACAATTTGATAAAGATAGATCTACTCGGCATATGGCATCCTTGACTGAATTAAAAAAAAAACGGGCCAAGTGCGAGTCGGACTCGCGCACGAAGGGTTCCGTACCGTTATCTATAAAAACGGCAAAAAAAACATGTCTGTTGTATGAGAGCCCCCCTTTAGAATTATTTTTATTTTTATTTAATTATTTATTTTTAAAGAAAATATATAATTAAATATTCTGTGTATATTTCAAGCGTCTACTTGTTGCTGTTATGAATATCGAGCAGAAACGAGCAAAAAAATTACGTTTGTTGTATGGGAGCCCCCTTAAATATTTATTATATATTTTTTATTTTTTTTAGTATATGTTGTTATAGCGGCAACAAAAATACATCATCTGTGAAAATTCCAACTCTCTAACTATCGCGGTTCATGAGATACAGCCTGGTGACAGACGGACAGACAGACAGACAGACAGACGGACAGCGGATAAGGTCCCGTTTTTACCTTTTAGGTACGGAACCCTAAAAATCAGCATGCATCTCCTCCATATGAGAATTCTGCAACTTTTAGGATGTATCTAATCAATATCTATTCAAGGGTGAACGCATTCACGTTTCAGGGTCGCCTACTAGGCGTCGCCTGTGTGTCCGTGAGCGAGTACCAGTTATCAGTGGCAGAGTTCACCGACGATGACCTTCTCACGGAGCTGGAGACCATCGTAGTGCAAACGGCGCCGTCCGAGTGCCTCGTACCGCTCAGCGATAATGATGACGTATGTTTAACACGGACAAGTAGAGATAATACTGAAAGAATGAGATAAAAGATACGATCGGTAGTAATGTAAATGAGAGGCAGTATGAGCCGTAGTTCTTAAATTGGATATGTAATATTTTGTTGTACCTATCTTATTGCCTGTTCGTGGAAATGTTTTGATTTCAAATTAGGTACATTGTTTTATTTAGGAAAACATATTATTTAACGGTTTTATTGACGGATGTATCTGTTTGTTTGATTAAAGTTTAATTCTAAGAAATAGGAAATGTGTCTAGCAACTAATGATTTTAGCGACTATTGCAAATAGCCAATCTGTGTTGATTTGATTTTTTTTTATCTACTGTTTGTCTTTGCTTCTTTCCTTGCAATAGTTGCAATTTAATAATCTGATGATTTCTACTTCACTTACAAAAAAAAAAAAGTTAAACAAAGCCCGACTTGTGTTTGAGAAAAGAAACACAAAGACACTAAGACTTAACAGTATTAAAAGCTGACATATGGTAAAAAGAAATAAGTTGTCATTCGAATACATACCTATGCTAAATACTTAGTATCTTAGTGTGGAATAATTTATTTCTTGTTTGGTAATTTCAGTACAAAGCCCTCAAGAAGGTGATGGACAGAGCAAGCATCACAGTGACTAAGCTGAAAAAAAGCGAGTTTTCCACTGAAGGCCTGATCCAGGACCTCAATAGGCTGCTCAAGTTCAAAGAAAGTCAAACACAGGACGCCAACGCGTTCCCTGAAACCAGGAAAGAAACGGCAATGACTAGTTTGGCGGCGGCTGTCAAGTATATGTCGCTGTTGTCGGATAATACTAACTTCGGAAGGTAATTTTTTTATGCTATTGTTTGGTCAAAACATTCTCAAGTTCAATAAGAGCGATTCCAGAAACGAGGAAAGACACCGCTAAGACTAGTTTGCCGTCGTGTTTCACCCTTTGGATACGACACCCTAAAAAAGAATGCTGGAACAGTATAGCATTTGTAAGAGTAGTGTCTTGTTTTGTTTTACATGTTCTCGTGTTAAAAATACTGAATTGTTTTTAGATTCGGCATAAACACGATCCAGGCCGACTGTTTCTTGCACCTAGACGCAGCCGCTTTGTCAGCGTTAAACGTCTTTCCCGAGTTGGGCGATAATAGCCACTCACCTTCACGAAGCTTGTTTGGGCTGCTTGATAGATGTCGCACCCAACATGGCAAGAGGTATATTCTAATATTTTCTGACCGATATGTTCTGTCAGACTGCTATTCGAACTTATGTCAGATTTTTCCAAGTTGCCTAAGTGCATGCACAGTTCATTACGATGCTACGTTTTTTTGCTCACTATAGTTGGCGCCACTGTGGAGTAAAGCACCGACTTTTTTTTTAATACACGCGTACCTTAAAATTTTATCCTGATAACATAAATCAAACGATTAAAGTAAGAAAGAAAGAAACAATGATTGGTTCTCGCACTATATAAATTTGTTTACATACATATTGCAACTGCAATTACAAATTACACAAAAAAAGGTAACAAATTGGTCGATTAAATTAAGATTACAAATTAGGGATTCTTCTATACATGTTAATATAATAAAATAATATGGCTTCAAAACCATTATTAATATTATAAGTATCCTAGTAAATGTCATGTCGGAGACCTCACAGTACACTAGCGCGATTAACGGAGAATTCACATGTGTTAGTCTACATTTAGCAATATCGTAAAACTCAGAGAACTAGTCAGAGATACGGATTGGGCTCGTGTGAGATTAGAACACGCGTCTTTTATTAGATCATGATTTCATCAGCGCTGAAGTTTCCCTTTAGTTTGTTGGAATTGTTTCACAAATTTTATAGAACTCCTAGAAAGACGCACAAAACTTTATCATTGTAATGAATTCTCTAAAGATTGAATATATAATTTAAGACAACATGTTAACCTTTTCAACGTCACAGTCTGATATATGTGATAAATCAATTTTGTGCCCGCGCGAGTCATTCTGATAGCGCCACAGATTGTAAATGCATTGATCACTAAGTTGATGTCATAAATATCAGACTGTGCCGTTGAAAGGGTAGATAGTCGGGGGGAGTCTGATACATATATCTTGTTATTTTCTTACAGGCTCCTAGCACAGTGGCTGCGGCAACCACTCCGAGACATAAACCTGATTAACGAGCGCCTCGACATCGTGGAGCTGCTAGTGAACAGCTCGCAACTCAGGCTGCAGCTGTACGATGACCATCTCCGCAGAATCCCGGATTTACAGGCTTTAGCTAGACGGCTGACTCGCAAGAAGGCCAATCTTCATGACTGCTATAAGATATACCAGGTCTTTTATGACAGCTCTTGTACTCCTTTGTGTACGCATTTATAATCAGTGGTCCGAAACACTTCGCGTATCATAATCATCATCACAGCCGTTAAAAGTCCACTGTTGGGTGAAGGCCTCTCCCAAGGATTCTTGGTACCATGGGAGGATATTGCCATACTCGCCACGCTTGGCAAACGGGTTGGCGAGCGCAGTTTCTTTGGCTTCTTGTGCATTCAACTCTGCTGCCCGTCAGAAGCGTTAAGCTGGGTGATCATCATCAGGTCCTTTTTAGTCTCCACTACAGGAGCACGACCCTCTCTGTACTACTAGGGCCATACTTGGCTAGAGCAGCCAGAGGACTTGGCCTACACTCTCCACGCTGGCCAGACGGGTTGGAGAGGTGTCTTAGATGTTTATAAGCTTTGTTTAGCTTGTATTTCCTAAGTCGCCTTTAAGCTGGGTAATGATAGAAAATTGTTGGATTTGGGAAGGGAATGAAGGAATTAGGATACTACTTACATGGATGTATGGGGGAAAAGCAAGTAGCAGCTCGGGAGGCCGGGCGCGCGTACCTGTCGCCGTAACTGTAATCACCGGCCAAGCAGTTGAGGATGACACCCCAGACCTTATGAACATTTCGAGTATATTTACTTAAATTTTGAGTAATAAATCGTAACAGTGCATAATACCGTAGCCAAAAAGAGCGCGCGATGCAATAAGTATCATGTGCGCTGTTATTATCCACTAGGTAAATTTGCTCCACGCATTCCGACCACAGCTGAGACCAATTGGTCTCAGCATCATTAACGAGAATTCCGTGTGCAACTTCTAACCACCACTTCTTCGTCACATGGGTTGATTAACATAATTAAGCGCCTAAACGAATACGCTACTAATTTAAAGTGTAGAAAACTCGCTGACATGCATATGGTTTCCCCCACGTTTCGAAATATCACAATACGCCAAAAAAAATTACAAACTCGTCAGTCTGAGACGTCAGTAAACCGTTTGTTAACTATTGAAATATTTGCATTTTTCTTCCACGCTGGTCTGGGAGTAAAGAAAAAACGTAGAGTGTACCAGTTGCTTCTCTTCCCGCGCAGATTGTAAAAGCCGATCGAGGGAATGGGCAAATCTGACGAATCATATAGGCGATGCGGCTAGCAACCCACTACTACTTTGATTCCATTTTCCACCTCATCATCATCATCAGGTCTTTTTAGTCTTCACTGCGGGAGCATGACCCTCTCTGTACTACCGGTGCTATTCTTGGCCAGAGCAGACAGAGGACTTGGCCTACAATCTCCTCGCCGGCCAGACGGGTTGGAGCTTTGTTTAGCTTATATTTCCTAAGTCGCCTCTCACGACATGGAAGACTTGGATTGGAGTGGTCCTATTCTACTCTGACGGAAACCACACGGCTATTTTCCACCCAACATGCTAAGGTTAAAAAGACGTGATACCATGTATAAATGTTTGAAATATTTGCAGGCGATCAAAAGACTACCAGCGCTTCTGCAATGTTTGGCCGACGCAGACAACGCTACCGTACATTCTTCGCTGTCCGAACCCATATCGGAGCTCAACGGAGATCTGGACAAGTTCCTGCAGATGATTGAAGCCACTATTGATTTGGAAGCTGTTGATCGAGGTAATAGGCTTGTTTCCTAAAAAAATACAAATTAAAATAATTAGTCCGCCTTATAAATTATCGAAAAATATTAGATAGGCACCTACGTATTATTTCTTTTTTCAATCAAACAAAAATTTAAGCCTATTCAAGGTTTTACGAACACTTGGTGGCAGCAATTAAAGGTTAGGTCCAATGCAGCTTGCATTGCATATCACATTTTTTGACAAATACATATTATCTAATGACATTTGTCTAGTCAAATATTATCCAATGACAACGGCTTATCAGACCCGATGTTTCGGTGTTGCCATCTAGTGTCAAAAATTTTAGAAAACTATTTTTCAAAACAACTAATTGAAGAGAAAGTCCTCACAGACAAGTACTAATTTAAATTTATTTCTACATGGTGAAATTTTTATCGTGTTGGACCCTTAAAGGGGTGACTCAGACCATCAAAATGAACAAATTTTCCTATGGGAACAATGCTGGGAACTCAAAAAAAAATCGACATTCCCATACAAACTGGCCGGGCGGCGGAACTCTTATGTATGGAAATGACGACATTTTTTTTGCGTTCCCAGCATTGGGCCCATAGAAAAAGTTGTTCATATTGATGGTCTGAGTCACCCCTTTAAGGATCCAAAACGATCAAAATTTCATCATGTATATCTTCTCAGCATTAGTTGTTCATAGAATTTATTAATATCGCAAATATTAATAAATTCTATCCAACGAATATATACAATAATATATTTTTACTAGTCGTAGCGACACTAAGCGCCAGTTGGCAAGACAAATCGAGCATATCTGTTTAAAACAGTCAATATAAAAAAGAATTTATAATAATATAGAAAAAAGCCCCAATACCCAAAATCATTTTAAATAATGGCGTTCTGAGGTCTAATGCTGTCTTTGTCTCACTAGGTAATGGGCTAGTTTCCTGGGTCAAAATAATAATATTAAAATTAGTCTGTCAGTTAGATAATCAAAAAAATTTGACACGTATTTTTTTCTTTTTTCAATTAAACAATAAGCTGACGTCACAGTTTGGTAAAACGCGTAGCAAACTGCGACGTTACACGGAATTTTAGCGGGCGATATCTTTTTTTTTACCTGACGAAAGAAAAAATACGTGTCCAAAAGTAAAAATATGTTACTGGCAGACAAATTATACTCATAAATTACGAAAGAAATTATGGTGAAAAATTTCAAGTCGCTGGTTCAAGCCCGCATTAATTTTTTTCACCATATTTTATTTCTTAATTTGACAAAAGTATATCAATATAGCATTGTAAATGCAAAATAAAACACTTGCAAAAGACTAATTATATTTTTTTAGGGATCAAGCCGTTTGTTGCAGTTGCAGCACGAGGTTTGAGGACGTTTTTAGTAAAATAAAAATAAATAAATATATACGGTCGAATCACACAGATTGAGCTAGCCCCAAAGGAAGTTCGAGACTTGTGTTATGGGATACTAACTCAACGATACTATATTTTATAACAAATACATATATAGATAAACATCCAAGACCCAGGTCAATCTGAAAAAGATCATTTTTCCATTTTGACCTGGCCGGGGATCGAACCCGGGCACTCCGTGTCGCAGGCTAGCGTGTTAACCACTGCGCCACGGAGCTGTCAAAAGTGCTTCTGAGTATTCTGGCGTGAATTGACTTGCTGACTGGCGCGTGCAATAAAAGAAATGCTTATTTCAGGTGATTTCCTCGTGAAACCGTCTTTTGACGAACAACTGCAAAGCTTGAGCGAACAACTGGATCAGTTCCAATCTTCTGCGGAAAAGGAACTGAACAAAGCGGCTCGTGACCTCGGCTTGGATGCCGGCAAGTCCATCAAGCTGGAGATCAACCCGCAAAACGGATTCTATTTCAGGTATTTAAGCAAATCTAAATAAAGGAGCTATCTACAGGGTGAAATTTATTTCATTAGCATACGTTTAAGGTGTGTCTCAGACCACGAATCTGAACAACTTTCACTATGGGACCAACTTCGACATTGTGAAAAAATTATCTGCTTTTTTATACAAAAGTGGAATATCTTGGCCAAAACCTATGGAAAAGCTGATTTCTTTTTGCAATTTCAGAGTTGGTCCCATAGTGAAAGTTGTTCAGATTCGTGGTCTGAGTCACTCTTTAAAAGTTTGCTAATGAATTCAATTTCACCTGTATATGACCGGTATGTATGTGAATTTTCAGAATTGCTCAGATTTTGTATATGTTAGTCTATACCTATTTTTAAACATGTGTGCCAAATTTCATGAGTGTATGTATATATGTACATATGTTTTTCAGAGATAATTTGCCGTCTCCCCATCTCCTTATGTGAGGTGGTAAGGCGATTGGGAATGTATTGTAGTCCTCTGCACTTTATCGCCGCTCATCACAATGGGTATGTCATTGGGGTGGCCTTGACGGTCTTTGGTGATCCGTCATTGCTCGGGAGTCACTGAGAGTCGATGAAGATCTTCACTTTCCTCATATAGCGTGGGGCCCGACGATTACCTGAGTTTGAGATTTCCTTGTGTCTTTTCTTGTTGGACTCCGAGCAGTACACGTACCATGCCGGGACTGCGTATCTGAAGCGAGATCTTAAATAGGCCTACAGGGGCAAGCGCGAGGTTCAGACACCTCACATCTTCGGTCTGGCCAGCTTAATCTTGGCCACAACATCAGCGGCTTCATCGTCAGTGCTTTGTCGATTGTGACCCCCGAGCATAGAACTGGCTCGCTGAGTAATTTCCGGGGTGGCGGTTGATGGTGGTGTCTCGTCAGAATGGCTGGTCTTGTCCTCGTTCCAGTCAATGTGACTAGCTCCCCAAATTGAGGCAATTAGTGAAAGTCCCTATTTGGAGAGCCAGTCAGGTAAAGCGTCGAGTATGCTGTGAAGCCTTTTGATGGCATTCATAGGAGACATGGACGACGCGCCAACGCCAGCTCTGCCTGACCAACGACAGATGTCGTCGACTCCCGCTCTGACGGGGCATGCCGTTGATACGGCGTCGACACTTCGCGCTAATACAGTCTTTCATATAAGATAATATCTTAAATCGCATTAAATAAGTAGGTATCACCATCATCATCATCATGTAATAGATTGTACTTACACAACCTGGAAAATAATAAAAAATAAGCTAAGATATTGCCCATCTACGAGTATCTTTACATTGTATAAAGTAAAATGAAGTCGCTTCCGTTGTTGGTTCGCTTAAATCTTTTAAACTACTCAACCGAAAGGTAGAATAGAAAGGTATTATATATGTATGTGTGATTTACTGCCCATATTAGTATCATGTTAGTACATTACATTAACATTAGCATGTAATTCATATCTAATTCTTATGTCTTACTAGAACTTGTAATGTAGGTACATAATAGTGTGTATCTGCGAGAGCTGCTGCCGACAAACTGTCTTGCAGTTTGGCAGAATTTGTAATAAGGATATGTACTGTTTTGTATGAAATAAATAAATAAAAAAAAAAAAAAAAACCGACGAATCCCTTCCTACTTCTGGTAGAAAAAAAAGATGTACCTATGTGCCAAAAAATTTGATTCTTTGACCATAATGTAGTCAGGGGACATAAGTGCAGTAACACTGTAATGTCCATATTCCGCCCTGGAACATTAATGAGTAAAAGTCAAATTGTACTTAATACGCTCGATCGTCAAAAAGTTCATTATTGAGTAATTGTTTTAATGACAAAGTCCATTGCACGGTCCGGAGCTAGTAACATAGTCTACATAGTCCTTAAAAACAAACTTTACTGTTGTGCCGTTGTGCGTCTACATAACGTGTATTGTTATCCAGAAGGTGAAAGCTTCTGGAATAATTTTTGATGGTCACATGCCTTAATTCTTGCTGTATGATGGGTCGTGTGACTTTTATATCTCCTCTTTAAATTGAAGTAATTCTTACCAGCATCCCACTGATACTTGCGGTTCATTCTATGAAGCCGAGGGTTCGGCGTCCTCTATTACGCTAAGCAACATGATTATATTATAGGGGTAAATTTTAACATGATTATATGACGGTTACTAGAACTAACTGCCACGGTCTGCCAGCATGCTTGCTAGGCTCCTTCTCAGAGCTCCTTGTATGTGCTTATAGCAGTCCTTAAGTTGGCCATATATTTTTCTTTATTTGTCTCCTGGCACAAGCATATTTTGCTTAAAAGGAGGCTCCAGCAACATATTTGTTATAATGTTATTACCCAATAAAATATTTTTATTTTTTATTTTTGTATGAGGTTGGCAGTCTATACGTTATTGTCTTTGCTCTAATCTAATGAAGAAGTCACTTGGTTAGATCAATCAAAGCTGGGCTCGTTTGAATCCTGAGCCTAGCCGTTAACGGCGTCAACTTACATCTTAGATGATGTACAGATAATTAATTTAGCAGTTAGAGATTAGGTTAAATTTGCCGCAACCTAGTAAACAATTCAATTATATGCCTTCTTTAATTGTTTTAGAGTTACAATGAAAGACGAGCAAAGTCTCCGCGGCAACAAGAAGTATACGATTATAGACGCTGTGAAAGGGGGCGTAAGGTTCAAAACCAAAGCTTTGGAGAATATCACAGAAGACTATGTGACAGCCAAGTCTACATATGAAAAAGAACAGGATAAGGTTGTTGCTGAAATTGTAACTATTGCTGGTAGGTATATTTTTTTTATCAGAGATTACTCATAAAGTTTAAAAATAAAAAATAGTAGATTGTTGCACCAAGCAGAAAGTAATTTATTATAGCACCGAGTGCTATAAAAAGCACGAGTGCAATATAAATTACTTAATGCGAGGTGCATAATCTGCTTTTCTTTCAACTGCTACAAAAAAGTAGGTATGTGAAAATAAAACTGAAGATAAATTACCATCAGTGAAAAATTTGTTGTTTACATTCCCGTCATTTTTTCTTTCTGCCCAGTATTTTTTTAGCTCAGGCAATATCACCTCATTATCACCTTATGGCGCGCAGACTTGGTCATTGACTGCTAAGCAAAAGTCCAGTCTCGGAGTTTGTCAACGAGCCATGGAGCGTAGTATGTTGGGAGTCAAACTTTCCGACCGCATTAGAAATACAATACTGCGCTCCAAAACTCAGATCATAGACGCTGGACGAAAGGCCGCCAGTCTTAAATGGAACTGGGCAGGGCATATCTACCGCATGCCTGACGAGTTGTGGGCCAAAGCGACCACAATATGGATCCCACAAAATCGCAATCGAAAGCGTGGAAGGCCCAGAAAGAGATGGGAAGACGAACTGCAATCCTATCGGAAAGACTGGACTTCAGTAGCCCTCGACCGTAATAGTTGGAATGATGAAAGGGTGGCCTTTGCCCTGCAGTGGGACAGTATAGGCTAGAAATAGAATATCAATATTATAGGCTATTCCATATGGCCGTCAGGTTGGTCAACCTTTTTTTGTGACAAGTGACACTTATGGTTACGCGATTTAAAAAAAACTAAACTGTGCAGTAAAGGATTTCCATACATTTTTTCTGCTCTAGAGCAGCAAAGTTCCCCTTTGTGCTGAATATGTAGTGCAGTTATGATAGAATGCAGCGTAGTTAGAAGAAAACTATTTTAATAACTACTTTACTTTAGACAGAAGTCAACATCTATCTAAAGGTAGATAAAAACCCACCAAATCTTCTCATATCCTAAAATCTACTAAAATCTGACCGCATTGTTAGCTATTAACGCACACAAAAAGATTTCAAAGACAGACATTTTTCCAACACAACTAGGTCCCGTAGCAGTAGCATGATACGTTTATCGACTATCGTCATCTTGTTATCGTAATATTAAAGCGAGATGTGGATAGTTTGTCGCGCGTTGTAAATGGCGTCGTGGACGCCATGCTTCGGGCGCAGAAGTAACCTTTAAGAGGGCCCTTCCCGGCCCGTTAAAAAGCATGTTGTTTCATCCATTTGACTAACAAACAAGCGAGAACGCGATATCATTGAACGAAAAACTTGTTCTATGTAATACGTGTTTTTCAGTAAGCCTTACAAGTTAGTAGAATAATTGTTTTTTTCATTTAAAATATTCATTACATTTTGCAAGGTTTATAAAAACATTTTCTTTACATCTACTATTTATAAGTACTTTATGGACGGCCGAAGTTCAAGTAAAATTTGTGCAATAAGCAGATTTTTGGAGGCTTATACTGAATTTGTTTTTCATAATTAGATTTTTCTATTTCAATAGAAACCTAGAAATAGCGCACAAGATACCTGTAAGTTCTAAAGGTTTAAAAAAAAGTTTGTTACAACGCCATAATCACGTACGAGCGTTTGTATGAAAAGTATGACGGGTTGGGCGCTCTTAAACGTGCTTCCCCGAACAGTACAGCAAACTACAGGATAAACGTGATACTCACTCACTATCTCAGGCCAGGCCCGTCTTTTCGATTACATCTCATATTCGGTACCCAACACACCATCTTTGTTAAAAGCCCTCGGTTAACAAAGGGTGCTAAGGTTTTCTGAGCAAAGATTCAAAGGTTTATTCAGAAAATAGTGTTGTACGTGCTTTATATCGAATAAGACAGCAGTTATATCGAATTTCGTTTCACATAAAATTGATCTTATGTTATCATTTTATAGAATAATAAATACTTACTTTTTTCAGATTGGCCTGGGTCTTGGATGTTTATTATAGAATATGTGTATGTATCTATTATAAAATATAGTATCGTTGAGATAGTATACTATAACCAATTTCACAACTTACTGTCGGGCTAGCCCAATCTATGTGATTTGTCACTATATATATTTATAATTATTATTTATCTGGCCTTAAACTGAAATGTCAAACTGTTATTTTTATTAGTTTTACCTGTCCCGATGTTTGTCTGTAACCAAATCTTGTAAGTTAAATTTGATCCACTTCCCGGTTACCGATTGAGCTGAAATCTTGCATGCATGTGTAAATCGGGTGACAATACAATATAATGGAATCGTTGCGCTGGTCTGATGATGGCGTTAGAAGGTAAATAGGAACTCTTAAACTAAACAAGGTACTCCAATCGTATTTGGGCTCATTTAATTTCTCTTAGAAAACACTTTACAGAGTGGATTCGTTTATGATAAAAGCTTGTTATGAAAATCTCCATGCTGGTCTGGGAGAAAAGAAAAAGCGTAGAATGTGCCAGCTGCTTCTCTTCCCGCGCAGATCGTAGAAGCCGGTCAAGGGAATAGGCTAAAATCTAAGTTATCATGACAATCGGTGACGCGGCTAGCAACCCATCACTATTTTGATTCCGTTTTCCACCTTTACGTCCACCAATACGCTAAACGTGGCCTTTCGGTCTAATGACTTTAGGCTCTGTCTACTCCGTAAGGGATAAAGACATTGTAATATGTATATGTTACAAAAATGTAATTTTTGCAAAAAAAAACTTGTTATTTCAGCGGGCTACTCGGAGTGTCTATTCTGCCTGTCGCACATTCTGTCTCGCCTAGACGTGCTAGTAGCATTCGCAGTGGCCGCATCCACCGCCCCGCACCCCTACTGCAGACCCGTCCTCACGGAGACTCTCGACGAATTTATACTCAAAGATGTCAGACACCCGTGTCTAGAAGTGCAAGAGGGAGTGTCGTACATACCCAACGATGTCGTGTTTAAACAAGGTAAGAGCAGTAGTCACAGTCACACTTAAATATCTCCCGAATATCTCAATTACTTAGTCAGGCCATGGATCTTCCGGCCTTCTCCTAAACTTTTGACAACTACGGTGGACGGTGTTTGTTTTTTTTTAAATTGACATGTATCTAGCTCCAAATGAGCATTTGCTACTTTATCGGGCGTTCGAGGGCAGAGTTCCCTCAGCTTATATAGACAACATCACCAAGCCCCCAAGGGGGACGGACCGCGGCTTTGGGCGTTGCATGTGTGTTGACGTCTTGAAGGTCAGTTCAAAATCCATTACGGTTTATATGTCTTAGTAAAAAAAAGGCCAAAAGTTCTTGGTGAACTGGCAGCAAGCTGCGTTAGATAGACGTTAGATAGATCAATGGAAAAAGGAAGGGGAGGCCTTTGCCCACAATAGTGGGACACAATAACATACTAAAAACTATTTATAAAAATTGTCAATCATACGAAAGCCGCAATGTATTTTGAAGTGACGATACGAATTGTTCACCGTAGTTGTCAAAGAATCATGGCGAAATTTGTACAAATTAAATTAAAAAAAAGAGAAGGTGAAATATGTTTTATATGACTACTATGGCTCTGGTCAACAACTTGAATTAATCAGAATATTTTTTAAAGACGGGGAAAAAAAGATATTTATTTATTTAAATACTGATTTTTTAATCGATATCCGAACGCATATTAATAATTTTTGAGTTAATATCCGAACACTACCTGCAACTGACACGTTAAAATATATTAATTTATTGCAACACCACGCAAGCAGGCAACCATCCGCTAAAATAAAAAAACAACTGTCAATCCGACTGACATTTTTTCATTGACTTGACAGTTCTGAGTGACAGATCTACAACAAACAGTCAGTTTGACAACTATTGTGAACTTTTTTAGGCAAATGACAATGGCAATAAGGCTATAACTTTTATTGTGAAATATTTTATATAAACGGGGGTTTAAAAATATTTCTATTATGCAGACATGTTACTAGTAAGGTCCGCACTGTCTCCGGCTATCGCCCAGATATTTTTTATTTCTTTATTTAAAAAGAAACAATTACAACATCATTACAGAGCAAAACTGCAATTCGACGCTATAACCTCTAATAATACTATGTGTAGGTATTAATTCTCAATACTGCTCAATACTGCTATATAATTCATCTTCTCTTTTTTTATGTTTTTTATGTACATTCGATGTATGGGCGTTCGCCATGATTCTTTGGCAAGTAGGCTGGCTGGTCAATCCTCGTATGATTGAAGTAGGCGATGGATTATCCAAGTACCTATTGACTAATTGGTAGCCTCTTATCTCGGCTGGTGAGTTTCCGCACTGTCTCCGGCTATCGCCCAGATATTTTTTATTTCTTTATTTAAAAAGAAACAATTACAACATCATTACAGAGCAAAACTGCAATTCGACGCTATAACCTCTAATAATACTATGTGTAGGTATTAATTCTAATACATACATTTCTCGATTCTAACTTATTTTTACTATATTATTATATGTAAGGAAGATGTGGCGTATACCACGCCGTCTTGAGATGCATTTGCAAGGCAGAAGTTGTTAATATCGACGGGCTAAATCACGCCTTCAAGGATCGGACAGGGTTTTGTTTGCATATTGTATGTGGCTAAGATAGTATTTTTTATACGCGCATTATATTAGTGGAGAGGAGAACTAATGCCATTAAATAGAAGTAAGTTTAATAAGCACCTTTTTTTAAACTACTCTTACATGATGGTCTGGAAGAAAAGAAAAAAGTAGAATGTACCAGCTGCTTCTCTTCCCTCGCAGATCGTAAAAACCGATCGGGGGAATGGGCAAAATCTGAGGAATCATGTTTACAGGCGAAGCGGCTAGCAACCCATCACTATTTTGATACCGTTTTCCACCAACTGCCCACCAACATGCTAAACGTGGCCTTCAGGGCTTATAGACCTGGGCTGTGTCTACCCCGCAAGGAAAAAAGACGTGTTACTATCTATGTATGTATATGTATGTTTTTTTTTAAATATACAGGGTTATAGTTAACTAACGCATTACTTGCTATCAGAATCCCTAATGGAACACAGAATTGCAAGAAAAAAAAGTAAAAAACGAAAAAGAAGCTGGTCGAATTTCTATGAAAGGTTAATTATTATTTATGTTTTTTACCTTTTTTTCTTACAATTCTATATTCCATTAGGGATTCTGATTGCCAGATTTCAATATAGCTAGGGAGTTCAAAATCACGCTGTATCTACAGTTGGTGTACATTTTGTTTAAGGGGTGGGCACAACACATATCGTGACAGGAGCAAACATGGGCGGCAAATCGACCTGGATGCGGTCGTGTGGCGTAGCGGCGTTACTGGCGCATGCGGGCAGTCTGGTGCCCGCGGGCGAGGCGCGGGTGCCGCGACTGGCGGCACTGGCGGCCCGCGTGGGCGCCGCCGACCGGGAGGAGCGGGGGCAGAGCACCTTCATGCTCGAGATGATCGAGTCTGCTGCCATACTCAGGGCAAGTCTACTAATCATCATCATTTCGAATAGGAGACACGGTCAATCGTCCTTGCACACCCTGGTGTCAGTTTTTCGGAACCGCCTCTCGGCCTTTGACGTGGTTCCTTTAACGACTACCAGATGGCAGCCGGGACCAACGGCTTAAGGTGCCTTCCGAAGCACGGAATCATCTTTATTATCAGACAATCAGGTGATTCAAGCCTGCAATGTCCTAACCAAACTGGAAGCAACTAAACAATGTATGCTTCCCGTGGGAATCGAACCCACGACTCCCGGGTCTACAGGCAAACGCCTTAACCACTGGACCACGGAGCAAGTCTACTTTAGAGTTAGTATTGTTTAAGAGTGCGAAAGAAGAACGTCGAGTTCTGCGAATTGTGTAACACTATCAGGCTTGTATGTAAAAAATTAAGTCTTAATATTTACTTGCGTTTTTTTCAGTTATTTTCTCTCGATCGACTATCTCGAAGAACTATCTTGAAGAAAAACAATCGCCCGCTCACCCGGGAAGTTATTGGCCATGAAATTATTTCGTTGGCTCGGATTGGTTGAATTATAATAATAAAATAAGTTTCTCCAAAATTCCTATAACTAAGACACAATCAATGCATAACTTATTTATTACAAACGGAAGAGTCAAATGTGGAGAACTGGTGCCCATGCTACTAGGTTCCTAAAAAGACCTGTATTACGGGTCACCAGCACTCGTCTCTGATTTAAGGACTAATTAAAATACTTAACAATTAAAGCAAAACATACATATAAAAAAATAATAAAACTTTTTGTGCAAAAAATTTAAATCGAATAAACGGGTTTAAAATATTGTAAAAAATATATTAATAATAACTAATAGATAGGGAATGACTCTCAAAATATACAAATTAATTATTGTTATTACATAAAAGAATATAAAATTAAAAAGAAACTAAACTTAAGTTATAACTTCCAAAAAGCTTTCGGTCTAGTCAAATGTCAGGTTTTGTAAAAAATCAGTGACAACTAAATAATAAAAATAAATATATACGGACAAATCACACATATTGAGCTAGCCCCAAAGTAAGTTCGAGACTTGTGTTATGGGATACTAACTCAAGGATACTATATTTTATAACAAATAAATAATTCTGTATTCCATTAGGGATTCTGATTCCCAGATTTCAATATAGCTGAAAAATCATTTTCCATCTTGACCTGGCCGGGGATCGAACCCGGTCACTCCGTGTCGCTGGCTGGCGTGTTGACCGCTGCGCCACGGAGCTAGTCTTTAGTAACTTTTTTGCAATTATAACTATTTACTGTATAGATGCATATATTAGAATTGTTTAACAAAGCAGATAGTCCTAATGTTGAATTCGGCCAGTATGACGAGGGAGACCCATTGGTCTTACTATAAGTAGGTACTACATACTTAGATGCTGTCATTGCCCGTGAATGGCTAGTTAACAGAGACGCTTCGGCCGTCATGACAACTACGCTTAGCTGGGAAGGTTTCCTGTTCATTATCAATATGCACGCTGCTGCGTTTACAAAGGTGGTAGACAGACTGTTTGTTTGTTTGCCTTGTCACAGAATAAGTACTAGCACTTATTCTATATACTTACGTACAGAAGTCGCACTTTGCAAAGGTATTCAAAGAAATATCAACTCAATGCAGATAGCGATACGGTGTAATTTAGCTCGCGTCACACACAACGAGCCTACAGCAAGCCAATTTTATACTTATAACTGCTAACATTCGATTCATAATTCGTTGAAGTCGGTGAACACATACGACCAAACGCGCGTCGTTCCTACCGGATTTGTTCGCATATCACCTTCGAAGGTGTCCCTGCGCGTAGGTATGTTTTCGATACCTACACGGGGAATGAGGCAGGCTAGGTCGTGTGCATAAGTGGTTAACACTGATGTCAGATTTTTCAACCTGTCTGTAGGTATTTGACATAGACTACTGGTACCATTCATGTCTTCCGAAGCACCGAAATATTTTGATGCCACTTGTGGTCACCCATCCATTGGTTGTAGCGAGGAGAGTGTAGGCCACATCCTCTGTCTGCTCTAGCCAAGTAAATTGGCTCCGGTAGTACAGACAGGACAACAGTAGTCTCCACTGAAGTAACAAGACCCTCTTGTTACTGCAGAGGAGACTAAAAAGACCTGCTGATGATGATTATGATCCATTGGTTGCTTAACATTAGTCGTCTATTACATGCGCTCATTGGGCCATTAAGTTTCTCATTTTCATTCGTGATTAAGCAGAGATTTATCATCTTTCATTTCCTTTCAGACTGCGACGCCAGATTCTCTCGTACTCGTGGATGAACTAGGTCGAGGGACTTCCACTTACGAAGGTTGTGGTATAGCTTGGGCTATAGCAGAGTAAGTAAAAGAGTTTGTAGCAATTTATTAATCTATTTTCACAACTAAAACATGATTTTGCCTGTATGTTTTCTATTGTAATCTTTAATTTGCTTTGCAAAAGTTAAAGCTTTTATAAAATGTTACATAAAGCGTGTAAATTCATCACTGACATTATCTTAATGGGGTAACTCAGTCCGTCAAAATGAACAACTTTTCCTAAGGGACCAATGCTGGGAACTTGAAAAAAATCGTCAGTTTCATACAAAAGTGTTCGGCTGGTCTGGAAATGTGTATAAAAACAGAGAGCTTTTTGGTTGGTACCTTATGAAAAGTTGTTAATTTTGAAGGGCCCAGTCACCCCTTTAAGAGAATATCAGGGGTTAATTAACCCATCAAGCGCGAGAAATGCAGACACAATGGATTTTCTATTGTTACGCGGACCGATCGGGCCGTTGACACGTTATATGTTACTTTTTACTTACTCCAGGGAACTAGCAAATAAATGCAAGTGCTTCTGCCTGTTCGCGACGCACTACCACGAGTTGACGCGCCTGGCGGCGTTGCACCCGGGCGTGATCGTGAACTCGCACGCGGAGGCGGCAGTGCTAAACCAGCAGCTGGTGTTGCTGCACAAAATCTCGCCTGGGCCTGCGCTACAGTCGCTGGGACTTCATGTGGCCAAGCTGGCTGACCTGCCCAGTTCTGTTATTGAGGTAGGATACGAAAAAGCGGCCAGCCAAACTTTATTCCAGAATTATAAAAGCCAAACTTTATTCCAGAATTATAAGATACAATTCCATATTCACTAGATTAATTATAAACTATGTCAATTAAAATTAAAATAAGTTAGTTAATAAATAATAATAAGACTGATAATCATACACTATAAATCACACACAAACAAACAATTTATCTGATCTGCAAAGCCCTCCACACGTTATGGATGGGGCTCGCTGCCCAGGAACGCGCCGCCTGCACAATAGAATTGGTGGAGAGGCGCAGGCGCTCCGCCGCGCCCGCCGCGGTGTGCCTCATGAGCGCATGCCAGCCGTGCACCCGGCCCGCCACGAACATCTCCGAAGCGCTGCACCAGCGCGGTAGCCGATGCAACGCCCGCCACGCGTTGTTATATTGGACTCTCATGTGGTTGTATGACGCCTTAGTGTAATTGCACCATAGTTCCGCCGCATATAGGCAAGTGCAGTACGCCATGAAAAGGAGGCGCTTTACAGGTGGACTGCAGCGCTGGAAGCGTCGAGCGAGCATGTTCCCTCTGACACTGGTGGCTCTTCGCTGTCTCTCGATATCCGCCTCGTCCCGTAGGTCTGAGTTGATTATATGACCTAGGTATTTGACCTCTTCAACTCGAGTAAGCGCAGCGCCATTCAAGCACATGGGAGGAACTGCGGCTGGGGTGTTCGTTGATTTAAAAAGCATTACCACTGATTTGTTTGCGTTGTATAGCATGTTGTGCTCTGATGCATATTTCTCGCATATTTCTAGAAGGCGCCTTATTGCGGTGATTGAGGGTGCTAGCAGCACCATATCGTCAGCGTAGCATACATGGTTTGTGCATACGCCATTCATGTAGCAGCCCACACCTGATTGTGTCAGCCGGGTGCTGAGCTCGTCCATATAAAGGTTGAATAGCACTGGCGAGCTGGAACCGCCCTGCCTCACACCACAGTGCAGTTTGCGGGACTCCGATGTCGTACCATTCCATCTGACGGAATTTCTTTGTTGTTGATGCCATGTTTTGAGAATGGCTATCATTTCTTCTGACATTCCCCTCATGCGCAGCTTCTCCCAAAGTAGGGTATGGGAAACTCTGTCGAAAGCCTGGCTGAGGTCTAGGTAGCAGGCTATCACCGACGTTTTACGGCTTTTATAGTAGTGAGCGACCTGCTTTACGACATAAATGGCGATAGTCGTAGATGAGTTGTTTTTAAAACCCATCTGATGGTCGCTACTCGTTAGGTATTTTTGAGACACATGAAGAATCACCTTCTCAAGGATTCGTGCTATTATAGGTGACAACGCGATGGGACGATAGTTGTCGGATTGAGCCACGTCTTTCTGTCTATTCTTGCATATTGGTACTACCAAAGTGTCGGTGAGAGCAGTGGGCAGATACGATAGCTTGACCATCGCTTTAAACAGATGACATAAGATACTGCAGAACGGAGTGCCTAAGTATTTAATATGCTCAATTGTTAAGCCGTCGTGCCCCGGCGATTTGCCCCGTGCAGTGCTATTTATGATCTTATTTATTAGTTCTGGTGTTATCAAGTTCGTGTCTCTGTCCTTTTTTCGCCCAGTGTCGGCCGTAGTGCAACAGGTAGCATTCATGGTCGGTGATAATGCGTCATCGCAGCCCAGTGAGGCGGTCGCGGGGTACGATACGCGTGGACCGGCGGTGGCGGCGGCGGGCAAGAGCGGCGGGGGGTGTGTGAATTTGTTGATAAACAAGTTAGCTATATTTTTATTATCCGTCTCGCCGTCGATGTTGGAAGGAAGCGAGCTGCGTGATTTACAAACATTGTTTGTTTTTTGCCAGAATTGTATAAAATTCTTGTCTTTCATGTTTCTTGCCAAGCTATCCATTGCGTACTGCTCTGCGTTCTGTTGGCATTTCGTAAGGGCTTTCTTAAACACCGCTCGCGTCGATTTTCTATCCTCCGCCAGTGTTCCCTTGATCGGCCGGCCCGCGTAATGCCATCTCATCAGTGCATGACGCGACCGCTCATAGCTCTCGGCAACGTGTGCGTTCCATCCAGCTATATGTGTGCGTTTATATTTTATGTTGCGTTTGTTGTGGAATGCGGTCTCTGACGCTTTCTGCATAGCGGTGATTAAGGACTTGTAGGCATTGTCTATATCTGCAGTCGAGCTCAGCTCACGATTGAAGTCACTGAACGGTAGGTATTCGGTCATGCATTCAACATATCGAATAGCATCATTTTGGTTATGTGGTTTCCAAGCCGAGGGATTTATGTAGTAAGGTGCATATTCGGTAGTCCTGGTTAGTCCTTCAATATCCAGTGCGACATGGAGGGAGCGATGGTCGCTCCAAGACATATGGTAGTCGACTGAGATGCTCTTAATACATTCCTTCATATGCTCCGTCGTAAGACAGTGATCAAGCCATGATACTGTCCCGTGTGCATCGCTAACGTAAGTATATGTGTCAGTAGGTAACATCTGAGAGTCCACACATATGTAGTCGTAATCCTTACAAAAACCGATCATTTCTTTGCCAAATATAGTTGTAAAGTCAGCATTAAAATCTCCGAGTATGAGCAGGTTATTGTAGCAGCTGCTGTCTTCTATTATGCTATGCATTTTACCCAGGCATTCCGCAAACTCAGGCAGATTTTCATTCTTGCATGTTGGCATGTAGATATTGAGAATGAGTAGTTTTTGATTGCCTGTTAGAGTAATTTCCACGGCCGCCAGTCGGGCTGATTCACATATCACTGTGGCTGTAACCTTGAGAGACCTTTTGTAAATAATAGCAATTCCACCATAAGGTCTCCCCACCAAGGGTCCAGAGGACGTGTCCACTGCAGAAGTGCCAATTGCGTCACAATCCTTGTGTATATTTTGTAATATATGTAGGTCCGTAGGCAGGAGCCATGTCTCTTGTAACAGCACAATATCATTGTCACTACATAGGTCTGCGACATACTTCCACGATCGCCGCAAAGATTTGCAGTTGATGGTAACTAGGTTTATCTGTTTATTCATACTGTCGGGGCTTTTGAGGCCTCGTGTGTACTCTGTTCCTGTTCTGTGAGTAGTAAGCTCGGGCGTTAAATTTACCCACTACTATGCCTACAGGCCAGTGACTAGGTTTCAGTATGTTGTCCAAGTTATGTCTGTATATGATAATCCTGAATGCAATGTGACCTCCACCCTCTATCTCGGGCAACTGTTTCACATGCAGTGCTGAAAGTCCTATTTCTTTCAAGTGTGTTTCTATGGTATGGGTGGTGACCGATCTGTCAAAGCCAGATGTGTATACTGCGGTAGTCGCGGTGGCCGCTTTAAGCGTGGTACAGAAGTTATTCGCACTACCACGGATGTTACGTATCTTCTTTGGTTTTTTACTTTGCACTAAGGTAAATCCGTCACTCTTAAGATATTTTAATTCTTCTGTTTCACGTGTACCTTCTATGTTTTCTGATGTAGGTTGTTTGTTATCACAGAGGAAGGTTTTGGAGGTAGATTTTTTGGGTGTGGGCTTCGGCGACAGAAGATGGCTTGGCTCAGGCTGTGGTGATATGACCAGACTCGTATTTCCTGATTGTTTTGCCTGTTTGGTGTTTTTCTTAGGTGCAAGTGGAGTTGTTACGTCGGCTGAGATGTTGCTTAGGATTTTGTGTGCAGGTGAGGTGGGTGCAATGCAGGTCTTTATGTTATTTACCTCCGTTTTCAGATCAGTAACTGCTTCAACAGTGGAGTATGATGCTTTTATATTGTTTACCTCCTGTTTCAGGTACACTATGTCCTTTAAAAGGCGAGTAACGTCAACGTGATCGAAGTTTACCGGCGGTAGTTTATGAAGCTGCCGTGCAACGAAGATCGGTAGCTGATTCGGTTCCGTTTCTTTTAGTAAGGCGATGATATCTTGTAGATCCTTCCTCGCTTTATCCTGTTTGCGGTAAACAAACCGTTTGCTTGTGTGTGATGTGTCGAAAATAAGTCGTTTGGCCGTTATGATTTCTTCTTCGGAGTTGTGGGTGGCGCAGATGTCAATTAGGCTTTTCTCATCCATTACATCAATCTTGCATTGTAGAAATGCTAATACCTCGTTTATTATAATGTTGCACGACGTACACGATTTGTTTACATTAAGCCGCGCTTTAAACTCGCGTTACGGTACGATATGCACAGCACAGAGTAACACATGCGCATTCGAGCGACGGCCGGCGCGTAAATTGCGGTTTACGATTGATGACGTGTTAAAAAAGAATCTAATTACTAGATCTCGTTCAAACCATTTTCGGTGGAAGTTTGCATGGTAATATACTTCATAATTTTTTTTAGTTTTATCATTCTCTTATTTTAGAAGTTACAGGGGGGGGGGGGGGGTCATTGTACCACTTTAGAAGTGTCTCTCGCGCAAACTATTTAGTTTAGAAAAAAATTACATTAGAAACCTTAATGTCATTTTTGAAGACATATTCACAGATACTACAGGTATAAGATTAATGAAAAAAAATTGAGTTTCAGTATATAATAATAATAATAAAATACAATTAATCTATCATGACATAATTGTCATTGTCATTGACACAAGAAAACACACATAAATTGTAAAATGATAACAAGATCCAAGAAAAATCGAGCGGAAAAAGTCGCACGCCCTCCACCTCCACCCGCGTCGTCGTCCAGCTCCTCGCCAACATCGTCGGGTGACGAGTTCGCCACGGCGCCCGGCACCAGCGAGTCGAGCGACGACGAGCGCGGGCCGTCGGCCGCGCCGCCGCCACCACCTGCGCGACGTGGACGACCCCCGCTGCCGGCACGCTTGGGGCCTGCGAGGCAACCTGCCCCGCGCCCGGCTCCCGCTACCGGTGGTGTAGTGCGTCGCATGCGATGGACTCAACAAAATAATGAGAACTGCATGCGCGCCTATTATGAGGCTACAGAGGGGGAAACCAACATGACGGCGTATCGTGACCGGATGCTGACTTTGTTTCAGGTCCTTGAACCGGCCATCACCGTTTCTGCACAGCGACTGTCGGATCAAGTGCGGGTCATTCAACGTTGCAAACGTTTGGATGATTCCGTACTTGATCGGCTACGATTGGAGGCGCTACCTGCTCGCACGGCTGCCACCATGACACGAGACCCGCCAGCGACATTGGTGGGTCCAGCTATTCGGACACCAGAGGCTTATGTCCATAGTGTTGATGATGGGAGCGGTGTGACCATAGACGTAAGTACCCAGGCTCATGAGCAATTGAGGAGGGCTTTGGAGGAAGCGATTGGACAGTATAGATCCACACCCGAGTCTAGGCCGCGATTACCTCGTCTGCCTACGAATAGACGTAATTTAGCATTAATGGGAGCCCTAAATGATTTGCTAACCCCGTACTTTGAGGCTAGCGAAGGTCTGGTCGATACGCATTCAATCATGTACTGTGGGGCCATAGCGGCGTGTCGTGTTGCTCGTGTCAAGTTTCCGGACTCTGATCGTGCACCACGACCCGCTGGTGATGCCCCCGCGTGGCAAGTACGGATTGAACGGCGTATTGACACGTTTAGGACTCTCATTGCAAAGCTCATCTGCTTCAGAGGGGGCAACAATCGCCCCCGAGTCATGCGTTTTGTGAATCAGGCCTTCGCGGGTACTGGTATAAGGCCCCGCGATTACATGGCCTCAGTCACGGAACGTATTGACTTCCTGAAGCAGAAAGTCTATGCGTGGGCAGGGCGTATTCGTCGTTACAGAGTGCGTGTGGATCGATTCCGGCAAAATCGTCTCTTTCAAAGCGACCAAAGGAAGGTGTATAGAAAGTGGGAGGGAGCTGACCAGCATGTGATCGACGGGCAACTACCAGATTCTACTGCTATGATCAATTTCTGGCGTAGTATTTGGTCAGTGCCAGTCGTGCACACCGAGGGTGGTTGGATGAGTGTAATTGAGCGCGAGTGTGTGGCTATCGAATCCATGGGGGCTGTAACTATCAGCCCCGATGACATAAGTTGTGCGATTCGTACGGCACAGAACTGGAAAAGTCCTGGGCCGGATGGATTGCACAACTTTTGGATAAAGTGGATTCGAAGCTCACACGAGGGCTTAGCGACACAATTTCAACAAGCCCTCGATCTTGGTTCCCTTCCAGCTTTCCTAACTACAGGACACACCTTCCTGCTCTACAAGTCCGGTAGTACCACGGATCCTAAAAACTTCAGACCCATAACATGCTTACCAACATTGTACAAGCTACTTACATCCATTTTGAGAGCGAAGATCAATACACACATCGATGCGAACAAGATCATGGCTCCCTCTCAAAATGGATGTAGGATTGGGTCCCGTGGTACTAAAGAGCTTCTCCTCATGGACATGACCATTTGCAAGCAAGTCCAACGGAACAAGGCAGCTCTCTCTACTGCATGGATTGATTATAAAAAGGCCTATGATTCGGTGCCTCATTCATGGTTGGAGAGGATCTTAGAGTTGTACAAAGTTAATACAACTTTAAGATCTTTTCTCGGCATGTGTATGAGACAGTGGACCACAGTCCTTCGTCAACCAGGTGGTGGAGATGGTCCCTTGGATCCGATGGACTTTATAAGGATAGAGCGAGGCATTTTCCAGGGTGACAGTTTGAGTCCCTTGTGGTTTTGCCTAGCTTTGAATCCTCTCAGCACCCTGCTGAGCGATTCGGGGCTGGGCTGCCGCCTTCAAAGAGACGGGGAGATAATTTCCCATCTGTTATACATGGATGACTTGAAATTGTTTGCACCGAAACGCCCTGACCTGGTGAAGTTACTAAAAATCACACAAGATTTCAGTAATTCCATCAGGATGGAGTTCGGTGTAGATAAGTGTGCGGTTATGCATGTTCAACGGGGGAAAGTTGTAAATTCAACAAATTTGCAACTTTCTGAGATAATGTCTCTCAGGTCTCTTTCGGAGTCAGAAACGTACAAGTATCTTGGTATGTCACAGTCTCTGAGTATTCAGGATGGGGACATCAAACAGGCGGTGAAGGAGCGTTTTTTTTGGCGTCTGACAAAAGTGCTTAAAAGCCTTTTGTCAGGGGGCAATAAGGTGCGCGCATTCAACGCTTGGGTGATGCCCCTCCTCACATACTCCTTTGGCATACTAAGATGGACACAAACTGAGTTAGACGCTCTGGATAGGAGAGTCCGTCAACAGGTCACAATGCATCGCATGCTTCACCCACGCTCATCCGTTATGAGACTGTACATTCCACGTAAGTGTGGAGGTCGTGGCTTTTTAAACGCCAAGACTCTTCATAACCGTGAGGTGTGCAGTCTTAGGGATTACTTCCTTAACAATGAGTGTGGGTTGCACCGCGACATTGTAGTTGTAGATAGGAGTCTCACGCCGCTCTCCTTGGCAAACGAGAACTGGCGTAGACCATCCGTGCTGAGCACCGAAGACCGCAAGAACATATGGAAGAGTAAGGAGCTCCACGGGCGGTTCTACCGGGCCTTAACAGGGCCTGATGTAGATCTGCTCGCGTCGGTAAACTGGCTACGGTTCGGCGACCTCTTCGGGGAAACCGAGGGTTTTATTTGTGCAATTGCTGACGAAGTCATGATGACGAACAATTATAGGAGATATATCCTGAAGGACGGTACGGTCGACATATGTCGGGCATGCCGCCGTCCCGGTGAGTCACTCAGGCATATTATTTCCGGTTGTTCTCATCTGGCCAACGGTGAGTACTTGCACAGACATAACCTTGTAGCCAGAATTATCCATCAGCAACTCGCTCTTCGATATGGTCTTGTGGAATCCGAGGTACCGTACTATAAGTACGCGCCGGCGCCAGTTCTCGAAAATGGTCATGCCACGCTCTACTGGGATCGATCTGTTATTACGGACAGGACTATTGTTGCCAATAAGCCTGATATCGTGTTGACAGATCGATCGACGCTCCAGGCAATGCTCATCGATATCACCATCCCGCATGACGAGAACCTCGTGAAAGCCGAGAAGGACAAGCTCAGCAAGTACCTTGACTTGGCCCACGAGGTGACTGCTATGTGGGATGTGGATTCGACGATCATTGTCCCGATAGTTGTATCTGCAAACGGCCTTATAGCGAAGAGTCTCGACCAACACCTTAAGAGACTTTCGCTGGATGGCTGGATCAAGGGCCAGATACAGAAGGCAGCACTCCTGGACACGTCACGCTTAGTCAGGAGGTTTCTTTCTCTGCAGCCTTAACCGCCGGTAGCTTGAGCCCTGCCCCGCTGCTGACGGCACTCTAGGTTTAGGTTTTTATAATGTTTTTATGTTTTGTAATTTATTTTTATATTTTACTTTTATAGTAATATTTTAAAAGCCTAAATCTAAGAAACAAATTAAATAAAGAGATAATAATAATAAATTTTTATTTCAGATAACTTGATCCATACTAAATGTTAGTAATAATTGGCCTTAAAACTAAAGTTAGTAACACAAGACATAGATAACATCACAGCAAACAACACATAAAAAATAAATAATAAAAAAAATAAATAAAAATAGCACCCACCGCTGCCAGCACGATGTCTACACAACTGCATGCAGCCGTATCCACCGAGCTAGCATCGGCGAGTCCCACCGATCTGCCAACGCGCGCAGGATAGTGTTGGGGCTGTCGCGCATGCGCCTGAGGTGTGAAGCACTTCGTTTGCGCATGATCGCGGCGAAGCCATCTATATGAGCCTCCGCAAACATGGCAGAGGCGCTGCAGAATCGCGGCAGCCCCATCAATACCCGGTACGCGTTATTGTATTGTACGCGGAGGTCGCTGTATGTCCGCTGCGTAAAGTTCACCCACAGACTGCACGTATAAAATGACTGACAGTACGCCTTGAAAAGCGTAGTCTTAACTTCGTCAGTACATTTAGCAAATCTGCGAGCTAACATGTTACAGCGAACAGACAGCGACCTTCGCTCTCTCTCTATGTCCTGATTATCTTTCAGGTTCTCAGTGACCCAGTGGCCCAGGTACTTGAAACTTTCTACCTTTTTCAAGGGGGTGCCGCAAAGTTTAAAATAAGGCACATTTGTGTAGCGAGTTTTATCCGGCCTGAACATCATAAACTCGCTCTTTGCGGCATTATATTTAAGCCCCTGAGCCACAGCATAAGACTCGCATATATTTAACATTATCTTCATAGCTGTACTTGATGGGCTCAGCAGTACCATATCATCTGCATAACTTATATTATTTACACAGACTCCGTCAATATGACAACCGATACCGGTACTGCTGAGCTCATCAATCAGCTTATTCATGTAGATATTAAACAGGGTGGGGGAACTTAAACCACCCTGACGCACACCACACTCAAGCCTATACTCTTCTGAGAACGAACCTGCCCATCTAACAGTATTCCTTTGGTTACTGTACCAATGCTGGAACAGTAATATAACTTCTTCAGGCAGCTTCGTTTCAGATCTCATCTTGTCCCATAACATTTGATACCCAACTAGATCAAAAGCCTTTGATAAGTCCAAGTAAGAAACAAATACGGGTGTCTTCCTTGCAGTGTAGTACTGAACAGTCTGCTTGAGACACAGGATAGCACTCTCGGTGGAAAGACCTGGCCTGAAGCCGAATTGTGCATCATTAAGCGAGACGTGCCTATCTAAGCATCTATTAAGCAGACTGTCCAGTACCTTTGCAATCACCGTAGCAAGGGAGATAGGCCTATAATTTGACACGTCGGAGGAGTCACCGGTTTTGTTTTTTGGAACGGGTACGACAATAGTTCTCATTAAGTTGTTTGGTAAATACGAATGCCCAATACACAAGTTAAAAAACAGTGACAAAACCCTAGGCAAATGAGCTCCAGCGTTTTGCAGGTGTTCGATGCTGAGGTGATCGTGTCCAGGAGATTTACCCCTCACCATGCTCTTAATGACTTTACTCACATTTTTAGCGGTAAAGTATACACTGCGGTTTGGACTACTCGCCTCGATAACCGGCGGTGCTGTCGGACTCAGTGGTGATTCTACTTTAAAATGTTGTCTAAAGACATTGGCAATATCACCAGGGTCGTGAGCTCCGGACACGCTTATGGGAAGGCTCGACCTATGATTTAGCTTGTTGGTAGCTTTCCAAAACTGACCGAAATTCTTATTTTTATGGTGTTCAGCGATAATATCCATTTTTATTTGTTGCTGATTATTTTGGCACCATTTAAGTTTCGATTTGAAAATGCGCCTTGATTCACACATATCATTGTACGAATGTCCAGAGCAAGGTCTTCCGAGTAGCGACCAACTTTGAAAACAAAGTCGAGCCCTCCCATGCGCCTCGCGAACGTGTTTATTCCAACCGGCTAAATATTTTCCTTTACGCCCTCCCCCGACACTATGACTACAGGTGGCAGCCTTAGAAAGTATACAAATAATATTCTCATACATTTTATCTAGCAATAATCTATGTTGCTCGTTAGTACACATATTATCGCTACATTCTGAAAAATCTGTTGGGAAATCTATTAACTTTAGCTTGGTGTTACACTCATTATGATATTTAGTTATTTGCTCATTATCACGTTCTCCCCATATGATTTTATTGACACAGTTGCTAGGCATGGCTATTTTTGATCTTACAATATTGAAATTACACTCTATTAATATAGGTATGTGATCTGACCAGTAAGTGTCATAAACAATAGATGCAGAAAGTACAGTGGGCCGCGCGGCAGTCGTGACCACGATGTGATCCAACCATCTTAAACTACCGTGCGCGTCACTCACAAATGTATAGCTATCTGGCGGCAACAAGTCTCTGTCTACGCATGTCCACAATTGTTCAGAACAAAACGACAAAAGTTCAGTGTCAAATGACTCACCAGGGTGCGCATTGTAGTCCCCCAACATAATCACAGATTCCACATTATGAGTTTCAATGACAGCAGCCATCTCACTAAGACACTCCGTGAATTCCACTAGGTTTTCTTTTTTATCTGTAGGCATATACACTGAAAATATCATTAGATTACGATCACTGAGTTCGATTTTTATCGCCGCAAGCCTAACACTTATGCACTGTATCACGGTTACCGTAGGAAAAGCAGCTTTTCTCCACAGAAGGGCCACTCCTCCATAAGGCCGCCCGCGTAACACACCGGTTGATGTATCGACAGCTGAGGTACCCGTGAAGGCAAAATCACTATCGATGGTACCAAGGAAAGCAAGGTCGTGTGACAGTAGCCAGGTTTCCTGCAGGGCGACTACGTCAGCCGTGCGACACAGCCGACGTACACACTCCACGGACCGATCTACGTTTTTACAATTAAAACTCACTAACTTTGTGTAACCTATCTTGAGTTATGACTTTTCACCCCGGCCCTAAGGGCACTTCCTTTTTCACGATATTTAAAGTCAATAAAACGCCTATACGCTACTCCTTCCGGCCAAAAGGTTTCTGACATGAAAGTTTCTAGTTTATGTTTTGGTACAAATATTTTATATGATTCGTAATCTTTTGTTAGCCTCATGTTCATCTTTTGTACGTTGACTTCAAGTTTACTCTTATTCTTTATGTACTCAGTAATGTCATTCACTGACACTCCCTTCGCCACATTATAAATGTATACCGGGACCTTAACCTCAGCTGCTCTGAAATTGGATCCAGGCTCTAAAACGGCTTTTCCTCTAAATCCAGAAAAACGATTTCGTAATCTTTTTCTTTGCACTCGGATCCATTCCTCGCTATGTACTTCTGATCTCCAGTCTCCTTCTCGAACAATGTCAGCTATCGATTTTGCCTGTTCATCATCTGGCGGATCGATTTTTTTCCTTACGTATACATCACCGTTTACGTTTTTAGAAGCCACTTCGGTTGGCTCGCCCGGTTGTATAGGCGCGGCAGCTGTGTGTCTCGCGCGCGCATCGGCACAGATATCAGCCTTAACGTCAGCTGTAGGCATCGATGGCGGCTCGCGCAGCTGATCCGAGGCCGGGTGAGTCATCGTAACCGTCGCCGGTGCCTGTGATTCTCGCGGCGTAATATTGTCGGGTAGCGGCGAGTCGCAATCACCTTCCGATACACAACTTTTCTGTCCTATGTCTCGATATGTAGATTTTTTGAATGATATCTCATTTTGTCCACTTTGTTTTTCCACAGCTAAGGGAGGCAATCCCATGGGACCACTCTGGCACTCGAAACTGTCCTGTAGGTATCCTCCGCGACGTAAATTTACATTTCTTTCACAGTAATTAACCACCGAAGTATCTTTTAGGACGTCAACCTCAGACTTAAGACGATCTAGGTCCTCCTGTTTCGCACAATCCTTCCTAATCAGGCTAATATCCTGTTGCATTTTAACTATGTCTTTCAGTATTCTCGTCACATCCACATGATCCCACAAGACGGGAGGGAGTTTTTCCAGGGCCCTGGCAGTAAACAAGGGAATATCCTCGGAATGCGTGCCCCGCAACAAGCAAATGATGTCGTCCAGATCTTTGAGAGCCTTGCCGTCCTTTTTCCGGTTGTCTTTTTTCCGATTGATTTTGCGTTTCTTCGTCGGGACCGAATCGAACAACAAATTCTTTGCGGTTTCTATGTCACTTTCTGAGAAAGCACTAACACATATATTGATCAGACTTTCGTCATCCATCACGTCTTTTTTATTATCAATAAAAGCGAGAACCTCGTTAATCACCACATTGCAACTAGCACATTTTATCACGTTCGAGGACATTTTTTTATAATCCTCGTCTCAACACGCACAAAACGACAACGCGACCGGGAGGATGCGCGTGCGGCGCGAGACATTGAGCGGTATATGGAACCCCCAAAATTTATTGTTACTTTTTTTCTATTTTTGTTTGAAAATATTAGTGCGGTTCACGTATTATGTATTTATATATAATAAAATATCGTAAAAATAGTATTCCATAACACAAGTCCCGAAACTTACATTGGCGGTAGCTCGATCTGTGCGATTTGTCCATATAGATTTATTTATTTGCTTTTGATTATTTCCATTCTTAAAGCATTATGTATTTCATTTGCAGTACGCCGAAGCCAAGCAAGCGCAACTGGAAACTAACCTATATCAACTGGAGACTGCTCTCAAATCTCAAGACACGTTGGAAGGTCAGAAATTAGTTTTAGATTTTTTGCGGAAATGCAAAGAAATCCAGCAATGTACGTCCTCTGACGATGAAATGATGAAACAAATCGGTATACTCAAGCAGGACTTGTTGAAATTTAATAATAAGTATGTTCAGTCTGTGATAGCATAAGAGTTAAACGTTGATTTTATAATGATGGTTGTAACAATTGCATGATTTTGTAAGACATTGAATAAAATACACTTCAATCCTAATGTTTTTACTTTAAATTGGTTAGAATATGCTTTAAATCTGTAACGTTGCAGCATGCCACCTGCATGCTGCATCTCATCCAACCTCATTTCTCTCATCCTGTCCATTTTTCATTCCTCATTTAATTTCAAATTTCATTCACTTCACAAATCTATCATTCAATCACTCATTGTTATTTGCCTATATTACTTGCAGACCTACATAGTTAAGACGCTTACATGAGCTAACTAGTGCCACCCATCATTTTTAAACTTCGCTAGTAAATTACTTGAAGTAGCTTTTTGTATTTCTATATAACTAATTTATAAAATTGTTGATTATTGCTTCTTCTTCTTCTTCTTATCGTGTCGATGGACTAAATATGTCAAATTTTAAAATTGACAATTTTGCTTAAAATTGCCACTTTTGGCGGTAATCAACAATTCTCTCAATATATCAAACGCAAAACTATAAAAATTAGGACCTACAAATTATTTATTGGCGAAGTAAACTTGAATATTTTTTTAAATATTTAATCTTATTTAGGAGGTAAACGAAATAAAATAATAGGTCATGCAAGCCTCTCAACATGAAATTGTTGTGGAATAATTTAAATTCACTTTGCAAAGCTTCGCTCCGAACGTTGGGAATTCCATTAATCAACCCATTCGATAGGAGCAGAGGTACTTTTACACCCCTGGCAGGGCTCTTCTCGCCACGCACCATTGAGCGGTTGATGTCCAGGAATGTTTTGTAGCAGTGTCTGGTCTGGTTTCTGTGAGGGAACCGCGGGTCGCGAAAGAGCGGTTTTGATAGCGGCGCCGGTGCCGGGCTATTTGATTATATCGGACATTTTACTTTTCTCAAATTAATATTTATTATAATTTCTATAGAAAATGGCAGTTAAAACATTAGTTTTACCAGCTTCCATAACTTAAAATTTGCCTATAAGTCGCAAATTTTCCCTGGATTTGAATGATAGCACAAATAAAAAAACCCGGCCAAGTGCGAGTCAGACTCGGGCACGAAGGGTTCCGTACCGTTATTTATAAAAACGGCAAAAAACGTCTGTTTATGGGAGCCCCCATTTAATATTAATTATATTTTTATTATTTTTAAAGTGAATATATTACTTACTATTCTGTGAATATTTCAAGCGTCTATCTGTTGCCGTTATCGTTTTTTGAATTTGTTGTTATAGCGGTAACAGAAATACTTCATCTGTGAAAATTTCAACTGTCTAACGAGCATGGTTCATGAGATACAGTCTGGTGACAGACGGACAGCCGAGCGATATTAATAGGGTTTTTACCCTTTGGGTACGGAACCCTAGAAATAGCCCTGGCTAGATTATTTTTCTTACAATAAATTTAAAGTAGATTATTAGTTAGCTTATTAGTTTAATCAAGGCTTTCGTTCTCGGAGCTGCCATACCACGTATTCAACCAATAAAAAAATATATAGGAACCAATCTTTGTTTTTTTTTTATATCAAGCAGTATTAGCTTGGGCAAGTCAGGTGACAAGGGCTCTGGAGGGAATAAAAACAAATTACAGTTCATTAAAATTCTTTTTATTTTTTTTAAATTACATATTTCTATCGGTAAAATGTGTAATTGTAATTTAATCTTTTTAATGCAATTAGCTTTTCGTTGAAAACTGTTAATGTTGATACAAAGTATATGAAAATATACCTAATAGAAAAGCCAAAATTTGCGAGTAGCGTAATCGTATAGGTAAACTACAAATATTTTTGCGGTACAATGCTAGATAACATTAGTTTGTACTACTGGTATTTGTTGATAACATACACTTGGGTAAAATTCTACCATTTTCTTACGTGAATCGATCACATTAAGATTTTAAGGACATATATTTGATTTAAAAATGTAACTTACTACTAATTACTATACTAATAGGGCCATTGCGTCAAAACCAAATAACAAGGGTGTCTCATACGTAACGTAATACATCTCACCACCCGACATTACTGATGAGGCACCTCTGCACTATGGAAACTTCTCAACATTATAGGCTACTTTAATTTGTATCATGATTTAATATTTGAAGTTTTGAACTGCTAAACAGACAGGATGATTAAATGCCGGGCATTTATTAAAGAACGGGCGGAGAAATTGAATACGAAAATACAAAGCGGTTATAAATCGTCCGATTTGAAATTCGGTCGACTGTTTTGAAAGTGTAGCCTATTTGTTCAGAAAATGCTAAAAGCCGTAGGATGTAATGAATTTGAGTTTCGCCAGAGCCCCGTTCGTTTTCTAGCAGGGTGCACCGTTTGCAGGTGAGGTTGACTTTGGCCCGTGGCTGTTATTTGGGACACTTACACCCCATATAAAAGAAACAAAAACTATTTTTAAATCAAACATATGTCACAAGCAAACTAACTACGTTAAAAACATATTGTTAACATCACAAAGTCTTATGGCAAGGTGCCTTAGAAAGTCTACATTTGAAGGGCCATACCAGGAGAAAACGAGACATGTTCAAAGATTAAATTTTTTTTTTAGTAGTTTATCTACTCTATTGTTTGTTTTTCGTGTTTGTTAGAGGCCAATAAAAAAAAAAACAAAAATCAAGAAACAAACTACTATTTTGACCGAAATTACCAAAATTAAACATAAATGTTAAGAATACAATTTTTTTCAGGTCTTTTAAAATTTTCATATTTTGTATGTAAATTTAAAACATCTATCTCCCGTCAATATATTTAATGTTTGGTAATTTTCTGACATCTAAAAATCTATTCAAATTGATACTGGCCCCTTAAATTAGCAAGACTGAATTTAAAAAGCCAAAAATGTAAGTTTACCTATCAATTACAAATATCACGAACACAAATTAAATTATAAAATCTGTTTAATTGAATAATATAGTTATTTATAATATGATATTGTACAATATTTGTTTCCCAATGCGTTAAATAAGTAGAATAGTATGTTATAAATAGTACAGTTACAGTTGATCAGTCTTATTGCGATAAATGTGTCTATCAAAAAAGCCCAACTTTAACAAGCTATCTTAAAGCGAAAACGGTGGCATGAGCAAAATCTTATATTTTGCCTAAATTGAAGAAAACTCCCGAAAATGTATGTCTTTTGATCCGCCTTAATGCTGGAGTTAGCTAGCAAAGCACTTTTTTGATAGGTCTACTTAATTTATTGCATTGGTTTTCATTAAATAATATACACACGATAAATATTATGACAATGGAACAATATATGAATTGGGCCATCGAAATAATTATATACGGAATTATTTACAAATACATATTTACATAATTTTACACATACATTTACATTTTCGATCATAAATAATTTAAAACACTTCAATAATTTATATATTATTCTCATTTATTTTTTCAATTAAGAATTATCATGAAAATCCTGCTGTTCCCTAAATTTCAATTCTGTGATATTTACACGAACTTTTATAGAAAATTAAATTAGAGTTAAAATAATTGTTGCACTTGAATACAAAATGCGTCATTTAATTTATGCTATAAAATGCACTTTGTCTAAATTTAGCTTTCATCCTCGACATCAATCACGCTGAGCTGGAACTATAGCCTGCAATTTTTAATTCAGAAATCTACTGTGGCCCACTTAAAACAATTTGTTTCTATAACAAAAAAGAATGTCGAAAAATCATTAATTAACAAACGGGCTCATCAAAGCTTGCCGAGATGTTATGTTCCATCGACATAATAGATGTTTCGTAAAAAATCAGTGGTTCTTAAACATACTCCGATTTTTAAATAAAAAGAAAATATAAGATGGTTAAAAGGTGTTATTAATTTTTAAGTTATGAATTTATTGTAATATTAATATTGTTTTAAAATGAAATCAGTTATGTTAACCTTACAATCACAGTTGCTCTGCAAGATTGGTACGCGACAAAAAGATTTGAGATTAATGAGAATTTGGTACAGTGCACTAATAACAATTTAATAAGATGGTCAATTGAAATGTTCTATGCTGTCTGATCAGAACCATCGACATCAAACTACAATTATATTAAATCACAGCGATTGATTACACGTGGTTTCAGCACGCGTATACGTGCGAGCCTACTTGCCAAGAGTGAACTCAAGAAAAGTATAATCGCAGGGTATTTTGAATATCGGCACGACACAATGGGCATTTTTCTGTTGATAATGCGCATTTCGCACATGCTATTACATGACCACAGGGCACAAAGCAAACATTTCTTTCTTCTTCATAACATATTTTACATAATTTTGAATCTGCTACACCATTTCCTTCCTCGCCAGACTCATTTGTAGACGTCTTTGTAGTTGTATTTGTTGGAGTCGATGTCGATGCTGCTGCCTCATTCTTCGACTCAGCCTCGGCGGCTGCAGACTCGGCTGCAGCTGAATCAGCTAACACCTTTTTCACATAATCGCGTCCCTTAACTAGGTATACATAGTAACAACGGTCAAACCAACGCGCGTGCTGTTCCCATGGAACATCGTCTTTTTCCCAATCTTTAAGGCCTCCGTCACAGTAATAACACTTGGTCTTGTCGCCTTGGCCAGTGTAATAAAATCCGGCTTCAGCTAAATCTTCCGGTTTTTGGGGCATACTACGTGGCCAGTCATTGAAAGTGCGTAGCCTGGCCGCGATATTTGCGTATTCCGGATGGGCGGGACTAGGTCTTCCAGGAGTTGAGAGAGGTAAGCGGAGGCCACACTCATCGCGACCATTCGTGGACGTGCTTGATCCGGGAACATTACCAGCACTAGCCTGTGTACGTAACAGCGGACATTGTGGCGCCCAACGTTGATGGTCTTTGGCTGGATCGTCACCCTCCATCCACCTCATAATCTCCACTTTACAAAAAGCACATCTTACTTCATCTCCTTTTCCCAAATAGTAAAAGCCGTTTCGAGCAAGTTTCTGCGGTGATAGAAATGGGACAGGCCAGTTGACGAATGTCTTGATGCGCTCATCTTCTCTGCGCATATCAACGTCTTGAGTGAGAGTGCATCTGTCCCGGTTATCAATACTGTCTTGGTCCAGCGTTGGTGTGCTTAAAGGTGATGACGATGGCGACGATGCCATGACGCCGTTGATAAGCTTTGATTCGCATTGTTGGTTCTTGTAATTTATCAGTTTTGGCTTTGGTGTATTTGATGCAACTGTAAAGAAAGAAAAAACGAAATTAGAAAAATAGGAATACAGAACTGTAACTCCCTAAGCTCTAATTGTAATGTCTTTCTTGGCGTTAATAAATTTAAAAATATTGCGAATAGGACAAAATTCACTAAAAGATGTTTATGTAAACACCTGTTCCTGTAATATATTTATGTTTATGGAGTAGTGACTAGCTTCAACAGTTCCCATAACAAGTCCTCGGGCGGCCGGCCGAACTGGCTGCGTCATCGACATTCCATTCCCCGTCTTACGTCTCGCCCCTCTACGAGTGCACTCAGTACGCATGCACTTACTTCAACAGACTAAAAAAATTACTGAAATTTTCCGAGTGAGACTAATATGACTACCATGGTGTAACGCATACTTTGTCTGATTGTAAATTTCCTAGACAGTATCAATGTAAACAAACTGAAGTATTGACGCGTTATCTAAACAACATTGTTGAGGAAAATGTTTTATCACCTTGACTAATTGAGATAGATAGTAATAATTATATTTACTTTAATCACAAACAAAGTATTTAAAGTACCGATCTACCTATGGTAGATAAACTGCTATTTTGGGTAAAAAGTTAGAACGTTTTGTTGTTAGCGTAATGGCCGCTAATAGTAAGTACACCGATCGATATTTACCATTTCTATATTTCATATCGACTAGGAGAGGCATTTCGACTAGTTTTGTACTGAAATCTTCGAAGACCACTGAGACACTTCACATCGCAACAACGTCTGCAATATTTACACTCGGAAAGCTCGCTTTTACTTTATTTTTCGCGTTTCAAACAATGGCGTTCGAGCATCGTAAGCTCCCCGTTAGCTCTATCGGCTGACTGTGTTCGCAATGACCACCCCAATGCGCGTGCGTAAATATAAAAGAGGGTTCTTATTCCCGTACGCGCCAGCTAAGGGTGCTTTCATGACACAGCTGTGTTATTGCTGTAATTATTATTCTAAATAACATCATTCAATGCTTGCCTAACGCTGCGCCACGTATGTTCTTTCTGTGTGTCCATAGTCCACAATCCACATATAATCAAGGCTATTACCATGATTAGGTATGTCAAAAGAAATCAGAAAGAATGATTTGCAAACACGGTTGCAAAGCATTATTATTTATGGCACTAAGCAAAATTCTAGGGATCGATAGTATTATTGTAAAAAATGACTGATTACTCTGTAACTGCAAATGTTACATACACACTTAATACTTACAGTTTTATTATTTTTAAAAGAACATCGACTACGGGGGTCTACTCTACATATGCCATAATTTGATGGTGACAGATGTTAAGTGTAGACAGTATAGACCACCGCAGTGTTCTGTATAGTATGGGTCATAAGGGTCTCTTCTGTATACACAGGCGAGGCCGTAGGGCCGTCGCGGGAGAGATGTAGTTCTCAATCAGGCTAGCGACTGCAGCGGCGTTGCCGCGCCGTTCACCTCCAGCCGGATTTCATTCATATTTGAGATGCGCTGTTGCCGTCTCCAGCGGAAACCGCGACCACACAACGTAAAGAGGGCCTATGGAATGTGGCAGTACTGCTGGGCGGGTCTAACGCCAAATAAAAAAGTACTTGCATGGAATGCGGACAGAAAGTACTTAGAGCAACGTTTTTGTTGCTACGTTATTATAAAAGTATGTGGTGATTACTTTATCGTTTTAGGGTACTGATTAAAAAGGTAGGTACAATAGATTCTACTGCAGCATTATGCTTTTGGCTGTACAGACTTGTAATTTTGAATGGTGGATTAATGTACTTAATACCAAGGGGTATATGTGTAGAGGTATTTAATAGAATAGCCTACTAACTTCCAAAGATTTGTTTTCATAGGTGCATATTTGAACATAATTTAAATGAGTGGCAGAGAGCAGGTTTACAATAATCCCCTCTTGATTGTTAAGACTACCTACGTGAGATAATTTAAGTGAAGCCAGAACAAAAGATCGTTTTCAAAAAACAAAAAGAACATTGGTTCAAGGTTTGCAACGCGGCGCGCTCGCCGCAAAGAGAAAATGAAATTCAGCATTGTGCCGGAGTTGCGAGAGGCGGCGGCGCCCCGAGAACAAGCGTGGGGAAGGGGACGGGACCGTGTTCTCATGCTATGGGTGGTCGGCTTCGACGATCGGCTTTCGAATTCCAATGCCTCGCTTACAGCGCCTACGCGCTAGTTAGACCATATCTAACCTATGGAATTGCAGCCGGATAGTGGCATAGAAACAGATAATATATCTGGCTTTAAACCTATTTCAGGAAAGGGGATTCAATGAACGAGTTAAAACCGTAGATAGTAAAATATCCATGAATGAATGTAACGTTTGATGTTACGTCCTAAACAAACAAACCGTATGATAAAGCTGAAAAAATAAACCGAACAGTGTGCCCACGCCCGGAAACTGTTTCAGCGGAAGTTAACATCCGCCAGATGCGTATTCATCCTGACGCTAGTGAACCACTATTTTTTATGTCCTGCCTGTGTATGGCGTTTTAGTTTTCATTCATAGGCAGAGTTCAAAGAGACCATTGTAGGTAGGTATGAAGAAAGCGACGCGCATCGAGGTTGTAATATGACCGCAAATGCAAGTAGGCACCGCCGCGGACCGCATTCCACAGCAAAGCCGTAGTGAAGGTATTCCAAAAGTAAAAAACTAATGTTGTAAATGGCATAAACGCCCTTACGCCATTTTAAAATTTAAACCATACATTTTGGGTTAAATTTTAAAATGGCGTAAAGTTTGATAATCTGGACTTGATGGCGCCAACATCTTTGTTCTTACGGGTATAATTTTTGCCGTGGGTAAAACGAAATTGGATAGATAGGTGTGAATGTTATGTATGAATGTTTGAATAAGCAGGTATCATATCAATCAGGAACATATGGGCATGCTTATTTATTAGAATGACGGGTAAGTTGGTATCTATTTCGGTTTTTACTACCTACCTACTGTAATAAAAAAAAAGGCAATGATGTTATGTTAATAACTACCTGCTTATAGTTTGAGTAAATCAGTTTACTTGATTTCAAAATCATTGATATTGCATTACAAGAGTTTTTATATCAGTTCATATTACCTACTATGAATTACCAATAACAATAACTGAGATCAAAATCCAAGCTGAAAATTTTGAGATAATTTACGAGTTTCCCGCCACACTAGGAAGAATAGATAGTTCGAGTATTTTCGCCGTCGCGCCAACAGATGGCGCTACCAGCTTCAACATGACATTATTGGGTGTCTATTCCTAAAAGTAAAATACCATTGAATATTAGGGAAGGAAAATTTGTAATTAATGATGACTAAAATTAAAGACTACGACATACTAACTTGAAAATAAGTATGAAACAAGTAGCAATTTTTTTTTTTTAAAGACCCATCTGTCCTTCTTTTCATACACATCTAGAACGCTTGCGTTTTTGAGAGAAGCCTAACAATACCTTAAGTGTTGAAATCTATCAAGCCATTTGGAAGAAACGGATAATAAAGAAATTTACAAACATATAAGCGAAACACATGGACCTTCTTGGCTGTTGGGTAAAAATCATGTCAAAGATATTTATTTAAAATATATAAAAATTTGATTGAAAACAAACAACAATAGTAGTAGCCTTACTTCTAGCTACCTTTACAATTCATGTTAACAAGTCCACCCATTTGTTTATTTTTACATTCAGCTGAATACTAATTTTTTATGCTCTGTTTGAACATAAAAAACCATACATCATCTTTGTTTGTAAGCAGTTAAAATAAGTCACTTGAGTATGTACAAACTTAAATTGGGAGGTCATGACATAGGGGCTCCAAATGGGTATTGCAGTGGCCTTACATCAAGGCCGTATGTTGTTTCTTGCTAAAAGTAAAAAATGTACATTAGGTATGGAACTTACTTAATTTTATTGAACATTATTTGACTTTTAGCTGTGTATTTATTTACATTAATTACTTTATAAGGTTATTAACAAATTAGGTGTATCATTGTGTAGATTGGACTAACAGGCAACAATACCAAATCAGGGTTTTCCCTTTATCTGTATTGTGTTACAACTAGTGTTAACTTGGGTAGGGACTTAAATAATATGTTCATAATAGGATATTCCCTGGTGAAGTGTAATTTAAGTAAGAAAAAAACTTAAAATTACAACTTTTGAATAGCACCTATACCATCGTTTTTAAATGAAACTTATGTATTACCTAATTATATTTACTTATGCACATACAAATTATGCGGAGAAGTTAAATTTCTTAAGCTTTAATCCTAAAAAATATATTTCATCACTAGATGGCATTGCTGGTAACATAACTCAAATTGTTTAGTCCCATAGTCAAAATAATAGTAACATGGCTCAATAGGTACCTATATCTAGAATATGTCTGTATCATTAAGATTATTAAAAAAAAATAATTAGAAAACAACAATGCCAGTTTTTTTTAGTTTACAATCTTTATCATACTTAATATTATACATCATATTCACACAAAGGATACACTTAACGTTAATAGTAGTAATAAAATATAACAGAAACATGTCTAGGTGAAAACATATGTTCCTGTGTTCTAAAAGTGATACCTGATATAGAAAAGTTGTAGTACCCATATCTCATTAATCCGTAGATTGATAATAAAAATGAAAAACATTGTGGAATCATGATCTATAATGTGGGTAGCTATGTAATTATTGCAGTTTTGTGACGTCAACAAAGTTGTTGGAAATCGATACCTACTATAGGTTATAAAATAAAATACGCACATATTTTGCTAACGCTTTAACTACAATACGCAAATTAGAATTCGGCTATATCGGTAGAATAAATGAAGGCAAGGAATGACGTGTCTCTGTTCTAAATTAAAACATATGTTACGGAAATTCATACGAGACGAGAGCGTTCGTTACCTGTCACTGAGTCCATCATTATAGTAATTCCAAAGGCCGAAACTTATCGATATGTCGGCAACCACATAAATTTAATATCCACACTCTCAAAAGCACAATCCAATCCAATGCTATGTCCAAACATTAAACAAAAACTGGTACCATTTTACACACAACAACACCCAAGTTTGACAAGTCCGTCCGTCTTGAGTACGTTCGAAAGCGCGACTGCCGTGTTGGAATGCGCCGTTGTGGGTTGCCAGTTTATTATTACAGAACGTACAGTACAGCATTTCAGTCACCAAGTACTCTATGTCTACTGCGTGCGTTGCGTAAAAAAATGTGCGGCGCGGCAGATAAATATCAAATTTGAGTAAATACTCAAAATAGGTAGGTATATAAACACTCGTAGATACGTGATGAAATTTTCATATCAATAATATTATTTTTTGTTTATTTATTATTATTATTTATTATGTTCGCGCGTTTAATTAAAAAAAATACTCTTATAAACTATTTCCATACAAGTAAGGTATCTTTTCGCTTTCTTGTTATATTTTTTTGGTTGTTTATTTATAGCACAGAAGAAATCATATCTTTATTCTTTACAAAGTAGACAGAGCTTACGGTCGTTTATCGTGTCATAAGATCATCAGGCAATCAATATGTTTAAAATTCTCCTGCTTCGTAAAATAATCTTTTCTTGTTCGGTGTCACTGAAGAATGATAGTTTTTTTTTTAATATTTTTTATTATTTATTTAGTTTTTGGTAGTTATTAGAGGGTCTTAGATAGTACAATACAATATTTATGCCTACTGAAATAGTATGCGAAAACAATTATGGCTAAATATTATTATGAAAAAAAATATGCCTAACTCGTTATGCATAATTAAATTAGGATATAAAGATTAGCTGAAAAAAAGGGATCGCTATTTCTGATGCTGGTTTAACTACATAAGGCACGCTTTTAAAGATTTAAGGGAGACGGTATTACTGTCACTAACTAGCACTTCATTTGTGTGAAATTATTGTTTTATATACATATATTTTATGTGATATGTTTGCCTGGCATTTCGCATGTTTTACTAAACGACTGCACAAGAAAGAAGTATATTAATTTTAAAGTTGTATGTATCAACCTGTATGTGAATTTCCTTATTCTACCATAACTTCTAAAATCCTTACATCCACGCGAGTCCCGAGTGACATTAGCTATAATTTTTTTGGCAGGGCAGTCTTGGTTTAAATTTTTATCAAAAAGACTTGTTATTTTCTTGGCATAGATATTACATTCGTTTATAGATTTTTTCATTATCTATATAGTATCATAGATATTATAATTCAAATTCAAAAAGTAGGTATTTGAGTCAAACATTTCGGATGTGAGCTCTTTTGCCACACCCTAACTATTTACTAATATATAATATGCATGGCCTGTCCACGAAAGGTCGTTCGATTCATAAGTTAAAAAAAAGTTAACATTTTTTTTTCAAATTGTTCGTTTGTCTTGCCATAACAAATACAACTTGGCCACAGAGGGTTGATTATGTTCGTTAGGTTTACTTGTGTTGTGTGTGACCAAAGCGATAGTAAAAGAATATAACAAAATGATAGCAGTACAATTGAGAAAAAAATATCACACAAGTTCGATGATCACACTCATAAATCGAACAAGTAAGGCCCAGATATAATGTGATTTGACCTCAACCGACTGTCATTAAAATGAACAGAGAAATGGAATAAGATCTTCCATCCCGAAAATCTGCGATTCTTCTATGAGGTATCAACGAGTAGGTACATCTTATGAACAAAAAAATGTTTTTAGCTGAATTTACTTTTTTGTTTTGTTCATTAAATGTTGATAAAAATTCCAATTAAAATTGTATTCATATCAAAAGATTCCTTATCTAGAGTTTAAGTAATCTTTTGATTACTTATCTGCAGATATATGGAAAAAGGTTAATATAAAGGAACAAAATGTTTGTTTTAGTACAGCTAAGGTACAATTCAAATAAATTAGAATGGGCAACACCACGCTTGCCGCATTGTAATCGTAGCTCTACGAAAATGCTACGATGCAGTACATAGGTAGGTATATATAGTATACTACGTCGAGTACGTCACTGACTGACTGAGCAGACAGCTGAGTAGCTCGGCTTAGTGCTGTGAAAAGGTCGATATTTTTTATTTATCGATTAGAGATACTAAACAACCGGTCATAGACATCATGATTTTTTGTCATAGATAAAAAAACAGTAGTGCAATTTTTGAATGAATTTAATTTATTATTTTGTTTATTTTATGGGTCAAAAAGTTACTCGAAACAAATTAATTTTTATTTAATTTAACTACGTCTACTTGGTTCGATAAATATTACAGCATTGGCGTTGGTGCTTGTTTGTGCATCTCAGTTTGTTGCCTACTATAAGTAAGTATTTAGTTACCTACTTTTTAAAAACTGCTGAATCGAACCTATGTAGTGCAATTTAGTTAATATGCACCGATATCGATGACTGCGTGCGGGACGGGACGGGGCAGAACAACACCTTCTAACTAGTTCAAAAATATTGGTAAGCTTGTTCAGGTGTTAACGGGTATTTACTAAATACATATTATCTACTTTATAATTTCATTACGTAAGCCGTAAGATTTCCACTGCTGGACAAATGCTTTCAAGAAAAGGATATTGCCTTCTGGTTGGCGAGCGCAGTTTCTTTGGTAGCAGCCAAAGAAACTGCGTTTCCATCATCGGAAGCATTTTAAGTTGGGATCTGGGGAAGGATAGGAATATGATGGATTTGTTGATTCCACTCGAATTAATGCAGGAAAAGCTAACCGTTCGAGAGGCTGGGCTCGCGTACTCGATGTCATACCTGCAACCACCGGCCTAGCCTGGTTATTTTAGTTGCCTACTATTTGCTTTCAATTTGAGAGTGAATAGGTATGGAAAAACTTATAATCATTGATGGTTCAATGATCAATTAAAAGGTTCTATCGTATTTAGCCGTGTGGTTTCCGGCAGAGTAGAATAGGACCACTCCAAGTCTTCCCATGGATGTCGTAAGAGGCGACTTAGGAAATACAAGCTAAACAAAGCTCATAAACATCAATGAGACCTCTCCAACCCGTCTGGCCAGCGAGGAGAGTGTAGGCCAAATCCTCTGTATGCTCTGGCCAAGTATGGCTCTGGTAATACAGAGAGGGTTATGCTCCTGCAGTGGAGACTAAAAACACCTGATGATGATGATGATGTATTTAGGCAGAAAGTCAATGCCACCAGCGGCGCGACGTGTAGGTAAGTTAGTACTTATATTAATTCTGTGGTGTAGGTGAAAAATATTTCTACATGAATTAAAAACATTGTGGCGCCATGTAGATGTATGTAGCAGCAGTTACGGCCTAGTGCGGTCTGATCTTTACAGGGAAGTAGATACTTACTCGGCTCACTTCCATCGGAGCTTTCGGGAGAGCTTTCTCTCGATATCTCCGTTTTAGATTTTTCCATAGAATTACAAAGATCCGAAATCACTTGTTTTGGGTTCCTGACGAAGTTTTGAATACACTGAAATTTTTGTTCAAATTTTTGGACACTGTTCATCATACACTTCACTTTGAGAATACTTCACGCAATCCAGCTGTGAGAAAAAGTCCAAGGAAAATGTTTTTCCTCAAAGATTATCTGTTTCCACCGACATGGCGTGTCAAGTCTACGACGCAGTACTGTCAAACTGGGTATAGCGCGATGAATCTTACGCTATTATGTGCAATCTAATCACCAACATGAGTAGGTGGCTTTACGATATTATCTAGGTATAAACATTTGTAGCAATATAAGGGGCCGTTCAAGTATTAGGTAAACAATATATCAGTTATTTTTAACCTCCTCCTCCCCCTTGTCAGCAAAAGTAAAAAAAGCTTTCCCCCCTCCCCCATGCTTACGTAAACATTGGCATCATTTTCACAAAATATATTTGTTTATTTTGCTAAATGTTGCTGACGTCATCACTGTGTTTGCTGCTTACGTAATATCTGAATGTCCCCTCATTTCATCTCGTGTAAGTTTTAATAAAAAAAATTGCATGTTTTTTTAAGGTTTCGTACCCAAAGGGTAAAAACGGGACCCTATAAATCTGCTCCGTTGTCCATCTGTCTGTCTATCCGTCTGTCCGACTGTCACCTGGCTGTATCTCATGAACCGTAATAGTTAAACAGTTGAAATTTTCTAAGACGTAGTATTACTGTTGCCGCTGTAACGACGACAAATACTAAAAAACAAAAAGGAATAAATATTTAAGGCAAGTCGCCTAAAATATTTATTCTTTTCTGTTTTTTACCATAGTTTACCATACAACAAATCCATATTTGTACACGTAGACACTTCAAATATTCACACAATATTGACTTAATTATTTACGTTATAAATAAATTACATTAATAATTAAGAGGACTCCCATACAATAGACATGCTTTTTTCCCGTTTTTACAGATAATGGTACGGAACCCTTAGTGCGAGAGTCCGATTCGCACTAGACCCGTTTTTTTTTCTAATATACTTTGGTACTTATAACTTTTTCGCCATAAATATTCTTTGCCATGTATGATTGCGTTTTCGCATACAGATGGACGCTTGTAATTTGTTTTGGCATGATGTTTCTCGGTATAAAACGTATAATAACGCCATACTTAAATCTTAAGCATTTAAATTACTTTGGTTATATAAAATTACTTACAATTTTAGTTTACTGGTGGTATTTTTTCAATTTCTTGACAAATACGAAAGAGGGGGTATGCAGGGCGCGCAGCATCTATCCAAGGGGGCTCAGGGGCAAAGCCCCCGTCTAACATAAAATGGCCCACGGCACAGGAGGAAGGTTAGGCTCGTTAGGTTTCCTTGTGACCTAAACAGAAGCGAGCGATGGCCCCAATTTAGGGCGAAACCCCCTAATACTAACCTAAAATAATGCTGTTTTAGAGTGCTTTTTTGTATGCAAAGTTAAGTTACATCTCCGCGCGCTTTCAAAATCGTTATACCTATAATAATTCATGATCATCAGGTCCTTTTTAGTTTCCACTACAGGAGCACGCACGACCCTCTCTGTACTACTAGGGCCATACTTGGCCAGAGCAGCCAGAGGACTTGGCCTATACTCTCCACGCTGGCCAGACGGGTTGAGAAGCTCTTAGATGTTTATGCTTTGTTTAGCTTGTATATCCTAAGTCACCTTCTACGACATCTACGGAAAGACTTGGAGTGGTCCTATTCTACTCTGCCGGATACCACACGGCTATAATAATTATGGCTTATTAATATCATTGTGCATAAGGTTTTGTCAAAAATGTTATGCGTAACTAAATACTTATTATTTGGATAAATAATAAATATGATATATTATGCCTTCAAATTTTATGCACATGAATAGGGAACCAAATAATAATGGTGATAACAATAGACTGATATGATAAGTCGGACGTATTTGTAAGAAACTTACAATAATTCTTAGAAATAAAAAGACAATATGAATAAATAACTATTTGAATCAGCCGGTTACGACGACTAATTCCGGTTGTATACCTAGTGTATATATGAACGGCAATTACACTATCATCACATGAATCATATTTTCATACATAGTAAAACTACGAGTAGGTACTAGCGCAGTGTGCATGTGCATGTTACATTAATACGAAGAACAGAAACAAAAAATACAAACGCACTCTTCTTCCACATTTTTGAGAAAAATCAGTTTTATTGACTTTTTCAACTTCAGGTTCGTTACGGATAAATAACAGGCAGATGTTTGATATCAAGTTAGATTGCATTGTGGAGGTAGATTAGTGAAAAAAACGCGAGGCAGGTGTGATGCGCGAGCGCAGCTTGTGCGCGGGTGTGGCAGCTGCTGTTCCACGTGCTTCACAGCTGTCGTCCACGAACCTTAATTCGATGTACCTTTTAAAATTTTCGACAAACAAAGTACAGGTAGTTAAAGTAGGGAGATCAAGAAACAATTTTAAATCATTTCTTTCATGTACCCTGGTGATAACGTCAATATCCGTGCACCGTAGAATAAACTTTAACACCTCCACGGACATTCAACGGAATAACAACATACCTAATTATTATGTCTAAATGAAAAACGAACAATGGTTTCAAGAGAGAAAGAGAGGGAGAGAGTCAAAGGGCCAATCTCATGTGTTGCTATTTCAGCACTGTTTGGCGAACATCCCTTCTTGGTGCACCCGCCGGCCTACTCGTACCTTTAGACTTTTTGACAACGACCAGTGTACAAAGTTTTGATCATCTCTTAAAAATACATTGCACCTTTCGTATGATTGACTAATTTTATTCAAGATATAATAAACTGTAATGGATATTGAAGGATCACCAAAACGTTGTACTTCGTTGTTGCCAGAAGTTAGCGAATAGGTCGGTAGGTTGGAGTATCGGAAATTGGTACAAAGGAAAATTTGGCTATTTAATTACCGCCATATCGGCCGCAAGAAGTCCACTGCTGGATATACTTTTTCCCCAAGGATTTCTAGAATGAACGGTTCGAATGCACCGTTTCCCTATGCCACCTTGGACAGGTCTTTTGACCATGGTCGCTGTGCTATGTCGGTGACTTTTGTTCTTTTTCAGATCTCCTTATTTCCGATGTAGTCTCGTAAAGAAACAGCGAGCAACATAGCCCTCTCCATAGCATTATGGGTGACCTTGAGCTTTCTTATGAGGCCCTAAGTAAGGGACCTGTTTTTGAGACGTAACATAACTTGTAACACACATTGATTAAAGACTTATGTCTTTAGGTACTGAGGTATGTTAAATGAAAAGACAGTGCGGAGTTTCCCGAAAGCTGCCCAGCCGAGACGGATTCGTGTTTGACGTCATAACTGCCTGCCTGGATCCTGTCCCATGCTATACTGGTCTACAACTTCTAGGGTGGAGTTCCTAACATAAACCGGTGATCTGGACATGATCTTCGTTTTGTCCTTGTTTATTTTAAGGCCTTGAGCATGGTACTTAAGTCCTCAAAAGCCTTCTCATAGTCCACAAACGCTATACACTAAAAGCATAGTGGCCGGTTATAGTCTGGTGCTTATGGTGCAGTAACATTTTTGGAAACCGGCTTGATCGGGAGGCTGATGTTAAGGATGTCTTCGGAAAACTCGTAGTGTTGGGTTAGCTTGGCACATGGATCTTTAACCTTTTAAAAAGTTAAAATAAACCATGCACTTACAAATTTTTCCGAGTTTAGAAATTAAAGCGAATCCTTAAAAAAATGTTTTTAACATGAATTTGAAAAATCTTTCTACGACGCGTTGCGTTACATTAAATAATTTAATCTACATCATTTATTTTGAAGATTACCTATTATATATATTTGTTCACTATACGAGTATGATACTTATCACAGGAACACTGGTTGTGTAAGGTACTTAGATAACAACAGACTGTGCATACGTGCATGGATGGTTAAATAAACTCTACGAATGTACAAAGCGAGCATATTTATGAAAACACTCGCATCGGACTATGAACTGATGCTGTATTATGATAATAGTTGTATGTAGCTGAGCCGGCGACGGCGGGCGGCAGACGCAAGCTAGTAATAAACGCATATTTTAATGAATGAACCCGACTGGGCGAAGATCTCGGCCCGAGGCACGCCGGCAACGTCGTGACTTAGCAGTGCCACAGAGCATTTTGAAACAGATGAATCTGTGGAACTTGCTCCAATCTCGTTCAATACCTTACTTGAATGAATTTCTTTAACATTGTTACACTATTATTCCGGCAGGGTCGCCGTGTTGTGACACGACATATTAATGATAACAATATTAAGTTATTAGTGGTTTAATCTTTGGTTTAAGATTGAATATATTATGTGCCATTCAAATAATGTACACTTATGCGTGTTGTGTAGGTACTTAACTACAAAAGTATTCGGGGTAACATCAAATCTTTCAAATTTCAAGATTATTTAGGTATAACTCGTGGTGCCTTCCTGATTTGTTGACTGCTTAAGGCGCTGTATCCCTTAACCGTTTGTAGCGGACATCGCGCGATATATTTTTTACTCGTGTCATACTTGTCGTCAGTCTCAGTTCAAACCCGTGTCTGCCATTTTCGTGTTAATTTTCACTTTTAATTTAATAATTCAATAATTATAACCAAATATTGTATTTTTTTTAGGTATCCATCTGGCTCATCCAGTTATACTTTTTATAGATATAAAAAAGTTGGTAGTTGTCGCTGAAAATATCCAGTAATTCGCGACGAAACTTTTTCTGGATATAGCTTTTTTGCTATTTTATTTAGCTAAGTTTTAAATATATTTTTGAAAATATTTTAGTGTAACCATTTATTTTGATTTTTGAACTGTACGTCATATTTTTTTCATGCTAGTATTCCAAGAAAAATAAGGCTAACTGCGCGACGAAAAAATACACGTTTTACGGTATTCTCCTGATGCACAGCGCCTTAACGTGTAAAATGTTGAACGTGTCACATGTGGAATTATTGGGGTGTTTTTGTCTCTGTGATATTAGTTTAAATTAGGTTATTTCTATATCAGCATAACTCAATTATTTTATAGGCACTGGTGTACTTAGTTATCGTGTTTATGTATGTACTAGGTTGTCCTGGTTCCATCAGCCATCCATATCTGATACGAACTTTGAACTATACAAAGGTTAGTTGATTATGTTGTTTTGTTCATAGCCGTTTTGTTTACAAGTGCTGCTATCGCCCAATGACAAATATACCTACTAAGATATAGGAGGAATAGAAGCTTCTTTTTTAGATATATATGAAAGGCGACAGGATACTAAACCGGCTTAGTACGTACAATATCAAAATTTAAAACCTAGGCACAAGTGGCCACTTGTAATCTCAACTAGATATTCAATATGAATTCGAATATAGATTCTTTCCACTAATATGTTAATTTTCTCCGTCGCAATTATACCTGCTATTTTGTCGTTATTTGAATAAAATTCAATAGATTTGTAGCAAATCATTCCTCCACCCGATTGCATGACATTAATGATGTTGACTCGTGAGATCTAATAACTTTGATCCCATTATTATTATTTTTTCACAAAATTGTCTTTCTGTCACAGTCAAGCGACCAGCAACAGCGATAGCAACAAATGACGCGGTACTTCCGCTAAATCAGATTTGCGTTCTAATTTAGCGGAGGTAGCCGCACGATAAAGGTCTCTCGAGCTCAACTCAAAGTCTACTTTTAGACATATTAGTTGGACTGGCGAGTTTACCCTCAGCAGAGATTTAGATCTCGGACTCTCAGTTTTTAAGTCTATTATATATTTATTCAAGTCCTTTCTGCAGCAGTAGTGTTTGGCCCAGGCGAGCTCGACGCGGTCCAATGACTGCGCCTGGCGTGGAATGTGGCCGGCTTTTCCCAGAACTCCTCGCTGGTACCGGCGCGACGGGAACACTTGCATATTTAAACCGACTGGAGATTGTAGAAAGTCAAGCACATGTTCGAGGGTTTTGAAATCTCTGGGAATTACATTTTATGGCCATACATTAATTTTTCGGGGCTTTTTGTATGCTGTCCCCATTTGAAATAACGGAGAAATCATTTAAAATTCTGTATTGCTTGGCCCTAGATAACCCTTTAAACTATTTTATGTATATTACTGTCGTTATAAAATACTTTGAAGGGTTATGCAAGACTTGGGAATATAAACTTTTAAATAATACTCCGTTCTTTTTCAAATTAATTTTTTAAATGGAATCAGCGCTGGACCCCAAAAAAATGTGCTTGATTTTACATCAAATTTCACATGCGGTTTCTAAAATCATTCATTAAGTACAAAAATATTTAAGTACCCACTTTAAGTATTTTAAGCATTAACACGCTCACATTTTGTATGTTAGGTTTGGGAAAAGTATTTTCGTATTTTGTATGAAGATTTTATCCGTTCTACTAAAGATCTGTGACATCAACATTCTCCGACAAAAAACGCTTAAACTAACTTTATGCTATCCTTATGGAGACAGCGTATGTCCATCAACACGAAAATTCATTCTTGATAAGTGTTCCCTTTTAAGTATATTTGTATTTTCAATAAACTTTTAAAATGTAAAAAAATTCTTCGATCATATAGACAAAAATACAGTTGAAAAATGGCGGGAAAGTATCTTTTTATATATTTCTTTAGAATATTACCTTTTCGGTGTTATCAAATCCAGCCAGGTACATACAACATATTATATTACAACCATTAACATACAAATTTGTTCATTGCCCGACTAATATTAAAATATTACATTTTACATTTACAATGGTCTAAAAGGAAAAAATATTATATATCCTTCTTTTGGTTCCACTAATTAACAAGGAAGGATAAACGTACAGCTACATATTATAAGTAAATATAATAAACCGACCTTACGACTTGTTATTTGAAATTTACTACTACGGCTGTATTTAACTATTTAAATAAATAAATTGACTACATCGTTCTGATCGAAATTAAATTATTCTCATCTAAACTAGAAATCGTTACGAAAAGCGTCACAATGGCGCGTTGTACACAATGCACACTTTTTTCCTATCCAAATCCGTTACATTCCATTCCCTGATGCTGCGAGCTGGGCACGGAGCCATCTCGAGGAGATTTCGAAATTCCAAGAAAGGTAGAACCTTATAAATTATCTCAAAAGGGCCGACGCGGCCCGCAGCCAGAATTCTTTTTTTTACACCACAGGTAAACTGGCGCTAAGAAGGCAATGGAATTTGTAGTTCAACCGACTGCACTTGACACTTGATTGTGTCTATATCCTTTATATCACTATTTCTATAAAATTTAAAATATGATCTATCAGTGCGTTCCACTCTTTCTTACTAATGAGGCTGTAGAGTGAGCAGATTGGTAAAATCCTATAGATATCTACATACTTAATTATTAGAACATTGCTGTCTTTTTTTCATATGTTCGAACGTATTTTACTCTCGGTCTCGGTATTCTTGCTACTGAAAAGATAAATAGTTCTATTTATCTTTTCAGTAGCAAGAGTACCTTACATATATAAAACCAGCATAGGTACATATTAAAACGTCACGTCACTTGAGGGCTTCCCCTTTTGGAACATACACAACTTGGCAATAGAGCATTTATTGATGGCGGTAACCTGGAATGGAAGTATTGTTTGTATAAATATTTTTTTCAGTAGTTCCAAAACCCAATTTAATCTTATATACGTATCATCATTCATCATCATTATTATTAACCTATACTCGTCCACTGCTGGACATAAGTCTGTCCGATGGCTCGTATATACGAACGTAATATAGGTTTCGTAACTTAGATATAAACGAAAATGACCTTCATGAAACACTGAATTTGCTAAGTCTGATCGTAAAAAGTATCAAGATGAAGCTAATCTCCGTATCTATACATTATTGTGCATAAAAAGTGCGTGGTGCACGCGTGCAACACGATTCTAGGAGAATAGCACTCGTGAAAGAACCGAAGACATTCCGGGCCTGTCCTGAAGGTCGCTCCTACTTATAATAGCACCCATTGTGTGAAAGGACTGGCGCCAAATACACATTGTTCCTCACTCCGAAACCGACAGACATAGGGGTCAAAAGCTAATTCGCTGGCTTAGTCGTCAACCTTTAAGGTTGATTATATTTAGACTTTTCGTTCATGTATGTGTAGATAAGAGTGACACAAAGATATATTTTGCATAGCTATTCCATCGATAAGTTAAATTTATCGCCTGACGTTATTAGAATTGTCTGTAACTGGTTGCAGCATCTATAAACCATCTGCTAGACATTATAGATCTAGAGAACCGTGAAACAACGGCTCTTTGGGTCGATTCACACAAGCCAAAAGGAATCTTATACTCGTTAATATTGAGTAGTATTTCCTATGATGCTTATGTCAATGGTGTTCTTTGGAATTTGGGGCACGACGCTGACTCAACGCTAATCTAATCCCTTCCCTGTAGACTCAGAGGTAATCTCGATTATATAGAGGACCGACACGGTTATACAAAATAACGGGCATTATTGAAGAAAATTTTATGCTTGTCGCTGACTAGACACAGGGACTAAGATTTTTCTACTTGCCTTCACCTCATTCACACACTATTGTTTATTTAAAAATATATTCTGTCAGTTTAGGTACTTGTTTATCGAATACAAATTTTAAGAAAATAAGAATAACGATCTGATGATGAAATTAAATTGAAATTAAAGTAGAATAAATGGATCTCTTGGATACGCATGTAACATCCTCGTCTTCATCGTCACTTACCATTAGGTGAGATGGGAATGGGACACAAATGCCTACTTCAATATTTAGTAAAATAAAAACAAAAAATTGATAGTTATAAGTACAAGTAGAAACTGTGTAAGATTCTAAACGAATATAAAAATGTAGGTAGGTAGCTAAAAAGCACAAAGCTTAGATGTTTTAGTTTAGGGACTATTGTTCTTAAAGTTACCATTGATATTTTTATTTCATCAAATGCTCTATTCAGTAGGGACAGCTATGGCTTACTTCTCAGAAACGCAGGCCCAAACGCCCAAACCCTCTAACAAATGGTAATATATTGAATAAACAGTTCAGTTGAGAATGGAGAATTGGAGACTCGGATATTTTAACATTTCAAAACGGTTAATGATGAATTAAAAACGGCTATAGTGAAATGAAAATGGTGAACACTAAAATCTACCATTTCCACATTAATCGATTCAAAAATAGAAGGTACATAGTAGATTGATACAATAAAATATCTAGTATAGCTAGTAACGATGTATTCTACTTCAACGATGTATTCTACTTCTTTGAATACTCGGTTTAAACTAACACAACGATAATGATGTGGAATAAAATTTATTATTGAGTGATATACAGGTTTATATAGCGAGTCTTACTTACCGAAGAAAATCCTAAAGTAAATAAATACCTCATCTCATAATAATGATCTAAGTACCTACATTTCAAAATATTTAGAATCTCGTCAATTTCTCAAATGTTCTGAATCCAGGGACACATTGAGGAAATAGAAGGGTCAATTTCTTCACACATTATCAACAGCAACAGTGAAACTAATATCATTAGCAAGAATCTAGCTCTACCGACATCTATAGCACCAGTAGCGACACCTGCAACTACTCAATTCGAGAAAACCATAATTATATAGCTACGCCAGAATCGAGAGAAGATGTTACTCATCCGAGCTGAAATGCGAGAGTGGAGAACTATTTTTTCTTCCATTACGTGCATGCTAGCCTGAAGGCCAATGTGAGAAACTTGGTAAAAGCCTTTGGAGAGCAGCAATTCTCATCTTTTGCCTTATTGACCATATGAGAGTTTGCTCTCTCTCCAAGCCTTGCGCACACAGGCAACGCCCAAAGCTGAGGTCCGACCCTCCTGGGGCCCTTTAGTGATGTTGTCTATATATGCTCAAACCACCGGTGAAGTAGCAAAAGCTCACTTGGAACTAGCTACATAGCCAATTTAAAAAAAACCCTACGTTTTCCGCTTCAATAGGAGATTGTAATGCACGTATAGACCAGCTCATGGTACTTACGTGTTGAGGCAATTGAATCAACTGTTTGCTCAAGACGAGAGTTCTCCACTAGCGAAGTACCCAGCGTTATATCTGAGCTAAAAAGACAATTGCGGAACTTAACTTGATATAAATGATCGAGACTAACAGATTACTTGTAGAAATCTTCAATTTTGTAATTTTTTGTGATCATTATAAATAATAAATATATAATAAATTCGTTAATAATAGGATAATTAGAACAATGAGAAGGACTTGTATAAGAGTTTATATAATATAAAGTTTAAGACATATATTAAAGTTTGAGGTACAGGGTTTAACCACACCAAATTCTTTTATTCTTTGTAACAATACTTGCCTAAAAGATAATCATAGATACATAATTCTATTAGTCTGCCATGTTTTGTCTTGTTGCAATCAAACTTGTCCAAAGTGTAAACAAAGTTTCACATCTGCGCAGTTCGTGAAGTCACGCTGATGATGCCATGCTTGGAGGTCGAACGCCTTGCCAAATTTGTAAGGGTGACGTCACCACGCCACTCTACAGCCACTATAGACGCCACGCGATTTCGATCTTTATAAACACGAAAAAGTTCATTACTCCTTGGCAAGTAGCAATTTGTGTAGCCCAAATTATGCCTATGTATTCGTTCAGTTTGTTTTGCGGATTTGTTTCACGCTCTATTAGGTATATCGAGACTTACTGTAAAATGTGCCAAAACCAAGAAGATTCTAATTGGATTCAAACAAGTAAATTATCGCTTTTGACTCAACCAATCAAAAAATTGTTTCTTTACATTAGGTACTGGCTTTGAGGACAAGAAACTAAATTGCTTATTTTGACATTTGCACCTTTATGTCTGTAGGCGGCGGTTGTAGTGAGTAGGGCGACACTTAATAAAAAGAGTTAGCATTTGTTTTAACATGAATGTTGTTTGTTAAATTAAAGGATAACATTAAATAATTAGCCCAAATTATTGTGTCCTTCACAATCATTATAATCATATTCAACTTGAGGAAGCAATTAGCTAATGAAATATTGACGTTCACAATGATAGCAATAGTACAATAGTCTTTATAGGCAAATATTTATTTTTTTCTTAATGAGTGAACTTGATACGTCGAAGAAAATAGAAAACGTACCTACGTTTTATTGTAATAAGACGCTATTACGATCATCGTTTTCCGATCTTCACTAATTTTACCAAAATTTATTTGGGTTGCAATTTCAATAGTATCTTCTCACGTTGCATTTGTCTATTACTGTCCCATAATTTATATTTTTTGGGCGCACCTAGGTATATGGTTTGTGAAATATTTAGAGAATGTTTTGTAGTACTTGCAGGCAAGATGTGGCATATCTTTTTCATTTCATAGGTACCTGACCCATTACCCAATCGAATTTCATTTCGGTGCTGTGAAGAAAAGATAATTGGTGAGTAATGTATAAAAGCCAATAGAATTTTGAGTTCACATTATTAAAAACATGACTAATGTCGTTATATTATGTCATGATTTAAAGGACATTTGCTAACATTTTAGTAATAGTTATTTAAATATCATGATCAAATACGGATAGGTTTGCACGTTATGACCTCATAAAAAAAGCAAAGATGGGAGACATTGGGATTAATTTAACATCTGGTTGCCCTTAAGTTTATAGTAAAATTATTTAAATTTACATTAAAACATTTACTTACGAATAAACTTAAGTATGTAGGTAAGTAACAATTTTTAAACTATCAGTTGATAAAAATACTACTATTATATCATTATGCCTTAAATGTTAAAATTGTGATAGAAATGTGTTCTAATGTTTTCGCAATTGTTACACATTTAAATTAAATAATTTAATACCGTTTTAATGTGTTACTTTTTAAAATTTTACAGTTTTCATATTCGCAGGAAGACTAAGTTGACATTTGTCTATTGTGTTATAAGAAGAAGCATAGTTAAAACGAATAAACATATACAATAGACGTTAGGTGTAAAAATAATGTAAAAAACGATTGTAATAGATGATTCAATTTAAATATGTGATAGAAAAATCAACTTGTTCTAACTCTAGTCTTGTTTTATCCTATTGTTAAGTTAGTAGCGAGTTTTATTTGCGAGTGTAGGCGTGCATGCGAGATGCACGCATTGCATTAGCGGCGGGATCTCGTTTCACGCGGCTGCGCAGGAGTTGCACAATGCATATTGTGTGTTCGTGGGCTTCAGAAAAACAGACACTTACGTATGCTATTATGATACACGGCTATTGTCTGCAGAATACTTTATAAGCACAGATGTTGGACGATGGATTCAGAAAATAATACATACAATGACATATTTTTTATAACAATTAGGTATGATAGTCTACTAAGAGAGAAAAAAATTCATAAAAATATAGAATGTACCAGCCAATCCATTTTTCTTACAAGTCAGAATATTTCTGATTCACATTGCCTGTGGTCATGGGCCTAAGTTTTGCCTACTGCAGGGAAAAAAACGAACAGTATGCCGTATACAATTATAATCACTAACCTCTGAGAAGAATAAACAAAAAAGCTTACTCCAGAGGTGGATCCAGGAGGGTATACTTAAAATCTCTCGTTTGATTAATATCTAGATGCAACATAGTATTCTCTCCACAATGAGTGTAGGCGAAGAAAGTTGCATATATAGCGGGTGCTAACGATATCAGCGACAAATTAAAGAACAGCAGAATGTAAAGGATATTCGACCGGCCAAACCATTTGAATTCGGCCATTTTTATTTTAAATGGTATTATAACTTGTCTTGCACGACCACATAGATTTTATCCAAAACTAATAAAATACGACCAATTTTTTATTCATATGATGATTATATTAATTTAAATGCATCCAAAAATGATTTTAAGAGTGAATCACAACTTTTGCATTTTGCCAGCGTCATATCATCCTATTAAAAAGGTTCTACCTGCATATATTTTGTAAACACAATAATGAACTTTCTTGTTGCTTGCGAAAAGGAGTTTGCTACAATGCTGGTGTCAAAGTACTGATAAGGGTTACAAGTTATATATATAGATATACTTGTTTAGTGTTATATTTAGAAGTGATGTTGATTGATAAATTACCTAAGTATTAAATTGCGGTTTATTCTGTTGCTTTCTAATACGAAATACGACACATAATAATGTTTATTAATCATCACATGACTGTGTTGACATTTTATTAGGTCATGTTTTCTAATGCTTTCGCGGTTGTTACACATTTCAATTAAATAACTTGATAATAATTTTATAAGATACCTACATATCAACCAACTAACAAAACCAAACCACTAAAGGACCAGAATCTTTAACCTCCCTACATTTCGAAAAACGTACTCTATAAATTACTAGCTCTCCCGGCGAACTAGTTTCGCTATTATTATTTATCGCTATTATTATATTAAGATTACAGCAGATATCTATCCATCGGTTGCAATAAAAGCTTTTCACAAATTCGGATATAGAAGCTGAGATACTTAGATCTCTGCCGCGATATTGCAAGTAATAAGTCAAACGGTAAAACTAGAATATAAATGGTAAGATTTCAAGCTTGTAGAGGTTCTTGTTTGAGAAACGCAGCATCTAGAATTGGCATTAGAAAGGATGTCGGTGGTGGTGGCTGCGCTGCTTTCGCGGCGGCACCTCGGTGACGGATAGAAAGCGGCGACCTCACTTTCACTCACACCCGTCAATGAATAATGTCACGATACTGGTAGGTGACGTCATGCAATGAACCAATAGGACCATTAAGCTGAAATTGATTTACCTACTCTGGTTAAAGTGGAATTTTTCACCATCTTTTAAGAAGGAAAATAAAATATGGTGAAAAATTCCACGCGAGCTGTGTTTGAACCAGTGACCTTAGGTAAATGTACGACCTAGATCGATATGTAACCCTAATTGTCTTATTAAATATTTTGGTTTCTATGATAATGGATGGCGTTAGCATTTTTTCACTTGTCACACCATTGGAATTATACAACATTGATTGCAATGTAGTATTCAAGTACATACATATAAAACTATTCGACGCCTGTCTGTTATCTAGACTGAAATGAAACTCAACACAAGCAGTGGGAAATACCCATTATAACAGCATTCACCACTTAAGTTTCAAGTTATGATAGAAACCAAAATATTATCAAGACAATTAAGTGACCATTGATAAACGTTTAAATGGTCTTAATATCAACATGCATAAAATATATCTAATAAACATCAATTGACGTCCTTTAAAATAAGTTAACAATGAAGACAGTGAGTGATCCTCAATTGATTTCCAATAATTGTTTTCAATGAGCGGCCCGAAGCATGCGGGACCCGCAATTGTAGAGTCGCCTGGAACAATTTGTAACGCAGTATGCTGCCATTAGTTGTTTACAAAATAAAGAACCATGAGAAACTCACGACGCTGTAGGAGGTCTTCTTGATAATAATCATAATAGCTTAAAAATATAGCACAGGAATACGAATACATAAATAAGTTTACCTAGGAATTTTAACTTGCATCACATTAAATTAAAAATTCGCGCAAGAAATTATTATGTCAAATATTTGTAATGTTGTCTAATATAACATAGAAAATTGCTTCAGCGTCAGCTAACGGATGTATTTTTCACGCCTTGATGCCAAAGGTATGACAAATACACCCGTTAGCGCATGTTGTATTAGCAACTCCGCAAGGCTCTCTGTTAGGTCCATCATAATCATGTTCCTTGTTGGTCATTGGCGATTGTTTGATATTTCTTATGGTTTTATATGGAAACTTATCTCTGACAAAAAATATCGTGTAATGTTAAAAAAAAACACATATAGGCATTTAATTAATGGCGAAAATAGTAATATATAAAAGCGTCCGTAACACTTAAGCTAAGAAATGGGATAAAGAAAAATACGAAGGAAAATTATACCTTGTACGAGGCAGGATGTACGGCCACGGCACAGTGGAGCGAGACGGTTGCGCGCCGTGATCACTGCAGGAAGAAGCATTTTTGTCGTAAATCGTATCAGTAATGTCATTGCATTAAAAGCTGTAACAGGGTATGTTTTAGGTCCAATTTATTTTGAAATAATGATAAAGTAAAGCGTTTCAGTTTTTAATGGCCAGTATAATATTACACAGTAACCACTTCATTGTAAGCGTCGTTTATGGACACACACAATAGAACTTTAAAATTTTGGAGCAGAGCTCACATTAAAATGTTAAAAAAGAGAAGCATTCATTAGTTTTGTTTCTCACTTGCATTCCAAGTACCGCTTCCGGAGCTCATTGTGTCTCGGAGTGCTTGCAGACATCCTGGGCAGATCTTCAACTAGCCTAAGAATCAGTGTCATCTTATCCATACAGTACCCTCAATCTAACAAAAACTTTGATAGTACTTTTCATCAGCTCTGTGCAGATTTCACAACCCCCCATTTCCCAGCCTACCCACGGATTAAAGGCGTGTAGCGTATATATTCTTTGTTAAAGGTGAGCTCTGTTAAGAATGTAGATCAGACGAAGCCAAGATATTTTTATTGTGGTCCGAAGCTGTGCTTTGTACGAGAGGCGGTCGGGAAGCAGCCTCGCCGCATTCCTGACGAGATAGCCAAGGCTGCTCTACGGTTACTTGCCATTACTTCGAACCCGTTGGAATTTATTACATTTCAACATAACACCAGTCTTCTTCAGGGAATCATGTTTACTTGAAACTGATTAAAGTCTATTCCTTTATCTCAGATTTGTTTAGGTAGATCTGTTGAATGAAACTGCTCTTTCTTTACTTAAAGACGTGCTTCAAACCAGAATAATCAACACGTTATTAGTATCTCTTAACAATAACTTATTGAAATTAACTATCTATTTTTTAAGAAATTGTACGTTTATATGTGGGTAGTATGATAATTATGTTCGATAATAATGTTTACTTCAGTTGCTACTTCTCGGGAAAGCTGTTAATTTGTCAACCATTACTAAAAAACTATCTGTGTAGATATAGTTACTACATAAGGCGAGATAAAATGGTGATCTTTAGTAGTTGCATACTGTACCTTGAATTACAATTTCCTCATGCCTACCTGCAATAAGCTTGTTATTAATAGCACAGGGGAATTGCTTAACTCTTGATTGATTCTAGGATCTCAACGATAAATTACAATCGTTGATACTGACTCACACTGGGCAAAGTTTTCTATAGTAATTTTTGAGTGAATGGTAATGTTGCACGTGGTTATATACAGGTCATAATCTAGCCATTGATAAAGTAAACCACCATCTCGGTCCCACGGTACCTCCACATGCGTCCCATGTGTCGTACCATTTTTTGTTACCCACAATTTTTATCTTAAGCCATTGTAGTAAAAAATATCTTCATAGAATCGGATAGTTACGAAGTTTCGAAGAAAATTAAATTTATTTTCCAGACAACCTCCAACGCAATATCCGGGTGAGTCAGCTTCGCAAAGTTCACTAGAGAACAAGAAACCCTTGCAAAAGTTCAACGGAACGTTGCGTGATATTTATCTTGGTGATTATATTTGGATTACCCGAGAAACATGCCATTAATTGCATTTACAGCAACCTACCAAGGCTGGGCTTGCAACGAGAGCTGCTACTATGCATGCATTATGCAATGTTGTCAGTACAATAGAATGTTATTTTTTATTTAATACATATTTTGAAGATGTCCGTGCTGCGACATTACGGGCACCGGATTGGATTCCAAAGGCGTGGGCAAATATTTGTACTTCCTTTTTCGGGTATTTGTCTGCGGTTCTGGAGCTACCCAAGGAGAACTAGCGTCAGGCGCCTATCTGACGCCAATCTTTTTTGAGTAGCTAGGCAGCCGGGCTAGGCACAGCTGCCTTTACTAGGCAGCCTAACTTTCGCCAAAGCATATATGTCCATCATGAGCTTATGAATGCTGTTATAATAGCGGACCCTGGGTTCCAACGCATCACAGCATTCACAGCTAAGGATGCATTAGGGAAAACGCTTTAATGAGGAGGAGGATGTACTTATTTTGTGTTCACTAACGGGTATATGAATCGTTAAAACATTATGATACATAAAATATATATTTATCTAAATAATTAGATATATTTTATAACTATTACACGATAACATAGTAGAAATATAAAACCTCTAATAAAAGATAAAAGGTACCTACCTACTCTTTATTAAAAAAATATAGAGTACATAAAGCACGCGTAAGTGCTATAGTAAAATATCAATGAAGATTTGTTTTCTACTTTTGCAAAAATTAAGTTTAAATATTTTTGGATTTGTACCTACATAGGTACGAGTATTTTGGTTTATAAAGGTATATTCGGCGGTATATTACATGTTTTTTACTTATTTATTTGATTTATTTTACCTACTACTTAAATACACAAAGATGAATACTTGATAATTACTACTTACAAAAACATACACACAGCAAGAGAAACTTCTCAATGAGACACATTCATGAGTTATGGGAACATTTTTTCTGGGGCATAACGGTTTTTGTATTATTTTTTGTCGTCTTTGACCGTGTGAAGAATCTGAATGGATGCAGCATGTGCATAGGTCGACCGAGCACAAAAGAGCTCTGATATGCATCGCAGGGCCTTTGTAAGGTCTACCCGGTATATGTTTAAAAGGGGAAGAGGAGGGTCTTGCAAAAATGGTTGGAGCTGGCGTCTTCAATGATCCGCTTCTTTGAGAAACACCATTCTTGATAGAGTTTCACACGATGTTGGTACCAAGAAACCAGGAATTGTGCAAGAAATAGGAAATGTGGCGTAATTGCATAATTCTATTTCTCTTCATGGATGGAAAAGTCTTAAGTACTTAAGCTTACAGTTGCATTGTCGTAAATTGAAATTTTCACATTAAGAGCCCGACATATGCCAGGCGGCGCGGCGATGCAAACGCGGATGGTCTAAACGCGTTGGCTACTTTGGATATTTTCGTTTTTTAGGAATATTCAAGGGTTATTCGAAAAAGAAAAACATATGATGGCTGCCTTATCTATAATGCAATAATAATCAAAAGTTTCAAGGTTAATTTTAATGTATTTGGTGAATAATGCTATATACCGAGTAAATTAGACGTGATTTGGAGGCAACTTTGCAATTTTTTTCTATAGAGAAAATTTAACGCAATCGTGTTTTTGAGTCATATAGTTACCAGAGTTAGTCCTGAACTTTGCTGCATTTTTATTTCAACTTGAGTATTTAATTATTATTGATATAACAGTCAATCATGCAAAGCAGTGTGAGGTAGTACGGGCCCTTAAAAAGTATGATTACATTTCTCTTAAAATTATCATGCCATTTGCATCTAATAATGTAATATTTACCTATCATAAGTATTTCTACTAACTTTCTTTATTTATATACCAAACTAACAGGTAAGATATAGATATAAAGTTGCTTTTTTAAAAGAATGTCGATCCATCCTTCAAGTAATAAGATTATTGTCTTAATTACCATGCCGACGTAGCGCTAAAAACTCATTAAAAGTTGATTTGTTAATTGCTATGAAATACCGGCTCCAAATATACCGGCATACAGCATTCCATAACCACAATTAGGTAGTTTTTACCCTTGGTATTCACCCGTGATTAGTGGTTATTTCTAGTGAAATTATAAATAACATTATTATACGTAATAATCTAATAGATAGGAAGATAATCTAGAAGATTATGTAAGTAAACCTTGTCTGTCCTATAACTGCATACATTTTTCAAATGTATGCAGTTATAGGAAACTGTGCATCGCGTGAGCGATGAGCGACTGGTGATCAACGAACACTGAAAATACCATGATGAACTGCCATGGACCACAACCTGAGCAACGTAAATAAGTGTGTGCATCATATATTTATCTCAGTCATACGTATGTTTGGCTAAAGATAAGTTTGTATATTTTTCCATGTTTGTCATGGTGAAGTGACACATCGCAAGAGTTCAAAATATTTACATAATTTATTCTAGTGTAACCAAACCAACGCTTATATCATTATGGTTAATTCTGTGAATCATCTTTAGAATAAAACTTGATTTCAGTATTAAGTTTATGGAATTTACATTTAAACACCTTTAATGCATTAAATAAGTAATTTAGCCTTAGTTTAACTGTCCATCCCAGTCCTTCCAATCCAACATACGTATGATTTTGTTAATTCTCGTACTTTTGTTTTTAATGGAGATTTAATATAACTATAATTACAACCTATATATTTAATTTATTTACTTGAGACATAGACGGAATCCCGAGTGATCCTTTTAGGTATTATAATACAAGTCTTGGGGCTTGTGGATGCGGGTCAATTTTGTTTGACGAAGTCGCCCTAAAAAAATCTTTTCTGCCTGCTCCCACATGGTTTTTAAGATGCAAGCTCATTTTAATATTCAATAGAAGAATAAACTTATTGCTGACTGACAATTATTTTTACCTACTTGTTTCTTTAAATAAATGACAAATAGATGAAAGACAACATGTTCTATTTTTTGAAATTCAATTTTTTTAATTTTTCAACTTAATTTCGAGCCACGGTGTATTTATTTCGAGACATTTTACAGGCATACACATTTTTTTCTAATATCATCATCACCTTTCTGCCGATAAGTGCGCCTTAAATAAAGACCACCATGCACTCCAAAGGGTCTATGTGGTAAAATTCGTTGACAAAATCTGTAACAGTACTCACTAACGATATTTTTAAGATACCCTGGGTAAGTAAGATACATTAGCAAGGCTGTAATGAAATCTTAATGCGCAACTAAATTCGCGTCAATCAATATACCTATTATTGGTCGTTCCACTTAGTGATAAATGCTTTATAGTTTTTGTCAAAAAGAGACGGTACAAAAATACTTTGGCCATGATTAAAAATGTAACAGTACAGAGTTTGAAACGCTCTGGTGACCTTTCTGCTGGCATGCGGCATGCGGCGTACCCAGCGCCGCAGCGCCCATCGGTTCTCACGGGAACGCGCCGCTCGGTGATTGCACCGCATTACGCCCTGCACTAGGTCGCAACCGCGCCCGTACGCACAGAAACATGGAGGTGTCATTCCTGTAGATCCTCGTACGAATTGTCAGCAATGCAGCTTTTTCAAAAGAGTCTGCTAATCCGGACGCTTTGTCGGCCTACTCGTATTTGCTAACTTAGTACTTTATAATATACGTTTTTTTTATCTTAAATAAAAATATTACTAGTCTACCCATGGATCAATGATCAATGAGTCCTCTCCGACCCGTCTGGCCAGCGATGGCCAAATTCTTTGTCTGCTCTGGCCAAGTATGGTTCCGGCAGTGCAGAGAGGGTCATGCTCCTGCAGTGGAGACTAAAAAGACCTGATGATAAAGATGAAATAAAAATATTCAATCATACGAAAGCCGCAATGTATTTTGAAGTGACTATCTCAAAACGATGAATAGGCTGGTTTTGATTCTCATGTCAGACAACTACTTCATTTTCACGAGTTTTGTACACGGTTCTGAGCTACTGCAGGAGAGTTAGCGTCAGGCAGGCGGCTAGCTGTTATAATTGACAAATCATATATCACTATATAGGTATGAACTTAAATACGGCCATTATGTTAGATCTCAGGCTGTACGCAGTACTGGGAATGCAACCAGGAGCGCTTGCAAACAACCTGGATGACATAAACAATTTCGAAGTATTGGCTTCATCATCTTCATCATGTGTAGTGTGCCAGGCACACTAACATAGATGTATTATCTTTAATAAAACAATTTCTTCTCATTTTTCCCGTAAAAGGAAGACATGTAGGCAAGTAGTTTTAATTTAAAGATTTAGGAGGTCAAAATGGGATTATTTTTAACCGACTTCAAAAATAGTAGGAAGTTATCAATTTGTTGTTTTTGGTTCCATTTAAATTTTACAAAAATCGGATTAGTAGTTTGTCTGAAGTCGTTTTTTCTATATAAAAGATTATAAGCAATATTATGAGGTACAATGACATAATTATGAATTTCGTCATTTATCATATTGTGAAATTATAACGATTCAATGCTACGATGGTTTCATAACTCCTACGTAAGTAATGGACGTACATATGTACCACTAACTTACCACGTAATACCGCCTCCACGAATTCTATCCTCTACAAAATTCCAAGCTGTGCGACTTTTCCCATTGGATCGCGCGACCGCGACTTGTTGCAATCAACAATGGAATGAATCGACTTTTTGGTCCGGCCGGGTTGTTCAGCTCGCTAAGGAAGATCGAGTTTTCAACCGACGAAGGCCTATACAACTGCGTGATCACATCTTTTCAAGTTTTATCCCCGCCGACATCCTCAATTTAATTGACATTACTGCCAATTTACTGCCATATTCAATATATATGCAGTAACAAAATTGAATATAAAAGTAATGTTTATGGATGGTTTATGGTCTGAGAGAAAATAAAAAACGTAGAACGTGATGTGCCAGCTGCTTCTTTTCCCGCGCAGAATGGGCGAAAATCTAAAGAATCATGACAATAGGCGATGCGGCTATCGTGTCATCGCTATTTTGATTCCGTTTTCCACCTTTAGGCCCATGCCAACCAAAACGCTAAACGTGGCCTTTCGGTCTTATGACCTTAGGCTCTGTGTACCCCGCAAGAGATGAAGACGGGATAATATGTAGGCATGATGTATCTATGCTTTTATTATATATATCATTATTTTCAGTTCCGTTAGTCATTGATACACTCTATAAAAAGATTGCCTTGTTAGGGCTCCATACCTAAAGGATATTAAAAACAAAATCCTAATTTACTAAGGCTACGCTATCGGCCCGTCAGTCTGTCACAACCTCCGTGGTCACAACACAAGGCTGTATTCTATTGAATCGTAATAGAGTAGAGACTTGAAAGTTTTACGCATAACAACAAATAATAAAAATACATATACCATATATAACATATGTATTTTTATAAATGCGACAGTGAGTTTGTTTGTTTGTTATGCATTCACGCCATAACTACTGAACCGATCACCATGAAATGTAACATACAAGTTCTCTGGAGTACGGAAAAGGACATAAGCTACCTTTCATCCCGGAAAAAGTACTGTACCCGAGAGAACAACGTTGACGCGAGCGAAGCTGCGGGCGAAAGCTAGTAAAGAATAAGGGGAGCTATCTTTTCTTGAAAGCCTAAAAAGCAGACGTCGAGCTGAAGTTTCCTTGTTTTTTTTGAGTTGGGAAATATAACACTCAATACGTCTTCACCTCACCATATCAAATCAAATTCTGACTCATGTACACAACCACGTTGCCTTATTAAGGCTCTCTTACGTCATTGAACGTATTTTAGTCGATATAATTTATTCGTGCCTTCAAATAATGGACGATTAGTCTCAACTCTACCCACCATACTTATTTCAAAAGGTCTTCAACCCGGCTGAAGGACTGTTCGGCGTTCCCATGAACGCTAAAGTGCCAGGTGACTTGGCATTCAATAATAACAGGAAATCGTAAACCGAGCCAGCTCACAACAAGATTTCCTTCAAGTAAATTAGGTTTGCTATAGAGTGCGGAACGGAATGGCTTGAGCCAATTCATATGTAAACTCAGTGAAGTAATTTGTAATATTAAAAAACTTCATATGTGTGACATAGAGAGAAAGAAAATGTTTGATAGGTTGTACACAGTTTTTTAACAATAAGTACTTATGTTACAACTTATCACTTGTATAAAAACAACTCCATTCTATTATGATATTATATTACATTTAATTGGGAGATGTGTTGTAAAGAAATCTGTCGTCTTGCAGATTTGCAAATTTGAACTGTCTTTTTTTTGCAACCTTGTGGGATAAAGACTAGTCGAATATTAATAAGTAATTGAGAGTATCATGATAGAATATATTCTAATACTCGCCGAAATCTAACTCAAAAATTCGTATAGGTCTAGAAGTGTTGAATTTAGTTTTATAGTATCTGAAATTGTAATGTATTTCTTTAATAAAGGCTTAGGTACACATTAACTATAAATATACGCTAGCAGCATTATTATGTCAGCCTATGCACTGTTGAACGATAACAAACAGACGCCAATGACTCAAAAATATGAATGGTTCTTTGTAAACTTGTATATGACTCAGTTATTAGTAACGGTTACAGAAGCTCAATTTTTAAACTGGTTGAATGAGATCCACCACTCCTTGTCAAACTTCAACATGTAAATAGTAGACAAATACAGCGGAGATTGAAAAAAGGCCACGAAATTAGTGATAAATAAAATACATTTACGCGAGTCAAATCAAAACAACGGAAAATTTGTGCAACGGAATGATGAAGCCGGGGTGAAACGATCAATCGCGATTGTCAAATGCAACCCCGTGTAAGCAAGCATTGCCTTTTAAATATGTGCATAACTGCTAGTGTTTTATTTTTTTCTGGGCAGACAGCGTCAAAGTCGCTAGGTTCCGTATTGGTTTCTTTGTACAAAATGTGGTTGTATACCGTTGGAATTCAAAAATAATCCTAGGCGGCTAAAGTTGCAAAATTTTAAAATTAACACCCATTTGATCGTGATTCTTCAATGATTTACATATTCTTTTATTCGCTGAATTCTGGTGGGTTATGATAATGACCATACACAAACTACATGATGCTATAAAAATCCAAATGACCTGATTATGATATCTTAATCATAATGTCATATTTAGTCTAGGGTCACATTTCTGTAAGTTATTATTTTTCAGTAGTGTTAGCTGAGAAACTTTCTTGGTGGTTCCAGATCTTTCAACAGCAGCGGAGGTGACGAAAAAGGCAAGAGATGATGTAGGATCTACGATTTGCATCCTTTGCTCTGTAATTTATAATGCGTATCTAAGATGGTACTAAGCTAAGATTCATGCGACCATCGACCATGGGCGTGCATTTGAATAAAATGTGCCTATGTGGGCTGGGCGCCTGCCGCCTTAGTGAGTCAGAGGCAGACCCTCGCCCACGCCCTGTCCTACTGAATGCAGTTACCAATTCACCTTTAATGGTCGTGATCCGATAGCCTTAAGGCGCTGTATCCCTTAACCGTTTGTAGCGGACATCGCGCGATATATTTTTTACTCATGTCATACTTGTCGTCAGTCTCAATTCAAACCCGTGTCTGCCATTTTCGTGTTAATTTTCACTTTTAATTTAATAATTCAATAATAATAACCAAATATTGTATTTTTTTTAGGTATCCATCTGGCTCATCCAGTTATACTTTTTATAAATATAAAAAAGTATGTAGTTGTCGCTGAAAATATCAAGTAATTCGCGACGAAACTTTTTCTGGATATAGCTTTTTTGCTATTTTATTTAGCTAAGTTTTAAATATATTTTTGAAAATATTTTAGTGTAACCATTTATTTTGATCTTTGAACTGTACGTCATATTTTTTTCATGCTAGTATTCCAAGAAAAATAAGGCTAACTGCGCGACGAAAAAATACACGTTTTACGGTATTCTCCTGATGCACAGCGCCTTAACTCATTCAATTACAGACGTACGATTACTATTTATGTAAGATTTATGAAAATGATCTCTCGCATGATGATTTAAATGGGAGAAATGTGCAAAAGTTTTAGAAAGCAAGTTGCTATACTTGACGTCTAGGACAATATATCAGCTACTCGGGTATGCGCATTCAAGGCCGATTTAGCGGGAATAAATTATTATGAGCTGGATTTCGAAGGTAAGTTATTAGACTTGTTCCCATTCGTTCGACCTCTATAAGTATTGCACGATACGATTTGGCGGAGATAAGGTTCTGGAGAGAACTGCCGACCTGTTAGATCTCTCACAGATCTGCTACTCTCGTTAAGATCTTAAAGACGCTTGGAGATGCATCTACTATTCAAACTAAGAGAGTTGGAAGCTTTATTTACATTCTTAAATATGTGATAAGTGTTTTCGGAGATGAGTTACAGAGGATTGGTTACTACTGAACTACCAAAACTAAGAATCCTTGGTTCAGTTCCCCCTGAAATAGTTGATAATTATGTCATTATTACATTGTATGTTTTGTAACACAACGTTGCTGTTATCAAGCATTGTTTGATAGTGGTCATGGAAACAGTGATGGTAGTGGTGACACCGCAATGGAATTGACCTAAAATAGATTGCCTGATTTTACTTAGCACCAATGACATTACAATCATTGCATAGCTCAAATATATGAGAGTTATATGGAATCGCAGGACCTGATGGCTACTTTAAATGTGAATTACGAATAAGTATAAGTTCTATACTAACGTCTTGGTTATCTTGTCTGGCTGGAGAAGTAGAGGACCATCTCATCACCAGACGTTACGTAAATACTTACTTTACTTACATATGTATGTGCTGATACTGGAAATAGTATCAACTCCATTACATTACGAATTGAACAAAATAAATATCGTTTTAGTTGGCTGACTGATCGTTATCAAGCGCCGGTATCAGCAAAGCTAAACTAGGTATAGCTGGCGATATGATATCGTCGTGTTTACAAAATGAATGCATATGGGCGCCGCCATGCACGTGGATATCGAATTTTTTCGATTCCAGATATGACATTTCTAGGGACAAATGATAATATATCAGTGTAATAGCCTTCAAAAGACGTTAATAAATCAATAAAACTAACTCATATGGTATTATCGCCCACACGCACTGGTTTAGAGCGGTTGTCGCAGCGTTTATTTCTGTCTCGTGACTCGAGGGTATGACAAGGCGCCTCAGCGTGAGCTCACAAATTCTCAATACATCCCGAGCCTGAACAGCCTGTAAAAAACGAACACTTGACGATGCCGGAGGCCGACCGTGTGAGCTCTGAATAACGCGGGTGAGGCGGTTCACTTTTTGTGAGTTCAAACTTCAAGGTCTTCTTAACGTTTTTTTACTAACTTTTAACTCATTGTCAACAAGCTATAAGAAATGATATACCTAAATATGACCATGTAAGTAACACGACTAAAAGACAATTTGATATTTCTAGGTTCAACTAAGTAGGTACACTAATGATAATCTTTTTTGCCTTTTATGCTGTTTCCCTCCCAATCTCCTAGTATTATAATCGGAATAAAATTGGATCTGTAGGTATACATTTTTTTCCGATATAGTAGTATTTCAAAAGACTTCTAGAAGGTGTCTTACTCGCAGCATTGCCTCAATAAGGACAATTCTTCGAACCGTGATACCATGTAAAAACCCACCAACAAACTTTTGCTCCATATAATATCAGAAGAATCATTCGAAAATATATTTTTACCCTACCTACCTGCTAATATTTTGTTTCATCTAAAACACGCAGTTATTAATATCTCCTTCACTCGTATGTAGGTACCTGTGGCTGCAATTTTATGTAACAAGTATTTTATTCCTGCGGGTTTCTGAGGATCTTTTTGTAATAAACATTTAGTAGCAATAAAAATCCACACGCATGTGGGTTCGAACCCCCTTAAGTTCATGGCTAGTTGATCAGCCAATAAGAGTCGTGCTAAATGAAAATGACCCTGAACTTCAATGTTCTGGATATTTATTGTTTATGTATAATATACAGACCAAAAAGATAATGTTGTTCTGTCGTTCTTATCGGTGTGGAAAGGCAAGACGATGCAGGCCTCGAGTCATATACTAATATTTTTTTCAAAATCGAAATCAAAAACACTTCAAATTACAATTCAAATAATTTATTTTCATTAATGATCTACATTTTATTAATGCTGGACTGGGATACAAATCACATAGAGTCGTTATTAATCTAAAAACGTTTCATAAAAAGCTCTACACAAAGAATTTTTTTGGAGATACAGTACATTGAACTAATATCACGACCATCTGGTTATTCAAGTCGCGACAAGTTCAAAATATTGCAAGATTAAAGGGGATTTATTTATTATTATAATGATTTCAGTACAATTTTTCGTTTATAATGGGCTCCCTAATATAGGGCCCGCGACGAATCACGTGTTAAGATATTCAGTCCAGTTTCTATTCATATGCAATTGAATGTTTTGTCAAGGGCCATTTTGGGAGCAAGACTAGGTCGCAGATGCGCGGCGGATTGAGAGATTTTAATAATAACTCTTCGCGAATACGGAGATTTTGAATATGCTTTACACGCTTTACGTTTACTAATGGGGGTCTCGAAACGAGATTTGATTGTTACTCGAATCTGTATACTTATAGAGGGCATGATTTTAAAAAAAGTTATTTATGCAAATGAATGGTTTTGGCTGGTAAGAACTGCTGTTGACATCGAATTCTATGTAAAACTTGCTTTTGTTAATTCAGCTGTCTTGTCTGCTAAGAACCTTCGTACGAAAAAAGAAAACAATATCCCGACATAGATTTTTACCATTACAACAGTATGCGGCTTCTGTGCCATTGGGTTCGATTCCCGGCGATGGAAAATGCTTGTTCTTCATCTTCATGTTGGCTGCCATTTTGAAACGACCCAAGATAGGTTAACTTCAGGTAAGCGGCCGGCTGGAAAAACTTTACGAAACCATATCACAGCATGAACTAGTAAGCGGGTCTCAGACTATCTATTAGGCATATTTGGGGATGCAATTGGGAGAAACGCTCATGAAGAGAAAAAATTGTAGTTTGAAAAAATACGCTTATTTACAACTTTATTCATATACTAAAGCTTATTCAGAACGCTGATACAATCTAAGATCCTAACTGCCTCCGTGGTCCAGTGGTTAAGGCGTTTGCGTGGCATTGTAGACCCGGGGGTCGTGGGTTCGATTCCCACGGGAAGCATACTTTGCTTAAGGTGATACCACTGTAAATAAGGTCGTTCTGAACCTTATTTATCTCGCAAAATACTTAAATTAGGAGTTTCAAATCTAAGTAATATGATTTTTGACTATTTCATCTCCAAAAATTGAAGATGAAAACACGTTTTGATAAAATTTTCTCGATAGAAATATTTTTTGAAAAATGGTCTTCGTTTGCAGAGTTTTTGTTATTGTAGCTCAAATGCGACGAATGAAATAATGATTTTTAGACTAAAAGATAGGTTATTAGTAATTCATCAAAATGTAAATATGAAAATACAATTAACCGGTCTGATTTTATATAAAATAGAAATAACGAATTTGGCGCTTACGTTTTTTTCTTTGAGCGACTCGAGACTATCTCCTATCTCATCATTCACGGGCTAAACCGCCAAGCGCTATACCTTGCGCGCACTTGATCAGTCCTTTGCCAAGCGAAGGTACCAAACATTTGAGGCCTCGCCTTAATTGTTTCCAGTTTGGTTAGGGCATTGTAGGCTTGAATCACCTGATTCTCTGTTAAAAAAGATGATTCCGTGCTTCAGAAGGCACGTTAAGGCGTTGGTCCCGGCTGTCATCTAGTAGACGTTAAAGGAACCACGTCAGAGGCCGAGAGGCGGTTCCCAAGAACTCTGACACCAGGGTGCGCATGGTCGATTGACGTTGTCACCTACACGAAATGATGATGATGATGATCCAGGATCCTTACCCTAAATTGAATAGTACTTATGTGGTATACCCACATAAGTAACTGGTATAGGTAGGTAAGTAAACTAATACTTTGCAAATGAAACGTCGGCTTTTCATAGAATAGAATAGGATTGTCAGCTCGACAGTGTAATGTTTAAAATATGTACAACAATGACAACTTATCAAATCACATCACATGTACAGTGCGCGTGCGCACGACCTAGTGTTGTCACTTATCGACTATTGTTCCAAGTAGCGTGACTTACCGGCACGTCAAAAGAAATACTAATTAGTCACTCAAAATAACATAAACGAGGAAAATGGTCAACCGACGAAGAGAAAATTAAATTCTAAAAATTGATTTGCATATAAAACCTATACTAATTAATCCTACCTAACTATCTATACAGCGTGATTTTGAATCTCTGAACTATATTAAAATCCTGGAATCAGAATCCCTAATAGATTTGAATTGCAAGAAAAAGAGCGGAAAATCGAAAAAAATATAAAGCTCTCCATACCTATACTATTATTACCAATACTAATACTATACCAAATAGGGATATATTTATTTATGTTTTTAAAATATGTAACAACGGGTTACTCACGTACGAAGTCAGCTACTGGCCGATATGTTTTGACCTCATCCGGACCTCATCCGTTGTTACATATTTTAATAATGTCTATATCTCACGTTAGTTTTAATCAAAAAATATTAATTTATACTAACAATATTACAAATAAAAAAGTAAGTTTGTTGGAAACGCTTTCCCGCTTCAAATGCTGAACCGGTTATCATGAAATTTTGCGTACGCTTTGTCTGGGATACGGAAAAGGACATAGATAGATATCCCGGAAAAGGTGTTGTTTCAGAGGGATCAACATAAAAGCGAGCGGAGCCGCGGAAAAGCTAGTATCTACCTCCAAGTGCGGTTGTATTTATGCGAAATTGGAAACAATTTCAACTTTCTACTTTGTACATGACATAGAAGATAGAGTTTATTAATAATACAAAAATCGGCAAAGTTTCTTTCTACTTTGTCAAAGAAAGGCAATGTTTCTACTAATTAATGGAATTACGTGTGGTATCCGGCAGAGTAGAATAGGACCACTCCAAGTTTTCCCGTGGATGTCGTAGAAGGCGACTTAGGAAATACAAGCTAAATAAAGCTTATAAACATCTGTGAGACCTCTACAACCCGTCTGGCCAGCGTGGAGAGTGTAGGCCAAGTCCTCTTACTGCTCTGGCCAAGTATGGCTTTTGTAGTACAGAGAGGGTCGTGCTCCTGTAGAGGAGACTAAAAAAGACCTGATGATGATAATGAATGGAATTAAAACAATAATTATTTATCACTAGTTACTATTACTTACACGGTGTTTGATTACTATATATTACTATATACGACGTGATTTTGAAACCCCTAGCTATATTGAAATCTAGGAATCAGAATCCCTAATGGAACACAGAATTGCAAGAAAAAAAGGTAAAAAACGAAAAAGAAAATTAGGTTTCCCATACAAAGTTGCCGATCATCTGAACGATAAATTTATTTTTTCGTTTTTTCCTTTTTTTCTTACAATTCTGTATTCCATTAGGGATTCTGATTCCCAGATTTCAATATAGCTAGGGGGTACAAAATCACGCTGTATAGGCAGGTATCCCCACCATTATGTTCTGTGGGATAAGTTATCTACACTGGGAAACATTTTTTTTAATTATGCTCCTGTTTGGTAAGGCATAATACAATCTCAGCTAATTCTGATGATCTATGGTTTATGTGGGAGCCTAAGTGAAACTCGATTTGTGTTCGTGTGCCAAATGCTCTTGCCAAGAAACGATTTTTTCTTATAAAACCAAAAAAATATGTTATCTTGATTTCTTTATTAAGCAAAATAGTTCATCTATCGGGGTTTCTGATCGACTAAATGGAGGCTTTATTTGCTAGACGGAGTTATATTGATGTACCGATAGAGCGGACGGTCCCATTCCATAGTAACGGTAACTGCGGCCGGCCGTCGCGAATACATTCATTCCAAGCCGAAACAGCGAGTGTAATGTCCTGAATAGTAGGACATTCACCAGCAGAAACGATAGTTTTGGTGATGACGTCATTTCCTATGTTGTCTTTATAGATAGGAAGAGCTGCAGTGATGAGTCAATAGGACACGCCACTGTGTCCCCATATGTCATAAATTAGGACATCCATGTCATAGGTCAACCCCATGTAGAGCAGTCAGGCGTTCGGATAAAGCCGGATACAGGCTTTTTGGTGTCCGGCCAAATTAGTCGAAGACCGGCCTCTCCGGCGTTTTGTCAGGTTATTATTTTTTTAAAACCCTTACACAATGCAGGACTGGCTAAACTGGCGGGTCGTTCGGCTTGAAGGTTTAACGATCTGGCAACTGTATCCCCATGTCATAGGGCCTCACTTGAGTAATCTAGTGGGGCTCTATATTCAACGTCGGACTGGCCATATGCCCTGGGGCTTGCAAACGCCACCTCGACTATATAGTCGAGGTGGCGTTTGCAAGCCCCAGGGCACCAGCCGCGGGGCCCACCTGGTCTCGCTTGTGAGACTTGACTTGCCGCTAATTGGCGCCTGCCAGTCTAGGGCCCAGCTCTATATAGCCACCTAAATTTAAACTAGATAAGATGGTTCATGTAATACCAAGGCCCCTAATAGATATGAATGCCCCGTACTCGGTGTGTACACTGTTAGCTCAGATTTTATGTTCTAAGACTGTCCGCATGATCCGCAACTAGCAACTAATCGAAGACGTAGAGTCTTTAAATAAAAAAATCGCTCGCCTTGTGAAGTTACCCAATTTTGCTAACAAGCAAAAATATTTAAAAAAACAATAAGTTAGACTAATCCTCTTTTTCACGAGCAAAAGAGGTCAACGTAGCATGATAAAAAATGACACTGTCGCACACAAGACATATCCAACGACAACTCACGTGCTATCAAGCAAGCTTCATCTAGATTTTTAAACTACAGACTGTGCAGAAGTAATAAATATACATGCATTCGAATATAATATAGCCGTCCTTCTGACGCATTTAAGTAAATAAAAGAGCACTTCTTTTTAGCGCGGGTGTTCGGCCACGTGCCGCGGGGCACGGGTGTACGCGAGGCGGAGCGCGGAGACACGCGTGCGGGAAAATCAGTGACCGCCGCTACGCGACGCGGGCAGTACGTACGGTCCTAGCTACAATGGCTGATATAGATACAGTAAGCGTTATTTTGCGGGTACAGGAGCACCCCGTGCTGTGGGATGTCTCTCATGGTCAATACAAGGACAGGGAAGCCCGCCAAGCAGCCTGGCTGGACATATGTGAGGAAATGTTTCAAAATTTTAACGAGTATAGTGAACAACAAAAGCAAACTACCGGTTGGTATTATAAGGCTTGTTTATAAAATCCTATCAAACAATTTACTTGCTTAAATCTTGACACACTCATAGAGATAATATAATCCTGACGGATAGAGATCCAAACGGATGCTGTCAAACGAGACCGATTTTGAAATGCAGTTGTGGGTGTGATTTTGCATATGTATTCAGTAGTGTTTGGCTAATATGTACCTGGTGTATGTCAATGTATCGATAGTCAAATCATTATACCTTCCCATTGAGAAAAGAAGCAAAATTATACAGTTTTACAGGGATATATACATTTTCCGAAGAGAAACTTCACAAAGAGTAAAAGGCAATGAACTTCTATAAATAATTTATTTACATTGAAACACAGCAAATAAAACATAGATACCTTTTTCATTTCTTTATTGACACATAAATAATAGTTTAAATATTTTTCATACAAAAAACCGACTTTAATCAAACTACAGAACTTATTTTGATAAAATTTAAATGGAAAAAACTTAAAAGCATACCGTTTTATATAAAAAAAAGATTTATGCGGTTATGAGACACAAACAGTCATGCGATTAAAAAAGGCATACGGCCGAATTCGTAGTCGTATGTATTCGTAGTATTCGTCCTTTTTTGAAGTCGGGTAACAAATCAGCCCATTTTTGAATGGTCAGCTAATAATATATAATAATAATAATAGATGAAAAGATAATAATTTAACCAGACAATCAATAGATTTAGCAATGTATTTTAACTAGTATTGCTCCTATAGAGAAAATTTGTCATGTGCACAGACTAAATGACCCCACCGAGGATATATAATACGTACATTTTCACTATGCATTTCAAAATATTTTACGAAAAATAAACCATAAGTATACAAACATATTTCACACCTGATATACAGGCTCAGGCTACTCTAAACATAATTTGTTTAGTTAGTCGTACCTGAATAAACTCTATGATGTTTATTAAAGATTCGCTGTATGATTTTTTTATGTCCATGTGAATAGTTTCACCCGCGAGTCTGCAAGAATAAGAAACATGCATAACAAATAGATTCTAAAAAAATACGGTGACGTAAGCATCAAGCTGAAAATACTTTTGAGCACACTTTTGTTAGATATCGTTACGTGAAGTGGACGGACGGCCTATGGAATAGAAAGGTTCTCGAATGGCAACCATGTACCAGCAAGCGCAGCGTTGGACACCCACAGACCAGGTGGTCTGACGACCTGAGTTGACCTTTCCAATTATAGTACTGGAAATCCTTGGAGAAGGCCTATGTCCAGCAAAGGACTTTTTGTGGCTGAGGTGATGATAATGATGATGACGTTAATTTTGGAATAACTTCAATGGACAAGTTAAAAATTAAAAGAAACAATACAACCATGACACTTGTTATTCATAGCAATTTACAACAATGCAATATTTAACAAATTGGTCATCGTACTCAAAGTATGCTAATGATGCTCTACTAGCTCTGCTCTTATTAAAAACTGTAATGCAATAAATAAAACACAAACAATAATGTTAGTTTAGGCTATGGCTATGGAGCGTACCATAAAATGTATAGATACATCCGTACTATTACATTTTTATTCCCTCGCGAGGTAGACAGGTCTAACCCAAAAGCCACGTTCAGCACGGAATCAAAATATTGATGGGTTGCTAGCTGCATCTCCTACTAATATAATTTATCAGATTTTTGCCCATTTCCTAGATCGGCTTTTACAAGATTTTTTTGGAAGAGAAGCAGTCGGTTCATTCTACGTTTTATTCTTTTCTGTCTGAACAGTATGGAAGAGTGAAATAGCATACCATACATATAAGTACGTGAAAGCTACAATAAACCTGCTCCGGACGCAGTCGGGTAAAATATCAAGTAACAATATTTCAGTGAGTGCAATCGAAACTATTGTCGATGTCGATAAAATATGAATAACTTCAAGCACTAGTGTAAACGTGTGCGAACTTTCTTTACATAATATTTTCGCTAATTCTCGTTTATATTTAAATGTTTTCATTTTCCAATCAATTATTAAGCATACTTAACAATACTATCCTAGTAGAAATCAAAACTGTTCGAGATTTTTACCGAAATTATACCGGTGACAAAAATGTATACTTACTGATGAAATGTATATTTGCTAGGATTATTCCTACGGGTTGTAGTGCACTCGATAACCGCACAAGACACCATGTTGGTATTTACCTAATTTTATTGTGTAAGTTAAAAGATTATTTATATTTTAGGTAAAATAATTTCCTTTTCAAATTCAGCGGGCCTTGTTGTGCCCAGGTAATGTCAAATGTCATTAAAAATGGGCCTGCTATCAGCAGTCTTATCTCTCTTTCTAAAGCACAGTGAAGCCGTATAATGACGTACTACTCATTTTCATTTTGAAAGTCTAAGGTATGTCTATGGACACACTACACATTATAAAGTATCTATTAACAAATGTTATTTTTTTCAGCAATAAAAGTACAATCAAGATGGAAAACAGCCAGGGACACATATAATAAAGTGAACGTTAATAAAAAGAAGATCAAATCTGGTTCCAGTGTTGGGAAACGTATGAAGTACTCTTATTATGACATGATGACATTTTTGGACGCGAACTTGAGTAATCGATGTACTGAGGAGCAGGAACCTGTAGATATGCTGACATGTCCCGATGAAAACTCAGAAGCTGGCCCAAATTATTCGGATGATGAAAATTTAAGAGGAGACAGGGAAGCTGCCAGCAGTTCTAAAAGAAAACGGTCATCGTCACCGTCACCTACTCTTTTCGAAAAACAACTTTTAGCAGCCGTAACAAAAAAGCACATTGACGACGATGATGAAGACGTCTCTTTTTTCAAAAGTATAATGCCTAATATAAAAAAGTTTAATTCGTATCAAAAATTACTATTTCGAGCTAAAGTACTTGCGTATTTAATTGAAGTAGAGAAAGAAAAAGTTGTTACTCTGGTCGATTTGAATGTCATTAAAACAGAGAAAAACCAGTAATTTACAAACTAAAAGACTGAGATTTAGTTAAAGCCTACGAATAAGTAATAAGTTATAGTTTGTTTATTTTGTAAACCTAGGATTAATAAAAAAATACGATAATGATCATGACCTTTGTTTTTTAAGTGATGTAACTGTCACAGTTTCCAGTTTGTAAAGGTTGTCTAATGACTTTGTAAATACCTATCACGTGGTGCCGACTGTAGCGCAGATGATGTTATAGTTTCTAGAAGTCGTTGCTGTGTGAGGTATACCGCGATGCATTGCTTAGCTCGCGGTGGAACCACGGGTCGCGCCCGCCGGGAACCAAGAACTACGCGGCGATGCCACGTCGCGTGACTTCGTGTCGAGCATGGGAGTGTACGTATGTAGACTCCTCACCGCTCACGGAGTAAACAAGATAAATAAAATTTAAATTTTATGTAACCCCCGACACGAAAATCCCTCTATCTTGTAAACGGCTTGACTGATTTTTTATTTATTCAACTAAGTAGGCAAACACGCATACGGCCCACCTGATGGAACGTTTGCAGTTGCTCGCGCGTTGCTGACCCTGAAGTAATCTTTTCACGCTCTTTTTGAAGAACTCCATGTTAGTCTTTCGGGAAAACCATGGCAGCGAGTTCGTTCAACAACTTTGGCGTACAATACTACTGCTGTGAATTTATAATAATACAATATAGAGGTCGAGACACAAAAATTTGCAATCGTGAATTCGTGATAGTTTTGAACATGATGTACCGTCCAATGATGTCTATTACGGACAGCTGCAGATGCTACAAGATATGAAGAAATGGATTGGCTTCCAAGAAGTCGTGAAACACTTCGTTGTTTTTCTTTTGGGAAGAAATCTTCATCATTTCAAACTGTCTTCATAAAACGTCATTACCTTAGAATTCGATGTGCTTCTAACTTTCCTGAGATGGTAGAATGTCCTCAAAAAGCTGATTTACCCTTACGTGGCGTGTGCGAATCACACCGCGTGGAAGTTCCCATTGCCATAAATTAAAGGCAGTGCAGATGGAACACTTCGTCCAAGTTTTACATATGTTACACATACATTCTTTGGTCAGTTTTATCACATGGTCTTACTGAAAAGAAATACAATATTAGTAACAGTAGCCATAGATTTAAAAAAAAAATTGCGTCTCCTTCATACTTCTATGACTGTAGCAATGTTAAGCATAGCAATTCTGTCTTTAAAAAACTCGGTAATTGTCACTAGAAAAGGGCGGGAGTCGTTAATGTGGTATATTATATATAAAATTCAGGGAATCGCAACGTAAGGATGTGCACAGAAATGGAAGCCAGGAGTCTGGATCGCAATGTTACCATTGCGATCCAGACTCCTGGCTTCCATTTCTGTGGCAGCTTGGCTATCATGTGTATTTCTGTCTGGACATTGTAGGCGGGTGGACGGATTCATATGCGGTATTTGATACTGGGTTCAAGTTATATTCGGTGTAAATTGAATCGCCTCGAACGGTCAGGATCATGATCGAAAGCATCGTATTAAATATCGTATCTAGAACATTGATATTGTATTTCTAAGATTACGCGAAAATTCGCATCGTTTTCAAATTTTTTTAGGATCTTTTGCGGCGTAGATCACAAAAAAGACCTCAGACAAGAACGTTTTGGAATCCATATGACGGACGCGACTTCATGAAGAATGGATATTTTTGGGGTATGGATTCGTAAATGACATTAATTTTGGAATCCAAGATTGCGAAGGCGACTATATTTTTAAAAAACCTTGTTGCTGTAAGTTTCTAATGGGGATGCTAGGTATATGAGTTACTTCTGTAAAGTTCTGTTTTATAAGCCGATGCGTTGCGTGTGCCAGCAATGCCACTTGTGGACCACAAGTTGTGGTCGCCAGCCTCCCTTTAAGGCGAGGCCGTCCGCGTTGGAATGCCGCCTGTTTCTGACAGCCATGACTTGCGGGACTAGCTGTTGACGACTCATAAAAAATCTTCGAACTTTGTAATAAAATTCTTCACTTCATTTGATACGTTGTTCTTAGGTTGTGCTTCAGTCTTACAAAATAATTCAAAGTCAGGGACTATTTAATAGATACGATATAAATCTGTATCCTGTTATCACTTGCTGACATGCTAATATATTCTACGAATATGGTGTTATAATATTTGTATGTTTTGAATATCTTTTATTGGGAAGAAAGTTTCTATTCTCAATCTGCAATGCTATAAATCTTCTGGAAATGAGCCTTAGTAAAACCTTAGTAAAACCACGTGGTCCCAACCCCCACGCATATCACATACGATTTGTTTCATACTCATAACGTAGGTGCCGCTATAGATTTAATAGAAAACTATGTATCCACCACATTATGAGGAAATAAAAGCATGTGGAACTGAAAGATATTGTTTCTTGCATAGAATATTACATGTACGTACCTACATCAACAATTACATGATATGGACAAAATAATACCTTTTTCCGTGTTGAACCACAAACATTAACCACATTTAATACACTTATTAAATTAAGAAATAAATTTGAAATTAAAGAAATAAAATTGTGAATGCAAAATAAAACACAAAAAAATACACATTTAAAACATTTTAAATTCTCATATTGCTTTTTTGCTCCTAGTTGCAGTCGGTAACTCACTTCAACTGGGTGCTTCGATAGTCATTATAGCTAATTAAATATTTCCAGATGTAAAAAAAAGACATTTTAGAAATAAACAACAGACATTCTATTCAATTAAAAAATAAATAAAATAACGGTTTTTTTTTTGTAAAAATGATTGCAATGAACGAAAAAGTATCGGCCAAGCGTGTCACATTTGCAGAAACGTCTGCTAATTAGGAAGCTGCCAGACCGTGACAAAATACGCGTAGGGGCCTTATCTATCACACACAAGTGTGATACAAGATTGTAGGGTATGTTTCCGCTGCGGGCATATGCTACGTGAATTTACGTGATACATGAATGGCTCCTAGTCAGCGTGATCGTACTTCTAAATTAATTAAGGTTTGCTAAAACTGATGGTCTGATGAGCGGTAATCTTTACACTAGTCTAGTAATCATTTTTGAGATCGCTATGTCTGAGTAAGAACACAGCTTCATTGTGAACAGATCTTAGAGTCACCGCACATGCAACCGACTAGACGTGTGGTACCCGGCAGAGTAGAATAGGACCACTCCAAATCTACCCGTGGATGTCGTAGAAGGCGACTTAGGAAATACAAGCTAAACAAAGCTGATAAACATCTGAGAGACCTCTCCAACCCGTCCGGCCAGGGAGGAGAGTGTAGGCCAAGTCCTCTGGCCGCTCTGGCCAAGTATCGCTCTAGTAGTACAGAGAGGGTCGTGCTCCTGTAGTGGAGACTAAAAAGACCTGATATAGAACCGACTAGACTAAACTATCGGCCGATAGTTTAGTGTAGTCGGTTGCATCTTCATACTGACTGAGAGCCTTAAATAAGTATGAAGATGCAACCGATACCGAACCGGTGTAATGTGCACATTATGTGCTAACATTCATAAGGATTAAAAGCCGACTAAACTATCGGTCGATAAAAAGTCTCCAGTGATAATGGTACCCTGGTGCGAAAATTTTGGTAGCCAACGCATTACTTTAAATTAGGGTGGGGGGTCAAATCGACACAGACCGTCCGGTGTAATTTAAATATATAAGGTAATTTAAATTACACATTACACATATTAATTAGTTTTTAATATAACTTCGGTGAATTTTCTGACACGATTAGCCGGCCTAGGCCAGGGCCTTACGGCAAATCCGCAACTGTTTCTATGCATGCGCTCTGGCAAAGCAAGCTTAGTTTCAAAGGTCATCGTTAGATGGCAGTAGGTCCACTGCTAGTTAACTTATAGCATTAAATTGTCTAAATAGGAAATACGCATTTTAGGCAATATGAGAGTTTGCTGTCTCTCCAAGCCATGCGCTCACACGCCTAACGCCCAAAGCCAAGGTCCGTCCCTCCTGGGGGCCCTTTGGTGATGTTGTCTATATATTTTATAGAGGCTGAGGGCACTCTGCCCTCGCCTCAAACGTCTGGTGAAGTAGCGAAAGCTCACGTGGAGATATTATTTATTATATTATTATTTTTATGATTGAATTTTTTGTTTGAAGGACTATTCTTTACAAAAAAAAAATCTAATAAAAATATAATTAGAATAAATGAAAATGCTTTTAGACTTCCGTAGTCAGTAGTAAACAACGAACCCTTATAGTTTCGCCATGTCCGTGTCGGTTTTTTCGCGGTTTAGCTATGCTTTAAGGGCTGGTTCTCATCGGTCAAAGAAATGGTTTAGTAGCTAATTTTAAGAAATCGACACGCAATATTTTTTTTAAATGTTTTCATACCATATTATTATTTTTTTATCAAAATCGGTAAATCAGTTGTTTTTATTGCAGACGTCAGCGACTTAGTATCCATATCCATAGTAGATAATAGTAAAAAGTAGTTGGCCAAGCAGGTATTTTTTTGTACACAGGGTTTTTTTCGTCTGTTTTTCTAAATATTCAGGTCCAGATATCTCGAAAACTAGAGTGTCGATGTTTTTTATTTTGCTTCTAAGGCTATTTTCTAGTTTATGAGTGCCAGCCTTTAAAATATTTGCGCTTAATTTAAATTGACCTTAATATTAATCACGTCGTCCCATTCATGTAAAATGCGGTGTTACGGTATGTGTATTTTATTCTCGTCAATCTTTAATGTGGGGTTTTTCTAAAATATTGTCGATGTGATGCTATTTATTGTTGAGTCAAGTATTCCCAGGGTTATAATGGCTAACTTATAAAATGATGCGACTGCGCGTGGCCCAACAAGCACTTGACCGATTTTTTATTATTAATTATAGATATGAATATCTGTTAAATGTAGCACGTAACACCAGTGCCGGCGTCAGCATTACTGGCGCTCTGGGCGAGATTTCTACGAGAGCCCCCTCTTATTGGGGAGAGGGGGATGCAATGCGGTTGAATCACACTGCCCTGCGTCCTCTGCCCTTGCTTGGTTGTTTGTTTTTCGTGTGTGTAAGTGACCAACACTGGTGACAGATTTTTCAAGCTGCCTAAAGTCATCTGACATAGTTTAACGACTGCCATCAATAAACGTATCACCCTCTGTGTATAATTGCAGCGAAACTCCATTTTTGTCAATGCGTCTTAGAAACGTCAAACTCGTCAAAGATGATACCATCAGGGCACGATTAAATAAATGTAGTAGGTATATCGACGATTAGGTACTAGTGGAATATTTCAATAAAGCAGCTTATTATCGGTTAGCTCGTTAAAGTTATTTTAAGGACGTTTGATAATTGACGATAACACAGTAAACATGGGCATTATTGATAGGAAAATGTTATGAAGTGAACAGTTGAGTGTTATATTACCTACATACAGACATATATTCATAGCTTCGTTTTATTTATGTTATAAATTTTAGTATGAAAATCAACCGAAAAATTTTGTTGTCGGTGGTTACGAGTACTTGATGCATATTCTCATAGGGTTGCCACGCGTCCGGATAAACCCGGACATAATTAGGCTTTTTGGTTGCGTGTCCGGCCAAATTAGCTGGAGTCCGGCGTGCCCGCCTTTTAATTTTTTTTAGCGGCGTATCAATGAGAGGCAAGCGCCCACAAAAAAGTATAACATATATAGCTGTTTCGATTTGACCCGCTCTACTAAGGTACTATCACTAAAAATTGAAAGGTTCGGCCTTTTTGCCTAAATGTCCGTCCAAACTAGGTAGCCTGCAGGCTTTTGTACCTAAATCCCCGGCCAAACTAACGGGTCCTTCCAGCTTTTAGGTTTGACCTGCCACCTAGGTACCTTAAAAGAGCAAAAGTTATTTTCTTAATATTGTTATAAGTCATCGTCATCATCATCATTAAAGCCATAAAAAGTCCACTACTGGACAAAGGCCTATTGTATCGTAACTTTAATGTCCTTTAATTATTGTGGATAAGTACAGTAACAATACTACCCACAGATTTGAAAAAATATTTTTATTGAGGAAAAAAATATTTTCATTTCTTTATGGTCGTTGTATACTAGAGATGATATACAAATTCAAAGCAGTTGTCTTGTCATTCTTCAGCAGATGAGTAAGTAGATGTTTATCGTGATGTCACAAAATTTATTTTCTTTGAAGTCCAAGTGCTTGACGAGGGAGAGCTGATGAAACGCGTATGTGAATGTTTTGATTATCTTCTGAGAACCTTTCGAGTGACATTTATCCGCTTTATTATGAATCATATCGTAAAAGATTTAGAATTTCACCAGTCCTTTCCTGTAAATAGTTCTAAATTCTAAGTTCTGTACTAATTCTAACTTTCTTCTCTACTGATGACAAAATTCTTAATTTTAGCAAATAAGATACTTCTCTGTATTACGAGTCTGTACCTGTGTAGTGTACTACCTACCTTTCAAAATTGTGTAAGTCACATTACACAAGCAATTTCTCGGGGCTCCGCTCGCGTGTATATCGAATGATTCCCGAGATACTGTTCCTGAGTTGAAAAGGTGTTCTACGTCCTTTCCCAGCCCCCAAACTGCTTTGTATGTACCAGCTATTTTGCTTCCCGCGTAGATCGTAAAAGCCGATTGAGGGAATGGGCAATCTGACGAATCATACCTATTAGTAGAGATGCGACTAGCAACCCATCACTATTTTGATTCAATTTTCCACCTAACCCCCACCAATATGCTTAACATTGGCTTTTAGGTCTTAAATACCCAGGCATTTTGCGGGGTAGACAGAGCCCAGGCTCTGTCTACCCCGCAAAGACGACACTATGTATGGATAGGGTTGTTGTTAACTAATAGTAATTGTTGTTACACTATGACACGAAAAGGTAAACACGACCTGAAATAATTACTTGTACCTATTAAACATTCTGATAATTTTAATGAGTACCGTGCTAAATGCGGATATAAACAAGTTGGATATGAACGAAAACTTACCCAACGTAGTTAACAAAAAATAAAAACAAAAGTGTTCTATCATATATATATCTATATCTAAGTATTAATTTGAACAAACTGACCTCTTTATCAAGAAAGTTTTAGTGACATTTATTAGCTTTGACAACTTTTTAAATGGGTACATTGCTCAATATAGTTACAACTTTGTACCTATTCCTGTAGTCTGTAGTAAAGCAGCATTAGGTATTTTCTAAGTTTAATATATAAGATTTTAAATTTTAAGGCACCCCTGACACAAAAGTCCTTTTAAACGGCTGGACTGATTTTAATAAAACATATCTAAGAACCATCGCTAGAACACCTACTTTCAAATAACAAAAAGCATCCAAATCAGTTCACATAATAGATATCAGAATACATCTCTGTGGTTTACCCGTTTCAGAGCTACGATACGATACCACAGACAGACACACACCTCCCTAACTCTACACCAAAAGTTATATTTCAAAACAGTTGTCACTAGTAGGTACTGCAAATAACAAACGTAGGAGGTACAATTATCCGTCAAAACCTAACAGCCAAACTGCAAGATACACCTAACCTACTGACATGAACATCGCAAATACATATATGCCCATGTTGTAAGTTGGCTATTTCGCCACATTAGCATACAGTAAGAGCTGTCAAGTTGGCAAATAGATGCAATAGATTGCAAACAGGAAGTCGGTCGGTGTTGCCATGTACGGGTCAACGCACAAAGAGGCCGACCGATCCCCATCTGGAGTAGGTAGAATGGCAACCCCGGAGCAACCTGGATGGCAGGGTAACGGGACCCTGATCAAATATTTTACGAGAACCAACCGTTTCAACTTACAGTTATCTGAAACATCGATGCATCTCATGTCTTACGGTTTATAAGTGTGTGAAGAACCATTTTCTCATAGTCAGAGATGCCAGACCCAAAACAGTCAATGGAATGATTCAAACTTAGGATTTAAAATAGTGGTTATTTAAATTATCAATAAATAATTTTATTATAAACGATATATTTTAGTTTGTCTAGCAGGTTCTCAAAATACATTCAGTAATTTTAGTATAAGTACATTTCAAGATTTTACATATTTTTCTTTTAAAGTCCTGTAATAATTGTGGTTAAGTACAGTACTACCCACAGATTTGGATGTACTACCATTTTTATAAGTTACACCTATGTATTGCGCAGATGTAAAATTTTACATGGTGCGAAAATATCCGTGTGCTATTGGCTGATGCGTACGCGCCATTACTGGAGTTCGCTACAGCGCCGCACCGTACAAGTATTATGAGCAGAACAGCACGAGTCCTGTTTTTTTTTAAATTTCAAGTCTTATGTATTAGAAAGTAGGAATACGAACAATGCGACTTATAAACGTGGTATTACTGGTACCTATATTAACACTCATAATAAATCTGTAATCTATACATAAGTATTATGAACAGAAGAGCACGAGTCCTGTTTTTTTTAAATTTCAAATCTTATGTGTTAGGAAGTAGGAATACGAACAATGCGACTTATAAACGTGGTACTACTGGTACCTATATTTACACTAATAATAAATATGTAGTCTATACATAAGTATTATGAGCAGAACAGTACGAGTCCTGTTTTTTTTAAATTTCAAATCTTATGTAGTAGAAAGTAGGAATACGAACAATGCGATTTATAAACGTGGTAGGTACTACTGGTACCTATATTTATACTAATAATAAATCTGTAATCTATAAACTAATAATAAATCTGTAATCTATACTAATAATTAACCTATAATCTACACTGATAATAAATCTGTAAGGGTTGATTATGGAGAAAGCTACGTTGTTTTAAAAAAAATCATGTTTATAGGCTCTATTCATGAAACTAAATTGACGATTTTTACATCTTTTTTTCTGTATGTATGTATGTTCTCTATAAGTCTTAAACGAATTGACTGAATTTTATTAAACTTGGTAGATAAACAATTAGAAGTACAGGACACAGGATAGGCTACTTAATTTTTTTCTCCAGTTATGATAAGACGTAGCTTCCATACAAACATAACATAAAGTGTACGCGAACGGAGTCGCGGGCACTGCCAGTTATTAATAAATATTGTACTCACAAAATGGACAAATATTTCCTCCTTTAAATAACGGAAGTATACTGTCGAACTTAGGGCTTGACCTAATCTTATTGAGTCATTTGATCGGCTTCTGCTCCTCTACTATCGCTCGCCTGTTGTGCGGTTTGTCAAGTGTTCACAGATGCTTAGTGGTTAGAGCTTAGAAGAAAATTGCTTAGGGAACATGATCAATTTTGCGATAGCGATATGAGAGCGATGTAATCTCTGAAGGGCTATGTTTTACAACTGAACTCGGTTAGGTCAAACAAAATAATGATGATGTTTATCTATTATTTTTACAATGTTTCTGGTGTTAGATACTGGTATTACGAGACGAAGGTATACAAAGCAAATTTCTTAAAACTGAAATAGAAAAAAACCGGTCAAGTGCGAGTCGGACTCGCTCACGAAGGGTTCCGTACCGTTATCTATAATAATAAGTTCAAAAATTTTTCCTTTATCTGTGCTATATGACGTTGCTTCGCACCAAATTTCAAAATTTTGAGTTTTCGTGAGGTGCCCTGTAGGTTTTGATTCCCATGCGAATGTCGAAAAATTATTAAAACTATTTTTATTATATGATGTAACTAAAAATTTATACTTTTCGTAATTTTTCCTTTACCTGTGCTATAAGATGTTGCTTCGTACCAAATTTCAAGATTCTGAGTTCATGGGAACTACCCTGTAGGTTTTGATTCCCTTGCGAATGTCAAAAAATCACGAAAATTTGCGGCATAACCAGCTGTATCTTTTGATTGCATTGGCTTAGAAGTTTGATTAGAATTTTTTACAACGCTAAGGAACAGCAGAGTATTTGATATGAATTACAGCTCCACGAGATACAATACCTCCACGAGTTCCTGAGAAAAAGGTCTTGACAGACAGACAGACAGACAAACGGACAACCAAGTGATCCAATAAGGGTTTCTTCTTACCTTTTAAGGTACGAAACCCTTAAAAACAAATAGGAAACGACCAAGAGGTACAGTCAGGGGCAGATAAAACTGACCCCTCTAAACAGCAGAAAGTTGTTAAAAAAATCGCAGGACCGTATTTAACCAAATATCTCTAGTCAACTAGAATTCCCAAATTAAAGTGCAATCGAAAAAAGCCCTTAATAGCTGGTCTCGGGAATTTCAGTGTTGCATAGACCTCGCCTACACCAGTAGTGAGAATTCTCACTCACCAACATTGTTAGTGTTTACGTTCGGCATTAAATAGCGGTGCGTGATAGAATGCGGCCAATCGATTGGAAACAGATTTAGCAACAGTAAACATTCCTGTGTTATAACACAATGCAGCCGCACGTTTCCCATTGCACCAAGCCATGCAGCAACTATTACAAACATTTTTATTTGTATGTAAACTAGCTTTGGTTTGTGTCTCTGTCGGTCGTTTCGGGATAAAAGTATCATATATAAAATCAAGGCATGGTCTAACTCAGTTGCCGTCGGCGACTGCCGCTAGAGCTAGAGCTGTTGTCGCTAATATTGCAGCGACAACCGTAGCGGAAGAAGCGACTAATCCTCGAGGGAGGGATCACTATTCTTCCAGTTCTTAGGGACAAGAAGACGAAGAAAGGTCAGAAGTGTCATCCTCAACTGTGCGATGGTGCCAGGTAATGCACTGGGTAAAAGGTGTGTGCGCCCGGCCTTCTGAGCTGCTACTTGCTTTTCCCACAGTCATCTAAGTGATTGGTATCCCAATTCATTCACCATGAATTATTCCCTTCCCAAATCCAATAAATTCCTATCCTTCTCCGGCTTAAAAATCCTTCCAATGGGCAGCAGAGTTGGAAGCATAAGAAGCCAAGGAAACTGCGCTCGCCAACCCCCTTGCTTAGCGTAGTGACTATGCAATATCCTCCCGATGGAACAAAGAATCCTGGGGAGAGGCCTTTGTCCGTGGATTTTACGCGGCTGTAACGATGATGATTATGAACAAGAAGACAAGAAGGACTTTACTAAAGTCTACAAAGAGACCGCCTCCTTGCCGGAATCATTGTGGAACCGCACTGACAGAACCGAACCATCTGCGGCGTCCAGCCATCCCGATGACGCACGTTTGTATGTACCATCTCTTCCACTCCACTAAGGCAGAGAAACTAGTGTAGTACTTCCGCCTGAAAACCTACATCACGCTGAGGTTCTTCAAATTGGAGTCGCGCCATGACGTGAACTTCGCGTCGTTTCCCGACGGAGTTGGTGCCCGGCGGGTCGGTGCCGACGGAGAAGGTGGCAACCTCCATGGATGAGAAATTCTGGACGAAGGCTGTGTGTAGTGTTGTACCGAGCTCGAAATTTTCGAGAACGTTGAAAACGGGTTGACAATTGTTCCCGACAATTTCTTCTTCTTTCTCTCAAGTGAGGGAATTATTGAAAAAATCTCGAGAATTATTGGAAATTTCCGTGAGAAGGAATTCATGAGAACAGAGAATTTCTCTCCGGCACATCACTAGGTTTGTGTATTCTGATGACGCCCTATACATCGCTGGCCAACGTGGATCGTCGTCTTTAAGCTTAATTTATATTATACTAGCTCTGACCGCGACTCCGTTCGCGTACATTTGTATGGGGGCCACGTCTTATCATAACTATTAAGCGTTTTGGAGAAACATACATACAGAAAAATATTCTTAAAATTCTCAGTTTAGTTTCAGTATCATGATATCTACTAAAACTAAACAGTTTATAAACACGATATCTCTGAAAACAAAGTAACTTACTCCATGACCAACCCTTACAGATTTATTATTAGTACTAGCTGTGCTGCGACTCAGTTCGCGTATGGGTGCCGGTCTTATCGTATCTGGAAAAAAATTAAGTAGCGTATCCTGCGTCCTGTGCGTCTGTTTATCTACCAAAATAAGTTAATGTAAGTTTCATAAAATTCTGTTAATTCGTTAAAGAGTTATGGAGGAACATACCTATATACGTACACAAAATATTCTAAAAATCCTTAATTTATTCAGTATCATGTAAAGAGCTTATACGTTATATACTATAAACACGATATCTCTGAAAATAAAGTACCTTAATCCATGACCAACCGTTTCAGATTTATTATTAGTACTGAATACCCGGCTGCTGCTGTAACTCTGATCACCACTGAACTTCAGCAAAATTGTGTACCTACTGTGTGCTTACAAACGTCTAATCGTTAGCATTTTAGACCAATGACCTTTCTAAGTTGTTGATATTTTTTATTAAACAAACGATTTAAAAAAAACTTTTTATCGCAACGCGACGTCTAGTTCTAGACCAAATGACCTTCCTTAGCTTTAGATCTTACAAATATAATGCCTCGTCATGAAACCTGTTTGACAGACTTGACCTATTAAAATATCATAAAAATAGACAACGTTAGTCACATTTCATTAGTTAATAACCAAGCAAGTTCAAAGGAGGACGCTGTCGATAGATTCCATTTCATACGCAAACATCGATCAGTCAGCAACTTCAATCCATTTGATTCTCTCATCAATCCATCAGAGAAGAGGTTGAGAGCTCCCAGACATAATAATTGTTAACCAACAAGATGGCCATTAGATACATTACAGCCATATCCTTCGTTTGATATTTTATTACTTGTATGGTTCTGAACGTACGGTTTAAGTAATATGACATTAAAAGCAGATGTAAAAAGAAATTAAAGAAATAGTTGAACTAAAAAAACAAAACTTATGTCTTATTCAAAATGCTTACCGAGAAGCATAGATTTAAAAAAAAAATTGCGTCTTTAAAGTAAATACTATACCTCAATATTCTGTAAAAATTTCAAACGTCTACCTGTTGCCGTTATAAATATAGAACAACAAAAACGAGCAAAAACATCACGTTTGTTGCATGAGAGCTCACCTTACTTCATACTTCTATGCCGAGAAGTAAACGATATTTCAGATTTCTAATTAATTTCTTGCTGGTCCCTTGAGATGCTTTTTCCTTAATAGTTTTTATGTTTTGTCTGCCGGTCTGTCTGTTCGTCCGTCCGTCGTCTCATGAACCGCGATAGCCAGACCGTTGAAATTTTCACAGATGATGTATTCCTATTGCCGCTATAACAACAAATTATTAAAAAACAGAATAAAATAAATATTTAAGGGGGCTCCCATACAACAAACGTGATTTTATTGATTGTTTTTGCTCGATATTGATAACGGCAATAGGTAGACGCTTGAAATATTCACAGAATATTAAGTTCTATATTCACTTTAAAAATAAATAAATTAACTAAAATAAAACAAATATTTAAGGTGAGCTCTTATGCAACAAACGTGATGTTTTTGCTCGTTTTTGTTGCTCTCTATTTATAACGGCAGTTGCTCCATATTTATTTACTTTTAAAATAAATAATTTAGTTAAAATTAATATTTAAAGGTTACCAAACAACACACAATTTTTTTTTGTAATGACTATGGTTAGGTAGCTGACACACATGATTTTTTTTGCCGTTTTCATAGACAATGGTACTAAACCCTTCGTGCGCGAGTCCGACTCGCACTTGGACGGTTATTTGTCATCTTTGCTTTAATTCTCCAGTAATCACACCGTTCTACAAATGTTTTGCTTCACATGAAGATCTCTTTATCGCATTCTGATTATTTCGTGACTACACAACTGTTTGCAGTCACGAATCGTAAAACAAAGGAGATACTAACTTGGCGCTTAACCCAAATTTGGTAGCGACGCAGAACATCTTACGTCATTGGCAACTTGATAATTGGGACGGGGAATGTTTTGGTTATTCCTTCGGGACAGAGACAAATATGGGCTGGGAGTATGAGCAGTAGGTACTTATACAGGCAAGATCGCCCTAGGCCTGAACCTATTGCTACGGGGAAAGGGACTACGACCATCAACGAATGTTATAAGTTTCAAACAAACTCAGGTTTAGCTAAATAAGGTTTTCCTAGAAAGAAAACAATAAGGAAATATGTTTGTAAATAATTCCGACTTCTTGAGAAAATACTTAGGTACTTTTGTAAATTCTGTAGGAGAATAAAAAGTAATTATTAAATAAATATATAGGGAATATCACATTAATTGATCTAGCCACATAATAAGTTGTGAACGTAGGAAACGTGTCGTAGTATCCTACGACACGTATCCTACGTTAACCTAACTCAACGATTTTTTATATAGATTAACATCCAAGACCCATGTCAATCTGAAAAAAATCGTTTTCCATTATGCACTGACGGGGGATAAAACCCGGGAACCCTCGTTTCGCAGTCTAGCGTGTTAACCACTGCGCCACGGAGCTCGCTAAGGCAAATGATGATGAAGTGGAATTAATGTATCATATAATTCATATATATGCTAGAAAATTGTTAGGTGAAAATTAAATAATATTACTTTTATGCCATTCTTTAAAAGGACCACACGCACACCCAACTTGATTAAATTGTGCATGCAAATGAAAGCAATTTATTTCTCATTTCTCGCAAATAGCCCGAGTGCGTAATGCTTACTTTGTATTCATCCGTAATTTAGCCCATAACCCCTTTGTTATTGTTATACTATCATCTCCGAGGCCATGTATGATCTGTGTGTCCAGTTACCATTCGGCAGCCAAATATTTAAAGTAACTTACAAAATGTACCCTCAACAAAAAAAAAGATTATCCTTTAAAACAACATTTAAAAAAAAAATTGCTGAACCAATTTTGACAAAAAGGGGACTAATTTGGAGTCACATAAATCTGTCTAAAAATACGGCGAATTTATTAAGTACCTGGAAGTGGTAATTTAAATTCAATTTGTTACAAATTTTCGAAAGGAAACAATTTTATTAATAGAATTTTTATTTTATCTGTATAGATTTGGGCAACTTTGGACGTATCCCGCATCCGTATCCGCAATTTTTTCGAATGGCATTTACCGGTATTACGAAGAGTTTACTGTTAATAATGTAGTAGTTCGATGATAGACATACACACGTGGAAGCAGTAATTACTGTACCTACCTACAGATCATAGCAATTTTATCCATATAATCTGAGTTTATCACAAACCCATTGTGTAACAAGTGCATTGCTCTACTTCACATTCGTTCAGCTCCAATAGACTCCAAACAAAAGCACTGCTTAGTATTTTCAATTGTTTCATTTCTGCTGAACGATAACAGCTAACAAAGACTGTTATCACAGCCCTACATACACACAGCAAGTGAATACCCGCAACCGCTGAGTAACCACGATAACCCTTGCAACTTCTATCTCGTCCTGTTTTATTTACGATCTCCCTGGAGGCAAACACTTGTGCGTCACACCAAGTGGTATTCGATCCACAAATACGAGTACAAGTGCTCTGTATATTTTAATTGAAATGCATGCGCAGATTTCTCAAAATAAACTTTTTGGACGACCAAATATATAGCACACGCGATCATAAATTGGGGAAGCAGATGGGACCATACGTTTCGTGTAATCACCGCCGAGTATTTTGACCTAAACTAAAAAGGGGTTGAAAAAGAACATATAATGCGAGTGTCAGCCTCAGCTGATGGTACATATATAACTTACTAGCTTTCGCCCGCGGCTCCGCCCGCGTCAATGTCGATCCCTCGGGAGTACTTATTCCCGGGATAAAAGGTAGCCTATGTCCTTCTCCGCACTCCAGAGAACTTGTATGCAAAATTTCATGATCATCGGTTCAGTAGTTACGGCGTGAAAGCGAAACAAACAAACTCACTTTCGCATTTATAATATTAGTAAGTACTGCGCCAATTGAAAGACTAGTTCAAGGCAATAGTCTCGCGTTCACCTGGAGGGAGAGTCTCCTTAGCTCTTACGCGTGGGCGTATGAAGACGAAGGGATTTTTTTAGCCACACCAATTTTTGACACCAGTATGTTTACATACTGCTAAAAAATTGTTCTCGTCCCAACTCCGTACCTCACTCTGCAAAAGAGGAAGAGTTATGAAGGTCACTTCCTGTGTAGTAAAGTAGAGATATTTTTAGAGCAAGTTACTAGTACTTATAAATAATTGTAGAGCAAGTTACTAGTATTTATAAAGAATTGGCGTCGAAACTTTACATTATAACTAGGTATACTTACAGTGAATAAGATAATTTTATAAATAGATTAAATGTCGAATATTATATTGGTACGAAACAAGTTACCTGAACGAATGTCAATAAGGAAATTTTGAGATTACGCATAGCGCTTTTCCATGCAAGCTGTTTTGGAATTTTGGAAATATTAGTCCAAACTTGAAGCTAAAGACCATAGGATTATATTATCTCTATGCTAAAGACACATCAAGATGTAACTGCACCGAGTGATGTCCTTTTTGAAATGACATTTAAATAAATGGGACGACCCTTCAATTGTCAAGTAAATAAGTAACTACCTACTTGCCAAAGTACTCGTCTCACTTTTATTGTTCCCACTTTCTTTGAGATGCAAAACAAACGGCTGGTAAGTAAGTATGAAACCATTCCTGTCTTATAAATAAACACAAATGGCAATACAATTTTCTTTCACAGCCTCGCCTTATTGAAGTGAGTCGTGAGATGACTATGACATGCAGTTTGTCAAAGGAGGGAGGCATATGGATCTGTTCAAGATATTTCTTCAGTGTAAACAAGCTTCGGCGAGTCATTTGCAAAACAAAGAGCAAGTCGCAGCCGAAATAAAAATATTTACGCAGCCACCGCTGACTCAGGCCCAGCTTTGTTTGTTTGGAGGAATAACCCTTTTGAAGGAAAATAAATTACAGACAAATCACATAAATTTAACTTATTCAGTGTAAGTACTAAATAAATTGTACATGAACCATTTGGGAGACTGCGTTTATATCTACTAAGAGTATGCCTGAGACATTATCAGACTTCATGCGTCAAGAAACAGGATCGGAGTTAGGCATCTTATGGGTTAGTCTGAACCACAAAACAACAAAGACTGTTGTTCTGTGGTCTGGTCTGAATATATTTTACCTGTAAGCATGTCCAATCCATCCTCATTCCGTTGTGGTTACGTGACAAAAGGGTTTGAATAATATAGGAATAAAATATTAAACACTGGTCTAATATCTTAAAAGAGCTGATGGTTTCTTTCAAAATAAAAGACACCCTTCAATATTACAAACTATCTTAGTCTATCGGGGTAGACAGAGCGGGTCTTTAAGACTTAAAAGCCACGTTTAGCATATTGGTTGGTAGGCATTAGGTGGAAAACGGAATCAAAATAGTGATGGGTTGTTAACAGCATATTAATATGATTTCTCAGATGTTCGCCCATTCCCTTGATCAATAACTAAGTAAATTATTAACCCCAATTAAGTACAATTTACGTCAATAAAATAAAGGTACCTTACCCGCTATATGAATAATGTGCTGTGTATACTTTTAGGTCCTTGGGAAATAAACGTTTGTTTCTATTTCCCACGAATCATATTACGGTACGACAACTGATGATATTGGATGTGATAAACAATATAATAATGTAGGTACCATACCAACATTGCAATAAAACTACATAAAAAAACCGGCCAAGTGCGAGTCGGACTCGCGCATTTAGGGTTCCGTACCGTTATCTATAAAAACGGCTAAAAAAACATGTCTGTTATATGGGAGCCCCCTTTAATATTAATTTTATTTTAATATAATTATTTATCTTTAAACTGAATATGTTATTAAATATTCTGTGAATATTTCAAGCATCCACCTGTTGCCGTTAGCACAATCGAGCAAAAAAAAAACAAGCAAAAAAAATCACGTTTGTTGTATGGGAGCCCCCTTAAATAATTCTTTTATTCTATTTTTTTGTATTTGTTGTTATAGCGGCAACAGAAATACATCGTCTGTGAAAATTTCAACTGTCTAACTGTCACGGTTCGTGAGTTACAGCCTGGTGACAGACGGACAGACAGACAGCCAGACGGACAGCGGAGTGATATTAATAGGCTCCCGTTTTTACCCTTTGGGTACGGAACCCTAAAAATCACTTCATCATCATTTCAGCCGTAAGAAGTTCACTGCTGAACAAAGGCCCGTTCTGAGAATTCTCCGTTCCATCCATGGGAGGACATTACGCTTGCCAGCGGGTTGGCGAGCGCAGTCACTTTAGCCTCCGCTCCTGTGCTGGAAGCACGCTGCTGCCCATTGGAAGCGAAAATATGGATTTTAAAGGGAATTACTTCATATCAGCTGTAATTAATTCAGATACTACAGTATCTGAATTAATTACAGCTCACACCAACAAAATAAAATTTGCTACAGCAAATTTTATTTGTGTGTGTTGTTGATAAAATTTATGAGTGTCTTATACTACGAATAAGTTCTTATATAATTTCCGATAATTTATAAGATAAGGCGGTTGATAAGGGGGTTCCCCGAACAATCGAATATAAAAGGTGTCTTCGGCAAGTCTGGCTTTAGTTTGAAATGTGCATCACATGTAGGGTACTCGTAGACTGACAATTTTATTCAAGGTTCGACGCGATGAATAAAAATGGAATGTTATGTTAGCACAGATATTATTTTAATGCTATGATCGTAGTATCCAAGTATTTAGGCACAAACTACACTTTCAGGAAAGCAAAGAAATCACGAAATATCAGTTATTTCATCTGCTTTGGGAGCAGCATTTTTTCAAAAGTTGATCATTTTTGAAAGTACATTGACCCCTGTATTTGACATATCCTTTATGAATATGACTAGCGTCTCTGATAAGATAAGGTAAGGCTGTTATAAGTTGTTTCGCGAAACAAAGTAAACTATAAGGATATAGCGGATAGAGTTTAGAATATTGAACAATGGTTCCTACTTTTGACTGAATGCAGTGCAGTAAGCTATAAAGTATCAGACGATTTAATATGATTTGTTACACTTATTCTGTTATGAACAATGTTGTTGTTGATTCCGTGGGTGCAAAATGCAGTAGGCCTACTCCCTAACTTTTGACAACTAAGGTGTACGTTTTGATTGTCACTTCAACATAAATTATTATAAAATAAAAGTAAAAAAATAAAATAAAAGTTGTCAGTCATACGAAAGCCGCAATGTATTTTGAAGTGATCATCAAAACGTTGCACACCGTAGTTGTAAGCTAATAAGGGGGCTGGTGTGGTAGTGTTGATATTAGAAGTAGATAAGTTACTACATAGTAATAAAAGTATTCGTATGTCCTATCTTATTTATTTCTGAGTGAACAAAGGTTCGCTTTCATTTCAATTCCCCAGCGGGAAGTGTCTTACGCTCTTCAGAGTAGTTGTATGAAACTTCAACAAGTCATCTGTGGTATGTCGGTAAAATTGGAATCTCTAGTTTTAAGGACGTCTTTTTGATTAATTATTTTGTGGTATAAAAGTTGACCAATCGTGTTATGCAATGGGCAAAATAAAGTCAACGACATGCCGAATCCTGTCAATAAATTTCATTTTGTTTATTTGATCATTGTTGAGATAAATCGATATCCTTGCAACCAAAATCTTCAAAACGTCGTCGTCTTAAACACTGAGGTATTTCACAATCGAAATGTGACACCAGTTCGGGCATACTGGACATACGAATACTATATTTGTTCAGCATGTTAGTTCAGGAACAAAATACGATGAACTAACACAGACTCATTAGCTCATTAACAAAGTATCAGTTACAGGTATGCAAAGATTGCAAAGGTGACTCGGGTGCGGACGTGAGGCATCAGCTCAATAGCCACGACAATCTGCATCAAATTGCTGCAAGTATATTGTACTAGCTGTTGCCCGCAACTTCGTTCGCGGCAATTTCTTTTATTATGATTCATTCGTTTTTTTATTCGTGTAGATGAATAATTTTCCCCCGTTTTCAAAACATTATTTATTGATGCTATCCAACACAAAAGGAATTTTTCAATTCGAACCAGTAGTTCCTGAGATTAGCGCGTTCAAACAAACAAACAAACAAACAAACAAACAAACAAACTCTTCAGCTTTATAATATTAGTATAGATTTTATGCGCAAATTTATGAAGTGAAGTTAAAGTTTTAATTCCATAAAATCCTTATCCTTAACCTTACAATTATATATAATATTACTAGCTGTTGCCCGCGACTTCGTCCACGGCAATTTCTGTTATTATGATTAATTAGGTTTTTTCTTAGTATAGATGTTTTGTTGATGTGATGTTTTTCACGTTTTCAAAACATTTTTATTGATGCTTCGCTCCTATTAGTCGTAGCGTGATGTTTTATAGCCTAAAGCCTTCCTCAATAAATGGACTATCCAACACAAAAACTAATTTTCCAATTTGAACCAGTAGTTGCTGAGATTAGCGCGTTCAAACAAACTCTTCAGCTTTATAATATTAGTATAGATTAGTATAGATAAATGCGAATGTGAGTTTGTTTGTAACACTTTCACGCCTTAACTACTAAACCAATCATTTTGAAATTTTGCATAAAAGTTTTCTGAAGTACGGAGAAGGACATAGGCTACCTTTCATCCCGGAAACAAGTACTGTTTCCGAGGGAATGACGCTGACGCGAGCGAAGCTGCGGGCGGAAGCTGTATGGTATATCATATATCAATTTATTACATTTTCGTACATTTGATTGTCTTTGAGAACTTCTCTTTCGTATTCTTCTTTCAAAGAAAAACTGGTGAAATGAGAAGAAGATGAAGCCACTCACGAGAATCTTTTTGGTTCAGAACGTTGTTAAATTAAATTACAGACTGCAAACCGTTTTTAAAAAGGACACTATCTTAGATATCAAGCCTTGGTCAAAAGCTAATTGACGTGAAAAAGTGCCTGAAAAGGCCTATTTTCTAAATAAATACTTCCTCGGATCCCGGAGCATCACTTAAGCAGTTGAATTGAAAGTTTGTATGAAGAATCATTGCTCAGGTAAGTAAGGTATGAGTTACTCGGCCGCGGCATGGCACGCGAATGTGACACGGGTTCGCCGGACGTGAGGCATCAGTTCAATGAAGCCACGACAATTTGCATCAAATTGCTGCAAGTACTGCGCTCCTGCTGCATGACGACATCTCTCAATGACTGAGATATTATCTGACTCACTCAATGAACATGAATCTTGATTGAAACGGCCATTGTCAACTTGCGGTATGTTTGAATTGTGCAACTAGATATGTACACTAGATATCAGGGTAATAGCAGGTATTGAACAATGATATTCATTAAAACATGATATAGAATTTGAGGAACAAGGTACCATTCGGACAGGGTCATTGGTACTTCCTTCACTAATTGGTATAATGGAGGTATTCATACAAATTATCACGTCTTTTTCCCTGTAGGCCGAGTTCAGCTATAAGACCTAAGCCTCAGCCTCGTTTAGCATGTTGATGGGCGAGTAGGTGGGAAGCGGAATCAAAATAGTGATGGTTTGCTAGCCGCATCGCCTACTAACATGCTAAACGAGGCTGTTAGGTCTTGTAGAAGTGAGCTCTGCCTACCCCGTAAGGGAAAAAGACGTGATAGTATTTAAGAAAACCGATTAAGGATTTTCCATAAAAAAAGTTATATTGCGTGGTGTTAAAATTAAAGAGATTAAGTATGGAAGGCGCCTCCTGTTTTTAGGGTTCCGTACCCAAAGGGTAGAAACGGGACCCACCAGGCTGTATCTCATGTACCGTGATAGTTAGACAGTTGACATTTTCACAGATGATATATTATATGGGCCTCTGGTATTGTACATAATTGTAAGTACAATACTATTCCCTGAAATAAATGAATTATTATTATTACTGTTGCCGATATAATAACAAATAATACTAAAAATAACAAACGAAATGTTTTTGCTTGATATTGATAAAGACAACAGGGAGACGCTTGAAATATTCACAGAATATTCAGTTATGTATTCACTTTAAAAATAAATAAATTAAAATGAAACAAATCTCCCATACATCTGACATGATGTTTTATAGATAATGGTACGGAACCCTTGTGCGCGAGTCCAACTCGCACTTGGCCAGTTTTATTTCGTTCTCCGTAGGTTGGGACTTTGTTGTAAACTGTGGAAAACTGTTAAACCTAGAATTGCAATTTCCTAAGAGCCATTTGCATAGCCAATTAGTTGGCAGGAATATTTATAGTATGAATAAAAGTGACTGCCACTTCGTTATTCCAATACAATAAGATGTGTAGGTTTGTAATTTATATTACTTTCCTAGTGTCCTGCCTTTCTAATATCTACTATGTTACGTTGTTTTTTTGTTTGGAACGGAATGTAGTACTGTGATTAAGGATAACTACCAAGCCAATAGTGATGTATATCCTAACTAATATTATAAATGCGAAAGTGTATTTTTTGTGTTTGTTACGCCTTCGCGCCCTCTCTACTGAACCTTTTTTTTTACATGTGGAAAATGCGTTATGCATACTGATCTGCTTCAGGGGTACAGAACAGTTATGCGGGACTCGCACCCGCAAAAAACCACATGATTGCTCTCTTCACGCCATATGACCTAACGACATGAAATTTTGCATACCAACCGTTGTCTAGGGTACGGATAGTGTACATTATTTCCCGAGAAAAGTACCGTTCCCGAGGGATCAACATTGACGCGGGCGGAGCCGCGGGTGAAGACTACTCGTACTATTTATACGAGTATACCTACAACTTGATTTTGAACCTCCTAGCTATACTGGAATCTCGGAATCAGAATTCCTAATGGAATACAGAATAGCAAGAAAAAAAGCTGATTGAGAAATAAAAAAAGGGGGTTGCACTCCGGGAGTGCCGGTAGAAGTGAAAACTCCCCGCGGTAAAAAGAGAGGGGGATATTACTTCCTCTCCTACGCCGCGCCGGCGGTTTCAGGCCACGTTAAATAAATTATGAATGCGTACATGTGTTGAAAGAAAAGCAATTCTTGGAATCGTAGAATTGTTTCCATTTTTTTATCATAAAAAATAGTGATTTTGATATGTATGCTGATAAAAATGTAACAGATAGCAAATAAGTCAAGATACGATTACTTTTAGGGTTCAGTTACGAAAATGTAAAAAAGATCATCGTAGGAAATAAATAAAGCATACGTGGTAAGAAGCAGGGCTTCTGTTGAAAATAATTATTTTATCAAAAAACAAATACGTAAACATTGTCACTGAAAATATGGAATTCCTATTATCTAGATCTGTGAACGCATGCAGTTGCGTGCGTAAGTCCTTCCCTGGACCTCAAACTACCTCCATACTAAATTTCATCCAAATTGGTTCAATGGTTGAAGCGTGAAAAGAAGGCAGACAGGTAGACTCTAAGTAACTCTACTTTCGCATTTATAATATTAGTATAGACTATAGATAATATAGGCTAAAATATTCGCGATGGAAGACGGAGGCAAATCATCATCATCATCATCATCAGGTCCTTCTTAGTCTCCACTGCAGGAGCATGACCCTCTCTGTACTACTAGAGCCATACTTGGCCAGAGCAGACGGAGGCAAATGCTAGTGAACAAATTAATATGACGTAGTTACCTACCTCCTTGAAACATCGATATAAAGAGATGTCTCGAAGATAAAGGAGACAAATGACAGGCGCCCGTAGGTACTTTATCATCGGCTGTCAATCATTGATGATACGCTTATCAGAAATCAGAATATTGCGAAAGTTAAACTTTAGTTGACTTTAGTAATAAATTGCACTCTTCCTGATTGATACTAGGTTCGAGAGCTACCTTTTGGGGGCACCTTTTGACACCTATAAAAAGATATAACTTTCCTGGGCAACCACGGTGAAAATCAGTGAGAGGGCGCAGTAGTTCGATTTGCTAGCTGTGCGGAGTGGCAATATGAAGACCGCCCCTGGCGACAGCCGTGCTAGCTACGCCACTGCATTAGCTGCTTTGTCGCTTATTCCTTTAACCACATTTAAGCTAAGGCTTTCTTCTTCTCCCACACATTTTCCCACTTATTCCTATGTGGGGTCGGTCTTAATTACGCTAACGCTTTTACAACTAGCTGTTGCCCGCGAGTTAATTCGCGTGGGCTATTCAACAATGGCAATTTCTAATTTAGTTGAAAATCATTTTCAGTGACGGCTGTGATATTGTAATAAGAAAACGTAAATTTCTAAGCTCTAGTCAATACATCAGTCACTCACTGACCATTCCACTCTACTACACTTACTATTCACATTACTACCAACTCGACATACGCTTACCAAATTTTTTTTTAGATTAGTTAGTAAGATCATTTTAAAGATTCAGGCCCAACGCAGACGACGGACAGTGGCGGACAAAAAGTCCGCGCCGCGCTCTTATTAGTAGGTATTACAATAAGGTTGCACATTGTACTCGTACATTCAGTCAAAAAAGTATCAGGAATGGATTAGTTATTTATGGGTCAATATTTTTTTTTAAATTCTTTTTTGTTCTTGTTTATTGGCATTACTTTTTGCCATTTTTGGGGCGGAGTTTTAGCATCTGTTATTTTTATTTAATACAGTGTTGTTTTTATTTAATGGTATATTGCGATTTTCATAATGGACTAAAGCACCGAACAAAGAGTCATAAATTTTGCATCGCCAATGGTATTTCGTGTTTAAAGTCACTGAAAATAAAGGCTTACGGTGAACCGACTATATCTTCGTGGCACCCGTTTCCATTCAGTAGAAGACATAAAGGGCGAATTCTTCGCTGCGAGAACTGTACTCAATTCCGTAAAAAGCGTTTAAAAATGTTTTATAATAGGATTGTTCGTTAGCGTAAGTCTATCGCTTCTGAAGGAGCATACTTTGAAGGTGATAAAATAAATTTGGATGAATAATTAACGTTTTGTGTATTATCGACCTTTTCCTGGTTCTTTCTTGACAGAGTAGTATGTCCGCCAAGCGACATAAAATATTGCACGGACAATGTGCAACCTTATTCTAATACCAATAAGAGCGCGTCGCGTTGTCCGTCTTCTGCGTTGGGCCTACCTAAGGGCAAGCCTTGAATCCATCTCAGTTACATATCTATATACATATAATAAACAGTAAAAATCGAGTTTCTGTACATTTAAAATTCTCAGAAATTTAAAGGGCGATAATAAAAAGTGAAATAGAACCCCAGCAATATTTTTTTTTGTCTAAAAACGTTTAACACTTTTCTTCACGTATGTACGCGTGTTTGTGACTTCGAGCACCGTTAACTTTGAAATTCATGGTTTTCTTTAATATTAATACCGGTCAATCAGATTCATGTAAATATTTATTCTTGCCACAATTTCTCATTACCATAGGTGATGTCAGTGTTCACTTAATACATATGTATTTACTTATCATTTACCTTAACAAGTAATGTTGCTTTTAAATTTGTGGTATGTTTTCGGACCTTTTTCAAAAATCTAAGCTCGAAAATCGTCAGAACATACCAAGCTTCTCTTTCTCTCTCTCTCTCCTTACAACATCCCAATCATATACCAATGAGTTGTTTGAAATACTTAGTTTCAATATACCTCTCTCTCTTCTCAAGGTCTTAGAATATAACTTTCTTTTAAAAACCAACGAGTTTGTAGCATAATCCTATTTCTCACCAGATTGACCAATAACATATTCAAATTTCGATTGAAAGTCAAACGTCATTGACTCATTGTAAATAGAACTAGTCTGGGGATATTACTTTATTTATCAGAATATAAATACCTATAATATATATTAGTTGCCGTGTGGTTTCCGGCCTAGAATACAGGACCACTCCGTTCTGTTCAATGGATGTCGTAAGTAACGACTAAATGGACAAGCACATCATACATCCCGTGCAACGAAAGCATAACCAAGGAGGGTTGGCCTCAGGCGGCGGCTGGTCATAAAAATCACGAAAAATCAACAGCATTTCCCAAGAGGCGGTAGACAAGTGCCCAGCCGTAAATTAAACATAAGCCTTAAGTTTTTCCGGCATGGAAAGTATAAAATACTTAGATACTTACATGCTGTCCCGACCCCACATAAAGTAGGATGAAGAAAGCAGTCTATAAATTGAAAATGTAAAAAATGTGGTATGTACGGCCCACTGCAAAAGTCCATACCTACATAGCCTTAAGGTGAAAATCGATTGCACTGACTATGGGGGCATATATTTTTAGGAATATTATGAACCTTTATGCGACGTGTATAAAGTTTGTAACGGTTGAAATTGCTGTTATTTTTAAATAGTATCTGTAGCTACACACGTCTTTTTACGCAACTTCTATATGGACTTTTGCAGGTGACCGTACATTACCTAGTGCTCTAAAGCAGTGTTTTTCAATCTGTGGATACTAGGGGGGTCGCGAATACTTATTCGGGGATACGAAATTGAAAAAAATCATTCACGTAGTCTTTTAATATTTCTTTGTCTGTCTATGGCACAAGGGGGTCGCTAGAATTTTTTAATGTGTAAAGGGGACGCGCGCGATCGCCATAATAAAAAGATTGAAAAACACTGCTTAAAGAAAAGGACTTAATTTTTATAAGAAAATTAAAAGACTTACTGATAAATAAAGCTTATTATAAAATCGACGATTTTTTTAAATGATAAATTAATTATAATGACTACGAAAACTAGACATAGATAGGTAGGTACAGATAAATCTCTCCATTGACATACAAACATGACTTAGACTAAGGATAAATAAATAATAAAAGCAGAAAAAAATATATATGTATATTTAAAAATGACATAAATCAAATGTTACCCTAAAATATAGTAATAAAAAAGAAAAGGACTAGTGTAATACTTGCGCCATACTATAGAATCACAAACTACCTATTCCTCAAATGGACTCAAAATATTATTACTAATAATTATTTTTGAAAGCTCGCTTGCCGTTCCATATTTATTTCTGCTACACCCGACAGGGTTCATATTGTACCTATATAAATTACAGTGCAGTGACTTTATTGTAAAAGCTCATGTATTGTGCATATAATATGAAATGCATATAAATAAATTGAAATTGAAAGAGATTCCAGGGTCCCTAGCTAGCCTAGACCGAGTCAGTAGCGGTATAACTACTCACCTGACCGAGTCCGGTTAGAAGAGGCTACAGCGGCCTAGGGGAGTAAATAACCCCTAAAATGTCTGGTGCAGAAGGCAACGGGAAACCACTGCACTATAAGTCCCTAGAACTTCAGCATGGAAAAGTCTAATCAAAATACGGCCCCGAGTGCCCGGCGTCCCTTAGATGGGACAGGGGTGCGAAGAATCTCCGGGCGGGCATTTAGAATAGGAACCTGGAATGTAAGAAGTCTCAAGAGTCCAGAAAAAGTTTTTAACCTTTGCAAAGAAATGGATCGACTGAACATTGATATCCTTGGCATAAGTGATGTAAGATGGAGATACCAAGGTAAACATCGGATCGATGAGAACCACGTGATGTATTATTCTGGGTCAGAAGAGTCTAACAACATGCATGGCGTCGCAATAATTGTCAAAACTAGAACATTTACAACACCAATATCGTTCGTGCCTAAATCAAGTCGTGCTATGATGATTCAAATCCAGGCAAAACCCAGAAACCTAAACATTATCCAACTTTACGCCCCTACTAAAGATGGTTCGGAAGAAGACGTCGAAGAACTATATAAGCAAACGGAAGAACTCATTAACATCACCAAAAAACATGACATTAATATAACTTTAGGAGACATGAACGCAAAGGTGGGCAAGAGAGAGGTTAAAGGGACAGTTGGACAATACGGTCTCGGTGAGAGAAATGACAGAGGAGACAGACTTGTTCAGTTTTGCCAAGAACAAGATCTCATAGTCACTAACACATATTTTAAACTACCACCTAGAAGACTGTACACTTGGACCTCACCACGCCATACACCTGAACAGATAGTCCGTAATCAAATCGACTACATTTTAATTAATAGTCGGTTTAAAAACTGCGTGAAGAGTGTAAAAACATACCCAGGAGCCGACATAAGATCCGATCATAATCTTTTGGTAGCAGACATGACATTCATTCTAAAGAAACTTCGTAAGCCGCAAACTAATAGTTTAGTAAATATACGCAAAATCAATGATGTCAACTGCAAACCAAGAGTGATAAAAGAGATCAATGACTGGGCAATAGAAGCCAAGCAATCTCATGGATCTGTTGAAGAACAATGGCACCACTTAAAAACTAGAGTGCATAAAATCAACACCGATTATCTTAAGCCAGATAAGTGGATCGCTAAAGAACCATGGATGACTGATAAGATTTACCAGCTTATGGAGAAAAGAAGATTACATAAAAATAATAAGGAGCGGTACAACGATATCGACCGTGAAATCAGGAGAGAAGTTCGCTATGCCCGTAACACCTGGTATAGCAAAAAGTGCGATCGTCTTGAAGAGCTGCATAAAAAACACGATGCATTTAATATGCATAAGGAAATCAGGGCTATGGTAGAAAAGAAACGAACCACGCACCAATTAATGGACGCCGATAATCTTCCGGTTTTAGAAATTGCAGAAAAGAAACGCATATGGGAGCAATATATTAAAAACATGTTCGCTGATGAGACCAGAATTTTTAATGATAACATCAGTGTAGATGGGGGCCTGTCTATCCTAAAAGAGGAAGTTAAGAAGGCATTACATAAGGCTAAATCAGGAAAAGCTTCTGGACCGGACAGCGTTCACATTGAGGTGCTTAAATTGGTGGAAGAAGAGAACTTGGATGGCCTAGTGAAGCTTCTGAACCTGGTGTATGATACTGGCCAAATCCCTAGCGACTGGTTGAGATCTGTCTTCGTTACTCTTCCCAAGAAAACCAATGCGAAGAAATGTGAGGATTTTAGAACTATAAGTTTGATGAGCCACCTACTAAAACTACTCGTCTCAATTATACATGAACGCATCAGGTCAAAGTGTGATGAACAGCTTGGGGACAGTCAATTTGGTTTTAGATCAGGTGTGGGCACACGTGAGGCTTTATTTGCTATACAGGTTTTGGTCCAAAACTGTAAAGACATGCAACAGGACGTCTTTCTCTGTTTTGTTGATTACGAAAAGGCTTTCGATCGAGTGAAACATGATAGACTACTTGATCTATTAAAAGACATAGGGCTCGACGATAAGGATCTTCGAATGATTCAAAGCCTGTACTGGAACCAACATGCCACCGTTAGAATAGAAGGAGAAGAAACCAATGCTGTTGCTATACAAAAAGGGGTTAGGCAGGGATGCATTTTGTCACCTATTCTCTTCAACTTATATTCAGAAGCTATAATAAACGAAGCTTTGTATGATCTCGACTGTGGTGTAAAGATCAATGGCCGCAATATAAACAACATTCGATACGCTGATGACACAGTTTTAATAGCATCTACAGCGGCCGACCTACAACGAATGGTGAAGAGTTTAGAAGAATGTAGTCTCAGAGCTGGTCTTAAAATGAACGTTAGAAAGACAAAATATATGGTTATTTCTGGAAAACTAAATGTTGCTTCTAACATTAGAGTTTCAGGCCAAAATCTAGAAAGAGTTCAAAAATACAAATACTTGGGTACATGGCTAAACGAGGAGTGGGTCAGTGACTTAGAAATAAAGTCTCGTATAGAAGTGGCTCGCAGGGCTTTCAAAACTATGAGCAACATTCTCTGTAGTCGTAGCATCAACAATGCGCTACGCACTCGTTTACTTCACTGTTACATTTGGCCCATTGTATTGTATGGATGTGAGGCTTGGACCATTAAAGAAGACCTTAAAAGACGAATAGAAGCATTTGAGATGTGGACATATAGACGCATGCTGTCCATTAGTTGGACCCAGAAAGTGACCAATGAAAGCGTTCTACAACGGGTTGGCCAGAAGCGCAACCTTATGCTTACGGTAAAGAAGCGGAAAATCTCCTACCTTGGTCATGTGCTCCGACACCAACGGTATGACCTCTTACAGCTCATAATGATGGGCAAAGTTGCTGGAAAAAGAAAGGTGGGAGGAAGAAGGAAGTCATGGTTGCGGAACATAAGACAGTGGACCGGGATTACTAAAGCGGCTGAGCTGTTCCGTCGAACCAAGAATAGAGATGACTGTACCAAGTTGATCGCCAACCTTCACTAGTTGGAGAGGCACCTTAAGAAGAAGAGAAGCTAGCCTAAGACAGCAATTATGGTTTCACTGCCAACACGGGTGGTCCTGTCTGAGTGTCTGACTTCAGCCAGAGGCCAGACATATAAATCATAGTATTACAAAGTTTGCTATCGTAAAAGTTTATGCCTTCGAGTATGTAACATTATACGTACCTATTACTACTAATCTAATAGATAGTATATTTAATAATTTATTATAGTATCTATACATGTAGGTTAACAATATGGCAGAGTTGGTACTATAATAGTATTCAAGTGACATCAAAGACATACATACTATCATGTCTTTTTCCCTTGCGGGGTAGATAGAGCTTCGGTCTATAAGATCTAAACGCCACGTTTAGCATGTTGGTGGGCGTGTAGATGGAAAACGGAATCATAATAGTGCTAGGTAGCTAGCAGCATCGCCTACTAACTGAATCCTCAGACTTTCGCCAATTGCGAAAATATATTGTTTAATCGACCGTATACAGCGGGTAGTAAGTAATTGTTTGTCGAAGAAAGTTTGTTTTGATGTATTGGCAATTTCAACATTTTGTAATTGGTTCAATGTTGTTAACAGGTCAACGACCTTGTTTTATGTTTAATGTTCAAGATTCAAGATCATTTATTCCTTTAGAACATGGTAGTTATATAGATGTTACAGTAGCAATTGTGTCAAACATATTCTGCCAGAGGTGGCGTAGGAATTTTACATTTTATTATATATTTAAGTCTATATCAAAATAAAAATTTTTGGAAATGTGTAAAACAAGCTAGAGGAAAAGCTACACAGTCACAGCTCAATAAAATCAGAGACAAGAATGGCAGGATATTATTGAATGGGGTAAGTAATATAACATATAAACACAAAATATATATCATTTAAGATAAATATCAACGAAACATATAATTTTGGTTAGTATAATTATCAAGTAAGATAAACATCGAAAGAAATAACTTTAAAATAACTAAAATCTTTAATTATAACAATCATTCAACATATCAAACCTTTATTATACCGTTTTATTATTATAAACTTTAAAACATCGATTAGTTGTTATGTATAATAAACTTTATATATACATATTAGTACGGATAATAATCATGGGTTATACGAATTAATTGGTAGAAGATTCTCAATAAACCTAATAATTAAATTTAAAAAAAAACCTATCATCTCAAACAATTTTATTTTACGAGTTTCTTCCATATCTCCAAAGTTCTCCATTATATCTTCAACAAATTTAAATGGAAACAATATGGTAGTAAAGGCTTTTAAATACAAAAGAAATATCAAAATCGGTTTACAATTGGCGAAGATATCGTGTAACAAACATACATAAAAAAGAAACATACAGTCAAATTGATAACCTCCTCCTTTTTTGAAGCCGTTTAATAATTCTTATTTATTTTTATAGAACGCCTGGGCGAAAATTAATAGGAACCTGACGAATAAAACAAGAAAAGATAACATTATATTAAAACGAAAATCTGAATATTACGTGTAAATTTCTTCTCTAATATAAGTATAAAAAAAAATAGGTATACTAAAAAAATTCTTAAAAAAATTGTGATACATACGAAATGCGCGCGCATTTTGTATGTATCACAATTTTTTTTATTTATTTCTAACTGTCCTAATATTTATATACAATAAAATATTGTAAAAGTTATGTCTACTTTAAAAAAAATTGTGATACATACAAAATGCGCGCGCATATTGTATGTATCACAATTTTTTTATTTATATTATACTTTGCTAATATTAACATACAATAAAATATTGTAAAAGTTTTTTTTCTACTTTAAAAAAAATTGTGATACATACAAAATGCGCGCGCATTTTGTATGTATCACAATTTTTTTATTTATATTATACTTTGTCCTAATATTTACATACAATAAAATATTGTAAAAATTATCTTTCTACTATTAAAAAAATTGTGATACATACAAAATGCGCGCGCATTTTGTATGTATCACATTTTTTTTAAGTATTTCATACTTTGTCTTAATATTTGCATGCAATAAAATATTGCAATAAGTTCTTTTGTTTGTTATAGTTTTTTGTAATCCTATGAAGTTAATGACTTCTTGTATTACTTTCCGTTTGCTTTACTGATGAAATCGATTACCTATTATTAGTTATTCGATAGTCTGTTTGAATGATGCACCTTTTGCTGGCTACTCCGATTTTTCATTTTTTTACAGATTTTTTTAGCAGTTTGAATGCAGTTGACACGACTGCAATAGGACTGCAAACCAAACGCACAGTCCGATTGCAGTCGTGGCTCAAGGAAAATAACCTGTCAGGTAATCTCTAAAACAAATTACATGCATTTTGGTAACAATTTAACCCGAAACTGTCAAATTAAACTAATTTATGAAGGGCAATTGTTAAGCAAGGCAAACTATGTGACATTTTTAGGTTTAACAATTGATGACAGTCTAAATTGGAAAAAACAAATTGAGACATTATGCTGTAAACTCAATAGATATGTTTATGTTTTAAATACATTGCAGAAAATAGCTACACAAGAATCAGCCCTTTTTGTGGCTACGTCGAGTTCTTGCTAAGATATGGTATTATTATTTGGGGAAATAGTGTTGACTCTTGTAAAGTTTTTATAGCCCAAAAGAAATGTGTCAGAGCAATTGCGGGAGTTGCGCCATACATTTCTTGTAAACCGCTCTTTTTAAAATTCAATATATTGCCTCTACCATGCATTTATATTTTGGAAATTTCAAAATTTGTTAAACTGAATTTAAATCTATTATTAAAGGCAAATGAATTATATCCACGGAATTCTAGACGTGGGGATAGATTAGTTTATGACCACAAATCCCGCACGACAATGTATTTAAAAAATTGCTACGGAATGTGTGTAAAAATATACAATAAGATACCTGACAACGTAAAATGCTTACCATTTCCAAAATTCCATAACAGTCTGCGTAAATTGTTAAAATAAAGCGATAGTATAGTGTAAATGAATTTCTTAACTCAAATTTATGAATTTAATTATTGATATTACTTCAAATATATTATTTTGTACTAATTTATTATTTGACATTTAATTTATTTTGATACATACATATACATATTATCACGCCTGTTTCCTATGGGGGTAGGCAGAGATTATGGATCTCCACTTGCTACGATCCTGACATATATCTCTAGCTTCTTCTACACTCATTATTCTCCTCATACATGCTCTACGGTTTCGGGTACTCCGAACAGCTTCTTTTTTAAGAACGTCTGCAATCTGATCGCAGTACGTTCGACGAGGTCGACCCTGAACATTATTCCCATTCACACTGGCTTTATATATTTTCTTTGTTGTTCTTCTTTCATTCATCCTTTCAATGTGGCCAAAACATCTTAACATTCCTTTCTCAATCTTGGTCACAACATCATCTTTCAATCCACATCGCTCCCGCACTACCTCATTTCTTATCCGATCTTTTAAAGTTATACCACACATATTTCTAAGCGCTCTCATTTCCACTGCATTTATTCTACTTTCATGCCTTTTCTGCCATACCCAACTTTCACTGCCATACATAAGAGTTGGAATCAACACTCCTTCATGAACAGCCAGTCGCGCCTTTTCAGTTATCTTCTGACTGTTCATAAAAGCATGCAATGCCCCGTTCACTCGGTTACCAGCAGCCACTCTTCTTTCGATATCCCCATCGTGCTTTCCATCCCTTGTAAACCCACAACCTAGATACACAAACTCTTCTACTTGTTCCACTTTTTCACCATCTATATGAATGCTGCACACTGTCGTATTTTCTTCTCTTTCGAAAACCATTACTTTAGTCTTGCTGACATTCACTTTCATACCCTTTTTCTTAAAAGCACCACTCATACATGTTACCATCTTCTGTAAATCCTCCTCAGAAGACCCAAGTATTACTTGGTCATCGGCATAGAGGAGGCATTTGATGAGTAACTCTTTCATTCGTAAACCACATTCATTTTCTTTCAAATCCTTCAGACAACTGTCCATGAATAAGTTGAACAGCCAGGGCGAAGCTACGCATCCCTGTCTAACACCTATTCGATATTAAACCAGGATGTATAGCCTGCATTAATTCTGACACAGGCGCTGGAATCCTTATAAAGGGATTTCAGGGCCCGTATCAGATGACTGCTCACCCCATACTCAGACAGTGTCGACCACAATTCCTTCCTTATCACTCTGTCATAAGCCTTTTCCAGATCCACGAATAAGCAGTACACTTTTTGACCTTTGGCCAAAAATTTCTCAAGTACGCTACGCATGGAAAAGATCTGGTCCGTACATCCCATTCCCTTTCTAAACCCCGCTTGCACATCCCACATTTTGTCACCAGTTTCTGTCATAACCCTTTCTATCAATACCTTTGCATACAGTTTGCCAACCACGCTTAGTAGGCTAATGCCGCGATAACTCTTACAGTCTTGCTGTGAGCCTTTTCCTTTGTAAAGTGGCACAATAACCGCTTTGCACCAATCTGTTGGCACAATACCTTTTTTGAAACATATATTGAAAAGGCGACACAGCTGACTAGCTACAATACCCTGTCCAGCCTTCAGCATTTCGACAGTAATCCTGTCATAACCACCAGCCTTTCCTGTTTTCATACACTTTAACGCTTCCCCAATCTCTTCTACTCTTATTTCATCATTCATATCTTGCATATCACTCTCTCCTATTTCACTATCTGCAGAACATAAGATTGACGAACATGGTCGATCTTTTTCATACAGCCCTTCAAAATATTCCTTCCACCCCTCTAACACATCCTTTTCATTCAATAGGGTGCGTATTGATTGATATAATAACAAATTATATATTTTCATTTCAATAAAGTTCAAAAGATATAATGTTCACTTGACATAATCATTACTGATTATATTCTAAAAAGCTATAACATTCATAATATTTTCAATACGAAAAGCATAAACTCATTTTTTATAACGTTTATGAATACTAAATATCACCTGATATACAACTTGTGCAGTATACCTGCCAAAATGTATACCATTCAAAAAGTATAGTATTTAAAATAAATATGAATCAAAATCTATAAAATGCATACGTATTAAAAATATATAGTAGAGAAAATATACCAGCTAATTAGTATAGACCCATGTCTATTTTGCGAATTTGAATTATTTCAGTAATACCTACGAAATAAAGTCATATTTGCGCAAGCTCATAAACTTCATTTTCTTGTAAAAAAATCTGTAAAAAAATGAAAAATCGGAGTAGCCAGCAAAAGGTGCATCATTCAAACAGACTATCGAATAACTAATAATAGGTAATCGATTTCATCAGTAAAGCAAACGGAAAGTAATACAAGAAGTCATTAACTTCATAAAAAAAATTGTGATACATACAAAATGCGCGCGCATTTTGTATGTATCACATTTTTTTTAAGTATTTCATACTTTGTCTTAATATTTGCATGCAATAAAATATTGCAATAAGTTCTTTTGTTTGTTATAGTTTTTTGTAATCCTATGAAGTTAATGACTTCTTGTATTACTTTCCGTTTGCTTTACTGATGAAATCGATTACCTATTATTAGTTATTCGATAGTCTGTTTGAATGATGCACCTTTTGCTGGCTACTCCGATTTTTCATTTTTTTACAGATTTTTTTACAAGAAAATGAAGTTTATGAGCTTGCGCAAATATGACTTTATTTCGTAGGTATTACTGAAATAATTCAAATTCGCAAAATAGACATGGGTCTATACTAATTAGCTGGTATATTTTCTCTACTATATATTTTTAATACGTATGCATTTTATAGATTTTGATTCATATTTATTTTAAATACTATACTTTTTGAATGGTATACATTTTGGCAGGTATACTGCACAAGTTGTATATCAGGTGATATTTAGTATTCATAAACGTTATAAAAAATGAGTTTATGCTTTTCGTATTGAAAATATTATGAATGTTATAGCTTTTTAGAATATAATCAGTAATGATTATGTCAAGTGAACATTATATCTTTTGAACTTTATTGAAATGAAAATATATAATTTGTTATTATATCAATCAATACGCACCCTATTGAATGAAAAGGATGTGTTAGAGGGGTGGAAGGAATATTTTGAAGGGCTGTATGAAAAAGATCGACCATGTTCGTCAATCTTATGTTCTGCAGATAGTGAAATAGGAGAGAGTGATATGCAAGATATGAATGATGAAATAAGAGTAGAAGAGATTGGGGAAGCGTTAAAGTGTATGAAAACAGGAAAGGCTGGTGGTTATGACAGGATTACTGTCGAAATGCTGAAGGCTGGACAGGGTATTGTAGCTAGTCAGCTGTGTCGCCTTTTCAATATATGTTTCAAAAAAGGTATTGTGCCAACAGATTGGTGCAAAGCGGTTATTGTGCCACTTTACAAAGGAAAAGGCTCACAGCAAGACTGTAAGAGTTATCGCGGCATTAGCCTACTAAGCGTGGTTGGCAAACTGTATGCAAAGGTATTGATAGAAAGGGTTATGACAGAAACTGATGACAAAATGTGGGATGTGCAAGCGGGGTTTAGAAAGGGAATGGGATGTACGGACCAGATCTTTTCCATGCGTAGCGTACTTGAGAAATTTTTGGCCAAAGGTCAAAAAGTGTACTGCTTATTCGTGGATCTGGAAAAGGCTTATGACAGAGTGATAAGGAAGGAATTGTGGTCGACACTGTCTGAGTATGGGGTGAGCAGTCATCTGATACGGGCCCTGAAATCCCTTTATAAGGATTCCAGCGCCTGTGTCAGAATTAATGCAGGCTATACATCCTGGTTTAATATCGAATAGGTGTTAGACAGGGATGCGTAGCTTCGCCCTGGCTGTTCAACTTATTCATGGACAGTTGTCTGAAGGATTTGAAAGAAAATGAATGTGGTTTACGAATGAAAGAGTTACTCATCAAATGCCTCCTCTATGCCGATGACCAAGTAATACTTGGGTCTTCTGAGGAGGATTTACAGAAGATGGTAACATGTATGAGTGGTGCTTTTAAGAAAAAGGGTATGAAAGTGAATGTCAGCAAGACTAAAGTAATGGTTTTCGAAAGAGAAGAAAATACGACAGTGTGCAGCATTCATATAGATGGTGAAAAAGTGGAACAAGTAGAAGAGTTTGTGTATCTAGGTTGTGGGTTTACAAGGGATGGAAAGCACGATGGGGATATCGAAAGAAGAGTGGCTGCTGGTAACCGAGTGAACGGGGCATTGCATGCTTTTATGAACAGTCAGAAGATAACTGAAAAGGCGCGACTGGCTGTTCATGAAGGAGTGTTGATTCCAACTCTTATGTATGGCAGTGAAAGTTGGGTATGGCAGAAAAGGCATGAAAGTAGAATAAATGCAGTGGAAATGAGAGCGCTTAGAAATATGTGTGGTATAACTTTAAAAGATCGGATAAGAAATGAGGTAGTGCGGGAGCGATGTGGATTGAAAGATGATGTTGTGACCAAGATTGAGAAAGGAATGTTAAGATGTTTTGGCCACATTGAAAGGATGAATGAAAGAAGAACAACAAAGAAAATATATAAAGCCAGTGTGAATGGGAATAATGTTCAGGGTCGACCTCGTCGAACGTACTGCGATCAGATTGCAGACGTTCTTAAAAAAGAAGCTGTTCGGAGTACCCGAAACCGTAGAGCATGTATGAGGAGAATAATGAGTGTAGAAGAAGCTAGAGATATATGTCAGGATCGTAGCAAGTGGAGATCCATAATCTCTGCCTACCCCCATAGGAAACAGGCGTGATAATATGTATATGTATGTATCAAAATAAATTAAATGTCAAATAATAAATTAGTACAAAATAATATATTTGAAGTAATATCAATAATTAAATTCATAAATTTGAGTTAAGAAATTCATTTACACTATACTATCGCTTTATTTTAACAATTTACGCAGACTGTTATGGAATTTTGGAAATGGTAAGCATTTTACGTTGTCAGGTATCTTATTGTATATTTTTACACACATTCCGTAGCAATTTTTTAAATACATTGTCGTGCGGGATTTGTGGTCATAAACTAATCTATCCCCACGTCTAGAATTCCGTGGATATAATTCATTTGCCTTTAATAATAGATTTAAATTCAGTTTAACAAATTTTGAAATTTCCAAAATATAAATGCATGGTAGAGGCAATATATTGAATTTTAAAAAGAGCGGTTTACAAGAAATGTATGGCGCAACTCCCGCAATTGCTCTGACACATTTCTTTTGGGCTATAAAAACTTTACAAGAGTCAACACTATTTCCCCAAATAATAATACCTTATCTTAGCAAGAACTCGACGTAGCCACAAAAAGGGCTGATTCTTGTGTAGCTATTTTCTGCAATGTATTTAAAACATAAACATATCTATTGAGTTTACAGCATAATGTCTCAATTTGTTTTTTCCAATTTAGACTGTCATCAATTGTTAAACCTAAAAATGTCACATAGTTTGCCTTGCTTAACAATTGCCCTTCATAAATTAGTTTAATTTGACAGTTTCGGGTTAAATTGTTACCAAAATGCATGTAATTTGTTTTAGAGATTACCTGACAGGTTATTTTCCTTGAGCCACGACTGCAATCGGACTGTGCGTTTGGTTTGCAGTCCTATTGCAGTCGTGTCAACTGCATTCAAACTGCACTTGAACTGCAATTTTCGGTTTAAATGCGGTCCGTCTGTATAGAGCCTAACGATGACTTTAGAATTAAACTTGCCAGAGCCTTTATTAGAGCGCGTGCAGTTGTAGACTGTAGAATTATAATATCAATAGTAGGACCCTTAAAATGGATGTAGGTACCTACATATTATTTTTGATAGGTATCCAAATGTATATATAACTAGCTTTCGCCCGCGGCTCCTCCCGCGTCAATGTCGATCCCTCGGCAAACAAACAAACAAACTCACTTTCGCATTTATAATATTAGTAAGGATGGTCAATACTATACACAGATATCGTAGTTATTGGTAGAAAGAGATATTTCTCTACTGAATAAAATTATTGTTGTTGACGCAAACAAGACGACGTTTGAGTAAAAAGGGTCCATAACTGATAATGTAAAAACTGCTGCGCACCAAGTTGAATGCGCCATTGTCCCCGAGCAGCCACTGTTCGTCCCGAAGACCTTCAAGCCAATTGTGTAACTCGTCATCTTGCTGCGTCATTGGTTAAGGCCATGTGTGCAATTGTTGGTCAAAGTATTGAGGGCAAGTATCTTCACGCAAGTTTGGAACATCTAAAAGAACCTACTAGTAAAGATATAATTTAAAAAAAGGGCAAAAGGCATGTAGGGCCACGCGCAGTTTAGGGTTCCGTATTTGCGAATGCTGTTTGATTGAGTTCAAGCCCCAAGATTTAACGACTAAAAACGTCTAAAAACGAGCCTACATAGGACGTGGTTCCTAAATTTATATTTAGTAGTTGTTTTACGTAACTAACAACTGTCGTAACTACTTTTCAATTCGATTTGTACGAAATGTTACTCTACCGAGTACATTTATAAGTTGGTCGATTACAACTCCTTAATTTGTAAACTCTACTTAGCTCTGAGAGTTTTTTTTTTGAACTGACTATGTACTTCACCGGGCGTTCTTTAAACTTTGTTATAACTACTGCCGTTAATTTTTAACAACCATTTAGTAGATAGAGGGAGGACACTGGACTCTGAAATGATACAGAAAGGGATGAGTATATCAAAAAATTATGTTGACAAACTTACAATATTTACTTTCACTAACTGAAGCAACAACACACATATAGGAATAGTCGCGAAAAAAAATTGACTCCCAATTTACTTGTATGGGAGCTACACAAAAAAATAATAATTCAAGATTTTATTTTTTCACTTTTTTGGCATGTTTAATATACATATCAATACCAAATTACAGCTCTTTATTACTTATAGTCCCTGAGTAAAATCGCGGACAGACAGACGGACGGACGGACGGAGAGACATGGCGAAACTATAAGGGTTCCTTGTTTACTACGGAACCCTTTAAATTAAGCAACGCTAGAAAACGCTCCTTCAATTATAAAAAAAAGCCTTAGAGCTAAGGTGCGCCACATACACTAGCGGTCAAACTTTATCACACTCCTTTTTTGCTTCGGGGGTTAAAAATTAAAATATAAAAATATCTGCATTCTGGAATTGTACTTGTCAACGTTATTTCCAAAAATACCTCTGAAACGTTTGGCGGCACAAATACATATCTTTCAGACAGACCCAGTTACAGTTAAATTTTCAGTATTTATAATTTCTTAAAAGGATTTCTTTCCGACTGGATTAACGCACACCAATCAACTAAATGATTTAAATTGTTAGGTAATTTACTTTATTACTACTCTCCCTAACAATAGTCTTTAAAAGTATCTTCTGTTTAATTATCATTCTCACGAAAAAGAAATGTTTACTAAAAATCTGCCAAAAGAAACTACATGTACTATTAAACCAGCCAACGCTAATTGACAACCAATGAATCATTGTTTACATTATAGATATCTATCCTACAAACATGAAAATGATTGTTCATTAGTCGTTTACTAACGAAATGGGTATACGAAGAAAAGGAGGCGAAGTTCTATTAAAGAGGACAAAGTTCCATCACATCACTTCCAATTTTAAACATGTCTTTGGATTTAATCAGAATGGTGACGCAGTATTTTACTGCTTTAGTCCTATAAATAATAGCACCAGATGTCTCGCAGTTTAGTCAGCTGATGTCCTCACTAAATGATGTTTCTCGTACTGAGAATTTCTCAGCGCAAGCAAGCGGCCTTGTCCTAAAGGGCTGTATTCGACTCTTTAGGACAAGGCCGCTTGCTGCGGTTTCATATCGGATATCGATTTTCCTTGATATCTGTTATATCTGAGATAAAAGGTCCACTTAGGTTCAGTGGCTAAATGACTGGCTTACTAATAGCATGTGTGCCAATTAAAGGTGACAACAATCATTCATAACTACCATGGACTAGGTCTTTTAAATCGATATTAGCGGCCATAAATTTATTTCGTAATAAATATAATAAGTTATATTAATAGCATTACAATGCTCGGTTTCCAATTAAAATCTATACATATAATAAAACAGTAAAATTATTTTGTCTGTACATTTCGAATTTTTGACTGAAATGGATAGAGGGACACTTAAAAAGAATAATAGAAAGCAAAAAAAATTTTTTGGAATTTCATGTCTGTCTGTCTGTCTGTCTGTCTGTCTGTCTGTCTGTATGTATGATCACGATTATCTCCGAAAATACTGAACCGATTTACTTCAAACTTTCAGCAATTGCTTTGTTTTAACTCAGTTTAACATTTAAAGTTTGTTTCATCAAAATCGGTTCATTAAAAAAAAAGTTATCGTCATTTGAATGAACTCAAGGCATGAGTTTGCCTGCAAACATATAGCAAAAATAAAATAAAATAATAAGTGACATAAGAAAATTAAAATCCAAAGTCAATTCATCATCATTATACGACAGCATTATACCTATCCATACTATCCATAGTGATCCATACTAAAAAAAAAAGGAGAAGCTGACTGACTGACTGACTATATCAATGCAGGGCCTAAACTATAAGGGTTAGGAACTTGAAATTTTGCACAGGGGTTCCTTTTATAACGTAGGGGAGCACTAAGAAAGGATTTTTGGAAATTCATCTCCTTAGGGGGAAAAACGGGTTGCAAAGTTAGTATGAAACTTTGTTGTTTTTGAAGTTATTCGAATGAAATTCGGCATGAAGGTTCTTTACTGAAAGGTATGAAACACGAGTAAAATATTTTACTCAAAAATCATCCCTTAAGGGGGTAAAATAGGGGTGCAAAGTAAGCATGAAACTTTGCCATTTTTGAAGTTAGTCGAATGAAATTCAGCATGAAGGTTCTTTACTAAAAGGCATGAAACACGAGTAAAATATTTTTCTCAAAAACCATCCCTTAAGGGGATATAACGGGGATGCAAAGTTAGTATGAAACTTTCCGTTTTTGAAGTTATTCAATTGAAACTCAATATTAAGGTGTTTCATTGAAAGTCATAAACTAATGTATTCCGGGTAATTCTACTGTTCCTGAGAAATCGACACTTACGCGGGCGGAGCCGCGGGCCAAAGGCAAACCTGACTTATATATTAACGCACAGCAGAAACTACTGTGCGCATAAACTTGAAATTTGGCACAGGGATTCTTTTTATGATGTAAATGAGCACTAAGAAAGGATTTTTAGAAAATCAAAGGGGTTGAAGTTTTATGGAATTTTCTCATTTCTGGACTTAGAAGTTTGAAAGTAGGTACGGGAGTTCTCAATTAAAATTAAAAAAGATCTGTTTAGGTGAACAGTAAAATGGGCAAAATCCCCTCCTTAAGGGCTAAAGATCTATGCAGGTGAAATGTATTAAATTCCCCCTTAAGGGGAAAAAGCAAAGGGACAGGGGTTTGTATGGAATTTTTATCATTTCTACTGTTCCCAAGGGAACGACATTAACGCGGGCGGAGCCGCGGGCAACAGCTAGTCGAAAATATGTGATGAAAAAATTTCGCCACAGGTAGAAGTTGAACCCACAAATCTTCGACATCTAGCCTGTCGATGCTCTCAACCACTGAGTTGCCGTAGCTATCAAATCACCGCGGAGAATTTGTTCATCACATATTTTTGATTTTAATATGAAACCGAGCATTGTAATGCTATTAATATAATTAATTGAGAAAGTTTTCTCCACTTTAATCAACTTTCAATTCATCTGATATGAATTAAGTTAGATATTACACTTCTAAATAGTGGGTAGTAATGGAGATTACGCATGCTTCGAATGCGTGTACCTATAATATGTGATGAACAAATTAGCCGCGGTGATTTGAAGCTACGGCAGCTCAGTGGTTGAGAGCATCGACGGGCTAGATGTCGAAGGTTTGTCCTACCTGTGGCGAAAATTTTTCATCACATATTTTCGATTTTAATAAATATAATTGTCAGCTTTTTATCCCCTGATCAAATAAAAAATGAGAACAGGCTGACCCCTATCCCCCTATTTAATATTACTATACTACGTAAGAATTCAAAGGCAAGAATAAATACAAGTTTAGTTAGGTTTGGTTACTTTATAATTTACCCATCCGGAAAGTGAATGTGCCTGGAACACTGCACTTGTTAAAAGTATACCTAATCCATGACCTAAGCTCATCATCATCATTTTGAGTAGGTGTCACGGTCAATCGACGGACGGATCAATGCACACCCTGGTGTCAGAGTTCTTCGGAACCTAAAACCTAAGCTTAACTTAGCGCATTTATTTGTGATCTTACGAAAGAACTATCAATCTCTATATAACTGCTTATATTAAAAAATAAATTAAAAAATATATATATAAAAAAATAAAAAAAACAGCTTTAGTACCAATTGCACCAGGATAAATTGAAAAGTAATTCGTTTAAATAAACTTATACAATAAATAAATCGTTTAAATAAGTAAGGGTCAGTAAAATATCGAATTAAATTTAATGCTTCAAAATACCATTGAGAGACCTCGCACACTGCAGACTTTTTATTGGCCGATAATTTAGTCGGGCTTTTAATCCGTATGACGTCAACGGTTGCATCTTCATAGTAATTGAGAGGCAGGCTAACTAAACTGTCAGCCGATAGAAAGTCTGCAGTGTCATGTGACTCTGCTGAAGGTTCATGTAGCTACATTGCTTCTTTCACCTTGACAAGAGGCCTAGCCGTTTGCCATGAGCGATTTAATTTTTAGTAAATGAGCAATAAACAACCATGCCTCCTGTTTAATACTTATTCTTAATACTTATTCATATAATCAGTAGGTATAAACAGTAGGTAAAACTAAGTGAGGCGAGTCGCCATGACACGAAAGGAACGGGTTTGCCGTTTCTATTAATATTTTCTTTACGATAGGTACTTTAACTGGGGCACATATGTTTCGCTCACAAGCTGTAAATGATACCCATTAGTTAGATATACTCAAGATACACCTTTATGGCAAAACAGCCATCGCCCGCGGCTCCGCTCGCGTTAATGTCGATCCCTAGAAACAGTATACGAACTTTTTTCGGGATGAAATATTGATTGACCGATGATATTATACGTGTATAAAACCTCATGCTGATGGATACAGTAGTCAAAGCGTGATAGCGTAACAAATAAATAAACAAACTCACTTTTTATAATATTAGTTAGGATTCCGAGAAGGCCTTGTTAAAGTTGCACTTTGTGGTAAATGGTATACATAATTCAGAGTTAACTCTACGTAAGTGGTAAATTACTTGTTTTTACAAGCTTTTTATAATAACATAATTTTGCGCAAGGTCCCGAGAACTATCAATCAAGATTAAATATACAAAAAAAAACGGCAGTACTATTGTTGTCGAAATATTTAAGTACTGTTATGAGAGTCACAGATTTTTTAAACGTATATATTGAGAAATATAAACTGTAGACTACGAATCCCGCGCCCTCCCAAAACTCTTAAGTCATAATTACGACTATAATTGTAGTACTTGGTTGGAGATATTTTCAGTCGTATCTAACATACTGCGGCGTTCTTCTCGTCAGTGACTGAATTACAGGTGAACGGAAAAAAAGACTTGTATGTAGTGGTAACTCACTACTACGAGTCTACGACTCGATAACGCTACGTCTACGCAAGGTACGCTACGCTACTACGATTTACTACTATATTGTAGTGCCCCGGCATCGGCACTATATAAGAATGTGAAAAAACCAAAAACCTAATTGGTTCTGTTATCTTTAGAATTGAAAAATAACCCTAACAACTTATAAAATAAAATAAAATAAATAAAATACGTTTATTTCAGGTTACAGAACCCATATAAGCACAAACAAATTAATAATTAATGTAAGTTATATATACACAAAATACAATAAAATACAATAAAATTTATGCATACAGCAAAGAGTTATATTATGTAAATGCAATAGCATCAAAAACAGACTTACTTCAAAAACTATTGATATACAATTCAGCAGTATATCAACCTACATATATTTAGCTTATGCCGATTTGTTATCTATGTGTAGAAAATAATATATTATTTTCTACACTGTAAAATAACGAGTAGAAAATAATATATTATTTTCTACACTGTAAAATAACTATTATTTATATTAAAATAATATATTATTTTCTACTCGTATATACCTAACAAATAGGTTCGAATTTGACTGGGTGTCTTTTTTACGTATACTTATTATATGCTATATTATACAGTGTGAAATTGAGTTCATTTTAAGGAGTGACTCAGACCACAAATCTGAACAACTTTCACTATGGGGCCAAGTCCAAAATTGCAAAGAACCAGCTATTCCATAGATTTTGGCCAAGTAGATAAGATACAGATTCCAGTTTTGTATGAAAGAGCTAAGAGATATTTTTTTCACGATGTCATGTATTGTATATATATTCTTCGACGATGTCGAAGTTGGTCCCATAATGAAAGTTGTTCAGATTCGCGGTCTGAGACACTCCTTATACGTTTACTAATGAATTAAATCTCACCCTGTATATTATACTTATTACGTAGACGTATTGTAGTCAAAATCAAACCTTATCTATTAGTCACCATATTGCATAATTTGATTATGAAATGTGTTATAGTCGATGTCACAATGATGAATTGTCTCTATTACTTATGTAGGTATTTATTTGTTACTTTTTTTAGTAGTCTGTAATGTCTTTAAGCTTTTTCTGAATCACTTGGACACTTTTTATAAATTTCAAATTTCTGGTATATAGTGCGTTTATTTCATAACTTTTCTAAAATTTTACTTAGGTACCTACTCCTCCATCTTATTACTACGAGGTGACAACTCTAACAGGCTTTTTAACTCTACCTGCCTCCTCTATCATGGAAGCCGCGATGACATTTGCATCACACTATAAGCTTAGTTTTAGTTGTGGTAGAGCCACGCTACCGACAAAATTCATTTTTGCTCGTAGCATGAATGGGCCGGCTCGTCCGGGGAAGTACCACACTCTCACAGAAAATCGACGTTTGAGTAGGAGCTTTACCGCTTTTATGCTTCGTTCGGTGAGTGAGAGAGCCGGAGGTCCATCCTCCCCCATTTCCTCCCCCATGTCCTTTCCCCAATTCCTTGAAAGGCCGGCAACGCTCCTGTTACACCGAAGGTGTCACGGTCAATTCGCTATGCACACCCAGGTGTCAGCGTTCTTCGGAACCGCCTCTCGGCCTATGACGTGGTTCCTTTATCGACTACCAGATGGCAGCCGGGACCAACGGCTTAAAGTGCCTTCCGAAGCACGGAATCATCTTTATTATCAGACAATCAGCTTATTCAAGTATGCAATGTCCTAACCAAACTGGAAACAACTAAACGAAGTATGCTTCCCGTGGGGATCGAACTGACGACCCCCGGCTATACAGGCAAGGTCCACGGAGGCAGTTCTTAACTTATACGTTGACTTTATGCACATTCTATTGTGAGAATATTAAGTGATTGAAGTGCAACATTTTAGTTCATATAAGGTACCGATGTGATATCATGAATCAGGCAACATTCAACTACACAATATCGCTCGCCGTGTTGAATGCGCAATGGCTGCCATATGGCTTGAAAGAAAACACCCTCGATAAAGAAAACAGACACGTTTCACATTCGCTGCGCCTGCGCATTGAGGAACCAGACGTTACGAAAGTATGACTCAAACACATTCTGTGCCAGTGCTTGTACACTGACCTGCAAATGCTTGGCCTGAGTTATTTTAACTGTAAGTCTGTTTGCCAAATCAGAACCACAGTATCTTCAAGGTACTTATACAGGTTTTACATTATTTTTAAGACGGTCTTCATGGAATCACTTCTCTGTGAGCTGTGGACCTCGCGAGTCTAAATCACAGCCAACTCACAATACTCCTGAACGACATAGACCCCAATAATGGCGCTTACGTCCATTATGCCAACGCATGAATTTTGTAAAAATTCCAAATCTGTATCTACAAATAATTCTATACTTACATATCATCGAGTCTGCTCCCAAGAAATACAACCCGAGAAATACAAACTGTATAGGAGATCAGGCGAACAGCAGGACAGACAAGCCAGACTAAAAGTACTTTTGCTCAAGCTGAAAGCAACCAATAGTCATCGACCAATAAATATTACAAGAAAAAAAAACGGCTAAGTGCGAGTCGACTCGCGCACGTAGGGTTCCGTACCATCTATAATAAAGGTAAAATTACAAAAAATATTTTTAGATGTAACTAAAAAATGTATGCTTTTCGAAAAATACGCTGTGGCACATGGCCTGAGATATAACGTGCAAAAGAGTGAGCTGTTGGTTTTTACAGTGGGGAATAAAAAGCTAATAGACATTCCGCCTGTCAAGCTAAACGGGGAGCCACTCAAAAGAGTTCATAGCTTTAAATATCTCGGCCACGTGGTAACAGAAAATTTAAAAGATGATGAGGACATGGAGAGGGAAAGGAGAGCGTTGGCAGTCCGTTGCAATATGTTGGCCCGCAAATTTGCTAAGTGCAGTACTGAGGTAAAAATAACTTTGCCAAACTACTAATTTTGCCAAAGTCTGTACACGTGCGGTTTGTGGGTCAATTATACGCGAAGGGCTTTTAACGCTCTCCGAGTACAATATAATAATGCTTTCAAGGTATTGTTGGGGCTTCTTCGATTTTGCAGTGCGTCTGCCATGTTCGCGGACGCACATACAACCGATTTCTTTGCTGTAGGTATTGCGTGGGCGGGTCGCGTCGTTTATGCGAAGAGTCCGGGAGAGCACCAACAGTATCCTGATGGTCATAAGGGAGAAGCCAGACTGCCGCATATGGAGGCACTGGGTGCTAACCCATGTGGCGGTGTCAGGAGGCCCCAGTGGGTAGGGTGGCTATTACCAAAATTCAAAAATGTTTAATACATAATGATACTAACATAGTTTAAGTTTTTCTTGTACTAACAAAGATATGGATGTTTATCTGAAATAAATGTATTTTATTTTATTTTCGCTTTTTCTTTATCTGTATTATAGGACGTTGCTTCGTGCCAAATTTCCAGATTCTGATTTCACGGGAAGTAGGTACCCAGGTTTTGATTTCCTCGCAATGATGAAAATTTGCGGCATCTTTTGATTGCGTTGGCTTAGAAGTTTTTTACAGTTCCAGGGACATTAGATCTGAGTATTTGATATGAATTTCAGCTTGATACCTCCACGCGTTTCTGAGAAAAAGGGTCTTGACAGACAGTCGGACAACAAAGTGACCCTATAGGGGTTCCGTTTTTGCCATTTGAGGTACGGTAACTAACCGAAAACCCCCAAAAACGAAACAAATTTTTTTAAAACGTCCAGTTAATTAGAAATTAAAAGTGGGGTTTAAAGTGGTAAATTACAGCAATAGATTAGTATGAACATTAGTCCATGGCTTTACGATCTGTTTAACTAATACAACAATCCCGATAGCCCATTTGTCAGTCGGCGGCGGCTTTCTCATCGGCTCCATTCTACCCACCGGCTGCTTTCATCTCCCGCTGACTGATGACCTGATGGACACAAGAACGATTATCGGCTGATCCTTTGTCAGTCAAAAGGTTAAACCTTCGCTCGCAACAAAAGTCGGCGATATCAAAGTTAAAGAACACTGGGCCAGCTTGCGACATTTTTCTCTTGTTTCAATGGGCAGAAACCAATTCATTGCCCTTTTGTGGTCTCAAATGCCTGGTCAATCTTTTACGTCTTTACTTTGACGCCCGCAACAAAAGACATAAACTATACAGACGAATATAAACGTTATTTACTGTGGAAACTTTGTTATCTTTAGACTCAGTTTTAATGAAGTGCTAATTGGTTTACGCGGGTCCAAAAAGCCCCGATAGAGCCGTTAGTATTTTTATGTGTAATGCGCGCTAAATCGCCCGATTAGGAAACTGGGTGGCTAATCTAGGACACCGATAACTAGTAGATACCAACAGCTAACGAGGCTAATGACCCCGATGTTTTGTTTGAAGTGCATACTTGCATGACGATGCTTTGTTATTTCTGAGAATGCTAATGCATTTGCTATGAAAACGCGAACTCCTTCACACAATAACAAAACAGCTGGCAGGCTGGCATTAGTATATAATAATAGCTGCTTATGTTAATCTGATGGATATCTATGAATTGTCATCGGCAGTTTGATAGAAGGATTTATAGATTAAACAAACAAGAAAGATTCTAAACGCCTTTATGGACTAGCATACCTAGGGAAAACATAGCTCTAATATTAGACTTAAGTTGTTACAATAACAGCTACTATAACAGCCAAGTCTCCAATAATGTGTATGCGCATGTTGGTACAATAAGTATCTTTAATGATTATAAGGACTACTAAGGCACTTTGTTACTACTATACTTTCATTGAAGCAGATCTCGTTATTGTCTTGCGATGGCAGCATGTTGGCAAGTAAATTGGGATGTATAGAAAACGAGATAATATGCGATTCTTTTAATATGAAGTAAGTTGAATTGTCTTTATTTCCAAAAAAGACTACATAATACATACCTACATCACTTAATTTGTATTAAGGATAGTACCAAAATAGTATGCAAAGAGCCGATTGTTACAAGCGGGTCTGCGGAGCGGAAGCCCTTTTGACCCTTTGTTTGTTAGCAACCAAGCGACGCACGCGCCGGATGTACTATAAAGCTCGCTATTCCTTGGCGATTAATTTGTGTCCTAGGCAAATAACAAAGCAAAGACAAAGAAAAGTCTTGTTTCTATCATACCTCCCAATATAAGTGTAAAATATTACAATCGTCGCTTGTATTGATTTGTCTGATAGAAAGATAAAGCGCCTTTCACTTACTTATCACTGACATCATCGATAAATACATTTATTTTTATGTCCGTTATCATGATAATAATGAACTGAAAGCCATAAGGAACGACAAACTAATAATGACTGCATACTGGAAATAAAAAATATATTTTTACATAGTTTATCATGAAGTCGCTTTCGCTTTTTTCACTTCGATCCTCTAAACTTCTTATCAAATTTTAATGCAAGTTTTTAGTAATAGATACAGTGATTCAATAAGAAGATCTAAAAGTATAATTTACTGCCCCATATTAGTATCCATATTGCATCCGTGCGAAGCCGAAATTACAACACTGTACATTACTAAACATTATAAATTGTGAAACTTTAAAACAATTGTAATACATGAATATCGAAGTACCTAGTATAGTATATAAAAGATATTATACGACACTAAATGTTAAAATTACATATATAATAATAATAATAATTCTTTATTTCCAGTAATTAAAAACAACATCAATCACAACTTCCACACTAGGCGTTGTCTGTGTCATGGTAGTCTCGAAAACGATACAATCCCGGTAGGCGGTAGGCCCTATAAATAACAATGTAATGTGTGTGTATGTTTGTGCGCGCGTGTGTGAGTGTATGTGTATGTGTGTGCGCGTGTGTGTGTGTGTGTGTGTGTGTGTGTGTGTGTGTATATATGTATGGTGTGAGGATATTGGGGTAAATGAATGAATGTGGAGGATTTAATTTTTTATGTAGAGTGCTAGGATGTTTTCTGTCTGCAGGTAATCCAGACAACTTACTTGGTCAGTAAATTTTTTAAAAGAGTGGGCTCGTTATACATTTTTAAATTGAATTAATAGGTATATTTCTAGCTCTAGTACTTTAAAGCACGCTTCACTACCACTTCACTATGCCCAGCATAAACTTTAGTGTTACCTTTTCAAACTTACGTCGCTGTCTGGCAGTGAATAGACTGCCTTTCTGATCTGTTTTTCTACGTACCAACGGAAGTGCGTCGTCAGCGTGGCAACTGTGGAACGTCCTTTGTCGCCGAACTGAATACCTTTTAAATTACCCACGTTTACAGACGTCATTATAATTATAAACCCCGGTTTGATTACCATTAAGTCATTAAATGCCGTTCATATTAATATCTTTATAGATATCAACATTAAATACAAAGTATTTTAAATACATAAACGCCTTACTTAGCTTTATGAGTACATTATTATTATTGGATAGGTATTTAAAAAGTATTCGTTTATAAAAAAATGATTGAAAAACAAATATAAAAAACGAATGTAATGGGAACAATATACATCGTTGTATTTAGTTATACAACACAATACAATGTTAGTTATAAGAGAACAGGAATGCTATTTTTTAACGGGCGACTGTTCGAAACGCTTGATTTTTGTATGGAATACCTGAGATACACGGCTTATAATTTGTCTTACTCAAATTATTCCTGAGAGCTAATATCTAAAATTATAACCACATTACGTGCCCCTGTACCTGCCAGAATGACCTTAATTAAATAGATTTAAATAAGTATTCCTCGAATTAAACCAAGAATTTATCACAGAGACGCAATTTTATTTTTAAATCTATGTCACAGATAGTTCTTATGTCATCGACTAAGATCACAGACGATTTGACAGATGTGGCAACTGCTATGCTAGGCACACTTCTGTGGCGAAAGTGAGGAAAAGTCTCAGTCCTTGTTCTGAGGAAAAATTTCATGCATGATAAAAAATGTATAGCGTAGGTATGTTAAGCAGGTACTTTATTAAAAGGTTTATTATAGGAAAAATGATTTTCTAGACGAAAAAATATCTGGCCAGAGCTTGGCGCTGCCGGACCCCAATATTAATGTTGTATATGAAAATGTCATGAATATGTACATTTTGTGTTTAAAGTATAATAAGTATAGTAAAAAGTTATTTTTTATGACATTGGATGGCAAACGAAAAATTATGGAACCTTTACCTTTTACTACTTACCAAATGTTTTACCATTCACCAAATGATATTTAAATATCTAACGATGGATAATATTTGAATATTGACTATTGATCAAATGGATTGATTGACCACTGACTGCCATTACAAGTACCTATTACCTTTAGCAGTGCCGACAAATTGGGTGCTAGTCATGTAGCATAGTACCACCAAACATTAATCATAACATCGGGCCGACCTCGATATTCGAATGTATGTGAAATGTGAACAGCCGCTCAATAGCAACGGTATCTATTGACTGAGCTGACTGGCACACTTCCAACATTCTACTCAGTGTTGTTGAAACACAGATTTTTATAAACTTATCTATCCGTTCAACAACTTCCTAAGAAAAGTAAACTGAATCACACGACGAACACACCATTCTCCTTGACACCGCTGAAAACCCAGCCAGCAATACCTTGTAGCCAAAACCAATACTTCTTTTCCCTAATTATGGCATAGCTATTGCCTCAGCTGTATTTTAGCATTAGCTTATTATGATTAAATATCTTTTTCTTAAAATTAGAAGTTAACGTTGTGATAGAGCCACGCTACATTTTTGCTAGGTAGAATAAATGGGCCGGCTCGTCCGGGGAAGTATCACACTCTCACAGAAAATCGACGTTTGAGTAGAAGCTTTACCGCTTCTATGATTTGTTTGGTGTGTGAGAGAGTTAGAGAATTGGTGGCCCAACCTGTCCTCCATCCCCCCCCTTGATAGGCCGGCAACGCTCTCGTCACACCCTGGTGTTGTAGTTGTCCATGGGCAGCGTTGATCGCTTACCATCAGGTGACCTGCTTGCTCGTTTGCCGTCCTAACATAAAATTAAAAAAAAACCCGCCAACCAAAAACCCGGTTCCGTACATTATCTATACTAAGTTTAAAATAATGAAAGATGTTTTTATTGATGTAACTAAAAATTAATGCTCTTCGCAATTTTTTCTTTATCTGTGCTATAAGACTAACTTGCTACGTACCAAATTTCAAGATTTTGAGTTCATGGAAAGTACTCTGTAGGTTTTGATTCCCTTGCGAATGTCCTGTGACCTGAGTATTTGATAAGAATTTCAGCATGATACCTCTACGCGTTCCTGAGAAAAAGGGTCTTGACAGACAGACAGACGGACAACCAAGTGATCTTATAAGGGTTACGCTTTTCCTTTTGAGGTCGGAACCCTAAAAACGTCAGAGAATATACTGACTTAGGTGTAAAAGTATAAACAAAGATCGGGTTGCGACATGAAGTATATTTTATTTTCACACTGACACCATTCTCTATGACACATATAGTTTTCTAAAACTAAGGCATAACCATCCACCTACAATTCCCCTTTTTTGAAATAACATAAAATTAACATAAAATAAAAATATAGGCATTCATTTCCTTTTCAATAAAAAAAAAAAAATTAGGTGTATGTCAAAAAATAAAACCAAAACAAACACAAATTAAAAAAAAATATATAAAATACTTGATAACTTATCACAAATTTCCATAGTAACAAAACTAACTACTTACATACATACACATGGTGCCAGATTATGTTTGCGCTTTATTCTGCAGGAGCGGAGAGACCCCATCGATCAGGAGGACGAACTATCCTGCCATAACGAGTACAATAATAATTATTAGTATTAGCTGATTGGGGTGGTAAACTAGAGATAACCGATTCATTATTTTCATTCAACTCAGACCTTGGACAGATATCATCATAACATCTATAATTGTCTACATTAGGTCTGTTTATGGAGTCTTTTATCAAATGTATCCTATTTCGGCGTAATATATTGCCATTATTCATTTTTACTAAGTATGATCGAATTCCAGATAATCCTGTTACAATTCCAGGGACCCATAATTTACCATTCCTAACTTTAACTTTTTCACCAATTTTAAGCGGACACAAATTCCTACTCCCTTTATCATAATAGTATTTTTGCGTTTCTTGACGTTTTTTTAATTTATTTATTACATCATTATGAATTTTTGGAAAGAAAAATTCTGGTGAACATGGGATTATGCTACGGAGTTTTCTATTATACAATAGTTCAGCCGGTGAGGGAATATCAACACTTATGGGGGTATTTAAATATTCTAACAATGCCAAATTAAAATCTCTCCTATCATACTCCGTCTTTTTCATGATGTTTTTGACTGTCTGAATGGCCCTTTCGACCTGACCATTTGATTGCGAAAATCTTGGAGACGATGTTATATGTTCAAATTTCCAAGCATAAGAAAATTCTTTAAAAGATTTAGACGAAAATTCTGAACCATTATCTGATATTACAACTTCTGGAATTCCTTGTCTACGAAAAATATTTTTTAATTTATTAATAATAATATCAGATCTCAATGAGTTTAATTTAGATAACTCAACAAACTTACTAAAATAATCAACTACTAAAATAAATGACTTATTACCAAAATGAAATAGGTCTACACCTACTTTGTTCCAGGGTCGGTTTGGTATTTCATGTGATATTAATGGTTCTTTAGAATTATTTTTTCTGTAAGTCAAACATGCCTGACAATTAGATAAATAGTCTTGTAATTGAGAACTCATATTTGGCCAATACATTATTTCACGTGCTCTTAGTTTACATTTTTCTATACCCAAATGACTACTATGAAGTTTTGCTAGCATTTCTCGACGCATGCATTTAGGAATAACTACTCTGCTACCTTTCCAGACTATTCCAAAATTCACCGTTAATTCCTCTTTACTGTCCCAATAACATTTAAGGCTGTCATCTAACTTGTTTTTCTCATTAGGCCAACCATTTTTAATTATTTTTATTACCTCCTGTAATTCATTATCATAATGAGTACATTTTTGAATTTGTAGAAAATGCGAATCTGTTAACGGATTAGTCGACGTCAATGCACACACTTGTGCTTGCGCACTAAGATGATCTCTAGGCGTTGTATGTACTACTTGGCCGGCCGCAACCGCGCGTGATAAGGTGTCAGCCAAGTAAAGATACCTGCCAGGTTTGTACACAAGTTTAAAAGTATATGGTTGCAATCGTATCAACATTCTTTGAAGCCTAGATGGAGCAGTCACTAACGGTTTTGTTATTATATTAACTAATGGTTTATGATCTGTCTCTATGGTTACATCTGACCGACCATAAATATACATATAAAAACGTTCACATGCAAAGACACTTATAGACAAAGGCAAATAATTCTTTTTCTATTTGTGCATATGCCTGTTCAGTTTTTGTTAATGCCTTTGATGCGTAGCATACAGGTAAATTATTTTGCATAAGACAAGCACCCAAACCAGTTTTACTTGCATCTACTGAAATAACAACCGGTTTATTTATATCATAGTATTGTAATACTGGTGGATTAACTAAATCATTCTTTATATCTCTAAAACTCTTCTCATGAATTGGATCCCACACCCACTGTATATCCTTCTTTAACAATTCTCTAAGTTTGTAAGTTTTATCTGATAAGTTAGGAACGAAATTATTTACATATGTAACAAGACCTAAAAACCTTTCCAAGTCTTTTACATTTTTTGGACTAGGCATATCTTTTATAGCTGTCAAGTGAGAATCATCGGGCAATATCCCGTTTTCAGTTATTTTGTGTCCTAAGTATTTAATTTCTTTTAAACCTATTTTACATTTGGCTTTATTTAATTTTATATTTATTTTTCGACATCTTTCTAGAACCTTTTTTAATCTTTGATCATGAATTTCTTTTGTAGGCCCAAAAACTAACAAATCATCAACGAATAGTACTACTCCTTCAAGGTCATCAAACTGCTGATATAACCGTTTATGGAAAATTTCTGAAGCTGATGATATTCCAAATGGCAAACGTAAAAATTTGAATCTTCCAAAAATTGTATTAAATGTACACAACTCTGAGCTCTCTGAATTTAATTTTATCTGCCAGAATCCATATTTTGCATCAAGTGTACTAAAGTATTTTGCACCTGATAAGTATGTTGATATCTCTTCAAATGTTGGCAGTTTAAAATGTTCTCTTTTTATTGCATTATTCAATTCACGAGGATCTAGACATATGCGTAAATCTCCATTTGGTTTTTTTACTATGACAACGTTATTAACCCAATCCGTGGGTCCTTCTACTTTAGAAATTATACCTTCTTTTTGCATTTCTTCTAGTTTCTCTTTAACTTTTTCTCTTATAGCTACTGGCAATTTCCTTGGAGGATTTATAACAGGCTTTGCATCATTATTTAATAAAATGTTATATTCCCCCGGTAAACAACCTATACCTTCAAAGATATCTGCGAATTCTTCTAATAACTTGTAACTATCACTAAATCCACTAACTGTCATTACTCTTTTAATTAGATTCAGTTCCTCACATGATTCCCTCCCTAAAATAGGAGTAGAATCCACATCAGCAACAAAAAATTTTAAAAAATAATTGTTATTTTTATATTCAACTTTTAAATAGCATTTGCCAATCACAGAAATACCATTTCCAGAATAAGCTCTCAATTTCATTGATGTATCAATTAAATCCTTAGCGTTAATATTTAACATATTCAGAAACCTTTTTGGTGTAACATTAACATCAGCTCCAGTGTCAAGGTTAAAATGTAAAAAATTATTATTGAGCTTTAATTTAACAACCCAATCGCTACAAGATTTATCAATCTGAAAAATTACCTGATCGTTGATGTCTCTTTGCACTGCATACAAACGACCCCTGCAACTGCGTGCAAAATGATTCATACGGTGGCATCGGTTACATTTTTGACCATACGCTGGGCAATTATTCATTCTATGAACTGTACCACATTTACCACAGCTTCTTTCTTTATTTTGGTTATAATCCGGAACATACATTTCGTTATGTGACTTCTGCCTAAAGCCACTTCCGTTTCCATCGCCACGTGCTTGTTTCAGATAGCCTGGATACTTTTGTCTCGTGTTTTGTTGATGATAACGCCAGTCTTTATTAATGATGTCTAAACTTTGTTCGCTATTAGTATTTTTATTCATCTCATGAACTTGGTGATCTTGATTTTCACTTTTAATAGTCTGGGCTTGTTTGTGAGACATTTCCGCCAGTCGACAAATGTCCAAAGCTTTGGATAAAGTTACGTCTGGTTCTCGCAACAATCTCTCTGATAGAGATATGTCCCGTATTCCACAAATCAATCTACTGCACACCAACTCATCACGAAGTTCCTTAAACTCACAATCCGCCGCCATTTTGTTTAGCTCAAACATATACTGTTCAATTGATTCAAATTCTTTTTGTTCTCTTTTAAAAAAATTGTATCTTTCAACTGCTAAATTCTTCTTAGGAATAAAATATTCGTCAAACTGTTTCAGCAAGTCTTGAATACTTTTACTTTCCTCCTTAAACTGTTCATAAACTTCACGGCACTTTTCGCCAATTACATGCAATAGAATATTGACTTGCACCTTACTATCTCTTTTTGCCAATTCACACGCTTCATAATAAATCTGGAAGGCCTTTTTCCAATTTGTCCATTGTCGACTTAAATTCCCTGAAGATATGTTGTCAATATCGTTTTCAAATTGAAACGGTTGTGGCGGTTGCAAAACTGACTCCATTTTGATTGACCTTTGTCCCAAATATTTTTTTACTCTCTATGTATATTTCACTTCACAGTACCATATCTTTTCTTTTTATGCTTTATTTTCTACGGTTCGCATGTTTATTTTATTTAAATTACCGAACTGCGCCATGTAAAAGTATAAACAAAGATCGGGTTGCGACATGAAGTATATTTTATTTTCACACTGACACCATTCTCTATGACACATATAGTTTTCTAAAACTAAGGCATAACCATCCACCTACATTAGGTACATTATTTCTTAGTCATTCAGTAATTTCTCATTTAACCTTAAACCCTATAAGATGAGATGCAGACATCGCCCTATCCCAACACAGACTAATAATAACTTGCACTGTATATACGTATACTTGCTCAAGATAAGGCTATACGATACGTTTGGTAAACTCGTCCTAAATTCTGGGCAGCTCCTCACACCTTACTGACAAAAAATTCCAACATGCATGACCAAAATGTTTGTTCAAGCGGGCCCTGTGTCGCCAGCGCGATGGTGGTCGCATCCAGCCACACACGACACAACAGGTACTTGAGACAAACATACACTCTCCTTCGTTAAGTGTTTACTTTACCCCGTGCATAAGCTCCATTTATGAGTAAATCTGGTTTTAGATAAATTTTATTTAATTTTCATCAAGCAACTAACCAAAGATCTTGGAATATAACACGTTTAATCGACTAGTTTGAGACTATTTTTCGGGCTATTAGCTATAGGTAGGTTCGTGATCGTGACTTAACAAAGTTGAACCTTCTTTTAATAAAGCCCTAAAAAAGATTCAAAGTAACTGACCATCCACCATTTTTTGTTACAACAAAGCAAAAGTACTGCTTCCGGGAATTAACGCCGGCCATATTTAAATTTGCAAGCTGGAATCTTGAAACTTATTCGTAGGACTAAGTTTTATCAACTTGCGATCACGAAAGATCATAGTAATACTTAGTTAGGGATATCGTTGTAAAAATAGAAAATACCTGTTTTTACTGTTACATTTAGATATTCAAGTCCTTTGTAACAGGAAGTCAGCTGCATGCTGCATCCCGCGTGTCCAAGCCCGTGATGATAATTACTAAGCCACGAGCTGGTCAATTAGCCGCCGAGCCATTGACTACCGCCATTCATGCTGCTCCACCATTCACCTCCCGTCCTGTCCTCTATTAACCCCTTCTCGCTAAGTAGGGAACAATATTTTTAGAAGAGTTCTGTTACAATGCGGTCTTGTTAGGACTGTTTACGGAGTTCATGTATCTATGCGTGTGGGCTCGCGACGAATCTGTACAATGAAGATTTTTCTCAATGTAGGTAAGACTAAGTTAATTGCTGTTTTTCTCTTTTTGATGAAATTCCTTGGCTTTGTCTTCTTTTTTTCATAAGTATTGCCATTTCCGTGATATAGCGGTTGAAAGAATTGAAAAAAATATTTTATTCGTAATATGCACACGTTTCCACACCACCTATGAGGTAGTGTGCTTGGCGCTTTTTTTTTAACGTGGTTTCCCCGGTAGGCCTATTCCACGATCTATTATGATCCTATTGAATGCAAATGGAGTATTGAAAATGATGAAAGCTGCGTAAATTATGTAATATATAAATGAAAAAATAATTTGGAAAAATTATTCATCGGATTCATAATAATCCAATGGAACTTCTAGTATATTGTCTTAGTTTTCTTCTTCACTATCAATAAAACATACGAATGTTGATGATCCTGATTTTTCTGTAATAATAATTCTATCACCATACTCCAACTTCAATCGCATTTTAATGGTTCTGTTATCTATTGTTGATTTTTTACAAATACTTTTCAATTCGTCTAATGTGAATTGACAATCATCGCTATTTTCAATATACTTAAATATTTCTCTCATCGCAATATTTGTAGCTTCATCTTTAGGACGACCGACTTTAGACCCCAGTGGTCGGTTTCAGAAAAGAATTGTAGCAATCGTTATGATACTTAGCCTCGGCAGCGACTAAATCATATTCAAATTCAATTCGAGCAGCAACAGCTTTAGCTACATCATCACAACGAGTTTTAGCTTTAGTTAGAATACTGTCTTTGAACGAAAGTGTAGTCACTTTAAAAATCTTACGTCGGTACTGCAGTGCTTTTTTCTTCTCCAACTCTTCATTTAATTCATTGCCGCAAAATAAACAACACTGGTTGAAGCAAAATGTAGTTTCACTTACTCGTGCTCTAGTACGAGGAGGACTTATTTTTGATGAACCAGCTTCTTCTTCTTGGCGCCGTCTTTTCACGGCATCAATGCTACTTTTTCGAGTATAATTTTTTCGACACTGCACATGAATTTTTACAGATGTCTGGTCTTTCAGGTACTCCGAAAACTCATCACCTCTTTCAATACTTGCATCAATTAATGCTTTCATGCCGCGATCAACAGTAACAACTCCACTTTCAGTCAAAGGTTGACTACAAATAAAGCAGAATTGCGACATTTTTTTTTAAAAACAGTAAAATGCACAAACTTTGTTACAAAATATAAGCGATAGCCACGAGTTGTCACTACGAAGGAATGCTTACGACTAACAGTATTGGTAGGTTAGCGTGTAAATAGCTACCACCTGGTGGGATATGCTCCCAAAGAATGAAGATGCCTAAGGTATCTTCACTGCGTGTAAAAAAAGGGATATGATAAGAACCGCTATCAATGTTAATATGAGGACTGACCTGAATGTCGTTTCCACGTCGATGCACGTCCACGAAGCTGCTATCCACCGCCAGGACTTCTTTAGGGGGTGTTGGTGAACAATACACGTGTCAGTCTTTACACAAAGGATTACGAGTCCTTATCCCTTTTTCACAGAATAAATGGATTCACGAGATCCAGCGTCAATCGGCGGCGTATGATTCCCAAAATAGAATCACAATGAATAATGCACATTTACATATATGCAGGCGCGCGCGACTGGTCAAAAACAACCTTATCGGTCAAGGTTCATAGACAGCAGTGTCAGGGGCGAAGAGGCTCCGCGCCATCTTTTCTCCCCCCACGCTTCCACAACAGACAGGACAACCAACATAAAAACATTGATAAAGCGGCGTAGGAAACATGTACATAATAATATTAAATTTTTTATTGCGTTTTTTTAAATTGAGACTTTGCTCGCGTTACCATGCACCCCGCCTTGAAACGTCGCAAGATGTTTCAAAACAAAAATAAATTTATACATGGTAAATCAGGAGATATATAGCGAATTAATTCAAATTATAGCTACCTAAACTAAATTTATACTAAATGCGTAAAGAGTTAAATGAATTTATTGTGTTGGAATAGGATATAATTTGGTAACAGCGCGTTTATAAATGCCATTCTGCGTTTTAACGGTCGCTACTCGAACGACGTTATCTGTACCCTTGTAGACATGAGTAATTATTCCTAATGGCCAAGTCAATGGAGCTGAGTTTTCCTGTTCTAATAGAACAACTGTTCCTATCTCTACAGGCTTGTCTGGTGTAGCCCATTTTTGTCTGACTTGTAACGTATGCAGATATTCAAGGTTCCACTTTTTCCAAAAGGATTGAACCATATGGTCGAGCAATTTTTTGCGTTCCAATAAACTATAGCGCTGATCTGAGAGATCAGTGGCAGGCAAATACTGCAGTGGAGTGGACATTAGAAAGTGCGCGGGAGTTAAAACTTCAGGGTGTGGATCAGAAGAAATGACACTCAAAGGCCGAGAATTTAAGATACACTCAACTTGCGCTAGAACCGTCAATAGCTCTTCATAAGTGAGCAACTGGTTTCCAATCACCCTATATAAATGCGTTTTCATACTTTTTATATTCCCCTCCCAAATTCCCCCGAATGTAGGGGATCGGGGTGGAATTGTTTTCCAATCTATTTTTCGAGACAAAAGCTCATTAGACAGTGCGTTTTTGAAGGTTGAACTTGTCAAAAAACTATAAAGCTCATCCAATTGTGCTTTGGCACCAATAAAAGTTGTGGCATTATCGGAATATAAGCAAGACACTGGACCGCGGCGGGAAATAAAGCGCTTGAATGCGTTTAAAAAACTGTCGGATGTCAGACTTGTGACTAAGTCCAGATAAATACCCTTTGTCACCATACAAATAAAAAGTACAATGTATGCCTTTTGAGCATGTTGACCTCTGCGACGCGAAAGGGTAATGCGTACAGGTCCAGCATAATCGCAAGCAGTATGAACAAAAGCTTTCGCTGTCTCTGTCACACGGTACCACGGCAATGCAGACATTATAGGCGTGGGATGCGTAGGGTTCAACTTGAAACAAGTGTTACATTTCCGACACTTAGACCTAATGACTGTTCTGGCATCTAATATCCAGTAGCGCTGTCTTATAATTGACATAAGAAGTCCAGGTCCAGCGTGACAGTTGAAAACATGAGAATGTTGAATTATTAGATCGACAATATGATCGCGTTTTGGAAGTAAAATTGGATGTTTAGCTTCATACGGAAGCATCGACCCAGAAAGTCTTCCTCCTATACGTAAGATTCCTTCAGCGTCTAAGAATACTGCCAAGTTCTGCAGCTTCTTTGAAGGTAACTTCTTAGCTTTGAGTAGTTTGATATCTTCAGCAAAATGCACTGATTGAACAGCAAGAATTAGAGCCCTTTCAGCAGCTGCTAATCCTGCTACAGATAGAGGATTGATTTTGAGTTTAGGTTTAGCGAATTTAAGTACATAGGCTATAATGCGTAGCAATTTTTGCCAAGAAGAAACTCGTTGTGCCAATGTACACAAGAGTGGTTCCTCTATATGCGTTGTGACAGCCATAACATTAGCCTTATGTTCAGGCAAATCATTACAATTAGCGGGAGCGAACGGAATAATAGGCCATTTTTCAGGCGGCTCGCGAATCCAAGGAGGGCCGTTCCACCACAGATCGTGAGACAAAAGTTGCGATGGCAACATGCCACGAGAAAGACAATCGCTTGGGTTAATAGCACCAGCTATGTGATAAAAATGTTTAGCGTCTAAATTTTCTTGGCACTGGGCTACTCTGTTGCTAACAAAGATTGACCATCTATGCGGGGAAGAATGAACCCACGATAAAGCTATCGTGGAATCCGAAAATGCGTATATGTCCACTATGGTCATGCGTTCAACGAATGTATCTCGTACAATTTTTATCAATTTTGACATGAGTAAAATAGCACAAAGTTCAAGGCGAGCGAGAGTGGAAATTTTCGTAGGGCTAATTCTCGATTTTGCGCAAAGTAGACGCGTTTCAATAATACCAGAAGGGTAAGTGCAATGAGCATAAATAACTGCTCCTAGTCCATTCATACTGGCGTCCGAAAAAGCAACAAGACGCAGCTCACACCCGACCTCCACACCAACATGCCGAGGAATTTTCAAAGTGTTAAGCAAGTGCATCTCTTGAGCGAGTGCGTGAAAGCGGGCACGTATGTTCTCTGGAGCCAGGTCATCCCAATCACTCTTGCAGAGCCATAACTCCTTAATAAGCAATTTGGCTGCGAGTATCACAGGCGCAACTAGACCGAGTACGTCGAATAATCTAGCCACAACCGAAAGTATGTTTCTTTTAGTGCATTTTTCAGCAATTGTGATAGTGGTGAAAAACAAATTATCCTCACAAGGATCCCAGGAAAGACCTAAAACTTTAGATGAGTTGTTGTGTAAATCGAATTCGATTGATTTGCGGTGCGAATCAGGAAGTGAATCAAGTAGCTCAGGACAGCTACTCGACCATTTTACTAGGTCAAAGTCACCAGATTTGAACAAATTAATTAAATCACGAGCTAACAGCTTAGCAGAGCTTTTATCAGCTGTGGAATGGACCAAATCGTCCATATACAAACAGGTTTCAGCCACTTTAGCTGCTTCAGGATAGTGTGAACTCATGTCCGAAGCCAACTGTTTCACTGTGCGTAAAGCTATGTATGGACTAGACCTGAGACCAAAGGGTTGCCTGTTGAAAACGAAGGTGCGAATTTGTTCCGATTCATTGAACCTAAATAAAATGCGTAGGTATTTACGCTGCTCCGGCATAACGCCTATACGTAAATAGTGCTGTTTTATATCTGCGTTTATGGCGATAGGAAACATCCTAAAATTCAATAACAATACAAATAAATCAGCCTGTAGATTTGGGCCGATGTGTAAAATATCATTAAGTGAAAATCCAGTATGTGTTTTGGCACTTGCGTCCAAGACAATACGCGGTAACGGCTTATCAGGGCGTACCACGGCGTGGTGAGGTATATAATAACCATCAGAGGTCAAATCAGACACATCGACGGGGCTAAGATACCCATTATCGATATAATCTTGAATTACTTTATTGTAATTCTCGCGTACTAAGGGCGTTTGACGTAATTTACGTTCCAGCGAAATAAAGCGGCGGTAAGCGGTGGCATACGAGTTGCCAAGTTCAGCAGGGTCCCTGCTGAAGGGTAAAGCGACGGTATAACGACCGGAATCATCGCGACTCACGGTCGAAGCGAAAATATTTTCACACTCTGTCTCTTCAGGAGACAACAAGCGTTTTGTGGGCACTTCTTCGAGTTCCCAAAACTTCTGCACTAAATCATTTAATGCTAGCGCGGTAAAAGACGAAGTTGCGGGCAAAACATCTTTACGTGGGCATTCGCCCATAAATACATAACCGAGCGTGGTGAGAATTGCCGGCGGCGCGCGCGGTCCACAATCTGCCCTATCACCTAGGTATATATATGGGAAAAGCTGAGCACCCAGAACTAAATTAATATCTCCAGGGATATTCCAACTTAAATCCGCCAGGTGCAGATTGCGCGTGTCGAATTCTCGACAATCGATAAATCGCGAGGGTAATTGATCCGTGATACATTTTACTACCAATGCATGAATAGCATATTTTTTATCTGGATAGACACGGGACTCAATATTTAAATAAACATAGCCTAATATAGGACTAGAGTTCGAACCAACACCCTTAACAAAAGAATTACTTAAAGGCGTTATTGGTAAATTAAGCGAGCGGCAACATTCCGTTGTTATTAAATTATTTTGTGACGCGCTGTCAATCAAACAACGAACGATATATTTTTTATTAATACCATCTTTAGGGCATACATAAACTTGAGCGGTCGATAAAATAATATCACCCTTATAACTAGTAGCATACGACTGAGAAGACGTATCTGCGTTCATAATTGAATTCTCGCGAAGCATAGTAGTGACAGAAATTATTGAATATTATTATGTTCCAAAGCGGGCCGATCGACAGATACGGCTGCGCATGAAGTCGCGGTCGACTGTGACAAATGCTCAACGGCTCCGGCGCCTACATTCGCGCGTGATTTCAAATTATGATTATTGTTATTTGCAAAGTGCAACAACTTATGATGTTTTTTCTGACAGAAACAGACCGAAGTACTTTTACAATCCGGTAGCGTATGTAGGGTACTCAAACAATTAACGCACCCGCGTTTCGATTTGATATAATCGTATCGAGTTTTAGCATCGCGCATACTCTTAAACTGTGGGCAATCGTATAAATGTCTATGATCACTTTTAGCGCATAAGCTACAACCTGTATGTACATTAGTACCGGTCATAAACGTCTTATAGGTATGTGACGTCTGATCACGGGTTTTAGTTACGGGTTGCTTATTCATATATGATGAGTAACGAGGGTTGGAGCGCTCCAATATTTTAGCCTGATCTTGTACAAAGGAGATCAGCTGTTGCGTTGTTGGTATCTTTTCATCCCGAACAGATAATTCAAATGATTGAATACTTTGAGCATCCATTTTTCTTAAAGCGCATTGTAGCATAACAAAGTCTGTCAGATCAGGTATATATAATTCTTTAAGTGCCGAAAATGATGCGGAAAATTTACTTATAAATGAGTCAAGTGCGTTCGCACTATGCGAGCAATTTTTTAAGTCTAAAATATTATTTAAATAAAATGTACCTAGGGCACGTTTATCATGATATTTTTTAACCAAGCTGTCCCATAAGATTTGATACGTTTCTCCACTGGGAACAATACCTGCAGTGAATTTTAATGCGTCATGAGTCAATTTGGCAATTAAATACTGCACGCGCTGCGAGTCAGACAATTGTTGATTCAAATGAATATTAGTCTTAAATGACTGATAGAAAACATTCCAATTTTCTGGGCGACCGTCAAAACTCGGAATTACTAAATGTTCTAATTTCACTACTGACTTGTTTGAGTCACTCGCAGTGTGTGAACTCTGCTTCAAGCTCTCGTTTATCTTATTTCGAGTTCGTTTAATCCGCGAATATAAATCTTCAAATGAGTCCAGACAGGCGTAGTCTGGGACCCCGATAGGTCTTGAACTCAATTTTAATTTATTTATTTCATCTACAATAGATTCAAACTTATGGCGCCAATCATCTAACATTTCTGATTCAGACATAAAATTTTCATTACTTCTTAACGACAAATCGTACGAAACAATCTTCTTCGATGCATCATACAAACGATTAACACGTTAAAATAATGCGTCCCTCTTACTGACTAACAAAGTCATCCTAACTTCGCTATCTCCTGATTTTTCCGTCATAATTGCGACTTAAAATCTTGATATTGAAAATCTGAGGGTAGGCGGTGCTTGGTACGGGCGAAAAAACTACAAGTTAAGAAGCAGCGATAAGTTAGTTTTAACCAACTAGATTATAACCAATTATGCAAAGCAATTTGCATCCATATATTGTATGTATTTACTGACAATACTGTATTTAACAGTATGGAATGCAAAAATGGGCGTCGGCCGGTGTTTGTGCCGGCACTACTAAATTGCGTTTTATGCGTAAAATTACGTGAAATAAGCGAGTTTATAAGCTGGAATATTATCTCAGCTTATAAACCAAACTACTGGGTAATGGGGCGTAAAATAAGCGTCAGCCAATGAATATGGCGGCGCTGAGAAATGCGTTTTTGTGCGTAAAATACGCAAAAATAGCGGGAATTTTTAAGCTGGATGTTATCCAGACTCGAAAGGACCAAAACTTATGGTAGGTTAGCGTGTAAATAGCTACCACCTGGTGGGATATGCTCCCAAAGAATGAAGATGCCTAAGGTATCTTCACTGCGTGTAAAAAAAGGGATATGATAAGAACCGCTATCAATGTTAATATGAGGACTGACCTGAATGTCGTTTCCACGTCGATGCACGTCCACGAAGCTGCTATCCACCGCCAGGACTTCTTCAGGGGGTGTTGGTGAACAATACACGTGTCAGTCTTTACACAAAGGATTACGAGTCCTTATCCCTTTTTCACAGAATAAATGGATTCACGAGATCCAGCGTCAATCGGCGGCGTATGATTCCCAAAATAGAATCACAATGAATAATGCACATTTACATATATGCAGGCGCGCGCGACTGGTCAAAAACAACCTTATCGGTCAAGGTTCATAGACAGCAGTGTCAGGGGCGAAGAGGCTCCGCGCCATCTTTTCTCCCCCCACGCTTCCACAACAGACAGGACAACCAACATAAAAACATTGATAAAGCGGCGTAGGAAACATGTACATAATAATATTAAATTTTTTATTGCGTTTTTTTAAATTGAGACTTTGCTCGCGTTACCAAGTATTTTGTTGAGTATGAGACCTTCGAAACGGAGCAGGTATACGAGCATCGCCACGCTGACAATTGAATGGAAGACAGATGTTACTCAAGGCCATGCGACTAAATGAAAATAGGGGAGGAGTTTTTGACGTTCATTTATATTCTAAGAATTTTATAATTTGTATGTATAAGATATAGGGACTCATGTATTTACTCATATAACGGTTCAAAAATGTATATAAAAGTACATTAACGTGCATATTACGAATAAAATATTTTTTTCCATTCTTTCAACCGCTATATCACGGAAATGGCAATACTTATGAAAAAAAGTGTGGATACATTTTTTGTAGAGAATCGGATGATCTACAATTTTTGTCTGAACTATTTTTGCTGTAAAACTCACCGTTTAGCTGGAAAACGCGAAAAACCTATTTTTGCAAACTTTCACCATCAATAAAATTTTTTGCACAAGGGGGATTGATGGGGACTTTTCACAATTCATTTATAATGGTATTCTGAACATTCATACCAATTTTTAGCTCTATGGGAATTATTGTAACCTTACCTCTATTTTAAGGACTAATTTGACTGGACTATTCGCTTAGAATCGCTAAACATGTGCCATAAAATATTTCGAACTTTTTTTGTACTATGAATGGCCGTTGGTCCCGGATATCATACTCGTAATAACATGGCTGGCTTTAAGCTATTAGTCAGAAGCCTTGAGTTTTTTGCGACACAGTGTTGGAGTTAGTTAATTTTCTCAAAAGGAGCAAACTTACACAATCATATTCTTAAAAACCGGCCGTGTGCGAGTCGTACTCGCGCACGAAGGGTTCCGTCCGTACCATTAACTATAATAAGTTTAAAATTATTAAAAATATTTTTATTAGGTATACGATGTAACTAAAAATGTATAGGTACTATTCGCAATTTTTCCTTTATCTGTGATATAAGACGTTCACGGAAAGTACCCTGTATGTTTTGATTCTCTTGCGAATGTCGAAAATTCGCGACATAAACGGCTGTATCTTTTGATTGGGTTGGCTTAGAAGTTTGATTTTTCACAGCTCCAAGAGACAGTAGACCTGAGGATTTGACATGAATTTCAGCTTGATACCTCCACGCGGTCCTGAGAAAAAGGATCTTGACAGACATTTAGATAGACAGACGAACAACAAAGTGATCCTATTAGGGTTCGGTTTTTTTCCTTTTGAGGTACGGACACCTAAAAATGAAATTCTTAATTAAGGAAAATGTGTAGAATCACGACTCTCACGTAAACAGGATTAAATGCGTTAACTGAAGACAAATATTTACTCACATAAATTCTTCTACGGAGGCCGGTTCATATCGCTCTGTACACTGTTAAAGCCTCGTTTGTTTACTTTAATGTAGGTCATTAGAGGCGCTCAAGGAAACCCGTCTAAAGAAAAATTGTAACCACTTTTTGACTCTACCTTGTAACGACCTCTATCATGCAGGTAGGTCATGCCAAATATCAATATAGAGGTATTATCTCACCTAAGTACAATAACAATAACAAATTTCTTTGATTCAAACTTTTATCTGATGTAATAAGTTTAATAGGTTCTGTTGCGTCTTCCTGAAAGAGTCACTGCACTCTCCGATCAACCCCAGAATTACAGCAAGAGAAACAGTAAGCACTCACCTGGATTCGTTTGTGAACAGGATTCGAAAGGATTCGCCTTCACGGGACCTTGGTCGACCGGCCGACGACCCTTGTGCTTGAACTTTATTATTTTCTTGCTGCCTACACTTGTGGTACACCATCACACACTCGCGGATGAGATTTAAGGTTGTTTTTGGCCAGCGAAACTCTTAGGAGACGTTATTTTTTGTTTTTTTATCAGCGCAAGCGACGCGCTAACATGACTCGATCGCCATATTTTTTTTGACTGTCTTTTCGGCCAATCACAGGCCGTCTCGGCGAATTAGGAAATATGTATGGAAGGAGAAACGGAATATAGATAGGTAATTTTATTAGGGTTTTAAAGTTAATGCTTACACATTTTCCCCCACCTGAAATCCACAAGGGTTTCACAGAGAATGCAAATTGAAAGATAAAAAAACAAAAGCAATAGCTACGCACTATTGCAAGAATATCTAGAAATATTATTTTCGAAAGATAAAGTAATAAATAAGTTTTAACTAGCCTAAGGATTGGATAGTGTGTATTTATGTTTTAGTAATTTATGAAAAATATCTTAATTAATTGGTAAGGGACAAACCTTTACTACCGGCCTACGAAAGGTCTTTCCGTTAGCAGTTCGGAAAGTAACTACTCTGATTACTTGATCCGAACCAGCATGCACTTGCACAATACGTGCCAACTTCCAAAACATCGGCAGAAGATTAGGTTCGTTAACTATGACTAAGTTATCTATTTTAATATTTGGTTCATGTACGAACCTTTTGTTCTTTCGTTGTAATGTATGAAGATAATCACGCTGCCATACGCGCCAAAATCTCTGGGTAATTTTCTTAAGCATGACCCAACGAGAGCGCGGACACGAAATAAAACATCTAACACACTTTGACAGCACGGTACGTATCAGAAGTCTCAATCCAATTATCCAAAACTGGCGTTGAATAAGAGATTGTAAGGTTCGAGGTCCAAAATGCAAATATTTTTTATGAAAATGTTTTATTATAATTTTAGATATTGGACATTGTTTATGTAACAAAAAAGGGTGTAACGCAGATGGTGACAGATTAGCCTCATCGATGCGTTCCCCCACCCGCACGACCCCATCATCGTCCAGGAAAGGTGAAAGTTTTTGAATGGACTTTACACATGGTTCATTATCTCGCACTCGACTGACTTCGGAAGACATATAATGATACTGACTCAATTTAAATAATACTTTAGTTGACTTCTCGAGTTCAGTACTACTGAGAAATGAAAGAATTCGATTTTGCCTTGCAACCCTCGAATTTGAAATAAATCTAATACACCATGCTACAATTCTTAGAATTTTTGTAAAAAAGGAATGTCTGGCAATTAAGTCCAGAAGTAGGTTTTTCACATTAATCACGTGAAGACTTTTAGTTTCTAGTGATTTAAACTCGGGTAAGTATTCTTTTGGAAGTAGAACCCGTTTGTTAGGCCATTGACTAGGCAAATCCTGTAGCCAAGAAGGACCTTTCCACCTCAGAAGATGGTCTATAAGCTCTGGACAGGACACTCCGCGACTACAACAGTCGGCCGGGTTATCCTTAGACGAAACATAAGACCAGTGATCGGTACTAATCAAGTCAGTTGCTTGAATGACACGATTGGCTACATACATTTTTAACAAATGAGGGGCTGTATTAAGCCATGACAAGGTAGTGCTGCTGTCTGAATAAGCTCGAATAGAATTAATAGTTATATAGTCTTTAAGCAAATTATACATGTGCGATAGAACTTTTGCTAGAAGCACCGCTGCGCTTAGCTCGAGTCTATTTACCGTGGTAGGTTTTAAAGGAGCTACTCTAGATTTTCCAATCAGTAAACTAGTCGCAGTAGAAATTCTGGGCTCATTAGTAACCACACAAATATACACACAACAACTATAGCCTTTCAGAGAACCATCACAGAAACCTACCAAGTGTACTTCCATCGGATTGGAAATATCCAACCGAGTGGATCGAAAATGCGGGCTACTAAAGAGAGTAAGAATCTTTTAGTAAATTTGACAAGGTCAGTCTGAAAAGGCATATGAAAAAGAATCATTAATGGGATTCCATCGTATCCCTAATATTTTGACAAACTCATTTCCCGATTCATCGGAGGATTTGGAACTTTGACAAAATTCAGGAGGAACATCCTTAAGAAGACGAGGAGCGTTAGTAGTCCATTTCTCGGGTCTTATCAATATTTGCCGATACATACGACGGATGTCGGCAGTAATAACTATTTTGTGAAGTCTAAATTTTGTCACTAAATCGACAATATCCACTTGCAGCTTAGAACCCACATGAACAATATTATTGAGTGACAGATTATTCGAGGTCCGACTACTGGCATCGAAGACTACTCGTAAACGTGTCGTTGTACTATCGGGTCCTATTACACAATGGTGAGGAATAATATAACGGTCAGTAGACAAAGATTCAGCAGGCTGCATATGTCCCAGATCTTCGTACTGCTGCATAAATTCCTTATACTCCGTTTTCAACTCAGTCTGGCTGGCAAGACGCTTTTCCAAGTTGAGAAAACGGTTAAGAGCCTGCTGATATGATTCTCCTAAGGCTGGAGTATCATCTTTAAGCATAATTGGTACAACATAACGACCTTCGAAGGTATGATATGTGCCATTTTTATATTTTTGTTTACATATTTCATCCTCAGGACCGGAAATTTTACATTTCGACGGTTCTTCGGATTCCCAAAATCGTTGAACGATCTCATCGAGCGCACAAGAAGACGCGATGAGTGACGTAACGGGTGTGGCTGGAGTTTGAGCCACTTCACATATTTCATCCTTAGGACCGGAAATTTTACATTTCGGCGGTTCTTCGGATTCCCTAAAACGTTGAACGCTCTCATCGAGCGCACTAGGAGACGCGATGAGTGACGTAACGGGTGTGGCTGAAGTTTGAGCCACTTCACATATTTCATCCTTAGGACCGGAAATTTTACATTTCGACGGCTCTTCGGATTCCCAAAACCGTTGAACGCTCTCATCGAGCGCACCAGAAGACGCGATGAGTGACGTAACGGGTGTGGCTGGAGTTTGAGCCACTTCACATATTTCATCCTTAGGACCGGAAATTTTACATTTCGGCGGTTCTTCGGATTCCCTAAAACGTTGAACGATCTCATCGAGCGCACCAGAAGACGCGATGAGTGACGTAACGGGTGTGGCTGGAGTTTGAGCCACCACGTTTTGAAGAAACTGACCACTTATCACCCAGCCGAATACACTAGACAGTGCACATGGAAAACCAGGACCTGGACGTGAACCAGTATATATCTGGTCAAAACAGTCTACTCCTAACAACAGATCGATCGGACCCGATTTATCAAAATCTTGGTCAGCGAGATCCAGATGTTTAAACTTTTCCTTGACAACTGCTGGTAATGAGGTTGAAGGAACCATTGAAGTGATTTTAGGCAAAACCACTAATGGTATATCAAATTGGGGCGAGTCATTTGACCTAGGCACAATAGAGCCAAAAGTATAACCTTTAATATTACATACATAATTTTGACCGAGACCGGTTACATTTAAATTACACTTTTTTATATGTAAAACTAACTGTCGCACACAGCTACTTGTAATGAAAGAGTCCATCGAGCCACTATCTATGATTATACGAGCATGCTGCAATGAACCATCCACTCTTCTCAACCGAACCACTGCTGAACCAATAATTTTGGTACTCATAGGTGACTTTGACATGTTTGGCTGAGTTGTACAAGTTAGGGAAGTGCTCATATTGGAATTCTCAGAAACCTTTAGGTCAATGGTATTAGCTAATAAACTTTTATGTTCTTCATGTAATAATGTGTTATGTTTTGAGTTACAAATGAAACACGTGGACTTAGACTTGCAGTCTGCACTAGTGTGACCGGGCCTTAAGCAGTTTTGACATAATTGTAACTCTTTAACTAATTGTTGTCGCTGTCCTATATTCATAGAATGTAATTTACCACAGCGATATATTGAATGATTTTCATGACAATACGCACAGACAGCCTGATTAGGTTTATTATTATTTGAGTTCGAAGATGTAATTAAGGAAGAATTTGATTGCCGAGAAAAATTATCTTTCTTTGTATTATTGTGGTTTTGTTTATTTGTAGAATTGAATGACGGTAAATTACTAGGTTGACTAACCTCTAATACCTTTATATAATTCTGTAAATAGACAATCAAATTATTAAATTTAGGAATTTCTTCGGTATTTTGTAATTCAAACCTTTTCCTAGTTTCTGTATCAAGCGGCCGAGATGCTATGTAAAATAAAAGAAATTCACTTAAATCATCAATATTTAACCCGCGCAAGGCACTAACACATTCATAAAGTGGGTTGGTTAATTGTGATAAGTTTGATAATGATGGCCGTTGGATCGGATTTAATTTTATTACTTTTTCTAAATAAGCGGTAGCTAAAATACGTTTATTATCATATCTGTCTAGCAACGCTGCATAAACAACAGAATAATTAGCTGATGTTATAGGAACACCCTTAGCTAGTGTCAGGGCATACCCGGACAGACATGACAACAAATAGTAAAATTTCTCTGTGTCCGACAATGAAACATTATTATGCACAAGCGACGTATAACTGTCTTTAAACATCTGCCAGTTCTCTATATTACTATCAAACTTAGCTATTTGCAATTTAGGTAATTTCACTTGAGAGTTGGAATGCGCATGACCTTGACACAGTTCCGAGCGCGAACTGACGTCGAGAGAGTCAGCAAACTCAATGACAAAATAGTATAACTCGTCAAATGACAACAAAGCATTATTATCGATAACAAATTGAGGATTTAGTTTAAGTTGCAACTGGTTTACACGATCGTTGCATTCCATGAAATTATCACGAATTTTATCAATTCTTTTATACCTAGCTCGAAAGGATGCTAATTTAGTTTTATTTTCTTTCGTAATTTTTGCTAAGTCATAAAGTATTTGCATATTTTTAAACTCATATTCACGTTTTTTAATGGTTGACATTAATTCTCCTTCTGCCATGTTTTCGCTAAGCACTAATTGTGAAAGTACGAGTAAGGTAGGTAGGTAGCAAAAGTTTAAATGGAAACTGAGTAATGGAACAGATATTCACACAACACGTAGGTTTTAAAACTACGGACTATTACTTATAATCATAAATACACACCTCGCTGCTATTAATTAACCTTAGGTAGGTATCTAGGCTATCCAAAATCGTTCGAAAGCCTGAGTAACAAGATAGTACCTTATGGCATACAAATCGAACGATTAAGGGATTATTACAAGGGAATTAACGAGATAAGAAGTATGTACTCGTAAGCAATAGGTATTTACTATGGTATGGCACAGGTATGGAATTTCCTGTTTGATCCGAGATTGTTAGACAAATAGACAAATGCTAGGTGGGTAAGTACCTAGTTAATTTGAATCTATAATAAGTCTATTTATGAATAGTAATTAGTTATCCATATTTGAAAATAACTTTAATTGGAAATATTGAAATTAAGTGGGTAAATTTGAAATAAGTACGTGAGGAATGTCCTCACAGGAGGCACCATAAATTAATGTTGCGTCTTCCTGAAAGAGTCACTGCACTCTCCGATCAACCCCAGAATTACAGCAAGAGAAACAGTAAGCACTCACCTGGATTCGTTTGTGAACAGGATTCGAAAGGATTCGCCTTCACGGGACCTTGGTCGACCGGCCGACGACCCTTGTGCTTGAACTTTATTATTTTCTTGCTGCCTACACTTGTGGTACACCATCACACACTCGCGGATGAGATTTAAGGTTGTTTTTGGCCAGCGAAACTCTTAGGAGACGTTATTTTTTGTTATTTTATCAGCGCAAGCGACGCGCTAACATGACTCGATCGCCATATTTTTTTTGACTGTCTTTTCGGCCAATCACAGGCCGTCTCGGCGAATTAGGAAATATGTATGGAAGGGGAAACGGAATATAGATAGGTAATTTTATTAGGGTTTTAAAGTTAATGCTTACACAGGTTCTATTTTGGATGTCAGTGCCGGCCGATGACAGAAAGTCTCATGGCATCATCTACAGATTTCTTAGAAGAAACTCATTCCATTTGTAATCGCATGCAAATTCCAAAACGTGCCATTTTAGCTTTTAAAATCTATTATTCGTTTATTTATCCCAAGCTTTGCCACTGCCGTCATACTAACCTACTAAGTTTGGCGAGCTCCGTGGCACAGTGGTCAACACGCCAGCCTGCGACATGAGGGTGCCTGGGTTAGATCCCCGGTCAGGTCATGATGGAAAACGATCTTTTTCAGATTGACATGGGTCTTGGATGTTTATCTATATAAGTATACTAGCTGCCCCGGCGAACTTCGTTTCGCCATAAGTTAAAAACTATCCTATCTCTCAAGTTGGATCGAACTGCACATGGTGTGCGAATTTTATTATAATCGGTTAAGTGGTTTAGGAGTCCATTGAGGACAAACATTGTGACACGAGATTTAAATATATTAAGATTTTATAAAATATTGTATCGTTGAGTTAGTATCCTACGACAACAAGTTCACAACTTACCGCGGGGCTAGCTCAATTTGTGTGATATGTCCCTATATATTTAAGTTAAGCCAGAGTTAGAGAACATTGTATTGTTCAAATCCATTTAACAAATAGACAAATACTAAAGCAATAAAGATGGAACAACCGCAATAATATGCAGTTCTTTATTTGAATATTATATTTTATTGCGGTACCTATAAGTACACTTTTACGACATTTTACTAAACTAATAGTGAATTGTTTTTATTGTTGTTTTATTTACGTGTGTGAAGGTGGCCAACACTGGTGTTAGATTTTTCAAGCTGCCTCAAGGCATCTGACATAGCATAACTACTTATGTAAGTGCTAATAAGTATCTTTATCGTACTTTCATAAAGTTTAACCTATGGTAGGTTAAACTTTATGAAAGTTTTTGTGTAGGTCACACGGTAAATCGACCATATACACCTGATCTTATCTTCGATGGGTGTAGCACGTCTAACCTTTGGGTTATTTTGTACACCTTGGTGTCAGAGTTCCTCGAAACCGCCTCTCGGCCTCTGACGTGGTTCCTTTAACGACAACCAGAGAACCGTTGATTCCGGCTGCCTTTAAAGGCAGCCGGAATCAACGGCTTAACGTGCTATCCGAAGCACGGAATCATCTTTATTATCAGACAATCAGGTGATTCAAGGCAACGAAGCACGGAATCATCTTTATTATCAGACATTCAGGTGAATCAGGTGATGCAATATCCTAACCAAACTGGAAACAACTAAACAAAGCATGCTTCCCGTGGGAATCGAACCCACGACCCTCCGATCTGATGATCTGAATCTGACTGCGCGTTTGGTATGCAGTTCTATTGCAGTCGTATCGACTGCATTCAAACTGCACTCGAACTGCAATTTGAGGTTGGATTGCAGTTGAAATGCGGTCCATCTGCCTTAATAAATTCTTTATTTTCTATATTCAATAGCAACTGATTTATCGACCATATAGCTTGTGATTATTTTAGGTGCTACGATCTTTCTTTATCTCTTTTTTATTGTTCTGTAAGACAAAAAAAAGTATTTTTATTGAGTTCAGGGTAGACAGAGTCTTACTGTCTGTATGGACTGCAAGTTACTTCTTCCGACGCTGCTGCCCAGGGAAAGGATGGGAATTTGTTGGATTTGGGCAGGGAATGGAGGTATTGGGATACTACATAATCGGGTGAAAAGAAAGTAACAGCTCGGAAGGCAATCTACCTACTTAGTGTAGTGTTTAAAGTAGGTTAGTATTTACATTTACTCATTGTTAATTCCTTATAATTAATGAGTAAGAGGAAACAATAGACAACTACAAAGCATAACTTGCACATTGTTTTATGAATGTGGCCATCCCTTATAAGACGCATGAGTCACCATTGCATAGATATTGCAGCATAAAGACATGAGACCAAACAGGCGCCGAGGCGAGATATAGAGCTTATCTATGCAAGCATAGGCGTCATCGGCGCCAAGACCACTTTGTTTAAAATTCTTCACCATAGTAGTCATATAATGAGAAGATATTTACGTAATATATCAAAGGGATAAATAAATATATTCATAATAAGTATGTATTATCTTTGAACTACAGCGTCTACTGGTCACTATGGAATTTATATTTTACATGCTAAATGTGGCCTTATAGACCTAGGCTCTGTCTACCCCGTAAGGGAAAAGACGTGATACTATGTATGTATGAATATTTTTATTTAATTATAAAATAATTTCACAATAGGGTATGCAAACATTTTTGAAGATCATGATTTTATCTTTTTATCTGAAGCAAAACCATTATTTTTTAAGTTACTGATTTGAGTTAAGTTATCGTTTATAAACTTTAATTTATAACTTTCTGAAAGTGACGTCATTATCACGGACGCCTTTTTTATTAGAATATAAACCAGAAAATCAATACTTACTCTAAGTAACTCAGTTCATGTATAACCGCCAGCGAAATGGTGGCTTAAATTAAGAAACAGGGTTAAATCAGGGTTAGAAAAAATACGTCCACAAATGACACAATAAACTAAATTTATTTTTATTATATCTCTGTATTCCTTCGTTTTTAAAATCTGTAATAATTAAAAATATTGTTATTTGAGCGTATATCTCGAAATGGTTCTGGATTCAGACTGTAAAACGAAAATTAGCTTAGCGAATTATACTTATGCTGACTAGTTTGGGGCTGTTTGAGGCTAGATAGTCATGTAAATATATTTATTTATGTACCGTCGGTCCACGGCCGGAATTAGGGTAGGGGAACCGGGGCTATCCTCGGGGCCTCCACAAAAGAGACATCGTAAAAAAAACAAATTCCGCCTAGTAAACCACTTCTCGTTTAATATTTTTTTCGTGTTTTACCGTTGTTACCTGCTACATACAGTAACTGCTTTGTACAAACATGGTTACCTATATTAAATATTAACCGAAATACCGATTATGATATAAGTAAGTAGTTTTACAATAAATTATTTATTGTAAAACTCGGCAAAAGATTGACCATTTTTTTTTTGGAAAATAATTTGTGGCCAGTGGGCCTCCACTCCGGCGTACAGACCTCTGAATCGTGCATTGGTCTAACTAACCTTTCAGCCATAAGTAGAGTAGGATACGTTGCGGGTTTGCGAATAATTTATTTCTGCTCTCTCCACCAAAATCCTTCTAATATTACACGGTGAATTTTCATTCATTTGGGACCAGCCCGTTGATATGAACATCTTCTCCTATGGACCGGACCGGAATATTTTTGTAGGGAATTGTTAATATTTTCTTTATAAGGGGAGCACTGATCCCATAGTAAAAGGTTTTCATATCGACGAGCTGAATCATCCTTTTACTTGGCGTAGCACCATCTAGAGGATATTTAAAAAAAATTATCATATTTCCTCATTTACACGGACGAAGTAGCTAGTTGGTTATAAGTACCCGACTATTAACCTATTGCATATCGCAAATAAATTTAGGTACACTATACTAATAATATTATGATAGTGGTTTCGTCAAAGCGCGTTACTAAAGTCCGCTTCCGCAATACGCAAACACTGTCTGCGTCTGCGCAGGCGGTTGCAACATGCGCCTGCGCCCTCACAATACTCGCTTTCACTGAAATGGGCACAGCCGGCTAGTCGTAACTTATATAACGAACGAGTCGGCCCATAAGTGGAATTAGCAAGGAAGTGTCGTTTCTGTGTATCGCGAATTTGCCAGATCATAGATAGAGACAAAGAAAGCATAAATAACTGGCCAAGTGCGAGTCGGATTCACAGAGACACTAAAGGATTCGTACTGCCATACAATAATCACCTGTAACAACAACCACATTTCTTGTATGGGAAAACTGACAGTACCTATGGATGAATAAATGTATACTTTCCTAATCCACCTCCTCCAATCGACCTTTCTTGTGAGATGAACTCTTTTAGCGGAACCAGTATTAGAGTTAAACAAACACAGTCCAAAATTATAAGTCAATAGAAATATGATATATAATAAAATCCCCGATAGAAAGAAAATCAAGAAAAATATGAAATTTATAAAGAAAAACTCAAAACATTTCTTATTGAAACCTATTACTACAGTATCTCTGATTTCCTTACAGATAGAGTTATATAACGACCTTAGGTCCTCGGCGCCTTCATAGGATCATTTCTATAGTAAGCTCTTCGCATAAGAAAAAATGATAATAGATTAGTTATCATCGTGTTGATGTCTCGCTCTCGCATTTAAAAGAAAATAGGAGGGCCGTATTTCCATACAAGCGTAGTCCCCTGATTCCTCGCTGGATAGTTCGAGTAGAGCAATGATTTTTTTACCAAAAAAAACATTAGAATGTCCCTATGTTTTGTTTCCTAATTGAATTATTTAAAGAGATATGAACTTTTAAAAACCTGAAAAATTAGTAGGAATTTCCGTTGTGTAAAAAGAAAACATAGAAACACAGACAGCTTATTTTAAATTTTTAATGAATGCAGAAATTAAATCGGTTAACTTTTGGAGAAGAAATCAGGGGACTACGAAGCGGTATAATTTTGTCTGTTCATAGGTATTTTCGGTCCAAGCTGCAGTTGACTCTCGTACTCTGCGGGGGAGGCATGATCGAATTTGAAGTGTCTGTGCATAAAACTCATCCTCATGTTTGCACCCCTACGTATAGGTACACAACCTATATTCTATTATTTTATACGTAGTAATCGTATACATATCCGAAAACTCCGGTACACACAAGTACCGCAAAAATAAAGGAACACACGCCCAATTTCAGTAATACAGCTAAATATACGGTAGAAGGTAGGTACCGTCGCTTTTTGCAGTGTTAGTTTAATCCCGAAAATGGTCGGCTTATTTAATATCTAAGTATTGGTTTTTATTAAGGTTTTTACTTTGCTTTTACTTTACGGTTTATTAAGCTACGGATATTTAATGGTATTTCTTAAACTACTTTGAGCTGATTTTTTGCTAACTAATAGTTAACTTATACTTACAAACACTTTGATAACTCTTCGATCATTTACTTGATCGAACTATTAACTTCCGAACTAATAGAAAAACTGGTCAAATTGGCTGTCGAAATTCCTGGCGACCGAATTATAGTAATTTTTCTTTTAATTTATTTAATACTAAAGATATCATATAAAAGGCTGTCCCATATTTAAAGTCATATTTTAATTTAGTTCCTGATAGCAGATTTTATCAAGGTATTCTGTTTTTTACAAACATGATGACAAACTAATTCATAACAGCGTGTAAAAAAATCAAACTTCTACGCCTCCGTGCCGATTATGAGATCCAGCAACCGGCCAAACGTTACCCTAGCAGAAATTTGAACATTTTGAATACCGCCAGAGTTTGGAGACGCACCATATTCTATTTTTACAACAACACTTACCACGCATCAAACATTAAATTGTATTAATTTTCATTCGGATTTGACAAAAACTGTAGGTATTTCTGGGCTAACGTCTGAAATTTCATCCTGGCATCTCAATAATTAATAGACACTCAAATCTCAAACTCTCACACGCATTTACATGACGTTACACACTGATAATCTAGTAATAAATATCACGTTTTGATATTCAGTTCTTTTTGCTGGGGTTACGCATACTGTGATTTTAGCCCGACCGGATCCTAGATCCAACCGGATACAAGTATCTAGAACTAAAAATAACCTATCTAGCTAGACTAGAATTATCGTGGACGTACCTAACTATATTTGTAGCTTCAAAGAGATTGGCACTATGAACTGGTTACATATCCACAGACATGGCATTTTCAATGCAGCAGCAATGATTTTAGTCTTTCTTAGGGATAGGTATGGTTTATTGGTACACTTAACCGACACTGTAAGAAATCATATGCAAGAGAAGTATTTTTAAGCAAAATTATTTTAAATGTAGACGTTAGAAGTAAAGAGCATTTTAAAGTTATAAAATAATCTTTCATATAAAAAGAAACCGACTAACTACTGAACCAATTATGATTAAATTTATATGTATAATGGGACCAACTTTAAAACATTCAGGTACTTTATAAAAAATAAAAGAAATTTTAAAGTCGGTCCATAATAAAGGAGTTCTGAGGAAATAAATATTTAAAAAAACACCGGCCAAGTGCGAGTCTGACTATACTAATAATAAATCTGTAAGGGTTGATCATGAAGTAAGTTAGTTTGTATTCAGAGATATCGTGTTTATAAGCTCTCAGTACTGAAACTAAATTGACGATTTTTTTTCTGTATGTATGTGCCTCCATAACTCTTAAACGAATTATCAGAATTTTATGAAACTTGGTATATAAACATTTAGACGTACAGGACACAGGATAGTCTGCTTATTTTTTTTTCCAGATATGATAAGACGTGGCCCCCATTACAAACATAACATTGTTAATTAATAATGTACGTGAACGTTGTCGCAGGCAATGCTAGTCTATTAGTAATAAGTTAAAAATTATTAAAAATATTTCTATTATGAGAACTAAAAATGTACCTATGCCTTTCGCAATTTTTCCTTTATGTGTTGCTTCGTACTAAACTTCAAGATTGAGTTCACGGGAACTACCCTGTAGGTTTTGATTCCCTTGCGAATGTCGGAAATTTGCGGCATAAACGGCTGTATCTTTTGATTGCGTTGGCTTAGAATTTTGATTTTTCACAACCCCAAGGGACAGTAGACCTGAGAAAAAGAGTCTTGGCAGACACACAGACAGACGGAAAACAAAGTGATCCTTAAGGGGTTTCGTTTTTTCCTTTTGAGGTTTCCCTAAAAAAAGTCGTTTAAAAATAGTGAGCTTAGGATAATGGATGTAACGCTTTGTATGGAAGACGTCACACCTTAACCCCTTATTCCGAGGCAGGAATACCCCAAACAAGGTTAGTGCCTGTGATTCAACATGACTCCTACGCGTGACTGGTACTTAACCCTTTCACGCACAAAACTAGTACGCAAATAATTTTGTGGATATGAGTGCTTCGAGTTATTTATTATAGGGTACTTTAAGCTTATATACCATAAAAAATAAAAATATACGAGTGGGTTTTTAGAAATAGCATGGGACACCGCTGTCCCAATATGCGTCAAGGGTCGGCAATCACTGGTTTCAGTGGTATATAATATCTTGGTTTTTCTCACGTTTTATCAAAAAAAAACAACAAATAATTATTAAAAATAACATTTATTTAACATAATATTCAAATATGGTAATCAGCAAAGCAATTTCTGTTAGTTGTAAAGCATTTCTGTTAGTAGTTCGTTATTGCAAAAGTGCAAATTTCGTTAAAGTTCTTCAAATCTTGATAGAGGCATAACTTTAGCTATATAAGGGACGCCCATGTCGGGTTCAGTAGACCAATAATTTCTCAGTGCGGGCAATACATGATAGCCCATGACAAAGTTCACACCAATAAATGCTGTAATTTCTTGGAGGTCTGTTGTGAAAACAGAACCATTTTGATTAGCATAGCGTATACATTCTGGAATTATCATGTCTTCAATCAAAGTATTTATTTTTGTAACAGACTCAAATACATCTAAAGGTGTAAGAGAGCTTGATTGCTGACAGATATTAATCTTGCCAGATTCATAATCATTATCGGAAAAATTATAGGGCCGATATGTATTCCTTCTCCACTTGAACTCTGGAACTGAGCCAAATTGAACTGATAGTGCATTGTCAAGTTGTGGTGGATCATGGCATGGGACGATGAAGAAGGGCTTGCGGTGCGGTCAGCGTCTGGTCCTGGCGCAGATGTAGATTTTGATAAATCAGCAGGCTCAATAATCACCTGCACCACCCCGGCTTGCATATCTTGTAGTAAAAAAGACTGGTCTTCTTTATCCAAAATTAGCGCATCTTCATCGTCACTATTGTCCGCCATTAGGTACTCCTCGACATCTGCGTCGGTCAAACGAAACAGCCGTGTACCTCTACGTGCCTAAAACAAAACATATATAAATATTGAAAAATAATGATAAACACACGACAAACCTAATAATATGTATGAACGTAGTTTCCGACCTTTCACGCATATTGGGACGCCGATGTCCCATGCAATAATTTTTATATTTTAGTTATATAAATATTAATATTCATAATAAATCATTTTATAATCACTAATATTACTTACCATTCTTACTTAGTTTCACACAAATAATCCCAACAAGTTAATAAATATATTTCAAATTCACTTGGGAAAATTGTTTACAGGAGCGCGCCAAAACGACCAGAAAGAATGTAGACATTTTCTTATTTTTTTCGCGCGCAATGCTACCAACCGTATGCAAAAATAAAGATTCATTCGGAAATAATACTTTAATGTGGCCAGTGATTAAAAATTATTATCTGTATCGGCATAATTACAAATTTTATTTAGGGGACACCGGTGTCCCATTTACGTCAAAGGGTTAATGCAACATGTAAGCATACATGCCATCACAATAGCTGATGTCACTGACAGCCATGTCGAAATTACGTGACCAGAATCAGCGAATCGTCGATGTGTTTAGAATTATCTCACCACCATCTTGAACAATTGCATTTTGCGACGAAAAATTGCTTTTCAAAATAATATCTTACCTAAAGAAGTAGGTACTAACTTCTTTACTTTGCTTCATCATCATTACTAATCAAAGAAATAATTTCCTAGTTGAATAATAATATCTACGGTATCGTCGAGTATCTGATGCTGAAATGAATTGCCTTGTATTTGCTATCTACTGCCCAATATGTATAACCAAAGAAACAGCGATCGCCAATCGCCAACCCGCCCACCAAGCGTGGTGAGTATAGTATGGCATCATCCTCCCATGGAATGAACAATCCTTGAGAGGCTTTTATCCAGTAGTGGACTTCTTACGGCTCAAATTATGATAGTAATGATGTCTCACTGCTGGGCAAAGGCCTCCCCTTTCTGTTAAATATGGAAATGGCTAGTTAAATATTATTTTTCATATAAAAGTATGTAAATCTGTAGAAGCAACATTTTCACAGATTTTCTTTAGAAAATGCTAATAACCTGCTCCAAATAGACCTTCTATAAACATGTGGGCGATAATTACGCCGTAGCACAGGCCGCAGGTACCTCACGTTGTGTTTGTTTATCGATCTAGAATAACAGCTACCTACTTACTTGATTGATACTTGCTGGGTCGTTTGCATGTCTACGTACCAACCTAAACATGACATCAGTTAATCAAGCCTACCGTAATGGATCGGTTTAGAGTTATTTTTAAAATGACAGTGTACGCCTCTTTGTGGTCTTGTTTACTTACATACTTTGTCTATTTATTTCGAGGCACTAGTTGCAAATCGACGTAGACCGCTGGTTCGCTATGCACGATGCAGTCAAGAGTATGGGTAACAAGTTGGTACAGTACTACCACGTGACTACCACTTAACTTACACCAATGAACCTGCGCCTAAATAAAATTTATGGTATGGCGCGAAAATATCCGTCCACTATTGGCTGATGCGTTCGTACCATGTCTTGAGTTCGCTGTAGCGCCGCGCTGTACGAGTATTATGAGCGAGATAGCATTAGTCCTGTTGTTTTAGGATTTTAAATCTTATGTAGTAGGAATAAGTGCGTGTTTTACTGATGTTCTGCGTCGGAGATTGCGCTATTCTGCGCCATCGAACAATGACGAAGCGAATTATAAAAACGAAATAAACTATACTTATAGGTACTAACTATCAAATTCAAACAAGCTGTAATTAATTCAACATGGCATGGTAGATTTTGTAGACGGCGATTAGTGCAGGCACGCGCGAGTGCAGCGCCTAGCACGTGATCGCACAGCCTTGCAAGGACGTTGCGTCTATGGACCACAGATAATTAAATCCACCTTCGCGCTGACTCACCATGCCACCTTCGTTTATTACGCTACCAGTTTAAATATAGCCCGTTTAGGTAATACATACTCATAGATTGCCTAAGTGTATTTGCGCTCGCTGTATCCTTCACTTACTTACCTTTCTATTTTAATAAAGAGGTAAGTACTGGAACCAAATAGGAGATATACCTACTCTATAAATAAACATATTATCTCGTTTGAATATGTATGTATGTATACAACAAAACAAACTTGGAAGCCGCCTTATCGAAGTTTGTGAATTTGTTTACTGGACATGCCGAAAGATGGCGCTGAGAGAGAATTACTCGTAAACCTTAATTTGGTAGTTGGTACTATGACTACGAGTATTCATTAATACTATTAAATCTGTAAGGGTCGGTCATGGAGTAAGTTAACTTTGTTTTCAGAGATATCGTGTTTATAAGCTCTATCTATACATATAGACTGAAACTAAATTGAGGATTTTTAGATTTATTTCTGTATGTATGTATGTATGTTTGTATCTCCATAACCCTTAAACGAATTAACTGAATTATATGAAACTTAGTAGATATACAATTAGAAGTACAGGACACAGGATAGGCTATTAATTTCTTTTTATCCAGGTATGATTGAACGTTTTGTCTACCTATTACTAATTATGTTTGTAGGTGGGCCACCCCCTACAAACATAACATATTACTATTGTAGGTGCGCAAACGGAGTCGCGGGCACAGCTAGTTCTGTGCATGCGATCCGTTCGCGACGAAACCATATGGTTTTGTTGCGTAAATCACCTCGGTAAGCTTTCGCCACCTTAAAGTTCTAGAGTATTAAACTGTTTTAATGTTCAATTACTAAGGTGCACAGGATAAAACGCGAATATACTTAGTAAATATTTTTTTGAACACATCCAATTTAAAGCAACTTCACGGTTCTTTTTCAAGAAACTTAGTATGAACACGAAAAAACCGGCCAAGTGCGAGTCAGCTTTGCGCATTATGGTTCCGTGTAAAATATTTAAATAAACATTTTGTGTTGTTGTTAAAATTACAAATTTAAGGTTTTCGTTTTTTTCTTTATTAGTGCTAGGTTTTATAGCACTAATAAAGAAAAAAACGAAATGCTAAATTTCATGATTCTAGGTCATCGGGGAGCACCCAGTAGTTTTTAATTCCCTTTTGAGAACAAATTTAAGTTAGTCACTGCTATTTTTTCACAGCTTCAAGTAAATGTTTACTAGTATAACTTTATAAAAAAATATAATTTTTAACTTCATTCGTTTACTTGTTCTGGATATATTACTTATTATATACCTATATTCCAAGTCAAACAAAAGCTTTACTTAGGTTCTTTAGCATAATGATAGGTACTTTATCAAGATTATTAACTAATCTCGAGTGTACCACTTTTAATTAAGTGCACTATTTAGATTGTTTTATGAAGGACCTAGTCGTGCGTAAACAAAACAATATTGATAAGCATAATCAATATCACAATAAGAATTTGTAATGGTCCGTAAAGTCCACCTTGGACTGGACTTACCGGTAAGTTAGTATCTAGGTACAGTTCACGGCAAGCCAACAGTATAAGATTCTTGCTATTTCTTTGTAGGTATGTCACAGCGAAATTAACAAATCCAGATATTATATATACCTATTATCCAACCATTATGTATAATAACTACTCAATTTAGACAGAGTAATAACACTAAATCAAGCTTTTTATATAATACGTGTAAGATGTGACTTAAGTTATAAATGAGCAAATAGAGGTCATAGATTTTTGGCCCTGGAAACCATGGTAGATTAAATACCACGAGAAGTTGCGAATGCTTCCAAATGTTCATGAAACAAATTCGCCTTTAAAATCCCATCGTGTCCGCAACTTAGAACGTTGTAGGTATTTAGTAATCTATAACTTGAGCAAAACCCCCATTATAACAAAAAACAACTTAGCCACAGAGGGTATGTTAGGTCACAACAGCTTGAGCGTAACAGTTAAACGGTAATTACCTAAGTATTACTTTGGTTACCTTTGATCCGCTATTATGAATAATATCCAGATAGTGATTTTTTCAAATTAGATTGTCTATCCAAACAATTAAGTCATTATACATAGTAACAATAAATTATGTATAAAAGCTATTTAATCACAATGGCTATATAAGGTATATCATTAATCTGTCTCTATATAGGATTCTGAACCTTTAAAATTTAATTCCCATAGAAATTCGAATAAATCGGTCAATTTGTATGGGAGGTCTAATTTTGTTTTGTTTTTATTATCTACTATTTTGCGTTCTATTAGCAATTCTATCTAAGATTAAAATATTGCTAGGGAGTTCAGAATCAGCCTGTATTTTATTTCTAATTTCTAGTCTTTTACTCCCGCACAAACGCATAACTGAGACCACCATTAGCCAGAATCAAACTACAGCAATAATTTTCAGTTGTCTGGTTAGATAAAGAGCAGGAGCGGCGGATGCTCTGAAATGAGGGTTTTCTGGCATGCTTCGAACCAGACAGCACTCAATCGTAGAGGGCGATGAGCGGCTGTCATTGGATAATATTTGAAAAAAAGCTACAACTGACACATTGTAGCCCAATAATAACTTGCCAAACCTGGCGCCTCGCCACTAATTTCAGAACACCCTCATATAATTGTTTGTTGCATATATAATCAAGTCTCAAAAAAGCAGGCATTGACATATACCCCATTGTCTAGAGCAGTGCGATAAAATTTCCCAAAAATCCGAAGTAGGCTAATGACGTGGTGCGCAGTGAGCACAATTTTTTCAAAGAAGCAAATTCGTGTTTACAGCGTCCTGATTGTCTGTAAAACGTATAAAAAATTCAGTGCATCATGGTTTGCAAGGATTTCCATCCACTGGACTAATTAAAATATCAAATTTCCGCTAAAAAGGCTGGCGGATTGCTGAAGCCGTTGTTTCCTATTATGCTCTAAAACTTCAGGTTCTAAAAATATACCGAGACCAAACGGTATATTTTTAGGATTACTTCCTGCGCATTTTTTATCTTGAATTTTACATAAGTATTCTTTTTCATATTCAGGTGAAGTCAAATACAGTAAAGCAAGACCACAAACCGCCTTCAGTACCTCACCTATAATGGTTCTCCAATAAATTTGAACACCTATTCCATTTTGAATTAGTTTGAGTCACGACATGAGCATTTCTATGCGAGGTGAGGTGCTTCGCATATTAATATACATAAGTTCCAAAACCGTCGTGAGCGGCGGCGTCGTCTGCGCTATTTCTGCGCCCGCGCCGTCGGCTATTCCGGGCCAGACGGGCGCCCAGCGCATAGCAAAACTGCATCACCTTTGTACCAAAAAAGTCGCCTTTGATCTCGCAACGGCTAAGTGGAACGCTTGAAGTGGATAATCTTATTAAGCGAAGTGCGCGGTTCTAGTAAACTGTTTAAGTTTGCCTCACAGCGGCGTTATTATCGTCCGATAATTAATTACGTAGGATTTACTGCGATCCTTCTTTTAGTTCATTTTGTATGAAGACGGCCGCGTTTTTCCATTCTGATCCTATTTACAAACCAGAACTTACACGATCATGTCGAATTAAAGTAGGGTCTTAGGCCTAAGAGTGCACAGTTAGGTAGTTTGAATATCGTTATATCAATCAAAGACAATCGGATTAATTACTAACTATTTAGTCGACAAAGTAACTCGTCAGTTACCCAAAATTCTCAGTAGGTAGGTATCTAATATGTCGGTTAATAAAGTAAGGAAAATCAATAAAGGAAACAACATGTTTGTTTATATTTTGTACGGACGTCATGGGGTTTCCATTGTTATAAATCGCTTCAATTGGAACTTGTAATAATTAAACATAGGTAAATACCTATGTTTAATTATTACAAGTCAATCCACAATTTGCCAGTTATAGGCGGTTCACACCGAATCGAGAATTATGTTCGCAGTTGTAAAGTAGGCCTACATGGCCTAGTTCACTGTCTTTAGACAGTCCGAAAAAATTGTCATTAGTAAACACTAATAATTAAACTGTACAAGATTATACACATGTAGATCTGCAGAAACAAGGGTGCGTACACGCCAGTCTTTGATTTAGGAGAGAAAGTCCAAGGAAATAGTTTAATCAACAAGAATTCAAGACATCTCCACAATAAATAATCGCAGAGTGTCTGTTTACTTAATATTTCGACCATAAACGACATTTCGCTAATGAGATGTTGAACTGAATTTTTAGGTGTGGCGATCTATAGATTTTTTTCTTTTTTATAGAGATGTTTGTGTACACTGTACTTTAAGTGGGTACTTAGTTTGCAAGTATGCTTGCTTTAATCAAATGTTAAGTCATCATTGCCATATCATGTGAAATGGTCATGCATGCGCCGAGTTTTATCATGAGTAACCGGTTAATTACGAGGCTGTTGATACGCGACTTAATGACGAACGTGTGATAACAATGACAGCCAGGCCATACCTATCAGTTCGGAGAATATACTGTGATGTATACAGCTGTTATCGCTATCATCCGGGAAAACAAGTTTTAATAAAAAACCGGCCAAGTATAATTAAGAAGTTTAAATTTATTAAAAATATTTTTATTATATGATGTAATTGAAAATGTATGCTATTCGCAATTTTTCTATATTACGTTGCTTCATACCAAATTTCAAGATTCTGAGTTCACGGGAAGTACCCTGTAGGTTTTGATTCCCTTGCGAATATAGATAATGTACGGCATTAACGGCTGTATCTTTTGATTGTGTTTGCTTAGAAGTTTGATTTTTTCACTGCTCTAAGGGACAGTAGACCTGAGTATTTGATATAAATTTCAGCTTGATACCTCCACACGTTCCTACTCTTGACAGACCGACAGACAAACAGACGGACAACAAAGTAATCCTATAAGGGTTCCGTTTTTTTTCTTTTGAGATACAGAATCCTAACAAAAACTAAAAACATGATAACGATGTCAAAAAATGTGTAGCCACTGTTAGTTATTCTAAGTAGATGATGTAAGGAGCCAAACGATTCTTGAAAGAAGATACTTACAAAGATATAATATGTACAATGTACTTATGTATGAGGAAAATATGTCAACAAAGTCACGTAGAAAACATATTTGAAGCAACTACGTATAGATAACATTACAAAAATGTTTCAACCTTATTTTATATGGCTATGGCTTTATTCGTCCAAGGGCTATGGCTAGCATTATTACTTTTTCTTATTGTTTCATCGTATATTTTCTGAAAGTCAGGGCTTTTGTTACTATTCCAAAGCGAAAAGGTTAATTGGCAGCCATTTCCGCAAATACCTGATAACATTAGATATATTTTTTTATAGTTTAGTTATTTATTTGTTCTGTTTCTAAATAAAGGAATTCTTTCTTTATTACTATATGTTCTTATATCTGTCATTTACATACAGAACGTGAGTACCTAGTGTATTTAATCTGTGATAGTGTCAACGACATTTCAAGATAATACCTAGGAATGAAAGTGGAGGGCTTATAAATAAATATGTATACTCTTAATAAAAAATATTAAAATAAAAATAAATCAACACATCATACACTTATTTTTCTCTCCCAATAACGTGTACGTAGTATTTTGTCCTCTGTTCAATTGTAAACCTTGCATAACGCAATCAATTCAAACACGTAGAGCCATCTAGCGGCAGGATTGCAAGGCAAACGCTCTAAAAAACAAGCGTAGAAAGTGTTGGATCAGAGCACAAGTTTTCTGTGAACTCAACACATGAAGATGGTAAAGAGAAGAGAAAGTCTTCTCTAAAAGAATTTCGTAGCTCCCACAGGCTGTCGCTTTCGGCGATACTAAAAGTAATTTACTATGGGTACAGAATCAGTTTTTTTTTTGATCGGGTTTAGAATGATGATGTTGATGGTGAGGTGTTGTGTCATTCCTATCTACTCCGTCGTCCCTCTCAGTAACTGAGTTCAGTAAATTATGATTGAGCTTTTACTCATCATATCCATTGGATAATTTCTTACGTAACTTCATCACGTCATTTTTTAACTTAAATTAAAATTGTATTTGAAATTTCGGTAAAATAAAAACGTCGAATTTTGTCTAGTGATGCAGCAGCCACTCGTATTGCAGACGTTTGAACAAGGACAAAACCATTTTTTATGGTAGGTATAGGACGGCAAACAAGCAAGCGAGTCACGTGATGGTAAGCGATCAGTGCTGCCCATGGACAACTGCAACACCAGGGTGTAACAGTTTTTTTTTTTTTGAAATGACTGTGTAGCTAGCTCCAAGTGAGCTTTCGCTACTTCACCGGGCGTTTGAGGCGAGGGCAGAGTGCCCTCAACCTTTTTAGACAACATCACCAAAGGGCCCCCAGGAGGGACGGACCTCGGCTTTGGGCGTTGCCTGTGTGCGCAAGGCTTGGAGAGACAGCAAACTCTCATATTGCCTGATGGGCCGCGTATGCGTGCATGCAAGCCTGAAGGGCCAATCTGAGAAACAATGGCAAAAGCCTTTAGAGAGCAGCAACTCTCATCTTTTGCCTTATGGGCCGAAAGCTACGTTGCCAGAAGGGCCTATCCTGGGTGCAAGTCACCCGGGACCGCCGGGCGGTCACCAGTAATCGGAGCTAATCCTACTCTACGCACTCTATTCCGGTGGCGAGTGCGACGGGGTCGGATAGTGGGATTCCTTTGGCTATTCGGAGCCGAAGAGGGGTCGGGGCGGGCTTGTGCGATGTCAATAGGATCATCGGGATCGTCAAGTACGTTCCTAGGACGTCTACGACGTAAGGTCGTATCGTGTAAGTTGGGGGAGTAGTTAGCAGCTTGCACTACTAACGGGTTGGGGTGGCGTGCGGCTTTCTCAAAGTAACGCTTGGAGGCGTTTTTGAGATAGCCGCGAATGGATGGGAGGTCTAGGTCACGGTGTAAGTCTGTCATGCGCAAGTACCGATGGTGACTCGTATTTGTGGCACGGGTGACGAAGCGGTTCTGCAAGCGTTGCAGCCGATCGATGTGGGAGGGCGCGATATGGGAGAAGACTACGCCGGCGTAGGTCATGATAGGGCGGACGCAAAGCTTATAGAGTGTCAACTTATTTCTAAGTGACATCTTAGCATTGCCTATCATGGGGTGGAGACGGCCTAATACGAAGGCGGCATGGTTGCGGACTTTGGTGATGTGGGGGCCGAAGGTCATCGTGCTATCGAGTACGACTCCAAGGTATTTAGCCTTGCCTGCCCACTGAATGGGCTTTCCGTACAACGACACAGCTTGGTTATCCTTTGAGAAAAACACAGCTGTGCTTTTCTCCGGATTAACTTCGATGCGCCACCTGCCGAGAGCGTCCACGGCGGACTGAAGACGATTCACGATGACCGTTTTAAGGTGATGGGACGTGTAGAGGGCTGTATCGTCGGCGAATAGTGCCACTTCTACATTTGGGGTCTTTGGGATATCGAACACAAGGTACAGCGAATAAAGGAGGGGCGAGAGAACAGCGCCTTGCGGGACGCCGGCTCGAATGGGACGGGGCCTCGAGAGGCATCCCTCTACTCTGTACCGCAATGACCGATTCGACAAAAAGTCTCGTATGATGTGCACGAGACTATGCGGCAGGCCCAAGTTGGTCAACTTGGATATCAAGCCCGAATGCCAGACTTTGTCGAAGGCTTTCGCTACATCGAAGAAGAGTGCTCCCGTAGGACATCCCCAATTTTTCAACTTGAGAATATGCTCCGTGAGGCGGTGCAGTTGGTGGTGACACGCGTGTTTGGCCCTGAATCCAAACTGTTCGTCGGGAATGAGACTTTTGGACTCTACGTAGTCCTTGAGTCTTTTAAGGATGATCCGTTCGTAGATCTTGCCTATACAGTTCAAAAGACTGATAGGCCGGTAGGAGGAGGGGTTCTTCAGGTCTTTGCCTGGTTTAGGGATCCCGATCACGATTGCTTCTTTCCAGGCAGCTGGAAAAGTGCAATTTGCAAGACAAGCATTGAAGATGCTTACGAGCAGGAGGAGGAGGGTCTGTGGGAGGCATTTGAGCACTCCGTTCGAGAGTCCGTCAGCGCCGGGCGCTTTTCGGGGTTTGAGATCGCGGATGATTGACTTCACTTCGTCAAGTGTCGTCGGGGCTAGGGGGGTATTCGGTGGGATCGTCTTAGAAGCCACGAAGCGTTCTACGTGCGATTCCACCTCGCGAAGGTGATCGGGGTCAACTGGCTCACGACTAGGGGAGCATTGGCTCTCCAGGCTGTCTGCTAGGCATTCAGCTTTTTCGTCATCATCGAAGGCGATGGAGCCGTCTGGACGCGTGAGCGGGGGAGTGGCCGCAACCGTGTCGGACTTGAGGCTTCTGGCTAGTCGCCAGTATGCCTGATGGGAGGGCGTCATCTCGGCAAGGAGATCGCCCCAGCGTTCGTTCCTAATTTCCGCGATGCGTTCCTTGACTCGCCGTTGCAAGAAACGAAGGTGGGCACGGGCCTCTTCAGTGGGATAATTGTCATGTAAGCGTGAAGCGCGATTCTTCTCTGTCAACAGCTGCCGCATATCCTCGGGGAGCTCCATTCTGTGGGCGGGATCCACAGAAGGGACTTCCCGAGAGCATTCCTTGTAGGAAGCTTGCAGGTGGCTGGTGAGAGAGGAGATTGCGCTGTCAGTGTCGTCAGTCGTGGTGATTTGGTCAGGGATTGCATCCAAGTGCGGTGTTGGCTGGTTGATAACTTTTCCAAGTTTCTTCCAGTCAGTCACCGTCCTTGTATGCACTATACGTCCGTTGTCTGTTGGTCCTAGCTGTAACACTACCGGTCGGTGGTCGGAGGAGATGTCAGGGTGGACCTCTACTGAACACACCTGAAGGGTGATGGGTGTAACAGAAGCGTTGCCGGCCTTTCAAGGAATTTGGGGAGGAAAATGGGGGGAGGGATAAGCCTCCGGCTCATACCTCCCCCCTCTCTCACTCACCGAACGAAGCATAGAAGCGATAAAGCTTCTACTCAAACGTCGATATTTGATTAAACAAAGCTTCTGTTTCAGAATTATTTATTACAGGGAAAAACCATGACAAAATTACCATAGCAGATAAATCCCTCGAGTAAATATTATATGTATTTACTTACAGCAAAATGTATAACCGTTTAGTGCAAGGATGTACACATTTCTTGTAAATTATATGTATTACTTTCGTAATTATTCTATCAAGATAACGGTACTTCCCGGATAGCAGTAGTCACGTAAATAGTTAAAGCTATAAATATAATATTCTCGGAACCGATTAAATAAAAACAGGAAAATATAAATATATATGTGAAGTTTTATGTATAAGGTCAATTTAAATTAAGCGCAATAAAATTAAGAGCTGGCACTCTTTAGCTAGAAAAATAGTTAAGAAGCAAAATTAAAAAAAAAACAAACACTAGTATAGAAATATTTTGACTTAAACATTTAGAAAAACAGACGCAAAAAACACAATCCGTCTTATTATAAAACAAGGACTAACTTTAGTACCTGGTTTAAACCATTATCCGACCAAAATAAGTCGACAGTTTTCACTCTGACGTTTGGTCAACTGTCAATGTCAATTTGTTTGGGAGGGATAATGGTTTAAGCCAGGTACTAAAGTTAGTCCTCGTTTTATAATAAGACTGAATGTGTACAAAAAAAAGTTTTCTTTCCGTTCAACTTTTTACCATTATGGATACTAATTTACTGACTTCGATAATTAAAACGGCTGATTTACCGATTTTCTTAAAACAACATGATTATTTTGTTTAAAAAAGGAAAAACCCATCGTGTCGATTTCTTAAAATTTAGTACTAAAGCATTTCTATGTCCTATGAGGGCCAGACCATAGAAAACTTGCGCTTAATTTAAATGGACCCTAGAATTCATGCGCGTGGTTTCCGGTTTTATTACACTATCTATCCGAGCTCCCGAGCCGAAGCCCGGCCCCCAGAACCCGGGTTCTAAAGCATCTCAGGTGAGGATGTAACACGCTTAGTTTACCCTGCATGTACTCAATAATGACGTTTATAGGCAAATGTTTCATACGTCATGTTAAATTGATGAAATTTATGTACAGGACTCAAATAAAAAAAAATATAGCCTATGTTACTCGCTGACGATAAAGTTTTCTATTGGCAAAATATTTTTAAAATCTTTACAGTCGTTTTAAGTTTATCCTTTACAAACAAACAAACAAAAATCTTCCCTCTCTATATTAATAACTAGATATATGTTAGTACGTCCACATTATTATAGATCTTATCGTATGATATATGTATGTTGAAGTCAAAAGTACAATTTTACACTGTCAAGCCTAGATAGTTTGTGTTTTTTACATATAGTATGACTACTTTGCATAAAATCAATATATTGATGCTGTTTCGCATAAAATTGCACATAGAGTTATATCATTACTTGACGTTTATCTAAGACAATAAGTTTTAATCGAATTTCCAAACAGAACCGATATTGCCTTTTATTACAATCTCAAGTTACTTTTTGAAATGTATTTAGAAGGTTAATATTAATAGCTCTAGTAAACGAAGCATATGTATCACTCTATATGCAATATAAATAGACTTATATACTTATCTATGGAAATAAATACATAATGATATATTGGTTAACGTCTACCTTTGGTTTATTGAACTATGTACGTTGAAAGTGCTTATAAATTTTCTAATATTCGTATTGATCATGAAACTAATTTAACTACACAAATGTAAACAACACCAACATTTATTACTAGGTATGTGTATATATGTTAATATTAGCCGAGAACTAAAGAACTATGTTAGGAAGGAGCCATCATACATATTCCGTTCTGATTTTTTGCCAATCAATAGTTCTCGCTCAGAGTTAAAATAGGAACACCTGGGGTATTATTTTCGAACGGGTGACTTCACATGAGGAGCGACTTTTTCCAGAATTTTCCGTCTAAAAATTATTCGCTTCCAGTAATCACTCTTTTAAAAACAGCACTCCGGTATTGCTAATACTTAAGTGCAAAATTTAATATAAGTACTAAAATATTGGACTTTTAATTATTGCTTTTTGTTTTAATTCGAAGATTAAAAAGGACATATTTATTAAAACTTTACTTTCTACTTTAACATATGAAAGATTCTAGAACCACGACAAAAATTCCGTGTGGACAATTCTTATGAAAGTCTTCGAATTTGTCAACAGATAAAGGAAAGTTTAGTCACGTCAGTATTAAAAACACTTGTTACACGTAATAATAAAAGGAAAGACAACTAGATACAAGAATCAAGCCAGGAAAGGTACCAGATAAATATTTATCTCAGGATTTCAGATTCATTCCTTACCAATAAAGGCCACGATAGTTAGACCATTTCATAAACTTTTGTTCACATTACATCACTAGCACTAAAACCAAGTCACTGGTTAAGTAAATACATTATTATTTGGAAATAATATTCCTAGCCAGTTGCATAGGGACTTTGACTGAAATTGGCGGGACAACAAATAGTAATAATTACCACATTGATTACTTACTAATAACACATTGATTGCCAAAAACAAGTAAAATAAAATAATAAAAATTATTAATTCAATCAATCGCGAGAAACGCAGACACAATTGATTATCTATTGTTATGTAATATATAATAGGAGCGCTTGGTGGTTGAGTGGTTACAATTATTTTTTTGATTAGTGATCAAACTTTTTGTTTTTATTAATACGAACGGAACTTTTTGTCGGAGAATCGAAATCAAAATCAACTATGCAATTGGCTAGAGTATACACATCACGTTATGAACGCTTCCAAACATCGCAGGACACACTACAAGCATACATTTCATGTAGGCCTACAGTGTAAATAATATTTACACTGTATATTTACTAAATATTAAATATACAACCACTAACGTCGATTCTATTGAACAAAAAATAAACTGCAAGGATGAAAAAGTACATGATTACGTGTATTTTCTTACAAGAGCTCCTTTAACATGCTAAATTCGTATAAGTTTTTTTTGTCTCGGTTGTCTCTGAATCAGGCAAAAATGTAATTAACCCGAACTTATCTTTTTTTATCTGCACACAATAATATTACGAGCGTTTCCCTACTAAGACGTTCGTTATTATAGTTGTTGTCAAATTTATCGTCTCACTTCGAAACAGACTATAATAGAAACATCTATATCAAGCTTTGAAGGATAAGGTGGTCATATCATCGGAACGTATATTGCAAATTCAGCAATCCTATAGTTGAGACTATGAGAATATTTTTTTATTTCGCTATATTTTCACAGGAGAAAGCAAAATTTAATTCTTATGAATTGATCATACCCTACAAATTATCTAACTTAACCTTAACACCCTAGTTCAATAGAATCGCCGTCAATGCTAAACTAATCGTAAGTATTTACCACGAACACATTGACAGCTAATGCACTTGAATGAACAACTAACTGGCATATATGACAGGTGGCAGGGTCCACAGCACTGACTTGAATGACTTCATTTCGTTCTGCAAAATATATTGTTACGATCAGTATTTTGGTCCCTTTAATTTATCTAGTAGTTTTGAAGGATTACCTGCAAAAGTCCATACATAGCCTTAAGGTGAAAATCGATTGCACTGATTAGTAAGGCATATATATGTAGCAATAGCATGAACCTTATGCCACTTAAATAAGATTGTTATTGCTGTTATTTTTAAATAGTATCAGTAGCTACTCACGATTATTTACGCAAATTCTATGGACTTCTCTGTTATTTATAAAAACGGCCAAAAATCGTGTCTGCTGTATGAGAGCCCCCCTTTAATACTAGTTTTATTTTTATTTAATTATTTATTTTTAAAGTGAATATATAACTAAATATTCTGTGAATATTTCAACCGTCTACCTGTTGCCGTTATCAATATCGAGCAAAAACAAGCAAAAATACACATTTGTTGTATGGGGGCCCCCTTAAATATTTAATTTATTCTTTTAGTATTTATGTTATAGCGGCAACAGAAATACATCATCTGTGAAAATTTCAACTGTCTAGCTATCACCATTCATGAGATACAGCCTGGTGACAGACGGATAGACAGACAGACGGACAGCAGAGCGAAATTAATAGGGTCCCGTTTTTACCCTTTGCGTGCGGAACCCTAAAAATGAAGGTACCTGTGGTGGTCACGCGAGGTAAGCGCGTACGAGCGCCTTGACGCCACAGCGACACAGCGGACACGCCGCCAGCGCGGCCCCACAGCGCGCGCACGACACCAGGTGCCCGCACGGCAGGAACACCACGCTCACCTGGAACACTAGCCTGCTCAGCAACACTAACCTTGGGTGGCTCGGCACGAGAGCCAACCTTCAAGTATTACGTAATAATAATAAACTCTTTGTTGCATCAAGAATTCATGACCTTGGGTGGCTCAGCTCGAGAGCCAACCTTCAAGTATTACGTAATAATAATAAACCCTTTATTGCATCAAGAATTCATGACCTTGGGTGGCTCGGCTCGAGAGCCAACCTTCAAGTATTACGTAATAATAATAAACTCTTTATTGCACCAAGAATTCATAAAAAGGGATTCAATATTATGTTTGTTTTTTGTGTGTGTAGTAGCTAACATTGGTGTCAGATTTCTCAAGCTGCCTAAAGGCATCAGACTGAAGCACGCACTTCAATATTATGAAATAGGATGTACAATGTCGGCCATATAATTAAAGCAATTTATATACGTAATGCAATTTTTGACCCCCATTTGTATATACATTTTTTTTGCTTTACATTAGGAGTTTTTGGAGAAACCACTATCCTGTAAAGCAACCGTTTTGAAGGTTTAAAAAAAAACAATGTTAAAAACAACGCATCGTAACGTTATACAAGACCCCCCTCCCCCCAAATTCGTTACGTAATACTTGAATGCTTCCTTTCCACAGGGGATATAGATCGAAAACCTACACTCTCCACGCTGGCCACACGGTTGGAGAGGTCTCTTAGATGTTTATAAGCTTTGTTTAGCTTGTATTTCATAAGTCGCCTTATACGACATCCACGGGAAGACTTGGAGTGGTCCTATTTTACTCTGCCGGATACCACACGGCTAAATGAGAAATCAGCTTATCAACTTTTATTGGAAAGTTTTTTTTTCGTATTTGATGGTTGGTCCCCTGGGGAAAGTTGTTCAATATTATGCCCCTTAAGTATCGTTACCATCATTTTGTTACACGTTGTATACATTTAATCGGAATCGGTAGATAACAGATGCGGTAGGCATTTTCACCGCAAGTGAAGTAGAAAACGCCTACCGTATTTTCAAATATACAACGTGATTCTGTACCTATAATTTGTATTAAAACCCTGGAATCAGAATCAATGATGGAACACAGAATTGCAAGAAAAAAAGTTAAAAACGTAAAATAAAATTAGACCTCCCAAACAGTCGCCGTTCAGCTGGGCGAATTTCTTTCCCTTTTGTTTCTTACAGTTCTGTATTCAATTAGGGATTCTGACTCCAGGATATTCCAGGATTGTTCATGTTCATAGGTACAAAGCACACTGTATATATTTGATTTTAGAATACAAAATACTTTTAAAAACGAGGCCCATTGCGAATATTCATGATAAGTGGCTACACCCCAAAATACTTTGAAAATGATTCCCATGGATGTCGAATTGTGGACAAAAGACATATACATAAAAATATAAAAATAATTAGAGACTATTTTTCTCACCTCACTATCCATACACACTTTACACAGCCTTGCTTCTTTGAGTTGCCTGTTTTCTTCTTCCAATGACAATTGCTTTTTCTCCACGACAGGACTCGAAGGTTTCTCCTTAACTACTTCCGCCACTATTTTACTATTACTAGGAGCCTCTTCCGTTTGACTTTGAGGCTGGCTTGAAGGTTCCGAAGTTTGACTTGGAGGTTGGGTCAAATTTTGAGGTGCAGGTTGGCTCGGGGTTGGGCTTGGTTGGCTTGTTTGGCTCGGAAGTTGGGCGGGGGCTTGTCGAGCATTTACAGGTGATACGGAACGAGTAGGGCTCGTTGAAGATACTCGACTATCCGGTCTATCATCCCACTGTGTTGATATTATACTGAAAAAGCAAAATATTAATTATTTGATTATGTTATTACACATTTTATTTCTATTACTTTCATTGTTATCGTGAAACAGTATACATATATTATATCGAAGCAATTCTAGTCCTAATTTCAATCCTAACTAATATTATAAATGCGAAAGTGAGATTGTTTGTTTGTTACGATTTGCATACACGTACGGGGTACGGAGAAAGACATAGGGTACATGTTATCCTGGGAAAAGTACTGTTCCCGAGGGATCGACATTGACACGGGCGGAGCCGCGGGCGAAAGCTAGTAAATAAATAAATACTAAAACCACAAATCAAAGTATGTTACACCACATTGGTCTCCACTCAGTACATGACGAGTAATGAGATTTCAGATATTAATGTCATGGTAATCCTATATAATCATTGCGATTTTGCCTTAACCGGACGAGACAAAGAGTTGAAACCAAACATTAAAATTGAATAAAATTGTCACATATTATAAGTTATTCTGAATAAGTTAGTCTCGGACAGGATGTTCCTGTTGGCAATCCAACATGCTTAACTGAATATTATTATCTGTAGTCGTCCATTTTTGTATGCTGGCAACTGTCTTACTCAGAGTCAGTTGTTGCCATCTTGTCTTCCGCAATTAAACTACCTTGATTTACCTCTCATTTACTCTGTGCAACGGAGTGCAATTGTCAAATAAAATAATAAACGAGTTAAGGTGCTCCGGTTTCACTTAACCTGCAGATTCAGATGGAGTCGCGGGCAATGGTTCGTACAATCTCCGAAGTCACTGATCGTCTCAGCGAGGATGTCCCGCACGAACCGCTGGCTCTGTGGCGTCACTCTCCACGCCTCTACATTCAGCTTCCGAAAGATGCAAGCGGATGGACTCGTTTGCAGGACCTCGAAAGATATGAATCACACCCAGAGATGGGCGCGAAGTCCCTGAGCGTCTCAGCTAGGATGTCCCGCGCGAACCGCTGGCTCTGTGGCGTCACGCTCCACGCCTCTTCATTCAGCTGCCGAGAGATGCAAGTGGACAGAGTCGTTGGCAAAACCTCGTAAGATATAAAACTTACCCAGAAATGGGCGCGAAGTCCCTGAGCGTCTCAGCTAGGATATCCCGCGCGAACCGTTGGCTCTGTGGCGTCACGCTCCACGCCTCTTCGTTCAGCTGCTCGTCCAGTACTGCGTCGATTAGCGCTTCCGATGAACTGAACGGCAAACCTGAAGAAAAGAAGTTTTAAATCCACATAAATTCAGATTTACTTATTACGAGCTCCTGACGAGTCCGAAACTATAGCCGGCAATCCCGACAAAATAGCACGTGAGTAAGCCATTTTTATTCATTAACCATCTTATTATGAAACGAGGTCTAGCTTTAGTACCTTGTTTTAAACTTTATCCGACCAATATAAATTATCAATGTCAGCTGACAAAATGTCAAAGTAATAAGTATCGACTTATTTTGGTCGGGTAATGGTTTAAACCAGGTACTAAAGTTAGTCCTCGTTTTGTAATAAGACGGAATGCCTTTATCTCACGTTAGTTTCAATGATATAGTATTTCATGCACGTAGTGTTTGTCTATAATTGACTGTACAATAGGGGTTTTCAAAGTAAGATTTAAAAAAAAAAAGTTGTTATTATTTTTCGGACTAGATAGCGTTGATCAAGTCAAGTGTCAAATAAAGCCTGAGAATAAAGCCCTAGTAAAAAAAAATAAAGTCAAGATAAAAATTTATCACCCAAGACTTTGACACTTGCGTTTTTATCAACGCCATCTATCTAACTTACACTTTTATTTATTTTATTGCATTTTAAAAAGTCCTCATTAAAAATGGGTAAGGATGTATCATGTATCAAGAATGATTATAACAGTTGTTGACAAACCTAATAAATAAATAAAATATTGTGTATGTCAGTTACCGGTGGCGCGCAGTCTGCGAGCGATAGCCCGGCGCACGCGCGCGGCATCCAGCCCTGCTCCCAATGCAGCCAGCGCAGGCCCGCTTTCCATGCTCTCCTCTACCTGGTGTATTACGGTATCGCTTAACATAAGGCTTAACGCTTTAAAAATAATAATTTATATCAGATATCACATCCATAAGTTTTTAAATTTAAAAATCGACACAAAATTGACAGTTATTTTTTGTTTGAGTAGCTAAGGTGTGGAATAAATTCCCTGCGACTATATTCCCAGACCAGTACAGTCCCGGGACATTAAAAAGTAGAATAAATGGGTAGGCATGTAACATCGAGGATCTTCATCGTCACTTAACATCAGGTGAGATGGAAGACAAATGCCTACTTCATCATCATCAGGTCTTTTTAGTCTCCACAACGACCGTCTCTGTACTACTAGAGCAGCCAGAGGACTTGGCCTACACTCTCCACGCTGGCCAGACACCTGTCTGGCCAGCGTGGAGAGTGTAGGCCGTGGAGAGGTCTCAGAGATGTTGACAGTCGCCTTCTACGACATCCACGCTTTTCGTGGATGTCGTAGAAGGCTTGGGGGACTTGGGGTGATCCTATTCTACTCTGCCGGAGATTTGTCAAATAAAAAATACATAAAATTGTTAAGCTGGGTCCAGATATGTTCTTTTGTCGGTTCCGTAACTCCGACTCGTATCTCCGTCGCGATCCAAGAACGATAGTTTAGACGCATGATCGGTACGGTACGATGGTACGGCGTCTCGATACGGATACAGGTACGCTCCGATCCATCGCGAGTCGGTTTTTTCGTTCTGGTCAAAGGCGATATAATAGGACGACACTTCGCACAGAAATGATTACATGGTTTCAAACATATTACGAAGATACTTGCTATTTTATTATGCGTCTAGAGTTCTTGGGTCGCGACGCTGATACGAATCGGAGGTACGGTACGGACATAAGAACATATCTGGATCCAGCTCACCCAGCGTTGCAAAGCCTGGAATATAACTAGGTCTTCAAATTCAATGTGATCTATCCTAAATAAAAGCAGCTAAGTGCGAGTCGGAATCGCGCACGAAGGGTTCCGTACCATCATACAATATTAAACTACATTGTTATTATTAAAACGCTCAAAAACACATTCATTGTAAGGGTGTCCCTGTTCATTTTTAATTTAATTTAATTTTGTTAATTTTGTTACAGCGGTGATAAATATACAAATCTTAAACTGTACATATTACGGTTCAATAGACAGCCCTGTGACAGACGGACGGACAGACAGCGGAGGCTTTCATTTTTACCTTTTGAGGACGGAACCCTAATTAGATAATTATTGCTTCGTTTTGTGTCTTGCCATATTAAATTTCAAGGTAAAAACGGCTTTATTGTCTTGGAAGTAATATACAAGCTGACTCATCTTTAACCTACTTCAAAATCGTTACGACTTCAAGCTATGTGTGAGTCAGTCTTTTTAGTTATAATAATGATTCAAATGTTGCCACAAAGGCGAAGTGAATTATTAACATTGTAAAATTTATAAAACAGGGTTTTCCCATACCTGACTCTCAGTGATAGGAAAATTGACACCAGGATTTCTTCTTCTAGAACTAAGCCCGCTATCAGCAGAGAACTGAAAAAATGCAAAATAAGTGTTAAACTTATTATTAATTCATCATTAAATTTATTTTATTATACAAGATAGATAGAAATTATTTAAGAGCTGGGCTCTTGTCGTCGGAGATTTTTCCATTCCTCTCTTTCTTCTGCCAGTTCCTTCACTTATTTATAAGAAGTATACCTTTATATTTTTCTTCAAGTAATCAGTAATACGAAGTTTATTTGTTTTTAATTTTATATATTTTCATAAAATATACGTATGTAGCATATGTGTCCATGCTAAAAAACACCAATTGGTCGCTCAGAAATTCTCCACTTTGATACCAATACCCCAAACGCATGTTCAACAACTCGTCTTGCTCTCGAAAGGCGGTAATTATTTTTTTTTCTCGTTTTAGTCCTTGTGTTCGAGAATATGGTTTCATCAAATATTTTTTTAAAGGAAATGCTTCATCTCCTAATACTACTGCATCAGATTGTATATTCGAGCTGCGGCTTTCTAATATTTCACGAAGACTTGAATGAGAGAATAATGCTCCGTCTGAAGTTATTCCATAATGTCCCACATTAATATATCGAAAATTTAAATTACTGTCGCCGAGTGCTAACAACATAGATTTAAAAAAAAATGGCGTCTCTCTGAATAGATGTCACATTTTGCCATTTTTGTATGGGAACCAAGTGTGTCATTAGCGGGGGTGTGAGACAGAGGAAAGGGAGGCGTGGTTTCAGGGGTGCCATTTGTGAACGGGCGATTCGATAAAGACGTACAAGTTTCCATATAAAAATCTGTCATTTAGTCAAGTCGACGGTTTGAAAATAGCACACCTGACTTTTGAAGCCGCTGTCTTATGAGATGTATAAATAGAGCGTAATATCGATATCGAAAAATACACTCAACACTTTTTGCTACAAATAAACTTCGTTATAAAATGTAGTTAAGGTAACTACAATATATTTTTGACGTATATAAATTAATAAAACTGGCCAAGTACGAGTACACATTTAGAGTTACGCCACGAGTATCGTTAGTGTGCGGCCCTTCCCGGCTTTGCACGAGTAGATATATGTAGGTATTTATTCTGTTTTTAAGAAATAATGTAGAAATCTATTGTTGAAATATACAAACAAACAAAAAGTGTAAACTACAAAACCACGCTTCTTGTATGAATACAACATGAAACATCTTCTATGCGATTGTGAGGTGCAAACTCTTTCTTGTAAGAGTTGTTGTCTATTTTTCTTGATTTTCTGTGGTTTGAACTCTCAGTAATGAATGAATTGCTACTTTGCAGATTCGAGAAATAACACAAAAAAACTGGTTTCTTGTATGGGAAGGGGTTCCTTTAGTAAGCCTTTACTTTTTGTTTTAGCGGTAAAAGGTATACAAAATCAGTGAAAATTTTGAAGTATTATTTCGGTTCAATAGATACCGTCATGTGGCAGATGGTCGGACGGATGGACGTCGGAGGCTTAATATTACTTTTCCGTTTTTACTCTTTGGGAACGGAACACTAAAAATCATCAATTTTCGGGAAAGTGAATTTATTATTATTATTTCTTGGCATTATTTAGAATGAAATAATATACGTCGCTCGACAGGTCATTCCAATATGCTAGTAGCTTTTTAGATTTTACCGACAGAATAAAAGAAAAATAAATACCAAAAAAATATAACTTTATTATTTGTACACTCATCTGTATTCGTGTTGATTATCGATATTTGGCAAAAAAGAACTAAGTGCATCACTATGCGTCCTGCCGTCTTTAACTAAATTGTAAATAACTTATATATTAAATTATATAGTTTATATTATAATATTGTAAATAAAATGAACTTGCATTACTTAAATGTGAAAAGTGCCAGCGCGAGAGTTTACTTTAATATTCATTTCAGTATTTTAGCAGGACATAACTTCAGAAATTGGAATGTATATAATAATTAAAATTAAATTTCTCTGTGTTACGTATCCCTCGACAGGCGTCAGAGGACTGTGGCCGCCTGTAAACCATACGCTCATTTAAGAGTATAAGTAACAAGACGGATCAAGTAATGCGCTGCTTCTACAGACTTCATACTTCTATGGCAAACAAGATTATGCTGAAATGTCCCTTATAGTCGTAAAACAAAGAACTACTGTCATTTGGACATCGCAATATGACATGCTTTCCGTCAATCGCTCCTATGCACTGTGGGAAATTGTAACGTTTTTCAAAACCTTTGCAGATTTCATTCCACTCTTCTCTAGTACTCGGAAACTGAAACAAATATGTGATGATAATTTCAGGATGAAAAACAAAGCACGACAGGAAGCAGAGAAAATACACCAGCTAGATCACTTTCATCCGATCGTCGTCACTCGTCGCAAACACAGGGATACTATTGATTCTGATGATGATGATTAGTTTTAACGCATAATTATTGTAGGGGACACTCCCTGATCCGTATTTACATTTTAACTAGCTTTCGCTCGCGGCTCCGCCCGCGTCAATGTCGATCCCTCGGGAATAGTACTTTTTCCCGGGATAAAAGGTGGCCTATGTCCTTCTCCGTACTCCAGAGAACTTCTATGCAAAATTTCATGATGATCGGTTCAGTAGTTACGGCGTGAAAGCGTAACAAACAAATAAACAAACAAACACACTTTCGCATTTATAATATTAGTTAGGATTCAGTACATTATGAATAAAAATAAATAAAAAATAAGTATTAGCAATGTAGTTTCACTTACCTTAAGATATTCCTTCTGTGATTCATAAATTGCCTCGCAGGAATCGGGCACAAGTTTTGAAATGCTACATTTAGACACACAATATAATTCTTCTAATGTTCCGAAGCCAACACCTAAAGCCAAATATTTAAGAGACACTTGTAATTTTAATTTAGCGGGCAGCGCCAATCTGTACATTGTATAGTTTTTTGATATATTTGACGAAATCTTGTTTAAAAAAATACATAAAATGTTTTTCATTAATTCTAAGATGAGTATGATATTGTTTTGGATCCTCTGCAGCGAATTCTTTTAACAGAGTATTTTATGCACCAAAGGCATCTCTTCTTCATCCAGTTTCGAATCCACTGAACGGACCGACGGCGACCATGCTTCTTTTTTTTAATCAATAGGTGATATATTATCACTTCAGAAACGACTTGGCAAGCAGCTCTGACCACAGCGCGTCTCACGCCCATGATAAACACCGGCAAACTTGCACGCCAATAAACCTTGCATGCGAGGTTCAAGTTCTATAAATTTAGTTTCCAATTCAAGTAACTTGTACGCAAGTGTGAAGTCATACTTGCGTGCAATTACTTGCACAGTGGCTATACACCACGCGATGCGCCGGCACCGACCCTCCGCCCGCTCCCTCCTCACCTCTCATCGATCACCTGATGCTCGATCGGCTCCTGGCCTGAACGCCGATATTTACCGCCTACATTTTAACACCTTGTTAAACTCATTACATTCACCTAATGTGAATGATTATATAATCGCTGGAGATTACAATCTCCCCACTTTACTACAGTGGCATGATGCTGGTTCTTACGTATTACCCGTAATAAATACCAATAACTGTATGGAGAACAGATGTTTCATTAATTTACTTCTTCTTCTTCTTTAGCAGCCTAATTAATCCACTGCAGGATATAGGCCTCCTCTGATGCACGCCATTCATTTCGGTTTTGCGCTTTTCTTTTCCATAATGGACCGGCTGCCTTGACGATGTCATCTCTCCATCGAGCTGAGACTGATCACTGGCTTTCCACGACTTCTGTAGCCCAGCCATGGTCTCCAGTCTATTATTTTGTGGCTCCATCTTCCATCCTCTCTACGGCTTATGTGACCTGCCCATCTCCACTTTAGTGTGGCTACTCTTTTGGCTATATCGGCAACTTTCGTTCGTCTTCTTATTTCAGTATTACGTACTCGATCTCTAAGGGAAATGCCTAACATAGCTCTTTCCATAGCTCGTTGTGCCACAGAGAGTTTATGGACTATTTCATGTGTGAGGGTCCAGGTTTCACAGCCGTAGGTCATTACCGGGAGGACACATTGGTCAATCATTAATTTACTACACTCTTTCAAAGGTTTTCAGTATAATAAATTAAAAAATAATACAGACCGTATACTAGATTTTTTTGTAACTAACCTAACTGAATGTAAAGTACACCTCCCACCATCAACGTTAGTCCCTCCAAACAAAAACCACCCATGCCATTTTTATGTTATTTTACAGTTAAGTAACTTTATTAAACCAGTTCACAGGAAGCCCCAGTTGTACTATGATTATAAAAATGCAGATTACTCTAAAATTAACTCAGAGCTTCAATTGATTAACTGGGCAGTCTTATCTCAACAAAACTCAGCTGAAAATGCCGTGTCTGTTTTCTATAACGAGATCTATAATGTAATAAGGGAACATGTTATACAAAAAAGGAACAAAAAGTACTAAATTTCTAGCATGGTTTTCTTCCGAATTAATACATATTTATAATAATAAAGTAAAATCTTAGAAAAAATGGAAAACAAACAAAATCTATCAGACTATGAGACTTGTAGCATGTATAGGGAAAGATTTAAGTCTGAGGCTAGTAGGTGCTACAAGAAATATATGAAATCAGTAGAAGGAAGTATAGGTGGTGACTCTGGTGACATAAAACATTTTTGGACCTATGAGTATGTCAATAATAGAAAAAATACATCTGACATTACAAATCGAGTTATCTACAAAAATACTACTACTGATGATCCCAGGGAAATTTGCAACCTATTCTCAGCATACATCCACTCGGTTTTTGAATCTTCTAGTATTAATAGCAACTTTGATGAAACCAGTATACCTGACACAAATGAAAATTCTGACTGTATATTCTACTAGCTTTCGCCCGCGGCTCCGCCCGCGTCAATGTCGATCCCTCGGGAATAGTACTTTTTACCGGGATAAAAGGTAGCCTATGTCCTTCTCCGTACTCCAGAGAACTTGTATGCAAAATTTCATGATAATCGGTTCAGTTGTTACGGCGTGAAAGCGTAACAAACAAACAAACTCACTTTCGCATTTATAATATTAAGTAAGGATTGTAAAGATGAAGTACTCAAAGAATTAGGTGCACTAGATATAAACAAGGGTCCTGGTCTGGATAGTGTCCCATTGCGCTTTCTTAGGGCTACTGCCGAATCTATATCTGGACCATTAACATATTTATTTAATCGCTGTTTAAATGAAGGTGTCTTTCCAGATATATGAAAATCTGCCCGCATTTTACCGGTTCATAAAAGTGGCCCTAAGAATAACGTGGAGAACTTCCGCCTAATTTCTATCCTATCCGCGCTGTTTAAGCTTTTAGAGAGATTAGTACACAATCGCTTATTAACCCGTCTCTGCACAAAATAATAATTCAAGAACAGCATGGATTTGTTAAGCGACGGTCAACAACTACAAATTTACTAATTTATTCTTCTTACTTATTGGATGCTAATAAACAGACTGATACTGACTTTCGGAAAGCTTTTGACAGGGTGGATCATAAGATTTTATTGGAAAAAATAGCTTTTAATGGTATACGCGGAAATTTGTGGAGGTGGTTCAAATTTTACATTGAACAACGTACTCAAAAGGTTGTCGTGAATGAACATGAATCTGAATTTGTTTATGTGAGCTCTGGAATACCGCAGGGATCCATATTAGGCCCCTTGCTATTCAATATGATGTTCATCAATGCTTCAATTTTTGCAATTTCCTTTTATATGCTGATGACAAAAACCGGAAATTACCACACTATTGATAGTATTGATGAACAACGTAAGTTTCAATTAGATTTTCAGAGTATTGCCTTAACCTTTGGGAGTCGGGACTTGAGTGTATCAAAGTTCAAAGTATTTATTTGCATAAATGTAGGTACAGTAACTTGATGATCTTCAAAGTTCAAGTTCAAGACTATCACGTTTTCTAAAAAAAAACCGGCCAATTGCGAGTCGGACTCGCGCACGAAGGGTTCCGTACCATTATCTATAAAAACGGCAAAACTTATGTCTGTTGTATGGGAGCCCCCCTTTAATATTATTTTTATTTGTTTTTGAAATGAATATATAACTAAATATTCTGTGAATATTTCAAGCGTCTACCTGTTGCCGTTTTCAATATCAAGCAAAAACAAGCAAAAAAAATCACGTTTTTTGTATGGGAGCCCCCTTAAATATTTATTTTATTCTATTTTTTAGTATTTGTTGCTGTCGCGGCAACATAAATTCAGCTGTCTCACTATCACGGTTCATGAGATACAGCCTGGTGACAGACGGACAGACAAACAGACAGACAGCAGAGCGACATTAATAGGGTCCCGTTTTTACCCTTTGGGTACTGAACCCTAGGTAAAAATACAATTTTTGTTCACATTATTCATTAAATGGCATTCCCTTAAATAAAAATAAAATAATTTAAGATCTAGGTCTTGTTTGATTCCAAACTACACTTTGACGCACAGATTGACAATGTCATAAGCAGAGCCAGAAGGATGTATGGCTTAGTGGGCCGATCTTGTTCTCAATTCACCCAGCTACTTTTCGTCTTATGTATTCTTCCCTCGTACGGTCCCAATTTGTACACGCTGTACCCGTATGGAACCCTATTTATAATGTTTAATATGTTTATATAGATGCACTCAATACACTGCAAAAAAGATATTTGCGTTTTATGCATTACAGATGTTATCATAGCCGTATGTCTTACTCTGAGTTCTTGGATAAATATGATTTGCTATCACTTTATAAAAATAGACGATTACAGCTAGAAATTATATTGCTATACGACTTATGTAACAACAGATACGACTGTATTCCACTAAACAATAAACTGTGTTACAGAGTTCCGTACAGAGCAAACATGCGTAAAACTTGTAAGCTGTTTGCTAGTTCTGTTCCTCGCACCAACGCTGGTGTGCGGTATAAGAACCGTAATGTACCACTGTTAGCAGATCCAAATAAACTAAAAAATAAAAACTCGACTGCTCTTTTTTATACATTTATCTAAGGACAGTTGGGTTTTTAGACCAACCTAACGATACCTTAACTGTATCCATCCATCCATCCGTTTAAAATATTCGAGGTAATAAAGAAATTTACATACATACATGATATGCGCGTAACACATAAATCTGTCCGGAAAAAAGACGAACCTGTGCGGGTACCAAAGCGAGTTCGCCGACTACGGCACGTTCGCCAGGCTTTTTTCTTTGTTCTGCTGGCATGGGGACTACTGGTAACAGAGCAATTTAGATCAATTTATTTTAAGGTTCTAGGAAGCATTTTCCCTAACTTGGTCACACACAACTGGTCGCCATATGTCCAAAATTGGATATTTATGTTCACAAGTAATAACAAGTATCCATATATTATAGTTTCCAAACACTATCTTATACATCAGCAAATCGCGTTGGCACAAAGTTGATTTAAGCGTTTTTTTATAACTATTTTCATAGTTACAGCTCTTTTGTATTTACGGATAAAATCTCACACACCAAATACGAAAATCCGCCGACGTAATATAAATTACATAACTTGGATGTCACAATGGAAATATTAACAGTGTAAGAGGGCCTACCGTCCGCTGTACGGAGGACCGGTTGCGGCACTGGTCGACGAACTCCTGGCCCTTGATGAGCAGCACGTAGCCGCAGTGCGGGAACCAGTGCGCGTGTTCAGACCACGGCGCATCGCCAGACTCCCACATGCCGAGACCTCCGTCGCAGTAGAAACAACGGACCTAGGAACCCATATATGCGTATTTTATTACAAAAAAAGGCCAAGTGCGAGCCGGACACGCGCCTGAAGGGTTCCGTAACGTTATCTATAAAAACGGCAAAAAAATCATGTCTGTTGTATGGAAGCCCCCTTTAATATTAATTTTATTTTCATTTAATTATTTATTTTTAAAGTGAATATATCATTAAATATTCTGTGAATATTTCAAGCGTCTACCTGTTGCCGTTATCAATATCGAGCAAAAACAAGCAAAAAATATCATGTTTGTTGTATGGGAGTCCCCTTAGATATTAAATTTATTCTATTTTTTTGTATTTGTTGTTATATATATATTCCCAATTACAAATTCTTCTAGTCCCGTGGGAATAAAAGCGTATTTTAGACCCTGTTTTCCGGCGCCAGTTCTTTGTTTTTTGAATATATGGGATGAAAAAGGATTAACAAATTACTATATAATACCTGGTCCCCGGTCCCAGTGTAAAAGAAGCCAGCTTCAGCCAATGTCATGGGGACTTGCGTGCGGTCCGCAGGCCACCCTTCAAAAGAAGACAGTCGAGCTGCAAGTGACGCTTGGGCAGGATGACGAGCGGTACCACCCACCACGCCTAGCGCTCGCCAAGTGCCACCTGATTCGAGGAGGCGAGCGTTATGCTCTGCGCCCGACCTGTATTTAAAATAATTGAACTTAGATCAAAAATAAATAAAACAGCAAATTTGAAACGCGCAGTATCATTTCAAAAATTAAAAATCCGACTTCCTTCTATTTTTTAACAATCTTAGAATACTTAGGTTGTTTAAGACGAACCTAACGATACCCTGTCCACAAAATATCCAGCTGTTTGGAGATACGAGCTAATAAAGAAACATACATAATACGCGTCAAAGAAAAGCTGCTACAAATCATAATAAATAATCCATGCTACTATTACTCTATTATACTTTAAACCTTAAGCTCGAATTTTACCTTACAATAGAAAAACACACAAATCTTTCCTCCTTTGAATATTAGTCTAGATTACAGACATCCTTCTTCACTTCAACTTTCCTATTGATCAATAAAATTTGATTTAGTATAGTGGCAAAATCAAAGTTCTATCTTATTTAAAAGGAGGTAGGCAATATTCTATGTATAACTTATCTCAATACTACAAATCTAAATACTGAAATAAATTACAAAAACCTGCTACTAAACCTACGATTGAGACTGGTGATCAGTAGTATCAGCAGGAGAGCGTATTGGAGGGGTCTCAGGAGTGGGAGACGCTGGCGGGGACAAGTGGTGCAAACGCTGCGTCGCCTCCAGATTGGCTGCGTGCTCGCATCTGGGAAAGTACCTAATAGGAGACGGCCAAAAAACATTAATAATATGTATAAAACAGTCTTATTGATATTTAAATGTAATTACAGCACTACCACTTTTATAAGTCGCATCGGCTTTGTTCGGCGGCGCAGAATAGTACAACCTACCGCCGGATCAAACCGAATGAAAATATCAGTGAAATAACGAACTTATTGCTATTGCATAAGATTTGAAATCCAAAAACAACAGGACTCGTGCTATCTCGCTCATAATCGGGGCGTGGCGCTACAGCTCCAGACATGGCGCGAACGCATCAGCCAATAGCGGACGTAGATTTTCGTGCCATGCGCCGTGTGGTTTCCGGCAGCGTAGACCCATGGAGGTCGTAAGAGGCGACTTAGGAAATACAAGCTAAACAAAGCTCATAAACATCAATCAGACCTCTCCAACCCATCTGGCCAGCAAGGAGAGTGTAGGCCCAATCCTGTCTGCTCTGGCCAAGTATGGCTCCAGTAGTACAGAGAGGGTCATGCTCCTGCAGTGGAGACTAAAAACACCTGATGATGATGATGATTTTCGTGCCAAGCACTTTGATTTCTGGTTGAGGTACATCAGTGTAACTTGTAAAAGTGGTAGTGCTGTAACATATATGTATATACAATTATATATGATTTTTTTTAACGTGAGTGATATAGGGCGCGTATTATAACAGGAGCTCAATTTTCAACCTTGTCAACCTTCCGCATGGTAAATCGCGAAAGGGTTTCCAAATGGTCTAATGAGACCACTCAAAAACGCGCACAAAATATCAAATTTGACTTTGACGTAATATAAACTTCCTTTAAATTAAACAATTTAAGTTTTGTTTATATGTGCCCAAAGTTATATTATTATACTAATCTGTTCCATTGAAATTTTGCTTTGCATTCAATTCATTTGGCAAACATTAACATATGATTTTTTTGGTGGCAACTTTTGAATTGCCACCAAAAAAAAAAAACATATGTTTTGCTATAAATATAAATGCTTTGGCATTAGAACTGTTCACACGGTTCAAAAATGTGAATAAGAACTAAGTAATGATATCACAACTTCAGCCTAATAGGAGACGGCCGAAAAACATTAATAATATGTATAAAACAAAACATTTTAGCCGTGTGGTCTCCGGCAGAGTAGAATAGGACCACTCCAAGTCTTCCCGTGGATGTCGTAGAAGGCGACTTAGGAAATACAAGCTAAACAAAGCTTATAAACATCTAAGAGACCTCTCCAACCCGTCTGGCCAGCGTGGAGAGTGTAGGCCAAGTCCTCTGGCTGCTCAGGCCAAGTATGGCCCTAGTAGTACAGAGAGGGTCGTGCTCCTGTAGTGGAGACTAAAAAGGACCTGATGATGATGATGAATGATATCACAAAGAGTGGTGGATCAATTTTACCAGATCAAAAATTGAGCCTCTGTGTCTTTACAATAAACAAGAAGAATTAATTCAAAAATTTAAAATCCATTTATCCTCCTGTTTTCAAAACACTTATCTAAGGACACTTGCGTTTTTAGATAAACATGACAATATCTGAACTGTCAAACACTGATCCAGCCTTTTGGAAGATACAAAGTAATAAAGAAATTTACAAACAAACATGTGAAACACAAAGGATGGTCAATGTCGTGTATACCTGTTATTGGTGTTTACATTAGAACTTAGTTTTAAGTGATTATTATTTCCTTGAATGTTGCATGTAAATACTGTTGGTGTACCTTAATAAATAAAATAAAAAAATAAAAATAAGCCTTCTTAGCATTCGAATAAAAATGCATAAATCATGCTTATATTTTTTGTTGTTACATGTAGATAAGGAAACACGCATAAATGTAACATTACTACTTAAGTAGGTTACTTGACAACTTTTGATGCAGAAAGACATCACTGAAAACTAATCAGACTGTAGGATATTGATATTCCCATTGCACAATGCTAGTTTGCATTTCATGGTTGGCATAGATTCCTAATTGAGCCATAAGCCTTCCTTTATTTTAATAATACATCCTTCGTCCTTACAATATGCAGGTGGCTTATTAAGGACACTGACTCAAAACCATGGAAAATATCCTTAATTTCCCCATAGACTTGGAGTGACATGAGACACTTTGAGAACCAGTTATAGAATAAAAATTTATTTTACACATATTTGCAAGTTTTAAATACAATATGCTTACATCCTGTGCACTTCAAGTGGGGTCCCAAGAGAACCAAATCGTCTGAATGGGGCTAGCTCTCCTCCGCACCAAGCACACCGCAGGCGGCCCTCCCCAGCATGGTAGAAGCCAGCACTGACCAGTGCTTCTCGAGATACAGAAGTATCCTGAATTAAAAAAAATTAAACTGAAATCACCCAAGGAAACAAAAAGTAGTCTATCTTATAGATTTTTAATTTCTAAAGATAGATTATTTTTTTACAACATAAAACTTGAAAGTTCTTTAACCCTTTGAACACTGCGGGAAACCCTTAGTAATTAAGAGGAAAATGCTATAAAAAGCCAATGACTTTTTAAGTTTTCTAAATTACGTTCAAACTGGTTGCAGTGCATTAGGCATACTTGTCAGTTTTAATGTGGCGTTCAAAGGGTTAAGAAATACTTTTTATCTTCCAAATTAACACACTTTTTACAATCTTAATTGTTGTTAATTAATGAAACATATTTATGATATCTATCAAAACGGGAACGGGAGCGGGCATCTACTCCGAGGACAGAAAACTGTTTCAGAGCATGGGACAGTTCGCTACCGTATTTCAATCAGAAACATATGCGGTAACTGTCTGTGCTAAAATGAATTTAGAGCAAGGGTTTAAAGATCACGATATCTATATTCTAACTGACAGCCAGGCGACTCTTACTGCGCTTAACTCTGACAGAATCGATTCCAGATTGGTCTTGGATGGTGTGAATGCCTTGAACCAACTGGGTAGACACAACAGACTGAGGCTGGTTTGGGTACCGGGTCACGTTGGAGTTGAGGGCAATGAGAGGGCCGATGAGCTGGCAAGGAAAGGATCGAGTATGCCATTTGTAGGACCCGAACCCTTCGTAGGCCTATCCTATAGCGTGGTAACTACTGCAATCAATGCGTATGTCGACAGTAGACACCAAGCCGAATGGAGAAATATGAGTGGACATTTACACTCGAAGGAAACACTTGGCTTGGACAGCGCCAGGTGGCACAAAGTGATCTGCAAATACAGCAGGAAACAGACAAGAGTTCTAGTGGGAGCCCTGACTGGACACTTTGAAAATAACAGTCATCTCTTTAAACTAAAAATTGTCGAAAGCCCACTATGTAGGGCATGTGAGGAATCGGAGGAGACAATGAGACACATTCTGTGTATCTGTGACTCGTTAGCTGGTAAGCGTTTTGACCTCTCAGGATCACCTCATCCTGAGCTAGAGGACTACAGGCACTACGCACTGGGCGATGTTCTGAAGCTCATGCAGTCCTTCTTCAGAATAAACCGTGCGGGTGAGTAAGGCATGGGGTAAGTACAAAATAACCCAAAGGTTAGACGTGCTACCGACTCTGAGTCGGCCCCATCGAAGATAAGATAAGATATGATATCTATAGATATGACCTCACTAACTGTCATATAAGAATGCACTTTTTGTTCATAAACAGATATTAAGTCCAACAAGGTTGAAGTTATAACTTGATGGTGTTAATTAAAGGCCAAATAATGCAGATGCCCTGAACATACAATTTTTGCTCAACCTTCAATGTAGATTTTAGACAAGTTTACATAAATAAATAAAAAAGGTTATTTTCAAACTTCTGGGATGGGCTTTACAGTAGCTAAGCATGAATTTAAACCATTTTTAAAATCATATTGTGAAGAAGACCAAAGCAAGCTCTATTAGATCCAATTAATTACAAATTAGTGCAAAGCTATTTTAAAGCTTACCCAACATGTCTTATTAAAATATGAAAATATTTCACTACATAAAATGCATTATTTTTTTCATGTTTTTATAACAGGGTATGATATATACTAAAAAATGTCTTTTATTTTCACAATGAAACACTATACCTACTGTCAAATGTCACATGCAAGTTATGTTTACTTGTGATAAAGTTGTTATCATCTTTCTCAACATTTTAAAATAGAACATTAAGAAGTATGTTGCTAAAAATACCTTTACATAAACATTGATTATAGGTAACTCTTACATTCCAGTTGATAAATGATAACATCCTCAATGGATCACATCTGTATGCTTCGTCTTCCTCAGTCAGTCCATAGTCGGAAGATGACTCTACAGGTTCATTTTGTTCTTCAGGCGACCACGACGTGGAAGAGTCTACATTGGCCGGGCATTCCGACCCTAGCACCAAAGGCACGTTTCCTGACTGCCGGGGATTCACAACAAACTCGCAATTCGGCTCCATGTGACGATGACGCCACATTACTTGATCGCCGTAGTTCCACTGCGATATTTTACCGCCACAACTGAAGCACTGTACTTCAGTTCCTTCACCAGTATAGTAAAATCCTGCTTTAGCTATTCTTATTGGATCTACGGGTGCTGAAGCGGGCCAACTCGAAAACGTATTAAGCCTATTTGTCTCATAATTCATTTTTTATTACAACACTACACAAAACGACAAAAAAGTCTGTAAAACAAGATATTACCTACACTCACAGTCGTTATTTAATTGTTGGTAAATAAATTTAATTCGAATGTTAAATCTGATTTGATTCCAAGATTTTTGGAGATAAAATTATGAATACGACAAAGCGAAATGAACAACAAATTCTTGCAAATTGGTTTAGTAAGATGTCAGATGACACTGACAATTCAGCGTTAACTGTCACTGCGACGTACAACTTTTTTTTTTGTGAATTATTTTCCGATATTTGGCTTTTAACGCCTTTTAGCCTTTCATATTTTATTTTCATTCAATAGGTATGCGATGCGTGCGACCTAAAACCTAAGAGTAAGGAAGTCTATGGAGAAGCCCTTGTCAACATATATGAATTTTTACTTATACAAATATCAGGCATTTATGGTACAAAGTGTGAAATATAACTTTGTCTCTTTCTTTCTTCAGTACAATTGCCTTTGACAAAAGAGACATACATATTTTAGTTTTTGCTAATTTATGGTAAAAGCTGTCAAAAGTTTAGGTACGTGCCAAAATCCGCCATATTATGTAACGAGTTTCGTGGTAGTTGTGCTGTCAACGGAGGACATACTCTTTCAAATCTGTTCAAAATTCAAAATTCAAAATTCAAAAATGCTTTATTTTTCTCTCCAATCCTCATCAATAACCAGATATACAAATTGTGGTAGACTATCTATAAGATTGTGAGAGACTGGTGCCTGAACTAAGCAGAGCCTGTATCTCAGTACACCAGCCTCTCCCCTCACGAATATGAAGCATGAAAATAATATTATGGTTACAATATAGGGCATATGAAAAACAAAAATAAGACAAAAGCTACTAGGTACCTAGTTACTAATTACTTATCTAAGTGAGCTTAGTGCTCAACACTTAATAACTAGTTGCGTTCAGAATCATGCAATTGAAGTGTAGACACCATACATAGGTGATGAAATGTGGTGAACGTGTGCGTGTGCGTGTGCGTGCGTGCGTGCGTGCGTGTGTGTGTGTGTGTGTGTGTGTGTGTGTGTGTGTGTGTGTGTGTGTGTGTGTGTGTGTGTGTGTGTGTGTGTGTGTGTGTGTGTGTGTGTGTGTGTGTGTGTGTGTGTGTGTGTGTGGGGTGTGTGTGTGTTTGTGTGTGTGTGGATGTGTGTGTGGGTGTGTGTTAGTATGGATGTGTGTGTAAGGGTGTGTATGGGAGGGTGTTTTGTGTGGATGTGTTTGTTTGAGTGTGTGTTATTAAAGCTCATATTAATCTAAGTGAGTAATGAGTAAGTGAATAAATTATTAAGGTTATGTATCTAAACCAAGGGTAGAATTAAACTTTCCGTGTCAGTGTAGCTAAGACATTGTAGGAAATCGGTGACTTTCTTTTTGCAAGTAAATTTTGATAGTAAGGAGAGTTCTAAAATACGATTAATTTTATTGTATAGGAAAGGGCCTTGGAAACAAAAAAAGCGTTTAGTAAAGACTGTATTCAGAAGCGGCAATACAAAAGGCGAGGGATGGCGAGAAGATCGTGAAGAGACGGGGGTAGGTAATTTTTCAGTATGCTGTTTGAGGACAGTAACAAGAACATAGAGTTGACGGACTGTAAGTACCTTACATTCTTCATACAGGGTAGAAGTGGGAAAGAAGAAGGGTTTAAACAGACAGACCTTCAAAAGTGCTCTTTGAGCGCGTTCTAATACAAGAAGGTGCGTCTTTGCCGCACCTCCCCATACTATTATACCATATAGAATGATTGATTGACATAATGCCACATAGACAAGTCTAATAACGTGTGGTTCGGCAACATGGCGAAGTTTTTTGAAGACATAGATGAGCTTACGGACCCTGCCACTAACTATTTTGAGATGAGTTTGGAAGGTAAGTCTGTCATCTAAAGTAATGCCTAAATATTTTATAGTAGTAGAATAATTTAAGGAAGGACAGGTACAGGAGACAGGATTGACAGAGGAGTGTGAGTGGGCGGTTATTGTGAGAGGACTTAGATTTTCAGAAGGGGTATATATAGAAAAGGTGAGATAGGTAGTTTTTTTAACATTGAGTGTTAGCAGGTTACAGCGCAACCAGTGTGACACTGTATCGAATCCAATCTGTGCACATTTAAAAGCCTCATTCCAGGACTTTGCCGAGAACAATAGGGCCGTATCATCTGCATAAGAGACTACTGTGCAGTTAGGAATCATAAGAGAACAGAGGTCATTAATATACACCAGGAATAGGGTGGGCCCAAGGATGCTACCTTGTGGGACCCCATATTCAACTGGAAGAAACGAGCTGACGTGCCCGTCGATGACCACACACTGACTGCGACCACTTAAGTAGCTCTTAAACAGAGACAGCTGAGTACCTCGTATACCCATGGCCTCTAATCTCTGCAAAAGTATTTGGGTCGAGACCGTGTCGAACGCCTTCGCAAGGTCTAAAAAGACACCAACACATTTTTTGCGATTGTCGAGATTCCTAACTATGTGATCTGTCACTGTATGAACTGCATCTGCAGCTGATCTGCCAGGTCTGAAACCGAATTGGTTTGGGGATAAAAGTTGTTTCTCCTCTAAGAAGCTCATGAGACTCTTATTTATTATGCGTTCAAGGATCTTCGACAACGCCGTTAGCATTGAAATAGGACGATGGTCGTTCGCACGGCCCCTGTCTCCACCCTTAAAGATGGGGTGAACAATAGCCTTTTTGAATGCCGAAGGAAATACACCTGAGCTTAAACTTGCATTACAGATGTGGGAAATAATTGGGGCTAGTATTTTATAATTCCGCTTGAGTAATGCAGGTGAGATATTGTCCCAACCTGGGGCACAACTGTCTTTTAAAGATAAGATAGTGTTCTCTACTTCTTCTATGGAGGGTTCAAGAAGAACAAAAGAGCAAAGAGGAGGACAAATTTTAGGAAGAGGTGAGGCCGAATTAGGTGGATTATTTTTTATAATCTCCTGTGCGAGAGAGCTACCAGCATTTGCAAAAAACGAGTTGACATGGTCTGTTGCTTCTTTTGGAGTCAACTTACAATTTAGAAGTTCATGAGACCTATCCAGGTTTTTATTTAAGTTACTCACACTTTTTATAGCATTCCACAGTTTCTTAGAGTTGGAACCTGCGTTTAATAGAAGAGATTTCTCATAATTATTTTTAATTTTCTTCAGTAGTTTATTACAGAAGTTGCGATACCTATAATAAGTAGTTCGTAGAATATAATTTTCAGGGTGTTTTCTTAATTTAATGTGCATTTTATCCCTATTACGAATGCATCTTAAAAGACCAGGAGTCATCCAAGGCTTGATAGTACGATACCGGTGAGAAAATTTAGTGACAATCGTGTAGGATGAGCTAATAGATCTTAAGATGGCTATAAAATTGTTTGTTGCCTGATCAGGATCGGAGGAGCTAAGCACAGATGAAAAGTCGGTGCGGATTAGAGCCTTCGAAATGCCGTTATGGTCAATCCTGCTTGCGAGTCGAACAGAATTTGAAATATATTTTTTTTTATTTAAGGACAAACATACTGCACTGTGGTCTGTGATAGTTGTTTGAACCACCAACACAAGTGCGGCCAAGGGTGATTTCAACATAGCATGATCAAGACACGTGCCAGAGGGAAAACGAGTTGGAAAGGTGTGGGTTGGAAGGAGCCCATGATGTGTTAAGGTGTTTAAATATTCTTCAGCATCTAAATCTAACCTTTCCGGAGTGATATCTATATTAATGTCTCCCATTATTATTATATTTTTAAAATTTCGTAACGAATCGAGTAAATTGTTTAGAGAATTAATGAAATTTGTTTTTGATTTAAAAGCACAGGGGCGATAGATACCTATAATCGCCGTATCAGTATTATATTTAATTAAAATAGCACTGGCATCCGCTAAGTTTGCTTCCTCCAATGACACTCCTATAAGGTCCGTCTTGCAGTAAACTAGTACTCCGTCATTTTGATTTATTGGGTTACTAGAAGAAACATAGCGGAAACCGTCTAAGTAGGGCATGATAGGGTTCGATTCCAAATAACATTCGGTGAGGATAATAACATCAGGGAGACTGTCAAACTCGGTAAGCAATATTTGTAAATTAGAAAAATTGGCTGATAAACTACGAATATTTTGTGTCAATATGTTTAAATTTTTATTCCGATTTATAAGATGATTTTTTATTTCTTGGGCATCGCAATTGAAGGCCGAAGCAACGGAGACTTTGTCTATGTCATCAAATAATTGGCTATTCATTGTACCGAACAAAACTGATTAAAAGCTTATCTAACCAGTTTGCTTGAACAAATATGAGGTTATATTGCTTAAATAATAAGCAAAAATTATAATTTTATGAATGCGTAGAATATTTCTACTCGGGCTATTGTTAGTACAATGACAACAAGACATTATAAGTGACATTTCCATCGTAGATGTTCGGCGTTGCATGTATTTAATATTAAGTATATGAGAAGAAAATTTATGTTTATTTATATTAAACGCAGATATGACAGTTTTGGAATGCGAAGAGCAGATATAATATGAGTTGTGTAGGTGGAAATTATGCATGGCATCATTAACAAGGCAATTACATGAGTCCGAACGGTACTTAACAAACTGGTACTTATGATATAATATAGTTAAGAAAATAATAAATGAAGATATTCTTATTCTAAGTATGGACATGTTACAAAAACTACAAGAAAGCCCTAGATTTGTGGCTGGGGACCAGAAAGTTGGCCTTCGGATGTCACAATGATAGGCTTGCTGCCATCCTCTTTCCTTAGCAATACTCGTCCACCCGAGGTCCAAACGTATTTGTAGTTTTCTGCCCGGGCGTGCTCGCGAGCCAGGTAGAACAGACGGCGGGCCCGCGCGGTAAGGTGCTCGGCAATATATATAGGCTGTTGAGAACCTCCGACTACAGTGGAGTTGAGCTTGCTGTTTGAAGAACCCTTGTTGTAGTCTTTGAAAGCTTTCAAGACTTTGTTCTTTAGAAAAACCGAGTTTAGAGTGCATGCAATGGAGACGCTGTCTGACCTAGTTGGGAGCTTGCGAATATCAAAGAAATCAGATTGGGATACTTCTACGGACAGTTCCTTAAAGATACGCGTGACAGTAATCAACAGATCTTCCTGGGAAAAAGTTTTATTCGGGAGGTATATGTTTCGAAGTTCCAGGGAGCTCGAGCGGGAACGACGGTCAATCTCCTCCATTATATGTTCACTCTTCGAAACACGCTCAAGAAGAGCCTGCGATTGATTTTGCTGAACAACGAGTTGTTGAAGAAGGTCGTCATATTTTAAAGTCAGAAGCTCAATGGACTTTTCTGTGACACTCTGGGACATAAGAATTTCAGAGTTTTGTCTGATGAGATCTTGCATACATGTCTTTATATCTGATAGTTTCTCATCCGACTCCTGCTGCCAGATGGTAATAGTACTAATGAACTTATCAATTTTAGTTATTTCCGATGATTCTTCACCGCAATTGCATCTTCTTCTCTTTAGGCGTTGAGTTATGTTGTCCGCGTCAGCCGGGACGCTGTCTTGACCTAGGCTAATATTTGGTGTAGAACCATAGTGCGCAACATCTTGATTTACAGGGCTACGCAGCATGTTTGCGCTCAAATAAGACTGCACTAAACTTGCTTGATAATTTGTTTACGCGGTGACAAGATGTGCAGTAGATGTCGATCTAAGCGAGCAACTCAGCGGAGAATATAATGTGAAATTAAAAATGTGCTATTGGGTCACCTAATTAGTCACTGCTCTGTTTGATTGCTCGTACGCAGGTAGGCGTCGCCGCTGATTGACGAATAGGATCCTTCCGTGCGAAACTATGCAAATGCGGCGAAAGTGACAAATAGTTATATCTCACTCACACTGATAGGTGTCCTTGTCAAGGGTCGGTCGCGTTGCGTTTGCGTTGCGTATCCCTGTAGCTTATGGGCGCCTAGTACTCGGAGCAATTCTATTTCACAAATATTACTTTATTTACTAATTTAAATTAAAATGAAATTGGGTTGTGCTTTAAATACGTCTAGTCTGCCCGAGATCCGAGAGGGGAGAGCTATGGTCAACGGGTGTTGTTTACTATTTGGAAAAGTTGAGATTTGGGACAAAAATACGCGAAAATAAGGTAATAAATACGTGGAAGTGTGAGAAAACTGTTTATCAAGTTGACTAAATGTTGTATTGTGATGTGTGGTGCAAGAAAAAACATAAATCAACCATAATTGACTCTTCATAGGTTAGTAACCCGTTTTCTAGCAAGAAAGCTCTTTATTGATTCTGATTGAGAAGCAAAATAAAACACGATCTTAAATTTATGTATAAACTGTTGTTAACTGGTCATATTTTTGTAATACAGTCAGTATTTTCATTTATTTTATTCCTCATTTGTTTACATACTTGAATAGGGTTGTGCATTATCTAAATAAAAAATAATATTTTTTTTATAGGTTTCCGATGAATGAAGCTTTGAGGACTAAATGCTTAGAGGCTATCCGGTTCGGAAAAATATAATCCTCGGCAACAGGATTGGTATCATCATCATCATCATCATTTCGAGTAGGTGTCACGGTCAATCGACCATGCACACCCTGGTGTCAGAGTTCTTCGGAACCGCCTCTCGCCTCTCTTGGTACATCTGCTCTTTGCATTTTGAGGAAAGCTGTTTCAATAGAACGCTTGAAGTTATGATATGAGACTTCGTGACAACTCATCGCCAACAATATTTTCATTTCCGGTAAGTTAAATGTATACAGTTAATGTCAATGAATAAATGTTTTAGGGTTCGGTACCCAAAGGGTAAAAACGGGATCCTAATGATATGGCTCTGGTGTCCGTCTGTCACCAGGCTGTATCTCATGAACCGTGATAGTTAGACAGTTGAAACTTTAACGGATGGATATATTTCTGTTGCCGCTATAACGACAAAAACTAAACAATAGAATAAAATAATTAACAAAGGGGGCTTCCATACAGCAAGCATGATTTTTTTGCAGTTTTTATAGATAATAGTACAGAACCCTTCTTCGTGCCTGAGTCCGACTCGCACTTGGCCGGTTTATTCGTTTTTTCTGTCAGACAATACTAAAAACCATTGGGTGATTTGGCAGGAGTAGCCGGCTCATGCATGCAGATGTACGCAAAGTTATGTGTGGCAACGTATTGTCGAATTATGGATGCGATCATATGATGACATGCATACAACAATGCACTTAATAGATTATACTTGTACATAATCCTTACTAATATTATAATATTATAAATGCGAAAGTGAGTTTGTTTGTTTGTTACGCTTTCACGCCGTAACTACTGAACCGATCATCATGAAATTTTGCATACATGTTCTCCGGAGTACGGAGAAGGACATAGGCTACCTTTTATCCCGGGAAAAATTACTACTATTCCTGAGGGATCGACATTGACCCGGGCGGAGCCGCGGGCAAAAGCTAGTTTATTATAATTGTGTTAATTATTTGCACGTTTACTTATCAGCACCGGCTACACAAGAGAAATTTGTACTGCGTGAAACAAGCAATATCAATCCTGATTTTGCTAGTACGACGTTTTATTCCTATTACCAGTATCAGATGAAGTTCAGAAAGAGGTATGTAAATAAAACATATTTTTTAAATATTTCGATAAAACAATACCTTGTGGCATTATGATCCAACAATTAAAATTATATGCATAATATAATATTTTTTAAATCTGAAATTATAATATTCATTTAAGTGTTAAGATACAGGGCGTATGCATGAACTTGTCAGTAATGCGTCTTTCTTATTATCTTAGCAGTGCAGTACAAGTTTCAAATCTTTTCATTGGCTGGAGCTAACTAAATAACGAAAGATTTTTTTTTTTTTAAATTTAAAAATAAAAAATAAATTAAAAAAAATGATTAAATGAAAATATCTTTCAGATAGATGGTTTTTAAACAAATTAAATCTTTTTAGGAATGATTAAGTAAACAAAGTTATAAAATAAATTGTCATTTTATTATCCTTTCCCAAAATGTTTTTATAAGCGCTCTGTCGGCTCTGTGTACAAAACAAGAGTACTGTTTAAAGTAGATCATTACAGAGTATGGAAGTGACAACCCTAGGCAATGGCAGCCATTTTATGTAACGATTCTGTGATGTAGGTATACACGATTTTTTTGTAGGTATTTCCAGTCCTCTTTTTTCTTTGGTCTGAGCCTGAGGTCTGAGCCTAAAACTGTCTGTCAGTATTTTTTTTTTCATATTTTTTTACGGCAATTGGCTTTCTATGCCTTTTAGCCCTTCATATTTTTCTACGTGTTATTATCAACGAAACGAAATGGTGGTGTAATTCATTTCGGTGATTCAATGGAGCCCCTGGCGACAATTCCCACGAATCCACTGGTTAGATCATAGACGCAGTAGCAATAAGGCGAGTGACCACCAGCCCACTATGTAAATCTCACTACAGCCCCACCATGACACTTTATTTTATTTATTTATTTGTCCGTATTATATCTATTTAGTTATTCCACTCATTGTTCATAAATATGGGCATTAATAACACTAAATTACACCGATTTCACGTTATAAAGTTCACTAGATGCAATTTGCAAAAGAATCCAAAACAAAACCGTGCAGTCCACAGATTTGAAAGAGTATGTGCAGCTAGTAATAGTATCTTCTTCGTAGTTTGTGATGTGCAGTCCGCCGAAATTCCCGCCAAGATCTCCTGTCTGTCAGTGTAAAATTGACACTCTTTTTTTTTAATTTCCCTGTTTTCGACGTTTGGCTGCCTACTCCTTTTCTCCCTTCATATTTAATTTTTCATCGTGTGTCATTATTTCATCAAGAATCTCAAAATCATTTTAAATAAATCCAAGGCTTTTTTTGTACGTTTACATGGTACATAAAAAACACTTACTATATGTATAGATGGGTACATACGTGATAAAAATAGAATCCTATTAATATATATTTGCTATTAATATATTCCTCATCCTCAATCTACCTAATATATTAATGCTTATTTCAATTGTTTTTGTTCATGCCCTTTACAATACCTGTACATATTTTACTTACCGATGAAATGATAACTTATTGCCTTGCCATTGCGTTTAGAACCGGAGGCAAAACATTCCCACATTTTAAAAACCGTTTCTCCCGTGGTGGCTCAGAACAATTAACCCGTGGTGGTTATACCATATTATCTTATCTCTATAGGTCATGTACATAAGTACATTACATTACACTACACCATCATTTCGGTTATACAGAAGACAAGAATAATTCGAAGAATAAGTAAACGCAGGCTAAAAAATAAGCTGCTGATTGAAGTTTGATGGCCAAATAAAAAAAATATTGCCAATGTCAACTTTATCAAATGTCAACGTTCGGTCCCGTCTCGTCTCGGCCTTCCCGGCAGGTTGTAATTGAGGGTCGTTTGGATTTTCCATTTTCCATCTCGGTTTTATAATTTAGGAACCGCAAACTACAATGTTTTTATATATTTTGATTATTTTAGTTACCGTTGTCGCTCTTGTAGCTTCTGTGTTGTATTATTCATTAGAACATAAGAAAGTGTATCAGAGTTTAGAGAATAAACATGTAGTTGTGACCGGTGGCTCCAGTGGCATAGGAAAAAGCGCTGCATTGGAGGCAGCAAAATTGGGAGCAAATGTTACTATTATAGGCCGAGATGTTCAGAAGTTGAAGTCAGCTGTGGAAGAAATATCTGCAGGGTGTTCAAATGAAAGTGGCCAGCAGAAAGTTAATTATGCGGTTCTGGATGTGACGTCCGATTATCAGACCATAGCGAAATGTTTATCAGGTCTTGAAGAATCAGTGGGTCCAATTTTTATGCTTGTTAATTGTGCTGGCATGTGTATTTGTGGCAAATTCGAGGATATGAAGCCTGAAGACATCAAGCAGATGATAGATCTGAACTACTTTGGCACTGCATATGCTTCGAAGTATGTATTGCCTGGCATGAAGACTAGGAATGAGGGAATTATTGTTTTTGTAGCATCAGAAGCAGCATTTATTGGTAAGTTTGCATTAACTGTGTTCATGTTTCATGTGTGGTTTTACCATATTAATCAGCCAGATTGTGTGGTCACTCTCCCCAAACTATGGTGCACCTTCTCTCATGTCCCGGATGCCCAATCACCTGCATTCTGGGACCTCCTCCTTAGAAGCATCCAAAAAAGGCATAGAAATAGCTCATTATTGGGCAGAAAAATATAGGATATGCAAAGTACCATTGACACAAGATTTAAATAAAAACATTCCTTTTTTTTTTTTTTATAATGATTAACATACATTTCATGCTATTTCTTTTTTAATATTATATATAATCTATTGAAATAAGGAATGTGTAATAGATATTTTTATTTTGTAGAAGTACATAAAGAAGAGACTTCTTTATTTTTACAGGTATTTATGGTTATGGTGCATACAGTGCTGCAAAATGGGCTTTAAGAGGATTAGCAGAAACAATCCTCATGGAGCTAGTTGGAAGTAACGTAAGACTGATGTTGTCATTCCCACCAGACACCGACACTCCTGGCTTTAAAAATGAAGAGTTGACAAAACCAAAGGAAACAAAACTTATTTCCTCTTCAAGTGGCCTGCATTCTCCTGATGATATTGGAAAGAAACTCATCCATGATGCTATGGTAAGCTTTGATAGTATAATTGTATTAGTCCAATAATATTAATATAAATATATAAGGACAAACACACACAGATTGAGCTAGTTGCTAGCTCAATCTCTGTTGTTTGCTAGCTAAGTTATTAACTTCTGTATTTTAATAATATATACTTGTATATCATAAACATCTAAGACCCAGGACAATTTGAAAAATATTGTTTTATTATCTTTACCTGGCTGGGGATCGAACCCACTTGATTCACTATGTGATGACACTTTGCTATAGAAGCGAAACTTGGTACCCATTTTGGCAACCAACCAAACTCACTGGTGTCCAGCGACAAACAGTTCATATGCTATTTCATACATTTTGTTTAAACTCCCCACATAAATGAGGTTGGTGGCTGCCATTTACTACAGTGCCTTCCAATCTCCTCTTGTGGTCAATGCAGGTCACACAAGGCACCAACACCTGCCACTGTCGCTATGTTTTACTGTGTGAACATGCAAGCAACAAGCTCCTACAAGATCAGTTACAACTGAATGTGGAGCCATGTCCATCAACATCGGTTTGCCAATATTTAATTTTACATAGATGAAATATTCATATGTAATTATTATTGTTTCAGATTGGAAAACTGTACTCTACGTATGGCATGTCAGGTAAAATACTCTCTCTTCTATATGGAGGATCCCTGGAGAGTGTATCTCAAATAATCATGCAGGTATTTTCAATGGGATTATTAAGAGCCGTTATGGTTAGTATTATATTGTCATTCCATTCAATTGTTAAGGATGTAGCAAAAGAGAGGAAGATAGAGGAAAAAGAGAAAAGTAAATAAATAGAACAATTTTTTATAGTATTTCAACTAGAGATGGGCAATCCACCCACCCGGGTTTAAACCCAGTTGGGTAAAAACCGGGTGTTTTGGGTGTTTTGGGTTTAAACCCAATAAGCACCCAATTTTTTGGGTTTTTACGATTTTTTACTTTAATTATGCTACTTCTTGACCTGACTAAGCTGGTGCAGTGGACTACAGTTCCAACCCTTCAGGTCCAATTGGTCAACTTCCCTCCCATACTTACGTTTTAGTTTTATGCCCTCATCAAATAATATTTTTTTGCGATAGAGCGAGGCGACATGACCAGAGGATAAAATAAACGGGTATTTTGGATTGTTAGTAGCTCAATAATTTAAATATTGTCGCGAAGCTCCCAGAATGGAATAGTCTAGAACTTATCCGAACACCGTCTGTCGCGCTCATAAATCTTATATCTTGCTCACACATAGGTATGTATTCTAGGTTAGCGGGAATACACACTATCGAATATTACTTATTGTTTTGACCGTGTTGAAGGTTTCATTTATGATACATGCTTTTTTTTTCACCGACTTCAAAAATGGAAAACGATGTTCGACAGTTTGAATGTTGTCTAGGTATTTTGAGGTGTAGATCTCGAAAATGACGTCAGTTTTAGAATCCAAGATGGCGGACCCGAATTGTTATAAAAATCGACATGGGTTTCGTTTTCTAGTTTTTTTAGGTGTAGATCTCAAAAATGATGTCAGTTTAGGAATCCAAGATGGCGTACGTGACTTGTCATAAAAAATCGACATGGATGACGTTTCTATGTTTCTTGGGAAGAAGATCTTGAAAATAATGTCAGTTTTGTAATGTAAGATGGCAGGGCTTTGCATGGTAATTCATCATGGGTGTTGATCCCTTAGTTTTTTGGGGTGTAAATAACGCAATTTTCGAGGAAGAATAGGAAACAACACCCATGATGATTTATCATAAACTGTCGTCATCTTTGATTCCAAAACTGATTTTATAATCTAGATCTACACTACTAAAAACCTAAAAAATTACACGCGTCGATTTTTCATGACAAGCATGGGGTGTAGATCTCGAAAATGATGTCAGTTTTCGAATCCAAGATGGCGGACGTAACTTGTCATGAAAAATTTACATGGATGTTATTTCTAAGGCTTTTTGGGGTGTAGATCTCGAAAATGATGTCAGTTTTCGAATCCAAGATGGCGGACGTGACTTGCCATGAAAAATTTACATGGATGTTATTTCTAAGGCTTTTTGGGGTGTAGATCTTGAAAATGATGTCAGTTTTGGAATCTAAGATGGCGAATCTTAGATTCCAAAACTGACATCATTTTCGACATCTACACCCTAAAGAACGTAGAAAACGAATCCGATGTCGATTCTTCATGAGAAAATGCCTCCGCACTCTTAGATACCAAAATCGACGTCATTCTCAAGATCTACACCCCAAATAGCCTTAGAAATAACATCCATGTAAATTTTTCATGACAAGTCACGTCCGCCATCTTGGATTCGAAAACTGACATCATTTTCGAGATCTACACCCCAAAAACGTAAAAAAGAACACGCATGTCGATTTTTCATCAAAACTCGCGTCCGCCATCTTGAATTCCAAAACTGACTTCATTTTCGAGATTTTCACCCTAAAAACCTAGGAAACGACTCACTCCAGTGTCGATTTTTCATGACAAGTCGCGTATGCTATCTAAGATTCCAACATTGACATCATTTTCAAGATCTACGGTGTTTTTTGTGATCTCTCCAAAGCATTTGATTGTGTAGACCACGATACCCTGCTGTCCAAATTGAAACACTATGGGATTAAAGGTAAATCTATTGCATTAATCACATCTTATTTGAGTAGCCGAATTCAAAAAGTTAGCGTTGATAGGGTTCAATCCTCGGGATCATCTGTTAAGATGGGCGTACCCCAGGGCTCTATACTAGGCCCCTTGTTGTTTCTTATATATATTAATGATCTGCCATACTATGTTCACACATGTAAAGCTGTACTATTTGCCGATGATACTTCTCTTATTTTCCCTGTTGATAGGACAACAGACAATTTTGACGAGGTCAATAGTACATTAGCTCAAGTATTAGAGTGGTTTACAGCAAACAATTTGCTGTTGAACGCTAAAAAGACGAAGTGTATTAAATTTTGTTTACCGAATGCTACAAAAGTACCAACACGCATAGTGGTCGAAAACGAAACGATAGATTTGGTAGATAAAACAGTATTTCTTGGGATGACAGTTGACTCGGGACTTCAATGGGGTGCCCATATCACATCCTTAGTGGGTAAACTTAGTTCGGCTGCTTACGCTGTTAGAAGAATAAGACAGTTGACTGACGTTGATACTGCGCGTTTGGTATACTTCAGCTACTTTCATAGGGTCATGTCGTATGGGATATTACTATGGGGTAACGCAGCAGAAGTTAATACCATATTCGTCCTTCAAAAACGCGCTATCAGATCTATATATAAACTAGGTGCTAGAGAATCTCTTAGAGAATTGTTTAAAAATATAAATATTTTGACATTCCCCGCGCAATACATATTTGCAAATATTATGTTTGTACGTAATAATGTTCATCTTTACGCGAAAAATAGTGATATCCACAACAGGAATACGAGAAATAAAAATAAATTAGCGACACCAACTTTGCGATTACAGAAAACAATGAATTCATTTTTGGGACTTAGTATACGCTTCTATAATAGAATTCCTGAAGAAATATTGGCTCTGTCATTAGGTAAGTTTAAGACTGCTGTTAAAAATCAATTGCTTAAAAATGCCTATTATTGTATTAATGACTATTTATCAGATAAAACTCCATGGAAGTAATATATTCATTAAATTGTACATCGGTGATTACTTAATGTAAAATAATTCAATTTGTTATAAATATGTGAAAGTGTAGCCCTTCAGGCACGTAGGGACCAATACTGGACTGAGTTTCTTTCGGCGTATTCTTCTCAGCAGTGGTCGTTTCGAAACGCTAGTAGCTTATCGATTTTGCAAATATTAAAAATAATAATATGACGTTCAGAAAGAGATACATGATATCCAAATTTGAATAAAATTCTATTTTATTTCATTTCATTTCATTTCATTTCATTTCTACACCCCAAAAAGCCTTAGAAATAACATCCATGTAAATTTTTCATGACAAGTCACGTCCGCCATCTTGGATTCGAAAACTGACATCATTTTCGAGATCTACACCCCAAAAAACGTAAAAAAGAACACGCATGTCGATTTTTCATCAAAACTCGCGTCCGCCATCTTGAATTCCAAAACTGACGTCATTTTCGTAATTTTCACCCTAAAAACCTAGGAAACGACACCAGTGTCGATTTTTCATGACAAGTCGCGTATGCTATCTAAGATTCCAACATTGACGTCATTTTCAAGATCTACACCCCAAAAAGCCTTAGAAATAACATCCATGTAAATTTTTCATGACAAGTCACGTCCGCCATCTTGGATTCGAAAACTGACATCATTTTCGAGATCTACACCCCAAAAAACGTAAAAAAGAACACGCATGTCGATTTTTCATCAAAACTCGCGTCCGCCATCTTGAATTCCAAAACTGACGTCATTTTCGAGATTTTCACCCTAAAAACCTAGGAAACGACACCAGTGTCGATTTTTCATGACAAGTCGCGTATGCTATCTAAGATTCCAAAATTGACGTCATTTTCGAGATCTACACCCCATAAAACCTGGAAAACGACATTCATGTCGGTTTTTTATGACAAGTTTTTTCTGTAACTACCAATGTCGTCGCTCGGGTGGAGCGATAACAAAGGGTATATTTTTTTAGGTTAAATGGTATAAGAATTATAACGATAGATAATTGCCTCAAGACATTCTGAAGTCATTGTGGAATAAGATGCTCCTGTACACTGTATTTTAATACAAACATAATCTCTAAAAATAACAATACACTCCTTTTTTGAAGTCATGTAAAAAGAAAACTATCAAAAACTCAAATTTTAATACCTACATAAGAAAATAAAATAATATCATTTTACACCTTAGAATTATTTATTCTTCTAATTACATCCACCGACTCACTACTACCGCACAGTCATTGCCGCACTCGTTCTAACATAAGGTCTGACACAGCATGCCGTCTCTTTCTACTTTGGCGCAAAGCTTTTAAAATATTTACGGCAAGCAAAAGACCAACATGTTGGTCAACTGCAACATGAAAACACAGAACTAATTATTTTCATCTCGGTTTTTATAATAGTAAACATTTTAAAGTTTCCTAAAATTTTATTAAGTACGTACCTAATATTTCTTTAAATTATTTTAACGTACAGCAACGTAGAATTGATCATTACTATTTAATAAAAATATATTTTTCATATATTACTAACGTTTTTGACAAATAAAGTAAACACCCAATTTTTTGGGTGTTTAAGGGTGTTTATTGGGTTTTTACCAAAGCACCGGGTTTAAACCCGGTGCTTTGCCCATCTCTAATTTCAACTAAGAGATTTAAAGAATGTTGTAAAGAAGTACATATTTTATATACATGTTTATGTAATCACTTGTAGAGAATTGTATGTTTTGCTGGTACCATATATGCTGTTTGACACACTCCATTCCTTTCTGCTTGATTGCATTTAATGTAATATGTAACACATGAATATTTATGTTGTTATGTAGAATGCTTTTTCGTTATAAGAGTAATTAAAAATGTATATTTTTGGAATTATTAATAAAGCATTGAGAATTAAGAAGTTTTTTTTTTAAATCACTGAATGCGTTTTCTGATTTAACTGACATTTCAGAGCTTTTCCATTTCCCTCTTTCTTCCGGCAGTTACTGACATTATTCTTTTTTTTTCATATAAATTTTTAATAGCAATTTTATTATAAGTATTCAGATATTTCAAAAATGTTCACCCATTTGAAATATGACTAAACAGTGCAAAAGTGCTATAACAATTTAAATGTGGAAAGAAATAATTAAAGTTTTAGACATGTTTCAAAAATAAAAACTTTAGTAACAAAATTGACCAATTGGAAATGAATCAAACAGGGAATCTGACAGGCATTTCGCCAGAAAATAAAGATTTTATGGAAAATACATTTATTCAATACACACTATATTTTAATAAATACTTATGTTAACAACTAGTAGGTAACAAATAGAGAGGAATCATTCATCACATTAAATATTTCTTACATGTAACATTTCCTATAGTCCGGCTAGCGAGATTACCAAGAGTATGCGAGGCCTAAGCCATTGGTGTAAGTCATGTGCGAGACTGCCGGAGCCGCAGAGTATGCTACTCCTAGAAGACCACCAGCTGCCACCTGAAAACATTATAAATGTTTAAAAATCATAAGTATTATATCATAGTGACTTCTTTCATCTTATTCTAGACTAAGAACGTTTGACGGTGAGTTTTTTTTATCAACAGTCCTTATATTTGACTAGTTGAAAAGTCCTTTTATATATTTATTTGCGCAGCATTTTTTTTATGGAGTTACATGCATCGCGCATTTCAGCGAAAATAAATAAAAGGTACGTACTAAGCAGCGACGCACATTTTTCGGAAGGTAGCCAAAAACGTACTCAGTCAAAAACTTACCTAATAAATTACGACTCGTACCTAAATAAATACTTTATTTTGTATATTCAATAACAACTGATTTATGGAGCATTTAGCTTATGATTTTTTAAGAGGCAAAGATCTAATATTTTTGCTCTCTGATATTTAGTGAGTTCAGGGTAGACAGAGTCTAACTGTCTGTATGGAATGCACGGCACTGGTACTAAGTCCCGTTCAAATAAATAATTAAGTGCTTTAAGCGCGAAAGTTTAAAACAGAATAATTGTAAAAAGTTATTCTTTCTGTTCAGATAAAACACAAAATCATGAATACCGATTGAAACTAACCTAGGTACATAGCTAATAAACGTTTCAAAGATTGGTAAGTATAAATAGGTATATATGTATTTTATCCCAAAAATCTTACAGGTTCTTAAAATTCACGAAAAAAGGTTAAAAAATAATTACGTAGGTGAACAGCCCACGCGGATAAAGTCGCAGTCAAAAGCCGGTAAGTTCATTCATTATATTGTGAGGACTGACCTTTGCAACAGGCGCGGCTACTCCGACGTGAGACACGAACGGAGAGGCTATCCCTCCATAGGCAGGAGCCACAGCATAGCCAGGGTTGCTCACACGAATGTCCGCCTTACGGACGCTTGAGAAAGGCGTGTCGATGCTTTTCGAGTATGTTGATACCTGGGCGTAAGGTAATACAATTAATCCTTACTTCCTTACAAATATTATAAATGCGAAAGTGAGTTTGTTTTGTTTATTTGTTTGTTTGTTACGCTTTCACGCCGTCACTACTGAACCGATCATCATGAAATTTGGCATATACAAGTTCTCTGGAGTACGGAGAAGGACATAGGCTACCTTATATCCCGGGAAAAAGTACTATTCCCGAGGGAACGACGTTGACGTGGCGGAGCCGCGTGCGAAAGCTAGTTAAAAATAAATCATTAATTAAAATCTAAAATATTGTCAACCACTTTATCTATGGCTTCGCACGGGTGCAATGTAGATACTAATATGGGGCAGTAAATTATTTGTACATATAAACCTTCCTCTTGACTCACTTTCTTCGTGGCGCAGCGGTTAACACGCCAGCCTGCGACACGAGTGCCTGGGTTGGATCCCCGGCCAGGTCAAGATGGAAAATGATCTTTTTCAGATTGACCTGGGTTTTGGATGTGTATCTATATATGTATTTGTTATAAAATATAGTATCGTTTAGTTAGTTTACTTTGGGGCTAGTTCAATCTGTATGATTTGTCCGTATATATTTATTTATTAAATGCTAAAAACTGCATGCAACAAAATGCATTAAAACCCGTTTAGTACGAGGGGTGATCCAAAAGTAATGATAATCGGTTATTTCTAGCCAGCATAAAAATCTGAAATATTTTTTCCTGGTTGCTTATGTAGTTACTAGTTGAGCATAAAAAAATCATATAAATAGGTTACGATTTCTGGGAGATACATTTATTTGAAAACCAACCGTCGCAGTGAACACATCAAAATGGAGAAAAATGAAATCAGGGCTGTCATCAAGTACCTCTGTCTGAAAAAAATGTCTACCAAAGACATACACAGCGACTTGGTGGAAACATTGGGGGAGTCTGCTCCTCCATATTCTACAGTTGCACGCTGGGCCAAGGAGTTTAAGCTGGGCAGAACATCGACTGAAGATGAACATCGAGAAGGACGGCCATCCACGTCCCTAACCGAAGATAACGTGAAAAAAGTCGAAAATATTGTATTGGCGGATAGAAGAGTGACCATCAGGCATGTAGCTGAGATCACAGGGATCTCATATGGCAGCATTCAAAGAATCTTTGCAAACGAATTGCATATGAAGAAGGTCTCTGCGCGTTGGGTACCAAGAATGTTAACCGACGAGCAAAAGAAAAAACGTGTTGACATTTCGAGGGCCAATCTCGAAAAGTTCCAAGCAGATCAAGAATGCTTTTTATCTCGTTTTGTGACTATGGACGAAACTTGGATCCATCATTTTGATCCTGAGACCAAACAACAGTCGAAGACTTGGAAGCGAGCCTCCTCTCCGACACCGAAGAAATTCAAAGTGTCAAGCTCTGCGGGCAAGGTTATGGCGTCGGTTTTCTGGGATGCCAAAGGAATCATTATGATTGAATACTTGGAGAAGGGAGCCACTATTACTGGGTCCTACTACGCTGACCAAATAAGAAGACTGCGGGAGGCGATTAAGGAAAAAAGACGCGGCAAACTGCGAGCTGGAGTGCTGTTTCACCAGGACAACGCGCCGGCTCACAAAGCCACAGTTGCGATGGCTGCCATTCAAGAAACGGGATTCGAACTGCTAGAACACCCACCCTATTCGCCAGATCTAGCTCCCAGTGACTTCTACCTCTTTCCTCGGCTCAAAGAACACCTCAGAGGCGAAAAATTTGAAGACGATAGCGCAGTGATGGCTGCTGTTGAGGCGTTTTTGGAAGGTCAAGACAAAGAATTTTTTTTAAAAGGAATCGTGGGTTTAGAAAAAAGATGGACTAAATGTATTAACTTATTAGGAGACTACATTGAAAAATAAAATGTTTTTTTCGCTTTCATCACCGTGTTTTATTTTCATTATCATTACTTTTGGATCACCCCTCGTAATTTAAAAGATCTAAGCGAACCGACAGCGGAAGCGACTTCCCTGGAAGAGCATATCTCCCCTAAAACAGCGACATAAACAGCTCGCGTCTATACCGCGTGATTTTGCACCTCTGAACTCTTGGAAATCCTGGAATCAGAATCCCTAATGGAATACAGCATTGCAAGAATTAAAGAGAAAAAAATTACCTTCCATAGAAATTCGTTCAGCTGATCGGCGACTTTGTATACTACAGTTTTTTGCCAATTTTCAGCTTTTATTCTTGCAATTCTATATTTTATTAGGGATTCGTTTCCAGGATTTCAGTATAGGTTAGAAGATCAAAATCAAGCGCTATGATATTGTAACTAGCATAAAATTTTAATCAACGTATGTCATCGTAATATATATTACGTTCATTAAAAAAAAAAACACTGGTTTGAACTATAAGTTGTAACTAAACAACGGTATTTTAAAACCATATAATACCAGTTGCGAGGTAAATAAATACCATTACGTACTTACATGTACCAATATTTTTCACTTGCGTTTGTAGTTTGTTTACTCCATAGAAGTATGACAGAGAGACGAAAATTTTTTTTTTAAATCTATGGTTTACTCAATAGTTCAAATAACATATTTTCAGGAGTATATCGAATAGTAGGTACCTATTCTAAAAATACCTCGCTTGCGTTGCCAAATAACCCGTGAATATGTCCATCGGCAAGGTCACTCCTAATGTAGGTACACTAACCTAATGCTACCGATAAAAGTCGACAACATTTATACAAAGTCATACAAAGTGCAAATCAAGCTTGCACTTTTAATTAATAGCTGATCTTGGACTAGAGGCTACTAAGAAACCCCTAGTCTCGAGGCAACCTATATATAAATAACAACCTTTTTTATGATATAGGACGGCAAACGAGCAAGCGGGTTAACTTATGGTAAGTGATCACCGCTCAGGATCACCGCTGCCCATGTACAACTGCAACCACATTTTGACAGCCCAGCGGCCAATATGGTTAAGACGGCATCGCTACTAATAAATAAATATATAGGGACATATCACACAAATTTAGCTAGCCCCACAGTAAGTTCCATACTTGGACCACTTTTATTCATTGTTTATAGCGCTGATATCTCTCAGGTAATAATACACTGCAGTTACCATCTGCATGCAGTTGATGTACAATTATATGTCTCTGATACTTTGAATAACTTATCACACGCGGTAGATAAAATGAATGAGGACCTTGGAAATATTGCGAACTGGTCATCCAATAACTCTTTGATTCTTAACCCGAACAAATCGAAGTTTATCGTATTTGGCTCTAAATATCGACTAAGTAATATCGATAATGAAATTTTGCATGTAAAAATAGAGAATAACATTGTATGCAGAGCAGTAGAAGTAAGAAACCTGGGATTAATAATGGATCCACAGTTACGCTTCGAGAGTCATGTTGCAAATGTTGTCAAAAATTGTTTTTATCGCCTAAAAGTTCTATATAAAATTCGTAATTTGATAAATGAAGATGTGCGTATTCGGTTGTGTGAAGCATTAATACTCTCAAAGCTTAACTATGGAGACACTGTCTATGGTCCCCGGTTGCTTTATAAAACCCAGCGCCTCATACAGCGTATTCAAAATGCTTGTGTTCGATATTGCTTTAATATTCCGTATAGAAGTCATATCACACCATTCCTAAATAGAGCTTCCATGCTGAACATGGAATCAAGGAGAAAACTACACTTGGCTGGTTTAATGTTTGGGGTTATGAAGTTTCATAAGCCTGATTACTTATACTCCAAACTTAGATTCTTCAAATTTCCCAACAGGTCTAGGTCCACCCGCCCTATCTTGTCAATACAGGCTCACAGAACTGTAGCGTTTGAGGGAAGTTTCCGCTACCAGGCAACGAAGTGCTGGAATGATATTCCACCTCCGATTAGGCTACTAAGTTCAGTTTATACATTTAAAAAGCAATACAAAACTTTTCTTCTACATAAGCAAGTTGAAGGTATTCCAAATCGTTGCCGGTAGGTGATTTTCTCTACGACGTGTCTGGCTCACTGGGGGAACATTGTATATCATTTTTATCTATCTTCTAATTTATAATTATTTTCTATCTTAGATATATTGGGTTCTTACGTATTGGTCATAATTATTTCTATACATGCATTTCATTATTTATTTATTTGTGTCAATTCCCACACGTATATCGTATATATTATTATATAATCTCCTTGCACCCGCACCTACTTGACGGCGATAACTGAAAATCAGTGTTTTTGTACGTAAGTGCAAAATATTCGCTGAGTTATGGCCTTTTTGTCTTGCTGCAGCACACAAATGACTGTTCTTGTGTTTATGTACTTAGATTTAAGATCGCCTGTATTACTAATTTGTGTGTTTGTGGCAATCAAATAAACGTATTATCTATCTATCTATCTAAGTTGTGAACTTGTGTCGTAGGTTACAATACAATGCCCTTTATTGCACAAAGATACAAAGATTACAAAGCAGTAAAATAAATATTAACAAGTTGTGCAAAAGGCGGCCTTATCGCAATGCAATTTCTTCCAGGCAACCTTTGCAAAGAAATCACCAATGTTAAAGAAACAAATTGTGCGGGGTAGAAAAACATACCTACTAAATGACATAGGTAATATTACGTACATTAAACATACATAAATATAATTATTTGAATAGACATACATATATAACATACATAAATATATACAACTCACATAAAACAGCAAAAAACTTCTAGCAAGATGTAAATGAAAGAGAAAATAAAATACCTAATAGAAAAATGTATCATAACGATAGGAAATGTGACTTTAATTGGGATTTGAAGCTGGCTAGCGTTTGAGCACACCGGATAGTAAGTGGTAGCGAGTTCCATAGAAGTACAGCCCGAACAGAGAAAGATCGAGAAAAAAAATCCGTAGAATGACTCCGCAAGGGTCTATTTTGAATATCTCTGTGGAAATTAAAAAGTTTTCTTAAGTAATTAAGAGACGAAGGATTAAAAAGGATTGTGTATAACATTGAAAGGATATGCCAATCACGGCGACGACGAATAGGGAGCCACTTGAGTTCAGTGCGAAATTGAGAAACATGGTCGTATTTTAGAAGCCCATATATAAACCGGATTAAAAGATTTTGGAGACGCTCAAGTTTATTTAGTTGCTCCTCAGTAATTTACTTTCCTTTTTAGGTTACTAACTCAATGATACTATATTTTATAATAGATATTTATATTATGTATACAAACATCTAAGACCGAGGTCAATCTGAAAAATATCGTTTTCCGTCATGACCTGACCGGGGATCGAACCCAGGAACCCTCGTGTCGCAGGCTGGTTAACTACTGCGACGGAGCTCGCCTTACTTATAGATATGTTGCTATCTACGTAATACTATAACAACAGTTACATACCTGGCCAAGATTAAACGGCGATCTCAGGATATTAGAGTGCTGGGTGGCCAAGGCCGGCTGTGCTGGGTACGCACTGTATGGGTTCCATGCCCCATACGGCGAACCGTAAACGCCGACGGGAGAAATCAAACCAGCTTGTGCCACTGCTACGACACATGCCGAAAAGAAAAGCTGAAAAATAGAATAGTAGCTACTTTGTCTAGGCGTTGACACCTTCTTGAAACGTCTTAACTTAAGGGTTACCAACCCTTATTTTTAAGTTAAGACGTTACAAGAAAGTGGGTTAGTTACTTTTAAAATTGTCAATACCGCGTGCTTTTGAACTTGTGAACTATATTAAAAAACCTGGAATCATAATTCCTAATGGAAGAATTGCAAGAAAAAAGCTAAAAGTCGAAAAAAAATTAGGCTTCCTATACAAAGTTGCCGATTAGCTGGACGAATTTCTATGGAAGGTTAAAATTTTTTTTTTAGTTTTTTTACCTTTTTTTCTTGCAATTCTATATTCCATTAGAGATTCTGATTCCAGGATTTCAATATAGGTTACAGGTTCAATCACGCTGTAGAAGTTCAAAAGCACACTTAAGGCGAAAACCTAAGGGACGTGATTCAAATCCTACCAGTGGCGAGTTCTTTTTCATTTTTAACACTTTTTTCAATTTTAACAGATTGACGGACACTGAACGAGAAAATACAAATTTTATTGTTATGTATGCTATAGCAGTTCGCTGTCCAGGAATAAGTTAATAATATACCGAGCATTGTAATGCTTTATAGAACAATTTAATTATAATTTACATACACACTATTTGTGACACAAATAGCATAGGTGCCTATGTAAGATAAATAAGCATTTATTTAAATTTTAAATCAAACATTCATTGAAATAATAAACAACCATTACTTACTCACTTTTAGAATCATTTTGTTGTTTAATCCTCTAGATCTGGACCCAAAGTGCATAAGGACAGCCGCCGTATGTCTTTTATAGTTGGCTTAATGTGCCTCAACATATTAAAGGACATACATGTATCGTATGATAGTTAGACACAGTGCAGAGGGCGGCCAATTGTATGTCGACATATTGCACGCACATTCGAGCTTCGGAAAAAGTATAGGTAGGGCAAATAAGGCGTGGTTCAAACGAGGATAACAGGTAATTAAATAAATATTTCGTAATAAATACTTAACAATAAGCCACAGAAGATGAACGAGCAATATGGCCGATGAAATTAGAACCAATTTCGTTACATAAGCGTTGGTATTGGTGATCAAAGACATAGCAAACATACTGCAATAGATATATTTAATATTTTTGTCATCTACCCACCGTTAATATTCCTTATCCGTCACACGCACATATTCCTTGAATTATTTTTAGGCTAAGATATTTGAGTACTACATATACCTACCTATGGGAGAATTTTTCGTCGTCCATCGCTCAACTGACTCGGATATTTTCAGTGTGAAAACGCTGCTTACGGTTGGGGAAGCAATAAGGTTTCTTGTAACGCAAAATCCTATTGCTGGCTGTCTACTACATCTTTAAAATTTTTAGTACCTAAATATTTTATCTCCAGTTGCAAATATCAATGTAAGTTAAAAATAGTGATCCAATACCTAGCTTTCGGTGTAGATTAGATCATCATCATCATGTCGTGTGGGTTTTTCGACTAGACCCAAGTTTTTAAACCGCCTTATAGGCGGGGTTTTGTTTAACGACCACGGTCAAAGACTGCAACCGGAAACACGGATAATTTTTCATATCAGACAATTTGTGTTGTTGTTCTAGTTTGGTAAGGACATTGCAGGCTCATCAGGTAATGAGCCTGCAATGTCCTTACCAAACTAGAACAACAACAAGACAAAGTTGTTTTTCCCGCTTCGGGAATCAAACCAGCGTTCTTCGCAGTGAGAGCCGCACGCTGTACGCTCTAAACACGGAGGTAGTGGACTAGATAGATATATATGTTAGAAGATAGCAATTATAAAGCTTATTCTAAATATTAAATTGCTGATATACATGTCGTATAATATAATACCTTAAACTTCGCCCACAATGAGTACCTATACGGCAACAGGTCGTTTTAAAAAATAATGTGGTAAACTACCTCAGTAAATTATTTTATCTTTATGGGTAATTAGGTAGTAGTGATCAGGATTATCTTATGTCTATGAGTAGTGACGATCATTTTTGAAAAATGTTAGAGGCAAGTAAATATCATTTACAAACTTTTCAAAGTTTTCTTGTCAAAACATGGCTAACAAGCCATGTTTTGACAAGAAAACTTTGAAAAGTTTGTTTTGTCGTACGACTCGCTGGCTACGACTAACAAGTCGTAGCCAGCGAGTCGTACGTAGCCAGAATTTGATTCGCGGAGGTTTGAAAGACTATCTGGAATCGTGAAGCAATGGTTGTTACCTTTTATGGATGCATGCCTAATATACCTAAGTATTTATATAGGTAGGTATGCGTTTAATAGTTGGTCAAAAGCACGTGAAAAGACTAAAACATGGAACTAAGTATTAAAATCATTTTTTTGTTGGCGAAAAATTGTTTATTATATCCTCAATCTATGCTGGCTACTACGGAATACGTCATGGGCTCTTGGACACTTATTTTAAACAATTCTGTAGTAATGGTGCGAACAATGTGTCTTTATGACAACCAGTTTTATAACGCTACTTACGTAAGTACATAGGTACCTAAACAATATCCGTGGCCAAGTAGAGCAAGTTCATCTAGTCGCGAACATAAAGCTATCTATGATCGGCATAATATAAATTATTCATATCGAATAACAATTTGCTATATGCCCGGTCTATACTCTTTTGGATCCGGCTAAAATTGTTCCGCACCATATTTTGGTCCTTCGACTCCGGGTACTTTATGAATATATCTACCGTAAATACCCGATAATTATGAAGTTATAGTAAGACCTTACTAGTTTGTCTATGGGTACAACTTGTAACTATGTGCGAGTCGAACTCGCACACGAAGGGTTCCGTACCGTTATCTATAAAAACGGCAAAAAAATCATGTCTGTTGTAAGACAGACAGACAGACGGACAGCGGAGCGATATTAATAGGGTCCCGTTTTTACCCTTTGGGTACGGAAATAATAACGAAATTCATGTTAAGTATGTATGCCTTTGGGCAAAACATACTATTTCTCCCATACTATACCACCATAAAGAGCTATATAAAGGCTACGATGACAATGATTCTCTACGAATTTGAATTGAGGGTATCCGTAGAACAACAAAAGTGACCCATATAATTCAGCCGAATACCTTATTGAAGTGGCAATGGACCGAGCAGAACCGGTTGTCTATGTACCAGAATGGTTCTGAGATAGGGACCACGGACCGGCAAGCGTAACGTTGGACAACCAGCAGTAGTCAGACGACCAGTCGCAGGGTAACGCTGGATATGCCGCTTCCAACCGATCAACTTGAAAATCCTTGAGGGAGGGTGTGTCCAGCAGGGGGCTTTTTGTGAATGAAATGAAGCTGATGTTATTTCATGGGTGTTGATATTTGTATGCCTCTGCAGGAGTGAAAGATACTTTGATAAATAAATTATTTTAAAAATAGTCCCTATGCAATATATATTTTCTTCCGCCTGATTTCTTATTCGTAGATAACTGTTTTTCGGTACCAATTTGGAACTATTAGGGTGTAGGTATAAATCGTGTCTTTGGCCGTGTTTCAACAACAGAATAGGTAGGTAATAACGTTTGTTATTATTTGACAGAGAAATTTCGTAGTTAACAAACGTAATAAAAATTGCCATTGAACCTTCTATTTTTAGGAAGTCGGCTGATTAATGAATTCTTATCAATCCAATTTATTAAATTAATTAAATTACTGACAAGCTATGAAAAATAATTTATGTTCAGTTTTCTGCAATCGTGTGCTGCATTCTCCATGCCAGGCACGTGTTAAATTGTCAGGGTGCGGCCTAATGTCTCCCACTTACCCATTGACTCGGCTCACATGGTCGTTCGTATGTGACCTAAACCCGTCAATTACTTGAGCAGTGGCTGTGTATCTCGAGTTACTTTGTGTAATATGTTAACTTATTGAGTCGTACATGGTAGTTTGAATTCCAGGCTAAATGGATTAGTGACAGCGACAGAAACTCGTAAAGTTGGACATTGGCAGGTTTTGAGCAGGTAGAAATGGAATACCGTAACATGCTAGTCTCAATCGCAAGGAATGAATGCTTGATACTGAATACAAAGTAATTGATAAAAATACTTTTTAACTTCTGCGTTGCATATTTATTAAATGTCAAATACCAGGTTGCACCGGCCGTGGTCACTGGAGAAAAATGGTATGTTAGGGCTAATTCTCGTTAATGCATTGAGAAAAGTAATTGTTAATGACAATAATGATTAATCTTCTTGCACAACGGCGATACAGTGAACATCGTCGTATTCCTCAGCATCACTTGTACGCTTCGTCGGCCTACTTTATAACCTGCTAATAGTTCACTTAATGTCTAATTATCACAAACAAGCAAACCAGAACAGTTTCTAGACACTTAATAACATCCGTTCCACTGCCGTGGTGGAGCAAGTGCACCGTGTCACGGGGTGCAAGCCAGACGCATTGCACTACTTAATTTGAAAAATAAATGAATTCTGTGCAAATACACACGGTTCTACTTTTTTGGTTCATCGTCATCAGTGATGGAGAACGATGGTACTCTGCAACGACCTTCGACAAAGATGAAAAGGAGCCAGGAAAATATTACAATCATCTGCTAAATGAAGACGGTTTTATACCAATACTCGTGAGGAATTTCACAGACGTAGTTCAGGCAGACCTCCATAAATGGCATTTCAAAAAGAAGAAACAGTCTAACTATGGCTATGAAACAAACAACTTTACTACTGTAAATTCTGCCTTTAGCAACAGTTCTAACGGTTCCGTAACAGCTCGTCCAAAACCTATAGATATAGTGCGATATGTAAACAACGTAAGAATAATTAATTTCACAAATAAAATGAACCCTAACAAGAAGTTGACTCGAAGAAAATGCCGCCCTCTGAGGCAAGATAGGAGGCTTTTGAGTGGTGGTCGGACCAGATTTCTGGAAGTGTTTGAGGTGGTCGAATTTGACCACGTGCCATGTGTATCCAGTAGTGGTTTGGAAGGCATTTGTTTGCCTGAATATGAATGCCAGGATACAAGGGGCAGTCCCATGGGAACATGTGCTGATGGATATGGTACTTGCTGTGTTCGTAAGTAAATCTGCAATACTTATCTAAGTACAAGATAAGTCACGTTTGAAGTTTGTAACCATTATGATTACCAGGTCACTTTTTTCAGTCGAATTTAAATGCGACGATCGCACTTCGGCGTCTTCAGGGTGGTTCACCAATCCAGACTTTCCATCTCCAAGTACTGAACGACTCTCTTGCACTCTTACGGTAGAAAAGGCGTCCGTGGATATAAAACAGATCCGTTTGGATTTTATGAGTTTTGAGGTAAATAATCGTATTTGAGGTAAATCTATGTAACTACCGTTGGTTGGTTGGTTGGTGGTATGTAAAGCAGTCTAATCCGAACTTTAAGACAACTTCATGTCAATATATTATACGAAATTTTATAGAGATTAAAATAAGTCGTTTTCATAGAATGAATTTGCAGTTATTGCCGCCAACTGAGGGAACCTGCCAACAAGACCAATTTATTGTTTCGGGACAAAATGTCAACAATGTAATTCCAATACTTTGCGGCGTCAATACAGAACAGCACAGTATGTACTGACTCTTTTGTACTCTTCCAGTGCCTAGTTATTTTAACTCTGAACCAGGGTCGCTTTAAATAATAAGTTGTTCGATTACAGTGTACATTGAAGTTGGAGAGACTGAGGGACCTATAAATCTGTCATTTCAAACTGTATCTTCTGACAACAGAATATTTTCTATAAGGGTAAGTCGCCTAATGTACCTAATCACTTTTGTAATTGTGCTTTCAAGTCAGGATGATCAACGCTAAATTAGGTCTACTTACTTAGAACAAGCCCCAATTGGATAACAATATAATTAAACACATACTTACAAGTTTTTCCAAAGACAAAACCACGACTTCTACTTAAAAAAATAGCCCATGTCACTCTGGATAAGGCAATGATCCTAATAAATATTTTTCCAAATGAGGCATATACATACTTACATGGAATCTTACAACATACTCGTAACTCCCTTTTGGGCATCCGTGTAAAAAGGAGAGAGACAGGGGTAACTTCCCTTTCCCTCTGTGGCGCCTGGACTCTATCTACTCCACCAGGGATATGGAGTCGATGAAATCGTATTTGTTTATACCATTTTTCAGATAACGCAACTAACAGAAACAGACGAATTAGCAGCTCCTTCTGGCTGCTTCCAGTATTTCACTGAACGCAGTAGTTTTCTCGAGTCTTTCAACTACCAGGATAAGTCAGATATTGGGATTGCGAGAATGCCCGGATACTTGGTATGTGTAACTAAGTTCATAGATATTACAGTTGTTACGAGTACATATAGTAGTCAGAAATAATGATCAATGAGTCAGTTACTCAGGTTGTTATTAAGGTAATCAATAAAATTTATGAAAAAAGTTGAGTTGACGTCTCCTTACGGAATAAGGATATCGATAGAAAGGTACACTTGCTTTGATATATTTTCTTTTTCCAGAATAACTTAAATTATGCAATGTGCATAAATCGAGAACCACAGACATGCAGCATTACTTACACGAACGCAAATTACAACATGCAAATCGTCAATTATGACTCTGGTAAGATATTGTAATCTAAATGGATCAGGTTATGGGCCCAAGCTCCCTACATACCTAGGTTATTTATTACATGTAACTAGCTTTCACCCGCGGCTCCGCCCGCGTCAATGTCGATCCTTCGGGAATAGTACTTTTTTCCGGGATAAAAGGAGCCTAGGTCCTTCTCCCTACTCCAGAGAATTTGTATGCAAAATTTTACGATGATCGGTCCAGTAGTTACGGCGTGAAAGCTTAACAAACAAACAAACTCACTTTCGCATTTATAATATTATAGTTAGGATAAATATGTATATGGTCCATTACATTACATACTTTTTAGTTGACCTGTCCTATACTAAAGCGTTCCACGGCAGAGCAAAGACCTTTTCTCTCTCTCTCATTACAGAGATAATTTTCAAATAAAATAGCTTCGTGTTACATATTACATACAAAAGAGGTACTTATCAAGGACAACAAAACAAATTCCACATTACATTAATTCTTATCTTTATTACTACTGCTACATGGAGACCAGGCAGTGAACCATTTTCAGGAAGTGGGTTTAACAAGTTTGATCATATATCGATCAATACTCAACGATTCAGAGGAAAGATTTTATCGTATGTTTGAATTGAATATGCTCCGAAACTACTGTACTGCTTTGAATAATGATTGCACCAATAGAATCTCACATTTTCCCTGATAAACATAGGCTATAGATTAAATACCTATATCTAGCCGCGCGAAGCCGCGGCGGGCCGCTGGTATTTATTAAAAAGAATTGATAGCAACTATAAAAATACCTATTTCCAAGGTGGAAAGACTGATGGTGGCACAGCACTTTTTGTCGGTAGTGTTATAATTAGGCATTAAAAATACCTTTTGCACCACAAGTGGTGCTAGCCGGTGGTGCCAAGGGTCCGAAATGAGACCTTAGTACCTACTACTTGGACTATTAAAACCTACAAGCATGTATGCCACGTAAAAGTTTTTTTAAACTACTCGCAATCAAAACAGTGGATAAGTTTATATTCCGCTATAATTACTAAAAACCAGATGGGATACCCATTTTAGTACTGAATACTGCTTTTTTCTACTTACCTACCTAAATGCCGGTGACTTAGAATAGTACGTTACGAGGGAGAATCTACTTCAGACTATTTATAGTAAGCGTTTTCTTCCTTCTCCAAACCTTAGTAAATCCACCCTTTTCCTATTTTAGATGGGCTACCTGTAATTCCACTGGGACAAGCAGGAGTTGAAATATTTAATTGTCCCAGTGACTGGTTGTTAATATCCGCGACGCGTCTCTGTGGTGAGCGCCTCAACGACGGATCTGTTATACAAGACTTTTCTTTAGACGCTCCTGTCACAGGTAGGTACATACATGTAGACATAAGTAAGGCAGGTAATTTCTAAGGCAAAACCTTGCTGGATTGTGAAGCTAAGGTAGATAATCAGTTAAGGCAGCGGTTTCACAACATTTGCCGCCTCTAGATCATTTAATTATTGTTATTTTTAAACTTCGCTCTAAATAATTTTGAACACATATAATTATGTATATAAACGGGTATTAGCACTAACCTTTTTATTATTCGAAACGACAACGGAAACAAATAATAAAAAGGTTCGTGCTAAGTCCCGTTTATATACTCTCTTAATTATTGCCGCATCCAATGTACCTTTTTGTGACGTGCGGCGTGGAGGGATCGCAATTATATTTTTGCCGCCAACCCAAAATCTACTGCACTAGTTTTTAGTGGCTGAAGGCTAGTGCGGCAGAATTTGGGTATAGTGTGAAGTGTTACCTACGTTAGGTACACCTTTCTATGAGAAGACTGAACTTCAGCGAGATCGACTGTAACACTTCTTGCTGTTACAATCGATCTCGCAGTCACTCTTTTAAAATCTTTCATGTAATAAAGAATCCATACTAATATTATAAAGAGGAAAGATTTGATTGTTTCTTTGCATTAAATAGGCTCTGAAACTACCGGACCGATTTGATAAAATCTTTCACCAAAATCCTACATTGTCCCTGATGAACAAAGGCTATAGAATCAAATATTAACATACGAATATCTACCCGTGCGAAGCTGGGGCGGGCTGCTTAGTACTTAGTTACTAAAGTTATAAAGATAATTATCCCTTAGGTAATTTTGGAAAGAATATTGATCTTGATGCTTGCTTATCAAACCTTAATGAAAAGGCAGTCCAAAGAGGGCCGTAATTGTGATATTACATCTGTAGTTATCATTTCTTATATATCTTTACAGACACTGGTGCCGGTCCGATAGTAGTTTGGTTCAGAAGTGACGAAGGATACGTTGGTCGAGGATTCAGGCTACAATACCAACAGAATTCTTGCAATTCCAACATACAATAAGTGAATTAAAGTGCTAAAGTTCTATCTGTCCGTAATGTATAACCTTGGGTTATTATAACATTACTCTGTGGGTTATCGATAGGCTAGGATGTAAAAAGTTATCTATTAAGCTATCTTATTTACCTACTTATAATGTTTTAAGAAATAAATAAGTACTAAGCTAAGTAACTATGAGTTTACGTTATTTTAACTAGTTAAAAAAATATAAAAGCAAAAAAACTTTAAAAAAAGCTTTTATTTAAACGCTCTAAAAAGAAGAAAATATTTTTTTCCTTAAAATTTTTAACTATCAACATAATACCTCAAAATATACAATATAAATGATCATAAAAGCTTGTTGCGAGGTTTAATTATCTATGAGTATTTAATTAAATTGAACCCTTTCATTTGATTCATATTGTAGAAATGCTTTAAAAATAACTATTCCGCCATCTTGGGTGGTCCGCCATATTGGATTTAGAATAAAGACACATGGTGTGCAACATCGTGCATTGGCATCTAAACTAAATGTGTATACATAATTTCAGCTCAATCTGTTGAAGATATCTACTTCAAAATTGAGTTCAAATATTCCACCCGAACAAACATATCTACTTACTTACATACATACATTGCAAAAATTTACAAGGTACAAAGAACAGCTCATCCTCCTCATGCTCTCTCTAATTGGAGCGTTTTCCCCGTTACATACTCAGCTGTGTCGCGCGCGTCGGAGCCCGGGGGGTACGGTTTTACTCATAGACATACCTTAGACTTTCAAAATGAAAATGAGTAGTACGTCATTATACGGCTTCACTGTGCTTTAGAAAGAGAGATAAGACTGCTGACAGCAGGCCCATTTTTAATGACATTTGACATTACCTGGGCACAACAAGGCCCGCTGAATTTGAAAAGGAAATTATTTTACCTAAAATATAAATAATCTTTTAACTTACACAATAAAATTAGGTAAATACCAACATGGTGTCTTGTGCGGTTGTCGAGTGCACTACAACCCGTAGGAATAATCCTAGCAAATATACATTTCATCAGTAAGTATACATTTTTGTCACCGGTATAATTTCGGTAAAAAACTCGAACAGTTTTGATTTCTACTAGGATAGTATTGTTAAGTATGCTTCATAATTGATAGGAAAATGAAAACATTTAATCATAAACGAGAATTAGCGAAAATATTATGTAAAGAAAGTTCGCACACGTTTACACTAGTGCTTGAAGTTATTCATATTTTATCGACATCGACAATAGTTTCGATTGCACTCACTGAAATATTGTTACTTGATATTTTACTCGACTGCGTCCGGAGCAGGTTTATTGTAGCTTTCACGTACTTATATGTATGGTATGCTATTTCACTCTTCCATACTGTTCAGACAGAAAAGAATAAAACGTATGAGAGGAATAAAAATGTAATAGTACGGATGTATCTATACATTTTATGGTACGCTCCATAGACATAGCCCAAACTAACATTATTGTTTGTGTTTTATTTATTGCATTACAGTTTTTAATAAGAGCAGAGCTAGTAGAGCATCATTAGCATACTGTTAAATATTGCATTGTTGTAAATTGCTATGAATAACAAGTGTCATGGTTGTATTGTTTCTTTTAATTTTTAACTTGCCCATTGAAGTTATTCCAAAATTAACGTCATCATCATCATCATCACCTCAGCCACAAAAAGTCCTTTGCTGGACATAGGCCTTCTCCAAGGATTTCCAGTACTATAATTGGAAAGGTCAACTCAGGTCGTCAGACCACCTGGTCTGTGGGTGTCCAACGCTGCGCTTGCTGGTACATGGTTGCCATTCGAGAACCTTTCTATTCCATAGGCCGTCCGTCCACTTCACGTAACGATATCTAACAAAAGTGTGCTCAAAAGTATTTTCAGCTAGATGCTTACGTCGCCGTATATTTTTTTAGAATCTATTTGTTATGCATGTTTCTTATTCTTGCAGACTCGCGGGTGAAACTATTCACATGGACATAAAAAAATCATACAGCGAATCTTTAATAAACATCATAGAGTTTATTCAGGTACGACTAACTAAACAAATTATGTTTAGAGTAGCCTGAGCCTGTATATCAGGTGTGAAATATGTTTGTATACTTATGGTTTATTTTTCGTAAAATATTTTGATATGCATAGTGAAAATGTACGTATTATATATCCTCGGTGGGGTCATTTAGTCTGTGCACATGACAAATTTTCTCTATAGGAGCAATACTAGTTAAAATACATTGCTAAATCTATTGATTGTCTGGTTAAATTATTATCTTTTTATCTATTATTATTATATATTATTAGCTGACCATTCAAAAATGGGCTGATTTGTTACCCGACTTCAAAAAAGGACAAATACTACGAATACATACGACTACGAATTCGGCCGTATGCCTTTTTTAATCGCATGACTGTTTGTGTCCTCATAACCGCATAAATCTTTTTTTATATAAAACGGTATACTTTCAAGTTTTTTCCATTTAAATTTTATCAAAATATGTTCTGTAGTTTGATTGAAGTCGGTTTTTTGTATGAAAAATATTTAAACTATTATTTATGTGTCAATAAAGAAATGAAAAAGGTATCTATGTTTTATTTGCTGTGTTTCAATGTAAATAAATTATTTATAGAAGTTCATTGCCTTTTACTCTTTGTGAAGTTTCTCTTCGGAAAATGTATATATCCCTGTAAAACTGTATAATTTTGCTTCTTTTCTCAATGGGAAGGTATAATGATTTGACTATCGATACATTGACATACACCAGGTACATTTTAGCCAAACACTACTGAATACATATGCAAAATCACACCCACAACTGCATTTCAAAATCGGTCTCGTTTGACAGCATCCGTTTGGATCTCTATAGTTTTACTACATTATTCATGTATGCTGTACTTAACATTATTTGGCATAGGCATAGGTTTTACGGCCAACCGTCAGCCTGACACCAACTCTTCTTGTGTTACCCTTTAACCATTCGAATAAATAGGTAGGTAGGTACATGTGAACATGGCCGGATTTAGGCTAAGGCTACCGGGGCTACAGCCCCGGGGCCTCCTCTAAAGAGGGCCCTCCTCCCTCTATAGAAACTTCGGAAAAAATCAAATTCAGCCTTGTAAACTTTTGCTTTTATAATTTTTTTGCATTTTAACATTTTCTTTACTGTACTTATGTTATTGAGTGTTATGATTATGACACATTTATAACACAATATAAAAGAAAATAGACATTTTCGATTTGGCTAGACAATAAGCAAGCAAGGCAGTATGAAAATAAAATTAAAGCTAAATATTTTTGACAGAAAAATAATGTTGGTTTGTTGGGTTCTCAGAACAATATTAGTTATTGTTCTGAGGTTGGGTTTGACGTTTGACGCTCAGGTTTGACGTTGACTTGACATTTTGTATTGTGACAGTAACAGTCAGTGTCACTCGTGTCGCCTGCTTGCCTGCCTTGAGAACTTATTCCAATAAAAATACTTTTTAGATTAAACTATTGCAAATTTATAGTATATTAACTAATCTAAAGTATTTCTTCGTATATCATAGGAATTGGTTATATAAAAACAACTGGAACAATCCCAAACTTTAGTCAATGCATTGAAGACAAACACCCCGATTTATTATTGCACTTGCTTGCTCATTTCATTTGCCAAGTAGGTCCTAGGTCAGATACTGGTGCTTACTGTTATTAATTTTACCTGTGTGTATTAATAAATATAGGTGTGTTTTTTAAAACAAATGTTCAGGACTTAGATAACTGGGTGTGTTTATTCACGTAGCCACAGTGTGCCTTGGCATTAAGTGATTTGATAAGATCTGCTATAAAGTAGGTAATTAAATATACGCTGAGTCTTATTTGGAGACTTAAATTGAAGAAGTGAAGATGTCTGACAGCGGAGAGAGTGATGTTGCTTGGGTACTTTACAAGGATAGACCAGAGTGGAGTGACTTGCAACCCATCCAAGAAGATGATGGCCCTGCACCTGTGGTTGTTATTGCACACTCTGAAAAATGTATGTCATAACATCAATACTAACCTTATCCTCATTTTATTTTTCTTCTCTAGTTGTATGAAATACTATAAGTAATATTATAAATATTTAGTAATTAGTAATTTCTTTACTTATTACTTTAAGTTGTGCTCATATCATTCAGCTATTGCTTATCTCTTCAGTAATATAATACTTATATTTACTTAACATACATATTATTTCACCTTGTTGTAAGACAAGGTTAAATAATATGTTCCATAAGCTTTAGTTCTGTTTGAATAAATATATATTCAAGTGTTTACCTAATTTGTCCCTTGTTTATAATGGCTCTTGGTTAGGTTAGGTGATTGGCACTCATAGGCTAGTTTTGTTTTTGTATTTTATAAGAATTGAAAAATTGGTCTTGAAAACCTCTCTCTATTTCAAGGTTAGTTGTTGTTAAACATCAGTGTACATTATTCAACTACAATGTGTGTTTTTCAGCACTACATAGGTATCGTTGGTTGAATTGCCTGTTAGCTTATATACAACTAACTACAATCACTGCAGTATTTCTTAGTAATAAAATCATGGCCATTTTTAATTGTTATGCCAAAATAGATAAGGTTTCACTTCTATTTCCTACATTATAATAAAGTTAGTATAATAAAGTCTCATGTAGTTATTTAATAAATGGATGATTAAATATGCTTTATTGCACCAACACTCAGATTTCTGTTTATGGAAGGTGCAAAGGCGGGCTTATCGCACAATGCAATCTATTGCAGCCAACCTTTGGGTAGAAGATATTGTAAATAGAGGACCATGCCTCTATTTACAATATCTTCTGGTGCAGAAAAAAACCTTTTTAAGTCTTGTGCTATCTTTGTCTTGCTAGTTAATTGTTAATACAGTGACAAAACAAGATTTTAGAATGATTTTAGTTAACCCATCAACGCCCAAGCCTTCGCCGGTTACCACATTTAGTATGAAAAAGTTGTTTACCCCATGAATGATGGATTAAGATACATTCTTGTTTATTATGTTCTTGTAGGTAGGTTGTTGCTTTTGAACCTGAGAAGGAAAATGATTTAGGGTCTTGGATGTATACCTGCTTCAAATGCATATTTTTTAAGTAATAGTTTCATTCAGTCAGCATTTAATAGTATTAGTGTACATAATATACAGTTATACTAGTTCTATTTGGTAGTTAGTATTATTTTTTAAGTTGATTTAGTTAATCTTTATTCTTTTGTAAATTATATCCTTTAATAGCCCAAATGCCCTATATATTTATTTATGATCATGACTTGGATTTCAGTTGAGGATGTGTACAACTACTTTCGTGCTGTATTGAAGAATAATGAGAAATCTGAAAGAGCGCTGCAGTTGACAAAAGATGCGGTTGAACTGAATCCAGCGAACTACACTGTCTGGCAGTATAGGTAAGTACCTATAATTAAATTCCATATTATTTTGTTTTTTAGGATTTTGTATGCAAAGGGTAAAAACGGTATGTAATTCATATGGCTCCCCTGTCCATTTGTCACCAGACTGTATCTCATGAACTATGATAGTTGAATTTTCACAGATGATGTAGCCGTTATAATAACAATTACTAAAAACAATACTTTTTTGCTGTTTTTATAGAAAATGGTACGGAACCCTTAACCCTTAGTGCGCGAGTTTTTGCTGGTTTTTATATGTCTTTGTTCAGGTCTTGTTTGATCACATGTTTTCTTTTACTCAGTAAACGTATTTTATTTAAGTACTAGCTGTTGCCCGCGACTTGATCTGCGGAAATTTCTGTTATTATGATTAATTAGGTTTTTTCTTAGTATAGATGAATAATTTTCCCCCGTATTCAAAACATTTTTTATTGACGCTTCGCTCCTATTGGTCGTAGCGTGATGTTTTATAGCCTAAAGCCTTCCTCAATAAACTGACTATCCAATACAAAAATAATTTTCCAATGTGAACCAGTAGTTCCTGAGAGTAGCGCGTTCAAACAAACAAACTCTTCAGCTTTATAATATTAACTAGCTGTTGCCCGCGGCTCCGCCCGCGTTAATGTCGTTCCCTTGGGAACAGTAGAAATTATAAGAAGTCCATACAAACCCCTCCCCCTCGGCTTTTTCCCCTTAAGGGGGAATTTAATACATTTCACCTGCATAGATCTTTAGTCCTAAAGGAGAGATTTTGCCCATTTCACGTACACAGATATTTTTTTATTGTAATGGAGAACTTCTTATTGTCATATTTCTAAGTAAATAAAAAAAATCCATACAAACTTTACCCCGCCTATTTTACCCCTTCAAGGGGAAATTTCGTCCATTTTAACAACACAGATCTTTTAAATTGTAATGTAAAAATATATACTTATTTTTATACTTCTATGTCCAGAAAAAAAAAAAAAAAAAAAAAAAAAAAAATATTAAATATCATACAAAGCCCTTCAGGCAAGTAGGCGACCAATACTGTTGAAGAGTTTCTTTCGGCGTCTTCTTCTCTGCAGTGGTCGGTTCCGAAACGCTAGTAGTTTGTAGCTTTTAAACAAGAATTAATAATTTGAATATAATATAATAAGTATTATTTAATTTTAAAGGTGAATTGACGTGAAAAAGTGCCTGAAAAGGCCTATTTTCTGAATAAATCTTTGAATCTTTGAATCTTTGAATCTTAGAAATGAGAAAATTTTCATACCATCACCCCTCCCTTTTATCCCTTAAGGGGGGAATTTTATACATTTCACCCACACAGATCTTTTTTTATTGTAATCTAGAACGTATATACTTATTTTCATACTTCTAAATCTAGAAATGAAAAAAAATCCATACTAACTTTACTCCCCTATTTTATCCCTTCAGGCGAAAAATTTCGTCGGTTTTACCTACATACATCTTTTTATTTGTAATCCAGAACGTCCAGAAATGAGAAAATGTCCATACAAACTTACCTTACTGTTATTGTAAAATTCCTTTCTTAGTGCTCATTTACATCATAAAAAGAATCCCTGTGCCAAATTTCAAGTTTCTGGGCATAGTAGTTTCGGCTGTGCGTTGATATATAAGTCAGGTTTGCCTTTGGCTCGCGGCTCCGCCCGCGTAAGTGTCGATTTCTCAGGAACAGTAGAATTACCCGGAATATATTATTTTAGTTCATGACTTTCAATGAAACACCTTAATATTGAATTTCAATTGAATAACTTAAAAAACGGAAAGTTTCATACTAACTTTGCACTAAGGGATGATTTTGAGAAACATATTTTACTCGTGTTTCATACCTTTCAGTAAAGAACCTTCATGCTGAATTTCATTCGAATAACTTCAAAAACGACAAAGTTTCATACTAACTTTGCAACCCGTTTTACCCCCTTAGGAGATGAATTTCCAAAAATCCTTTCTTAGTGCTCCCCTACGTTATAAAAAAGAAACCCCTATGCAAAATTTCAAGTTCCTAACCCTTATAGTTTAGGCCCTGCGTTGATATGTCAGTCAGTCAGTCAGCTTCTCCTTTTTTATTAGTATGGATTACTATGGATAGTATGGATAGGTATAATGCCGTCGTTTATTGATGATGAATTGACTTTGGATTTTAATTTTCATAAGTCACTTGTTATTTTATTTTATTTTTGCTATATGTTTGCAGGCAAACTCATGCCTTAAGTTCATTCAAATGACGATAACTTTTTTTTTAATGAACCGATTTTGATGAAACAAACTTTAAATGTTAAACTGAGTTAAAACAAAGCTATTGGTGAAAGTTTGAAGTAAATCGGTTCAGTATTTTCGGAGATAATCGTGATCATACATACAGACAGACAGACAGACAGACAGACAGACAAGAAATTCCAAAAATTTTTTTTTGCTTTCTATTATTCTTTTTAAGTGTCCCTCTATCCATTACAGTCAAAAATTCTAATTGTATAGATAAGAAGCAAACCTTTTCATAATTTGAAACCGTTTCATTTACAGTATTAACTTGAAAAAACTGAAATAAGAGGTCTGCTTTTTAAATGCAAGCAGGCAAATAAAGTAACGTGTTTGCCATATTGCCAAAATTACTAATGTAACATAAAACTATTATAGTTCTGTTTTTACACTTTAATTCAATGTAGTAAGCAGTAAGCCACTACATCTTCTATAATTTGCCTTTGGTTTTCATTTCAAAAGCAAGCTACCTCCAAAATAAGTATAATATAACTTATAATAATATAACAGTAAATTTATTTCAGAATTAAATTCCATAGAGTGACTTATATTTTTTTTATTTCTTTTAAATTCCAGGAGAGATCTGCTACAAGCCCTGAGATCAGACCTTAGATCTGAATTAGATTACGTTGAGGCTGTTATCAAACATTCACCGAAGAATTACCAGGTTGGTGTTGATAGTTTTAAATGACAATAATCCTGCACGCTGGTCTGGGGGAGAAAATGCGTAGGTCCTAAAAGCCAATCTAGGAATCGGTTCAAAAGGCCGACTAAAACCCGTCTTTTTTCTATTTTGCTCTGGTTTTCCACTTGCATACCATCATGCCCTTGGCTCTGTCTATCACGTAAGTGATAAAGACGTGATACTTTATTTGTATAAATGTAAGCTTAAGACATCAGAAATATGCTCTTATTAAATTAAGAAATATGGGATATGGGAGATTTTAGACCTAAGGAGAAAATTCCACGCGAGCAGGGTTTAAGCCAGTGATTAAAACCCTGCTCGCGTGGAATTTTTCACCATATTTTAATTCTTAATTTAATAATAGTATATAAAATAGCATTATGAATGCAAAATAAACATCAGAAATATATGTTCAATAAATTTCTCATCCTTTTTACTTTCATACTATTGTACCATCTGTATATCCACTCGGCTAGTACATCATAACGAGTAGGTGATAAGTGGGTGGAAGTTGCAGTTGAAAGTAATTGTCACTTAAATGAATAGGTAAATATTTCGCCAGCTCGATGCATTTTTGTCAGGTATTTTGTCACATATTTCAATTTATGACGTATTGAAGCACGAAAACAAATTTTAAACATTTCAGGTTTGGCATCATAGACGAATGCTGGTAGAATGGCTACAGGATCCCTCCCTAGAGTTAGAGCTGACAGGAGATGCTCTCCTGCAGGATCCCAAGAATTACCACGCCTGGCAGCATAGGCAATGGGTTATAAAAACTTTTGGGTGAGTGCTACTATTTATCAGTGAATTTCAGTTTGTTTGTACAATCTTGAACATGACTAGACAATGAAAAGTTAGTTGCATGATTTGACATATTTTTGTATGTGCAGCTAACAGAGCTGCACATAAAAAAATATGTCAAATCATGCAACTTTTAATTATGATCAACTAGCTTTCGGCCGCGGCTCCGCGCGCGTCAATGTCGATCGCTTGGGAATAGTACTTTTTCCTGGGATAAAAGGTAGCCTATGTACTTCTCCGTACTCAAGAGATCTTGTATGCTAAATTTCATGCTGATCGGTTCTGTAGATATGGCGTGAAACCGTAACAAACAAACAAACAAACAAACTCACTTTTGCATTTATAATATTAGTAAGGATAAAGATGATTTAGTAAATTGAAACAACATCTGCTGTTAAAAAAATGTTAATTTTGTGGTGTTGTATACTTCGAGTATATTTGTGGGGTTTAGGAAGATTAAGTTTTCATAAACCTACCCAAATCCCAGGAATATCATAATCATCATTCCAGCCGCAATGTCCACTGCTGGACAAAGGCCTCTCCCAAGGATTCTTCGTTCCATGGGAGGATATTGTCATACTTACCACGCTTGGCAGGTTGGCGATCGCAGTTTATTTAGCTTATATCGATTTCGACGCTGCTGCCCATCGAACCGTTTTCAAGCGAGGATAGGGTAGGAGTTTATTGGGTTGGGGAAATGGGATAAAGGTATTTGGGATACTACTCACTCGGATAAATTAGAGATGTGTAAGTAGCTGTTCGGGGAGCTGGGCGCGCGTACCCGTAGCCATATCTTCAACCACCGGACAGGCAGTAGAGAATGACACCCCCTGTCTAGCACCCCCGAAATATGATTGACCGCTAATATCATCATCATCATAATCATTTCAGTCGTAGGAAGTCCATTGGACCAAAGGATCCCCCTAAGGATTTTTTGTTCCATGGGAGGATAGCTATTGTCATACTCAGCACGCGTAGCAAGCGGTTTGGCGAGCGCAGTTTCTTTGGTTTCTTGTGCTTCCGTTGCTGCTATCCATATTGTAGGATTTGGGAAGGGAATGAAGGTATTGGGGTTCTACTCAAAAACAAGTAAAAGTTCGGGCGCGCATAGCCGATGCCACCTGTAACCACCGGCTAAGCTTATAAACATAAAATACTTTTTTATTAGGTATCTAATGAGAAGGTAACAGATTGTGCTAAACAACGTTTTGTTTATTCACAGCCTATATGACAAAGAAATGGACTTCGTTGATAATCTCATCTCAGAAGATGTTCGGAATAACTCTGCGTGGAACCAACGATACTTCATTGTGAATAATCACCTCGGCTGGTCGGATCTTAACGTTCAAAAGGAAATATGTTACACATTGAAGAAGATCAAATTTGTTAAAAACAATGAGAGCGCATGGATTTACCTCAGGGGTGTAATACTGCATGACAAAAGAGGAATGAACGGTAACTCTGTTGTGACGTCGTTTTGTGAAGAGCTGTATAAAGACAAATGCCGATCGCCTTACTTGCTAGCCTTCATTATCGATATGTGTGACGAAGCGATCAAGAAAGGCGAGACCAACACTTTCCACAACGCCGACAGAGCCATTCTCCTTTGCCATGCGCTAATTACTAAATACGACAAAATTAGGTGCAAGTATTGGAATTATATTTGTGATAAGTTCAAAAAACTACAAAAGGAAGAAAATGGTTTAGAAAATCATGAAAATAACATTGATAACTAAATAGTAGATAGATAAAATGTTTGTGACGCACATATAGGTAATCGATTACCGTTCCCTATTTGTTCTTTTTTTGTTATAGAAATACATTAATGATAAAGATAGTAAAATACTAAGAAATAAAAATAACTTAATATATCTCGCATTCTTGCGATAGCTTCTGAAAAATCTGATCCAGAATTTACATGTCTCGATTACAGTTGTAAGTTTCTGCCTTATTGCCGGCCAATGGTGTTTCTGCATTGTAAGAATTATGACATGTACAGTGAGAAATAAAACATGAAATAAGAAGTTGGGTTTTTATTATGGTGGGGCAGACGAGGGGTCAGGGGGAGTGGAGGAGGAAGAGTCGGGGCTGTCAATGAGTGCGTTTCTCCTGTGGGGCAGCCCCATGTTCATATGAACGTGCGAACGCACCGTGCGGGCCATGATTTCGCACGCGCAATCCCGGTCATGGTTCATGACTGCTAGCAGACTAGGTGTGAGGGCAATCTGTTCCGTGGTCTTCTTTTTCTTTCCAGTTCCTTTCTCTTTGGCCACCTTTGAACCGAAATCACATGAATTTTCAGTGACTTTTACTCCTAGCAAGTTTAGGATGTCCGGGCATTCATCACATGCACACTTCTGGCAGTCGCAGAAAGCCTAAAATTAGATATAACAAAACTCTATGTGTTGCATTAATGCAGTTTTGATAGTACTAAATTGGTAACAGCACACGTATGGTTTGGAAATTATTATATCTACTTATATAACTTCAGTAAACTAAGTGGTATTTTATTTCGTTCATACTAGGTCCAAGGGCCTTAGGCCTTGGACGATTACGAAGGCCAAAATTATTACCTTTGATCTTAACGGTGTTCCGCTCGGTCCCTTCTTACTCCCGTGTGGAGCTTTTTTCATGGTTATTATGCCATTGCAATCTTTGATTTCATTGTAGATTATGCTAAAGAAGAGCAGTATTTTAATAAGTTTTTAAGTCATGGCGATATATAATATCAGCCATATCAGCTGCTGCTGCAAGATCAAGGAATTTATTACTCCCTACGAGAGTGCCAGATTTGCCAGATGGTGCGCCATTGTTACGTGAGTCAATTATGTCATAGAGTACAGTATAAACTCAGTAGTTATTGTTCTGAGAGTATAAAGGTATTAGGTCTTTTTAGTCCTCCCAACTATACATGCAGAGCGGGCGGCGCATTTGTTGTTGAGTTTCTTGTTTTTTTAACCAGGCTAATCGCGGTAAACTGTTATGAAGGTTTAAATACTTTCGTTCACCTGTGACAGTGAGCAAAAAGGCAGTTAAATTTCTTTTTAGGGATCATGTCCACAGGATCAAGTCTGTCGCTTGTTCTGAGTCTGTCGCGAACATTGTATTGAATCTGTTATCTTGACAGGATTTTGATGTAATCAAAGACAAGTCATGACAGCAAAGTTACAGTTGATTTACAGTGCATTGTCCGCAACTAAGTCCGCAACACAGTGTACTCCATATTGTCCACAACAGGGGGCTAAATAAACATACAAATATAGTTTAAAATGAAAATGAAATAGAAACACGTTTTACACAAAACACATCTTCCACAATAAGTACCTATGTGTTTTGTTTTACCATCCATATTTATTGGATAAGCACTGGCAAAGATAATTTTACACTAAACGCCAAAATTCTCAAGCCAATAATTTGTCAAAATGTGGAACTGTTCAGAAGAAAGCAACTGGTACTATGGCCATGCAGTAAATGGCTTCCGAGAATGCGATCCTGTTGAGGTCCGTGCTCTGAAAAGCCAACTGGCTCAACTGTCATGCAAGCAAAGAAATTACAAGCTTTTTGAGACACTAGAGAGTGCTCCGGATTTATGTGATCATGGGGTTCAAGTGAAAAGCGAGCCTCGGAAATGTGATCAGAATACTCAAATAACATCAGACATGGAAAAATCTTCTCATTTGTTTAATCCCTTTCCGCATAATTCGAACATGTGCCCCACTTGTTTGTACACGTTCGGGTTCCTTAAATCTAGAATGACTAAAGTAATGAAGGACGAAGAATTGGAAACGGACCTCAAGATTGGGAACAGCGATAAATCAGCAGAGAATGTCCAAGACTGTGTATCGGGGACCACTTCCTTTACCAGCCCGCCTTACTCTAGCGTTGCATTTCACGACTACTCCAGTGAATGCCTAAGCGACGGGGCATATCGACATCGTTCGCCGAAACGAAGTAACCACGAGGTTACGTTTCTGGACGACTTTTTTGGTCAGTCTCTACCGGAACATGGTATATTAAGATCGCCTCAATGCTTTTGTGTGGACAATTTTATGGAGGAAATCAGGCCGCCAATGAAATGAAGTACTTAGCCTAAACACTACTTACCTAAACACGTTATTTTGCAGTAACTTGTTATATTTTAACTTAATATAGTAACCAACATAATCAGAAAAGTACTTTGTTTGTGCCATTGCATATACCTTATCATTACCACCCCTGTTACCACTTATCGAGAGTAGGTACCTACATTATTGGACGGATGCCCAGAAAAGGGAGCTGTGGGAAATATAGCATCGCCGTAAAGTCGCTTTCTATTGATTTTTTTATAGGTGCCATTTTGGAAAGTGTACGAGAGCGCTCTTTGACCTAGTAGAATATTACCCTCACCATTCCTCCATCGGACTACGAGGCGCAGACAGAAATTTCACCCTTTTGTCGTTGAAATACCAAAGAGTCGAACTAAACGCTTCGACAATTCCTTTTTGGTTCGAGTAGCTAGTGTGGAATGCTCTGCCTGCGTCTCTATTCCCAGACAAGTACAGTCCCGGGATATTAATCAAATAATAAATGGGTATCTCTTGGATAGGCATGTAACATCCTCGTCTTTATCGTAACTTACTATCAGGTGAGATGGGAGACACAGAATTTCCATAAGGGGCTTACATGAGCGAATCTAGCGCCAACCAGATATTTACTTCCAAATCAGATTAAACAGAAAAATCTAAATCTGTTATCACTAGTAGGTAGTATATTTACTTGCAGTTGTTTTGCAATTACTTTTCATTATTTTGCATTGTTAAATTAAGAGAATTGTTGAGTTTATCCTTTGGGAACCTAAAAAAAAATAATCCGAATTGATATCCTCCTCATTTTTTTTATGTCGGTTAAAAAGAGAAACTGACATCAGTAGAAAATAAATTAAGTGGAAGTTATCTTTTGTACTTATGAGGTCGTTAAATCGAGTTTCCAGCATTGGGCCCATAGAAAGTGAACATTTTGACGGGCTATGTTACCCCTTCAAGGGAATGGTCAATGGTTGATTTACAAGCGGTATGGGTTTAAGTTTATATGCATTTTTGTAGACAAACATCCATTATCATCAGGATCACTAATATAATAAAATCTTAAGAATCAACAAGATCTAGAAAGGCATTTTTTCCATCTGACCCTGGTTGTACATACTACATATTTAAATTTCCTAGTTGACCGAGCGAGCGAAGCGTCTCAGTTTCGACTGGCCCAAAATTCTTTTGTCCGTCTGTCTGTCTGTCTGTCTGTCTGTCTGTTCTCGCCTACAGGTCGCATTTCTCAACCGATTCTCGTGAAATTTTGTAAACAGGTTCGGTAATTATATAGAATTTTTTTGTCGTGCCAGTTTTTCGTAATTTTACAAGATGGCGGAAATATGGGGGTCCGAAACTTAAAAAAACTCATAGCACTGCTATTTGAAAAAAAGATCAAAAATGTCATAAGACTTTTTTGTTATTCTCATTAAGACGTAACTTTTTTGTCTGAACAACTTTTTTATACGATAAACTTGAACGTGTTTATAGTCGGCAATTTGCCCAAAAGTTGTCTGAAATCGATTTTCTGTATATTTTTTTGTATTAGTGCATTCAGTATGATGTCGTAAATACAAATCTATGGTATGACAAGTATGAAAATGGTGCGTAGTAACTGTGACGTCAGCGATACAGAGAAAAATGTTTTTTTTTTGTATATAAACATACCATGTGCGGTATCAAATAAAAGGGTTTTATGAGTAGATTATGTCTATCGCACTCTGCGGGGTTTGATTGGGCACGCGGCGCGACAGCAATAGATATTATAAATACCTATTTTTCAATTCTCTCGAGCTTAGTGTTTCCTCTTAAAAAAGGGTCTGGTCGGGTCTTCTGGTAAGATGAATGTAGGTTAAAATTTCCGTTTCCGGGAAATAGTAACTGAAGGAAATCATCCTTTAGTCAATTAGCATATCAGTAACCGATATATTTTCGAGCACTGGAGGGCAAATGTGGATGTTGGTTGTAAGGGCTCGCGAGGTCTACTGTTCTCGCAGAACCACTAGTCTATATATATACCACAAATGACTTTTGTCTATACCACATACCAATCACGTGAACCATTGGATTTTCATTGGAAAATACTTAAAATTTTTAATATAAAAATAAAAGTGCTAGAAGGCAGTTGTGTAGTTCATGAAACTTGATAAAGCAGCTTCAGTAACTTCAGTGGTGTAAGTTAAAATCCCCTTTTTTTATATTTTGGGACGGGAGGAAAAATGCCTTCGCATCATCCACCCTGCCACGGGATAGCATGGTGGGTATGTGGGGCTTGAACCCACTAAAAACCCCCTGGTGTCAACGCCCCTGCCGCTTTTGCCGGGGCCGTGTGCTACTCTCGCTCCACAGCTCGGCGCGGCGGCCACTTTGTTTGCGGCCTCAACTCGGCTTGCTCTCGGTGCCTTCTCTGTCGAGAAGGTTCGGAGCGGCCAGCGGGGCGACCCTTCGGCCTTCCATTCTACTCACTAAGAAAGGCGCGTCTTGACACCGACACGCCTTCCACCCGAGGGCCCTGCTCTGCCGAATGACCGGATAAGTTAGACTACCCAGCTTAACCTAGCACAACACTGAGTTAAGAACCTACTACCTAAGACTACCAGTGTTTCCAAGCACTACACAGCTATTATTTCACCCAGCGCCTGCTCTGGAAATATAGCAAAATCTTTTATATACGACACGTTGCTTTAGTTCTCGTTGTTACCAACAATGCAATACCTCACTATTTTAGTATCTGTGCCTCACTCATATGGCTAATGCCTCATTCGTTTTACTTCGTTCACTGGACTTTGTTTCAGCGATTAATTACACGCTGTGTTATTCCATGTCTCATAACAATTCCATGTGTCGGTTTCGCGCATGCGTAGGTATTTTTACACGTATTGTAGCGTTTCGATTCGTTGTCGAGTTGCTGTGCACGTTTAAGTAATGCGTGCTTTGAGAGGTTAAGGTTACTTTTTGGATATTACGGAAATTGGTAAGTAAAACAAACATTATTTATGTAGTATTTTGGAAAACTTAAATATATTCTTTGCAATGTTTTGATTTGTGACGCGAGATATTTACTTTTCCACTGTTTCCGGTAAGTTCGCCGGGATTTAGTAATTTGTTCTAAAAACTAATGTTTTTATAATTAAGAAGACAGTTTAGTTATTTGTATGACTTTCTAAAGTATATAATGTGCGAAATAAAAATATCTTTTGAACGCCAAATATTATTGAAATGAAACAATGAAATACATTCTCCCGTTTCCTCAGAGCGGGAATTTTCAAATAAGCAGAAGAAAAAATTACATGGTACTTATATTTTACAATACATCCGTTCACTTTATATCTGTTAAAAGCTATATTAAGTAACTTACTAAATCGTTTAATTATTTGATAATATTATAGGTATAATATGAATAAAACCGTAATTCTTTAGTAATATAATACTTTAGTTGAATATAAGAGTACGTTTAAAATACTTTTTTAATCACATATCAATAATACTATTATTTACGAAGTAAATTTTTTGCAAGGAAAGTATCTATTTGCATGTCATCGTAGGTATGATGGTGCTGCAGTGTGTAATTTTTAAGTAATTGAATAACCCCTCTGTCGAGAAGGTTCGGAGCGGCCAGCGGGGCGACCCTTCGGCCTTCCATTCTACTCACTAAGAAAGGCGCGTCTTGACACCGACACGCCTTCCACCCGAGGGCCCTGCTCTGCCGAATGACCGGATAAGTTAGACTACCCAGCTTAACCTAGCACAACACTGAGTTAAGAACCTACTACCTAAGACTACCAGTGTTTCCAAGCACTACACAGCTATTATTTCACCCAGCGCCTGCTCTGGAAATATAGCAAAATCTTTTATATACGACACGTTGCTTTAGTTCTCGTTGTTACCAACAATGCAATACCTCACTATTTTAGTATCTGTGCCTCACTCATATGGCTAATGCCTCATTCGTTTTACTTCGTTCACTGGACTTTGTTTCAGCGATTAATTACACGCTGTGTTATTCCATGTCTCATAACAATTCCATGTGTCGGTTTCGCGCATGCGTAGGTATTTTTACACGTATTGTAGCGTTTCGATTCGTTGTCGAGTTGCTGTGCACGTTTAAGTAATGCGTGCTTTGAGAGGTTAAGGTTACTTTTTGGATATTACGGAAATTGGTAAGTAAAACAAACATTATTTATGTAGTATTTTGGAAAACTTAAATATATTCTTTGCAATGTTTTGATTTGTGACGCGAGATATTTACTTTTCCACTGTTTCCGGTAAGTTCGCCGGGATTTAGTAATTTGTTCTAAAAACTAATGTTTTTATAATTAAGAAGACAGTTTAGTTAATTGTATGACTTTCTAAAGTATATAATGTGCGAAATAAAAATATCTTTTGAACGCCAAATATTATTGAAATGAAACAATGAAATACATTCTCCCGTTTCCTCAGAGCGGGAATTTTCAAATAAGCAGAAGAAAAAATTACATGGTACTTATATTTTACAATACATCCGTTCACTTTATATCTGTTAAAAGCTATATTAAGTAACTTACTAAATCGTTTAATTATTTGATAATATTATAGGTATAATATGAATAAAACCGTAATTCTTTAGTAATATAATACTTTAGTTGAATATAAGAGTACGTTTAAAATACTTTTTTAATCACATATCAATAATACTATTATTTACGAAGTAAATTTTTTGCAAGGAAAGTATCTATTTGCATGTCATCGTAGGTATGATGGTGCTGCAGTGTGTAATTTTTAAGTAATTGAATAACCCCTCTGAATGGAAATTTTTGGATTTGGCGGGCTAGCGTGGCGAGGCAAATGGGTTCGTGTTTCTGATGCAATCATCGTTTTCGTTGCATTGCATTGTCACATTAGCGTGGGTTATTTCTGAAATATTCAACTAGCTTTCGCCCGCGGCTCCGCTCGCGTTTATATCGATCTATGGGGAAAAGTATTTTTTCCGGGATGAAAGGTTTTTCTCCGTACCCCAGGTAACGTGTAGAACTATAAAATTTCACGATGATCGGTTTAGTCGTTAAGGCATGATAGCGTCAAAAATAAACTTACTTCCAATTTATAATATGACTAAGGAAGTTAGGATTAGTTAGAAATTACTAATCAATGTGACAGCTAAGTTGTCCGAAAATAGGAGTCAAAAAGTGGTTTGGAAATTTTCTGATATTTTCCACTCATATTTTTTTTTGATTTGAGGATATCTTTAGTAAGAGATGGAGTAGTCATAGTACTCCATCTCTATAAAGGACTACAGTACTTAAGCGACTATTATACCATCCTGAATCTAGGATCCGGAATTTAGCATCCGATAAGGACAAGAAATTCAGTCGTCAGAGCTCCTGATTACACCGTCCAGAACGTGTCCTGAACGGAGACTGCGCGTCCTGACAGAGCCATCCGTTGGCCATCCTGAATGCGTGACAGGGACGCCGCTATACGTGCGATGCGATTGGAGATATTATCGTTTCGTTTCTAACGTATAGCGGCGTCCCTCTCATGCGGCGATCCTGAATTCCGGATGGTTTCACTTTACGCTTCCGTTATGCTTCCGATAAGGACGTCGGAAGCCATTCTGTCCTGACAACGGATCGGCGATTAAACTGTCCGTTGACTATCCGTTGACTAAATTCCGGATCCTGAATTCATAACATAACTGAACGCAAAACATATCCTTGGAGGGTTGGTGTAAGTCAAAGCATTATTACCTACATAGGTACTGTCATATTTAAGGACCCGTGTTTGTGGGAATTCATCTGAATGAGCAGGAGACCTTTGCGGAAGTACCCTTTTGTATCTTCGTTACTTTTTTTTTAAGAGGGTCTTTTTTTTTTAATTTCAGCTTAAAATGTGCGGCATTTGGGGAACCTTTGGCGTAGAAGGAGGCCTAAGCGCGACATGCAACGAATGTTTTGGAAAAATCGAACATAGAGGGCCTGATGCCTGGCGTGTGGAACAAGACTCCAGAGAACCGCGGGTCATACTCGGCTTCCGGAGACTGGCGATCGTCGATGGTCTGCACGGCATGCAACCGATGCGTTTGCATGGGTTCCCCCGCACCTCACTCATCTGCAACGGTGAAATATACAACTGCAAACGTGTCCAGGCTCAATACAAATTCCCTTATGAGACAAACTGCGACGTAGAAGCTATTACTCATCTATATCATAAATTTGGCATTGCCGATGCAGTAAAGCAGCTCGATGGTGTATTTGCATTCTGCCTTGTAGACGGCGAAAAGAAAAAGGTTTACTTTGCTCGCGATCCATACGGAGTCCGCCCTTTGTTCAAAATGCAAGATGACGATAATGGTGTCGTTGCCATTTGCTCTGAAGGTAAAGGTTTGATGGGCCTTAAGCTTAAAGCAAGTAAAAACGCTACTTTGGCTCAATTTCCTCCGGGTCACTTCGAGCAGTGGAGTATACTAGAAGATGGAAAAATGAAGCTTGATTATACAGAACAATACTTCAAGCCAGGGACGCCGCCGCGATTTTTACCATTTGTTTCAGAAGATGTGTTAGCGAAGATGGACTTGAAAGAAAAAACTGCATGCTTATTAGAAGCAGCGTGTAAAAAACGGTTGATGTCTGATAGGAGAATAGGCTGCCTTCTTAGTGGTGGATTAGATTCATCTCTCATTACTGCTTTAGTAGTTAAACTAGCTAAAGAAGAAAAAATACCTTACAAAATTCAAACATTCGCTATTGGTATGGGTGACTCACCAGATCTCCTTGCTGCTCGGAAAGTAGCGGAACATCTTCAAACGGAACATCATGAAGTCAGATTTGACGAAAAAGATATACAGGAGGAATTAGACAGAGTCATATATCACTTGGAAACTTTTGACATTACAACGATACGTGCTAGTATTCCTATGTTCCTTTTAGCAAAATACATAAAAGAAAATACCAACACTACCGTAATATTTAGCGGAGAAGGCGCTGATGAGTTAGCCCAGGGGTATATTTACTTTAGAGATGCTCCTTCTGCAGCAGCCGGTCACGATGAAAGTATTCGTCTACTGTCGGACATATATCTTTACGATGGGCTGCGAGCTGACCGCACCACCAGTGCATTTAGTTTAGAACTTCGAGTTCCGTTTCTAGATATTCAGTTCACACACCATTATTTAGGTGTAGACCCAAAACTGCGCCAACCTCAAGGTGGAGTAGAGAAACATTTACTAAGAAGCAGTTTTGACGCCACTGGTCTCTTGCCAAGTGCCATCTTATGGCGCCACAAGGAGGCATTCAGCGATGGTGTTGCTTCTGTTAAGAAATCGTTATTCACCACGATATCTGAAATTATTTCGGAGAGATTAGAAGATGAGGATAAGACATATGAAGGCTTACAGCCTACAACAAAGGAATCAAGGTATTACAGGCATATTTTTGAAAAATCTTTCTCTGGACAACACTGTTTCACTCCTTACTTCTGGATGCCGAAGTGGGTACAAGTTTCGGATCCTTCTGCAAGATTTATCAAACATTACGCAGCTCCCTCGACAATAGATAACTAAGTATTGCTACTTACACCTTTTTTTTCACTTACATAAATGTTATTGTTTTATCTATTTAAAATCAATACTAACTGAAAACAGAAGTATTTTTATGTGTTATTTTTATAATATAGGATAATCATAAATGTGGACGCATAAAGGCGTATAATTTTGGTCTAACCGTTATCGCTATAGGTATTTATAATGTTTGTCCATCAAGCGTATCATGATGTAATGCTCTTGAAGATCATGATGTTATTTTATCAGATTATATGACTAACACCACATTTTTCACCAGCCGACAAAGTAAACAAAGCTATACTCTCTCTCTATAAATGAGGCTAAAATCTCCTAAAATTAATTTAGATCTTTTCCGACAGATATGTATGTACGTATTTTATTGTCTTGTCATACACCATACCTTCTGTGTAATTTAATTTATTAAAAGTACTTAGGTCAGTATATTTATCTATTACTATAGGTAATAGTGTTCGTTACCAAATTCATTAGGCACCCACCTGTTATTTTTTATTAAAACTAATCCAAATAAAGTGAACATTTTGGGACCATGCATATGAAAGGAATCTCTTTCAACCGTATAAATGTTAAGTAGGTATTTGTTGTCTATTGTTGTAATTCATATCAATTGTTGACTTTTTAATGCCTCTATTACTAATCAACACGAGGTCGCCTCGTGGCATTAACACGAAATTGATATAGTATTGACGTAACACAGGTGCAATGCAAAATATACCTATCTACGTAGGTATGTAAGACGCAAGCGTGTGTATTCACTTTTCAATCGACCATAATGAACTCATTTATTTTAATATTATCATTGACTTAACCTTGTATTTATGATTCATTAAATATTGAATTCTGAGACGATGCATTTTATTAATCACTCATTCATAACAGGGAGCATTGTACTTATCACAGATCTGTAGACGTACCTACATAAACAGAGCATCTACCACGAGTGAGTAATAAACGATTCGACTTCGATCAAATATAATATTTGATCGAAGCGATTCCATATACTTTTATTCGATGGCTCGTAATAGTAACCTATTTTCTTACTCGATAGAAAAAGAAGGTCAAACTTGTAACTCATGGTGCTGATATCGCAGAAATCGTTCCTATAATCTCAGGCTCGTAGGTATACATTTGGCCTTGAGTCGTTTTCAATTATGTGCGTCGAAAACTAGTTGTTAGGTAGTTAAAGTTTTTAAAACCATTATAGCTACTAACCATATACTATTTATACCTACTTTCTCTACCATGTGTACCTACCAAACATGGTAGAGACTACAGAGTTATGGAATTTACAAACACATGACAGATGCTCCGAATGTCTCACTGAGACGTTTAGTGGGGAGACTAAACCATAGGAGTAGCATAGGAGATAGAAACATATAGTCAAAGAAACTTTGATCAGTTAAGATATGATACTGCATAGGAATGTAAAAATGTGCTTTTTTGCCATATAATGTTTGACAGTCAAGAGGAATGGTATGGCTATTTAACAAGCTAGTGAGCTCGGTTTCCAAAATCCTATATTTTCCGCTCTGTCATTTTCTGCCCTAATTTGGGCGTGAGCAAGACACGTTCTATGACGCTCTTTTTCCCAAAAAAAGCATCTACATTGTGCGACCCTATTGTGAAGCCTCCTTAGGTGCGATGCCGTGGGTTGTGGCCCAAGTCGCCTACGCCTCCTCCGTCACTGCATCTTCTTGTTCTGTGGCGAATACGTTTCTCCCAATGAACAAGACACTAAAATCAAAACTGATGAAGGTCTGTCTGCCAGTCCCTCTAAATATCTTTGAGTCGCAAAGTTTGCACTAGGTAGTTTATTGCACAGACGTGAAAAAAAAAACGCACGTGACCTCCTTCAAATTGACGAATTAGATAAATAATTGAAATACCTATAACTGTAATATAAGTATATTAACTTTAAACTGGAAATTATCGAAAATATCCAACCGGTTACATAGATCTCATTATATATATTATATAGGTATATCAAGATATGATAGAAAAACATAAACACTAAAACTTAATCTAAAAACGTACTTATTATTAAACAAAGCTCACTAAGCTAAGTAGGTAGGTACCTATGTATATTTGATTGTTGTTGTTTCTTCTTATATATCAAATCACATCTCAGTTTTGCTAAAGTCTGTTACTAATTCTTTCATTTGTCTCATATGTATGTTTATATATGTTCCACTAGCTTTAGCCCGCGGCTCCGCCCGCGTCAATGTCGATCCCTCGGGAATAGTACTTTTTCCCGGGATAGAAGGTAGCCTATGTCCTTCTCCGCACTCCAGAGAACTTGTATGCAAAATTTCATGATGATCGGTTCAGTAGTTACGGCGTGAAAGCGTAACAAACAAACAAACAAACAAACAAACAAACAAACAAACAAACAAACAAACAAACAAACAAACAAACAAACAAACAAACAAACAAACAAACAAACAAATAAACAAACAAACTCACTTTCGCATTTATAATATTAGTAAGGATATGTTTGCAGGCAAACTTATGCCTTGAGTTCATTCAAATGACGATAACTTTTTTTTTAATGAACTGATTTTGATGAAACAAACTTTAAATGTTAAACTGAGTTAAAACAAAGCAATTGGTGAAAGTTTGAAGAAAATCGGTTCAGTATTTTCGGAGATAATCGTGATCATACATACAGACAGACAGACAGACAGACAGACAGACAGACAGACAGACAGACAAGAAATTCCAAAAAATTTTTTTGCTTTCTATTATTCTTTTTAAGTGTCCCTCTATCCATTTCAGTCAAAAATTCGAAATGTACAGACAAAATAGTTTTACTGTTTTATTATATGTATAGATGAAGGGTACCATTGTACGCGTACAATGAAAATATATATTTTTATTCTTTCTCTTGGGTTGTACAAGTTTCGAGTCACAATAAAGAATACACCCAATTACGACTACCATCATAGCAACGTAAGAACTGAAAAAACTTGCATCTTATATTTTCTCATATTGTCATTGATGTTGAAAATTCCACTCGAAGAGGCGACATGGAGGCGACTTGCTCTTAATTTTGCCAATAATATAGAAAAAATAATATTTTGGTTCTTTTAATTTATTTTTGTCTAATTTTATTTAGTTGGGAAACATACAACATTGCCTTACACAGAGTTAAATAAATATTAATTAATAATACATTCCACTGATAACTAGAACATATGTTTATTATATTTTTTTACATCTTTGGTAACACATTGATAAATAAACCTAATTGAGTTTTTGTAGACAATTTTCAGCCCTGTCGATGTTGTTGCCAAAGCTCGTGTGCAGTTCCGGCGGCACCCACGAAGGAAAGCCCTTTGCCCTGTAACAAGACAAGTTTATGAATAAAAATATAGGTTTGTGACAAGCTTTTATCTTTACACTAGCTGTTGCCCGCGACTTCGTCCGCGGCAATTTCTGTTCTTATGATTAATTAGTATAGATGAATAATTTTCCCCCGTTTTCAAATCATTTTTTATTGATGCTTCGCTTCTATTGGTTGCAGCGTGATGTTTTATAGCCTAAAGCCTTCCTCAAGAAATGGACTATCCAACACAAAAAGAATTTTCCGATTTGAACCAGTAGTTCCTGAGATTAGCGCGTTCAAACAAACAAACAAACTCTTCAGCTTTATAATATTAGTATAGATAGTATAAAAATAAAATGAAGTCGCTTCGGTTGTCTGTTCGCTTAGATCTTTTAAACTACTCAACGGATTTTAATGCAGGTTTCAGCAATAGATAGAGTGATTCAAGAGGAAGGTTTATATGTATCATTTACTGGCCCATATTAGTATCTACATTGCACCCGTGCGAAGCCGGGGCAGGTCGCTAGTTATGAATACATTCAAAATGTAAAGTACTTGTCAAGACAAATCAAACTTAAACACAATGGGAGAGCATGGCTACCTTTTAACTCCATCGCGGTCAGCTTTATTACTAAACTAGCTGTTGCCCGCGACTTCGTCCGCGGCAATTTCTGTTATTATGATTAATTAGTTTTTTATTAGTATAAATGAATAATTTTCCGTTTTCAAAACATTTTTTATTGATGCTTCGCTCCTATTGGTCGCATCGCGATGTTTTATAGCCTAAAGCCTCCCTCAATAAATGGACTATCCAACACAAAAATAATTTTCCAATTTGAACCAGTAGTGCCCGAGATTAGCGCGTTCAAACAAACAAACTCTTCAGCTTTACAATATTAGTATAGATAATATTGCATTCTTCTTCCTTACAAACTTTAGTTCAATCGAACATCAGGAAATAGTTTTTACATATCCATTTAATGCAATTTACACATATACAAATAAATACTCAACTAACTTTAGTTTTAAGTTTGCTTGCAAGAGGACAAGTTAAATAAAAGACTGTAAATAGTAAGACTCGTTGATCAGTTAATGATTATAAGTTAGGTTAATGCACTATATTTTTTGGCTAATATATATGGAACCTAGTCATATGAGAGCGTAGAACTAGCATTAGGAAGTTTTAGCAGAGAAAATGCATTGGATAGATACTGTTTCTGCTAAAAGTAAAAACGTAGGAGTGGATGCGATTGTCTATTTTTCAATTTAATTAGCCCGAATTCGTGTACCTAATTGTTATGATTTGTAGATTGGTTAGCATCGGTAAAACAACCCTTACTTCTCATATAAGCAAGGGAAAGAAACAACTTATTATGAACAAGCTTTTGCCCGCGTCTTAGCTAGCGTGAATGAAGAAATTTTGGGAACTACTTACATTTTTCGGGAACGAAAGTTACCCTGGGCCTTAAATTATCTCTATACTAAATTGGTTCGGTAGTTGACGCGTGAAGAGGTTATACAAAGCCAGATAGAAGACAGAGTACCTAACTTACTCATTGCCAGATAGTCAGAAGACAGAATAACTTTCTTATTAATAATAATTAGTATGTAAAATTTGTGAAGATAAATATACTTACAATGGCCTTAGCGCCCTTCTTGAGAGCGTTGACGTTAATCTTGGGAGCAGCCTGTCCTCCGCTGATGAAAAGCGCGAGCACCGCCAGCACCATGACAAACAGACCAGACAGCTTCATGTTTATGTGAGCAAGGAGTCTTCACCACAGGTCTTCACGAGAAGATCAGTTCGAGTTGAATGTGTCCAGTAACATTACTTCTCTATTTAAATAAAACCGCAAGCACAGCGCCTGCCAGGCAGCCACGCACTTGGGTTTATCCTATTGAGATGTTTAATTCACTATTGATTCATGGGTAAAACAGTAAAATACGTCTGTCTTCTTTAGTTGAAAAATACAATATGTAGTAGAGCTTTCCTTATTTATTTTCCTTATTGACTTTTCTTAGTGTCATGCATGATCCTGGTTCAGAAACTGATAAAATTGAATTAGTATTGGGTACTTCCATTGATTTGCACGACTTTTGTCGAACCTCAAGTAAGCTACTACTACTACTAGTTAGCACCACGGGGTTTCGTATAAGCTTTTGTCATAAAAAGCTTTGTCGAAACTAGTTAGAACCAAAGGTTTCGAAAAAGCTTTTATCACAAAAAGCTTTTTCGAAACCTTTGGCGCCAACTAGTGAGCAAACATTCATTCAATATAAAAGTAGTATTGATCCATATTTTTCAATTTATAACTCCTGTTTTAAAATGTATATGCCTTTGCCTACATAAACTGTATAATTTTATTACTTTAACAAACGATTCTTATCTATATCTATACATCTATACATATAATAAAACAGTAAAATTATTTTGTCTGTACATTTCGAATTTTTGACTGAAATGGATAGAGTGACACTTAAAAAGAATAATAGAAAGCAAAAAAAATTTTTTGGAATTTCTTGTCTGTCTGTCTGTCTGTCTGTCTGTCTGTCTGTCTGTCTGTATGTATGATCACGTGTCTGTCTGTATGTATGATCACGATTATCTCCGAAAATACTGCACCGATTTACTTCAAACTTTCACCAATTGCTTTGTTTTAACTCAGTTTAACATTTAAAGTTTGTTTCATCAAAATCGGTTCATTAAAAAAAAAGTTATCGTCATTTGAATGAACTCAAGGCATGAGTTTGCCTGCAAACATATAGCAAAAATAAAATAAAATAATATGTGACATAAGAAAATTAAAATCCAAAGTCAATTCATCATCATTATACGACAGCATTATACCTATCCATACTATACATCCATACTAAAAAAAAGGAGAAGCTGACTGACTGACTGACATATCAACGCAGGGCCTAAACTATAAGGGTTAGGAACTTGAAACTTTGCACAGGGGTTCCTTTTATAACGTAGGGGAGCACTAAGAAAGGATTTTTGGAAAGTGATCTTCTTAGGGGGAAAAACGGGTTGCAAAGTTAGTATGAAACTTTGTTGTTTTTGAAGTTATTCGAATGAAATTCAGCATGAAGGTTCTTTACTGAAAGGTACGAAACACGAGTAAAATCATCCCTTAAGGGGGTAAAATAGGGGTGCAAAGTAATAATGAAACTTTGCCATTTTTGAAGTTAGTCGAATGAAATTCAGCATGAAGGTTCTTTATTAAAAGGCATGAAACATGATAAAATATTTTTCTTGAAATTTGGCACAGGGATTCTTTTTATGGTGTAAATGAGCACTAAGAAAGGATTTTTAGAAAATCAAAGGGGTTGAAGTTTTATGGAATTTTCTCATTTCTGGACTTAGAAGTTTGAAAGTAGGTACGCAAGTTCTCAATTAAAATTAAAAAAGATCTGTTTAGGTGAACCAGACAACATTCTGCCTTGAAGGGGTAAATAGGGGGTAAAGTTTGTATGGAATTTTTCCATTTCTAGACTTAGAGGTATGAAAATAAGTATATACGTTCTAGGTTACAATTAAAAAAGATCTGTGTAGGCGAAATGTACAAAATTTCCCCCTTAAGGGATAAAGGGGGGGGGGGGGGGATTGTATGGAAATTTTCTCATTTCTGGACATAGAAGTATAAAAATAAGTATATATGTTTACATTACAATTAAAAAAATCTGTGTAGTTAAAATGGTCGAAATTTCCCCTTGAAGGGGTAGAATAGGTAGGGTAAAGTTTGTATGGATTTTTTTTATTTACTTAGAAATATGACAATAAGAAGTTCTCCATTACAATAAAAAAATATCTGTGTAGGTGAAATGGGCAAAATCCCCTCCTTAAGGGCTAAAGATCTATGCAGGTGAAATGTATTAAATTCCCCCTTAAGGGGAAAAAGCAAAGGGGCAGGCCTTTCTATGGAATTTTTATCATTTCTACTGTTCCCAAGGGAACGACATTAACGCGGGCGGAGCCGCGGGCAACAGCTAGTATAATATAATCTGAGTAATCATCATCATCATCATCAGGTCCTTTTTAGTCTCCACTACAGGAGCACGACCCTCTGATCTAATCTGAGTAATAGCCTCAATAAATTTTATAAAATCTTATATAGGTACCTATAGAGTTTTGGGGGCGAAATATCAATATGGCTAGGTTTCATATCTGGAAAAATACGTGTCTCCGTCTAAATGTTGGTTCCCCTGGTATTAGTCCTATTAAATGTCATATGATACTGTAATAAATAGAAATTTTACCCTCGTCCCAGTTAGGGCTCCAAGTAATTAATTTAAAATTTGTATCTTTACCTCAGAGAGGAGAAAAGAAAAAAAACACAAGTATCTCGTAGCAAGGTTTATTTAGAGATCTTCCAATCACAACACTAACAGTTTAAGTTTGCTTCGTAAACTAAAATTTAGCATAAAGCACAAATTAAAAATAAAGGGGAGGGTTGTTGGTTCGTTTGGCTGGTCCGAGTAACTAAAAAAAACTAAATGCACAAAATTCAGTCGTAAATTCAGGGCAGCTTCGCGAACACCATCAATTCAATTGAAATAAAACTAAATAAAGTTGTTAACTAGCCTTACAAACAATTTTGGCTAATTAAAACGGCAGTATGCTATAAGAAGAACGTAGGAAAACCCACAGGCCGTAGCACAACCAGGAATTAAGCACCTTAAGTGAGTTTAAGAAAATTAATTAGTTTTAAGTTTTTTAATTACATTTACAAAATGACCAATTTGGGTTTGGCCCACTCATAGTAACGCTAAACAGCTAATGCTGCAAGGCTGCTCCTTGTTACGAGGTTTTTAACATGAAATTAAAGTAATAAAAAAATAAATAAATAAGCTCAGGTAAATCCGAGCCTGACTTGCCAGCCCGTGTGGTCGAACCAGCCCGGAATCTGTAGCAGATACAAACGCCTCCTGCAGTAAACAAATTAAACACGTCTTAGCTTTTAAAACACATTATCATGCTAACATTAGCATGTACAGCTTTCAATTACTAAACTACACCTACATGTCTACATAGTATTAAACACAAAGCCAAAGACATCTATATCTAATTAAATACACAAGGACACTCAAGTGATCAAATTAAGGGAATATTCTAGCTACATCATTTACTAGTGTACTCTAAGAATAAAGTTGTTCACTCTAATCAGTTACAAAATAAATAAATCACACCCACCCAGGCATGTGAGGTAGACGCTTCAGGGTTGGACGCTTACGATGGCGATGCCACCATGCGGTCACGCCAGAAAAGCATCTCAAGCAGAACATGCTGAGACCTAACCAATGAAACATAGTTAGCCCTCTTTCTACAGTTCACAGTTAAAAGGTTTTTAACCTCAAGGAACGGCTATCGGTTACTTTAGAAAGAGAATTAAGTACACAAAGACTACTTTACATCAGAGTTCACAGCGAGTGAGTGTGTCTGAGTTGGAAAGTATATAATACTCGACGTACCTTTTACGGAGGTGGTTTGGGGTTTATAGTCGAAGACACCAACACGAACAAAAATCCACACAGCCACACTGCAACAAATTGGGTTTACAAATTAACAACCTCGAAATACAATTACACATGGGCTCAAGGGTTCACTAAAGCGCAGTTTACTTACCACAAGAAGCCTTAACACACTTTTTCACAACCACGTGCTGCCAACGCCCCGGTGGAACGACAGCTCTCCTGAAAATGTGTTTCGATTAGATACGAAAACCAAATGCCACATAGATCACACGTCGCACATAACATTATACTCACCAAAAGGAACCAAACACCAACAGCCACTATTTTTCCACAATTCTCCAGACAACATGCGATGCGTCCATGCAGACGCCGGCGCACCAAAAACGACCCTATCATCGCGTTTCGTTATACACATCACGCAGTCCATTTCACACACATCCACGGCATTCGAAGTTAAAGAAATTAATTAAACTTTTTATATTTAAGACTCGTAATATGACAAATAGCCAAAAGTAAACACATCCACCATTCAGCAACCATGAAATAACCTGAAAATCTACAAAACCAATTTGACAATCCTTTCTGTCAAGTCAGAACGCAAGGTCAACAAATAATCAAGTACGTGAAACAGAACACAACAGTGTGACCACTTGCAGTAGATTTCCACTTTTTGGTAGATTCGCAGCATTTTCGTCAAGCATTTAGTAGGTTATAGTAGTTTCCGATTTAATAAATTACCCAAAAGAACAACGTTTTGTATTTTGAAACCACATAATATTTTGAAATAAATTAATTTAAACACCTCACTTGACAAGTCACAAGCACACAAAAGGAGGTATTTAGATTTATAAAAACATAACCCTTTCCTTGCAGTCGGGTAAAAATGTGTTTGGTAGATTCTAACAGTATTTTTTTATATGGTCTCACTGACGCATAAATTTCTCTCAAACCAGCTGTCAAATCGAAATGTCAGTTTACCACAACAAACAATAACATAACCTAATTTATTATTTTAGATTTTTAAATATTTTAAGGATATTATTGAATAAAAATACCCTGTGGATGTGTCAAATGCTATTTAGGAGGTAGTACTCGAATGTATGACATTGGAGACGCACAACCAACTGTCATTGTGGAATAATTTGGTAAGAAAATATTGACTCGAAAATAAAAGTGTTACAGTACCCCCTCGCTCGCCAGAATTTTGCGAGGTAACGAGAAAAATTCACGCTGGCCCTCCAGCTTCGCAGTAACCAAAATTCAATCCAAGCCTTTAATGTCTTTCACATGACATTCACTCCTCTTACCGTTCTCATCCTCCAACAAGTAAACCAGTTTAGACAACTTTTCCACTATCCTACATTTCTCGAAACGTGGAGCTAATTTATAGGAGAAGTGCTTCGCAGCATCACTGCGCACATGCGTGCGACGCCAAACCACGTCATTCACTTCGAACTCAACATCTCTCCTGCGCCTATTGTAGTATTTGGCATTTCGGGAGTGCGACTTCTTCAACTCTTTATCCACCTTCAGGAATACCTCTTTCAATGTTCCCAACTTATCAACATACTCGATCCGAGAAGCGAACACAATGTCGTCTAAATCCTCACTGTCACCGTATAATTTTCCATCTGCAACCGCTTCACGTCCATACACAAGCAGAAAAGGCGTAAATGTGGTAGCATCGTTAACAGCAGTATTAACAGCAAATTGAATCTCACAAAGATGCGAATCCCAACTACGTTGATCAGTACCCACAAGTGCAGCGATGGCCGTAACGACAGTACGATTATACCGTTCCACGGTGTTCACCTGCGGACAATAAGTAGGAGTAAAATGTACTTGGGGTATCCTATACTTCTCAAACAAGGCTTTCACGTCGCGTGATATAAACTGCGGTCCATTATCGACAATAACAGTTTGTGGAATCCCATGTACCAAAAATACATGATCTTCCAAGCGCTCAGCTACCACTTTACCAGTAGCACGCCGAAGAGGAAACAACATTACATACTTCGAAAAACAACACACAACCACGAGAAGGTACTCATTTTGCTGTCGAGACCTGGGCAGTGGACCAACTAAATCTACGCTGATACACTGGAACGGTCTACGGCACACCTTCGGATTTCCAAACAATCCAGGAGTAGCTTGGTTCGGATGCTTAAATGCTTTACACGTTGAACAGTTCGACACATAGTCCTCAACATCTTGGTACATTTTGGGCCAATAGAAACGAAGACGCAATCGTTTAAAAGTCTTTTCAATCCCCAAATGAGCACCCAAAGGAGAATCATGATTCTCAGTAATCAAACGTTGTCTTTCGTCCAAGGGAACGACTTCCTTCCAATCAAAATCTCCAGTCAACGAAGTTTTGCTTTTAGTGTAGCGGTACAACTTCCCATCGATAATTTGGTAGTTCGGACAGGTTTGGGGTCTCTCACAACACCTATCATATAGATTACGAAACCAGGGATCAGCTACCGCTGCATTTACAACAGATACTGGTATAGCACGAGACAGAGAATCAGGGATTACATGTTCCTTTCCACGCCGATGCTTTATCACAAAGTTGTAAGGAGAAAGTCTACAACCCCAGCGCTCCAAACGACCTGTAGGGTTCTGTAAGTTAAGAAACCATTTCAAGCTAGCATGATCAGTTATAATCTTAAAAGGTTTAGAGCCCTCAAGATACGGTCTAAAATGTTCCACCACAAGCACTACTGCTAGCGCCTCCCGTTCCGTAGCGGAATAATTGCGCTCTGGTCGATTTAAGGAACGACTATAGTAAGCAATTGGATGCTCCTCACCATCAAAAACCTGAGTCAACATTCCTCCAATACCGACATCAGATGCATCAGTATGCACAATAAATGGAAGTGAAAAATCCGGACACGCCAAAACCGGTGCAGACGACAAAGCACTTTTCAATTGAAGAAACGCATATTCAGCCTCGGGCGACCAAACAAACGGAGGCCGATTTTTTCGGGTAGACGTTAACGCGTTCAAAGGTGCAGCAATCGTACTGAACCCTCGAATAAAACGCCTATAATATGAAGCTGTCCCAAGAAACCGTTTGACGTCCTTGGAGCAGGTAGGTATCGGAAAATCCGTAATAGCCTTCACCTTCTCGGGGTCAGTTCTCAATCCTAAATCATCTACAACATACCCAAGGTATTTCAACTGCTTCCGAAACAGACAACACTTTGACAGACTAATCGTGAGATTTGCAGACCGCAGACGCTCAAATACTTTCTTTAGGAGGTCAATATGCTCCTCGAAAGTTTTACTAGCAACCACGATATCATCTAAATAAATAAATACACTACCACCAAATTCAGGTCCAAACAATTTATCCATGAGTCGTTGCTGCGTAGCTGGCGCAGAGGTCAGTCCGAAGCACATGACTTTAAATTGAAACAGTCCCCGCGATGGAACCGTAAATGCAGTCTTCTCTTTTGAAGAAGGAGTAAGAGGGATCTGCCAGAAAGCAGATTTTAAATCAATGGAAGAAAGAAAACATGAGTCCCGAAGTTGATCCAGGATGTTATTGATGTATGGAAGAGGATAGGCATCATGTTTCGAAACTTCATTAAGTTTCCGGCTATCCAAGCAAAAACGCATTTCACCATTTGCTTTGGGAACCATGGTGATAGGGTTGTTCCAAGGACTACAACTAGGCTCAACAACATCTAGTTCAATCATTTCGTCAAGTTGACGATTCAACTCACGAAGTTTATCAGGTGACATAACATAATATCGCTGCTTAATAGGAGCCGCGTCCCCTGTATCAATGTGATGAGATATCAAATGAGTTCGACCTAAACCCTTCTTTTCAGCCGAGATATCTTCAAACATTTTACACACATCACCCGCCAATTTCTTCTGCTCTTCAGTTAAAGCATCAAAAGGGTGTATACGATTAATTTGAGACACGCCCACTCCTGCAGGTTTCTGAAAAGTAAACAAGTCTTTTCGTTCAGTCAGACGCAAGATGTCCGGAGCAACCTGAAAAGCTTTCCAAAAGTTGATACCAAACAATAAAGACGAAGACACCCCAGGTATCACAAAAAACTTTATCACACGCAAAACGTCATTGACCACAACCGGCAAAAACATATACCCCTTCACGGGAGACGTAGACCCATTCGCCGTCACAACAGACTTTACTGTATCTGACGGATGCAGATCACCTAAATTAGAAAAATATTCCACCGCAGATCCACCAATAATTGAAATTTCCGACCCAGAATCCAACAATCCAGAAAACGGAACACCACCTATCTCTACATTCAAATAAGGACAAGCGTCCAGACAATCATTTGAACGGACCGTCGAAACATCACGTTTAGAATTTTGAAAAAACACACGCACATATTCACACCATTCACGCCACTCCTCAGGCGTAGTTAAACGACGGCCCACCTTTACTCGTTTTTTGAAACCGGAGCAGGATTATTCTTAGGCGCACACTTCGGACACTGAGCAATAGTAACACCTTTTTCACCACAACGGTAACAAATAAGGATACGGGGTGCCTTACACTCAAGGAGCGTATGATCATTCACCCGACATCTCACGCAAAACTTCTCCACATTCCTCTCACTAGAAACAGCATCACAACGTGGTCGATTCGTCTTCCACTTATAAGCAAGGTCGGGAGCAACAGCATTTTGAACATTCTTCGGCGGCTCCGTAAACGATTCCGCTCTCTGCTTGGCGGCTTCCAGCTGCCTACAATATTTCTTAAGGACAGACCAAGATTGAATATCCATTGTCGCTAGTGGAATAGAATATGACGGCCTAATGTTAAATTTCACGATACTCAGCTTTTCTTCTGTTCCTATAGGCATTCGCAATCGAGAAAAGTAGTTTTGCATGACACTTAAATAACTAGAAATAGACTCCTCAGGGCCTTGAGTCCTAGAGCGAATCTCTTGCAACAGGCGGTGATCATAATCATATGGAAGGTATTCTTCCATTAACAAACACTTCAAAGAATCCCAATCCGTTACCTCATCGCGCACACCACGGTACCAGTACAAGGCCTCATCCGAAAACAACTCAGCAGCAGAATTAAATAATTTCCCTTTCGAAATATTCCGGGATAAACACAACTCCTCTATTCTTTGAATAAACGCTTGCACACTATCCTTTCCGTTGAATTTAAGATTCAAAGAGTGGACGTAAGAGGCACGATCACATGTCACCACCGGCTTAACTACCGCTGAACCAGTCTCAGCCACATCAGACTCGCCTGGAACCACATCCTCCGCTGGCTTGAAATCATAACTGCTACTAAACGTATGCGAAATTTGATCGATTCGTTTCAACAAAGGGAGAAGACGGTTCTCCAATTGATCTTTAAAAGTCTGATCCACTTCCGTCGCCGAATCAACACGACTTAGCCTATGAAAGATGTGATTACCTAATGATTGGATACGCTTAAACTTTTTTAATAAAAGAGCTTTCCCTCCTAGAAGCTCCTCCAATTCACTAATCTTGGAATTAATAGTTTTTAATTCCACCGCCACGTCTCCCTCAAACACACTCACTTCGTCGGTAGGTATTTCCTTCGACAAAAGCCTAATTTGAACACGTAACCGATCAACAGTATTCTCCGGTACACCATCACGCACAGTAACTTCGTAAAGTAACTCATCTTTATTTAACACATTGAAACAAATTGGCCGTTCCTCAATCATGATGAAGTAATATCTAAAGTATTATAACACTAACAATATTGTATTACGTCGGTATTGTTTACACAGTAACCTTAAATACTAGATCTCTATTATATTATAATGTTCCCACACAATACAATACAAGCAGCAAAAAGGAAATAATGTAACACAAGTTACGGGCCAGCCAATCCGTCAGTGAGCAAAAGATCAATGCCGGGGAAAATGTCCACGAAACCAACAACGTCCCTGTTCGGGCGCCATGTAATAAATAGAAATTTTACCCTCGTCCCAGTTAGGGCTCCAAGTAATTAATTTAAAATTTGTATCTTTACCTCAGAGAGGAGAAAAGAAAAAAAACACAAGTATCTCGTAGCAAGGTTTATTTAGAGATCTTCCAATCACAACACTAACAGTTTAAGTTTGCTTCGTAAACTAAAATTTAGCATAAAGCACAAATTAAAAATAAAGGGGAGGGTTGTTGGTTCGTTTGGCTGGTCCGAGTAACTAAAAAAAACTAAATGCACAAAATTCAGTCGTAAATTCAGGGCAGCTTCGCGAACACCATCAATTCAATTGAAATAAAACTAAATAAAGTTGTTAACTAGCCTTACAAACAATTTTGGCTAATTAAAACGGCAGTATGCTATAAGAAGAACGTAGGAAAACCCACAGGCCGTAGCACAACCAGGAATTAAGCACCTTAAGTGAGTTTAAGAAAATTAATTAGTTTTAAGTTTTTTAATTACATTTACAAAATGACCAATTTGGGTTTGGCCCACTCATAGTAACGCTAAACAGCTAATGCTGCAAGGCTGCTCCTTGTTACGAGGTTTTTAACATGAAATTAAAGTAATAAAAAAATAAATAAATAAGCTCAGGTAAATCCGAGCCTGACTTGCCAGCCCGTGTGGTCGAACCAGCCCGGAATCTGTAGCAGATACAAACGCCTCCTGCAGTAAACAAATTAAACACGTCTTAGCTTTTAAAACACATTATCATGCTAACATTAGCATGTACAGCTTTCAATTACTAAACTACACCTACATGTCTACATAGTATTAAACACAAAGCCAAAGACATCTATATCTAATTAAATACACAAGGACACTCAAGTGATCAAATTAAGGGAATATTCTAGCTACATCATTTACTAGTGTACTCTAAGAATAAAGTTGTTCACTCTAATCAGTTACAAAATAAATAAATCACACCCACCCAGGCATGTGAGGTAGACGCTTCAGGGTTGGACGCTTACGATGGCGATGCCACCATGCGGTCACGCCAGAAAAGCATCTCAAGCAGAACATGCTGAGACCTAACCAATGAAACATAGTTAGCCCTCTTTCTACAGTTCACAGTTAAAAGGTTTTTAACCTCAAGGAACGGCTATCGGTTACTTTAGAAAGAGAATTAAGTACACAAAGACTACTTTACATCAGAGTTCACAGCGAGTGAGTGTGTCTGAGTTGGAAAGTATATAATACTCGACGTACCTTTTACGGAGGTGGTTTGGGGTTTATAGTCGAAGACACCAACACGAACAAAAATCCACACAGCCACACTGCAACAAATTGGGTTTACAAATTAACAACCTCGAAATACAATTACACATGGGCTCAAGGGTTCACTAAAGCGCAGTTTACTTACCACAAGAAGCCTTAACACACTTTTTCACAACCACGTGCTGCCAACGCCCCGGTGGAACGACAGCTCTCCTGAAAATGTGTTTCGATTAGATACGAAAACCAAATGCCACATAGATCACACGTCGCACATAACATTATACTCACCAAAAGGAACCAAACACCAACAGCCACTATTTTTCCACAATTCTCCAGACAACATGCGATGCGTCCATGCAGACGCCGGCGCACCAAAAACGACCCTATCATCGCGTTTCGTTATACACATCACGCAGTCCATTTCACACACATCCACGGCATTCGAAGTTAAAGAAATTAATTAAACTTTTTATATTTAAGACTCGTAATATGACAAATAGCCAAAAGTAAACACATCCACCATTCAGCAACCATGAAATAACCTGAAAATCTACAAAACCAATTTGACAATCCTTTCTGTCAAGTCAGAACGCAAGGTCAACAAATAATCAAGTACGTGAAACAGAACACAACAGTGTGACCACTTGCAGTAGATTTCCACTTTTTGGTAGATTCGCAGCATTTTCGTCAAGCATTTAGTAGGTTATAGTAGTTTCCGATTTAATAAATTACCCAAAAGAACAACGTTTTGTATTTTGAAACCACATAATATTTTGAAATAAATTAATTTAAACACCTCACTTGACAAGTCACAAGCACACAAAAGGAGGTATTTAGATTTATAAAAACATAACCCTTTCCTTGCAGTCGGGTAAAAATGTGTTTGGTAGATTCTAACAGTATTTTTTTATATGGTCTCACTGACGCATAAATTTCTCTCAAACCAGCTGTCAAATCGAAATGTCAGTTTACCACAACAAACAATAACATAACCTAATTTATTATTTTAGATTTTTAAATATTTTAAGGATATTATTGAATAAAAATACCCTGTGGATGTGTCAAATGCTATTTAGGAGGTAGTACTCGAATGTATGACATTGGAGACGCACAACCAACTGTCATTGTGGAATAATTTGGTAAGAAAATATTGACTCGAAAATAAAAGTGTTACAATACTACCTCATGCAACATTAACCATCTCTAACGGAAAATTAATACGCGATAATCATTAAGAAAGATCCAAAAGATAGTTAAAAAAGGCTTTTTTCATCCATTAGCAATATTTTTTTGCATTTACTACTTTTTTGAAAAACCTTAGGTTTAGTTTGGTCTTTTTATAATCATAACGGTACATATTCTAGCCATTTCCTCTATAATCATTCGCTAAGCTAAATCTTTCTTTGACTTCTGAATTCTGAATCAAAAACCATTTCGAGGTAGGTATGCTGAAGTACCAAGTTTTTCTATATTTTATAAACGCAAGATTACAAAGAGATTTGATAAAATAATTTTCGCGTTTTGTGACGTTATTCGAGGACGTATTTTTGCTAAACCCAATTTGACCCTATACACGGCGATTTTATTTTGGAAAAAAAAATCATTGATATCATACATGACATTAAGTTTCTTGGCATATTATTTTATTCTGCCTTATTATATTAAATAAAAAGAAGGCCCTTAGAAAAATTACAATTAATGTTTGTAAATGAAAACATTGGAAAATCGCAGAAATAACAAAATAACTTTCTAAAATATAGTTATATTTTAGAAAATTAATTTTGTTATTTCATATATCAGCATAACTATCCAAAACACAAGTACAGTTTTATACCTGCTTTTCAAAGTGATGTGTAAACTTTTTATTGTTTTGATATTGTTTGTTACTAATGTGAAATATCGTCGTAACTACGCAAATTATTATGGCAGGTGTTTGTATATTGTATACCAGAAGTACAGCTCTATGGGTGTACTTCTCGTATATACGTGAATATGCTATATCTATACCTACATGGCGATATGGAAAAAAGCAATGGCTATGAAGAAGTTATTTCGTCAAAAAATAAAGATGGCTTTGCCATCCGTGAAAAATTTATCGCCAGGGACTCCGTAGAAGTGGTAGAATCAAAGAATTTCCCCATCGTTTCGTAGAAACACAAGAATGTGGACTCTTGTGTAAAGGATGCAAGAAATCTCTTCCATGCCACCTACGAGTATCTTGTGAGGTAAACCAAACTCTTTCATGGACACTATTTCTCTTGCATGGACACTATTTCTCTTATTTATCTGTGGTTTGATGAGTAGCAATGAGGTAGCATCTTTCATAACACAACACCAAATAACAAGTTTTTTGTATGCGTTTTGTTTTTTTTTTGTTGTAGCGACAAAAGATATACATACACATCCTGTGTCACTCAAATATCAAGTCTCTACCTATTAGCATTCGATAGATACAGCCCTGTTACAAACGGATAGACGGACATCGGAGGCTTAGTAATAGGATCCCATTTTTAAACTTTTTAGTTCAGAACCCTAAAATTGTATTTTATTACCCTAAATTACACTTTATACTTAAACCTCTTAAAAGTAAGTAATTTGATTGTGTCATAGGGAAAAATTGTTTTGATCCTCTCGCTCTAATGGGAAACCCATAAATATGTGGGTTTCATAGGTAGGACCATTTATATAGAGCCGAGGATTTCTATGGTCATTCACACTTGACATCTCCTATCGTGAAGACCTCTCCCTACTCACAACCATGAAGCTGTCTGGACTGATCGTCATGGTGCAGGCGGTGCTCGCGCTGTTCATCAGCGGAGGACAGGCTGCTCCCAAGGTCAACTTGAACGCTATCAAGAAGGGCGCTAAAGCCATTTTAAGTTGCATAACAACATATTTGCGCATTAAGCTATAAAATTTCCCTTTTAGGCATCTGGAAGTACCTTAAAGTCTAAGTTACACGCGTAAAGTAAACGGCAGAGTCCTACTATGCTTCTATCTATACCAATGTAAACAACATTAGGTACTAGAGTAGAGTACTAGAAATTAGTAGTGATTAAGTAACGTGGGCGGGGGAAGGCAAGTAGTTAAGTAGCTTACTCAACCACTTGCCTTCCCCCGGTAATGTTTCCACCCTACAGTACCATGCACTCTTCCTACGAATAATTGTTTACTCTACCCATGTATACGCTTAGTACAATAAAGTTCTAGTACTAGTGAAAAAGTATTTCGCTGCAGTGTCATTCGACTTTATGGGTTTCAATAATTTTTCGCATCAGTGTACTACGCTGAAATATTCATAAAATATATCAATGGGATCAGTTGACCGATTCAAAACATTCACTAGGTAAACTGATCCCGCGGGATAAGATCGCGCAGCCTCAGTTTACCAAAGAGCCTATTTTCGCTGCAACTTGCATCGCTATGGCGTGACTCGAAACGAGGTACCGGAGTTGCTTAAACTGGTAAAGTTAGCCGAATCGGTAAGGTAGGCTAGTGTACTCTAACACTTACTCTACGCATGTACCGGAGGCTTAAAATATAAAGACCGTTTGGCTAACCAGCTTTCGCCCGCGGCTCCGCCCGCGTTAATGTCGATCCATCGAGAATAGTACTTTTTCCCGGGATAAAAGGTAGCCTATGTCCTTCTCCGTACTCCAGAGAACTTGTATGCAGAGAACTTGTATGCAATTTCATGATGATCGGTTTAGTAGTTACGGCGTGAAAGCGTAACAAACAAACTCACTTTCGTTTTTCTAATATTAGTAAGGATACCTAGACATTGTCCGACTTCAAAATGTAAGAATATTTAAAGGAAAAAATCGTAGTTTCAATTATGACATTTCTACGTTTAAAACTGTGATAGTTAAAAAATAGGGTAAATAAATTGTTTTTAATTAATTACAGGGTAAAGGCCTGTCCTTCGTCGGCGCCGCGGGGACTGCGCACGAGTTGTGGCAACAACATCGACAGGGATGATTATAAGATAAAGTAATAACGGCTGTATCTCAAAAATTGTCTCCCCATAATTCTGCCAAAAATGTAAATAAATAATTATACCCGCCTATAAAAAATATCTTACTCTAATAATTACCCCTGACTCCCTAATGCAATGAACCTGAGAGTAAGAAAGTTAAAGTTGTTGAGACCACTGGCAACATTGGCTGTTGCGGTGTGGAGATAAAACGCAGTAATAATATACGTAGTATCTCCTGTTAATCCAGAAGCTTTAGAGTTTCATAATGTTAATCAATGTTACATTAATATTATGAAACTTTGAAGCTATTTTTTATCATTTGAGTTGCCCATACTCATCAGGCACTATCTTGTATCAAAAATAATTAAAATCAAGATATATTAATGGCGGATATGCTAGGGTTCGATAAATATAAATGCCATATTCCAAAGTGGTAGGGACCATTGAAACAAGAAGGAACTGTAACACGTTGCTGAAAACATAAATACCCTACTTCTACGATGTGATGAAGTGGAATGTTGTTATGATATACCGGATATGATATACCCTAGTCAACAAGGACCATTTCGAGTAGGTGACAGCGGTCAATCGACCATGCACACCCTGGTGTCAGAGTTATTCGGAGCCTCTGACATGGTTCCTTTAACGACTATCAGATGGCAGCCAAGATCAACGGCTTAACGTGCCTTCCGAAGCACGGAATCATCTTTATTATCAGACAATCAGGTGACTCAAGCCTGCTAGGTCCTAACCAAACTGGAAGCAATCAAAGAATTTCCCCATCGTTTCGTAGAAACACAAGAATGTGGACTCTTGTGTAAAGGATGCAAGAAATCTCTTCCATGCGACCTACGAGTATCTTGTGAGGTAAAGCTCAAAAAAGAAGCACGGAATCATCTTTATTATCAGACAATCAGGTGACTCAAGCCTGCCAGGTCCTAACCAAACTGGAAGCAACTAAACAAAGTACGCTTCCCGTGGGAATCGAACCCACGAACCCTGGTTCTGCAGGCAAACGCCTTAACCACTGGACCACGGAGGCAGTTATTCCTGAGAGGTGTCTTTCAATATATTGACAATATATCGTTGTTGTTTTAACACAAGTTTTTGATTTATAGATCCGTTGGTATAAGTAATGCAATGTTTTGCAAAGCAAAGCAATGCAATTTTTTGTGGTAGTCAAGTGCCCCACATCGTTTATGGATACGTAAAAAAAATCAGGGCAGCAAAATGTATTATTATTATTTAAGAGTTAAGTCGACCAACTTATAAAATGTACTTGTTCGACTTTGAATAATATTACGATTACCTGATTATTATTATTACGATTATTATTATTTTTAGATCTATTTTATTTTCTCGGCTTGTTGACAAACCGGTTTACTGACAGCACGGGCCTAGGCCAAGTCACTATCAGGCAGGGCGACAGGTGTTTGTGTAAGTGTGTGAGGATGGCTGTCTGTTTGCAAGAATTTCCTGACCAGGCGACAGGTATTTAAAATCACGGCTTTTTGGAGGAGACTGTAGGTGTAAGGTGACATATTTATGGTTTGGAGTGACTGATGCAATTGTTTGGGTATAACACCGGTTGAAGAGAGGACTATGGGAACTATGGTTATATTTTGGAGATGCCAGAGTCTGCTTATTTCATCCTTCAGTTCTGTATATTTGTTTTTTTTTTTTTTTTTTTTTATTACGATTATTATTAGCCGATTACCTGTAAACTCAATTAATATAAGTATTCCTAAAATCTTCCGATTCAACGTTAAATTTGTCTAGTTGTATGGGTGCGAAACATGGAAGGTAACCAAGAGATCACGCAGACAAACAAACAAACAAACAAACAAACAAACAAACAAACAAACAAACAAACAAACAAACAAACAAACAAACAAACAAACAAACAAATAAACAAACAAACTCACTTTCGCATTTATAATATTAGTAAGGATATGTTTGCAGGCAAACTTATGCCTTGAGTTCATTCAAATGACGATAACTTTTTTTTTAATGAACTGATTTTGATGAAACAAACTTTAAATGTTAAACTGAGTTAAAACAAAGCAATTGGTGAAAGTTTGAAGAAAATCGGTTCAGTATTTTCGGAGATAATCGTGATCATACATACAGACAGACAGACAGACAGACAGACAGACAGACAGACAGACAGACAGACAGACAGACAGACAGACAAGAAATTCCAAAAAATTTTTTTGCTTTCTATTATTCTTTTTAAGTGTCCCTCTATCCATTTCAGTCAAAAATTCGAAATGTACAGACAAAATAGTTTTACTGTTTTATTATATGTATAGATGAAGGGTACCATTGTACGCGTACAATGAAAATATATATTTTTATTCTTTCTCTTGGGTTGTACAAGTTTCGAGTCACAATAAAGAATACACCCAATTACGACTACCATCATAGCAACGTAAGAACTGAAAAAACTTGCATCTTATATTTTCTCATATTGTCATTGATGTTGAAAATTCCACTCGAAGAGGCGACATGGAGGCGACTTGCTCTTAATTTTGCCAATAATATAGAAAAAATAATATTTTGGTTCTTTTAATTTATTTTTGTCTAATTTTATTTAGTTGGGAAACATACAACATTGCCTTACACAGAGTTAAATAAATATTAATTAATAATACATTCCACTGATAACTAGAACATATGTTTATTATATTTTTTTACATCTTTGGTAACACATTGATAAATAAACCTAATTGAGTTTTTGTAGACAATTTTCAGCCCTGTCGATGTTGTTGCCAAAGCTCGTGTGCAGTTCCGGCGGCACCCACGAAGGAAAGCCCTTTGCCCTGTAACAAGACAAGTTTATGAATAAAAATATAGGTTTGTGACAAGCTTTTATCTTTACACTAGCTGTTGCCCGCGACTTCGTCCGCGGCAATTTCTGTTCTTATGATTAATTAGTATAGATGAATAATTTTCCCCCGTTTTCAAATCATTTTTTATTGATGCTTCGCTTCTATTGGTTGCAGCGTGATGTTTTATAGCCTAAAGCCTTCCTCAAGAAATGGACTATCCAACACAAAAAGAATTTTCCGATTTGAACCAGTAGTTCCTGAGATTAGCGCGTTCAAACAAACAAACAAACTCTTCAGCTTTATAATATTAGTATAGATAGTATAAAAATAAAATGAAGTCGCTTCGGTTGTCTGTTCGCTTAGATCTTTTAAACTACTCAACGGATTTTAATGCAGGTTTCAGCAATAGATAGAGTGATTCAAGAGGAAGGTTTATATGTATCATTTACTGGCCCATATTAGTATCTACATTGCACCCGTGCGAAGCCGGGGCAGGTCGCTAGTTATGAATACATTCAAAATGTAAAGTACTTGTCAAGACAAATCAAACTTAAACACAATGGGAGAGCATGGCTACCTTTTAACTCCATCGCGGTCAGCTTTATTACTAAACTAGCTGTTGCCCGCGACTTCGTCCGCGGCAATTTCTGTTATTATGATTAATTAGTTTTTTATTAGTATAAATGAATAATTTTCCGTTTTCAAAACATTTTTTATTGATGCTTCGCTCCTATTGGTCGCATCGCGATGTTTTATAGCCTAAAGCCTCCCTCAATAAATGGACTATCCAACACAAAAATAATTTTCCAATTTGAACCAGTAGTGCCCGAGATTAGCGCGTTCAAACAAACAAACTCTTCAGCTTTACAATATTAGTATAGATAATATTGCATTCTTCTTCCTTACAAACTTTAGTTCAATCGAACATCAGGAAATAGTTTTTACATATCCATTTAATGCAATTTACACATATACAAATAAATACTCAACTAACTTTAGTTTTAAGTTTGCTTGCAAGAGGACAAGTTAAATAAAAGACTGTAAATAGTAAGACTCGTTGATCAGTTAATGATTATAAGTTAGGTTAATGCACTATATTTTTTGGCTAATATATATGGAACCTAGTCATATGAGAGCGTAGAACTAGCATTAGGAAGTTTTAGCAGAGAAAATGCATTGGATAGATACTGTTTCTGCTAAAAGTAAAAACGTAGGAGTGGATGCGATTGTCTATTTTTCAATTTAATTAGCCCGAATTCGTGTACCTAATTGTTATGATTTGTAGATTGGTTAGCATCGGTAAAACAACCCTTACTTCTCATATAAGCAAGGGAAAGAAACAACTTATTATGAACAAGCTTTTGCCCGCGTCTTAGCTAGCGTGAATGAAGAAATTTTGGGAACTACTTACATTTTTCGGGAACGAAAAAAGTATAATTTAAGGCCCTGGGCCTTAAATTATCTCTATACTAAATTGGTTCGGTAGTTGACGCGTGAAGAGGTTATACAAAGCCAGATAGAAGACAGAGTACCTAACTTACTCATTGCCAGATAGTCAGAAGACAGAATAACTTTCTTATTAATAATAATTAGTATGTAAAATTTGTGAAGATAAATATACTTACAATGGCCTTAGCGCCCTTCTTGAGAGCGTTGACGTTAATCTTGGGAGCAGCCTGTCCTCCGCTGATGAAAAGCGCGAGCACCGCCAGCACCATGACAAACAGACCAGACAGCTTCATGTTTATGTGAGCAAGGAGTCTTCACCACAGGTCTTCACGAGAAGATCAGTTCGAGTTGAATGTGTCCAGTAACATTACTTCTCTATTTAAATAAAACCGCAAGCACAGCGCCTGCCAGGCAGCCACGCACTTGGGTTTATCCTATTGAGATGTTTAATTCACTATTGATTCATGGGTAAAACAGTAAAATACGTCTGTCTTCTTTAGTTGAAAAATACAATATGTAGTAGAGCTTTCCTTATTTATTTTCCTTATTGACTTTTCTTAGTGTCATGCATGATCCTGGTTCAGAAACTGATAAAATTGAATTAGTATTGGGTACTTCCATTGATTTGCACGACTTTTGTCGAACCTCAAGTAAGCTACTACTACTACTAGTTAGCACCACGGGGTTTCGTATAAGCTTTTGTCATAAAAAGCTTTGTCGAAACTAGTTAGAACCAAAGGTTTCGAAAAAGCTTTTATCACAAAAAGCTTTTTCGAAACCTTTGGCGCCAACTAGTGAGCAAACATTCATTCAATATAAAAGTAGTATTGATCCATATTTTTCAATTTATAACTCCTGTTTTAAAATGTATATGCCTTTGCCTACATAAACTGTATAATTTTATTACTTTAACAAACGATTCTTATCTATATCTATACATCTATACATATAATAAAACAGTAAAATTATTTTGTCTGTACATTTCGAATTTTTGACTGAAATGGATAGAGTGACACTTAAAAAGAATAATAGAAAGCAAAAAAAATTTTTTGGAATTTCTTGTCTGTCTGTCTGTCTGTCTGTCTGTCTGTCTGTCTGTCTGTATGTATGATCACGTGTCTGTCTGTATGTATGATCACGATTATCTCCGAAAATACTGCACCGATTTACTTCAAACTTTCACCAATTGCTTTGTTTTAACTCAGTTTAACATTTAAAGTTTGTTTCATCAAAATCGGTTCATTAAAAAAAAAGTTATCGTCATTTGAATGAACTCAAGGCATGAGTTTGCCTGCAAACATATAGCAAAAATAAAATAAAATAATATGTGACATAAGAAAATTAAAATCCAAAGTCAATTCATCATCATTATACGACAGCATTATACCTATCCATACTATACATCCATACTAAAAAAAAGGAGAAGCTGACTGACTGACTGACATATCAACGCAGGGCCTAAACTATAAGGGTTAGGAACTTGAAACTTTGCACAGGGGTTCCTTTTATAACGTAGGGGAGCACTAAGAAAGGATTTTTGGAAAGTGATCTTCTTAGGGGGAAAAACGGGTTGCAAAGTTAGTATGAAACTTTGTTGTTTTTGAAGTTATTCGAATGAAATTCAGCATGAAGGTTCTTTACTGAAAGGTACGAAACACGAGTAAAATCATCCCTTAAGGGGGTAAAATAGGGGTGCAAAGTAATAATGAAACTTTGCCATTTTTGAAGTTAGTCGAATGAAATTCAGCATGAAGGTTCTTTATTAAAAGGCATGAAACATGATAAAATATTTTTCTTGAAATTTGGCACAGGGATTCTTTTTATGGTGTAAATGAGCACTAAGAAAGGATTTTTAGAAAATCAAAGGGGTTGAAGTTTTATGGAATTTTCTCATTTCTGGACTTAGAAGTTTGAAAGTAGGTACGCAAGTTCTCAATTAAAATTAAAAAAGATCTGTTTAGGTGAACCAGACAACATTCTGCCTTGAAGGGGTAAATAGGGGGTAAAGTTTGTATGGAATTTTTCCATTTCTAGACTTAGAGGTATGAAAATAAGTATATACGTTCTAGGTTACAATTAAAAAAGATCTGTGTAGGCGAAATGTACAAAATTTCCCCCTTAAGGGATAAAGGGGGGGGGGGGGGGGATTGTATGGAAATTTTCTCATTTCTGGACATAGAAGTATAAAAATAAGTATATATGTTTACATTACAATTAAAAAAATCTGTGTAGTTAAAATGGTCGAAATTTCCCCTTGAAGGGGTAGAATAGGTAGGGTAAAGTTTGTATGGATTTTTTTTATTTACTTAGAAATATGACAATAAGAAGTTCTCCATTACAATAAAAAAATATCTGTGTAGGTGAAATGGGCAAAATCCCCTCCTTAAGGGCTAAAGATCTATGCAGGTGAAATGTATTAAATTCCCCCTTAAGGGGAAAAAGCAAAGGGGCAGGCCTTTCTATGGAATTTTTATCATTTCTACTGTTCCCAAGGGAACGACATTAACGCGGGCGGAGCCGCGGGCAACAGCTAGTATAATATAATCTGAGTAATCATCATCATCATCATCAGGTCCTTTTTAGTCTCCACTACAGGAGCACGACCCTCTGATCTAATCTGAGTAATAGCCTCAATAAATTTTATAAAATCTTATATAGGTACCTATAGAGTTTTGGGGGCGAAATATCAATATGGCTAGGTTTCATATCTGGAAAAATACGTGTCTCCGTCTAAATGTTGGTTCCCCTGGTATTAGTCCTATTAAATGTCATATGATACTACCTCATGCAACATTAACCATCTCTAACGGAAAATTAATACGCGATAATCATTAAGAAAGATCCAAAAGATAGTTAAAAAAGGCTTTTTTCATCCATTAGCAATATTTTTTTGCATTTACTACTTTTTTGAAAAACCTTAGGTTTAGTTTGGTCTTTTTATAATCATAACGGTACATATTCTAGCCATTTCCTCTATAATCATTCGCTAAGCTAAATCTTTCTTTGACTTCTGAATTCTGAATCAAAAACCATTTCGAGGTAGGTATGCTGAAGTACCAAGTTTTTCTATATTTTATAAACGCAAGATTACAAAGAGATTTGATAAAATAATTTTCGCGTTTTGTGACGTTATTCGAGGACGTATTTTTGCTAAACCCAATTTGACCCTATACACGGCGATTTTATTTTGGAAAAAAAAATCATTGATATCATACATGACATTAAGTTTCTTGGCATATTATTTTATTCTGCCTTATTATATTAAATAAAAAGAAGGCCCTTAGAAAAATTACAATTAATGTTTGTAAATGAAAACATTGGAAAATCGCAGAAATAACAAAATAACTTTCTAAAATATAGTTATATTTTAGAAAATTAATTTTGTTATTTCATATATCAGCATAACTATCCAAAACACAAGTACAGTTTTATACCTGCTTTTCAAAGTGATGTGTAAACTTTTTATTGTTTTGATATTGTTTGTTACTAATGTGAAATATCGTCGTAACTACGCAAATTATTATGGCAGGTGTTTGTATATTGTATACCAGAAGTACAGCTCTATGGGTGTACTTCTCGTATATACGTGAATATGCTATATCTATACCTACATGGCGATATGGAAAAAAGCAATGGCTATGAAGAAGTTATTTCGTCAAAAAATAAAGATGGCTTTGCCATCCGTGAAAAATTTATCGCCAGGGACTCCGTAGAAGTGGTAGAATCAAAGAATTTCCCCATCGTTTCGTAGAAACACAAGAATGTGGACTCTTGTGTAAAGGATGCAAGAAATCTCTTCCATGCCACCTACGAGTATCTTGTGAGGTAAACCAAACTCTTTCATGGACACTATTTCTCTTGCATGGACACTATTTCTCTTATTTATCTGTGGTTTGATGAGTAGCAATGAGGTAGCATCTTTCATAACACAACACCAAATAACAAGTTTTTTGTATGCGTTTTGTTTTTTTTTTGTTGTAGCGACAAAAGATATACATACACATCCTGTGTCACTCAAATATCAAGTCTCTACCTATTAGCATTCGATAGATACAGCCCTGTTACAAACGGATAGACGGACATCGGAGGCTTAGTAATAGGATCCCATTTTTAAACTTTTTAGTTCAGAACCCTAAAATTGTATTTTATTACCCTAAATTACACTTTATACTTAAACCTCTTAAAAGTAAGTAATTTGATTGTGTCATAGGGAAAAATTGTTTTGATCCTCTCGCTCTAATGGGAAACCCATAAATATGTGGGTTTCATAGGTAGGACCATTTATATAGAGCCGAGGATTTCTATGGTCATTCACACTTGACATCTCCTATCGTGAAGACCTCTCCCTACTCACAACCATGAAGCTGTCTGGACTGATCGTCATGGTGCAGGCGGTGCTCGCGCTGTTCATCAGCGGAGGACAGGCTGCTCCCAAGGTCAACTTGAACGCTATCAAGAAGGGCGCTAAAGCCATTTTAAGTTGCATAACAACATATTTGCGCATTAAGCTATAAAATTTCCCTTTTAGGCATCTGGAAGTACCTTAAAGTCTAAGTTACACGCGTAAAGTAAACGGCAGAGTCCTACTATGCTTCTATCTATACCAATGTAAACAACATTAGGTACTAGAGTAGAGTACTAGAAATTAGTAGTGATTAAGTAACGTGGGCGGGGGAAGGCAAGTAGTTAAGTAGCTTACTCAACCACTTGCCTTCCCCCGGTAATGTTTCCACCCTACAGTACCATGCACTCTTCCTACGAATAATTGTTTACTCTACCCATGTATACGCTTAGTACAATAAAGTTCTAGTACTAGTGAAAAAGTATTTCGCTGCAGTGTCATTCGACTTTATGGGTTTCAATAATTTTTCGCATCAGTGTACTACGCTGAAATATTCATAAAATATATCAATGGGATCAGTTGACCGATTCAAAACATTCACTAGGTAAACTGATCCCGCGGGATAAGATCGCGCAGCCTCAGTTTACCAAAGAGCCTATTTTCGCTGCAACTTGCATCGCTATGGCGTGACTCGAAACGAGGTACCGGAGTTGCTTAAACTGGTAAAGTTAGCCGAATCGGTAAGGTAGGCTAGTGTACTCTAACACTTACTCTACGCATGTACCGGAGGCTTAAAATATAAAGACCGTTTGGCTAACCAGCTTTCGCCCGCGGCTCCGCCCGCGTTAATGTCGATCCATCGAGAATAGTACTTTTTCCCGGGATAAAAGGTAGCCTATGTCCTTCTCCGTACTCCAGAGAACTTGTATGCAGAGAACTTGTATGCAATTTCATGATGATCGGTTTAGTAGTTACGGCGTGAAAGCGTAACAAACAAACTCACTTTCGTTTTTCTAATATTAGTAAGGATACCTAGACATTGTCCGACTTCAAAATGTAAGAATATTTAAAGGAAAAAATCGTAGTTTCAATTATGACATTTCTACGTTTAAAACTGTGATAGTTAAAAAATAGGGTAAATAAATTGTTTTTAATTAATTACAGGGTAAAGGCCTGTCCTTCGTCGGCGCCGCGGGGACTGCGCACGAGTTGTGGCAACAACATCGACAGGGATGATTATAAGATAAAGTAATAACGGCTGTATCTCAAAAATTGTCTCCCCATAATTCTGCCAAAAATGTAAATAAATAATTATACCCGCCTATAAAAAATATCTTACTCTAATAATTACCCCTGACTCCCTAATGCAATGAACCTGAGAGTAAGAAAGTTAAAGTTGTTGAGACCACTGGCAACATTGGCTGTTGCGGTGTGGAGATGAAACGCAGTAATAATATACGTAGTATCTCCTGTTAATCCAGAAGCTTTAGAGTTTCATAATGTTAATCAATGTTACATTAATATTATGAAACTTTGAAGCTATTTTTTATCATTTGAGTTGCCCATACTCATCAGGCACTATCTTGTATCAAAAATAATTAAAATCAAGATATATTAATGGCGGATATGCTAGGGTTCGATAAATATAAATGCCATATTCCAAAGTGGTAGGGACCATTGAAACAAGAAGGAACTGTAACACGTTGCTGAAAACATAAATACCCTACTTCTACGATGTGATGAAGTGGAATGTTGTTATGATATACCGGATATGATATACCCTAGTCAACAAGGACCATTTCGAGTAGGTGACAGCGGTCAATCGACCATGCACACCCTGGTGTCAGAGTTATTCGGAGCCTCTGACATGGTTCCTTTAACGACTATCAGATGGCAGCCAAGATCAACGGCTTAACGTGCCTTCCGAAGCACGGAATCATCTTTATTATCAGACAATCAGGTGACTCAAGCCTGCTAGGTCCTAACCAAACTGGAAGCAATCAAAGAATTTCCCCATCGTTTCGTAGAAACACAAGAATGTGGACTCTTGTGTAAAGGATGCAAGAAATCTCTTCCATGCGACCTACGAGTATCTTGTGAGGTAAAGCTCAAAACAGAAGCACGGAATCATCTTTATTATCAGACAATCAGGTGACTCAAGCCTGCCAGGTCCTAACCAAACTGGAAGCAACTAAACAAAGTACGCTTCCCGTGGGAATCGAACCCACGAACCCTGGTTCTGCAGGCAAACGCCTTAACCACTGGACCACGGAGGCAGTTATTCCTGAGAGGTGTCTTTCAATATATTGACAATATATCGTTGTTGTTTTAACACAAGTTTTTGATTTATAGATCCGTTGGTATAAAGTAATGCAATGTTTTGCAAAGCAAAGCAATGCAATTTTTTGTGGTAGTCAAGTGCCCCACATCGTTTATGGATACGTAAAAAAAATCAGGGCAGCAAAATGTATTATTATTATTTAAGAGTTAAGTCGACCAACTTATAAAATGTACTTGTTCGACTTTGAATAATATTACGATTACCTGATTATTATTATTACGATTATTATTATTTTTAGATCTATTTTATTTTCTCGGCTTGTTGACAAACCGGTTTACTGACAGCACGGGCCTAGGCCAAGTCACTATCAGGCAGGGCGACAGGTGTTTGTGTAAGTGTGTGAGGATGGCTGTCTGTTTGCAAGAATTTCCTGACCAGGCGACAGGTATTTAAAATCACGGCTTTTTGGAGGAGACTGTAGGTGTAAGGTGACATATTTATGGTTTGGAGTGACTGATGCAATTGTTTGGGTATAACACCGGTTGAAGAGAGGACTATGGGAACTATGGTTATATTTTGGAGATGCCAGAGTCTGCTTATTTCATCCTTCAGTTCTGTATATTTGTTTTTTTTTTTTTTTTTTTTTATTACGATTATTATTAGCCGATTACCTGTAAACTCAATTAATATAAGTATTCCTAAAATCTTCCGATTCAACGTTAAATTTGTCTAGTTGTATGGGTGCGAAACATGGAAGGTAACCAAGAGATCACGCAGACAATTCAGGTCGTCATCAACCGCGGCTTGGAGGCATGCCGGGAAAAGCCAATTGGCAAGCAGATTATGCGCCGCAAATAGACCTGGGTAGGCCATACGCTCAGAAGAGAGCCCAAACACATCCTGAGGCAGGTCCTGGAGTGGACACCCCAGGGAAAGCGGAAGGTGGGCCGTCCCAAGCAGACCTGGCGGCAGGTTAACCTGGCTCGAAGTATGTAAAGCGCGTAGCCAAGGATAAATTGTAATTGCGAAAATACTTACGCTTAATTTAAATGGACTTGTATACGTTACTGCTCGGAGACCAACAAAAAAGTCTCTTAAACGAAAATCTCAGCAATCGTCAAAACCACACGCTACGTGATCTGCGTGACCATCTACACTAACGGGACTTGAAAATGGAAGGCTTTTTCGCAAAACAGCTGTTTGCAAGGGTAGGCACGACGCACGCCCACCGCACAAAGCCTTCGCCTTGCCGTTCTCTTAGATGAGCTGGTTGACTTCTCGTAACCCCACGTACAAAACAGGAACATAGCAGGCCGCCACAGCCACCTGCCCTTAGCTAAGAAAGTCAATGCAGAGGACCCAAGAGGATCTACAGAAAGCTAGTAACGTAACGCAGTATGCCTAACAGTAACGTGAGTGGAGCGAACGCGAAATTTTTCGGTTCTGATAGGGCGACCAACAATCAATGTTCAAACGTTACACGAGCGAGCGCATACAATAACTTAGACTCATAATGTTGTTAACATTCCATTTGTCAAAAATGATTTTACTTTTAAAAAGAATGTTTGTTTTTTTTTGGAAGAACTATGTAGCTAGCTCCAAGTGAGCTTTTTCTACTTTACCGGGCGTTAGAGGCGAGGGCAGAGTGCCCTCAGCCTATATAGACAAATTACCAAAGGGCCTTGGAGAGTGTTTGTTATTCATATCTCTTCCCCCCTGTCTACGCCCCTGCCTTAGTTTGTCACACGTACCTAAAAATCTGACGTCCGATGTTTTTAGATGCATCGAAGTAGATACATTTAAAATAAAATAAATGGCATTTTTTTAAGAAAAAAGCCTATTATCTTGCTGTATTACTTTAACAATTAATTTACAAATTATAAATTACTAGCATTAAGGCGTGGCTCCAATTGCTTTATTGTCGTTCCCTCGAAAACAGTAGGTGCTTATTTCCGCAATGGATCTTCTGCGTACCTTAACATCTAGCGAGCAAAAAAGTTTACCACACGCCTGACATACCACTATCACTTACATTTATCTATGCATATTACTGTACTACAAGTAACAATGATCGAATCAGGCCCACCCAAGGCAATGAATTAGAATGATACACAGGTTTAGAATTTATCCATTATCTTTATTTTACGTTAATCTTTGGTTACAATCTACACTAAATGTAACATTATTAATCAGCCCTGTCGATGTTGCTGCCAAAGCTCGTGCGCTGTCCCGGCGGCGCCCACGAACGAAAGCCCTTTGCCCTGTAACAAAATGTTTACTTTTAAAAGGGCTTATATGAAGACAAAGAAGTTTGTTGAATAAATCCAATTTCGTGTAAGTACTGTTATCGAATTATTATAAATATGATAAAATAAACAAGGTAACAAAAAACAATTTTTTCCACCTAAACTTCTTAAAACAAAGAAGATAATATTTCGTGTTAAAGAAAAGCTATTTACTTAACAAAGGTTTCGTTTTTGCTTTAGAAAGCTCATTATTCACTAGAGTTAAGAAAGCACAAAGGGATTAGTGCTATTATGCTATAACATTCAGGTAATATAAGATTGCATTATAGCTTTACTTGTATTAAAAATGTATCTAAGACTATCGTAGAACATGAACTGGGAAAAGGTGGATTGTTATACGTGATAGACCTTAGCTATAATATAAGGCTTATATAAAACATATTTTTAACCGACTTAAAATCATCATCATCATTTCGAGTAGGTGTCACGGTTAATCGACCATGCACACCCTGGTGTCAGAGTTCTTCGAAACCGCCTCTCGGCCTCTGACGTGGTTCCCTTGACCACTACCAGATGGCAGCCGGGACCACCGGCTTAACGTGCCTTCCGAAGCACGGAATCATCTTTATTATCAGACAATCAGGTGATTCAAGCCTGCAATGTCCTAACCAAACTGGAAACAACTAAACAAAGTATGCTTCCGGTGGGAATCGAACCCACGACCCCCGGGTCAACAGGCAAACGCCTTTACCACTGGACCACGGAGGCTGTTAAAAAAGGAGGACGTATCAATTTGGTTGTTTGTGTGTGTGTATTTTTAAACGATTTTATATTTTTTTTGCGTTTGAAAGGGTTTGCTTTCAAATTGATTCCATTTACATTTCATCACAATCGGTTCAGTAGTTTGATTGAATTCAGTTTTTTATTTGAAATATTATAATAGGTAAAACAATAATTCATTATATGTACCTTTAATTAATGTATTATTTGATGGACACTAAACGGCACACATTAAAAAGAGAGAAGTGACGTTTTATTGTTATTACGTCTAAAGACATGCAGTATCCAAGAGTTGGTATCAGTGTCGTAAATAGGGCTGAACCCGCGATTCTTTCTTAAGCATAAAGTTACCTAGGGACGATGATATAGTTTCCTAAATATGAACTTACGATAGCTTTTGCACCCTTTTTGAATGCGTGCAGGTTGACCTTTGGCGCGGCTTCTCCCACGCTGACAAAAATCGCGAGCACCGCCAACACCATGAAGAAAAGACCAGACAGTTTCATGATTGTAAGATGAGTAGGGAGTCACCACAGGTCTTCACGACAGTAGCAGTCTAGTGTGAATATCCTGTAATAATATTTGGGCTCTATTTAAATGAGACACGCACCATTAATTCGTACGCACGTATGGGTTTACCCTTCAGAGACGTCAGTTAAGAATAGGATGTTTTCTCATTTGGTTGATTGAATCAGTTTTGGTCAGACTACGTTTTTCATGAAATACAAAGAATGTTTTTCCATGGTGGTCTGGAAGAAAAATAAACAAAATGTACCAGCTGCTTCATTTTCCGCGCAAATCGTAAAAGCCAATCGAGGGAATGGGTGAAAATCTGAGGAGTCATATTAGTACGTGGCGCGGCTAGCAATACAGCACTGTTTTGTTATTTGAGCATAAGAAACCGTAATTTTATACCAAAAGTAAGTACGATAGCATACTAACTAGGCACAATTCAGTGACTGATGTGGACTGACAGATCATCGGGATAAAGGTTATGAAGAAGAAAACAAAAGATTCTCTAAGAAATGTGCTGACTTGTGCTATTGAGTAAATAATATCATCATGTAAATAAATCTATAAAGGATTTTTGCTAATTTTCGTTAGTATTCTTACTTATCATGAAATTTTGTACACAAGTTCTCTGGAGTACGGAGAAGGACATAGGTTACCTTTCACTCCGGAAATAAGTACTGTTCCCGAGGGAACGACGCTGACGCGAGCGAAGCTGCGGGTGAAAGCTAGTTTTCCATAAATTCATAGTTTAATATCGTTATATGAAAATCTTCTCAATAGCTTCTTCATAAAGTACTCGTTTATTTATTATCTTTGTTTTGCTCTAAACAGTGCCCGGTCAAACATACCTAAGACTTTTTTAAATAACTATATTCTTGTAGGAGAAACGAGAAAAAAATTTACATTCAAAAACTGCAAATTATTCGTTCTATAATTTGTCCTAGTCACCGCGCTTGGCAGGCGGTTTAGCGAGCATAGTTTCTTTGGCTTGAATGTGAATTATCGGACCACAAAGAGAATTTGCTGACCGGATGATATTGTTATTTGATAACAATGAGGCAAGTTTACTGCTGAAGTATCAAACTACATCATATAGAGCATGATTTTCATCTGCTGAGCTAAATTTAAATCTTGGAATCAAAATCCCTAGGTATTGTAATACAGAACAGATTGAAAAAAAACCGAAAAAAAAGAATTGATTACCCATAGAAATTCTATAGCTGATCGGTGACTTCGTATGGGAGGTATTTTGTTTTAGTTACCTAACCATTGCGCCAAAAGCTGCGGTTTTTAAACATAATAGTATTTAATATGGAGACGCGGGTTTAAACTAGAGGGCTATAACTAGTTTAATGGTTATGTTTAACAACACTGTTTAAAAAACAATAATAACAATTTTGACATTTTTTCTGCTCTTAAAACAATATTTTTGATCAGTCTCCAAAAAACTTTCAACTTAACGGTCAATTTGCTCATGTAGTCCAATTTTCTCTCTTGTATTCCTATATTAAAATTTTTCAGTATCATGCCTATCTGTAAATATTGCAACTACCGAAAACAACACAAAACCAACAAATTATTTCGTGTTCGTTTTTAAAATCCGCATTGCGCTATCTTTTTTCCCCCCTTAAAAAAATGTATATACTTTTAAGGGATTGTTTCATATTCAAATTATTTCAAACTGGTTTTCCTGAAAACTAATTCATACATATACAGATTTTTTATTTTACGTGTGTTCCAACAGGAGAAACCCATAAGTATCCAAACCATGCGTCATTGCGTACATTGCTCTTAAACCCATTTAAACAGAGGCGAGGGTTGTTACTGGACATTCACACTTGACATCTCTTGTGGTGAAGACTCCCAACCCTCTTGCTGAAATATGAAGCTGTCTGGTCTTTTCGTCATGGTGCTGGCAGTGCTCGCGCTGTTCATCAGCGGAGGACAGGCCGCTCCCAAGGTCAACGTGAATGCTCTTAAGAAGGGCGCTAAGGCCATTGTAAGTTATAAGATTATTAGTATATTAAATATGTTCATTATCATAACTTTTTGCTTAGATGTGTGTAGTATAATAGATATAATCATTTAGTTGCTAATTGATATCAACTAAAAAAAATTGTATTAAGTGTAGTTTAAAAACATATTCGTGCAAAACGAACATAGTTTTACAGAAGCTTCACAGTCTTTATATAGTAAGTAGAAAATCGTATTGTTGCATTTAAATTATTTTAAATTTAATTACAGGGTAAAGGGCTCTCCTTCGTCGGCGCCGCGGGGACTGCGCACGAGTTGTGGCAGCAACATCACCAGGGTTGATAAAGTAGTTAAGTTGAAAGATTTACGGCTTTTACCCAAAGTAATGTACCTCTACGAAAGATACAAAATAAATATAATACTTATATACAAATCAAAAACTCATTTTATTCTTATACTTACATGGGGTCCGCTGGAAATGAATCGTTACAAGTACAAAAACCTTAAAACGTTCAGACTACACCGATTATTTACACGTTCTAGCGACAATTTTTAATATTCGATGAATCCTAGGCGTTTTGAAATACTCAGTGTAAAGCCCAGGGATGCGACACCTAGTACCAGTTATCGGTGTCAAGCCATAAGGTGCATCGCTTTGTCGCCAGGTAGTAATTAAAAGATTTGATAATCAGTTAACTATACATCTATAGTATAAAGCTTCTACAGCATATAGATGAGTGGTAGTTTAAATAAAATCAAAGCAGATAGTACCTAGTTAGGCTCCAGTCCACCGCATTATATGTATCCAAGAAAATCGTACATCAAATGTAGTGTGGAAAATATATTTTCATTTCAAATATTTTTAGTTTGAGTAGGAAAGCATCGTGATGTGCATGGAGTAGCATTTTCCTAAAAAGGAACACCTAATAAGTTGCTGTTATATTGAGTACCTACAAATGTTTGCAATCTCGAATACCAACTACTTATTTGAAAGTCAGTAAAAATAAAGGAATAGACTAATAAATCTCTTGTTAAACTAAGAGTCATTAACCTAACATACAGAGTTTCGTTTTTCTTTGGGAATCTTATTCAGATTTAACTAAAGGTAGAGTTTAAGAGATTAGTGAAATCCGTACTTAGCTAAAAGATTCATGTAATGGCAGATTGCCCGACCGGCTCTACTGGCTGATTAATTAAAGAATGTGAGTTAAGTCATGTCTATGTTCACAGGATTGCTAATAAAGAGTATTTTTTTTATTGTATGTATTCTTTTTTACTTAACTCTATAGTGTATAGGGGTTTTTCTTATGTATGTATGGGCTAAAAACTTGAAATGTCTTTATTTCTAATCATCATTAATTTACAATGCCCAAAGTTGGATTGTATTCTGGTGAAAATCGTTTATAAATAAAAATCTTTTATATTCACAGAACTAAGATCCATAAGAAAGTTATTAGTAGTAATCCTTACACTATGTGTTAGTATATATATAACATTTATATTAAAAGTATTTTTTTAATAAAATAAAATCATGCAATTGAGTGGGTTTTAAAGATTACCCTCCTCATCAGGCACCTCCATATCGGCGATGTGTACCTATCGGCCCGAATGTGACTGCCCCGCACTCTGTCTATAAGTGAAGTTGTTTTTTCGCGGATAAGGGCCGCAAACCCATTAATGTGGTATTGAGCAAACATAGTCGACGCACTGCAGAAACGGGGCAGTCCCACCATCATCTTAAAAATATTATTATATAGAACACGTAGGGCATCTAGAGATGTTTTGGTATAGTTGACCCACAGATAGTTTAACCCGTAGCGCACATTTTACTCGTTTCCTAAACGAGAAACCGATTCAGCACGAATTCGTGCTAATTATGGGGCTAAGCCAGGATTCTGGGCTTAGGGAAGTAAGAGATGTCCCTCCAGGTGGACGCATAAATCTCAGTCCTAATAAATAAATATAAATATATACGGACGAATCACACAGATTGAGCTAGCCCCAAGGTAAGTTCGAGACTTGTGTTATGGGATACTAACTCAACGATACTATATTTTATAACAAATACATATATAGATAAACATCCAAGACCCAGGCCAATCTGAAAAAGATCATTTTCCATCTTGACCCGGCCGGGGATCGAACCCGGGCACTCCGTGTCGCAGGCTAGCGTGTTAACCACTGCGTCACGGAGCTGTCAAAATATAAATAGCTAGTTAAAAACTCACAATAGCCTCGGCCCCCTTTTTATGGTATTTAGGCAGAGCTTTGGTGCGGCCTGTCCACCGTTGACGAACAGCGCAAGCACCACCAGCATCATAAACCTTTATGGTAGTGAGTAGGGATAGGTCGTCACAATAGGAGAAATTAAGTGTGTCTGATAACAATCATTATCATCATCATCATCATATCAGCCGCAAGAAGTTCACTGCTGGACATAGGCCTCCCCCAAGAATTTATGATACGACCGGTTGGAAGCGGCTTGCATCCAGCGTCTTCCTGCGACCTTAGTCAAGTCATCCGACCATCTGGTCAGTGGATGTCAGATTGGTAATAATACTATGGCTCTATTTCAATGAGACGAAACTTAGGTTACGTCGCACGCACGTATGGGTTTACCCTGTCGTCATTAAAGAATAGGATGTTTCCCATTTTGTTGACTAATTCAATTTATTAATTTTAGCTCTCATTTTGTTTTTATGACATTCCACGAATGTTGATGGTGCTTCACTTTGCTTTTATTAGCACTGTCAGTTCTTGTAGTGTGTAGGTACAGGATTATATATAGGATTCGATGCAGTTTACTATCGCTATGGTGCGCCGTCGATACTGTCAACCATCGATATAGATCACTTTCGATGCAGTTTACTATCGATACAGTGCGCCCTCGATACTGTCTACCATCGATATGGCACTCTATCGATGCATTTACTATCGATAAAGTGCACCGTCGATACTGTATACGATCGATATGGTACACTGTCGATGCATTTACTATCGATAGGTATAGTGCACCGTCGATACTGTATACGATCGATATGGTACACTATCGATGCACCTTCGATACAGGCTACAATCGATTTAGTGCGCTATCGCTACTGTGTACCATCGATGCTGTGCGCCTTCGATGCAGGTTACTATCGATTTGGTGCGATGCAGCGTACCAGCGATATTGTGTACCTTTTCTACATTAAACCGTCGATGGAACGGGTTCGATGTAGTGACTGGCGATATTGTGCCCTAGACCCAGTAAAATTTAGTCAAGCCAAGCAAATTGTGTACTTAAATGCCTAAGCTTTAAAAAAAAGATTAAAAGAATAAAAATATTAAAGAACTAGGGTGATTTCCAATACCTAATAGAATAATGGTAAAAAATGAACCAAAAAAAAGCAGGCTTCCCATAAAATTCACCGATCAGCTGGTCAATTTTTTTTCTATATTTATTACGGATTCTGTTAGGAATATTTTATTCTATTATGGATTCTGATTTTCCCTGCCTGGAATTAAAAATCATTAAGTATGTATAAATTCATTCACAAAAATGTTTTGAAGCCGATTGCTAAGTTTGGAACACAAATAAATAAATCGTTTATTGTAATTAATAAATAAGGCACAAATTATGATGTAATCGTCAATTTACAATATAAAACCGACCTGTTTAAATATGTTATGGAAACTTCTAAACTAGGCGAAACTTCAGGAACCATGATGAGTTGTGAATTTTTTAACTATTGGAGGTGGGCAATGGGCATTAAGGACATCCCGCCCACTACGGGCGCTGGCCAGTTGGCCAGCAATAGTTTGCATGAACGTGTAACATAATGACCTTCTTTAAAAGACAAGCATATGGAGCAACTGATGACAATACTTATAAGTATATTTGCAAACAATATGCACAAGACCCAGTAAAGAAAGCTCGTGTAATAATACCCTTACTTGTACGTAGTATTTTTTTCTCTGCGCCCTATCAATCAACCAATCAATTCATTTATTTCGCATAAGTGCATTTACACCCAGCTGTTTCCAGCATGCAAAAGTAAAATAAAAACTAAGTAGGTACAATCAACATAATTGTCACACTGATATTAAGATATAACATGACTGAAATCAATTATGGCAATATGATATTATTAAAACAAAATGAAAGTATGTCGATACGCATTTGTTTCTTAACATTTGAATTAAACTAAATACTGTATATAAAACTAAATTAAATTGTTCAAATTGTCAAGATAGGAACTCACTAATATTATAAAAGGTCTTGTCAGTAAGCTAGTCAAAAAGTTTTTTTCTAAATAAATTATTTGGTAGGCATTTCAGTGTTTCGGTAAGGCGATTATAAATTTTTATGCTCATGCTTCCACAGTTTCTAGAGCTAACTGTCGTTTTGCTGCTTGGTAGTATGAGTCTGTTTGGACGTCTCGAGTTATAATTATTATAATCACCTTGCCGTCTAAACAACTGTATATTATTTTTAACAAAAATACATGTTTCATAAATATAAATACTAGGTAGAGTCAGCAGTCTCAGTTTTTTAAAGAGTGACTTACAGCTTGTGCGAGGCGGAACATTACATATTGCTCTAATGCATTTCTTTTGTATTATTAAAAGTCTATCCATATCAACAGAATTAACTGTAATACTGCCTATTCTAGCACGACTAACTAGGTTAGAGCGAGGTTCCCTCGCTATAACGACTTTTGTATGAAGTCTTCTCTAGTATACACTATACTTGTAATGATATTTCGTATCGCAGTCGATTCAATTTTAATATCACTGACTACTTTGTAACAATAGTAACAATTACAAGTTAAAAGAAATCAGTTGAATAAGATATCAAACGCCTCATGTGTTTTTCCAAAACGAATCAATCATTAATTATTCAGACATAGTGCCTTATAATCTGAAATGTATTCAAGATTTATTTTTAATTTTTAGTGTAAATAATTGTAGGTTATCACTTGGTATCCTTCAATAATGGACACTGACAGGACCGTAAGCATCAAATTAACTATATAAAACATCAAATAATTGAACATTTTAAACCAATAAAGTGTTCAATTATTTGATGATTTTCGTGTATGTAAGTGGCCAACAATGTGTTCAGATTTTTTAAGCTGCCTAAAGACATCTCACTTTTTGGGCTTAGTCATCTCTGAGAGTGCATAATTATTATTGCCAGGGATAGATAAAACTATATAACATATAGGGACGAATCAAAGATGTACCTAGAGCTAGCCCCAACCATAGATACTATATTTTATAATAGATATGACATTGTATAATGTCATTAGATTACAATCTAACCTAACCTACCATTTGTTTATAATATAACGTGTTATGTTATAAACTGACGCTGTTCACAATTTTACGGTCTCAGATATTGATAAATATTAAAGACTTAAGACAATGTATAAAATACAAGGTTTTTCCATTTAGACCATTCGGCCTATTTGCTAACTCAGTGTGCAATGTTTTATATATCTTAAATGAAAATAGTCAATAATACGAAACCCGCAATGTATTTTAAAGTGACTATCAAAACGTTGTACACTGAGTTAGCTACGATTTAAAGGCACTTGCGATACCATGTCTTCCAGATGAAGATCAGGTCAACTTGAGGTGTTATTTTTAATTTATTTTTTCTTGTTACATTGGTACTCTTGTTATCTTATTACTGTGTTAACCATAAAATAAAAAAATACATAACTAGATATGAAAGACTTCTATTTGCTTTCAATTTACAAAAAATATCTAGATAACAAATTGACATAAAAAATTCGACCTAAACAAGCTTCTGAAGTATTCTCCTTTTAGCTACGTTATAAATAGATTTTTGTATTAAGCAATTTTATGATCCATCAAAACAACTTACAAGATAAAAATAAACTGGTAGAAAAATATGCTAATCTTCAATTTTCATCTTAAATTGTCCTTGTTACAAGGAACAGGAAAGTATTGTGATATATAAAACTTAATAATTATTATAGTACAATATTACTTTGATGTTATTCAACATTTTCCCATGTGAAGAATCTATGCTTGATTAAGGAAACATAAGAATAAAGTAGGAAAACCCATATATCTTATTTACATGCAGAATCATATAAAAGGGTCGGGCGATACGTTACTGATCACACACACTTGTCTATTCCTGTCGCGAAGACCTGCAGTGAGAATTTTAAGATTCCCTACAACAATGAAACTGTCAGGTCTGTTCGTTATGGTGCTGGCAGTGCTCGCGCTGTTCATCAGCGGAGGACAGGCTGCTCCCAAGGTCAACGTCAACGCTATCAAGAAGGGCGCTAAGGCTGTTGTAAGTATAATCAATCAGAATAATATAATATCTACTATTATTATTTTGAATATCGAAATTTGACTAAGTAACTTATTTTCAAAGCAACGGGAACGCAGTGTTCTTGCCACCACACGGGCAGGATTTAGGAGATATCTACATTATTGTGTGAAAAATATTTAAAAAGTTTGGCTCTAACAAGATTTGCTTATGAGCTAAACGAAGCTATCGTCAGTCTAGTCAGTTATAGAACATAGTGGCTATACTTCTTATACCTATAAACGAGCAATTCTTGTATATTTATTTATATGTTTATAAATTTATTTCTATGATCTCGGAAACGGCTCTAGCGATTTCGCTGAAATTTGGTTTATGGGGGTATTCGGAGGTAAATAATCGATCTGGATTAGTCTTATGATAGGGAAAACGCGTGTTTTCGAGATTTTATGAGTTTTTCTATCGACGAAGAATATGGTCGCTAATTTCCTCCATTGTATCGGCCACTGTCCGTCTGGTCCTGCGGATTATGACGCAGACGTTAAGAAACGAGTGTTACGGGTTCCAATCCCGCTCGGTAACTTACTTTTTTATATATGTTCAAGTTTATATATTTACTTTTTATTGTTTTTAGACAAGTTTAAAAAATGTAGTTAATGTTTGAGATACCAATAATATATTTCTCATAAATATAGATTATCACCTAAATACCACCATATTACAATAAATAGTAATAACCGAGCGAAGCTCAGTCGCCCAGGTACTAACTATTTTTATATAACAAATTATTAGAATAGATAAGTTTGAAACATCCCACACCATCTAGGGCTAAAAGCTACGAATAAGTAATATAGGAAGCGTAACTAACTGTGAGCAAGACTATAGCGAAATCTGTCACCAAACTTCCCTATATTGACATTGTATCTCGACTATAAGAATGATAGAACAACACCTAGGTACTTATTCGTAAGTTAAAAGTATATTCAGTTTGCTATTACTATTTAAAACCTTTCTTTTTGATTTCAGGGTAAAGTCATCTCCATCGCTGGTGCCGCGGGAACAGCGCACGAGTTATGGCAGCAACGCCACAACGGCTGATTGTCGTGAAAACTTATAATTCTATAGCTTAAATTTATAGTAACTAAGTAGTTTAATTCTTAATGTCCAAATAGTAATAAATTGTTAATTTTAACGTTCTATTGTTATTATACTTATTCCCGTGTCTCTGATATCATCATCATCATCATCAGGTCCTTTTTAGTCTCCACTACAGGAGCACGACCCTCTCTGTACTACTAGGGCCATACTTGGCCAGAGCAGCTAGAGGACTTGGCCTACACTCTCCACGTTGGCTAGACGGGTTAGAGAGGTCTCTTAGATGTTTATAAGCTTTGTTTAGCTTGTATTTCCTAAGTCGCCTTCTACGACATCCACGGGAAGACTTGGAGTGGTCCTATTCTACTCTGCCGGATACCACACGGCTAAGCTAGTCTCTGATATAACACAGTTTAATGTTAGATGTTTCTTATGTCTCGCTGATTGTAAAAACCTGTCTGAACGAAGTAAAATTCGAGCAAAAATCTAAAGTTTATTTAGTAATTACCGAAGTCAATAATAATTACATTAGTATATGTCTATTAGGGTTCCGTATGATCGAGTGACAAACGGAACCCTTATGTACCTCACCCACGCACGTGTCTGTCAGTCACACCCAATTTGCTTCGAATTTACTAGCCGGAACTTTGGTACATTTAATTTTATCACGTGACGCGAACACAAACAAGTTGCGAAAGAAAAAAAACAACAGGTTGGGACTCCTGGAGTGCCGGCAGAAGTGAAAACTCCGCGTGGTAGAAAGAGAGGGGGATATTTGGGGATATTACTTCCTCTACTACGGTCCGTCTTACGAATTTCGATCAGGTCACGTGTCCTGACGCGAGTTTAAAATTTTTTACCCATCCCAAAAAGTGCACAACGCCGCTAAAGAAGTTTTCGCTTAAAAAATTGTGGGTTCATTTGGGGGCATGGGAAAAAGTTTTGTAAACCATATCTTGCGTCATACTCGTATCAAGTAAAATTACTAGTTGTGAGGATTTTAGTTATATTTTATAATTATCATCAATCATCATTTCAGCACTAAAAAGCTGCTGGACAAAGGTATCTCTCTCAAGGATGATACGTCTTGTAAGCCTCTATTTAAATAATTAAGAGTACTTCCTCCGCCATGTCTGTAATCTTCGAAGTTGCAAAATTTGTCAAACAACTTATTCAAAGAAGCTAAAGACATACACTAAAAATACCAGAAACGGCAATCGTCCTGTGTTGGACATAGTTCCTAAGACTGTTCAAGTTTAAAAAAAATGCTATTATTATAATAAAATACCTAAATCGATAAATATATGACATTTAATTAATTCAACTAAAATTTATTCGAGTGTCTCAATGAGCACGGGTTTTATATATACAACGCAGAGATTTCTCAATTTCAATAAATGATAGAATTACTAATAAATAATAGAATCTGTAAATATTGACATAAACAATATGACTCCTTATTTTTAAAATACAATAATTTAATGTAATTCTTAATATTGTTATAAGTAATAATTGTAATACCTGTAGGCAAGCAATACCTGTTTTTTAAATAATTGTATGTATTTGCATGGTATAATTTAATGGCTGTGTAGGAGATTATTATTTGTAGACCATCTCCTTTATACCCTATACAAAGGCAAATAAAGATTATTCCATTCTATTCCGTGGGAGGATATGCCATGCCTCTTGGCGAGCGCAAATTTTTGGCTTCTTATTCTTCCGGCGCTGCTACGCCGGCAAGCATTGGAAGCATTTTTATGTTGAGGAAGGATAGGAATTTGTTGGATTTTGGAAGGGAATTCATTTCCTTCCTAACCTTCAGGTTTAGGATACTACTCACTAGAATGAATGGGGGAAAAGCAAGTAGCAGCTCGGTAGGCCGGGCGCGCGTATCCGATGCCATACCTGCAACCACCGGCCCAGCATTTGATTGACCTAAATTTAATAATATACCTAGAGCAGTGGTTCCCATAGTTCACTGGGCTCCGACCCACCCAATAAAAACTGCCAAATCCGGTACCCATCTCATGACCGTCTTAAAAAGGGGTATCAAATATTGATAACGCTCAGATTCCCTTGTAGAGAGTCTCGGATCTAATTAGTCTTATTTAATCACGCTGTTTATTTTCAAGTTTTTTTTTTCACTTCTAAAACTTAAGTATTTTCATGAACGCTCGAATTCCATCGTGAACTGCAAAAATGTCTCAAGGTCTGAAGCCACTGACTACGACCGGCCGAGTCATGGCCATCGGCTGTCAGCTCCGTTGGTCGGAATATCATCTTGCGTTTCGGGGCTCACATAATATTAGATCACGACCCATACTTTGGGGAACGTTAGTATACAGTTTAAAAAAAAAAAAGAAATTTGACTATTCGCACTACATTATCTCTGAAACCACCAATCCTAAAAGTTTGACACAAATACATAAAATAGTTTACTTATATATTACAGATATATCTATAAGAAACATATAGTTGCATTATTGGGAGTAGGCACCTATAATTGAAGAAAATTATAATAGTCGTACGGAACCCTCTCCATGCACTTAACCTTTTTTATAACGTTTGATCAAGAGAATATGTAAAACGCTTCACAATACTTCATACTTATAGGGATTATATGTATTTGTGTTCCAAGCCTGCATAATTTAATTAATCCATTTGGCACAGAAGATCCATATTGATTGATATTTAAAAGGACTTAATTGCTATCATTAATTATCAGTTAAATAAAACATCGATTATTTAAAAATCATTTTATTATCGCCGCCATCATCTCAGCCGTGAGAAATCTGTTGTCGGACATAGGCCTTCATATGGATTTCTAATACGACCATTTGGAAGCGGCCTACTTTCAGCGCCTTCCTGCTTTGGACTTTGGTGAGGCTGTCTAACCACCTGGTGCTGTGTAGGTTCAGACGCTGCGCTTGTTACGTGAATACCATTTGAGAACCTTTCTGCCCCATCACCGATTGGTTCTGCGTGTTATGTGCCCCACACATACTGACATAGCTCACTATGTCGGAAGAAGTACGCATGCTTGAAATGCGTATACCCTACGGGGTAATATGTGATGATTGAATTCGACGCGGAGATTCGAAGTCACGGTGGTGTAGTTTGTATCACACTTAGGGCGTAACCTAAGGGACGTGGTTCGAATTCCTATTCGTGGCCGAGTTTCTTTTCATTACATATTTTCCTAATAATAGATTTCGTTTCTATGTTGGCGTTAAAAAAATACAGTACAGTGCCAGAGGATAAGAGAATAAAAAGAAATCTTAACAAATAACAATTTATTTAAGCAGTGTAAGTTTCTTTGGAAAAGGTTAATATAAAGACGATACAAAATTATTAAACAAAATATAAATGCATCATGAACATTTTAAGGTCCTAGACTGAAAAAAAAATCATGGGACCTTTGTTTTTTTTTTATATAATAAAATATTTAATATAAATTATTAAATATTAAATAATATATCAATAAAATCAACCATGACGTTGTTGCCACAACTCGTGTGCTGTTCCAGCGGCACCGGCTATAGAAATTCCTCTACCCTGTTAACAAAAAATATAATATTAATGTCATATACGACAATGTGTTATTATCATTCAAGAGGCATGTAAGTTTAAAAAATATCCAGCCTCTTGTTATTTGTATACCAAGGACTGATAGTTAGTACATCGGTAAGACAATTATTGGCTATGTCTATAATTTAATTTTGTCGAATAACTAGGGTTATACTCTTGATATAACAGAGCGAACTTCGTCACCCAAAGTTCCCGGGCGTTAATGGGAAACGGTTTAACGGCCAACCCATTTAAGGCGGGGTATTTTCGCTCTACTGAAGCAAAATAACAGGTCCAATGAGACCATTAGCTTTAAAGGGAAGTAACATAATTATAAGAACGATTACTTACGATAGCCTTAGCGCCCTTCTTGATGGCGCCTACTGGCACCTTAGGGTCAGCCTGTCCCCCGCTGAGGCACAGAGCCAGCACCGCCAGAACCATGAAGAAAAGACCAGTCAGCTTCATATTTGTAAGTAAAAAGTCTTCACGACAGATCTTCACAAGAGGAACAGTCAATTGTGAATGTTCAGTAACGCACTGAACTGCCCTATTTAAATGAATCGCGGGTAACATAAGGGGTTTTCCTTCTTGTATTGTTTTGTAGATTTCCTTATTACTTAGAGACACGTGCGAATTCCGTAGATCTAATGATTTTCGAAAGATTCGTAGATATTTGTAGTCGGGTTTAAGGTTTTGACCTTTATCTTGTATATTTCAAGATATCCTTTATATGTCTAGACAGTCATGTCATAGTATTAGCCTTTCGTACCCCACTGTTGGGCAAAGGCTGCCTTTCTCTCCGCCATAAATCTTTATCAGATAGGATGGATTCCCAGCGCATTGCGTTTGTTGAGTTGACTATAGCCAGCAGGGATATATCGCAATTGTTTCAATATAACTTTCTATCAGAGAATTTGTGTCTATCTGTAGCGTCTTAGCCGCGTAACGACTGCCAGCTATGTTCGGTTTTCTTTATTCCAAACTAGATGTACTGGGCTAGGTATTTTGAATATATTGTATACCTATAGGCATTTCATTTTTATAGACGAGGATTAATATAGACGTGGTTAATCCATATTAAGTACATTCAGGATCAAGTGGAAGATCTGAACAGGTGGAGGGCGAAATAAAAACTTTTAAATTATCATTTTTTTATTTACAATTAGAATTTTTTAAATACCAAACTTCTTGATCTATGGCACTGTTCAGGATTTACACAATTATATTCTTACTAATATTAATTGCCAAAACAGCTTAAATATGCATTGATTACCTAATTGGGAAGACACAGTTAACCATATTGTTTTCCTCTACAACAACCACAACATACTTACTAAAACTTGGTTTCGAGTGGGATAAACCCAAGCGTGAGTTACAAGTTAAGAAAACTCCATTTATACAGAGTTCCAGGTTGTCACTGAACATTCGTGCTTGATGACTCGTGCGTAAAGACCCCTACCTAGTCTCAACCATGAAGCTGTCTGGTCTGATCGTCATGGTGCTGGCGGTGCTCGCGCTGTTCATCAGCGGAGGACAGGCTGCTCCCAAGGTCAACGTGAACGCTCTCAAGAAGGGCGCTAAGGCCATTGAAGTTTAATACTTGATAAACTCGTCTATCTTTTATATCAAATGTTATTTTAATTACTTTAGGTAATATTTTGGATGCTCTACTATGAAAGGTGCCTTTATTCCTTAACTACCGCTAACCCGCAGCCCGGCCCGCGTCAATGACGATCCCTCGGGAACAGTACTTTTCCTGGATCAAAATGTACTCTATGTGCTTCTCCGTACCTCATACAACGGGTATGCAAAATTTCATGACGATCGGTTCAGTAGATAAGGCGTGAAGGCGTGACAAACAAACAAACAAACTCACTTTCGCGCTTATAATATTAGTTAGGATTCATTATACATGGTGAAATTTGATCATTTAGGGCCCTTAAAAGGTTGATTCAGCCCGTCGATATGAACAACTTTTCCTATGGGATCTAAAGTGGGAACTCAAAAAAACATTACATTTCCATACAAAAATGTTCGGCCGCCAGATCAATTTGTATGGGAATGTCAAAAAATTTTTGAGTCCTAGCATTGGTCTCATAGGAAAAGTTGTCCATATAGATGGGCTGAATCAACCCTTTAAGGGTCCAAAACGATCAAAATTTCATCCCGTATTATGTTAGTTATGACACTGAGAACTACGCTACATTTGTTTAACCACAGACAATATGTACAGCCCAAAAACATTATAACAAATCATCAAGTGAAATGTTATCTTGGAACTTGCCTACAACGAATTGATATCATTCGTCGCAATCTTCACAGAGAGAAATATATTGACGCCTCTGAAAAAAATGCCAATTTAGCAAAATAAAAGAAATGGAGACCTCGCAAACTCGGTCAATTTACATGGGAGGCGCATACAAATTTATACTATACTAGCTTTCGCGCGCGGCTCCGCCCGCGTCAATGTCGATCCCCTTGGGAACAGTACTTTTTCACGGGATAAAATGTATCCTATGTCCTTCTCCGTACCCCAGATAACGTGTATGCAAAATTTTATGATGACCGGTTCGGTAGTTACAACGTGGAAGCGAACAAACAACCAAACAAACAAACTCACTCTCGCATTTATGATATTAGTTTTCTGATGTAAAAGATAGTGTTTGGGTACTATAATATATGGATGGGCACTTCATTAGAGAACATAAATATCCAGTTTCTTACATCCGCCGGTTGGGAAGCGTTAAGGAGTTATGAAAGTTTGAAAAGTTGAAAATTTATAAACAAATAATGAAGGAGTAACTGTGTTAAAATTTGACATTTATGTTTCAAATTCAGATTCAGATTTTATTGCAAGTCACAAGTTATTACAGGTGTTATCAATGATATTATATGTTTTTTAGTAAATAAATAAATAATAAATAAATATATACGGACAAATCACACAGATTGAGCTAGCCCCAAAGTAAGTTCGAGACTTGTGTTATGGGATACTAACTCAACGATACTATATTTTATAACAAATACATATATAGATACACATCCAAGACCCAGGTCAATCTGAAAAAGATCATTTTCCATCTTGACCTGGCCGGGGATCGAACCCGGTCACTCCGTGTCGCAGGCTGGTGTGTTGACCGCTGCGCCACGGAGCTAGTCAAATTATTATATGAATTTGCATTGTATCGTATAATTTGCTTTCCAGTTCTACTGTGTGTGAACATGGCACCAAAATAGAAACGTAATCAAAATATGTTCACCAATGAAGTGCACATCCATATATTATAGTAGTCCCCAAACACTATCCTATACATAAATCGCGCTAAGACGACGATCTAGAAAGACAAATTGTGTCATCAATTTCTCAGTTCTTTATTTAAAAAAAATCTATTCGAATGGCATCCCTTAAAACAGTGAAAAGGAGGATCGAAGTTTATATTGCGAATCAATAAAAAACTTATCCACATCGACTAAGTTGCAGGTAAACGCTTGTGTATAACTTTATATTAATTTTTACAGGGTACAGGGCTTAAATTCGTGGGCGCTGCTGGGACTGCGCATGATTTGTGGCAACAGCATCGGCATCGCCAGGGCTGATTGAATAGTTTGCTAGAATTGCCATTTTTTAAATTAATTTTCAATTTATAGTGTAAAATAGTGTATCATTCCTATGTTCCTGAGATAGTTATTTAAATGCAATAAAATGTTACTATTAGAAGCATGCTGTCTTTTCTATTATTTATTCACACTCAATAAGAAAGAAAAATACTGATATAATTATACCTAGTCCGGCCATAAGTTCTGTTACAATGTGCATATTTATTAAAGTCTTAGCAAATAACTAAAAATTAAAAACAATATTCTATTCAAAATGGCCACCTTTGGCTTTTATACAGGCTTTTAATCTGTCTGCCCAGGAAAGAGATTCAATGTCGGCGTATCGTGTCCAAGCCATGTCCTCTAAACCTGACCATAATTTGTAGTCTAAAGGGTTGAGGTATATATAGATGAGGGCCACTCTTCGGCTCTTATAAAGACCAGAAAGTTGATTTCTAGCCAGGCTTGGGTAGTTCGTACCTTGTGACCAGGTGCAGAGGCCTGCTGGAAAGTACTGGAAAGTATTTCTTTTTAAAGTGTATTACTGAGGGGTTTCACAATCACAACACGATCCAAGACTGTCTCTTGATACACTTTGGCTGAAATTTCAGGTCTTGTTTTATAATACGCGACCGAGTCCAAGCAAGAATCTTCATTCCTCGATAATAAGATTTTTTGCTTTCTTATAGGATTTCGACGAATTTTGGCTTTAACAGCTTTTGTAGTTCTAACAGCAAGCGGCCGCCCGATCTTTTATGGTCTTCGACAGAGGAAGTGTTGTTGTATGTGTAGCTTTTGAAGTGTCTGGAATATGACCGACGACGACTCCATACCCACTTTGTGCAAGGCGATCACCGCAATCCTATTTTCTTGAACACCCTTCCCCCTTTAATTAGATAATGAACACGAAAAATATGTGAAAGCTCCACGCCACTGCAGCGCGTCCGGTATGTTTGTGGTGCTTGCTTGCTTATCGTGTCTGTAAGTGGCCAACACTGGCCTCAGATTCATCAAGCTGCCTAAAAGGCATCTGACATAGCTTGACGACTGCCATCATCGATAACAGCCGAGACCAACGACTTAACATGCCTTCCGAAGCACGAAGGAGCTCGAGATATTTTTATGCCACTTGCGGTCACCCATCCTTGCGCCCAGGATTGCTTGACATGCGTAATCGCTAGTTATGCTCACGCCCTCTAGGCACTCGAGCTCCTCGTGGTGTGTGTGTTTGTAGTGGCTTGGTGTTGGCACGTATTGGTGGTTTTCTTGCCATCATGCGCAAAAGAAAAGCCACCATGATATTCCGCATTAAAAAGAAGCAACAAATGCATCCTGTAAACGGTGGCAGGGATTATCAGTGTCGTATTAAAAAAAAAAAAAGTGTAAACCTAATTCAGTATTATTTTTTTGAATCTAAATATTCCCTAGCAAGTAACATAAAAATAAGTAACAATAACTAAGAAGTCAATTTTCGGCAACAAAGTTAACTTAGTGAATAAATACAAAACAACACTAATTTGAACCATATAAAACTAACAATTCCTGAGATACAGTTGTTCAAAGTTGTTGAGGTATAGGTAGTAAGCTAATATAAGGTCTATAACTATCAACAAAATATTAAATTTTTCCAGCATGATACATGTTACGTTTGTTTTCTGGGCTCATACCGAATGAACTAATGATTTAATGATTCTACAGGAAAGTTGTAAAAGAATAAAAAATTAAAGACTATATTATCTTCAAGATGAATGCAATTTCATATCTCTAAGTTTATATAATGGTAGCGTAACAACCTCTCAAAAATAGTTTTTTTTTTGTCCAAAGAGTAATAACAATAAAAAACAATGAATTGCAAATCTTTGACGAGCTTTGTCGTAAAAACTACGGACGGTCTTGATGGTGAATAATGCAAAATGAAGCCAGCGCTGCCGAAATGCGCGCTTAATAATAAATTTGCAATGTTTCATGACGTCCCTGTTGCATTCCTTTCCATAGCAAAGATAGCAAATAATAGTAGATTGTTGCACCAAGCAGAAAGTAATTTATTACTGCACCGAGTGCTTATTTGGAGCCCGAGCGATAGCGAGGGCTCTAAAAAGCACGAGTGCAATATAAATTACTTAATGCGAGGTGCATAATCTGCTTTTCTTTCAACTACTACAAGAAAAGTAGGTATGTAAAAATAAAACTGAAGATAAATTACAATTAGTCGAAATTGTTTAAATTCCTATCTTTTTTCTTTATGGCCAGTATTTTACACGTCACAGGCTACTCCATACGGCCTTCAAGTTGGCAAACCTTTTTTGTGACATGGCCCCGCGATTTAAAAAAAACTAAACAGCGCAGTAAAGGATTTTCATACATTTTTTCTGCTCTAGAGCAGCAATGTTCCGCTTTGTGCTGGATATATAGTGCAGTTATGCTAGAATTGCAGCGTAGTTGGAAGAAAATAATCCTGTTATTATGTTTGTCTCAATGATGACATCTATACACAGCTGTACATTGCAACGAAATGCGCGATAATAAAACTCGTTTCACATTGCACGCCGGTCAAGCGCGCGCTGTCGAAACGCGCTGGTCAATGTCGCGTTTCGCCGAGCGCCGTCACTCTGAAATCAGCCTAAAATATTTTAACCCTTTTAAGTAGTATTATTGTTGTATTGGGAAAACGAATTTCCATAAAACTTCAGTAATGTATTAACATTCATTCACACATAAATATTAGTATTCAAGAGATTGAATATCTTAGTTTCAACTCTTGAAACAAAGGAATGTCCTGATTTTTGAAACTAGGTATTCCTAAGAATATACAATAATTGGTTCCAACTAACTGATTTTATTAGAATCAAGAATGAATCTCGTATGCATCTATTACTCTCGTACATGGTTTAAAGTGTTTGAAAACTGAAAAAACCTTATATGTTTCTAGACATCAAGCATCGTGCTTATTTTAAGGTATCATTTTAATTGTTTTTATTATTGTAATTTAATTTTCAGATGTAATTTAAGTCTAATGACAGGAAAAAAGTATTCATTATCTTCTTCTTCTTCTCTTGTTATTAATAGAATTTTGACTTGCTTACTAACTAAATTGTGGGTAAAACAGTTCCTACTCTGTTATAAGTATTAGCGTGGCTTAGTGACCCTTAAAACTAAATCGCATTTTTCCGTACCAGTGTACAGTCAAGAAGCATAAATGGAGTCATAGCTTAGAGATCAAATTACTTTGCAGTACGCATCGTCCCTCTTTGCGTGAGTGTTTGTGTCCATAATGCACACAGTGATCATTATCACATTACCCACACAACTCTGCTACGTGCTTGTTTGACACAGACAACATAGCACTAACTATAGGTGTATTGTAAAGAAAACCGGAATAGTAATAACGAGTCATTACGACAGGCGAGATGGAACCGGTTCTTAATTTCGCCACACGTCATAGCAAGTTATTGGTCAAATCAGTAGATGGTTGGACTGCTAATATAATGACCGTGGTTCGTATCGCAATTAGTATATCAGTTTTAAATAATTTAATTTTTAACTCATAGTATTTTTTTAATAACTTTATTTTATATACTGCATGCGATTGGTATTAATCCATTTGTTATAAAATAAAAATGCACAAAGACCATGGCAGCGGTTTATTAGACGGATCATTTAAGTAATAAAATAAAATATTAGTGTGCCAAATATTATGACGGTCAATATGTTTACACTACGGACTACTGTCCGTATCCGTATGAGCGTAGGTAAAATTTATGTATAATGTATAAATAAATATAGGTAGGATAGTAATTATACCTAAGTTTTATTGTCTAAACACAAATGGGGTATTTCACTCAATATTTTGTATAGCCACCATTATTGTCAATATAGTCAAGTATACGACAACACGACATGGATCCCACTATATTGGCACATATTTCAGTCCCAATAAAACTGTTCCAAATTTCTATACAGTAAGAAAATAATTGTTCCTGATGTCGCTTGTATCTGCGTCTTCCCTTTTGGTTGGACATAAATGACTTTTCGTCTGTAAACACGGTAGCCTTCCAATCGAAGTCCAAATAATCTCTCGCAAAATGCAACCGTTCTTCTTTATGCCTCGGTGCTAAATATAGTTTTTTTGCCGGTTTCCTGTGGTGCACACCATCAGTATGAAGTGCACGACGAACAGTAGGCAACGAGACATTGAATGCCTAATGGGTATAAAACCATCTCTTTTATATTCTTCCAACATCATACGGCGCTGATGGTCAGAGATAATCGACGGTCTTCCACTCCGCTGCCAGCTGGCAAGAGTACCCTCGTCAGCAAATCGCTGCACCCAAGTCACACAACATTTCACGGTCCTCCACTAAAATAAAATAAGAAGGCTAGCGTTACGTTGTGATTGAGACTATATTTACCTAATATTTTTTATTTTATTTCAAAAACTAACACTTATTCATGCAAATCATCATTAATATGTCAATACAATGTGTTAAAAACATAAACTTTAATTTGAAATAATTTAATAACCAAAACTTTTAAGTAAATAACGACTATTTTTAAGCTGTAAAAATACTTACACTTAATCCAGTTTCATTTGAAATTTCTGACATATTGCGGCCCTGCTATACAGAGAAACAGTATTCGCCTTTGTCTCAATATTTATGTTCGCATGCATTTTCAAAAGTGTAGGTAATTAACACCCCAAATAGAATCACTTAAACACACGTCAATTTGTCTTCACCACGATTCAACTATAACGAGTACGAACTCGGTTAAATGACAAACATCTGTCTTTTTTCATTCACCGTCAAATATTCACTTTTCTAGTCCTTGTTCTGAGACTTTTTATTTCTGCACCATATGAGATACGATACGGAAACATCGTATTAGACAGTTTACGAATAACATGAATAACGATGTTAAAAAACCAACAAAACGTTAATAAAACATCACTGTGTGGTGAGATTCGAACCTGCTATCCGCAGGCAAGTTCGCTATTCTGCGACTGCAGCCATAAACCATTAGGCTAGCTCGTATCTGCAAAAAGCATTGAATTTAAGAATAACATTTATCGTATCTACGTCAATGACGGCGCACACACAGAGACGAGCAACAACTCATAATCACAAGGTCTTAAGTGCGACTAGTTTGTTAAGCAATTAGTGTGAGAAATTCTGACTGCACTTTTAAAGCTGACCGTACGTATGCAAAATTTCATGGGGATCGTTTCAGTAGTTGCGTAAAAGCTTTACAAAGAAACTCACTTTCACATTTTTAGGATTTCGACCAAGGAACCCTTGTAGTTTCGCCATGTCTGTCCGTCTGTCCGTCAGCGGTTTTACTCAGAGACCATAAGTACTATAGAGCTGTAATTAGGTATGAATATGTATATTAATCATGCCAAAAAAACAGTAAAATAAATAATTAAAAAAATTTAAATTAACTAAAATAATTTTTTTAGGGTAGCTCTCATACAAGTAAGAAGGGGAGTCAATTTTTTTTCGCGGCTAACTCAACGTTTGGAGTTTGTTGAATAGGTCTTTTAAAAATATTGTGAGTTTGTGAACATCATTTTTCGATTTACTTATCCGTTTCGGAAATATTTGGTTTTATAGTCCACATTTTTGTGTTAGAGTCCAGTGTGTGTCCCCCCTCCTATACAACAATTTAGAAGATAGAGGGGGGCCTCTATCTACTAAATTGTTGTATATGGCACGTGAAAAGTTCACGGTAGTAGTTCCGCAACCATGCCGCCTTCGTATTAGGCCGTCTCCACCCCATGATAGGCAATGCTAAGATGTCACTTAGAAATAAGTTGACACTCTATAAGCTTTGCGTCCGCCCTATCATGACCTACGCCGGCGTAGTCTTCTCCCATATCGCGCCCTCCCACATCGATCGGCTGCAACGCTTGCAGAACCGCTTCGTCACCCGTGCCACAAATACGAGTCACCATCGGTACTTGCGCATGACAGACCTACACCGTGACCTAGATCTCCCATCCATTCGCGGCTATCTCAAAAACGCCCCAAGCGTTACTTTGAGAAAGCCGCACGCCACCCCAACCCGTTAGTAGTGCAAGCTGCTAACTACTCCCCCAACTTACACGATACGACCTTACGTCGTAGACGTCCTAGGAACGTACTTGACGATCCCGATGATCCTATTGACATCGCACAAGCCCGCCCCGACCCCTCTTCGGCTCCGAATAGCCAGAGGAATCCTACTATCCGACCCCTTCGCACTCGCCACCGGAATAGAGTGCGTAGAGTAGGATTAGCTCCGATTACTGGTGACCGCCCGGCGGTCCCGGGTGACTTGCACCCAGGATAGGCCTTTCTGGCAATGTAGCTTTCGGCCCATAAGGCAAAAGATGAGAGTTGCTGCTCTCTAAAGGCTTTTGCCATTGTTTCTCAGATTGGCCCCTCAGGCTTGCATGCACGTATACGCGGCCCATCAGGCATTATGAGAGTTTGCTGTCTCTCCAAGCCTTGCGCACACAGGCAACGCCCAAAGCCGAGGTCCGTCCCTCCTGGGGGCCCTTTGGTGATGTTGTCTATAAAGGTTGAGGGCACTCTGCCCTCGCCTCAAACGCCCGGTGAAGTAGCGAAAGCTCACTTGGAGCTAGCTACATAGTCATCAAAAAAACGGTAGATGTATATACAGCGGAATTAAAAAAAATTTAAAGAAATACTATCAGAGCTAAGTAGAGTTTATAAATTAAAGAGTTATAATCGACCAACTTATAAATGTACTCGGTAAAGTAAAATTTCATGCAATTTAAATTAAAAATTTGTTAAGACAGTTGTTAATTACGTAAAACAACTACTAAATATAAATTTTGGAACCACGTAAAGTCAAGTAAATATGAAATCATAGCAGTTTTAATAATAATAATACCTAAAATAATAGCAATGTGTTTACGTTCGACAGCACGCGGCGCTTGGCGTAACGATAGGAGGACGCTTGGTACCTATTGCGCTCGGGAATCAAACGCAAAAATATACCTACGAAATCTTGTTACCAGCGCTTGCCTCTACCTACTCGTGATGGTACTCAAATGGATAATATTTTTTATAATTTCCCTTGTGAAGTAGGACTTTATAAATCTTTCTTCAGTTACCACCGTCTTATGTGGGCTCGTTTTTAGACGTTATATAATGGTACGGAACCCTTGGTGCGCGAGTCCGACTCGCACTTGGCCGGTTTTCTTTATATTGTATGACATTTGTTTGGGAGAGATATTGTAGGTACCTATTAAAATTTATCGTTCAAAGGCAACTTAATAAGATTGAAGAAAGTATGATGTTTGGATATGAACATTAATTTATTTACATACTTTACATAGGAACACTGACGTGAATGATGTAGATGAAATATGTATTGCTTATACAAATATGTGGTTTTTAGGATCAGTATAACTCAGCCCTGTTGATGTTGCTGCCACATCTGGTGCGCAGTCCCGGCGGCCCCCACGAAGGAAAGTCCTTTGCCCTGTAACAATAAAAAAAAAAGTTGTAATATTGTTGTTTTGTTTATCAAGCCAACATTGGTGTCAGATTTTTCTAGCTGCCTAAAGGCATCTGACTTAGCTTTACGCCTGCCATCGATGATGACAGCCGGGTTCAACGGCTTAACGTGCCTTCCGAAGTACGAAGGAGCTCGAAATACTTTATATTCCTCTTTTTCTTACTATAACTTTGCTTTCAATCGAAAAAGAGGCAATACAGCGGGTATTCTTCTTAAAAATGCAGTTATTCTAATGACACCATCTGTGCCATAGCGCAGGAGCTAACACGTCAGATATGAGGAGTCTGGTCCAGGTTCCTTGGCGAGCAAATATCTGTGCTTAATTTTAACAGGTATTTACAGGTATTCTGTAGTTCTAGAACAGTGGGGTTGGCGTCAGTAAGGCAACCAGTTGTAAAAACTTCTGCCATATTACTTATTATACTACAGCATAATAGCGGACACCGGGCTTCGACGCATCACAGCTGATGGTGACCTGGAAAACTGCTTTGATGAAGAGGAGACTTTTATAATTTCACACAGGACAAATGAAGTAAACGATATTAGTATCTAGCAGACATTGGTTTCTTTACTAATATTTTCGAGCTGCTACCAACGAAAGTATACATTTTAAACTTACGATAGCTTTAGCGCCCTTCTTGAGAGCGTTTACGTTGACCTTGGGTTCAGCTTGTCCCCCGCTGATAAACAGCGCGAGCACTGCCAGCACCATGAGGAATAGACCAGACAGCTTCATGATTGTGAGTAGGGAGAGGTCTTCACGACAGGAGATGTCAAGTGTGAATGTCCAATAGTAATCAGACACCCTATTTAAATAAAAACTTAGCTATAGTACTACGCAATAGAGATGTTGGGGTTTATCCAGTTCAAAACAAAGTTTCCTTATTGTCAATTTTGATTGATTCATATAAAGGAAAATAAGTTCGAAGGACGTCTCCCTAACACACTCAGCACCCAGCCTTGGTCCCATAACTACGACATTCCCGTGAATGGGTGACTCATTCCGTCAAAATGAACAACTACGAACGACATTCCCATGAAGGGGTGAATCAGCCCATCAAAATGAACAACTTTTTCTATGGGACCAATGCTGGGTGGTTACTGTGTTAGGGAGTTGTATTACACGCTGTATAATGATCAAGATAAAGATATTGCTAACACGGTAATATAAGATTGCTTCTGAAATTTAATTAAAAATGATAAATTTGCGAAAGGGAGAGGGAGAGAAAAGGAAATTTTGAATTAATTATACCTATGCGTGACAGATTTTTTTTGTCTGTCTGGCTGAGTGTCTCTTTGTGTCACTGTAATTATTAAGGTGAGCGTTTAAATTATACCCATTATAAAACGGGTAAACCAAGTAATTCGGCACTGCCTATGTACCTAGGCGGTGAAACTTTGATCGTTTTAGACCTTTATTATATATATTACAATAGTCTTAAAGAACTTTCCTGATGGGACCACTACTGGGATCTCGTAAACAAAATTGACATTTTCATACAAAAATGTTCGGCCGCCTCAATGAGTCAATTTATATGGGAATGTCAAAAAAATTCGAGCCTTTGTTTCATAGGAAAAGTTGTTCATATCGACGGTCTGAATCACCCCTTTAAAGGTCCAGAACGATCAAAATTTCTCCGTGTTTTTTAATCACCGGACAAAGTGGTGAAATAAATTAAAAAGAATATTGTAAAATATTTGCCTAAATTATTTATGTGAATAAAAAAAACTGACTTGGGGCGGTGACAACCATACCTAATAAAGAAAATATAATAGATGTCCAAAAAGAAAAGGCATAAGCAAGTTCTACTCACAAAACTAAGTTCTACTTTTTCCTTTACATGAATTAAACAAAAACTACTAATGGGAAACATGAACTCGAATCGGTTAAACCCAAACATCTCAGACGTGGTAATAAGGTTTAATTTAAAAAGGGTTGTCGGACAACATTAGGCATTCATACTTGAATTCTCCCGTTGTGAAGACCTATAGTGAAGACTCTTTTTAAAATCATGAAGTTGACTGGTCTTTTCTTCATGGTGCTGGCGGTTTTCGCGCTGTTTATCAGCGGAGGACAGGCTGCTCCTAAAGTAAATGTCAACGCTATCAAGAAGGGCGCTAAGGCTATTGTAAGTTAACTTGATCGACATGGTTCATGGCATATTTTTTATAAAATTAAGTGCAACAAATATAATAGAAGGTAGAGGCTAAGTTAAAGAAATTGGATCAGACTAACCTTACTTTGTCCACTTAAGCCTCGTTGATTTCATACTAGTCGTGTTTGTCTCCTATTCTAGTAGGTACCTAGGTATTTGCAAAATATGAAATGATAGGGAAGCTGAGGCTTGATGTTGAAGCATCTATTGTTTGAAACGTGAAGTCAGTTAAGGCTGACTTCAGAGTGACGCCGGCGAGACGTGCCGTTGACTAGCGCGTTTCAACAGCGCGCGCTTGACTGGCGTGCAGAGTGAAACGAGATTTGGTATCGCAAATTTCATTGCAATGTACAGCTGTGTATGGTCGTCATGATTGAGACAAATATAATAACAGGATTAGCTGTTCATTTTCTATGGAAAAGAGTGCAACAGTGACGTCGTAAAGCGATTGCGATGTAAAGCGATAAGCGATTTGCTGAGAGAAGCAGATTTGATTTGCAGATTAAGCGACGTCGTAAAAAATTGAGCGCGCGCTTCGGCAGCGCTGGCCGACGGGGCGCGCGCGTCACGAACGGCGCGTTTGAACTGCGTGACTGTGAAACGCAACTACTCTAGTGTAATTGCAAGCGCGCGCGTGTGGCCGGCGCGTAAGACATATAATGATTACTAACTTTTTTTGTTACAGGGTAAAGGCCTTTCCTTTGTGGGCGCCGCCGGTACCGCTCACGAGTTGTGGCAGCAGCATCAAGGCTGATTTTTTTGTTTTTCACTCATAATAAGTACCTACTTAATTCTCGTAATTAGTACTTATTTATTTTATATTTATTGAATACTACAGTAACCCATAATTTTATAAAAATGTTCCTGTGTAAATAAACTTTATTACTAAATTTTAATAAATAAAATAGATTGCTCATAGTATATTGTTTTAATTTCATAGTTTATCTTTTTATATTGATTAATAATTATTTAACTTGCTTTATGAATGACATATTGAAAATATTTCAAAGAATCATACGAGAACTATTATAACTCTCTATTCCGATTTAAAAACGGTCAAGAGAGAGTGAAACTCGCGTGGAAAAGTTCCGTGCGATGAACCGGAACTTTTCCACGCGAGTTTCACTCTCTGAATGAAATTAATTATCTTATTTGGACCCCAATGGTATTTGTTACGCCATTGTCCTATTGTAGGTAGCTAAAATTTACATTTCTCATTGGTTTTCTCGAAATTTACAGGTAAAACCCATTTTATGTTTTTTTTTTTATTTTTATTCAAGGACCCTTGATTTCGATTATAGGGAACAACAAACAAAATAGATGGATTTCATCTATTTTGTTTGTTGACCACCATTTTCATATATTTTGTAGAATCACTTTAAAACGATGAATCGTAAAATTATGAAATAAATATATTTAAGACCCTTGCAAGACATTGGACATGACAAACGGAACTGTCCGCAAAAGTTTATTTTTAATTTTCTTATTTGTAAACTGCCCGCTGTCTCAAATATCTTATTTACGCAGCATGCTCTTATTTGAGTCACATCCTTAAATATACCAAATTTCAATTGAATCGGTCTCGTAGATTCGGAGCAAATCGGCTGTGACATTTTATCAAGAAGTATTTTAGATAAGATAAGATAAGATAATGTTTATTCGACAAAAAGCACATACAGAAATCAGAACAGAAACACATTTACGCAATTTACAAAAGTACACTACAATATTACATATATACAATACAATCTAAACTATTCGTATTTACTGAATTTTGCCTATAAAGTTTTATGAAAATATATCAGAAGCAATAGAACTGAAATTGCAAAGAATAATTTCTGAAATCTATGGCGGCAGTACTGAAACGTCGGGGTCGGGAAGCTGTTATTGAGCATCTTGCTGCTTGACAAAACTAGTATACAATAACATCCCCTAATCGGACCTTACGATTTAGTGCTGCCGCCTGGTCGGAAGTTTTACTCTCATGTATGTTCTGGGTAAATAAAATTGATAATTGATATTATATTATTATAAACATTGTAGTTGATTACAACTACTTAACTATATTAAGCATACGTCTACTCTTATTTCCTTAATTCATTCTGAAATATGTTTTGATAAAATACGTTTCTCTTCATAAAGTACACGTACTTCAGTAGCTTTTCGTTTAATATGCATTAAATATATCTAACATTTTATTATAGCCAATCTTCCAAGGGTCAGCCCGAGTCAGTCTGCCCCTAAGTTACTCGTTCCAATATCTTTGACAATAAGGGTTGCAGGGTATATTCTTATTTGTGAGGTTATATTAAAACTTTTTTCGTAAGTTTATTTCTCTAGAGTAGGAGATATTATTAACGCACGTCAATATTTTTCTACGTGATGCAAAACTACAATGAAATTAATGAAAAAAAATAATATAAGTCGATGAGGTCCAGTAGTCAGTACTGCCGAGAAAAAAATATTAAGTACTACCTATGTAGAGAATAATAGTTTCTAATGTTTTCGCGATTGTTACACATTTAAAATATAAAAAGGTAATATACGCGATAATACCGTAATAAAGTGATTTTATTTAATTTGAATTCAATTATCGCAATAAACATTTGGCTTGTATAATGTATAACATACAGTTCGTTTTTAAAAAGTAACTAATCTAACTTCTATTCGAACCAAGTAATAATCATATTATTGTTAAAAAAGACTGTTGTCTTTCAACAAATTGTTGGCATTACTGAAGTAAAATACAAATATTTCAAAGAGATTAAACATGGAACTATGAATAAGTATTTTTAGTATGTGTGAATGTATACATAGATTTAAATATGCGATGTAAAGTATCACGTCTTTTTCCTTTGCTGGGTTCACAGAAGACCTGGGGTCTTTCAGACCTCAAGGCCACGTTCAGCATGTTGGTAGCGTGTAGGTGGAAAACGGAATCAAAATAGTGATGAGTTAGTAGCCGCATCGCTTATTGACCATTATAATTACATTATCCATTCCCTCGATCGGCTTTTACGATCTGCGCGCGAACTGAAGCAGTTGGCACATTCAACGTTTTTTTGGAGGAACGTGGAACGTTGGACAAAGAAAAAAATGTATGTTGTATGTCGAATACTTATAATAATTACCTACGTATACTTATTTAGTCTAAATAGGCTAAAACTTGTCGGCGCTACCGACGAAAATACGTATGTGAAACCAGTCTGTTTGAAATACCTATATAAAATTCTGATGAAGTTATATGATAAATTAATGTTAAAATATATACAAGGTATCAAAATATATAGAAAACAGAGAAAAATTAAAAAACAAAAAAAAAATATATACGTGTCGTTTTGAGAACCTCCTCCGTTTTTTCGTCGGCTGAAAAAAACAAGGATCTGCGTATTGAATTCTCAAATTATAAATTTTAAATGCAAAGTTTCTTAGAAAGATTAATTCCTTATAATCTACTCTATCAGTTTTGGTAATAAAATAAGTACCCTCCGCACAGTTTCTAGGGTAAAAACGGGACCCTATTAAGAGCCCGCCATATGCCAGGCGGCGTGGCGATACAAACGCGGATGGTCTAAACGCGTTGGCTACTTTGGATATTTTCGTTTTTTAGGAATATTCAAGGGTTATTCGAAAAAGAAAAACATATGATGGCTGCCTTATCTGTAATGCAATAATAATCAAAAGTTTCAAGGTTAATTTTAATGTATTTGGTGAATAATGCTATATACCGAGTAAATTAGATGTGATTTGGAGGCAACTTAGCAATTTTTTTCTATCGAGAAAATTTAACGCAATCGTGTTTTTGAGTCATATAGTTACCAGAGATAGTCCTGAACTTTGCTGCATTTTTATTTCAACTTGAGTATTTAATTATTATTGATATAACAGTCAATCATGCAAAGCAGTGTGAGGTAGTACGGGCCCTTAATATCGCTCCGCTGTCCGTATGTCTGTCTGCCTGTCCATCTGCCCAGGCTATATATTTCTGTAGCCGCTATAACAACTAACACTAAAAATTGAATAAAATAAATATTTAACGGGGCTCCCATACAACAACCGTGATTTTGTTTTTGCTTGTTTTTGTTCGATATTGATAACGGCATCAGGTAGACGCTTGAAATATTCACAGCATATTTAGTTATATATTTACTTTAAAAATAAATAATTCAATAAAAATATACTTAATATTAAAGTGGGGCTCCCATACAACAGACATATTTTTTTGCCGTTTTTATAGATAACGGTATGAAACACTTCGTGCGCGAGTCCGACTCGCACTTGGCCGGTTTTTACATAATAGGCAAGTTTCGACTGCTGCATCAAGTATGACAGTTTTTAGAAATCTAAGAAAGCAGTTTTTTGTTTACTTGAAATTTTCTCTGTCACCTAAAAATAAAAGAATACTAATTAAACACCTGCTGTATGTATATCTATTCTTATTAAAATGTACATACAAACAGACATGCGCCTTGAAAACGTTACACACCTTTACTTTAAAAAAAAGTTACATGTAAGTATTTAATTATCTCATTTTGACAATTAAATCTGTCTTACAAGTACTTAATGATCACACAAGAAGGACGAGTACCTAACTACGCTATTAAAAAATAATTAAGTCTTGGTATCTAATTTATCACCGGTATTTATTATACCTTTTACCTTTTATGCTTGCACTACAAGAAACCGTGCAATCACAAAACAGGTGATGCAGACTGTCCGGCAAAACTAATGGCCGAAAAAAGATACATAAACACCATAGACTATATTAGTAAAATTAAGTTGAATTACTTTTATTTCGTAATTTTAAAAATTAATAGTTTTATTCATATTGCTCAAACCTGTTTTTGGTAAATAACTTAATCATACTTCTATAAAAACCTTATTATTAAGAAACTGTTTTAGCATTAAGTAATATAATTTCATAGCTCTACAAGTACTCTATATTACCTATACTCTATTTCTGATAAGACGACTATACAAAAAAAGAAAAAAAAATACTACTTAGTATCTTTTTAGTTTGTCGATGGCGAATCCTGGTGACCCGTAATTCAGGTTTCTTGAAAACCTAGCATGGGCACCAGTTCTTCACATAAATTGCTCTTCTAGTAATTTCATAAAATACTACTCTTTTAATGTTAATGTCTTTATTTATTATACATATACATAAACTAAGCTAATGGAGTGTCCTGGTGACCTGTAATACAGGTTCCTTGGAAACCTAGCACAGGCACTAGTTCTTTCTCCACCTCGCTTTTGTTTATTTACTAATATTATTTTTTCAGCTTTGTAACAATATATTATCAAATGCCTTTTTGTAACAATTTGTAATATCATATAGAACTTATTTGTGGAGAAAAATAAACGTTTTTTGATTTGATTGATTTTTGACTTTAGCCTCTAATTCAGAGATAACAATACTTATACGTACTTATATATTTAAATCTCATCCCATTTCGTAAATAATTTTGCAAATTCCTTGATATTCTTTTCTATACAATCAAACCAATCAATCAAAAACGGCAGATCAAACAAAGGCTCAGTGATACATCGTAGTAGCATAAATCATGACGCATGGAAATAACTCCAACTTACAATTTTATAGTACAGGAAAACGCGCGTTTATCACGTTCCAAACAGAGTTATTGGTAACAAATTCATTGCTTTTGTTTTGTTATAAGGTGGAAAAACCCGGCAGGGATTTAACTATAACGTTATGTACAATTCATCGGGAAAATACATCTTCTTGCATATTCATAAGTGTTTGACACTCTAACTTGTTATCACTAATTCACATTTATTACCTAATCGGAATAGTTTTTTATCGTAATAGGCTAAATAGTTTACGGATGTCATTCTCCTCTGTCCATTCTATCACAAATTTTTATCAAGGGACAATATAGATTTATAAAAAAAATAAGAATTACCATAAAATCTCGAAGACGAGATTGCTTATTTTGTACATGGGAGGATAAGATTTTTCGTATTTAGATATAATTATGTCCTATTCCAGCAGTGGACCTTGTGCAGCTGAGATGATAAAGAAGATGTCGCCTGAGGAGAATTATTCAATACCAGCGGCCCGCTATAAGTATTCAATACTATAGCCTATGTTCTTCAGGGATAATGTATAATAATTCTAATGGTGAAATCACTTTTCATATTGGTCCAGTAGTTTCGGAACTTATTCAATGCAAAGGAACAAAGAAACAAATCATTCCTCTTTATATCAGAATCAGAATAATATTATTATTGTAAATGTAGAAATACGTACTGAGGTAGGTTACCCTTTAAATATAATTTCGCATTTAATGGCTCCTTGTTTAAGAAAGAATAAGTTTCAATACATGAATATTTTGAATAATTCAAATATTTGAGTTTATCGAGAAAATGTGCCATATTCTTTAGGAAAACTGTATTGGCTTGGCTGCTACTCACGTATTTTATGTATAAAAAAAAGTAAATATTAAAGACAATGTAGTGTCTTATTAGCATCAGGTACTAAAATTTTGCACGCGTTTCCATCAAATCCGGAATACAAGACTTATGCGATTAATAATTTAATAAGACCTGAAAAAGTACATAATCCTCTTTCTATGCTATCGGCCACGTACAGGTCTGCCATTTTTCATCAATATTTTGTATGTATTATCTTCATAAAGGGATCAATAATGTATCGGAATTTCAATTAAATTTGAGGGCAGAGGTTTGAAAGTAATTAGCGTAGCGGGCACGGCCTCATCCATCAAATCAGAAATATAAGACAATGAAAATATTATGAAACAGATTCTTGCTAAGCATCTGTATAAAATGATAACAATATTTTACGTGTAATTAATTAACACAAAAGAAAATAATACATTCGCGTGTCGATTGTGCTGGTCTAAGGATTAACGGCGAATTAAAAAAATGTAAGTATTTAAACTGAACTGAATTGAAATTAATACATACTTACTCTAGTTCACATTACTTGATAGTAGTTCCATTTGTGTATCCAGCCAACCGGTAAGTATTTACTTTTGTTTTTAAATTAGGCTGTATATGAATTCAGATTAACTCCTAGAAGAATATTTAACGTCCATTTAAAGTAAGCGCAAATATTTTAAGGGATGTCACCCATAAGCGAAAAACACGCTTTAAAAGGAAATTTAAAAAATCGACACGCTAGATTTCGAGTTATTTTGACTTAACATTTAGAAAAACTGACGCAAAAACACGCTGTGTACATAAAAACACTTCCTTGGCATAAAACTTTTTACTATTGCCTACTATGGATGCAAATCTGATGACGATAATTAAAACAGCTGATTTATCGATTTTAATTAAAATAATCATTATTTTATACGTAAAGCGAAAAATAATAAATTTTAGGCATTTGTATGACCTATAGCTGCCAGCCCATAAAATATTTATATACATACATATTATCACGTCTTTATCCCTTACGGGGTAGACAGACAGAGCCTAAAGGTCATACATAAGACCAAAAGGTCACGTTTAGCGAGTTGGTGGGCCTAAAGGTGGAAAACGGAATCAAGATAGTGATGGGTTGCTAGCCGCATCGCCTATTGTCATTATTCTTTAGATTTTCGCCCATTTCCTTGACCAGCTTCTACGGTATGCGTGGGAAGAGAAGCAGCTGGCACATTCTACGTTTTTTTTTCTTCTAGACCAGCATGGAAGAGCAACAAAAAATATTTGCGCTTAATTAAAATGAACATAAAAGTAAATTTCACTTGAGCTTTTTGATTAACCTGATATCTAATTAAATCACAAGTCAGTTCAATTACAATTTCAAGAAGACACTTGCACTTGGCTACCTTACACACTCAAATGAATACATTCCTTTATTCCAGTTTCACAATCAAAATACGTTAGGATCAGGTACTTTACCGTTTAGTAAGTATCCAATTTAATATTTACACATACCATGACCTACAGATTCGTCGAATGGTAATTAAAATATAAATACGGATCAGGGAGTGTCCCAGCGTGGTTATCTTGTACGTATAAAACTTCAATCATTTTGCATACAGAATTAATTGAATCTCAAACTACGTTCTACGAGTATATCTATCTTCATAACCGGCATAAAATAAATATAATCAATATGAAGCTAACGGTTTTATTTACGCTTGTAGTGGTGGTGCTGTCAGTCATCTTGGGGGCTAGTGAGGCGGCTCCAGGGAAAATACAAGCAATTAAGAATGGCGGTAAAATTCTGGTAACTACATTTTAACGTACTTTAATTATAGGATTGACTGCAGCCAGTCGCTAAATATTATATAAAGCTATGCAGGACGGTCTTTTTGACTGATTTTTGTGTTTTTATTTTTTGACTATAGATCAAAGTTATCTGAATAAAAATAATTTTAATTTATTTTATTATTGTTTATCGTTAAAATAATGATCTTGTCCTGATCTTTTTTTTTTGAGGATATGAAAACTGTATGTATTTTTTATGGTTTGAGTTTGTCAATATACACTTTAACAAAAGACTACAACGTACATATACTTGTTTTTAACTGACTTATTTAGTGGATACATTTTTATTGAACACCTAGTTACTTGTGTCATAAAACTTACCTGTTTATATATTTTACAGGGGAAAGCATTAAATCGCATCAACATCGCTTACACTGCACATGACATCGTCAGCCATTTCCAGCATAAGAAGAAAAAGCATTGAATATTATTGCGTGCTCATGTACACACATAAAGTGAATGTAAAAGTGTTTTGTAAGACTTTTCATTAGTTTAATACGTTATCTACTTAATTAACTATATATGACGTATCTACTCGTAGTATTGTTAACTCATGGAACTTATATTGGAATTATACATAAGTAATAAATATAATTCTTAAAATTAATAAAACTTTTTTTACGCGTAACTTTATCGTTTTTTTACAGATAAAAAATGTACATTATAACACATATCAGTATACGCGAGGCGTGATTGCTCTATAAGCATGCTATTAGTCACTTAGAAGTTATTGTGAAATAAAAAAATGAGACTTACTCAATTGAATCATTAACCCTAGAAGCCCAATCATATTTTTAAAGTTATAAAGCCCAATCATACGTAAAACTGACGTATAAAAATGAAATTGCTGTATTTATTATATCTTTTGGATATTCAATACCTTTTGATTTATATTTAAATAAAATATAGTTTAATGAAATAAAAAAACGTATTTTAAGTTTTATATACATTATATTTATACTTTTATAATGGTTTAATTGGAAGATAAATTTAACAAAAAATTAGATCCTCTTAGGTTTTATGTTATCATTAATTTTTTTAAATAATAATCAACAATATTTAAATTGTTTTCTAATAATAAATCAATTCTAAAGGATATAAACTATTTTTAAATTAAAAAATTTAGCCTTTATATACAGCCTTGACCAATATCAACATTGTGTTCTCCGCATATTGCTTTTTTGCATTTGGAGCACTGTGTTTTTTTTTTATAGAAGCAATGCCCACAATATCGGCGTTTCTTTAGTTCAGGCTTAACATAGGAAGATACAAAGCTTTTCGTCTTCAAAGTCACTCCTACCATCATCTTGTGTAAGACAATCTCCCTGCTCATGTTCAGAGTCAGTATCGTTGGAAGAATAATCGCCTTCATTTTTCAAAAGCGATGCTATTTTTCGATATTCAACCTCCGAGAGGACGCCATAGTACGTTCGTTCCTAAAAATATAGAACTGTGTAAAAAATGAAGCAATATAAAACAATAATCGAATAAAAACACAAAGTGGACATAATTGGCAAAAGTAACACAAAGCCCAAACATACGTCAAACGTACGTGCAACATTGCTATAACAACAAAATGGCGGCACTTACCGGGACGATGCAGCCAACGCCTATTAGGTTTCGGTGGCTACTGAGTTGATCCGAGAGATCGCGGCGATCCGATCGTAAATTAGACAGAAACAGCGTATTTTCGTCGGAGTGTACGTCAAAATGACGTAGATTGGGCTTCTAGGGTTAAAACATATAACGCTTTTTTAAGAATTGTGGTGTAAAAAGAAAGACAAAATAGATCAACATAGGCAGACCCGCAAATGTATACTTCCTTTATATGTGTAGACTACTGCATGCATTTGTCGATTCTCTGGGTCATTGTTCATGATGTAAATATCACATTACATTTACAACATGACCAATGACCCAGAGAATCGACCCAGAGATTTGACGAATGCATGCAGCAGTGATAATGATGGACAGGGAATTCCCCTGCCCGTCCCAGTGTAGTTATCTTGTAAGTTGGTTGACATAAAACTGCAAGCATTTTTCATAAAATTTCATTCAATATTGAAATTCTTGCTATTCAAGAGCACCTCCTGCAAAATCACAGTCGAATACAGTTGAGACAGAAAATACGAAAGTGTCAATTCTTTTTACCTTTGTAGTAGTGTTGGTGTCTGTGCTGCTGGGCATTTACAAAGCTGATTTTTACCCCAGTGACACCGATTAAACATTTTTCTTTTTTATTCAAGGCAAAGCTTTGAGAACCATCAACATAGCCACGGCACATGCATTTGCAGTAATTTCCTTATTAAGAATAAAATAAATAAATATATACGGACAAATCACACAGATTGAGCTAGCCCCAAAGTAAGTTCGAGACTTGTGTTATGGGTACTAACTCAACGATACTATATTTTATAACAAATACATTTATAGATACACATCCAAGACCCAGGCCAATCTGAAAAAGATCATTTTCCATCTTGACCTGGCCGGGGATCGAACCCGGTCACTCCGTGTCGCTGGCTGGCGTGTTGACCGCTGCGCCACGGAGCTAGTCGAAAAAGAAGAAAAAGCACTGAAAATTTAAGGCTTATTTTCACCTTTTGCTTTGTACCAGGAAACTACATAGATAGGCGGAGGCCCATCCATCCCCCTCCCCTTCCCGTTTCCTTCCCCCAACTCCCTGAAAGGCCGACCATGCACCTGTCACACCCTGGTGTTGCAGTTGTCCATGGGCAGCAGTAATCACTTACCATCAGCTGACCCGCTTGCTCGTTTGCCGTCTTTTATCAAAAAAACAAAATTTATAGGTTAAGTTGTATTCATCAATTAATCACTTACCTATAGTAAGAATTACTTACGTATATTAGGTATATAATTATGAAGGTAAGTAGACATTAAAAAAATATTCAAATTTGTTATAAGACTAGCAGTTCCTGCGACTTCGTTCGCGCACATAACGATTTCTAAACTAAGTAAAAAATAAGTAGACTGTGTCCTTTACGTCTTTATGTTTATCTATAAAGTTTCATAAAATTCAGTTTATTCATTGAAGAGTTATGGAGAACATACATACATACACTACACATATAGGAGTATAATCATACAAAAAAAAACCATAAATCATCAATATAGTTTTAAAACACGATATCTCTGAAAACAAAGTAATTTACTCCATGACCAACCCTTACAGATTATTAGTATTAGTATTGATGATTGGAAATACTTTTACACACTTATACATACATACACATACATAAGTCTATAGTAATAGTTAATCAAGTTGTGAATTTGTGTGAATTATATGCCTGTGGTAAGATACTACGGTAGGATATTATAGAATAATTATTACTTATGAGCATAATCATTTCTAGACCACATCCTATTGATTAACTTTGGATTCTGCATAGTTAAATGTCATGTTCATAAACCATTTTTTTAATCATATATTGATTCTTCACTAACAATGGTTTGAAATAGGAAATTTCGTTACAACCTAAGCGAACCTTCGCACCGCAAATCCATATCGTGAAATATTTAAAATAAGAATTTCCATTTTAATCTAGTTTTTAAACGAGTTACGTGAATACCCACCCAGTTTGATAGTAATTAAATCATATCTTATTATTCGTGCAATCTGCAAGGTGTCATTTAAGAATATGATTCAACTCTGTGGTTCATTGTGTGCTAGGCTATAGCTTTATATTATTTATATATTATTATATTTCATTACACAAGTATTGAATTTTATTGGTCATGCTTGTACACACATACATATTACCAGTACAGTGTAAGTCCATGAACTTGCCGCATCCAGCTCTCTTATCTCGGCGTTTATTTTGCTATCACAATGACGCGTAGGAGAAAGAAGGTCTCGGGAATGCCCCAAGACAAGACGGATGTGGCCTTTTGATGTCCCGCTTAAGGGACTTTGGGAACTTTGACACGTTTTACACATTACCATGGGTCTAGCGTAATGGAATATAGAATTTAATTTGTATATGGATACGGAATAATGAGTGGTTTACATATACCTATTTATATATAAAGTCTACCAGACTTTAGATGGAAATATTAATAGTTTTATGTCGTGGAATGAATTTTATAATTAATCCGCATTACGAAAATAAATGTGTCGGTGCATTGATTTTCCCTAAGTTATGCTAATAATATGTGTAGATCATCTAATCAGAGACACGACTGAGTTATATTGAAGATCATTTAATCTTCCTGTATTTAGTCCTTTATGTATAAATATACCTCCTTTATGTATAGATATACAAATGTGAAAGTTTATATGGATATGAAGATGTCTTTTACTATTAAAAATACAAAGAAAAAGAAACTTTACACTCGCACATATAAATAAGTATATAAATATGCAATTTGTATATATATATATATATATATATATATATATATATATATATAAAATAAAATTAAAAAATAAATATTAGCAACTGAATGATACATCCATATGCTCTGGGTAGTCTGCGTGAAACTGTTCATCACTCGTGTGGGTTTGAAATTGAGGAATGTGTGAGTGCGCATTTACGCGCAAAATACAAATGTGTGCGTACTCCCATTAGCATATTTTGTAGCAATTAGAATTATTATTAATATTTTCGTTTTCCACCTAACGGCCACCACTCTGTCTACACCGCAAGCAAATAGGACGTGATAGTACTGGGTGGCGCAAAAGTACTGGCACTAAAGAAAATACTTTTATTTTTTTTATATGACATTTTCTGTCATTCTGTTTTTGAAAATTGTGTAGTGAACAAATGTAAAATACACTGAAAATAAACATGGACCGTTTTACTCCCCAAGAACGTGGAATAATTGTGTCAATGTTCTTACGGAATAATTCATCAGTGATAGTTATCTCTCGTTTTGGCGATTTGCCTTGGCCTGCAAGATCACCCGATCTGACCAGTCCAGACTTCTTTCTTTGGGGTTTTTTGAAATCTCGGGTGTATGTGAACAAGCCACAGACTCTCGCAGCTCTAAAAGAAAACATTCGTCAAGAAATAACGAACATATCGCAGGAAGTGTTACGGCAAGTTATGCAAAATGTCATAAATAGGGCTCAAATGTGTATCAACTCTGGAGGTCACCATTTAAAAGACATCATCTTTAAATCCTAATGGTACGAAATTTAATGGCACAAATATACATTTAAAAAAACCTAAATCTAGTTTTCTAATTTAGAAAAAATGTTATAGCTGAACCAAATAGGGTCTTTACTTTTGCGCCACCCAGTATGTATGTAAATGTAAATTTAACCGATGATAATTTAACCGAGCTATAACCTATACCTATAGGATTCTATTACTAAGTTAATAATGTTATAAATGTAAAGTGAGTTTGTATGGGTATGAATATGTTTTCCCCTTCACGCAACACTATAAATAAATAAATAAATATATACGGACAAATCACACAGATTGAGCTAGCCCCAAGGTAAGTTCGAGACTTGTGTTATGGGATACTAACTAAACGATACTATATTTTATAACAAATACATATATAGATAAACATCCAAGACCCAGGCCAATCTGAAAAAGATCATTTTCCATCTTGACCTGGCCGGGGATCGAACCCGGGCACTCCGTGTCGCAGGCTGGCGTGTTAACCACTGCGCCACGGAGCTGTCAAAACACTAATATAATATAAAAAAAAATGAAACTTTACAATGTTTAAGCTGACACTTTTAGAACAGCACAAGGGCTTATAAATTACGACGGTAAAGTCGCGGGAAAAAACTAAATATCCATTCATACGTATTTAAGGAATTTTAATAATTATGGATTTATACAAGGCCGGAGGGCACACTAGTTATGAGTTGTTACCGATTTATGTCATCATCATCATCATGACTTTTTTAGTCTCCACTACAGGAGCACGACCCTCTCTGTACTACTAGAGCCATACTTGGCCGGAGCAGTCAGAGGGCTTGGACTACTTTGTTTGGCCAGCGTGCTGATTTATGTATTTAAAAAAAAATTAATACCTTGCGTATACTGAATGATGCATGTATCTGCTCTACATAAAAGAAAGATGTGACACAAAATGGTAAATACCAAGCCTCAATTAGATAACTTGAGGATTTCCTCAAGCCTCTAGTCGTAACGTAATAAGACGTATTTTTTTTAACTCGTTTTCCTGTACGTTCATATTATAAAAGCAAGCTTGGTTCAATTTATGCGTCAATTGCTTTCAGTGTCTCGGAAAGCGTACACAATGAAGTTCATTTTTTTGTTTGCTTTTATAGCCCTGTGCATGCAGGTCTGTTGGGTTTCGTCTGAAGCCCCAAAAGTAACAAGTGGGATAACCGTCTCCACTACTACGCCTAAACCATGGGGTAAAAAGATTAAAGATGGTTTGGTATGTAACTGTCCAAAAATCTTTAGAACTTTATTATTTACCGTATTAAAATTATTGAAATTACTATATATTTGTTTGACGTTCTAACTATAATAACAGATAGATCTATGTAAATTACAGTGAAATGAATAAATAAATGCTTTGTCAGTTGTCGGAGAAATTTATTAAATCACTGGATGCAACATAACAGGAATAATTCATAAATATGAATTTTCTAGCGAGTTAATGTAAATTCCTTGGTAATAGTTATTTTTCGGATATTCTTCTCAATATGTATAAAATGTTCATGATCATCGGTTCAATAATTTAAACGTCAAAATGTTACATTACAAACAAATAAACAAACAGAACAACCTTGTTAAATTACTTTTAATTTTTAGGACAATTTCTTCCGAGGTGCTGCGGTGGTTGGAGTGGTACAAGGCGCTTTTCAGAATAGAAAAGGTCACAAGATGAAGCCTCATGTCGAAGCGCCCAAGAGTTAACTTATTTAAATTGCGTGTGTAGTTCCTATTTCTTATTAAATGATTTTTTATGAACAAAAATACAAAGACAACTTTTTCTTATTCCTGTAATAAGTCTTTTGATATACTTAGTATAAATGTGGTGCACCGTGATATTATGCCGATGTATGCTGTGCTGATATCAAACATTGCATCAGTTTAACTGCCGTAGATAAATAAGTACCTACATATATCATTACCTACGATTGTGGTAATATGTAAACGGCTTTTAAATTAATTATGTACTTACATTAATGTAATAAACGCAATAAAACCGTCTAGAGTGATTTAATTTGAATGTGTAACAATCGCGAAAATATTAGAAACTATTATGTAAATGGCTTGTAGGTACGAGTAGTATATTTGTACAATACAATTTATTCAATATGTAAAGAAAACTCTGTCTGATCCTTGAAGGGGTGATACAACTTTTTGGATGGGACCAATGCTGAGGATGAAACTGTATGGGAGCGTCAATATGGTCCCATCGAAAAAGTTGTTCATATCGACGGGCTGAATCGCCCTTTCTGACAGGGTTTTCTTTACATTTTTTGGCTTGCTCCGTGGCGCAGCGGTCAACACGCCAGCCTGCGACACGAGAGTGCCCGGGTTCGATCCCCGGACAGGTCAAGATGGCAAAAGATCTTTTTCAAATTGACCTGGGTCTTGGATGTATATCTATATATGTATTTGTTACAAAATATAGTACCTTTGAGTTAGTATCCCATAACACAAGTCTCGAACTTACTTTGGGGCTAGCTCAATCTTTGTGATTTGTTCGTATATATTTATTTATATATGTATTTTTTATAAAATATAGTATCGTTGAGTTAGTATCCCAAAACACAATTCTCAAACTTACTTTGGGGCTAGCTCAATCTGTGTGATCTGTCCGTATATATTTTTTTATAAGTATAATTAATATAATACGAAGAGAAAGTACTCACTGCGTTGCTTACAAAATATCATTCATCCAAAGATGAAAATCTGCAAGTTGAAAGTAAAGCTGCATCCTCTGAATAAATGTGTAACAATGGTATTGTGTGACTGAATAATGTTCCTCGAAGACGTAGATACAGTATCCAGTTCGCGTGTGACATATTTTATGATACAAGACCCAGACATTGTCAGCGCCTAGTCGCGTCAGAGTGGACTGGCCGCCGGCCAACAAAGGAAGTGGTGACATGAATTACAGTCTGAGTAACAGTAAAAAACTTACTACATATTTTAGAAGATATGGTAATGTGATGTTATAAAAGGTGTTTATTCTGGCACTTATTGCACCTATGAATCTCTAGACGCATAATAAGACGTATGGCTTGATCTTGAGAATTATATCAGCAAGTACGTAGGAGAAACAATATCTATCATAGTAGGGTAAGGGTAGTTGGTTTGAACAGCAATTGTTTGTTTGTTTTTCGTATGTGTAAGTGGCCAACACTGGTGTCAGATTTTTCAAGCTGCCTAAAGGCATCTGGCATAGCTTAATGACTGCCATCAATGATGGCAGCCGGGACCAACGGCTTAACATGCATTCTGAAGCACGGAGGAGCTCGAGATATTTTTATACCACTTGCGGTCACTCATCCTAGTAGGCACCGCATCCGGGGTTGCTTAACATACGTAAGCGATTACAATGTTCACACCCACTGGACCATCGGGCTCCTTATCAATAATTTATACTTATACTGTACGAGGCAACTTAAGGACAAAATTCATTAACATTTCGTACAAAAGCATACCTAGAGCATTGCTGTAATGCAAATAGATGTAAACACTTTGCCAAATAAATACTCCTATAACTTATAATATAAAGTAAAAAAATATTAGACCTAGATACTGACTTGCATCATGTTTATTGCAGACAATACCGGCAAACTAACGTTTGTGTATGATAGAAACAGAATTTATGATATCTATGGAAAACGAATTTTCAGTCGTGGTAGACTCGCGCTACCGGCAAAATTAATTGTAGCTAGTCTCACAGAAAATTGAAGATTTTCGGTGAATGAGAGTGGCCCCCCCCCCCCCCCTCCATGTCTTCCGCAAACTCTTTGAAAGGCCGGCAGTGCTCCTGTTATCCCTAGTGTTATAGTTGTCCAGGGGTAGCGGTGAATTACCATCAGGTGACTCGCTTGTTCGTTTGGCGTCCTATGTCATAAAAAATAAAACTAAGTTGTTGCATTTTCTTTATGACTACTAAATCGATATTTATATCAATAAAATAGGTATAGGTACCTACCATCTTAGTATGTGTACATTGAGAAAAGCCAGAAAAGGAGCAGCGAGTATAACTTCGAAGCGCCTATAAAAGATTCATATTTTGATGGATGATCTATTATAATGGCATTAGGTACAGAACGTTAGGGTAACTCCGTGACATTTTTAGAAGTAATTTTTCATATTGTTTGCTTTTGACGTCAAGTCTTCCGCGAAGAATGGAAAAGCAGTAGGGCCTATTAATTTTAATAATAGGGATTTATCTATACATATAATAAAACAGTAAAAATATTTTGTCTGTACATTTAGAAATTTTGACTGAAATGGATAGAGGGACACTTAAAAAGAATAATAGAAAGCAAAAAAAATATTTTCGAATTTTTTGTCTGTCTGTCTGTCTGTCTGTCTGTCTGTCTGTCTGTATGTATGATCACGATTATCTCCGAAAATACTGAACCGATTTCCTTCAAACTTTCACCAATTGCTTTGTTTTAACTCAGTTTAACATTTAAAGTTTGTTTCATCAAAATCGGTTCATTAAAAAAAAAGTTATCGTCATTTGAATGACTTCAAGGCTAGAGTTTGCCTTGCCTGCAAATATATAGCATTACTGACATAGGAAAATTAAAATCCAAAGTCATCATTATATGACAGCATTATTACCTATCCATACTAATATTATAAATGCGAAAGTAACTCTGTCTCTCTGTCTGTCTTCTTTTCACGCTTCAACCATTAAACCAACTTGGATGAAATTTGGTATGGGGGTGGTTTGAGACTCGGGGAAGGACATAGGGTATCTTTTATTCCGGGAAATTCTACAGTTCCTGAGGGATGGACACTAACGGCGGCGGCGTAGCCGCGGGCAAATCTGACTTATATATTAACGCAACCGAAACTGCTGCGCCTAGAAACCTGAAATTTGGTTCAGGGGTTCTTATAATGATGTGAATGTGCGCTAAGAAAGGAGCGTCTGTCGTCTTTTTACGCTTCAACCATTGAACTGATTTGGATGAAATTTGGTATGGAGGTAGTTTGAGGCCCGGGAAAGGACATAGGGTATGTTTGATTTCGGGAAATTCTACTGTTCCCGAGGGATCGACACTAACGCGGGCGGAGCCGCAGGCAACAGCTAGTTCATAATATTTGAAGAATCGTGAGTATGAGGATGTTGTGATTTCTTAAAACAATATAGTACCTATAAAAGTTTTGTGTCATATTAATACAATATTGTTATTCTAACAGGTCCCTTTAGAAAGTACTTCAAATAGGCATTAATAAAGCACGCTTGCTCCATTTTCCCCACTTTTTATGGAAATCCACTTTATCCCTACTGTATCCCTATTTAATTTGGAAACATGGTATTCTTGTCACATATATTTGTATTTTTCAGGATTTCATGCATTTTACTGTAACATTGAAACGTGATTAAAAATTCGTACCAGTATCCGCATTCGAACTGGTTGTACGAGTAACGTTAACTTTAACCATCAGCTCTCAAAAGTTGCATAATGACGTCTTGTTTTAAAAATGATATATTTTATATAATTTTAAATAGAAATTAATACAATTACTATTTTGATAGGAACAATGCAGTCTATTATCCAATTATCACTACCTTCTCCTAGTGAAAATCTACTAGTATATAGATTGATTCGCAATGTTTTAATGTACCGGAAGCAGGTATTAGTCGATTTTTTTTGGAAGGACTATGTAGCTCTAAGTGAGCTTTCGCTACTTCACCGGGCGTTTGAGGCGAGGGCAGAGTGCCCTCAACCTTTTAAGACAATATCACCAAAGGGCCCCCAGGAGGGACGGAGCTCGGCTTTGGGCGTTGCCTGTGTGCGCAAGGCTTGGAGAGACAGCAAACTCTCATATTGCCTGATGGGCCGCGTATACGTGCATGCAAGCCTGAAGGGCCAATCTGAGAAACAATGGCAAAAGCCTTTGGAGAGCAGCAACTCTCATCTTTTGCCTTATGGGCCGAAAGCTACGTTGCTAGATGGGCCTATCCTGGGTGCAAGTCACCCGGGACCGCCGGGCGGTCACCAGTACTCGGAGAGGTATTAGTCGATGAAAATAACCGTAGTTATATCTGATTAGGGCTACCACAACAGAGGTATAGGTTGGCTTGGTGTGGTTCAAACCCCACCGTTTAATGTGTTGCACTCTTAGACAACTGAGCCATTACCGCTTCCCACTATTGTTTAAAAATAGAAACTTACCTACATGTTATGAATATCCCAAGAAGGTCGGTCTCATGCAGGCAGTTTGTCATAATAAAATTGACAAATCGTTTTACAGCATGAGTGTCGAGTAGTATAAACTATCATATTTCTATTCTCATAATAGCGAACCGGAAGCTTGTACCCTACCTATGTGTATATTTTTTTTTCTCTAGCCTACCCTTACTATGAATTCCTAACTGCACCAAATACTAGCTGTATTACTCTTAATCTACTTTATCAACATACATACCCTATTAATGTTTTGTTTCTTTGTTCAAATCTATATGGCGTGATCATATCTAGCGGAAGTAACCCTTGTTTTATCATAGTAACCCCTGGACCTTCTTAAATGAAGTGATTTTGATCTTAACCTATGGTGAGGAAGCCTAATCCTATCTTATGCTATGCCTAAGGTTGTTATCGGCCTTGTGTATGACTAATTTTTACTTATAAATAAGAATAACCTTATCGTAAGGTACGCTTATGTATTTCCTAATAAATATTATTCAAATTGCACTTTGTGTTATTTTCTGTTGCCTGCTATTTCACATTAATATAATGGCCTTATTTTATGAAGAGTTGGTTAATTATTTTCATTAAGGAGCATATTGCTTATCTAGCATGGTTCATTCTACAGAAATTGTTCCTCTACCAGCGGCTTATAGATATAGTATTGAATTTCGGATATGTATAGTAAGTATTAGAATGTAAGTATCCATATTGATCTATAATGAGTTATAGATGTCCACAACTGTAGATATTGGATAGAAGTCTAAGGTAATAGTTTAATATTGTCATTGTATGTATTAGTCAGTGGTGGTAGATATACATTATAGTGAATGTACCCAGCATTTTGGTGTTACGGTTTACTGTCGAGCCCCGCCTTCCGCCCGCCAGAGTACCACTCGTCATCCAGACTTGGACGTGATTCCTCCGTATGCTAATTTCTTTTGGAAAGCAAAAGGGATACCCATTAAAGAGTAAATAGTACCTGTTCCCACTTAATAGTAGGATAGGCAATTTGTCAGTAAAATTATGTCTGACTATTAATTCAGAGACAAGAGGGTAGACTAAATGTCTTCAAGCGTATTACCTGCTACACAAGCATTATGCTCTCATTGTGTTCGCTGGGATGAGTTCAGACTTATTTACTTTGAAATAACACCACGGAGGTGTAAAAGCAAAGAACTCAAATTATGAATTTACAACAAGCAGGTAGTACTAGGTACTCAGATGGAGTTTTATAGCAAGGGTTTGTTTGTCAGTCAAACTATACCTCAACCTTCACTGTAGAAAAGGCATCCTTACATGATAATACTTCCTGTATCAATTGTTACTCATTATCCTATTATTTTCAGGAATTATGTAGCTATGTATGTAAGCATGTAAATGTTATGCCATGCTGTTATGTATAAGCACTATTATGCACTAACTCTAGATCTTAGAGATAGATGGAGATGAAATGTCTATTAGTATTTAAGCACATTTACTTCAGACTTATTTGTCTCAGTGATTCAACCAAATTTAAGTGTGAGGATTGTAATATTCCTATATTTCAATAAATAGGGATTGGAGTCAACCTTACACTCGCCCTTGGTAGTATATAAGGAACATTACTCTCCCAGAATTCACTATTCATTCCAGAATTAGATGAATCATATGGTATATATGTGGATTGTCAATATCTCAACCTTACAGAATTTACATGACTTCCATGGAACCAACAGACCATCCCCTTCAGAGAATGATTATCATGATAATATATTGTCAGAGAGTTATGAGATCTCACTGGACTAAACAAATCTGAATTTTTCAACAAAATAGGTAGATCAAGAAGGTATTTATTTAGTAATTAAATAGACAACTCCGACTCAATCCATTGTCAAGTAGCTATGAGATTATGCCACAAGTTATGATATTAGTTATTCATGGCCAATCTATGTGATTTTACAATATGAAAATCCCCAAATCATTCAGGTGGATACTCTATACACTATTATATATCAGGGCCTTGTACATAAAAATTAAGGTTAGGAATTTCATACCTTTGTTAGAAACAGATTCTCTGAATCTTTCACAATCAGAATACGCACATTTCGTCAGCATTATCACTTGTCACTATCACAGAACCAACTTATGCCATTTTGTTATCATATTTTCACATTCAACTTCACTTTCATATTAGATACGACTATCTAACTTAAAATTACTGTCGAAGATTAATTGTTTGAATTATTAACGTCCTACCCACCAGCAGCTTGGATGGTTATATTGCTACCACCGGATTTACCGTGAAAACGAATGGAATTTTATCTCCTATACCCCTCTTTTCCTTATCCTGACGCAACCGTTAATGGGCCTAATCTAGTCCCTATCAGTCCCTAATTTCTAGTCTAAAGGTGTTAAGTTACTGTCCCCCCATCCCCAAAGTGTGTGTGTGTGTAGAACGAACTCCGGTGTAAGAGATCGCTCCCTAATCTAGCTAAAAAGATTTGAGGAAGCTTCCCTCGCCCTATTTTAATGATTCTACCTGCCTGACTGCTCCTAAAATCAGATTTCCTACTCTGGTAAATAGATTAGGTTCCTAGCAAGGATCCGTCATCTCTAAGCTGTAAAAGGGAGCCAGAGTTTGGGCCCACGAACCTATTATTCCTATCACTCTTGGGTTGTGGTCATCTCTTGTGGTCAGGATCGAGACTTCCACGCCCTAACAAAGGTTTGAGGTCCCAGACGTGTCCCCAAGTGGCTAGGGAGCTGAAAACTAGCGCACCGTTCGGACCGTAGGTTTCCGTAGGCACAGAGGCCGTCTGGACGCCCCAAGTAGCATAGCTAGGCTGGGAATTTCAGCCCATTCGACCTGCTACAATGTCGAATTATTTTTACTCCTACTTGGCCGCTACCCTCATAAAGAACAATCGCTCTCATAAGGAATAGAGGTCCAGCGTTGATCTTGGCCATGTATTCCCCAATTCGACACAAAACTCTATTAAACTTACATTAAAATCAAACAAATAGAAACTAGATATCTCAGATTTGACACGGAGAAGATTTCGAAGAATCAAAGATCTCCCCAACATCATTTCCTCAATATCATTCAAAACTTTACAGTATATGAAACTATTATGGTGAATTTACTCTGGACAAGCTAATATTCATATATTTCAAAAGAATCTACAATATTTTAACTTCAGAACACGATACCAATGTGCTTCTTAGCTAAAATATTTTTGCAAGGGACTTCGCGGGACTTTTCGATCCTAATTTGCCAAGATAACGCGATAACCCACACTTTAAACTACTTCTTTCTTGATTTAAAATAAAACTTGCAGTGGCGTTCTGGCAGCAATTCCTCTTGACTCTTCAAATTCCCCGATGCGTAATCACCCAGACTAATGGCGCCGTAACCTTTTATACTCGCTACCGTGCGGTTCTCAGAAATCACACCACTTCGACTGAAAAACCGTTGGCCAATATTTTTTTTAAAAACCTCATGCAAATATCTAACTAATATCTCTACATTTAATAACTAATCTGCCTTGCTCATTCCTGTCGATAAGACCTTTTTCATTAAATTCTCAATTGAATAAAGTTTTTCCATTGGTTAGTTCCAAAACTTTCTAAAACATTCCAAGACTACCTGTCTCTTTCTTCACCCCTAATAGTAACGAAATAAAGGTCAGCGTGCCTTGTAACAAATTTAATTCCATAGACAATCTCATAGCTTTCTTTTAATTATTAGTGTTCCCTGTGCTATCTATAGAATCCCTTGAATCGACCTATTAGCATAATCTGGTATCACGAGATATTATAATAAATTTTACCATTTAAATTTCTTTTACGCTGAGTATTAATTTATTTTAATATTTATTTAATTTTGATTGAATCGATTCTCTCGATTATCCGTAAAATGCTTACTTTTTTTCAACTAGACAAAAGAATAAACTAATTATCAATTATTTGATCAAATTTTTGTTATCATCATGATTATTTATTTCCTTGTTCTTACTTAAAGATATAAAGTCAGTCAAACTATACTTTTAATTTCATATTTTTAATTTAAGTTCTACTTTTCATAGATCATAGATCAATTTTCTTCCTCGCGTCAATTATAGATAAGACAAACTGTCAATGTCATTCTGCTTCACAACAAACAAAATAAGATGGATATAATGAATTATTGTGGAACAATTTACAAAGGACTGTATTTATGATTGAATTTCAGTTTTCCAGTTAATATTTGAGAATCATGAACGAGAACATAAGTGTTCCGTTACAGCCGACCCTTCAAATTTAGACGAAAGCGACTTTCTCAAAGGACCTGGAGTTTAAATTTTACCAAATTTAAATTTTAAATTAAATTCTCAAATATTACTATATATGTTAATTATTTAAATATAAGCAAAACAACCCCTTTTTTTTCAATTCCCCCCCTTTTCCAAAATATTATTCTCCCAAAACCTTCAAATGGTGTAGCCCTCATCTGTGTATGTGTGTCCCTAAGCTAGTGTATAGTGTATTTAAACTAAGGACATGTTTTTTATCACCAAAGCTACGGATTTGAGCTAATACCTTTATTTATAACCGACAATTACCCTTCTCAAGTTATAGATCAACGTCCAGGATGGAGTAGGTTGTGAGGCTACTGACCCTAGTGGTCCTATTATGGGCATATGAATTGATTCTACCTTACAATCAAAACTATATCCGCCATAAGTATCCTTCCAAGAATCTGATCTGCCTTTAAGGAGAATGACCTTTGTAAGCCATACCTAAAAGTCATATTCAAAACTTTCGCTCAAGCAAATCTTAACATCGCCTTGGAGAGTGTGTAGTGTGAATTTGTAGTAGCTCTCAGCTTCTTGTAGAGTGTGGAGTTTCATACGGGTGTTATAACACTTGGGATTATTTCCAAGAGAAATGTCTCTGAAAATTTAAAATTTACCCTAACACCAATATTCCCCCCGTATAAAACTCGTTTGTGATGTGTATATTCAAGGTCTTGGGCAAATAACATTGGTAATCTGGCTTCACATCTGGTATACCAAGGCCCTTCCTAGACGTTATTCCCCCTTCCCTTTTCCCCATCCCTGTTCTAACCACCAAGTTCATTCCTTCATACTCAATCAATCTTGCCAAGAATACATCAGCGCTTCACCAGATCACTTGCAACAATATAATATATTTCCATTAAATATGTAAAATAATCAATAAATAAGTATATCATTTCACTCATGTTGACCCGCATGACCCGCATGCTCCGCATGAACCACAAGTTCCTCGTCATCCGCATGAACCGCGTGATCCGCGTAATCCGCATAATTTGCATGACCCGCATAATCCGCACGAACTGCATGAGCGCGTAAACCTTAGGAACTGCGTGAGCCGCGTAGACTGCAAGATCTACGTGACTAGACATGAATTGAATGAATTTAAATCAAATCTACTTAAATGAAAAAATAATTATTTGAATTTATAACATTTTAACTAAATATTTTTGGACTAATCTGTATATATTTTTTTTTTTTTTTATTTAAATTTATTTGAATTAATTTTAATTTATTTTAATTTATTTGAATTTATTTGAATTTATTTGAATTTTTTTTTTGAATTTATTTTAATTTATTTTAAATTTATTTGAATTTATTTTAATTTATTAGAATTTATTTGAATTAATTTGAATTTATTTTAATTTATTTGAATTCATTTTAATTTTTTTTGAATTTATTTGAATTTATTAGAATTTATTTGAATTAATTTTAAATTATTTTAATTTATTTTAATTTATTTGATTTTTTTTTATAACTAATAATAAACCTGGCGAATCTCATACCACCGCCCCCTTAAGTAGCCGGGTAAAATATTAGGCCAATTTTAGAGCGCCAACCACCATTACACCAAATACCATCAAAATTTGTACAGCCGTTTCGAGCTATCATTTATAATAAAACATTCAGTCAAACATAGAACCTTCTCCTTTTTTTTCTTTAAAGTCGGTTGAAAATTATCTCTGTGGTTGGATACCTCTAATTCATATACGCTGGACTACCTACTATCTGCTATAATATTACTACAGAGTACCTACGTCTATTACCGTGTTTCCGAAAATTTAAATATCCCGCCTTTTAGAATAGTTATGCTCGCGAAGTATACAGAAGTGCTATTCTCGAAATGATGCTGTCCGCAAACGAGCGATTCATCTATATCAAATGTACCCGAAGACAAGTGTCACAAAAATAGTCCCCCTAAAAGCATCGCATCGATTGATTTCTGATTTCTGAACAGACTATCTAAACATCCTATGTCATTTTCAACATGGCCGTCGTCAAATGAAACTTGGATCCCTATTTAGTTTGTGGTCAAATGAAACTAATCAACAAATCATAGTAAATACCAGATTATTCAAGGAATTAACGCATGTACGATCTCTAACCAACCTATAATGTGTTAGTATAATATACCTCGCCGCATCAAACGGTACAAATGGATAACCAATATCAATGTATTCAGGACAATACGCTTTAACAATCGTAAGTATTTATGGACCCTTTTATCGTTAAATCTTTTCAATAACACAGTAGGAATAGTAGTAAGAGAGCTATGTTGAGCATACAAATGCCTTCCTATCTATAAACTCATGAAAGTAACAGTTTACAATACTATTGTGATACTAACCTAGAAATAACTTATTCATACTATCTATTCAACCTAACCTCTATATAAAAGTACATAAAACTACCCAATGACTCGTCATAAAGATACATCCTTCAATAATGCGACTCCTTTAATGATTTACATTAACTTCTTGATCAAATTGTTGTAAAAATATATAAACATAACCCTACTTCTATTGTTTCAGATAACCTGAATAAGCATCTATCTGTGCAGATCTATGTAATGCTACGAGAAATCTAATCAAGTCCTACATATATTGAAAGATCTGAAGAGCCTATAAGAAGTCATCGTCGGAATGTGACCTAAGTGTGAACTGTGACATAAATGTTATAGCCTTATTTATAATTAGTGAATCTATTTGAATAAAAATATGTTTTACTCTGTCTAAAAGATTTACTATGCCATACCTTGTAAACATTTAAGGTACCTATCATGTAAGTATGAGGACCATTATGTATGACCTTTTACTACATAATGTATTGCCTAAAGATATCTTAGTTGTTTTGAGACAAATTCGAATACTTGGATTAAATTACTGTAGTTGGACTCATAGTACTAAATTTATATTAAAGAAAACAAACATCAGCACATGATACAAGTAAATGGTTCGCTTTAGTTATCACATCCTAACCCTTCTTGTAATGAGTGGTACTATTACATAACCGTCAGTGTACAGCACCTAAACCGAACACTTCACTTTAATTTGAACACTATCACTTTACTTTGAACACTATCACTTTAACTTTCACACTTTCACTACATATTCCTTATTCAATCTAATTATTTTATGTATATAACTATTTTATATTAAAATTCCCCCCCAGAAAAGCCGCCACAACTCCCCTCTATCTGACCTTACGATTAACTCTGAGTATTTTTACTTTACCCTGACCTTAAAAATTCAACTTAACAGAGTTTATTTACTTTATGTTATGTTCGTTAATTTAAATTTAATTTAAACAATAGTATATTCCAGGTTTTCCTATAGAAAATATGCATGTATGAAAGTGTCTTTTCAGCTAGCCAAGAGCGTTTTGAATTTCCTCTTGCGCATGGCAATTTTTCTTTTTACTCAAGCGAGCTAATTCCCATAATGTCAGATAGGCTTTTCCCTAAGTCCACCAGATTCTACACAAATCTACCCCTGAACTTTATTTATTAATTCTTATTAAATGATTCTTATTCAAATTACAATATTCAACCTTAATTAGCTAATACAAAAATATAAAGATCAAAATTAAACCAAAACATAACTTTTTTATAATAAATTTCTCATGTACATGTATACTAATGTGAGGGAAAACTTATATTTGATAACTTTTAGACATTTCAACTAATTAAATTATAACTGTATGTTCCTCACATTCTCCTAAACTTTTGTCTACAATTTTAATTTTCATCTATGATCACTTATAATACCTCGACAGATGTATAGTGTTAAACTTTCCTCTTTCTTTATTTGTCACCGGATCAACCAACAGATAGACATTTTTATAAGGGTTGGCTGCAATCACATATGGTCCTTCATATAACGGCTCAAACTTCTTTGTTATTTTCATCTTAGCATCTGATCTATTTAACCTTCTTAATTTAACTAAATCTCCTATCTGGTATTGTATAATTCTGTATCTTCTATTAAACTTGTCAATCCGTACCCGACTTGCCTTCTGCAAGTTCTCTCTAACCTTTTCCCTAATAGAATCCACAGTCTGAGTTCTTAAGTCAACACCAATTTCCTCATCAAAAGTTAGTTTTGTAGATTCACCATACAAAATCTCACAAGGTGTAAACCCAGTACTCTCATGAAGTGTGTTATTATATAATATTTCTATTTTTGGCAACACAGTCACCCAACTTTGATGTCTTGCACTACAATAGGTTCTGAACAGTCTGCCTAACTCCTTATTCACTCGCTCCGTTGTGTTTGGACGTGGGTTTCTAACTGTTGTATAAATAACCCTAACACCATACTGACTCATAGTTTCCTTCCACAACCTGCTAGCAAACTGAGACCCATTGTCTGACATAATAGCCTTAGGCTTAATTATTTTAAAGAATTGTTTAGTCTTATTAATAACTGAAACCGCTGTTGCTTTCTTAAGGTCAAATAATTTTACAAATTTACTAAATGAATCCTGAATCACTAAGATATAGTTCATTCCAAATTTCCCACTGGGTAAAGGGCCATATAAATCTATCATCACTAAATCTCCTATATTTTTAGATATTATTGATTGACAGGGCCCTACAAGCTTAACCGTATCGCTCTTTGAAATCTGACAATCATGACAACCCTTCAACACACTTTTGACCTGCCTAGTAAGTCCCCTCCAATAAAATCTATCTCTAATATATTTAATAATTTTATATGCCCCTTGATGTCCCATTTCTATATGAACTTGCCAGATAATCTCCTCCCTTAGCATTTGAGGTAAATAAAGGACTTGATTTACTATTCCATCTGGTAAAAAATATAACAACCCATCTTTCAACATATATCTTTTAAGCGTTGAATTAGACTGACTATTTACCCCCTGTTTTCTTAATTCTGAAATTATTTTACTGATCTCTAAGTCATCCTGTTGCAATTTAGACATTTCTTTCAATTTACTTAGTAATTCCCTATTTGGCCTAACCTCAGTATAAGATATTTTGGGCAAATCATGTTTATCTTCCTGCAAAATATCATTTACAGGTGGATACCTGGATAAAATATCCGCTACTATATTATCTCTCCCCTTAACATGCTGTACCTCATACTGAAACTGTTCCAAATAGTTAATCCATCTAGCTAACCTTGCATTATATAATTTACAGTTTTTCACGAAGGTTAAGGCTTTATGATCAGTTTTAATTATTACTTTAGATCCTCTTAGGTAAGTTTCAACTTTTTCTAAGCAACAAATAATTGAATAGAATTCCTGTTCTGTAACAGTCCAATTTAACTGCGCTCCTTTCAAAAGTTTACTATGAAATCCTAATATCTTTATTTGCCCTAAGTTATCTAATTGATACAAAAACCCAGCTAAGCCTATTCCTGAGCTATCTGTTTGCAAATAATATGGTTTACTGAAGTCTGGGTGGTTTAGTTCTACAGTTTTAATAAATAATGATTTTACCTTTTCAAATGCAGCCTGTTGGTTTTCTCCCCACTTCCAGGCGCTCGCTTTCTTCAGTAAATCACACAATGGTTGAATATGGAAACTATAATTTGGTATAAACCTTCGATAGAAATTACACAAGCCTAAAAGGCTCTAACTTGTTTTAACCTTTTTGGAACTGGGAATTTTTGAATTGATTCTATTTTGTCTGGATCTGTTTTAAGTCCAGAAGTGGAAATTATGTATCCTAACATTTTCACTTCACTACACAAAAACTTACACTTTTCTAGGTTACAAGTTAGCCCAGCTTTTGCTAACTTTCCCAATACTATATCTAAATGCTCTAGATGGTCTTCTAAACTTCCAGTAGTTATTATAGCTAAGTCATCTAAATAATTAACACAAAAATCACTAACTTCGTGTCCCAATATAAAATCCATAGCCCTACTAAAACTTCCGACTGACGTTTTTAATCCTTGAGGTAGAACATTGTATACATATGACTTTCCGTTAAATGAAAACCCTGTGTACTTCTTACTATCTCTCGAAATAGGGATCTGAAAATATGCGTTATTTAAATCTAAAATACTAATAAAACTGGCTCCCTGAAATGAATTTATTACATCTAACTGTAAAGGAGGTTTCTCGGTTTCTGGTACCATATGTTTATTTATTTCTCGAGCGTCTAATAGAACACGAATTGTACCATCCTTTTTCAAAGTAAATGTTAATGGGCTACAATAAGGAGTGGATTCACGACTAATAATTCCCTGCTCTAGCATTTCTTTTAATTTATTTTCTATCTTTTCCCTATAAGCATATGGGATTGGATAAGTTTTCCTCACTATTGGTGCATGAGGTTCCATGGTTATAACATGTTCATAACAATTTCTACGTCCCAATTTTGATGAAAATAACTTGGCATGTTTTAATAATACCCTTTTAAGCTCTACTTTCTGATAATTACTTAATTTTAACTGAGTTATTAAATTTTGTATGTTCTTATACGAACTCTCGACTACTTCGTTCACTTCCAACGCCTGTTCCGGACATACCACACTGTTAATTTGCCGACTCTCATGGAACTTAAACAGACGCTTTTCCTGACCTATTAATATTTCGATCCCTTTTTCATGTTCGTCTAACTTAATAGAAACTTTATTTTCCTTCATCCAGTCGAAACCAAGAATAAGGCTGGAGGTAAGCCCTGGAATTATTAATACAGAAAGGTCACTTTCAAATGGGCCTATCCCTAATTTAACTAAAGCTATTTTACGAATTTCTATATTTTTTTGTCCTACTGCTATTTTAATAAAGAAAGGTTTAATAGGTAAGGAAGGTATATTAGGATTTTTAGAAAGTAAAAGATTCCAAAATTCTTCTGACACACACGTTATATCGCTACCTGTATCTAAGAGAGCAACTATCTTTTCGTCAAAGATGTTCACTAGTAACTCAGATTTAAATTTACGACTGCCCTGTGATTTTTCGACCCTTTCATCGAAAACCGCTGACACTAAACTGCCCTCATGTATATCAAATAATGAGTGTTGACTATTTAATTTTAAAACCTCTACTATTTGACCAGCTATATCTTGCGTTTCAAAGTCTAATTTCCCATATCCTAATCCTTGTCCGTCATAGTTAGCTCTTAATTTAAGACATATGGGATATTTTGACCCAGTACTAAATTTCCCTAACGCTTGACCCGGCCTCCAATTCATTCGAACCATCATATGATATCCCCTGTCCCCTGATGTCGGAGTTGATCCGGAGACTTTATCAACCCTCTCTATTTTAACACTACAGCATCCGCACTGTTTACATTTTCGACTGAATTTACAGTTTGATTTTGTTTCGACTGCGACTCCTGTTGAGGTTTCTGCCAATGACGATATGCTTGTTGTTGCGTTTAACATCTTCTCCTAATTCGTTTATCTTTCTTGTCAATAACCCTACGGTTCTCCTTAACATAGATTGCATTACAGCTATTTCTTTTGAACCTTGTTCTCTACGCATGGGTTTTACTATACGCCGACATCTTCTTTTCGTTAGAGGTTGATCTAAATTAGTTTCATCCACAAGTGGTATTTGTTCTATCACTGGTTCTTCTAGAGGTTGGGATAAATTAGTTTCACCCTCAAGTGGTATTTGTTCTATCACTGGTTCTTCTAGAGATTGAGCTAAATTAGCTTCACCCTCAAGTGGTATTTGTTCTATCACTGGTTCTTCTTCATTTTCCCTATTAGAATCCTGAGGTCCATACCTTCTCGGGATTTTACGTTTACGCTGAGGTCTAACCATCTTATAGGTTTTCAGCACGATTTAGGATCAGATAATTGTTACCCGTATCGTAAGGTCAGATCTGACAACCAAAACAAACCACATATCAATATCCCTTCCTTCAATAATAAATCCCAGTGTCCGAATATATACGCATTAAATCCGTAGTAATATATTAAAACGATAAAAGGTATAATTATTTTGTAATAAAATGTTTTAGTATGTAGATATTTTTTCTTTAGTTTTATGTAGTTTTCTACCTAGCTCAATATGCAAAATTTTTTTTGAAAAATAAATATTTAGGAATATCTATTTAAATATTAAGGTAATTTAAATAACGCGATGCTTAGAACTAATATCAAAACCGTACTATCAATAGTTCAACTAGTGATCACTAGATGACGCCGGTGATATAAAACATTTTCATAGCCGTAGATAATGTCTTAATAATTTCATACTATTATTTTGTTTAGTAGCTATGCAAAGTTACCATAATAACGAAATCGTTTTTATTTCTAAGTAAATTCTAATTGTTATTGTTAAATTATGTTAACATAATCCAGCAAACAGAAAACAAATCAACATTAATTCTATAGAGATAAGAATCTGCTTAAAATATTCTCGCATAGTGTAGAGCCTCACTCGTATGGCTGCATAACACTACTTATCTTTGCTTAATATACCAACGACAACGACTACTGTCAAACGTGAAAATAATGACAGATTCACAATATCAAAATGCGTAGTAGCAGAATTAAGCATTTATTTCCTTTTTATTAAGCTATTTTATTTGTTTCAGGTATCTAAATTGACATATAATACAACTCACAGAAAATACGACCCTACTACTTTGCTTACGGTTTCGAGTGATGTGAAATGTGGCTTAATCCAACACGATTGAAAAACATGAAACCATTTCAACAAAATCACAACATCTTTTCCATGTCTCGGCATCAAAATGTGACCAAACGAAGCCATCCTTATGGAGAATCGCCTGTCCAGTCACTAAGCGGGTTTGAACAGTGAAACAAAACAATAAATCGAACATTTCTACTATCAAATTAACCTATGTATGTATACACTGCTATGCTAACACTTTGGATTATTGGGGCCGTAATCAATCAAAATACTATTACTAGTAATACAGCTATCACACCAGATATCCTGATCACGGGACACTAAAATTTGTACCCTACCTATGTGTATATTTTTTTTTCTCTAGCCTACCCTTACTATGAATTCCTAACTGCACCAAATACTAGCTGTATTACTCTTAATCTACTTTATCAACATACATACCCTATTAATGTTTTGTTTCTTTGTTCAAATCTATATGGCGTGATCATATCTAGCGGAAGTAACCCTTGTTTTATCATAGTAACCCCTGGACCTTCTTAAATGAAGTGATTTTGATCTTAACCTATGGTGAGGAAGCCTAATCCTATCTTATGCTATGCCTAAGGTTGTTATTTGCCTTGTGTATGACTAATTTTTACTTATAAATAAGAATAACCTTATCGTAAGGTACGCTTATGTATTTCCTAATAAATATTGTTCAAATTGCACTTTGTGTTATTTTCTGTTGCCTGCTATTTCACATTAATATAATTGCCTTATTTTATGAAGAGTTGGTTAATTATTTTCATTAAGGAGCATATTGCTTATCTAGCATGGTTCATTCTACAGAAATTGTTCCTCTACCAGCGGCTTATAGATATAGTATTGAATTTCGGATATGTATAGTAAGTATTAGAATGTAAGTATCCATATTGATCTATAATGAGTTATAGATGTCCACAACTGTAGATATTGGATAGAAGTCTAAGGTAATAGTTTAATATTGTCATTGTATGTATTAGTCAGTGGTGGTAGATATACATTATAGTGAATGTACCCAGCATTTTGGTGTTACGGTTTACTGTCGAGCCCCGCCTTCCGCCCGCCAGAGTACCCCTCGTCATCCAGACTTGGACGTGATTCCTCCGTATGCTAATTTCTTTTGGAAAGCAAAAGGGATACCCATTAAAGAGTAAATAGTACCTGTTCCCACCTAATAGTAGGATAGGCAATTTGTCAGTAAAATTATGTCTGACTATTAATTCAGAGACAAGAGGGTAGACTAAATGTCTTCAAGCGTATTACCTGCTACACAAGCATTATGCTCTCATTGTGTTCGCTGGGATGAGTTCAGACTTATTTACTTTGAAATAACACCACGGAGGTGTAAAAGCAAAGAACTCAAATTATGAATTTACAACAAGCAGGTAGTACTAGGTACTCAGATGGAGTTTTATAGCAAGGGTTTGTTTGTCAGTCAAACTATACCTCAACCTTCACTGTAGAAAAGGCATCCTTACATGATAATACTTCCTGTATCAATTGTTACTCATTATCCTATTATTTTCAGGAATTATGTAGCTATGTATGTAAGCATGTAAATGTTATGCCATGCTGTTATGTATAAGCACTATTATGCACTAACTCTAGATCTTAGAGATAGATGGAGATGAAATGTCTATTAGTATTTAAGCACATTTACTTCAGACTTATTTGTCTCAGTGATTCAACCAAATTTAAGTGTGAGGATTGTAATATTCCTATATTTCAATAAATAGGGATTGGAGTCAACCTTACACTCGCCCTTGGTAGTATATAAGGAACATTACTCTCCCAGAATTCACTATTCATTCCAGAATTAGATGAATCATATGGTATATATGTGGATTGTCAATATCTCAACCTTACAGAATTTACATGACTTCCATGGAACCAACAGACCATCCCCTTCAGAGAATGATTATCATGATAATATATTGTCAGAGAGTTATGAGATCTCACTGGACTAAACAAATCTGAATTTTTCAACAAAATAGGTAGATCAAGAAGGTATTTATTTAGTAATTAAATAGACAACTCCGACTCAATCCATTGTCAAGTAGCTATGAGATTATGCCACAAGTTATGATATTAGTTATTCATGGCCAATCTATGTGATTTTACAATATGAAAATCCCCAAATCATTCAGGTGGATACTCTATACACTATTATATATCAGGGCCTTGTACATAAAAATTAAGGTTAGGAATTTCATACCTTTGTTAGAAACAGATTCTCTGAATCTTTCACAATCAGAATACGCACATTTCGTCAGCATTATCACTTGTCACTATCACAGAACCAACTTATGCCATTTTGTTATCATATTTTCACATTCAACTTCACTTTCATATTAGATACGACTATCTAACTTAAAATTACTGTCGAAGATTAATTGTTTGAATTATTAACGTCCTACCCACCAGCAGCTTGGATGGTTATATTGCTACCACCGGATTTACCGTGAAAACGAATGGAATTTTATCTCCTATACCCCTCTTTTCCTTATCCTGACGCAACCGTTAATGGGCCTAATCTAGTCCCTATCAGTCCCTAATTTCTAGTCTAAAGGTGTTAAGTTACTGTCCCCCCATCCCCAAAGTGTGTGTGTGTGTAGAACGAACTCCGGTGTAAGAGATCGCTCCCTAATCTAGCTAAAAAGATTTGAGGAAGCTTCCCTCGCCCTATTTTAATGATTCTACCTGCCTGACTGCTCCTAAAATCAGATTTCCTACTCTGGTAAATAGATTAGGTTCCTAGCAAGGATCCGTCATCTCTAAGCTGTAAAAGGGAGCCAGAGTTTGGGCCCACGAACCTATTATTCCTATCACTCTTGGGTTGTGGTCATCTCTTGTGGTCAGGATCGAGACTTCCACGCCCTAACAAAGGTTTGAGGTCCCAGACGTGTCCCCAAGTGGCTAGGGAGCTGAAAACTAGCGCACCGTTCGGACCGTAGGTTTCCGTAGGCACAGAGGCCGTCTGGACGCCCCAAGTAGCATAGCTAGGCTGGGAATTTCAGCCCATTCGACCTGCTACAATGTCGAATTATTTTTACTCCTACTTGGCCGCTACCCTCATAAAGAACAATCGCTCTCATAAGGAATAGAGGTCCAGCGTTGATCTTGGCCATGTATTCCCCAATTCGACACAAAACTCTATTAAACTTACATTAAAATCAAACAAATAGAAACTAGATATCTCAGATTTGACACGGAGAAGATTTCGAAGAATCAAAGATCTCCCCAACATCATTTCCTCAATATCATTCAAAACTTTACAGTATATGAAACTATTATGGTGAATTTACTCTGGACAAGCTAATATTCATATATTTCAAAAGAATCTACAATATTTTAACTTCAGAACACGATACCAATGTGCTTCTTAGCTAAAATATTTTTGCAAGGGACTTCGCGGGACTTTTCGATCCTAATTTGCCAAGATAACGCGATAACCCACACTTTAAACTACTTCTTTCTTGATTTAAAATAAAACTTGCAGTGGCGTTCTGGCAGCAATTCCTCTTGACTCTTCAAATTCCCCGATGCGTAATCACCCAGACTAATGGCGCCGTAACCTTTTATACTCGCTACCGTGCGGTTCTCAGAAATCACACCACTTCGACTGAAAAACCGTTGGCCAATATTTTTTTTAAAAACCTCATGCAAATATCTAACTAATATCTCTACATTTAATAACTAATCTGCCTTGCTCATTCCTGTCGATAAGACCTTTTTCATTAAATTCTCAATTGAATAAAGTTTTTCCATTGGTTAGTTCCAAAACTTTCTAAAACATTCCAAGACTACCTGTCTCTTTCTTCACCCCTAATAGTAACGAAATAAAGGTCAGCGTGCCTTGTAACAAATTTAATTCCATAGACAATCTCATAGCTTTCTTTTAATTATTAGTGTTCCCTGTGCTATCTATAGAATCCCTTGAATCGACCTATTAGCATAATCTGGTATCACGAGATATTATAATAAATTTTACCATTTAAATTTCTTTTACGCTGAGTATTAATTTATTTTAATATTTATTTAATTTTGATTGAATCGATTCTCTCGATTATCCGTAAAATGCTTACTTTTTTTCAACTAGACAAAAGAATAAACTAATTATCAATTATTTGATCAAATTTTTGTTATCATCATGATTATTTATTTCCTTGTTCTTACTTAAAGATATAAAGTCAGTCAAATTATACTTTTAATTTCATATTTTTAATTTAAGTTCTACTTTTCATAGATCATAGATCAATTTTCTTCCTCGCGTCAATTATAGATAAGACAAACTGTCAATGTCATTCTGCTTCACAACAAACAAAATAAGATGGATATAATGAATTATTGTGGAACAATTTACAAAGGACTGTATTTATGATTGAATTTCAGTTTTCCAGTTAATATTTGAGAATCATGAACGAGAACATAAGTGTTCCGTTACAAGCTCGCTCGGATGAGCGGATGACAGAGAGGCAAGTTGAGAAATAATATTAAACTACATTTTTATTTAAAAAAAGATCTTTAATATTCTGTTTATCGACTTACAATAACAAAAGTTTAAAGGACTTGTTTTTAACTTATTAATAAATGTAAGTTAAGTTTTATGAATCAACTAGGTACCTATTACATATAATAAAATGCAAGAAAATAAACTATATTCTGAGCAGATATAAGAAAAAGAGTTGGAATCAGAAAGTTTTAAATATTGTCATGTGAGCATAGAATAATCCTTTGAGTACACAGTTCCTTTTCTTTCTCGGAGAGTGTCTTCACCATTTCTTCCAAGTTCGGTTTTCCTCTGTATAGCAAGAAACAAGAAATTGGCTCAGAGAACAACATCAAAGAGCGTACATTATTATGCGCAAAAATATTTCCATTATATTTGAACATTATTCTGAATTGTTGAAAAAATACTATTTCGATCTAGGTAGCAATAAAATGCTATACATAGATACATAATATAAATATAAACAATTTAAATTTAAAATATCTTAACTACTGCTACACCTAAAAATTACTATTTATTTACAAATAAAAAGGCCAGGTTGATCGCTGCCCCGCGGTAGCGTGATGGGAAGGCTGGCAGCATTGCCACGTTGGATGGCAATGCTGATCTTTTGCCCAAGGTATTGACTAACCTTCTGGTCACCGGTCATAAAAAATATATACATGGTGAAATTTTGATCGTTCTGAACCCTTAAAAGGGTGATTCAGCCCGTCGATATGACCAACTTTTCCTATGGGACCAATGGTGGAAACTAAAAAAAAAGGTCAGTTCCATACAAAAATGTTCGGCAGCCCGGTCAATTTAGATGGGAACGTCAAAAAAATTTTTGAGTTCCCAGCATTGGTCCCATAGGAAAAGTTGTTCATATCAACGGGCTGAATCATCCCTTTAAATTCCAGAATGATTAAAATTTCACCATTTATAATAACAGGTAAAACAACAAAAAGGGACTGTTTTGAAAAGTTAATCTTTACCATTTAACTTATCCATTTTATAACTAGTGACGTATAATAATTATTAGTTTTGGACCAAATAAATTAAAAGAAGATTCGTAAAATCATATCTTCAAATAGCTATCGTTTGCGTTTTTTAAAGTGAATCACAAAGTGGCTTAGTATAATTATGTAGGTATATTTTTATAACAATTACTACCTAGGTTATGTATGACTTAATCGGTTAAGTTTTTTCTTAGCTCGTAAAAAGCTTATTAAATCTGATGTTAAATTAAATTTAAGGCATGTTAATACGTACAATATTTGTAACAGATTTTCTGGGACAGCCGGCTGCAAAGCTTCGAGTTGACATTTAAATTCTTCAACGGCGCTCTGGAAGCTTTTCTTTTCATTTTCCAGCTCTACAGCTACGCTCTTGACTTTATCAATTTCATTTTGCGTCTCCTCTTCATTCTAAGAAAATGAATAAAAATTGTTAAAATTACCATTAGGTACTATACAGCGTGATTTTGAACCTCTGAGCTATATTGAAATCCTGGAATCAGAATTCCGAATGGAATACTGAATTGCAAGAAAAAAAGATAAAGATCGAAAAATAATGACCTTTCATAGAAATTCGTCCAGCTGATCGACGACTTTCTATGGTAAGCTTATTTTTTTAGATTTTCTGCTTTTTTCTTCGAATTCTATATTTCATTTGGGATTCTGATACCAGGATTTGAATGTAGTAGTTCAGAGATTCAAAATCTCGCGGTATTTATCTGTCTGAAAAGAGAGGTAGTATAGAAAGAACACCTACAATTCGAGAGAAGGTTTTATTGTACCTATGACAGCGTGAACTTCTGATATATGGAAATCTCAGAATTAAAAATCCAGTGTAAGTGGATAGCACTGGTGTTAGATTTTTCAAGCTGCCTAAAGGTAATAGCTTAACGACTGCCATCGATGATGACAGCCAGCACCAACGGCTTAACGTACCTTCCGAAGGACGGAGGAGCTCGAGATATTGTTATGCCACTTGCGGTCACCCATCTCAGTGGAGACTGCGCCCAGGGTTGCTTAACCTGCGTTACCGGTAATTATGCTCACGCCCACTAGGCCATCGGGCTCCTGTTTAAGTGTACATTATACAGAAATAAGTAGCAACAACATGATGATCACTAACTTATAGGTACCTACTTACAGTAGCGTGTGTAGGTACATTATTTTTAATGAAATGTATTTTGAAAGAGTGGTGTGGTATGTATTGTTTATTGTAATATTGTATATATTACAGCCTGGAAATCCATACTGATATTATAAATGCGAAAGTACGTGTCTGTTGCCTCTTCACGTTCGCCCACTGAATCAATTTGGATGAAATTTGGTATGGATCTATCCGGGTCGTCTTAACCAAATTGAGCGCCCGGTTGTGAAAAAAATCTCTTTGCACCCCCGTGGGCTCTGCTAGTATACATAGGATGTGTCCTATATATATCATCACGGACTAATAAGTATTGTTCTCGTCTCGAGGGATCGATGTTCACGGGAGCGGGTAAACTCTAGTTTCCGATAATACTGATAATTTCTGTGAATTAATATTAGTAGAATAACGTTAATGGCATTTCCTATCAAACAAATTACACGTTTTCCTACTCTTATGTCTATCTACTAATACTGACTGCCTTATTTTGACGATAATAATAAATAAGCACCTATTAATATGAAATAAGATTTGCAAGAAACGTAACAATGTCGACTTCAAAGGCTTATTGTAAGTAGTTAGTTGGTAAATATTTGATTTTAGGGATATACTTATCAAACTTTCCGTGAATAATTTTCTTGAAACTTACGTAGTAACTCCGCGTTCCTCTAAATCTGTCCGCTTTGACGCGAAGTGAATCTTCGTATTTACGACTGAAAAAAATATATAAGAAAAACTTACTTCAAAACTATCTCAAAAACTATTGAACCGATTTTTAAAAACTACCACTGTTCCCCAGAACAACACACAAAATAAATGAAAGCTTTTTCTATATATAATATACTTATAAAGAAAATCTTTCGGCTTGGCATTATGTGTACAACCAACCAAATTGTTTGAAATACATTAAACCTTTATATACAGTCCCATCACGTAGGTAATAATAAAAAAAAAATACTTTATATTTTTGCCGAACAAAACGAGGAGCAGCGACATGAAACAATTTGTGCAATAAAACGGAGATAGATAAAAAATAAGGTAATATTAATTTACTTCTCTTTGTGGCGGACAAAGGCTGACAGTGATCGAACAGGAATTAATGAAAATGAGGGTGTTGATTGAAATTCTATTTAATTCAATTCTAATTATTGGAAATAAGACGAGGGAGCATAAATTGGGCAGGACCGATCTGAAATGACTCGGTTTTTTCCAATTAAAGTTTTAACTTGTTAAGCCGTCATCTAGTCTTCCCATGGAGGTCGTAAGAGGCGACTTAGGAAATACAAGCTAAATAGAGCTCATAAACACCAATGAAACCTCTCCAACCTGTCTGGCCAGCGACGAGAGTGTAGGCCAAATCCTCTGTCTGCTCTGGCCAAGTATGGCACCAGTAGTACAGAGAGGGTCATGCCACTGCAGTGGAGACTAAAAATGATGATGATGATGATAAAGCCGTCATCCATTCAGAATAGATGATTGATTTATTGACCGAGCGAGCGAAGCGAGCGAAGCGTCTCAGTTTCCACTGGCCCAAAATTCTTTTGTCCGTATGTAGTCTGTCTGTCTGTCTGTTCTCGCCTACAGGTCGCATTTCTTAACCGATTCTCATGAAATTTTGTGAGCAGGTTCGGTAATTATATAAAATTTTTTAGTCGTGCCAGATTTTCGAAATTAAAAAAAATGGCGGTTATATAGGGGTCCGAAACTTAAAAAAACTCATAGCTCAGCTATTTGGAAAAAAAAATCAAAAATGTCATAAGACTTTTTTGTTATTCTCATTAAGACGCAACTTTTTTGTCTGAACAACTTTTTTATACGATAAACTTGAACGTGTTTATCGGTAATTTGCCCAAAAGTTGTCTGAAATCGATTTTCTGTATATTTATGAAAGAAGTTGAAGTACGTGAAGTGGGAGAGGGAGTAAAATTGAACAACTTTCCCTAAGGAACAAAAATCAAAATATGAAAAATATTTTTTGGCTTAAAGCATGATGCTGCGTATTACTTTTATAATTGAAAACACTGAATAAACTTAGAATCCTGAAATAAAAATTAAAAATAGATAAAAAAGATTCACATGCTATCCTGTGACTTGAACTCAGGGCTTATAGATGCCGGCCACTTCTTAACGTAAAGTTCGCATGTTTATCTGCCATAATAGATGAAAATTAGCGTCCTATTAAATTTTGTACCAATTGGTAACATAACAACTATGAAACCGGGTACTTAAACTTTGCCTCCCATTCACCCATGCCAAGTTCGCTATTCCGATATTTCCGATCTTGAAGAGGATCACTCCAACTTAGTTAATGTGTACAAAAGCATACTAAACATGGTGCTCAAGGGCCGTGTTTCCATACAAGTGTAGTCCCCTGATTCCTCGCCGGATAGTACCAATAGAGTAATGATTTTTTACTAATAAAATCCTTATGTTAAAATTTTTTTCATAATTGAATTATTTAAAGAGATATGAACCTTCAAAAACATGAAAAATTGGTACGAATTTCCGTTGTGTTCAAACATCAAGAAAACAAATTTGGGCAATTATATAAGAAAAAGAAACGCAGAAACACAGCCATAGCTTATTTTAAATTTTTAATGTAAAAGGAAATTAAATCGGTTAAGTTTTGGAAAAGAAATCAGAGGACTTCGAAGCTTTAATTTTGTGTACTTTTTATAGGTATTTTCCGGCCGAGCTGCAGTTATCTCTATCGCACTCTGCGGGGTTTGTTTTGGCACGCGGCGCGACAGCAATAGATATTATAAATATCTATTTTTCAATTCTCTCGAGCTTAGTGTTTCCTCTTAAAAAAAGGGTCTGGTCGGGTCTTCTGGTAAGGGAATGTAGGTTTAAATTTCCGTTTCCTCTGGTACCTAATTGAGAGCAGCGGGGATTGGGAAATAGTAACTGAAGGAAATCATCCTTTAGTCAATTAGCATATCAGTAACAGATATATTTTAGAGCACTGAAGGGCAAATGTGGATGTTGATTGTAAGGGCTCGCGAGGTCTACTGTTCTCGCAGAACCACTAGTATATAATATTCATGATTATGATGTTCATCACAGTGGCCTGTGCTGTGTGATTGTGATGCAGTAGGATCACTCCATTTCTTACACTACGTAATGTTAGTAAGAAACAAAGACTGTTGTTTAGTAACAGTCAAAGTCTACTAGCAAGGAGCCTGCCTACTAATTTAAGGAAACATAGCATGGGTGATAACTTTTATCTAATAAAAAAAAAATACATTTTATTATTATTTCGGGCAAAACATGCCCGAGGAGAGATGTCGTCGGGTAGACAGTCGGCCCTAAAATTGTTTCGTATAATTTTTACAGCATATTTGAATCAACTATCTAAATAGCGGACCTCTATAACTGAGGAGTAGCGGGACGCTGTAACTGAAACTCTTGGATAAGAAAGAGGAAGAAGTGGATCTAGGAGTTAATCTATGAGTACTTTTAATTAATACCTAGGTGAGATACATATCTTACAAAATACAAGCAAGGTATCATCTTAGTATACTCAGCTTATTTTTTACTCCCAAAAAGAGAGGTGTCATAAAGTTAAGAATGTGTGTGTGTGTGTTTTGTTTGTGTCTATGGTACTGTTCATAAACGATTAAAGCAATTTGAAGTCATTTTTTACATATTTTCTATCGAAATTGGTTCAGTATCGCATGTAAACGGTATAAGATATAAACTGTTAGATTTTTATATAACCTGTTCGAAATATAAAGATGCCTTTGCTTTCTGCTATATTTGACTTTGTCAGGCCAAAGTATAAACCTGTAGTATATATATCTTTATATACATGCAAGAAAATATTTACAACCTACATCTGCAATGAAGTGAGAAACTAAATAATTTGTTAAAAACTCACATTTGCAATTCCGTTTCTTGCTCGTGTTGCTTCAGTACATCCGCAAGCTCGGCGCGGTACTGTTGGGCTTTCTCCAACGAAGATGTAAGGTCGTCGCATTGCCGCTTTAGCTGCATGCGTTTTGCGGTTAATCTCACTGGAATTATAATTTAATTCTTATGGTGATTAGATCTGAAATAATCTTTCAAATAATTTAAATTTCTGTCTCAAAAATTGTCGATAATTTACTTTGCTTAATATTAGGTAAGGCAAGTTCATTTGAAAATAAATAAATGACATTACCCACAAAATTTATGGCTATTTACAATGCAATATTTGTCATTAGCTGTCTGATAAAGTTTTCATATCACGCGTAGAAAATGCTAAAATATGACGCCACAACGGCCTAGTCTTTTCAAAGGCCTGTTTTAGGCTGTTTTAGGCGAGTAACAAAAAGTGACTGTAACTTTTACATTATAAAGAGATTTAGGTTTATAAAGTTTTAACTTATTATACATACATAAGATAATTCATTATTTATAAAGTGTTTTTTTCCACTGGTTTATTTTCGGAACAGCTTTCCACAGTCTCTTTCCCTTGCCCTGACTTTAGCATGTGAGTAGGCGTTTGGTGGAAAATGAAATCAAAATAGTGATGGGTTGCTAGCCGCATTGCCCATTACTAGGATTCGTCAGTTTATCTCATTCCCTTGATCGGCTTTTACGATCTGCGCAGGAAGAGAAGCAGCTTGTATACTCTACGTTTTTCTTTTCTCCCAGAGCAGCATGGAAGTACAACATGAAAGTACATAACCATTGAGCGTTATTAATAAATCCATCAGGTCTAAAATTACTGCTTTGTACGAATCAAAATATGATTCAAATAATGAATTGCATTTCGCGTGGCAAAATACGCTACTTTTTTACAATTCATAAAATGATTTATAAGCAAGTCGTTTTCGGCAATTCATTTGACAGTTTTCTATGGCAGTTGGCAATTTGGCTCACATTATATAGTTTTTATGTTATTTTTGTGTCAAATAGCAGAATCATAAAAAGTTATCTACTCAAGAACAATATAACTCAAATGTACATAACTCAAAATTTATTCTATTCTCAATTTTTCACTGAGTTTTTTTTTTATCTGCGTTATAAGACGTTGCTTCGTACCAAATTTCAAGATTCTGAGTTTACAGGAAGTATCCTGTAGGTCTTGATTCCCTTGCGAAAGTAGAAAAAGCACGAAAATTTGCGGCATAACTGGCTGTGTCTTGATTGCGTTGGCATAGAAGTTTGATTTTTTCACAGAACAGTAAACCTGAGTATTTGATACGAATTTCAGCTTGATACCTCCGTTCATGAGAAAAAGGTTCTTGACAGACAGACAACCAAGTCATCCTATAAGGGTTCCGTTTTTTCCGTTTGAGGTACGGGACCCTAAAAACATGTGTAATTCAGATTTTTGTTTTAGGTGTATTATATAAAAGTAACCTAATTATTATATTTAATTGACATGTGTCGTATATAGCTCATTGTGTTAAATAAATAATTTTAACAATTAAAACCTTTTTGAAAAATCCATCGATATGTCACGCACGGGTTTTTATTTATTTAATGCGGTTATTCACACCAATATGAATCACAACATGAATTGAATTGTAGATGAATTGGGAGATTTCGTGACCATTTTACCAAAATTAAAGAAATTGCTAATGATCTACCAGGAATTCACAATACGAATTCCTTTAGTAGGAATTGCAGAAAGTGGCCATTTTAAACTCGCTGAGCTCGCTTTGAAATATACCTTGTAAAATCATGATTTTATTAACTAGCTTGTGCCCGCGACTCGTTCGCGTGCTTATACCATTGTACTTAAGAATTTCCTTGGGATACATTGGGGTGATAAAAATATAAACAATGTTATAAATTTTTTTTTCAATTGCGCATTAATGTTTTGTTTTAATGGGATTCTTTCTCTTCCTTTTTTTTTCTTGACCATTTGCGTATTTGGTCAGGATTTAGATATATATGGTTAATATTTGTATTGAAATTCAAGTCAGTTGTTTGATAGTCCAATAAGAAGTTTAAAAATTTCTGGGATAAACTATTCATAAGTTTAAATACTGGTAATGATTAGACCAGTAGTTTTTGTGTGACGCGTACATACAGAGAGATAGACAAAAACATCAAAAATAGGTGGTATGTCATCTATATCGATTATTATGTCCAGCCCAGTAAGAATTTCCCAAATCATCTAAGGTATGTGCGCTATATCTAGGTAATAATTATGACGAAAATCTGAAGAAGACCGGGAGTAAGGGCAGAAGTGAAAACTTGAACATTAACGTTACAGCAGGAGCAGGCATACATTTTCGCCGCGCGGTAGAAAGCGAGGGGATATCACTTCATCTCCTTCGCCGCGCCGGCGATCTCAGGTCACGTGTCCGTCTTACGAATTTTCGATCAGGTCACGTGTCCTGACGCGAGTTTAACATTTTTTACCCATCCCAAAAAGTGCACAACGCTGCTTAAGAAGTTTTCAATTCAATAAACATTTCAGTATAAAACATATTTCGAATCTTTATTATCCTCTTGACGTTGCTACTGCTGAGTAGGTATTGTAAATTCAGACAAAGATTTTCAAAGAAAATCAAATGCGTAGATGGAAAAGGAAACGTTTGTGATGAAGGGCGAGAAACGACAAATATCTAGTAAATTGTACGTATTGTGCCGAGTTCAATTTATTTAACGAAATGAAAGGAGCCATGTCACACGTTGTCAGGTTATTTTATCTTGACAGTCACCCAACATAAATTCCAGATTCCAATTTTCTGGGCAATTGAGAGTGGTGCTCTTTACAGCGGCGTTGATTTGGAACAAAAATGAATGAGAATTGAATGAAGATCTTATTACATGGCAGAAACTGGTTGATTTTATTTATCATGGTCACCTAAAACTTAAATAAAAGCAATTAATTGTTAGTGGGAATCGCTTTCGAATAGTACAGAACAAAGATTGTGAAGGGCTCCGGTGAGACGTAAAATCTGTTGGAGGGCAATGTCAATGAAAGGTGCCATCGACATTGCTGGCCATGTGGGAATATAATGTTATCTAAAGTTATATCAATTAATTTCAAGCTAGTTATAATGTGAAATTAACTAAAAAATAATTGAACGGACTTCGAACTAGATTCGAAGCTCCACAGGCGTTGACAATATCTGATTTTATTCAAAGAATAGCACCAATATTTATTCAACATGAATAAGAGTAATATTTAAATATTATAAATAGTTCTGATCGGATGTGACATATATCCGATGTGGATCCGAGAAATTGACTTTACTGTAAAGGACTGCTAGAGTCACTTTTAACTTGATATCGATACATTCAGTTAAAATTGGTTGTAATTTAAAAAGTAGCTATCTTTTGGTAGGTATTATGTATTTCCATAAACACAATATTTAACATAGCTCCCGAACAAAGTTCTCACATACACAGCGTGATTTTGAACCCCCTAGCTATATTGAAATCTGGGAATCAGAATCTCTAATGGAATACAGAATTGTTAGAAAAAAAGGTAAAAAACGAAAAAAAAAAACATTCTTTTTCGTTTTTTACCTCTTTTTCTTGCAATCCTCTGTTCCATAAGGGATTCTGATTCCCAGATTTCAATATAGCTAGGGGGTTCAAAATCACGTTGTATATATACTTGCCGCTGAATATAATATATAATAAGCACAGGTATATAAGTAAACTTCCTACTGTTTTCTTGATTAAGCCGTTCCCTTTCTGCATTCAAGGAGCGGGCAATCCGTAACGCTGTCATCGTTTCCCGGTACTTTTGCTCATTTTCAGCGTCCAAAGCAGGCAGCGCTGAATTCTGGAAAATTTAAATTCAACTGAAAGTATTTCATTGATAGTAGTAGGTACAAAAAGGTTTATTTATTTATTTATTTATTGCACAATTTATAAATATACCTACATATATAAATTTAAATACTGGTATTACATCATTTAAGTAGTAATTTTTGATGAGTAGTGACCGCCTGGAGCATTATCCTGTGAAAGCACCATGACTTGGGTTTTTCTAACAAAATCATTTATCCTTATCCTTTCTATAATATTATAAATGCGAAAGTGAGTTTGTTTGTTTCTTTTTACGCTTTCACGCCGTAACGACTAAACCGATCATCATAAAATTTTGCATACAAGTTCTCTGGAGTACGGAGAAAGACATAGGCTACCTTATATCCCGGGAAAACGTATTATTCCCGAGGGATCGACAATGACACGGGCGGAGCTGCGGGCGAAAGGTAGTTTTGTATATGAATAACAATCTAATGAAGTTGTATGGATATAGTAAACTTTAAAATTAATTAAGAACCAAATATTACAAATGTTTGTTGCCTTCGTCTAAAGTCGATTAATATAGTTATCTAGGAAATCGTAGAGCCGTATGTCTATACAAGCGTAGTCCCCTGATTTCTCACCGGATAGTACCAGTAGAGCAATGATTTTTACAAAAATGATATATCGATATAATATAAGCATGTCCTATGTTTAAATTTTTTTCATATTTGAATTAGGATTTAAGGAGATGAACCTTCAAAAACACAAAAAAAAAAATCGGTCCGTGCTGCAGTTGTCTCTATCGCACTCTGCGGGGGTTGTTCGAGCACACAGCGCGACAGCAATAGATTTTACAAATACCTATTTTTCAATTCTCTCGACCGCAGAGTTTGTGTAATATAAACAATTAATAGAAGTACTCCTAGTCCGTTTCCGAGAAGAAATATTTGCTGATGTGCGGGGGCGATGTTCAAAAATAACTTTATGAATGTTAATATTAAATTTATACACTGTTACGGTGTAATCCAGTTCGAAACTTTCGTAACAGGATTTTGCCATTTACATTGCTAGTAAATACCACAAAATCCTGAGCTTTTGCGATATTTACTAGCAAGGCCAAAATATGAAATCCTGTTTTTAAAACAAACATCTTAGTGGTGGTGGCAAAGTGGTTGCTGTTGTTTACCTATTCTATCTATAGATTCTAATCTATACTAATATTATAAAGCTGAAGAGTTTGTTTGTTTGAACGCGCTAATCTCAGAAACTAATGGTTCAAATTGGAAAATTCTTTGTGTTGGATAGTCCATTTATCGAGGAAGGCTTTAGGCTATAAAACATCACGCTGCGACGATCAATAAAAAATGTTTTGAAAACGGGGGAAAATTATTCATCTAACTAATAATAAAAACGAATTAATCATAATAACAGAAATTGTCGCACACAAAGTCGCGGTCAACCGCTAGTGTATAATAATTCTGTTTAACCTGGACGACCTCCAGAAGTCCACTAACTTTGGGTTCGATTCTCAGCGCCTTTTTTCACAGCCGTTAGCGGTTATTATCATTATCATAAGGTCCTTTTTAGTCTCCACTACAGAAGCACGACCCTCTCTGTACAACTAGAGCCATACTTGGCCAGAGCAGCCAGAGGACTTGACCTACTACAGCGGTTATTACCTATAATTTTGCCAATTTATATTGCAGTATAATAAGTATAAATTAACACGCTATTATAAATACGGACCAGGGGGTTTCGACGCACTACACTTGAGGATACAACCGAGAACTCGATTAGATGATTAGGATTTTATTCGTTTTTCCAGTCGTTAGAGGTAACTCAACTTTATACTTACTTGGACAACTAAGTCATCTCCAATTCTTTCAAGATTCGATTTAAGTAAACATATTTCTATCTGCTGTTCTTCAGGCGTAAACATTTTGACAAATACACAACTGTGTATTAGTTATTCAATAAAAATAATTTAAAATTTAGTAACACAACGCAAATTTTGCAGAAAATTTTTACGCGCTGAATTTCCAACTATTTTTTTTTATTGGGCGAGACCCAAATTGAAACTATACAGCCTTATTTTCATTTTTGTTCCATTTTTGATCTTAGGTTCGTTGTTCTATTTTTAAATTGCTTTGTCGATAAAGGAATGTATTTCTGTTACGGGCGTAGGATTATCTTATCTCTATGGTTACGGGTGTATTAATTTTTCTCTATTCACCGATGGTCTTTTTTAAATTTTTACACGACTGCCAAAAAATAGTGTATTGTTTTTCGAGTTCATGTAAGTATGTGAGTTCTTTATTCCAAATGCCTCAACGGATTTTGTATGGCGTGTCCTTACAATCCTTAAAACCTGCCGAGTGTCATAGGCTATATATTTTTTATTGCACGGCAGACGCGAATTTAATATATTTTGGAAAATGCTTGCAGTTTTATAGTTTATTTTTTTAATTTTGTTTGCAATATAACAGGGAGTTACATAATAACGAGATAATACTCCGTGAGCGTATCGGGTATCCCATAACAAAAAGCTTGCTGTCTATCTCACACCACAGCACGAAAATATTTTTTTTCATACATTTATATTTTGAGAGTGCACTGGTGACAACCCTCAATAAGTAAACACTTGCGCAAACTGCTAGAAGTTAAATATTTCGCACTTACAATATGGACTCCTGGAGGCCTGGTTCTAAACTTTTGTGCGCATCAATGCTCGCGCATCCTGTCATAGCCTTGGTTGTCATAACAAAGCAATCGTATTATTTAACAATGTTTTATTTCAGTATTACATGCTTGTCTTACCAATTTTTCACGTTAAAATTGTCAGAAAATAAATATCACTAGATCACTGCACCATCCATGTAGGTAAATTTTCCTTTCATAATTATTTAAAACGCAAGTATCAAAGTTTGCCTACATGAACACACCACAACGCAAAACTAATCGGGAAACACACTTTTTCACATAAAAGTACTCATTTACATTACAATTTAATAGCTTGTAGAACTTTTATTTCAATATTCTTTAAATAATTAAACGGGGGAACTGTCCTGAGGGCTGGAGCTGCGGCGGAGGCTGCAGAGGACGCCAAGCGGCGCAAATATGCTTCTCTTATTGATGAGTACATATTTGTTCCGCTTGGTGTCGAAACATTGGGTCCATGGGGTCCTAGCACAAAGAAATTGTTTAAGGGGTTAGCACCCAGGCTTGTCGACGCCGCTGGTGACAAGAGGGCTGGCGCTCTTTCCTCGCGCAAAGAATTGCAATTGCTATTCAGCGGGGGAATGCAGCTAGTGTTCTTGGCACTATGCCACACGGGCAACACCTTAGTTTAGATTTTTAGATTTAAATTCTTTTATTTTTTTTGTTTTTTTTTTTTTTTCTATTAGTATAGTTAGGGTTATTGATAAGTAGTTTAAATTAAACATTAAAGTACTATTAATTAAAAAAAAAAAAAAATATTTTACATAAATAATAAACTTGAGTTCAGATAAGTGTCACGAGTCACGATTGACATACGTGGATTGTCAAGTCTTAATAATTTATTTTTTAACTACATTCATAAAGGTTTTACTACAAATTAAAATGTGAAGAAATTACTTCTTTGTTTTATTACACCCTAGTACAAAGTAGTGATTTTTCACTAAAGAAGAATTGAAATTACATGAAACCTTTTTGATACGAGTAGATCAAGTTTATAAAACTGTTCTTATGTGTCATTATCTCCTAGTAACATAAGTCTGTATTTACCAAACTTTTTGACGTATAAACACCTTTTTGACGTATAAACACCTTTTTGACGTATAAACACCTTGAAAAACTTAATTTGCGATTAGTAAAGCTTTAATAATCATGCTATTCTGGTAGAAATTAAAGAAATTTTTCCACAAATTCAGGGTTCAAAGTTGATTTGCATAAAACCCCACTTGAAAACTCTTTACAACTTATGATGTCCTGGTAAATAAGCCTAACTTCTAGGCCATTTTTAAATTTGGAGACAAAATAACTTTCACAGAACCTTTTGATAAGATTCAAGAGCGTGAAAGAGACATTTCATGTCCTTGTCATATGAATGAAAGGTAAGTAGTTTCTGCCTTCGTTATAAAGTCATCAGTGTGTCAATTTTAAGCCAATAAAAATGAAGAGGGAGCAGGATAAAAGCTTTTGCTTTCATTTAACCTTGAGCTTGAAGAAACAGCTGATTTTAGGGTTGGCATCGACCTAAATAATAGGAAATATTAAATTAACTTTTTTACTTATTTAAAATAATTTTACAGGGTAAGGAACACTATTAGGCCTTTGCATTTAGGCTATCCTACATGCTCCTTAAGGATTATTTCGCTATTATGTAACACCCGGTATATAGATATAAATGTAAGGATGTTTTTTTTTTTTGGGCCAAACTTTAAACAGTATAGCTGTTTTTTACTTAACAACCGAGTAAGTTGAAATTTTGCAAAGGACCTTATCTATACTAATATTACAAAGCTGAAGAGTTTGTTTGTTTGAACGCACTAATCTCAGGAACTACTGGTTCAAATTGAAAAATTCTGTTTTTGTTGGATAGTCAATTTACTGCGGAAGGCTTTAGGCTATAAAACATCACGATGCGACCAATAGGAGCGAAGCATCAATAAAAAAAATGTTGAAAACGGGGGAAAATTATTCATCTCTACTAATAAAAAAACGAATTAATCATAATAACAAAATATGCCGCAAACGAAGTCGCGGGCGAAGTTTATTTGAAAAAATTAATTTGATACTTGAACAGATAGTGATTTTTGTAGGCTATCCATACGTTAACTGTGGTGGGTGCAGACAGGTAAATTACAGGTTTTATCCCAAGATATATGGGTATTGATTCGTTACCTAGTTGTGATGAAAATTATGTCCTGAATATAGAATTTCTAATGGAATTGTTCGACAATGTCAAGGGTATTCTGAATGATCAAGACGATCTAAGTGTGTCCCGACTCCCGAACGAATGATTAATATAGTAATTGTTTAGTTTTGTTTTTATAGTAATTGTTTAATTACATCCCAAGATTACATCATATGTTTTTTTACCGTTTTTTTTCTATAGCGCTGTGTAAAATGTTACATCAACATCTACGGATAAGTTAATTACGTAAGAAGTGTCAGTGGTTACTTTATAAGGTTGTGTATGTTTCCCAATTATATTTATTTACATGGAATGGAGTACCCACCCTAAAAACATTTTTACATAATATACAAGTGAATAAATTCCTAATCCATTATACTAATTCGTTAAAATTCAACAGAGACTAAACAAATTTAATAAATTAAGTATTTCAGTCACGTTCATGAGCAATCGACAACATTTAGAGGTTCAATTAAACGAGATAGGGAATCGTAATGTATCGTTAATAAACAAAGTAAAAATTGCTATTGTGTCCTTTTAATAAAACGGTGGCATATACATTATACATATATTGAAAGTTTAAGCTAATGTGACTTCTCCGTTCTATATAGAGTACTCTTGTAGCGGGGTTACAGATTACTTGGGTTTAAGTTATAATTCATTATGGGTAGATATAAAGGTATGATACCTCTATGGCTGTACCGCAAGAGCCTTTGAAACACAGGGTCACCAGAAACCAGGTCACCGATCAGCTGGGCAAATGTCTATGGGAAGTCATTTCTCTTTTTATTTTTATCTTTTTTTCTTGCAATTCTGTATTCCATTAGAGGTCTGGTTTGCGAATTTCAATGTAGATTAGAGGTTCAAAATTACGCTGTATATTATACACCGAAAATAGACACAAGGAGCTGGTCGAGGGGAGGGAACGGCCAAAAACTAAGAAATCCCGTCAATAAGTAGGTGTGGGGTCAGGGACCTCACATTTGATGTTCGAGTTTGAAGGTACGTTTTTTTTTTTTTTTTTTTTACAACATTTGAATTAGGCATTTGTCTCCCATCTCACCTGATGGTAAGTGACGATGAAGACGAGGATGTTAAATGCCTATCCAAGAGATACCCATTTATTCTACTTTTATGTTTAGGATGTTAAAATGTTAAAAATGTTTAAGGAATGTTAGAGCAAATGTGCGACGCGTGTATGTCGTAAGACTGATTTATTGTCACTGTTCAAGTAAACAATTAGCTGTAGTCAGCATAACTATAAACAAATGCAATGTAGGAGCTCGCTCGTACATACTGCCGAACTTAAGAATCAACAAGGAAACAAAATTAGTTTAGAAAGTAACAAAGTATAAAATTATTAAAACATGTTAAGGAGATGTCTGCTTGTTGACTCCACGCCGAGATGACTGACGCTCGACCATAGTTTGCGTAGAAACTTGCGGTTCCTCTGCAGCTGTTGTCGTCTTAACCTCTTGCAGTTCCATGTCCTTAGTTCTGTTGGTAATCCTGATTGTACGCAACCTGTTCAACTTGCGATACACCAACACACACATGATTATAATTCCGCCAAGTGCAATGAGTACATAAACAGTGTAGTGATGCACGTCGTGGGAACTGCTGAACGCGCTGAAATTGTCTTGATTGGCCTTCATTGTGTTTATTTGGTTTTGTAGAGCCTTATATTGTTGAACATGGATTTCAGGCGCATAGGTAAAGTTTATCCCCCTTAGAATATTGTTGACTCCTGAATCAGGTAAGCGTGTATCAGTTTCATCAATATGAATCTTCATTTCCGAGTTATGACGATGTTATCTCCTTTCAGCATACATCCAGGCCATATGCTTATAATGCTCGTACCGAGTAACGTCTCTGACGTCACCGATGCGTCATTACAGAAGGCACGTATAGTACGTTCCCGGCAACATGTAAACAGCCACGCGGCGCGGCTGTGCGATAAGTTATTATTGTTGATAATTTGAGCTTCACATAGCGTTGATAATGCCTTTGTTGTTGTATGTATAGGTAGGTCGACTCTGCATAGCCTTTTGTTCTGTTTGAATACTATACAGCCTGTATGTACATCTTCTTCAGACATCGGTATGATCATGTCCTTTTTTAAGTTTAATGCGGAGTATTTCGCTGTAGGTTTAATGTATGTTGCCATAGATGTTTGTGGATCAATCCACGGAATAGAAATCACTCGATTTAGCTCAAAGGGTTCGATGCTTAGCAGCGGTAATTTCACCTCGAAAATCAAGTAATTCATTACTCTGACATGTACTCGTGACAACTTATATATCTCACGTATGCATTCCTGTTGGCCACTCATACACGGTAATGTTATATCGTTAGGAATTTGAGCTGCTATAATGTTTAGTTGGTTCTCAAACTCTTCAGGTGATAATAGATGTGTGTCCATATGCCCGCTGCGCACATCAGTTACTAGATCAAGTAGCTCTCCTTGAAGTTTACGTAAGTTCTGGATGATAATATCAGCTGTTAGAGTAGCCGCAGTGATGTACATTGACTTCTTATGTTCATTTTGCATTCAGTTGTTTAGCTCTGCGACTTGTTGACTAATACTAGCGAACTGTGTAACCATCATCTCTTCGTGTCTCTTTAGAATGTTATATTCTCCTTCAATAACAGATGTTTGCTGTTAGAATAAGCTTTGAAGATGGTTTTCATTCTGCTGTATCTTCTTGATGTCTTCATCGTATTTGGCAGCAAATCTTTCGTCAAGGACACCAAATAGTGAGTTGGCTATGTATCCAACTCCATCGATAATACCTCGCTTGGACCGCCTTCCATGTTCGTTGCTTAACATTTTGTTGTAGTGCTGGATCTCCGTTACTTCATGTCGCAGATGAGCCGTGATGACCTTGAAAACTGATTCTTCCTTACTAATGTTGTCGAGTATTTTGATGTAGTATTCAATGTGCTCAAGACTGTGCCAGTAGGTAGACAAGTTATAATAAACAACTATCTTCCACTCATCTTGTATCGCTTGCATGTCTGCTACCTTATCAAAGTATAGCGGTTTGTTTATATGTAAGGTTGTTACTTTCATCGATCGTGGTATTTGTTCACAGGTTATTGTTGTAAGCAAGGTAAGCCATACCAGTATAATGTTAAAAATAATACTGTGAATGCTTCTTTTTGATTTATTTTGTTTAGTTTTAGGCTTTGTTTCAGGTTCCTGTTCTGGCGGTTGCTGTTTCAGAGCCAACTCCGATTCCACAGGTAAGTATATCAGTTTGTTTATTGGACGCTTAACTCCTTCACTGTTTTTTGTATTCAGAGTAACTACGCGTACTCGGCCGTCGTTTCCTGGATGAGTCAGTATGACCCTTCCCAAAAGCCAGCGAACCGGGGGTACGTTGTCTTCCTTTATAATAACCAGATCACCAACTTGAAGATCTTTACCAGCATAATGCCACTTGCTTCGTGTTTGCAAGGTTTGGAGGTACTCCATTGACCACCTTCGCCAAAAGTCCTTGTGCATTTTCTCGATCAACCTCCATCGTGTACCGAGGCTGATATCTTCGCTTTCTTGCGTGAGCGGGGGAGCCAGTGTTTGGTCTCCAGTTAAAAAGTGGCCGGGAGTGAGGCAGTTCAGGTCTTCCAAACTGTCTGATAATGCCACCAGTGGCCTGGAATTTAGGCAGGCTTCAATCTGCGTCAGTAGAGTCATGAACTCCTCGAAAGTTAACTTTTGTTCACCGAGTACTCGTCTGAGGTGGTGCTTCATTCTCTTAACAGCAGCTTCCCAGAGACCACCAGCTGTAGGCCAGGATGGTGCGTTGAAGTGCCATTGGACCCCGGAGTTCGTTAGTTCATCCATGACTCCACGTTCTGCCAAGTAATGCTCTAATGCTTTTCTGTGTTCTTGTTCCAGGCTTCGGGAGGCACCGACAAAGTTAGTGCCACAGTCACTGTACATGTGTCGTGGCGTTCCTCGACGTGCGCATAGTCTTTTGAAAGCAGCCAGAAATGTTATCGATGTTAAGTCCGATTTCAGTTCGATGTGGATTGTTTTGGTAGAGAAGCAAATGAATATGGCAATATAGCCTTTCGTTGTTGCTATTCCTTTGCCCTTATTTGATTTGACGTCTACGGGCCCAGCAACATCGACTCCACAATGAGTGAACGGCCTTGAAGGCGTCACACGAGGCTTCGGCAAGTCTGCCATTAGTTGGTTTTTGCTAGAAGCTCTGAACCTTACACATTTCGTGCACTTTTGTAGTTCTCGTTTGACCGAGCTCATTCCACCGAGCATCCAGTACTTCGATCGCAGGTAAGTCAATGTTAACCTTGCTCCGCCGTGAAGTGTTATTTTATGTGCCCAGTTTATCAGAAGAACGCTGAGCCGATCATTGTTAGGCACTATCATAGGATGTTTGTGATGACCACTCAAGTTAGAGTTTTCCAGTCTACCACCTACTCTTAAGATGCCTTCGTTATCAATCCATGGATGTAAGTTTAAAAGTTTGCTTCTTCTCTGTAGCTTGTTTTCGTCTTGAAGTTGGTTAATGTCTTGATTAAAATGTTTGTATTGGACAGCTCTGATTATTAAGTTATGCGCATTTCGCATTTCATTCACTGTCAAGTTCAATGTTTCTTTGTTATCAGTGTGTCGCAGGTTGTGAATGAAACGCGACACCCATGCAAGGACGCGCACTGCGCGTTGCATAGAGCAATGACGATCCAGAAGCGACTCAATAATTGTTGCTTGGGTGTTATTTATCGCGGCACATGCTTTCAGTTTCTTTTCTTCTTCTGGAACCGATATGTTTATTGTATCTGGTTGTTGAAGGACATTTTTCGTCTTAAGCCATTCTGGCCCTTTCCACCAAAGAGGATGAGAAATTAGTTGTGAAGGTGATACGCCTCGACTTGCGCAGTCTGCAGGATTATCTTCTGATTTCACGTGGTTCCAGCAGGATGGTGGCATAATTTCCTTTATGTTCGCGACTCGGTTGGCCACAAACGTTTTCCATCGTGTAACGTCTCCTTTCAACCATCCCAACACCACCATTGAATCTGTCCATCCATGTAAAATGACTTGTCCCTTCTGAATGTTTAGCGACTCTATGACCTTTCGCATCAGTTTAGATAAAAGTAATGCACCGGATAGTTCTAAGCGCGGTAAGGAGATAGTTTTGTTGAGTGGCGCTAATTTTGTTTTTCCCGCCACTAATTTTATCAATGGTTGTTCGTCTTTGCCGATTGAGTAGCAGTATATGACACACCCATAGGCTCTCTCTGAGGCGTCGCAAAACCCGTGAAGTTCAACAGGCCTCTCCGTGTTGCCAATCCATCGGTTTATTTTTATCTCAGCTATACGATGTAGATCTTGTTTCAGTGTATCCCACTCTTGTTGTACTTCTAAGGGCAGCTTATCATCCCAGTTAAGATTCAAAGTCCATACCTTTTGAAATATAAGTTTGCTTTGTATAGTGACCGGCGACAGCCAGCCGAGCGGGTCAAATAGCTTCGATATATGCGATAGTAATTCTCGCTTTGTTGTAGGCTCAGCTTTATCTACTGAGTGCACCGAGCGATGGAATGAAAACTGATCGGTGCACGGATTCCATGATAATCCGAGGGTTTCTTAGTTTCGGCGTGTTTAAAGTCAAGCATATTTTGACTTATAAGGTCGGTCGGCAAATGTTCAAGTAATTTTTGGTTATTACTGGCCCATTTTCGGAGTTTAAAACCGCCGCCCTTCAAAATGTTAATGATTTGCTGCTGGGTTTCGATTGCATTGTCCATTTTGTTACTGCCTCCTAACAAATCGTCTACGAACAGCTGATCGTTCAGAATATGCACGGTAAGAGGATACTTGTCACCGTCATCTTGTAATAGTTGTTTTATGGTTCGCAGTGCCAAGTAGGGAGCGGCCTTTGTTCCGTACGTGACCGTACATAGTTGATAGTCTTGTATTTTTTCTGATGTTAAATTGCGCCATACAATCCTTTGGAGATGTTGATCTTCTTCTGTGACCCATATTTGACGATAGAATTTCTCTATGTCAGCAGTGTATACAAATTCGAATTTCCTCCATAGTAAGATCATGGCTTGCAGATCTCGTTGCAGATTAGGTCCGCCCTCCATCAGCTCGTTCAAACTATATCCATTCAACAATTTGCAGGATGCGTTGAATACCGTCCTCAGCTGGGTTGTTAGCGAGTCCGGCTTGATAACACCGTGGTGTGGATGGTAGCAGCTTGGCTCTCGTGGCTCGGTACAAAGTTTCATATGCCCAAGTTTTATGTACTCAGCGATGAAATTTTTGTACATATCGTTTAATGTTGCGTTTTTGGAAAATGACTTCTCGAGTTGTTTAAATTGAGCCACAGCTCGCGGTTTCGAGGGGGCCAAATATTGTTCAAAGTTAGGCTTCATAGGTAGCCTAACTTCATAACGTCCGTCGGGCCGTCGTGTTGTTGTCGCTTTGTACAAATTCTCGCAATACTCTTCGCTAGGTGTCATGTTGCTGTTCGGTTGGGATATTTCCTCCATCTCCCAATATTGCGAAATTTCTTCAAGGTTGTTTAAAACTGCGTGGCAGTTAAATGTTTTTACGTTGCCAACCAGTATCCAGCCAGGTTGAGTTTGCTGGGCAATCGGGGCATTGGCAGGACGTCGTAGTATTCCGTCCATCAATATCTCTGCATAGACCTTGGCATCGAGTAGAAGGTCTACCGGTCTGGAAATATTGTACTCGGGATCTGCTAGTTGTAAATTGTGCTAATGGGACCAGGGTTGCCTTTCAAATGTAAAGTTGGGCAAGTTTCCGATTACCTTTGGCATAACCAATGCTTCAGTAACAAAGGTATAATTTTTGTATCTCGACTCGCAGATAAGCTGGACAGCTCCGTTGCTGTGTGTTGCTGTTGAACCGACACCAAATACGGACGCTGCTTGGTTACATCTGTCGAGTCCTAAGCGTTGAGCAGCTTGTTCAGTTATCAAGTTGATCTGAGAGCCTTGGTCCAAAAGACATCTCATTGGCAGAAATGTTCCGTCCTAAGAACGTATGTTTAATTCGATCGTAGCGAGCAATATTTCGTCATAATTTCCAGACACATGACATGATTTCCGCTGTTGCGAGGTCGTCGGTTTCGCTTCGTTATTTGACTCCGCTTTGTCGCATAACGCATCGTGTAGTATGGTATGATGTGCATTACTGCAAACCTTACATTTCTTTGTAGAAATACAATTGTTTTTGTGATAAAACAGGCAATTCTCGCAAACAGATAACGATTTTATCGTGTTAACCTTCGTATCTGGTGTCATATTTAAAAACCTTTTGCATGTTAATAACACATGATCCTTAGTTTTGCATGGTGGACATGCGCGATCGGCTTGTGTTTTGTATGACTTAGCGAACTTGAGCCTCGCATCGTTCGTATTGTCTTTAGCCTTAGGTTCATTTTCTTTTGCAGGGATGTTTGGTTTGTTTGGTTTGCCCTTCTTAGTCAAAGGTTCTAAAGCGGTAATTTTTTTTTCCAGGAATGTCATCAACTCGTCAAATGATGGAAGGTCACGCTTGTTTTATCGCGCATCCATATATGCTGTGTATGTTTCAGGGTCCATTTTTTCAGTTATGATGTGCACCAGAATCGGATCCCAGGTTGAAGTATTCACCCCAAGGTTATGTATGGCGTGTCCTGTTTCCAAACTAATATCATGAAGCCGCTTGATTTCATAGGCATTGTGTTTCTGCATTGTAGGCTGGGTCATGAAAGTTTCGTAAATAGCAGTTGTAAGTTGTTATATCTTCTGTTAAGAATATCCCAGCAAGTATCGTAGTTTTCTGCCGAAATGTTTAGATGTTGGACCAGACGCTCAGCCTCGCCCTTAAGCTTTCCCTTAAGATGCTGCATCTTTTGGCACTTGTTGAGCGTTGGGTTGTTATGGATCGCCTCGCTGTAGAGATCCGAAAATGCTGGCCAGGCCACATAACTTCCCGAAAATGTTGGAAGCTCGATGAGTGGTGTAGAATCTTGTTGATGTTTAACTGAATTTAACTTACGATGCAACTCAGATTTTGTTTTTTCGTACGAATTTTCATGTTGAGAAAATTCGTTTTCATAAACTTCATCATCTCCTTCTAGCAGGTTGTCAATCTGCCAGTGCAGTTCATCCACAGGTTTCCAGCGTGATTGGAGAGTTTTCAGTTTATCTTCGATTTCCCAACGTTCTGTTAAGTTATTTATGTTTATGTTTTTTATAACACGAAGTAATGCTCGAAAGTTGGTTTTCTGTTGGCTTATCAAATCGTCAGACTTCGAAGTCGATCCTTTGTCATCCGATCCGCCACCGTTTCGTGAACCTTCACCATCAGTTGGATTGACGTAAGGCTTAGTGTTCTGAATCATTTGAAAACCGGTGTTAAATGTATGTTTTACCGCTTCAAACTCATTGTTAATGTAGTAAGGAGCTGACTTGTCTTCTTCTTGCTTAAGAAGAGTGTTGTTGGATTCGTACTCACCCCATAAGCTTTCTAGGGCGTCCAATCTCGTTTTAAGATACTTGGAAGTCTTCCGAATAGCAGAATCCTTTTTAAAGTTGGTAAATATCTTCGAAATACTCTCAGCGATCTGATGTTGTCGTTCCAGGAGCACTTCCATGATGAAGATACCTTAGTATGTTGTTCGATGTGTTGATGTTGATTGTTAGCTCAGCAGAGCGATGATGGATGTTGCGTTGCACCGGATCTCCAGAATCCCGTGTATATTTGGTGTTGCACTGAACTGCAATTGTAGAGCGCCGTCTCAATCAGACAGGTGAGGCCCGCTGGTGGGAGGCCTATCTGACCGATCGCAAAATCACAGAAACAGCACAAAATACACAGAACTTCACTATCCGGCTCTATGTTTTACCGCTTCAAACTCATTGTTAATGTAGTAAGGAGCTGACTTGTCTTTTTCTTGCTTAAGAAGAGTGTTGTTGGATTCGTACTCACCCCATAAGATTTCTAGGGCGTCCAATCTCGTTTTAAGATACTTGGAAGTCTTCCGAATAGCAGAATCCTTTTTAAAGTTGGTAAATATCTTCGAAATACTCTCAGCGATCTGATGTTGTCGTTCCAGGAGCACTTCCATGATGAAGATACCTTAGTATGTTGTTCGATGTGTTGATGTTGATTGTTAGCTCAGCAGAGCGATGTTGGATGTTGCGTTGCACCGGATCTCCAAAATCCCGTGTATATTTGGTGTTGCACTGAACTGCAATTGTAGAGCGCCGTCTCAATCAGACAGGTGAGGCCCGCTGGTGAGAGGCCTATCTGACCGATCGCAAAATCACAGAAACAGCACAAAATACACAGAACTTCACTATCCGGCTCGAAGGACCAAAATGTGGGGTCAGGGACCTCACATTTTATGTTCGAGTTTGAAGGTACGTTTAGGATGTTAAAATGTTAAAAATGTTTAAGGAATGTTAGAGCAAATGAGCGACGCGTGTATGTCGTAAGACTGATTTATTGTCACTGTTCAAGTAAACAATTAGCTGTAGTCAGCATAACTATAAATAAATGCAATGTAGGAGCTCGCTCGTACAGTAGGTAATGCAGCTAACAATCAACACTATTTTAGTTCCGTTTTCCATAGATCAATCTTGGGCTTTCTTATGACGTTAATAATAAGAACCTAGATATTATACTAAAGTGCCCGCCGAGCCTACATTTTATGTTATGTTTGTATGGGGGCCACGTCTTATTATGAGAGGAGAAAAAAAATAAGTAGCGTATCTTGTGTCCTGTCCGCCTAAATGTATATCTACTAAGTTTCATAAAATTCAGTTAATTCTAAAAATCCTCAATTTTAGTTTCAGTGTCATGTATCGAGCTTATAAACACGATATCTCTGAAAACAAAGTAACTAACTCCATGATAACCCTTACAGATTTATTATTAGTATTGATTAATGAAAATATATCAAGCATTGTACCATAGAGATAATATAATCCTGACGGATAGAGATCCAAACGGATGCTGTCAAACGAGACCGATTTTGAAATGCAGTTGTGGGTGTGATTTTGCATATGTATTCGGTAGTGTTTGGCTAAAATTTACCTGGTGTATGTCAATGTATCGATAGTCAAATCATTATACCTTCCCATTGAGAAAAGAAGCAAAATTATACAGTTTTACAGGGATATATACATTTTCCGAAGAGAAACTTCACAAAGAGTAAAAGGCAATGAACTTCTATAAATAATTTATTTACATTGAAACACAGCAAATAAAACATAGATACCTTTTTCATTTCTTTATTGACACATAAATAATAGTTTAAATATTTTTCATACAAAAAACCGACTTCAATCAAACTACAGAACTTATTTTGATAAAATTTAAATGGAAAAAACTTGAAAGCATACCGTTTTATACAAAAAAAGATTTATGAGGACACAAACAGTCATGCGATTAAAAAAGGCATACGGCCGAATTCTTAGTCGTATGTATTCGTAGTATTCGTCCTTTTTTGAAGTCGGGTAACAAATCAGCCCATTTTAGAATGCTAATAATATATAATAATAATAATAGATAAAAAGATAATAATTTAACCAGACAATCAATAGATTTAGCAATGTATTTTAACTAGTATTGCTCCTATAGAGAAAATTTGTCATGTGCACAGACTAAATGACCCCACCGAGGATATATAATACGTACATTTTCACTATGCATATCAAAATATTTTACGAAAAATAAATCATAAGTATACAAACATATTTCACACCTGATATACAGGCTCAGGCTACTCTAAACATAATTTGTTTAGTTAGTCGTACCTGAATAAACTCTATGATGTTTATTAAAGATTCGCTGTATGATTTTTTTTATGTCCATGTGAATAGTTTCACCCGCGAGTCTGCAAGAATAAGAAACATGCATAACAAATAGATTCTAAAAATAAATACGGTGACGTAAGCATCTAGCTGAAAATACTTTTGAGCACATTTTTGTTAGATATCGTTACGTGAAGTGGACGGACGGCCTATGGAATAGAAAGGTTCTCGAATGGCAACCATGTACCAGCAAGCGCAGCGTTGTACACCCACAGACCAGGTGGTCTGACGACCTGAGTTGACCTTTCCAATTATAGTACTGGAAATCCTTGGAGAAGGCCTATGTCCAGCAAAGGACTTTTTGTGGCTGAGGTGATGATGATGATGATGACGTTAATTTTGGAATAACTTCAATGGACAAGTTAAAAATTAAAAGAAACAATACAACCATGACACTTGTTATTCATAGCAATTTACAACAATGCAATATTTAACAAATTGGTCATCGTACTCAAAGTATGCTAATGATGCTCTACTAGCTCTGCTCTTATTAAAAACTGTAATGTATTAAATAAAACACAAACAATTATGTTAGTTTGGGCTATGGAGCGTACCATAAAATGTATAGATACATCTGTACTATTACATTTTTATTCCCTCGCGAGGTAGACAGGTCTAACCCAAAAGCCACGTTCAGCACGGAATCAAAATATTGATGGGTTGCTAGCTGCATCTCCTACTAATATAATTTATCAGATTTTTGCCCATTTCCTAGATCGGCTTTTACAAGATTTTTTTGGAAGAGAAGCAGTCGGTTCATTCTACGTTTTATTCTTTTCTGTCTGAACAGTATGGAAGAGTGTAATAGCATACCATACATATAAGTACGTGAAAGCTACAATAAACCTGCTCCGGACGCAGTCGGGTAAAATATCAAGTAACAATATTTCAGTGAGTGCAATCGAAACTATTGTCGATGTCGATAAAATATGAATAACTTCAAGCACTAGTGTAAACGTGTGCGAACTTTCTTTACATAATATTTTCGCTAATTCTCATTTATGATTAAATGTTTTCATTTTCCTATCAATTATGAAGCATACTTAACAATACTATCCTAGTAGAAATCAAAACTGTTCGAGTTTTTTACCGAAATTATACCGGTGACAAAAATGTATACTTACTGATGAAATGTATATTTGCTAGGATTATTCCTACGGGTTGTAGTGCACTCGACAACCGCACAAGACACCATGTTGGTATTTACCTAATTTTATTGTGTAAGTTAAAAGATTATTTATATTTTAGGTAAAATAATTTCCTTTTCAAATTCAGCGGGCCTTGTTGTGCCCAGGTAATGTCAAATGTCATTAAAAATGGGCCTGCTGTCAGCAGTCTTATCTCTCTTTCTAAAGCACAGTGAAGCCGTATAATGACGTACTACTCATTTTCATTTTGAAAGTCTAAGGTATGTCTATGCATTGTACCTAGTGTAAGTGTCAAGTCTCAATAAAGTGACTATTCATTAGGTAAATCGCATAATTTGCAATCTATTGGGCTAAAAAAATTATGTTGTACCTGTGCTATTTATTTCATAACTTTCATTTACATATTATGTTAAGTAGGCAATTTACACATTATTTGTTATTGTTTCATAGTTATTAATGTAATTATTTAAATTCCAGTAAATGAGAAATGCAAGCATTTGTCACGATGACACAATGGAAGTTGACAGTTTTAGGGCTGGCTATTATGGTTACTTGTAAATTTACGGCTTGTGAGGACCCAAAATATACAATATTTGTAGTATATGCTATTAAAATTGTCTATAACAATTATTGCGAGATCTCTCTGGGTAGGTATAGACGGTGAAATTTTGATCGTTTTGAACCCTTAAAGGGGTGACAGACCATCAATATGAACAACTTTTTCTATGGGACCAATGCTGGGAACTCAAAAAAAATTTCGTCATTTCCATACAAAACCATGTATAAAGGTGTTATATTTGAATCCAATTTCGGTCACAGTAGGTAATCTTGAATATTATTACAATACCTAGCTGATATTAGGATACTTTGAATGTTACCACAGTTCAGTGCGCAGTAGCTTATTACTGCCCATTCTTGCAGTTATGGTTAGGAAGGATTGCAAATATCGAAATATTGTTTACCGACGGATGCGGGAACAAACATCATTTCGATGTTATTTGGATACCCGGTAATATATTACTCGAATACTAAATTATTTTTCGATTAGTTTTGATAATACTGATAACACTAGAATTAATTAGCCTGGTGTGATCTTGTTACGGTACCTATACATGTTCAATATGAAAATTAGTAAGTAGGTACATTCGCTACGTACGAACAACTATTAACAATTTTTATTTTTTAGACTGTTCTAAAATTATTGGTGCAATAAAGAATTATTATTACTAGGTATTTTCTGTTTATATAGTTAATAGGTATTATTAATATTGTTTTCTGTAATCGCAAAGTTGGTGTCGCTAATTTATTTTTATTTCACGTACCTATTCCTGTTGTGGATATTGCTATTTTTTGTATATAGATGAAGATTATGACGAACAAACATAATATTTGAAAATATGTATTGAGAGGGGATGTCAAAATTAAATTTAAACAAATCTCTAATAGTTTCTCTAGCACCTAGTTTATATATAGATCTGATAGCGCGTTTTTGGGGAGGACGAATATGGTATTAATTTCAGCTGCGTTACCCCAAAGTAATATCCCTCCCATACCTACGACATGACGCTATGAAAGTGGCTGAAGTATATCAAACTTGTTTCAACGTCAGTCAACTGTCCTATTCTTCTAACAGCGTAAGCAGCAAGGATGTGATATGGGTACCCCATCGAAGTCCCGAGTCAACTGTCATTCCAAGAAATACTGTTTTATCCAAATCTATCGTTTCGTTAGACCACTATACTTGTTGGTACTTTTGTAACATTCACGTTATCAACGAAATGGTGGTGTAATTCATTTCGTTGATTCAATGGAGCCCCTGGCGATAACTCCCACGAAGCCACTGGTTTGATCATAGACGCAGTAGCAGTAAGGCGAGCGACCACCAGCCCGCTATGTAAATCTCACTACAGCCGCACCATGACACGTTATTTTAGTTATTCCACACATTGTTCATAAATATGAGCATTTATAACACCAAATTACACCGATTTCACATTATAAAGTCCACTAGAAGCAATTTGCAAAACAATCCAAAACAAAAACCGTGCAGTCCTCCGAAATTCCCGCCAAGAAGCTCATAATAGCACATTCCCGCGTTACTTTCTTTTTTAATTTTCATATGTCAATAAGTGCTAAGGAAACATAGCCCATACGGCTAAGTCATATTTTACACAATAAATATAATCCTAACTATTAATATAAATGCGAAAGTGAGTTTGTTTGTTTGTTACGCTTTCACGCCGTAGCTACTGAACTGATCATCGTGAAATTTTGCAAACAAGTTAACAAGTACAAGGAGTACGGAGAAGGACATACGCTACCTTTTATGCCGGGAAAAAGTACTATTCCCGAGGAATCGATATTGACGCGGGCGGAGCCGCGGGCGAAATCTAGTACTATATATTATTGTTTTTTTCTTTTACAACAAAAATAAAGGATATTTTTGTGTGATATTATACCAACATTTTAATAAAATTATTGTCATATTCATATACTTTTATGCTCGATAAGTGCATTTTTTATAATGTGGTAACAATTGGCTGTATGACAAGTTACATACCTAATACAAGTTACATAGATAAATTAAAAAGTTTTAAGCAGCGGCCAGGCATAAATTTTTCTCAAACATGCTCGGAAATGTAGGCATTATTGTAGTAAAATGGAGCCACGAAGTTAGTAATTCTTGGCACGTCCATTACTTTACCGGCCTAGGCCAGGAAAGTAAGTATGAAAATTCATTCATTCCAATTAATCTATGTAACTTGTCATACAGCCATGGCTACCACATTATAAAAAAGGCACTCATCGAGCATATAAGTATATGAATATGAAAATAATTTTATTAAAATGTTGGTATAAAATCAAACAAAAATATGCCAATAATAAAAAGAATAAATGCGGGAAAGTAGATTCTTACGGTATTAAATTTTTTGGGTAAAATATGACTGGGCTGTATGGGCTATGTTTCCTTAGCACTAAATGACAATTGCAATTAAAAAAGAAAATAAAGCGGGAATGTATCAATGTACTATTATTTATTTTCGGCGGACTGCAAGGTTGTTGTTTTGGATTGTTTTGCAGATTGCTTCTAGTTGACTTTATAATGTAAAATCGGTGTAATTTGGTGTTATAAATGGCTATGTTTATGAACAATGTGTGATGGTGCGGCTGTGGTGCGGATTTAGAGATTTACATAGCGGGCTGATGGTCGCTCGCGTTACTGCGTCTTCTATGATCAAACCAAAGGATTCGTGAAAAATGACGCCAGGAGCTCCGTTGAATCAACGAAATTAATTATACTATCAATTTTTCGATAAAACGTTGAAAAATATGAAGGTCTACAAGGTGTAGAACACCAAATGTCGTAAAACAAATATGAAAATAAAAATGTACATACTATTATCGTTTTTTTATATTATACTTATTTATTCCCAGTAGTACGTCTTTCATTATTTCCTCGCATTTATTGAGAAAAGCACAATACATGCCTTTGCCGGGAATCGGCTTGCCGGACTCGTATTTATTGCCAAGGCCTCGCTGACGCTCGGCCTTGAAAACTCTACTCCTCCGGCAATCCCTTACTTCCCGGCCTCTGCAGTAATGTACTATTTATACTTACTTTCCTGGCCTAGGCCGGTAAAGTAATGCACGAACCAAGAATTACAAACCTCGTGCCTTCATTTTACTACAATAATGCGTACATTTCCGAACATGTATTAGAAAACAAATTTTAATCCATTTCGTCTTTTTAGTGTTCAACAGTAAATTGTTTGTAACCACTCTAACACTTAAACTAATGTACAGTCGGCCAAGCAGATACCTGACCCCCTGACTTTTAAAACGTAAATTCACACTTTGCTGTGAAGCGCCACCTACCGTGATTTTTGGCAAGTAGACAGACAACTGCTAGTATAAACTTGTTTCTGATAACCTGCTCAGTTGCAAATTTTGTATTTCTAATAAGCTCAGCTAATAATTCAAGTAATCATCAATGGTAAGAACAAGAAAGAATCAAAAACAATCCTACGTAAAGTTCGATTCGAACCATGGACCTACGACTTGAGAAGCTAGCGCTCATCTCAATACGCCAACCGACGATATGACATCTCGGGCGAAATTGGCTATCTATTTCTACTGCTATGACATCATTGTCACCAACTGCAACGCATTGCTTTAACAAATAAATTGAGGGTAATCTATCAGATTTATTTATACCTGATACCAACTAATCAAAAATATTGTTCACTCGCGTCACAATTACATTCAAGATACTGCGATTACTGTGTAGTGATCCAAAACCCCACCAGTTATTAGGCATCCCGTTTCATCTCATATAGCAGATTTTGTGAAAGCTAATAGTGTATTGTGAAGACAACCACAGTATTTAAAGTATCTATATCTAGAGAGTTAGGTATCGCGGTAAGTAGAAATTATAAGTATTTAATATACTTACGTAAAACATAGGGTTTGTGATAAATGTCTAAGATAAATATATCTCTTACAGAGAAACACCGTCCGTTTGTGGATTCGGAGATTTAAGAAGACTCGATCAACTGCAATTGAAACAGTGAGGAAACATTTAACAAGATAGAGATCGTATTTTATTCTGATGAGAAAAGTTTTAAGTCTGATGATGATGGCAGAAAAATATTGCGGAGAAGACATGGCCAGCGTATAATTATTCTGTGATCTAACTGTTATTGAGTGACCAATTAAAATCCCAGATTGTAGGGTCAAATAGTGCTTAACTGAGACACGAGACACGAGTAAAGTTTGAACTTAAATCAATTTAGATATAGAGGTTATACTAAATTAATAAATATGCGCATAAGTGATATGTGATCTGATCTAACATGGTAAGTGAAATGACAAATAGACTTGAACAAAAGCTTCAAAATGGGGGTCACCCTCTCCCATATTAAAATTCATTTAATGCCATAGGTTACATATTCATTCTTATACTATTATCGAAGCAAAGTTATTCACATAGCACTATTTGACCCTACACATTTAAAAAAATATAATACTATGATTAAAAAAAAGTTGAGAGATGTAAATTGTTACTTATTATGTAACATGTTGGTTCTCTCTACAGAAGATTAATCATAGTTTGAATTAAGTAGGCAGGTATTTATTTCACTGTTAAATTTTTTTGATGTAATAAAGTAATTAAAAATTTAAAATGCTTTTTATTAACAGTAATTAGCTCGGTAACATTATGTTAAAACAACCAAAATTACACCAACATCACAATACGAAGTTGGTGATATTTGTAAAAAATAAAAAGCTTTGGAGGATTTGAACCTGTTTCCTCATAAACACACTAACTATTAAACCGTAGTGCCTACCACTTGCGCCACATCTAACTATTGAAGTATCTTTGAAATAAGCGTATCGTATGCTAGGGCTTGTTTTATTTATCAAAAATCGAATAGATGGCATTAGTCATCAAGGGTATCAGATTTCTGCTTATTAACCTTATTTGTTCATTCACAATTCAATAGATGGCACTAGTCGCAAAGGATATTACACTTGTATATTTTTATCTTTGGGTTTAAACCACGGATGGTTCTTTAGTTTGCGAAAAATGGCGCTGTTGTAGGGGCTCAGATATCTCCTTGGCTGACTGTACTATTGACCTCGTCAAAATTGTCTTTTGTCCTATCAACAGAGAAAACAAGAGAAGTATCATCGGCAAATTGTACAGCTTTACATGAGTTGACATAGTATGGCAGATAATTCATATATATAAGAAACAACAGAGGACCCTAAGATACCTGAAGGAATGGTCCATTTAAAAATAACATAAACCAAGATAATTACAGGACAACTTAATCGATCGATGTCGATGATGATTTTCAATTACCTAATAACCAGCTTAGCAAGGTTATAATTTACTTATATATATATTATATATGTAATCAAATAAAACCAAAGTAAAAAAATACCTAATTTTTTTACTTTGGTTTTATTTGACGTAATGTACGTAAAATAAACACATATCGAAATTGAATAATATACCCCTAAAGAATTGAAGTTGGAAGAGTTTTGTATTTTGTAAGTCCTGTAAACACTTCACGCGTTTGGAAGACTTGCGAAGGCAACCTAGCGAAATAAACTTCTTAAAGGTAGAACATAAACTGGGGATAAAACTTTCGGGTAGATATATCACAATAATTCTGTTTTCTCTTCTTAACAGTTTCGTTCTGGGTGCTTTGAAATAGTTCGAAATTTTTTCCATAATATACTTATTCGATCAGAAGCGTTGAGCTCGTATTCAATAACAATAATGTGTGAATTTCTAACCAAAAAATATGTATGACCAGCCTTCACCCGCGGCTCCGCCCGCGTCAATGTCGACAAGGGCTCTCTCTGTACTACTAGGGCCATACTTGACCAGAGTAGCCAGAGGACTTGGCCTACATTCTCCACGCTGGCCAGACGGGTTGGAGAGGTCTCTTAGATGTTTATAACCTTTGTTTTTTAACCTTTGTTTATAACCTTTGCTTGTATTTCCTAAGTCGCCTTCTACGACATCCACGGGAAGACTTGGAGTGGTCCTATTCTACTCTGCCGGATACCACACGGCTATCTATTCATTTTTATATATTAGAGATTATCTCTAAGACAGGATAAGCTAGGATGAAATCATAAGGTATATGAATAGGCGCATATTAAAAACATGAAGTTGTTTTGGGTCTGGCGCGACGCGACCTAGTTTGGTCCACAAATATCAAAATTTGTTTTATTAAAATACCAAATTAAATAATTCTTGAATGAAAACATTTTTGAATATTTTTTTAAGTGTTTTATTTTGCTTTCACAATGCTATTTTGATATACTCTTAATAAATTAAGAAATGAAATATGGTGAAATTCATGCGGGCAGGACTTGAACCGGCGACCTAGGTCTATGTACGACCTATGCTCTGCCATCTGAGCTACCGCACAATTCAATCTCGGCGCTGAAATTCACTATCTTGCGTCACCTACACAACTACCCAACTTTTACTAGTGAGGTATTTGATTCGACTCATTTTATAATGAATTTGAAAATCAACTAATATGTAGGAAGCCATGCAATATTTTTATAAGTGTTTTATTTTGCATTCACAATGCTATTTTATTTCTTAATTTATTAAGAGTATATCGCATGGCTTCCTACAATTAGTTGATTTTCAAATTATTTTTCTTAATTTATAGTAATATAAATATTGCATGGCTTCCTACAATTACTTGATTTTCAAATTATTATTTCTTAATTTATTCAGAGAAAATCATTGAATTTGTAAAAGTAACCTAACACCGGATAGACAGGTAGGTAAGTATTTTATTAGATATACAGGTAAGTAAGCATATGAAACAATATCAATAGAATTATAATATATACCTACAAATTATGTCTTTATCCTTGAGCCCGCCATAGGCCAGGCGGTGTGGCGGTACAAACGCGGATGGTCTAAACGCGTTGGCTACTTTGGATATTTTCGTTTTTTAGGAATATTCAAGGGTTATTCGAAAAAGAAAAACACATGATGGCTGCCATATCTGTAATGCAATACTAATTAAAAGTTTCATGGTTAACTTTAATGTATTTGGTGAATAATGCTGTATACCGAGTAAATTAGACGTGATTTGGTGGCAACTTTGCATTTTTTTTCTATCGAGAAAATTTTACGCAATCGTGTTTTTGGGTCAGATAGTTAGCAGAGTTAGTCCTGAACTTTGCTGCATTTTTATTTCAACTAGAGTATTTAATTATTATTGATATTACAGTCAGTCATGCAAAGCAGTGTGAGGTAGTACGGACCCTTAAGGGATAGACAGACAGAGGGTACGGCCTAAAGGCACAATTAGCATATTATAGAAGGGAAAATAGTAATGGTTTGCTCGCCGCATCGAACGAATTTACTAATTACTAGAGATTCAATTTGAGGTTTAATTCTAGAAGAATAATCTTTAAATGAATAGTTTCCAAGACATGACAACCATTGTCGGACAAAATATTGGATTCCAAAAATTGCTTTCAATTGATATTAGGCTGAGCTCATGATTAATGGCGTCGGGGCTCATCAAAGGTGATCGTCACAATAAAGCCAGTCACGATTCCTAGCAAACCGAGCCAGCATTGAAAATACTGAGACCAATAAATTACAGCTGACAAAATAGAAAAGTTATTAAAATGGCAAAAATTGTAAGCCAATGTCTTCCTGTTTAATTAATTAGTCGCAGTCATTAATATTAATTACATCGAGGACGCTGAGGCGTAAAATTTTATATGAAGTCGAAATTCGATAGGATTTTTTTTTTGTAGCGGTGGAAATTCGTCAAATTTATCACCGCTGCTGGAACATAATCTTTGTCATTGACTTTTTAACTTTTATAAAGTATGATGAGATAGATTTTAATTAATTTTTACACTACATTTATCATTACAAGACAGCCCATTGTGATAAAGTAGCTAGAAAAAAACAATATTACGTAGGTATACATCTATCACCATCTATCATTAAGAATAAGGGTGAATTCACATAAAGAGTAACAAAATAGATCGATCTCCTTCCCTACCAGGTTGAGTGTACGACGGAAAGGTATGATTACATTATTTTCCTTGAATGGCTACCTGTCCAACCTATGACGGTATGACGGTACAGGTAGGTAAAATCGTTGAATAAGTTGATTTCTGCATCAATAATTATACCTGTATTAAACATTGTTGTTTTGTTAAAGATATGTTCATATATAATAATCAAATGTACATAGACAAAACCTAAGCCTACCTGTACTTACTTATATACTCAAATGCCATGTTAGTGGGCTATATTAGCTGGAAAACTGAATTAAAATAGCGATGTGTTCCTAGCCGTATCGCCTTTTGACATGAGTTTTTAGATCTAAGTCCATTCCCCCGATCGGCTTCTACAGTCTGCGCGGGCAGAGTAAGCAGTTACATTATTCTATGATTTTCCTTTTTTCAGACCATGGGTGATCTTTTTTTAACGATTCAGAGAGAGAACCATGTGTACCTACACACATGGTTAACATAATCAAATTTTGGAGTAGATAGAATCTTGACTTGCACCTATTTGACTATCCTTCTAATAAACTAATAATCCAAGAAAAAATAACATCTCTTTAAACTTCGGAATCAAAATCCCTAATGGAATAATGATGAGCAATAAAATAAGGTAAAAAACGTAAAAAAACCATAGAAATTCGTCCAGCTCATCGGTGCCTTTGTATGGGAGGTTTAATCTTGTTTTCGTTTCTTACCTGTTTTTCTTGCACTTTTGTTTTCCATTAAGGATTCCGATTCCGATATTTCAGTATACAGACGTTCGAAATCACGCTGTTTATCGACTAGGGTAATTAACAGTACCAGCTGGATTAGTTTGCTTTAATCTGGGCACGTACCTTGAAAAAAGAAGAAGAACGCAAGAAATGATTCTTTTTTATAACTCGAAAGCTGCTACGTTGAACAATCCTGATTTATGTGTTCAGTTTTACGGAAAGTACCACTTATTTATACTGAATTAGCACTTATATAAAAATCTTAAATAAATAATATATTGACCTATATTCATTTATTGAAATATGCTACAATGAATATGTTTTTAATTTTTGACTTAATATCTGATTTTGAACTATTAGCCTAAAGCACACGAAGCAGGACAATTTCATCAGTAAAATCAAATTAGTCCATTAAACACTTCGGTACAATGGTTTTTAAATTGAAGATAGATTAAGGGGAATCTTTTATAAAGCTTTTAACTTAAAAGGTTGTTTAATGGTATATTTTGCGGAACAATATCGTGCGAATCATCTTGGAATAAACATATTTTTGTCTGAAAAATGTTACTTCTTATACCGAAAGTAATCTCGTGAAAAATGAAGAGCTTAAACATAACAATTTACGAGTACTTGAAATGTTTGCCGTTTAGTGTTTTTCAGATAATAAAAATGAGAGCTATTGCGGATATCATAAGTCTGTTAAATTCTTTTGCCTTTTTCTGGGATGAAACGTTATGCGAGATGGCAGCGATAACGAGTGGCCTGTCGTGAAGTGAGGTACTGCTCAATTTTCAAATCCCATAAAATATTTGCAGTTAGTTGGTTGAGTTAGCTAGGTAACACGTTGAATATATCGGCTAATGTAGGTTGTCTTATAAAAGAAACAATATTTAAGTTTAATATAAAATCTTTGCATCACAAAGCGTTTTTTTTTTTGTAAAGAATTTGTAGCTCCAAGTGAACTTTTGTTACTTCATCAGACGTTTGAGGTGAGGGCAGAGTGAGATATTAGTATGGGGTTTCGTTAGAATCCTTATTTCATCCCGAGTGACTATGGATATAAATTTTTTGACAAGGCAGTCCTGTTATTATTTCTTATAAAAAGTTGGGGTGATTTGTCCCAGTGTATTTATTGACAAAGAGTTATGTGTGATGAATATTCGTTCTAGGTATTATTGTTGATAATGTTACCTACACCTGAGAGGAAAGGTAATTAACTCATTGAGTTATACTACTCGTTAGCAAAGTTAACGTCGTAACAGGAGTGTAAGTAGGTATTAAAAAAGTTCTTCCGGCGTTAATGGTTCGAGACATTGGGTCTTGATTGAATTATGATCTAATGTAGCACCGTGAACATTTTGAATAAAAAAGTTACTGGCAGAAATTGGTTTTCTTATTCTATTTTTCTCATCTTAGCGTTTTCCTGGATGCATACTCAGGTGACCCCATTGCTATGAGAAACAGCATGTTGATAATTCATGAGGTAATTACTTGCCAAAATTTTAACTTTATTTCCAGAACCACAGACAAATGCCAGTGAAAAATAAAGTACAAGTATTGCAGTTAGTAATATTGAAAAATATGAAGATTTTTGGGAATTGAACCCAAAGCCCTTCGTGTCGCAGACTAGCGTGTTATGTGCTGCGCCACGGAGGTCGTAAATAGAAACAGATCCTTAGCTTTAATCTTACGAAATTATTGTAATTAGAAAAGCTTTTTGCAGATCTGGTCAAGATAAAGGGCCTAATAATTTCGCAATACCGTCGTTTTTGCTTTGAAGGCAAATTCGATGTAATCCTAATTTATTTTAATTGCCAGGAGTCCATGAAATGAAGACAGTGATTAAGAATGCCAGTGGCGAATTAACACAATTTTAATAGAGCCAGACAGCGTAATTTCCTATTTTGTCCTTAAAGACAGATTATCCATAAAAATCCGGTTAGGTATAATGATTTAATACCTAATCAGTTGCTTTTTAAACATTTCAAGCTGGCTTAGGGCGACACTAATTCGCACTTGTAAGTTTCCAAATCACCGTAAATTTTGCATGGAACTAGGCAGGCGTCCTAGCTACACACAAGTTTAAGGTGATTTTATTTTAAGGTTTGTTGGGCATCAAAATCGTAGAGTTTCTTCTCTGTTTCTCAACATCTGTTTATAAACAGATATTTAAATATTTACGCGAGGTCAATTGTTGCATATTCCTAGTTATCGTTTAAAATAATAATAAGAATAAAATGATCGGATCAGTAGTTAAGATGTAAAAGCGTAACAAAAAAACATACACATAGATAAACAAAGAAATTCACTTTCCCATTAATATATTTATGTCGATACAATACCTAATTAATTATTAAAAGAAAATTCCTGTTCAAAACATTATTGATGCGGTAAAAATAGGTATTATCATCAAAGAATAAGAAGGAGCAATAAAAATGTAGAGGCAACGAGGGAAGCGATTCTTATGGCGGGTTTAAAGTGAGACGAGATTGGAAAGTCGAGAGGTGTTATATCTTCATCCGTCGGCGGGCTGAAACATATTCTCCGGCGAAATTAGACTTTTTTTACGACCCGACTGCGTTTACCTTTTTCATCATATGTGACAGCTGAATATACGAAAGCATCCGAGATGAAAATGTTTATATTATTATAAAAATATGGTAATGAATACAATATTTTCTATGGGAACATGCCTGGAGAATGAATTTCTTCAACAAGTCAAAATATTTCAATACACGTGTTTTAAATTCTTCTTCTTCTCGCATATCTGTATGCAAAGTAGTATAATTAGATTGAGCAAAGGTACCTACTACCACATACAAAGATGATCCACCAGCAGCTTTACTTTTCACTCAGTAAGGTTCACTCGCTCGCTTACTAGTGCCGCGCTCCGAAATTCCATAATTGCGAGCAAATACGTAGGTATATAAATACACGAGTTGCATACGTTTAGGCCAGTAAATAATGGCATAGAGCCGCGTGAGATTAGTTTGTACAGATTTATACACTTTGGAACATGTTAGGTATCTGCATCCCACAGATTTTGCTGACATAACCAAAGGTGTTGATTTTTTTTCTTTTGCCCAAAGCCGAGGTTCGTCCCTCCTTAGTGCCCTTTAGTGATGTTGTCTATAAAGGTTGAGGGCACTCTGCCCTCGCCTCAAACGTCCGGTGAAGTAGCGAAAGCTCACGTGGAGCTAGCTGCATAGTATTTAAAAAAATAAATAAAAAAGTCTTAAGTTTCCTGGCTGTTAAAAATATATATATATTTATTTATTTATTCGTATATATCTTTAATTATTACGACCTCTTGATTTCAATTGTATCCGTTCTGCGCCAACGCCAATCATATGTACTCTGTCCGTCTACCCTAAGGTTGACTGGAAGAGATCGCTAAAGCGATAAGTCCGCCTTTGTACCAACTTTGTTACTTTTGTTCTCTATACATAACTAATATGTCTGTTATTTAGTGCAATAAAGAGTATGTATTCTATTCTATTTTCACTGGGGCCGATGACATAGTCATTCTTATCAGTGGGAAAGTTCCTGACACGGTGAAAGGGCTCATGAATAAAGCTTTGGGAGAAGTACAGAAGTGGTGTACTACAAATCACTTAAGTATTAACCCAAAGAAAACGACAATTGTCCCCTTCACAAGGCTCCGGAAATTGACAGCATTGAGCAGCCTCAAAATGAACGGCATGGCGCTCAATCTGGCCAATGAAGTGAAATATCTAGGAGTTACGCTGGATAAAGAACTGACGTGGAATACACACGTTACGAATGCCATAACTCAGCGCAGTGCTCTTTGAGAATGCCTGCACTACACTGGCTTACATACACTTTCTGCATAGTTTGCTGAAGACAGGCATCGCTTGCTTTATAAGCTTATAGACTTACGCGGTGCTCTGTACATAACACAAAGTTCTAATAAATGTTAGATGTGCAACGATTTATAAATGTAAGTTACCTCTCGTACTATATTATTATTATTTCTAACCCATTAAATCCCTCTGCTGGGCAAACGCCTCTGCTGGGCAAACGCCTCCCTCTCTGCATTATCGCACTATAAGTAAACATTTGTTTGAAATATTTGATGTAGATAATAAAGATAACTGAGAAACAATGGCATTTATGTACAATGCAACCTACATATTAAATACCTTAATATATGTGAAAGTTGTTCAATGACTTCTCAACCACGGAACAAATTAAATATAGCTCAATACCTCTACATAGTTGTTTACACACACAAAGGATTTTATCGAGGTTGATATTGCTGGTACAAGCTAGAAGCGTTTCTTTATTGTGTGTAGCTAGCTATGAGCTTAATTATTCTACTAAATTTGTACCATCCATAGCAGCCTTTATTTATAGTATCCTTTACAGGATATGTCCTGTAAAGGATACTATAAAGGCGGCCTTCGCCATATCTTTTTAATTTTGTCTGTCCCGTGCCACCTGCATCCAGTTTCGATCTGCGTGATGCTTAATGTCACCCAACAAAGTGCTGAATGTCCTCGACCACGTGTGTTGGCCCATGGGCGCGTATTGTATATATTCTTTGCCATGGGCGTCACTCTATATACCATGCCGGTCCATCGATCCTGGTTAATGCTAGCTATGTGCCCTGGCCATTTCGTCCGTATTGTTTTTATTCCGTATGTGATCGATGACTTGTAGGAATAATATTGATCTGATACTTTGCACTTTAACTTCAGTAGTACATTCCGCGATTGTACATAAAACAATGTCAGTATTATTCCATGTTACATCAATTAAATTTTCGAAAAAATTCAATGAGTGACATTATTATTTTTTAAATGTATATTTGACGACAAACGAGGAATTTGAATTCTGATGTATATCGAACAAACTTTACAACCTGTGTGTTTTTTTCAAGGTAGTCACTGCTATATGCTATTCATTTGTAGATTAGGCATCTTATATTTTACATACCTAAATTGCTTTCAAAATTGTTAATTGCTTTAGAAAGATCAATCAATCATAAAAAATGCATCGAAAATATTTTTTTACGGACATGAGTTTATTTGTGGCAATCCTTTCGATCAAAGAAACCGTCAATAATGTTTTTTGTTACACGTACATGGTAACCGCTTTCATACCTTCGTTGATTCCTTCTCACGAAAACTGCCACGAATCTTAGCCTCACAGTTTCACATCATCGCAATGTAGTGAAGCCGATTGATATCAAGCGAGCCCAGTCGTGGTAACTACTTGGATGGGTGGCCATACCTAAGTGGCATTAGCCGTTGCAGCCGTACCGGCTGTCCTGGCTGTTGAGCTCTGTCACATACCTATAGGCAGCTTGAAAAATCTAAAATCAGCGTGGGATACTTACACACTCGAAATACAAACACCTTCCACCTCTTGTGGAAAAGCGTCCTTAAGATATTACTGGTGGTGAAGATTTTTATTCTTTTAATTGCGCTATATATGTATCGCTTTGCTTTAGCATTGACACTATTTCTAAATAAGTATTATTTGTGCGTGTGGATACTTAATTAAATCGCGTGAGAAATATGAGCACCGTGGCAAAGTTAAATAGGTCATTATAAAGTCGGCGAGGCTTAACTTACAAACTGGCTTCTAAATAACACCCAACTTACCTCCCAAACTCTGTGTAAACTATTTTCAATAATTCCTAGGGCGTTCAAGGTGTTTCGTAAAATATATCGAAATAGAAATATTTTGTTACGATTTCTTTTTCTCAAATATCTAATCACGAATATTCTGAGCATACTTCTTTTTTAAATAGATGTTGGATTACTTAATAACTTTGGGCATACGTACCTAATATGGACAAACAATAAAGTTTTTTGCTCGCTGCTCTACGTATATAGGTCTGTCCATCTCGGTCTACAGATGGAGACGGCGACTATTTTATAAGGCAGCCTAAGGATAAGTCTAAAACACGTTTTACTCTGAAACATTTTAAATAATCTGTGTCTCCGGCGTGGCGGCGAAACCTGGTCGATCGCTAGTAACACAACTACATTGTACCATTTACTATTTTGTACGTCGCGCATGTCGAAAAATATATTTGACAGAGTTTGAAAAGTGTCCGTTTCTATCTATAATTAAAATCTGAGTGTCGCCGTGAAAGTATTTTCTGTCCGGCTAGTTTGTTTCCTTTTTAATTTTCCGTCGGCGTCGGTTACAGCTCTTTCGTAATGTTTTTAATACTTTGTTCTCGGATGTTAAAACTATAAAACAAAAAATAACACATCACCTTTTGTAACAAATAAAACAATATTATTTTGTTGATAGATATTTAAAAGCAGTATTTCCATTGAACATTTTATTTTGTGAAGATTATTGATAAAATTAATAAATATTACCTAGATTCTTCTTTATCTGAGCGTTTTTCCAATTGTACCTTCCGCAGCTTTGGTGCGGTGGAGACCGGGAGATCGCTGTTTTGACAGCATTTATCTTGTCATGTGATTTGGCATTCTTACTGGCAGTCTTACAGAAAGTTCGACGGCTATCTCTCTCAAAGTTGTGTGAGGATTTTCAGTCACTATTCACTTTTGCGATGTTAACTTCAGTTGCAGACGTTTATGGCCTACCAGCCGGCCTATTTGCTTACTTAGTGTACAAGGTTTTGATAGTCATTTTAAAATACATTGCGGCTTTCGTATGTTTGATAATTTTTATATAAGATGTATAAAAAGTAATGTATTTTGAAGTGACTCTCAAAACGTTGTACACTAAGTTAGCAAATAGGCCGGCAGAGCGAGGCAAATCTTTTATCACATCTCGACCTTATCTTTCGAACGCTTACAACACTCATTTAAGCACGTGTTTTTAATTTAGTCGATTCACCGTAAGCCTTCTGTAGCATTTTCAGTGACTCCGAACATGAAATCCCATTGTCGATGCAAAAATTAAGACAAACTCTTTGTTCGATGTTTTTGTCCATTATGAAAATCGCATTTTATACACTAGATATAACTTAAAACAGCACTGAATTAAATATAAATAACAGATGCAATTCAAACTCCGCGCCAAAATAGAAAAAAGTAGGGCCAACCCAACAAAAAACAAAAAAAAGTGCGAGTCGGACTCGCGCACGAATGGTTCCGTACCGTTATCTATAAAACGGCAAAAAATCATATCTATTGTATGGGAGCCCCCTGTAATATTAATTTTATTATTATTTAATATTTTTTTTAACTGAATATATAACTAAACATTCTGTGAATATTTCAAGCGTTAACCTGTTGCCGTTATCAATATCGAGCAAAAACAAGCAAACCCTTAAATATTTATTTTATTCTATTTTTTTGTATTTGTTGTTATAGCGGCAACAGAAATATCATATGCGAAAATTTCAACTATCTATCACGGTTTATTAGATACAGCCTGGTGACAGACGGACAGACAGACAGTCAGACGGACAGCGGAGCGATATTAATAGGGTCCCGTTTTTACCCTTTGGGTACGGAATCCTATAGATGAATTTGGAACCATAAACAAATCATCCATTCCCGATACTTTTTTGACTGAATGTATAGGTTTAATATGTGATTGCTATATCAAAGTTCAATAAGTCATCTCTCAATATAAACTGGCGCGTAACGGCTACATTAATTTACTAAGATCATTTGTATGCAGCTGGGACTAGACGCATTACAATGCTACGTGATATTGAATCCATGCAGTTCAGTGTTAGTATGCAGTGAGGCAGAGCGTATTTCTCCCAAGTTGCCAGTTTTATAATAATTTTGCTTTTTTAATGGCGCTAGCAGTCAAGTAAGAGAAATTAAGTGCTTTGCACTAACAGATTCAATGGAGTTACATTTTTTAAGAGAATATAATTAACTAGTAGTTACCCACGACGTTATCCGCGTTGACTTTAGAACTTTATGCAAAAGGACGCATAACGCCAGCGGTCCTGCGGGATTTCATGTGTGTTTTAATTATGTATTTATTCATTGATTAAAATTAGAACTGCCCCCGTGGTCCAGTGGTTAAGGCGTTTGCCTGTAGACCCGGGGGTTGTGGGTTCGATTCCCACGGGAAGCATACTTTGTTTAGTTGCTCCCAGTTTGGTTACGACATTGCAGGCTTGAATCACCCGATTGTCTGATAATAAAGATGATTCCGTGCTTCGAAAAGCACGTCAAGTCGTTAAAGGAACCACGTCAGAGGCCGAGAGGCAGTTCCAAAGAACTCTGACACCAGGGTGTGCATGGTCGATTGACCGTGTCACCTACACGAAACGATGATGATGATGACTTATTAACAAAAACGGCTGAACGGACTAAGATGCACGTATTATTTGTCATGTCACGGATAGGACAGTAGGATAAATAGGTACATTTTTATCCTGAACAATGTAGGCGGTTAGATTGCTGGCGTTATGCGTCATATTGCATACAATTCTAAAGTTAACGTGGACAACGTCGCGGGTAACTACTAGTTAATTATATTCTCTCAAAAAATGTAACTCCATTAAAGCTGTTAGTGCAAAGCACTTAATTTCTCCTGCTTGACTGCTCGCGCCATTATGAAAGCAAAAAGATTATAATACTGCCAACTTGGGAGAAATACGCTCTGCCTCACTGCATACTAACACTGAACTGCATGGATTGAATATCACGTAGCGATGCAATGCGCCTAGTTCCAGTTGCATACAAAGTATCTCAGTGAATTAATGCAGCCGTTTTAAGCCAGTTTATATTGAGAGATGACATAAAACGCTAAGTGAACTTTGTGATTAGGTACTAAAGTACCTTTTAAAAGCGCCTTTTCCGGTCACTTTAAAATAAAAAAGACTAATAATTATTTTTAATGTCTAGGTAAAAGATAATTGCATTTTCATTTGTAACAGAACCTATGGCCGGACTAAGTATATATAGATTACTAGCTGTCACCCGCGGCTTCGCTCACGTGAATTTTGGTTTTCTATAACCAAGCAAAATGATACCGAAACACTTCCTCTATTTAAGTACAGTTTTTAATTCTCTCAATCCAACTGGTAACTTTAATGTAAAGGTTATTGTGAAAATAAGATACCTATGTACATTTTTAAATTATCTTTTCTACTACCGATGAATTGCTTCCCGCTGTCTGCCTGTTCCTAAGTATGTTTAGATCTTTAAAACTACGCAACGGATTTTGATGCGGTTTTTTTAAATAGGTAGAGTGATTCAAGTCAATTTTATTTAATTATTTATCTTTAAAGTGAATATATTGTAGTATACTTATTATATAGTCTCGACGGTTGCTTAATAATGTGATTTTATTATATACCCCCAAATGTCAAATAAACAGTTCTCATCTAGCTAGCTTGTGTTTCACTTCATGGTGGCAGCGGTGTTAAATTAAAAATAGTTAAAAACGCAATTTGAAGTTGCGAAGTGGAAGAGTGTCGAGAAATAGTGTTCATATATCGTGATTGAGTGTCATCACAATGGAACACGCACGTCCGCCACCGGAATTACGAGTAGACGGCAACCCGGCCATGCGGGCCGACGCCTGGCGCAAATGGTGGCAACAGTTCTCCGTGTTTCTAAAGGCATCGGGCGTAAACAAGGAGGCCGCAGACGTGCAGGCTAGCTTGCTGATAAATCTCGTTGGAGCAGAGGGATATGAAATATTTTCCACATTCACGTTTGACAAGACGGAAAGTCAAGATGATATAGAATGCTTGAAGAAAAAATTTGATGAGCATTTCGGAACCAAACCGAACGTCACTACGCTGAGATTCAAATTTTTCACACGAAAACAAGTCGCTGGCGAAACAATCAATCAGTACGTTACGGCATTGAAAGTCCTCAGCAGTGATTGTGTATTCGAGCATTTAGCAGACGGGTTAATCAGAGATCGTATAGTATGTGGTATTTTGGACGACGTCGTGCGTGACAGACTGCTTCGAACAGATGAGTTATCCTTGAGAAAAGCAATACAGATATGCGAAGCGGCCGAGATGTCTAAGGAAGAAAGTAGACAGATTGAAGAGGCTTCGACGTCAGGGACGCAGGTGGATACGGTACACGGGCGCGGCGCGACCGCCCGCGGCGGCGGCCGGCGGGGCTCGCGGTGGCGGCGAGGCGGCGGCCCGCGAGGCGCGCCCGGCCGAGGCGAAGCGCGCACCGGGGGCCGCGCCGAGCCGTGCGTGCGGTGTGGCAGTGCGTTCTGCGAGGATGCGCAGCGGTGTCCAGCCCTGAGGTCTACGTGCTACGAGTGCAACGGCCGAGGACACTTCGCACGCGTGTGTTTTAATAAAGTGGTCGGTAAAAGAGTGCATAATGTAAGTGTCACGGAATCCGATTCAAGTGAAGATATTTTATACGTAAATATGGTGAACGCAGGCAAACAAAAGAAAAATCTGACCAAGGAATGGACGGAAGTTATAGACTTTAATGGTAAGCGAATTAATTTTAAATTAGATACAGGGGCGATGTTAAATGTGTTGTCAAAAGGGGATTGTGTTAAGCTGGGATTAAATTTAAGTAACCTTGCTCCTTATAATAAAAAAGTGTATTCTTATACCGGCAACAGAGTACCTATTATTGGTGAATGTAATTTAAAATTTACTTTCAATAACGAATTGCACAATCTGAAATTTGTGGTTACCGATATGGAGTGTCAAAATATTTTAGGTTTGAATGGATGTATACAGATAGGAGCGATACAAAGAGTTGATTCATTAAACATTGATAAATATTCAGATTTGTTTGATGGTCTAGGAAAGTTACCCGGAAAGCACAAAATTGTAGTGGATAAAAATGTTTTACCTGTTGTCTGCCCTGCACGTAGAATTCCCCTCGGTATGAAAGACAAATTGTTAACAGAGTTACAAAGAATGGAACAACTCGGCGTAGTCAGAAAGGTTAGCCACCCTACAGAATGGGTGAGTCCCATAGTGATAGCGGCCAAGAAAAACGGCGATATACGTGTGTGCTTGGATCCGCGAGCTCTAAACTTGGCGGTGCGGCGCGCGCACTTCCCGCTGCCGACGGTGAGCGAGCTGGCGGCGCGGCTGCGCGGCGCCACGCACTTCAGCGTGCTCGACGCGCGCTGCGGGTTCTGGATGCTGGAGCTCGACGAGCCCAGCGCGGACCTGTGTACGTTCTCCACATGCTTCGGCAGGTACCAATTTTTGCGTCTTCCTTACGGTGTTAATTGCGCTCCAGAAATGTTTCATGCTAAACTCAGGCAGTGCCTAGAAGGCTTAGAAGGAACCGAGTCATTCATCGATGATATTGTAATATATGGCTGTAATAAATTACAGCATGATATACGGTTAGAAAAACTATTGGAGAGAGCTAAGGAAATTGGCTTAAAGTTTAATAAAGAAAAGTGTCGATTCTGTGTTGGGGAGATAGTTTATTTAGGTCATGTGTTTAATGCAGAGGGTATGCGGCCGGATGGAGCAAAGGTCAAAGCCATCGTAGAGATGCCTGAACCAACGGAAAGAAAAAGTTTAGAAAGGTTTTTAGGGATGGTAAACTATCTCGCGAAATTTATTCCGAATTATTCAGAAAATGTGAGTGTGTTGAGAGGGCTTTTGAAAAAAAATTCTGAGTGGTTGTGGGATACTCAGCATACAACCGCCGTAAACAAGCTTAAACATTTGATCACATCAGCTCCAGTGCTGGCGCTGTACTCGAGCCGAGCGCCCATCGTGTTGTCGGTGGACGCGAGCGCCGCGGCGCTGGGCGCGGTGCTTTTGCAGGCGGGCCGGCCGGTGGAGTTCGAGTCGCTCACGCTCACCGACACGCAGCGCCGCTATGCGCAAATCGAGAAAGAAATGTTAGCAATTGTTTTTGCTTGTGAACGATTCCGTCAGTATATCCTCGGTAGAAGCGATGTTACAGTGCAATCGGACCACAAACCGCTAGAGGCCATTTTTAAGAAGTCGTTATCTACAATACCAGCACGAATTCAACGTATGATGTTGCGTATTCAATGTTATGACTTCAAAGTAATTTACACTCCTGGTAAGTACATGTACATAGCAGATACGTTGTCGCGTGCTCCCCTTCCCGACTTGATGGAGAAACGGGTAAATGACAAGTTGGAAGCACAGACCTGCTTTATGTTAGAATACTTGCAATACAGTGATGAGAAATTAGAAATAATTAAGAAAAAAGTAAAAACCGATTCTGTAGCACAAACATTAATAAACTACATAATCAATGGCTGGCCCCGCAATCAATACAGTGTTAAAAGCGAAGTTCGTGAATTCTGGTCTTATAGGGGCAGCATGCAATACATAGAAGGTCTAATACTAAAGGACAATAGAGTGTATATTCCCGAGGACTTACGCGGCGGGATGTTGCGCCGCGTTCACGAAGGTCACTTAGGCATCGAAAGGTGCAAGCGGCGCGCGCGCGAAGTAATGTTCTGGCCGGGCATGACGCGCGACGTGGAACGCTGTGTACGCGACTGTACTGCGTGCGCCTTGCACGCGCCGCGACCGGCACGTGAACCGATGATACCGCATTCAATTCCAGATTTGCCATGGGTAAAGGTAGGTTCTGATATATTCGAGTATAGGAAAAAATACTATCTCATTTTAGTCGATTATTTTTCAAATTTTATTGAAGTTAATGAGTTAAATTCGATTGGTAGTAAATCAGTCATACGGGCTATGAAGGAACAGTTTTGTAGACACGGCATACCAAACATGTTGGTAACCGATAACGGGCCAGCATATAGCTCGAAAGATTTTTTGATTTTTCTTCAAGAGTGGGAAATTTCACATGTTACTTCTTCCCCGATGTATGCTCAATCTAACGGAAAATGTGAACGAGCCGTTCGTACAGTAAAAACTATACTTAAAAAATGCTTAGACTCAGGGCAAGACTACCAATTGGGTTTACTTAACTTCAGATCTACTCCCAGAGACGATATTGATTCGCCCGCTCAATTGCTAATGGGTAGGCGTTTAAATACTCGCCTGCCAATACACAAATCGTTATTAGCTGAAAAAGTATGCAAAAATAATCATGAGAAGCTAATAAAACGACAAGCAAAACAGAAACAGTATTATGATCAACAGGCGCGCTCTCAGGACTTGCCTGCATTACGTGAGCATGACCAAGTGGTAGTGGCTGATGGTAGTAGGCGGCGTCAGATGACAGTAGTAGAGAAATCAAGGGAGCCGCGGTCTTATGTACTCAAAGATGCGGTTGGGCGTAGGTTCAGACGTAATCGTCGTCATATCATTTGTAGGCGGCCGGTAGGTGCGAGCGCCGCAGCGCAGGTGCCCACGACTGTACAAGTCCAAAAGCGGCAAGTGGAGCCTTGTGGATCTAAGCATACATTTACACTGCCAGGGCCTACTGAATCACAATTTGTAACTCGTAGAAAGAAGATAAACTCAGGTTATATAACAGACTAGTTGTAAGTGACTATATGTAATTTTAAATATTTTGTATGGTTTTACTCAGAGTTGGTGATGGGATAAATATATATTGTTTAGTATATAATTAAATTAATTAAGTACATAAGAAATTAAGAATAAAAACGCAATTTTCTATAGTCCTGTAATAGTTAAGTTCCTAAACACGTTTTAATGTTACATTTTTCCTCCGGAAAATATCACAACATGAAATCATGGATAATTTAAAGTAATGTAACATTTGAATATGTTTGTTGTTAGATATGTTTGATTCATGTATCTCAACATCTATATGCCAATAAATGTATACCGTAGGTAAAGGATGTATTAGGTATATACCTCTACGAAGTACTAAAATATCTAAATAATTCTAATTGTCTTTTAGATTATTTATAAATAATCTAAAAGACAAATGTATAATATACATTTGATGTATGTATTATTTACTAATTATGTCATACCCGTACTACTTACTTATCTTTAGCTTTGTTTGCATTAGTTTTGTTTAGTTTCGTTGAAAGGAGAAAGATGTAGTATACTTATTATATAGTCTCGACGGTTGCTTAATAATGTGATTTTATTATATACCCCCAAATGTCAAATAAACAGTTCTCATCTAGCTAGCTTGTGTTTCACTTCATATATAACTAAATATTCTCTGAATATTTCAAGCGTCTACCTGTAGCCGTAATTAATATCAAGCAAAAACAAGCAAAAAAATCACGTTTGTTGTATGGGAGCCCCCTTAAAAAATAGAATAAAAAAATATTTTATTCTATTTTTTTTTGTATTTGTTGTTATAGTGGCAACAGAAATACATCATCTGTGAAAATTTCAACTGTCTAACTATCACGGTTTATGAGATACAGCCTGGTGATAGACAGACGGACAGACAGACAGACGGACAACGGAGCGATATTAATAGGGTTCCGTTTCTACCCTTTGGGCACGGAACCCTAAAAACAGTATTGTTTTTCGTCGATCGGCCAAGAGCACCTCGGAAGAAAAGTGGAAGCCCAATAAAATTAAGAATATTAACGCGCGTTTCATTGGACGACCACCTTTACGATTGCAGCCCCTGTTAGTCGGATTACTTATTCGTAGGTTAGTCGCCTTCAGGATCTATGTATTTGCGTCTACAGTCCGCTGCGTATCGAAAACAATTCTCATACTTTGACGCGTAATCGTTGCCAAAGCTGTTATTTTAACACGTTTTTGTGTATTTTGTTGTGTTGCCTTAAAAATACCAAATTCTAATATAAAATGGCCGTTAGCATAAAATGCTTAGCATAAAATTACCAGTTATGTATGATTCATATGCGGAAGTCAATCGTCGCGTTCATTGCAGTTTAAACAGTCCAAAATCGCACTCCAGAATGGACTAAACAGTCATCCCACAATTACTTACTGAAAATAAACTCATAAAATAAATAATGAGGACAGATTTTAATGATTTGCAAAATGTTTTAGTCGTTTGATCGTGAACTCCGCTGCCTCTCATCGCCATACAAATTTTAAGAGACCCTCTGTTATCTTATCCTTCTCTCATATATATTCTCTGTTATTTAATTAAAATTTAAGGCACTGATACGGGTGACAGGACACGTCCAATATAAACGCTAAATTAACACACATATTAATCACATCTTTATCCCTTACGGCGTAGACAGATCCTAAAGCCATAAGCTCAAGCCTTTTTTAAATTAACATTACTAACTAACGAAATAAAATATGGTGAAAAAGTTCTACGCGGGCAGGGTTAGAACCAGCGACCGTAGGTCTCTGTACGACCTATAATCTACCATTTGAGCTACTGCGCTTCAAACCTGGACGTCAAAAAATCTCCACCATATCCCATTCCCCTTATTCGCATTACGGCTTGCGTCACCTGACACAAACACAACTACCCCACTTTAACAAGTGAGGTATTTGATTTAACTCATTTTACAATGAATTTGAAAAGCAACTTATATGTGCCATATTTATTTTTAAGTGTTTTTTGCATTCAAAATGCTATTCTGATATACTCTTATTAAATTAAGAAATAAAATAGGGTGAAAAAATTCCACGCGGGCGGGGTTTGAACCAGCGACTTTAGGTCTATGTACGACCTAAGGTCTATCAGGTATACCTTATATCACAATAGCATTGTCAATGTAAAAAAAATACTTATAAAAATAAACATCGTCGCCTTTGGCAAAGAATAAAGCCTATGTCATTTGGGAGTGTATAAGAATTTTAACGATTTAACATATCAAGATTCGTTGACGCCTTACAAATTATGATTGAATAAAGAAATTCAGAGATGAACATATATACTTATACATATTTATATACTCAAAGACAATACACTCATTTTTAACAAATAAAGACAAACAATGAAGCGAGACATTTTAACGATTTGCAAAATGCTTCAGTCGTTTGAAACTGAGCTCTGTTACTTCTCATTGCCACACAATTTTTAAGAGACTCTTTGTTTGTGAAATTTATCTCATGTGTATTTTGTATAGGTATAAATTGGATAAGGTAATATTAGAAAAAGTTTACACATATTACAAATACTTTATCTGTAATATGGGTAAAGTAAGCGCTTCTGCTTCGAGTAAATGTACCAATAGTGCGTGTTCCAAATGCATCAGAAAGAAGTAGACATGTTTCGGTGCTATTTGCTCTTTAAATTTGTTGTACCCTCCAATATCAACAACAATAATAATATTTTTTTATGGACAGGACTATTGTGCCTGACATCGTGTTGACAGATCGATGGACGCTCCAGGCAATGCTCATCGATATCACCATCCCGCTTGACGATAACCTCGTGAAATCCGAGAAGGACAAGCTCAGCAAGACGAGAGCGACTTGGCCCACGCTATGTGGGATGTGGATTCGAAGATCATTATCCATATAGTCCTATCTGCAAACGGGCTTATAGCGAAGAGTCTCGACCAACACCTTAAGAGACTCTCGCTGGATGACTGGATCAAGGGCCAGATACAGAAGGCAGCACTCCTGGACACGTCACGCATAGTCAGGAGGTTTCTTTTCGCCCGGTAGCTTGAGCGTTGCCCCGCTGTTGGCGGCGACCTAGGTTTAGGTTTTTATATTGTTTTTATGTTTTGTATTATATTTTACTTTTTATATAAATATTGTAAAAATCTAGACGTAAGATTTAAACTAAATAGATAATAATATTCTTTAATGCAAATTAAATGTTTTATTTACTTTAAAATCCTAGATTTATTTGTCAATTAAACATTTAATTCATGATAAATAAAGTGACTTATCATGCGATATGACAGGTTGCTGCCTCTACCAGCCTTACGCACACAGGCAACGCATAAAGCCGAGGTCAGTCCCTCCTGGGAGCCCTTTGGTGATGTTGCCTTAAAGGTTGGGCACTCTACCCTTGACTCAAACGCCCGGTGAGTAGCGAATGTTCATTTGGAGCTAGCTGCAAAGTAAATTTAAAAAATCTAGAGATTATATAATCTAAAACGGAATCAGAGCGTACTCGTAAATCACTCTAATGCAGACTAGCTTGGTATTAACTAATTCACAAATAGATATTCGCATTGGTTTTCCAAAATTCTTGTTAAATTTTAATTTCCTGATTTGTCTACCAACATGTATCACGAAAGCGACTTTTCATATTAAGGTTAAATTTTAAGTTTGGTCTCAGCGGCAAGAGTCACGAATTTTGTATGAAATGAGAATGCAACTGGTCGCGTCACACCCTGTTATCCAAATTACTAATGTTGGGTACTAGGCTGGATAGGTACTGCTAGACTGAATAAAAGATGGTATACGACTATGAAACTTTACTTGCCACTTGGCACACACTTTTACAAAACAATAGGTTTACGTATGTACTCGTATATAGGTATAGACCGCGGAACGTCCGTCACTCTTGGCGCTCGAAATATGTATGGAGGCGATGCGCGGCGCGGGCAGCTCCCGGGGTCCATCGCGCTCGCCCTCCTCTTGGTACTTTTAAATGCGGCGTAGACAACTAATATTATAAATGCGAAAGTGAGCTTGCTTGTTACGCTTTCACGCCCTATCCACTGAGCCGATCGTCATGAAATTTAGCATACCCGTTGTCTGGGATACAAAGAAGCACATGCATTTTATCTCGGAGAAAAGTACATTGACGCGGGCGGAGCCGAGGGTGAAAGCTAATAGTTTGATATAAAATGCGCAACATTTGCCTCTGCCACCGGCTTGATTTCACGCAGTGAAATCACTGCATGCATTCAAGTAAAAGTATTCGATAAGTCTCACTTATTCAAATAATAATAATTTGTAAAGCGAGCTTTATTATACTGTTGACTGTACCTACTCTCGTATCTAGAGGCTTTAAAGTGCCTAGTAACTGATATGTGTAGCTATGTTCCTAATAAAGGACGTTTAAACGCTGTCCTTGCCGGAAGCTTTGTGTATTTTGATCCTGATTCTATTGAAGGAAGGGACCAAATCATTTCCGTTCACGAATTGTTATTTATTTTATTCAGTATGTGAATCAAAACATCCTGTATTACAAATTAAATTCTGTTCGTTGATAGAAAATGTTATTTAAGAAATATGTGTACTTAACATTATGTTAAAATCAGAGAAATACTAGGTGGAAACTCCTCATATGAACTTACGAAGCCTTTTTTATGTTATTGTTATGTTTTTTAATTTAATGAATGAGTTCAACGACTTGAATTTTCGATTGATCAGTAAATATTTAAGACAGTATTCATAACACAAACACAAGTGTTATTGGTGTAGCGCTAGTAAGCTTTACATTGACGTGTTTCGCGCCATTCTTTTTTTGTTTTACATTGAATTATTATTTATTTCTCTTATTTCACGGGTGTTACCCCGGTTTTTTGAGAGGCTGCGTGGGGATATAGATCCAACACGTACCCTTTGGAGAAGTTGATGTAATGTTGGTTTCTAGCCAGAACCCGGTCTTAGAATTACCAATGTGTGATATGCCCTTGAACAGGTCTTGGGTGGAGGAGGAACTATTGCATTTTAAAAAGGAAATAGAGGGTTTATGGGAGTGAGACTTGGGTGGACTTTTGATAGGTTATTGCTAAAGGACGTGCACCTGTCATAATCATGATAACTGACTACAATTGGCAGGTGGTGGCTTGCCGGCCATGATGGGCCCATCTAGTGAGATGGGCCCCTTAAACTAGCCGACGATTAATGCCGGCAAAAGGGGCAACACCGGTGTGGGTGACTCAGGGGTGTCGAGAGGTGTGCTGCGCTTTCTCCGAAGTTACTCGCGGTGTTATGCCCTCTAACACTTCCACCCCTGGAGCAACAGCTCTCACGACTCTTCTCTGGACGGCCAACTAAGGTAAGCCAGAGCCGAGAGTCCTGCGAGCCCTCTTCGGTTTCCACCCCGACCGATGAAGACAAGTCGGGGGCGAGGGCTCTGACCGACTTAATTTATTTTATTATTATTTCAACCATAAAATGTCCACTGCTAAGTATACTAAATTCTTTCCCCATGATTCTTTGTCATTATATAATATTGCTATACTCACCACAACAGAGTATCTTTGGCTTCTTGTGCTGCCCATCGGAAGCATTTTTAAGCTGGGGAAGGGTAGGAATTTGTTGGATTTGGGAAGGGAATGAAGGTATTTTATTACTGTCTCGGATGAATGGGAAAATCAAGTAGTAGCTCTGTAAACCGGGCACGCATACCCGATGCCATACCTGCAACCACCGGCTAAGTAGTTAAGGATGACACCCCTGACCTTATTGTTGGGTGAATACCGCCTGCCTAATAAACGAATGAGCTCCATTTGCAAATACATTACGGTCAGTTGCTAATTCAATATTAACAAAACAAACTCACCAGTCTTTTTAGGGTTCCGTACCCAAAATAGTCCGTCTGTCTGTACGTCTGTCACCAGGCTGTATCTCATGAACCGTGATAGTTAAACAATTGAAATTTTTACAGATGATGTATTTATGTTGCCGCTATAACAACAAATACAAAAAAATGGAATAAAATAAATATTTAAGGGGGCTCCCATACAATAAACGTGACTTTTTTTTGCTTGTTTTTGTTCGATATTGATAGCGGCAAAAGATAGACGCTTGAAATATTTACAGAATATTTAGTTTATATATTTACTTTAAAAATGAATATTAAAATAAAAATAAAATTAATATTAAAGGGGGCTCCCGTACAACAGACATGATTTTTTTGCCGTTTTTATAGATAACGGTACAGAACCCTTCGTGCGCGAGTCCGACTCGCATTTAGCCGGCTTTTTTTTAACCATTAATTTTGTCAATTTATTCCTTTTACCCAAAGGTAGCCTGGAAGAGATTGCTTTGACGATAAGGCCGCCTATTGTGCTATTTTATTTTAAGTATTTTTACTTACTTTTTTACGTTTAACACAAAAGTTTTGTAGGTATACTAAGACTCGATTCGAGTCTTAGTTTTAGTTTTTTCATACTCTTTTAAACGTTTCTCTTTAAAACGTACTTACTTAAAACAAGATAAAAAGAACTTCCAAAGTGTTTCCTTTCATCGTGTTCATGAAATACTTTCTTCTTTGAAACTTAAATTCTGATTTAAAAACATAAACAAGGAACGTCCTCCATTTGATCGCCGAGCTCACATACTCGATTAAATCGTTTGAAGTAATGAGAAAATATTTAAGTGGGCGATTTAATAACCTGCTTATTCAATTTCATACATTTACTTCCCTCGTTGAATTTAATGATGTTGATGCCGAAATTTAGATTGCCATTATTATTTTAGGATGAAATAATATTAATTTGTTTGCGTAGTCTTAGTGACCTCACAGTATTCCTTGACTTCGTCGGAAAACTTATACATTTTTAATTAAATAAATTAAAAGTAAAATAAAACTGTTTAGAAACAAGCTTTCTTTTTCGAGTAATTTTGAGCGAGCCCTTTAAGTTAGCCATGCATTGCCATCCAAACTATACGATCTTCGATTATATCCAATTTCAGATTAATCGGTGGAAGATAAGTATCTGCTTCAAAATTGAGTTGCAAGATTCCACCTGAACACATACATAAATTGCAAGTTAAATAAAAGCCTGTAAAAATAGGTTTTATTAAAAAAAGTGAACTTTGCTTTGATTTGATTTCTAGTTTATGGTGATATATATCGCTGGTACGTTACATCGACAGCCCACAATACCTACATATTAATTACGCCTTTGTCCTTTACGCCGTACACAAATTCTAAGATCAAAAGACTTGATGGTCACGTTTAGCGTGTTGATGAGAGTATAGGTAAAGTTAAATAGAATTATCCTAGATCTAACAATACGTACCTACATAAAGTTTTAGTATATATCACTTCCACCTTAGACGCCGTGTCGGACAACGTTGTCCGACAAACAATTGAGAATCTATTGTGTCTGCGATTCCAACGTTCAGTGTTAATTTGTAATTTTTTGTGTTTTAGTTAGGTATTTTTTTGTTTTTAGTTAGTTTTGAATTGAGTTTAGCTTTAAGTATTTTTTGTTTGTAAGTCAGTTGTATAATAATATCGATTGTATGCGTTAGATGACCTATATCCAAAGCGGCCAAAATTATAACACTCCCTTGATCTTAGTCTTGAAAAAATCATATTTTCTTAAAACAGTCTCAGATTTACACTCATGTTATCGGTAAATACACGCTAAAGTGTGTACACGTATGTCGAAGTTTATTTTGACAGTTGATCCAGAAGGGCGGCCAATAAAAAAGGAAATAACTTTCGTAATGTCGTTTTACTGCTTAATAATGTGTGAAATTGCTATCCTTTTGTTACGTTTTATTTTCACTTTCATCTATACTCTGTATCGGATAAATATTCAAAAAAATATGAGTTTGCATGTTTGTTCCTTAAACACGCAAAGTTTATGATACAACGGTTATTTCAGAAACATTTTCAAGGTTTTTCTCCCTTGATTCTCAAGAAAAAACGACGCGAATATGGTGATCGCTACAAGACAGTTTTGTATACTCGTTAAACATGGAAAATATATTTTCCTTCACCGGCTCTGTTGGGCACTCCATCCTTGAGGGTGTGGACCAATATACGTCTACTTGGGTCAATTGGTAATGCACGGAAGTTACAGCTCTGAGGTCTGAGTCGAATTAGTCCAAACACCTCTTGTGTTTCGACGAGTTATGAAAGTGCCTAAAGACGAAAGTACCAGTGATGACTCACGGGTCTAAAACATGGTCACTTACTATGGCTATGCTCGGTGTTTCTCTGCGAGATCGAATCAGAAACGAGGAGTTTCGTAAATGAACAAAGGTCACCGACATAGTTCAGTGGATCAGCTCTTTGAAGTGGCAGTGGGCGGGGCACATAGCGCGTAGAACCGATGGCTGATGGGGCTGAAACCCTTCTGACTCTCTCGAATAGCCACCACGTAGTGGCAAGAGCAGTGTTGGACACCCACTGACCATATGGTCGGAGGACCTAAGTAAGGTCGTATAGGAAGACGCAGGATGCAGGTCGCTTCCAACCGCTCGTATTGGAAATTAGTGAACTACTTGCGGCTATATATATATGATGATATATATATAGCCGCAAGTAGTGTTTTAGGAACCGACTAGTGTTTCGGAAGCGACCACTGTAGAAAAGAAACGCCCTAAGAAGTTTTTTTCCACAGTATTGGTCGCCTACAAGGCTTTTTATATTTTCCACTTTTCTCTTTTTCTCTTTTCTTTATTTCTCCTTTTCTTTGATTTCATGTAATATACAATTTCAATGTACATAATTATGTGGAACTTAATGTCCTATGTCCCTCAGGTGCGGTAGATGGCTTCCACAGTGCTTCTCCGTCTCGCTCTATCCTGGGTAACAAGCTCAGGCCAAGTTAGTCCGATAAACTTCATTTACGCCGCCATCGAGCGTCGCTCGCCTGGTTTGTCTGGGACGACCACGCTTCCTCTTTCTTTGTGGGGTCAACTGAAGTGCCTGTATAAGAATGTGAGTGGCTTTCCGCCGGAGTGTGTGGCCGATACATATTAATTTGCGTCGCACAATTTCGTAGTCAATTGGCGTGCCCCTATAAAATAAATAAATAAATATATACGGACAAATCACACAGATTGAGCTAGCCCTAAGATAAGTTCGAGACTTCTGTTATGGGATACTAACTTCTCTACATAGTATAAAAAAGTCGCTTCTCGCTGTCTGTCCGGCCCAATGTATCCTTCAATCTTTAAGTCTACTCAATGGATTTTAATGCGGTTTTTAATAGATGGAGTGATTTGTTAGGTATATTTATATGTACATTGTACCCGTGCGAAGCCGGGGTCCGGGTCGTCAGTATATTATAACATAGAACAATACATACATAGATAAATTTACAAGACCCAGGCCAATTTCAAAAATATAATTTCCCATCTTGCCCTGACCGGGGATCGAACGCGGACCTCCAGTGTTGCAGCTTGGCATGATGACCACTAAGCATAGACAACCACTAAGCCATAAAAGCTCGTATCGATATCAGACAAACACTTAATTACTAATGAATTATTTCCTATTTCTTTGTCTACACTGTCTCTTTTTTTGAGGAGGACCTGTATATTTGAGTGTGAATTTCATTAACATTTTCACAGTCCGCCCATTTTGTAATAGAATAAGGCTCTTCAACCCTCTTAAAAACCTTTTAATTAGTCAAGTTTGTATGAATAAGTGCCTGTCCTCGAGTAACATTAAGTATTCGTAATTTTGTTATTTCTCCTCGTTTGATCGTGTCTGGGTAATAATGTGTTTATTTCCATAATTTTTTTTTTATTGTTGCATCTTTTTATGAAAAAGGTATGTAAGGTATGAACACTAGGGTGGAGCGCCAAATATTTTTTTTTATTTTCGAAATTGAATAGCTCTAGAATGTTGCACAGCACTCCCAATTACACATAAAAATAATGAAAAAAATATTGGAAACCAATTTTAGACCTCTACTGCAACTTAAAGATTATACAAAAATCTTTAAATCGAGCCATATATCGAACATCATAAACAAAGAAATAAACAATTATTTTATTACTATTGTGGCTCATTATACCTTAATAATACATATTTAAAAAAAATGGTCCATATACTGACTAACGGAACACCAAGTAATGTTAATAATACGCCAAAAAAAGAAAATAAACAAAAATAGCGTATCTTTGTAAGTTGAGTTGTTTACTTTCGATAACCAGTTTCTATTATATTAGTCGATTACTGTTGTTTGTAAGACCCAGTTCGTTTTGAGTTGTGACTTTAAAATTATATCAACATAATTTTGAAACATATTTTGAAATACGAAACAGATTGTTCATTTCATCTTCTTTGATTAGTACCTACATTAGTGCTTCCCACTACAGCCCATATTATGTTTGTGAGAAATGTTTTGTTTGTTTTTCGTGTGTGTAAGTGGCCAACACTGGTGTCAGATTATTTTAAGCTACCTAAAGGCATCTGACATAGCTTTTGAGAAATAAGAAAAGAAAAAAATATGGCAAAACAGCCTTCTTTCTCCCAAGTTTTCGATAAAGGTAGTAACAAATTATGTTATTGAAGTGTGGACTACGGCATCATACCTACTGTTACCACACAACGCGTAAAACAAATGTAAAAAGTAATTATGGCATATACTTACATTTTTCACGCTATCCAAAATCTAAGTAAACTGAAAACTTTGCAATGAAGTTACTAAAATGGAAACAAAAACGTGCCACAGGATTGTTTGATATCTGTAGCTGCAAATGCACTGATCTGTAATTGTCCTCGCGAAAAGAAGGAACCTGTTAATTAAAGAGATTTTCTATATGATCTGAGACATGACAGAAAGTTAGCAATTGGTAGCCTGGATTTCACAGAGGCGAAAAAACTTGAAAAGAAATTTGCATGGTCGCTGAATTCTCATCTAGCAATGACAGGGCAAGAGAAAAAGTTTGAAGAGAAAACTACTTTGATTTCTACGCTTTCTGTAAGATGCTGCACTCCTGATCTCGTCAAACCTCAGTCGAGTACTTCGAAGACTCTTGATTATAAAGCGTCGATATTACCGCTTCTAAATCAGAGAAACAGGCTATCTCTGCCTACCTTAGCCACAGTTTGTGACCGTTATGGCACCTCTGATCGGTCGGCTGCAACCGTTGCTAGTTCAGTATTACAAGACGTCGTTTTGATTACTTCGGAAGATGCAGAGAAAGTCATAGATCGAAGCAAAGGTGGAAGAGCTAGAAAACGATAACGTATGAGATCCAAAGTCAAGTGTTATTCTGAAATTAGTGGCATCAATTTCGATGGAAGAAAGGACAAAACACTTGTGTTTCAAAAGCGAGGTAAACTATTACATTAAACAATTTCTATAAAAGAACATACATATTTCTTTAATAACGGAGCCAGGATTACTCTATCTATGCCATCTACGTTGTGTGGTACAGGAAAAGCTATAGCGGAATATCAGTGACTATGAATTGGAAGACCTGCTTGCATCAGACTCCTATATTACTAGTATGAGACTCCCATATTAGGAGTTGCCGGATTATCCTTGCCACACACAAGCGGTAGAGCGATGCGATTATAGGTAGTAGCTGGCGAAAAATAATTTTATAGCATACAAAAAAAATTGTGTATCACGGAATTGCTCACGATTTTGCCACTTTTTGTCTTTTCATTTCATGTTTCATTTTTCATGTTTTTCCTAAATAAAGATATTAGTTTAAAAGTTGAGGGTTTTATTGTAACCTAAATGCTATAATATAATAGAAAATTGGTTTTTGTAACATTCTGTACATGTTTAAGGATATACCTAATTTGATATTTGTTCCTAACTTTGAGCTAAGGTAGAGGGCTAAAAGATGTATATACAAATATTAACAAAAATATATTTACATATAACTAAGCCAAATGCAACATTCTGCAGTTATTCAAAATCGATACGATGACTTTTTTTTTTCTCCATACAGATACTCCACCCTAATGAACACCCACTTACAGTGGTTTTACTTTTCACTCATTAAGAATTTTCTAAATCGGTCTATGCGTCTTAGGGTCTTAGGGTAATCGGGAAAAATAGATAAACAAAAATAAAATTTAAACAGAAAGTTCCATCGAATTCAAAGCCTCCTTTTTTTAAGTCGATTAAAACAAAAGCTGTTCAACAGTTAATAATCTGTCAAACAATAAACCAACATCACACAACCGAACATATTTGATTTATCATTATTAATATTTAAAATTTATTATTATTGCATTTGATTATGATATTTGATCATAGATCCATTTACCTACATTTTTATGTAGGTTTTTCATTATTTTATGTGTCTAGGTAATTCAGGTGAATAAATGTTATTTTGGAAATGGAATAACGAGTTTGTAAAATTAAAAACATTTAAGCAACCCCCGACACGAAGATTCCTCTATCTCGTAGACGGCTGGACCTATTTTGATAAAACATGTCTAAGAACAATAGCCAGAAACCTGCTTCGTGATAAAAATATAAAACGCATCCAAATCTGTTCACTCTTTTAAGAGCAACTGTGACACAGACAGCCACATCAACAGACACAAACAAAACGGTCAAACTTACAACATCCCCTTTTTACGTAGGGGGTTTGATTCCGACCGTACCGCCATACTTTCACTTGGTAATAATTTTAATACTAAAATCGGTTCGAAAAACACATTATTTGTGGATGGTGGGTTGGTGGTATTATGGATCCATCATATTTTTAAATCCATTTACTTTTTATTTGTAGTTGTTAAAGCGGCAATAAGATTCTGTAAAAAAATCCTGTGACAGATAGACGTATGCACGGACAGCGGAGTCTTAGAAGGGCGGGAATAACAACCCGTTTAATACCCTTTAGGCATGGAAACCAATAAGGTAGAAAAAAATGGTTGTCTGTATAGTTGGTTTACGGACGATAATTTTATGTGACAACGCCATTAGAAAACATTGATTTTGTAATAAATAATAAAAAACCTCATCTACTTTTTACTTCACTTTATACACATGACACTTTTTCGTGCGTGCAAAAAAAAAATACATATGGACACACGTACAAAGTCGCTAGTAAAACGTATCCCTTTCTTCATTGTTGATTTAACTGAATGACACGGCTTTCAATAGGTACGTGTACACGACAGGTTTACGAAAGCATAAGTAGGCACATGGTACCTACGTTTACGTTAAGTCGTTATTTTAGCAAAAATGTTGAATATAATTTTTTCTTTTGCAGGTATCGGGGCACTGGTCAATTTAAAAAAAAAATCTTATGACAATGGAATTTTGTTCGAAAGATTTCAATCAATAGGTGATGGCAAAAAGTCACCATTTTCGATTTTTTTGAAGTTTTGGTCATACAGATAACAGAATAACAAAAATTGCCGCGGACGAAGTCGTGGGCAACAGCTGTGGGCAACAGTGATAAATAAAAAAGGTATTGCATATGTAACACATTTAATAATTAATTATATTAGCCCTAGTTCATTATCAACATTACAATATCTAAAATTAACATCAAATATGTAAATATACGTATAATTAAGATAAAACAAAATTACAATTACTGTACATTAAATATAATTATGTTATCTAACTTTCATATTCACAACACTAATAAATGAAAAATACATCCTCTTCAACCGTATTATTCATCATCATCATCATCATTTCAGCCGAAACAAATCCACTGCTTGACAAAGGCTCTCTCAAGGATTTTTCGTTCCATATTGCCGTACCCACAACGCTTTGGCAGGCAGATTGGCGAGCGCAGTTTCTTGGGCTTGTTGTGCCTTCGACGCTGCTGTCCATTGAAAGCTTTTTCTGGGGAAGGATAGGAATTTGTTGGATTTGGGAACGGAATAAAGGTATAGTGTACTTCTCACTCGTATGAATGACGGAAAAGCAAGAAGCAGCTCAGTAGGCTAGGCCTGCGTACCCGGTACCATACTAGCATCCCCCGGCCTGGCAGTTAAATAAATAAATATATACGGACAAATCACACAGATTGAGCTAGCGCCAAAGTAAGTTCGAGACTTGTGTTATGGGATACTAACTCAACGATACTATATTATATAACAAATACATATATAGATACACATCCAAGACCCAGGCCAATCTGAAAAAGATCTTTTTCCATCTTTACCTGGCCGGGGATTGAACCCGGGCACTCTCGTGTCGCAGGCTGGCGTGTTGACCGCTGCGCCACGGAGCTAGCCAATTGAGGATGACACCCTGATTATGATGTATTCATTCGTCATTCAACCATGTTACACAAAAGAATTAAAAGGTTATCTATTTTTTTATCATCATCTTTAGCTCATAGCTACTTACTATTTCTAACCTATGAGTTAAATTAACATACGTTAGGAAAATTATTTTAAACTTAGTGCTTACTTACATATACTATGTACATTTATTGGTCTGCTTTCGAAAACCCTTTTAAATGCAATAATAGAAAGACAAAACGCAACGTTAGTAACACAATAACACAAGTGTGTTATATTGATCATAACATAACCGATAATCAAGGCGTTAAGAAAAACTACCGCCTGGCAATGGCCTGTCTCGGCCGGAATGGAAATGCTTGAATCGACTAAGAACCCTAGTCGGCCGCAGCAAGGATAACCTGGTCAGGTGGGGCTATGCAAAATCTGCAATTGTGGTGTATCTCCCCAGACCAAGACACATCTGCTGTCATGCCCAGCGTGCCCCGAGACCTTGGACGAATCCCGAGAGCGGCACATTAGAGGACCTCAACATAGCTACAGAAAATGCATTAGAAGTTGCACAGTATTGGGCAAAAAAGGGAATATTACCTACCATCGATTCGATAAGAAGAGGCATGTTTGCTCTCACGAGCCCATACGGCAAGTAAGGTAGATATAGAGCCGAGATAATAATTAACAAAGCAAACACGATTGACATACGTAGTTTTTAACGCACCTGTACGAAAAATAATAGAAAAAAAGAAACAACATGCCATATTTTGTATGGCGACATCAGATCTTAATGGCAAGATATAGGTACGCAGTTTTATTTAGTGCCCTCTTTTTGTTTATATTTATGCTATACCCACATTATTATTTTACTTATTAGTTTACATAACTTTTTTTATAAGTAGAGGCTTATTCACTTGTTTAAATTTACAATAATGAATCAAAATATCAGTTATTTTATCCGAACAGTACAGAGAATCGTAACGTACACGTTGAGCCAAATTAAAAATACTACAAAAATAGATGTGATGATGAATGAATTTTTTTCACTAACAAAAGTGTATTAATGGCCATATCAACTATGTATAGCACGAACTACTAAACTTTTGACTAAATAAGCACAACTTCTTCTGCCTTATCCTTATCCCACTATTTTTGTGGGTTCGGCACAGTATGTTACCTTTTCGTTCTAACTCCTCCGTCAGGCCTCCATTTCGTTCTAACTCGTCCGTCAGGCCCTTCCATCTCATATCCTCCTTTACATATTCCATCCAACGTTTCTTTGGTCCCTGTGTTTCGATGTCCTTTGACATGCATTTTCAGAACCTGCCTGGTTATATGGCTTTCCTCTCTTCTCTTAACTTTTTCATACCAGCCTAACCTGTTACTCTTTAAATAATCAGAACTAAGTAAGTATTATCAAAAAATATACTACCCTTACTACGTGACCCTTTTTTACATTTTATTACCATTCTATATATACCATAAAATATAAAAACAATTTGAGACACTCAAAACGAATTTAAAATCCATATTTATGATTAACTACATAAGTGAAAACTAGAGGAGGAGGCTTGCCATATGGCAAAATAATGACAAAAAAATTCAAATGTAGCTCGAAAAAGCGCGAATTTTCCTTCGATATCATTGACTACGTAACGAAGCCCCACTAAGCCCTTATTGAGGAATTCCCAGAACTTAATCATTGCACGCATGTAAAGTCTCGTCAACCTATTGTATAGTAAAAATGAAGTTAGGAAATACCTTATCTAAAATACAGAAGTCTCGTTAAAGGTTATGCTTTTTTAAATTAAATTCTTTGTATAAGATAAATACCTATCGCAATTAAAATATACTTTTACAAGCCGAAGTGGTTGGACGGACCAATTACAAAAATTGTTTCGACTTGGTAAATTAACAGAGTATTTTTTTTTACGATTTTGTGATGAGGATTTAAAAAAGCCATGATCCAGTAAAAAAATACTTTTCTTAGATTGAAAATGTCTCTACTATCCCATGATAATTATAAAAAATTCTGACATACCCTTTCTACCAGTTCTGGGCATTACTTCGAGTGGGTTTTAGTTACCGACCGAATAACATACACACAATACCTTGTCCTTAAGTCCTTACACATAATAAACCTAATATCAATTCGTTAATAACTTATCTTAATTACTTTACAATCGAGGAGGATAAAGTATGACTGCATACAGAGCAGCGAGAATGGGGGCAGTGAGCGGTGGCGGGGGGGCTGAGCAGTAAGCCCGCGGTTGCTGGCCGCACGCCGCCACATCCTGAGCGAGTACGAAAGCCATCCTCTTCAGCAGGTTGCTGGCAGAGCTGGAACACGAGCGGCCTGCGTGCGAGACGCACATCAGGAACGCGTCTCTTGCGCTGAAACAGAGCGGAACATTCACTGATCGAACAAGGCAAGATATGCATGTATGTAAGGTGAGTGTCTTTGTTTCACAATTTCTTATAGTCTAATACTACTAATGTCTCAGTTAGACTCCATTTTGATTTCCAATGAGAACTTTAATAATACTTTTCAAATTTGATAACATCACTGCTTTGATAGTTATCGCGGTACAATCGCATTGGTACAAACAAAACGTAAGTACACAATGTGTTCTCGTCCCAACTCGATAAGTAGTTACTTAGATTACATTCGTCTTCGTTTCCTTTACAAAGTTATTTTTGGTTTTCTTTTAAATATGTACAACCTAGGGTTTATATGTAGTCGAGATCTATAAGAGGACGGTTCATTAATTGCCTTGACGGCGTAGAGGCGTGAAGGATACAGTTTGTCAGCTATAAACACATACATTATTATTTATCGAAGCCAAGTCAAAGCCGAAAGAATCCTTCACGTTTTCTCTTCCCGGAGAGCGATAGTGATGGATCTAGGCGCATCCCGTCAAATTGGATTACTACATGTGACTTATACATCACGCCGCGGCCTCAACCTTCTAGGTCAGCTTAAATATTTTTGATACGAGTATATCTTTCTATTAGCTGTCGCCCGCGGCTCCGCACTCGTTAATGTCGATTCTGCGGGAACGGTAGGTACTTTTTTCCGGGAAAAAAGTAGCCTTATATATGTAGTATGTATATATGTGGTAGGCATGTATTAATAAAGTAAAGGTATTAATAATAATTTATTTGTGTGCACACCCCATACATCCATACCTACAAACTTGCGCGTTTATAATATTGAGTAAGGATTTATTTCTATCGTCTTGTTTGTTTCGGTTCCGATAGGATTTTGAGATTTGGTATCCTTGAATAATAATCAAAATGATGCCAGTCTCCTTTTACGAGACATAATCAACAACATTAAAACTTGAATTCTATCCCATAACTAAAGTTCTACCTGACCCAGGCTATTTTCAATGTGGGATTATACATCGCCTAGACAATATAAGTTGTTTGAATCCACAATATAGGTACATATAATTTATCTATTGTTTTAATGAGATAAAATTCCTTTGACTGCCTGGCTCTTATTTTTTCCGACTATAATTAGGTAAAACACAGATGTAGATGTACTTAGATAGCACCTACTTCGCGCTCCGAACCCCGACCAAGCGTCATGGTTGACCGCGGCTACTGACAGTCCGCGCGCTTCTGTAATTGCAGCCGGAACGTTACGTTGCGCAAAACTAAAAATTCCTCGTTGCGTGATTATTAACTGAAGCACCCAAAGGCAAGGACATATTTGCTATAAGGCTTTTTAACAATAGGCGTGAAAAAGTGTGTCAGTTTGGTTTCTATGGTTTCCATACAAAAATCGGCAGGCTTGGTTTTAATATCTGTGTTCATCGGTCTGGCAACTACGCCAATAGAAATACACACACCGCAAGTAACTCGTGAAACATTCGCGTAAAACTGAAACATAACATTCATCTTTTAGTCCTGGGTAAATGAGTATATTATACCTTTGTATTCTCGTCTATGGTATTTTTCCTAGTAATTTTATTTATTTTACTCTTTTATTATAGGTACCTATCGAAAGAAATGTTAGTTATTATCTATAAGGTACATAAATAAATAAGTTATACCTAATGCATAATAAAAACACATGAAGAAAAGCAATATATTGTCCAATGGTCCATCTCAATAATACCTATTGGCTCTGATTCTGTCTTTTGTACTTTTCTATTATAAAGGACATAAGGGCACTAAAATGAACAAGCAAATAATAGAAAATATCCGCTAAATTGATTGAGGGTTCAAAGGAACGGCCCAAATCCCTTACGAGATATTCTACATTTGAGGTATAAAAAATTGAAGTACATTGAGTTGACACAACGTCAGATCTGCTTGCTTCTGTCCATTTTTTTTTAAATCAATGCTTCTTCTTAATTCCCGCCGCGTGAAGGAATTTGTCATATTAAAATATGACATCAGAAGGATATCCGCTGCGAAAGGCACTGGCTTTGATTCCTAGTGTAGGGGAATAATAATATGTTACAGCATGAATGCTGTCTCAATAGCGGAATCTGGGCTCCGCCGCACTAGAGCTGAGGATGCAACCTGGAAAATGCTTAGGAGGAGGATCGAGAATATTGGTCGTAGAGAGTAATGGTCAGGGGTGTCAACCACAACTGCCTGTTTGGTGGTTGCAGGTATGGTATTTCCCCCATTCATCCAAGTAAGTAGTAACCCAATACCTATCATTCCCTTTCCAAATCCAACAAATTCCTATCCTTCCCCAGCTTTAAAATGCTTGCGATGGGCAGCAGCATAGGAAAGATAAGAAGCCAAAGAAATTGCGCTCGCTAACCCGCCTGCCAAGCGTAGTGAGTATGTCAATATTCTACCATGGAACGAAGAATCTTTGGGAGAGTCCAGTGGACTTTTTGTGCTGTAATGACGATGATGACAGAGAGTATTACCAGCACATTTCACCGTTCCTGTTGAAGTACCCGAGTTGCTGCTGCGCGCGATCACTGATATCTCGAACTGCATCTTGTAGTTCGTCCACACAACGAGTCCAGTCGGGTGACACACGGCCCCAGCATTGTGGCTCTTTCAGGAACTCTGCAAATATATACATCTTCAAAATACAAATTTAAATAGGTACTGATAAGTTGTATATAAAAAGCAGTTATGAATAGTATTTTTTATGTAAACATTTTTATACAGGGTGATTTTGAACTCCCTGGCAACATTTTAATGACGGAATCAGAATCCCAAAAAAATGGATGTACATTTTATTTGGGATTCTGATTCCGACACAAGAAAAAGGTAAATCATTTATGAAAAAATAGAGGCTGGTCCTTGAATATGAATGAGAGATCCAATTTTTTACCTTTTTTCTAAAAAATAAAATAAAGACGGTTGAGTCAAAATACCTACTAATAACTTTTATGGTTATGATTTGTTGCATTTGTCATCACACCACCCAAATAGCAGAACAACTATTAAAACATAAAGAGAAAAAATATATATGCGAAACGAAGTTCGCCAGAAAGACATTATATAAAAAAAAGAGGTCTAAACTTTTACTCGGTATATATGTAGATAGCGTCTGGGAATATAAAGGTTGGTTATCATTAGGCCAGTTTACTGTAATTAGAATTTTAAATAAACGTCGCAAATATTTCCGAGTCGCAGTGAAGAAACAGTGCAGTCAGTATTTTGTAGAATTTGCATCATAGTGCAATCAAAATTCTACTGTGATCGCAGATCCGTATGTCCTGTATAGATTGGAAATCCAGATTGGAATTCCCAATCGCAGTAATGTTATTTGGGCTCGTTCTGCTAATTTATAGATCTTGTTGACTTCACTTGACTGTAAATTATTCAGGATGAATTTGAACTTCTTGGCAATATTTAAATTTTGTAATCATGCATGATCACTAAAATTAATACTATATCGTAAAATAAAGTCTCATACAAATCCACAGAAGTGCATGTCGAATAACTGGATAATTAAGTCTACGTACCTTTGGACTTTGACTTTATTACAAACTAAACTTTTTTACATAGAATTTAAAGTAAACGAAATTAAAACCTACTTTTATTGAGAACTCGTACTCTCATTGAGTCAAAATATTCCACGCGGGTAGGATTCCAACTAGCAACTTGGTCTTTGTATTCTTATGTATTATGTCCTACATAGGTATCTGTATAAGCTTCTTTATTCCCCATACCTTTTAAGTGCCTAAACAGATTTGGCTGTTTGGTACATATTGTAAGGATCTTTGCCTTATCCCGCGTGACATATATTTTTTTTGGCCATCATATTTTTATTTTTCATCGAAAAAAACTTGTTCTTTTGGCCTATAAGTATTACACACATGTGTCAGGCGCTTAGCGCTGCTGGCGAAAATGACAAATAGTTCTTATTTCAAATTTAGGAAATTAACTGCACGTAACAATACTTTCAATCTTTTGACGTATCTTTTTCTATAAAACTCTTTAGCAACATGGTGTTTGTTCGATGTTTGTACAATATTTTTTCTCATATTATATGATATTTCTTAATAAATTGATTGATTCCCAATTAAAATGGATTTCGAAATCAAAATGTACCAATTGGTATTTAAATGTAAAATGTTGGACTGGAAAAAAAAGATATGAAATGGAAGTTGCTTCCGCGCAGATCGTTAAAACTAAACAAAACCGATTGCGGTAACGGGCGTGTCAATAGGCGATGTGGATCACTGTTTTGATTCCGTTTTCACCTACAACGCCATCACCAATATGCCACAAAGTCTCGTTTAGCCTTATGGTCCTAGTCTTTGCCTACAGCGTAAGTATCAAATACATTGTTGTTACAATTTAAACAATCATACGATGTTATAAGTCAGCATCCCACAATACAAGTTTCAAAAGTGACTTTCGAGCTTGCTCAATTTATTTATTAACTAGCTTTCGCCCGTGGCTCCACCCGCGTCAATCTCAATCCCTCGGGAACAGTACTTTTTCCCGGGATAAAATGTACCCTATGACCTTCTCCGTACCCATGATAACGTGTATGCAAAATTTCATAATGATTGGTTCTGTAGTTACAACGTGAAAGTGTAACAAACAAACAAATAAATAAACAAACAAACAAACTCACTTTCGCATTTATAATATTAGTTAGGATTAGTTAGGATTTGACCTATAGAAGGAAGCTTATTTTGATGTAGATCCACATAAGCCGGTGAATTGATGCCGGCTGCTCGGTCGATGCGACATATAAGTCTAGTCCAGACGCATTCAAATGCCGTCCATAGAACTTCCGCGGTGAGGTAGTATTATGGGTGACCTGAATCAAGTGCCGCCGCTACAATGGACTGGCGTTACGTATTTACGGTGCATAATTTAATGAATTACCTGTCCATGTTTCCATGCGAATTATTCACGAATTCCATCCCATTCAGTGTAATTACGCAAATAATGCACGCGAATTCGCTGACATTCGATCTAAGTAGCGACGGGAGCATTAATATCTAAACACTTCGGTTCTTAAGTTAATGTTATAAGGTCTTAAATGGAATAAAATTTAATACTTGTGTATGCTCGTGTTGTACTTAAATGTGCTACAAACTCACAGCGAAATTAGTACGAACTTTATGAAAATATTAAACATACATCAACGCAACCGAATGCTAATTTCTTCCTAACGTATGGATGCATTTCATTTAACTAGACATATAGTAGGCCTTATTTATATTAACTACAACATTAAATGCAACTAGTTAATAGTAGGGCTCGTTAATATTAAACTTACTTATAATAATTACAACATTTCGTGTGAAAAATAGATATTATATATTGTTTGTTTCACTTGTTACTTACTTATTTTTTTAGTTTTATGCTTACAGTTTTATGACTAAAGTTATGATAGACTTACCTCTCCTAAGCGCTGTTTCGTTGGTGCACAGGAAACGCATGAGCGCGCGAGCCCCACCAATTTGTTGCTGCACCAGCTTCTGGCCGTCCGTGGGTAGGCAACGCTTTATCCAGGCATCCATACATGCCATCCCCGTCTGGTATGCCCTGAACACACAAATAAAGAGTAAAGTCAATGTTTGGTAAATAGTTTTATCTCTTACTTGTTTATTCCTTATTATATTTATTCCCAAACCTTAAATAGAACTGAGGCTCACATCATCATTGGCCACTCCATCTTAACAGAATGTTGCAGTAGCATCATGGATTTAAGTTACATCTACGTCTATGACTGACCAGTCCGATAGCTGCTGACATATTTTACCACACTTATCGCACTCAAACTGGAAAACGGGCGTCGCATATTGTAAGGGTCACAAGACCACGTTTAAGGTAGACTTTGAAGTTGAGCGACTGCGACTGACATTGGCGGAAAAGTGGGTGCAAGTGGAAAACAGAACCAAAATTGATACGATTTTATAATATAAACATCGAGATAGATAGGTCTATTGATATGATTTCTCATATTTTCGCTAATTTCTCGAATTGTTTTTCGAGTTCAAGGTATATATGTATGTGAGTTAGTTTTTTTATCCCATTATGACTTCTGTCTCAACTTGATAACCCGAAGGTAAGACGTGCTTCGGATTGTTAAGAGGCCCCATTAATTATAAGAAATATTTCAACGGATTTGGGCATATGGGGTTAGAATCTTTACTCTCCCGCGTGATATAGGCTATTTTTACGGTTCTTAGAAGGTTGCATTTTGATGAGAACTAATTGTCAACGAATAAATAAACAGATGAAATTTATTCTAATTTTGATTAAAAAAGTCTTTTATTTGAGGATAAATTACCGAATAAAAATAACTTCTACGAGATCCCTAATCGCAAATTTGTCTTCGGTGGTGACGCGCAGGGTAGAAAATTTAAAGCCTCTCAAAATTTGTTGGCGATCTTTCTACGTTTTTTCTCACTTTTGTGCTCCTTTTTACAAGTAGCATTTAACTTGCAATGTATGTATGTAACTATGTTGGTTCGGGTGGAAACTTGTATTGAGTTGAAATTTTGTAGGTATACTTTAGTTCAGATTCAGATTTTTATTGCAAGTCAGAAGTTCGAAGTTGTTATGATAAGATAAGTACAAGTGACGTCCTGCAAGGGTACAGCAAACTAGAGGGCAACTAGTTGCCAATTTACTTACTAATAAAATTTTGCTATTTAATATTTTTCATATGATTTACATAAATAGTAGAGAAATCAAAGTAAGTTTTCAGTAAAGTTATCATCGAAACATTCAGATATATTGTAATAATGTTATACATTTATTTATGAGCATTATTTTTAGATTGTAAACAAATAGTGACGATTTTTCTATATTTTTTAAATAATTATGATTATGGTTGCATATTTTTATAGCTATATGATGGGAGCTGGAAGAGACTAGTTTCATTTTGGTATTTGGTCTTTCTAATTTGTTTAGGTCTCTATTGTTTCTTTTGTTTATGTTTATCTTTTGTGTGTAAAGAGCTTCATGTTTCCTAACAAATTTGCATGACTCTAAATCAGGATTTGATGTTTCACAAAATATGATCTACAGGATGTTGATCATATTTCGTGAAACATGATTTGATCAATATTGACAAGTACTCTAATAAACTGTTTTTGTAGTGTAAATAAGTATATCGTTCAGTTTACAAGAGTTTGGGTGACAATGTGTGACGTAATTCAAAATCTGACATGGTAGAACACCTAAGATGGAGGACTAGCTATTTTTGATGCCGACAAATCTCCTCCGACAATTTAGGTATCAAATTAAAGGGCTTGTTGAAAATAACTCGAAAAATAAAGTGATGTACAGTCAGCCAATGAGATATCTGACCCCCTACAACAGCGCCATTTTTCGCAAACTAAAGAAACATCCGTGGTTTAAACCCAAAGATAAAAATATACAAGTGTAATATCCTTTGCGACTAGTGCCATCAATTGAATTGTGAATGAACAAATAAGGTTAATAAGCAGAAATCTGATACCCTTGACGACTAATGCCATCTATTCGATTTTTGATAAATAAAACAAGCCCTAGCATACGATACGCTTATTTCAAAGATACTTCAATAGTTAGATGTGGCGCAAGTGGTAGGCACTACGGTTTAATAGTTAGTGTGATTATGAATGAACAGGTTCAAATCCTCCAAGTAAGCGGAGCGATGGAGAGTTCAGAGTGGGACAATTTGGATATGGAGAACGGAATGACAGGGGCCATAGGCTGGCTGATTTCCTGGAAGAAGAGGGACTCTATGCGATGAACTCTTTCTTCCAGAAGCCGCCTCATAGAAAATGGACTTGGATGGGCCCCAGCAGAAGAGACCAACTCCCTGTCAAAAACGAGATAGACTTCATCTTGTCGACGAGGAGAGAGATATTCAACGATGTCTCTGTGATCAATAGGATTAAAACCGGTAGCGATCACCGAATCGTGAGAGGCATCGTGAATATCAATCTCAGACGAGAGAGGACTCGCTTGATGAAGTCTACGCTCCGACCATCACCGATCCATATCCAGAATGTCGACAATTTCCAACTGGAACTCTTAAATCGCTTTGATTGCCTAAAGGATTGCGTTACAGTGGACGAGCTAAACAATGGGTTTGTGGAAACTGTCCAAGCGGTGGGATCAAAGTTTTTTAGGTCCCGTCCCAAATACAAACCCCAAAAGATCTCGCCCCAGACCCAGGAGTTGATGGCCGCGCGACGCTCCACGCCGCTGCAGACCTCCGAAGACGTAAACGTGCATCGGCAGCTCAATAGACGAATCCAAAAGTCCTTGCGACACGACATTCGCTCCTTCAATACCGAGCGTATTAAGGAGACGATAGAGCAAAATAAGGGCTCCAAAGTGTTCGCAAGAGTGGAGTCGTTTGGGCAAAGTCGATTAACGAAGCTGAAGACGGAGGACGGCAGCGTGGCGTCGACAAAGGCCGAGGTGCTGGGAGAGATCGAGAGGTTTTATGGGCAGCTTTACACCTCAATAGCCAAACCCATTGTCAGCTTGGCCAAAGATCCGAGAGCCAAGCTAACCCGTCACTATACCGAAGACATCCCGGACATCAGCCTGTACGAGATTAGGATTGCCCTCAAACAGCTAAAGAACAACAAGGCGCCGGGCGAGGACGGAATTACAGCAGAGCTTCTGAAAGCGGGCGGAACGCCGGTACTGAAAGTCCTTCAGAGGCTCTTTAATTCCGTTCTGTTCGAGGGCATTACGCCGGAGGCGTGGAACAGGGGTGTGGTGGTTTTGTTCTTCAAAAAGGGTGATAATACTCTACTGAAGAACTATAGACCCATCACACTCCTGAGCCACGTCTATAAGCTGTTTTCGAGGGTGATCACGAATCGTCTCACGAACAGGCTCGATGCTTTCCAGCCACCCGAACAAGCCGGTTTCCGAAAAGGCTACAGTACCATAGACCACATCCATACGCTGCGGCAGGTTATACAGAAGACCAAAGAGTATAACCGGCCATTATGCTTAGCGTTTGTGGACTATGAGAAAGCCTTTGATTCGGTCGAAACATGGGCCGTGCTTCAGTCCCTCCAGCGATGCCGCATCGACCATCGGTATATCGAAGTGTTGAAGTGCTTATACAGCAACGCCACCATGTCAGTTCGAGTACAGGAGCAGAGCACGAAGGCTATACCATTGCAGCGAGGTGTGAGACAGGGAGACGTCATATCTCCGAAACTGTTCACCGCTGCTCTGGAGGATGCTTTCAAGCTCCTGGAATGGGAAGGACTTGGCATCAACATCAATGGCGAGTATATCACTCACCTTCGATTTGCCGATGACATCGTTGTTATGGCGGAGACGCTGGAGGACTTAAGTACCATGCTCAATGACCTCAATGGAGTTTCCCAACAGGTGGGCCTTACAATGAACATGGACAAGACGAAAATAATGTCGAATGTCCATGTTGTGCCTTCACCGGTATTTGTTGGGAACTCCGTCCTTGAAGCTGTGGACCATTATGTCTACTTGGGTCAATTGATCCAGGTTGGCAGTTCCGGCTTCGAGGACGAGGTGTTTCGACGAATCCGACTCGGCTGGGCAGCGTTCGGAAAGCTCCGCCATGTCTTCTCGTCCAAAATACCTCAGTGCCTGAAGACGAAAGTCTATAATCAATGTGTGTTACCAGTGATGACTTACGGGTCCGAAACGTGGTCCCTTACTATGGGCCTCATAAGAAAGCTCAAGGTCGCTCAAAGAGCTATGGAGAGGGCTATGCTCGGTGTTTCTCTGCGAGATCGAATCAGAAATGAGGAGATCCGTAGAAGAACAAAGGTCACCGACATAGCTCAGCTCTTTGAAGTGGCAGTGGGCGGGGCACATAGCGCGCAGAACCGATGGCCGATGGGGCAGAAAGATTCTCGAATGGCGACCACGTACCGGCAAGCGCAGCGTCGGACACCCACCGACCAGATGGTCGGACGACCTGACTAAGGTCGCAGGAAGACGCTGGATGCAGGCCGCTTCCAACCGGTCGTATTGGAAATCCTTGGGGGAGGCCTATGTCCAGCAGTGGACTTCTTGCGGCTGATATGATGATGATGATGATGAAATCCTCCAAAGCTTTTTATTTTTTACAAATATCACCAACTTCGTATTGTGATGTTGGTGTAATTTTGGTTGTTTTAACATAATGTTACCGAGCTAATTACTGTGAATAAAAAGCATTTTAAATTTTTAATTACTTTATTACATCAAAAAAATGTAACAGTGAAATAAATACCTGCCTACTTAATTCAAACTATGATTAATCTTCTGTAGAGAGAACCAACATGTTACTTAATAAGTAACAATTTACATCTCTCAACTTCTTTTTAATCATAGTATTATATTTTTTTAAATGTGTAGCGTCAAATAGTGCTATGTGAATAACTTTGCTTCGATAATAGTATAAGAATGAATATAAACCTATGGCATTAAATGAATTTTAATATGGGAGAGGGTGACCCCCATTTTGAAGCTTTTGTTCAAGTCTATTTGTCATTTCACTTACCATGTTAGATCAGATCACATATCACTTATGCGCATATTTATTAATTTAGTATAACCTTTTTGTCTAAATTGATTTAAATCAAACTTTACTCGTGTCTCGTGTCCCAGTTAAGCACTATTTGACCCTACAATCTGGGATTTTAATTGGTCACTCAATAACAGTTAGATCACAGAACAATTGTCTTAAATAAAATATATTCTACATTGCAAACTGTTGGAATCACCACATCTCATAAATTTTCCAAGTATTTTTCTTTATTCATCCGGCCGCCGAATTTTACCAGCTCCCCTGGGCCCATTGAAGACATCTGTCCCCAATAACCTGCAAAACAATAATACGATCAGTTACCTATTATTCTACACTGCGTAATACACTAGGTATTAAATATTATTATTATTTTACTTCACTATTTAATGAATATTTTTACCTAATGTTATCCTGCCACTGTTCTCAAAGGCATTATTTTGATGGCTATGCGCTGGCCATGTCTTCTCCGCAATATTTTTCTGCCATCATCATCAGACTTAAAACTTTTTTCATCAGAATAAAATACGATCTCGTTCTTGTTGAATGTTTCCTCACTGTTTCAATTGAAATATTGTAGTGTATATGTTACGCCAGTTGACTCCGAATCCACAAACGGACGGTGTTTCTCTGTAAGAGATATATTTATCTTAGACATTTATCACAAACCCTATGTTTTACGGAACAAAAAATAGTGTGACAATTAAGTAAGTATATTAAATACTTATAATTTCTACTTACCGCGATACCTAACTCTCTAGATATAAATACTTTAAATACTGTGGTTGTCTTCACAATACAATATTAGCTTTCACAAAATCTGCTATATAAGATGAAACGGGATGCCTAATAACTGGTGGGTTTTGGATCACTACACAGTAATCGCAGTATCTTAATTGTGACGCGAGTGAACAATATTTTTGATTAGTTGGTATCAGGTATAAATAAATCTGATAGATTACCCTCAATTTATTTGTTAAAGCAATGCGTTGCAGTTGGTGACAATGATGTCATAGCAGTAGAAATAGATAGCCAATTTCGCCCGAGACGTCATATCGTCGGTTGGCGTATTGAGATGAGCGCTAGCTTCTCAAGTCGTGGGTCCATAGTTCGAATCGAACTTTACGTAGGATTGTTTTTGATTCTTTCTTGTTCTTACCATTGATGATTACTTGAATTATTAGCTGAGATTATTAGAAATACAAAATTTGCAACTGAGCAGGTTATCAGAAACAAGTTTATACCAGCAGTTGTCTGTCTACTTGCCAAAAATCACGGTAGGTGGCGCTTCACAGCAAAGTGTGAATTTACGTTTTAAAAGTCAGGGGGTCAGGTATCTGCTTGGCCGACTGTACCTACATAGAAGTTTTTTACATATTCTTATTCTGTATGTACTATAAGTCATATAGTTACTTGTAAAGTATTATTATTAGATTTTATTTGCGTATCCAGTTTTTAAAATTTTTGTTTAGGTAGTATTTTTATCCTCTGTGATATTGCTAAGTTTAATAGCGGTCTCCATAGCGCAGTGGTTAGCACGCCAGTTTGCGATAGGATAGGTTCGATTACCAGCGTGGTAATACTTGTATTTTATCTTCACAGATGTGGTATGAAGTACATGTACGTGGTTCTGGAAATACACAAAAAGTCACATAGGCTGTGAAATCTTTTGCAAAATCAGATCAGCACGAATGCTGTCATAATAGCGGACACCGGGCTCCGACGCAACGGAACTGAGGATGCAACCGGAAAATGCACAGATGATGATGATTATGACTAAGTTAAATGAACAAACAAGTAAGTAAAATCCTGTGCTATAAAATAATCCTGTAAGCATAGCACTGAAGTTTTCAAAGCTTAATCGGGCTTTTTTGATGATTTCGGTTTTGGGATTAATTGTGGTAAAAATAATGTAACCTGGTTAATAAATCCTCTTTAGAGGTAATACGCTTAGCTGACCATGCACTTAGTTATTCGTCCAAGACTTAGTTTCTACGCTGCCAGCACGAAAAATAAAGAAATGGGCACCTTTCCTTTTTATCAGCGCAATAATTCACCTTTTTTTACTTCCGCTTATCTTTAGGTCTGGTGCCAAACATATTTTTTTTAGAAAATGGTATAGGCAGAGTAAAACTTTTTTGTGTTTCCTTTATGGGGGTCATCATTATAATGATACTAAATATATAAGAAACCCCTCTCTCTTTTTCTCATCATCAATCACACATTATGTAGGTATTCCTCGTTTTATCTCCTCCACTTCGCCCAATCATTAAAATCTTGTTCAGATACATTGCATGCCTCCATATCTTTTGGAAACACCCCGATCCATCTCGTTTTGAGTCGTCCTTTGGATCTTCGACCGGGAAAGAAGAGCAACTGATTGCTCATTTGGTCCGGTGACCGTCTTTTGACATGCCCATACCACCAGACACAAGAAAGCCTGCTAGACTTTCTTGCACCCTTGTCGGGTGGTCGTGAACAACTAGACTTCCTTGTACGTAGTCGTTATGGATTTTGTCATATCTAGTGACGCCAGACATTCCAATTTTTATTACCATACACAAGGACTGGTCTTATAATAGTCTTGTATACAATCCGTACCATCTTAACTGGCATCAATTTATCGCAGGTTACCAGTTACCGCTGTCCATTTTCATCATGCTGATGCTATTCAGTGCTGAATGTTGTGGTTGATAAATTTGTTGTACTCGTCACATTTTGTAACCGGTTGCACCTCGATGTATACGATGTATCCATATCTGGCTTATTTAGTGCTAGAAACTGGGATTTGGCACACCAAACCGTCGGTCTGCAACTGGTGCTTCCATGAAACAAGCGCTTTCTTTAGTTGTATCCGACTCTTTACACAAATAGACACGTCTTTCGTAGATAAATATCCACACAGTGTCAGTTTTCGCATATTCGGTAAGCGGAGCGATGACCACGCAGGATAGGAAGGGACTAAGGACTGAACCTTGATGTACACCTTCCGTTACAGGTAAAGGCTGTGTTCATCTACTACTGTTCTTACCATTGGCTTCATATTCCTGTACATGTCCACGATGATTTTAATATACATTTATAGGATATTTTTCTAACAAATACTCTACAATTGTGGAACTCGATCAAATGTTTTTTCCATATCTTAGAATGCTATGTACAATGGGCGTTGTTTGGCGCGATACTCTGGTAGGAACGAAGATGGGATCCGTAGTGGAGACGCCTGATATAAAGCCATATCGACCATATAAGAAATCTTTATTAACTATATTCAGATCACGTACATACTGACTTATGTTATAAACTAGCGACCCGGATGGATAAATTTTCCTCTTGAATCACTCTATGAAAAAAGAAACGCATCAAATCCGTTGATAATTTTAAAGATCTTAGTATACATAGGGACAAACAGCGGGAAGCGACTTTGTTTTATACTATGTTGTGAAGTGTAAACCGAATTAGATCAAATTTGGTGTAGATATAGTTTAATATACATACATGCAAGCAGAGTCGAGGATAAATTGAATATTAAAAAGTATTTCATAATGTATAACAAAAAAAAAAGGAAAAATATAAATCAAGTTGCCCAGCGCAGTGGCGGCACAATGAGTGAAAATACTATATTTCACATTTCCCTCTACAAATACTCCGTTGATATATTCAGTAGCCTTACTATTCCGAAGAGAAATAAGTAAGTAAACATTTTATTCTCCACATAGGATAAAAGAATATCCACAATCGAGAGCTGATCGAAGTTACAGAGTTTTGAAATATTGCAATACGGTTATGGCCCATCTCGCGCTGGAACAACCTAAACAACGTGTGTCTATACGTTATTTCAGCGAGATGAGCCAAAGAGGATACATGTAGTACTTTTAATTAAGAGAAAATTTTCAAAAATCTTAAACCTTTTTAACGCATATCCGTTCCGAACATTTCTTATTCGATATCGAAATGCAACGAGCTAAAAATCACTTTTGTTTTATGGGAGACCCCTTAAATATTTATTTATTCTGTGTTTTAGTATATGGCGGCAACAGAAATGCATCATCTGTGAAAAATTCAACTGTCTATCACGGTTCATGAGATACAGCCTGGTGACAGACGGACGGACAGACAGATAGACGGACAGCGGAGCCATATTAATGGGGTCCGGTTTGGGTACAGAACCCTAAAAACAAGACCATTCCAACAAAGATTACACCACATTAAATAAGCACATCGTGTGTATTCTATGAACCTACCTAAAAGGAAAAAAAAATCTATCTTATTAATATTAAAAATGTGTAACTTTGTATGAGACTCTTGATGTGCTTATGCGAAAGTCCGTAAATGTGAAATAATATTAAGGTACATACATAATTATCTTCGCGATAGACATCCAATATAATATTATTTCTAACAAGTACGTACCTAATCTAACATATTTTTTAATGGAGTTATCGCAATACTAATAAATAATGTATCCTAATTGGTGCAATAAAGAATATTTCATTCATTCATTCAATACAAGACTCATTCACTTGAGGGCTATGGCAAATACTTATTTTCTATCTTTATGTAGATAACATATCGAAACCAACCACCCGTCGATTTAAATGTGTTCTGATTACACAATACAAAACGAAAACATGAAGAAAATAGCCGAGACCGAGCGAGACCTTCGCCCTTACATTTGAGCTATTAGCCCGTGAATGGTGACCCTCGCTCGTGTAATTATTTCGGGAGGCCGCATAAATTGTCTCATTTTATGTTTCTGAAGTGTATTACATTTCTACTCTTCTGAATATAACGTTAATGATGTCAGAAAAACTGCAATTTACACTTTAAAAGTACCTACATAGAAGATTTTACAAAAAAATATTCAATTAAATCCTCTTCCACGCTGATCAAGGTCTGGTCCCGGAGAGCCTGTTTGATAAAACCGATAACCACGCGAACGATGTCGCGGGAAACAGCTTGTATTAAAACATTCGGTTTTCAAGCGTGCCAATAAAGCACACTTATAAATAAATGTATGAAGCTTTGAAGCATTGTTCTTCCCAAACGTGGCCTTGAGCATCCTTTAGATCTTGAGTCAGTTCAGCTGATATAAAAGCCAATATATATACTATGGATAACCGGAAGTCGGCTCGGTGGCCTAGATAGTCTATTTAAGACGGTACTGCACGAAATTGTGAAAATTGCCGTGTTTTCAAATCACTAGTACTATGCGCTGAATTAATTAAATACATCAAAAGTATTTGTATAATTTAGATCAATCCTTGAACAAGATAGCCCCTTTGTTGGAATTTGAAACAGATACATATGAAATTTAAAAATGATATATATACGGTATGATATCTAAAAGCATTTTTCTTCGAAAGCTTTGTAATTTTTACGTCTAGAACAATAATTCTCACATGACAATATTTATATGTACGTCTCGGAGGTCGCCCCCTTTCTTATTTTTTTTTATAAAATATTAAAACTATTAAGACTTTCATCTTTTTTCTTAATCGCCGAATATTTCTGCGCAGCCTAACGGCTCGTTCACGAGTACGCGCGACAGGCGCTCGCGTCGGAGGCTGGCGCTCGCGTCAGAGGCAGGCGCCGCACAAAGTCATACAAACGGTACAAGATATTCACGAAAAAAAAGATAGGGCGACTCGGATGCGCGCAAACACAGCGCGGCAGCTTTGCGCCAAAGTAGAGAGAGACGGCATGCTGTGCCAGACCTTAAGTTAGAACGAGAGCGGTAGTGAGTCGGTGGACGTAATCAGATTGACTGTATTTGTTAATAAATTTTTAATAAGAATAGAATATTTAAAGTTTTTTTCTTCAGCGTGATATGTATGTAGACATTTAATTTTACATTTTTAATGGTAACATATAATAGGTATAAATAGAGGTAAGTACCTAAAACGATGTATTTTCAACCGACTGTAAAGAATGGTGAAGGTTTTCAATTCGTCGAAACCTTTATTTTTTGTGTGTAGTGGTTATCTACCAAAAAATCGTTATATTTCAATTCCTTTACAGAGAACCTTTACAAATTCACTCCTATGCCTAAATTCAGACAATGAGCAGTGTATCATACAAGATCTTCTAGACAAGTTTAGCTCGTATAGGGTAGAAGCGGGTAATCCCAGTCAGGCGACAATCCCGGTCAGCACACTAACTCACAAAATATTTGGTTTACGGGCACCCACACATGCAGAGACGGTGGCGTGATTGTTCCCCGCCCGACGCACCGACCCCCGTTCAGTTCCGACCGCGCAGCGCTGAGAGCGAGACGAGTGTTTGTTTCGAGGCATTTTCTTACAACTTTTTGGTCGTAGATTATAAGACGTGAGTATCAAAATATTCATATTTCATTAAGTTTTTACATTTTTTGTTATGAATTAATCATCTAGCTATCCATGTGATTAGATATTTAAAGCAATTTGCAATAAGTTTTATCTTAAATTATTATTAACCTCAAAAAATCATAGATGGGTAATGCCGGTCACGCTGACCGGTATTATCCGCAAGGCAGTTGTACAAGTAGATGATATATTTTGTAAAAAAAAAAAGATTAATTGTAATTTGATCGTCACATGTATATTCTTTGTCTTATACATAAACAATTCTTATTCAATTCTAGAATGCCACGGATTAGAAGCAAAGGATTGAAGGTGAAATGGAGCCAAATTGATTTAATCATGGCATTCCAACTCGTCGATGAAGGGACACCGGTAAGAGAAGCAGCACGTTTAACTGAGATTCCCTTTTCAACCCTCCAAGAAAGACTGAAAAAGAGAAACTCTGACTCCCCGTCTCTGGGAAGGAATCCAGTATTCACAAAAGAACAGGAAACGGAAATGGCAGATCAAGTAAAATATCTCGGTAAAATATTTTATGGCTGTACTTCGATTCAAATCAGAAAGATGGCTTATGAATATGCTGTTAAAAATAATTTGAAACACAACTTTAATGAAGAACAGAGAATGGCTGGCAAAGATTGGCTTATGGGTTTTATGAAAAGAAACAATTTATCTGTCCGTAAAGCAGAAGGTACAAGTTTAAACAGAGCAACCGCTTTTAATAAAGATGAAGTCTATATATTTTTCACGCTGCTTGGGGAGTTGATGGAAAAATACAATTTTTTACCGAGAAATATTTACAACGTGGATGAAACTGGGATCACCACAGTACCAGAGCCAGGTAAGATTATTACTGAGACGGGACAAAAACGTGTGGGGTCCATAACATCTGGTGAAAGAGGTAAAAATGTAACAGTTGTTTGTGCAGTAAGTGCAACGGGAGTGTACCTGCCCCCCATGTTTATATATCCCCGTCAAAGGAATTCACCAGCTCTAGAAAATGACGGCCCACGTGGCGCTATATATCGCTGCTCAAAAAATGGATGGATTAACGAAGACCTTTTCTTAGAGTGGCTAAAACATTTCGCCACTTTAACTAAACCTTCGGAGAATGACCCCATACTGCTCATATTAGATAATCATTTTAGTCACGCGTATGAGTTTTGTAAAATAAACAACATTACAATGCTGTCGTTACCACCGCATGGATCTCATCGGATTCAGCCTTTGGACGTATCTATCTTTAGTCCTTTTAAATTAGCATATAAACAAGAGTGTAACATTTTAATGAAATCTGAATTGAAACGAACGATCGGTCAAAATGATGTTGCCTCTCTATTTAGAAAAGCTTTTCAAAAGATTGCCACCATTCCAAAGGCTGAAGCAGGATTTGCTGCTACCGGAATATATCCTCTTAACCCAGATATATTTACTGACGAAGACTTTCTGGCTGCTGAAGTATTAAACAACTGTGAGTCAGCGGTGGCAGTGGATGAGAGGCGTCGCATGGACAATAAGACACCGGATCAAATGATTCCATTAACCACAGACCTTCATAGATCAGTACCAAATTCACCATCCATTCTTGAAGATCATAGCCGAAGAACTCCTACAAAATCGCTCCAAGTTCTGGAAAAAATAACCCATGATATACCTGATATACCTTCAACTTCAGCAGTCACCTCAAACAATACTCTTCAGCCCCAATCACCAGCTTGTACTACTCCAGAAACCAGTGCAGTGATATCTGACCGAGATCTGCGAACGTATTTAGAAGATTCTGAACCCTCAACTTCAGGAGTCAAAGATCTTCTTCCAATTCCGAAAAAGATTGAGATTAATAAGAAAGCCTGTCGAAGACAGCACGCAAAAATTCTTACTAGCACTCCTTATAAAGCTGCTTTGATAGAGAAAGAAGAACGAAGAGCAAAAAGAGAAAAGAAGAAAGAAAGCAAATCCAAAGAGACTAAAAGGAATCCAGGAACAAAGACAGCTAAGAAAAGACCAGCGAAAGCATCTATAAGGAAGGTGAAAAAAAGGGTGCTACTCGAGAAAAATAATAAAAGTTCATCTAATTCAGAAGTTGAAATGACTGACGTACGGGATGATAACGACACCGATATTGACGATTTGGAAAACAAGTGTCTCATTTGCGATGATTACGGTCGTAACAATGAATTGTGGTATAGGTGCGTTCGGTGTGGGCTCTGGGCTCATGCTGAGTGTTCGGGTTGTGATTCACCTGAAGGCTACACCTGCGATTTGTGTCGCTAAAGGCTTGACCGGCATTGCCGTCCTACTGACCGACATTACCCGCCAGGGTTGGTAATAGCGGTCAAAGCCCTTTTTTTTTCAAATGTTTATTGTTATTTGATTTTTAAACATATTGATCTCGTTGATTGTGATAATTATAGAAGGATACTTAAAGTTATGTTTTATTAATAGTTTTGAAATAAAAGGTTGATTTTTCTATATTTTTTGTGTTATTTGCCTTAGGTGACCGGCAATACCCATCCTTACCCTACTAAAATTAAGAGAATATTAGCATGGGTTTTACGATTTAAGAATATTAAGCAACATAAACAAGCATATTTATCTCTTCAAGAACTAAAGAAAGCAAATATATTATTAATTAAGTATGTACAACAGCAAGCATTTTATGAAGACATTAGCAATTTAAAAAAGCAAATTAAAATTAAAACTACAAGCAAAATATTAAATTTAAATCCTTACCTTGATGCAGATGGTATCGTCAGAGTAGGCGGGAGGCTGCGGCATGCGGGCTTAAGTGAGGATGTAAAACACCCCATTATACTTCCTAAGGACAGCAGATTATCAGATTTAATAATTGACTACACCCATAATGTACTTACCCTTCATGGCGGTGCCAGAGTAACAGCAGCGGCAATTCGACAGAGGTACTGGATAATTGGTGGGAATCGAGCGGTTAAGAAGCGGTTGCGTAACTGCGTTACATGTCGCAGACACAATCCAACGAAGCAACAACAACTTATGGGGGACCTACCTCCAGCCAGATGTAACCCCACTACCCCATTCTATAACACAGGGTGCGATTTCACCGGTTACCTATCAATCAATGCTAACAAGGGTCGTGGTGTAAAAACCACTAAGGGATACGTCGCCGTTTTCATATGCATGGCGACTAAGCTCGTGCATCTGGAGCTAGTCTCCGATCTATCATCCTCGGCGTTTCTGGCAGCACTACGAAGGATGGCATCCAGGAGAGGCTGCCCTCGCCATATGTACACTGATAATGGGACCAACTTTGTAGGGTCGAGCAAGATATTGGAACTGGAATACGAGCATTATCAAAAATTGTTCACCGACAATCAGTTACTGGCAAATATCACTGACATGCAAATTGAATTTCATACGAACGCACCCTCCTGGCCCTCAGCGGGGGGTCTCTGGGAGTCAGCTGTAAAAAGCTTGAAATATCATTTAAAAAGGGTTATCGGCGACCAAAAACTTACTTACGAAGAGTTCTCCGCAATCTTAGCACAGTGTGAAGCAGTGCTAAACTCAAGGCCTCTTTGTCCTTTGACAGAGGACCCAGAGGACTTAGACTTCCTAACGCCATCTTCATTTATCAACATCAGTAGTAATTTAAATGTGCTAGAAACTGAGTCAGATATGCGTACACGATGGTATCTGACTCAAAAAATAGTACGAGACATTTGGCGGAGATGGCGCAATGAGTATCTCAGTCAACTAACATCCAGAAGCAAGTGGAAAACAGAGCAAGCCAATATACAAATCAACGATATTGTGACAATAAACGACCCTAATCTACCACCTGGGAAATGGGCGATGGGCCGCGTTACAGAATTACATCCAGGCAGTGATGGGTTAGTTAGGGTTGTCACCCTAAAAACAAAAAATGGCTACATTAAACGTCCAATCGTCAAGTTGTCACCACTACCTGTTAACGATGTCGGGAAGGATCAGGTGTTAACACCTGAGTCGGAACAGAAGCGTACCAGAACGAGATCAAAAGCAAAAGGAAGTTTTGTGTCCTTAGTGACCGCTTTAATGTGTTTTATGAGCATACTAACAACATCGCATTGTTCATTTAATGTAACCCAATTAAATACTGATCACACGATCTATTTCGACAAAGTAGGAAATATGCAATTAGTTCGAGATGAGTGGAAGATAGTAAGCTACTATAACATGGAGCCAGGCAGGGGTTACAGGCATGTGAAGAATATTTGAAATATCTAAATTCTCTATGCACAAAAATAAAAGAAAACACTCATTGCAAAATCGTATTAATACAGTTACAACAAGAATTCTCAGAACTTAATTACTATAATAGGATGTTGCTAAGTCAACACTCCAGCTCTCGTGCGCACGCCAGACAGCGTCGGCGCCGCGGGCTTATCGACGGGGTCGGGTATCTCGCGAATAGCCTCTTCGGAGTACTGGATGCTCGATTCGCGGAAAAGTACCAAACAGACATACAACTTTTACGAGACAACGAAGATCACCTTTCATCACTTATCAAAAATCAAACCTCCGTAATAGAAGCAGAGTTCAATGTTTTGAAGCGAAATCAGGATTTTATCGACAAACAACATAAAATGTTAAATCAGTTATCAATAAAATTACAACAAATTGCTACGGAAACTAATATTGATATACAGCGAAATTACATTATTAGCGATTTTAGCCTAGGAGCATTGGCCGCAATCAACATATTACGTCATTTAAAGTCTATTCAAACAACCTTATTAGACACTATCACAGATATCTACCATGGACGATTCAATTTTCATTTAATATCTCCAGGACAACTGAAAGAAGAGCTCAGCATTATATCAACTCATCTTTCTAAGGACATTTTACTACCTATCAACATACAGACAGATCTCAAAAATATTTATCATTTAATAAGGGTCAAAACGAGAATGTCTGAAGATTATTTAATATTTGAATTAAGATTGCCTCTAGTAAGTCGAGACGCTTATGAGATCATGCACATTATACCTATACCTCGCATAACAAATAACAACACGGTCAGCGTTATTCCTGTCGCGGAGTTCGTAGCTATTAATATACGTAAAGATTCCTACTTTGGATTATCTAAAAATGATGTACAATCATGTTCCCACGACGACACGACCGGCTTTATATGTTTTATCCAAAGGCCGGTGTATCATATTACGAGTGACGAAAGGTTTTGTGCCACAGTCCCAAACACCGGGAAGTGTGAGTTCAAAACCGATACGTGTAGCAATCAATGGTTCAAGGTCAATAAAGTAAACAAATATTTCTTTTTCTGTTGTGATCATTGTCCGATACGTGTATTATGCGACGGTCAAGTAGGTTTCAGTCAGTTAACAAAAACGGGGATCATAAGCATTGATTATGGATGCATTATAAAAACTAACAATTTCACTGTTTTTTCTCATCATGAAGGCAGAAGCGAGGTTAGTAAAAAACCTGATCTAGTGACCTCAGATATTGAACCCATTAACCATATCTTAAATTTATCAATTCCCACGACCGAACTTGCGAATGATGTCGAGTTGAACAGTTCTTACGATTTACAAAAGATTAAAAATCAAATCAAGCTTATACAACAAAATTCCAATCTGTCAGATAAAATATCGTATCATGATATTCACCACTATACAACATTCTACACAGCCCTTGGAGTGGTGATCCTTATTGCCCTGGCGTTCTGGTGGGGAAGGATCCGCAGGAATAAGAAACAGCAAAATCATCACGCAAGCAGTTCCCAAGAACAGTCAATTGCGGCAGCAGAGGACGGGGATATTGAGATTGAGCCGAGCGGCGAGGCAGGGTCCGCCCTGCCTCGCCGCTCGGCTCAATCGCGAGCTACAGACGAGACGAAGTCCAGCAGAGACCAGTGTTTGAGAAACAGTGAAGTGGAGTGTGTAAATGATCATTATAGTGAAATACCGTTATCAGTGCGTAAGGTAGATACGTGTACAACGCCTATTGTGCGAAAGGCCGAATTCAATTAGGGACTTTATCGATTTAACAAAATATTGTCTTTCATCTTGTAAACGCATCTTACATCTGCCGTCGGGAGCATGTACGGTGCAACCGTACAAAATGTATAGTCAGCACTTTACGCTACACACGGCGTTTATTCCCTTACCTGTTTAGTACACGTTTTGGCTAGCAGCTAACCACGCGTGCTCCCGGTAGCAATCATTTCCCGGTACATTTATCATTGTGACAGTAAATAAATATATTTACTTGAGTCTCGTGTTTTATCTATCAATATCAATATCATAGTGTGTTAGGGTGAGCATTAGCCCGTACACTATATATTGGTGAAAACATGCATGAAAATCCGTACAGTAGTTTTTGAGTTTATCGAGAACAGACAGACGCGGCGGAGGAGTTTGTTTCATAATATGACCTCATCATCATATGAGCCTCAAGAAATCCACTGTTGGACATAGGCCTCCTCCAAGGATTTCCAGAATGACCGGTTGGAAGCGGCCTGCATCTAGCGCTTCCCTGCGACCTTTGTCAGGTCGTCCGACCACCTGATCGGTGGGTGTCCGACGCTGTGCTTTCCGGTACGTGGTCGCCATTCTGCCCCATCGGCCGTCGGTTCTACGTGCTATGTGCTCCGCCCACTGCCACTTCAAAGAACTCATCTTCATCATTTCAAGTAGGTGTCACGGTCAATCGACCATGCTCACCCTGGTGTCAGAGTTCTTCGTAACCGCCTCTCGGTCTCTGACGTGGTTCCTTTAACGACTACCAGATGGCAGCCGGGACCACCGGCTTAACGTGCCTTCCGAAGCACGGAATCATCTTTATTATCAGACATCAGGTGATTCAAGCCTGCAATTTCCTAACCAAACTGAAAGCAACTAAACAAAGTATGCTTCCCGTGGGAATCGAACCCACGACCCCCGGTTTACAGGCAAACGCCTTAACCACTGGACCACGGATGCAGTTAAAAAACTAATCCGCTGAGCTATGTCGGTGACTTTTGTTCTTCTACGGATCTCTTCATTACTGAAGCCGAATCTTTGAGCCGTAAGTTATCACTGATAACTGGATGGACTGGTGTATGTAAATATCAATGTTTGTTATTCCTTCACGCAGTTACCAATTATTTACTGTTAATTCTTTACATCCTTATAAATTTCGCAGTGAATAAAAATATTATCACATCTCTATTATCATTGATTTAAGCACGTTTATCATTTACATTTTCATAATATAAAATATTTTGTTAATTCTGTGATCTAAATACGTCCACTTAAGTCTGTCGCCCGAGCACGCCGCCTGTTCTCGTGAACACCTGGCGCGGGCGCTTGCCTCTGTCGCGTGCGCCCGTCGCAGTCGCGCGTTGCTCGTACTCGTGGGCATGCGGTAATGGCTTGCGCAGTAGCGACGTTTTTCGATCGCGCCGTACCCGCTTAATAAAACCGAAACCCACGCGGAAAAATTCGCGGGAAATAGTATTTTATAAGTAATGTCATACTATACTAAAAGAATTATTTGAAGATTGTGTATATTAAATTATTGTTTATAATGTAGTTAAATTAATTGTTTTGTTATTGCTGTAGCCGTAGTTTTATATTTACAAGTAGTGTTATTATTAAATGAATTACTTTTATTGCTTGCATTATTTGCCTGTAGTCGCCGACAGATATTTTATATAAAAGTTTTTATTTTATAAAAACAACACTATTATATTTTACAAAGTACTTAACTACCTATGTATTTAAAGAAATAATGTAGGTATATTAGCTTTCATCTGCGGCTCCACCCGCGTTTATATCGATCCCTCGGGAACAGTGCTTTTTCCCGGGATAAAATGTACAATTGTACACTATAATTTCATGACGATAGGTTCAGTAGATAGGGCGTGAACTCGTAAAGGCGTAACAAATAAACAAACTCACTTTCACATTTATAATATTAGTTAGGATTAAGATTATGTTTTCACTTACGAACAATGCAGATCCAGTTCCTCCCTGGTCCGGGGCAGGCCCACCGGAGTTTTGGGGATCAGCTCAACGCACACTTTCAGCTCGCTTGCATCGCAATTTTCAGGGTCACTGACTTGTGCTCCTCCTCCGCCTGTAACGACACATTAGAGGTTAAATTTGAGTTCAATAGTAGGTTACTGTTACACTGTAGTTATTTTAGATAATTGTATATAAAATTCGTTATTCTGGCCAAAGGTACTTTAATTTAATACTAAATTGTAGTATTCTTATCTAAACACCAATTCTACCTTTTCATGCTGTGTATGCATGTTTTTTAAAATAATGTTTTCTGTCCGATAAAAAGATAAAATCATGACCATGAAAAAATGAGCATACCCAATTGTATTATACGCAAAATCTATCAAAGTTTTGTCCTCATACATTAGAAAAAAAATATATAAGAAAAAAAGCGGCCGTGAAAATGACGTCAAAATCAGAAAAATTAACCTTTTTTTTAATAAAAATGTAAATTTTTGGCGAAAACAACTAAATTTGTTTTTTAAAATAATGTATTCTGTCAGATAAAATTGTATTATACGCACAATCTTACAAAGTTTTGTCCTCGTACATTCTAATATTTCATTTAGACATATCGAATATTCTCGAGAGGATCAATTTTTATATCTCCAAAGTTTCTCAACACAATAAGAACAGCTATATCTTATGTTGAGAGGCTCAACTTAACTTTTTGTATACAATAACTGTAGTCCGGAAAAATATGAATGGGAAAAATAGAAAATATGAATAGGGCTAAAGTTTTTTTAAGAAAATTTACGCTTCCGTAGATATGAAAGGAGTTGTGATTTATAGGAGTCGAAGTGGAATAACTTATTACATACTTTATACACGATCTGCCAGAAAAGGAGTGTATTCTTTTTGGAGTTCATGTATGTATGTATATAAATATGTAAGTACGTATGTATGTTAGTTTCGTTATTCTGCTATTACCTTGAGATTTGGAATCGCCCCGAGTAACGCTGCATTGGCTATAAATATTTAAAAAGGCAGTCGTTTTTAGGATTCCGTACCCAAAGTGTAAAAACGGGACCCTATTATTATAGCTCCGCTGTCCGTCTGTCTGTTTGTCCGTCTGTCACCAGGCTGTATCTCATGAACCGTGATAGTTAGACAGTTGAAATTTTTACTGATAGTGTATTTCTGTTGCCGCTATAACAACAAATACTAAGAAATAAAATATGGTGAAAAAAAATCATGCGGGCGGACTTGAACCAGCGACCTAGGTCAAGTCCCGCCCGCATGAAATTTTTTCACCATATTTTATTTCTAAATTTATTAAGAGTAGGTATATCAAAATAGCCTTGTAAATACAAAATAAAACTCTTATAAAAATAAAACAAATACTAAAAAATAAATATTTAAGGGGGCTCCCATTCAACAAAGTGATTGTTTTGCTTGTTTTTGCTCGATATTGATAACGGCAACAGGTAGACGCTTGAAATATTCACAGGATATTTAGTTATATATTCAATTTAAAAATAATAATAATAATTAATAATAATTATTTATTTATTCGAACATCAAGGTCACAAAAGAAATGAGAAGACCATGGTACCCAAGCTAGGATGAACCTGTGTTATGGTGTACCAAGGCCCTCCGCCGCTAAACAATTTCAAAAGCATGTACTTAATTATATTAAATTATAACAGATATGCTTAAATTATAATAGTATTTGCAATATTTATAAATTAAATTAATTATTGTAACACATTTATACATATAAATTAAATCAAATTACATTCGATTTTTAATTAAATTACATTAGAACAAATAATTTAGGGCTTTTTTAAACTGGTATTACTAAAATATTTTCAGTTGAAACATAGTCTTGGTTTAATAACCATTCCTTGAGGGTCTTTTTACACTTATGACTCGAGAGAGGATATAACTTAAGTTTTTTATTTAACTTATTGTAGATGTAGGCACCCATAAAGTAAAGGTTACTTCTTGCAAATGAAGTAGAGCAGCGAGTCACAATACATAAAGATTTCTGTCCTCTGGTTCTTGCTACACTGTTCAAATCAAAGAAAGTTTTTTTGTGATAAAGTAGTACCAGTTGAAAGATATACAGTTGACGAACAGATAGAAGACTGCTTTCTGTGAATAGGGTATTTGTGGGGTATCGGTATGGTTTAAAAAAAATAAACAAAATTAAAATAAAATTAATATTAAACGGGGTTCTAATACAACATACATTACTTTTTTGCCGTTTTTATAGATATCGCTACGGAACCCTTCAGCAAAGCTTATTTGTGCCATTTGTTAAATATTTACTACGCTTGTAATAATTCTATAACTATACTCATTAAAATAATAAATTTTGTTTCATATTTGACTCTGATTTACTTTAATCTAACTAATGGCAGGCAATCTAGCTGCATTACATTTTAATTTATACTCTGTAAGTATTGTGCCAGAGCAGTTTCATTTAGTTTTTTAGGGTTCCGTACCCAAAGTGTAAAAACGGGACCCTATTACTATCGCTCCGCTGTCCGTCTCTCTGTCTGTCTGTCACCAGGCTGTATCTTATGAACCGTGACAATTAGACAGCTGAAACTTTCACAGAAGATGTATTTTTGTTGCCGCTATAACAATAAATACTAAAAAATAGAATAAATATATAAATTTAAGGGGGTTACCATACAACAATCGTTATTTTTTTTGCTTGTTTTTGCTCGATATTGATTACAGCAACAGGTAGACGCATGAAATATTTAAAAGGAGTAGTACAGAGAGGGTCGTGCTCCTGTAGTGGAGACTAAAAAGGACCTGATGATGATGATGATTAAAAAGGGGCTCCCATCCAACAGATATGATATTTTGTTTTGTTGAGAAAGAACGGAAAAGTGAAATTATGACTACGACCAATGTGAGGCATTATTAAGCAATAAAATAATCAGACTTCCCATGGAAATTCGCCCAGCTGATCAGCGATTTTGTATGGGAGGTCTAAATATTAGACCTCCCATAGTTTTAGTTTTTTCTTTAGTTCTTGTATTTTTGTATTCTATTAGGGATTCTGATACCAGGATTTTAATATAGGTCTGAGGTTCAAAATCACGCTGTATATATATTTTTTTCATATGAACTGAAAATAGTTTATCCTTTACAATACTATGTATTTTTTTGTCTTGATATGTTGTATAGCGCATCCCTTCCATACAAATAAATACCTATTTTAGTATATTGTTATTTTGATCATGTCTAACCATGATATAAACAAAAAGGTTTTAAACGTAGGAAATGTTGTGCTCCGGTTCTCAACATCCGAAAGGAAATATTTTGGAATTGTGTTAAAAGTAAGCAGAAATATAATAAGTATCGACAAATATATTAGGGTCAAACATAAACACACGTTCGCTTAAGATTATTTAAGAAATGCGATTTTAAATGGAATAGTATATTTAATAATTTGACCATAATTAAATATTATTAAAAAAACACACAGAAAAATAGAAATATCATATTGGAAATAATTTAAAAGAAATATTAATGGTCCCATGGTACTCTCCTGTGGACTGTTCAGATGTGTGGTTCCTATATTTGAAGGAAGACAACTTGGTCTTCAAAAGCGAAACACAAACGGAAATGTATTAATTAACTGTAGTCAGTTCTAACATAATCTTCATTTAAATTATTTACATGGATATCAACAAAAACAATTCAAAATTACTAATACAATTTCGGTTATACGAGTTCACGACCCACCTGTGGACCTACATTTTAAATCTACAATTATTTCCAAAAAATATGTACTACCAAACGAATATTTTTTTCATAATGGCAACATTGCAGAGCTGTCATTTGCCGGCGTCATTTTGAGGTGTTTCCAAGCAGAAACCATTTTTAATAAAAGAAATATCTTGTTTTCCCTAATTTTGTCATAGATCAGTGCATCTTTCCTGCTACCATAAACTTTGACAAAACCATCATGGTTTTGGTCCGTTTTGTTTCAAGCTTATTATAATATTGTTTCAAATCGTACCATGAAACTTTAAAACAAGATCGTTTTATTCCTGCATAGTGATGTGAAAGAACGAATGAAATTCTATTGCCTGACGATTGTGAGAGCGAGACAAAGCTATACAATTTGTATAGCTCCATCCCTTTTACGCGGCGTTCCGATCTATAACCAACATTGGCCTCCTTATAAGGCGATTAGAGTCCTCAATGACCTTGGGCGTTTGAGCTCCTCGCTCCGCGCCACAACCGCGCACCCCGCACGTAAACATCGATCAAAGACTACACGGCCGTAGGTAGAACAGATGAGCGCTTCATACATTACTGCCTATTATTTTGAACTTTTATAAACGTATTTATATTAATTATTTCGACTAGAATAGTTTGATTGCCTAAGAATTGATTGAGTAGAATAGTTTAATTAATAAGCGACCTAAGTCATTATTTGACTTGCAAAAAAAAACAGTTTTTTTTTTAAAGCAGAGCACTTACAATTCTGTTCTATTTGATTCTATACTTAAACAGAAGCCAAAAATATACTTTGCAGTTTTTATCATAACTGTGTCATTGCCATTCGACATGTCGATTCGACACATCATTCCCTCCGTATTAGCAGGGCTTATTACCTACTACCTATTTATTCCTAGTTAGACTATTAATTATGTGTAAAAGATAGTAAGTTCAGAAGCAGACTTTTCACGAACGGGGTCAGCCGGGCAGGACTTTGGGAGTAGACGTCTTCAAAAACGAGTAATTTATAAAATTACTCGTTTTTGAAGACGTACCCTTTCCAAAAATAGCTTATCCCAAAATCTATAAAAAACGCATCAAAATCCGTTGTGTAGTTTTAAAGATCTAAGCATACATAGTGACAGACAGCGGAAAGCGACTTTGTTGTATAAGTATGTAGTGATATAAAATGAAGAGGGTCTTTTCATATGATGACTATTCCTCTCCTGACAAAATTTCAGTTTTAATTTGAAATTAAAGGATAGTAGGGTAGGATTTACTCAAAACATATAATTCCAAAATTTTTTAAATCTGTCATCATTTCGAGTAGGTGTCACGGTCAATCGACCATGCACACCCTGGTGTCAGAGTTCCTTTGAACCGCCTCTCGGCCTCTGACGTGGTTCCTTTTAATGACTACCAGATGGCAGCCGGGACCACCGACTTAACGTGCCTTCCGATGCACGGAATCATCTTTATTATCAGACAATCAGGTGATTCAAGCCTGCAATGTCCTAACCAAACTGGAAACAACTAAACAAAGTATGCTTCCGGTGGGAATCGAACCCACGACCCCCGGGTCAACAGGCAAACGCCTTAACCACTGGACCACGGAGGCTGTTCCACTGGACCACGGAGGCTGTTTGTGTGGTGTGGCTGTGTTGAAATCTGTACATACCAATGAGTACTCTTGCTGTCTCTAATAATTTAATAATATTTCTGATTAAATTCATAGCTGCATATTTAAAAAATATTTTCTCAGATTGAGCAAAAACAAAAAAATCGAATACACAACATTTGAAAAGAACCACCTCAAGTATACTAACAACATACAGGTACTATTTTAAAAAAATACATACAATATATAGCACATATTTAATTTTTCTGTGTAGTTTTGTTCTTTGTTTTTTTCAGACTATTGTAACACTAATTAAGGTTTTTACGAGTAGGTTTAGTTTATGGGATTAAGTATGTTTCTATATGTTTAGTAAGAATAATTTTAATTTAAATAAATTAATTCAGATGTCTTCAATTAATCTACAATCGATAAAAAAATAAATAAAGTCTATGGGAAATTTATTCAGGTAGGAACACAGTTGCGGTAAACTTTGACCACCGCAGGCACGCACGACCGTAAAGAGCGCTGCCGTCCTTTGAAACCACCTAAACTAGTTTTCGAAAAAATTGTATGGGTGACGTCATTGAACGTTCGCAGACGGACGCCGCAATCCTTGAAAATCATACCTTAACGCAGAATACAGAAATTCCTAAGTTTAAAATATGCGATGTTTTTTACCGTGGCTGCCGCTTATATGGGTTTGCATCGTGGAATTGAAAATGAAAAGGATGGCAATCTGTTATGAGCTAAGTATTCCGAAATATTCTTCTTGTACATCGGAGTAATTACTAGGTTTCAGAGGATGCTTATCGTCTTAGCGGTAGACGTCTAGTTTACTAAGCGTTTTCGCAAAGTGTCCATTTTTGGCAAAAATGCTTGGTAAAACTAGACGTCTACAGCTAAGACGATACATTATACTACAATAAATAATTTAAAATCTTATCTGGGAATGCTCAAACTAAACTTTTAAATTATATCTCTGTTCAAGCTCTCATCATCGCATATTTCTTCGATTATTTTTTTTGAGGCATTCTGATCCACCTAAGTACAATTTGAATCTCAATCGAACGTCGTAACACGTATATACATATATGCGCTAAATAAACACAGCAAAGTTAAATTACATACTACTTTTAAAAGTAAGGTGCATTATTTTACACTAATAGATAAATTTAGGTAGATAACGAAACGAGCGAGATATCGAACGAGCGCGAACTACACTACAATACAATTGTACCGTCTGACTGCACTACTCTATGAACATACTTTATATCGTCTCAACACACACAAACAAAGAGAAAATACGCTAGATCGCCCGTAAAAAAATATCAGCGAGTGACACAGCCTCCCCGTCTGAATGCCAGCGGACGACTGCCGCCTGCGCCCGCGCAGGTCACCCTCACCAACAAAACGTCGGAATTCATCTTTTTAAATAGAAAACCATGTTCGATTGCCAAAAGCAACGTATTATTCAAAGAACAAAGAATTCTTAATTTATTAGTGCAAAAATATTTTAAAATATCATAGCCATTTGGGAGCAGTAGGAAATTAAAGTAAAAAATCGATGCCCCGTAATTATTTTTTTAATACACAATAAAAAGACGTAAAGAAAAAATGAACATGTTGAATAAAGTCCTTGAACTGTTGTCTCACATATATTTTTTTCAACTATTCCTTGCCAACAATAAAAGAGGAGTAGGCTTTACAAAATGCTCATTTGACGGAAATTGAGGGATCTAATCGCCTTAAATTAATAAAATATAAATTGTATTTTGTAAATTATGTTTAAAAATGTCATTATGTAACACAAACATTTGAAATGCATTTTTTTTAACATACATTTAATATCATAAAAAGTAATTAGGATTTTAGTTATGGTTTTAAACAACATTAGATTTGCTAGCGTGATACGGAGCGTTTTTGTACATCAAGACGTGACGTCATCTGTGGTTCGCGCACCTACTGAAAAGTGGAAAACTGGTACATAAAATGTCTTTATTTTTGGACAATATTTAATAAAATTCGTCTTTTACCACAACTGTGGCTAAACCAAGTTAATTATAGTGTATTATTTTTGTGTTTACATTGTGTCGATTATGTAAGAAGTAAATTGTGAATGGCATTAGTAAAATAAAACACTAATCAATATGGACTTATTTTGTTCTAACCATGAATAAAATACAGTCAGGATTTTTAGTGATTTACTATTTTCAGCTTTATAACGCGTCGCATGATCGCATCACACACCTTGATGGCATTCTTAGATTTCTATAGAGAAAAAGCAGCGGCATATAAGCATATACCTATAAACTAGTATCATGTCGTATCAAAAACTACAGAAAAAACAAGGTAGAAAAGTTTCGCGCGTACTTCATCGGCAAGAGCTACATAGTTCTCACAGAGAACTTTATATAGGTAGTTCCTAAAATACAAGAAGAAGAAGAAGAATCATGTAACTTTATATAGGTAGTTCCTAAAATACAAGAAGAAGAAGAAGAATCATGTAACTTATAACAAAGTCAAAATAATTGTGAAAGGCTTACTTTAATAAAATTCTTACGAACATTTTTGTTTTATTTTTGTGTAGCAGTGACAGATTGAAAATAACAATTCTTGTATTGGATTGAAGTAAGAAACCTACTCGTATTCGCTGTTCTACATCAGTGAAATATTTTGATGAAATATAGTTTAGTACCTACCTATATACCTAGAGATATTTATTCGGAGCAAGAAATCTATATATATATATGCCATGTCTTATTTAAGCTATGCCTATGGCTCAGTGTGCGTGGCGTAATGTTAGCGTTTTTACATTAAGCAACCCCGGTCCCCAGCCCCACTAGGATGGGTGATGCCATGGGTGTACAATTACATATTATATCGAGTTCCTCCGTCCTTCGAAAGGCACGATAAGCTATTGATGGCAGTGGTTCAGCTATGTCAGATGCCGTTAGGCAGCTTATCAAATCAGACACCAATGTTGGCCACTTAGGAACACGAAAACCAACTAACCGTCCTTGGAGAATGTCACTGATTGCAGTTCGGTCATCCAAATATGTAGTAGTTAAAGCCTAATAGATTACCTATTAGGCTTTAACTAATGAACGGAAAAAGGAATAAAAATACTAAGATCCTGGAAATTTGGATCTTTATTAGCTTGCATAAATAAGTTCTATTAATTACATCCTTATCGCTAGCAGAGATATAACCCTGCCCTGCAAAAATAGTCACAGACAACCGCATCTCGTTTTCATATGAGTCCTTAGATATTCGTCCACTTCACTTTTATGATTTGCGGGAAAACAAAAACAGCTGGTTTAACAGCCCTTCGCAATCACCTTATATGTATACCTAAGTGTATTTTGTTCGGGTTAATACTTATTTCAACACCCTTTCATCACAATTAAAACACTAACTTAATTTTGTGTACACTACAGTTACAAGACCATTAAAATTATGCTACTCAAAAGGAAAAAGTTTTGTTTTCGTCACAGCCGACCAACTTTTATAAGATCGTAAAAATTGACGTCAAAACAATATTACTGACTGTCAAGTAGCAGCTCATGGTACCAAATTGAATGAATGATTTGCTCTGACGTCACCAAAACTGCTAGAAAACACAACATTATAGTAATATTGTTTTATATACGTCATGGTACGAATTTCAAAAGTAATATTGAAATAATACTGCTATAAGAGGTTATGGTAGCCCCCCTGTTCCTGTTATTATTTAGTAAGTATTTAATTATATTATGCAAAAACATATGGCCTTAAAGCGATGCGAGGAGTACATTTGATATTCACTTTTTCTTGTATTCTAACCTCAAAATCGGAAAGGTTTTTACTGATTTTATATTCGATTTTTCTTTGCTGTGGACAACTTTCCTGTGGACATCCAAATCCACAATGTCCACAGGAAATACATTTGGCCACAGGAGATATATTTTTTGGTAGATACAATTATCGTAAATATGAGTATTTTAAGGTTGCATTGAAATAATATAATTATTAAGGCCCAAGTTCACCGACTTTGTCTAATCAACTGATCACAAAAACCGACGATCAAATCTCAACGCTTGTTTAAACAGGCGATCATAAAACATGTGTTCACCACGCAAATTCGACCATTGATTACTAAATCGAACGATTTTGAACGAAAGAATGAACAATATACAGCCGTCAAATTCTGAAGTTGTGTATACGCATGCAAAATATAGCGTTGACAGAACTAAATGACATGGTCGGATAATACTATTATGACACCAAATTTAATACCATTAGAATATGAGCTATCTGAGTGTTAAATTGCCTACTCCTTTACTTAGATTCATTATTGTTGTTGTCATTATGTCACAATGTCATAATAATAGATGGCTTTGCGTGGTGATTTCGTTTGTTTAACATCGAAGATTGCGCGCGTAAAGTTTACCATGTGAAATAAAAATCTTATCGCCTCATTAATGGAAGGCAAAAAGAGAACCACCAATTTTACACCCGATGAAAAGAGGATTCTTTCGGAGTTAGTGTTAAAATATAGAGACAGTGTCGAAAATAAGAAGACAGATGCGGCAACAAACACACAAAAATTAAATGCGTGGATTCGTTTGGCAAACGAATTTAATAGCATAAGTACATTTTGCCACGGAAATCATCAAAGTTTAAGAACATGCTGGGATAACATAAAACGGCAGAGCAAAAAAGATAAAGCCAACATCAAGAAAGAGTTTATTACAAGTTTGATGGACTTAACCTTTAAATTCAAGTGACAGATCATACGAACTAAAATGTCAAAGTCTCTAATCAAGAGTTAATCAAGGAAGGGAAGGTCCGTCAACATAATCAACTGATTAACTGGCGAAATCGCTGTTTAAGGATTGGTGAACACGACAATATCGTTAATCGACTGTTATATGATATTAACGACTGGTTAAGAGTTAATCGGTTGATTTAAAAAGTCGGTGAACTCGGGCCTAAATCATCATACTAATATTATTAAGATGAACTTTTGTAAAGGTTATACTCAAAAACTACTCGATAGATTTTTATTTAAAACTAGCTTTCGCCCGCGGCTCCACTCGCGTCAATGTCGATCCCTCGGGAATAGTACTTTTTCCCGGGATAGAAGGTAGCCTATGTCCTTCTCCGTACTCCAGAGAACTTGTATGCAAAATTTCATGATGATCGGTTCAGTAGTTACGGCGTGAAAGCGTAACAAACAAACAAACAAACAAACAAACAAACAAACAAACTCACTTTCGCATTTATAATATTAGTAAGGATAAGGATATAGTAATAAACAATGTTGCTAAGTAATTTTTATTAGCTTTATATTTGTGCGAGCCTAAATATTTATTTCGTATTTTGCTTTAAGGTTCACATTAAAATATGAAAGCCTTTTGTTGTATTTAAGCGTATGGCTATAATAAATTATCATAAGGCATGTGGTGATTGGAGCTTATTTTGTCTTAGGTGAGATGACTCGATCAAGATCGATGAATTTGAGTGATGAAGAAAAAAAAAAGCGTCGCCGTGAACAAAAGAAGCTGAGCATGCGAAGAGCAAGAGCGAAGTTAGATGATACTGCTCTGGAAGATAGACGTCGGCAAGATAGAGAGAGATATAAACGCAAGAAAGAAGAAGGACTGATAAAAACTATTAAAGACTTTACTCCTAGAGAGCAGCGACAAATAAGAAAAATTTGGCGTGAAAAATCAAAGCTTAGAAGGGACAAAGAAAAAATTCGGAAACAAACCCAAGAAGAGCTTAATAGTACGCCATCTTCAAGCTCAATTTCTAGTTTTTCGAGAATTGCAGCAGGAAGAGCAGTGAGTGCACAAAATAGGCGTAGACTCAAGGCAAAAAATGAGTACTTGTCAAGTAGATTGAAGATATTAGAAAATAAATTAGCTAAATATAGGATGAAAGTTTTAAGACTGAAAAGAAAGAAAGATATAAGAAACACGGATAAAGTGAATATAAAACAAACGATTCACGAATTTTTAATTGATGATGAGAACAGTAGGCTAACTGCTGGAAGAAAGGAAACAATAACGCGTCGAAAAGAAAAGAGACAAATAAGACTTTTAAATGATACATTACTTAATCTTCACAAGAAATTTGTAACTAAGACTGGCCTTAACATTTCCTATGAGACTTTTCGCCGACATCGTCCCTTTTGGGTGGTATTTCCCAAAGCAGCATCGAGAAATACCTGCTTATGTTCAACCCATTGTAACAGTGATTACATAACACATGCTCTTTACCATGCAAAGGTCCTATCTTATTCTACGACTACCACCGTTGCCAAATCGCTGTGTTGCAACAATGTCCTTAATGTCTCTTGTTTAGAACGCAAATGTACACAATGCTCTGAAAAAACTGTGAATTTCAATTTGATTAACAATAATGATACAATTATTTATCAGAGATGGGTTACTAAAAATGTTACAGTGGTGGTTAAAGGTCAGGAAAAACAATGTAAAAAACTCTAAAAGAGACAGTAAAAACATCTCAACAGCTGCTGATTAACACTTTTAAATCAAACTTACCTATATTTATGCAACATCTTGCAAATATAATGAACCAGTTTAAAGCTATTAGATTAATAAAACAAAATCTCTCTCCGTCGATGGATTATTACACATTGATTTTTCTGAAAATTATGGATTTAAGTATGGAACAGAAATTCAATCACCCCATTTTGGTGGCTCTAAGGGACAACTTTCTTTGCATACTTGCGTTTATTATTTTACAAAACTCCAGCCTCCACATAATACAATACAAACAAAATCTATCTGCACAGTTTCTGAAAATTTGCGACACGATCCTGTTCTTATTTGCGCTCACTTAAAACCTGTTATAGAAAAAATAAAATCATTTTCTCCGTCTTTGAAAGCATTACACATATTAAGTGATGGACCGTCAACTCAGTATAGGAATAAAACTATGTTTTTTATGATAGTAAATTACATAAGTAAAATTTCAAATGCGGAAACAATTATATGGCATTTTACTGAAACAGGCCACGGAAAGGGCGCACCAGATGGCGTTGGTGGATGTCTTAAAAGAATTTGTGATAATTTTGTTGCAAATGGCAGAGACATAACTAATATTGACACCTTTGTTGACTGTGCAACAATCAATTGCAGAAATATTGATGTTATTCCAATTGATGATACATGTGTATCTGAAATTCAATATATAGCAGACGCATCGACTGTCCGCCCCTTCAAGGGGACTTTTAAAATACACCAAATTTCTTGGAGCAGGACATAGCCTAATATACTTCACGCAAGAAGATTGAGCTGTATAGAATGCCCCAGTCACATTGAGTGTATGTAGTCATTTCGAAATTGGTCAAATTCCAGTTAATGACATCCACTTATCTGAAACTCCATCGCGTTCCATGTCTAGGGCTTCTGCACTAAGTTCGATTGTTTTTTTTCTTTGAATCTGCATCAGTTTCAACAGTTTCTGGACCTAGAACACCACAATTGCTGGAATTATTTGATACGGTCACACCATCGCCAGAACCTTTACTTTCACGTAAACCATTCAAACCACGGAAAAGGCTTTACTTTGAAAACATCTACTCAGACAGCTCCGATTCACCAACTCCAACTAAAATAATAAATGATAGTGACGAAGGAGGGCCATCATCCAAAATTGTCCAAAAACATCCACAAATGTTTGCCAATAGCGAAAATGAAAATTCTCCGCTTAAAATAACAAAAAAACGTCTGAGAATCACTATTGATGACGAAAAATCACCACGTCAACCGTTTAAAATAAAAAATGCCCAAAACTCGCCTTCTAAAATAGCCGTGCAATCCAATATTGAATTTAGCGACGATAGTGATAAAAATATTTTTTAAACTGTTTTACCTACGTTTGAGACACGGACGTATGCGATGTATTTTTTTATTTTTATAATTTTTAACGTTTCTTTAAGGATAAAGATCATTGTTTTGTTAGAATTTTTATTGCAAATGATTACTAACATATAAGAAAACAATATATAACAACAGTTAAACTTAATTAATATTGTAATACACAGTTTTTCAGTGTTCAATGCCTAGGTATTGTTAACTATATGTTGGTTGAGAAAAACAATTTGGATTGGGTTTACTTATTAGGGATAGCAGATAATGTATGGAGCAGGAAATTGTGATTTTTAATACTTGTAATAATTATAATAAGACTGATTATTAAGAAATTGATCTTTTCTGTGGTACACCTGTCACTTCTGTGGACACCTTAAATAATATGCCATAATTACTATAATTATACAAAACGATCTAGTTTTGTACTGGTGTTTTGTTATATTTAATTATATCTTCTTAATAATATAAGTTTGGAAATATTCCTGGAAATTTTTATTTTACAAAAACCCTCGAAATGTGTGTTAAAGATTTGAGATACGTCCTAAATCTCATTTGTTGTACTTGCTTACACTTATCGTGTACGTAAGTATCTATGCATATATAAAAATAGAACTGTAAGATTGTGCTTTAAATATTTTAAGCTACAATTTGTCCTCTCTTTTTTTTTTATGTTTTATTTTTTACTGTTTTATTTTATGGGCAGGTGTCACAGAAGACCAGCGGTGTTATGTTACTTAGGAACATCACCGCCTAATACTGAGTTACCCCTTTTGATGCCTTGTTTTGTAAAATGTTAGAAATAAGTATTGTTTGATTGATTTGTCTCTAAATAAATTATTTTACTTTCTTTCTTTCATATAATGTTAAATAAGTATGGTTAAGTATGGTTTGGTGTTATAAATGTATATGAACAATATGTGAGATGACTAAAATAACCTGTCAGTTGTGCGGCGAGAGATTTATTAGCGGGCTGGAGATTGCCCGCCTTGTTGCAACTTATAAGATGAAACTCTGTTGATGTTACATGATGAACTGTCGACAAAAGCTCCGTCGAAGCAATATGATTCACTCTTTGATTTTTAAAGAAATGTCAATATGCTAAATGTGGCCATATGGTCTTATTAGACCTAAGCTCTGTCTACCCCGCAGGGGAAAAAAAGACGTGATACTATGTATGTATTTATAGAGAAATTACTGGCCAAATTACCATTGGTTGGAAATCATCAGAGTTGATGGCCATACCTACTTAATACAAAAAAAAAACTGGCAAGATTTGAGAAGGGTTCCGTACCACTGTACGATAATTAACTACAAAAACCACGTTTCTTGTATGGTGACTCTGATGTTTCAGTACGCTTAAAACCTCTTCGAAACGGCCTCTCTTATGAAGCAACCAAACTTTTCCGAGCACGAATCCTATTGTTTTTTAATTATCTTGGTTCGACGACTCACTAATAAATAAGGGGGATAAATAAGCAGCGACTTGGAGTTCTTGGTGGGAATTTGGCGGACTGCACGAATTGTGTTTTGGATTGTTTTGTAAATTGTTTCTAGGGGACTTTATAATGTGAAATCGGTGTAATTTTGTGTTATAAATGCCCATATTATTGAAAAATGTGTGGAATAACTGAAATAAACTGTCACAGTGCGGCTGTAGTAAGATTTACTTAGTGGGCTCGTTTTTGTCCGCCTCGCCTCGTTGCGTGGTCTGTGATCAAGCCAGTGGATTTGTGGGGATTGTCGCCAGGGGCTCCATAGAATCAACGAAATGAACTACACTATCGTTTCATTGACTACCAAGACTTAGAAAAAGCGCGGGAAAGCTTATTTATACTTGATACTGGCTTATTAAGTAACGTGTGGAAGCCAATAAATAAAAAAAAAGCATCGACTGACAGAATCGATAAAAAACACGTTTCATGTTTCCCACATAATAATTAATTTTATTTTGTTTTTAGGGTTCCGTACATCAAAAGGAAAAAACGGAACCCTTATAGGATCACTTCTTTGTTCGTATGTTTATCTATCAAGACCCTTCTCAGGAACGTAGAGGTATTAAGCTAAAATTCAAATCAAATAGTCAGGTCTACTGTCCCTTGGAGCTGAAAAAAAATCAAACTTCTAAGCCAACGCAATCAAATAATACAGCTGGTTATGCCGCAAATTTTCGTGTTTTTGGACATTCGCAAGGGTTGATTCCCTCCCTGGTTAACCTTCCTTTAACCAGGGTACTTCCCATGAACTCAGAATCTTGAAATTTGGTATGAAGCAACGTTCTATAGCAGAGATAAAAGAAAAATTGCGAAAAGAGTAAATTTTTAGTTATATCATATTATAAAAATATTTTTAATAATTTCAAACTTTTTATATATAATGCACGGAACCCTTAGTGCGCAAGTCCGACTCACACTTGGCCCGTTTTCTTGTTGTTCTTATAAGCCAGCAATCGATATACAAATTCCGTGAAAACTTCATGTCTTAGGTAGACACGGTTCAGTAGATACAGAGTCCTTTAAGTATCTATTGCCGTGACTTGACAGTCAGTCGGACGGACATCGGAGTTTTAGTTATAGAGTTCCTTTTATCACTCTTTAAGAACGGGATCCTAAAAAAAGATTTGAGAAATGTAAAATCTGTTTTGATGTAGTTGTAATATTACAATATTTGATGGAATATTTGGACAAAGTACGCAACTTTTTTGCTTATCGAAATGAATTGTATCTGCGCAGTTAACCACTGACCACGGAATAACATGAAAATTTCAATACTGAAACTTTTGATATTCATTATTTTCAATACTGAAACTGGTATTTATTATTTCATATTCACTTTTTTAACGGACTGCACAATGGTTGAGTTTCTGAATTCGCCAGAATCTTTTCAACCGACTTAATAAAAATAAGGAGGTTGGTTGTAATCGGTTTTATCTGAAAGATTATCAATTATACAATAAATATAGTTCCAGTTAAATTTCCACATTTTTGAGAATATTGATTATATAAAATTTATCTTAATTATTGAGGAATAATGCGCCTAAAACTAATTTACAGTTCATTATTTTGCATGCCTTTAATTCTTCTCTACTGTACTTCTAAAATATATTATTACTACTGCGTTTAATATATTATTACTACTGTGTAAATATATTATTACTACTGTGTAAAATGTTTCATAATTTATGCGATTAAATTATTCATTCAGTTCAATTAAGAAATATATGTTATTTTGAATAACTAAGTGAAGAGAAAGGAGAATAATTGTGGCTATTTACTCTGAACAGTCTTGAACAGCCTTGAACGCCTGTGAGTAGTAAGCCCTGCCCACCTGACGTGGGCCAAGTCCATTAAAGTTTAGGAAAATAAAAACGATCCCCAGCCGTGAAACATATTTTTTTACACGACTTCACATTAAGAGTGTGTAATGTCTTAAAACATTTTTTTATGCTATCGTAATTTTTGCATGAGGAGATTGGGATGTATAAGGTCTTATCTCCTTTCGAGTGACAAAAGCTTTAAAACATTGGAAACGCTAAGGAGCAATTTTTATTTTTCACTGAAAATTCTCTTACTTATATTAAAAATTATTTACTATTTCATGTTGAACCCCTTCAAGTGTCGTATACTTTCTTGTGATTTTTGTTCAAAATCAGATTAAAAATGATACAGTTCTACTACGAGAAAAACAGCAGCGCTCTTAAATTCTACGCGCATTGTCATTTACCCTAGAGATTCTCTTATAGCTTAAAATATGAGAGTCCCTAATATTTTATTTTGCTAATAAAAATAAAATTATAGCTCACCCAAAAACCCTCAAACTGTTTGTTGAATTATCTTGAACATTAAGCAGTTATTTCGGCAATTTTCCTTTAAATAGCTTCGAGTTGATGCGCCTCTTTACTACGTAGTAAGGAACTCGAGTTTATCTCGCACGGATTTCAAGAAAGGTCGTTAATATTTATGAATGTTAATATTTCTTATGGTATAAACGAAATGACAGATAATTACTTTAGGTTGATTTTTTCCAAATAGTCTTACCGTTGAGTTAAATGAGCCATAGTGTTGTCAACATAAAACAAATGGCTACTTATATACCATACAAAATACTTCTACACTATGCTCCAAAGAAGTAAGTATATATTTAGTAGTTTATGTATGCAATGCAAAAATGCATATATAAACTAAAGATCCTAACTTTCTTTAATTAGGGCTTATCATAATCCTTTTTTAATTTAGCTAGAAACTTAGCAAGTACCTTGCTAAGTTTCTAAATTGAAACTAAATAAAATTACTTATATAACTTGAAATTAAATTACTTGGTAATCAGGCTACTAGAAAGAAATATGACTAATGTGACATCCCGATTAAATCAGAATATAATAATTATAAATATAATAATAAAACGCACTTCTTATAATGTAAACGATATCTGTTAGTTACGCAGCAGAAATAAATAAGCATAGAATCAGCTTTTATTCACGTGTAAGCAACTTTGAATGCCACTAACCATCAAAACTCTGCTAGTGTAAAAACAAATAGAAAAAGTTTGAGGCGTTATTAAAAAAGTTGGCGCGGGAGGCAGTAAAGACAACTTAGCACGTGTGTTTAACTACACACGTCGGAGCAACATAGCCATTACATCGAATTACGGAGATTGTGTGAGGGGGCAATGAGTTTAATAAAGGAGAGATAGCCAGTTCCTTTCTAACGATGTTTATTTATATGTCTACGGAACCTTGGAGTAAAAAAAAATAAATGCTGCATATGACCAGTTTTCTTGTAAAGGGGTGAGGGCGGACGGGAATTACAGGGTAAACCGGTATTTTGTTATTAACGTGTTGCCACATTCTGTCTGATATCTATGCGCGTGTCTATGTTTCATTGTAGCTGTACGTTTTTCTTCTATGAGTATAGTATCTCTACTTACATAATAGATCTGGCGCTTTCAATACAATTGAAATAGGAAATAAAATAGATAACTTTAAAGAAAAATACAAGTAAATTATAGCTTATGTCACTATTTTTCTTTTTTTTGAAAGGATTATGTAGCTAGCTCCAAGTGAGCTGACCTCGGCTTTGGCCGTTGCCTGTGTGCGCAAGGCTTGGAGAGACAGCAAATTCTCATATTGCCTGATGGGCCGCGTATACGTGCATGCAAGCCTGAAGGGCCAATCTGAGAAACAATGGCAAAAGCCTTTGGAGAGCAGCAACTCTCATCTTTTGTCTTATGGGCCCAACGTTGCCAGAAGGGCCTATCCTGGGTGCAAGTCCTAGGGAGGGTGAAGGGATTTTAATGATAGCCCGTACAGCCTAGTGATGATGGAATAAATAAACTCACACAAACACTTACAGAACAATACACTCCATATTTTGATGAATCGTGAAAAAAGTTAAGTTTTCATACTTGCAAATACAGTACAAATGAATGACACAGAGCTAATTTATACGCAAAATCTTTGTTAAGTTTGTGAGGATGCATGTATACATGGAAGTTTGTTAGTTCTTCTACACAAAAAAAATATTAAACGGATTTTGATGGACTAGCTCCGTGGCGCAGCGGTCAACACGTCTGCCTGCGACACGGAGTGACCGGGTTCGATCCCCGGCCAGGTCAAGATGGAAAATGATCTTTTTCAGATTGGCCTGGGTCTTGGATGTGTATCTATATATGTATTTGTTATAAAATATAATATCGTTGAGTTAGTATCCCATAACACAAGTCTTGAACTTACTTTGGGGCTAGCTCAATCTGTGTGATTTGTCCGTACATATTTATTTATTTATATTTAAACTATAAAATGCTATTTTTATATTAAAAGCAAAACCAAGTATATAGTTGTAATCCACGCGGATAGAGTTGCGAGCAAAGGTACACATTATTACATTGTAGATATCTATATCCTCATATACAAAGATCAATTATTCAATAACGCTTAATGACGTTGACAGCCCTCAATGAAACCACGAGTAAACAATTCATAACGAGGATACGCGACCTCCATTCCTAGATATTCTCACAAAGGCCAATCTTTTTGCCATTTTTAGGGTTCCGTACCTCAAAAGGTAAAAAGGAACCCTTATACGATCACTTGGTTGTCCGTCTGTCTGTCTGTCGGTCTGTCAAGACTTTTTTCTCAGGAAAGCGTGGAGGTATCAAGCTGAATTCATATCATATACTCAGGTCTACTGTCCCTTGGAGCTGTGAAAACATCAAACTTCTAAGCCAACGCAATCAAAAGATTCAGCCGTTAACCCGTCAATCGCGGAAACGCAGAGACAATGGAGTTTTTATTGTTATGCGGCCAGATCTGGCCTCTCGGGGGCTGAAGGATGCCGGTAATTTTCGTGTTTTTTCGACATTTGCAAGGGAATCAAAACCTACAGGGTACTTCCCGTGAACTCAGAATAGCGAAAAAGTAAACATATCGAAAAAAAAAAACAAATTTTATCCTCACCCAGTAATGTTTATCGTTTTCCTTAAAAGACAGAGAGGGAAACAAACAAAGTATCGAGCCTTTGTGAGAATAACTAGGTATAGAGGCCGCGGACGCTTCGTTATGAATTGTTTACTCGGGACTTTGTTGAGGACCATCAACGTCACCTGGCGGAGGCTTTCTTACGTTATTGAACACTTGATCTTTGAATATGTAGGATCTACGACGTTATTTGTAGCCACCATTTGTTCGCAAATCCGCCAGCGTGTATTACAGCTAAGTATTGCTTTAAACATAAACAATAGCATTAAAAAATTTCATCAAAACTGATCTAGTATTTGAATATCTCTAACGAAGAAGATTTAACAAACATCCACGCATACAAACATCCTGACGTCCGTTTTTTTATGTAAATTTGACGGCAAACGAGCAGATGAGCCACCTGATGAAAAGTGGTCACCGTTGCCCATGGACATCTGCAACACCAGAGGAGGTGCTGATGCCTTGCTGATCATATATTAATATCATATAAAATTTATTTATACTCTATAATTTATAGTAAACTATAGCTAGTTTATACCCGACAGACGTTGTTCTGTCCGATGGTAAGTGATTACCGCTGCCCATGGACAACTGTAACGCCAGGGTGTGACAGGTGCGTTGTCGGCCTTTCAAGGAGTTAGGGGAAGGAAATGGTGAGGGGAGGGGAAAGGATGGGCATCCGGTTCTCTCACTTACCGAACGAAGCATAGAAGCGGTAAAGCTTCTACTCAGACGTCGATTTTCTGTGAGAGTGTGGTACTTCATGCTACTAGCAATTCAAGCAAATCGGTCCTGCCGTTTACACCAAGGAAAATAGGGATTCACTTTATACCTATACCTACCATTTTAAACTTTTATATAAGCATAGATTTAAAAAAGATAACCTTCTATGTATATAAGATATTAGTACCTAAAACTCCGCATATAGATTAGCTTTGTAAGCTCTGTGTTATTTGTATTCGGCTATCTAAAGAATATCATACTGCTGGACAAAGGCCTTTCCCAAGGATTCTTCGTTCCATAGGAGGATATTGTCATACTCACCACGCTTGGCAGGCGCGTTGGCGAGCGCAGTTTCTCTGACTTCTTGTGCTTCCGACGCTGCTGCCTATCGGTAGCATTTTTAAGCTAGGGAGGGATAGGAAGTTATTGAATCTAGGAAGGGAGTGAAGGTATTTGGATACTTCTCACTCGGATGAATGGGGGAAACAAGTAGCAGCTCTGCCTGAAACTGCAATTACTGGACAGGAAGCTGAGGTTAACATCCCTGACCATACTTTACGATTATTTATGCGACATAAACGACTACTTAGTATTGCTAATACTTATATAGAAGTATTGATAATACATATGTAGAAACAGTATATGTAGAACAGTACTTATTTTTTTTGATTTCAAATTTCCTTAAACATTTGAAAGTGTAAAATATACAAACTCTATCGTATTTATAATATAGGATAGAATCCAAGAATTACAAATGTATGGAAAAGTTAATATCAAAAATAATGGAAATTATGTCTACTCGTATAAATACCCGTCTCAAATTTCCTGATATTGTGAAGCCCATGAAAGAAATAATAACGAAACGGCTCATAATTTCACCGTTATTGAAAACCTATATCAGCTTCTAAATCTCTCTCCCAAAAGTTTATAATCGGAAAGGGTTGAAAGACCCTTTATCGGTGTCATATAATACAGAAGCATTAAAGAAATATGAGCCACAGAAAATATAAGGTCCTTCATTATTTCTTACTTTATGGAGTAGAGACTACTGAGAATAAGCTTACATATAAGTAAAGTAACTTAAACATTTCTACATTTACATGAGTTAATGGAGAGGAAATATAATATGTACTTTTCATCTTCAGTAACTTATTTCAGAAAACCAGACGGGTGCTCGTAGGACACATTTACCGCAAGCCCCCATCTATATTACACTTTACTTCGCGACTTATAGCCTATAATACCCACTGATAATGTAGCTTTTTAGGGAACCAGAATATTTAAAATCAGATCAATAGTTTTATTTTTTTTTCTTTACAAGCTAACAGTTGAATCTTTAGCCCGATGGTCATGGAAATTATCAGCGCTAAGCATTATCAGCGCTTACGTATGTGAAGCTACCACGGGCACGGTACCCACTGGGATGGGTGACCTCAAGTGGCATAAAAATACCTTTAGCTCCTTCGAGATTCGGAAGGCATCATCGATGGCATTCGTAAAACTATGTCAGGTGCCTTGAGGCAGCTTGAAAAATCTGACACCAGTGTTGGCCATTACCACCGTGTGTGTTAGAAAGAAAAAGAAAAAAGAATTAAAAAGAAAAAGGAGATCGAATCCTTACTCTTCAATATTTTAAAGAGTACTAATATATATAGATATATGTATAATAATAATAATGTAGATAAGCTTGTCATGTAGGTTGTAAGAGACGACCAGAGATACGTATTCACTTATTATGATCTGCTATTAGTAACTATAAGTTATTGAAAAAGAGAATTCTTTTTTTTATGTTATAGAACGGCAAACGAGCACGCAGGTCACCTGATGGTAAGTGCAAAGAGAATATAACCATTACGTTTTAGGTAAGTGATTACCGCTGCTCATGGCCTACTGCAACTCCAGGGTGTGACAGATGCGTTGTCGGCCTTTCAAGGAGTTGGGGGAAGGAAATGGGGAGGGGAGGGGGAAGGATGGGCTTCCGGCTCACCCAACGAAGCATAGAAGCGGTAGAGCTTCTACTCAGACGTTGATTTTCTGTGAGAGTGTGGTATTTCATGCTACTAGCAATTCATTTTGCTGGCAGCGTGGCTCTACCACGACTAAAACTTTACTGATTCTACATAATCTTTACATTTTGATTTGTTATATATGAATTATTCTTTGGCCACAGGGCTATGCTCATTATTATTTCTTATATTTAGGGAAATTTGTAGACTGCTTTCCAAAACAAATAGAATAAGCCTAATTATAGCAATTAATGCTCTAGCAAAACTTAAACAAGAAACTGAAGCGTCGCGTCCTTTTCAACCGTCCTACCACCAGGGAAAAAACAAGCCGGCAGACACAAAAAACTACAGGGGATTTACGAAAGCGCTTTTACCACTTCATACAGTAAGTGAGATAAGTTCGGAGCTCTGAAAAAAGGAATGCACTACCCCCTGATTTTATTATTCTATTGAGTAAAGTGCCTCTTGGTCATAACTGGCCCGGGCCTGTCTGAAAATTCTTTGACAGACTTAGGACATAAGTTGGACGGTGTAAGAGTAATCTAGCAAGATGGGATTTTAGTGCTTTTGTAGATATAAGCTACAGTCAATGTCTCACCTTCAAGAGTGCTCATCTTGTCCCGGACTCTGTTCACTTATGAACCTAATGACGTGTGCCTCCGACGTCCGTGCCTATTCAGCAATAGGTCCCATCTCTTGTACGAGAGAAGATTTGGCGAAAGCCACGGATGCGGCTGTAAAGGTTGCATCATTCTGGCTAAGACTCATTTATTCGTTTGGACCAATGACACGATAGAAGAAGAAGTACTAGGTCGGGGGTCTCATCCTCAACTGTTTGACCGGTGGTCACAGGTACGTGCATCTGGTAAGGGCACTCGGCCTCCTGAGCTACTTGCCTTTCCTTCATTCCTCCGAGTGAGTAGTATCCCAATACTTTCATTCCCTTGCAAATCCAACAAATTCCATTTCTTTCCCAGATTCAAAATGCTTCCGGCAGCAGCGACGGAAATACAAAAAGCCATAGAAACTGTGGTCGCCAACCCGCTTGCTGCGTAGTATGGTAAGAATGGCAATGTTCTCCTATGAAATAAAAAAGACGAGAGTGGCTTGCAATGACTTGTTACGGCTGAAGTTACGATTTCAGTATGCGAAGAAGTAGAGAAGCTTCTAAAATCTTAATTTAGTCAGATCCGTTAACCCATATTGTAAGCATTGAAATTCGAACACGATACCAATTTCATGCCGTACTTATATTACACCCGTAGCTCGCAAACTGCCTGCAACTCATTAATTAGGTAATTGTTGATATAAGAACAAATCGTAAGGGAACTGGCTATTCAAATCATGTCTCTAACTTACAAGTTTAAATTGCGCCTCGAAAATTCAATATTTTTAAAACACATATTTTTAAAAGCTTATATGAACATATACATACCGTAGAGTGCTCTCCAAGACAAATCAAACGATCGCTGCACTAATCGTACTCCATTAACCCACATTACGAGCGTATGTCTAAAGCAGAACTTCGAACACGCCATCAATTTCATGTCGTACTTACATTACACCCGTACCTCGCAAACTGCCTGCCGCTTGATAATTAGGCGATTGTCGTAATGAGGACAGTTCGCAAGGGATTATTCAAAACATGTATTTTGTCTGATTTACAAGTTTAAATTGCTCCCCGATAAAGTCAGTTTGTTTTACCCACATCATAACTTTTTGGGATTGAACAATTAGTATTTTAAGTTTTAAATATATACGGACTATAAAGTAGTAGTAGTTATATTTACTGACAAATATGTTACCTACAAAACTTTATGTCTACTTATGTTGTTCTCCTACAAATGTTGTTGTTTTTTTTTTTTGGAATTTCAACATCTTCCATTTTGTAGAATTTTATGCTTTCAAACGTTTACAACCTCGAAGACATTAATTAGGTACATTACATTGTTCCTTTAGACAGAATGGTTTTGTTAATCTAGCTATGTAGACAAGTACGTATGTTTGTTCGTGGCAAATCTTGAAATTGAATTTTAAACTAGTTATCGTCAACCGATTACGCTGAAATATCCTAATTCAATTTAACACTTAGACAATGATCTTTTTCAGATTTATCTACGTCTACGATGTTTATTCATATTATGTATTTATTATAAAATATAGTATTAATGAGTAGGTATCCCATAACATAATACATCTGTTTATCCTTCTTGAGGTTGACTGGGAGTTCACCTACTGCAGCTCTACCTATAGGCTCAAAAAGTTTATTAAATAAATATAAAAACATGTGTTGAACATACTTTGGGGCTGAATAGGTGTAATTTGTTCGTATATATTTATTGATTTGATAATAAAGACCTCCTCGATCTTGAACAGCCGATCACCGACATTTATGACATGATGAGCTCGTGACACGATGAGGACTTGTCTCATTTTTTTTAAAAGGTATATTATACACTCGTTGGGTGCTAATGCTCAAAAGTATATTAAGACTGCTATTATCTTGTATGACATTTTGCCATCACTGAGAATACTAAAACAGAAAATGTTCTCGAGTTAACCTAACTGTACTATCTACATTCGGTCGAGAATCCCGAATTCAAAAGATTTCCGGCGCTGCTACTTTATTGCCAGTACCTACTTGGAGAAATCTATTGTTAAGTCTGAATTATACCTACTACATTCAAAAAGGAAACCATTAGAAGAGATTCTTCAAAATCAGTAGAGCACTTACATACGAGTACCTATGTATTAAAGTCCATGATTCAGCATAGGAGCGAAAATATCTAATTTTTTATGTGACTACGGCGAAGCCAAAACGAAGGTTATGATTTTGCCCGCTATGTACATATGTAGTATAAATGTATGCACGTTCCTTTGTTCATTCCTATTTCCTAAACAACCCTACGTAACTAGACATATTGTTAGATGAGTCTTGACCGTCCGCTGTTTACTGGCTATATGACGTCACACCAAATCCAAAATGGCGCCCTCTAAGTGTAAAAAGTAGCAGAGTTAATCAACTTATTACTTTTAAAATCTAAGTATTGTGTTTGATATCAAATAAAAGGTATATTTAAGTTTATTACAAAAATATATGTTATTTAATATATATTTTACTTTATAATTATTTAATTATATTTTATAATATTTACCTATTATACCTACCATTCTCCCGTCAAAATTAAAAACATGTCTGGATATGCAGTGGTTGGTGGATGGATCTAGTCTGTCTGTACTGTATAGGCGTTTCCATTCACCAATACAACGCTTTTAAATGGAATTATTTTATTATAAGTCTTATATACCTATATCTTATATACTTGACTCATCACACTGGCCAGTAAAGCCAGGACGGTTCGCTAATGCAAGATGTACTGATCAGGAAAACTGAGGGTTTCCCACAGATTAAAGAAATGTTTTTTGTTTTGCATTTATAATGTTTTTTTCCGATATACTACTAATTTAATTAAAAAAAATTGTTTTTTTTTAAATAACCTGTTCTGTCCCACTGCTGGGCAAAGGTCTCTCCCATCTCCTTCCATTTATCTCGATCCTGAGCCATATCTGACCAGTCATGGCGAAAGGCGTCGAGATCATCCCGCCATCTTTTCCTTGGCCTGCCCCTTCGACGACGACCATCCTCAGGTATCCAAGAAGTAACTTTATTAGCTCATTCTACTGACATGACCCGCCCAGTCCCACTTCATCTTGGCAGCTTTGTGTCCCACATCGGCGATACCTGTCATTGAGCGAAGTGTACCATTCGGGACTCTGTCCAGTCTTCTGAAACCTAGTATACTTCTCTCCATCGCTCTTTGGCACACTTTGAGTTTGGACTTCTGCTCCTCAGTCAGTGACCACGTCTGAGCGCCGTAGGTTAGGCAAGATACACATGTCGATGAGTCGACGTTTAAAAGACATTGGAAGGTCGCCCTTCATAAACGCTTTCATGGACCAGTAGCTCCTCCAAGCATTTTCTATGCGACGGTCAATTTCCTTCTCTTGTCGGTTGTTGAAGGAGACCACCTGGCCCAGATAGATGTACTCATCAACGTAGTGAATTTCTTGCCCGTCTACCTGGACCCTACGAGTGACGCTGTTGGTCATGACTTTTGTTTTTGACTGATTCATCAGAAGTCCAACTTGCAAGCTCGCCTTGCTCAGTTCTTGGAGCATTTTTTGCAGTTCCGCCGATGTGGATGCGAAAAGGACAATATCATCGGCGAACCGTAGATTAGTGAGTCGAGCTCCACCGATCTCAATGCCCCCTCGCTGCCACAAAACCTCCAAGCTCGTGAACACTTCCTCCAGAGCACTGTTGAATAGTTTTGGTGAAAGTGGGTCACCCTGCTTTACGCCTTTTTCAATTTTAAATGTGGGTCCATAGGATTCTAACTTTATGTTTGCAGTACTATTGTCATAGATTTTTAAAAGTTCTATATATGTATTTTCTATAAAATAGTGTTAAAAAAAATCCACGCACGTTGAGTTCGAACATGCATGAACCTTAGGTCTCTATTTAATAACTATGCTCTGTCATTTGAGATACCGCATGTTTAAACCTCGGCGTCGAAAATCTCCACCATATCCCATTCCCCTTAAACGCGTTGAGGCTTGCATCACCTACTTACTACTTCACTTGTAAAAGTGAAGTAGTAAGTTTTTTCACCTTATTTTATGTCTTGATTTAATTAAATGATGTGTCTATCCCCGTGGTCTGTACAATTCTAAGAAAAGATTTAAAATATGATTCTAATTTTCGACGCATTTAACTCGAGTGGAATTCTTCGGCTGTGTTCTGTTGATAAAACTTCCAAGTTAAATATATTCGCACCGACTTTGCAGAGTTGGCAACCGGCAGTACTTTACGTCTAAATTAAAAAAGTACTTAATAATTTTAGGGTATCCTAAGCTTATTTATATGGATGACTAGATTCGTTTGGTCTTATGGAACCGATTTCACAATTACTCATAACAATTTTCTCAATTAAATTTTTATCGGTCTGACCCAGAAGGAGTGTAATATTTTTCGCGCGTATATAGGTATGTTTATATGTCTGTTCCATAGTAACTTCATGTAGCCTATAAGTTTTGAGCAATTTTAAAGAATTACGCTAAAGTGTATAAAGTAGTTTTTGCGTGAACGAGTTATAAACATCATCAACCTTTTTTTTCTATGATATAGGATGGCAAACGAGCAAGAGAGTCATCTGATGGTAAGTGACCACCGCTACCCATGGACAACTGTAACACCATGGTGTGACAGGAGCGTTGCCGGCCTTACAAGGATTTGGGGAGGACATGGGAGGAGGAAATATAACCTCCGGTAAGGAAGGATGACCTCCGGCTCTCTAACTCACCGAACGAACCATAGAAATGGTAAAGCTTTACTCAAACGTCGATTTTCTGTGAGAGTGTGGTACTTCCCGGACGAGCCGGCCCATGCATGCTACGAGCAAAAATAAATTTTGCCGGTAGCGTGGCTCTACCACTATTATTATTATTACCAAATTGGCTTTTATCCACTAGGTATATTAAGTAATAGATATTCAGAATCAGAACTAAAATATATTTACCTAGGTTTTGCAAAATCGGTCCAAAATATGGAAAATCAATATTATTTTTTCACTTTCGTGAACATCTGTTTGCCAGGGATGACTTTCAGGCAAAACCGGTGCGGTAAGGAAAAATGTGTCAATATTTTGCATTGTTTACAGAAGCTGTTTATTTGTCATTCCACCCAATTTCACCTAGCTTCGTGAAGGTTATGACGACTTTCATAGGCTTTGGCTAAAGTCAAACTTAGTTATTAACCAAACAGGTATCGTTAGAAAAGTAATTTGGTGTGTGCCCTAACTTTTGTACTTATTACCACAGTTTTTATCAAAAATCTATGTATAGAAACCAAGAAATTAATAGTATCAGGGAAAATGTTTTTTCGTATTTTTATGCGTACATTTGTAGTAAAATACCTTTGGTTCTGCTGTATGTATCTGATTGGTTTTGATGCAATTAGAAAGGTGATATTTTAAAGAATGAGAATAACAAAGAGTATATATAAAAAAATATGATAATAAATAAATAATAATAAATATATACGGACAAATCACACAGATAAAGGTAAAGGTGAAAAATATTTAAATTTTACAACGCTGCCTCAAACATTCTTCATGATTGAAGTACAAATCCTGCGCATACATATGACTCCAAATTAGCAATGACGCAAAATTATTTCATCTCAACGTACGCGTCATATACACCACTTTGTTATCTTGACACTTGCGAGCAAAACTTTTTTTCTTTTTAGATGAAATATTTTATATAATATGTAACAGCTTTTACGGTATAATAAATATAATACCTACAGATTTCTGTTCTAAGTTGAGGTTACGTATTTATTAAATACTAGTATCAATTTTCTAATAAAATGACGTACTCGTACGACCAAAAACATCTAGAGGCCGCTACTTAACCCAATTATGCATGTCATAAAAAGGCAAAACATGTTTACCATTACTGCTCAAATATGATGCGTGAAGGTTTGCTTTTATATTAAAAGGCAAAAATTTATCAAAAAAACCGGCCAAGTGCGAGTCGGACTCGCGCACGTCGGTTCCCGTACCGTTATCTATAAAAAAGGCAAAAAAAATCATGTCTGTTGTTGGGAGGCCCCCTTTAGTATTAATTTTATTTTTATAAAATAATTTATTTTTAAAGTGAATATAATTTTGTGAATATTTCAAGCTTCTACCTGTTGCCGTTATCAATATCGAGCAAAAAACAAGCAAAAGAAATCACATTTGTTGTATGGGAGTCCCCTTAAATATTTATTTAATTATATTTTTTAGTATTTGTTGTTATAGCGGCAACAGAAATACATCATCTGTGAAAATTTCATATGTCTAACTATCACGGTTCATAAGAAACAGCCTGGTGACAAACGGACAGACAGATAGACAGACAGACAGACAGACGGACTGCGGAGCGATATTAATAGGGTCCCGTTTTTACCCTTTGGGTACGGAACTCTAAAAAAGTAAATATCTATATCAGAAATACATGTCACAAAATATATCTGCCTTCTATCCTTACTCGTATATATTTAATATGTCCCCATGTATCAAGTCAACTGTTTATTTTTACGCAACATTATTGCCCTGTGTGTGACTATGTGCGTATAGGGAGAAATACATTAAATAGACGCAAGTAGTCCTAGTCCACATTTAGGTCGAGTTTATTACGCGTAGCGGAGTTTAGTCGGTACGTGACGAGTCAACGGCTTAGACATGACGTGAAGGATTAGGGTAAAGCCGTCAAGAAAACATTATATGGTACTGGGAATATCATCTACTGAAACAGAACAAAGCGCTAAATTCAAAGTACGAGTTACAGACTATGGACCATAAAAAAGATAAAGAACACGCAAATGGAATTAGAAAGTTTACGTACTTGCAGAGAATTGATTAGCCGCTTGGGATAATACATAAAAGATAATTTTAAAGAGAAGAAGAAACGGAGATTACTTACCTACCTATATTTTGGCCAAGTTAGATATTTTAACTGACTTCAAAAAACAATAGATATTCTCAAACCGACTGCATGTTTTTTGTAACGTCATGCCTCCGTCTGATTGAATAAATATTTTTTTTAATTGAAAGGGTTCACTACAGATTAGTTTAATTAAGTTATCGTCAAAATCGATTTAGTACTTTAGAAGAAGTCGATTTATTCCTGAACGATAATCAATAACTAGCTATTGCTTTTGATTAATTACTATAGATCAATAATTTTTCCCCATTTTCAAAACATATTTTATTGATGATAAGCTCCTATTGGTTGCAGCATGATGTTTTATACTCAATAAATGGACTATCCAACACAAAAAGAATTTCCCAATTTGAACCAGTAGTTTCTGAGATTAGCGCGTTCAAATAAACTCTTCAGCTTTATAATATTAGTATAGATTCTGTTAAAAAGTTGCTAAAAAAACATTAAGTGATTATGAGAAGAGTATTGGAGTATTGGTACTATTGGTATTTCTCTTCGGTTGGGTCTAGTAGTGTATATATTCTTTGGTCTAGGTGTGTTGTGTAAGTTAATTTGTATGTTTTTGTTGTACCCACATAAGCTAAGACCGTAAGTGTGGAAAGTTGAGTGTTGCACTTTATTTTATTTTTAAGATTCTACATTGCAAAATATTGAGAATACTTTTTTTTTGGTTTCGTACTTAAACATGTAAAAAAGAACTTTTATGGGATCACTCGGCTGTCTATCTGTCAAGAAAATTAAATTAATATCACATATAATGGTCCCTTGAAGCAGTGAACAAATGAGACGTCTACTGTAAGATAAACAAGATCAAAAGTTATGGTTAATCAAGTACATTTTGTCAATGTGCGGAAACTCGCATGGGAATCAAAACATATAGGATAACCTAGGGACAGTAGCCCTATACCTAGCATGAAGAAAGGAGTTATAGCAGGGATAAAAAAAAACCGTAAATCGTAAATTTGTAGTAAGAATAGGTAGTAAGAGTAGTCGTAGTTGTTTAACTAATTTTTAGTCGTGGAAGAGCCACGTTACTGACAAAATGAATTGCTGGTAGCATGAATGGGCCGACTCGTCTGGGGAAGTACCACACTCTCACAGAAAATCAACGTCTGAGTAGAAGCTCTACCGCTTCTATGCTTCGATCGGTGAGTGAGAGAGCCGAAGGCCCATCCTTCCCCCTCCCCTCCCCATTTCCTTCCCCCAACTCCTTGAAAGGCCGACAACGCACCTGCCACGCCCTGGTGTTGCAGTTGTCCATGGGCGGCGGTGGTCACTTACCATCAGGTGACCCGCTTGCTCGTTTGCCGTCCTATAACATAAAAAAAAAAACTAATTTTTAGACGGACCCCTCAGTGCGCGAATCTAACATGCACTTGGCCTGACTGTTTTTTCACAATCAAAATATTTTGTTGTTATTAACCCCATAAAAGCTTTTTGTTTGTTTGTATTTGTTAGACTTTCCCTAGCGAAGAAAACAAAATGAAGAAACAAAAAGTCAATAAAAATTTGCTTCATGTTTATTTTTGCCCACAAAAGTTACATAACAACTTTTATGGTGTTCACAGATCTGGTTTGTAATCCTATTAATATTTGAAATCCGTAAGTTTGTTCATCCTATTTAAATTAAACAAAAGTAGTAATAAAAAGATATATTATGTCGTAACTTTATTCAGGATTCTAATCACGTTCCTTCAAAGTTAACGCGGAAAGACTCCCAGCAAAAGCTATAAGTACTACTTAATATTTTTATTAATAAAATGTTGGTGATTGAAATTTAAAAAATATATATCCAAATCGTCCAGGGTTGTCGATGTAGGTGTCAAGTCGCCCAAACTCAAGTGGGATTAGGCCGGACATGTGTGCCAAATGACATCCGATCGATGGGCCCAGACGGTCACTCTATGGAGACCTGATGGACGTAGGCGGAGAGGTAGAGCGCGAACGAGATGGCGGGACGACATCCAAAAGTACTTGGTGAACTGGCAGGAGGCTGCGTTAGATAGAGATCAATGGAAAAAAGGCCCAGCAGTGGGACACAATAACAGGCTAATAAAAAAAAATAAAAAATCCACATTTTTTTATGTGTAGGTTTATACATATAGCAGTCGACCAGAGGTGCTTAATTGTTTCAGCAGTTAGCCACATCATTATACGAGTATGCATATCTCCATCGGTTAATGGATATTCATTTACATTCGAATGGACAGTTCTCACTACAGCTCAATAGGGTAAAAGGTCCGGCTTCTAATGTTTGGAATCAAAGAGGAATAGACCCTCATATCATAATAAATTAAATTGTGGCTAAGTGCTTTCAGAGCGCAAACGCAATCGTAAAGAAACCTGAACAGTGGTAAAAAAGGAAAGATTTGGTCAACAACTCTATGTACCTATTTACTTCGATTATATTGATATAAAAGTTATAATGAATTTGAAATGCTTATTAAAAAAATTTCTAATTTTATTATACTGGTATTACTTGAAGTTTAATAACCAGCAACTTTCCTTACCAACGCAGAAATTCAATTTTGCCCTTTACAACCGCCCGTCAGTTCACTTTAAAAGCCATTTGAACTCTATCGACGAACAGATTTCAATATGAATTTGAATTTCAACGTAAATGATTTCTTTGATAAGTTAACTCTTATTCTATGCAGTGGAATAACTATGCCGGTTCTAACTGCATCTGATATTAAAATTAACGGCACTGCACGAAATTGTGAAAATGACGTATTTTCAAATCACTAGTACTATGCGCTGAATTAATTAAATACATCAAAAGTATTTGTATCCGAAATATATCCACACACATGATTGCCCTCTTGTTGAGTTTGAAGCCGATATATATGAAATTTAAAAATAATATATATGAAAGTTAAATAATTTCATAAAAGTAATTATGATATCTAAAAAAAATTTTTATAATTCTTACATGGCAATATTTATTGGCTTGAAGCCTTATTTACTGAACCGATTATTATAAAATTGTGCATCCAAGTAATCAGAGGCAGGGGGCGAAGGACATAAAGTTAGCTTTCATCCAGGAAAAAAATTACTATTCCCGAGGGCTCTACATTGAAACGAGCGGAGCCGTGGTTGAAATCTTGTGTTTTAGTCGTAAGCTTTGATCCAATCTGTCTTTATATTTAGAAAAATTGTCAAAGCAGTCAAATCCGATCCCATTTACAGAAACCAATTATTAAGGTAAGTTATTTCTTGCAATGACAAATCTTTCAAAGGTGTTACTTTTACTGACAGCTATTCCAAATTCTATACAGAACGTGACCAAACGTAAGCTTTGATGTGAAAGGGGATAAAAATACTTTATTGCTTCATAACTTAAAAGTATTTTCGTATTTTCTCTAAAATTAAAACGACTTGACAAGTTGTTTGTTACAAACTTGTTTACTTGCACAAGTTTCACAAACACGAGGCTTTTTGTTTAATTTTATAATACATTCATCAACAATTGACTTACTTGAAAAGTTTTCGGTTCAAATACATAACGAACCGAGTTGGCTTAATAAATTATTGCTTGTCATATTGACTTTTACAATATATATGTTTAACGTATTTTTATGTATAACGTGTTGAGTGAAAAAAAATTGCTTATACTATTGCACTAGATTTAAAATCGTTCAAAAGGGCATGTTGAGTATTTAGAGAAATGTTTCTGATGGCGATGATGAAGCATCTAGCTGAAGAAGACTGATGTTAAACTAACTTAGGTAAGTCATTCCAAAAGTATGACAACAAATGTTACCATGCGACTCATAAAAATTAATAGCAACTTTTGTTTTGAGACATACTACTACTACTACTCCGCTGGCTCAGCGACCCGAAGTGGATCTTGGCCTCTGATACGAGAGAGCGCCAGAGTTTTCTGTTCTGCGAGATGTCCCGCCAGTTAACGGCCTTCATCTCGCGCAGATCAGCTTGTACTGTATCACTCCAGCGATATCGAGGGCGGCCAACCGGGCGTTTACCCGAAACCTTCCCCAAATACGCTGATTTGACGCTCCGATCCTCCTCCATCCTTTCGAGGTGACCAAGCCAGCGTAGGCGCCTGGATTTATACACTCCAATTATATTTGGCTCTTTCACCAACATCTCTATCTCCGAATTCTTACGGACTCTCCAGCTTTCGTCGGTGTTTTTAGTCGGTCCGAGGATTTTCCGGAAGATTTTGCGCTCCGCTACCAAAAGTTGGTTCTCCTCCTTAAGCGTCAGCGTCCAGGCTTCACAGCCGTAGGTTATTATGGGCCGAATGACTGTTTTGTATATTTGAAGTTTTGTTCTTCTACTAAGGAGCCTGGACGTCAATACCTTGTGTAGAGCCGCACTACATCTCAAGGCGTATTGGATTTGAATGTTAACTTCTTCTTCGCGGGTATTTATGTCAGTGACTGTGCATCCAAGATATTTAAATCTTGCCACACCTTTATACACGATACCTCCTACATGTAGGTTGGTACGGCTTGAGCGAGTATCTTTATATCGTTTCATGTGGAGGTATTCGGTTTTGTCATGGTTTATCCTCAGCCCGACCTTTTTTGCTTCTGTTTCTAAGCTTTTGGCGGCCTCCGTCACTTCTTCGTGGTTTCTCCCCAGCAACGCCAGATCATCTGCATACCCGATGACCCTATGCCTTTCACCCAGTTGTACTCCTGTATCCAATGTGAGTAGCTTTCTTAAGGCGTATTCCAAAACCAGGTTGAAAAGCACAGGTGACAGTGCGTCGCCTTGCTTTAGTCCGGTATTTACCGCGAAGTCTTCTGTGCTGGTATCACCCACTTTTACCCGCATTCTGCTCTGCTCTGTAGCTACTTTCAGCATATCCACCAGTTTTTTTGGGATTTGGAAATGATACAGAATGTTGTAAAGGGATTGCCGGTCTATACTATCGTATGCCTTAGCAAAGTCTACAAATAGGATGTGTATGCTCTGGGCGTATTCCTATTTTTTCTCCATCAATTGTCTAAGAAGAAAAATCTGATCTATCGTACTTCGATTTCTTCTGAACCCACCCTGATAATCGCCAAGGATTTTTTCCGCATGTGGTTCAAGTCGCTTTAGAAGGACGTAAGGTATTTTATACGCTGTTGGTAGAAGAGCGATTCCTCGGTAATTCGAGCATTTCTTCCTACTGCCTTTTTTGTGGACTGGGCAGATGATACCAGTGTTCCATTCCTGAGGCTGTTTCTCCTCCTTCCAGATTTTGGTAATTAGCTGTGCAAGAACATCACGAACAACCTCGCCCCCGTGTTTCCATAACTCTGACGGAATTCCATCGACTCCTGGTGCTTTATTGTTTTTTAATCTAAATATTGCTCTCTCTATTTCCTCAGTAGTTGGTGGTGGTTCCTCTGACGTGTTAGCCTCAGAGGTAGTTGAGATGTGTTCGTCTACTGTGGAAGGCAATTAAGTAGATCAGTGAAGTATTCTTGCCATGCTTCCTTAATTTCCTCTGTCGAGGTTAGTATATTGCCGTTATCATCTTCGAGAATTTAGAGTTATGGTTGGTAGCCTTTCCTAGCAGATCTGATTTCTTGGTAGAAGTGACGCGTTGCATTGGCCTTGATTAGAGTTTCCATTTCTTGCACGATATTGTCTAGATGTTTTCTCTTAGCTGCTCTAATAGTTTCTCGTGCTCTTGCCTGTAGTTCTTTGTGCTTTTCTTTCCAGCGCTCATCCTGTTCCGCCAAAATTTTATACTTGCATCTCTCTTTAAGGGCTTTTTCGCAGTCTTCATTCCACCACTTTTTCCGCTTCGGTCTCTTCTTTTTTCCTGCCACCTTAAAGCCTGCATCCTTAATAATATCTCTGACTGACTGTTTTGAGACATAACTATGTAACAAAGTTACACCACGCGTTTAATATGATAAATTTCGATATCATAATTAAGGCTGCTATGATTTTATATTCTGAACTTTACGTGGTTTGTAAATTTATAGTGAGTTGTTGTTTTACGTAACTAACATCTGTCCTATCCTAACTAATTTTTAATGAAAGTACGAAATTTAACTTTTCCGAGTACATTTATAAGTTGGTTGAATAAAGCTCTATAATTTGTAAACTTTACTTAGCTCTGATAGTTTTCCTTTAAACTTCGTTATATGTACTACTGCCGTGAATTTCTTCACGTGTTCATATACAACCATTTAGTAAATACACTTGAGTCTAACAAAAATTTGCTATAAAACCAAATATTTCAGACACGGATGATGGAAAAATGATGTTCACAAGCTAGCAATATTTTTAAAAGATACTATTTAACAACACTTCACACGTTATTAGAGAAAAAAATACCTACTCCTATTTTACATGTATATGAGTTAACCGAAAAAAAAAGGTTTCAAGATTTTCTTTTACCACTTTTTCACCATGATTAATATACCTACATATCCATACCAAATTACAGCTTTCTCGTACTTATTGTCACTGAGTAAAATCGCGGATGGACAGACATGGCGAAACTATAAGGGTTCGTTGTTTACTACGGAGCCCTAAAAAAGGATAATATATTTATTTATTAATAAGCTGCAAAGTAAGTAGAGTACCACTTAAATAGTAATAGGACGGCCTCCTTGGCGCATTGGTTTATAAGCAAGCTTGCTACACGAGAGACAACGAATTCAGTTCCATGCGGTCAAATACTTGTACTTCATTTACACCGTATTTGTCAGCCATTCTGGAAATACCCAAATTTGCTTGGCGTGATACAGGCAGATGGCTGTAAAACATCAAATCTTATCACATCATGAATGCTGTTATAATAGTTGACCCCGGGCTCCGACGCAACAACCGGAAAAACGCTCAGATGATGGTTTAAAAAAAAAATATATATGTTACGGTTAGAGTGATTAATCAAAAATTATTAATAATTCTCTATCATTATTAATAATTACCGAATGTAGAGGTAAAAGTGAGAAATTTATCACATTTGTCGGTGATTATTAATAATGTGACCTTAGTACCGATAAATGTAATAACTACCGACAAAAATAAACTTACACTGGCGATTTTTTTCTCGATTGGTCAACAGAGGTGCGGGCAGGGGTGGCGGGGCGGCGTGCGGGATGTGCAAGAGGCCATGCGAAGATTTGCCTTCTTGGATTCTAAAACTAACGTAATTTTCCAGATCTATACCGAAAAAAAACGTAGAAATTGACACTCATGTCGATTTATAATGAAAAGTCGCATCCGCCATCTTAGGTTACATAACGTCATTTTCGAGATCTACGGCCTACGCCTCAAAAATCGCCATGGAACGACTCCCTTTGCTGCATTTTTATGAAAAGTCGCGTCTGACATCATCATCAGGTCCTTTTTAGTCTCCACTACAGGAGCACGACCCTCTCTGTACTACTAGGGCCTTAATTGGCCAGAGCAGTCAGAGGACTTGGCCTACACTCTCTACGCTGAACAGACGGGTTGGAGAGGTCTCTTAGATGTTTATAAGCTTTGTTTAGCTTGTATTTCCTAAGTCGCCTTCTACGACATCCACGGGAAGACTTGGAGTGACATCTTAGATTCTAAAACTGACATCATTTACGAGATCTACACCCTCTTGAACCTAGAAAATGACACTCATGTTGGTTTATCACGAAAAGTCGCGCCCTCCATCTTGGATTACATAACTGATTACAAAAAACCCAAAAAATGACGCCCTAGCTGATTTTTCATGAAAAGTCACGTCCGCCATCTTGGACTCCAAAAATAACATCAATTTCCATTCCCATGTTGGTAGGGCAAAATAATTTATAACTATGAATCATCCCGAAGCCTTTTTAATACTTTGATCACATGAGGCCTTCTTGATGGTGATGACGAGTCTATAATTCTGCCGTTTTATAATAATATCAGGTGTCTGATCCTTGGCAATAACCTCGCGCAAGGCCAGCCACATTTTAATCCCATAACCCATAAATTTCTCTTTCATATTGCAATAGTTTCTGCTCCAGCTTAGACCGGTTTAAAGACATATCATACATTGGTATTTCCAGCTGGAGTGGCGACTCTTTATCGCTGCTAAGAGGCTGTTCTCTCACTCTTTTAACTTTGTTTATTTAGAGTTCAGATTAAAAGGTGATTTTTGTTGTCAATTTCTACAGGTACAAGACCTACCCTTGTTTGTGTGATCTGAGACAAGCACTGTGTGTCATATCATATTATAAATAAATACCTGCTGGACTAAAAACTTTGTTTTTTTTATTTATTTTATCACTTTTACCAATGAGTGTAGTGAATTATTAATAATAACTACCAAAAGTAATTAATTTCAATTGTTTCTTCACATTTACCAAAACACGAGGTTATTATTAATAATGTTATAAAATTATTAATAATTTTTAATTAATCAAATTTACCGTAACATATATATACGGACAAATCACACAGATTGAGCTAGCCCCAAAGTAAGTTCGAGACTTGTGCTATGGGATACTAACTCAACGATACTATATTTTATAACAAATACATATATAGATACACATCCAAGACCCAGGCCAATCTGAAAAAGATCATTTTCCATCTTGACCTGGCCGGGGATCGAACCCGTTCACTCCGTGTCGCAAACAAGCGTAATGACCGTTGCGCCACGGAGCTAGTCATGATAAACGTAACATAATTATAACAAAATCTCACAGTAAACTTATCTAGTACCAAATTATTATTTTTAAACGAATTTGTTAACTTTTTGAAATTTTAATAATTTTTTAAACCTAGATTTGATTTTCTGCGTGATATGTATATTGTAGGTATCTACATGGGTACTTGGTACATTGAATTTTAAATAAAACTGGCCAAGTGCAAGTAGGATTTGCCCACACTATTAAGAGTTCCATACCACCATTTAAATGTCTAATTATTACGTATGGTTCTAAAGATACAGCCCCGTGATAGACGAACGGACGGAAATCGGAAGTTACTGAGCTTCCGATTTCCGTCCGTTTTTATCTTTTGGGTATAGAACCATAAAAATAACATATCACACTCTCGGCCATAATTGAATTTGAATGAAATAAAGCCGTCGGCCATAATAGAGACTATTCGGCCCACGTTGCTTGCATTTATTGACACCGTTTGAGAGTAGGTAGGTGTGATGAAAAATATACATACATCACGTCTTTTTCCCTTACGGGGTAGACAGACCCCAGGTCCTTAAGTCCTGAAAGCCACGTTTAGCATTTAAGTGGGTATGTAGGTGCAGGAAACAAAACCAAAATAGCGATTTGTTGCTAGCCGCATCGCCTAGTAACATAATTCCTGATTTAGCCCATTCCCTCGATCGGCTTTTTGGGATCTGCGCGAGAAGTACGTTTTTTCTTTACTCCCAGATCATCATGGAAGAGAAGATGAAAAATATACCTTTAATATTAACATATTTCTAAAAATAAAATCTATAAAACGTTAACCATATGTACGTTCCACCCACGGGAGTACATTGGTTTCATAAATATTGATACAAATTATGTTAAAACGAAATTTGCAAGTAATTTAGATACACCTGAGCCAAACCTTATTATCCTCTCCAGACGTCTCAGACATTGTCTCAATTGCCTGATGTTTATTTTATTGTATGGTTTTATTAAGAGAATAAAAGGCGTTTTAGTTTAATTTAGTTGCTTTAAGAGAAAATTATACCGCATATCTTAAATACACGGAGATTAAACAACTGAGGTAACTATGCTTCAAGTATCACTACATAGTATAAATCAAAGTCGCTTCGCGGTGTCTGTCTATCCCTATGTATGTTTAGATCTTTAATATTACGCCACGAATTTTGATGCGGATTTTTGATAGATAGAGTGATTTAAGAGGAAGGTTTATAAGTATTAGATTTTGTTTCATGCGATATTTTCCATTTTATATTATGTGGTAGCTTTTGCTTGACTTCTTCTACATAAAATAAAGTTTACTATCCTTGAGAAATTATGGATTCCCAATATATATTCCACCTTACTTTTTACCCCCATAAGTGAAGATATCTGGGACAAAATCTTAATAGCTTTCGGCCCATAAGGCAAAAGATGAGAGTTGCTGCTCTACAAAATCTTTTGCCATAGTTTCTCAGATTGGCCCTTCAGGCTTGCATGCACGTATACGCGGCTTATCAGGCAATATGAGAGTTTGCAGTCTCTCCCAGCCTTGCGCACACAGGCAACGCCCAAAGCCGAGATCCGTCTCTTCTGGGGGCTCTTTGGTGATGTTGTCTAAAAAGGTTGAGGGCACTCTGCTCTCGCCTCAAACGCCCGGTGAAGTAGCAAATGTTCACTTGGAGCTACATACCCATTTAAAAAAAAAGAAACAAAATTTAATTATATGTTCTATGTCTACTATACTATCTCTTTTATAATAATATTATTTATAATAACAGTGTGGATTTTTGCATGAAGCCCGGATGTGGGACGTCTCAGTATCGCAAACTATCTCTTTTATAATAATATAATAGTATTTGTAATAACAGTATGAATTGCGTATGAAGCCCGGTCGTGGGACTTCTGAGTTAATTTTATGCGTCTGCCATTTCAGAAATTTGGCGCGACAGGTGTTAACCTCTAAAACACCTAGATTTACTGGGGTTAAGGTAGAGTATGCCTATTTTTGTCCGCCATGACCAGCTGTCCCGGCGAACCTGTTTTGTAGTAATTACTTCTTAGACCGAGCGAGCGAAGCGTCTCAGTTTCCACTGGCCCAAAATTCTTTTGTCCGTCTGTCTGTCTGTCTGTCTGTCTGTCTGTCTGTCTGTCTTTCTGTCTGTTCTCGCCTACAGGTCGCATTTCTCCACCGATTCTCATGAAATTTTGTGAGCAGGTTCGGTAATTATATAAAATTTTTTAGTCGTGCCAGATTTTCGAAATTTTAAAAAATGGCGGATATATGGGGGTCCGAAACTTAAAAAAACTCATAGCACAGCTATTTGGAAAAAAAAAAAATGTCATTAAACTTTTTTGTTATTCTCATTAAGACGCAACTTTTTTATCTAAACAACTTTTTTATACGATAAACTTGAAAGTGAAATAGTCTGCAATTTGCCCAAAAGTTGTCTGAAATCGATTTTCTTTATATTTATGAAAGAAGTTGAAGTACATGAAGTGGGAGAGGGAGTGAAATTGAAAAACTTTCCCTAAGGAACAAAAATCAAAATATGAAAAATATTTTTTAGCTTAAAGCATGATACTGCGTATTACTTTTATTATTGAAAACACTTAATAAACTTAGAATCCTGAAATAAAAATTAAAAATAAATAAAAAAGATTCACATGCTATCCTGTGACTTGAACCCAGGGCTTATAGATGCCGGCCACTTCTTAACGTAAAGTTCGCATGTTTATCTGCCATAATAGTTGCTGAAAATTAGCGTCCTATTAATTTTTTTACCAATTGGTAATATAACAACTATGAAACCGGGTACTTAAACTTTGCCTCCCATTCACCCATGCCAAGTTCGCTATTCCGATATTTCCGATCTTGAAGAGGATCACTCGAAGGAAATCATCCTTTAGTCAATTAGCATATCAGTAACATATATATTTTAGAGCACTGAAGGACAAATGTGGATGTTGATTGTAAGGGCTCGCGAGGTCTACTGTTCTCGCAGAACCACTAGTACTAGCTTTAACCTGTAGCTCCGCCCGCGTTAGTGTCGATCCCTCGGGAACAATACTTTTCTCCGGGATCAAAATGCATGTCCTTCTCCGTACCCTAAGCAACGGGTACGCAAAATTTCATGATGATTGGTTAAGTAGATAGGGCGTGAAGGCGTAACAAACAAACCAACTCATTTTTGCATTTATAATATACTAGCTTTCGCCCGCGGCTCCGCCCGCGCCAATGTCGATCCCTCGGGAATAGTACTTTTTCCTAGGTAGCCTATGTCCTTCTCCGTACTCCAGAGAACTTGTATGCAAAATTTCATGATGATCGGTTCAGTAGTTACGGCGTGAAAGAGTAACAAACAAACAAACAAACAAATAAACAAACTCACTTTCGCATTTATAATATTAGTAAGGACTAGCTTTCGCCTGCGGCTCCGCCCGCGTCAGTGTCGATCCCTCGGGAATAGTACTTTTTCCTGGGATAAAATGTGTAAGCCTATGTCCTTCTTCGTACTCTAGAGAACTTGTATGCGAAATTTCATGATGATCGGTGCAGTAGTGACGGCGTCAAAGCGTAACAAACAAACAAATAAAACTCACTTTCGCATTTATAATATTAGTAAGGATATGGAAAAGGATAAGGAATAGTTAAGATGTTAAATAAGTAACTTTTAATAGTTGTTGGCATTTTGACGTCAAAATAAAACCAGCTCCAAGAAATCGACCACGCAAAATCAACGCCACACTTTGCTAGCAATCGACAGATAAAAGTTCCCGGCCAGGACGTGATGGAAAACGATCTTTTTTAGATAAACCTGGGATGTTTATCTATATAACTATCTATAAGTATCTATTATAGTATCATTGAGTATCATTGAGTATCATTGAGTTAGTATTCTACGACACGAGTTCACAACTTAGTGTGGGGATGATAATGATGTCCCTATATTTTTCTGTTATTATTCTTAATTAGGTTTTTTCTTAGTATAGATGAATAATTTTCCCCCGTTTTCAAAACATTTTTTATTGATGCTTCGCTCTTATTGGTCGCAGCGTGATGTTTTATAGCCTTAAGCCTTCCTCAATAAATGGACTATCCAACACAAAAAGAATTTTCCAATTTGAACCAGTAGTTTCCGAGATTAGCGCGTTCAAACAAACAAACAAACTCTTTAGCTTTATAATATTAGTATAGATTTATCCTTATGTGTAATATATAATAATTTTAATTGTGTGTGCAATAAAGTGATAAACAAACATGATTAACTTTTAGCTACTGACGTGGTTGGTATAGAACGTAAGTACTGACGTGGGGTCTGAGAGGCCCGCAACTTTCAGCATATTAAAATAAATATGTATGGGTGCCATTGACATGTTACGTTTACGTTTACATCAAATATGCTTAATTGAATAAAATTAAAATTTTTCAATATTTTTATTATTTAAATGATGCTTATATATATCAATCAAATCAAGGCGGACATTTTTTTGGCAGAAATTACTTGAAATCACAATTTGCATTATAAGTCTTGTAACCTACCTACTTTAAAATTTTATTATAATTTTTTTTTCACTAGCCTATCCTTACTATAAATTCCTAACTGCACCAAATACTAGCTGTATTACTCTTTATCTACTTTATCAACCTACATACCCTATTAAAGTTTTGTTTCTTTGTTCAATTCTATATGGCGTGATCGAATATCTACTGGAGTAACCCTTGTTTTATCATAGTAACCCCTGGACCTTCTTAAATGAAGTGATTTTGAACCTAACCTATGGTGATGAAGCCTAGCCCTATCTTATGCTATGTCTAAAGTTGCTATCGGCCTTGTGTATGACTAATTTCTACTTATAAATAAGAATTACTTTATCCTAAGATGCGCTTATGTTTTTCCTAATAAATATTGTTTAAGTTGCACTTTGTGTTATTTTATGTTGCCTGCTATTTCACATTAATAGAATTGCCTTATTTTATGAAGGGTTGATTAATTATTTATCATAAATGAGCATACTGCTTATCTAGCATGGTTCATTCTACAGAAATATGTTCCTCTACCAGCGGCTTATGGATATAGTATTGAATTTCGGATATGTATAGTAAGTATTAGAATGTAAGTAGCCATATTGACCTATAATGAGTCATAGATGACTACAACTGTAGGTAATGAATAGAAGTTTAAGGTAATAGTTTAATATTGTCATTGTATGTGTTAGTCAGTGGTGGTAGATATACATTATAGTGAATATACCCAGCGTTTGGTGTTACGGTTTACTAGTCGAGCCCCGCCATCCGCCTGCCAGAGTACCACTCGTCATCCAGACTGGGACATGGTTCCTCCGTATGCTAATTTCTTTTTTGGAAAGCAAAAGGGATACTCATTAAAGAGTAAATAGTACCCGTTCCCACCTAATAGTAGGATAGGCAATTTGTCAGTAAAATTATGTCTGACTATTAAATTCAGGCACAAGAGGGTAGACTAAATGTCTTCAAGCGTATTACCTGCTACACAAGCATTATGCTCTCATTGTGTTCGCTGGGATGAGTTCAGATTTATTTACTTTGAAATAACACCACGGAGGTGTAAAAGCAAAGAACTCAATTTATGAATTTACAACAAGCAGGTAGTACTAGGTACTCAGATGGAGTTTTATAGCAAGGGTTTGTTTGTCAGTCAAACTATACCTCAACCTTCACTGTAGAAAAGGCATCCTTACATGATAATACTCCCTGTATCAATTGTTACTCATTATCCTATTATTTTCAGGAATTATGTAGCTATTTATGTTAGCATGTAAATGTTATACCATGCTGTTATGTACACTGAGAGAAAATTCTCGTTTAGTTAACTAGAATATAGTTAATGTTACTAGATTTTATTGTAATATATATGACAGCTAACTGTTTTGTTGACTTTACTAGAAAAATCTGGTAATAGCTTACCAAAATATCTAGCACAGATAAACATAATGCTGGTACATATGAATAACATGCACATTGCATTAATTTGTATAAATTACATTAGTTTTATTTTAAACATAACAGAATGAGTATATTGTTCAGTTGAATATAATTTTATTTTGTGTTTACTTACATTTACTTAGCTATCATCATATGCAATGGTTAAGTTTACTAAAAAAATGAAAAAATATTGTGCAGTTTACTATATTTTTTTTATTACAGCAATACTTTATTTTTTACTTTACCTACGTTAAGTAGTGAAGACGTGACAAATTTGTAGTACTCGGGCTCTTATGACGCCCACTATAAAAAACCCGCCCGCGAGTAAGTCTCCAACTTCAACATTTTTAAGTCACAAGTACAATCGCCCAGCAATGGGCTAGGATAAGGTACTTCTAAAATTAAGTAAGACTTAAAATTAATGAAGGAGGAAGGTCACCCGCGGGCGGCTTTTATAGGAGGTGAATTGGCAACTAAGCCATCATACGAGCCGAATAAATCTATCACGTCAACACACATATATTAAAAACAAGACCAACGTCCCTTTGGGTCTCCAAAGAGTGAACTGGATTCATGGCACATTGCTGGTTTTAAAGCCTGGCTCCGATGTATGTAGTGCACAAAAAACAAGCTGTTTTTATTTAAATGGTTACAATGTTATTCTGTAAGGTGTACCTATGGGTAGGATGCCTGAAATAAATTCAATGATTATTATGTTATTTATATACTATTTATTCAAACATTCTCCTTGCTAAAAATGGTTGTAATACGAGTATCTTGAGCGTACTGCAGCAGTGTTGAACTGGATGTCCTTTACAATAATGTTGAATATTTTTCTACGACTATTACTTGATAACAGTCCACTTTCAGAATATAACTCTTTTAGTCCCTAGAAATAAAAAAAAAATGTATTATACAAGGGTGTTATTAACAAAAGCTTACAATTTATATTATTGTTATAAAGTGCCTATTTAAAAACTTACGGTACTGGTAGGTGAGTCACTTAATGCACACATTGTGGTTGAAGTACTTGCAGGTGATCCAACAATACTATAGTGTGGAGTTACGCTTCCTTTTTGTGTTGATTTGCTGGACGTAGATGAGAACCACATAAAGTTATATATAATTACGAAACGAGTTCAATTTTACTAAGTTGCAGTGTCAATTTTACACCAACCGCACAAAAACCACAAATTAGAAAGAATATGTGCACAAAAATGGCCCGCCTGCGCACACGACACACGATAAATAAAAAATGGCTCGAAAAGTGCGCCACAATCTTTTTGACAAACGTAAACAACGTTTCGTTTGATGCACGGTATTTATGTTACACAAAACCATTATATGATAACCTTTATTAATTTAAATAGTAGTTCCAACTTTTAGTACAGTGGTTAACATAATACGCCTCATTTAATAGTTAGAACCATATTGCTGGTTAATACAAAATACATTGATAGGCACAGTGAAAAATAACCTGGTTGATAGTACTATAAGAATCTAGCATATTCTAGCTTAGTTAACCTTACTTGCATTATTTTAGAGATTACAAAAATATTGTAGTTTTCAATAGACAGCTAGTAAAAACAAACAAACTATACAGGTAGACTTTATAATTATTACAATTTTCTTTTTACAATAATAAAATGTACTTGTAAATAGGTTTAAGTATTGTTTACGAAAAATACGATTACTATAATATTCTGGCATACCCTACAATATGATTATTAGATGTTAAAAGTAAATCTGGTGAAAATAACATAATTCTGTTTCTTTATACTAGAATGATATTTACGATACGTTCTGGTAGTATTGTTAAAATTATTTTTCTCCGTGTATAAGCACTATTATGCACTAACTCTAGATCTTAGAGATAGATTGAGATGAAATGTCTATTAGTATTTAAGTACATTACATCAGACTTATTTGTCTCAGTGATTCAACAAATTTAAGTGTGAGGATTGTAATATTCCTAGATTTCAATATGTAGGGATTGGAGTCAACCTTACACTCGCCCTTTGCAGTATATAAGGAACATTACTCTCCCAGAATTCATTATTTATTCCAGAATTAGATGAATCATATGGTATATAAGTGGATTGTCAATATCTCAACCTTACATGACTTCCATGGAACCAACAGACCATCTCCTTCAGAGAATGATTATCATGATAATATATTGTCAGAGAGTTATTAGATCTCACTGGACTAAACAAATCTGAATTTTCCAACAAAATAGGTAGATCCAGAAGATATTTATTTAGTAATTAAATAGACAACTCAGACACAATCCATTGTCAAATAACTATGAGATTATGCCACAAGTTATGATATTATTTGTTCATGGCCAATCTATGTGATTTTACAATATGAAAATCTCCAAATCATTCGGGTTGATTCTCTAAACACTACTATGGTTTCTAGGGCCTTGTACATAAAATTTAAGGTTAGGAATTTCATACCTTTGTTAGAAACAGATTCCCTGAATCTTTCACAATTAGAATACGCACGCTTCTTCAGCATTATCACTTGTCACAATCACAGAACCAGCTTATGCCATTTTGTTATCATATTATCACATTTAACTTCACTTTCATATTAGATACGACTATCTACCTTAAAATTACTGTCGTAGATTAATTGTTTGGATTATTAACGTCCTATCCACCAGCAGCTCGGATGGTTATATTGCTACCACCGGATTTACTGTGAAATCGAATGGAATTTTATCTCCTATACCCCTCTTTTTCTTATCCTGACGCAAACGTTAATGGACCTAATCTAGTCCCTATCAGTCCCTAATTTCTAGTCTAAAGATGTTAAGTTACTGTCCCCCCATCCCCAAAGTGTGTGTGTGTGTAGAACGAACTCCGGTGTAAGAGATCGTTCCCTAATCTAGCTAAAAAGATTTGAGGAAGCTTCCCTCGCCCTATTTTAATGATTCTACCTGCCTGACTGCTCCTAAAATCAGATTTCCTACTCTGGTAAATAGATTAGGTTCCTAGCAAGGATCCGTCATCTCTAAGCTGTAAAAGGGAGCCAGAGTTTGGGCCCACAAACCTATTATTCCTATCACTCTTGGATTGTGGTCATCTCTTGTGGTCAGGATCGAGACTTCCACGCCCTAACAAGGGTTTGAGGTTTCCAAACGTATCCCCAGGCAAGTGGAATGTTAAATAATAACTGCGACGTTCGTACCGTTGTCTTTCAACCCCCTGGAGCCATCTAGACACCTCAAATAGCATAACTAGGCTGGGAATTTCAGCCCATTCGACCAGCTACAATGTCGAACTATTTTTACTCCTACTTGGCCGCTACCCTCGTAAAGAACAATCGCTCTCATAAGGAATAGAGGTCCAGCGCTGATCTTGGCCATGTGTTCCCCAAATCGACACATAACCCTATTAAACTTTCATTAAAACCAAACAAATAGGAACTAGATATCTCAGATTTGACACGGAGAAGATTTCGAAGACATCAAAGATCTCCCCAACATCATTTCCTCAATATCATTCAAAACTTTACAGTATATGAAACTATTATAGAGAATTTACTCTGGACAAGCTTATATTCATATATTTCAAAAGAATCTACAATATTTTAACTTCAGAACACGATACCAATGTGCTTCTTAGCTAAAATATTTTTGCAAGGGACTTCGCGGGACTTTTCGATCCTAATTTGCCAAGATAACGCGATAACCCACACTTTAAACTACTTCTTTCTTGATTTAAAATAAAACTTGCAGTGACGTTCTGGCAGCAATTCCTCTTGATTCTTCAAATTCCCGATGCGTAAAGACCCAGACTAATGGCGCCGTAGCCTTTTATACTCGCTCCCGTGCGGTTCTCAGAAATCAGACCACATTGACTGAAAAAACCGCTGGCCAATATTTTTTCTAAAAAGCTCATGCAAATATCTAACTAATATCCCTACATTTAACAACTAATTTGCCTTGCTCATTCCTGTCGATAAGACCTTTTTCATTAAATTCTCAATTGAATTAGAAAAGTTTTTCCATTGGTTAGTTCAAAACTTTCTAAACCATTCTAAGACTACCTGTCTCTTTCTTCTTTTCATCCTCATTGAACGCTCACCCTTAAGTGTAACGAAATAAAGATCAGCATGTCTTGTAACAAATTCAATTCCAAAGACAATTTCATAGTTTTCTTTTAATTATTAGTGTTCCCTGTGCTATCTATAGGATCCCTTGAATCGACCTATTAGGATAATCTAATATCACGAGATATTATAATAAATGAGATTATAATTTTACCATTTAAATTCCTTTTACGCTGAGTATTAATTTATTTTAATATTTGTTTAATTTTGATTGAATCGATTCTCTCGATTATCCGTAAAATGCTTACTTTTTTTTTCACTAGACAAAAGAATAAACTAATTATCAATTATTTGATCAAATTTTGTTATCATCATAATTATTTATTTCCTTGTTCTCACTTAAAGATATAAAGTCAGTCAAACCATACTTTGAATTTCATATTTTTTTAAATTTACATTTCCCTATCCTTGTTCTGAAATTTACTTTTATAGATCATAGATCAATTTTCTTCCTCGCGTCAATTGTTGACAAAACAAACGTCAATGTCATTCTGCTTCATAACAAACAAAATAAGATGGTTATAATGAATTATTGTGAAACAATTTACAAAAGACTATGTATGATATGTATGATATGTATGATTATGATTGAATTTCAGTTTTCCAGTTAATATTTGAGAATTGTGAAGGAGAACATTAGTGTTCCGTTACAGTCTTTAATTTTTTGTCAAACTAACATAGTCAAAGTTTATTATACAATTTTAATAACTCCTCTAAGCAACTAAATACCAATTAAACTTATTACAAAAGGCGTAATAAAAAACTGCAAGGCACCAAATATGACAATTTACGCACAATCAGGGTAAATTTCCTTAGCGCTTTGAACAGTGACACATTTTTTTTACATACATAACATGTATGTGTTGACTTTCTCTGGAGATTTTGTCGGCATGTGTGGCACGTCTTCCTTTATTTCCGGACTTCTTCTGAAATTTCTGGACGGTTAGATATATTTGAATCCAGCACCCTTATCAAACTTACATGTGGATCACGTGGCGCCGACATGTTTACCGAGTTTGGTGGCCTCCGAGCGACAAAACTCGAAATTACAAGAGGCAGCGTATGCGTCGCATTCGAGGAAAGGAAATGACAGGATAATATTGCTTTTGCTGGGCCTGAGAGGCCCCCACGTCAGCAGTTAAAGATTAAAAACAACTTGTTGGTTTTTCTCCCACCTGAATATGGCTCTACGATGAGCTACGGCGTAGCATCATACATGTAGCGCGGGCGCGCGCCCCCGCATATGTACCGTTCGCGAAATTTAAAAATAGCTTAGTACTTTGATATAGAATACATCAAAGGAACGTTATAGTGATATCATTTAATAGGTGGTTTATAGATAACATAATCCTGAGTAGGTAGTTAAGTTATGGCCAAGTGCGAGTCCGACTCGCGCACGCAAGTCCGTACTATAAAAACGGAAAAAATAATCATGTCTGTTGTATGGGAGCCCCCCTAAATACATATTTTATTTAAATTTTATTATTTATTCTTAAAGTTAATGTATATCTTAATATTCTGTGAAGATTTCAAGCGACTACCTGTTACCGTTATCAATATCGAGCAAAAACGAGTAAAAAACAAAATACATTTGTTGTATAGGAGTCCCCCTTAAATATTTATTTTATCTTGTTTTTAGTATTTGTTGATATAGCGGCAACTGAAATACATCATTTGTGAAAATTTCAACTGTCTATCTATCATGGTTCATGAGATACAGCCTGGTGACAGACGGACGGACAGACTTTTTACCCTTTGGGTACGATAACCTAAAAACGTTAGTACTCCATCTGGTTGAATATGGGCTGATTAACCCGTGTACCGTATAAATATAAATATTAGGTATTATTTTTATTTTAAGTTTATTACACCCACATCATAGATTAGGAATGACTGGAAAGCTTATTTAAATTGTCAGAAAAATACGAATCGAGGCTTTGTTGCTGTTATACAAAAATCTAGTTATATATATTTGTTTTCGCAATATAAACCTGTGAAGATTCATTTATCAAACTAAGTCAAAGAAATAACTGTAATATTGTTATAAATGATAAATAGTTGTTGTGTTTGTGGGTATTTAAACCACAAACCCAGACGTTCATTTAAATACATATTGGACGTAGTCATTATCCTATTCTCATTTAAGAGCTTTGTAGGTTTGGATCTCTGGTGATATAAATATTTATTAGGAAACATTTAGCCTCGTCTAGGGAATAATAAGGTGATGCCAACCTATCCAAATATTGGTAGCCTTGATTATTTATCGGAAAAACCAGGAGTCCTTTGATTGTCTATGGCCAATGATCGAGAGTTTGATGCCTCCGGGAAATCCTCAAGATTAATAAAACACTTTGCTTATGCTGCATTGTTGAGTAAGTATTTAAAATTATTTCCTTTATCCGTAATCTTACTTCTACGAATCATTTGCTCTTATCTTATACATTTAAACGAGCAATTCTCGTATATTTATATTTTATATGTATATAAATTTATTTCTATGATCTCGGAAACGGCTCTAACAATTTCGCTGAAATTTGGTAAATGCAATTTCGCTGAAATTGGTAAAAAAAGAATTGATCTAGATTAGTCTTATGTTTAGAAAAACGTGTGTTTTCGAGTTTCCGTGCTTTTTTCTTTCCACGCAGAATATGGTCGCTAATTTCGTCCTGCCGGCCACTGTCCGTCTGGTCCAGCGGGTTAAGATTAAGACGCAGTTGGCAAGAAACGATTGTTACGGGTTCAAATCCCGCTCGGTGACCTATTTTTGTGTTTTTTTGTCAAGTTTATATAATGTAGGTAATGTTTGAGATAACAATATATATTTCTCATTAGGATAACTGAAATCAAACACCTAATCTACACAGAAATCGATTGTAAACAATAATAATTCAGTCCGTCCACATTTTACTTTTTAAGTTTATGTAGATTATCACCTAAACACCACCATACTACAATAAATAGTAATAACCGAACAAAGTTCGGTCGCCCAGGTACTTATAAGTTAATCAAATACAATATTATTGTCACTACTGGACTTACCGCGATTATTTTTGAGATATTAATATATAATTGCAGCCATCTTCACAGACTGGCAGAACGATACATATTTACCTAAAATCATTCTTAGATTTTTATTAGAAATAAAATCTCGGGATTCAGATAGATCACTCGCTTATTTACAAAATAAGTTACGTTCTTAACTCACATTCTCTTAGATTCATAAGGCCCGATTTGACACTTGTTGTAACCTAATAAGGTTGTTTCTGCTTGGTCAAAAATCACTGACAGTAAATATAGAAAAATATACCCCATTTCAACTGATACAATACCCAGTTTTATACTATTTGATACAATTATCAGTTGTGTTATTTGTATCAAATAGTATAAAACTGGGTTATAACATCTTACTCCAGACACTGAAATTTGTTAACCCTAAACTTTATTTACACTTTTGCTTTCCTTAATAGCCAACTTTTGAGCTGTTCGTAAATACGTACCCGAATACGTGTATTCGATTTCTGATGTTAACAGAGGATACAACAGTTATAAATAAGTACTTTTTTCATTAGCTTTTCTGTGTCTCACTGCTAGGTAAACGTAATTCTTGCGTATATAAGTATTTATAATGGAAATACAGCTTTCTGATATACTCTTATTAACAAAGAATTAAGATGTGGTGAAAAAAAACCCAAAAAAATACTTCTTTTGAATCGAAATTGTTTCCGGTAATTTTCGGAATATAAGAACAAGTTGTTTCAAAATCAACACAACTGAACTTGAGCATACTTGTACTAATTTGGTTATTTAATAAACTAATACTTAACATATATCCATATACAACCCGTCTTAAATACTTAAAATAAATAAGCAACCAAAGGCTAATCTCTGCTATGTGGACAAAGAGCAGTCTCCACTCCGGCTTATTTAACTTGACATTAAAACACAATTAACACTAGCGCTAACTTTTTAATTACTGTGTTTAGAACAGGGATTCCGTTGCACTTTCAGCTTAAAAGCATAACCATTAATTTTAAGCCAGTCAAGTATTTCAAAGTCCACTTTTATTCTTAGTTTAAAGTTTTTGTCTATAATTCTGAACGAAACATCCTTATTAAATCTGATTAAAATTGTATCAAAAGACTAATAGATTGTAATTTTTTCTGTATATTCATACTTATCCATACTAATACTAATATTATAAACGCAAAAGTAACTCTGTCTGTCTGTCTGTCATCTTTCCACGCTTCGAAATTTGGCATGAAGGTAATTTGAGGCCCGAGGAAAAACCTAGGCTACCTTTCGTTACGAAGGACAGGCCTTTCGTTACGACCATCAGCGATAGTAAACAACATCGATGCCAAATTTTACACTATTATATGTAATTAAATCTGTTATTATATACAAACTAGCTTTCGCCCGCGGCTCCGCCCGCGTCAATGTCGATCCCTCGGGAATAGTACTTTTTCCCGGGATAAAAGGTAGCCTATGTCCTTCTCCGCACTCTAGAGAACTCGTATGCAAAATTTCATGATGATCGGTTCAGTAGTTACGGCGTGAAAGCGTAACAAACAAACAAACTCACTTTCGCATTTATAATATTAGTAAGGATATAGCTGTTGCCCGCGACTTCGTCCGCGGCAATTTCTGTTATTATTATTATGTAAGTATAGATGAATAATTTTCCCCCGTTTTCAAAACATTTTTTATTGATGCTTCGCTCCTATTGGTCGCAGCGTGATGTTTTATAGCCTAAAGTCTTCCTCAATAAATGGACTACCCAACACAAAAAGAATTTTCCAATTTGAACCAGTAGTTCCTGAACAAACAACAAACTCTTTAGCTTTATAATATTAGTATCGATATCCTAAGTTCCTAATCCTAACTAATATTATAAATGCGAAAGTGAGTTTGTTTGTTTGTTTGTTTGTTTGTTACGCTTTCACGCCGTAACTACTAAACCGATCATCAAGAAATTTTGCATACAAGTTCTCTGGAGTACGGTGAAAAAGTACTGTTCCCGAGGGATCGACATTGACGCGGGCGGAGCCGCGGGCGAAAGCTAGTAGATAATAAACTACTCAACGTCCAAAGCTAAAACAAAAAGTACATTATAAGGTTTAAATAAAAATACAGAAATAAATTTAAAGGAAATCACACTTGAGCCTTGAGTAGGTAAGTCGTGAAATATGCAGATAATTCTTATTATCTCTATCGTAATACATTAGTCGTGAAACGAGCTCGGCTAGGCGTGGTAATTGTACTAGACATATGGCCGACTGTACCAACAATTATTTTCCGTACATTAATTAGCCGACTCCACATATTAGGTATGTTATCATATCATTTAAGAAATAAAAATCGGCCAAGTGCAAGTCGGACGGGCGCACTAAGGCTTCCGTACCGTTATCTTATAATAAGTTTAAAATTATTAAAAATATTTTTGATAAATCATGTAAATCTGATTGCCCCTTGCATTCATGCTCACGTAAAACGGATGTTAACGTAGATACAAAATAAATATCAAAATGATCTTTAACATTGGTTTTCCAAAAAGTCTTGACATTTTGAAACATATAAACTCGTGGATCAAATTGTGCATTAAGGCGATACCACTGTAAATAAGGTCGTTCTGAACCTTATTTATCTCGCAAAATACTTAAATTAGGAGTTTCAAATCTAAGTAATATGATTTTTGACTATTTCATCTCCAAAAATTGAAGATGAAAACACGTTTTGATAAAATTTTCTCGATAGAAATATTTTTTGAAAAATGGTCTTCGTTCGCAGAGTTTTTGTTATTGTAGCTCAAATGCGACGAATGAAATAATGATTTTTAGACTAAGAGATAGGTTATTAGTAATTCATCAAAATGTAAATATGAAAATACAATTAACCGGTCTGATTTTATATAAAATAGAAATAACGAATTTGGCGCTTACGTTTTTTTCTTTGAGCGACTCGAGACTATCTCCTATCTCATCATTCACGGGCTAAACCGCCAAGCGCTATCCCTTGCGCGCACTTGATCAGTCCTTTGCCGAGCGAAGGTACCAAACGTTTGAGGCCTCGCCTTAATGACACGAAATTAGGTACGACAGGCCAGACGTGTCATCCCTTATACATAAAAGTACGGCTGTTTATAGAATAAACTTGAACCACTTTTTATAATTGCAACCTCGTAATCTTGTAAAATAACAGTTTTCATTAATCATTTCGATATCTCGTGTCCAAAGAAATTTGTACATTTTTCTTTGTAAACAAACCTATTGATGAAAACTATTTAGCTGTATAATTTTCTTAGTGGTTAATTTTTGGAAGACTAATATTATTTTTATTATGTAAATAGACTTGGATGAATACGTTTTATGCCAATTTACATTTTTCAGAGGAGCGATGATGATAAAATCAATTTGATTTAACACTTTTTGCTATTTTGACGAAAGAATGTGAAGAATCTTGAACGATTTAACACTGTTTTACTGTGTGATTTTCAGTCACGCAAGATATATCAAATTGAATGAACATACTAAATTATAATTTTATCATCGGAGTGTCTAAAAATATATAATTCGAGATTAACTTTTATAAAAGCCGTTCCTGGACACAAGTACCGATGTCCAAATATTGCCCTTGAACAGATGTGACCGCGAGTGTCATAAAAATATCTTGAGCTACTCCGTGCTTCGAAATGCACGTTAAGCCTTTGGTCCCGGCTGTCATATTTGATGGCAATTGTCAAACAATGTCAGATGTCTTTAGGCAGCTTGCAAAATCCAAAGGAACCGCTTACTAAATAGATGGCAAAATCTGACACTAGTGTTGGCCACTTATACACCGAAAAACAAACAAACTTGTCAGTCAACAAGCGTCATCTAGCCTAAACAAAATAAAATCATCTCAAGCATCATCCTCTCACCCATAAAATAATTTTAATCGATGGAGGGGTCATGAAATACACGGTGAAATTTTGATCGTTCTGGACTCTTTAAGAGATGTTTCAGCCCGTTGATATAAACAACTTTTCCTATGTGACCGATGCTGGGTACTCAACAATTTTTTTGACGTTCCCATACAAATTGAACGAGCGAATTTTTTGTATGGAACTGCCCATTTTTTTTTAGTTCTTAGCATTGGTCCCATAGGAAAAATTGTTCAATCGATGGGCTGAATCACCCTTTTAAATCTAGAACGATCAAAATTTCACCGTGTATATTTAAAACTTAAAATAATAGCTAATTTAATGCTTTATAAAGATAATACTTACTGGCGATAAACAGAGCACTCAACACTAGTAATAACATGGTTGCAAATATTTTCATATAAAAGTCAAAATTTAAAAGTTAACTAATACTTCATTCAATAACCATGACATTCCTCAAAATATATTTTGTTTTGAAATGCCTATTGAATAGTGTCAATTTATTTCAAAAACTTTTCAAATTAATCGAAGTCTAGTATCGATGTTAGCGGCAAAAACTGGGGCGCGTTCGAGCACACCGGGATCTCGCGCCAAACTGAAGTGGATCAGAACCCTATCCTAAGGGAGTCTTTTTCATGCCATTAACCTGTTAGCCGCTCTTCGACTCACAATACTTACTTAAAGTTTTCCCGTCAACAATACCCCTCTGGGTAATTGAAATTATGAATCGTTGTTAATTTGTACAGGATAACAGATAAATGAAATAAGAGTGGAATCGGTAATGCGAGGTTTATTTAAGCAGCGGAATATTAAATCAAAAACATTTTCACTCAAGCATTATTTGTTTTGCGTAGTTGTAATAAACGAATATTCAAACAAGTAAAATCGATGTCTTTGATAATTTAATTGTAGGCGAATTTAATAGACCTTGAGCTTCAACAACACTCGAAAATGTACTCAGAGCTCTCTCAGCTACTGAGTGATATTTTAACAAACCCGCCAAGGCTGATGTCTATTGCTTCCCTAAGTGCGGGAGCGGAGATACTATCACGGTTTTCGACGTTGGAAAAACTGATAACTCGTGAAGCTCACGCCTCGATTTAAGTATATGTTTTTCTTGGCAAAAATGTATAATCATGGGCCAGGTGAGGGTTGAATCCATCCATGTTTCCTGGGTCAAAATAATAACATTAAAATGAATCCGTCAGTAAGATAATAAAAAAAAATGGGTTGCTCTGGAAGTGTCGGCAGAAGTGAAAACTTGAACATTGACATTGTGTATTTTTGAATATTTTGGAATGTCACTTGTCCGTCTTACGAATTTTCGATCAGGCTACGTGTTCTGACGCGAGTGTAACATTTTTTACCCACCCCAAAAGATGCACAACGCCGCTAAAGAACTTTTCACTTCAAAAATCGATACAGCTCTATATGACGCATATTTGAAAGCTTGCAAAAGCCGTCGACCAGGATCAAAAGATTTGACAAGAAACAAGCTTTTGTTTACAAGTAACAAACCATAATAGGCTAGTTTCAAACAAAATGTAAGTAATCTCTCAGATGGACACGTATTTTTTTCTTATATAGGAGTATAAAAAAGCGCTTCAAAGTTCATGAGACGTACATGGAATTTCAAAGGGCCTATCTATATCTTTCTTCTTCTATATCTTAAAAATGTATTATTTAAAAAATACGTATTTAATATTTTATGATTATCTAACTGAGGGACTACTTATATTTTTTTTAGGAAACTAGCCTAATATGGTTTGTAACTTGTGAATAAAAGCTTGTTTCTTGTCAAATCTTTTGATCCTGGTCGACGCTTTTGCAAACTTCCAAATATGCGACATAAAGAGTTGTATTCTTTTTATTTATTTAAACTTCATTGCACAGTTATAAAACTTAGTACAAAAGGCGGACTTAGTGCCATAAGGCATTCTCGAAAGGCATTCTCAAAGGCGAGGTAGAATTTCTAAAAATAAATCGATATACCTTAATATTGAGATAATTAAAAAGATTACTGAGGTAGAAAAACGGAGGATGAACGGACTCGGACAGATTCGCTTCAGCAATTTTTAATAAAGATAATGCTGTGTCCATCTTAGGCGGCAACTAATTAACGGTATTATTAAAAAAAAAACTTGTTGCGCTGAAACACAATATATTGTTAGATGGGCCGACGACGGTTAACTCGTATCAACAATTAATTATATCGTGTTACTCCATTGTACTAGAATGCCCTTGTTCTGGTATTTCCTATCAAGATAATAGGGTACGATAAAATGTCAGTCGAATCTAATTACATTTATAATTAATTTACACCATACGATACATGCCCGTAATATTATTATGAACATTATTTACTGTAAATTATTTTATAAAGGAAATGTCAATGTTGGAAGAAAATTGTTGTTTACATTTTGCTTCTTGTAAAAATTTGTTTTGCTATCATGACATGGGAATTTGTCAAGTAGGTGCCGAACATTTACTGAAGGGTCAGGAAGGGTTCGCGGGCAGAATATGTTGAAAAACTAATTCAATATCACCCAACTCAATGTCATGCGAATAATACATTTGTGGACTGTATATTTCTTTAGTTTCATTTTTACAGCGAATCGGAAATATGATTTTCGTAAACTAAAGCTAACCTAAATATATATTTTTACTTATGTGTGTAAGGGTTAGCATAGAAATGATGTTTTTTGAGTAGAGAAATGTAATCTATCAGCAGAAATAGATAATTGGTCAGCAAATCACGGCTAACAAAGATTATTCACTTAAACGGTATTATGGTCGACTATTAAATTGTGTAGGTACTGACAGCATATTAAATAAATAACCTGAGTAGGTAACTCATGTTTAATTAATTGTTTGGTGAGCACTCAGAGGGTAAGCAAGTAGTTTAATTATGTGCAGTTTATATATATAACATATATGAAATTCGCAAAATGGGCGTTCCTTTCAAAAAACATTAATAAATTTACGTGTCTAAGTAGCTGTGCTTGGTAAAATGAAATAATAGATATGTAATAATATAAAAAAAAAAATTATCTAATGGTCATGTTCTATTATCTGGATCATATCATGCGCCTGCTTTTGTTCCACCCACTTTTACGTATATTGCCCTCTTTTCAATAAACATGCAATCCAATTAGTTACTCTGCAACGATGTTTTAAATATACATACCTGATCGACATGCATATTAAAAACATGGTTAGCAGATAAATTGTTTATTCGGCAATATGAGAGTTTCTGGCAATATGAGAGTTTGTGGCAATATAAGAGTTTGCGGCAATATGAAAGTTTGCTGGTAGGGTGAGGTGCGCCCCTCCTGGGGGCCCTTTGGTGATGTTGTCTATAAAGGCTAAGGGCACTGTGCCCTCGCTCGCCTCAAACGCCCAGTGAAGTAGCAAAAGCTCACTTGGAGCTAGCTACATAGTCAATTAAAAAAAATCGTTTATTTACAATTCTCTTTGCTGACCTTTTCTTGATGATAAACTACCTATTTATTTGCGGACTGACTGTTTATTACGCAAACTGATATTATGCTGGTTATTTATGATTAAATCACATAACAATATCAAGATTATTTGCGAAACAAGGATTGCGATTTTGGAATCTCAAACAAAATCATGCTACCCAAATGATTTAAATGCTGTTTTTTGAGGCTTTGCAAATTTTATTCGGCTTAACATTTAATTACCTATCTGAGGTATGCGGGGGTTCACTTGCCGAGGGTTCTGTCTATGTTCTTTACTATGTGTATAAGTCTCTCGTACTTACCATCGGATTTGATGAAAACTATTGTCGTACCCATAGTGAAGAACAGGACTGGTGATATCTCTGACAAGGCCAACTACCGCCCTATCTCACTTGCTACGGTGGTTGCCAAGGTGTTGGACGGTCTGCTTGATTCTCACATTGAGAAGTTCTTGAACATACATGACGCACAATTTGGTTAGAGCATATAGTAATTAAGTACTTATATAGGTAAATTTCAATATAATTAAACAGACAAATGCCAAGAACGGTAACTAATTAAGTTTTACTTTTTTAAAAATACTTACTTGAGAGAAAATACTTACGTGGCGACGTAGTGCTACGTAAGTATTTTTTCTTAAATTTTATTAGGCAAGTAGCAATGTTTAGGGATGTAGATCTTTTTTTTTTAATCTGAGGGGGCATTAAAATGTATATGATGGCATTCAATAATAAACCGTAATAAGTAGTATTCTCATACTTCCCATTATATGCGTCATAAGCCAACACGGAACGTGACACTTTTTCGTGCGTATAGCCGGCGTTCGATTTATAAGACGTTATCACGTTTAAACTTGTACACGTGTTATAGTGCACGTGTGAGCTTAGAATATGCGAATACGAGTATCTTTGAGGTTGGTGGACAGTTTGGTACTATGGTACGAAGACCAATAGTTTGATGTTTGTTCTGAGTTGCAATCTCTTGTGTACCTAGAAGATCACGTTTAATCGAGCCAGCTGTTGTCTCAACCCTTGCGACTTGAAAACTATTGGTGACAGAAACCACACAATATTCATTGGTATTAATATAGAAATACACTTAAAAAGCATTATCAAACAGAATTTGTAGAGTTTTAAACATGGAATCTCTGTGCTGGTTTGTAGGAAAAGAAAAAACGTAGATTGTACTAGTTGTTACAGATTGTAAGTCCTAATAGAAGGAATAGGTGAAAAATTGAGGATTCATGTTAAAAGACTGTTACTATTCTGTATTTTAGCTTTATGCCTACCAATACACTACACGTAGCCTTTAGGTGTTAATCATAGGCAATGACTTACCCTTAAAGGAATACGTTTGTTCTTCTCGCTGTGTATAAGTCACTCATATTTGCCTCCAGACTTAACGAAAACCATCATTGTGCCCATCGTGAAGAACAGGACAGGGGATATCTCGGATAAGAGCAATTACCGACCAATTTCCCTTGCAACGATAATTGCGAAGGTACTGGATAGTATGCTTGATGCACGGTTGCAACAATATTTGAACCTCCATGATGCCCAGTTTGGATTTAGACCTCAATTGTCGACCGAGAGTGCGATTGTTGCACTCAAGCATACTGTCCAATACTATACAAATCGTAGAACACCGGTATACGGTTGTTTTTTGGACTTCTCCAGGGCCTTTGACTTAGTGTCATATAAAGTGCTGTGGAGAAAGCTAGAGGACAGGCGAGTGCCGGTGAACCTACTCCAGATCTTTAAGTACTGGTATAAGCACCAGAAAAATTTTGTAAGATGGTCCGACGGCATCTCAGATGCATACAGGTTGGAGTGTGGGGTGAGACAGGAGGGGGCTTTCGTCTCCCAAGCTTTTCAACCTGTATGTTAATGATCTCATAGTCGAGCTCAGCAGTATGCGAGTGGGGTGCAGCGTACATGGTACAACCATTAATAATATAAGCTATGCTGACGATATGGTGCTGCTGGGCCCGACTGTGTGGTCAATCAACGAAATGCTCAAAGTTTGTCAGGATTATGCAACTACACGGGCTCATATATAATGTGACAAAATGTGAGTATATTGTCTTTAAGGCGGCCGGCAAATGTCCCGAAAACACCTCGCCTATAACTCTAAACGGCATGAACTTGGTCAGAGTGACCACTTTTAAATATTTGGGACATATTGTTAATGACGACCTTAAAGACAATGCCGATGTTGAACGGGAGCGGAGGGCATTAGCAGTCAGGGGCAACATGTTGACCCGTAGATTCGCTCATTGTAGTGACCAAGTCAAAATAACGCTTTTCAAAGCGTACTGCCAGGGTTTCTACACGGGTGGTCTGTGGGTCTGTTGTACCAAAAGATCGCTGGATGTCATCCGTATCCAGTATAATAATATATTTAGAATGCTGTTGAGACTCCCTAGATTTTGCAGTGCCTCTGAAATGTTTTCACAAGCGAGGACGGACGGTTTTCATGCCGTGCTCCGTAAAAAAATGGCGTCATTGCTGAGGAGAATCAGGGCGAGTCACAACAGCATCCTAAAAACTGTTGCGGATAGACCGCATTCACAAATGATGCGGCATTTTGTGCGTGGGACCATGCCTGTAGCCTTGCATGGTGAAATATAGGTGCTCAGGTCCCATGCTAATTACCTACTAACATTAGACGTAAGTTTCTTTGTTATTATTTACTAACAAAAATTTGGATCTCTGTTATCTGCAATAAACAATTTATTTATTTATTTATTTAAATCTCGAGTACCTACGCCATGGATTCTGTACCACCAAACCGCGAGGACGACGCAGCGATCGCTCACGTGTCGTTTACGCCGACATCAGAAGTGAGATTAAATCAAGCAGCACCGGCGAGAAGAGAAAAAAAGATTGATGAATCCAATACGCTAGAACAAGTAATCTTTTCATATGGTCTGCTTGATGGACCCATATTCGCCCAGAATTATCGTCGATCACCCCAGATGGATCAGGATTGGAATCCTAATCTCTTTTGCACGTCCAGTTCCGCTTTGCTTCAACTTTCTTGAAAAAAAAAGGCAATTCGACATGAGTTATAGTTGTGTGCAAATTCACAAAGTAACGGTTATTTGTGTTTGTGTCAGTTTTACAGTGATTATAGTGGTAAGCTTGGTGGTAAGGATGGTATACCAATCCTAAACTGTTGATTTTGGTGAGTACGTTCCAATTTGATTATTAAAAAAAGTGAACGATGTTATAATGGGCTGGTACAGCTATTTTTTTATTTTATTTTTCGTAATACGATTTTAAGAGTTTGTTTAATTAATTGACTTGTTAACTTTATTACTAAATTTTGGTTTTGCCTTACGTTTATTTGCCCTGGTGATATAATAAAAGAAAAAGATGCCGAATGAAGCGTAAAAGTAGAAGTCCTTCTAGAAATCGCCATCAGCGTTCTTGTAGTCGTGTTTCTGGCTCTTGTAGCCGCGACACCCGATCAAGGAATCATGATTCCCGATCAAGGGATCGTCCCATTCGTTATAATCAACGTAAGTCTCCTAGTAATACACTAACCGAAACAATTAATCACATTTTAGGAGGTCTGTCGACATTGGAGGATCAAAGCCAGCCATCTCCAACGCTGAGCCTGCGGCGGAGTGTAGGGAGCGACACTCGGCGACAGAGCGTCGCGATTCGCCGGCAGAACGCCGCAATTCAGCGATTGATTCAGTGGCTGAGCCTTATTGTCGACAGCGCGCTTTGTGAGTGCTGTTATGGATAGCAAAACACTGCGGTGAGATCCAACCAAACTTACTTTACTTCAAATTATGATCGTAGCATCACGGATATGGAGTGGCGTAGAAGACCGTGCTAAGTAGTTTTATCTTAGGAACGTTATTGAGTGACTTTCCCGCATTGGAATTTGTCTTAAGGTGAAACCATCATAGATGGGTCAATTTTAAGCAAAAACCTCTGTGCTCTAAAAGGCGATATTGCGAACACTGTACGAAATTATAGAGCGACAACTTTGATAAATACCTGACATTTGCTAATTATACTCACAGATTGTTGAAGCTGCGTATCGTTAGCGAATATAAGTGATGAGTTGATTTCAGCTTTCGTTATTCTGACTCGCAAATCCATGCGTCAGTTACTAATGCTAAATGATTTGGTCGAATTCATTTTCAATTAAAATATTGGGAGTCAGAAAATCGAGTCCACCTATTTTTCTTAACATTGCTGATAGAATTTGGCGAAGTTACTCTGGAAGTGGACTTGCGTGCGATGTACCCTGAGTTCATTAGTGCTCTCATTGTTGTTGGAACCAATGGGTTGAACAGAGAGTCTTACTTATGTACGTACGCGTCACCATCAGTCTTCTTTCCTTTTCTTCCCTGTAGGCCTCGTATGGTCCTTTAAACTCCTTGAGTAGGCGAATACGTTTTAATTGAGAATAAGGAACTTAAACCAAACCAAGTTAGATGTAAAGTGTAGGGATTCGTTCCAAATTACAGAAGTTCTTGATGGAGACCGATATGTTTTGAGGTCATTGGTTAACAAGCGTACTTATAAGTACGCCCACGAACGTATTAGGAAGATGCCTGAAGGCCACGTACCTATTGAGATGGTAGAAGATGTGTTATAGATGACGATGAAGCGTTAAATTAATTTCTTTATCTGGTCATCGATTCGGGGGTCAGAGACTGTACCAGTATATCGTAGCCGTAGCCTGGTAGAAATCGGTATCATCTCCTTGAGATGTCCGTATGTAAGCGATAGGCGGTAGTACTGGGTAGTACAGTCGGATCTTGCCTAGTAGCATAGATCATAGAGTCATGGTCTGACTCGTGATTCCCGCGGGGAAGTCCACAGAAATGCGTTGGAGCTATAATGATAGCTATGGACCACGGATGCGATGCCAGGTGTTGAAGTGTGTTTGCGACTTTAATAAATTTGAGTCGGTTAAAATTATTCTTTGAGAATATTCAATGCGTCTCAATGGTACGGGGTCTCGGTAGTCTTTGGTACTAGGTTCGAAATGGATTGATGATGACCAAGAAGGTTGAATAAAAATGCATTGATCTCGCTAAACTTGCTCAGAATTGGCTATTGGCTGAGCAGTTACGACATCGAAGTACTTAAAGGTGACCGATATGTTTTGAAATCATTGACCGGTAATAGAACGTACAAGTACGCTCACGACCGTATTAGAAAAATGCCTTTCAGTCAAGCCCCTACAGAGTTAGAATTTTCTAGTGATACTGAGGAGGATTCCGATCCGTCAGCTAGTACAAGCAGTGTACAGCAAGCATCTTAATTTAATTGGCTATACCACATTTGCCACGCTGTAGTCGTAACTGCGACCAGCTGGTCGTTCAGGGCGCGGTGGGCAGCTGGCAATGTGGTAAAAGCCCGGGTCTCTTATGAGACTAGTGGTTGAAGCATGGCTGACTTGGGTGGCCCGGGAGTCCAGGGGACTCTAGCTTGTAATAATTGGGTTATTTACATGGTGAGACGATGCCCCGGGTGACAGTGTACACTATGTGGTGTCAATTGGGCTGGTTACTTGGTGTAACGGAGCCCCGGGTGTCACTGTTCACAATTTTTTTAGGTGACAGTGTTCACTATGAGTTTATTGGGCTAGTTACTTGGTGTAACGGAGCCCCGGGTGCCACTGTTCACTATTTTTTTTTAGGTGACAGTGTTCACTATGAGTTTATTGGGCTAGTTACTTGGTGTAACGGAGCCCCGGGTGTCACTGTTCACTATTTGTTTAGGTGACAGTGTTCACTATGAGTTTATTGGGCTAGTTACTTGGTGTAACGGAGCCCCGGGTGTCACTGTTCACTATTTGTTTAGGTGACAGTGTTCACTATGTGTTAATTGGGCTAGTTATTTGGTGTAACGGCGCCCCGGGTGTCACTGTTCACTATTTGTTGATTTGAGCTAGTTACTGAGTGTGATGATGATCCGGGTGATATTGTTCACTAGTAAAATAAAACCTCGATGCCGGCTGTTAACTTCTTTTAGTTTTATGTATGGTGGCTTGACTTGAGACTAACTTAGCTAAACTTAACGTCAGGTAGGCCGAGCCTAGCCTTGTTGCAGTTAACTCCATATTTTGTTGAATTGTTTCAGGTACATACGAGGGCGTATGATCAGTCAGTATGGCCGTGTCGTAATGAGCGATAACTAAACGATAACCTTTTTTTTTATTTAACGATGTATTAAACTCCATTGAAACGTGAATAGAAACAAATAAAAAAGGGTTCGTTCTAAGTCCCATTTACAGAGTAACTTGAAAAACACTGATGCTTAGCTATCTACGCCTGCGAGGTTTATTGCAAGTAACGTCCTAATATTTGATATTGAGTGAGCCCATTTCTTTAAGACCTACAGGCCACGTTTAGTTAGTGAAAAGCTAAATAAAAATAGTGATAATTATGCCCTAACATGGCTTAATCTATTTTAGATGTTTATTAGCCGTGTGGTATCCGGCAGAGTAGAATAGGACCACTCCAAGTCTTCCCGTGGATGTCGTAGAAGGCGACTTAGGAAATACAAGCTAAACAAAGCTTATAAACATCTAAGACACCTTTCCAACCCGTCTGGCCAGCGTGGAGAGTGTAGGCCAAGTCCTCTGGCTGCTCTAGCCAAGTATGGCCCTAGTAGTACAGAGAGGGTCGTGCTCCTGTAGTGGAGACTAAAAAGGACCTGATGATGATGATGATGATGGCTTAATCCGTAATTACATATGTATGGCAAAGGACTGATAATAAAAATGATTCCGTGCTTCCGAAGGCACGTTAAGCCGTTGGTCCCGGCTGTCATCTCGTAGTCGTTGAAGGAACCATGTCAGAGGCCCTGAGGCGGTTCCGAAGAACTCTGACACCAGGGTGTGAATGGTCGATTGATCGTGACACCTACACGAAATAATGAAGATGAGCAAAGGATTTAAAGCAACCGCCCTGTCTAGTCATACATGATGACGGAAGGGAGAAATGAATATGGCGTTCGCGCGGGGCTCCTCTATCCGTCTGTCGAGACAATTGGCTTTAGGCTAATGCAGCACTGTAGTTGTAACAGTGTGTGCTGGGGGCCCTACAGTGACTGAGGCTGGCTAGAAAATCTTTTTGGTGCTATCTCTGGTGCCCCCCCAAACATGATGCCCTAAGAAGTAGCTTAATTTGCTTTGTATAATAAATAAGTCACTATGTTATAAATTGCGACATGTGTAAAATAACTTATATAAATAGTAAACGGTTCTCATGGTAACCAAGATACATGGTCTCCCTAGTTTGGGAATCGATGTTGAGTGAAAAAAACTATGACTGTATATTTTTTTATTTGCTTTAGGGCTAATCTAGTACTGGTAGAGTTTGATCTAAATGATTGATAACTTCTCGCTGAGTGTATTACCTGCGCTTTCCACTCTAAAACATTAAGCAACTTAACCAAATTAAAACGATGAAAACACATGTATCGTGTGAAAAGCGCCAACTTGGCAAACCATTAATGGGAGCTTGTCTCGTTCCCCGGCTACCTGTAGATACGCGCCAACAGGCCATTATGGTGTTAACAATTTATTATTTTCATTGTTGTTATTAATTTTTTGAGGTCATTCGATAGCATAATTAAATAATGTTAGACTCTACCGAATTTGTACTAGGTATGTACGTTGTATTTGACACTACTATTAATCACACGGGTTACGTTAGCCGCATAGAGATAGGATCCACTCTGTAAGTCAGTTGACTTGGGTCGTATCGTGGGATACTAACTTAATACATTTTGTTTTAATTCTAACATGACCGGGGATCCAACCCGGTCTCTACTATTTAAAAGCACTTCTACTGAGCCACAGATGTTCATTTTTTGGGTTTCGTACCTCAAAAGGAAAAAACGGACCCCTTATAGGATCACTTGGTCGTCTCTCTGTCCGTCTGTCTGTCTGTCTGTCAGTCTGTCAGTCTGTCAAGACCATTATTCTCAGGAACGCGTAGAGGTATCAAGCTGAAATTCATATCAAACCTGAGTAAGGTCTGGTGTCCCTTGCAGTTGTGAAAAAAAGCTTCTGAGCCAACGCAATCAAAAGATACAGCTGGTTATGTCGCAATTTTTCGTGTTTTTTCGACATTCGCAAGGGAATCAAAGCCTACAGAGTACTTCCTGTGACCTCAGAATCTTGAAATTTGGTACGAAGCAACGACTTATAGCACAGATAAAGTAAAAATTGCGAAAAGCATAAATTTTGAGTTACATCATATAAAAAAAATATGTTTAATAATTTCAAACTTATTATATACTAGCTTTCGCCCGCGGCTCCGCCCGCGTCAATGTCGATCCCTCGGGAATAGTACTTTTTCCCGTGATAAAAGGTAGCCTATGTCCTTCTCCGTACTCCAGAGAACTTGTATGCAAAATTTCATAATGATCGGTTCAGTACTTACGGCGTGAAAGCGTAACAAACAAACAAACAAATAAACAAACAAACTCACTTTCGCATTTATAATATTAGTAAGGATAATGTAAGGAACCCTTAGTGCGCGAGTCCGACTCGCACTTGGCCAGTTTTTTTTAACACAATCCTAATTTACATATTGATACGTGATAAGGTCGGATTGTTTCCGGCAGAGTTTAGCCATGTGGTTTCTGGCAGAGTAGAATAGGACCACTCCTAGTCTTCCCATGGAGGTCGTAAGAGGCGACTCACGTGGTGACTTAGGCGGAAATACAAGCTTAACAAAGCTCATAAACATCAATGAGACCTCTCCAACCCGTCTGGCCAGTGAGGAGAGTGTAGGCCAAATCCTCTGTCTGCTCCGACCAAGTATGGCTCCGGTAGTACAGAGAGGGTTATGCTCCTGCAGTGGAGACTAAAAAGACCTGATGATGAAGGCCAGATTATTACTTTCCGTTTGTGGAGAAGCTAAGACTGTATTATAGTACAAGATGCGTAGCGAGAGAGGAAGAAAGAAAAATTACAAAACGTCAAGTTGACAATTATGACATTATTTTTCTTAATTTTATGTTGCATTGCCAACACCGTTCTGAATCCGGTTAACATCCCGTATTAAAACCGGGATTTAGTATTTACATCGCATCACCTCTGCAACATGTTTGGATCACGTTCCGTGCAACTGGGGATTACTGTCGATCGTGCCTCACTAATATCGCCTGGTGAAATAACAAACGATCCTAATTAATATTATAAATTCGAAAATGAGTTAGTAGGTTTGTTTGTTACGCTTACACGGCTTAACTTCTGGACCGATCGTCATTAAATTTTGCATACAAGTTATCTGGGGTACGAAGAAGAAGATTATCTTTCATTTCGGAATCACTATTCTCAAGGGATTCACCATTAAACGCGAGTTGAGCCGCGGGCTAAAACTAGTGATAACTAAAATTTATCTCATCTTAACTTCTAGTATATCTGAAGGTGAGTTTGTTTGTTTGTTACGCTTAGTGTCTAACAAACACTATGCCGAAGGTGTGCGTCTGAAGTCTGAAGTTCTGTGGTCGACGTTTTCGGCTAATATATATTATCCAAATAATATACGTCGGACACACTATAAGCCCTGAAATTATGCAGCGTTTGCACTACCCCTCACCCCGATTCATCCCCGGAAATCCCCGGAAGTGTGTTGCATTTGGCACGCTGTAGTCGTAACTGCGACCAGCTGGTCGTTCAGGGCGCGGTGGGCAGCTGGCAATGTGGTAAAAGCCCGGGTCTCTTATGAGACTAGTGGTTGAAGCATGGCTGACTTGGGTGGCCCGGGAGTCCAGGGGACTCTAGCTTGTAATGATTGGGTTATTTACATGGTGTGACGATGCCCCGGGTGACAGTGTACACTATGTGGTGTCAATTGGGCTGGTTACTTGGTGTAACGGAGCCCCGGGTGTCACTGTTCACAATTTTTTTAGGTGACAGTGTTCACTATGAGTTTATTGGGCTAGTTACTTGGTGTAACGGAGCCCCGGGTGCCACTGTTCACTATTTTTTTTTAGGTGACAGTGTTCACTATGAGTTTATTGGGCTAGTTACTTGGTGTAACGGAGCCCCGGGTGTCACTGTTCACTATTTGTTTAGGTGACAGTGTTCACTATGAGTTTATTGGGCTAGTTACTTGGTGTAACGGAGCCCCGGGTATCACTGTTCACTTTTTGTTTAGGTGACAGTGTTCACTATGTGTTAATTGGGCTAGTTATTTGGTGTAACGGCGCCCCGGGTGTCACTGTTCACTATTTGTTGATTTGAGCTAGTTACTGAGTGTGATGATGATCCGGGTGATATTGTTCACTAGTAAAATAAAACCTTGATGCCGGCTGTTAACTTTTTTTAGTTTTATGTATGGTGGCTTGACTTGAGACTAACTTAGCTAAACTTAACGTCAGGTAGGCCGAGCCTAGCCTTGTTGCAGTTAACTCCATATTTTGTTGAATTGTTTCAGGTACATACGAGGGCGTATGATCAGTCAGTATGGCCGTGTCATAATGAGCGATAACTAAACGATAATCAAACAACAAAAATTGTCAATTGATTTTATTAGTACTAAGTTTGATTGTAAAGCGGGGGGCGAACGGCCGTGACGTCACTGACGTCACGTGGGCAGAGTCGTGAGGCAGAACGGCAGTCTCATCTGAATCGTTGAGCCGTCAACAACCGCCTAGCGAAACTGTCGGTTCGTCTACCGATTATTAAAAAACGGAAATTGTTATTATTCTAAATTAAGAATAAACTCAGTTTAATTAACTGACTCTTTAAATCTCGAGTACCTACGCCATGGATTCTGTACCACCAAACCGCGAGGACGACGCAGCGATCGCTCACGTGTCGTTTACGCCGACATATAGAAAAAACATTAGCCTCCTATTTTGTTAAAAATATTAAAGTGTTTTTTGTTAATAACAAAAAAAAACGACGAACGACTGTTAACTGACGCAGCGAACAAAGTACACGATTAAAAGTGATTTTCGTCCTTGAGAAGATAAAGGCGGTTGTTAGCGATTCGTTTAATTTTTCATGTTTTGTACTAATAAGAAATATTTTCCAAATTCAATAATTTTATTATTTTCATTTACTTTCCAAAATCTGTTGTGGTTGTACTGCAAACCATTTGGGTGGATAGACTATAGAACATAGATAGACATAGCAACTCATTTCCGGGGATTTCCGGGGATGAATCGGGGTGAGGGGTAGTGCAAACGCTGCATAATTTCAGCGCTTATAGTGTGTCCGACGTATATTATTTGGATAATATATATTAGCCGAAAACGTCAACCACGGAACTTCAGACTTCAGACGCACACCTTCGGCATAGTGTTTGTTAGACACTAAGCGTAACAAACAAACAAACTCACCTTCAGATATACTAGTAGTTAAGATGAGATAAATTTTAGTTATCACTAGTTTTAGCCCGCGGCTCAGCTCGCGTTTAATGGTGAATCCCTTGAGAATAGTGATTCCGAAACGAAAGATAATCTTCTTCTTCGTACCCCAGACAACTTGTATGCAAAATTTAATGACGATCGGTTCATAAGTTAAGGCATGAAAGCGTAACAAACAAACCTACTAACTCATTTTCGAATTTATAATATTAATTAGGATCGTTTGTTATTTCACCAGGCGATATTAGTGAGGCACGATCGACAGTAATCCCCAGTTGCACGGAACGTGATCCAAACATGTTGCAGAGGTGATGCGATGTAAATACTAAATCCCGGTTTTAATACGGGATGTTAACCGGATTCAGAACGGTGTTGGCAATGCAACATAAAATTAAGAAAAATAATGTCATAATTGTCAACTTGACGTTTTGTAATTTTTCTTTCTTCCTCTCTCGCTACGCATCTTGTACTATAATACAGTCTTAGCTTCTCCACAAACGGAAAGTAATAATCTGGCCTTCATCATCAGGTCTTTTTAGTCTCCACTGCAGGAGCATAACCCTCTCTGTACTACCGGAGCCATACTTGGTCGGAGCAGACAGAGGATTTGGCCTACACTCTCCTCACTGGCCAGACGGGTTGGAGAGGTCTCATTGATGTTTATGAGCTTTGTTAAGCTTGTATTTCCGCCTAAGTCACCACGTGAGTCGCCTCTTACGACCTCCATGGGAAGACTAGGAGTGGTCCTATTCTACTCTGCCAGAAACCACATGGCTAAACTCTGCCGGAAACAATCCGACCTTATCACGTATCAATATGTAAATTAGGATTGTGTTAAAAAAAACTGGCCAAGTGCGAGTCGGACTCGCGCACTAAGGGTTCCTTACATTATCCTTACTAATATTATAAATGCGAAAGTGAGTTTGTTTGTTTATTTGTTTGTTTGTTTGTTACGCTTTCACGCCGTAAGTACTGAACCGATCATTATGAAATTTTGCATACAAGTTCTCTGGAGTACGGAGAAGGACATAGGCTACCTTTTATCACGGGAAAAAGTACTATTCCCGAGGAATCGACATTGACGCGGGCGGAGCCGCGGGCGAAAGCTAGTATATAGTAAGTTTGAAATTATTAAACATATTTTTTTTATATGATGTAACTCAAAATTTATGCTTTTCGCAATTTTTACTTTATCTGTGCTATAAGTCGTTGCTTCGTACCAAATTTCAAGATTCTGAGGTCACAGGAAGTACTCTGTAGGCTTTGATTCCCTTGCGAATGTCGAAAAAACACGAAAAATTGCGACATAACCAGCTGTATCTTTTGATTGCGTTGGCTCAGAAGCTTTTTTTCACAACTGCAAGGGACACCAGACCTTACTCAGGTTTGATATGAATTTCAGCTTGATACCTCTACGCGTTCCTGAGAATAATGGTCTTGACACACTGACAGACTGACAGACAGACAGACAGACGGACAGAGAGACGACCAAGTGATCCTATAAGGGTTCCGTTTTTTCCTTTTGAGGTACGGAACCCAAAAAATGAACATCTGTGGCTCAGTAGAAGTGCTTTTAAATAGTAGAGACCGGGTTGGATCCCCGGTCATGTTAGAATTAAAACAAAATGTAATTAAGTTAGTATCCCACGATACGACCCAAGTCAACTGACTTACAGAGTGGATCCTATCTCTATGCGGCTAACGTAACCCGTGTGATTAATAGTAGTGTCAAATACAACGTACATACCTAGTACAAATTCGGTAGAGTCTAACATTATTTAATTATGCTATCGAATGACCTCAAAAAATTAATAACAACAATGAAAATAATAAATTGTTAACACCATAATGGCCTGTTGGCGCGTATCTACAGGTAGCCGGGGAACGAGACAAGCTCCCATTAATGGTTTGCCAAGTTGGCGCTTTTCACACGATACATGTGTTTTCATCGTTTTAATTTGGTTAAGTTGCTTAATGTTTTAGAGTGGAAAGCGCAGGTAATACACTCAGCGAGAAGTTATCAATCATTTAGATCAAACTCTACCAGTACTAGATTAGCCCTAAAGCAAATAAAAAAATATACAGTCATAGTTTTTTTCACTCAACATCGATTCCCAAACTAGGGAGACCATGTATCTTGGTTACCATGAGAACCGTTTACTATTTATATAAGTTATTTTACACATGTCGCAATTTATAACATAGTGACTTATTTATTATACAAAGCAAATTAAGCTACTTCTTAGGGCATCATGTTTGGGGGGGCACCAGAGATAGCACCAAAAAGATTTTCTAGCCAGCCTCAGTCACTGTAGGGCCCCCAGCACACACTGTTACAACTACAGTGCTGCATTAGCCTAAAGCCAATTGTCTCGACAGACGGATAGAGGAGCCCCGCGCGAACGCCATATTCATTTCTCCCTTCCGTCATCATGTATGACTAGACAGGGCGGTTGCTTTAAATCCTTTGCTCATCTTCATTATTTCGTGTAGGTGTCACGATCAATCGACCATTCACACCCTGGTGTCAGAGTTCTTCGGAACCGCCTCAGGGCCTCTGACATGGTTCCTTCAACGACTACGAGGGACCAACGGCTTAACGTGCCTTCGGAAGCACGGAATCATTTTTATTATCAGTCCTTTGCCATACATATGTAATTACGGATTAAGCCATCATCATCATCATCATCAGGTCCTTTTTAGTCTCCACTACAGGAGCACGACCCTCTCTGTACTACTAGGGCCATACTTGGCTAGAGCAGCCAGAGGACTTGGCCTACACTCTCCACGCTGGCCAGACGGGTTGGAGAGGTGTCTTAGATGTTTATAAGCTTTGTTTAGCTTGTATTTCCTAAGTCGCCTTCTACGACATCCACGGGAAGACTTGGAGTGGTCCTATTCTACTCTGCCGGATACCACACGGCTAATAAACATCTAAAATAGATTAAGCCATGTTAGGGCATAATTATCACTATTTTTATTTAGCTTTTCACTAACTAAACGTGGCCTGTAGGTCTTAAAGAAATGGGCTCACTCAATATCAAATATTAGGACGTTACTTGCAACAAACCTCGCAGGCGTAGATAGCTAAGCATCAGTGTTTTTTAAGTAACTCTGTAAATGGGACTTAGAACGAACCCTTTTTTATTTGTTTCTATTCACGTTTCAATGGAGTTTAATACATCGTTAAATAAAAAAAAAGGTTCGTAGTGTATCCTTTAACGACGGTTATGGTTGAGCTCAGCGATGGCTGATCCATGCGTCAACTCGTGAACGAGTGCTGCCAGGGGGGACAGGTCTGCTCGGCCTCTTTGAGACTTCTATCTATCTTTGATACTTTTATCATATCTTGTTGTTGCACGCTCGATCGCTAACATAACGTGTTCCACAAAAATATGTAAATTAAAATTGTATATAACATGACATCAGAAAAAAAAAAGAAAAGATAAAAATATTAAATATACAAAGATTTTCAGGCAAGTAGGCGACCAATACTGTTGAAAAGAGTTTCTTTCGGCGTCTTCTTCTCTGCAGTGGTCGGTTCCGAAACGCTAGTAGTTTGTAGCTTTTGAACAATAATTAATAATTTGAATATAATATAATGAGTATTATTTAAAATGTGAATTGACGTGAAAAAGTGCCTGAAAGGGCCTATTTTCTGAATAAATCTTTGAATCTTTGAAGTCCCAAAAGTAAATTAAAGATGGCCAACTATTATATATTCTGTGATTGGCTTAATCCAGCACTAAACTAACTGACGGTGATTCGGTCGTTGTATTTTTTTTTACTTTTTCTATTTTATATTTTGTGCACTTTTCCTTATATGTTATTAGGCATCGTGTTGAATTGTGTGAAGAGTTTGTACATACATTTGACCGATCATCTTTAAATCTTGCGTAGGCACGCAATATCTCAAAATGATCGGTTGAGTACATTAGAGCTTAACAACCAAACTTCCCTTGGTGTTGACAATATTACGTAGAATTTTTACGAATATTATAAACTGTCTTCAACTAAACTATTGAACTGATTCTAATGAAACTTAAGTGAGACTAATTCGGAAGTACACACTTTCAAATATTATTATAATTTATCAAATCGGTCCAGCCAGGCGTCTTTAAGTATCAAATCGAGGAACATGTGTACATATTAAAAATAATAATAGATTCGGATGTATCGACAACGTCATTCATTTTTAGAGTTGGTTAAAAACAAAACTCTAATAGAAATTTAGACTAAAAAATTCAGACAGATATAGATATTTGGTAAACACAATTTAACTTTGGTCTGTGGGAATTGCTTTATATTTTTTTACTTTTTTTTACCATGTACAATGTAAGATGACCCTTACGACGTCTAAGGCAGGTATGTACATTCTATAAAATACAATTTGCTTTTTCCACTATTGTTTGAAATAGAATTTTATTTATTGGCATTTCAAATCCAATTTCATTTTTTACAAAACGAAATTGGATTCCTGCGTTTTTATAAATGGTTGCCGAATACGAAGCAATGTCAAGTGAGCATTAACAAAAGCAAAATACTTGAAATAATTGAAGCTGACTATTTTTATAACCTACAATAACTTTACATCAGTTTTTAATGACATTCAGTGCCGTTTTTAGCATTTGCAATTGCCTTGGGTGAGAATACTGCGCCCCCAAATAGAACTGAACATTAAACAACAAACACTGCCGCCTTCTGCCCGATTTTGATGTCACCCCTGCTGATCTTTAGGTATGTTCAAATATTGGTGCTTATATAAATTTGCCACTGTTGGCGTCCACTAAGTCCTGCATCCCTGAGTCATCGCACTTCGAGCCACGCGCCCTCGGCAATAGTTTGTTAGAAGAATGACATTTAAATAATTAAATAAAAGTAAATATAAATATATAAGGACAAATCACACAGGTTAAGCAAGCCCACAGCAAGTTGTGAACTTGTATCGTGGGATACTAACACAACGATACTATATTTTATTATAGATACATAATGTAGATGATTATCCAAGACCAGGTCAATCTGAAAAAGATCGTTTTCCATCTTGACCTGACCGGGGAATGCCGGGGGTCGAACCCAGGAACCTGCGATTCAAATGCACCCGCAAAGTAGAAAGAATAGTTCTGGCTATGCTATATATATATATAATATATTTAGAAAGTCGCCTACCTACGTTCATAAGTTAATTAAGGCATCGTTTGCCATACTTAACTCATGAAGCACATGCACATGAAGCAGCTAGGCAATGAGTCATTGTGGCCACATACGAGTATAGTACTGAACTATAGTCAAAAGCTATAGTATAAAAAAAGGTAATAGGTATGTAATATTTGTCCCAAACAAACATTTTTTAAAGGTAAACAAACCTTCTCGACACGGTTGTTGGCAAATATTTCTTCAATCACACAATTCTTTAGAACACTAACACTTTAGAACGATGCTTTGTAATGATTTACGCCTTTTTAAATAAATGTCACTAGATTTTACCTATAAACTTTTACTGAAATCGTTATTTTCGATTATGGCGTTTATTACGAGGTTATAATTTGTTCTCTTTTTCTGTATAAATGACAATGGCAACCTGACTACATGAACAAATAAATGAAATTATTTTGCCAGTGTTATTTCCTCCGAAATAATTATTGGAACTTATTGTAACCGATTTGCCAAAAGGAGTAACGAGTTTCATGAAATATTTACTAACTTGTTATTTTGTAACGTGTTTATTTGTATATTATAGTATAGTATTTTTTCATTGTTTGTTTGTTAATTCGATAAACCAATTTGATGCATATTGATAAAGATATTTGGAGATGGGAATAATTCTAGGTAAAAAATTATTTTGTTTTCTAATGTAGGTACGGTACTTGGAATTATGTTTTTGATAGTTTTAAACCGACTTAAAAAAAGGAAGTTATCAATTCGGTTGTTTTTTTTTAAATGTTTGTTCGTACCTCAGAACTCCGTCATTTATGAAACGATTTTAATAATTCTTTTTTTGTTTGAATGGGGTTGATGTAGAAGTTTCTTGCTAAATATACAAAAAAAATGTGAGAACTTGCGTTACTTTTATGGAAAAATGACTGGCAACACTGACTTTTTTTTAAATTTTCCGCGAAATGTACCTGTCAGTTGCACAGATTGCCTATAAGTTGTCAAAGCATTGTTTACAATTATTTTTTTTTTAATGGGACGTAGATTACCTATAACCTTTTTGACTCGAAAAGATAAAACGACCTTAGTACTCTTTAGGCGTAAAACTACTTGGACTTTAATGATGAACTCAGTGATGTAACTCAATAATGATGAAAGTTTGGGTTTCCAAATATAGCTATGAATCGAAGGATTGTTCCTTGAGATTGAAAAACTATTTTGTTCGCAAATGTCTCACTCACAAACCACGTAAATTTTCATGAAAGTATTTCAGAAAGCAATTCACTTTTTTACCATCGCCAAATTATACAAAATGATGTTACACACAAAAGTTGTATTCTATTGTTCCCTCTATTTTGTGTCCTACGGTAAGAGAGATGAACTGTTTTTACAGCGGCTTGGCGCGTGCCTCCGAAACCATTTCATAACCTAAAAACAAGGCTACAAATCACACTTTTGTTCACTTTATTTTTGCATAGTATCATTTGAATAATGGTTCATTTACGTTTTGTCCCAAAAAATCTAGTCTTATATTCTTCGTTTATTCATTGGGACCAGGGAATATATCGATAGCGTTATTAGCGTTCATGCATAAGCAACCTCGGGCCTGGTATCTACTGGAATGGGTAACCACAAGTTACATAATATCTCTAAGGCACGTCCTATCTTTCATCTTTAGCAAGCAGTCGACTAGCTCTTTCAGATGCTTTAGAAAGTTTGTGACAGCTCCCTCGCTTTAGACAGCTCTTCCATACTGATCTGGGAAGAAATAAAAGACGTAGATTATTCCAGCTGCTTCTATTCCCGCGCAGATTGTACAAGCTTATCAAGTGAATGGGCATTGGGCAAGAATCATGTTAGTAGGCGATGCGAATAGCAACCTATCAGTATTTTGGTTCCGTTTCATCGAACACCTACCAACATGCTTAATGAGGCTTTCAGGTCTAACAGACCTGGGCTTTGTTACACCTGCAATAGAAAAAAAGTGATAAAAAATAATATTATTAATAATAAAAATAGGATACAACTAAAAAAGAAAAAAGAGAGGTATTTCTATTGCGCCCTGAATTTTATATATTAAAATGTGGTGGCCTTTACAATAGCTTAGCACGAATTTAGCAATTCTGCGTATTGTATTGTAATCCATAGAAGTAACTTTTTCTTTTTAAGACACCGTTTTTAAAGCGCGGAGATGCGTCATTTTTAGGGTTCCATACCCAAAGAGTAAAAACGGGACCCTATTGATATGGCTCCGCTGTCCGTCTGTCTGTCTGTCTGTCTGTCTGTCTGTCTGTTCCATGAACCGTGTTAGCTGGAAAGTTGAAATTTTCACAGATTATGTATTTCTGTTGCCGCTATAACAACAAATACTAAAATAACCGAATAATATAAATGATTAAAGGGCTGCCATACAACAAACGTGTTTTTTTTGCTTGTTTTTGCTCGATATTGATAACCGCAACATGTAGACGCTTGAAATATTTATAGAATATTTACTTTAATATATTCACCATAAAAATAAATAAATAAATTAAAATAAAACAAATGTTTAAGGGATACAACGATCCCATACAACAGTCATGATTTTTTGCCGTTTTTTTAGATAATGGTACCGAAACCCTTCGTGCGCGAGTCCGATTCGCACTTGGCCGGTTTTTAAATTATAAGCATTTTTATTTTAATACTTTGGCTATACTCTAAAAACACGAAAGTGGGTGTGGGGACGTATGCCCCACCAAATGGGTTTGGGGTCAAGCCCCCACTACAAAATAAATTACTCGACGCAGAGGGTAGGTTAGGTTAGTTAGGTTTTCTTGTGACCAAAACAGAGCGAGCGAGCATCTCCAACTTAGGGCGAAACCCCCAAATACTAACCGAAAACAATGCTATTTAAGTCCTATTTTGTATGAAAATATAAATTAAGTCACCGCGCTTTATAAATCGTGCTGTGAAGAAGAGCGAAGCAAGTTCTATTAGATCCAATCGTCAGTATTTGCAAAGCTATTGTAAAGCTCATCCTATTAATGTGCAGCATAAATTTTGGGGCACGATATAAAAAGACAAAATTTTACTGTAAACCGCATTCTGAACTGAACCTTTTGTTATGTATAGCTACATACCTGTTTACGCATTTCAGTTGTTATCTACAAGGGATTTAAACGTTATAAAATATTGTGTTGTACCACCATGAACATTTTGGCTTTCGGGGACTTTATTTTCCATTTCCATAAAGTAAGCCACTGCCATTGGGGACGCTATAATACATAAACTAGATGGAACATAGAAAAAAAATCTTAATAAGTATCTTTTAGTGACACTTACTAAATTTATATTAGTTAAAGTAAGTATTTATTGTGACGTAGCTAAAAATGGTTTTAGATTTTTCTTTAGCTGTGCTATAAGACCTTGTTTTGTACCAAATGCCATGCATCTAGTAAAATATTTCGCTTCGATGGGGTTCGCAACTGAATAGGTATGTCGCACTGCAAGTATTCACTGGAATAATATCTCAATTCATTTTTAAATTTTTATTTATTTTGTCGTTGACAGCGCTGAATCGACAACATCGACACTGAGACGAACAGATTTATACGAGTACAAGCAGCGGCATGCAGTGTTATAGCGAGTAGCTTTGTGCGAGCGAAGGATGAGTATATATTTTTTTTAAAAACGGAGTAATTATTATTCCCCGGGAGGTCGGGAGATTTACCATTATTACCGGAGTCTCCCGGGCAATCCGGTAGGGTTGGGAACCTTACTCTCATTATTTCATTACTCGTAAACTGAATGTCCCTAAACTTCTGATCCTATAAGCTCGTTGAAGGATTTGACATACATATTATTATATGATAAACGAATGCAAAACAAACAAACAATTGAATGCAATTAATGAGTTGTAAATTGATCGAAGGGTAGATAGTTGAATATACAGGATGAAATTGAATTCATTAGCATACGTTTAAGGAGTGACTCAGACCACGAATCTGAACAATTTTCATTACGGGACCAACTTCGACATCGTGAAAAAATTATCTACTCCTTCATACAAAAGTGGAATATCTACTTGGCCAAAATCTATGGAACTGCAATCTTTTTTTGGGATTTCGGAGTTGGTCCCATAATGAAAGTTGTTCAGATTTGTGGTCTGAGCCACTCCTTAAACGTATGCTAATGAATTTAATTTCACCCGGTATGATGGATCAAACCTTTGTTCAATTTGACAGTTAAATCAACCGAGTGAGGTATTGAACTTTAGCGTGGCCTGGTCTTCTCATGTGCACACTACCAATTAACGATCTGAAACGACTAAAATAAACTATTTATTTAAAATTGTATTTTACATGCGGGCTTATCTTAGATAAGATACACGCGGGCTAGTATAGTAGAGCTTTTGTCCTTTAAACTAAATGTGGACTTTGATCAGGTCATATAATGTTTTTCATTCCACTAACGGGATGAGCAGCTAAGGGGTTGCAGAAATTTTAACAAAAATAATGGTCCTTTGAAAACACTAGCGTTAAGTGTATTTAAGTTAGTGGGAGGGTCACAAAGCTGAATGTCGATATTATTCTCATCAGTGAGAAAACGCGGGTTCTATGATTAAAGCTGGCTAAATACTATTTTATATCCAAGTATTTTTTTTCTTAATTAATTTCTTTACTTTTTTTTGTACTCGTATCTTGTAATTAATCCCAGTAAATTTTAGATTATAAACATTTTAAGAACGACTGCTAATTCTGCCATACGAATAAATAAATAAATCCCAGTAGGGTTTAATGTTAGGTAGATGTTGTTTACTAAATGACATTCACAACGTCTGAACGGGTTTATATAAATAAGGTAAGTATATAAATATTTCATTCCCGGTTTCATAGGGAGAATATATTGCTGTGTAAGTTCCGTTCAATATCTGCACTAGTAACTGGACAAAAGAGGAGATACGTAGTGCGAAGGTACTGGTATATGAGTCGCTCGAATTGAGCGACTGCATGCTGTCTCGTCGGAGAGACGAAAAAGGAGAGAAGAGTCTACAAGATATGATAAGACTGTTCAAGGTGACTGATTTGGACGAGTGGCCCGTGATATTTGTCTGTAAGGACCTACATCGTCTTCCACCGGTCACCTTCGACCATGTTGATGTCACCAGATTATTGAAGAACATCAATACGCTGAAGTCTAACCTGGCCGATCTACAACTGAAGTTTGAGGCGTCACAATCAACCATCAGTGAGGTAACCTATCATACACACGATTTTTTTCTTTTCGAATTTTATTTGTTCGAAAACGGTACAACGAAGTTTTAAATGCCAAATGGCTTCTATACCATATTTTCTGCTTCGATAAACTTAATAAACATATTTTTCTTCTTCTAGAACAACTGTCGACGGAAAATCAAAACATGTAATTTTATTTTGATAGATGTTTTGGTAAGAATAATTTCATTTTCTAGAAGTATTAGCGATAAAAGTAACTTTTCCATATTATTATTTACACAGATTTTCCATAACTACTTACTGACGACAGATTGGAAAAGTTTAGAAGAAAATAAAAAGAATGGTACCAAATAAAATAGTACGGGTATATTAATAAGGGGCTCGGGGACGAGGCCCGCCACAACAAAATAACTTGTCCAAGATGGGTAGGTTAGGTTCGTTAGGTTATCTTGTGACCAAAACATGACTCAAGCTTAGAGCGAAAATAATAAATACCCAAAAACATCTTTGTCGTGGAAAATAACTTAGGTTTGTTAGGTTTCCTTTTGAAAATAAAACACCTACCTTTTTATCTAATTATTGAAATATAAATAACATTTAATTTAATTAATAATCATTTTGAACATGCAAAATTAAAATATAACAATATTAAAATTAATTCACATAAGTTAATAAGGATAACTAGCTGGTATGCAGAGTAAATTTAATTTAATTTTATTAAATTAATTCTGAAATTTCTTTACATTTTTTTATCATTTGAAATGCTGTCTTTTAATAATATGGAAATCATTTTTTTTGTTAAATAAAACATATAGCAATAGTATCTGCGGATTAACGTTGGGTTGCAATACAAAACATATAGCTTTTAAAAATATAACAATCAAAAATCTGAATTTCAACAATATGGCAATTGAATTTTCGGTCAAATGAAACTATAGAAAATAAAAAAATTACGAAACGTTTTTGGTGTTTTAAAATTCGTACATAACCTATTCTTGTTTATGATAGGTAACCCATCAGTGATTTACGTGCGGAAATAGTTGAAATAAAAAGTAACAAGTCCGTATGTAGGTCACCTAATGCCTCAAACGTCAAACCGTGTCGCGATTCACTTGATGCATCGAAGTCAAGTTTCACGTCAGCGAAATTGGATTCATCGCCGGTCATCGCCGTAGAGCGTCATGCGTCACCCCGCCCCGCACCTCGCACGTCCCCTGCGGTGACGAATGTCAGCACACCAACGCCTCGTGCTTACGCAACTGCTGCGAGTCAACCTCCTAAAATTCAGCGGTCATCTCAATTTGAACCAGCTCCTAAGGGAGTTGTCGACAGTGAGGGCTTCACTAAAGTGATACGAAAGCGGAAGAAGGCTCAGAGCAGAAATAAGTGCGGTACTGCACTCAGCGGTCCCAACATGTTGTTGCGTGCAGCCGTACCGACGACTTTGCTCTACGTGTCCCGCCTCCATTACTCTACAAAGAGTTAAGATTTGGTGGAGTACATAAGAGTAAAGACAAAGTTAACCTTGAGGGTCGTAAAGTTGGAATCGCGTCACAATGTGAATTTCAACTCATATGTGGTGCGAGTTCCAACTGCTCAGATGGCGATCTTCACTGAAGAAGATTTCTGGCCGAAGGGTCTTTCGGCGTTTTCGCGGGAGTCTACCCGACACCCCATCACCGTGTAGTGCGTCACTTTATACGTCCATGTGCGTCACAGACAATACGTACGACGTAGTGGAATAAGTTTTTATATTATATGTATGTTAGTCTTTAAGGTATATATTATACGGGCCATATTTTTGTAAAAAAAAATCGTTGCCTGAATGAAATGATCATTATTATTATTATATAAAATGTTTTCCATATTTCTTCGATAGCAAGCAAACCATGCTTAAAATAATATCAGCCAACTTTGTTACATCTGGCAAAAATGTGCACGAATATATCTTAATATATATAAATCTCGTGTCACAATGTTTGTCCTCAATGGACTCCTAAACCACTTAACCGATTATAATAAAATTCGCACACCATGTGCAGTTCGATCCAAATTGAGAGATAGGATAGTTTTTAACTTATGGCGAAACGAAGTTCGCCGGGGCAGCTAGTGAATTATAAAAGTCTACAATTTTATCCGTACAATAAAAGACTGAAATAACTGAAACGGTCAATAGAATTATAAAACTCGGCCGGAGTTGGTAAAACGAAAACTTTTGGAAAGAACGACTGGTATCTTCAAGAACTTCTGAAATTTCGGTTCTTAGCTTTTATTTCTATTTTAAATAGCTCTTAAGATATTTTGTTGAAATATTTAGATCATTACGTAGAGAATTTCACAAACTATGAAGTTGTTGTTTAAATAAATTCTTAGTATTCATTTTTTTCATATCATTTCATAAAGTATAAATAATATATTTAGAAATTCAGAATAGATACGTATATTTTTTTTACTTTTTAATAGAAGCGTTTTACCTGAAATAAAACGCATATTAAATACTTACCTTATTTGAAACTGTTCATATTGAGATAGGCCCTGTGTTTTCTGCTTTCTCTTTCTACCTACATAGTGCTGTCTCGCTCGCACGATCCCACCATCTCATCTCACCAGGCAGGGTGGGGGGCCCTTGTGGGGCGCCCGCCATCTTAGAATCATTGAGACGAAATATGTGCCCAGGCAGGAATTGAAATTACAGTTTCAAATAAGGTAAGTATTTAATATGCGTTTTATTTCAGGTAAAACGCTTCTATTAAAGTACTTGACCGTTATTTGAAACTGTACATATTGAGACGTGTTTGTTATCGCCAATGTGAGACGAATAAGATTAAATAATGATACGATTGTATCATTTGTAATCATTTCCATGGTAAAATGAATTTACCAAATACAATAATCTCAATTATTATATAATAATTGAGATGATATACAAGTGGGAAGTGCGAGTAAATAAGTTCTTATATTTTTTACAAATAAAAATATGATAAATTAATTAAAAAAAAATAAACGTTTATAAATGCGATTCATATACATCACAAAGTATGCGTAAAGTAAAGAAAATGAAACAATTTGAATCACTTTTGTATTGAAAATACACAACTTTTTGGAATAAACAACTAGTGATGTTTCTATTAACGGGAGTTAGTATGACCTGTTCCCTGTAAAATTTTCTAAATGTATCACCAGATTGCCAATTACCTCTTGATAAGATGTCGTCTATAGGTACATTTTACAATTTTCGTACGCATTTTCGTTCGAAGCCGAAAGCATAATATGGCTGCGTGTCTACTTGCGGAAAATAAATCGCTTATGTGTAAGCTATATACCAAGAGAAAAGGCATTTGCCTGTAGACCCGGGGTCTTGGTTTCAATTCCCACGGGAAGCATACCTTGTTTAGTTGCTTTCAGCCTGGTTAGGACATTGCAGGCCTGAATCACCTGATTGTCTGATAATAAAGATGATTCCGTACTTCGTAAGGTACGTCAAGCCGGTGGTCCCGGCTACCACCTAGCAGTCCGTGTCCGAAGAACTCTGACACCAGGGTGCCCATGGTCGATTGACCATGACACCTAATCTTTTTTTTTTACACCAATCATATCAAACTATGCTTGATCAGTACATAAGAACTCAGTTGACCAGAAATTTCAGTACCACATAGTGTGGAAACTCCTGATTCATGAAGCAAAATTGTACTAAAGGAAAGATTTTTCCTTTAGGTGTAAGTCAACTAAACATTTAGCCAGAATCGAGCCATCAGGATGAAATGGACTCTAATGCGATATATTGCACCATGATAGCCACCTACTCCAGACTACTTTATAAGTTTTCCTAGTAGAAGCTCTCCAGGAACTTCGGGCCAAACTAATCTGAGAGTCATTCCAGGTTGTTAGGCTATCTGCCTTCCCCCACATTTCCATACTTCCAGGGTCATGTCCTGGAGTTTGGGTAGAGGCAGACCGGTTGAAGTATCGATTAGATACTGGTGTAGGTTGTGGATTGTGAATCCAGCCGCTATCGCTCGGGACTCCAGTCTGCTTTCCAAAATGCTCATTCCCATCGTGGGACTATTAGCAAGAATACACCTCGAGCCTGATTGGCTAATACCTTGGGTATCAGGTATGGGGGAGGGAATACCCACGCTAGGTTGTAGTCCTAAGTCCGGGAGAATGCATCGTGATAAAAGGCTTGACTGAACATTCGGTCCAGGGAGACATAATTGCAGACAACTTGTGCGTTCTTTGAAGCAAACAGGTCCATGAGAGGAACACCGTATTTTAAAAAATAAATAAATATATTTTTGTTCGAAGAGGCAATAGATGCCGTTCTAGGAGTAGACGGTAGCGAGACAGATGATCTGCATGCCAATTGTACTTGCCTGGAATATAACGAGCAGATATCTGAATCTGAGAGTGATCTAGCAATTGATCAATTCTTGCTGTTATGTTCATCAGCATTGTCGACTTGGTCCTCCTTCGTTCCGCACGTGAGCAACTGCTGTCTTGTTGTTGCATTGCCACAACAGAGTGGACTGGCCCAAATTCTGATTTTGAGTTTCCAAGATCTTTAGAACTGCAAGGAGTTCTTCTTGGTTGCATTGCAATCCCTGTTCTTGGTTGGTCCAATGACCCGAAAAAGACTGGTTGTCCAATTGGGCTCCACAACCTAAATCGGATGCATCCGTCACCATAAAGTAAGACAGCCCACAAGACTTTGTAAGGATTTCAGCTCGACTGCAACCTGATTGAAAATTTGCATTATTTTCGCAGAGAGAGTAATGCACTTCTCTTTGGGTAACGATTTCTTGTTGGTTCAAGTGTCCCAATTCACACCCAGGAATACTAGATTCTGCTGAGGGGTTGTGATTGACTTCTCCATATTCACTTGCCAACCCAGATACTGCAGTCTCTCTAGGAGGATGCGGACATGTGAACTGGGACCTGTCGGTCTTGGTCTTGGACCAGCAGGAAATCGTCCAAATCCTAACTAATATCATAAACGCGAAAGTGTAAACTAATGAACTGATCATCATGAAATTTTGCATACACGTTATCTGGGGTACGACATATGGTACATTCCATTGGTATGGACGTATGGTATCCCGGGAAAAAGTACTGTTTCCGAGGGATCGACATTGATGCGGGCGGAGTCGCGGGCGAAAGCTAGTAGACTGTAATTTGTAAACAGAGTTCACTTAGGCTTTGCGCCACCCAGTTTGTAAGGGAGGCAAAGACTTTCGGTGCCGTGCTGAGGCCAAATGGCAGGCACGTCATTTCTAGTAGCTGGTCTTTTTAAAGAAACCGCATAAACCTCATGAGAGAAGGTTGGACTCCAAGATGAAGATAGGCTTGCGATAGATCGATTTTGCATAGCCAGTCTCTCGGTTGCAAAAAATCTGGGATGCGTTGTACTTTAATAAGACGAAACTTTTCATTTTTATTACATAATCGTTCAGATGGGACGGTGAGTGCCGTCGCCTTTCAGTATAAGGAACATGGTCGAAATAAAGCTTGGAGACGGTTTGACTACTTCTAAGACATGTTGCTATTTCATTTGTGACAACACGGTTGTAATGGCTTCTGATACAGAAATGTGGAGTCTTTTTTCGATCCCATGAGGCATAGAGAGTGGTGGTTTTGGTGAAGAGGATTACCCTCATATGCTCCAGACTTATCGTCTTATTATTTTTAAAATGAACGGTGGAGCACCGAGCCGTTCCCACCTTTTGTGAAATAAAAGTAGTCGCCCCGCTCTGAATTGGTTGTCAATACTTGCCTCGTTTCTTCCCACGCATCTTGAAGTCTGAGGTTGGTCTCGATGACTTGCACTTATTATACTCTTGGGACCTGTAGGTCTGCCGACCTCCTCTGGGTCGAAAGGAACCTCTAGAGTTAGAAGGCGCTGATTGAGAGTCATCGTTATAATTGCCATGTCCCTGCGGAGGCCATGGGTGACAACAACCCTGCGGTTGATTAGCATGGGAAATGTGCGATGCACACCATCCATGTGAGTTTGTGGTACCCTGCGAGGGTCCATTAAAAGTTGCCTGCCCCTGCGGGGGGTGGCGAGTTTGCTTGCTCGTACCAGCTTGTGCAGCTGGAGCATCAAAGAGTCAGCGTTATAATTCCCATGTCCTTGCGGAGGCCATGAGTGACAACAACCCTGTGGGGGTTGATTAGCATGGGAAATGTGCGTCGCACAACATCCATGTGAGTCTGTGGTACCCTGCGAGGGTCCATTAAAAGTTGCCTGCCCCTGCGGGGGGTGGCGAGTTTGCTTGCTCGTACCAGCTTGTGCAGCTGGAGCATTAGTGCTGTTTTGTTATTTTTGTGGGGGTAGGAATGTTTCCCTTACTCCTCCAGCTTTTTTGAGGACAGAAGTCAAAGACTTAGCATTAAATAAATGTTGACATGAGGGTGGAATTTCGCAAAGCCACTTTGGTAAGTGGGTCACGTACAAAGTTAATTATTCCATGTCTGCTCATTTGTATAACCTCAGCTCTGTGGCCACAAATGAGTTAAAGTAATTCTGATGAAACTTGAACACATTACCCTTTAAAAACAATTCCTCTATTTTCCACGTAAACCGTCAAAAGAAATTTCAGATACTTGGGCCCATTCCAAAAGATCCCGAATAGATGATTATAAGTCATCGCGTTGTTTGAGAACACAACATGTTAAAGCAGCGTAGGCTTTTTCAGAATTTGCGAAATGACGTAATGAATCATAAGCTCTTAGCTCGTCATTTACTTCTAGTTCCACAAACCCCGGGGGACTACATATTTTTTTGCGTGTCCGCGATGTTTAAATACTCAACCGAAGTTTTGGGCACAGCAGGCTCCTTTAACTGTATCAATTTTGAAATTTAAATTTGACTCACAGTAACTAATTAGGGCGGACTATTATTGACATCATACAGTTCGCCACTAAATTGTCATCAACAACAGTCATTTTGACAAGTATTTACACAATTTTGGCCGTTTCCCTCATAAAAGGTGACTTGCACCTGCGATATTTGCCCCCCCTTTTCTTTCGTTTATATCTATTAATATCGGAGGAACTAGAACTAGACGACGAACAATAACTACTTGGAGACTTGCTACTAGAAGTACTTCGCGACGTTTCCTCTACAACTGTTGTTCTCAACATTAGATGGGCCCGCTCGGGGGGAATTGTTTTTATTACTGTCAACAAACTCCATATTGATTTATAAATCACACGCAACACTTTCACTTCACTTATCTGTGGAAAAAGTCGTGTTAAAACACGGTTAAGACAAACACTTTAATTAAAAAGGTAGAATTTAAAATAAATGGTAATAAATTCGAACGGAAACTCCGTTATTACTATATTAGTCACTACATGACTTTGTAAATTAAGTAATAATTTTATAAAATGTTATCCGTAATTTTCCATGAGAAAGAACAACGGTTAAATTAAAATGTAATTCATTTTACCAGAATATTACGCAGTCCTTAGCACGACCGTGCACCGCAGAAAACAGGACGCCAATGATTCTAAGATGGCGGGCGCCCTCACAAGGGCCCCCCACCCTGCCTGGTGAGATGAGATGGCGGGATCGTGCGAGCGAGACAGCACTATATAGGTAGAAAGAGAAAGCAGAAAACACAGGGCCTATCTCAATATGTACAGTTTCAAATAACGGTCAAGTACTTTAATATCACAGATACCTAATTAGAGAAATATTTTAATGCTTGGCTTAGTTATTTTTAAACCACGACAAAATAGTTAATTAAATGAAAAAAATATAATTTATTCGGAGCCAAATAAAACAAACGATAATACTTATTTCTAAGACAAAACATTTTACAAAATTATGCACCTAAGTAACATCACGCCGCTGGTCTTTCGTGACATTTGGGACGCAAGGGGCTAACGTAATACTTTTTTGAGGGGGCACTTCTTAAAATCCAGAATGGAATGAAGGAGCCTAGCACAGAACAGAATCCCGAGCGTAACGAGGGATTCTAAAGTAGACTTCTGAGCGAGTATGTTGCCTGAAGTAAAAGTATTATTAAAATCGAAAATATGTAATGAAAAAATTTTGCCACAGGTAGGATTTGAACCTACAACCTTCGACATCTAGCCCGTCGATGCTTTCACCACTGAGCTGCCGTAGCTTCAAATCACCGCGGCGAATTTGTTCATCACATATTATAGGTACACGCATTCGTAGTATGCTTAATCTCTATTACTACCCACTATTTAAAAGTGTGGTATGCAACTTAATTCACACATACTAATTGAGAAAGCTTTCTCAATTAATATGTCAAATAAAAAATGTGATTTGTCTTGCAAAAGTGTATTGTGAAATAAATATTTCCTCTCAACCGAATTATTTAATTAGCGCCTGTAACGATATATAAACAACTCCCCTACCAACGGCTACAGACGGTAATTTCACAAACAACATTTTCGTTAGACAAACATATTCTTTAGAAAATACTATAGAAATGCCTACATCAACGAGTGTTTCTAACGAGCTACAGATTTCTGACATGATGAATCTTATAAACTTATTTATTAGGTTTGTTTTATATATATATATATTTATTTTTATATATATGTTTATGTATTTATATGTATTAAATTGTTTATATGTTTAAAATTTTATTGTTACCTACACGTAAGATTTTTATTTTTTATTTTACACCCACATAAAATTCTCTGCATAACCCAAAGGTTGACTGTCAGATAATGCTTTTAGCATTAAGTCCACCTATTGTGCGTTTACTTTGTATTTGTACAATAAAGATTAAATAAATAAAATAAATAAATAGATGAAACGGGCATATAAGACAGGTACGAGTAGGTACCTACAACAAAGCGAGTGACTTGTGGCTATGAACTATCTACCAGGCCACGAATTTGTGCAATATTTATGACGAATAAAGCTTGTGGCTCCTTTGAGCGAATTTCTTCAAAATCTACAACTAAACTAATAATAAACTTGCATTTTCATCTTCGTTTGGCAATTTAGATCGAATTTTCTTAATTATTGTGGTTGGTGTGAAACTTTAGAATCTTGTAATTAACACCAGTTAAGTTAATAATATTAATTATTATAAACTAAAAATAGATTAACAGAAGAATAATAATTCGCCATTTAATATTTGTCACAGCTCTACCGCATCGCATCGTATTAATATATTGGTCGATAAAATTTCTTGCTACTTTATTCAGCCATTTTTATTCAATAAATATTAGGTATTCAAATTTGATAATACTTGCCTTAAACCACGAGAAGAAATAAATAGTACAAATATTACTTCGGTATCCCGATTGTTATTTATAAAAAAAAAGTTACCCACGATTGTTTGTTTTTCGTGTGTGTAAGTGGCCAACACTGGTGTCACATCTTCAAGCTGCCTTAACGCATAGCTTAACGACGGCCATCAATGATGACAGCCGGGACCAATAGCTTAACGTACCTTCCAAAGCACGGAGGAGTCCGAGATATCCTTATACTACTTGCGGTCACCCATCCGAGTGGGGACTGTGCCCGCGGTTACTTAACATGCGTAAGCGAAAATAATGCTCACGATCACTGGGTCATCGAGCTACAGGATACATTTTATACAGTAACTATTCCGAGTAAAAAGTGTAATTGTTCGTAAAGGCCAATTTACATATGGGCTATCTCTTTTGTCCTGAATATCAGAATGTTCACAGCGGATATAATCCCGGCTGGCTTCGGGATCGGGACTGTGTTCGGGTGAGTGATCAACACACAATTCGTTGGCATCGGGCCGCCATTGTCCCTAATGGAAAATTACTGCCTACTTTTAAAAATTCTGGGATATTATTCTTCATTCACCCGATTTAGTTACTTAGGGTACGCCGTACAGCCTACTTATTCGCCCGTAGGTATCTATTTGAAATTTGATAATTCAACTTAGATTATTCTTAGTAGCTACTTTCTAGTCGGTATCATTGTCCTGAAATAAACGCACAAAATAAATTAAAAACAGAATATTATGGCGTTCACGTTTTTTTTTATAATAATTCCATGGGTTTCTACAATAGTGAAAAATCAACTAGTATGCAGATTCCTAACGATGCATCCTTCATTAGAAGCAAGTAATTGTTGATGAAAATAATCTTTCACAAGCTAGATTGGCCGGGGCCCGGGGTTCGAACTTGAGACCTTTAAGTTAAAGGTAGTGTTAGCGACGCGCTCATGTAATTTCCTGTTGTTATTTTTCTATTGCTATAAATTCAAAATTATTTATGTATTTGTATGGTACTCGTATTAGTGAAATGAAACGTATTTTCACGATATATTTTGTATAACTTAGCATGTGTGGTACCCACTAAATATTTGTAATTTTTTGAATTTTTATTGTAAATTTAAAGGGTAGTCGGCAGTTATGCCCACAACCGTTAGTTCGATCCGCACAGAGAAAGCGAACAAGCGTCTTACTATATTTTCTGTGATATTTCTAAAAACTGTTTGTCTATCTGCATATTTGTGCCTAATAAACATATATTTAGTCTCCGCCCGTGTTTTTCTGGCCCAATCGTGACCCTACTCCTTATAGGTAGTATTTGCTCTTATACTACGAGACCACTATATAAATCACAATTCAATTGTTACTTACAGCAGATTGTATATCTATATCTAGATTAAGACTAAAAAAGAGGAAAGATTTGTGTTTGTTGTAATGATTAAACTCAAAAATTAATTGACCAATTTCCAAAATTGTTTCACCTTTTGGGAACTACATTATATAAATAGGCTATAATTTACGCGGTCGAAGTTCGGAAAACATCAAGTATATAATACTTGTCCCATCTGTCCTTTTAATGACCGCCAGTACCTAAATCTTATCTAACAAAGAACTTCAGAATAATGAAAAGAAAAAAAAGGGATGGATGTGGACTGATTTCGAACAATTATTTTATTGAATTAAGTGCCGGGGAAATACGTCGACACCTTTTCGATTTAGTTGGTCTCGACTTGAATACGTTTACATATAATTAAGTCTGAATAACAAGTTACAAAAGTGACAATTTTATTCCGTTGAAAAGTGAGGAGTAGGTATAAAATCATTGAAATAGGTTTCTTAAAACTCTAGTTTCCATTTTCACAGAGAATATTAATTGAAATGGTCACAGTTGTTACGGTTCGTCTATATCCATTGGAAGGTGATAGTTTCAATCAAGACAAACATTTATAACCCCATATTATTTTCCATGCCTACCATTCTTATCTTTTTGTAGTACTCTAGCACACACATACTAAATGTTAAGTCTTTTTCTAAGTTCTTTCTAACTTAGTTTATCTTGTGTATGTTTTGAGTGCTATGAATACAATAAATTATTTATCTATCTCATCCAAAAATTAATGTTTTCCTGATTTTTGACATTTAAACGTCTAGGATTTTTTTTTTTTTTTTATTTTATTTATTTATGGCTTTCACGCGTTACGTATTTAGCCAGTATCAAGTATAAATGAGTTTTCCCGCGCTTTTTTCTAAGTCTTGTTATCAATGAAACGATGGTGTAGTTCATTTCATTGACTCTACGGAGCCCCTGGCGACAATTCCCACGAATCCACTGGCTTGATCACAGACGCAACGAGGCGAGGCGGTCCACCAGCCCGCTAAGTAAATCTCACTACAGCCGCACCGTGACAGTTTATTTCGGTTATTCCATACATTGTTCATAAACATGGGCATTTATAACACCAAATTACACCGATTTCACATTATAAAGTCCACTAGAAACAATTTACAAAACAATCCAAAACACAAGCCGTGCTCTCCGTCGAAATTCCCGCCAAGCGACCGTCTAGGAATTTGTTACCCTTTCATATGTTTCGGAGTGTATGGTGTATGCTTTTATTTTATTAATGTAACTCATTCTTTTTGCTGGCTTTGTTTTTAAAATAAACATTTTATTATTTTGCGAAAAACAAGCTTTTACAAATATCGGATGATACTACCTGTTAACTGTATATTTATTTTCTCTTAAAAAATCATAGCTATTTACAAGAAAACTTCTTTATAATATGGACGTATATCATTTTATATTACGCAAACATAGTCCTCTATTATATACACGGTGAAATTTTGACCTTTCTGGACCTTTAAAGGGGTGATTCAGACCGTCGTTATGAATGACTTTTCCTATGGGTCCAATGCAGGAAACTCAAAAAAAAGGGGCAGTTCCATACAAAAAATTTCGGCCGCCCGGTCAATTTGAATGGGAACGTCAAAAAAATTTTTTAATCGGTTCTTAGACGACGGAGTTCTGAGATAACTAACATTAAAATAAAATACAACCTATTTGATAATCTCCTCCTTTTGTTTTAAGATGTTTGAAACATTTCGGATCATGTTCCTAATTCAATTAGATTGTAATGTAGCACTAGTTCTCCTAAACTAACAATTGGATCTAATGCATCCTAAATTGAATTTCTCCCATGTCACATAAATTTAAACTTCAATCGCGTTTGCCTAAATTGGCAGAGTTTAAATTAAAATTTATTGGAAGACATTATGGCTGTTATTTAAACAATATTATTTATGTATAATCCTTATTATGACAGGGTTAAGAATATCATCATCATCATCATCATTTCAGTCGTAACAAAATTGAAAACTGGGCATAAGCCTCTCCCATGGATTCTTCGTTCCATGGAAGGATTTTGCTATACTCGCCACGCTTGGCAGGCGCTGGCGAGCGCAGTCTCTTAAGCTTCTTGTGCTTCTAATGCTGCTGCCCATCGAAAGCATTTTTAAGCTGGGGAGGCATAGGAATTTGTTGGATTGTTGAAGAAAATAAGAGTGTGGGATACTACTCACTCGGATGAATGGGGGAAAGCAAGTAGTAGCTCGGAAGGCTTGGCGCGCGTACCCGATGATGGCATCGGTATGGACCTGCAACCACTAGACAGGCAGTTGAGTTCTTCCTTCTTGTACCACAACTTCAATACGCTTCCTAACCGGATATAAGAAATTGGATATTTATGTTCACTAATTAAGTGCCCATCCATATATTATAGTCCTCAAATACTATCTGATACATCAGAAAATCGTGTTGGGACGACGGTCTAAAAGAGTGGGGAATCCTTGGGAGAGGCCTTTGTCCAGCAGTGGACTTCCTATGGCTGAAATGATGATGATGATGAAATAAAGCACCGTTGAGTTGATATCCTACGACACAAGTTAACAACTTGCTGTGGGGCTCAATCTAAGTGATTGGTCCCCGGATTTTAAACTCCTAGTGAAAGCGTTTAAGAAATCCAAATTCAATAAGTTTGTAATACTTTTAATACAGTACTAAACTGTAAAAGCTTATTCTAAATAAGATATAAAGACATTGTAAAGTAATATAAGGATGTCTACATTTTTAAAATGTTGGTAAGCTTTGGGTTTAAAATTTAGGTTTATTAGTAATCCCGAGTTGACATGAATTTAATGAATGTGTGATTTTAAGTACAGCCCAATATCAAAAGAGTTATCCAATATCCTTTATCTTCAGCCACGTATTTTTTTATTATTTAATGGGTTATATTCAGAAAAGAAGTAATAGGTACCTATTTTCTTGAAAATGGGATAGCATAATATTTTTTGATATTTAAATATAGGTCTGATTACGACTATACTGACATTGCAAACTTTTAAAGTCAATTGAGACTAAATTGCAGAAAGCATTATTAAATCGTTACGATAAAGCAGGGTCTGGGGCACTGCAGATACGATAGACACAAAACTGAATTCAGATTTATATTTCCAGCCCTCTTCTGGAAGAGCCTGGAAGCGATTTTTTTTAACATAAGATAAAGATTCACTGGAGCAGATCTCCGTCTGCGTACACCGATTGAATTAAGCTTAGAAATTAAGCATTAGAAATTAGCATAAAGTGAATAACTGTATCAAAAGCGTTTTTGTAATAGTTGTTAATGGCATATACCTGATGACCATAATTCAGGCTTCGAAGCTATTAATGATGGTCATCAGGTGGAACGACATCCAAATATAGTTACTAAACTTGGACCATTTCATTTGCAAAAACCTTTATTGCGTCAAGAAGTTGTGATCGTATATTCCAAAGTTGCTATTGTGATACATTTGGCTTTTGTTGGCGAAGTGTCGCGCAAAAACAAGGTGGACCGTAACGGATCACCCAAGTTCCTCCTACAGGCGAGAACAGAATTGCTTTGCTTTTTCCCCAATTTTATGGCAACACTAAAAATTTATTTTCTCCCTAACTACGCCGTATTTTCCAACGTGTTTCAATTTTAACGTTATTTGTTTTCATAGTTGCTGTACTTTACTGTATTAAGTAAGAAGTTGCGGTAAAAGTTTCTTGTTATATATGTATTTTAAATTTTCTTATATTGGTATCAATTTTCAAAAAAAAATATTTAATTTCTTGGCAGGAATAGGTTTCTCAGGGCCTTTAACGGGCTTGTCTCTAATAGATCGGGGGAAACAGATCAAACACGTAAAATCTCTTTTGAACATGATGTAATGTGGTGTTCCTGTTTAAACCTGTTACAGACATATCAGTATATCGCGCATTAACAAGTGTCGACGGAAGGAATACTATTGAAAATAAAATACTGGGCCATGCCTTGAGGTGTACAGATAATTTGTACCCGTAAGCGTAGTAACATGGATCGGTCATATTATTCAAAACATATATCATTCGTTTTAATCCTCTAAAATTATTTAATTTAATAGTATTACAGTTTAAACTAGGCACTTGTCTTTCTTTTGTAACTTATTTGTAAGATGCTAAAGCGGCATATTCTAAATTTAATATCTCTGGACAATGCTTTGAAAGTTTTTGTTGAACGGCAGTAGATAGCCGCCTGGCCTGTCTCCAAATTACCGACCTTACGTAGTTTTTGTCCATTCTAAGTTATTACGTCAATTAAATTTAAATACCTATAGTAACCTATGTTATATGCTTCATGATAGTAACCAATTACAACTTTTTGAACCAAAACTCAAAGTAACTTATATATTATATAAACCGACTTTTACCAAATTACTAAACTGATTTTAATATTTAATTAAATGGGACCAATCTGAACGACGGCGATCATAAATGACAGAGTTATGATTTATAAAACATAGAAATAAACGAATATTTATCTCTCGCTCGACTCTTTGCGTGAGAGAACAATCTTATTTGTTTACCTAGATAATTTTTCGTAATAGAACTTATTACTAAAACACTGATTAGGCCGCAAATATCAATGTTAGTTTACTTATTTTGAAGTATGAAATACTACAAGCGACATGCTCGTATGTATTTCATACTTTCAGATTTACAGAATACGACTTACTAAAAATATATTATCGTTAAAATTTATTTAACAACAATGTCCTTCTATCTTTAATTTTGTCTATCATAAACACTTCGTTCTTTTTGCTATTGATTTATTGTGCTCTTACTATTGCTATAGTATATCTAATTTTCATTACTGGCGAAATAAAAAATTGATAATATAAATAACTCGCGCTAAGCTGAATAATATATTTTCATAACTGCTTTCAGGGCGGCTTTCAAACGCGTCTATTCCAGTGTAATTTAAGCTAAAAATGTTTTACTTACCTAAATGGAGTTGTAATTGTGACTTAGATATAACCAACCTCTTTAAAACAAATACAAAATTATGGCAAGATAGGTCAGTTTAAGTTTCTATTTTGATTTCACGTTTTTTTTCTAGGTACATTCTTTAAATAAATAGAGCTCGCCAGACTACGAAATAAATGAAAACAAAAGCCTGGATATCATTTTTGTAGCTACGTCGTGAATCTGTTCGCCAGAAAATGTAATAACGAGGCAAGGGAAGCCACAATGCTCTTCATTAAGATAAAACCGCAAAGAATCTTACGAATTCAGGCTCACGTTTTTAGTATTTAGGTTATAAGTACATATGCCTCAAGGAATATCAATAGTAACTTGAATGAATTCTATTTTGTATTTAAGTATAAGTTAAACCGAATTAGTCATTATAAGTTTGTTGGTCTGCATTCACGATTTTAGCAGTAGTTTGAAACCAAATAGCGAAACTCTGCGTAATTTGAAATGACTATCTGATAACTGTCTAAACATTGTTTCATTTGTATCAAAACTTGTACTAGGTATAGAACTTTATGACAGTTTAAAATTAAAATCATGTCTAACAAATGTGTTGCTAGTACTCGATAAACATCGTTTTTAGGGTTCCGTACCCAAAGGGTAAAAAGGGGCCCTATTAATATCGCTACGCTGTCCGTCTGTTTTCTGTCCGTCTGTCACCAGGCTGTATCTCATGAATCGTGATATTTAGACAGTTGAAATTTTCACAGATGATGTATTTCTGTTGCCGCTATAACAACAAATACTAAAAAATAAAATACATAATTAAATAAAAATAAAATAAATATTAAAGGGGGGCTCCCACAGACATGATTTTTTTTGCAGTTTTTATAGATAACGATACGGAACCCTTAGTGCAAAAGTCCAACTCACACTTGGCTGGTTTTTAAAATAACTACTATATAGTAAGCAATTGAATTCGAAAATTGAAACTAGAAAAGTAAAAAATGCGTATCTATTTCTTAAAGTAAAAATAAGCAACATTTATAAAATCTAAGAAATACAAAGTTTTACTAGTTTAATTATACTGAGGTAAGATGACCTGTTTTACTGGTAAAATCTGAGAATGAATCACAAATGCAGGTAACATACAAAACACGCTGTGTCTACCTACATTACAACATAAGCTTGCGTCGAGAAAATCTGTTAGTGAAGCTTTTATAGTAAAACAGAGCAAAACTGTAGTTTCCATGCGGTTTAAAAGCCACTTCCTCGAAGCTCCTCCGTCTATATTTTAGCTTTTGAACTTCCAGCGCGCTTCAGTTAACAATTAATGGTTCGTGCATCTTAGGTAGGTACTTCTAGTTTGACAAATTAATGGCTTTTTACTTTTGTTCTGTGAGCGCAGTTGCCAGAATTCATTGTAACTATAGCCGCATTAGCTGCATTTCACGCTTCTAGCTTTTTGAATTTATTAGACACAGATAAGTTTTCCTAGTGGCTTAATAAGCGGAGATAAGTATTTAAACTACCTCATATACCATGGAATGATAGCTGTCGTATTTATAACCGTCGTGTCGTGTGGTGTGGTGTCGTGTACCAAAGGTGTCAAGTCGATGTAAAATAAAATCAAAATAGTGATGGCTTGTTATATAACTACTTCAGAATCGATTCGACCTTTAAAATTGATTTCATTTAAATTTCATTAAAATTTGTTCAGTGGTTTGGTTAAAATCAATACTTTATGTAAAAGATTTTCAATTTTACAGGATTTTTGTCAACCTGTATCCACATAAGATTATAGTTTTCATTAAAACAAAATACTATGCAAAATAACCGCTTTAGCCCCATAGTTCATATAACATACTATACAAACTCGTATGTCGACTTAGTTTACCAGTGAACATGAAAATTGATTTTTTTTTCGAAACGTTAGGCGTAATAAATATCCATACTAATATTATAAATGCGAAAGTGATTTTGTTTGTTTGTTATGCTTTTACGCCTTAACTGCTGACTACCGATCATCGTGAAGGTACCGAGAAGGACATAGGCTATATTCATCCAGGAAAAAGTAGGTACTGTTCCTAAGGGGTCAACATTGATGCGAGCGGAGACACGGGCGAAACCTAGTCTAGTAGCTAGTAAACACGATAAAATCATATTGATTTAATTTAAAAGTGTAGCCATCGCGAAAACATTAAAAAAATGGTTTTACTCCTAATTACTAAATGAAAAATATCACCTCTCTACGGAGGAACTACTTAGGTCGACTTACAAAAAATCTTGTAAAAGTACGTATTATTTATATTTTCATATTTCATTACAATTTATAAGAAAGTAACTGAAATTATGTATGTGCTTAAGTCGAGGCAAAGGTCTCCTCAATGTTCTTCGCAACACATAAAGTGATAAGGTAATGCGATCGTATAACGTCATATCAAAATGACGTAAAATGACGTAGGAGTATACGCAGAACGTATACAATAAATATTACGAGCTACGACGGAATTTGCATTTAAAGTAATGCTAACTGAAAGGAAGTAGCCGGTGAGATTTCCATGATATTAAACTCTTTTTGTACTAACTTCCCTGTCTGGTCTACCTATAGGAAGATCAGTTTGAGAAGTAAGTACAAAAAACCGGCAAAGTGCAAGTCGGACTCGCGCACGAAGGGTCCCGTACCGTTATCTATAAAACTGGCAAAATAAACATGTCTGTTGTATGGGCCCCTCTATAAAATTTATTTTATTTTTATTTAATTATTTATTTTTTTATAAATGAATATATAATTGAATATTCTGTGAATATTTCAAGCGTCTACCTGCTGCCGTTATCTATCAGTATCGAGTATAAACAAGCAAAAACATCACGTTTGTTGTAAGGGGGCCCCTTAAATATTTATTTCATTTTTAAGTATTTGTTGTTATAGCGGCAACATAAATACATCATCTGTGAAACTACTGGCTTGGCCAACCGGTATTTTGAAATCTTGTATTAGCTAGGAGAGGCTAGGATTCCCTAGACTCTCCACAGATGATAAATAATTGTACATCGACTTAAAATGAAGGTTCGACTCGTCACTGTAATTAGTCAAACTTAAATAATATTCTTCACATTTCAGAATAACTTAGAGACTCAGATTACGATCATCTCTAAATGATACCAGCGCAGAGCCTGCTTGACAAGGGTTACGGACACTGTGACATTGCTAAATTAATATTTTATAGAAGAATACAGATTGGAAGGCTTTAACTTAAAATTTATAAACGATAGAATAGAATAGTTACACTTAGTTATTTAATTAATAATAAGTATTTATACAAGTTCATACAGACAAAGATAAAACATTTATTTTGCTCAACTGTTACACACATTATAAATAAAATAAGTAGCAACCTCATAAATTTTACTTTCATGTATTTACCACTTGCTTTCGCCCGCAGCTTCGCTCGCATCAACAGTACTTTTTCCGGAATGAAAGGTAGCCTATGTCCTTCTCCGTACTTCAGAGAACTTGTATGCAAAATTTCATGATGATCGGCTTAGTAGTTACGGGTGAAAGCATAAAAAACAAACAAACTCACTTTCACCTTTATAATGTTATTATGGATTAATGCAATATGTGGTTGGGCCACGTAAGAACAAATAGGCTACAGCTCTGCACTGCACATGTTGCTCAGAAGAAGCAACCTTAGATTTTCAGCTGTCACTCAATTTAAGATGACGCGAATGTGTTTACCTGCCTGGAGACATCTCTTTCCACGATTCCGTCACTCTGTAGGAGGGATCCTAAGGTTTTATTTTTTTATGTGTTAGGGCGGCAAACGAGCAAGCAAGTCACCTGATGGTAAGCGATCAACGCTGCCCATGGACAACTGCAACACCAGAGTGTGACAGGAGCATTGCCGGCCTTTCAAGGAGTTGGGGGGAGGACATTGGGAGTAGGGAAAAATGGGGGACATGGGCCTCCGGCTCCCTCACTCACCGAACAAAGCATAGAAGCGGTAAAGCTTCTACTCAAACGTCGATTTTCTTTGAGAGTGTGATACTTCCCCGGACGAGCCGGCCCATGCATGCTACTAGCAAAAATGAATTTTGCCAGTAGCGTGGCTCTACCACAACAAAAAGTATTTAAATTACTGACAAACTGGTAATAAGGTGTCGTTAATGTTAACAGGAGTAATGCTGGAAGTTCCCCAAAAATTGCAGAACATATATTCCGATTTGGGTTTGCTGATTGTTTAACCGGCATCTTCCAGCGCTTTTTGCCATTCGTTCAGTTTCATCTCAGGATATTTTCCCCTTTTTCCTCCTAAGTTTGTCGCAAGCATTCCTACAACACTTTTCTAGGAATCATAGCGTAAGCCTTCTAAGGACCATATGAAGGTTCGTCTGCACTGCTCTGTAGTTTTTCAGCTGTCCAACTGCAAATATGGCATCTTCTACTAATTATTAATTAATTCGCCACAAATACCTAATTTTGTCTGTTCTAAAAAAAGTTTGAATACCTTATTAAAATGAGCATTAATATAGCATCCTTGGTTTAAAACCAAGTATGCTATTCTGCATGTTTTCACAAACTGCAATTTAAATCAAAAACCGGCGGTCTTGTCTCATAAATAAAACATACAAGTGGAACATTTACGGTTCTTCTTCATGAATTTTCATTCTTTAACCTCAATCCATTTCAACGATGTCACTATATCACTGTCTGAATCTCTGGCCTGAATCACTGAACCATCTATTTTGGCATTTGGATAATAAAATCAATTCGTTGAATAACAGTATCACTCACAGCTGATTTAACATCAAAACGAGAAAACTTAGGCATTTCTGAAACTCGAATCTCAATATTGAATTGGGGAATCGTTAAACTTCTATTATAATCGGTTGTTTCACTGCTTTGGTTATTGTACCTGTAAAATATTGATATTGGCATAATTCTCATTTCAGAAATTTCTTAGGGGCGCCACTTGCCGTCTCTTTATTCAATAAGTTACTTAAGTATGTATTTCCTACTCAGATATTGTGTAAAGCCTACTTGTTCGAATAATTAAAATTTTGTGCATTTGCATGTTACCTCAGTAACTAGTAGTGATGAAATTCATACTTGGGAACTTAACGATATTTTATATAATGTAGGTACGAGTCTTACTATCTGTTTGTTACATTTCCATACATAAAATATTGAACTAATAAGTATAATGAAATTTTGCATTCAAGTTAGGGGTACGAAAAAAAAAGATAGGTTTTATCCCGGATAAATTTTATTGTTTTTTAAGGATCTAAATCAACCTAGCAGAGCCACGGGTGATCCTAGGTGTATAATAATAAGAAAATAGATATGCAATATGATAACCCTATAGTAAGGCACGACTAGGCAGTAATTAGTGCCTCGAACGATATACGATACGATTAAGAACCGATAATAAACGAAAAAAGAACAGAAGAAGTGATATATTTCAAAGCTGCGTACATCTGACGTTTGTAACGGTTAATTTGAACTTAAAGTATAGGCAAGTTGTCTGAAATGCTAATAGCTTTCATATTACGCGCTCAACGTGTCGCAATAAATGTCAACCAGGCTGAATTTACACTGCTTGTGCAAGCAGTTTTGGCTTTCCGTGTGGAGCGGTAAACATCGTTTTATTTGTGTGAATAAATGTTGAACTTTGAAATCTAATAATCTAACGCTCTGTTTAACTGTTTTATTTAATATGAATGGTTCGAGAGTCGACCGGTCTGTTTGGTTCTTTGAGATTTCTCCGTGACATATTGAATGTAGGTATTGGAAGTGTTCAATTCAACATATAATAAAGCATGATGTTAGACAACGAGTGCGTTGCCTAAGAGATTGCTATCTTTTCATCCGCTTATTTTACACGTACCACTACCACTTTCTGTCATCCCACTCTCCCAAAAAAGTATCGAGATAAGCACAACACTTTTTGGTGGCACTTTTATCATTTTTACTCAGTTTATAAGAATGTTAGCCTCATTCAAAATCAATTAGTAAAGATTCCTAAAGATGATTTTGGTAACGAATTCAAATAATAGAAGTTGTGTTTCCTAACTGAAAGAGCCGAAAGCCCTTTAAAACTCTATATAAATATACACAAAGTTGAAATAACTTCCCTCGGCGGCGTTTCTTACTCTACAGTTGGCGGTTTTGAATTGCAAGTAGCTTTTGAACAATAATTAATAATTCAATTGTACTTACCTAATTTATTTGCGTGCGAAGGCCTAATTTCTGAATAAACGTTTAAATAATACAAATTACATGAAAACCAGCTGTTTCCCTCGATTTCGGTTTTATCATGCACCACCGAGTCAAACCTGGGCCCTCGGTTCCGGAACACAACCCTCGGACCCGAGGGTTGTGTTCCGGAACCACATCAGAAACACCCTTGGATGACAGAAAATTTATCTGAAATTATAAATTTTCTTAATTTTTTTAAAATTTACGTTATTTTTATAAATTTAAGAGTTTCATACAAAATTTCATTACATTTTTTACCACCTTTAAAAAAAGGTGGTAAAAATGTAATGAAATTTCAATTTTACCGGTATAAGTTTGCTTTATTTTTCTAATACCGGTAAAATTGAATTTTTCCGCATACGTTTAAGGAGTGACTCAGACCACGAATCTGAACAACTTTCATTATAGGACTAACTCTGAAATTGCAAAAAAAAAATCAGCTGTTTAATAGATTTTGGCCAATTAGATATTCCACTTTTGTATCAAAGATAGTTTTATTCAGATATTTTTTTTACGATGTCGAAGTTGGTCCCATAATGAAAATTGTTCAGACTCATGGTCTGAGTCACTCCTTAACCGTATGCTAATGAATTCAATTTCATCCTGTGATAATAGTTCAATACCAAATATTCTATACTGTTACAATAGATTGCTGATTCAATCTTCGATAGCATTCAACTGTAATTACATAATTTACATTTGTCATCGATTATTCTTTTCCTAATCAGAGCATTTTCCGGGTTGCTTCCTCAAGATTGTTGTGTCAGAACCCTGGTTCCGCTATTATGACAGTATTAATCCTGTGATATGATTTAGCGTAAGATTATACTGGTTGCCGCCCTGATGCCACCTCCCCTGGGGCATGTCCAAAACCGCAGACCTGTAAAAATGAAGTACAACTATTTCCCGCACCAGGAATCAAACCCGGTGCCCGTTGTGTCGCGGACTGAAGTGATAAGCACTGTGCCTAAGCGGCCGTCAAGTGAATGGTCGATTATTTTTTACGTTTATAGTACATTTTCATACTATATAGTGAGTAATGAATAAAAAACTGCATTATAATTAAGTTAATAACGTTATATTCCACATACAAATGCTTTATGAAATCATTTCAGCTGAGTTTGTAACATGGATTGCGTTTTATTCCCGTCATAAAGAAACGGCACGGCTTCCTGTCTTTACAAACGAACAATGGATTGTGAACTTGTGGTTCAAAGCTAGAAACTATTTTTCATTTAATAGCAAGACTATGTTATATATTTTGAAAAAAAAAAACGACAAGTTCTGACATAGCTTATTGCTTGACTTACAGGCATTCACCCAAAAAAATAATAAGTCCTTAATAAATAGAATCAAAAACAAAGACTAACCTCTGCCTACCAGTGGCGATGCAAGACCTAAGACGAAATGGGTAAGAAAAAAAAACTCATAAGATTGTCAAGACTCATTCCGGGACGCGTTGTGGCTCTTTTTTGCAAATTGTAGGCTTCCCAAAAAAGCTCGTTTACATTATGCGCCCTTTGGGCATAATTCTGCTTACCTTTGCCATGACTAAAAGAATAGGCAGCTTAGCAATAATAATCCATCAGTAATGTATTATTATGAGCATAGCTGTGGTGACCGAGCAAAGTGGTGGATCTTGGGAGAGGTCTACATCCAGCAGTGGACTGCCGCAGGCTGCTAATGATGATGATGGTGATGAATGTATTATTAAACAATATTTTTTTAGGGTTCCCTACCCGAAGGGTAATAACGGGACCCTATTAATTTCGCTCCGCTGCCCGTCTGTCTGTCTGTCTGTCCGTCTGTCACCAGGCCGTATCTCATGAACCGTGATAGCTAGACGGTGAAATTTTCACAGATGATGTATTTCTGTTGCCGCTATGACAATAAATACAAACAAATAGAATATAATAAATATTTAAGGGGGGCTCCCATACAACAAACGTGATATTTTTGCTTGTTTTTGCTCGTTATTGATAACGGTAACAGGTAGACACTTGAAATATTCACAGAATTTAAGGTATACATTCACTTTAAAAATAAATAATTAAATAAAAATAAAATTAATATTAAAGGGGGGCTCTCATACAAAAGACATGATTTTTTTGCCGTTTTCATAGATAACTTTACGGAACCCTTCGTGCGCGGTTTTTTTAATACGTACATATGTTTATTTTATGAAAGCAATCAAAACTGAGCCTTTTTATTTGTTACGTGGAACTGTGGTCCCTAATATAGTCACATCATTAAAACTAATCCGGCGCGAAAGCAGGCGTTACAAGATATTCTAGTATTAATGTAGGATTAGCTTTAATTGCCCGAATCTGCTAATGGAGCTGGGTGGCCCTTATCATAACCTTTTCACGGTTATTTATTCATGGTTTAATGGTAGGTTGCTTGCTGGTGTTTTCTGTAATGAACTAAATATAAATTTAAAACTAAAACACAGCGACATGTTTTTATCTACAAATGATGGGAACTATAACTAAGATAAATTGGTGTAAATGTTAAAAATAATGGTTGTGCTATCAGTTTATCCATATTTTTTTAGAACCCTATTCAGTTATTGTTAAAATCATAAAATTATGAGTTTAAAATTAATATGGATTATTTTTATAAAATACCTTCTTTACAGACAGTGCCTATTTAATATGTACAAAGCTACTTTGATTTTATTGAACTTAATAATTTCTCATTGCCTTCTATGTGTTTTTAGAATAAAAAGTTGAATTTTCTAGCTTGTTCTCGTAAAAGCTAACCGAGAGAACATTATTGAATATGTGCCCTCTATATGTGCCATAAGAATTAATAAGGTGATAATATCTTTCTTAAACTGGGTCTTTTATGTCCTGTGGTCTAAGGCTTTTTAAACTCGTACCAAACGAAGACGATTAATAAGCATTAGTGTAACAAAATATAAAGTGCCGTTAGTACCCAACCAGCAAATTTTAGTTACAGTTCCGCAGAAACATGAGGAAAATAAGGTATAAAGCTACACAGTGAATAAAACCTTTTCTTTGATGTACATAATATAAGTGGGTATAAAACAAAGCGGGATTTGTCCGTCGCAGGTACACTAACGGAAGGAATTACCTATTACATGCAGAATAAGTCGTTAGCACAACAAGTGTTTTGTTTTGTAAGTAATAAAAGTAACAAATATAACAAAAAAAAGACTTACCTATAACTGTGATCGCGGCTTGGCTTGCATTTAATCCATCCATCATGAATACTTTTTCTGGAATTAACGAACTTGACATAAATACAGATTTTTCAGGCGACAACTGGGTAAATAATACAATTTTTACAATTTTCATACTGTTCAAGTTAATAGTTACTTTGAAGTATCGAAAATATTTATTCAAGAATTGTATTATTGCTATTCCACTTACGGAAAATTATTTAAATGTAGGTAGATAGAAATAGGTGTAGGTGCAACATAGAGATTCATGTATATATTAATCAACATCATCAGGTCCTTTTTAGTCTCCACAACAGGAGCACAACCCTTTCTGTACTACTAGAGCTGTACTTGGCCAGAGCAGCCAGAGGACTTGGCCTACACTCTCCACGCTGGCCAGAAGGGTTGGAGAGGTCTTACAGATCTTTATAAGCTTTGTTTAGCTTGTATTTCCTAAGTCGCCTTCTACGACATCCACGGGAAGACGTGGAGTGGTCCTATTCTACTGTGCCGGATACCACACGGCTAATATATTATAAATTAATCTCTTTGATCTATAGCAGTTTATTTCAATTCTTAGTTCTAAGAGATTTCTTGAGTAAAAATGTGAAAAGTTGGTGCAAATGGGCGCTCCGCGGCTGTAAGTCACAGGTTTGGCACGAGCCACTGCGACCACAGCGGCACCGCCTCTATGAAGCTGTGATTTGTTGCACGCGCCAATATTCCCGACGGCTCAGGTTTCAGCGAATTCTGACTCATTATTACTTTAGTTTTTCAATGGTATTTCAGACAAATATTACACTGATGCTTCTCTGCACTTATACGTGTAAATGATGTGAGTGCACCGTGACTGTAACTCATAAGTTCGCCACAGTAATACCACCTCTATGGGGCTGTGATTTGAACAAATCACTTCGGTTTCAGCGATTTCTAACTCATTATTACTTTAGACATTGGAGTTTATCAATTGCACTTTAGGCAAATATTACATTGATACTTCCCTTCACTAATAGGTGAAAATGGAAACAGTGCACCGTGACTGTAACTCATAATTTTGGCACGTACCACTGCGGCCACAGCAATACCGCCTCTATGAGGCTGTGATTTGTTGAACGCGACACTTTTTCTGACAGATCGAGTTTCGGCGAATTTTATTTCTTTAATATAAAATTTAAATATAAAAATTAAATGAAAATTTATTCAAATTTTGATATCATATATGTCTTTTTGAACGTCATATTATTATTATTTTTATAATTGCAAAATCGATAAACTACTAGCGTTTCGGAACGCAAAAGAATACGCCGAAAGAAACTCAGTCCAGTATTGGTCCCTACAAGCCTGAAATGCTTAGTTAGGATTTGATTAATTGATGATTAATATATAATAATTTAAATTTATTAAATGTATTACGTCCATTCAGTTTTATCTCTTAGATAGTCATTAATACAATATTTATTTTATGTATATTTGACGGCAAACGAGTAGACGAGCCACCTGATGGAAAGTGGTAATTGTCGCCCATAGAGATCTGCAACACCACAGGAGGTGCTGATGCGTTGCCGACTGTAAACACGACCTTAACTACCTACGTATTTTAAGTAATTGATTTTAAATAGCAGCCTTGAACTTAACTAATGGTAGAGCCAGTATTTCTGCAGTAATTTTATTATAGAAGCGTAATAAGTTCAGTCGCTGGAAGCAGATGTATGATGCAAATTTAAGTGCCAAATTCCATCAACGAATTTATGCTCGCGAGAGGTGGAAGATTGAAAATCCGGATGGTACCAGTTAATTTTCAGGTCCAATTCTTTTAGCCCCTCTCTCATAGGAAATATACAGAGGATATTGATGCAGTTTTTTAATAGATAGAGTGATCCAAGCGAAAGATAAAGGTATATGTATAATTAACTGTTTCAAAATATAGGATCTACATTGCACCCGTACGAAGCCAGGGCGAGTCACTAGTTAGTTATAAAGAGGATAATTTATGTGTGATTGTGTATTTGTTTGTAATGAATAAACTCAAAAACTAAGAAACCGATTATAAAAATCTGCCTAGATAAACTGGCAAAGGTAAATTGATGGCTCTGTCATCTAAAGTGTGCGGTTATATACGGTCATCTCCTGAGATGCTTCGGTCGGACTCTCCGATTCCGGAGGCCAGCTTCAGCCCGGAGTCAGTATAGACTGTGTAATAAAACCATGCGGATGAAGTTGAGGGAAGCAGCTATTTAATAGGTACAATTGGGGAGAGCGTGGCGGGTGCAACTCACGGGTTTGGGGCGGGCAACTGCAGCCACGGTAAGCTGATCAGTCAGAGTGACGCCGGCGAGACGCGCCGTTGATCAGCGCGTTTCAACAGCGCGCTTGACTGGCGTGTGCTGTGAAAAGAGTTTTAATATCACGCGTCGGGGCGTCACTCTGTAATAAACCTATGCAACTTTCTATAAGGCTGTAATTTTTAGCTCGGATTTTAGTGAATTCTGACACTACTTCATTTCTTCAGGGATTGTCCATTTTCATAGTAATTTGAAAAGTAACATTGATAGTACATATCTCATCTAACAAGTTTGTTATTTGCTGCACACGACTGCTTTTTCAGCAAATACTAGCTTACATGCATTACAAAAAGAAAAATGGGTGCATATAAAAAGAGCCAGATAAAGGTAACTTATAGTTTTACTTGGGACAATAATGCCAACCAAAGAAGTATGAAGGACGTTTGTTTTTTAAATCGATTATTCCAACCCTATGAGAATGTATGTTTTTTATGCAGCATTAGATATTTAATCACCGAAATATTAAAAATTACGTAAGAAAAATACTATAATTTGCCATTTTCGGAAATATTTGTGCTATGGAAAGGCCTCCAAAAATAAGCTCATCAGTTAAAAATACCTTTTTAGTCCAAAAAGTCTTGTGAGATTTAAATGTTACGAAGTAATTTTTTTTTGGGCGAGTCCTTTCCGGCCATTAAATAAGACCAGGCAGATACTTATTAACTTATTTAATATTGAATTTATGGGAATAGCTTCATAATAATATTTGCTATGAATTAAGGGATATTTACGAATAATATTTTTTTAGGGTTCCGTAGCCAAATGGCAACAATAAATTTTGAGGATTTGGGGAATCCTGGTGGTTAGACCTAAAACTTATTTTTTTTCATCCAATCCATACGTGTGTATCTATGGATAGGTCTAAAAAATTATATTGAGGTTTCTTATATAATTTTTCCTGAACTTAAAAAATGGTAAAATGTGTGTCTCCTTTCAAAACGAACTCAATTAATGTTTGAGAATTCTAGAGCTATTGACATCAAATAAATAAATGAACTAATTTGTTTCTGCGGTTACATAATTCACTCGTAAAGTTGGTAGGTAACTGTGTATCAAAATTTCGAAAAACAATTATATAGTATGTGACATGCTTTAGAACTAGTATTGTTGATTAGTTTGGGTTTGGGTACCGCAAACTATTAATCCGTCGGTAGGGGTAGGCGGCAATAATTAAAGAATCTAAGGGCGATGAATCTGTGAATCCGCCACTTGTAATAATTACAAAGAAATCGTTTTTTTTCTTTAATATCCATTATTGTGAGAAGCTTTTAATACGGTCAATTTTTGTTGTTTTGTTTACCAAGACAGATTATCAGTTGACAAAACCAAACACGTTGGGTTTATTTTATTTAGTTTGGGAGTTTCTATAGATACCTTGCTACTTGTCATATCAGATCTATGGTACCTACCTAAATATTGCATTGATTGATATTCTTCTTACATAATTTAACTCAATAAAGTACAAATAGGTACTTCAAGTTTAGTTGCAAGTTTAGGACCGAATAAACATATGTAATAAATAATAAATAAATATATACGGACAAATCACACAGATTGAGCTTAGCCCCAAAGTAAGTTCGAGACTTGTGTTATGGGATACTAACTCAACGATACTATATTTTATAACAAGTACATATATAGATACACATCCAAGACCTAGGCCAATCTGAAAAAGATCATTTTCCTTGACCTGGCCGGGGATCGAACCCGGTCACTCCGTGTCGCAGGCTGGCGTGTTGACCGCTGCACCACGGAGCTAGTCAAATATAATACATGGAACTTATAAGTGCAAATGATAAAAGCACATTTTAGATATTTGTTTGCCAGAACAAACTGCTAGTGCCATTCCGCCCTTTAGAGAATATGATTTGTTCGACGTGCCACATTCTGGAATAGCCATTTTGAACATATGTTTTTTTTATTCTTTTTTATTATGTTTTTTTTTGTTGTGCCATGGAAAAATCTTTTAAAATAGATATGAAAAAATACCTAGTGAAAAATACAGTGTGAACTCAAATAAAAGTTGTATATTAGACATGTTGAAAACTCTCCACTGAAATCCATATATTGACTACTTTGTTTATGGTTATATATAGCTTTATAATAAATGTTAGCTTACAGTCTAATAGTTTTTTAATTTATTTCATATGTTTTAAACTGGACTCTGCCACCAAACTTTGAAGGATCATTAAAGAAACTAAACGAAACGAACACATTAAGTGTTTTTAAAATTAAGACTCCGTGTAAAAAAGAGCATAGGCGTAGAATTTGAGGGCCGTGCTTTTTGAAGACCTGCATAAGAATCTAACCCTTTCTTCAACATGATTTTAACTAAAATCACAAGAAAACAACACGATACTTCAAGAGAAACAAAATGAAATAATATAGTTAAATTGAATCGTAAATCATCCAAATCAGATTTCAATTTCAAAATCGTAATGTTACTTAGGTCCCTTTTACGCCATGGTTCTATGCACAGAATGTAATTAGTATTTTTAGTATCATATTTTAAAATATATTTAATATAATCTCAACATCAGTCCAATTCCGTATTCGGCGAAACGGAAGCTGCATTTCGCCGGCTTCTACTCGTATCTTGGTGTAATTACGTTAGGGACTGCGGTTTGGATGCGTGGGGATGTGATTACGGGTTTAGCTTGCATACTTTTAAGTTAATGGAATTCTGCAATTTTCTACTTGTGGCAAACTATCAGAATCAAGTTTTCGCCAAATAAGTAACTTCGACTTTACCAAATATGAAAAAAAATCTATGGGTTAGTTATAGAATTATTATTCTCTCCGATGTCCGTAACACATGTTAACAGCTAGCAGTGGTTGACCGCGGTGGCTGGCGTTTTGACGCGAATGTTTCTCGTCTTCTCAAAATTATTTTGAGCAGTACATACATACACCAATTATAAAATATACCTATTTTGAACAATAGTAGAATAGCCTATTATACTTAATTCTTATTATACGCAAAGTTTTTTGTTTTTAAATGAACTATTGCAATGATCAAACTGTTATAGATTTTCAATATTAAATTATTGAAAGCCGACCTTAAACTTCATATATAAAAATTTAAACAATCAATTTTCCGCCGCGACAAATTTTATCTGACTCGGTGTCACTGGTGATTAATCAACAAGGCACTTTACACACTGAATAAATATTCAGGTTACAAGTTGAGCATATCACAAAAATAAATTACTACAAAATACATTTCAAATTAATTTACAAACAATAAATTTTCCGCCACTCATATTGTCTCACACATGACGGCACCAATGGTGATTAATGAACAAAACTCTTCATTTACTGAACTGCGACCTCTCTCGTATAAATTTCTGACACTGAAATTTGTTTTATGACATGTGGTTCCATATTGAATATGCAAAATATAACATCCGTTTTACTTTTATTGCGACAAATAAAATGGGTTATAGCCAAATGTTACGAAGGTACGTTTTCGTCGAGTTGATCTGAAATTGTATTAGAGGGCCGAGCCCCGCGTTGCCGGGATATGATCTGATGTTATTGTTAATATTCCAGAATATATTAGATTATGAAAGGATAGGTTGCCATGCTGAAGAATTCATATTCTCAGTCCTTATAACTCGTTTTCACGTTTTCTTATGTGAATATATTTGAACCTAAGATTTATAAACGTTAAATACTGCCTGTTTTATCTATTGAAAATGGCATCTGGAAGATTTACGACAACTGGTAAAATATTCCAATTCAAACCTTATTTCATTAGATAATACTGAACAACAGGGACAACGGCCAATTGTTGTTGACTTGTCTTGATTGAAAAAAAAGCATGTAATGTATTCACGTCTCATGTGGGTATATCTATTTTACCAGGACTTCATAATGTTTTAACATAACTAGATGTACGGGTTATCATTTTTCTCCTTTGACCATCTTACGTAACACAGCCTTTGCCCTGCAGTGGGACAGCATAGGCTAGAAATAGAAATAGTAGTACTGGCGATAGTTTTGTCAGGGTGGTCGCGTATTTTTTAATATTAAATGCAGATGGGTTGTGAAATTAAGTTTCTAATGATATAAAGTGTTCCTCTAGACTAAAATAAAAAAAAAACAGTTACATCTACTATCATTAAACATTAGTTCCTTCAATCAAATCTCAAAGCCCATAGCTATCCGCCTGACGAACCCAGACAATGGAATCTGAATGGATTCGCGTGATGGATGATGTTTACGTTCACGGTACACTAGGTTCAAGTCAAGTACTGGTGCTCGCATAATTTACCGCTTAATTACACGTTCTAATATACAATTTATATGTTGTACATTTGACAGCCTTGATTGCTCTAAAATTAGGAGAAGCAGCGAAAATATTTAACGTACCTAATCTGGAACGTCACGGAGGGCATTAAGGCTATTCGAATTTAGGCTTCGAGCTAAGCTAGAATTATTTAATTTACTTAAACTACCTGCCTTCTGTTAGTTAGAGATATTTAGTACTTATTTAATAAAGGAAATATCAGTTATTACAATTATCTGTAAGGATACCTTCAAATAATAAATTGCCGAAGACTGCGCTCGAGAGAATTGAAAAATAGGTATATGGTAAAATCTATTGCTGTCGCGCTGTGTGCCCAAACAACCCCCGCAGAGTGCGATAGAGACAACCTGCAGCTCAGATCGAAATACCTATGAAATTTACACAAAATTAACGCTTCATAGTCCCCTGATTTCTTCTTTTTTTCATTAAAAATTTTAAATAAGTTATGGCTGTGTTTCTATGTTTTCTATTTCTAATATAATCGCGTCGAATTTATTTTCTTGATATTTGAACACGCTTGTATGGAAATATGGCCCTAGGATTTCCTCCTTAGATCATCGAGAATTAACAAAATTATTTTGATACTTCATTTTTAAGTAACAAATTTCCACATCGTGATTTTGAATTTCATTAATCTGGTCGTACATTTTTCAGTTTATAAACAAATATTATTTTATTACATAAAAATAGGTACACGGAGATGGAAAGAATGCTGGCCTTAAAATTAAGAAACCATCAAAGATTTTACGACGATTTCCTATAAATCGTGGAATTTCCAAGCAAAGATTTTCATGCGGTTTCCTCTAATATGAATTCGTCAGCGGCGTGAGCCGTCTCAGTGAAAAACGCCTGAAGAGAGACAATTTGTTGACATGTAAAATTATACACGATACTCCTCACTAGTTCAACGATCGAACTTATAAATCAAACTGGTGGGAACAAGCCATGGAGTCCAGTATTAGAGAATTTTGAAAAAATAAATTCAAATTATGGTAACGACGTACAATGCCGCTGTTTGCTATATCGCACTATGCGACACGGTACTGCCGAGTTGCCTGATTTTGACGTGCTGAAGGAATCTTTCCGTACAGTTTCATACAAAAAAATTTGGATATGCGCAGAATTTAGGGGCACCGCTGTTTATCTCGTAGGACTGCATAAGGTTGTTATCCCTTGACGAGATGACTTTGAACTAAAATTACAAATACATAGCACGGTACTTTAAAACCTCCACAGAGATTTAATCAAACAAACTCCTGAATTGCTTGCTACGTTAGATCAGTGTTGATTCCCTTTTACGCCATGACTATTATTTTTCTACACAGAGCCTACAAGTTTATTGCACGTTCTAATAAATAACTGACATCAGTGATAATTTGATAGATCTAAGTCTCTAGAATTCTAAATATAGCCACACTAAGCGTACTGCATTGCTACGTCACACTGGATTTTCTTTGTCCATACCCAATACGGCCATCTCGTAAATTGTGAATTACTTATTTGGTAAAACAAATATATACGGACATAATAATATATACGGACAAATCACACAGATTGAGCTAGCCCCAAAGTAAGTTCGAGACTTGTGTTATGGGATACTAACTCAACGATACTATATTTTATAACAAATACATATATAGATAAGATACACATCCAAGACCCAGGCCAATCTGAAAAAGATCATTTACCATCTTGACCTGGCCGGGGATCGAACCCGGTCACTCCGTGTCGCAGGCTGGCGTGTTGACCGCTGCGCCACGGAGATAGACAAAACTTGTTAACAATGGCACAGCACGTTACATACGACTTGTTCTCACTATTCGATTTATAAGTTCGATCGTCGAACAAGGGAGATTTTATTTTGATTTGTTCGACCGTCATTTTGTTATACTTTGGAGGATTCGCCCTAAGTTGGGGACGACTGTTTTGGCTACAAGAAAACCTGACATCGTAAACATAGTTTACGATTTTTCATAATTAAGTTATCAGTTTACTGAAGTTGATATTTTTTTCATTACCGATCCTTTACATTTAAAAAGGTAACACTAATAATAATTAAACCTACTTATAAACATATATATTTACAATTTATATAATCCCTGCAAACCATCGACTCGCGGCAACGTGCCCAAAAGGCTGGCAGCATTGCCACGTTAGATGGCAATGCTTATCGTCTGAGCCAGGTAATTGCCAGCCGTTTGGTCACGGGATACCCCGATCAGTCTTTTCGACAAAAAGTCAAAGTTAAGATGGGCTGATGGACCCCACGGACCCATGGTTTCTATTCCAAGAGGCTCAATTAAGTATTTCCGATACCTACATATGACAACAACTTTTTATTAATTACTTTTTATGTTGGTATATTCTTTAATTATCAAAACAACAGAAGTGCCTATGAAATTAAATATTAATGATTCACATGAAATTACGCGGGCAAATTGTTCTTTGTTTCATTGTACATTTGCACAAAGCCTATTCTGATTTCGGACTGTGAACGATGGCTACAGAATAGGCGTCTAAATCAATCGAAATTTACATATCTATGCAAAACGAGTGAATTGGAAAAAAAAAAAACAAAGCATTGGCAAAGTTAACAAAATGGCACCCTCCATTGTCAAGTTGTCACTGTGAACGAGCTTACTGCTAAAATACCGCCGCTAAATGTAAATAACGTCTGATATAACGAAAAAGAATGAAAAAAAAAGAAAATTGTTACGTTCGACATTTATAGATATTGTAAAAATTTTAAAGTATACTTTAATTATAAGTATACTTTCCATTAAAAAAGTACATCTTGTAAAAATCGATGGCCTAATTGGCATGCGCATTATAAGCGCTTACTCCTGTTAAGCAACCCCGGCCGTTGTACATATTGGGATGGGTACAAGTGACACAAAAATTTATCTCCGTGATTTGAAAGGCAAGCCATTGGTCCTGACTGTCATGACTAGATGGCGGTCGTAAAACTATGTATGATGCCTTGAGGCAGCTTGAAAAATTTGACACCAGTGTGGCCAACTTATTTGACTTACACACACACGAAAAGCAAGCAACCTCTTGTGAATGATAACATATACTATCACGTCTTATTCCCTTACGGGGTAGACAGGGCCTAGATCCCTTAGACCTAAAAGCCACGTTTAGCATGTTGCTGGGCATCTAAGTGGAAACAGAATCAAAATAGTGATGGAATCTAGCCGTATCACCTACTAACATGATTCCTCAGATTTTCGCCCGTTCCCTTGATCAGTTTTTACGATCTACACAAGTATATAACGATATACACGACAAAGAAATACATATCCACATATATGTAGTTATATTGCTGGCAAAAAAAGGAATGTATTGTTTTCGGGTTAGGTCGAGCAGTCGTATATTAATTGCAAAAGATTGTTTTATCTGTATATTTTTGGCCTATCAAAAGCGAATTATTCTAATGTATTGATTTTGAAAGTACATGGTTACATACCTACTTTAAATTCTGATAAGATACTTATTTATAATTTGTAAAGATGTATGATATCATGAAAGATTAAAATTTATGCAAAGTTGTTTAAGTATAATGGAACAAGGAACGTTCCATGTTACATTAAATTATTATTGAGTTTGTTCATTCCGTTACACTCTCGAATGACACATTCAATATGCAAATTCATAAAGTGTATCGTCGTCGTTAGAGTTAATATTCATAGTTAGTTAGCGGTCGGCATCCGCTAGTTGCCGTTGCCCGGCGCATGGGTGCTGTACTGCGTTATGTGTCCAATTGTCCAGTCTAAGTCTTGTTGTGTCGTCTCCACTAGACGTCAGCCTACAAAAAAATTACCGATTGCTTTACACGACTACCCAAAAAGGAATGTTATCTTTTCATCGTTCATCTGTATCTATGCTCATCGTGCCTATGTACTTGTATGTTTATCTGTGAGTTGTTTTATTCTACCTTAACTATTCAATGACACATTTGGATGTGTGAGGTGAAGTGACGTGTCATTCTTATGTCGAATGACATCATATATCCTTACTAATATCGCTTTAGGTACTGAACAGATCATCATAAAATTTCGCATACACTATGCAGGGAAGGGCACATTAAACATTTCATCCTGAGAGAAAAGTACTGTTCGAAATAGGTATGACATCGGTTACGCGTTGTTTTCCCAAGCTGCTACTACCTTTTCCCCATTCATCCGAATGGTTACAATCAAAATACCTTCATTTCCTTCCCAAATCCAGCAAATTTTTATCCTTCCCCATCTTATAAACGCTTATGATGGACAGTAGAGTCGGAGGCACAAGAAGCCAGAGAAACTACGCTCGGTAACCCGCCTGCCAGTCGTGATGAGTATGGCAATGTCCTCCCATTGATCGAAGCGTCCTTAGGCCAGATTTTTGACCAGTGGACTTGTGACGTGTGACTTCTTACGCCGGAAGATGAAGATGTTGGTTAATCCTTCACGAAAAAAGTAGGTGGAAGGAAATCAAATTCACCTCTTTTTATTCGGAGATTCGTTACGAACTTAAACTAACATGCTATATTTTATTGAAATGCCTAGAGTAAACAGTGTTTCAGTTACTTGCGAGCTTGCGACGCTATAAGCCGGATTTACATGAAACTGGCCAAACTGTAGCCGGAAATGCCGGCATTAATCACCAGCATTGAAATTACACAAAGCAATTCCAATCTAACTAGACTATTGGAAAATCCGATAGGGATGAACTATAGATATAGGACAATTTCAGGTAAAGTATCAAAATCGATTATAGGTTTTAATTACAATTATGATCCAAGGGTGATCATAATTGGAATTATAGTGATTACTTGAACAGGTTATTACTTGAAAGTAGTTAGTGAAAGCCTATTAAACTTGAAGACAGATAAGTATCAAATAACCTTTTCTATTTTATTTCGCAATTAGTTATGAATTCAGTTAAAGTAAAGTACTCGTGTTTTTGCAAATAAATATATTTATTTTAATAAAATTTCTAGCGTAATTTTGCATTCATTACCTGTGCCGCTAGCAACAGGATGTACGTTAAACTGGCCAAACCATGGCCGGAAATGCCAGCATTAATGACCAGCATTGAAATTACACAAAGCAATTCTATCTATTCGACAATATATTGGGAAATCCTGTAGTGATGAACTATGGTTATATGACAATTTTAGGTAAAGTAACACAATCCCATTGTTATAGATTTTAGTTACGATTATAGTCACACTTCTTCTTCTTTTCGAGTCAAAATGGTTATAACTGAAGCTTTTTCCTATACAGTCTTTGACCAGTAGGTGGCCACAGCGACTCCTTTGTCGTTTGCCTTATTAAGATCTTCGACTGTGCAGGTGGAAGGACAGTTGGGGCACGTCATAAGGTGAGTCATCGATTGCGTGACGCCGCAATCGCAATGGTCATTGTTGGAGAAACCCCACTTAGTCCGGCTCTCTCGGCATCTACCCACGCCAGCTCGGAGTCTGTTGAGGGACTTCCAAACCACCCAGGGGAGATCGCTTCCTGGTGGGAGTTGCTCTGCAGGTGGAAGTTCGGAAGGGGCGGGCGGGTACTTGCTTTTCCATAGCGCCAGTAGCGCTTTTGGGGCCTCTTTGGGATGTAGATTGGGCTGCCTAAGAAGGCTGTTTCGACTTTTCAGACGCGAGGATGGTGGTGTTTGTCCGTAAAGCAGGTGTCTATCATCGTGTGTTTGTTTAAATTTCTCCACCGCGCAAGCGATGCTGCGCCTTACACACGGTGGTGCTATGCCTGACAAAGTGTACAGATGACACAGATAGTCACACTGAATGACCACGAAGTAACTTAGTAAAGCTTATTAAGATTGAGGACAGAGAAACGTCGAATTCGGGTTCCATTTTATTTCGCGATTAGTTATATATTCAGTTAAAATATTCTATTATAATAAAATGCCTCAGTTTTAGTTCCAATTATGACACTCTTAGTAGTTAGTGTGCTGAAAGTTACCTAATGAAAGCGTTTTTAACTTGAAGACAGAGTAATATCGGATTTGCCTTTTATTTTATTTCACGATTATTTATGAATTCAGCTAAAGTAATATACTTTAGCTGTTTATTGAAATGTTTTACACTAGTGTAAACTGTGTTTTAATTACCTGTGCCGCTAGTAGCCAGATGTACTTATTTGGAACTGGCGAAACCGCAGCCGGAAATGTCGGCATTAATCACCTGCATTTGAATCACACGAAGCAATTCCATACTAACGACATGAAAATTGAGCAGAAATTAAGTACAGTTATAGGATAATCATAGTTACGATATAGAAATTAAGTTATAGAATAATTATATAAAGTGAAAAAATAAAATATTGTGCAATTTTGATATTTTCACAGCTCCAACGGACAGTAGACCTAAGTATTTGACATGAATTTCAGCTTGATTCAGAAATTTCACCTTTACGAATTCCTGAAAAAAGGATCTTGACAGACATACTCCCTTAAACTGACGTGTTATAAGGGTTCCGTTTTTTCCTATTGAGATACGGAACCCTAAATGCTCAAATTTTGAAATTAAACTTCAAATTTGAATAAGACCATTTGAAATTAAGAATAAAACCTCTCCTCATATAATAAAAAAATATTTACTTACATGTGAGACAGTGAATGAATTAAATCCCGTAAAAATGTTTCAATGTAGAATAAAAACAAGCAGCGGCGCCGCGAGCTAAAAGTGTTTTGGAAACCAATTACTGCCGATTTCAAAGTTTTTTAAAAACCGGTATTTTTTCGTTATAGCTTTTGGTTTATTATATGATAACGGGTAGTAAGGAATACTATTGTATTCCTTCTATTGGATTAAAAATTCAATATAATACTGATCTGTATAGCTTACACATGCCAGAAAATGTCCTCGGTGATCTGTAGAAGATGCATAATTTACGATTATTTGGTATAGGTTACTATATACTACTAGTTCATCAACGTTTGAGTTTCACCGCCTCTGTGCTTCGTTGGGTGAGTGAGAGAGCCGGAGGCCCATCTTTCTGCCCATTTCATCCCCCCTGTCCTATCCCTAACTCCTTGAAAGGCCGGCAACTCTCCTGGTACACCCTGGTGTTGTAGTTGTCCATGGGTAGCGCTGATCGCTTACCATCAGGTGACACCAGGGTGTGCATGGTCAATTGACCGTGATACCTACATGAAATGTTGATGATGATGAGATGACTTGCGTGCTCGGTTGCCGTCCTATACAATAAAAAAATAGGTCACGCATTGATAATGTTAACTCATATCATCACATTTATATAATTAACCAATGTTTGTTTCGTTTACTTTATTTTCTCTTCCTTAGTGCACTACGAGCTATGCGGTATGTACAAGCTACTATACAAAAACCTTTTCACGTAGGCTTTGAAAGGTAGAGAAAAGCGAACAACGATAAGGGAATAAAACGAACACCGCACAAATCCCGCTTATCAGCATCATAGCGGCTTTCCATATACAAATCTGTGCAGTCTTCTGATAGCGTTTGTAGTCACAGTAGTAGGCCACCTAATAGCAACCAAGCAAACACAGGCACATAAACTGTTTAAGTAATCAGGTCAAAAGCTGGTTGTGATATCGGGTGACCAGAGTGCTGGCAATTTCCTAGGACAAAAATAAAGCTTTCTCATCCAACGTGGCAATGTTGTCTTCTAGGTTCCTCTCCGCGTGACGACGAGCTGAGGTTTCAAGAGGAGTCGCAGTTCTAACCAACTTACTAATACGTACTAATTAAATAGTAGCAGCTCGTTTCTCATGGCGACTCCTTTTCTGGTGGAAGTTTGTTTTTGACGAGGTGCAGTTCTAACCTAACGTACTTTTCTGGAAGCGATTTCTAAACTCCTTCATTTTAAATGGTTAGCAATATGGTTGTGATGTAATGTTAATGGTTTTATGTAATAAATCCAATTATAATTAGACTGTTATTATTACATTTTCGTTGAAATAAAATTTACTGAAAAATACACCGAACAAATAATTTTTATTTGTTAAAAAGGAATTCTACTCTTTGATAACTTTTAACATAAAATTCATTGAAACATATTTTAACACAATAAATAAATTGTGGTTAAAACAATAACATTAGAAATAAAAAATACAAGAACCAGTAAAAAATGAAACATTTTCTGCAAAACAAAATTCTATGAAATTTCTGTGTGCGAAACACGAAAAGATCTTGAGAAATTTTAAACAGTTTTAGAAGACCTGTTACATAAGGTAAAAGGTAAGGCCTAATATCGTCTCTTAACTAACTACCCACTACTTGCACGGTATAGTACTTCAATAAGGCTAATGATAAGGAGATCAGCATATTCAAATAATGGTTAAAAGAAATCTAATCAAATGGAAACATTTCGACTAGAAAAGAAGAAGGTCCGTTGTAGATTTCCATTGCGAGTGCACAGCCAGACAATTTCAAGTATGAAACTTAATCTCAAATTAAGCACTTTGCTTTGACCATAAATAAACAAAGTCGGTTTTATTCAAACATGAACCGATTTTATAAACTTTGATTTGTTGGTTTTGTTATCACCCTGACTAGCAGAATAGTTATTAAAATTTAAGAAATATTTACGACAAAAACATAATAGCAAAACGAAGTTCGCCGGGCTAGCAAGTATGATATAATCGCTAGAATAACTCTTATGTTAACTAGTAGTAACTATTTCCAAAGCAATCGGATATAGTATGATGTGATTGAAATAGCTTTACAGTGGCGTATTGTATCATTCTATGGCCAATCTCCTAAAATACCTTACATTATGCTGGGGTAACTGAAAGGCACTAAAAGACGCTCTCTTATACATAATACTCACAGTAATAATGCTTTAAGTATTTTTATCTATAGCACCAATTCGAGGAATATTTCCCCACTTGTGTTCTTTAAAATTCCTGGTTAAAAGGCTGGCAGTGTAGCTGAATTTTAAAATACGCCTCTCAAGCTACTCGTAGGATAGACTTAGTACTTTATCCCGAACAAAAGGAACTAAATAAAATACCGACATTGTTCTCCAATTTCGGCTTGCAGCGGCATTCGTTACAGTAAAGGGGGTGTTATACCATTCTGAATCGGATCCGATAAGAAGGATGCTGCAATACGTGCGATACGATTGGAGATTTTTTCGATTAAAAAAACTCTGCAAAAAGAAGAATACGTATGTTTTTAAGGTTCATGTATGCCTGGGCAGTATAATATGGAATATCTCTAATGGCCAAAATGCACTAAGCGAACTGCGGCAACGCGTACGTCTATGCCAAAAAATATTGGTCTATCTTTACAGAATTTAAATTATATACTTTATTTATCTGTAGAAGTATTTTACCCTTCTAGGGTTTCGTACAACCAAGTGACAAAACTGGACCCTTATAGGATCACTCGTGTGTGTCTGTCCGCCTGTCATAGCCAATTTGCCCGATTACGTAAAAATTTGGCACACTTTTAGATTTATGTGACGCAAACACAAACGTGTTGCGAAAGTAAATAAATTTAAAGTTTAGGGACTCGCAAATCAGAAAATAATAATTTATATTTTTGCAAACCATGCGTATATCAAATAAAAAGACTTGTTGCAAGTAATAAGTAAACAAAATTTATTTTAATTATTTTAGACTATACTGTTTCAAAGTTATTCAACAAAAAAGACTCTTATCTCCGAAACTACTAATCATTATTATTTCAAACAAATACATAAAATATAATTGAAGAAAATCACATTAAGCGTACGGAATCCTTTACAAGCGAGTTCGACTCGCACTTTTTTTAAATCAGCTAGGTTGTTTGAGAATTTTAGTAGATTGTGACGCAAGGTAACATACGTGTTACGTGATGCAACATAATACTTTTAGAGTGTATGCATTATTTTGAAGCCAGACCAGAACGAGTCTAATTCTAATGTAGACTTCTGAGTGAAGCGAGGGATTCACAATATGTTTAGTACCCGTAGTAAAAGTATTATGTTAGTCCTGGAAAGTCACATTCTGCTTTTATCTCCCTCCCTCTATGCGTAAAACAAACGTATTTGTTTTTAGTTTTTTGACTACACCTATTGACCTATATATCCCTGAATAAAAATAATTTAAAGGTAAGGTAAAACGATATAATCTTTCATATAATAATATTAGTAAAAATACAATGTTTATAGAAATATTATATCTCTGAGTTCCTTATCTATAAAACATATGCCTCATAAAGCACCTATAATGAGCAAATGAAACAAGTATGCACCGTAACATGCACCATCCATAACATATCACCAGTTCCTCTTTTTTTTTAAATATTGGCCAGTGAAACTCTGAACAATATGATTTGATCTTTTTAGTCACGGAAACTGTTAAAACAATATACGTGTTCACAATTCAAATTTATAGTCCCTTAGAAACAAAACCGTATTTTAGGCCCTGTTTTCGGGCAAATGTTCTTTAACATATTTTTTTTTTTTTTGCTTAGACTAATTATTCAATAAGTGTATCGAGTGGTAAGCCGAAATCAGGTAGTATTTATGATAGGATGATTCAAAGTCGCCGGAATTTTAAAAATAAATTAAAATGGTGTATGAAAAATGAGGAGCAAATACGTATGGATATCCTGGCTACTCACCAGGTGAACAAAAATTTTGTGAGCTTCTGGAAAGCGACGAAACAGCTGGATTACAAATCTAGTTTAGCTGAAAGTGTTCAAGGTATTCAAGGTGCAAAACAGATAGCGGAGTTATTTGCTGATCATTTTAAACTGAAGCCATTGCCCATCACCAGTGCGGACGGCGTGCGCCCTCAAAGCGTACCCAGCAAGAGCGATGTCTATTTGGTTTCACCAGATGACGTCATGAAGATCGTAGGATCCATGAAACGCGGAAAGGCTGCTGGATTCGATGGGCTTAGTGTGGAGCACATTTTCTACGCTGGTGAGCATATTTTTCATATGTTGGCGGACTTTTTTAATTATTGCATAAATTCTGTACATTTGCCTACGGACCTGATGAGGACTGTGGTGGTTCCAGTCCCAAAAAGTAAAACTGCGGACCTGTCCAATATAAAAAACTATAGGCCAATTTCGTTGGGAACAACCGTGGGAAAAATATTAGAATGTGTTTTGTCTCCTTCACTGAGGCAAGGTATAAGAATAGATGATGCCCAGTTTGGTTTTCGTCCCGGGCTCTCAACAGATTCTGCGATTTTTGGTCTCAAAAGTGTAATTAGTTACTATAAGACTAGGGATACTTCTGTGTACTCGTGCTTTTTAGATCTCAGTAGTGCTTTTGACCTAGTAAACTACGATTTACTGTGGCAAAAGCTATGTGAAGGCTCGACCGTCCCGACGCTCTAGCCGAGTTCTCACATAAATAGGAAGGGAGAACTCGGCTAGAGCGTCGGGACGGTCGAGCCTTCACATTGGCGCCCCGCGTTGGGCGCCAATGTGAAGGTTCGACCGTCCCGACGCTCTAGCCGAGTTCTCACATAAATAGGAAGGGAGAGCACAAGACGAACACACAGAACACAGCTAATAACTTTATTATAATATTTGCTTTACAACTTCGATAAATTACAACAGAGACTTATGCTCCAAGATATGGTAGAAGACTTAAAGATGTTAGTAGACTGAAAGATGTTAACAGATTGAAAGGTGGTAGCAGACTGAAAGAATGAGTGATGAGAGAGAGAGAAAGTAATCTAAAAATGGAATGGAATGGAATGAAATTTGAATTAAAAATGACATTTGAATTAAAATAAGGAATGAAAAAATGGACAGGATGAGAGAAATGAGGTTGGATGAGATGCAGCATGCAGGTGGCATGCTGCAACGTTACAGCTAGCTGAATCTAATGTGCCTAGCGTAACCGTGGATCTGTTGAGATACTGGTACAATAACCAAACTAACCATGTTAAATGGGGCGACAGCGCTTCTAGCGATTATAGGTTAGAGTGTGGTGTTCGTCAAGGAGGGCTGACCTCTCCGGACCTCTTTAGTCTCTACGTGAACGATCTGATTGAGCAGCTGAGGAGCAGCAAAGTCGGATGCCATATTGGCACTCTTTGTGTAAACAATATCAATTATGCTGATGACATGGTGCTCCTCAGCCCCTCCATAAGTGGTTTGAGAACACTACTAGGCATTTGTGAGCGTTATGCCAGAAGACATGGTCTGAAGTATAACGTCACAAAAACACAGATGATGGTGTTCCAGAGTGGAAGAGGCCCGGAGAGAGTCCCGCCGGTGTTTCTGGATGGTGCGTCAGTGGAGCGAGTGGGACAGTTCAGGTACCTGGGTCACATTGTCACGGAGGAGTTTCGTGATGACGCGGACGTGGAGCGCGAGCGCAGAGCTCTGACCGTGCGGTGCAACATGATCGCGCGCAGATTCGCGCGGTGCACAGACCGGGTGAAGTTGACACTGTTTCGAGCATACTGTCAATGTTTCTACACATGTCAACTTTGGGTTAACTGCACCAAGCGAACTCGTAGCGCCATCAGGGTGCAGTATAATAATGCATACCGTATCCTGATGAGACTGCCGCGCTATTGCAGCGCGTCGGGCATGTTCGCCGCGGCCGGAGTCCCTGATTACTACGCCATAATTAGGTCGCGCGTCGCAGCGTTCTGGACCCGTGTCCGAAACTCGGAAAATGAGATACTGACTACGGACATTGTCCGAGTACCTGAATAGTCCAATTTTTAAATATTGGCATTCCGTACATCACGACAGCAATAATAAGTAAATTATTGTTTATTTAATTTTTTTTGTTTAATTTACATCTACTGTACACTTTTTATACTTTTTATACTATTATATTATTTAATTTTTTAATTTTAACTTAATTTTAATTTATAATCCGTCTAATTTTATGTTATGATATGGGTCTGTATTGTGCCTGAATTAAACAAATTATTATTATTATTATTAATAAGTTTAGCATAACTGCATTATATTCTTACGGTATATCTTTGAGTTATTCCTCATTAATAACCTAGCTTGATTTGCCCATTTTATTAATGAGCTTAGGTACATGGGCTGTGAAGATTTACTGCTCGTCAGTTATTTATTACCCTACAAGTGGATTAATTAATTATACACATATATTATATTCAGAATGATTCGGTTATCCGGAATGAGGTTATTTTGAATATTTTGTTTTTGATAATTTAAATAACAGTAGTTAACAGAATACGATTATTCATAGGTAAGTACTTTAAGAAGTTCGATGTTATTCTTGTCACCCGAGCATAGTGTTCCTGGATCAAAGCCCGGGGTCAGCTGTTACGAAAGAATGAAAGTTTTATACTGTTCATGTCCTTAAGACCAAGCTTGTCTATTCATATTTATAGAACTCAGACATGGTCACTGACTGAAGATTAAAACCTAGGTCTGCCAGCGAATGATATGGAGCGTAGCATAGTAAGCGTACGACAAATGAACAGAGCGGGCGCATTCTAATCTGACTTTAAGGATAAAGACTATCAAATTCAACTGGGACTGGGCTGGCAATGTGTGTTGCATGCAGTTAAATAGACGTGCATGCTACCCTGTACTAAAAGTATGAGGTAAACATGTGATGGCGGGATGATATCGATGGATTTATGAGAGAATGGCAACAATGTAGATAGTGATTGGTGGAAGAAGACAGAGAAAGCCTTTGCATAGCAGTGGGACAACATACCAGGATAAAAATAAATCCATGCTGTAAAAGCAAGACCCCTGATCAAAAGATTGCGGGTGCGATTTCCACCCGATCCGAGCTATATCGCTGACTTTGTATTCCAAAAAAAAACCCGACAAAGAAACGGAGGAGGTTCTCAAGTCGACACGTGTCTACTTTTTTATGTCTGACCACGCATAACTTTTTACTGAGTAGTCCGATTTCATAATACTTTTTTTATTGGAAAGAATACCTCGAAGTCCCATAAAAATAAGATAAAGAAAACCCTAAGGGTAGGAAAACAGGGATGATTGATTGTTCACTTACCGATTGTAATGTATGACCACGCATAACTTTTTACAGAGTCGTCCGATTTTGATAATTATTTTTGTATTGGAAAATAAAATCGTACCCATAAGGCAGTAAAATAGGGTTGATTTACTCACTATCACAAAAACTACACGTGTGTTAGTACTACCCATAGTACTACCCATGTTGGTATATAAAGCCTGTTGCCATTATACAATAAATAATAGGTAAAGTAGGATTATAAAACGGCTAATAGCAAAAAGTAACTAAATAATAAACACGTGGTAATTAGTAGTTTATAGCCATAAAAAATTTAAAATTATAATCTTTTTAACAAAATATTAAACCGCCTAAAAAACTTTTTTAGTTTTTTCGGCGGTTTAATATTTTGTGCAAAAAAGTAAGTAATAAACCTTTGTTATTTAACCTCAATAACTAAGTTCTTAAACGAATGGTTCTTAAAGTTATTTTTGAGTCTAGCGCTGACCTAAAATTACTTTGGTATATAACAATCAATGAACAAGATCTTAAATTTAAAGAAATGAAATCTCCAGCGCCTAAAAATGCGCTCTCCGCACACCACTGGCGTTTTACTCAACATTAATGGTTCAGTTTTTCCAATTCGTTAAAAATACATATAACTTTAACTACATTAGCATTAAAAAAAATAAACATACATACATAGCATCACGTCTATTTCCCTTGCGGTAGACAGAGCCTAGGTCTAAAAGCACTTATGGCCACATTTATCATGTTGGAGGGCGTGTAGATGGAAAGTGGAATCAAAATAGTGATGGGTCGCCATTATTAGCCGCATCGCCTATAGACATGATTTCGCAGATGTTAGCCCAATCCCTCGATCGGCTTTTACGATCTGCGCGGGAAGATAAGCAGCTGACATATTCTAAATTTTTTTCTTTTCTCCCAGACCAGCAATGAAGGAAGGAAAAAATAAAATAAGTATTAATTGACATCATTGAATGTTCATATTATATTGAACTAGCTTTTGCCCGCGGCTCCGCCCGCGTCAATGTCGATCTCTCGGGAATAGTACTTTTCCCGGGATAAAATGTAGCCTATGTCCTTCTCCGCACTCCAGAGAACTTGTATGCAAAATTTTATGTTGATCGGTTCAGTAGTTACGGCGTGAAAGCGTAACAAACAAACAAACAAACTAACTCACTTCCGCATTTATAATATTAGTAAGGATGCATGGTGGTATGGTCGCCACGAATAAGTAAAGGAAATATAAAATAGTGCAGTGATCCAAAAAATTATGAACGAAACTGATAGGCCTGAATTAACTTCCCCTACTTCCCATTTATGTTAAATATTGTACTTTTATAAAGATAATCTTGTTTCAATATGTAGTATGTACGCAAAAAACTTTCAAGGAAAAATTTATTGATTGAACTTAGTAACTTCGATTTTCTTAAACAAGTCTCGAAAATTTAATTACAAAAGTTAAATATTGTTTTACAGCGACTCTAAGGGTGAGAATCAAAATTAAGTCTGACTTTGACATGCGCGGCCGGTTGCCAAGTAAGTACATTAAATACCTTCTTTGAAAAACGGTATGTTAAATACAGTACCCTGTCGCTGGAGATAGAGAGGAATGGCGTTGACAAAAGTAAAATTATACCCAGCAGTGGGTCATTGAAAGCTAATTATGATGATGTCGCAAAAAGAGGAATGTTATAAATCTGAGTCCTATATGAGGTATGTGTATATTTATCTGTGTCACCGTAGCTCTTAAACGGGTGTGTATGTTTTGTAGCGATGATCATAGACATGACATTTGATTGGATATGTTTTATCTAAATCGGTCTAGCCGTTTACAAGATAGAGGGATTATCGTGTTGTGGTTGGTTCTCTTTTTTTTTATTGTAACTTATTATGTTTATATTTATATTCTATTTATATGATATTCTAACAAAACAGAAAGATTTAACAGTAGTACACAAACAACTTGTCATCCACAACTGCCTGGCCGGTGGTTGGCAGTTTAGCATCGGATATGCGTGCCCGGCCTTCCCTTGATGCCATTTACTTTTTCCTCATTCATCCAAGCGAATAGTACTTATCCCAATATCTTCATTCCCTTCCTAAATCCAACGAATCCCTATCCTTCCCCAGTTTTAAAATGCTTTCGTTGAGCAGCAGCGTCGGAAGCACCAGAAGCCAAAGAAACTGCACTCGCCAATCCGTCTGCCAAGAGCGGTGAGTATGGCATTAACCTCCCATAGAACAAAGAATTCTTGGGAGAGGCCTTTGTCTAGCAGTGAACTTCTTACGGCTGTAATGATGATGGCCGCCGTCTATATGTATTGCTTTGCTTATGCCTATACACACTTCCATGAACTCGTTATATCATACATAGTATGCAGACAGACAGCTCCATGGCGCAGTGGTTAACACGCCAGCCTGCGACACGGAGTACCCGGGTTCGATCCCCGGCCAGGTCAAGATGGAAAATGATCTATTGGCCTGGGTCTTGGATGTTTATCTATATGTGTATTTGTTATAAAATATAGTATCGTTGAGTTAGTATCCCATAACACAAGTCTCGAACTTACCTTGGGGCTAGCTCAATCTGTGTGATTTGTCCGTATTTTTTTTTTTACTAGCTATTCATGTCCCACTGCTGGGCAAAAGCCTCCCCTTTATTTTTCCACTTTCCGTATTTATTTATAGTATCATAGTATCACGTCTTTTTCCCTTGAGAGGTAGACAGAGCATCTATTAATATAATATCTACCAACAGGAAGACATTGTGTACGAGTAACAATGTGGCCATGAGGTCTTATAGACCTAAGTCTTTAAGACCTTTATAAGAGGTCTAATAAGAACATGTTGGGCGTGTAGATGGAAAACGGAATAAAATAGTGATGGGTTGCTAGCCTCATCGCCTATTGATATAATTCCGCAGATTTTAGCCCAATTCCTCAATCGGCTTTTACGATCTGCGCGGAAAAAAAACCAGCTGGCACATTCTACGTTTTTCTTTTTTCCCAGACCAGCATGGAAGTTCATCATACCGAATGGCGTTAAATCATACCTAAACATCATCATCATCAGGTCTTTTTAATCTCCACTGCAGAAGCATGACCCTCTCTGTATACCAGAGCCATACTTGGCCAGAGCAAACAGAGGATTTGGCCTACACTCTCCTCGCTGGCCAGACGGGTTGAACAGGTACGAGGCCTCAAAGGTTTGGTACCATCGCACGGCAAAGGCGTACGCAGACTGATCAAGTGCGCGCAAGGGATAGCGCTTGGCGGTTTAGCCCGTGAATGATGAGATAGGTATAGTCTCGAGTCGCTCAAAGAAAAAAAACGTAAGTCCCAAATTAGTTATTTCTATTTTATATAAAATCAGACCGGTTAATTGTATTTTCATATTTAAATTTTGATGTATTACTAATAACCTATCTTTTAGTCTAAAAATCATTATTTCATTCGTCGCATTTGAGCTACAATAACAATAACGCTGCGAACGAAGACCATTTTTCAAAAAATATTTCTATCGAGAAAATTTTATCAAAACGTGTTTTCATCTTACACTTTTGGAGATGAAATAGTCAAAAATCATATTACTTAGATTTGAAACTCCTAATTTAAGTATTTTGCGAGATAAATAAGGTTCAGAACGACCTTATTTACAGTGGTATGACGTCCAGATAGAATGTATGTTATGTCTTACTACGTATACTTGCTCACATAACTTGATTCACGGCAATTTATCATAGAAGTGTCCTCGACATTTGATGTTCCCACATACATATCCGCAATGATTGATGACATTCATTGCACCCAATTTGAAGTTCAAACAAGTTCCTATTATACAAATACCATAAGAAGTCAGAATTATCTATACTAATATTATAAAGCTGAATAGTTTGTTTGTTTGTTTGTTTGAACGCGCTAATCTCAGAAACTACTGGTTCAAATTGGAAAATTATTTTTGTGATGGGTAGTCCATTTATTGAGGAAGGTTTTACGCTATAAAATATCACGCTGCGACCAATAGGAGCGAAGCATCAATAAAAAATGTTTTGAAAACGGGGGAAAATTATTCATCTACTTAGTGTAATTAATCATAATAACAGAAATTGCCGCGGACGAAGTCGCGGGCAACAGCTAGTCTAATATAAAATTGGATTGTCAATTATAATTATGATTACGAGCCGTTTATGTCTCAATGTCCCAAAGGTCTCTTTCTCTCTACCAGCTGCTTCTCTTCCCGCGCAGATTGTAATAGCCGATCTAGGGAATGGGTAAAAATCAACATAATAGGCGATGCAGCTAGCAAACCTCACTATTTTCCTTCTGTTTTTCACCTAATGGGTATTAGGTGGAAAACGGAACTAACATGCTAAACGTGGCCTTTAGGTCTTATAGACCTAGGCTCTGTCTACCCCGCATAGGAACGCAATTTTGCTAGTACATTACGTATATAGATAAACATCCTAGACCTGGGCCGATCTGAAAAAGTTCTGTTTCCATCTTGACCTAAGCGGGAATCGAACTCTGCGATTCAGATGCATTTGCGGTAGCACTGAGCAACAGAGGTCGTCATTCAAAATTCCAAATGCTTTATTACAACTCTACTTTTAGAGATATGAATACAGGTAGTTAACTCTAACTAGGCAGACAAGCCATTGAGGAGTCCGATGACCTAGTGGGCGAGAGCATAATGAGCGCTTACGAAGTTAAGCAAACGTGGGCGCAGTCCCCACTGGGATGGGTGACCGCAAGTGACATAACAATATCTCGAGCTCCTCCGTACTTCGTAAGGCACGTTAAGCCGTTGGTCTCGGATGCCGGATCATTGATAGCAGTCGAAAAGCTATGTCAGATGCCTTTAGGCAGCTTGAAAAATCTGACACCAGTGTTGGCCACTTACATACATGGCTAGCTCCGTGGCGCAGCGGTCAACACGCCAGCCTGCGACACGAGCGTGCCCTGGTTCGAACCCCGGCCAGGTTAAGATGTAAAATGATCTTTTTCAGATTGGCCTGGGTCTTGGATGTGTATCTATATATGTATTTATTATAAAAAATAGTATCGTTGAGTTAGTATCCCATAACACAAGTCTCGAACTTACTTTGGGGCTAGCTCAATCTGTGTGATTTGTCCGCATATATTTATTTATTATACATTAAAAATAAAACATACTACGCAGGCAAAACCATCTGCCACCTAGAATAACTTATATGGACACAAATTCATAATCCGTAGCGCCGTAGCTGCCTACACCGTCCGCTACGAGCTACGGGGTCTGTATAACTGAACCGTAGTATATTGCCTTTGACCGTAGCAACCGCTACGACATTGCGATTTAGAATAAAAAATGCTCAATATATTATTTACTTAATGCTAAATGCATTATCAGCTTAAGTTTTAACATCAACTTTGCATAAATCAAGTTATCTATATAACTTACTTGTTTTAGGAATTCTTTGAATGAGAAGGTATGCATTATTTCAAATTGTTTCACAAACAAATGCTTAATAATATTTAAAATCGGTTCAGGAGATCTTGGAATTATCCTTACGAACAAAGAAAATATAAACCTGTGCTCATATTATAGGCATGAAACCAAAGGCTTCTAAAAACATTTTATAATATTTTGAGCTCTCTTCAGTCTACAAAATAAAGGGATTTAATGTTATGATATTCCCTTGAATTTTTCGTGGAATGGACGCTTTTATAGCAAAATAATATTAAAATTATCCAAACAGAGAATCTTGTTTTTATATAATGAACCCTGTTTTTATTTTGATCCTATATAAAAAATACGTAATACACTTGTCTCACTCGAAATTTATTAAATTTACAGTGGTTTTGTAAATTTGAAAGTGACTAAAATATACATACATATAATTACGAGCAATTGGACATGCTGGCCGCTAAATTGATTACAAAAGAATAATTAAATAGACAAGAATTCATTTATTAAGACTAAAAATCGTGATCTCCATTACGGAGAAGTGATTAAAAAGGAGGAAAAGACATAAATCTTAATTAGTTGACCCATCTACCCAATAAAATAGCGCCGTCAGCGCCCCACTAGCGCTGAGGGCAGTCTCATACGAGTACATGGGGCTAACAAGGCCCGCAGGCTCTTCACAAAATCTCGACTCAGCTACTCCATGTTATTGTTGAGGCACAATTAGGCGAATGCTACACTTCTGCGCCCTCTCTTATGAGTAAATAGCTCTGAACGCAAATAATAACAATGTGAATCGAAAAACTATTTATTAAGAACTACGATTAAATAGTATACACTCCAATTGTGTCGACAGTCATTTAAATTTTGATTTCGTGTGTAGGCGGATCGGCTCCGTCACGAGTAATTACAAACTTTTATGTAATATCTCCTGTCTCGGGGTGAGTGGAGTGGAAGCTAAATTATATCTTAGGTAAATTTGATGAAGTTAGCGGTGCTTGACTACGCTGATAAAAATACATGGCACTTTTTATCATAATGATGCCAAATAGCTTTTCTGTCGATAGAATTAAGTTACAATACGAGTATGTGCGAAACATAAAACTCAGTCAGCATTTTTACAGTTATACCTATATTTCACTCACAATTTCGTTCGTTCACTTGTTCGTTACAACCGAAATTAGCTATTGAATAGCAACAATTTATTTACACATTTCAACGACAGACTCAGTCAATTATCTACTTATACATAATATTTTCTTAAAAGCTTTTCTAAAATCTAAATTAAATATTGTATAAATTATAGGGTTGACTGTAGAATTTAAATAACCTAACCAAGTAATAAAATTAATCAACCTGTTGGTGGGACAACATGAAGGACAAAATGGTAAAACTACGTACATCAGAAAAAATGGTAACCAGCAAATAACGAAAACACCCATTATTATTCCAAGAGTGCGCGCCGCTCGTCGCTCCTTCGAGAGCGATATCTTTTGTTTTTGCTCAATAAACTGATGCACCACATCACCACTTTTACCAATGTTGGCCAGTAAAGGCTTCTCGTGTTTTTTTCTTCTATGACTTAACTTTTTAATTGATCCTACTACTTTGGTAGTGTAGCTAGAGCCATTTCCAGGCAAAGCATCTGATTGCAGTTGCTGCATATTAGATTCGATTCTGTGTCTAGAAGTAGGGTCGTGCAATAACAGCAATGGCACAAAAAAGTTTTTCTTGATATCGATGAAAGCTTTTCTCTGCCTTTTGATGCTTTCGCCACTGTCAGAGTCATTGTCCGAGTCGTCTTTGTCCTGACTATCTTCTTGATTGGCCATATTTGCTTTAGGTTTCTGAATCCGTGCTGCTAATGTGCGCCGCCTCAATCTTTGTTTTGCGGCCATGTAGATTTTGATGTACACTATCGTCATTATAAACAATGGAATGAAGAAAGATCCAAATGCAGAATAAACCACATATCCAGGCTCTGAAGTCAGCTGGCATGGTGTTTCAGACGTGAATTCGTCTGGCCAATCATTCCATCCTAGCAAAGGCGGTGAGCTTATTATTAACGATAATATCCATACTCCAGCTATTTGGAAAATTACCCTTTTCAGTGTTCTTTTGTTAGCATAGTTTATAGGATCCGTTATAGCAAAATATCTGTCAAGTGCAATAGCACAAAGATTGAGTATCGAAGACGTACAACTCATAATGTCACAGGTGAGCCACATCTTGCATAAATGTTTGCCCCAATACCAGCGGCCTAAAGTCGAGTAAGCAACATTGAGAGGTAACACCAAGACGGCCACTGCTAAATCAGCAGCGGCTAAGGACACTATGAAAAAGTTCTGAACAATTCTCAAAGGTTTATACGTGAACACTCCAAGTATGACCAAGATGTTTCCAAAAATGGTTCCTAATATTACGATAGTTAACACTATAATCGTAGTAACTGCTTCCCATTCTGGAACCGCAATTACAATTCCAAGGGTAGAATTGTACAGAATATCACTTGAAACTTCACATGATGGAATGCCGACACTTGAATTCCGTAATTCCAACTCTGCAGTAGAGTTAATGTTTCTGTAGAATTCGACAGATAAGTTGTAAGCATAATATTCCATGTTCAATACATAGTCAGCCATTGCAAATGCTGTCTTATTTTGATGTTCACAGGTATTCAGCTTCACAATTTTAAGTTTTCAATGCAAGCATAACTGCTGCTTTATCCTTTAAAGCAGCAGTTATCTGAAACAAAGAATTGTAGTCTTTATTTTAACATTCATGGATTGGCTATCATAGAGACAGTTATAAATACTTCAAATAGAAGTTACGCAACCAAACCAAAAGCTTTACTTTTTTCTAAGTTTCCGGATAGTCAGAGAGAGAATTAAAAGACATGCAAAGCTTCATTATAGAACAGAAACTGAATACATTCGCTTATCAAATTAATACAAGCTATAAATATATACGGCTATAAATATAAGCTATCCCGGCGAACTTGGTTTCGCTATTATTTTTCGTCGTAAATATTTATTATATTTTTAATAGTTATTCTGCTATTCGGGGTGATAAAAAATAACAATAAACAAAGGATAATAATACAAATCGGTGCACCCGTTCTTAAGTTATAAGTGTTATAACAAACCAGAATTTGTTTTATGAGTTTTAATATTAATTTTTACATTACATGTTTTAGATAAATATAAAATACTTACATTTTATGGCTTAGACATTATATAAAACCGTTTCCACTTAAGAGACTTTTAAACTTTTTGTAATATTAGAAAGGTGATTGTAAAATTCCATACATGTAGGCGAGATATGACAGACTGCGTAGTTACCGCGGGGTTTCTTCTACTCAACTAGAATTTCTGCGGATGTGGCTCGGAATGTAGCTAGCTAGCTTGATACGTATGTCAACAGCTCGAGATATTTATAAGACTGTTGTGCAGTAAGCACCTACACCTTCACTTATGAAGACTTACGTTCATAAATATAATTTACCCAGTGAAATTGCTATGTGCGTGAAGTACAAAGCTGTACGAATTTGTTAAAATGTACTTACATTTTAACAGATTCGCTGCCGGAAAACGGAACCCTAAAAATGATATCAGACTATTTTTATAGATGGTGTTATAAGGAACAATTTTCAATGTGTTTCTCAATTTTTTATGGATTTTCACTTATAACATTTTTATTTATGGTTCTACGACCAAATGTTATTGAAACAAAAAAATGTAGATAATTTGATTTGCAACACTTTTTTTTTAAATAATTTTAAGTGTCCTTTAGTTTAATAGACAAACCGTAAAAACCATTTGAACCCCTTTTTCCAAGAAGGCAGCCGATTGCCGATTGTGTCCTCTGACAAACGCACGCTAAGCCCGAAAAAATGTAGGTAACATTTCAATAGACAAACACAAATAAATTGAATTGCGTATGCGTAGTATAATCTATTTTGGGGGCGGCGACAAATTATTGCACGGGAAAACAAAAACATTTGTAATTCCGCTCATTACCTTCGTCTTTGTTTTATACACGTTTTGCAAAGGGGATCGAAAAACCAGTTATAGCGTTACAACTGATTGCTGTTTGTTTTTTGTAAGTGGCCAACCAGATGTCAGATTTTTCTGCCCTTGCTGCCTTTAAATAGCCGGTATCAACGGCTTAACGTGCCTTCCGAAGCAAGAAGGTGCTCGTATTTTTTTTTTTTAAGTTATCGCTCATCTCATCCCACATAGAGGACTACGCCCTGGTTAAACCAACTACTATACAAACTATAAATATAGGTACTAAACTGAATTTCATTACCTTTTCTAAATTATTTATCATTACATTTTTTAGATTGCCGAAACTTCAACCATCCTAATGATTGAAGTTACTGCACTCTAAAAAAAAAGTTTTTTTCAACATGCTTGGAAATTCCAACATAACTTAAACAACCTTGTTTGAAACCTACGAATAAGTATTTAAAACCAATCTCTAAATACTTACATGCTAGAAAAGTATTAAAAATCCATATCTTACATGTTTTAGCGGCCAGCTAAATTACCTAGACATTTGATATCTATTGTATTTACAAAAGGAACGATCCTTTTACTCCGAAATAATGCTACCACGGAGGAAGGTAGGTAATTGGCGTTTGATAAATGTGTTTTGATATTTTATTTTAATTATTGAAACAACAGCCTCCGTGGTCCAGTGGTGGCGTTTGCCTGTTGACCCGGGGGTCGTGGGTTCGATTCCCACCGGAAGCATACTTTGTTTAGTTGTTTCCAGTTTGGTTAGGACATTGCAGGCGTGAATCACCTGATTTTCTGATAATAAAGATGATTCCGTGCTTCGGAAGGCACGTTAAGCCGGTGGTCCCGGCTGCCATCTGGTAGTCGTTAAAGGAATCACGTCAGAGGCCGAGAGGCGGTTCTGAAGAACTCTGACACCAGGGTGTGCATGGTCGATTGACCGTGACACCTACTCCACTCGAAAAATCGAATTAATGAAAGAAACCCAATAAAAAATAAAATACTTCTTACAACTCATCACATCGAGGCAAGAATACTGGCAGCGTTTCCTTGCTGAATAGCGATACTTATACTTTGAGCAAAATAGCTGCCAGTAAGGGGGTCACCTGTTACCTCGATGAGACGGGTTGTGATGTCTTTAAATAATACTTTGCATCCGGGCCCTAATCGGAAGGAATGGATCCTTGGGGCCCAGATGCAAAATATTTTCGTCTCCACTGCAAAGGGTAAAAAAACATAACTGTCTCCAATATTTCCGTTTCTTAACTACCTCTGCGGCGCTGGCTGCTGCTGCTCAATTTTTTGAAGTTGCTAGTGAATGCGAAGGCGCAAACGTATCCACACAAGTAGTATCCTAAACCAGACACTTGCCTTGTTTTCATGGAACCAAGACTAAGCCATCAGAAAGCTTGCCGTCGGTGCGAATGATCCCATGAGGTTCCAACATTGATGGAACCCCGACTGAAGCCAAAGCTCTACAAATTTTATCGTTTAGGATGGCATGACGGGGAATTCGTCCTGCGCTCTTCACACAAGCTAGACCATGAAGACCCAACCCATCCACGGAAGCAGCGCACAAGTGTGTGGTTGTCCCATATTTGCATCCAAACGAAGGCCAGCAGCTAAAGTAAAGGTGTAAACGAAAGCACTTGTTACCGATAGCCTGATTCCCTTTCAGCAAGTGCTAAAAGTCGGGAGCGATCCTCCAAGCGCGAGCACTGAGCTTTTCGTTGTAACACAATAGCTTTTTGTTTTGTAAGTGAATTTTCCGTGCATTATTTGAGAAAAGTACTATACAAGCCTGGGCCGCAATGAGGCATTTGATGGACTCAAGTGATGTGGTTTTCATTTTCTAGGTCTAGGCTCAGTTCAGGTTGCACAAGGCGGTTCCATAAGTGTTATGTATTACGGGAGCTTAAATACCGTAACCCGAACGGCTGCCACTTGAATACTGCAATGCCTACTACGCTTTATCGCTCTGAATCTTTAACTACGTTTATGGGACCAAAAAAAGGGATGCTATACGTTTTACAAATAGTTTTTAATTTGTTTAACCTTATAGAAATTCGACCAGCTCATTAAACAACGAATTACAAAAGGTCTCTCGAAGCAGCCTGTATAATAAATCAAATGATTAAGTCACATTCGCAAGGTAAACATAACCTATATGTTGCTTCCTGATGACCTAGAACTAAGGATTTGACACGAAACTATTTAGGTCATACGGCGACTTCACAAAACTTTTTGTATGGACCCTCGGCGCGCAAGTTTGAATCGCACTTGGCCGGTTTATTTATTAAACTGGATTTCAAATAGCCTAAAAAGAAGAGCCACTTATTTATTTTATATAAAAATAAAGTTTTTTGAATTTAGAAATAGATGAATAGGTACTTAACTAGTAGATATAAAAGAGAGATAAAAATCTTCTCATAATTTAAATGTAAATACTGAACTGGTTCATGGCATATTGTTTCGCAATTTGTTTCTAGTGGACATTATAATATGAAATCGGTGTAATTTAGTGTTATGTATGTCGACTAGCAGTGCAGCACATCTTATGTTATGTTTGTAGGGGGGACCACGACTTATCATGACAAGAGAAAAAACGATAAGTAGGCTATCCTGTGTCATGTACGCCTAAATGATTATTTACCAATTTTCATAAAATTCAGTTAGTTCGTTAATTCGTATGAGTTATGGAGAACAAACATACATACAACACCGTCTATAATATGGGGAGTGTTCTGAAGAACTTTTTGAATTGTTGCCACCGTCACCTTTCTACCACCGCACCGCTCGCCACAGGAGTAAAGTCCATCCCACATCCTAGACGCTTGGGTCTTCAAAAATGTCAGAGCGTCACGTGGTTTTTTCCTCGTACAGCAGGATTGTGGAATGGACTCCCTCCCGAGGTTTCCCTGTGTGACTTGGGGTTCTTCAAAAGGCGTGTTTACAGGTATCTTAAAAGTCGGCAACGCATCAGCAGCTCCTCTGGTTTTGCAGATGTCCATGGGCGACGGTGACCACTTTCCATCAGATGGCACGTCTGCTCGTTTGCCGTCGAGAAAAAAAAACAATGTTTCAGTATCATGTAGGTATAGAGTTTTATAACGCGATATCTCTGAAAACAAAGTAACTTACTCCATGACCAACCTAAAATTAAATGTCATGGTGCGATTGTAGTGAGATTTACTTAGCGAGCTGGTGGCAGTGGATTCGTGGGAATAGTCGCCAGAAGCTCCGTAGAATCAACGAAATAAACTATCATTTCGATGAATAGTAAAGCGCGGGAACTGAGATATGTAGTAATATCCTTGGCGCTGCGCTGCGGAACGTATTTAACCAGTACTTAGGTTAAATACGTTCCGCAGCGCTCACGCTCACGCGTGAAAGTCATAAATAAGAGAAATAAAATTAAGTAGGTGTGTACCTAATTGGTTATTCTTGATAAGTTTTATGCAGATTACCGCCGAAAGTGGCCACTTTTGGCGGTAGGTAATCAACAATTCTCATAATTTATAATATGGTAATATCAAAAATATTACATACAAGTACTTTACTACCAAAGTACCTACCTACAGATTTTTTACATTTTATATCTTGATCTAATTTATGAGTATTTAAAATAAAATGATGGGTGGCTAGTGGTGACTGGTGCCAGTTTTGCTAAAATGATGGCAATCACCTAGTTCTTATGATCTAATGAGTGGTTGTTTTAGAATTATTTCGCAAATTGATTTAAGTCGATTTTTTAGTGTGATTGTGACCGGCGCCGTTCCCTAAAGCTGCGCGTTCACTGGACCGGAATCGGAGCGGACGGAGCGGCCGGGGCGCCGGCATTTACAAAATGCCGATGGGGTGCGTTCACTGCATTCGGATTCCGGATCAGCATCTTTACAGTGTTGCCAGGGCCCTTGAGTCGTAAGTTATGTTTCGTTTCCATTATTAAAAGTTACAATATTGTAATTTTTTTAATTTACGTGTTTTTGGGGTCGGAGTATAAGCCTCCATACAGCGCTATCCTATAAAGTGGTCACTAACATATAGCATAACGCTTTGCTTTATTTACCTGCGGTGACTTTTGTTTATAATAATAGAGATAGAGAAGATACCACCTAAACCTGTACCAACCTGCCCTGTCCCATTATTATGTCGGTGTCATATTTAAGTCTGTCTTTACCAAAACACAATAAAAAAAATATTCTAAGATCTAGATCATCACGATGTCTATACCTTACTGGGTAAGCATTACTCTGGCTGGAGTGCCGAAATGACGTATTAACAAGACAAGACTATATATGATATGATAAATTGATAATATGGTGCTTTCTATTTCAGAACCATCTCTGAGTGTGATATGTAGTGAAATACTTTTTAGACGCATCAGTTTTAGGTGCGTTCAAATCGAATGCGTTGAATTGGAATCAAAATCTAGTATTACAAACTCGTTGTTCTCAAAAGTTACGAAAATTGCCTTAAATATATAAAATTACTTACATGTTACGCGAGAAGGTCAAAAGTTACGAAAAATGTAAGAAATGTAACCTTCTGGCAACGCTGATTTTTAAAGCAAACGTCATAGCTTGCACGTGCTTAGCATTATGGCGGATAGTGATGAAGATATTTTTGTTATTAGCTGTATTTTGTCAGAAGAGGAGGAGAGAAAAAAAAAGAAAAGAAAGATATGGGTGCATAGTATGAACTCTAAAAGACTCCTCTATGGAGAGTTTCATACATTATATGCTGATTTATTAAAAGATGAAGATAGATTCTTTGTGTACATCCATATGACCCGAAAAATTTTTTTTGAACTTCACTATATTTTTGAACCTTCTATTTTATTTGACTACTTTTTCGGCATGATTAATATACATATCCGTACCAAATTACAGCTTGCTAGTACTAATAGTCTATGAGTAAAACCACGGACGGACAGACGCACGGACGAACAGACATGGCGAAACTATAAGGGTTCCCTATTTACTACGTACCCTGAAAATTGGTTGACTGTAAAGTCAGTTTACGGCCAATAATTTTACGTGATAACGGGGAGAGATAGATGCGTGATAGATACTACTACTACTTCTACTGCTGCTGCTGTTGCTGGTCTGGAACGTGACATTTTTTGTGAGTGCAGCCAATGTTCATCGATTTGTATTTTTGTTTTTAATGTCAGTATTTTTATTACTCCATTTTTCGTCTTACTCATTCACGATCACGACATAATATGTATTTGAGGAACACCACAATGAATTTTTACAGTTCATTCAATACCAGCGGTAGTCTTGAAAATTAGACATAAAAGTTAAATTAAATGCTGCGTGCCTGCTGCTTGCATGCTGCATGCTTGCTTGAACGCTGCCTACATTATGGTTACTATATACGTACATTTTCTGTAACATGTGTTGATCAATTGCTCATAATATGTAACCTAACTAAGCCAAATGATGATTCTGACAAAACATTTTCTCAGATATGATTGACTATAGAAATGAATTGTATGGCAAAAGGCAATTGTAACTATGTGTGAATTTAACTTTCTGCGATAAAATGATTCTCCTTTTTAATTATTATGGCTATTAAGTATATGTCATGGGATGATTAGCTATGAATTTAAAAGTTATGGATGATCTAAATCGAATTCCTACGAAATGAGATTTCTACCATCCGCTGTTATTCATAATAATATTCCAATATAAAAAGTTCTACCATAAGGGGTAGGTCTTCTTATGAACGGCAACACAGACGACTGCCGATGCCGGTGACGTCACCGGCAGAAATTCCGGTCTCCGGCACGGAAATGCCGACGCAGTGCACGCAGTGCCATACAAATCCATACAAAGCAACAAATCCGTCCGCTCCGTCCGCTTCGATTCCGGTCCAGTGAACGCACAGCTAGCTGTGCGTTCGTAGAAACCTCATTTCGTAGGAATTCAATTTAGATCATCCATAACTTTTAAATTCATAGCTAATCATCCTATGACATAAACTTAATAGCCATAATAATTAAAAAGGAGAATCATTTTATCGTAAAAATACATTTTTGCAGCAAAAGTTACAATATTGTAATTTTTTAATATTTACGTGTTTTTGGGGTCGGAGTATAACCCTCCACACAGCGCTATCCTATAAAGTGGTCACTAATATATAGCATAACGCTTTGCGGCACTTAATCGGTCGACCATATCGCGCATTTACCGGCGGTGACTTTTTTTATAATAATAGAGATAGAGAAGATACCACCTCAGGAAACGAAACGTAACTTACGACTCAAGGGCCCTGGCAACACTGTAAAAATGCCGATACGGAATTCGAATGCAGTGAACGCACCCCACCGGCATTTTGTAAATGCTGGCGCTCCGGCCACTCCGTCCGCTCCGATTCCGGTCCAGTGAACGCGCAGCTTTAAGTAGACACAGGCTAAAATAAGCTTCAAAATGAAGTTTGATCGCCACATATAAGAAAAGAAAAAAAAGAAAAGAAATGTCAACAACAAAATGTCAATTTATGAAATGTCAAACATTAGATGGCTGATGAGCGATAAATTTGTGTGAAGTTTAATGTTTGTAATTTGGTTCAAGCGCTACTTCTATTTTATATTTGTATTCGCCTATTACTAGGTTTCCTGTTTATAAAGTGATTTTTCGATGATTGGCACAACATAATGGGCTGTTTAACTTGGATTAAAGGTATGACGTTTAACCATAATAGTCGTAGTTTTTCCATGGACGTAAGGTTTTCCTCACCGTAAAAAATCTTAATGTGAAGATATTTCACGAGACAAATTTTCACTTTCCGCCTTGGTAAATTGGTTACCTTTTAATCTTCAACCTATTATAAAACATTTAAACTGATAATAATAATGATTACCTACTATACTTTCGAACGTCACTGTCTCGATGTTAAAAATTTATTAATATTTTCGTACGGATAATTAACTTTCGAACATATATGAATCGTGCATTGACATTCAACATTCAGTAATCAAAATTATTAGATCCTGATCCTGTCTTTCTCCCCCAAAGATTAGGTACCTCCTGTGAGACAACAAGTCTATAAATAGGATCACAACACAACCAACAACCACTAATTAAGCCCTGCTTTGACATTCAAAATTTATTTACTGCCTGTGGATAGCTTTCAAGTAAATAGAAGTCAAAGATATTATGCATTTTTTTGCAAAAATTATATCATTGTGACAAGCTTTTATTATAAATGAATCCACACTGTAAAGTGTTTTCCAACACAAATTAAATTAGTCCAAACACGATTGGTGTACCTTGTTTAAAGAGTTCCGATTGCCACCTTCTGACTCAACAATTCCTTAATATTGTATTGTCATCCGATTTATATATGCATGCAAAATTTCAGCTCAATCAGTAACAGGGAAGTGGATTAAATTTAACTTGCAAGATTTCATTATAGACAAACATCGGGACAGGTGAAACTAAATTAAAGCTTGTACTATTTAAACACTATTTGGAAGAATTTCATACAGTGAAATTGTCATAATGACAATATAAAGAAAGAAATTGAAAATAATATACCTATTTATGTATTGTACATGCCATAATAAACAAAAATTTGTATATATTATTTATTGAATTTATGTGTATGTATTGGCTTATGTCTTAGGATTTAATTTATTTTTTCTTGGAAAACTATAGACTCAAAATTTAGGATAGAGTGTGCATAGACTAAACCAAACGCAAATATTCCAATTAGCATTACTATACTCATAAGTCATAAGTGATCATGCCTTTGTTTGTGCTAAGTCAGATGTACATCAAGTCTATTTTTGTTCACAATGAGCAGTAAATACAGTTAGGAGTATTTTCTTGCTTGTTCCTATTATACTGGGTGGCGCAAAAGTAAAGACCCTATTTGGTTCAGCTATAACATTTTTTCTAAATTAGAAAACTAGATTTAGGTTTTTTTAAATGTATATTTGTGCCATTAAATTTCGTACCATTAGGATTTAAAGATGATGTCTTTTAAATGGTGACCTCCAGAGTTGATACACATTTGAGCCCTATTTATGACATTTTGCATAACTTGCCGTAACACTTCCTGCGATATGTTCGTTATTTCTTGACGAATGTTTTCTTTTAGAGCTGCGAGAGTCTGTGGCTTGTTCACATACACCCGAGATTTCAAAAAACCCCAAAGAAAGAAGTCTGGACTGGTCAGATCGGGTGATCTTGCAGGCCAAGGCAAATCGCCAAAACGAGAGATAACTCGGCCTGGAAAAGCGTCCCTCACTAAGTCCATAGTGTCGCGCGCTGTGTGTGCCGTAGCGCCGTCTTGTTGAAACCAGATGTGCTCCAGCCCCAATTCGTCCAAACTGGGTATCAAAAACTCTCGTAACATGGTTCTGTAGCGTTCTCCAGTGACAGTTATCGCATTGCCTCCAGCGTCTTCGAAAAAATAGGGTCCGATCACTCTGTCAACACAGATGCCACACCATACAGTAACTTTTAGTGGGTGTAGAGGTGTTTCTTGAATAATGCGCGGATTATCAGTGCCCCAGAACCGAGTATTCTGCTTATTGACATGCCCTGAGAGATGGAAATGCGCTTCGTCACTCATAACCAATTTTGAAGGAAAATCATCCTCTTCAAGGTTGAGGTTTATGACGCGCTGGCAGTAATCTAGACGAGCTCGGTGGTCAGCAGGCAGCAGCTGATGAGTCATTTGAGTTTTATACGGGAACATCTTTAAGTCTTTCACCAAAATACGCTGCAGGGTCCGTCTGGAAATGCCCAATTGCGTGGCACGTCGCCTCGTTGATGTTTCTGGACACTCTTCCACATCTTCGCGCACAGCATCGATATTTTCAGCTGAACGGCCTGTTCTTGGTCTCCCAGACTTAGGTCTATCCAATGTTGAGCCAGTTGCTTCAAGGTGTGTGGCAAAGCGTCGAATTGTGCGACCAATCGGTGCCGGACGGTGGTGAAATCGTCGACGAAATTCACGTTGTGTTCTTATCACTGATGAATTATTCCGTAAGAACATTGACACAATTATTCCACGTTCTTGGGGAGTAAAACGGTCCATGTTTATTTTCAGTGTATTTTACATTTGTTCACTACACAATTTTCAAAAACAGAATGACAGAAAATGTCATATAAAAAAAATAAAAGTATTTTCTTTAGTGCCAGTACTTTTGCGCCACCCAGTATTATAAATTATTATAAATTTATTTTAATAACAAAATAACAAGCTATAAGTAGTTAATTTAAACAGTATTATATATCAAATTATCTGAGTGTTTTTCCCATTTGCATGATTAGCTGTGATGTATCAAAGCCCAGAGTTTGTAAAGATGGCATTCATGCTGTAATAATATATTTGGCAAAGATCTTATGGCCAGCTACCTACCTGACCCTAATCCTTGAGTAGCTCCAGAACAACAATCAAATATTTGTAAAAATGCAGTACAAGTACTTGTCTGTACCAGAAACCAAATCTGGTAACACTTGTGTAGCAGGTTGGTGTGTTAATCAGTAGGAGATATACCAACCTTTTTAAAGTTGAGTAATTCTGAGGTTGTTCCCCATCATCCATCCATATACCTACAATGGATTATCAATTCCTATATGTTAAAATTATCACCTCAATTAAATAATAGGAGGTTGGTAAAACTAAACTTGCTAGATTTTAATACATACATACAGACAGACCATGTGATACTAAACAATACTTACTTATTTATTTCCTGGGCTGTACAACCCTTTGTCTTGGCCTCCTCTACAATCTTCTTCCATATTGCTCTGTCTCTGGCCTCCCGTCTCCAAGATGTTTTCTTGCCTAGTCTCTTCAGGTCCTCCTCCAGACAATCCTTCCACCGCTTTCAAGGCCTTCCCTGGGCCTTTTTTGTTGTGGGGTCCATTTATATAAATGTTTTTGGGAGCACTGGTGTCATCCATTCTTTCGAGATGGCCTGCCCATCGCAGCCTTTGTAACTTGCAGACGATGAATGACGATAGTTTCTTTGTTTATTTAGATACTAAACAAAAGCATGTAAAAACAATGTATTTCAGGTTTAAAAATGCCATTCTCCTTTAAAGATAAGGAATTAAACAAGATAGCAGCATTCTTCAATGTAACCACTTTCTTGCTGACGTGTGCTGCATTAGTGCAGCCCAGCTGGTTCAAGATCAAGGGTCTGCACTGCATTCAGAGCCTGTCACTCGCTCAGTTCTTCACTTTTGATGATGGTGATGATGATGAGGATATAAAATTACGACAGGAGGATGGTTAGTATTAATAATTTCTTGACTATTATTTTTAAGGTTCCATACCCAAAGGGTAAAAAGGGGATCCTATTAATATCGCTCCTGAAAAAATCACATTCTAAATTTCTGGACACCGTTTTTAGTTAACTTTTTTATATTCTACATAGTTTTATCTATAAACTTTTATGAAAAGAGTTTTGTCTTAGGTTGTTTTGGTTGAAACAGCAAGTAGCTTCTACAATGTAGGTATGTTATGTAGTAGTTAGCTATTGCCTTCATGTGAAATAATAAAGCTATCTTTATAAAGGAGGATTTTGAATCTACTAGGAGTTAAATATTGTCAAGTTGTCAACAATTAACTAAGCTATGCAAATGCTATGGGTTTCTCTGTATAGCATTGGTCTTGATATATATTTTACTTAGCAATATGAGCAATCAGAGGTCATTCAGGAGATTTATAGCATTGTCCTCAAACATTATTAGCAATGTGAACATTTAGTGTACTAATGTTCATTGAATAAATATTCCTTAAATGTCAGCCTGAAACTAAATAATTATTTAAAATAAGTTAAATAAAAATGTATCTTTATCCACTTGCTATCTAAAAGTAAACATTATTTTTTGTCAGGTCTACCGTCTTGTACTACAGCTGAAATAATCACACTAATGCGAATACTGATACTGCTATGCTTCATGGTACTGCTCTGCTCTTGCATCGGCATTCTCATCAACCTGAGCAGCCTGAACAGCAGAGCTATCAAAATGCTGAGAAGGAATGCCGTCCCCAGCATAATGTGCGTCTTTTGGGTCATCGCAATTGTGGGCGTCTGCTATTATACAACAGTTGTGTTGGGAAATGAAAACAACAGCGATCCTAATGTAATACAAGTTGATTATGAATATGGCTTTTACACTATCACAGGAGCAGGTCAGTTTTCAGAATGTTTTGTTTATTTTTTTATACAGTAAGTCTACCAGTAAATAATAAAATTTATGTTTGAACTAAAGAACAATTATATAAATTCTATGTATTAAGCTACTTATATTTTGAATACCAATTTATTACAAGCAACAATTGCGTTCTAATATAAATAATACTTCAAAAAGCTCTTTGAAGTGGCAGTGGGCGGGGCATATAGCGCGTAGAACCGATGGCAGATGGGGCAAAAAAGTTCTCGAATGGCGACTACATACCGGCAAGAAAAGTGTCGGTGACCCACCTACCAGGTGGTCGGACGACTTGACCAAGGTCGCAGGGAAACGCTGGATGCAGGCCGCTTCCCACGGGTCATTTTGGAAATTTTCGGGAGAGGCCTATGTCCAGCTTGCGGCTGATATGATGATAAGTAATACACTAGTCATTAGTAATTTTAGTACAAATTGAACAGCAGAATTTCCCTGATTCATTCCGGGACCCTATGCCCTTCCCCGGGCCTCAAACTACCTCCATACCAAAATTAATTCAAATTGGTTCAATGCTTGAAGCGTGAAAAGAATGTTACTTTCGCATTTATATTATTACTAGCCTGCCTGGAACTAGAGTATGTGTTTTTTCACAAAGATGAGTCTTCTAAGATGGTTATGGAGTAGTTATGTATACTATCTTTAGCTCTGTCGTTTAATCTGTACTATAAGCAGCTGAATCAACTTTTTTTTTACTAAATATTGAATTAGGCATTTGTCTCCCATCTCACCTGATGGTAAGTGACGATGAAGACGAGGATGTTACATGCCTATCTAAGAGATACCCATTTATTCTACTTTTGAATGTCCCGGGACTGTACTTAATTAAAACTTTTGCCGTTTTAATTTCAGGTGCCCTTGCTTTATTAGCGTCTGCAGCTAATTTGTGGGGCGCGCCGCTGACGGGCGATGAGGATACGCATAGACGAACTCTGCTTGACGACTGGGACGGGTATGAAGCCCACAGCGTAGGACCCACACCATCTGTGCCTACTCTGCCCCCTTACACCCCCAGCGCGGACTTCGTGCCTACTGTTCATACTACATATGCCCCACCTGTGTTAGGAACCCAACAGTACTTTCCTTTTGATGATCTCTCAATTCTACCCCCTCCACCACCGTATACGCCTTAAAGTTTAACGACAATGTATGTAGTCAACTCATGAAACCATATCTTTGATATATAGCAAGGATTTTAAGTTCCAGTGGTTATAAGTAGGGAAACTATATAGGTACTATTATTGTTATCTCATGGAGTAATGTCATTCAATTCATCATGCAAGGCTTGTGAAGGAAGAATTAATATATTTAGCAAGAAACATCACTAGGATTTGTTACTGGTGAGAATTCAGACTGTATAAGCCCTTATACACTGATTTTCTACGCGAAAGCAAATAGATCGTCGCGAAAATGTGACCACCTACCGTGTTTTACACGTATGTTGTGGAATCACTGCTTGTTTCCTCATATTTTTTAAGTAATTTTCTAGATTACGTATCTAATCGGTAATTTGTAGTAACCATAAAATTATAAATAGCCAAAAATTAACACAAATGAAAAATAACCTTATTAGATAATATAAAGCATAAAGTAATAACCAGAGTGTAATTATCTGTTCTATGTATATTGTGGTTGTGAGTTGATGATTAGTTAATTAATGACTTTACTGTTTACTTCAGTATGTGATTTGCCATTTTAGTGCCTATTAGTGTCGTATTTCTCGAAATGCTTTAATGTTAAAATATTTGAAAATTTTGTTCATTATTTAACTTAGCCTTAATAAATATGATGTCAAATGTGTTAGAATTAAGGACACTTCGGTGAATGAAATGTAACACAGAAATTAATAATTGTTGTGTAACATTTTATTTATTCAGCTGGTTTTCTTTAAATTATCACAAACAGAAGACTTTTACCTATTTGCATACTTTACTTATTTATCATTTTTTCTTTAGTTTTCTTACATTGTTAATTGATAAGACTTCTTTGTGTAACAACATGATCTGATTTATTTATTAATCAACGGGACATAATTTTAATTTTAACATAGAATAAAAGAAAGTATAAATGTTAGAGTTGTATAATAATATAGATTAAGAATATCACAAATCTATGATCAGCTTTGTGTACCATAAACTTTAAAGCAAATAAAATGTTCACTTTTGAAATGAGCTTTTAGATTTAGGGCGTTGACAAACTCATGTTAAAAATTATATGTATGTCATTTTTTACGCCAATTCGTTTTATAGGGTGAGATTGAAAGTATCACTACTATGTTTACTATTTTCTTAAATAAATTAGGTTTGTATTTAATGCGGTGGCAGATTATAATAATCAGTTATAAGATTTATTTTCATTTAAACTGGCAGTGACATATGAACTACAACTTTATTTAGGCATTTCTAATGGCAGTTTTGTTTCTTATATATTAAGACAAGACAAAATAGTTCTTTGAAAAGTACTGAAAAATATTGTATCTTCATATTTAGTCTCAAATAATGCTATAAATAGTTTAACATAAGTTTGCCAACACCATTAGAATACACTCGAGATCTGTTTTAGAACAAGTGAATAATGGAATACTATGTATAGTTTATTTGTAATAGTACTACTGGTAGCGATTGATGTATAATATTCCATGTTACCAAAAATATAACAATGTTATTAGTTCTATTGTTCGTTAATGTATAGATTTCTTCTAGGCATAAGAATAGTTATTCCCGGTTTAACAAACTGGGAAGTTTATTTTTACATTTAAAAAGTAAGATTTTATTTTGTGTAAGACCAATATGCAATACATATCTATGAATAAATTTTGTTTTTTTTTATGGCAAGACTCGCGTCTTCTTCCTTTTTGACATTTTTTAAATATATATGTAGGTTTTTACTTTAGATTTAATTAATTTTTAGTTACGCACGGGTATTAGAGCATATTGTGTCTGTATGTTTTGGCTGTCGTAGTATCGCATCAGCTTGGTGTTTAGTCGTTACTGTAATAAACGCGCATGAATTTATTTTCGCGCGAGTTATATTAGGCAGCGTTTTCGAAAAATCACGAAACGAAAGCTCCCAGGCGGCTTGACTTTTTCCGACACATTTATCCAACAATTATCGTAACCTATAGTATTACAACCAACCCTTGACCTTTTCTGAAATGGAAGAACAATTTAAAAGAGAAATTGTTAAATCTTTTTAAAGAAATTACCACATGCATCTACTATTTTAAAGTCTATACGGTTTTCGAATTCAGTCTGTATCGATACTAATACTAGCTGTTGCCCGCGACTTCGTCCACGGCAATTTCTGTTATTATGATTAATCTATACTTCTATACTAATATTTAAAGCTGAAGAGTTTGTTTGTTTGTTTGAAGCGATAATCTCAGAAACTACTGGTTCAAATTGGAAAATTCTTTTTGTGTCTGATAGTCCATTTATTGAGGACGGCGTTAGGCTATAAAACATCATGCTGCCACTAATAGGAGTAAAAAATCATTAAAAAATGTTTTCAAAATTGGGGAAAATTGTTCATCTATATTAATTAATCTTAATAACAGAAATTGCCGCGGACGAAGTCACGGGCAACAGCTAGTTTATTTATATATCTACTAGCTTTCACCCGTGGCCTCGGGAACAATTTTTCCCGGGATAAAATGTAGGTAGGCCCCAGACTGTAGATATGCAAAATTTCATGACGATCGGTTCAGTATATAGAGCGAGAAGGCGTCACAAACAAACTCACTTTTGCCGTTATAATATTAGTTAGGATTGTAGAAAAGAAATACATTTCTGATACAAAATACTAATAATGTGAAACGACTAGACATAGAAAGACTTTTATCCAGCCATTAGACACAATACAAGGCTAAAAAAACAACTGCCCTGTTCTAAAAAAATATAGGTATATTTTTTTAGAAAAAATAAAGGTATATTTTTTTAGAAAAAATATAGGTATATTTTTTTAGAAAAAATATAGGTATATTTTTTTAGAAAAAATATAGGTATATTTTTTTAGAAAAAATATAGGTATAAGTATTTTGATGATACAGCCAAATCTTTTAAAGCATTTGAAAGTTACGCTTTTATTACTACCATACCAACTACATTTATAGTATTCTATTCTGACCCTACATTATACATATAATTTTCACTACTCAGAATCTAGTTCAAACGAGTTCCACAGTATGGGCACAGATAACTAAATAGTTACATATGGGGCCCCTTTGAAGCACTCCACAATGTTTCATGATGTATATGTTTTATGATATGAGATGGAGCCATGCCATATAGATGTGGCAGATGTGATATTTGATAGTTCCTCAATTAAAACTATATTGTATAAAAACATTACTGCGGTTACGAGAACAGTGAGAAATAATAAATAATAAATAATAATAAATATATACGGACAAATCACACAGATTGAGCTAGCCCCAAAGTAAGTTCGAGACTTGTGTTATGGAATACTAACTCGACGATACTATAGTTTATAACAAATACATATATAGATACACATCCAAGACCCAGGCCAATCTGAAAAAGATCATTTTTCATCTTGACCTGGCCGGGGATCGAACCCGGTCACTCTGTGTCGCAGGCTGGCGTGTTGACCGCTGCGCCACGGAGCTAGTCAAAAAGAAATCTACCAAACAACTTGTTCCTAAGGAACAAGTAGCAGCAGAATGCAAAAATTATTTGCAGAAATGTATGAGCTAGTAAAAAAATATTAAATAATATCAAAACCCATCAAATTAAATAGGCTGTTATTGTGCTAAATAAATTATATTACATAATAAAAAAAAAAAAATAATGAGCTCTCTTTAGTAATAATAAAACAAAGTTAATTACAGCTAATATTTACAAATTATTAGATATAACATCTAAGTAATAAACTTTGTCACTAATAAATAAAACATACATAAATATGTACATTACTTTGTCATTTTACATTTTAACAAATAGGTAGCATTTTAATAATTTAAGACATAAAAAAGTATATGTAGTACTAGTTGTTCTTCAGTGCACTCAAATCAAAATTAGCTTGCATGTTTAATGGTCTTCCTTCATTAGAAAATTTTGTGATGGGCATTCTTTGTACAGCATCTTTTGTGCCTTCATTGAATTTGCCTATCGCATCATTTATATTTAGTTCATTTTGTGGCACTGATATGTTTAGATACCTTGTCCTCTCTTTTTCTAAATAATTCACTCTTTCTTTTAATGTGACATTGTCATCCTTTAGCACTTCCACTTGTAGCACTAACTGATCGACAAGTGAATGCAAGTTCTGACTTAATGTCTGCAACTCTTCTATAACTATATCTTGTGTCTTCTCTACTTTTCTTCCATCAGTCACATCTGCTTTGCTTGCTGTATCCTTTAATATTCCCTTTTCGCTGTCTTTTTTATTTGACAATGTTTGCAGCAATGCATCATTTTCATTGATTGTTCTGTAAATAGCAACTTCTAATTTTGTACATTCATTACCTTGCAGATTTTCTAATGGCTCTTTCCCTAAGCATTTTAGATTGTCCATGGCCCTTTTGACACGCACATATTGTTCTTTCTTACTTTTGATTAAGTCCTTTTGTTTCAGATGGTAGCTGTGCTGTAAAGTGATAGATTCTAATGCGACAGAAGATGTAGTGGATTTCATTGCATCAAGGAGTAGTTCGGCTGCATTATGGTGGCATTGCATGGCTTCATCGTACTTGTTGTTGATGAGGTGGGCCTCGGCACGTCGATGTTGTTGGTGGGCCTTGAATAATAACATATTATTTCAATAAGCCTTTTCAAATATGTACATAAATAAATATAACAGCAATAGATACTTACTAAATTCAGAGGATGAGATTCCATTATCGAGGTCAAGAAATACCAACGGTAAATAAAATAGTACGTATTTATGTTCAAAAAATTCCAAAACCAAAATAAAACTCCTGCCTGTCCTAAAGTTCTCTGTGCTCCTGTCATCCTTCACTCATGTCACTGTCAGTGTCAGTGTCTAACAAATGTTTTTTTTTTTCATATTTGTTTTATGGCATTTGGCTTTCTATGCCATTTGCCCATCATATTTTTATACATGTTATCAACGAAATGGTGATGTAATTTATTTCGTTGATTCAATGGAGCCCCTCGCGACAATTCCCACGAATCCACTGCCTTGATCACAGACGACGCAACGAGGCGAGACGGTCTACCAACCCGCTAACTAAATCTCACTACAGCCGCACTGTGACAGTCTATTTCAGTTATTCCACTCATTGTTCGTCAACATGGGCGTTTATAACACCAACTTACACCGATTTCACATTATAAAGTCCACTAGAAATAATTTACAAAACAATCCAAAACACAAGCCGTGCTCTTCGCCGAAATTCCCGCCAAGAACTCTCTCTAGCAAATATTCTGTCTCCTTTTTAGGGTTCCGTACCCAAAGGGTAAAAACGGGACCCTATTAATTTCGCTACGCTGTCCGTCTGTCTCTCTGTTTGTCTGTCTGCCCGTCTGTCACCAGGCTGTATCTCATGAACTGTGATAGTTAGACGGTTGAAATTTTCACAGATGATGTATTTCTGTTGCCGCTATAACAAAAAATACTAAAAAATAGAATTAAATAAATATTTAAGGGGGCTCCCATACAACAAACGTGATTTTTTGCTTGTTTTGCTCGTTATTGATAACGGCAACAGGTAGACACTTGAAATATTCACAGAATATTTAGATAAACATTCACTTTAAAAATAAATAATTCAATAAAAATATTTTTTTTATTAAATGGGAAAGAGAGAATGGACTTACATTTAATAAAAAAAATATTATTTCTCATAAAAAAGACATGATTTTTTTGCCGTTTTCATAGATAACGGTACGGAACCCTTTGTGCGCGAGTTCGACTCGCACTTGGCCGGTTTTTAATTTACTTGTTTTTCAGCGTTAAGCTTTCTACTCCTTTTAGCCCTTAATATATTATTTTCAATGTGTTTGATTGAATTAAATGTTTCTTGTTTCCTTTAAATATTTTTTTTTTATCAATAAAACTTTATTACATGATAGAGTTTTTCTGCTTAGAAATGTATTCTTTTCACCAATGTGCTATTTTAGAAGGTCTTACAGCCACACGAAACAAATTTATTCAATAAGCCTATTGATATTATTTACTTATAGTAGAGCCACGCTACCAGCAATATTAATTTTTGCTAGTAGTTTGAATGGGCCGGATCGTCCGGGGGAGTACCACACTCTCACAGAAAATCGACGTTTGAGAGCTTTACCGCTCCCTATGTTGCGTTCGGTGAATGAGAGAGCCGGAGGCCCATCCTCTCCACCACCATTTCCTCTCTCCCTCCCATGTCCTTTCCCCAACTCCTTGAAAGGCCGGCAACGCAACGCTCCTGTGTATTGCAGTTGTCCATTGGCAGCGCTGATTGCTTACCTTGAGGTGACTCGCTCGTTTGCCTTTCTATACCATAAAAAAATATTGTGGTTGTACTTCTAGAGACAAAATATAAACCTGATGCCTCAAGTTTATTAAGCTATTCTTCTGTAATGTCTAGATAACACACATTATCAATCATAGGAATAATGAGAGAATGGACTTACATGATTGCTTAGAAATATTATGTATTGTTTGTGAACTTGGTGAAAAAACAACATTAATTAGACAGGATTATACTCTCTTTAAAAAAGAACCTGAAAAAAAAATAAACCTTTTGTCAAGAGCTTCTGGTCAAGGGTCAAGAGTTCTGAGTTGTCAGTGGCGCGTCAGATTCTGAGGAAAAGATAAAATAATTCTATTTTGTTCGATCGATTAGATCTCAAAAGTATTATCATAATGCCTAGAACAACATTAGGCAAACATTGGAGCAAAAAGAAAAACGAAATATTAAATAGGAGGCACATGTCTACTTCGAAGAAAATTTTAGCTTACAAAGTATTTTTGAGACCATTGCTTATGTATAACTGGTTTCAGCCTGATGTTGTTCCTATAAAAAAGCTCGAAATACAAGCCCTAAGAGATATTTTTGGTATATCCATTAACAGTCGTCAGCTTTACGAACAATACACGGACCTGGATGTAACAAAATATTTGAAACTAGAGGTTTTTAGATGGAGGCGAGCAACGGGCTCCCACGAATCCCATGTCAAGGAAATGCTGCATTCAATGTCTAGTTGTGCCGAAGATCCTACGCAATATTTTACCAGAGCTCACTACAAACGTCGCTGTACTGCTCACCGTGAAGTTTGTGATGAAAACGATAGTCCTCCGAACTCTCGAGTAGAGAACGAACCTGCAAATCCTGGATGTCCGGTACAACTCCGCAGAAGTTCTCGTTTAACTCAGAAGATAAGTCGATCGTAAATTCGGAGACTGTCTATTGAGACATGATGTACCTGCATATCTTCGTTATATTATTAATAAAAACAGATTTTGTATAGTAATGTGATTTATTTTTAATACAGTTAATCTTACAGGAAATACAGTACTTTAACTTGGCCAGGTACCTACTATGACCCCAGATTTGAATTTACCCCCTTGATAAGGTAGCAGCCGTCTTGTTTGATTTCCGGTTTCTTATTATTTTAGCCGACGTACATACGAATAGTATTCGCACTAAAATTAATCGGGAGCTTCTTCCACATTGCTATTACTCCTTTGATTTATATTTATTCCTTGATTTGTATATATTTTAGAAGGTATCCGATGACTTGTAGTAGGGATCAGCCTAGGCTGATCCCACCAACGTACGCGCTTTTTTCTACGAGACGGGTGTCTTCTCAGGGCTCGTTTCTCACGCCTTATTAACTCACTCCAAGACATCCTCTCATTTTTTATATGTTCTACGACGTCAGCGTTATGGTAGCTACAGTATACTAATCCGATATTGGGTCGCAATCTATTCGGATGCCTGTGAGGAAAACTGGATTTAAAAATTTCGAGGAGGATACTGCTTTCAAATCGCATAAGTTTTCCACACACAAAATCATCCAAAGTCCACAATTCGCAACCATATGTTAGGATGGGTCTTACGAACATCTTGTAAAGTTGAAATTTGGCCTGCTTGGGAAGTTCTGGATTACACAGCATCGCCCAGTGTCGATGACACCACAGCCTGGCGCAGCGTACTCTCTCAGCCGTCTCAACAGCCGTTCGCTCTGTGTCTAGTTGAGGTATTCCTAATCTCTGTAGGGCTCTACAGTTGTCTGTTTGCATTATAACTTCATCTTCAAGAAATTCAAGCTCCCTGAGATATTTCTGTATTCTGTTCTGAGTGTAGAAATTACAATTACAATAGGTACTTATGACATTGACACAGACAAATCACATTGACATACTAGTTTAAGTAACAAGTAACTGATTCATAATGATTCTTGGACTAAATAAAAAAAAAAAAAAGGTTGGGTCAAGTGGTATACAGCGTTGCCAGAAGGTTACATTTCTTATATTTTTCGTAACTTTTGACCTTCTCGCGTAACATGTAATATTTAAGGCAATTTTCGTAACTTTTGAGAACAACGAGTTTGTAATACTAGATTTTGATTGCAATTCAACGCATTCGATTTGAACGCACCTAAAACTGGTGCGTTTAAAAAGTATTTCACTACATATCACACTCAGAGATGGTTCTGAAATAGAAAGCGCCATATTCATCAATTTATCATATCATATAAATAGTCTTGTCTTGTTAATACGTAATTTCGGTACTCCAGCCAGAGTAATGATTACCCAGTAAGGTATAGACATCGTGATGATCTAGATCTTAGAATATATTTTTTTGTGTTTTGGTAAAGACAGACTTAAATATGACACAGACATAATAATGGGACAGGGCAGGTTGGTACAGGTTTAGGTGGTATCTTCTCTATCTCTATTATTATAAACAAAAGTCACCGCCGGTAAATGCGCGATATGGTCGACCGATAAATGCCGCAAAGCGTTATGCTATATGTTAGTGACCACTTTATAGGATAGCGCTGTGTGGAGGGTTATACTCCGACCCCAAAAACATGTAAATTAAAAAAATTACAATATTGTAACTTTTGCTGCAAAAATGTAACATTTCAGGAAACGAAACGTAACTTACGACTCAAGGGCCCTGGCAACACTGGGTATATATGAGACAGGAATCAAATCTTTTGATTTTTAATCATCTTAAAATTAATTTATTATGTGTTTAAATGAGTCATACTATAAAATATTGTCATAGCTATGAAGTAATTTGTTTATTTTGTAGGTATTTTAACGATTTAGATATGTTTCAGTGTAAAATAAGTGTCTCATTATTTTCCTCCAAATGGGGTAAAAATAAAACATTGGTGGTGAAAAATGCAACATCCTTATATTTCCATAAATTGCAATATTTGGCTTATTCAAGGTTTACTGTGCGACAGGGCGGTTAATAATGATACTTTCTATGTTGACAACTGAATCATAAAAGTTTTTATCAAGCTCTAAAAAAAATACAGAAAAATAACGTGACATTTCGTTAAGCAATATTTGTTCTACACTATTTCTTCATTATTTTAAAGAAATATTAAATCAATATGAAAACAAAACATCTTTTTGTAGAAAAAATTACAATTTGTTATAATAAACACAAAGTTATGATAAAATCCACAACATTATCTATCTACGCTTATTCAATACTAGCATATTAAACAGTCTTTTAATTTCTTTATTATATCAATATCTGAGATCAGCCATAAGATCAATAAGAGTAATTAAAAAATTAAACGAAATTTGTAATAAAATAATACTCATTCAATACGGTATTTTTTAAAGTCAATATCAAACATTAATGAACCTCTTTTGCGTTTTTGCGTTGGAGATGTTTATTTCATGATGACCTCATCTTTTAGAATAGAGTATTTTATGTGGACGGCAGGATAGACAAAGAAAATTTTCTTTGATCTTTTAAGATAAACCACTGATACATTTTCTTCATAGATTCCGTCAATTTGAGTATTTTGTTATACTATTCATAGCATGTCCCACAAGTATAAAATTCCCAACTTCGTAAGTTGACTCACTTGTATTTTCTGTAGTGGCATCTTCAGAGGTTTTTAATGTCGGGATCACGTTAACTTCGGTCTCGAGTGGTTCATCTTCTTGTTTATTTTCTGCCTCATAGATCTCGTTTGAGCAGCTAGCTGCTTGCTGGCTAATTGCAGGTGTACCCACATTGAATTCTCTATCACATTCATCCTCAATAATATTTGCCAAAGTGTAATTTTCAATATCACTTTCATCGTCATATTGAACGTCTATATCAGAGACCAGATCTGAATCTGTATCGAACTCCTGTCGACACATTGTTCGTACCCGTTTTTTAGTCTTTGGTTTTTGTTTAGTCTTGGTTGTCTTCTTTTTTTTCTCTTTGTTTAGATTTTCAATACTCTTTAGGTAATCTTCGGTTGTTAAAACTTTACCTTTGCCATTTATTTTTCTTCTTTTGGCTGTGGTCGGGGTTGTTTGCTTAATTTTATCTAGAAGTAACGTTTGAAATGAGCAGGATGGTTTAGGACTTTCAAATAGGTCAACTTGAATGACAGAAGGTCCGGGTTCTAACAGCGATGGTCAAACACACGGTGATGTATTGTCCAGCAATAAGGGCGTGATGCGTTCTACGTTATCATTTTCTGAAGTCTCAAATATATCTAATGGATTAGGGATGGCCACATCTAAACCTTGAGCTTTATTGAATCTCTTTAGTTTTTCTGGATCAAGGCGGTCCTTTGGGTAAGCATCTTTGTTCACTGGATAAATTCCTGTTACATTGAATGATCTCTTTATTACATCTTCTGACACTCCTTCACGCCAGACTTCCCCTAAAAGATTGCAAAATTCTGATTTCGTAAGAGGTCTTTGGTTTAATCTTTGCAATAAGTCTTTCATTTTCATTTGTATTCCATTTGTATTTAATCGGCCCGAATAAACTGCGATCCATTGGTTGCAGTAAATCTGTGGTATGGGCTGGCAACTTCAGTAGCGACACATTTTCACGTAATGCTAGTTCAATCGTAGCTGGATCTAGATGAGTAACATGTCCGTCGAAGACTACAAGCAATGGTCTCTCCTCCACAGTCTTGCAAAAGTTGGCAAACCACTCGTTAAAAATGCTGGTCATCATCCATCCATTTTCCGAACATGCATAAGTCGTTCCTGGGATATCATTAGTTCCTTTCCAAGAGCTCCAGAGATTTTGACATTTAAATATTATCAACGGTGGCAATAATTTCCCATTTGCAGAAGCGCATCCTAAAACAGTTGTGTTTTCTTTTCCAGACCCCTGAAAGAAAATAATATTCCATATAAATATGTTTATTATTGTTATTGTGATAAATTCATCAAGGCTATACTAAACTTAGAGTAAGTTAATAATAAAAGTACCAACCTGTATAATTCTGTGAGCCTTCTGACCCTTTTTGTAACTCCTTTAATTATTGTTATTGTGATAAATTCATCAAGGCTATACTAAACTTAGAGTAAGTTAATAATAAAAGTACCAACCTGTATAATTATGTGAGCCTTCTGACCCTTTTCTGTAACTCCTTTAACACGTCCTGGATCATAAGAGAAGTATGTCTCATCTAGATTCCATACATTTTGTGGTTTGTCGTGCAAATTCAAAGAAGTCATTGTCTTGTCTAATAAATCATAGAAGTGATAAATAATAAAAGGATCACTGGTAGCTTTGCGCCGAGATTTTTCCAATTGTTCTAATTTTTTTGTTACTAATCCATTTCTTTCAAAGAATGAAATCATCCAGTCCTTGCCAGGGTAGTCATTTTTAAAATTATTTTTGATGTTATTTTGAACCACATAGGTCTATATTCTACTATATTCTTGATCTCTTGTCTTGTTAGCCTTATTCCTGAAATTATAATGCTGTCTTTAATTATAATTATATTTTTACCTAAAGTTTTGGATGCCTTATATTTACCCCACCTGACCCTAAATATAAAAAAACCGGTCAAGTGCGAGTCGGCCTCGTGCACGATGGGTTCCGTACCGTTAATAAGTTAAAAATTATTTAAAATATTTTTATTATATGATGTAACTAAAAACTTATACTTTTCGCAACGTTGCTTCGTACCAAATTTCAAGATTTTGAGTTCACCTCAGGAGTTCACGGGAAGTACCCTGTAGGTTTTGATGCCCATGTGAATGTCGAACATTGCGGCATAAAAATTACAAATCTTTTTTTTATATGATGTAACTAAAAATTTACTGCCTCCGTGGTCCAGTGGTTAAGGCGTTTGCCTGTTGGGGTCGTGGGTTCGATTCCCACCGGAAGCATACTTTGTTAAGTTGTTTCCAGTTTGGTTAGGACATTGCAGGCTTGAATCACCTGATTGTCTGATAATAAAGATGATTCCGTACTCCGAAAGGCACGTTAACCCTTTCACGCACAAAACTAGTACGCAAATAATTTTGTGGATATGAGTGCTTCGAGTTATTTATTATAGGGTACTTTAAGCTTATATACCATAAAAAATAAAAATATACGAGTGGGTTTTTAGAAATAGCATGGGACACCGCTGTCCCAATATGCGTCAAGGGTCGGCAATCACTGGTTTCAGTGGTATATAATATCTTGGTTTTTCTCACGTTTTATCAAAAAAAAAACAACAAATAATTATTAAAAATAACATTTATTTAACATAATATTCAAATATGGTAATCAGCAAAGCAATTTCTGTTAGTTGTAAAGCATTTCTGTTAGTAGTTCGTTATTGCAAAAGTGCAAATTTCGTTGAAGTTCTTCAAATCTTGATAGAGGCATAACTTTAGCTATATAAGGGACGCCCATGTCGGGTTCAGTAGACCAATAATTTCTCAGTGCGGGCAATACATGATAGCCCATGACAAAGTTCACACCAATAAATGCTGTAATTTCTTGGAGGTCTGTTGTGAAAACAGAACCATTTTGATTAGCATAGCGTATACATTCTGGAATTATCATGTCTTCAATCAAAGTTTTATTTTTGTAACAGACTCAAATACATCTAAAGGTGTAAGAGAGCTTGATTGCTGACAGATATTAATCTTGCCAGATTCATAATCATTATCGGAAAAATTATAGGGCCGATATGTATTCCTTCTCCACTTGAACTCTGGAACTGAGCCAAATTGAACTGATAGTGCATTGTCAAGTTGTGGTGGATCATGGCATGGGACGATGAAGAAGGGCTTGCGGTGCGGTCAGCGTCTGGTCCTGGCGCAGATGTAGATTTTGATAAATCAGCTGGCTCAATTATCACCTGCACCACCCCAGCTTGCATATCTTGTAGTAAAAAAGACTGGTCTTCTTTATCCAAAATTAGCGCATCTTCATCGTCACTATTGTCCGCCATTAGGTACTCCTCGACATCTGCGTCGGTCAAACGAAACAGCCGTGTACCTCTACGTGCCTAAAACAAAACATATATAAATATTGAAAAATAATGATAAACACACGACAAACCTAATAATATGTATGAACGTAGTTTCCGACCTTTCACGCATATTGGGACGCCGATGTCCCATGCAATAATTTTTATATTTTAGTTATATAAATATTAATATTCATAATAAATAATTTTATAATCACTAATATTACTTACCATTCTTACTTAGTTTCACACAAATAATCCCAACAAGTTAATAAATATATTTCAAATTCACTTGGGAAAATTGTTTACAGGAGCGCGCCAAAACGACCAGAAAGAATGTAGACATTTTCTTATTTTTTTCGCGCGCAATGCTACCAACCGTATGCAAAAATAAAGATTCATTCGGAAATAATACTTTAATGTGGCCAGTGATTAAAAATTATTATCTGTATCGGCATAATTACAAATTTTATTTAGGGGACACCGGTGTCCCATTTACGTCAAAGGGTTAAGCCGGTGGTCCCGGCTGCCATCTGGTAGTCGTTAAAGGAACCACGTCAGAGGCCGAGAGGCGGTTCCGAAGAACTCTGACACCAGGGTGTGCATGGTCGATTGACCGTGACACCTACTCGAAATGATGATGTTAGTCATCATCATTTCGAGTAGGTGCCACAATTAAAAAAGCAATTTATGCTTTTCGCAATTTTTCCTTTAGCTGTGCTACACGACGTCACGGGAAGTACCCTGTACGTTTTGATTCCCGTGCGAATGTCGAAAATTGCGGCATAAAAATTAAAAATGTTTTTATTCTATGATATAACTAAAAATGTATGCCTTTCGCAATTTTTCCTTTAGCTGTGCTATATGATGTTGCTTCGTACCAAATTTCAAGATTTTGAGTTCACGGGAAGTACCTACCCTGTAGGTATTGATTCCCTTGCGAGATCCGAAAATTATTAATAATATTTTAATGTATGAAATTATAAAAAATGTTGCTTTTCGCAGTTTTTCCTTTAACTGTGCTATAAGAAGTTGCTTTGTACCAAATTTCAAGGTTCTGAGTTCACGGGAAGTACCCTGTAGGTTTTGATTCCCTTGCACGAAAATTACAAAACTACGCGAAAATCAGCGGCATGAACGGCTAAATCTTTTGATTGCTTTGGCTTGTTAGTTTGATTTTTTTACAGCTGCAAGGGACAGTAGACTTGAGTATTTGATAATCATATACACTCTGTTCAAAAAGTTTGGGGGCGCTGATGTTTTTCTAGTAGAACGACATGATTCCTCATTCGACATAGTTTTGAACAAATATCGCATATGATGATGTATAGGTACGTTTTTATAACAAGTTTTTATAACCATCATCTATAGGTCTTTTTAGTCTCCACTACAGGAGTATGACCCTCTCTGTGTAGGCCAAATCCTCTGTCTGCTCTGGCCAAGTATGGCTCCGGTAGTACAGACTCTGTACTACCGGAGCCATACTTGGCCTACACTCTCCTCGCTGGCCAGACGGGTTGAAGAGGTTTCATTGGTGTTTATTAGCTTTGTTTAGCTTGTATTTCCTAGATATAGATAGAAAATTCAAAGGTGTAAAAAAGTTACTTTGTAGAAATGCTTATTATAGTACTGAAGATTTCTTTTAAGACAATATTTTTTGGTTTGACCTTGAGTGGACACCTCGTAATCTTTATATAAAAGGAGAAGCTGACTGACTGAATGATTGATTGACATATCAACGTAGGACCTAAACTAAAAGGGTTAGAAACTTTAAATTTTGCACAGGGGTTCCTTTTATAACGTAGGGGAGCACTAACAAAGGATTTTTGGAAATCCATCCCGTAAAGGGGAAAACGGGGGTGCAAAAATTAGTATGAAACGTTTTTGAAGTTATTCTAATGAAATTCAGCATGAAGGTTTTTTACTGAAAGGCATGAAAAACGAGGAAAATATTTTTTTCAAAATTTTTCCCTTAGGGGGTTAAACGGGGGCGAAAAGTTTGTATGAAACGTTGCCGTTTTTGAAGTTATTCGAATGAAATTCAGCATGAAGGTTCTTTATTGAAAGGCATGAAACACGAGTTAAATATTTTTCTCAAAAATTATCTGTTAAGGGGAAAAACGGGGATTAATTTTTATTATTTATGATTTACAGCAATAAGAACGGATTTTTAGAACTTCAACCCCTAAGGGGGTGAAATAGGGGGTTGAAGTTTATATGGAATTTTCTCATTTCTAGGCAAAGATTGTAAACTAAAATTGTAAGTTGACGTCGATTGAAGAAAATGCGCTGGGCAGCTGTTTGTTGCCGCTTCTTCTCACTTCGCTTTGGAAGCGGCACTAAACTTAGCCATAAGTAGGTACATTACATTACTGACGTCTACAATTCACATTTGAAAATATATCTGATTAATAAGTGTCCAAAAGACCTACATTAAATTACGTTTTGAATTGAACCATGTAGGTAGTTTGTTAGTTCCTTTTTCGGCCACATCTACTTTTTATTCTCTACACTGTCTTAAAATGAAGTAAAAGCAGTTTGTACTTTGAAAGAAGCAGCAGCGTCCTTAATTCCTAAGCCTATTATTTTTCCGAACAGAGTATTATAAGGACTTTTAAGTTTATCCAAGACCATAGTGCAATCTTACCTAAAACATTTAAAATGCGATAAGGGCAGAATAGTTGGTATTATGACTTAAAATTTAATTCAGGGCGTGTTATTAAATCTTTGTGCTTTACCATCATAACTAGCGCTACCCAGATGGGTAGCGCTAGTACCTAAGATAATAAAAGGATGGTAGTATATAGATATATACTACCATCCTTTTATTATCTTAGGTACTCCTAAACCCATAGATAACAATGACTCCTAAACCCGATTAAATCAAAAATCTAGTTTTGTACTTCGGTAGTGAATTACTTGTAGTATTTCTTGGTATAATTTATCAAATGCAAAATAATTAAAAGTAATACCAATATTAATTATTATCTACTAACTAGTAGGTAATTTACTACTAAAGTACATTTTTTTTTTTTATTTGGGATGGAGGCACTAATTTGGCTGAACTAAGCCCCGAATATACATATATCCGATTTACATATGAAATGTCTTCGATAAGTATGTTTATGATGAAAAACTGTAGCTACCTAGGTCAGAACAAAAACGGAAAAATATGACCCATTCCTGTTTTTTTTTATGAACTGATGCGAGACTTTCGCCATGCAAGTGTCTTTGTATGTACCTATACGTAGATAGGTATGAGCTAACCGTGAAAAAATGTTTAAAAATCTTCCACTATTGTTCTGCAATGTTGATGCTAAGAACCTCATAACGCTGGTTTGTTACGGTTACCTAGCGGGTCGACGTCATTCCACATGAAAGTAGGTAGTGCCGGCCTTAGATACTCAAGCGCCCGTGGCGCAATACTTGCCTGCCCCCATTAGTTGAAAAGGCGCATCTAACATTTATCCAAAAATCCTTTTTATATTTATCCAAAGTTTCTTATTATAGTCGAAATCAGAAAAAAATGCGCTACTGAATTTTTTATTTTTATTTTTGTTGCTCGCTTCACCACATTTTTAGCACAACGAAAAAGTTATCCTATACTTGATTGATTTTGGAATTACAACACACACACATTACTAGGTCCATGCACATAACACTATTGAAAATTGATATCTAATCAATAAAGAAATATTGATCCGTTAAGCAAATTTTTCCTTTGACTGGCTGAATCCAAAACCATTTAGAGATATACTCATAAATACGCTAAAATAACAATCAAATTTTAAGAACAAAAATTACTAATATTTTCAATAAGTAAATTATGCGCTTTGTCACGTCATGTCGGGTCGCATTTATTCTAGCCCCGAAGATGATTTTCTCGAAAAACAATTTGTTTCATAGTTAATACTCGTAGACGTCATACTTTTACTTAGCATATTGATATTGCGCCCTTAAATCTTAATGATCTTATAATTATGCCTAATTCTAATAAAATAAAAAGCGGTCGTGAAAATAACCTCTCTTTTAGAAAAGTTAAGTATATAAATGAAAACTGTGAAAAATAAAGAAATAGTTTCCGACAGTTTTAATTCATTATTAACTATTTGTGCAAAAGGCACTAAATATAGAGTAGGTATCCATTCCTATCCCATTAATAACTACTAGATAGTTCGCTGCGGACTTGGACCTCACGGGTATTTTATTTTTCCTAATAATTTCGTTAGCTCACAACTATTAAACCGATTTTGATAAAGTAGTGTGATTGAAATAATCAAAACATTATTTTAATCATACTCATTAAATTTTAGTCACCAAGTCTTATTTCAAATTGTCATACATAGATACAATGATGATCACGCTTTCCTTACTTTCTTGTAAAATAAGTTACATTCATCTCTATCCAAAGAAACAAACAATAATACAATATATTTTATATCATCATCATCATCAGGTTCTTTTTAGTCTCCACTACAGGAGCACGATTATATTTTATATATTGGACTTTAATATTCATATTATTGATGCTATCACTTATAATCATTATCATGGAATTTTTTTAAATTTCTCAACTCTGTCTGTTCTATTTATCTTATTAATTTATTTGCGTAAATTAAAATAGACGTCCTTACGTTTATTAATAAACCGGAAATCATAAAAAAAAAAACTCGATTTTGTGTCGTGTTACATGCACCTTTTCTACTATCGGAGGCAGTTGCGCACTCCTTTTTTATAAAACGGATTACGAGCCATGAAGCACTTTAGTTGGAAAACGGAATTGAGCGAAGTTAATTTTAAATATCGGAATTAATTAAAAGAAAAATAGGCTTTTAACTTATTTACCTACATTCGTAAGGAGTCCAATAATTACTGGCACAGACAGACACCCCTTAAGTCAACGTGCCCTAGGCAAACCGATCAGCCACCTGTCCCTAAACCCAGCGCTACAAGTAGCTCATTTGAAAGGTTGCGTTGCTGGCAGAACCATGCTCAAGTACGGAGCATTCCTTTTCCTGTTGAACTCGGCTTGTGCGGCTAGCATACAGTGTTCCGTAGCCGATATAAAGAGTCTCCTAGAAGGATGTGATCGTCTCTCTGGCTTGAACCTCACTAGCGTCGGAGGGACTATCGTCAATGAGCACAACTGCGATGTCCTACTGCCGAAACAAGTTTTCATGGAGGAGCCTCTCTTTCAATATTCCTTAGCAGATTCGGTAATATAAATTTTATTTGATTTTCAAGAACCTATTAGAATAATTTTGGTGTAGGTGAAATTAAGCACATTGATGAGAATTTGATGTACTTAATGGAAACGAGTGTTCCATTAGAAATAAGTTTAAAAAAAAAAATTGGATATACAACTTTACTAAGCATTTTCGCCAAAAGTCGCCGTTTTTAACAAAATTAGGTAGCTAGTTAATAAAATGGCTTCACAAGGCTAGATATTAAATAACATCCTTTTTTTCAATATTAAATTTATTTCAAATAGGGATATTTCTCGAAGAATTTCGGTATATATAAATATAAGTAGGATGGAATAAAAAAGTATATATTTATATCCAGACTGGAATTTGGCATTTAGATACTAAAACAGTTTAGAATTAGTTGATAATAACTTGTATTTTACAGAAAAAATTCTACACGGTGATAATGGTAGACCCTGATGCGCCTCCACAAATTGATGGCGAATTTTATTTGCACATGTTGAAATCGAACATTCCCGTAAGTAATTACGATTGACTAGCGATTTGTTTTTCTTCATTTTGTTGAACTTGTAATATTTACTTATATTTGATTGCTTTACCTGCAGGGTCTCGCGTTGAAAACGACGGAGAGCAGCAAAACCTCAGGGATTGATTATCGAGGTAAGGCAGCCCGGAAAAGCAGCGCCACATTGTATATGATTTCCCATTAAAATATAGAAACAAAAATTCATTCAAATCAGTTGTTCAGCAAATCAAATTTGGCGACATACCAACGGCACCGGGTCCAATAGTATTTTTAAACCGGAACCCATTGAAATATGCATACAACATTTTATGCAAATCGTTTGTTCGAGTTTGGTGATAACTCATACAGTAGAATTTACCCGAAGCAGCGCCACGTACCTGGTACAATTTTCTTATTAAACCATTCACAAACCCATTGCAATATAGACACACAGTATTTCATCCCAATCGGTACAGCCTATCAGAGTTAGGTGACAACCGCTTTTTTTATAAAAATCATATACCTATATTAAGATATCAGTATCGATAGGTACTCGTAATAATAACCACGGTACAATGCAAGTTGTTAGCATCTCATTTTCTTACCTACTGTCAGATATAAGATATATGTGATGAACAAATTGCGGAGCTTGGAAGCTTTGGCTGTGAGCACCACCGGTACCGATGTCAAAGTTCAATCCTACCTGTGATGTTTTCCACACATATTTTGAATTGAGTTATCAGAAATTTATATATTCGTATAGCCTCCGGCAGGGACTCAAACATCATTGTATAGGATACACATTCATAAGGGTTATACACTAAATCTGTTACATAATAAGAATTATTACTGTAACATCTATTTGGGTATTTTAAACCTGTTTTGCTCTTAACACTAATAAAAGTGTAACAGATATAATATTTTCTGTAACCAACCTGTTAGAAAACTGTTGTACAGTTGTCTATGTATGTGTTTACGCCACGGAGGTTTACATAGTTCGTATCCGCATAAGCTTTTCTCAAGCACGTGTGCGTGAGCTGTCGTATAGTTATGCGAATGTAAACCTAAACCGTGTGGTACCCGCCAGAGTAGAATAGGACCACTCCAAGTCTTCCCGGGGATGTTGTAGAAAGCGACTTAGGAAATACAAGCTAAACAAAGCTTATAAACATCTGAGAGACCTCTCCAACCCGACTGACCAACGTGGAGAGTGTAGGCCAAGTCTCTAGTAGTACAGAGAGGGTCGTGCTCCTGTAGTGGAGACTAAAAAAAGCTGATGATGATGATAAAACCTTATTGCCTGTAATAGTTATTAACACTTATGAACGGTATTTTTGAAAACAGATTGAAAGTGTTACATTTAACAGAAATAAAAAACAGTGTTCAAAACACTCTTATTTGGATACCGGTAAAGTCCCTCCGATACACGCGTAGAGTACTAACTATACCAATGTAAGCAATATTGGTTAGAGTAAAGTGACTTAACGTGGGTTTTTTCCCCACTTTCCCTACTAACCGCGACCAGTCTACTCTATCTAATGCGCCATTTTACTTTACCATTAATTGGTTACTCTAGCCAAGCTTACTCACGCTGCTGTCACTCTACCAATTTCTATCAATTTCTTTATTTTTTGAGGAGCCCGATGGTCCAGTGGCTATGTGCAATATTAGCGCTTACGTGTATTTAGCAACCCCGGGCGTGGTCCCCACTGGGATGGGTTGACCACAACTGGCATTATAATATATCTAGCTACGCTAAGCCGTTTGTCCCGGTTGTCATCATTGATGTGATGACAGCCATTAAGCTATATCAAATGCCTTTAGGCAGCTTGAAAATCTGACACCCGTGTTGGCCTCTTTCACACACAAAGAACAAACAGACAACCACTTTCTAGTTATCTACTCTACCGAGGCTGTTTACACCGGTTTAGTTAGTAGTATATTAAATACTTACTCTATCATCTACTCTACCGTTTACTCTACGCGTGTACCGGAGGTTTATATAAGTCACCCATCAGTCTTGATGGCCTCCGTGTTGCAGTTATTGTGGCATGAGGGCCTCCGGATTCGATGACAACGCCAGAGAAGTCGTCGGCAAGTCCACGAAGCTTGCTTACGATCAGGTAGAAAATATTAGTACAATTTTCAAATTCGATCAGAGGTTTTTATAAAGGTTCGCGAGGTCCAAGTTTGCGGCGAACTACTAGCTTAATCATACAAACGGCAATCATTAAAAGCTAAAATTTTTTAGTTTGAAAATCTCACAGCCTCTTTCTCGGTGAGACATCCATAAACATTCTCTTTGGATTTTTCAGGATACAAGGCGCCAACGCCACCTCGCGGCACAGGTCCGCATCGCTACATATCCTTGTTGTTCGAGCAAGCGGACGGCAACAACTTCTTACCAATCGTACCACAGTCTCGCAACCGCTTCGTGCTTTCCAACTGGCTGCGCGGGAAAAACCTCTGCGGGCCCGTCGCCGGTATTCAGTTCCGATCGCAGTTCTAGATGGCGCTACTAGTACTGAAATGAAATTGTCTACAACTTCTGATCTGACTAACATTTTTAAATTATTGTATTCAATAATTTAAGGTGGCGTTCGTTACTATTGCGTTTAAATCTGGTTGTAATAAAGTAATATAGGATTTGAGTATTACTTCGAATGATTACCTCCAATTTACAAACATTGGTCCTTCGTTACCCTGAACAATACAATTATTTGTGCGTAAATAAGAAGTATTTGTTCTTATTTTCTATTTCGTGGAAATTGTTTTTTTTTTTAATAATATAGTTATGTACTTTTAAGTCTAATACTTATACCAAACGCTTTATAAAATGTAAGAACTGAAAAAGTGAGCAAAAGTATTTTGGTACTACTCAGCACAATCAGGTAGGTATTTATTATTAATAATTATTTCCTACGACGGAGACTTTACGAGACGTCATGTTTAGATTGTATTTTGGCCAGCGCGAGAAGAGAACCGCTCGCTGGTACATTCTATGTTTTTCTTTTGTCCCAGACCAGCTGGCTTACTTGCTAACTTAGTGTACAACGTTTTACTAGTCACTTCATAATACATTTGCTATTTTAATTAAAAGTATATTAACCTTAATGGATGTTGAAAAGACCATTAAAACCTTTTACACCGTACTTGTCAAAAGTTAGCGAGTAGGCTGACTGCATGGAAGTACTTACTCGTACCTGTCTAGGTAAGTAATATCCATTTCAACACGTACAAACATGATCGATTAGTAAAATCCTACACTGCATTCAATTCCTAAACTCTAAATCAACTTTCTGAAGTGCCAACTTGGTGGTAATTAAAATAAATACAATCTTTTGTTTCATTTGGACAGACGACGTTGAAATAATGGCGCGAGCGTGGCGTAGGCTGCGCGCACGCGACACCTCACCTCACAGAGCCCACGCGTGCTCCTCCTAATTTATACAAACAAATTATTTTCCCATCTTATACTAACTACTGGTTTTATACCTTGTGATTTATTGTTGACAGACAGATAAAACACCATGCAGTTTTATGTTTACCTGGCTGGCTTTTGTCGCATAAATAATGTTGACAACGCTCACTTCCGCCAGTCCGCCGTTATCGTGAAGAACCGTTGGGCGCTCTGATAGTGCTATAACGCTAAAGCACTGTCCATAATTATTCCACTGGACGTAACATCTAGCGTAAGATACAATAGGATTTTTATTTGAAAATAAAGACAAAAATATGGTCGCAAATACTCAGGTGACGTACCTACCTACCAAGTTAGAGCGTGTCAATCTATCTATGTACCTATTTATGTACGTAGTGTAGGTGGATGAATTAAATATCTACTATTTAATTGAATAGGTACCTAATAATGTTCAAGGACTATACAAAGTTTAAAAAATATATTAAGTAATTACATTATATTGGAAACAATTATTAACCGAGAGAGCGAAGCCAGCGAGATCTTTGGTCGTGTTTAGGCGAAAACAATATTAATGAAAGATTTTTAAAAATGGCGTCTTCTCTATGCAATAATTATTCTTCTTAAAATGTAGCTTTATGCTATGTACGCGACATGTTGTCTCCTACCAGAATTCTTTCCTGGAAATTCCAATTTATGATTCTACCCTGGAACAGGTCCTGGTCAGAGGAGGAACTACTGCATTTAAAACGAGAAATTTGTGGGTTATCGGATTAAAATTTAGGCGGACTTGAGCTGGGTTAGTACAAAGATTCGGACACCTGGCATAATCATAATAACTGACCATGATATTATTAAAAGAGTATTATTCATGTGTCTAAACTGTATATATCGGGTGGTACAAAACTATGAAATAATATTTAAGGGGCATGATCAGTCCACGATATTAAACAACTATCCCTAGGGAACATATACATCGAAAGACAAAATAAAAGTTTTGATCTTCCAAAGAAAGTCGATCAGCTGATTGCTTAATTTGTATCGGAGATCGAATTTTTCTTTACATGTTTTGAAGTTAGTCCCATGGGGAAAGTTTTTTAATATTATGGACTGACCATGCCCCTGAAATATTATTTCATAGTTTTGTAACACCCGGTATATGTGTTCTGAACAGCCAAAATTTATCCAAATTCATTGAAATAATTTATTTTATGGTAAAATTAACTTAAGTAATACTTCGTTTAAAGTCGAATGGTGAAAATTATCCGGCTATTGTGATATTTTGCGAGTGCCATGTTTGCCCGTCACTTCTCGTCGGGCGGTATGGTAATGGTACACTTCCGTTCCCTTTCGAGACTATAATGCTCATCTCTATGTGTGTCAACATGGTGTGGTTGCGGTATGTATAATCACATTCGCACCTCGGGTAAGTAAATGCCGAGCTAAAAATTACCTACGTGGGAAAATTCTGTGAAAATTGAAAGCATTTTATTTCAATATTAGGGGATCAAGTAGGTGGGTACTATTAATTGTGTGTATTGTTTCTAATATTGTTTATGAATCTAATAAGAATTGCATGTAGGTACATACGAAGGATCTCTGAATCTCATGTTATGAAATTTAAACATACACACATACAAATTATCACATCATTATACCTTTCAGGGTAGACAGACCCGAAGGCCACTTTAATGTGCTTCGGAAAACGGAATTACCCTTGACATTTTAGGGGCCGTTCAAGTATTACCTAAACAAGATATCTGCCATTTTTAAACCCTTTCCCCTCTTTTGTTGAGGAGAAGAGGAAAGAGCTTTTTATTTTGCATAAAAAACTGCTTTCCTACTCATCCAATCTAACGTAAACATTGGTATAATTTTTAAACAAATAATGCGCAACAACCCACCAATGTCTTCAAAAAAAAAAGCCAAGCAAAGACCCCCTTTTACTGCGGACGTCATATTTGAATGACCCCTTCCAACAGTAGATCAGACGTACGATAATAAATTGAAACAAACTAAGCCATCTTGTTATAAAACGTGGACTAACTTTAGACCTAGTTTAAACTATTATCCGACCAAAACGAGTCAACCCGTAACTCTTTGACATTTCTTAGCTGTCATTATTAATTTAATAGAGGCAGCCAATGGCTTTCAATCTTTCAATCAAGTACTAACTTTAGTCCGCGTTTTGTAGTAACACGGTACACATACCGTGTTACTATAAAACGTCACAACTAAGAACTTAATTACAAATCACAATATTGTAATTGAATCACGTTTGTTTCCAGGAAGAAAAAAGGAGATTATAACAGTGTCACTGCCAGTTTGTTTATTTTTTAACTATAATATTCATGTACCTATGTAGGTATGTTATGTTTGAAAAAGAAGTGAACATCAATCAAGTCTGACCAAGAAGCACAGAACGAATTTGGATGCTGCATTAACAGCAACCTGTGACACAACGAAACCATCATGCATCATTATGCATCCTATCTTAATCCATACTAATATTATAATTGCGAATTTAACTTTGTCTGTCTGTCAAGCGAAAGTTGTAAGCGTTGAAGCGTGAAAAGGCTTCTATAGTTGAACCAATTGGGATGAGTCAATAGGTAGTTTGAGGCCCGGGCAAGGACATAGGGTACCTTTCATTCCGCGAAATTCTACTGTTCCCAAGGGATCGGCATTAACGCGGGCGGAACCGCGGGCAATAGCTAGAATAAAATAATAACCCGTAACAATTTTTAATCGCTTTCATTGTTGCCAAATCGCCTACCATCTATTTCCACCGAGAATACAGAGATGTTATATTCTGTTATTAAATTAAGAAATAACTCTTATAGATAAAAAATATCATAGCATTGTATATGCAAAATAAACTCTCCATTTATAACATTTAATAATTATAACAAAAATAATTTAAAAAAATAGACAACAATAAAAGTCCTTCTTAGAAGTGTGTATCAGTATAGGTAATTAGACGGCCCGCGGCCGTGATGGATCCCTATTAACCGCAAACATTAATAAACAACAGCTAAGCGTGAGCCTTGATTGACAATGCAAAATCTATTTTGGGCGATTAGTTTGTTCTGAGAATGTATCACTTCGCCAGTGCTTCAAAGCCTGCGGTTTTCATTCACGTTGGACTATAGTTTGACTCAAGTCACGATTCTTTAATTAGGCTAACTTAGTTCAGTATACGGTGTTTTGTCTGCCTACTTCAATTTGGATATATGTAATGTGTAACAATGGAAATAGAATTGATAAAAATATAAATAATTAGTTTTGGCTAATAGTATAACCTACCTACTCCCAATATAAAAGAAATATTCTAATAAAAAGGGTATAGGACGGCAAACGAGCAAGCGAGTCACCTGATGGTAAGCGATCTGTGCTGCCCATGGACAACTGCAACACCAGGGTGTAACAGGAGCGTTGACGGTCTTTTAAGGAGTTGGGAGAAGGACATGGGGCGATGGATGGATCGAAACCTGTGCAAAGAAAGATAGTTATATACCTGTAAGAGAAAAAAAAAAACAAAAATAATTAATCTATATAACACTATGATAGTTTTGTGGAATATCTACGAGGGGGGGTCAAAAAGTTCGCGGAATGGAGGGGTTGGCGGGGGGTGGGGGGACCTGATTTTGATTTTTAACTAATGAGCAACTCTTTGTGAGTATATATGCCAAGTTTGAACCCGATTGTGTCAATAACTTTTGACCTGTCGTCGATCAAACAAGTGAATCCGGAAGAAAAACTTGAACAGTGAAAAAATCGAGTTTCGTGCCGTCATAAAGTTCCTCACTAAGCAAGGAAAACCACCTCAGAAAATTTTGGAAGAAAATGTCATCAGTATACGGGGACTCTTGCCCTGGGAAAACCATGGTGTACAAGTGGAATAGCCTTTTCAAGCAAGGCAGAGAGTCTCTTGAAGACGACCCTCGCTCAGGACGGCCGATTGAGGCCACCACCTCAAACATCGTTGAAAAAGTGGAGAATCTTATACTGGAGGATACTCGTTTAAGAAGAAACAACTTGCAGAAATGGTTGGAGTATCACCTACAACCATTTTAAATATTCTACACGACAATCTTGGGATGTCAAAAGTCAGCGCAAGATGGGTGCCAAGAATGCTCACACCACCACAGAAACAGCTGCGCGTCGAGTATTCAAAGGAGTTTTCAAACCTCTGTAGCGCCGACAAGGAAGGAATTTTTGCAAGACTTGTTACTGCAGATGAAACTTGGGTTCATCATTATGAGCCTGAGTCGAAGCAAGAGTCTATACAGTGGCATAAAAAGGGTCAGCCCCCCCCCTAAGAAATACAGGGTGTCACAATCGGCTGGAAAAATCATGGCAACTGTTTTTTGGGATACAGAGGGTATTTTACTAATAGATTATAAAGATAAGGGTGTTTCTATAACGGGAGAATACTACGTTAATCTACTGAGACAATTTAAAGAAGCAATCAAGGAGAAAAGGCGTGTCACAATCTCAGTACAGCAAAATCGGTAAGTGGTAAAAGTATGAAGAGGTAAGAGACCAGGTAAATTTTTTCACATTTATAATGTCAGTATGGATAGTATGTATTAATATGGAAAATTTCTATTCTTCCGCAACTTCGTCCACGTAGATTATAGCCTTGTTATTCGCTGATCATGGAAGACTAATAAGAGATTTTTTTAAATCGGTTCAGACTTTTAATTCAATCCATTAAAAACACACAAGCAATCCATTTATTTTCCTCTTTATAATAGTAGTATAAAAGAAGGTATATGTAGATATCTAAGAAAAAACCACATCCGTCTATTATTCCCCAAGGCTATTACCATTTTTCCTATGTTCCAAAACACGCATTAATACCTCTAAAATCTGCATAAATATTGTGTTCTATAACGACGGCTTATAGGAAATTAATACCTATTAACGGTCTAAGTATTATTTTTTATTAGGAGTCCAATCGGATTACATCAGCTATAATTGACTATATCTACTTTCAACATTTTGATAGGTCCATCGACATAACAGTTGATATTATAACCTATAATATTTACCTACAATATTTTTTACTCTAGGAGTTACTTCAATGTGCCTTTTATGTATCTAAGTTCATTATCACTGATATCAGAATATTACTAGATGATGATGATGAATGATACCGTGAATAGAATACTTATCTATTAATTACGATAGCAATATTCCTCCTCCTTATTTGACCGTGCCCGGTTACATCCGTAGCTTTCGAGCTTCAAAATCCGGGATCCGCATTTAATACAGTTGTTACTAGTGTTTTAAAACGATTGCTCAAAAAAAAGTGTAATGTTTGATTTAATGTATGTATGTATCATAGATAGGGCATGGATACCGGTATACCGGTACACCGAAATACCGGTATACCGGTAAAAAAATTCGATATTTTGATACCGGTATTTCGGTATTTCGAAAAAACAAAATTATTTCTTCAAGGGTATGAAGAACATTCGATTTCGGTGGTTCATAGTGTTGTTCATACTGCTGATGAGTTTTTATATGCATGAATTATAAATAATCTCGATTATAAAAATATCACATCAAAATCATCTACTCAAGAAACTGCATGTTATGAGGCCATTGCACGCATATCCTCCCCAATTACATCAACCCAGCACTTCTTGGGTTTCTCCCTTCTGTCGGAACTCGGTGAACATGGCCAGACAATTGTTCCCTATGTAATTTCCTGGTTTTCGCAAAACATGACTGTACCAGCGTAGGCGGCCCTGCAGGAGAGTTGCCTGCTATGTGACTGACATGGAGGCTACCGCGAATGTGTGAGTTCCTTATGCGGCCCTTTCGCAAAACTTTACACATCCAATGCTGTATATCCATTTCCGTGACACGCGTCCCTCTTGAGCCGCTCACGTAGCCTGTGCTTCACTTCCATATAAGAGGACAGGTCTAAAATGTCCTGTCCTTTTAGTTTAAAATACATTTTTGGATCACAAATGATACCAGTCACATTATGCAAGTTTTGATATCTCTGGACGCGTAAAGGCCAGATTTCAGGTATTTAAACTGGTAAGTACGCTAGACCACGTTTCCGCCTATGCGTATAGGCACGGAATCTGTAACGTTGCAATCCCTGTACTCAGTCTTCGCCACATTTCGTTTCAAGCCGCCGTTCTCAAGCGACTCCTTCCACATATTCACGCGTCGCACACGTCTTCCCCTTTCCGCATCTGCCAGTGCGATATCGTCAGTATACATTCATGAGCAGCCACGGAGGAAGCTCATGTGTATTTCTGATGCGTTTTGACACTTCTTCTAATATCGCACTAAACAAGAAGGAGCTGAGAGCCGAGCCTTGGTGGACTCCAACTGTGACGGTTCACCAACAGCAATCCTAACTCTGGAATCGGAGTCACGGTACATGTCGCAGATAATGTCAATATGTACTTCAATGCCCACCAAATCATCCCTCGTACATACAGAAACAGGAAGTGGAGAGGCGTGTTTTCCGTCTGTATTTCTCCATTAAGACCCTTAGGGCAAAGTGTTTTCTTCTAATTTTAATATATATTTGATTGTGATATTTGTGCTAAGGAAACAATTTAAGTAATTCTTGGATCAAATAACGCATTTTCTTTAGTATTCTTTATTACCTTTATTCATTTTGTGGTTTCTGAGGAGTTGATAAAAGGTTTCAGCGTTTCTATCACATAGCCTAGAAACTACTTTAATCGCTCTCCGGAAACAAGACTTACCAATCGCTATTGGTATATATAATAATATATACCAATATATATAATTTAAACAGTAATTAGCAGTATTTTAAAAAAATACCGAAAAAATACCGAAATTACCGGTATACCGGTTTTCGAAATTTCAATACCGGTATCAATACCGGTATGAAAATCTTTTCGGTATTCCATGCCCTAATCATAGACCTATCGATTATCTTATCTCTATGGTATGTATTATGTTTGTGTCCTTTATTATCCATAGGTAACTCCAAAATTCCCGAACAGATTTAGATGTACAGGCTTTAATAGAAATCCTTACACCACCCGAGTGACACTGGCTATATTTTTTGGGTAGACAGCCGTGTTTTTATTTTTAGAAAAAGTGTGGTAGTTTCTTACGGTAAATTGGTTTTTATTCTTAAGGGCTATAATGATGATGACAGACGAAGATAGAGATTCTGATATCATGATCATCACGATGAACTTACACAGTTGAAGAGAGTTAGGCTATTTCTTCTCTTCAGTGGTCTGTTCCGGAGCGCTAGTGGTATGTAGCTAATGTATATAATAATATAATAAATAATACTTACTAAGATCCATTATAATGTATTTCGACGTGACGTGCCTTTTTTCTCAATAAGGCTTTAAATGTGATGCCAACCATCTGAGTGATAGTTTTTGCACCAAATGTTAGTGCTTGTATCACGTCGCATGTTATAGATAGTAGGCCGGGAACCACACGGAACAAATATCAATCACAGTATTATCGTACGTAGGTACTCATTGAATAAAATGGTTTTATATTTCATTGGGTAGTCATAAAGTCTTAATCACAAATTTTCAGAGGTTTCACATTATTCAAAATTAATGTTTGTTTAAAAGTAAATCTTAAAAACCTGTTTATATTAGAGAAGTATAATATACTTTCCCCGAAATTCCAACTAAGCCTCTGGCATAAGCTGGTTATAAGAAAGCCTATTTTTGGAAGGGATTAAATAGCCCATTGCCAGACTTTGTTTATTGATAAAACATTATTGTATTCTTTATAGAAATTTCGAAGTATACTAAGTATCCTCCAATACTACCCTATCCCCCTTAACCCTTCCCCTAATGCCCTTGATGGATATTTCAATTGATCTCTAAGAAAAAATGGGTTAATAAGAACTCAACTCTACTAAGTAAATACTATCTTTTTTTATTAATGAATATTTTGAGAATGATCTTTCGCCATGTTTACTTATCTTTAAATAAGGCATTTAATCAAATTTCAAAGAATATTTTTTATAAGTGTTTATTTTGAATTCACAATGCTTTGATATACTCTTATTAAATTAATAAATAAAATATGGTAAAAATTTCCACCTATTTTATTTATTCGAGATTTGAACTAGCGATCTTAGGTCTAGACCTAAGACCTACCTAGGTACAACCTAAAGAATACTTGAGCTAAAAATACGAGTCATTACGAAAAATGGCATTTAAAAAAGACTGTTAATACCATAAAGTCTAGACTATAGTCATTGTTAGTACTTACTGTTATCGTCTATTATCTAATTTTGTTTCAGCATTACTTGGGACAGAGAACAAAAACAATTGGCTTCTTTTATTAAACGCTGGTTTTGCAACTGATAGTCAATTTAATTAAAGAAGCAGCTAAAAACGCAAATTTGCTGGTAAATGGTTAAAAATGTTCATCTTCTGTCTTGTCTTCGGCATATACTCCAATCGAAGATGATAAAAATGTGTGCGCGGAATGCTGGGAAATTTTAATGACTGGATTAAATGTTTCTTGTGCCAAAAGTGGTTACATGAGTTTACAATGTAGTTTCCGCAATGCAATAATTGCAGTAGGTATAGACCCATATGCTCCGCTAAAACTTCAAAAAAGTAATCCTTATCCTTATCCTTATCCTTATCCTTACTAATATTATAAATGCGAAAGTGAGTTTGTTTGTTTGTTTATTTGTTTGTTTGTTTGTTTGTTACGCCTTCACGCCTTAACTAATGAACCGATCATCATGAAATTTTGCATACAAGTTCTCTGGAGTGCGGAGAAGGACATAGGCTACTGTTTATCCCGGGAAAAAGTACTATTCCCGAGGGATCGACATTGAAGCGGGCAGAGCCGCGGGCGAAAGCTAGTAATAATATATATTGCATCGCTCCTACACTATATAGCATCTCTCCCATACGTTATGGGAGAGATGGCCTACTGTATACTTGCAATTTTTATTTTTATTTCTTTTTATTTTAATTTTTAAGCCACTTAATTGTAAATGTAAAACTTAATATTAGTGTACCTTTCCCGACTAACTAAAAAAGAGGCGGTACGAAGTTCGCCGGGTCAGCTAGTAGGTAATAAACTCCTACACTACAGCCTCTGACTCCACATGTCTATTCAGAGTTTCTGCCCATGCCTTGCCCTGGATATTTGACAAAGAACTCATAAACTTATACAAACTCTCTTACTAGTATTTATAAATAAATAATAATAAATAAATCGTTTATTTTTCTCTCCAATTATTTACAAGAAAAAATACACGTGATTTGCATGACACAAAGGACCTTCAATAAGTGGAGAAAACTGGTGCCTGAGATAGGTAGGTTTGATCCACCTATATTACAGGTCACCAGGCTCACTCCACTTCATTTATACATCTGAGCTACTAAGGCCCTTAATTTAAAGGTTAACTTTTCAGCACGAGCCAAACATGGCGAAATTCAATCAAAGTTTACACCTTACAATACAATTTAATTATAAATTGCCGTCGGGTTTTTGTGACAGGAAGCTGGTCTATCGTGGTCGGATCGCCGGCTCTCTGGCACCAAATTGCCGGACCGGTTTGGCGTGTGCTGGCTGGCCGCTGACCTGACCGGAAATGCTCACGCCCAGGCACTCGCTACGTTTTACTTACATACGATTAAATTGAAATAAATTATTGGAAACATCGTCCGTCATTATCGCAATCGACAGTTGAGTGGTGGCCACGCCTTTGACTTGTGTATTGGGATTGAGTGGACTTTCATAATATTACTAGCTGTTGCCCGCGACTTCGTCCGCGGCAATTTCTGTTATTATGAATAATTAGTTTTTTTTTATTAGTATAGATGAATAATTTTCCCCCGTTTTCAAAACATTTTTATTGATGCTTCGCTCCTATTGGTCGTGGCGTTATGTTTGATAGCCTAAAGCCTTCCTCAATAAATTGACTATCCAACATAAAAATAATTTTCCAATTCGAACCAGTAGTTCCTGAGATTAGCGCGTTCAAACAAACAAACAAATAAACTCTTCAGCTTGATAATATTGATGAGTATAGATTTAATAGCAGCTAGGTAATAATATTATTTATTTATTATTTTTTTATAAATGCTCTTGCAGTGGAGACTAAAAAGACCTGATGCTGACTACTTTTTTCTCCACAATATGACCATGACAGTACATACTTAGTTGCAAAATGCTTCATTATGCTATTAATATTATAAATGCGAAAGTGAGTTTGTTTGTTTGTTTATTTGTTTGTTTGTTTGTTACGCTTTCACGCCGTAACTACTGAACCGATCATCATGAAATTTTGCATACAAGTTCTTTGGAGTACGGAGAAGGACATAGGCTACCTTATATCTCGGGAAAAAGTACTATTCCCGAGGGATCGACATTGACGCGGGCGGAGACGCGGGCAAAAGCTAGTAGTGTTATAAAATCCGTAGAGGACTCTGACATGACACATTATTTAATTATTAAACAATTTTTTTGCTTAAAATTACATTTTTGTGACAAGCTTCTATTATAAACGAATCCACACTGTACAAACAAATGAGCCCAAACACAATTGGTGTACCTTGTTCAGTTTAAGAGTTCAGCCACCTTCCAACTCTATCACCAGACCAGCCCAACGATTTCATAATATGGTATTGTCATCCAATTTACACATGCATGCAAAATTTCAGCTCAATCGATAACCGGGAAGTGGATCAAATTTTACTTGCAAGATTTAATTACAGACAAACATCGGGACAGGTGAAACTAAATAAATAGCTTGTAATAACCGGTCAAGTGCGAGTTAAACTAGCGTGGAGAGAGTTCCGTAATATAAATGTATTTTTTTTATTAAGTCCCTAAATTAAACCTTATATTATTTCATATACGTTTTCCTGTAATCTATAAAACCTCTATATGTAATTTTTTGCATTGGTGGTTTTGGAGATATAGTAATCTAATTTTATGGAATAACTTAAAAAAAATTAGATCTTCGCAATAAGCCTACATAAAATGAAAAGTCATTAAATATATAGCATGGTATAATCTGCAATATTCTTTATTTTCTTATTTGTAACCCTTAAAAGTACCCTTACACTCAAAATATATTTATTTACGTAATATGTTTGTGAGTCACAAAACAAATCGGTTGTAACAGACGAACAGACAGACACACGAGTGATCCTAGAACCAATTTCAACAAAAACATGATTCCCGAATGTTGAAAAAAGATCATTATCAATAAAACAGTTTTGTCTGTTGCTAAATACCAGGTCGAAAGTGGCACAGTCGTGACAGATTGTCCCGAGATACGGAGGCAATTAGTTAACGCACTAATTACCGCACAGATACGATTAGTTGTGGCCTGCGTACGTAATAATACGTGAAATTGATATCGGTATACAATTACGCGCAATTTGTCTAGGAGTTCTAGACGCTAACATCGCGTAAATTGCTAAACTTTTAGTAAGATCTTTGGTACTTTTATCATCTCCAACTACATGTCGTAAGTAATTTTATGTTGCATGTTTTGCATAATACCAATAAAATAACTTGATATAAGGTCAATTTAAATTAAACGCAAATATTTTAAGGGTTCACACCCATAAGGTAGAAAAACGGTTTAGAAGCAACATAAAAAAACCGGCCAAGTGCGCGTGGGGCTCGCGCAAGAAGGGTTCCGTACCATTATCTATAAAAACGGCAAAAAATATATGTCTTTTGTATGGGAGCCACCCTTAAAGATTAGTTTTATTTTAATTTAATTATCGATTCTTAAAGTGAATGTATAATTAAATATTCTGTGAATATTTCAAACGTCTACCTGTTGTCGTTATCGATATCACTGACCTCGACAATCAAAACAGCTGACTTATCGATTTTAATGAAAAAAAGTATGAAAAAAAAATTCACAGCGGTCAAGCGAATATCTCACACATTGAATCCGATTATAATAGAAGTTCTCAGAGATTTTAGAACATTCTGAATACGTATTCAGATTCTCAATGTTCTAAAATCTCTGAGAACTTCTAATAAGAATGGCAGCAAAAATCATTTTACGTTTTAAATTCCATTACATTTTCCTTTAACATAATGATAAAACGTATATGGTACATCAAAATTGATAAAGGGCCCCGTATCAAGTAAACAGCTGTTACACTACGGTTTAATCGCCAAAGTTCAGCAGTGGAAAGCCTCGCTTCCTTCCGGTCGCCCACGGCACGCCTAAGTAACGCCCCCGCAATATTATATCAATCATTTGAATCCATAGACCGATTTCTATGATAATGTATACATTATGAGACTCGTAGAGCCCGTTTATTTAATGGCACATTTTAACTAATGTTATTATAAGCCCAGACCATCGGGCATGTTATGATAGAAACTTTAGATTTTAGTTCAATAAATTCGTCCGAACTTGTTTTTTGTAAAATACTAACCTACGCTTTTTGTTGAATGAATAGCACATACTGTTTAATTATAATGTTAATAGATAAAAACTGAAAACATGTACCTTAGTTCAGACTAGAACTTTTCTGAGTGGAGCTGCTACACAGGTTCTACGATTAAAACGAACAACCGAGGATCCCAATCTTTTCTTCTAATAGGAATGAATATATAAAAAATAGGGTTTCGGATATAGCTCGATTCTTCTTTTAATTAAAAAACAAGTCGTATCTAATAATCACAAAATGACATTCAAAGCATTTTTACCAAAGTTATAAATAAGTGTGTGTACAAAAATAACTCGCCTTAACTTCTTATAAAAGGTAATAAGAATTTAAAGAACGGTATTATGAACTGTTGCAATATATATTCTTACCACTTTAAAAGCAGCAATTAAGCTATATATATCAGATAGGAGCAAAATATAGCTCTACATTAAATATAAAGAGGTTGAATTATTATGACATCTGTGTTTTATCGTGGAAGTACCTAAATGTTATTATTTCTAAATTTCAGTGATTTACCGTAGACAATGACAACCTCTGTGGCCTGTGGTCCACCTAACAGGACATCAAACCGGTGGTCCCGGATTCAATCTTCAGTTAGGTCAAGAAGAAAAATAATCTTTTTTAGATTGACCTGGATGCATTTGTTATAAGATATAGTATTGTTGAGTTAGTATGAACTTACTTTGGGACTAGCTCAATGTGTATATTAATTAATAAATATACCATGTATATTTATTAATTAATTTATAATGAAATACCATGTATATATATTAATTTATTTATTAATAAACTAGCTTTCGCCCGCGGCTCCGCCCGCGTCAATGTCGATCCCTCGGGAATAGTCCTTTTTCCCGGGATAAAATAGCCTAGTCCATATCCGTACTCCAGAGAACTTGTATGCAAAATTTCATGATGACTGGTTCAGTAGTTACGACGTGAAAGCGTAACAAACAAACAAACTCACTTTCGCATTTATAATATTAGTAAGGATAAGGATAAGGATATATATGGACGACGGTGACGTGCTGGACTCTCTTTTTTACTTGTAATTGTATCTGTTTTTTTGTGTGTAATTTGACTTACAAATACAAACTTTCTTATATCCATTTATTAATGTCCTACACATAAAGTAAATATTGAATAATAACTTAACTACAATTATGCAGTGTCTTAAATCTAATGCTATTACATATTCTTATTGTCAAGTGTATAAGGTCACGTCGTATAGAGTTGCACTGGTACAGGTTTCTATCGAGTGCCAAATACAGCTTGTATTTCTCAACAAAGACGACGTCATAGCTAAATCCAAATGAAGGCTAACGTGGAGGCGTTTACAGCACCACAGCAATTAAATAAATTAATTATTTCCTTTCAAATTCGCTTGAATATATTGAATATATTCGCTCGAGTTATTTATCGTCTTCCAGATAGCGCAGAACTCAATGGATTTCTGAATATTTTTTACCTGTCTTCATATAGCAAAATGCGGGTTATATAGATAGGGTACTATATGTACATATATTTATAAGCTCCTATCTTTTTCGTGTACGGTACGTACTTATATCATCATCAGGTCATTTTAGTCTCCACAGCATGACGTACTTATATAAGACACATTTATTATAGCTAAAATATGTTATGTAGATACTTACTTTTTGTAGTTATGTCGAATTTTGTGTGATTTTCTGATGATTAAACTAAAGTTAAATACTTATACATAATTTTAATTCATACTTATTTATAAATTAAAATTATGTCAATTATATGTGAGATTTATGCAAAATAAACATTAAATTTTGTCTAAAAATAAAATTTGTTTGGATATTTTTTTCAATTTTATCTTGTTGAAATGCAATTAAAGTACTTATTAATATAATAATTAGAGCTTTAATTGGACAATTTGCAAACTACAAAATTAATAGAAATAAATATTTTTTCTAAGTAGGAGTATTTACATAATTAAACATAGAAGAAGATAAGGAAATCCTTGCGGGCACACTACGCGGTTTTATTTTACTATACATATAACCATATTATTAGATTTTTATTCACATAATTTTATCATATATCACCCATTAATTAAACATAAATATATAATTAGCAATTAACATTTTATGGTACAGAATCTATACTTCTGTTATATTCATGTGTCCTGTGTAACGTCTGACGGGCACCTAATTAGAACTAGGTAAGTCTTTTAAGAGGTTTCTCTTTCAAATGACGCTACAAACTAGTGTTGGCTAAGTGCGAAGCTTCCAAAGTTTACAAGGCAATGCCTGTCTTTGACTCAGTGTTGACATTTCCTATTAGCAAGGTTGGAGTGCCGGGAGCAGCCGATGGCCGGTCGCCGCTGCTGCTCGGCCGTGACACGGAGCGTGCGTACGCCACGACGCCACAAATTCGCCGTTCATTGATAAAAACGTCGCCCACTCGCGGTAGAGCCTCCATTCACCGGCGCCAGTGGTTGCGCAATGCGCGTGCGTGGTTTTACCTCGTCCCGCGACCCCCGCAAACCTAGAGGGCCCTTCATTCGAGACGAACACTGTCTTCCGCAAAGGTTGATCGTCATATTTGCCAGAATGTACAAATCCTATGATGTTTTACCATATCCCATTAGGTTTATTTACATACATAATTGATTAAGAAGTAAGTGCCTGACCTAAGCAACAGGACTCATAACGTTATTTATTACTAATATTTAGAGGAAGTTAACTGTAATGAAGATGCTGAGGTGGGCAGGGGGAGTCACAAGATTGGACAGAGTCCGCAACGTGTATATTGGGGGTTCTTTTAAGGTTGCCTATATCACAGACAAACTTAAAGAGTCTAGACTGCGCTGGTATGGACATGTAATGAGGCAAGACGAAAAGTATCCTGTCCAGAAGGCAATAAGGATTCCAGAAAAAAAGACGGGTAAAGGCAGGCCGTTAGCTACGTGGTGGTCCAACATAAATAGAGACGTGAAGAACCTGACCGTGACAACCCAGGATATAGCATCCTGGCGCTGCATTACGAGGAGGCCCGACCCCAGATGAACTGGGAAGAAGGCAGGAGAAAGAAGAAGAGGAAGTTATCTGTATACATAAGATCTAACATTCGTCACCATGTTTCAGTTCCCTTATGCTATTTAGCAGACCTCAGTTCGTACATAAACTCAACGTCGCCAGTTCAAACTCTGTCTTTATTTATTTTTTTAATTATACCTTATACTTTTATATTTATAATATTTTAGATACTTTATACTTAATACTTATTATATATTATGATATTTATATTATAATAGATTATGATATTTGACCTTGATATTTAACAAATATTCTTATAGAACTTTAATTTCCATGCATTTCATATGTAAAAGCTCATACTCATACCTAATTCATTTTAAACAGCGTTGCAATCTAACAACAATCGATCGCAAAGGTATGCAATAAATCTCGGCGCTTTAACAGTAGTTCCCTGAAGTCATGCCTGAAGCGGCAACATTTCACAGGCCACTCGCCTGCTTAGCTGGTAACAATAACACGTAATCGCTGTAATGGATATAAAATATAGAGGCAATTTCGACGGCGATTTAAATGGCAAACATTAAGTGTGCCATAAAAGATGGAAAGGAATCCCAATGGAGATTATCGGGAATCGCTGTAATGTAATATTAGCAGGCAGGAGTAGAAGTCAATTTACTATCACATTAACGTCACCGAGAGTTATGCTTGGATTATATTAATTAATGTTAATTTAACCGGGTTTATATGGCATTAGAACAGTTTAATTGCAGATTATTAAGTGATTAACATACTAACACTGTTTGAATGAAATTATCTAGGGTTAATCATTTCTTTTCTATTTAGCTGTTTCCAAGATCATATCAGAAGCTTATAAATATAACTAAGTCAAGTGCGAGTTGGATATACAAATACACTCTTAGGATCACCATACAATAATCACCATGCATTTAACAAAAAATACGCATAGGTAAGTAGAAACAAATCACACACACACAATGAAACTTCTCCCGTGCGATCTCCCCCAAACTCTTTCTTTGACATTATTGTTCTTAGTTATCTGTAAATTTTATTTTATGTTTTTTTTTGGTATGAAATTCCGGGAAAAATACCTCAAAAAACACGTTTATTGTATGGGGCCCCCCTTTATTAATTTTGATTATTAATTGTTATAGCAGCTATAGATAAACATGTTGTCTCTCATCTGTAGAGCCTAATTACGTATTTACCAAGTTATATGTTTTTGATCTTTGGTCTCCATAAGATCTTTTATGTAGTTATTATGTAGTAACTTGAAATAAAATGACGCAATTTAGATGCTTAGATATTGCTGCTACAAAAACAAACCAGGGCCAAATTTAATTACCATTTGGGCCATCAGTAGATATAATTCAAATAAGGATTTATCGTTTTTGGACAACATGTCGCGTCCCTCTAATCAAGTGATTGATAAATTTTAAATTAACAAGCATTAACTTGCTTATTAAACGTGCACAAACACGCTGTAATAAATGCGGCTAACGCACCTGAACCAGTTCGTAATTAAGAATACATTTAAATTCATTAAAAACATTTAACTTTCTTCGGACGGTGACACTTCTGTATAACCGACAAGCTTAAGTGGAAACTCCAGTATAAGGCAAGCGGCTGTTGATCTGATGCACTCTCAGACTAATCCAAACATAAATAAAATAGAGATACCATACAAAACAATTTAGTAGTTTGATGGTTCTAATGTTATATTTGAATATTTCGTTATTAATAATTGTAAAAAATATTATTTCTCAGCAAGGCCGTCAGTTCGTCCATGGTGAGAAATAATAATTTTTAAATTATTGGTTTTGATTGACGAGCTTTTACCCGCGACTTAATTCATGTAATTTAGAGCCTAAGTTCTATTCTGATCTTTGAGATACATAATATTTCATAATTAAACTACCTAAAAATATGAATATTTACAAATTATATAGTCCCTGCAAACTGTCATTCTGCGGCAACGCGTCCAAAAGCCTGGCAGCATCGCCACTTGGATGGCAATGCTTATCCTTTGAGCCAGATAATTATCAGCCTTTTGGTCACGGGACACCTCGATTAGTCTCTTTGACAAACGAAGAGACAATAGGCTCTCCGATACCTACATACTTGCGCTTTTTGAGGCTTTCCACTGCGGCTGCTGCTGTACCAGCCTTTGACTTGGTAACCTGAAGATGAGACGGCGCTAGGGTTTCAACGCATGTAGCATCCCATACCAATGGCCACCCCAATCGCCAAGGCACCAGAGTCATTCCATCCGATGACTTGCCATCATCACGGACCAGACCAGTGGGTTCTAAAGCGGCCGGTATATTAATAAGAGAGCAAGAGAGCGGTGGATAATATTGTTTAGGGTGGTATGACGCCCCAAACGGCCGGCACTCATATGTCATCAAAATCTATCCTAGTAACTTTTGCGTGATGAAGTCTTCAAATCCATACAAACTTAAATGTTTTATTACGTTGTACACACAATGATATTTTTAAAATGATGCTTTTACTTCAACAAAAATTTCTATGATATACAAAGACACGGGCAATTAATTTTACAAAAAAAAAAATAGTTTATACATGAACGTATAAGACTTATTTGCGCAAAGTAACATAATGATGTCGACCGCAGCTGGCTTTTAAAGCATGATTAACATCTGACGGATGATTTATAATGGCTCTACAGTTCATCCCATTCATGTGTCATGGCATCACTCTCGTAAACTTGCTCGGCGGTCAAGGTAGCCATTTTTGTTCATATTCCGTCAAAGTGATTGTCATGAGGTCCATGCCAGGTCAGGGTTAGAGCATTTGCTGTCGAAGGCGCACACAAATTACAGTCTTAGGAAAATCATTAAACTATAAGCTCTTATTTAAAATTTCACGATCTGAGCAGGAAATGTTTGAGTTTTAATGCTATAAAATGACATATAGTTTGGAATTTATAGTATAATTATAGGCATAATTAAAGGATTAAATAGTGATAATATTTAGAAAATTGTTCTATAAATAGGCACTAACTGTAGCTAACGGACCGTTACATGGGGAAAGCATGTTTTATTTTTATTTTAATAGCCTATAGCGGCAGAGATAGGAAACACGACTATATTCCTTAAAATATTTATCTCATTGTAAAGCCAGGGTTCAATTTAAACGTTAGCCTATTGGGCCTTTGGTTGTCTGAAACATTCGATCTTTCTTGGATTATCAAGCTTTGCTCTAAAACCGCTTTTCCATAGATGGACATAGCTGAATAAATTTTTCGCTATATAATACGCCGTCACTACAAATTTCTTTCGAATCGGGCGTTGCTGCGTCTTAAAATATGAAACGTAACTATTGTTCAAGATGAATTCGTAATAACACACAGGCAGTATGTGCGTCGGGTATAACGATGTAGTTTAATAAGCATTATAGGAGTAAGTGAGAGGTAGTTGCTAGTGCAAATGAAACAATACAGTATTGGCAAGCGATACGTCTAGATGCAAAATTAGGATAATTTATAGAAGGGTAACTCATAACATAATGTATCTGAACTTTAATCGATTGAAGACTGATTTTGCGAAATGGAGAAGATAATAGCAAACTTTTCGCAGATTTTTGCATACATCCGGGAAGTTTTATGTGTATTACTAAGTTTTATATAGGTAAAGCGCATTTATGCTGCTTTATCCATGTACTTGATTGAGATTTAGAATAAATGCACTCTTTTGTTAGTAAGAATCCCATCGGTAAATCCACCCTAATGACCGATACCAATATATTTCCAACGTCTTCTTAATTAGTGCTGATTCAAACTGATCCGTTTGGTAAGGATACATATCCTCAGCCGCGTTTGTCTGTTTGTTCAGATGCCTGCAGAAAAATCTGACCCCTCTCAATAGTGTGTCACAACTGAGGTCAGATTTTTCTGCAGACGTATGTTGCTTTTTATTCTTTTTTTCCATCATATGGCCGATCCTGTCACTTCTATATGTCTGTTTAATTTGTGGTTAAGATTAGGCGCGTGCTGGCGGGGGCGGTTCGTGAATGGCGGCCGTGATTCACGGAGCCTCATTCATAACATGAGCCCAGCGCATCATACCACGCGCTAACATTGTGCAAAGAACATGCTTTTTAAATTGTCGCTTTAAATGAGTGTTTTGAAAAATCATTCATTGACTCCACGTCTATACATTATATAAGGATACTAAAATTGCTTTTTCCATATTTTGAAGTTTTTAGAGACATACTGAGAGAAAATAATTTAAATTCATAATTAAATGTCATTCATTTATACCAGTTCAGTTAGTCACACTAGAATATTATCAAATAAGTGCATAAGAAAATTTACTTTCCAATCTGAAAATTTTACTCGATATAATCGCTCTTTAAATTTCATAAAATTCTTAATCATCATACGTCGATTATGGTCTTCGAGATACAACAAATTTCAGATCCGAAAAGCGAGTTTGAAACGAGGTATTGATATTCATGGAAGCGTTACTTCATATACAGCGTGATTTCGTACCTATGAACTATATTAAAAGCCTGGAACCAGAATCCTTATTGGATACTGTATATTTAAGAAAAAAGGTTTAATAATAATAACAACTAAACCAATAGCAATGTGTTTACATTCGACGGCGGGTGGTGCTTGGCGAAACGAGGCCGCTGCGCTCAGGACTCGGAAGTCAAAGTAATATAACCACAAAATTGTGTTACCAGCGCTTGCCTCTATTCGCGGTGGTACTCGAATAGATAATATATTTTTCTTATTATCCTTGTGGAGTAGGATTTTATAACTCTTTCTTCAGTTACCACCGTCCTATGTGGGCTCGTTTTTAGTTGTTAAACCGTGAAGCGTGAACTCAAAGCTGGCATTCGCAACTACGGAACTCTACACTGCGCGTGGCCTGACACGCACTTTGCCGGTTTTTATGAAACATGACTTGAATTTCGTTTAGCTAATTGCGAATACGATACTCAACTTTATACTTCGTTATTTATTTCACACCTCTAACTAAAATACCATTTATCTATCTTACTATTCCCGTAACCGTTTCTATTTTATTCCGTTATTTCACGTCATGTCATCTACAAAATAGTCTGTCCAAACAGTCGGGTACTTAAATAAAAAAATGTACTTTTAACTAATATCTGACACTTAAATTAATTTAAGCTTTCGCGGCGTGTAAATAACGTTGGGATGCGGCGGTCAGTCTGCCTCAATATTACAGTTGATTTGACTCGAAGGCAAAAGGTTATGAGATTTCAACCCATAGATTTGCTGATAGCATTTAACTGAACGGTAATTGTTTGGTGAACGGGCTATTAATTTTATATAATGGCTTTAAGTCCATATTTAAATTACCTAACGAAAATTATGGTTACGGGCCCATGCCATTGAAATGTTTTAAAGCTCGGCAAATAAAAATCCAAAGAGATGTTTACAAGTTGAGGCTTGGCTTTGTGTGGATACAGACCTTTTGCCTTTTAGTATTTCATGAGTTATGGCAATCGTTCTTATAATAACAGCTAGTATTATCTATTGTCAAGTAAATGTTTAGTTTATTATTAATGATTATATCTTATAGGAGTACACTATCGACACTTTAATCTTACAGATAAAACCAAAGGCGTAACACAATTTTTATTTTAAAATCCTATCCTATCTTAGTCATTCTACAAGACTTATACTGTGAATGAGAAAAGTTGTATGCTTGTGAGGATGTGAAGGTATTTCTTACTCTACTGGAAAGATTTTAATGTAGGGGAGAAAGGGGTAATGGGAGTCAGCGGGCAATCGGGGTCAGGTGCCTCTAAGCAAAACTAAACGTTCGATATCTAGGTAAATGACATGTTCAGCTTGCTCTGTACGCGATGCCCATTGTACGAATGACTCGCGCTAGTAGCACCACACGTTTTTGAGTGACAATTATGTTTCGTTTTCACGCCTCGTCGGTGTAAATTTTCGTCAAAACAACATTAACGGTGAGTATAGACGTTGTAGCTGTACCAAATTAATGACTTTGGATAGATTTATCCTTGATATTCAAAATTTAAATAAGCATATTAGATTGCGATTAAATTTACTTTGTGTTATTAAATTTTACACTTAACATGCAGTATAGGTTTTGGGTAATGGGAGCCAAAGAGCCCGCTAGTGATTACCATTACCCGCAAAAAATATTCTTATTTTTTTTCGCTTCTAGATGCCTATATTACAAGTCAGAAAAACCAAATAGGCTAGCTGATCAACTGGTAATTGCACTGGATGTCATACTGCCGAATGTAATGTCTGCGATTCTTTGACTTTGATTTCCCACATGTCTGATTCCCATTGTACTGAGGTTAGTGCAATGGGAGTCAAACTTGTTTTTTTTTAAAACGTGGAAATATATCCGAAGTTGATTTCCAAAGTGGTGAAAAGTGATAAAAACTAGTAGATAAATAAGTTAAGTCTATTAATAAACAATTTTAATCAAGATATAATTTCGAAATAAGCTTTTATTTGATAGCTCGCTTAAGCGACTCCCATTACCCCCTTCTCCCCTATACTTGTACTTTCAGGAGTAAGGCACATAGGCCATAAATTATGCGGATGAAGTCGCGGGAAAAGATAATGAATTAATAAAATTCAGGTATTGTTTGAAATATTTCATTATATCATATATCATTCTGAATGCAGTGATAAAAAGAGAGATGCGATTTTTTAAAAAATCTATGGATAAAATGTACAATGGCACTGGAATCGTATTTTTTTTTTGTTTTGTTTGTTTAATCTGCGATCAGTCGTTGAGGAATAGTAAAAAGGCATAAAAAATTGACTAAGACGGCGCAGCGACCCAAGTGAGTCTTGGCCTCCGTTAATAAGTATGCCACCTCTTGCGAGTTAACGGGCTTTAGCTCACGCAGGTCCTTCTTGACCTCGTCTATAGTACAATAGCATAGTGTTTCAAATTACTTAAGATAGGTAACAATAATATAAATTTACCGATGGTCCCGGCTGTCGTTATTGATGGCAGTCGTTAACCTTTAGACAGATTAAAAAACTGACACCAGTGTTGGCCACTTACACACTCAAAAAACAAACAATATCAATAATTTCCTGTTATGGTACATCTTCAAAGAATCATGTGCAATACATTTTAGTTGATTCCAAGTTAGTCCACTTACAATGCTCAAGCGATAAATGGAAATTGTATCAGTTACTTAATCAGACAGCCCCCGATGTATTTACAACGAGAGATTTGCATGCAGAAACAATCACATATAGCGCAAATGGAAAATATTCTGTTAGAATCAGCCTAACAAGGACCGTCGTATATAAAAGGCTAGCTTAGATAAGCGATAGGTAAACAATAAATTGTATGGCGAGGCATGCCAATATGTTAACAGTTTAAATAGAGCAGAGCTGTAGACCGACCTCTGCCGCGCTGCGGCTGGAAATCTTTCGCAATGTAAACAAGATCCGATTAGATCTGTCTGCAGATAATCCCGCTTTATTTATTAACACCTGTTGTCACACCGATCATGATACCTCATCGCTAGAAATACTCGGTGGCCCAAAACTCCATTTATTTTTGATCTCCTAATTTTGTAAATGTCACATGTTATGAACGCCATTATGCGCAAGTGTAGGCCGAGGTGATCTTTTAAATTTGTTTATCTTGTTCTTGTAATTTCTCCCTATTACTGTATTCATTGCATTTTCATCAAAATGTCACGACCTTTATTATCTTATGTTGATTCGTTTTCATGAAGACCCTGCGTTGGAGGAAATTGACATAACTCATTTAGCTCACCACTAGTGGGTGTTTCTTTATTTGTAGGCGATAAAGATTTCATTGTGTCTAATGCTTGAATCGTGCATAATCTTATGGCCAAGTACTCGTCTTTACTGGGTCAGAATTACCTTCAAATTGTCGTAATTTAGCTTGCAATGTTGGCAGTTCTATGCCAACTATATCTAGCGCGTGGTTACCTAAAATAACTATCACGGGTAAATTGGTTTAACGTACAATCGTAGATCACAGGAGGCAGGAAAGTGAGCAACTCCATAAAGAAGGCACTGACTGTCCTTCTGTCGATGCTATCGCGTAACTAGCTGTCGCCTGTTTGCGACACTCCGGGTTAAAATGTTAAGTGCTGTTGTAGCATAATTCAAGGTTGTAATACTCGAAGATTTAACGTCCGAGATGCTATTACAAGATAAAACTAACTTCAACAGGAAATCTAAAAAATATATAGATTACTTCCTCATCTGTTTGAGTATGAATCAGACACAAAAATAAACTATTTGTTGTCACATTTGAATTTTTAACATTTTATTAGAGTTAAGAAGGCGACAAAAGTTTTCACATGTCAAACAATGCCTTTCAAAACCATCCACATCTGACCGCGTTCTGCAAAGTGTTCTAATTGCCTCTAATTGTATCGTACGTGTGGAAGTATGTTAGTAGTGTCACAGTTTCATGAATTGTTATAACATAGCCATTGCACGCCCACCAGCCAGATTTGTGAATGGACGGCAGCCAGAAGGCCCAGGCGGCTCTGCCGCCTTGCGACAGCGTCGCCTACGTGCGCTAACGTGGAGGTCGCCAACTTTCATTCATAGATCTGACGTAGTCGTTTATACTCTAATATACATGATATTAAGAAGTTTTCACAAAAATTGATTATTTTTGAAAGAAATTGTTATCCAGTTTCCTAGGTGTACTTATCAGATTATATCCATGGGGTGCTTGATATATTTACCATTTATAATTAATAGCATTTACCTTGCTACATGTCTATTACAAACATCTCTTGAATTCAACTATTATACTTAAACTCGATAATTTAAGCTTTGTTTGGTCTACAAGTTAGTTTGGTAGAACTATACCTTTTAAAGTCAGTCAAATATACACACATGCTCTTATTAACAAAGGTTGCCTTCATCAAATGTCAAGTCTTTAGCATATTTTATGATGTTGGTCTGACCTTTCAAACTGAAATACCTTGCATGATAGGGCTTTAGATGTGGGGGTTTTATCAAAAATAAGAAAGGTCAGGAGTAATGATAACAAAAACAAACAGTAATCCTAGCTAAAAAATATATCAGGTCAATTTAAATTAAGCGCAAATATTTTCAAAGGCTAACTCCCATAAGCTAGAAAAATGCCTTAGAAGCAAAATAAAAAAAATCGGCATTATATTTTTGAGATATCTGGACCTGATCATTTAAAATAAAAAATGAAAAAAAAAATACACCCTGTGTACAAATAAACACTTTCTTGGCCAACAACTTTTTACTATTATCTACTATGGATACTAGGTCACTGACCTCGACGGTCAAAACAACTGATTTATCGATTTTAATAAAAAAAATAATTATTTCGTATGAAAAATTAAATTGAAATCTAACGTGTCGATTTCTAAATATTTGCAACTAAAGCGTTTCTTTGACCTATGGGACCCAGCCCTTAAAATATTTGCGATTAATTCAAATGGACTTGTATATCTGTTATCCTGAATGGAATCAAAACGAATGAAAATTTACCATGCATAATAAGGAAGGGTAGTGATTTTACAGATATAATAATATAATCACAGATAGACCTTGGTAGACAGACAATGCAAAGCAAGCTGATTGAATGAATAGAACCTAGAGATGTGAAACTACGAGTAAGATGAGTGCTCAAAGAAGGAGTGTATTGTTTTTTTCATAGACTTTATGGATGTAAGTCTCTTTTATAATAACTTCTAAATGGCTCGACGGATTTTGGTGTAATATCGTTAGAATTCTTACACCCTCCCAAGTTGCATAGGCTATAATTTAATGGCAGGGCAGTCTTATTCTTATTTTCTTTTTAAAGATCTTGTTTATTCTTTTCTTTTTATATCTTTACAGAGTAAAATGTGTGTCAACGTGCAGTATATACCAATAAAGTAAATATATGTAAATTTGGGTAAATTTACATATATTTACTTTATTGGTATGTGAGGCTTCAACATACCCTTGAAGGGGTGAATCGGCCGGTCAATACGAAAGAAATCCTATTAGAGCAATTATGTAAGCACAAATAAAAAAAAATCCCAAACAAACGGGTTCAGCGAGTTCAGCCTGCCGGACGATTTGTTTGGAAAGGTCGAACATTTTTATTACTATATTTTTATTGCTTCCATAGGAAAATGTGTTCATATTACGATGATTAGTCGTATATGTACCGGATAGAACTCAGCCCTCGATATGCGAGGGTTGAGTTCTATCTGGTAGGAGCTTTGCCAAAGCAGTGACACATGCAGTTATTAAATAAATTCAGCTTTATTCAAGCCAACCAAGTTAAGTGAAATACTGGTACTGCATACCATCACGTTAACCCAATTTGTCCGCTCCGGTACGAGTAAATGCCGGCGTGACTTCAAAGACCACGCCGCCTCGGTAGACAGTTTGCGTCTATTTGATGTAATAGGGAGTGAGATTATGTTAGTTTATCACTAGATTCAAAACAGCTATAAGTGTTTTATCGTAGGGGAAAATCTTACCGAATAGCTGCACAACTGAGGCTTAGCTGGGGTTAAAGAATTCTATTGCAGATCAAGATAGTAAACAGGTAGGTATAATTTAGCCGAATTTCACGTTGACATTGTTCGCGTGCAGTGCATCACCTCTACTGTAATATAATAACAATACATATTTTTTCAATTTTGCATTTCATCCAATTCAATAAGTGAAAATGTAAATTTGCTAATAAGGTTGTGTATGTGATTGATTGTAATTTTAAGTACTAAAATAATTATACAGAGTTACTTGAAAAATACAAATAATCTCGCAGGAGTAGATTGCTAACATCATTTACAAAAACGTTTGTTTTTCTACCTTTGATATTTGTTAGATTTTAAGATCAATCAAAAATAAAAATTAATTTAACTTTCCGGTTGAATGCTTACAACTCTATACGCATCGCAAAGAAAGATTACGCGTGAGAGCGTCGCATTATCCTTTCGTTTATAAATGTAACATAGACTTACCAAATGTCACGACAGGAAATTCAAAACTTTTTTTTTAACTTTATTTATTATTTAATTAGTTATGTCAGAACTCGTAGAACAAACGTTGTTGTTTATAATCTGGTCCTGCTAGGTTATTTTTACAAGTAAACTGTAGGTATGCATACTTTATCAGGGGTAATTATAAGTACGTAGGTTTTATTAAGTGGTTTTTTTCCGCTGGCACCGCTCACCGCTCTACGCATCAGTAGAGAGCGTGTAGTTGATAATTTCCTCACTTTATATTAGTTATATTGGACAAACTTTCGCTTGCGGCTCTGCTTGGAAGGAAATCCCTCGAGGACAGGTTTTTTCCGGGATGAAAGACATAGGGTATGTCTTTATTCGTACTCCTGAAAAATTGTATGCAAAAATCATGATAATCTACAAACAATAAGTGTGAAAAGCTAGTGAAAAGTTAACAGACATATAGGCAGAGTTACTTTAACATTTGTAATATTCGTTTGTACGCGCACAAAATAATGTTTTTAGAATGTGCTAATGCCAAACTAACGCACACAGACGACTGGCGTGTTTTAGCACTTGTCTCGTCTGTTCTTTTTTGTCGAACTCGACGGTAAAGTCCTTGTCGTATACATTTTTATCTGACGAATACTAAATTTTGTACATGAATAAGAGTTCGAATGAAAAACTAAAATATGAAAAATAAATTTACCACCTAAACCATTACTACATACTATATTCTATCCATACTAATATTATATACTATATTAATAATTAATATTATATATGCGTAAGTAACTCTGGCTGTCTGTCTGTCTTTCTTTTCACGCTTCAACTATTGAACCAATTTGGTATAGTTTTAGACCCAGTAAGTTTGAGACCCAGGGAGGACATAGGGCCAAACTGTTGCCGCGTTAGTATCGTTCCCGCGTTAGTACAATAGAATTCATAGTATGAATACTGCTTATATTTATACGCTGTATACAGCGTGTAAAGTAACCATCGCGCTACAGTGAAGGGCTGACTCAGTCCGTCAAAGTTAACAACTTTTCCTATGGGAACAATGCTGGGAACTCAAAAAAATTACATTATCATACAAAAGTGTTCGGCCGGCCCGGCAATTAGTAATGACAATGTCGATAAAATTTATTGCCTCATAGGATAAGTTGTTCATTTTGATAGGCTGAGTCACCCCTTCACGAGAACTTCGTTGGTTAATTTACACGCTGTATCTCTGGTTGAAAAATACTTTTGGTGCGTTTCTGCTTAATTTCTTGTTTGTTTCTATTCTGTTAGCACATTGTAGGGATACTCAGATCAAGAGTACAAGCTATACTAATAAACAGTAAAGATAAAAGGATACCATTACTATTTCTCATTTAAATAATAAAATGATATGTAAGAATAATAAATAGAGCGGACGATGCGTTATCGCTTGCATGATTAGACTGTCATCTTATAATATGATATGCTAGGGGAGAAAATAAAATAAACCTGTTTCTCTTCTCACAAGTTCTGATATTACGTTTTAATGAAATGAAAAATGTATCTAGTCATCATCATCAGGATTTTTTAGTCTGTTCTGCAGGAGCATGACCCTCTCTGTACTACCGGAGCCATACTTGGCCAGAGCAGACAGAGGATTTGGCCTACACTCTCCTCGCTGGCCAGATGGGTTGGAGAGGTCTCATTGATGTTTATGAGCTTTGTTTAGCTTTTATTTCCTAAGTCGCCTCTTACGACCTCCATGGGAAGACTAGGAGTGGTCCTATTCTACTCTGCCGGAAACTACACGGCTAGCAATGTATTTGAAGCATGCTTATGACTTAATATTTAGGTACATATTACTTAGGTAAAACAAGCAAGAAACAACATTTTTTTTTTCTATTATTGGGGAAGTTAAAACCAACAAACAATTAATGAAGGCATAAATATTAGTATGTTTCGCCTCTGTCGTAAAATTTTCGATCAAAAGAATGTGCGTAATGTAGATAAATAATATGATATAGAGGCTATTGCCTCTATATCATATTATTACTACGCCACTATATTCTGCTATGCCTGATATATTCTGTATCTTATATCTTTTATGATTTTCCACATCTTAGTCTAAATGTGACCATTTTTTGTATTAAGTTTTTTTAATCTTCCATGCTGGTCTAGGAGAAAAGAAAAACGTAGAATGTGCCAGCTGCTCCTCTTCTCGCGCAGACCGTAGAAACCGGTCAAGGGAATGGGCGAAAATATAAAGAATTATGACAATAGGCGATGCGGTTAGCAACCCATCACTATTTTGATTCCGTTTTCCACCATTGCGCCCACCAACACGCTGAACGTGGCCTTTTAGTCTTGTGACTTTAGGCTCTGTCTACCCCGTAAGGGATAACGACGTGATAATATATATCTATGTACTTTTCTTTAGTCTGTCTATCCCTTCATTACATAGTATAAAACAAAGTCGCTTCCTACTGACTTTCTGCCCCTTTCTATGTATGTTTAGATCTTTTTAACTACGCAACGGATTTTGATGTATTTTTTTTAATAGATAAAATGATTCAAGACGAAGGTTTATATGTACATTGCACTTGTGCGAAGCCGAGTCCGTGTCGCTAGTAAGATATAAATACAAACATGTTGGTTCTTGACAAACCTCAAGAGTTACGATTTACCTCTGTTATCTACTTACTTTATCTCTATTTAAAATGTGGATTTTGATGGATCGTTAAATTAGAATGGCTTAAAAACTAACTTTGAAATGAAACAAGCGTCTATTAAACCGTTTAAATCATCTAACCAGACAACTTTGGCCGAAGATGGCGTCCAAAATATTCCCATCGTTCATTGACACGTGCCAAACCTGTTTACTGGCAAGTTTTTCTGAATGGCCGCTTCCTTTGTGAGAGTAAACATATTCAAATGTTGCGATTAATTCATAGCTACATAGTACAGCGGAGGGCACGCCTTTACACCGGCGTTAATACGTTAAAATAAAGTCCATTTTAAAATTTGTAGGGTTATATTTAATGTGCGGGCCAAGGTAGCATGCTTTTATGAATGGAAGCTAGTGCAGGCGTGTGAGTGTGGCGCACCCGTGCGATGCACGGACACACACATGCGCTCAGATTTGCATACTTGCCTAGGCGGACACGTGCTGCTTTGCCTTCGTTTCAAGCACAGTTACCTCTTCAATATTCGAGAAGTTAATTTTAAATGTAAATTATATTTGAAAGTCAAAATGATTATAAATTATGACATAGGTACGCTTGCCCTGCTCCTGCGTTTATTATTTCTGTCGATTTTGTCATTCATACTTAGTTTCTTCGAAATAACATTGACACAATACTAAATTTATTTTCATACCTTGGCCATCTTTAAAATGAAATACGTTCTTGCTGGATACTATGTGTGGCACTTGACATAAAGCTTATTTAATAGTTCGTTAGGCATACAAGTCATTAGGTATTGCGGTGCGCGATGTATTGTGCGCATCCTAGCACAAAAGGATAAGCGTTTGCATGCGCTTGCGCAGCACAAGCACACCTTGTTAGCATGATTTATAATACGCGTCTGCCCAGCAAAGCAAAGTATTCAATAAGTATACACACAATCAATGTTTTCATTCAATTTAGACACTGATAGCCACAGGAAAGTGATAACTCTCCGCGTATCGCCTTTGGTATCTGCAAACGAGTACATATGCACAGACCGAGACGGTTTAATTTTATGCCGGTTATGAAATAGATTACCGACGACTGCATTCAACTTTATCGAAGTAATATCAATAAGTAAATATTAAGCGCCTGAGATACCAACTATACGAATAAAACATGACTAGGTTCGCATACGATCTTTTAGACACATTTACCTCTCATTGTTGTATTGTAATAGTAAACAAAGAACTGTATGGATAGGTAGGCGTATATAGTAAATCTCAATAGATGAGATCGCGTGCCCAACACAAGGGCCCTCGGATGAGCAAGGCACGAGTCATTTCCGGCGCGACTGTTGTCTACGATGTTGTAACCGAGAAGAATCGCTGCTAATTTATAATCGTCACTTTCATAAACACTGACTCACGCAAACAAACAGCAGCTGCGTCGGCCGCCGGCGCCGCGCCACGTTGGCGGATTTCATCCACGTTATGTATGGGATTTGCGCAATTTTTGTCTCATCTCGGATTACTGATGAGCGATAATTATGAAGCGCCTACTTTTTTTGACGGTTTGCGTAAGTGTGAATATGACGGCTATTTTCGCGCCACAGAACCTTGGGAAATGTTACGGACCGCAGTTTCTTCATATTAACAAGTTTTATGAATGAAATATAAAAAGTAAACAAAAATTCACAGTTGCCACTTTTGTTGCATTTGCTGATTGAACATCTTGAATCGATGTGATGCAATAACACTATTTGTCAAGCACCGTTCATTCATAGGTTCAATAAATAAGTATATTTGTAATACCTACTTTTGAGAATAGAATGTCGAGTGTTGTGCAACGACATAGTGTCAACACGTGTTCGAGTATGTAGCCAAACTTATTAGCTATGGACAGAACACGGCCGTTAAGTTGTAGCAGGCAGATACAGCATGTCGTGGTCACTTGAGACGGCCGCGCCGGCGCCAACCTTCGAAGAAACTATCCCAATTTTTCCGTTTCCATCTCATTAGTGGTCAGAACGCGACATAAAATTTATGTAGCCATACCGGTTTGTTCACGTCTTTATGCAAACCATAGACAGCAGTGTATCGTTCTTAATTGTGAATGTCTAGTAGTAAATCCAAACGATATCGATATGGAAACAACTCGAGAACGAGAATAGAATCGCATTCAAAATAAATTATGGCCCAAAAATACCTACATAGAGATTACTCAGTATCTTTTGTTTGTTATCCATTTTCAGTAGATGGTACACAAAAATAATGTGTTTTTTGTAAGACTGGCCATGAAAAAGCAGTAGATTATATACTTTATTGCTTTTTAATACCTTTAGACTTTTTAAAGTGTAGTTCGTAGCTAGTCAGTCAAGTTTGTTTACCTTAATGCAATATTTCTAAAGTTTTAAGGTGAAATCGCTAATTGTATTTACAACGTAGTTCAAAAACAAAATCTTTAGAATTTATTACATATTTAATATAAATACAAATCTGTAATGAATTCTAATCACTCAATAAATATAGATTAAAAAGCAAATAAGGCTGCAAAAGTCGATTAATCTTGTACTTTATAACTGGTTTAGCCGTCAGGCACGAGGTGATGTCCAATATTGTGGAGATTAGTTACAAAGCAACATTTCTAAAACAAACAGTATTTTTCTTTAAGAAAGTGAACCCAACATAGGGAAATACACATTGGTCAAGGAGCTCGAACGAGTGCACGAAAAGGCAAGTAAACATAAACAGATATCGAGATTTTTTTTTAATATCCTTATCCTTACTAATATTATAAATGCGAAAGTGAGTTTGTTTGTTTGTTTATTTGTTTGTTTGTTTGTTACGCTTTCACGCCGTAACTACTGAACCGATCATCATGAAATTTTGTACACAAGTTCTCTGGAGTACGGAAAAGGACATAGGCTACCTTTTATCCCGGGAAAAAGTACTATTCCCGAGGGATCGACATTAACGCGGACGGAGCCCCGGGCGAAAGCTAGTTAATTTATAAAGCTCATTTACTTTAGGCCCAAGGATAACAATTACAGTTTTTCACAAGATAAGAATCAACATCATCATCTTTTCAGCCGTGACAAGTAAGAATGATTGAATTTAAACATAGAATTTCATTTTTTTATTTTTTTTACTGGTTGAGGAAATGTTATTGAACTAATAAATGAACAGACATTCTACTGTAATAGTAAATCAATAAATAAAAAGGGGTTATAAATATTATTGTTGAATATAACTCCTCTCTCTCGCTCTCATTGGAACTTTTTCCCGGTGCATCCTCAGCTGCAAAGGGTCGGAGCTCGGGGTCTGCAATTTTACAGCATTCATGCTTTGATAAGATTCGGCGATTCTTCGACAGCTAGCTTTGCCTGATGCAAACCCTCCTTGGGTAACACCGGAACCGCAGACAAATACCTGTTAAAAAGTATTTTCCCGCGCCGAAAATTGTCATTGTAGCTTCAATGACAATGACGATGTCAAGTAACAGTAGCATAAATTATTTTATCGACCGCTCACTATTTTACTCGTCTATTTTACTACATCAATTTGAAATTTCTACTAGATATCAGACGTAGGCGAGTAACGGAACCTCCGGCGCCAGCGCTGTTTTGGTGCCGTACCGCTCGCAATATCAGCTCTGCATACAGTCAACTTCCGGCCAATTTCCACTTGACAAGAAAATCATAGAGTAAAATAAATTGCTGCTACCGCCAGCCGTGGAAAGTGGTCTTTATCAGTTAAGTGTAATTTATAAGTCAGTAACTTATATTGATTTCATGCGCAGATTATCATGTAGATAATTAGTTTTTAAATCAAGATTTTTTTAAGAAGAGTAAGGCAACGATTTTAACGATACTTTAATATCCGAATCTGTTTAGGCGTTTAGAAGTTACGGTGGAATAAAAAACTTATATACAACCTTTGATTATGTATAAAATCAAATATACGTACATACATACTTACTTTTATATAAACATACATAGAATCTAAACATAATAACACTTCTTTTATAGTCATGTAAAAAATTGAGCACTTGTTTACGAAATTAAATAGTTTTAATTTTCAATATTGTACACTGATATATCTATGTAGGTACAATATGCTGTATATATTTGAAAGAAATGGCATATTAGTAGTAAAATTTGTTAATAAATTAAATGTATGTCATATCGAGACATACCTACCTACTCAGTTATTTTTACAATAGCTTACCTATACCTGATTTGTGTAAATGCCTTATACAAAATAGAGATAGACCTATTGTTTTTTTTTTTTTTTTGTAAATTAGATAATTTTAATGAAAGCTGAAATCCTTCTTGTTTTCGTATCAAACTTAGTATTCAGGACATTATTGAGAGTGACTTATTGCTGGCGCCTATATCACATTTAGAAAACTCATCGCATGCGTGTTCTGCTTACTAAAGATAATGGCTGATTTATGAATGTGGAGGACGAGAATCACGATATAAGTAAAGTCGGCTACCGAGGGCTTAAATGGCGTCCATGTAGTGATTTTTACTCTACTCATATAAATTTGAGAGCTAGGCTCTTGTCGGTGGACTATATTTTGGGTACACAGTCGTGTAAAAGCTTACACGACTGTGTACCCAAAATATAGTGTAATACTACACTTATTCGTAGGTGTAATATAAGAAAACCTCTGTTCAATGACAGAAACATTCGGCCTGTCAAAATAAACAACTTTTCCTGCACAAGCTAGTAAGAAAAAAAATTCAAACAAAAGTGTTTAGACGTTTGTAAAACGGTATAATTAAAAAATATATAGCCAGTGTCAAATTGCCAAACTAAAAACGTGTTAGGGCAATTTGTATTGGAAGGATATATCAAAGAGATACCAGTAGTATCCTTACATTATCTCCAAAATGACACTGGCTTACTTTTTTTTTACAGGCTAGTCGTATTTTTTACTATTCTTTTGTAAAAATGAGTAACGAGTCGACGTACATACATAGGTACAGGGTGATGCCGACGTGAATCTGTTACGAAGTCTCTGTAGTCCGATATGTCTATTAGTGTAATGTGCATGACCTATAAACAGGTCATATAGTTTTATCTACAGATAATGAAAATTAATTAAAAATAATAGTATTAAACGGATCACAGACCTAGTCTTTGACTGAGGCTCAAAAGTCCAAACTCAAGGTCTGCCAACGAGCAATAGAGCATAGCATATTAAGCCTCCTCATAGATAAAGTACGCAATACCGAGCTGCGCTCAAAGATGTTCATTACAGATGTGGATGAAAAACTGCTAGACTGAAGTGGAAATGGGTGGGCCATATCGCCGCATGCAGCCTGAGAGATGGGCTAAAATAACATACTTTTGGCTACCCAATGGCCGCCGAAGTCGGTAGACCCAAAACGAGATGACGGGACGATTTAGTAAAGTTCTTGCCGGAATGGCAAAAGGTAGCAGCCAATAGAGACGAGTGGAGAAATAAGGTAGGTAGGTAGGCCTTTGCCCAGTAGTGGGACACAAAACTCACCGTACCGTTGCTGTGAAATGAGATTTTGCATATGGGTGGGTACCCATATGCAAAATCTGATTTGACGGCAAACGAGCAAACGAGCCACCTGATGGAAAGTGGTTACCGTCGCCCATGGACATTGGACATCTGCAACACTAGAGAAGGTGCTGATGCGTTGCAAACTCTTAAAATACCCGTAAATGCACCTTTTGAAGCTCCCCAAGTCACAGCCACAGCACACAGAAAAACCTCGGGAGGGTGCCCATTCCACAATCCTGCTGTACGAGGGAAAAAACCATGTGACGCCTTGACATTTTTGGAGACCCAAGCGTCAAGGATGTGGGGATGGACTTTACTCCTGTGGCGGACAGTGCGCTGATAAAGAGATGGCGGTGGCACCGATTCAAAAAGTTCTTCACAACACTTCCCATAATATAGACGGTAAAATACACACAGGGAGCCAACGTCTCTCCGGAGATTAAGAGTGTCTAAATTGTCTGTAAGTGTGGGATCGTCGATAGTACGAATTACCTGGCGTTGGATGGACTCAAGAGGACGGAGTTGGTTGTGAGGTGTACCAGATATCAATATTAACAAAATCATCATTCAACGGAAACATCATCTTGCACTGTCTGACCAAATGATTTTCTTGCAAAATTTTATAATCCAAATATATGTGTCATTAAATGGACGACTGAACACAAGTCGCTAGATGTTAATTTAAAGTGCTCATTCCTAGTCAAATTTCATAATCGCAAATGATTTATTCTTCAGTGTTTTGTTTACCTCCCTCAGTCTAATAGTTAGTTAGATTCTTAATCCAGAGGTCGCGAGTTCGATCCTCATGGGAAAACCACTTTGTGTGCACTCATTTGCACCATTTCGGAACCACTGTGAGACTTGGAAGGAAAGTTAGGTTCAGGTTATTTTTTATGACCACCTTTATGAGGGAAGTTAGGTTAGGGGAGGTGTAGGGTCCCTCCCGATTGGTTCCCATCTTGTCGCGATAAGGAGGCTCAGTAGCCGCGACTTTTACACCCGCGGTGAAGCTAAGAGGAACCGGGCGAAAGGCGCTTCAAGACAGTTTGGGCACCCCTTGGAGTTTCTTAACGGAGAGGAAGACCACCTCTATAAAAATTACAGGAGTATCGGTCACTCACTTTGAGTGGCCCCGCTATGAGTGAAGGGGTGAGCTCTCAGTGAACTTACAGTCGTGGTAGCGGTCGCGGGGGGAGAGGAGTGCGGTGATAAGGTGCGCCGTTCTCCCTGTCCTCCGCGATCAAGCGCGGCCGTGGCGCTTGGCACGGTATCGATGGGGCTGCAGGGGAAAAGGAGTGTCGATGATAAGGTGCGCCGTTCTCCCTGTCCTCTGCGGCTGACAACTGGTGGGCCTCTGTAACCTTGGTATATAGGCCAAACTGAGGGCCAGTCGGGTGACGGAAACGGGATCCGGTCACTCGGCAGAGCAGGGCCCTCGGGTGGAATGCGTGTCAGTGTCAAGATGCGCCTTTCTTTGCGGGTAGAATAGAAGGCCGAAGGGTCGCCCCGCAGACCGCTATGAACCTTCTCAATAGAGAAGGCACCGAGAGCGAGCCGAGTTGAGGCCGCAAACAAAGTGGCTGCCGCGCCGGGCTGTGGAACGAGAGTAGCACACAGCCCCGGCAAAAGCGGCAGAGGCGTTGACACCGGGGAGTTTTATAGTGGGTTCAAGCCCCACATACCCACCCTGCTACCCCGCAGGGTGGATGATGCGAAGGCATTTTTCTTACGGTCCAAAAAAAAAAGGGGAGGTGTAGTGTGGTACAAAAGGTTCTTTAATAATCCTTTTGACCGTTGATCAATCGATCAATAGTGTTTTTCAGCCAGAACATACGATGGTATTTATAAAATTCTACGCTACTTAACAATATATTTTTATAAATACTACCTTTTTGGAACCCCTTAGAAAATATCACGATGACATTTTCAACGCGTTGATGTCTTTTATTCATTAATTTTCAAAAGTAAATATTTTACAAATTACTGAAAGTATTGTAATATTACTGCTAATTCATTTAACATAGAAACATAAAACAAACAATATACAGGATGCCTCATCGAATTGGGCCAGTGGGGAGATTTTTTAAAACTAGTAATGAGAGGCAGAAAAAAGTGGTCAAGAGAAAAATAACACCGATTTTTGTGCAAATAAGAACTGCATATACAATATGTAACTGGGGGTAACAGTACTTAATGGGCATGATCAGTCCATTTTTTTTTATTAACCTTTACTGTCCCACTGCTGGGCAAAGGTCTCCCCCATTTCCTTCAGTCCATGTTACTGAAGAATTTTCCCCAGGGTCCCTTGGGAAAATTCTTGAAATTCTTGTTAATGGAAATTCGAAAAAAAAAAGTGTAGTACTCCCTTACAAAATGAAAAATCAGCTGATCGACTTTCTATGGAAAGTATTTATGTTTCGTATTCCATGGTTGGTTCCCTTTGGAAAGTTTTCAATATCATGTGACAATATCATGTGCTGACCGCACCTCTTATGTATTGTTACTTCCATTTTGTTACACGTTGTATATGTATAGATTATTCGAACATTGTCAAATTTGTAAGGAAATAAAGTAACTACATATTTTATTTAAAAAAAAATGCAGATTATAAACACCAAAATGTTAATTTGAAACCATATATCCGAAATTTATAGCATACATAGTATTCAAACGAATAAAACACAAGCAAAGAATATATACGCTACACGAACACAAGTGTGTTGGTTTAATACAAAGAGAATAAAGTACAAAGCCGATGCAAACGTATCGTTTTTTGCTCATATGAACAACAGTTATTTCTTTAAGTTTTCCGTACATAATTTCAAACCATCATTTAATGCTCATAATCTAAATATTCAATCCTGGTAATAAAATAATTAACCTACATTACCAGATGGCCGCCGAGAAAGAGGCAGACCTAGGAGGAGATGGCGCGATGACATGGACGCACACATGAACGATTGGCGGACTGTGGCCCTTGACAGGGACACTTGGAAACAAAAAGGGGAGGCCTTTGCCCAGCAGTGGGACACAAAAGCAGGCCAAAAAAACAAAAAAACATTTTCTTCAAAATCGATAAGGTTAATCCTGGCATATTATAAAAATCAATTAATGCTATTTTAATGTTCTCTAAAATCGATGTCATGGTTGTTTTAACCACTTTAGTCTATCTGTTAAAGTTTACAAAGTTTCCTCACTGACCCAGTTGGAATTTTACTGGATATATCGAATGTCAAAATTAGTTAACGTACCCACGAACGGTTATTGAATATACAAAAAAATCGCTTTTTTGTAAAAAAAAATACGTCTTTGTTAAATATTTTACTTTAATGTATTTTAGGTACTTTTAGAAAATTTTAATTATGTAAAAAAATAATGGCATCAGAAAGAAATATCAGTCATAATATATCAAGCGTTTTATTTTTTGTTTTTGAAGTTTATCTCAGTGGATCCTTATTGTATTTAATTAGCCTAATTTTCGAACAAGGGTAGTTGGTTTGAGACAATTTTGTACCTTGTAATATTAAATGCTACATAGTAACGCCGTACGATTTACAAAGATATTAAGTATTTCCTAGTGAGCAATTGCAAAACATCTGTTCGTGTAACGAACGGGGGCGTTCCGTAAACAAAGAGTTGGGCGGACCTGCCACTGGGTGCCACCTCCCCGCCCCTCTCTCCCCTCCCCCGCACCCCCTCAGCACCTGCCCGTGCGCATATTTTCGCAATCAAAACGAAATTCGTCAGAGTGCGCTGAGTCTGGCGCCACCAACCGTTACCTAACCAAAGATAACTCAGTTCGCTTCAATAAACATACGTCTGCTGTGACTTTAATATCAGTCTGTATGGCAGAGTTAGCATTTAAATATTCATACTTAAGTGTAGTTTTTTTTTTTTTTTAAGAAGTACAACAATACTGTGCCTGATCAAGAAACTGCTCTAAACCTAAACATGTACTAAATCCCAAAATATAACGTATAGCATTATCGAGATATGACTTAATTGCTAGCCTAAAATGTAGCAGCCGTGGATTTCAGGTGAAAAGTCAAAAAGATGTTGTTTTTGGAACAGGTAAGTACTCAAAAGCGCTTAGCTTTGATTTTAAGTGAAGATGTTTTTCGTAGAACATCTTCGCTTAAATTCAAAGCTAAGCGCGCTTAAAATACCTAAAAGTAGCTCTAAGAAAAAGAAAGCAACTTCGATATATTTAGACTCAGACCGTAAAAATAGATATATCTAGATACCTAGTTACAACTACAAATAAATACTTACAATCCAGAATAGTATAAGAGAAGTAAAATGAGAAATCAAATAATTGTAATAAAATACAGACAAAAAATTTTGAATACGAATCCATACACGAAAGATAAGATACCTATACTTACTTATGTTGAAACCACACAACAATCCAGTTTCCTTTAATGCAGTATTGATGCAGAGGTTTAATCAACGTAAGCTCATGATCTAAACAAGAATTAACAACACAAAAAGTATATTTTACATTACGAAATATCAGAACTAGGCTTATCTCCACAAACATTTGGGAATTAAATTAACACAATCCTAAAATATATCGAAGAAGATCACTGTGAGGTTTCCTCACCTTCGGCTTAGCTACCTGAGCACGGAGTATCAACCGAATACCATAAAAGGCTGCCGTGGAGAATTGAACGGGCAAACATTAATGATTTTGTTTCATTTACATTTTACATTAACAAAAAATATTCTTTAAAAGTCGACGCTAACTCGCCGACCACATATGGCGTCGATTCGCCGCCACCTACTAATTGAGAGCGACACTAGACAAATATATCGCCTTTTATAGCCGCGACCGGTATTAACTATACTGATTGGTAAATAAACAGAATACAGGATCGTAAGGCCGAGATGAATCAGCTCTCGATCGGGCAGTGATTAGAAGCGATTAGCATGCGCGAGCGCAGCGCAGCGGCGTCTACCAGCGACCCACGTGGGAGGTGGGAGGACCCTGCTCAGCCATTGTCTTACAACGCGTTATAGCATTATAATAGCACTGCTATTGCACACTATTTATGTAAATCCACTTGAGAATTCAATTTGTCTCTCATAATGTATTCAATGACGGATATTAGTCCCCGACGCACAAAAGTGATTCTCGTCAACAACCTGTCAACGAGCCCTGTCGTCGTCACCGGCCTGATGAGCTCGGAATTGGGCAAAGTCGTAAATTACATGACGGCACTGCGCTTACATTTTATTACAAATTGACTTTTCTATATGCACCTACTAACGTATCGATTTCCACATCTACTTATTCGATGTAAATAAGTATCTTTATAGATTTCTAGTAAGAAATAAATTTTGACTCGATCGATTATCGATTGAATTAATCTTAACGATAGAAACCACGTGTCCGGCGTTGTCTTCGGTTGAATAATGGTGATTGGTCAAATGATTGGTGAATGCAGATGATAACATTTCCAATTGTAATAGACTGCGGTGAGCTGCGGCTGTGCGGGCGGCTGTAGGTCAGGGTTCGAGCCGGCTTCCATTTGTCGTGGACCTCACTTACCCCCGCCTATCAACAACGCTAACAGATATCCTGCATTATTGTTATCCCAGACAGAGTAATATATGGTCAGCGTCTCCGATAGCATCTGGGACGTCGGCCTCTCAGGATATCAGCGCGCAGAAAACGATAACCGCCGCGTATGACTGAATATCAGCATGAGTTATCGACGGACGCGCTCGCTGGTCGCACTCGCGCGTGCCCAGCGCCAACGACTGTTTTATTGGTGTCGGCGCCGACAACTTTCTCGTCTCGCAGACAATGACGCTCAAATTGGAAACCAAAATGATTTTTATAACTCGCAGCTGTCGAAATGCATAACAATCGGCCGTCGTATATCCCAATCGCGATCGCCTATTACCTATACGTGAACTGTCGTAAATTCCGTGAGCGAACAGCCACTTAACGCGGAAGCGATACTCGGAGTTATTCCGGCTGTTTGCTCGTTACGGCATGTAGTAGGTACTTCTAACGAAGGCACCCAAAAACGTTCCCACAGTCGTCGATCACTGCAGTAAAAAAACCAACTATCTACGAATTAACACGTCCGCGCGTTGTGTGTGTATGAAAACACTCGGTGGCCCCCGGAGGGCCCTCATGCTGACGGAGAGCTGTCGCGGACCCGTCGCCAGCCGCTAACGCAGACGCCACTACACAAGATTGCGCGTAAGATAGTTGTTCAATGTTTTTAATTTACTTTAATTTGAAATACAATGTTATAGACGCGAGAGTTCGAGGGCTCTCGAATGCCTATTGCCAGTCAGCGACGCACGCCAGTGGTTGTTTACGCTCCTTGAGAGCAGAAGTTCCAATGTCTATAGTGACATTTGATTCACAATTAATAAGTACTCGAGCACGTTGACCCTTGGAGTCAAGAATTTACTTAGAGAACCGCGCCTGTGGACCGGGACGCAATAGGTTGCGTCGCGACCACGGAATTTAAAAAACAAGAGGAACGGGCATAGCATATATTTTTCTTGAAAACCACTGTCGCCAAACTCACACAATAACATTTTACGCACACTGAAATTTAACGAATTAGAAAGCTTATAATTTCTTGGAACCACAAAGAAATAACAATCTGTTTGCATTACAAAAAGGAAAACCTTATTTCTTGCGCCATAAAGTAGAATTAAGTAAAAACACTTTGTGGTTTTTATGACAGCGTGCATATGCTACGTCGGCTTCTTTCAATGTGCTTTTAACGATCTCAGACTACTTAGTTCAGCTATTCGCCAAAAGATGTCGTACTTAAAAGTTGTACACATTTTTACACCCTATTTACTAAGATTTAAGGTTTCAATTTGAACTCCATTATTTATTCTTCTAGAATGTTTTATCAATAATGTCATTGCTACTCAAATAGGGATTGGGTTTATATCTTTTTGCTAATGACGCTAAGAAATCGATCGATTCTAAAATTGGTGTTAATTCATTGTAATTCAATAATTATTGTTGAAAAGTAGCATTCGCCATCTTGGTTTCTAAAAATGACCTCACTGTTGTGATCTATACTGACCGACTTCAGTCGAACTCTGTGGGGCAGTAGTTAACACGCCAGCCTGCGACACGAGTGGTCCCGGGTTCGAACCCCGGTCAGGTCAAGATGGAAAATGATATTTTTCAGATTTGACGTGGGACTTGGATGTTTATCTATATTATCTATCCTTACTAATATTATAAACTGATATTATAAATGCGAAAGTGAGTTTATTTGTTACGTAAAAAGTACTATTCCAGATATTGACGCGGGCGAAGCCGCGGGCGAAAGCTAGTTTATTATAAAATATAGGATCGTTGAGTTAGTATCCCATTACACAAGTCTTGAACTTACTTTGGCTCAATCTGTTTGATTTGTTCATTATTTCTTATATTTTATTATTTTACCACTTAAACTACCATACATAATTAAACAATATTTAAAATAATATAAAAAATAAAATATAAAAATAATTAACAGCCCCCGTGGTCTAGTGATTAAGGCTTTGCCTGTTGACCCGGGGGTCGTGGGTTTAATTCCCACCGGAAGCATACTTTGTTTAGTTGTTTCCAGTTTGGTTAGGACATTGCATGCTTGAATCACCTGATTGTCTGATAATAAAGATGATTCCGTGCTTCGGAAGGCACGTTAAGCCGGTGGTTCCGGCTGCCATCTGGTAGTCGTTAAAGGAACCACGTCAGAGGCCGAGAGGCGGTTCCGAAGAACTCTGACACTAGGGTGTGCATGGTCGATTGACCGTGACACCTACTCGAAATGATGATGAATATTTAAAATCTGTTCATCGTAGGCCAAATTAGTTTATTCTATAGAATTCAAGACAAACTAGTTTCAATAGCGGTTTCTCGGGAACATAATTATATTATAAATTTTTTATCTGTATTTTATATTATAAATGAACGAATATTTATAGGTAGATTATATTTATAGGTAGGTTTTTATTTAAGATTTAATTAATTTTTAGTTTTATTTATTAAAATAATATATAACAGGAAACATCAACTGACTTTCGCCTGAAAGTCAGTAGATGTTTTCTTTGACCAGGACTGGCCTTGCACAAAAATCAGCATTACCATCTATCGTGGCAATGCTGCCAGCCTTCTGAGCATTGTAGGGCAACGGTCTGCCGGGCCTTTTTGCTTCTAATTTTGTGTAGGTTTAGTCTTAAATTTTAAGTATTATCCTTACTAATATTATAAATGCGAAAGTGAGTTTGATTGTTTGCTTATTTGTTTGTTAGTTACGCTTTCACACCGTAACTACTGAACCGATCATCATGAAACTTTGCATACAAGTTCTCTGGAGTGCGGAGAAGGACATAGGCTACCTTTTATCCCGGGAAAAACGTACTATACCCGAGGGATCGACATTGACGCAGGTGGAGCCGCGGGCGAAAGCTAGTACGTTAATAACGTCAACTATATTAAAGTTAAATTATCCAGTACACAGTGACAATAAAAAGCGTGTGCATATATAATTCAAAAATTAATACTTTTACAAATCGATATTCGATGATATCACAACCCTATTAAATAGAATGGCTTACTTCGCCTTGTGTCGTAATTTCTGATTCTACCACTCGCCACTAGATGGCGTACATGATCGAGGCATCATACAATTTTAGACTTTATCTCAATAGGCATACGTGTAATTTTTTATTTACTCTAATATTTATTTTCAATTAAATAGACAGAGGTTAATGCTAAAACAAATTTATGAAATACAGAGTAAATAGCGACTTATTGATGATAAGAAACACCTGATCGTAGTAAGTTCTTAGTACTACTATTGTTTTTGCACTCAAGGATAGAGCATCGAGTCATTTATAAGAGTTTTTTTAAGAAACACGCAAAGTAATACACCGGCAGCCACACGTCGCGTCACACCAGCAACAACAGAGTAATTGAGCCTGGTTAAGACTCGCTGTGCTTAACTGCGGCACGCGGGCCACGCCTACACGTCCCTTCCATGAGGTTTATTATTCCGTGGTCGCGACAGTTACGCTGCGCCACTAATGCCCTACACAAACACGAGAATGTGTGTGAAACTCAGCCCAGTTCAGATCAGACACACTCGTTAATGCGCTGTGTAAACTACACTTAATCTTTCACTTTGTGCCGCTTAGAGATAAATTAACGAAGAAATGCTGCACAAACACTGACTATACCCGACATATTAGCGCGTTCCTTTACTGATTGCGAGAACTTCGCACCGAGCTTTTGTTAATCTCTCAGGTGAATAATTTGTGTCAGTATGTCATGAGAATTTTTGAACAAACAGTCTAGAAACTACTCATAAGTAAGAGATAAGTTACAGTTCCTGATTTTAGATGCTAAATAGATTAATAAATTAGCTTGTGTATTAAGCAAGAAAGTTAGTTCACTTAAATGCCAGTTAATTCTCACGCCTATATAGCAATGCTATGTTGATAGTTATTAACTTTTGAAATAATCATTTATATATATATTGTATTTGATTCTCCTACGTGTATGTGTCATTTAAAGCACCTATATGTTTAAATACGTTATTATTTGTATTACAGGATCGAAGAAGAAGTAGAGATTTTCCACATATAATCATTCATAAATCAATTTAATTAAATTGTGTCAGGTCAAAAGTTTCAGTGCACTAGCTTTAGGAAAAACATCATAATGGCATTGTCTAACTATTATTCAATTAATTTGCGGTAATTGCAAGGTAAACCGCACAAGAAACAGATAGTCAATCGCAACATAACTTACAGCTACGCCTATTACGTAGGTATAATGTGAAAATTAAGCAGCACATTTCTTGCAATGTAGTTTATATACTGCAATCAGCAGTAGGTAATAAGTCTGTGCGCGACACTCAGTGCCGAGCGTGGCCAGAAGGCGCGAATAAATCAGCATTTGCCGGTAGATGGACGGTTTAATTATTGATTTATTGTGCGGTGTTCGGAGCCAGGCGCCGGCTAATTGGTGGTGGCGAGCGCTCGCGTGACACCGTCGCTCCACCACGCTGCAACTATTGAGACAAAATTCTCCAATATTGAACACAACACGGCGCTCCTCATGACTTCGTTACGGTTATCGCTCGGCGAAAACTCGAACAATGCTCGCTGCAATTGTGGCTCCAGTTTAATAAATTATGTGTTCCCGAAACGCCCATGAATAATGGCTATTGAAACGTCGCACACAAGGATGTTTGGATGTCAAGTCGTTCGCTTCCGAAGGTGACGGCTATTACGTCACATTTAGAGCTGTTACAGCAGTGTGGTCGGGTCAGTGGCAGCGTTTCGCATTGGACGTGTACGTACGTATTGAACTTTACTGGACGAGACGTGAGCTAGTGAACCGTAGATACCACAGTGAGAACAAATACCCGCGTGAGACACTCGTCAAAAATTAAGGTCTGCGCACATCAACATTTGTAGAACAGCACCATTAACACCAAAGAATTTAATCAATTATAAGAATTTTTTTGCTTATATGATGAGAAAGAGCAAAAAACAGACCAAATAGATACTTGGAGATAACATTGAATGATTCATTAAAAAGAGTGATAATAAATATATACCTACCTGTATGTTGGAAGACATGGTCAGTTCAGGATATTGAACAATTTTCCCTAGGGGATATAAAATACTTACATCGAAATAGGTATATAAAATTGAATTCCCAATTAAGCTCGATCGGCTGATTAGTAATTTTGTCTGGGACGTCGATATTTTTCGTCTTTCGATGTATGCCTAAAGTTGTTCAGTATCACGGCCAGATCATGGCCCTTTAAATATCATTTCATCTTTATGATATACGTTGTAAGAGATCTGCTTCTACGTCTTCCAGCGTTTTGACAAGATGCAGAAGCAATTAATGAGTGAAAATTTCAATTTTAATTCATGTTTCAATTTAATTTATTTTTATCTTCCGTAGCTAATCTAGTAGTGGACGCAGAGCCGGTAAACTACAAGCATCGTCGCAGAGCTAAGCACGCACTCAGTTCTTGTTCAATATTTTAGTAGCGACGCAAGACAAACAGAACTCCTTTGTTGGAGGTCAAACCTGTGTGAAGAGAGTTTCCGTGTCACTCACGGGCTCGCTTGGTTACACATTAGCGCAGACTTCTCGGACAAATATTTTTTGTTCTCCCATGATCACCATTAGCTGGTAGGCTTGACATATTTTAGATGTTTGTTGTTATGACATCCCGTGAGGTTTGTTTGTGCCGCGTTCATCGACACGTTCGGTTTGGTGGGTTCTGAAAGATTTTTATCTGAACACATTGTGAAGAATGGAGCGGAGTATTCCAAGCACTGGTCGCCGAGTGTGCTTGTCAAATTTCTCGCTTTTTACGACGCTGAGACTTTTATCGGATTCCCCGCGCCCATGGCAATGCATACCGGCAAGGGATTTCAAAGCTAATGCTAAAGTTACGAGTCGCAGAGCCTCTGAGATAAGGTATCGGCCGACGCGTAGTGACATTATGGGCATCGATAGCATCGCAATCGAGCTGGCCCGTCGATAAACAAATATTTTGATTAGTCTGTCTGCTACAAATTACGCGTGATACGATCGAAGGGGTCGGTAATCTTCAATGTTGAACATCCCATTCCTAAATTTATAGTTTATTAGGGATTTTTATGACGTTGATTACGCAGTTCTTATATTAAGGTAGAGAGCATCAGACCACGTGCGAGGTGTACTTCTGTCAATATGTAAGACTCTTAGTTACCGTGAAGTCTCTCCTCCATGTTGGTCTGGGAGAATAGGAAAAACGTAGAATGTACCAGCTGCTTCTCTTCCCGCGCAGATCGTTAAAGCCGAACGAGGGAACTGGTATTATTCCGTGGAATCATGTTATTAGGCGATGCGGCTAGCAACTCATCACTATTTTGATTCCGTTTTTCACCTAATGCCCAACCAACATGCTAAACGTGGCTTTGGGTCTTATAAACCTAGGCTCTGTCTACCCCGCAAAGGAAAAGGACGTGATACTATGTATGTATGTAAGTCTCTTGAGGTTCTCACGTGAGTAAAACAGTCCCCCCAAGGACAGTTTCTTTCTGAGCTTAATTAGGTTTTGGCCTAAAATTAAGTCACTTCTTATCTGGTGTCAAATGACTTTTCATTCAACTCATACTCAACAAATATCCATGTTTGAATATTTATTTAAACGGCAAAGCAGTACAATCTAAATATAATTAATTGCAGCAAAGTATCCAATATCAATATAGCCAATATCAGCTATTTAATTTTAAAATAAATATTCAGTGCTGCTTGTAAAGTTGTCAACGAGAATTTTGCATAGATAAAAAAGCGATAAGAACTTCTCCTCGAAACGTATCGCTATCTCTACGATATCTATACCATAAATAATTGATATTTTAATGTCACAAATGATCTGAATGTAACTACGAAATAATTTAATCACAGAAACGACCTCAGTTCTATATTAATTAAATTGAAATGTAGTTCTTATATTGGTGATTTTAAGTTACATTTTGCATCGCTTTGGTAGATAGTTCTTGCATCGTTATTCTTTTGGCGAGGAACTACAACGTGTTTTTCAAGCGAGTGCCATGCCTAGCCCATAAGTTATCGTATGTAATAAAATTAAATGTAACACATTTCTCTTTTTCATGTAATCTTCATAATTTATACACATTTTTAGTTCGCGACGTGTATCGGCGCCCGCGGGTTCATGTAGACAAGGGTATGTTCACTTTGTACTCGTTTGGTAAACTTATATCCTTGTGGAGCTTTTGGAATATCTTAACTGTTTTGATTTGAAGAAACTAACTACCATTTTCAAATTCATTTTACTAAACAATATTATTATTCATCATACTAGTTTTATGAAGTATTAGTACATTATAAATTAACTTTAATTCTTTCACTTGGAGCTAGCTACATAGGTAATTAAAAAATACTGCAGACTACTAGCGAACCGGGAACGCGATTGGAAGAAGAAGCGCCTGATATTATGTGATACCTGTAAGCCAAGTAGTAATAAATTGAATAAATTTTATCAGTACTATCTCATGGACCTCAATTACTTTATTTGTCCTCTAAACTAAATCTACCTACACACGTACTTGTATGTATATGAAGTAAGTCGCGGACAGTGGTCATTACGCAATAAAAAACATCTAATATAATTAGGCTGCCAGCTTTAAATGTCACGGAGTCAAGATCTGCTCTCATTTTATTTGATATATTGATAGTTACTCTCATCCTAATTTGCAAACTCGACTGACTTCGGGACTTAAAATGAAGTAGCAAATGTAAAACATCGGAACGATTTTTATCGTTTTATTGTAGCTATAATTGATTTGATTGCCTTTTCAATGCGATAATGAGATTTGCACCAGATCGGTATCGGTCACTGCGGCGCGCCGCCTCGGAACATCGGAGTCCATCAACATTTAATGCTGTTACGTCTGCTGTGATTTATGCTATGGAGGGCGCGTTGCCAGGGCTTGTTCCCGGAGAGATGCCGATGCTTCGTGAAGGCAATAGAGCGCCTCCCGCAGCGGCGGCTCCGTCCGCTACTTGCTGCGTCCGCCGTCAGGTGGCGCGCACAAATAACGCAATAAATACCCGCTTATCGCAAATCAGCTCGTCTCACCGTGGGGCGATTTATTCATGAGCATCGCGCATATGCTTAACCCTGCTTACATTTATCATCGATACGTAGCTCAGTCAATTAAATTAAACCGGACCATCGTGATAGTGCCCTCGCACCAAATACATGATTTTCCCATACGAATGTTATTTATTGCCGTGTAATTTGTATGTGTATTATTGTCTAGATTTATAGAGGATTTATGGAGAAATAGCGAGCTGGTTGAGAAGCCGCTACCGCGGGTGAACACTTGTTCGCTGCACGCGAATACGCAATGTGTAAGCTTAATTTGATTACATCTGCCCACATAGTACCATTAAACGTTTCTTGATGCTCATTGAACTGGTTGTTATAATTTATGTACACATTAACATTTGATTGTTAACATCTATCATCTGTCATTGCAGCACTTCCTCTTCGTGATCAGTTTCACTCATTATGCGGAGCACGATACATCTCGATAACATTTTTCACTTGTACTTAGATATGGAGACAGAATGATAATACGATTGGGATAATTATTTGTAGAATAATTTAATGTTTGAGTTGTTTTGTTCATTGTGTTGTATTGAACAAAGTAGATGTCTTTCGAAAGTTTACTGAGCCGCCGAGGGTTGGTGTCGCTTGGGTGCTTCGTTATCTGCGCCGACAAGACTCCGCTTTTAACACGCTAAACGCTTTATACGTTCATCACAACATTATCCTTTCGACACGGTAGCACTAATTGGATAAAACATCTGGACAAAAAACTTTTGAGAAACAAACACTTTAATAACAGGGCCGGCCATAATTTCGAGGCGCAAAGGGAATTCCATTTAACATGTGAATTGGATGTGTCGGGTCGGTGCGAGAGCTGTCATTAGAAGGCGTTGCGGCCGAAGCCCGGCCGGACCCGTGGCCTGTCGTACAGCTGCCAGAGCCGACGGCATCGCGTCAACGGCTGTCTGATTGATGGGGAGGAGAGTTGCCATGGATCGAACGATTGTTAGTGTTTAACTAACAGTTACGATTCAAAACAAAATTTGATCTTGATTGATGGACTAATGATATAAAGTAAACAAGAGGTCGCGTCGGTAGGGGCGCACCTATGCGTCGCCCCGAGCCAGCTTATTTCCATCACAGAGATTCATTGCAGACAAGGCGGAATTGCTTCAGCCGAAGCGTTATGCCTCATATATCAAACGAGCAAATAGATGCGTACCGTGTATCGAATGTTTGACGGTTAACTCTGTAATTATCCCGTCCGACAACGGTCTATTCTATTTTTATAGTAATCATCTCGTGGCAGTTAAACATTTTGTTGACTGCAAGAACTAGCTCCGTGACTAGCTCCGTGGCGTAGCGGTCAACACGCCAGCCTGCGACACGGTGTGACCGGGTTCGATCCCCGGCCAGGTCAAGATGGAAAATGATCTTTTTCAGATTGGCCTGGGTGTCTTGGATGTGTATCTATATATGTATTTGTTATAAAATATAGTATCGTTGAGTTAGTATCCCATAACACAAGTCTCGAACTTACTTTGGGGCTAGCTCAATGTGTGTAATTTGTCGTAAGAAAGAGCCTAATAGTATTCCGTAATAAACAGCAATCACATTTTTATGACTCAACATTTAGTCTGATCATATGCTAAATTTTGCTTGAAATAATTTCCAGAATAGAAAAGCTGCCATTCAAAATTACTTTTCAAGGACCGCGGACTTAAGTTATTGATATACTTAGGTTATATACCTCCTCACATTCCTTATAAAAACTATTCAGATAGACACGGTCAATTAGTGGACGACAACGAAGTGACCATATAAGTGTTCTTTTAAGGGACGCAACTCATAACTCATATTCGTACTCCTGCCTATCTGTCCTGTGTGGCTCACCCATCTAATTCTTAGGGTAGAATTCGAATTTGTATTGACTACTGTTTCAAACGTTTGTCCTGAATGATTCACACGCAGAGAAGAAAACAGAAACGCATTAAACGATTATTTCCGGGCGCGGACAATGTATCGCGCAGGTTATCGCCGAAGCCGCTCCGCTCTATCACGTACATTTAATATTATAAGCTATTAGGCGCCTCGGCGAGCTCCATTACTGTGTCCATATCATAATACGGAATTGTCTGTCGGCCGCTTAGATTTTGTACTTTTTACTTCCATTGAGTGTAAAACAAAAAGGCGGGACCGTCGGCGCCGGCCATTGTTCTCGTCGGCCATTCGTCGCACTTCATGCTATTCACATTCAAATTAAATGCCTTGTGTACAAAATTAATTTGTCTTTTGTCTTAGCTGGCTGGGCGAGAGAGCGGACATGTCACTGCGCAGCAGGGCGCGAGCGTACATAGCAATGCGTCCTGCCTGCCTGTACCCGGTGCCTGCCAGAGCCCACGATCATATTGGTGACTCTCATGTAAGATTGTTATCTGTTATCGGTATCAAGATCGGTCACTTAACATGCCATATTTTATTGCTTACGAATAGACTTTGTAATATGTAGATCAGCCATTTTGTAAAACTTTATTATGTACTCTCATCTCACCATAACTTTTTGTACTTTACTGATCTGCTTATTGGTATAATAAAATAAAACAAGAATATTCATAGACTCACGATCAATAAATTAATCACCAGATTTTGTAAACACAGAATAACAATCTAATTTTAAAAAGTGGCATCTCATGAAATGATGTCAATAGTTATAAAGCATTAATAATAATTTTGTATGCGTTACGAATACAACAACGAAATCACACTTGCTGTCCAGAAATTAATTTCCACATGATTACAACGCCCGGAGAAGTGAGTACAGCGGAGAAAAGTGACACTTCAATTTGTTGAAACACACCGTGGTGCGGCAAGTGGGTTACGAATACGTTATTCGTATCGGGACGCTCAATGATTGATGAGCCTTCGCAATGTCAACGCATTTTAATATTTATTTTCTCCTCGCCTTCATTACATTGTTTTACGTCCGCTGTTTGGTAACACATTGTAAATTCCCGTCCGTTTCGGACAATAAATGTTTCACGTCAAAACGTCAGAGATTGGAGGTTGTGGTGTAAAAAGACACGAGGAAAACCTGAGCAAAAAAACAAGAGAGCAACACGCGAGCGATAGCCGCGACCGTGACGAACGCATAGCACTCCGCCTCTCTAATAACACATCTTTTAGTTACGTGTAATTAAAAACTCAAACATCGACAACCAACAAATCACGCCTGCCTCTATGAATCACTATGCGTGTCAATTAAGCTATTATTATGAATAGACTAGGTATTAAAAATCACGATATTGTTTTTCGTTCTTAGAAATTACAATCACTAGTGAATCAGCGCCCCACCCCTGACGACTCACTCTCGGTCGTGGTAGAGATTTTAATCTCGATATCTCGCCGTGATGCTCGGGCAAAACAACCATGACAATCAACATTTACAGAGTACGCGTGCATAATGCAGTGAACCTCGCATAACACCAAACAATGTTTATCATAAACAAGAGGTCAGTCGCTAGCACGACGCCTGATACCTGGCGCTCGCACTTAATTAATATTCGGTGACTAGGCAGAATACCTGGACGATTGCTCGCTATGAATATCAGGCCTCTAATTTGAGCTAATTGTTACTTTGGAGTCGTAAATTAGAACTTTTTTGTTCTGAGATGGTGGTGGGGTTAATTTTAAATATTCGTAATGGGGCTCTAGGTAAGCTTGAACAAAGTAACAAAAGGAAGAATTAAAGCTCTAAGATAACATATTCCGAACCCTCAAGACTATTCAGCATTGCTATAATATTAAAATAAAACTTCTGTTCTACAAACAAATATTTTTTTACGCGTATCGTACAACCAAGGCCACTTGTGGAATATGGATGGACCAGATAGTAATCTCACGCCTGAGTGGCGAATTCGCGGGTAGGTAATTAATTTTTGACGCACACGGCTGCCGGGCACACACGATACCATCGCGTTGCCGTGTAATTGTGACCGGAGACAGCCCAATATCCGACAAATTAATATTCCAGACACGACTCGCGTTCCGTGCTCAAATTATAGTGTTGATAGCAAATGACGGCAGTAAGTGAGCTTTTGCCAGTCCATTACCACGACTAAGGGAGCTTACACATACAATTTTTCACACTTTTATATCAGTTATATTATATTGAAAGGCTTTAAGGCTAGAATAGCATGACTCTGTCTCTTTGTAACAAGTCATGCAAAAACATACTAAAGAGGCGTCAGATAGACGGCTGGCCGTAAAAACATTACCCAATAATTTTGCGTCATGAATGTTCTCATTATTAACCGGGTATGTTCGGATGAGGAAGATTGTTTCTCATGCAATAAACATGGAACTCGACCTTCTGGGTAGATGGTAGATGGTAGAGTGCATATATTGCGGATGGTCGGTTCGTCCATTAAATCTACCGGCTGACGGAGTTTGGAGAGAAACTTGGTTAAAAACTGTGCTTCGTAGAAAGTGATATCACGTAAGGACCTCCAGCTTACGAAGATTAGTATAAAAAAATATAACATTAATAAAATAAAGTTATAACTCCGGTCTTATTTCCCAGAATCCTTATAAAATAAAGACACGAGTGTAGTGAAACAAGTAAAAAAAGAGTAAGTTTAAGTAAAGGCCCCTGATTGTTGTAGTGGTGAACACGTGAAGGGTTCGTAAGGAGATTTCTCGGAATGCCGAGCGAGACAGTAAGGGACTCGCGTCGACGTTACCTGGCCGCGGCCGCGTCGAACGGCACTTCAAACCTGTCTCGATCAATCCACCTCTTATTGCTCGTGTTAAATAAAAACGTCTCTTAAAATACCAACCGAATGAGCCCGTTGACACTTGTCATTCCGGTCCTCAATCCTTTATATTTGTCTTTGAAATGTGATGACAGTGGTACAAATTACAAGTACAAATCTGTGCGTCGTTCATAACGCGCTATCTAGGGCGCGTGATGGATGCGCGCGCGCTCGCCGCTCGGATCATCGCGCTGTAATTAATACGAGCCCGGCCTGGGAATCACTGTCACTCGATGTCGTTTTCCACTCGGTAAAGTAATACCGAATAGTGTTCTGTCAAAGGCTGGTTATTTGTTACTTGGACGTTTTGAAGCCGGTATGAGAAACACTTACCTAATTCTAATTTATAAGAGGAAATGTCCATGCCAATGTATTGTACAAATTAGTTCTCGGATTGCCCAAGGAGGGTACTGCTTTTTCAAAGATATAATCTTTATTGATTTTTTTATGTTCTAAATAAATAAATTTAATAAATAAATGTCTGCACTGCAGCTCTGTATGTAGCCCACGCTATAAATACATGAGTGACACATACACGAGTAAGTATGTCTCAAAATCATTGGCTAGATTTTATAACGAAATAACATAGCAGAAAGTTAATGTTGTTGTGATCGTGTCATATGCAAGGTATATTCTATAGACTGGAAGTAAACTAACTGATAAGTATAAATTTTCATATAACGACTCTATTTATTTCATTATTTTTTATATATCTGGAGAGCCCAAGGGGGATGTCGGCATTTATATATTATATATATTATAAATTAACCCAGCTCTTGATAAACTAAGAGATCAAGTTATATTGTGATTATTTCTTTGTTCAAATAGGTTAGTGTTATGGGGCAAAACAATAATATTACAATAAGTCCGTCAGGTAGGTATTCAAAAATTATAAGACACGTATTTTTTCTTTTATATAAGACTAGCTTTCGCCCGCAGCTCCGCCCGCGTCAATGTCGATCCCTCGGGAATAGTACTTTTTCCCGGGATAAAAGCCTATGTCCTTCTCCGTACTCCAGAGTACTTGTATGCAAAATTTCATGAATATCGGTTCAGTAGTTACGGCGTGAAAGCGTAACAAACAAACAAACTCACTTTCGCATTTATAATATTAGTAAAGTAAGGATAAAGCGCATCAAAGTTCATGAGTCGGGGCTTGTGACATCATAGTCCAGTAAAAAGTGTAGGAACTGTAACGTCAACGGATTGTGTCTATATCATTTCTTGTTTAATTAACACTTCCAGTCTGGGAGAAAAGAAAAATCGTAGAATGTACCTTCCCGCGCAGGCCGTAGAAACCGGCCGAGGGAATACGCGCAAATATTAGGAATCATGTGAATAGGCGGTGAGGCTAGGAATCCATCACTACTTTGATTTCGTATTACATCTTTAAGCCCATCAACATGCTACACGCGGCCTTTCGGTCTTATGGCTTTAGGCTCTGCCTACTCCGTAAGAGATAAATACATGATTCTATGTATGTATATTTAATTGACAAAAGAAAACATACGTGTCCAATATTTTTTGATTATACAAGGTTCATTTAAATTAAGCGCAAATATTTTAAAGGCTGACACCCCTAAGCTAGAAAAATGCTTTAGAAGTAAAATAAAAAAAATCGACTGACGGAGTATATTTTTAGGAATTTTGCCTATTTTTTGAATTACTAGTATGGATTAGTAAAGCTACCACCAGTGGACGTGGTGGTGTCATCACTATCATTAAATCTTTTTCATTCTACAACTTATCATCAAAGTCCATAAGTCTTCACGATCCTCAAGTAACTCGACATCATGGGTTACTAACAGAAAGAATTGTCCACGCCAAAAGTGTCCTACAAATCAGTTGCTCTTTTTAAGCCTCCCAACAACGCCAGTAAACATAATTTAAAGATAACGAGTGAATCGTAAAACTCTTGTAGTAAATAGGGTCGGCTGAGCTGGGCGCGGGCCACAGACGCGCTATTGTTGCGTGCAATTTACCGCCGCTTCAATCGCTGAAATATTTCGTGCAACGGGCATGTCCAATTGCTAACGAGCCGCCTGCGACGCACAAATGAATAAGCACTTCATGCATAGAGTAAGTGTCTGCGCTTTTCCTTTCTGACAGTAACGAGGAAGAAATAGGAATAGCGATACTCGTAAAGATCTAGGTAGGTACCTAACAAGATAGGTGAAACGTTATTTGGTACTTAAAAATGATTACTTACATGTAATGTTTCAGTTTTGATGCCGTTGTGGATCAATATATACCTCTTTTTATAATACTAAATCATAACGGATCTTTATTTTTTCAGATCCTGCTAGTGATGCAACCGAGTATACGCTTGGATGAGACATAGATAATGAATCTTTATTTTACTTTATGCATAGAGTAAGTATCTCGACTAAGGCTCAGGGTTTGATTCCATGCGCGAGAAAATACTTGTATTTCACAGGTATTTGTCTTCGGTCTGAAACTACATAAGGAGTCCTTGCCATATTACATTACAGCATGAAATGCTAACATGCTGTCATAATAGTGAAACCCGGGATGCAATGCACCACAGCCGAGGATGTAGGGATGCACTCAAATAAATGGAGATCCAAGGGCTCAAATAGTGGACACTGTCAAGTCGAGTAAAGGTAAACTTTTAAGTGGGGTTATAGTGGCAAGCGTCGCACGACACCTTTCATGGTGGTAGGTGACTCTACTAGTTAGGGTAAATCCGGGTAGTTGTCGCACTTTTTCTAAATTATTTTTATATCTTTCAGTACATAAAGCAAAATATTTTATTTTAATAAGCTGCAAATTATCAGCTTAGCTTAGCGTTCTTCTACACATATATGTCAATTAAAAAACGTTAGCTTTAATATTGCTAGATTATTAGCAATTCTTGCGGATCTTTATTTTTTTGTGGATAGGGGATAGATGCCCCGCCGAGAAAACGAGGCATCTAGCCCCAAAATCGTCGCAATTTTCTCACACATGCAATCGCATCATGGAACGGACAACTTAGTTGTAGTTAGAGAGGCTTTCGATAGATTAATAAAATAGCATGTGGTTTATCTGTAAAGCTAGAGTAAATGGGTTCAATTCAATTCAAAAAGTTTATTTAATATAGGTTTCTTTAAACACCTATTCATTGTCATTTTTCATTTCTCAACAATTGTTGACGTCGAAAATTTAATTATGGCTAAGTTTAATGCCGCCTCCCAAGTGGAGTGCAGAAGAAGCGGCAACAAACTGCACAGCGCATTTAATCCAACAGACGTCAATTCACAATTTTTAAAAACCTTAGAACCTAGGTATGTGGACTGAGTATACATTGGTTTATTTAAATGTCATGTTTAAATTGAATTAAAAAATAATACCATATTATTAAAATGAATAACAATAACACCAAAATAAAAATAAAAGGTCAAATTAAGTACCTACTAAAATTAAAATAAAGAATGTCATCTTTAAAAATATCACGTACAGAATGTACCACACATAATAGTCATTTGTATACAGAATTACGAGGTGTCCGCGCCAAGCTCAAGCCAAATATTCCTATCATTAATAAAATCTTCGGTCCTATAATAAGCCTTTTTACAAAGTAATTGTTTTACATAACATTTGATAATTCTATCAAGCATATCAAGGGCCTATTTTGGCAATTTTTTGTAGTAGCGTATACAGTTTCCCTTGAACGACTTGCTAACTCTGCTTAGCCGATATCGGGGCAACTATACCCCCGGGGCAATTATCTTGGTTTTACCCTAAGATGGATGACTTTGAAGCGACTGGCGACAGCGCCAATTGTCGCTCTCAGTGTGCTTCAATAAATAAAAATCTTAAGGCAAACAAATAATTTTGATGATAAAATAAAATACAGGTTCAGTCGATGCAACCGGATATACTATCCGGTAAGTAGGTATCCCATTTTCACCCTTATTCTTCGATATCTGACGCAAAACAAAACCACAACAAGTCGCGCGGCGATTGTCGCCGTGTTCAAAATCCAATCGAACGACACTGGTCGTGCGACTCCTGATGCCGGTCGCCGCGACAGCGGTCGCTCAAATCTAAAGCCAACATTTGGTATCTGCGCTTTTCTTTTCTAAGAACGTTACGCACTCTCAGCTAGTTGCCAGCGACACAGTTCTTCGGCGACCAAAACATAGGCAACTCGGGCTAGGAGACCAAGCCGAGCGACAGTATCGAAAGCCTGAATCATTTTTGTGAGTGAAGTCCGGTCGTTACGACAGTTGGTTCAATTGGTCGCCGGCGACCAATTGAACCAACCAACCGCTACTACGCGGCGAGTCGTCGAGTCTCCTAAATGACCGACGACCAAGGTGCGTAAACGCCTATTTAAACTATAGTAAGTCACAGTCGCCGGCGATGCAGTCGATGGCGACTGTGACTTACTATAGTTTAAATAGGCGCGCGACCAGTCGACAGTGCGTAATGGCTCTAAAAGTCACGAGAAACAATATATTGATGGTCATAAAATATTGGGTACAGATAGACCAATATATACTCGTAAAAGTAAGTATCATGTTGCGCTCTATTTAGCTTTAGAGCTTGCAAATCGACTTTCATTCTCAGAGTTTAAACGATGTTTGACTAACACGTCTTTGTGAACATCATGATCATAAGATACTTTGAAGACAAACTTATCTTTAAACGGGAAATATAGCGTCTTTGACGCACCCAAATCTTCGAGTAAAATAGTCCAAAAGGAACTTATTGCACATTCACTGTTACTTCTCTATCCTCCTCCTTCCTCTCATTTGACCGTTTCCCCGGTTGCATACTCAGCTATGGTGCTTCGGTGCCCAAGGTCCACTCTTTTGACAGAATAAGTTGCAAATTAAGATAAGTTTTTTACAGCCGCCCGCTTCCTGATGCCAAATCTATTAGAAGCTCCATAGCTCTAGCTTTGCAGACAAATACCTGTGGAAAAGGATGTAAAGCAGATTGGCGTGTTAATAACTGCTAAGGAGGCCATAATAATATTCGTTTATTTGCATGGAATATGGTATTACATTTATTAAGGTATAACATGTATCTCACCCGTATTCTACTGTAATATGGTGTGCAAAATAGTTATATAAATTAACACTTATAATTTATATAGAACAAATGATAATTTTAAAATTTAAATTAAATTTAATAAAATCTTAATCTTAGCCAACATCTATTCTATCACCAAAGATCAAAAACTCTCTTAGCTTTATTTAACACTATTTACAATATAGTGTTAAAAGATACTACGAAATATATTTAGAGATTGTCTTGCTAGCAACAAATGCTTTTCTAACCTCACCAGATAATATTCATTAATTCACAATCGATCAACATATCGAAGTACGTTCGAAATTTTTACAAACCTTTTTGAAATACCAATAGACAAGTCCAATTCTATGTGTTTTACATATATCAATTTATTAAGTATGGGAGCGTGAATTTGCCATTCACGCTGGTAATAATGTAATGGCGTTCGATTTAAGATTGAACAATATCTGCCCTCGATAATCATCAGCCACTGAGATATTCATCTACACTACACCTTCTGGCATCTCTGTGGCTGTTAGCTCTATGGCCACGCAGGTTTCAAGAGCGGGAATTAGTTGCACTTATCCCATCTAATGGATCGGTGCACATGTGCACAGCATTGTTACAGGCTTCTCTCGCTCACTAGCTTATGCCATGAATATTTTATAACTATTTGATGGATTTCATTAAATGTATCATATGTAAAAAAAATAATGAATTTCTCCTCACCTGACGTAGGTCAGGTGACAATAAGATTTGAGAACACAATACTTTTGTCATATTACAGCGCCAGACCTTCGCCCGCGAATACGCTCGCGTATATAAATTATTCGGGAAGAGTATTTTTTGGGATGAAAGTAGCCTTATGTACTTTTTAGTACCCTGATAGTATGAAAATGTTACAAAAAAATTAAATTACCATCGCTTTTATAGCTTTCGTTAATGTAGTGCCCAGGAAGCAATCATTTTTCGGGTTGAAATGTACCATCTTTTCCGGGTAGAAAAGTCATCCTTTTAGGTACCCCTGACAACGTGTATGCAAAATTCATGATAACCAGTTCAGTAGTTATGGCAATAATTAGTTTAATCGATTCGTAATTAAAACAAGTTCGAGAAGTTCATGCATCAATTTTAAGTATGATCGTCATATTTCACAATGCAACTCATTACGCTCAATTTGCACAAATTGTGGGAGGTACCGTAACTGAGGCGGAAATAAAAAGTGAGCAAGTAGACATAAAAACTAAGGGGAACGTTTGATTAGGTTAATAATATTCATAATCTCCTATGCTAATAAGAGATTATAAACCTAATTTATTTTTCTTGCAGTCTATCAAGGCTTTACTATCCTTGTTTTAGTTCAGAATGCTAATTAGCTATAACTAACATTTTGCTCAGTAGTGTAAAATTGATGGTCATACCTTTTTGTCACTAGAATATCATTTAAAGTAAGAAGAGAAGAAATTTTTGACCAAAAACACTGGTTTTACTGTAATGCCAAAGAACCAAATGCTGAAATAAAATAGTTATCTGTAAAGTCGGTTTACGGACGATAATTTTAGGTGATAACAATGGAAGAGAGATAGATGCGTCATAAGCCGAACGCCTAGGCCGATCGTGCTTCTCTACCGCTTGTTCCGCGCTCTCGATTGCACACGGAACGTGACACTTTTTCGAGCGCGAAGCAGGCGTTTATCCATTAATAAGATATTATCACGTCAAAAAACGCTGTCTTCCGTAGCGTAACAGCTTAAGATCAAGCAACCAGAAACATGCTCAGTTGAGAGGAACACAATAAAGTTGTATAACTTAAATATCTGAGTGCAATATCACGGTCGTTGTAGATGCGTGCTAGCGTTCCTCATGTGAGGTTTCCCATACGAACCCATTCCACGCAGCCTGGGGCGATCGAAGCTTGCGCCGGTCATTCCCGGCTAGTTATGCTCTTTGTTTGGCCAACACAATTATCTTCACTATTCCGCTCCGCTCTTTAATGAAGCCGCTAAATTAAAAAGTATTCTCTCCTAAGGATGTTCTTATACTTTTAACTGTAATTTTTTGTAACTTCTTCGGATGCTCAATTTCAGCAATGCCCTCGTACTTTTTTGTAAGTTCATCAATGATAGGTCAGGAAAAAAGATGAAAATCGAAAACAAATTAGGCTTCCCATACGAAACCGATAAGCTGGGTGAATTTCTATAGGTCAATTTTTTTCGTTATATACCTTTTTTCTTGCAATTCTGTATCCCATTACTTATTCTGATTCCAGGATTTAGTATTGTTCAAAGATTCAAAATCACGCGGTATTTCTAAACTCAAAGGTCGTGCTTGAATTGCTCACTACCATTTTTAAGGTCCCGTCCCGGTCCCGGACCGGTAAAAGCGGGACCATAATACTAGTGTCCGTCCGTCCGTCCGTCTGTCACAGGGCTGTATCTATTGAACCATAATAGGTGAGACTTCAAATTTATACATAGATATCGTTTGCCGCTAAAACAACAAATAATTAAAACAAGATAAAATTAAAAACTAAAGAGATACAATAAAATTATTTTGATGATTTATCTCGATTCTGTCAAATTTTGACAGAATCATCTTAGATATAAATGATATAATTATCTTAGATGTCAAACTAAAGATAATTTAAAAAAAATAGGTAGTTGCATGCAAGTCTGAGCTTGCAAGAAAGACCTTGGTTTACAAAAGAGTTCGCATAGAAGAGGTTTCATGCGTTCCTATACAGCGTGATTTTGAACCCCCTAGCTATATAGAAATCTGGGAATCAAAATCCCTACTGGAATACAGAATTGTAAGAAAAAAAAAACGAAAAAATAAATTTAACCTTTCATAGAAATTCATCCAGCTGATCGGCGACTTTGTATGAGAAACCTAATTTAGCTTTTTCGTTTTTCACCTTTTTTTCTTGCAATTATGTGTTCCATTAGGGATTCTGATTCCCAGATTTCAATCACGATCAAAATCACGCTGTATATCAGAGACCATATACAATAAGCGTGTTTATTTTAGTTAAATTATGTACGGATCCCTTAGAAAAGGCGACTCGCACTAGGACGGTTTTGTTTAAATCTATATTTTTATCTGCACGTACGAGTATAATTATAACAACAAAAGTTGTTTGGATAAAAATGACACAACATAATATTTGCTGAGCTCGGGTATAATTATATCTACTTTTACTACTAATAAGAATGTTTATTTACTTGCGCGGTACCAACGAGTACGTATGAATAAAAACTATATTAGCACAAGGTCTATCTACAGTTATGTTATGACTTCATTAGTGCAATGCCTTCAGGAGATAAAAGGCAGACATTAAGTAAGTTGTAAATGAAGGCAGACGTATAATTTCGTTTAACTGCTAAGTGCTACATATTGCATCATAACGTGAAATGGTACTGATTATAATGAGTGTATTAGCTAAACGAAGATGTACTCATAAAAACTTGAAGTGGGATGCAAATATAATTTTAGTCTCATCTATTTGAAAATTAGTATTTGTTTGAAGAAAAATAGGACCTAACTAAATAAAGCTATTCTATAAACATATGATAATGATGATAAATAAACATATATATTTTCATCATATTTAATCTCTTTTGTCTTAAATAAGCTTTGTCGAAAGAAGAATTAAAATGAAAAAAACACAGCTTCAAATGCTTCTATGAGCAGTGAGGGTAAATAATTTACAGATCCAATTTTTTAATGGAGCAGAAAATAGTGATTTAGTAAATATGCTTATTACAATCCCGCGCTTTTCTAAACTCAAAAAATAACAAGGTTAAGTTATGTCCAAATGAGTGTTTGATCAGGATGCTGCAAATAGAGCAAAATAGATTTCGTATACATGACATGTATATAAGACATAAAATCATACATTGCTACGTCCTTAATAATATTATAAATGCAAAAGTGAGTTTGTTTGTTTATTTGTTTGTTTGTTACGCTTTCACGCCGTAACTACTGAACCGATCATCATGAAATTTTGCATACAAGTTCTCTGGAGTACGGAGAAGGACATAGGCTACCTTTTATTCCGGGAAAAAGTACTAATCCCGAGGGATCGACATTGACGCGGGCGGAGCCGCGGGCGAAAGCTAGTAGTTTAATAAAACAAAGTCGCTTCTCACCGTCTATCTGTCCCTATGTATGCTTAGACCTCAAAAACTACGCTACGGATCTGCATGCGGTTTTTTTTAATACCTTGATAAAGTGATTTAAGAGGAAGGTTAAATGTATATGAAGCCGGGGTGGGTCACTAGTATATGTATATTTTTCTTACAATAGTGTAATATTTTTACTTCGAACAACATAAATTGAATCCCAGCTCTTGCTTACACTTCTTCGTTCCTCCTCCTCCTCGTCTGAGCATTATCCCGGCTGAACCCAGCAAGACAGCACTCATGCTGTTATATAATCATTTAATTTTTGATTTTATATTTTGATATTAAGATTTTTACAGACGGCGGCCTGCCAAGCCTCCTTGAGTTTCACAAATACCTGTGAAAATGAAATTAACTATTTGCTCGCACCGGGAATCGAACCCAGAGCCCCACATGTCGCATGCTGGCGTATTAACCAATCCACCAAGCCAAGGCTCTTCGTTCCATAGAATTTTTCCTTCCTTTCGAAATAATGTTTCAATAGTCACAATCTTTGTTTATCTTTTTATTGAAAACGTATTGCAACATAACTTCAATCTTGATCAATAATATTTCTATAACCAAAATATTTTGATACTAAGTAATTAATAAGATTATTCGAAATTCTTCGGAGACTATTAAAATATTACTATAATTGAATTAAATTATACTGTAATTGAATTAAATTTTGTAATTGATTTCAAAGTGCCGGTAGTGATAAATTTATATCATATAAATATCAAATCCATACTCTATTAATCAGGAGACAAAGGCCCGGCTCGGGAAATACAGCTTTGATTTACACGTTCTTTTACGAGATTGTTCACCTCCACAGTCTAAGGTACCTGCGTTAAAAGTTTTTGCTAAGGCTCCATAAAAGATTACGGAGATACACGAATGTTCGCCAACAAAGGTTGGCTTTCTAATTCAACTGAAGTCCGAGGAACAGCTTGTATAGTCGCCATAGGCACTAAATACCATTAAAGTAGACGTTTCCTCTTTATGTCGGGCTTACGGAAAGACAGCCAGCGGTTTTGGCATAGATTTAAATTCATTAAAGTGCTTGTACCTATATTATTCATAAATGCAAATATTAGATATTTTCTGGAGGTGTGGCTCAACTTGAAGATTTTCCTATAGGCAAATATCGAACTTTGTAATCGGAAACTGTTATAATACCGATGGTTCACTTTGTTCAATAATTGGCTTTTTTCATTAATTATTATTTCTTTAGTTTCCAGATATTTGTTAGCACCTTACTACTAGGCTAGTGATGCAGTGGTAAAGAGGCTCCGAGCATTTATATATTCTGGGAATGTAGATAAGTATATATACATTTTCACATGAAATCTCAGCAGTCAGGCGGACGGGTGTAATAATTTACCTATTACACGATAAGTTACTAACGCGCTGCCATAATATTTTTGGAGGCCTATGTCCAGCGGTGGACTTGTGGCTGAGATAACGCCATAATATGAGAACCTGGCCTCGACGTACCAGTTGTACGTAGTACGTACGTACCTTAGAATGCAATTAGGATAAACGGTTATATGAGGGGGATTAGCTTAACAGTTGTAAAGATGTAAAAAAAAATATCGCCTACATTTTGTATCAAAAAGCATACACCTTTTGTATATCATAAGCAACCTTCTGAAGTATATAACATTCAACAAACAATTTAAATAAATACTACATGCTGTACTTTTATTATGAAGTAGTTCTCTCTCTGATACACTTCTGAATTAACTTCATTGTAACAGATCATTGGTATCATACTGACAGCAGGATATGAAATAGAGAACCATAAAAATAAATAAAATTTGGCTTGGAATAAAATTATGTATATCTTATTAAGGCATCAACATCCGAAAAGTGATCGATGAAACCTCATTGTAACGGTTTCGTATTGAATCATCGATTGTCTTAGAAATGACCATATCCAGTTCAATACCCTTTCCTCCCCCCTTCCCCTTCACTTGTTAAGAAGATTAAATTTGCAAGAACGGCGTTGAAGCGCTCTAGTGTCCGTTTCATACTATCCTAACGGAGTGACCTCCGACCCTCCTTATAGGCCGACTGCCTTGCGAGATCCCATTACACTTGCCTGCTTTATAGTCCATAAAGCCTTAAGTGTCGATGATCCCTTGGCGACACTGCGTCTCAGTCTTGCATAATCATCTCTTCAGAAGTGAAATAAAACGGAAAGGTATGCTTGCATGTTTTAACGTTAAGAATGGGTAAGATGTAACTGTGATTTAACAAATGCCATACCTGACACAAGCATATAAAATGACATCACTGACTTGCATTATCGGTGATAGAATATTGTTTTGTGGATTACGGTCTTGCTCATAAAAAACGCAGATGCTTTTTAAGCAATTATTAGCACTCAGTGTCTACCACCACACCTCATGATATATGTCTATGTGCAGACCTGGCGTATACATAAAAAATGTAACTATATTTAACAAGTAAGATATATTTCAAAAATCTCGACTGCTCCCCTTTTTACCACCTATCTGAGAACACTTGGATTTCTAAGACAAACTTATCTCATCTAGCCGTTTGGAAGATTGAGGTAATGAAAAAATGTACAAATATACATGAGCGTATCATGTATATTTGTATTTTTTTTTGCGAACCCTTCTTGGCAGCTGAATGTGAAAGCAAGATCTTATAAATTTAAATCCAAGATCCCCGAAGAATGGATCATTTACGACATCGCAGTCCATTCACGAGCTAATAGGAAAATAATATAGCAGTGAGTCGACGAAACATATATTAACTAACAAAGGCGTGTAAAATTTCTCAAACGTCAGATTTATACGGCTATTTCGTCTAAAGCGTCCGTATTTCAGTCGCTGCGACTATTTAGTCGCCGCTGGTGGGAACACGTGTGTAACCGAATCGCCTACAAAAGATTAAGAGGTGGTAATTTGACGTTGATTTAGGTAGAGCGATGGCTTTCATCGCACGGATTGTCTTTCCCCGGCTCGAGCGCAACGTTTTGTCGACCAACTGGTCGTCCTTAAAGCCCTTTATAATGTTCTAATTTATTGCGTGTGACATTAATAAATTTTTGTTAATGTTAATGATCGTATTAGTTTTCGTTTAAGATTGCTGTGACATTAATCCGACTATTTAAAAAGAAATTTCTTGGAATTAGGCATAAAACTAACGATTTTAATCTTACACCTAAAGTAACATGTTTAAAAATACATACCTACATGACTTACTTATTATACAACAACGAGACTGGACAGCTTTTTCTATTTATTTTTTTACTAAATGTTGGATTAGGCATTTGTCTCCCATCTCACCTGATGGTAAGTGACAATGAAGACGAGGATGTTACATGCCTATCCAAGAGATTATTATTTACCTAATCTTTTTTGAGGAAACCAAAGAATAAAAAATTATGCGTTATAATCTCACAAAAAGGCCCATAGCTTTGATGTTACATCATCAAATAATTTATTACCTTTTCGTGGCGAAATAAGATTCAGCAATCATAACAAACACACTTTTTTATTTTCCTCACATCTACAGCGTGTCATTTCTACAAATAAATATTATTAAAACATGAACCCTGCTATTATGAAATGTGATGACGACATTGAGAGTGCATTAAGTTCTGTTTGAAATAAATAAACTTAAGATTGAAATAGATATGTCGTAAAATAATTTTATTATCATTTTAGAATGTTCAGTCTTTAGAAATGCGCTTTAGATACTCGTTGTTAGAAATATTAGTTTTTGTTCAAACAGAATTTCAATGACGAATACTCCATCGTACTTAATTCATACTGCAATTGTGAAGCTAATAGATATATGACTTAGAACACTGGTGATATATTGAGCAGACACGCACCATTACCTGAGCATTTTTCCTGGGTGCATCTTCAGCAGTGGGACATTGGAGAGTCGGTCCGCTATTATGTATGACCGCATTCATACATACGATTTGGCAGCGTTTTATTTATTTCAAAATATTTTTTTTCATTGTGTCTGAAATTCACTATCACATTTACATCAATAACTAACATAATAACATAAAATGTCATACATACATAGTATCACATCTTCTTTCCTTACGGGGTAGACAGAGCCTAGGTCTATAAGACTTTATGGCCACATTTAGCATGGAATAAATAGTGATGGGTTGCTAGCCGTATCGCCTATTGACAGGATTCCGCAGATTTTAACCCAAGCGTAAAAGCTTGCGATCTGCGCGGGAAGAGAAGCAGCTGGCACATTTTCCTTTTTTTCTTTTCTCCTAGACCAGTATGTAAGAGTAGAGAGTAAAGGGTATTAAATGTTATAATTATAAATAAGTATCTGTTTTACTATAAGTATGTTTTTTAAAGTAGTAATACATTTTATTATTTAGACATTTATGAAATTGATAAAATTTTGAAATAAATATTAACTATGTATAATAAATAAATAAGTATTAGTAAAAGATGATTTTCAAATAATGGACATGTCAACAACAATGTTTAGAACCTGCTTGACGCAGAGCCTTCTCGTGTAGCTCCTGAACCATGCAACAGGCAAATAACTGTGACAATTAATTACAAGTGTTGAACCGCGTCAGAAATCGAACTCTGTGCCCCTCGTGTAACAGTCTGGCGTATTAACCACTGCGTCAAGGTGTCCGCGGTTGAGATGGCACATATGGGGGTGACAAAAACGTGACTTATTCTATAACACCGCTATTTCTTGCCGTTAACAATCTAAGTTTTGAGCCGACAAGCAGTGAAATTAAGTATTTTTGTACGTGCAGTTTTTGCGACGCGCGTGCCTGCTGACTGCAGCCGGTAGCGGGCGCGGCGAGCTGATGTCATCGGCTCGACTTAAATGTTATTTTCCGTCGCTCCGACGCGTGGGCGCGGCACACACTTTCGGCAGTGCTTACACTGAACGCACTGAGCTTTTATGTGAGAAAAGAAACCATGAGTTTATCTGCCTTAGAATAGGACCACTTATATCTCGTACAAAAGCCAAGGAAATGATTTGTCATTCAAGCAGCAGGATGTAACAAATTTGCATATGCTTGACGACACTTTGCTTATTTTTAATTTTAAGCCTCATATCAGGCGGTATCTGCCTGCCTCTTAATAAGATGTGCTAAAATCGGCCTTAGATGGAATTGGTCTTTCAAAGTAGTCAGCCATCGGTACTAAAAATTTTTGGAAAATTTAAAGAATATTTGAATGTTAGGGCTCGGCAACACCAGAAAAGTGTAGTTTTTACTAACTTAGTTACTAAGCTAAGTAACTTACTTACTAAACGTATTGTATTGGAATAACCTATCATTAAAAAAAAATATCCTTACACACTTACCAGACATATTGCCACGTCAACGGCATCATCAGACATGTTTAGAGCCAAGGTTTTACATGAAACCTTCAAAAAATGTTGCAGGTATTTTAAGTTATGGCTAAAAATAATTGTTTTGAGAAGGTTGCTTAGATGTTTATCCCTTATTACCCTTATAGAATTATTCGGTTGTCGCTCTGTCTGTTTATCAAGACCCTTTTTCATGGGTACGCGTGGAGGTTTCAAGTTGAAATTAATATTACATATTGAAAACTGCAGTCCCAAGAAGCTGTAGAATAATAAAAATTTCTAAGTCAATGCAATCAAAAGAGACGGCTGTTAATATCGCATATTTTGGGAATTTGCTCAAAGTCGCAAAGGAATCAAAACTTCTTCCCGTGACCTTGAATCATGAATTTTGGCAATAAGCAAGATCCGAAAGCACAAGTATAGAAAAAAAATCACGTTAAATACTATCACGTCTATTTTCTCTTACAGGGTAGACAGATCCCAGCGCACGTCTACACCTTTTGCACAACTCAATCAATGGATTCCATGGACCCGATAACTTGAAGCCGTCTCCCCGATTGAAATTAGGATGCTTCCTAATAATACGACATAATACATTCTACTTCTTTACTAACTCCCACAGCCAGAACCCACCATGGAGGATAAAAAATTACAAAAACAGTAATTTTGTAGTTAAAACAAAAAATAATTGTGCGGAACCTTCGGTGCGTGAGTACGACTCGCACTTAGTCGTTTTTTTCATAATAAAGCTTTTAATTTTCCAAATCAAAAGCTTTCTTATAAAAAGTTGTACATCTACATAATAATTTAATCTCCAACTCTATTTTACAATATTTAAAATTCATAATTGAAGAGTTCATGAATATTCATCCAAACTAGTTAGGTAAACTAATGCGCGCAGCTTTTACGTGCTCGGTGTGCCCATGGCTTAAGCTAAACTTATGAATGAAATAACGTTTTGCAAGAGCGGATGTTGCGAGGTTGCTCGTGTCGAATTAGGTTTAGAGCCTTATGGAGCTTGATGAATGAACCGCGTCCCCCGCGCCCGCCGCTACCCCGCCAACACCTGCAACAATCAAAGGTTCTATGTCATGATCAGTGATCGGCACAATTAGTGCCATTAATGGTGATTTACCTCAAAAATAGAAATTATATAAGTAAGATTGGCTTATAAAAAAAATAAGAAAACAATCTCAAATTTTAATCACTCAAGCTTACCAAGGGTTTATGGTCACTACACTAAATATCACTAACTTATTCCAATCACTCATGAATCTATTGCTTTATAACCACAAAATGTAGTGAAGTTGATTGTGTTGATTTTAGAGCCTCTTGTTGCCCTGCAGTCTCAACTTTAAATATAAACATCCAATATTATAATAATGTACCTACCTATTTATATTATTTTAGTCACACTTTTAACACAATTAAATAAGAAATATAAAAAAGACATACGTTTCAAGTGCCGTAATAACATTGAGTTAATTATAACTTGTTTGCATACATTTATTATAATAAAGTACTCCTTTTATCCTGAGTCGTATTACACGAAAAAATATATTTTCTGTTTCAATGTTTAAATGAAAGTGAGATAAATCAGGATTTTAGAAAACTTTATATAACTTATTTCCGATTGATAAAAGATTTTTTTACAAGTACTATGTTCAACAATTTGTGAAAGATGTACCCACTTTTTATTTTGCAAACAGGTTTCTGTTCTACATGTGTATCACGGAAGTTGAAGCGTGGAGGTGTAAACGAAAATATCTACTGTGTGTAGGCATGTTATCCATATGATCGCTACCGGGCTTACGGTCTTATGTTACATTATCTCCACGATTTCCTACACACAGCCCACGGTTTAACATAAGATAATCTAAGAAAATGTTACAAAAATATTTATTATTTTTATTATACGCCCTCAGATTTATACAGTATTCCAACTAAAAAAACGTGAGTGACACTGTATTTTTATAATGGATTATATTTGTTTCGCAGAAGTTTCAGAAGAAATAAAAGACTTGTACACAATTACAAAATTAATTGAATCAAATAGATATTGCTCTTAGTTTGTCGAAATTGTTGGCAAATCATATATATGATACAGGCAAAAACAAATATAATTATATTATAATTCCTGCCTATTATGTTTTACTTAATACTAATAAGCACACCCTGACTTTAAGATAATGCACCTATATCTTGTAGTCAAGTATTGATCTTCTTAGTAAAAAGATATAATAAATTCTGTAAATATAATTTTATTTATTAAACCCGTGTTTGTATATAGCATTAACTGACCTTCATGTCGTATGTTCCTTTGTTCTATTCATGTAGTTGCACGGTCAAACAGGCTATAAAAGAAATGCAAAGTCATATTAAATCTAGAAAATGTGTGTCCACGAAAACGATAATTATGTAAATGTGTAATGTATATGTTTATGTTTTCATACTATTAATATAAACTGTACTGTGTACAAAAAAAGATGGATGGATTCAAGTCAAGGAGAGTACGGTCAAGAAAGAAGTGACAAAGCCCATAGCCAATGTAATTTTTACTAATTAACATATAGTTACTGTTTATTGTAATGTAGTATTTTTTTCAACTTTCTTTTTATCTTAATTTTAACTCAATTATTACAAAAACTTCTTGAGAGGTCATTCACCTTTCAAGAAGTTTTTGGATAGACAAAAATAAAGCGCTGATATAACAGTAAAATACATATTTCACCTATATGTGTGTGTATACTTGATATATAAACTGCTAATACCAGCAGTTTTTGCCCACATCCACCGTAATGCTCAAGTTAATGGCTTTAGCTGCGCAGTGCCACGCGAAATAGCAAGTTATACAATAGACTATGACACACCAAGAGTGAAATTGTGTTTTCCTCTAATGTTTCCGCGATTATCACACTCATCATCATCATTTCGAGTAGGTGTCACGGTCAATCGACCATGCACACCCTGGTGTCAGAGTTCTTCGGAACCGCCTCTCGGCCTCTGACGTGGTTCCATTATCACACTTACTACGGTTTTATCGCATTTATACACCTAACGTTTCGAAAACTACAGTTTTCATGTTAGCAGGTAATCTAAGTGGGTATTAAGTGATTTTATTTCGATAAATTTTATTCCCCTTTTTATACATTCGTACAATTTATTAACTCATATATCCAATTTCCGGATACTCAAAAGCATTTTAACTAATAATATTCTTAATTCTCATGCTGCCACTGTCTCAGCACACAGCACGAGATTGGAGAACTTTCCTAGGTAAGTACCTAAATGTATAGTACCTAAATATATAGTATTCGGACGTTGGCAAGCTATTTATAGCTTTCTCTAGAAGCTTCTTAATGTATAATGATTCTCACAGATTTCGAAATCATACGCTATTACGTTGTTTTATCTTTCATGCATTCCATCAACTAAAACATGCAACATAAAATGATACGAATAGTCTCAAGAGATCCATTTGTCTTCCGACTGGTGTGGGTCTACTTGCCAATAAGTTGAAGCGGAAGGAATTATGCAAGCAAAGAACAAATTATTGCGCTACGTTAAGAGTAAAAATCGCGATAAAATCTGCAAAAACAAAATTTACAAGACAATAAAAATGATGTTCTTAGATTGGTCTTCTTCTTAAAAGTGTCAAAATAATCATTTGCTTTTAGTGATGGCCTTAGTCACTGCACTTTGGTTTTTAGGGTTCCCTACCCAAAGGGTAAAAACGGGACCCTATTATTATCGCTCCGCTGTCCGTCTGTCTGCCTGTCTGTCTGTCTGTCTGTATGTCTGTACGTCTGTCACCAGGCTGTATTTCATTAACCGCGATAGTTAGACAGTTGAAATTTTCACACATGATGTTATTTTGTTGCCGCTATAACAACAAATACTAAAAAATAGAATAAAATAAATATTTAAGGGGGCTCCCATACAACAAACGTGATTTTTTTTGCTTGTTTTTGCTTGATATTGATAACGGCAACAGGTAGACGCTTGAAATATTCAAAGAATATTTAGATATATATTTATTTTAAAATAAATAATGTAATAAAAATAAAACTAATATTAAAGTGGGGCTTCCATACAACAGACCTAATTTTTTCGCCGTTTTTATAGATACCGGTACCGAACCCTTCGTGCGGGAGTCCGACTCGCACTTGGCCGGTATGGGGACATATACGACCTATAGTTCCGTTGCGTCTACCATATAAAAAAATAGTATTTCCATAAGTAGTGTTATTTGTTCATTATGAATAGTATGGTTTTCGTAATATTTTCGATATTCTAAGTTACTTCCATAATTAATTATATGCTTACCAAAGTATTACTTTGGTATTTATTAACTTTGGATCCTAAAGCATAGATTTGGTATTTGGTGGAAATCCAGCCTTATTCAACAACACTTACAGTCTCGGAACTTACAATAAAATTATATTTGACACCGCAGACGGCTATTACAAATTGAAAGGCCGACTTACAACTGATGCTGAGTTATGGATAATTGCGTTTGCGAACTGCACGGCACGGTAGTCTAACCACATCGAAATCCAATTTCGTCTAGGTACGAATACCTATTTTTGTATATGCGATATTTATGGACTCGTAATTTAGACTAGGTATTATATATTATGTCGTATTAAAATATATCCTAACTATTATCCTAACTATTATTATTAATGGGAAAGTGGGTTTATTTTTTATTTGTGACGCTTTCACGCTTGAGCTACTAAGCCGATCATCATGATGATCTTTCATATAAAAACCGACTTCAATTAAACTTCTTAACTGATTTTGATGAAATTGTTCAATTTGAGAGGTACTCTTTCAAACAAAAAAAGTTTTTTTAAACCAGTTAATAGATGACGGGGTTATACGGTAACGAATATTAAAAAACAACATCCCGATTGATAACCTCCTCTTTTTTTGAAGTCGGTTAAAAATATGTCGGTTACATAGGCTGCAGATATTAACGCAAGCAGAGCCCTAGTTATTCAATGACACAAGAAAGCACTTATTATTTCAAAACTTTCAAGAAATTGTAATAACTTAGCTAACTGCAACTAAGCAGCTAACAATAGGCCCGGTTGAACTTTACCATTAGACCATATTGCTCTATCCAAACACAGAACGAGCATCAGACGCCGTTCGAAAATTGACCCTTGATATGCCGCAAAACAGGTTGAGTATACCTTCGACTTAAAGCAAATCGTGCAATATTATTATTCAGCGCTAATCTCCAACAAAATGTGACAAGCATTGCGCGTGTGCATATTTTATTGCCTTGTTATTGCCCATTCCGTCCCGCGTTTTATCAATGAGATGACATCACCGGTCTTTGAGCTCTATCAATGAGCGCTGCGCATGCGCACGGCTAAACATGGTCAGTGTTATTGAAGTAGGGTACGTCAAACTCGCATTACTGGAGTGAAACGTCGCAGTTGTGCCGCTCCACCCGCTTGGTTTTACATAAAACTTCAATTTGCATAATGCATACGGAATATGTAAACTTATCTGACACGCCCTTGCGAGTGACATGGCCTGAGGTGTGCCTGGATAACATTATTCTCGTTGCGACGATATCCAAGTCTAAATAGATCGCATTTGCAAAGCCGTCGCGCGTCGCAGCAACGGATTTTATTGACTCCAAGTACTAACATACACTTATATGATCTTTATATTTCATTTAATTTCTTTTGTCGACATATCTGCTTATAATAAAACTTGGTGAGGGATGGCAAGAGATAGAGCAAAGTGGAAAAAGAAAGGGGAGGCCTTTGCCTAGCAGTGGGATTGATCACCAAAGAAAAAAATTCACCTTACACAGAGGTTTTCTATATTTATAAGGGTTCACTTTTATATGACAGGTTTAAAATGTATTACCTATTTCAAAGAATTATGAAATGATTGTCACCGGATGCATTTTTGTTCTATAAATCGACAAGAATGAAAATACTAAAATAAATGTCATATTATGTATGCCTGATGAATTAAATGTCCTTATTCAATGACTTCATTCAAGATCAGTTTGACATTGTACCTACGTAGTGAGTAACCAGTTTTGGCAATTACTGCAATATTTGTGTACGAAAATATGAAATTGAATTTAACGTGGTATTTGAAATGCAAAATTGTAAGGCTTGTTCAGAGCGACCATCTGTTCCTTATTAGCTTAACACGCGCCACAATCCCTATTCTGTATGCAATAAAATTATAAGGCCACCATAAAAAGTGTTTATTAAGACTTTATTTGCATTTAAAAATTCGTAAAGTCTTATTCAGAGTCAGGTCTTGGCCCACTCGATCGAAATCCGAAGTTTTAAAATGATAAAATTACTGTCGTCCGGGGCTCGGAAATGAGACGTAAATGGGAATGCCTGTAAAAAGTAAACAAGCCACGACATATCTTCTGTCATGACAGAATCCGATCATTGTTGCATAAAATGTGGTATTAAGGGGCCGACTGGGGCGAGCACCCTATAAGGCGAGGAGGTCGGGACACCCACAGCACAAGCGATACGCGAGTCATACTACAATTAATATTCTTCAATTGATTTGCGAAAATTCAAGTGTTTAGGACAGTTTTTGTACAAAATAATATATTTAACAAACTACGGCTTTGAAAAGGTGCTACTTATCTGAGCTTCTCGATGGTTGCGTCCTTAAGCTGCGGTGCTTCGAATCCGGGATCCATAACTTTGACTTCGTAAAGATAATATCATACGTCAAATTATTTGAATTTTTACAGATGAATATCTGTCTATGGTAACCCTTAGGATACGCTTTTGTACGAGAAGTTATTGCATAGTCCCTCATACGGTATCCTAAAAATGGCCTATTTTAAGCTAAACATTATGGCACGAAAAACCATAATGTTTGCAGTATCCCTTTTCCCATAGAAATTATCGTACGACTAGCACCATTATATGTACCTCAGCCTTAATATAAAAACAACAGAGTTGCTGGTATGAAATTAAAACCTTCATTATAAAAATATATTTCGAGAAGATTAATGAATATTCAATAAAATGCCGAAATCGCTGTATAATTTACAACGCTGATTTATTTATTGTTAGAATGAAATTCTTAAAGGAATTTATATTTAACAGGAACCATTTCTCTTGTCAACACATTCAGAGGATATTAGCCCAAAATGAGATGGGCTTTAATGTCCGGGTATCGGTTACATCAGGTTGAATTACTTCGCAATGTAAAACGGAGCGTATAAACAGCATAAGGTTATTTGCTTTCCTACGTGGCTGATAAAATCGAATAATAGCTTTCGAAGGCTATAATTCGTGTCATCTCAATTGAAAGGTCACAGCGTACACATATTCATATCGTTATCCGAGCGTCCTCTTTCAAGACTTTCCAATTAAGCAATTTAGATACGGGCCCGCTCCGACACGACGTTATACGAATGTAAAACAACGGCTATCGGAATGATAATTCAGTGGTGTAAATAACAATAAAGTTATCAGGGAAGGCAGCGTGGTATGGGTTTTGACAATAAAATGTGTCGTGGAGAGTACGGTGCGGGCGCGACCCGCCGCGCGTTTGGTATTAGGACGAATTTATGATCGCTCTCAACATTGTCTCAAGCTCGACGCGTTGCGTTGCGACATAGCACTACGATACGACCGCGACGCGCCTAGCTATCTCCATGATTGCTAGCGCAACCAATATCCATTAATACAAAGACGGACTTAGTACTTTATGTTGAAAATGTCTTTAAGATCAAAGTTCAAGTCAGATACTAATTTTGCCAACATCGGACATATTCAGTCTAAAGACATATCATGGAGGCATAGTTACAGCAAAACCCATTCAATTAATATGGGTGTAACAAATCAATATAGGCAAAATTAACATACAGTGTTAATTATGTTCAATTGTGTAAGTAAGATCGGGCCCAGCGTAATCTATTGCCATTTAAATAACAGATGGAACAATAATAGCGCAACAAGAAAGCTTGGTGGTGTCCCGAGGCACCGCGGCTGCGAGGCGCGGGCGCATAGGAACCTGTTTGTTGTTGCTCTAATTAACAATACACAAATCGTAGCTTGTATGCAAATAAGGCAGGGTAGAGGCCAAGAGACACGCCGACTTGAATTCCAGTCATGATAAGAGAAAAGCCGTTTTTTATTGAGAGGCTTCAATTTCTACTGTCATATGGAAACGTGCGTTTTAGAGTCTCAATCAATTTTTGATCTTGATACTTTAAATTATATCGAAGTCTGAAACCTTGAAATGTTTAGCCTGAGCCCAAAACCCCGTGAGCTCAAAAAGTGGTTTATCGGGTAATTGAGTAACTATTTATCATATTTTCTCTTTTATTAAGTAGGAAGAAAATTTTCATACAAAAGAATATACTTTACTATCACAAGCAATGTAGTGTTAAATGATTATTTGTTTGTAATTACTAATTAAGCTATGTATATTTTAACAAAGTTACTTGTTAATAAATGATCATAGTAAATAATTTTGATTAGAGCTATATTTGAGATTGAAATTATATTAGGATGTCCACAAGAAAAACAAAATTCAAACTAGGTATAGTACTTCACAATTCCAGAGATCAAGACCATCCAGTCGTCTTGTAAGCGACGTTATCGTAAAATTGAATTAAAAAAGAGAGATAATAAAAGAGGATCGCGTCGTAATTCTGGCCCGCGACAACACAGCACTTTTATTTGGAGGGCGCGCGTGTGGCTGGGCGAGGGGCGCGGGGCGAGCCTAATCGTGCAAGCTTTACTTTGTTCCACTTGGATCTCAGCGAACAATATAATAATTGTTTCTGTTGAGATCCTTTAATGTATATTTTCCTCTGGCTTGTTGGTCTGATAGCTTATATTGATCAGGTGTGGATTTTTTTTTAATAAGAATTTTCTAGGAAAGCTGTTTAATTGCACAAAGCTATGCCTAAAAGTTTATAACATAGATCAATAAGAATAAGAATACATTATCTTTTAAATATCAGTAAAAAGCTTCCGTGCCATTTTGTTGTAGCCTTTGCTACGCTGTGTACGAAGCTACGCGAAATTGTAGCACAATATCAATCCGCTACGACACGCCGTAAACCAAAAACTATAGTTAGAACTAAAGAAGTTTCGCATCACAGTATGTTGACCGTGTGTTTTGCACTTAGATAAAAAATTTAAAAGTAAAATACATTACAAACTCAACGTCGGATCCTTTTACAGGAATTAGAATTATTTCATAGATTTGGAAATTACTTTAACAGGCATTCTTTTTTTGGATATTTTATCTATGTTTTAATACAGAAAAACTTTAAAGAAGAGTATTTTATGGCTTTATTCGGTTTCATACTGTTATATTTTAATATTAAAAGTAAAAAAAAAACCACACGGAAGACCTATTGACGTGACGGTGACAAAGGGAACACGCAGCGCGTTATGGGCTGCGCGGGCCAGGACAATCTTCTTTTATTTATATCCGCCGAGTAACACTCGCACCTTAGTCGAGTGGCCATTCAATGCGCGCCCAAAAGCGGTTTCGTGCCCAATAAACACTCATGAATTTATAAAACTGCACATTTAGGTGCAAATACACTCAGATGTAAAACAGTGTTTTCCTACGTTTGATTTTTATTATAGATGTAGGTAAAGGACACATTTGGATGATTATAGTAGAGAGTACTCCTCCAAAAAGCACTCCTAGAAAAAAATACGAGTATTTACATAGGTATGTTCACTTAAGGGTCCATACTACCTCACACTGCTTTGCAAGATTGACTGTTATATCAATAATAATTAAATACTCAAGTTGAAATAAAAATGCAGTAAAGTTCAGGACTAACTCTGGTAACTATATGACTCAAAAACACGATTGCGTTAAATTTTCTCGATAGAAAAAAATTGCAAAGTTGCCTCCAAATCACGTCTAATTTACTCGGTATATAGCATTATTCACCAAATACATTGAAATTAACCTTGAAACTTTTGATTATTATTGCATTACAGATAAGGCAGCCATCATATGTTTTGCTTTTTCGAATAACCCTTGAATATTCCTAAAAAACGAAAATATCCAAAGTAGCCAACGCGTTTAGACCATCCGCATTTGTATGGCCACGCCGCCTGGCATATGTCGGGCTCTTAAAGAAAAAATTTAAAATGTACCAGCTGTTTCTGTTTATATCATAAAATTCGATCGAGGGAATGGACGTAAGTCTGAGGAATCATATTAGTAGACGATGCGGCTAGCAACCCATCAGTATTTTGATTCCGTTTTCCACCTACACGCCCACCGACATGCTAAACGTAGATTATAGGTCTTCTAGACCAGGGCTCTGTCGACCCCGCAAGGAAAAAAGACGTGATATACCTATGTATGAACTATGTATGTCGGTTTATAGTGTAGAATATATGCCTAATGAGTCATTGTGTACATTTTGAGTACAGTTGATTACGATTATATATGTGTTTCTCTTACTATTAACCATTTATAAATTTTTTGAGAAGAGATTTCAAAAAATTTATAAAATTAGTACTTTATTTTAGAGTTGTGACGTTATCGGTCTCCAACTTGTTTATTCTTGATATAAAACATAATTTAGTGTCCAACGTTTTAATAAAATTCGACACATTTTACAGGACCTTTGTTCGTTTTATGATCATTCTCAAAATATTAAAGCACTACAAAGTGATGTCGCAAATCTTTGCGAAGCTTGGATTATTTTATAACCGTGAATACTTGAATTTGATAAAATATTTTTTTATTTTTAGGATTTAAATAAAAATAAAAGTAAGTAGTATTAATTTCGATAGACTTTGAAGATTATCTGAGACAATATTTCAAAACTATACAATAAATTATTAATGAGTACTTTACGTAGTATACTTGCAGAAAACATATGTAATGCATTTTCATCAGCGCTCGTATAAGTATGATAAACATGTTATATAGTATTCTATTCCCCGATGAGAACTAACGAACGTGTCCAACCAGCCCGGCCACTTGCCGGCCGCAGACAATATTTTTATTTTCATCGAGCGTAACATTGGAAGCGCATTTTTCCGGGTACTACAGGGGGGCAAGGTGCGAGGGGCTGTCCAAGCTGACTTGTAATTTCAAGTGTTTACTCGACGCACGCGCAGCGGGGTGTCCCATAACAATGCCCATATCCTTTTCACATAAAATATATGAAAAGTCTGGCTACCAGCGAGCCACGGATCGGCGGACCGATAGGTCCCGCTCGTATTATATGCTAGCTGCCTACCGAGAACTTTTTATGAGGGATCAAATTGATTGGTTTAGTGATAATATCGAAGTTGCGCGTATTGTATTCGACTGGCGCAGTCCGGGAGCCTCCTAACTGGCTTCTGTAGCGGCGATTATGCAGCTCTACTTCTCACACCTTTTAAGAGATGTAATTTAAAGATTTTGTCGATAGTACAGTGTAATAGATATGCACATTCTAATGCAGCGGAGAAAGCTTAAACGGTTGCTCAGTTTAGGCGTTTATGGCTGCAGCCGTTACACAGCTTAGATCTACTTACGTCGCAGATAACCATCTCGTCTACGGTTACGTACTGTTAAGATAGGATACCGTTATAAGTTCAAAATAATAAGTCATGGACCTCTACTTGTGGTAAGGAATATAATGTCTTATTTTGAGCAATAGACACTTACTTGCTAGATTTGAAATTGAATTGAATCGGTGAATTTATCGAGAGCGCATCACGCGCCAACTCAGGACGTGCTCAACGAGAGAAACACAAAACCACGAGATAAAAATATATTACAAAATGAGATCCACTTTGTGTTTTGAAATTACAATCAAATAAATTACTTTTTATTGCTCAATCTCGTTGGGTTTTATTAAGGTATCGGCGCTGAATGCGAGAATAAAACATGGTGGGTTTACGCGAGGGACACGATGTTCTGAGCTCGCTTAGGCTTCGGAGTCACCGGCCTGATAAGGGCAGCTGCTTTACATGGCCCACCGTTTTCGGAGATAAGAGGCGCTCTTGATTTGTCACAATACCATATAACTTTTCTATTTTGATCTAATATATACAAGAAATATTGACTTTGGTAAACAATCAGGTGACCCGCATGCTCGTTAGCCGTCCTATGTTATAAAAAAAAAAGAAAAAGGCGTAGATCTTATGCTGGACATGTCTAAAGCATGTGATAAAGTGCAGTTCAATATTTTATTAGATAAATTACACGGGTAGATATCAGAGGTATTACGCACAACTGGTTTGCATCATACTTAGAACCCGAGAACAGTATGTAGAAATAGAATACCATGACCAAGACCCCACCGTCACAATCCCCACAATGAGATCGATGGCTGAGTTCATGAACTGTTCTATCCCCCAAGGACTTGTTGTCGGATGTTTATTATTTAGACTAGCTCCGTGGCGCAGCGGTCAACACGCCAGCCTGCGACACGGAGTGACCGGGTTCGATCCCCGGCCAGGTCAAGATGGAAAATTATCTTTTTCAGATTGGCCTGGGTCTTGGATGTGTATCTATATATGTATTTATTATAAAATATAGTATCGTTAAGTTAGTATCCCATAACACAAGTCTCGAACTTACTTTGGGGCTAGCTCAATCTGTGTGATTTGTCCGTATATATTTATTTATTTTATTTATTTATTTATACATACATAGTATCACGTCTTGTTCCCTTGCGGGGTAGACAGAGCCTAGGCCTGTAAGACCTAAAAGCCACGTTTAGCATGTTGGTTATAATATACATCAATGGCTTACACAAAATTATAATGAATATATCGTAATACATATATATTAATAAATACATATTATGTGACATAAAATCACTCAAATGATGGCAAGTAATAAAGAATAAATATATGGCAAGTATATCTAGATGGCAAGTAATATAGGATAAATGACGCCTCCGTGGTCCAGTGGTTAAGGCGTTTGCCTGTTGACCCGGGGGTCGTGGGTTCGATTCCCACCGGAAGCATACTTTGTTTAGTTGTTTCCAGTTTGGTTAGGACATTGCAGACTTAAATCACCTGATTGTCTGATAATAAAGATGATTCCGTGCTTCGGAAGGCACGTTAAGCCGGTGGTCCCGGCTGCCATCTGGTAGTCGTTAAAGAAACTACGTCAGAGGCCGAGAGGCGGTTCCGAAGAACTCTGACACCAGGGTGTGCATGGTCGATTGACCGTGACACCTACTCGATAAAGAATAAATAAATGACAACAATAAGATAAGCAAGTCAGGATTAATTACGCAAGATCATAAAAACGCGTCATGATCAATTGAATTGAAAAACCCTATTTTATAATATTTTACTAACTTGTAAATATACTAAACTGGTGCCGTTCTTTTATTTTTGCGATGCCCACAGGGTTCAAAGAGTACCTAAAATAACTATGTTCAGTATCATGTCAGGTCAGATTGCATTGTTAGATCTTACTTCTAAAATTGGAAGGATTAAATTCAAGGGTCCTTGGTCAGATTGGTAGCCATAGTCAGATTAATAGGTAAATAAAAAAAATACAAGTAGTATTTTTTTTTAATTTCTTCTACTTCTAAAAATGAGGTTCTATATTCGGCCGTATGTATTCATTGCAGTGCAGTGTAAAAGCTGATGTAATGTGCAATATGACATGCAATACATAGCTCTTTTTTTCAAATGTCATAAATCATATTCTCCAATATACATCTAAAAAGGCCTGATGAATAACATTTTAGGTAACTAGAGGAAGTCTTCAGCTCACACGTAAAATATGAATCACTTATGTATATCATAAAAAATTAACACATCTTTGTCAACGTTTGCTGGTGCCTTATAAATAAAGTCACTTCAACCAGGACATTGGACAGTAACCTATGGCAACAACATTCTAATTTATCAAATTTGATTTCACACCTTCATCCATTCAATTTAATTTTCCATTACGTTAATTCACAACTCGCTCGCTAGCTCATACCACGCGTTCATGTCGTTAAATTGACGTAGTCTTTCTCGTAGCTGATTATTGCTAGTTTAATTTACACCTCACAATTTACTTACATATTAGTGCTTGCTTGTATCTCACACTAACCATTTAGTCTGTCTTCTCATCACTGATTAACGACACAAACAATTCTGAAAACCGCTCCTAGCTAGATCTAAATGTCAAACAATATTTTCAGCGTGAAAATAAACAAATCAATGTGGCTCGGACAAGGGAGACACGAGGGCATATCGTGTTGATTAATGCTGATTGCTAAAGTGCGTCGACGCATGTATAAGTAATGTAGCACCCACCGCCACGTTTCCGCCTCAACCGGTCCTAGAACAATGTGCCCAAACATTTACTCATTTACCATTTGTCGTACAGAGTCGCCCCCATGACATACTGGACGCTTACAACACCCATTTACATAAGTCTTAAGTGTGAAATACCCCTACGGCACGACAAATAGCTCTAATACAATTAGGGGTCGTTTGTCACAACACGTTCTACGAGATAATTGCCAATGATAAAGCAAGTAAAATTTAAACAATTTGAGCTTGCGTTAGATAGAACCAATTTCGTAAGAGCTATCAATTTACCTAGGTCTAAACGGTTTGACTATGAAGTGTTTTGTTTCAGAGAGATCCGGTGCGTTGGTTCAGGAGGTGCATGAAAATCAGCGCCGGAGCATAACACGGTGCGTGTGTCCCTCGCCCAAGGAAACCGATTTATCATCGTCACCTAGCCCAGCGACTTGTAATTGTACGCCATATTGTTACCTTGAATTATGGCCGGTGTGCGAAGAGGTGTCTTCCGCTTAACCTGTGTCTACACTTACAAGCCGTTCTTGTGTTGTTTAGGAAATGTGAAGGTAAGTGTGTAAATATACCACCTCTAACTACACACCTAAAAGGTTATTTTCTGTTACAATGATCAATTAATAAATAAAATAAAATCATAACATTTCTTACAAATAGTAAATATCCAAAAGGTGTCTAGAAATAGCTGATCACATCCACCGATTCCATTCCTTAAGCGACAACACTATATTTCATTGAAAGCGTACCCCACGCAGCGCCACTAGACAAAAATCGCACTGCCTCCCCATATATTTCCGTTGTCAGTGTCCAAGGGACAATACGGCAAAGGATTGTAGAAAAGTGAGCATAAAACATGGCTAACGCGCTTCGGGTAGCGTCGATCGGACATGGAACATCAGCATTGTGACGGGGAGCGGGTGATCGAGCCGCGATTTGTCGTTTGCATGCATCTGGGTATTTCCACTGAAATTATATGATATGTGAAATAGTTTCGCTAAATCCTCTATGTAAAATCTAAATTACTTATTATTAAAAATATAGCAAACATATTTTGAAACACAATTTATGAATACAGTAACATGAGTCTATTCATTTAAATAAAACCATTATGAGAGTATTCTCTAAAATAATAATTCTACTTGTACCAAAACTAAATTTAAATAGAGCGAACTTTTTGCATTTTGTTCAAATGACCCGTCATCAGTAGAGGTGTGACTTGATACCTGATCATTTGATTTGAGTGGACAATCCCGTGCGCCTGCGCCGGACTTATGACGCGGCGCTGTTATCCCGCATCGCCTGCGTCTCCCGACAACCCTCCCTTCGCGAAGCCTACCTGCTGACAGTATTTCTCACAGAAACAATGAGCCCTTAAGCTTTAGTATGACAATAATACAAAATCTTGTGGCGTACAGTTAGCAATAAAATATATACTAATGTGATGATTATGTGGAACAATTTGTATACATTTTCTATAGGGTTTTACACTTTTACACATTACATAAAACGAAATTAAATTAGTTTTATTTTTACCTTATCTATAAACATATAAGTATGCTTGAAAATGTTTGTAACCTAATATTACTACATATAATAAATAACAATATCAAAAAATTGCTGTGAAATTTGTTAAAATAACTTTCATATAAAAAACCTACTTTGACTAACCTACTGAATCGTTTTGATGTAATTGAAATGAGACTAATCTTAAAATAAAACTTGTTCTGAGAATAAAACCCTTTCAAATAATTAAAGAATTTTTAAATCGGTTCATCAGCGACGGAGTTATGAGTAACAATCATGAAAAAAAAACATGCAACCGAATTGATAACCTCTTCCTTTTTGTAAGTCCTAGGAACTTTTTTTTTTATGTATTTCAAACCGTACATATTGATCGACTCGTACATCGATTTATTTTTCGAGATTCCAGCTTTGGCCCCATTGTAAAAGTTGTTCATGCAGTAATAGTGAGCCCATATCAAGGATAGGACAGGGTTTTCTTAACACATTGTATAAGTTAAATTAAATCATTCCTGTTTTTTTTTTAAATACGGCTTAAAAATTATCTCAGAAGAGCGTTGACGAGTTTTATTTATTAAGTTTCGTTAGCCATCGCCAACACCTTTAAAGAAGCCTCTAAAGCTGCCATTGAAAATGAATATTGTTTAAAATAATTTACAAAATCGAGATGGTGGTCCGAGTGCGCGATTTATGCGCCGTAGAGTGCCATCTTAAATTAAAGATAGCACCAGATGCGATACTATGGCCTCGATGCTCAAAATTTACTTCACTTCATGTGACTAACGTTCTTATAATTGTTTCCTAAGAATCGAAGTTCGTTCTCAAGAAACTATATACAGCAACGTATGACGCTGAACGAGCCTGGAACTCCACCAAGATTTCATGAATCTCGGTAGAGTTCCGAGACAAAAATGTGAGTGCAACTCGAGACACTGCCTACGTAAAACATTCGCTTCATGCAAACGGAACGCGGTGTAAAAAACTGCATTTTAGGAATATTTCTCTTACCTTCAAGTGGTTACTCATCTACAACCTATTTTTGTTTGGTGGTGCCGCGGTGGCGACTGCGTCTTTGTTGCGATCCTATCGCTTACCATTATTTGTTCATCATTACTTGAGATATGCATGCATGCATTTACCCACACACCCACCTCTAGAAATACTCATTCCACACACTGTTAACACCTATTTAATTACTAATTAACACCGCATTAACAGCACATCCAGCCAATTTTTTTTTTTTTTTTAATAAATAAATATATGCGGACAAATCACACAGATTGAGCTAACCCCAAAGTAAGTTCGAGACTTGTGTTATGGGATACTAGCTCAACGATACTATATTTTATAAAAATTACATATATAGATACACATCCAAGACCCAGGCCAATCTGAAAAAGATCATTTTCTATCTTGACCTGGCCGGGGATCGAACCCGGGCACTCCGTGTCGCAGGCTGGCGTGTTGACCGCTGCGCCACGGAGATAGCCAACTGACGCATATCTAGCAAGGAATAATGTATAAAATAATTCAGTTTGAAAGTAGGCGTCTCCTTACGTTACTTTGGGTAATACACCCATTAGTGTGTCAGTCATTGTGAAAAATGTCCATTGTTGGAATATCAATTCTATTTTCGTTTAAATACATTGCTGTATGGTATAGTTTATAAGTTCTTTTTTTTTTAAAGAATACTTGTTATAAAAACAAAACAGCCCCGCTAAATGAAAATATAACACTACTGTTTTGGTTAGACGTAAAATAAGCAAAATATCACAGCATAGTATATAGATACCCAGTTGCCAATTTATTGTTGAGTTAACACCTTTTGTTATAAGCAAAAAATATACTTAAATAAAATATGGAGACTAGGAGTTGCGCTGCCTGGAGCGCGGTCGACGGAGCCCATAATAATATGGCGCGACGACGCTATCACGCGGGCGATCACAGCCGAAATCAATTTTAAACAAACTCTAGCCACCAGCACCACTACAATTATCATTGTATGGACAATGCGTGCTCACTAAATATCGGCCCGGTGTTAGAGGTCACCGAGCCCTCGGTAATAGACGGTTCTTTTCGGATCGCACGAGATACCATCGCGATGATTTGTTGACCCTACAACTTAAATATTGAAATTAACGTTCATTTTCGATCATATCTACTTATTCTTTCGAGTGAAATCTTTAAGATTTATTAGCTGTAAATCAATTTTATTACTTTTCAAACTATTTCCGGCTCGTTTTTTGGCGTTTGATGGTTAATCGCGCAAAACATATTTGGAATGTGCTATTTTTAATTTATGCATTATGGAGTATTTTCAATGGATTTATAATGACAATGATAAAGTGATTGTAAAAGCTCCAGCTCAGTTACCTCCGTAAAAGAAGAGAGTCAGTCGAGGGGTGGTCTACCCACAGGACGCGTTGTGTCAAATTGTAGTCAGTATCCACCAAACGAGCTAACACACTAAAACGACTAGCTTGCTTTTCATATATGCATTCCATATTTACATATATGCATAGCATTAAAATATATCATTTTACTTTTAAATTTCAATGGGTTTACTATTTATTTCTCATAATACTACCCTGGTATCGTAGTCTTCATATTGTACCTATAAATACATTAAAATATCAAAACGAACCTAAAATAAGACTTAAACAATCACGTGCTATTTTGTCGAGATTGCCGTCTATTTTTTCGTATTTGACTTTGTAAATGGGCTCTATAGAGTCCGAAACTACAGTCGGAATATAGTTTTAGGTTACATAGTGTTCTAAAATCACATCCTTCATAAAAAATTGCCTAACCGATGAAAATATGTAGGAAGTAACCGGGTAAAATGGCGGCATAAAATGCGTTTGAGTTATTATAAGAGGAAGAGAGTTTTAAGAGGGGTATAAGAGTCGGTTAATCATGTACATATTAACTACGTACTACGTCATCTTAAGTTATCCTTTATCTATATATATATATATATGAAAAAACAATCTTTTATATTGATTGAGATATTTTAAGTATGCAAATAAATAAAAAAATAATTATCATACGACACTTTAAATGGATTTTTAGTAACAAAAATGCTATTAAATAGCAGAAACGATTAATGTTCAAGATTAGAAAATATATCACCAACAGCTGGTTCAACATCGAAATTATTCAATTCTCCGCAAGAATTGGCAAGAAATTTGGATAGATAGGAATGAAATATAAAAGCAAATATAATTGATTTATTGCCGTCTACAGGAGCCTGAGGCCGCAGCAGATAGTAAAATTAAAATTAATGATCATGTTAACTTTAGAAGAGGATGCATAAAAATGTTAAGTAAATCAAAGAGTGCCAGTATATTGCATGGCACCGCGTGATCTAGTATCGGGACACCGTTAGCACTTTATTGCCTTTCATACTTCTTGCACCATTCCGAGAAAGTAAATTACTCTCGCGATCGTAAAATTAATGCCTTATACGGTGATACGAGTACTTCGGCATGTCACTGTCAATTTTTATGACTGTCTCACTTGATACCGTGCACTATAATGTAAGGGGTGCGTCAACCTCTATCTAAATGCACAGGTATGACCGCGTCATGTAGATCACCTTGTATTCAAAATCTCATAATAAATATTATATAATAAGGTCTTGTTACTTGTTTTAAATAATTCGAAGTTCTTACTGTAAATATATCGCTTCTTTTATATAAATCAGTATATAGAATTAAAAGAAAGTATATTATCGAACAAAATATCACTATTTTGTAAAATTCGTAATGTAAATAACCAACCGATGTCTACAATCCAGATGTCATAGTAATTTAAATAAATAACGAGAGCATTCATATTTAAACAAAAATAATGTATATTTTATGCCACAAACAAACTGAAAAGTACTCGTTTGGAATGTGTATGTATGTATTATTAAATTAAATTGCATTTCAACAAAATATTTACGAGAGTAGTAATTTTTCAAGTTGGACAGGCCCCGAAGCGGCGGAGCCTACTTTTGCGCGGCCGCGTTGGACACTGAAACCACTGGCCTTCTGCTAGTAATAACTAACTTTGTATATCTAGCAATTACATTCTGATTGTACGGTGTGAGTGCCGATGAATGAATTTCGCGTGATTTGTTTAGAAATGTTGCAGGTTATTATACACCACCGCACTATTGACTCTACCACTCTAATTCTTCATGACAACAATTTATGTACTTGTTTGTTTGCTAACTTCTTGTTTTAATAAGGCATACAACAATTAAACTTTATTGGCCATTATGTCAATAGCAGCCTGGCAGCATGGATCAATTATTTCAAACAGCTGTATTTGAATCACAAACAACAGCAATCTAAAGTCGCCTTTTAACATAAGTATATTGAAACAGCTCTATAGCTGCTTCAATTTTACATCCATCTTCTTAATAGGCATGATGTGTAAATTTTGAAAACTATTTTTGATTACGTAAGCATCTTCCTAAAAAGACTGTTAAGCATACTTGACGCTTAATTTGATTTTGCGGCAACTATTTCGCATCTTAAAGAACGCATTTTCCTTTTATAAACTCCCAGCGTTAACACCCTACAGCGATTTCTAAGACGAATATGAAAACAAAGTTCATCTTTAGTGTGAATTCCGACCGACATTTGCTGTTCTCGTTGAAAAATAAATATCTATCCATCAGTCGAAATAATGATTGTTTACACTTGGTACGAGAATGCAAGACAATGTGAGGCGTGTACAGGCAAAACTGCGAACTAACTAGAAACTTGACGAATGCATACTATTGCGTAGTTGGTGCCCTCGGGCCTGCTTGTGAGCATAATAGTAATAAAGGAGGCTGCAGACGGACTATTTTAATATCTAAATATTGAAAGAGATTGTTTTAAGTTGCACTTATGTAAATAAATTCATGGTCACCAATAGCATTTAAAATATCAGGTAGGATAGCCAAATATATGTATTTAAGGGGTGTAGATACAAACCTTCTATGTACAACATTGACTGTAATAGACATTTCTTTAAATTTTTCAACTTAACAAACTACTCCGATACTTAAATATAACCCATGAAGCAATTTTTTTTTAAGTCTATGAATATAACCGAATAATGTGATTTGAATTTGATAATATGATTCTATTTTAATGACGTGTCAATTAATTAAGAAAGTTCTGTATCTTCAATGTCTTGGCTTAACTAACGTCTCTCCTTCGGCTCCCCTTACTCTTATATCATTGAAAGCTCGTCTGTATCGCCTCTAAGCACTAAGTACTAAAGATAACAAAAGCTCTCGGATATCGCTCAAGCCTGGATTTATTTCACGGACCGAAAGCGCACGATCATTAGCGCGGCGCCCGCCATCCATCGTGCGATAATTAAGACGCTGGATGAAAACGTGTTTAATTTTCTCCATACACAAAGTGTGTATGGAGACAAAGTGTGTGTGTAACGCCTTATGTTCATTAGAGATTTACATATTGGGCGCATATTTGTAATAAAAGCTAATGATAACTGCAACACAGAGTAAATATTGAAGTTCAATTTCAAATTATAACCAGCTGGTAGTTTCTTGTTTTATTTAATGTTCACAAAATGTCGTTAAATGAAGATTGATTTCATTTTATACCGATAACATATAATTATTATAAGTATTACCAATAGCGTGACTGGTAACGAATAACCACATATAATTTCCAAAGCAATTTATTTACAAATCAGCACACCTACTCAATATACGAGCCACATTTACAAGTAATATTTCAATTAAGTATTAAGAAACTACATCTTAATATTCGTCGCGATCGTGTTACTGTGTTGTAAATAAGCGCGTACACGGTTCGCATTGATAAATGTCTCCAGGAACGGCAGTGCTAACCCGAGGGCCCATGCAAAATAATTAAAACTACTTAACATTCAAACAGAAAGTACGTAGATCGGTAGCCAGTTTGCGGCTCATTTAGCTCTCGCAGGCCGGTCAAGCAGGCACCGACGACCATTACTCTCCAGCTCGATTGATATATTCCCTCTGGACATGCGATCGGCGACACGTCACTTCGGCGGGCTCTCACAGCAGCCGCAGTGCCCGACCGCTGCTACCGCTGAGGCTCAAGGTATAAATAAACAGACGCACAGCCGCCCGCAATAAATACATACGCCCCTAACACCGCACGTGACCATAAATCCGACGTTTTTTATTACCGCGTATCTAGTAAAGCTCAAATTGACTCGTAATTGCCGATGAACCCTCAATGATGCTATCTGCTGATAAATCCTCTCCAATAATATACTTCGAGTTGCTTAATTGATTACGAATCAGTTTCCTTTCACTTGTGCATAATTTTGATCTGCGATAAATTGGTTAATCGGACCTGTCAAAACTGCAACGCAATCTGTCAAACTTTTACGATCGATGTTGTCAATTGCTAGAGGCGTAACAACCGCTATATAATGGTCATTATAGGTTTTATTTTATTAACGACTTTGCTTTATCAACTCGACTCTTTTTGACTCGCACTTGGACGGTTTTATTTTGAAATTCCTTTTATTTATTTAATATAATATTTTAATCGAGCATCGGCGTCATCATCATCTCAGCCGCCACTGCTGGACTTTTTTTTCGGCTGAGATGATGATGACGCGACCAACGATTCTTCGTTTCATGAGAAGATAATGCCATACTCACCACACTTTGCACACGGGTTGGAAGTGCAGTTTCTTTGGCTTCTTGTGCTTCCAACGCTGTCGCCATCGGAAGCATTTTTAAGCTGGGGCAGGATCCTATCTTGCCTCTTCCAAAATCCAAAAAATATATTTGGAAAGGGAATGAAGTTATTGGAATTATTTGGAATACTCCTCACTCGGTTGAATGGGGCAAAAGCAAAGAGCAGCTCGGCCTTTGCCTGCAACCACTGGCCAAACAGCTGAGAATAGATGGGAATGATAAATTAACTGAATCAGAGGATGACACCTCTGACATGAATGGAGCTCAGTTACGCAGCGGGCCAATGCATTATTTGAGCTTACATTAGTTAAGCAACGAATAATGCACAAAATTTTGGGAGCTCCGTGCCGCTGTGGTTAATACGCCAGCCTGCGACACCAGGACGCCCGGTGAAGTAGCGAAAGCTCACTTGGTCACTTGGCTAGCTACATAGTCAATTTAAAAAAAACCAGTGTTCGCTCCCCGGTCAGATCAAGATGGAAAATGATCATTTTCAGATTGGCCTGGTTCTTGGATGTTAATCTATTTAAGTATTTGATATAAAATATAGTATCGTTGTGTGGTTTCCGGCAGAGAAGAATAGGACCACTCCTAGTCTTCCCATGGAGGTCATAAGAGGCGACTTAGGAAATACAAGCTAAACAAAGCTCATATACATGCTCATATATATCAATGAGACCTCTCCAACCCGTCTGGCCAGCGAGGAGAGTGTAGGCCAAATACTTTGTCTGCTCTGATCAAGTATCGGTAGTACAGAGAGGGTCATGCTCCTGCAGTGGCGACTAAAAAGACCTGATGATGATGATGATTATAGTATCGTAGATTAAGTATCACATAATACAAGTCTCGAAGCTCAGCTCAATCTGTGTGATTTGTTCGTATATATTTTTTATATATTTATGTATTTAAGCAACCCATCTATCAACATGTTCTATCAATAATAATTTATTGTACATGCACACTTTCAGCTACTTGGTTGACTGGAAGAAATGCCTTCAGGGATAAGTCCGACACTGTACATTTATATACAAGAATCTGTATTTTTAAATTGTATCTTTTGTATGTGTGCAAGACAAACAAACAAACAAATCCTAATCCTAATCCTAATCCTAACTAATATTATAAATGCGAAAGTGAGTTTGTTTGTTTGTTTATTTGTTTGTTTGTTTGTTACGCTTTCACGCCGTAACTAATAAATCGATCATCGTGAAATTTTGCATACAAGTTCTCTGGAGTGTGGAGAAGGACATAGGCTACCTTTTATCCCGGGAAAAAGTACTTATCCCGAGGGATCGACATTGACGCGGGCGGAGCCGCGGGCGAAAGCTAGTAATATATAAAAGCAACAACAACAAATACGACAAGTTATGTCAATAGGCGAAAAATAAAAAGGTCCCTTTTACAAGTAATTTAATATAATTTATCATGTCGCGAGGCCCAACGCGTTGCGCGCGACTCGATTTTGGAGTAGCTTCTTTATACAGAAGCCATTATAAGTATCAGTTTCAGATCATAGATCATAAATGCATTATTATTTGAGAGCGAGTCCGGGTTACGGGGGGTCTCGCTGTATGCCTTCCATTCAATGCAGCCTTTTTATTGTGGCGCGTATGTCACAGTTTTCGTGGCGCTGACCAAAGATCGTCGAACATAAAATATCTAACACAAGAATGTTTCGGGTCTACGTGTATTTATGTGACGATCAAGAATGTTCTTAAATCATGGACCCGTATACACGTCGAAGTAGCCTAATCTTTACTTTATGATTATCGTAAATTTCAATTTGATTTTAATAACTTATTTACTTTTTGTTGTATAAGTACTATATTTAGAAATTAATCTTAATAGGTAATCTCTTTAAAGCATAAAGATATAATTTTTTACCTTCAAAATATTTTTATATGGATATAATATAGGGTTAAGAGATATACTTTAGCTCTACGTTGATTACAAACTAGTTACGTTATTCTCGGCTTATGTAGTAGGTATGGTTTCATAGATTAAATTTAAGGGGAAATAACCTAGTAACGTAGTCAATATATTAAAAGCATACATTTTAGATTGCAAATGCTTTAAGGTTTAAGTTTTTTATAGACTGTATAAGATAACGATTATGGAACGCAAAATAAATATATTTTATCGTAAAATATTAACAGATATGTTTTTATATAATTGAAACTAACGTGAGATAAAGACATTATACATAAAAATGTGCTGACTATCTCTCATCAGGAGCCTGTTTTCAAGGCGAGGGCGGGACGCGCGGCGGAAGGTCCTGAACGTTATATGTTTTTCTTTCATTTATCTATAAAAAACTATCACAAACTGTTTCTACTCAAGTAAAATATATTATCGTATGTATGTCATATGTTATATATTTGCTACATATTATTATAAATAATTCTAAACTAAAAATCTAAATTAAAACTTAAATTAAAAATAAAATGAATCTAATATATAAAAACATCAAATTAAATAAAATATTGATGCCAAATCGCTGCGGTCTGCTGGCAGGGTGCCCAAAAGGCTGGCGGCATTTCCTCGCTGGATGGCCAGACTCAGTCTTTGCCCGAAATGCGCGCCAGCCCTTAGGTCACCGGAAACGTCGATTAGGCGTGCGGAGATCTCTTTGAAAATTTGTCGGGCCTCCGCACCCCAAGGCCCTAAAGTCTCCAAAGTATAGTGTAGTATTTGCTACATATATTGTCTCTCTTTTTAATTGCACTGTACCTATTATCTTTCTTTAAATTTTCCAATTGCCCAAAGGTAGCCTGGAAGAGATTGCTGTGCGATAAGGCCGCCTTTTGTACATTTTTTTTCTTCTTTATATTTTTTGTAACATACTGTTTGAATGTGCAATAAAGTGTAATAAATAAAAAATAAAAATAATCACAATAATAATCCATATTAAAGTACATACTATTATAAAAAGTTAGGTTTCCTAATTTGAATGAATCAAAGCTTTTGCCTAAAGCTCGCTCGCTTTATTCCACACTGCTCGCGTCCTTACGAAACGCGCTGATCGTGTAATAAAATGTTAATAAAGTGCGTAAATCAAGATAACGTCAATAGTTAAGAGAGTTCGACACAACGAAATAGTCTCAGGCAAGGTGAAGAAATTACCTCACGTATGGATTGAACATAACTCTTCGCAGCTTTCCTTCCACGGGCTTGCCACGCAATACTCGCCTTTCCATCCTACTATAGCCACAATTATTTTTATCAAATAATCATATATCATTTTTATAACTTACAGCAATCAATACCCGTATAAAACTCTATCAAATCATACTATGTTGACGTTTCTAATTGTTGAATCGTATTGGGAACCAGTAACCTATAAATCTTATACTTACTATACAATACACCAAAGTTTATTTGAATATTGGATTTACAAATTAGAAAGGATATGTTAAATTATTTTTTGAAACAAAAATATTCAATCTCCTATTTTAACAATCATTATTTATCATCTTTTGTTCGATCTGTAGAATGTATATTGCGTTTATGTTGCTCAGGGAGTGGCATCCGTATGATGTTATTTTGACGTAAACTGTGTAGCACATAACAGCTATGCTGATATATTTATTTAAATAACAGTCCAATAAGTCCCGCCACCTCCAACACAGCCATGAATAGAAACAATACTCCTCACACTACATTACAAAGTATAATGTTTAGTTTATGACGTGCCTACGTTTGCCATCGAGAAACGCTAATTTTATATAAATAAATTTTCTTTTATGAAACTGAATAAAAGTTCATAACACTTTATTATCATATGCGACTAAATCAAAAGGATAAACATGTCATAAGCTGCCCACACGCTCAGCTATCTATTATTTGTAATAATCTCTGATCTAAAACAACGCTAAACGATGTTATGCCTTATATCAAATCATTATGCTGGGTCGAGTTCAACTTGGAAACCTTAAAAATGTTGGAGTTATTGCAAAATGATGGATAAGATTAAACGAATTGTTGTGAATCATATTATAAATGGAGATATGTCATAAGTAATAGCATTTAAATTATTTTTTAATATAAACTGTCGAAACATTATTTAATTCCAAATTAAATAAAAAATATCAATAATAAGGTGGTAAAGACAATATTCTATGTTTATGATTAAATTTAATGATGTATATATGTAAATACACAACCGGGTTATATATTGTGCTGGGTCTTACATGAATTCATATCTTATTCAGATTTACCAAATAGATATAAAAAAGACATTGCGAGGAGATTTAATTAATTTATGTATTGCTTACATGGTATTTTAAATTTTTTTTTTACACTACAATTATTTACATTATAGAGAAGATCTCATAACTAAGACCCGAAATGCAACTAAATCTCGATCATTGATATCGTTTAAACCGTCACTGGGAAACTTTTATATATTATTTTGGTGGTATTTTATAACGATATACCCATTAAATCACTCATGAATTTAAAGCATTTTATTGTCATTTCAAAGTGAAAACAATATAAATGTATTTTATGCCACAGTTGATTTATATTTTATAGGTGAGATGTGATTTATGGCGGGTGGTTTTTATACAATGTCCGGGCTACGTCGCGTCGGCCGACCGGGACATTTGACCGATGGCACACAGGTCATTGTCGCCTATTATTATTAAGTTTATTAAAACATTTTATTTGATTTAACTGAACACGATTACACGCTGCAAAATATGGTAAGTTTATAATTTCTAAGTATACTTACAAAGAAAACAGGCATGTAACATTTATGTACTTAACGTACAAACTGAAATATGTTGGTAGATGATAAAACCTTTTAAAGGGCCTCACGCCGCTCCTTGCCATGGGCGCCGTCATACATAATGTTAATATGACATACTTCTTCGATATTATTCCTTCCATTCTTCATTTTCTATTGTACTCAAATAATATATACAGATTCATTTAAATAAATGTTTGATGGCACAAAAAATACGTTGTAAATGTATGATTTGTAGTTCTCTCGAAAATACATGAACAAGTAATACTATGATTTTGTTTATTTAACTTAATTGTATTTATAAACATTGGTAGCATTCTTAAGAGAGTTTTCTTCTTTTTAATACAACGTGTTTTCTCTGACTTCTCAAAAATGTGACGTATACGCGAATCAAACGATATCTTGATGTAATAAAATCCGAGAGCGTCCGGGTGCGCGTGGCTAGCGTTCGTCGGGTATCGTGAGCAGCTGGGTGGCCGCTACTTGTCTTACGATAAACTTATCTTTACAATCGATCCCTACGATAAAAATAAAAGAGACTGTCGAGTATATTCGTGCACGCTGCCACAGTTCCGTATTTGGATCGGTGTCAAAGTTTTAAACACGTAAACATATCATCTTATTGAAAGTATCGATAGCTTGATCTTGATTAAAGCCGTAATTTCGGTTTGTATGCCAGTGTAAGACAATAAACATTGAAAAATTAATAATTAGCTTAAATTTTATTCCCCGTCTTTTATCTCGAGTGTGTTTGTGAATTTACGTACCATAGCTATCCCACAGATTTTTAAGGAGATCATTTTTTTTTTTTTTTTTTAGGTTACATATTAAATGTCCCCACACACAAAACTCAATAAAAGTACTTGACAACCTTAAACAACGAGGAGCCCAGTTGGTGTAAGCACTATTAGCGCTTACGCATGTAAAGCAACCCGGGCGTGGTCCCCACTGGGATAGGTGAGAAGTGGTACAAAAAATTATCGCGCTCCTCCGTGCTTCGGAAGGTATTTTAAGCCATTTGTTCTGGCTATCATCTAGTTAGGCGATGCAGCTAGCAACCCATAACTATTTTGATTCTCTTTTCTTCCACTTAATTGCCACCAACATGCTAAATGTGGTAGAGTCCCAGACTACCCCGCGATGAAAAACATGATAGTATGTGCAACGATCAAAGTTATCTGGTGCAATATTACAGCTGGAATATCAACTTTGGTATCTAATAAAAGGCAGGTGTAGGCAAGATTATGTCCAGAATAAATATGTAGAAGAGGCTGCGCGTGCCCAGCGTATTGAGCATTGCATGCTGTCAAAATCTCAAACATATGCCGAAGTATGGGGTCGTTTACGGAGAGGCATTTTTTGTGTATTTTTTGATATATAACATTTGTTTGCGTAACGTACGCCGAGAAGGACTCGGCGTTGAACGCAACACTGCACGCGGTGTCGGAGAAAGAGGGATTGCGGGGTGAGGAGTATTTAAACAACATGTCAAATGATACTAAACTAAATTATCTAATCAACCAAAAACCAACCTTATTTCAATAATTATTAATTGTTGTTTCTTTATGCTGCGTTTATATGGTTATAAACGGAACTTGGCGATCACCGTGGCGACGCTCTGCACACTGCTTGACTCGGTGCGTCCGCTGCGTGTACTCCTTTCCGTAAATGCGACAATATGCAAAATATAGCTTCAAAAAGTCAGGGATACTATAAACCGTTTATTTCACCCTTCAATATTTTTTTCCGATCATAAATCATTCGAATTAATTTACATAGTAATAAACACTATGCAGATAAATAATATTTAAGTTTATAAGTAGGTTTAATTAAAAATAATTAAACCTACTTAAAAACCTAAATATTTACAGATTATATAGTCTCTGCAAACCATGGATCCGCAGCAACGTGCCGGCAGCATTGCCACGTTGGATGGCAATGCTTATTCCCTGAGCCAGCTCTTTGGTCATGGGATACCTCGATCAGTTTCTTTGACAAAAATAACTATTTTATTATGTTTTTATTTCAAGTAACATTGACTGATAAATATTTGTTTATAAGTATACCACTTATTATACAGAGATGATGATCTTAGAATGTTTGATTTTTTTTGTCAATAGAATATG